>OX388279.1:2625310-5248120 GCA_947579855.1 Anticlea derivata | reverse complement strand
CAAGTGATACGCTCCAAGCCAAATATTCGAACAAATTCCGAATAAACGAAGTGTTGGATTTGGAACATGGCTGACTATTTGTTTCTGTCAGCGCCTCTGTTTGCACTGAAGTGTACGCTTGTTTCAAACGTGTTAGTATAGGAGCTCAGTGTAAAAAGTTTACCGGCAACCATTTTAATTAGACTGGCCTCATAGCTCAGTTGGTAGTAACTCTGCCTTCTGCGCTAGAGGTCGCGGGTTCGATTCCCGCACTGGACAAACATTTGTGACTAACACAGATGTTTGCTCTGTGTCTGGGTGTTAAATAGATATCTATTATGTATATCAGTCTCTGGTACCCATAGTACAGGCTATGCCTAGTTTGGGATCAGTTGACCGTGTGTGATAATGTCCGGAATATTTTATTTATTTTTTATTAAATTTCCTTTAATCATAGGCGCTGCAAGAGTCATCATAGACTTCCATTGAAACTTCCTTAGCAAAATCTGTTTGAAATATTTATAAAAATACAAATTAGGTAAGACAGTCTTCAAGCGTTGTTTAATAAACAGGAAAACGATTACGCACGGGTACCTCTGGAAATAACATAGTTGTGACCTGAAGTTTTCTGGGCCCTTTATTTATTGGTTTCAACTTAATTGAAAGAAGAAGAAATAAAACATGTTTAATTGCTCCACAATGATCAAAGCATTAAAAAAATATGAGATGTTTCATCGCTATGGTGTGCCAAGCATGCATTTACAGGCCAGTCATCGTTGCACGTAACTTATGTCTACAACGTATGGAACATAGGTAATGTATGCCTTTGATAGTTTTGTTACATACTAGCGACCCGCCCCGGCTTCGCGCGGGTTTATACTGGTAGCTCTATTGGTTTATGCGGCGCACGCAGTCAGCATGATTTTTAAGACATCATCAACATCATCGTCATATTTCAGCCAATTAACTAAAACCTTAATGAATTATACACTTAAACCTTTTTCATAAATCACTCCGTCCAATGGTAAAAACCCTATGCAAATCCGTTCAGTATTTTTTGAGTTTATCGCCTTCAGACAGACAGACGCGAACAAAGTCCCAAAGTCCCTCCGACTTTGGTTTATAGTGATAGTGATTCCAAATTCCATCGGGCTCTCGGTCTACAAGCGTTCATTTATTTGTAACGATACGTAGAAATTCGTTCAAACAGCCAGTAGGGATTACATTGCACAGACGATATTTGTTGACAATTTTTCGCATCACTATTGCAAATATGCTTCTACATAATTGCATTTTAATAAGTACTAGTAAGAAGTAGGATGCATGGAAGTATGGATATGGATAGTATTGATGGATGTTACCGATATAAAATAAATAAATTTATTACGGATATACCACACACGGTCAACTGATCCCAAACTAGGCATAGCCTGTACTATGGGTACCAGAGCCTGATTGATAGATGTATAAAAAAAATATTTGGCACTACAGACACACACAATTAACATAGATAAACAATTTTAAACTTAAGTAAATACAATAGGTGGATATAAGTAATCAAAAGAGCATTTTTTAAAAAGTAGGTATCTTAGAGTAGGTAAGTTTTTGTGGTAAGCCTATTCATAGGATATGGCTCAGTGAAATATTTTGCTTAAAAACAAAAACACTGATTTTCAGCCAAAACCTGATCGAGTGCGAGACTGATATACATAATAGAAAAATATTTAACACCCAGTCACAGAACAAACATCTGTGTAAAATCACACAAATGTTTGTCCGGTGCGGGAATCGAACCCGCGACATCTAGCGCAGAAGGCAGAGTTACTACCAACTGAGCTATGAGACCAGTCAAATAGTTTCCACAATTTGACGTAGGCAGTAAAACGGTCCAATGTTATTGAATGCGTTCAACTTCGTCGCAATTACAGTGTCAGTGTGTGTAAGGCTTATAAAACAAACTTTGGCAGCACTTTATGTGCCATTTTACGCTTAAAGTGCTCTTACACTGGCAATTGTGCCGAGCCTTAAGTTTTGTCCGTAACGATCGGTCGGTAACGGCGATTAATTCCAAATTCCACGTTATACAGGGTGAATTTTTGAGACGGGACAGTAAAGGCAGGTACTTTATTCGTTATAGTTACAGGAAAACGCGTTTAGGAGACTATCCATAAATTTTTAAGATATTCTGAATTGCATTTACAGATTTTGGAAAAAATGTACAGTCAGCAAGAAAGTGGTCATTTTACACAAAAACTTTTTTTTATGCCAATCGATCCTGTTTCTTTTAAAGATCAAAAGTCTCTACCTGACCGACTTAGGTTTGAGTACTAGAAATGGCAGAAATCGCAAAAAACTGTTCCCATAAATTTGTACGGAAATACAGTTTTTGGCAAGCTGGCCAATTCATCATCATCATCATCATTAGCCTGCAGAAGTCCACTATATAGGCCTCCCGAAAAGAGTCCCACGACGAACGGTCTGGAGCCTTCTCCATCCACCGACTTCCTGGAACCTTCACAATGTCGTCGGTCCATCGAGGGACCTTCCAATACTGCGTCGCCAGTTTCGTGGTCGCCATTCGAGAATCTTCACTCCCCCACGGCTATCAAAATAATTCAAAAACTCTGGACATGCCGAGTTGACACTGTTGGTTGTTAAATTTTTGGCTTTGGCTTTGGGTGTCGGTTCGAGGCATCCCGTATTGCACCTGCAGCCTAGACCTTTCGCGTTTATGTGATGAGTCATTTACAGAATTGGTAATTTATGCATCATAACCTTCCTTGCGATAAGTCACCATTTAAATGCAAACCTAAATTGTTATTTAAACGATGTTCACTCGATCTTGTTACTGTCAATTTACGTCACTGCCTATACAGAACCTGAAATTCGATGTAGGCTTTAGTCGGCCGTTGGGTGTGGCGACTCCTTTATTATTTCCCCCTGCATGCTCCACAAAACGCTTATGACATGTTGCCACGTACTTTAATAGCGAAAGTGATAAGCCAATTTCAGCTTTAATGCTTTGTATTACGGG
Organism: Anticlea derivata; assembly: GCA_947579855.1. Classification (NCBI taxonomy): domain Eukaryota; kingdom Metazoa; phylum Arthropoda; class Insecta; order Lepidoptera; family Geometridae; genus Anticlea; species Anticlea derivata. Next base: position 5,245,107 of record OX388279.1, on the reverse strand, counting down.
CGTAGTGCTACTTTTCACAGCCGTCAGTTTGCTGTCGAAATAAGTAGAGCAACACGATACAATTTGATTCACAACTGTTTGTAATAACTTGGTCTTATTTAAAAATTATAAGGCATTTTTGACGTCACTTTTCATCTTTTCATTGTTGCCTGATGTTCCTAGGCTCGCAGGCAACAGGTGGAGATTCACCTAGTTTCTGAAGAGTTTCAAAGTGATATTAAATATGTTACAAACACGTGACAACGCTGCTATCTGCTATAGTCTAACAAATAATCATATTTGCCAACCTGTTGATCTACTAAATTCCATGCAGATTTGATAGATGGTTCGAAAGTTATGCTATAACAAATAAACATCGAACATACAATGCCGATTCGTTCAGGTTGTTTGAGAGAACTTAGCTCGCTGCCTCGCTCGATCAACTATGCATGCTAAGAGCTGTCAGACGGTGGTGAAAAACATCAGGAGAACTATTAAACACTGAATTACTAACCGTAGCATTTTAATTTTGATTTTACAAACCATTAAGTAATATTTATGACCGCACTTTGTTATTAAAAAAAATTTAAAGTGAAACCAATTAACTTAAGTTTATGGTCAAATTAACATACACTTATGTTTAACCATAAAGAGGGTTAATTTTTTTAAATAATAACTTTCATTTTTCTGTGTTTCAAAAGGATTTGTCTCAAAAACAATTAGAATACAAAAGCTATAAAAGTAATGCAATTTCATCATCACCCGGTCTTCCATCCACCGATCTCCCGCGACTTCAACAATGTCGTTGGTTCATCGGGTGGGCCTTCATACATCATAATGAGGGGGGAACTTAACCCACTACGCTAGTCCAGTACGGGTTAGTGGGAACGGGGCCCGTCGATCGGTAGGGTATCAATGGCCGGTGAGGTTGATTAGGGTTCGAGCGGTGTTATTTGGAAACCCTTACATCCTCCACCACCAGATAAGCAATAACTAATTAATTTTTATTAAACTATAAGCGGTCCAGTCCATTATGCGGGTAGTGCTGGTTTTTATTACTATTACTATTGGTTTTTCTATTCGAAAATATTAAGACCATTACCACGCGCTAAAACAGTGAATTTTTTTAAGGAAACCAGTTAGTGCCTATTCTTATAAGCAGCGTTGGGTTGCAGCTTTTCATTTATTGAAGCATCTTCAAGCATCTAATGGAGATCTGAGACAATGTCTACCATGCTTAGGGATGATTATCGAGCTCATATTTGTTTTTATGTTTTAGACATAGACATAGACAGATATTTATTCACAAACTTGGCACACAACACACATCACAATAGAAGCAAGAAACAGATATAAAAAAGAGCGAAAATATGAAACAAAGACAGAGAGGTAACACACAAAAACTTATTAAAAAGAACACGTGAAATGTTATTGTTTTCTCTATCTCCTCTTTCTGTATTTAGCTAATGGGCATCTGAGCTCGCCGTACCGAGTGGTCTCGATTCAGTGGGCCAACCTGGCTTCGGTAGTGAAAGCCACTATAAATTCTTATCACACTGTAAATCTAGATTTCCAGCCGTTGCAATAATTGCGCAGTATTTTACAATAGTTACCCAGCGCTCTGTGTAATTTATAAAGAACATCGCATTTTTTTTCCTGTTGAGTACTTTTTTATTCTTTTTAATACATACTATCGAGGGCTAATTCTACTAACGTTCTATTCAGTTCCAAATATGGTTCAGTTCCGATCGCGGTTCGAATACTACCTAAAAAGCAATTCTACTAAATAGATGACCGAACTGAGAAAAGAGTTAGATAGGTACAGTGTTACATGCAGTTATATGAAAGATTGGCCGTGGTGGCCCCGGCTGAAGAATAGGCCCCTCCATATCTACCTATCCGCGGATGTCGTAAAAGGCGACTAAGGGAAAAAAGCTAGGGGATGGGCAGCAGCGTCCCTCATTTTAACAACGATAGCTCTAACTGCGCTCGCCAACCCGCATGCCCAGCGTGGTGAGTATGGGCAAATCCTCCCGCATGATAAGGAATTCGCTCTGTCTGTGGGGGAGGCCATGTTCAGCAGTGGACGTCGTACGGCTGAAATGATGAATTTGAGATAAAACGAAAATACTTTAGAGGAAGAATTTTTTTAGTTTAATGGAGAGTTTGAAGGCCCCCTACCCGATAGACCGACGACATTGTGAAAGTTGCGGAATATCGGTGGATGGAAAAGGCATCATCAAGACCGTTTGTCATTGAACTTTTTAGGGGAAGCCTATGTCCAGCAGTGGACTTCTACATGCTGATGATGATGATGATGAATGGAAAGACGAATTAATCCCACATATAAAATTTACAAGAGTAAATTAAAATGAGAATATTTTCCTCTCATGTGTAATTTCCTGAACTGGTGCACTCGGTCGGGTGGAAAAAGGAACCTTTATCAATTTTAATAAATCGTGCACTGGGCCGCTTTAAATATAAGCTGCACTTTTATTCACATTATATTTGAAAGAAATGGAAATAAGGTTTTTATTTTACGCCATGTTTGATGTTCATTAAATTTACAGTTAACGCTTGCGTACCCAGAATCATCATTTGCAGATCGAATTCCTATCATGTGGGAGGAATTTGCCCGTACCCACCACGCTGGGCATGCGAGTTGGCGAGCGCAGTTAGAGCTATCTTTGTGAAAAAGGGGACGCTGTTGCCTATCCCCTAGCTTTTGTTACTCTTATCCACGGGTTAGGTAGTAGATATGAAAAGGCCTATTCTTCAGCCGGAGTCATCACGGTAACCAAAATACTTTCACCAAAATGGTTAATTTTTTATGTATAATCGGATTGGCTTAACGTACGCGCCAAGAAAACGCCTGTTAGGTAAAGGCAAATTCAACTACGTTCACCCGATTTTCCTCATAAATTGTAGCCAAACGATGACGATGTCTTAGAAAATTAATATTTAATCACGCTAACTAATTATGTAATCATCATTACCCAAAACGTTCTAGCAATTTTCTCCCGACTATGAAAGTGCAATTTGGATTGTGCGAATCACCTCGTTAATGGTTAATTGCCTACGGGCATTTTGAAGAACGTTACCGAAACGGTAAGAGGGGTAAGTATTTAACTAGTGGTTACCATTAAATAACCAGATAGGCAATATTCCTATCGAAAGTGCTACAAGCATAAAACTTCATTGGTTCAAAGGACTTAAGGCTTTTTATAGATAGCCTAGAGGGCTACCAGACGCCATTTTTTTCAAAATGGCGTCCCTACAATTTCAAATATTATCGAACAAAATCATAAAATTGGTATAATTGACGCTATTCAACTTGTTTCAATTTAGTTTTTAAAAATAATACACTGATTATCTAAATGTAGTTGAACAGCGTTAAATAGCTTCATTGAATTTTATGATCTTGTTCGATAGTATAAATAAATAATAATAATAAATATAAATATTCCGGACATATTCACACGGTCAACTGATCCAAAACTAGGCATAGCCTGTACTATGGGTACCAGAGACTGATATACATAATAGATATATATTTAAGACCCAGACACAGAACAAACATCTGTGTTAGTCACAAATGTTTGTCCAGTGCGGGAATCGAACGAGCGACCTCTAGCGCAGAAGGCAGAGTTACTGCTAACTGAGCTATGAGGCCTGTCATATTTAAAATTTTAGCGACGCCATTTTGATATAATTATAGTAGTTTTTAAACTCTTATTAAAAAAAATATACTTATCAATATATACAATTTGCGAAAACGCACCAATCGTTTCGGGGTAATCGGTGTACAAACATAAAAAATTGTCATCGAATAGAAAACCTCCTTTTTTGGCGTCGATTAAAAATAGGATAAATCGAAATACAAAGGGTGAGGTATCTATCTCCCCCTTTGCGATGAAATACCTCACGGTTATCTCCAAAGCTCGCTGTAAGTAGGGATTAGTGACGTCACACCGTCGATCTAAGCTTAGGCTGTCTTGTAAACATAATTTTAAGGTCGACGATATCTGCGCATTCTCCTAGTTTTTTATTTGCTTTCGATATTCGGCCGATCAGGATCAGAATCAGGAGGGTCTACAATCAGTGCGTGTTGCCAGTGATGACATATGGCACTAGCGACCAAGTCTCAGTGCCATATGTCATCACTGGCAACACGCACTGAGACTTGGTCGCTAACTATTGGCCTCATACACAAGCTCAAAGTCGCCCAACGGGCTATGGAGAGAGCTATGCTCGGAGTTTTGCTGCGTGATCAAATCCGAAATGAGGAAATCCGTAGAAGAACCAAGGCTACCGATATAGCTTTCAGAATTAGCAGGTTGAAGTGGCAGTGGGCCAGCCATATAGCTCGCAGAACCGATAACCGTTGGGGAACAAAGGTTCTCGAGTGGCGACCACGAACCGGACGACGCAGTGTTGGAAGGCCCCCCCCCCCCCCCCCCGATAGACCGACGACATTGTGACACTGTTCGTCGTGGCACTCTTTGGGGGAGGCCTCTGTTCAGCAGTGGACTTCATCAGGCTGGTGATGATGATTCGGCCAAGATCCTCAAAAGGCGCAAATATGTTACTATCGGGCTTACAATAAATTTGAGCCTTCTTGGGTTGAGAGCCTGGATCCGTGGGGAAGCGGGGCCCTCCAGGTTTTCAAAACAATAACAGGGTGTCTGATCGAAGCGACGCGTACCCGAGAGCTGGCTCCTATTTGGCCCAATGGATTAGCGTTGCCATCCAGGCAGCGCGCAACGTGGCAATTTCGCTAGCGTCTTGGATATGTTCCTATTTACAATGTTGTTGTAAGCAGTTTTTTTTTTTTTTTTTTTTTAAATTAAATGGAATAGAAAAGAGGAGATTACAGTCGCGAACCCATTTATTTTCCCTTTTTTTATTTTTGTCTTCGTCTACCTCCTTCCAACTAAGCTCACGCCTAGTATTCTGCTTTCCAGACAGCGAAAATGATGGCCTCATGAGCTACGTCGTACTATATCATTTTACGGCACTGGTTCTTTTAGAATCGGTCACATTTCTCTTATCAGTGCCACCGTACGGAAAACCAAAGCTTTACATGCGATAACCTTTCCCCGAATATAAATTGTTCCGGAACTAAACTCTGTATTTTGAGGGAAAATAAAGTTTGACTGAATTTCAATTCATAATTTCAATGAATAACATTCAATCTGTCAATTTGAGGGGAAAGAGAACAAGAGCGTTAGCTAGGTCAACATTTTAAAACTAATTTGCTTGGCTTTGGCGTATGCAACTCATAAGTTAATTATTTTATAAGTAAAAGGGAACAAAATTTGCAAAAAATATGTAACCTAAATATTTAGGAGGATGTAGGGCATAGTGAGATTTTCTCGTTCTGAATTGGAGCAGCCTGCCTGGGGAGGTACCTCCGCCTTACAGAAGATCGCAGCCAAATAACATGATTTGTTTCAAATAGTGTTGTGTTCCTGCGGTGAGTAAGGTTGCCAGAGCTCTTTAGGGGGGAAGCGGGTTCGGGGTCGGCAACGCGTGCGTGATGCCTCTGGTATTGCAAGCGCTCATAGGCTACGGTAACCGCTTACCATCAGGTGGGCCGTAAGCTTGTTTGCCAACTCAGTTGTATAAAAAAAAAAAAAAAAAAATGATTGCGTATTTTTTCAAATCATCTGTTTCAATATGCAGGTATAGCAGGTATCATAGCTCAGTTGGTAGTAACTCTGCCTTCTGCGCTAGAGGTCGCGGGTTCGATTCCCGCACTGGACAAACATTTGTGTGATGAACACAGATGTTTGTTTTGTGTCTGGGTGTTAAATAAATAGGTATCTAATATGTATATCAGTCTCTGGTACCCAAAGTACAGGCTATGTTTAGTTTGGGATCAGTTGGAACGCGTGTGATATGTCAAAAAAAATAATTCTGGCAACGATTTAGGTTCAATGGTATTAGTGAGTCATAAAACAAATTTGTTAGGTTCTAGGTTTTATAAGTAAATACTACGTCATCAGAAGGCATTATACTATAAAGCCTTCTGTTCACGATCAACACAATAACTTTGATAACATCTTCACCACTGTTTCGTCTCTTCACAAAATCTCCTAAGCAATCAATCAATATCACGCATATGAATGAGGCTGAACCTGCTCTCGTGGAAACCCATTCCATGCCAGTGACTCTCCTCGCCCGAGCATACCGAGGCTTTGAACAAATTTTCCACTCAGCAAATCTGTTTTCTTTATTTGCTTAGGGTAGGGTCAAACGCATGAGGCCGGCTGGGGTTAATCAAAATGTGTGATTTTGATATCGACCTAGGGTATGACCTACCTAAAAAGGCTAAATTATGAGGATTTACTAACGATTTCTGTAGGATTCATACTAAGCAATTGATCCGTTTTTTTTTTCGTGATTTTATTATTCATCATCATCATCATCATCAGCCTGTAGAAGTCCACTGCTGGACATAGGCCTCCCCTAAAGAGTTCCACGACGAACGGTCTTGAGCCTTCTCCATCCACCGACTTCGCGCAACCTTCACAATGTCGTCGGTCCATCGGGTGGGGGGCCTTCCAACACTGCGTCGCCCGGTTCGTGGTCGCCATTCGAGAACCTTTACTCCCCAACGGATTTTATATTCGTGATAGGTATATATATATAGGTATATAGATAACTTTGATATTTGTTCACAAAATGCCTCTAACAACGACTCAAGCGACGTGTGATATATCATCTTAAATATGTATTGGAACCTAAGACCTACCTACGGATTGAAAGTCGAGGCACCTCTCACTAGCCACTACTACTAATAAATTTTACGGCAAGGCCACTCGGATACTAAATTATACAAAACCGGGCTTAAATTTATATCGCTCATGAGAATTAGACCCAACTTATAAATACATATACAATTTAAGGCCCAACATTACAAAATACAATATATTCAATTAATTTAAACGAGACCTTTCACACGTACTTTATGTAATTCGGGCGAGATTTCAAAAGGTCGGGGTTCGTCTTTATAATTTGATAATCTGCATGCTTCTCGGTTTTACCTGTGACCCCTTACCGCGTTATGTTGGTATTCACCCGAATTAGTCGAAGGAATTTTCTTGGGCAAAGTGCCTGTTTCGAAATGTAGCCGGCAATTCGCTTCTCAAATGTGTTCTTATACGGGCAATTGAATTTTCTCCATTTAGGAAAATATCTATGTAGCTGCGCATTCGTGTACCGTTTTTGTACCTAGATCTGCTGCCTCAAAATGCTGCGACTTAGAACGTCCATTATATTTTGTACATTGTACTGTGGCCGTGGTGGCCCCGGCTGAAGAATAGGCCCCTCCATATCTACCTATCCGCGGATGTCGTAAGAGGCGACTAAGGGAAAAAGCTAGGGGATGGGCAGCAGCGTCCCTCATTTTAACAACGATAGCTCTAACTGCGCTCGCCAACCCGCATGCCCAGCGTGGTGAGTATGGGCAAATCCCCCCACATGATAAGGAATTTGATGCCTGTGGGGGAGGCCATGTTCAGCAGTGGACGTCGAATGGCTGAAATGATGATGACTGTGCCCCAAGCACGAATAATTCACGAGAGCGTTAAGCTTACGATACGATAGAAAATGTCAAATATTAGTGAATCAAGATTAGATTTCAAGATGATGTAATTGGATTATTTGACTTTTACTATCGTATCGTATTCGTTCTTGGAAGAATGAATCTATGGCATGGTTATGTTTGTCGGTTTTATCCAGAGACCGTGGTTATTTTATATCCAAGATAATGTACAGCACCGAAGGCAGAGTCTGTAATTATGATTAGTTGAACGAACCTAATTTCCTTGTCCGTGTTCATTATAATTTTAATTAGAAACTTAATTAAACTCTTCAGTGTAGTATCATAATATCCGTGGCGTTTTAAGGTAATATAAGTAATTATTATTAGCAACATCATATCCTTCTAATATTAAAAAAGTTAAATTTTCAAGAATTGTAATTTTTTTTCTAAAGTAGTAAGTTTTGTAATTTTTTTTTTTCATACTCAAATAAAAGTGAAACAGTTTTATTTGAGTATGAATAACTCTGTTATTTATTGACGACCTCGGTGGCGTAACGGGCGAGTGCCCATCTAAGACGCAAGAACGGGCTCGATAACCGCTACGGGACAAATGTTTGAATTACCTGCAAATATTTGTTGCGGGTTTGAGTGTTGTGGTAAATGGTACTTATCTTTTAGTTTCTGATACTCACGACACACGACCTAGCCTGGGGTCAGGACTATGTATGTGACTGTTGGGTGTTATTTTATTAATTTCCATCATTTATGACTCCCATCGGACGCATTTTCCTCTTAACTTAAGCAAGTGCAGTATCTTACAAACCACTAACCTCTATTTATTCGCGGCTAAGTAGCCATTAAGGTCTACAAGAGCTATAAAACGTGGGTGGTACTGACGATAAAATACATAACAGCTTTCCTATTGGACAGAGGTTTATCGTAGGTACATAGCTACTTGAATTTCGTACCACTGATTGGGTAAAAAAAACAAGAGTTCAAATTAAAACTCAAAATGTGTTTATAAAAAGCACTTGGATCACTTTGAAACGACTTTGAAACTAGATGAAGGTATGCCTGTTCCTCGCGACCAAGCCTAGAAGAATTTTGAGTTGTCTGTTTGTGTTTGTCAATATTAACTTATTTCATTTCAGAAATAAACGAAAGGCCTTATGTGCCACATAATACCAATAAAATAATTACCCAAAAACCATTTTTCTTTCCCAGTGCCCCAACTTTCTTACTAAATACCGAACTTCGCTAATGACACTCGATGGATCGCTGGGGTCAATTTGGTAGGTACTATAATTCCCTGGGGGAGTGATCGCTCAGCCGCTAATCAATTTGCGAAACTGCGTACTTTGAGGACAGTGCTTGGTAAAGCCGTCTCTTCAAAAACGTTTACCATCAATATGAAAGAGTAACGTAAGACACAAATGCCAATATTTTCGCCTGATGCAAGAGTGTTTTTCGAGGGCCATACGACAAAATACCTGCAGTCCGAACCATTATTATTAGTTTGAACCGTTTCTTCTTGGAACGATACGATGCAGAGCATTGCGAACAACGACATCCGTTTGCGCGCGATTGCATAAAATGTCGTGCCGTGACTTGTGGATAAACATTTAAGATGCACTTAGTCTTCTTCTTCTCTTGACGCCGATGTTCAGAAGCGGCGTCATACATTTTCTTAAATTTTCCAAGCTTTACATAAGAATGTTTCAAAACTGACGCGACTCACTGAACTCCACCTTTATAGCTGTGTTATGGCCGTCAAAAGACGGTTGCTGCTTTTTAGAAAACTAAAGCATTTAGGGGGATGTTTATCTATCACTTTCCGTTGCTCTACTAGTAGAAGGTACCTGATGTTTAGTGGTTGGTACTATGGAAATGAAGGCTTAACCTTTAAAAAATATGAGAATTAGATAGATTCACAACGTTTCGTGAAGTAATAATTATCTATATAAAAATTGGCGACTAAAGAATGAAAGACTTCTAAGTCATTAATCATCAATTTGGATCAAAATATTCTTTGGACAGCAGTTCCATTTCAATGTTGTAAGTTGAGCAAAAATTTATGATCTATATAGAAAAAAAAACCAGAAATGGACAGTCACGAAACATTTTGAGGATCTTTGGATAGCGATTTAGTTTGAAGTAAGTGTGAATTGAGGAAAAAATTAACGTCATATAAGCAATTTTGAGGATCACCGTAATATTTGTACAGAATTCCTATGAAAATGATATGTGTTTGATGTGTGAGGTTGAGGAAAAATTACTGACGACTAAGAATACCAGGGTAAACGTGTGGAACTTGGTCAAAATTATAATAAAGAAACTACATGAAAATTCGTCAGTTTTTATGTAGGAAAAAAAACATGATTAATCTAACCACGACCATTCAAAAGCTTCTTTTTAGTATTTAGGTAGGTAGGTTAGGTAGGGTATTTTCATTAGTAGCGTTCCCATTTCCAAGTAAAATAAACCCTTGTGTCTCAAAATTAAGCCCATTCTGAATGAGATGTATCGAAGCGTATAATCGTCACAAAGTCGAATGAATATTTTATGAGTAGCGTATGTCGGCTTGCCGCTAAATTGGGACGTATCGGCGGCATTGTAATTTAGGCAAGTAATTTTGAATGCCAATTTAAAAATTGAAGCTCATTTTTATGTAGAGAATTTCCTTTCAATTTTTAGCGACTTTTACATACTGGCCATGACAATAAACAGTACCATCACCCGCCCGCGGTGTCGCTCGCATGGTATCAGGTAGAAATCCGATCTGCTTTCCCAGGGTTCAAGCTATCGCCATACCAAATTTAATTAAAATCCGTTTAGACGTTACGGAGCTTTTTGGTTACAAACATACCTACACACATGCATTACAAACTTTATAATATTAGTAGGATTAGTCGGATCTTTTTTATAAAACTTAGGTGGCATGCAAGCTTTCGGCCCACCTGTTAGTAAGTGGTTACCGTAGCCTATGAACGCTTGCATCACGCACGCGTTGCTTACCTCGAACCCTTATAGCTCTGGCAACCTTACCGCAGGAACTCAACACTCAACAAATAAAATGATTGTCGTAAAACGATTTGTTGACGATCTTGCACTGAATCCTTTTATCACACTAGTTTTTTCTTGATCAAGATCACCGTAGTTTTTTTTTTTTATACTTTCGACCCACCTTTTGGTATGTAGTTACCGTAGCCTTTGAACGCTTGCAATACCAGAGGCATTACCACCGTTAAGGCTGAGGGGGTGGTGGAGTACTTGAAGCAGAAGACCGGCCTGTCCATAAGAGTAGAGAAGTTGGAATCTCGCCGTAATGTGAATTTTAATTTATTTATGGCGAGAGTACCGACTAATAGTATCTCTACTTTTATGGACAGCGGGTTTTGGCCGAAAGGTGTCGTGTTCAGGAAGTTCATAGGAAGCCTGACACGCGACACCACGCGCACATCTGCCACGTCGTTCAAATAATTTAAGGCGCTATGAGAATCATAAAAAAACTGTCGAGTGGGCGGAGTGAAGAAAGTGACAGCGCTACGTACTAAAATTGAATGCGGAAAGAGATAGCAAGCATTAGAAGGGGCTCGAAAGTAATCGACGTAAGCGACATACAAGAAAATATCGATTATCTTAAAAACTAAGTATTTTTTTAAATAAGTGTCTTGGATTTAGGTACCTAATGCTATTGTCTAACATAATATTAAAAAAAAAGCTATTTATGATTGATAGTTTCTGAGTATTTTCGAAAAAAACTGTTGCAGAGGACTGAACTTTAAAAAATAAATCTATCGAGAAAAGTTTTACCAATCGCGTTTCTGTCGTGGATTTCGGTAAATAAAATACTCAAGTTATCTTTGTCATAAAAATCAAAACTGTGCATTTTGCGGTTATTGAGAAAAAACAGTTCTCATCATAAAACTATTTAACCCTCACCTTAAGTATGCAGTGTAGATTATAATATATTATGTATGTTAGTTTTAAGGTATATATTTATATGAGCCCTGTATGTTAAAATATTTGTTGCCTGAAATAATGATTATTATTATTAAATGCAACGTAACGCGCAACAGAACTCAAGGTAACCGAGAAAGAGCCAGGCAGCGTCGTGAACGAAAATTCTATACAAACAAAACTTATGACTAACCATACGTGCTCGGTTTATTACCTACAGAACTTGTCTCAAAGCTTATGTTAGCATGAAATAAACTTGCGTCAAACAAAGTTACATAAAACTGAAAATGAACTTTAATAAGTTTAAGTTTTCTAAGTCCGTTTTATGTTGGCTGTTATGACCAACAAAGCCCTGTTGGCCTAGTGGAGGTAAATCGACTTTCGATCCGACGGTTAAAATCCCAGTCGTGCACCAATCGAATTTTCTAGAATTAGAATTATTTATTTCAGTTAAATCAGCAAGCTTACAGTATGAACCAAAGTGCCTACTGTCTAAAATTTAAACTTATATATACTCTTAGCGAATTAAATATTGTACAAATGCTATGATTAAAGATGTCGACATGTTGGACCTCGTATACATAGGCATTTAAAAGAGTGAGAGCTCTTAGCATTATGAGCGTGACAAGTTCACGATATGTGGCAGGCGAACAGTTGATTCTATTTTATTAATGTATGAGCTCATTAACACGTGCTCAGAAAGGTGAAGGAAAACATCGTAAGGAAGCCCGCGGCTTAGGCTCCACACGTATTGACCGTGTATTTCTTGTGGATAAGGTTGACTAACCTGAGAGGATGGTATATGGTGCTGGGCAAGCCTACTACCATCTAAACATGTCCCAGGCACTACAGCGTCCTGTGAGTGAGTAAAAAGTTCCAGCTGACGCTGTATAAATCATCTAGAATAGATGTAATAAGGCCTTACTATGACATAAAAACATAATAAGTTTTGTCTCGAAGGCGAAAAAAATACTTAAGAAGAGAGATGGAAAAGAGTACCGTCTTATTCTTAACAATTTCGATTCAGTTTAGTTACCAGCTAGATAGAGAAGGCTTAAAGTCGGCTTAAAGTTTTATTAAAAAACAGTTTTATTATTATCTAAGGCACTGTTATGGTAGACCCAGACTATAAAAACCCAGGTTTAGGTTGAACTTATACCTCATTTATTTAAGGCCGAATTGCAAGGATTCAAAGGATTATTCAGGTAATTTCACTCGAAATCCTCACCCCTGGTTTCCTTTTACGTTACCTGAAGATTAAAAGCTCATATTTTCAATATGTAGTAATCCATATAGCTCGCTTATTTTATTCAGGAAGAAAATGACTTTTCTCCGAACACCCAATGAAGTATTTTTTCTAGGATTAGAAATTTGTGCGACCTAAAAATGTTAACCTATTTCATTCTAGAAAAAGAAACGCTCAAGACTTTTATCTTCAAGCATGCTAGGCCTCTCAAATCTTCAGGCGATCAGATCCTTGAGGATGTCTTAGTCAGAGGCACGTCCAAATATTTTGGCACGTGCCCACGTATTCTGTAGTTGCAAGTTAAGCGTCGTTTATAAGAAAACATGTGACATGTGCACAAAAGGAGCCTCTAAGAGGCGCACTTCAATCCTTCCACTGCACTGATTCTTTCATCGACGATCATATGCCCTTTTCAGGGCCACCATACCTCAACCTGACCTAATACAGGATGACCAAGAAAGAATCACTGACACGACAAGAAGAAGGAACATGCCCTCGTTTTGCAGTAGTGAGTATTCCATACGTGACAGGTCGCAATCCTATCGCCGCTTATAAGAATACTTACTGGTTTCCTTACGATGCTTTCCGAACAAGCACGTGTTAATTCGCACTTCAATTTTTCGAACAGAAATACTCATTGATGCACGACCCCTTTCGAACCAATGACTGACGACTTCGGATCGAAAATCGGGTTACCCACTAGGCGGTCAACATGGCTTAACCGACTCAGTATTCAGTATTCATTTCATTTATTCATTGAAGTCTCAGGGATTATTTTTCGTCTTAAATCTAGTTGAATTCACGTTAGTTTATTTTAATTAAATTTTGCACCTTTATTAATAATAGAGTTGGAACAGTTGGAACAGAGTAGTACAGAACAACCTAGTTAGCCTAATTATTCCTAATAAATATTCTAAAATAAAGAATTGGCATTTATAGATGCAAAAGTATGAGGATAGGAATTAAATAGCGGTAGGTTTGGGAACACAACTGCGAATTACGAAAGATCGCGAAGTACTGGTGGGCCAACGTACGTCCCGTAATTTTCACAAAACAATCCATTTACTCAGGATTTGTCTAAAACCTGATTTAATTGAAACAATTACGATCCACTTTATATCGACGATAAAATGTTTACGTTCGGAGAGATTTCAACGTTAGTGGGTGAAAGGTTTTAAAAAAATCATTGGCAAATACATCCTTTGTGACTTGCACCCAAGGCTCCTCTTAACCCCCAACCCTTAACTCCTAAACTGCGGCGATTTCAATAAAAAATCTATTGTGCCTTGTCCAGATCTGTGTTTGAGTAGACAAGGGGTCAATCGATCATTTATAGGTTAATCGTTATATCTTTTGGTTTTAGGCGTACTGAAATATTTTTATATGAAATGCTGTCATCTTAGGTACAAAAATAATGGGAATATAAAATCGCCCCCTGAGTACAGAAATATTTATCCTTAATCATTAATAATAATTCACCTTCATTTGGTTTGTACACCCGAGCCGAGCCGGAAATATTTTTTTTCCACTGGGTTGGATTTTTTGTTGTACATAATAGTAAAAGATTCTGTTACAATCTGGTCCATCGTTTGCAATAGGATTTATTTTTGTAATACCATTTTGTATTATTCGTTAATATTTTTGGACCAAAAAAATTGCATTGTCTTGCCATGACATTTTTCCCAGTTTTGAATACTTTATACATTCACTAAGAGGTGCATCTTAGTGAATGTATAAAGTATTCTAAACTGGGAAAAATGTCATGACAAGACAATGCAATTTTTTTTAAGAATATTAAACAAGAATATTTTACAAGAGGTGCCTCTTAGTGAATGTATAAAGTATTCAAACCTGGGATAAATGTCATGACAAGACAATGCAATTTTTTTTAATAATAATAAACAATAATATTTTTCAAGAGGTGCCACTTAGTGAATGTATAAAGTATTCAAAACTGGGAAAAATGTCATGACAAGACAATGCAATTTTTTTGGTCCAAAAATAATAACATCCTTTCACTACACAGATTCTTTCATCGACGGTAACAGGCCCTTTTCAGGGCTACCATACTTCACTTCTGGTCACTGACCTGATGACCAAGAAAGAATCAGTGACACGACAAGATCTCTTATCTTCTTAACGATATAAATTTATTGCAATTTTAATCAGATGGGGTTATTTAAAAATAACCCTGTATAGAAGCAGGTTCGAAGCTTCTAAAGTCAGTGGTTCTCCGTGTAAAGGGATGGGCAGTAATCAAAACACGAAGCTCGAATAAAAAGGGTAAGGTAAGAAATGAGAAAAGTTTCCCAAAGTAAATACAACCCGCAACTTTGTTGCTTTTATTTCGGCTTAAAAACCTATTTGAAGATTTGTAATTGCTTTTTTCAGGATTTGTTTCATTATTGCGTAGGTGCCAAGAAGAATTAAGTTTGTTTTTCGAAAACAAAGCTTTAGGATTAAAGTCTCTATAATCGCCCCGAGGGTGCTAAAATACCTACTAGATTAAGAATGTCAAGGTCAATTTATGACTTATGATAATTTAGAATAGAGAATTTATTATGAATGTATACAACAAGGAAAGTAGTATTAATAATAATAATAATAATAACGTTTATTGAAACATACAATTTTGTACGAAATTTCTTATTAGGTAGGTAGGATTTAACACATTTAGGTCTGTAGGTTTATATGCAGTTATTTGTAGGCAAAGGTAGTTATATATTATATATAGATATTAGCGAGAACATATTCTCGACAAGAGATGCCAGACAGGGCTAGATTAGGTATTAAAATATTCCCAGAGTTACACGTTCAATCTGACAAAACCTACTTATTTCGTAGTAATGCCTGATAAGAGCATTGAGAGAGATCTCTTTTTAATTACTTGATTACAACGTAGTAATCCAAAAATAAAAAAAATTGGCAACCTGGTCTCGTGGCATCTAGATAATTGACCTATACAGCGGCAGGTGTATTTGATTTTTTGATAGATTTTTTTAATACAGCTCTATGAAGCTAGTAGTGCTTAGGATATATTTATAGTAAAGAGTTGACTGTAGGATCGACTAGGCTGAGAGTTTGTTATAGATGATAGTATCCAAAACCTTATCCAAAACACACATGGTCCATACGTGCGGAGCTGTCTAGGTTGCGAGGTTCCTACCGTTACACAGTTAAATCTAGCACAGAAGGTACGGTTTTGTAACTAACTATGGGTAAAAAATTACATACTTCAGACTATATTTCCACTTTGTGAGTAATAGGAGAATGATAGTAAGGTTATTTATTGCTTTTCGCTATAGTTAAGTTACAAATAAATTGTACCATTTTAATTGAAATAAACATTTACTTTAATTTACTCTCATTGATGCCTACAGCCAGGCCCCCAATTCTACTAATTCAATGACTTGAAAATGATAATGATCGCACCATTATAATTCAGTTACGATTGTCGCCACCTTCGTTTCTTTGATTTCATTGGTTTCACAATGGCTGCCATTGATATACGACTGTGATAGCAGAATACCAAAAGGGTCAAAAGTGGCCATTTTGCCATTAATCCATTGTCATTTTGAAGCCATTGGATTAGTAGAATTGGGCCCCTGGATTCGAATTCACGACCTTCGGATCGAAGTCACTAGGCCGACTTAGCTAATGTTGATTTACAAAATACAAAACGTACAAGTTAAATTATAGAGACGAAGACGAAATTAAAATAATTGAGGCAAGGCTTTTTGTCTCTCATTAAGAAACAGTTGTTATTGATAATGAAATGCTAACAAGTAGGTTCTGTACAACTAAATTTTCAGTCTTTGAAGCTAGCAACTTTATATTTTATAAACCGAATTCAAGAAAGGAGGAGGTCATCACTTGAAATGAAATAAGTTTATTTTGAAAAACACAGATAGAATACGCAAAAAAAAAACCTTATACGGTCTGATGGCCAATTTTTTTCTTTGTAAATGTCTACGGCCAATACTTTTTAACGTTTTTAATAAGTTTAGGCCGTGGTGGCCCCGGCTGAAGAATAGGCCCCTCCATATCTACCTATACGCGGATGTCGTAAGAGGCGACTAAGGGAAAAAAGCTAGGGGGTGGGCAGCAGCGTCCATCATTATAACAACGATAGCTCTAACTGCGCTCGCCAACCCGCATGCCCAGCGTGGTGAGTATGGGCAAATCCTCCCATCTGATAGGAATTCGCTCTGTCTGTGGGGGAAGCCATGTTCAGCAGTGGACGTCGAACGGCTGAAATGATGATGATGATGAGGATCGATTTTGATGATTTTCATTCTTTAAATATTTTTCGTCAAAAATTGATTTATTTTGAAATGATCTTTACGATTAATAAGATCACGTAAGAATCATTTTGAAATATATTTTAGGTGCCATATCCTACTTCGTTTTTTTTTCTTTAATCGCGTTTGCTTCTGGGCCATATTGCCAGACTCAGGTTTTATACAGAATTCGTTTAATGATATCCTAATTTTTGAAGTCTGTTAAAATACCAGTGAGATGACGAGGACGAAATAAAATATAAAAATGTTTACTTGTTGATTTACCAAAAGCTGAAACAAAAGTGCGGAAAGTAGGATTTGCCGAAAGGGAAAGTTACTAAACCCGACATTGTTTTTGTCGAGGATTTAGTAAGTCAGCGGTCTGGTTTCTCGGTGTGTTGTCTTTTCAAATTGGGGTTTTCGGCAAAGCTTTGGTTACCTTAATCCTTGGTTTCTTACGAAACTGTGACCGTCATCTTGTTATGTTGGAAAAGTGGGCAAAGTAATAAAATGTATAGGATTACGAAAAAGCGTACATAATATACAAAAAATATTATAGAATAAATATATTTTTGATTTGATTTATATTTTTGAGCCTCACCTAGTTCGATCGGCACCAGACTGAAGCTTTAAATTCCATTTTGTGAAAAAGGATCATCGAATAAAATGATAGGCACCAAGCCGTGTTTGTTGCCTGATTCTTCTAGGCTTGGTCGCGAGGAACAGGCAGAGCTTCACCTAGTTTCTAAGACGTTTCAAAGTGATCCTAGTGATGTTATTGAAATAAATGCCTTTTGACTTTGACTTTGACTTTATTATACAATAAAAATAATATAGAAATAATTAGAAAGAAATAATTATAGGAGGAGGTAGGGCACAGCGAGATTTTCTCGCGCTACATTGGAGCAGCCCGCCTGGGAGTTACCTCCGCCTTACAGAAGATCACAGCCAAATAACATTATTTTTGTTTAAAATGGTGTTGTGTTCCTGCGGTTAGTAAGGTTGCCAGAGATCTTTGGAGGGGAGAGGTACTGCAGGCAACATATTAGCAATGCTCCAGGTGTTGCTGATGTCAATAGGCGACGGTAACCACTTACCATCAGGTGGGCCGTAAGCCTGTTTGCCTCCGTGCAACATTAAAAAAGGTGCAAAATAGCGAACAGACCTTTACAGGGTATGTTAAGATCATCATCATCATCAGCCTGTAGAAGTCCACTGCTGGATAGTCCCCTCATAGCTCTCCACCAGATGGATCGACATTGTGAAAATTGCGGGGAGTCGGTGGATGGAGAAGGCTCAAGACCGTTCGTCGTGGAACATTTTGGGGGAGGCCTATGTCCAGCAGAATTCTACAGGCTGATGATGACAATGATGGCCCACATTTTAACATCTTCCATCTGCGAAGGTCTGTACTCTGTTCGCTATTTGCCCTCATTCTGATTATACCTACATTTTGTTTTGTAATTTTTTTTTCGCTTTTATGGAGTCTATGACTTCTACAGGCTGATGATGATGATGATTATGATGATGGTGATGGTGATGTTGGTAAAACTAATATTTCTCTTCTTTCCAGAAATGTAATTACACAACAATGGCGTCTCTACACATCGCATGGCGCACCCACGGACAGCTGAAGAGCATTCTGCTGAAGGCGGATACCAACACCTAGTAACTACACCAACACCTGACCATGAGACGCACAGGACTCTAAGATGGAGGTCGCCTCTGTTTTACCTACTTACAATGTAAGTTTATATAAATATTCCGGGCATATCACACATGGTCAACTGATCCCAAACTAGGCATAGCCTGTATGTACTATGGGTACCAGAGACTGATATACATAATAGATAAATATTGAACACCCAGACACAGAAAAAACATCAGTGTTTATCACACAAATGTTTGTCCAGTGCGGGAATCGAACCCGCGACCTCTAGCGCAGAAGGCAGAGCTACTACCATTTGTGCTATGAAGCCTGTATTGGTAGCGCATGTAACTGTATCAACCAAAATAGACGACTGGTAGTGATTTGTTTTAATTGAGCTATCTATAGATCGTTTGTAATGGTCTTTAGATAGCTCAACTGTTTCTTGTGTATTTTGTAAATATTTACTTGTATTTTTTTATTTTTCTATCTGTAAATAAAAGTCTAGAAAAAGTCTCAATTCTGGTAAATACCAGCCAAATTTTATCTTTATGTAAACTGTATCAGAAAACCGCAGACTTTCAATTTGTATAATTCCCAATCAATGTCCAATTAATTGTAAGCTTGGACCTCGTCCCTCGCTTATTTACGAAGTAAGTCCCTATTTTGTATTGTACCTATCGGTAAGCTCAATTCACGCATGGCTTGAGATTAGGCAACCTGAATACGGCTAGCATTAGTTTTAGAATCGAAGCCTCTTATTCTTATGATTACCTACTAGCTTGCGCCCCCGGCTTCGCTTGCGTGGTACCTAGATAAAAAGTAGCCTATATACTATTCTATTTTACGTATCTCCTACCTATAGCCGAAGACTACATTTAGCATTAGTTCTACAAACCTTAGTGGTTTTTTTTAGTGCTATTTCTATAAATGACTATGTTATAAATTTTTGAAAGATAAATAAATAAAACAAAAGAAAAGGTAAAGAACTAAATCTGTTCCAAATTTCATCGAAATCAGTTAACCCATTACGGCGTGATTGAACCACAAATATCAAAACATCCTCACAAACTTTCGCATTTATTATACCTATTAGTTAATCTACGCCAGATGTTTATTTTTTTAAGATGTTTTCTCAATTGAAAATACAAAAACAAAGAAGTATGTAAATACCTGTCAGATT
The DNA here is from genome assembly GCA_947579855.1 of Anticlea derivata. NCBI lineage: Eukaryota > Metazoa > Arthropoda > Insecta > Lepidoptera > Geometridae > Anticlea > Anticlea derivata. Next base: position 5,225,262 of record OX388279.1, on the reverse strand, counting down.
AAATAACAAGATCGTCCACAAGACGTTTTTTATATTTTGCAGAACAAATTGCAATCTCTCGGGAATAAAATTTTATATGGGACCTCGAGATAATTCTCTATTCATCAGCGAAAGAATAATCTAAATTATGGACACATTACATGTACTACGCTAGAAAAACCTACTTTGAGCTCAAAATACCATTCATCTCTCACATTTGCATATTTTTGATGAGTTTGATTTTATAGGTTATTATTCTAATTTCATTTTCTTTACATAAATTTATGATAACAAATGGTCTGCTGACCCTGACTTAATTTTGGTATATTACTTATATGTTCCGCCAAGGCTTAAGTAATGTGTGTTCATGTTATCATTACATCGTGGATGACTTTTATTATTTGACATACAACTGTAATGAAACGAGGATAACACTTGACAACACCACTTTATTTATTCCGAACTTGTGGAATATTCTAGATTCGATTACAACTTTTAGTTCTATACTAGAACATTGGTTACACGACAATGCTCACTGTTCAGCTTCCAGAAAAAGAATGCTGTCCATTCCAACTTTTGCTTAAAGGTTACCTCCGGTCGGTTATAAAAAACGAACCAAATGCCGTGGTTGGACCGTTCGTGATTGGCTACCCACAACTTCCCAATCACGCACAGAACAGAATTGTCAGCTAACAAATATTTTAAATTCCAAATGCTATGTTGCCATTATAAGAAATAAATATTTTACTATTACTTTTTAATTATGAATATCAAATCACGACACAACGGACTCACTTAGTGGTTAATCAGTTTCAGGAACTAGTGCTAAGGGCACTGCTAGGAACACAACGTTACTTGTTTAGTGCCGAGACCCTGTATCGGTTAGGGACGCGTAATAAGCTTGCAAAGATATTTTTAGAAATTACCTACCCGTGAGAAATAACACATAAGTATGATTTGATACCTGAACCGTTGCTCGGCTCCGAAATCTTGACCTAAACTGCAGAACTAACTTGTTAGAAATTATCATTTCAGCCGTATCGTCCACTGCTGAACACAGGCCTCCCATAAGCATAAATTTCCTGCGCGACCAACCTTATACCTCCTGTACTCAAACAATAATTTCGGGGTAATTGCCCATACTCGCCTCGCTGGGCATGCGGGCTGGCGAGCGCAGATAAAGCTTTTGTTGATAAGGAACGCTGCTGCCCATCTCCTAGATTTTTCCCCTTAGTAGCCTCTTACGACATCCACGGGTAGTAATGGAGGAACCTATTCTTCATCCGGTGCCACCACGGCAAATTTTAGTAATAGAGATGACTTATGACTTGGTTCCCTTGCGAGCTATGGCCTGCCCACTGCCACTTCAACCTGCTAATTCTTAGAGCTATTAGAACCAAAACCTGTTGGGGAATAGAGGTTCTAGAATGGCGATAATGAACTGGGCAACGCAGAAGGCCCCCCACCAGATGGACAGATGACATTATTAAAGTAGCGGGAAGTCGGTGGATGGAAAAGGCTCAGGGTGGTTCGTCATGAAACTTTGGCGGAGGCCTATGTCCAGCAGTGGACTTTTTCAGGCTGATGATGATTATGAGATGAAGATTTGTTCCTGATAAGAAGACATCTCTCCAACTAAACGAGGCTTTACTTTAATGTCTTCGATCTGTTGTTTTTCCTTATTTTCCCAATATCTCATTTCATCATCCAAAGAGACCAAACTCCACCATTCCATCAAACAAATCCAATAAAACCTCCCTCACTATTATATAGCCTCAAATTGACTATCACTTTCACAAAGGGACTTGAGTCTCAAAAATAATAAAACCACGAAAAATGAGGCCTGTCTCACTCCTACCATGTCGAGAGTCTATCCAAGGGTGGTTTTTCGTATTTCCGTCACACTTGGGCGGAAAATAAGGGTGGCCGCCCACGTGCAGACGTCAGATATAACGGCGAAGAATGGTGAATGTTATGACTATTATGCGTTCATCAATTTTCAGACGAGATACGGCGGTTTTGTTTCCATCATTTACATGTGTACTCGCAGTCATCAGTCAATATCAAACGCAACTTTAATATGCATCATCATCATCATTTCAGCTGTAGGACGTCCTCTGCTGAACATTTTTGGAGGAGGTAGGGCACAGCGAGTTTTTTTGGTTCTAAATTCGAGCAGCCCGCCTGGGAGGTACCCCCGCCTTACACAAGATCGCAGCCAAATAACATTATTTGTTTCAAATAGTGTTGTGTTCCTGCGGTGAGTAAGGTTGCCAGAGCTCTTTAGGGGTGGGGGGGTTCGGGGTCGGCAACGCGTGCGTGATGCCTCTGGTATTGCAATCGCTCATACGCTACAGTAACCGCTTACCAACAGGTGGGGCGTATGCTTGTTTGCCACCTTAGTTGTAAAAAAAAAACAACATAGGCTGAAGAATATGGGCCTCTCCTACCCATGGAAGTCGTATGAGGCGATTAAGGGAACAAACTAGGGAATAGGCCAGCAGCGTCCTCTATTTTAACAACGATAGTTCTAACTGCGCTCGCCAGCGTGCCCAGTGTGGTGAGCATGGGCAAATTCCCCCCCCCCCCCCCCCCCTGATAAGAAGCCGCTCTGGAAATCTATGGGGAGACTTATGTCCAGCTGTGGACGTTCTACGGCTGAAATGATGAATGCGATGGTTTTTTTAGTTGTATTGGTCATGGTTAAGCGTTTGCCCACCATATCACTTTTGCAAGTGAGATGTGGCCTTAGATGGAGCACGCTTTCCCAGATAAAACTTACTTTAGTTTTCCTATAACCTGCCTTTAAATAACTTATGGTGTTTGTTCACAGGTGGCAGTTCAGATAAACGATACGGTGGACTATGACGATACAGATGATCCGGACGCTGTGACCCTGCTATCTATATTACTAGTTGGTGAGTGTTTGTTGAAAAAAAAATCTAAAAAAGAAGAATATTTCATATTTTTCAACATCTTTTATAAAATTAGATCGCTTTCATGGATTACTAATATAGAAACATCAAGCTGATTAGGAGTAAATGAGCCCAACAATAAGTATATTACAACAATTACACAGACAGACGAAAACCAAGTGAAAAATCCTGTAAGAAATCCCGTGTTAGAAATAGAAATAGAAACACTTTATTATGCTATCTTATAAAGACTATGTATACTTAGAACTATATTAAGGTAAGGAGGTAGGTACATTGAAAAACAAAACTTTTACAAAAAAGTAAAAACATTCCATCAATTTGTTGTATACGCAAATTTGCGGTAGGCTAGAAATAGTTTAAGCATACAAGTTAAAGAGTCTTTACCACCCGCGCTAGTGAAACACTGTGTTACGGCGTAGTAGCGATTCGATTTAGCTTGTAATTGAATAGCCAAGAACATCTATAGAAGTGTAGCACAAAATATAATGAGTGTCGTTCTATATCTCTGAGATAAATAGATAGATAAATAACACTTTATTGATCACCACACGGAAATAATACATGAGATCACACTTACAAATTTACAATGCAATACGATGGGCGGCCTTATCGCTAAAAGCCCCCCTCATCATGAGATCCCCTTGTTATCTCATGTTGTTGTATATATATTGCTGTTATTCATGATAACATGATTGTTGGCAATACCCGATTAACACAATAAATAAAATAAACTGACCTAATACATTACAGGCAAGCTTTGCTCCATTCCAATCTGAAAACCGAATTGCTATCCAAATAGGCTAGATTGCGTTCTAGATAGACATATCCCGATCACCTATATCGCTTCTGCCAATTGATCCCATCAATCCCAATAAACGGGCAATTTATCACGATGCTGAAACCTAAATGAGAAGGTATCCTTTCCAATTGCCTATTTTACGAAACGTTCCAGACAGGTGCAATGTAATCATTTCATAGTGAGGTACGTGAAAATAATATCCGTCGGTGGCCCAAGCACGAATAATTCGCGATAGCGTTACGATTACGATACGATAGCATTTGTCAACATTCAAATATTACCCAATCAAAATTAAGAGATTTCAAGCATCGCCGATGTCTGTGCTGTGTATACATTTTTTGTCTTGTCTTGTTGTGTTTACATGTTAAAATTTTGTTTGTCTACATAATTACTATGTAAGTAAAAAAATGTATCTGTTCTGTTCTGACCTATCTCAGCACATGTAAATATTATGTCAAAAGATGAATATTTTTTTTTTTGTATTTTATGAATGTGTAGGGAAATATTTTATTTACAGAAAGAAACTTAAAACTAATACAAGTTAATATTTACAAAATACACAAGAAACAGTTGAGCCATCTAAAGACCGTTACAAACGATCTATAGATACCTAGCTCAACTGATCCAGAATGAATAAATTGAAATTGAAAAAAATGTAATTGGCTAATGTTTGACTTTTACTAATGAACCGAAGTGTAACGCTATCATTGTCGTGAATAACGCTTGAGACAAACTGATCCAACGTACGTAACGCATGCAACGTATTCTTTATAATAGGTCAGCCCTCGCGTTTAATTTAGAAACTTTTTTTTTGACTTACGACTTTTAATCTGATGATGCCTAGGAGGGGTAGTCAGAGGTACGTCCAAACTTTTTAGAACATGCCCGTTTGGCAGTAGTGAGTATTCCATACGTGACAGATTGCAAGCCCATCGCCGATTATAAAACCACTGGTTTCTTTACGATGTTTTCTATCTCCATTTTAAGCACGTTTTTAATACGCTCATGAATTTTCGAAAGGAAAACTCATTGGTGCACGCCCTGAACCTTCGTCCTTCGGATCTAAATTGGGGGTACCTCCCACTAGGCTAACACGGTTGACTTTCTTTTTCCCAGGTATATTCCTCTCCTTGCTGATATTCCTGAGCGTGGCGGGGAACATCCTCGTCTGCATCGCGATATACACAGACCGGGGGCTGCGAAGGATCGGGAACCTGTTCCTGGCATCACTCGCCATCGCTGACATGCTGGTGGCGGCGGCTGTGATGACTTTTGCTGGAGTCAACGACTTACTAGGGTATTTATCTTTGGAGTCTCATCTAGTTCGATCGGCATCTCACTGAAGCTCTAAATTCCATTTTGTGAAAAAGGATCATCGAAAAAAATAATAGGCACCAAGCCGTGTTTGTTGCCTATCATGGGTTGGTGATATTTTAATCAGATTGTGTAGTGTTCCAGAGGCATGTTACTTACAGTAATAGAATAGGTGATGTAGATTTTCATTCTGATGTTTCTTGTCGCTACGCCGCCGCCGTGCCACGCACCGCCGCGTTCGTGACGGATTTATGTACTTCTAAAAAGCTTGAGTGGTTAAGATGGTTCGTTAGCTTCGCCACGAAATAAAAAATAAAGACGGTCAAGTGCGAGAACTCGTGCCCTGAGGGTTCCGTACCATTGGTCGTGGGTTCGAACTCGGTCGTGCACCAGTGGTCATGGTCAGAAAATTAAAATTCTAAGTGTAGGAATTGACAAAATAATATTTGCGGTCGCTCATTGCATGACATTGACCACAAATATAACTTTGTGTTAAGTTTCCTAAAAAACTTCGAAATTCCTCAATTTCAGACTTTTCCCCTTAATTGTGTTACAAAAGCTCCTAGCATTCCAAATTTCAGAATTGTGAGGTAACTGGAAGTACCTTAGAGGTTTTCCATACAGAAGCTATACATTCATTGCCATATCTTTTTAATGCATTAAGCTAGAGCTTTGATTTTTGTACCGCACCATAAGCCCACAGACTTTAATAGGTGGTATAAATTTCAAGTTGATACCTTTAGCCGTTTCTAAGAAAAAGGGACTTGACAGGCGGACAGACAGACAGACCAGGCGGAAAACAAAGTGTTCCTATAAGGGTTCCGTTTTTCCAAATGAGGTACGGAACCCAAAAAACGCTGTTTTATACAATTAGATGACAAACAAGGAAAAGGCCTATTTTTTGATAAGTAGTACCGTAGCCTATGAACGCTTGCAATACCAGAGGCATCACGCACGCGTTGCCAACCCCGCAGCGCCCACATAAAGAGCTCTGGCAACCTTACTCACCGCACGAATATACAACAAATAATGGCTGCGATCCTCAGTAATGTGGAGGTATCAGGCGGACTGCTCCAATTCAGAGCGAGAAAATCTCACTGTGCCTGCCCTCCTTTCTGCGTTTCTAAAGAAAAATGGCTAGCGGAAAAGTAGTTTTCCGACAGTCATAAACCATTTTCTACGACTCCGTATTTTAACAAACTTTGATTGTTATGGAAAGTTCGATTTGGATCAATTTCGTGATTTTCCTGCCAATCAACCGATTTACCAGACTTTTCAAGACGTTATTTGTTTGGTCTTTTGCACAGATTTACAATCCTCATTCGTGCTTCTTCACCAGGTACTGGGTGTTCGGTGAGCAGTTCTGCGACACGTGGGTAGCGTGTGACGTCATGTGCTCCACAGCCTCCATCCTCAACCTCTGTGCCATCTCCCTCGACAGATACATCCACATCAAAGATCCTCTCAGGTAAGGAAGGATAAAATAATTACACACACATTAACAGGCAACAAACAACCAATAAAAAAAAGATGGACACACATGCTATAGGCTATATGATTATACCCTTAGAACATACTTAAAAAAAAACATTTGCTGTACCAAAAAAAGTTTCTAGTGTGAAGGCCAAGCAGTACAGTCTTAGCTTAGTGCCGTAGCGCTGGTTTCCAGACCAATTTTTTTTGAGTAGATTTAGTAGTGGTTTTTACCAACGCCGTTTATATTTTATTTGTAGAATTAACATCCCTCCGGACAATAATCATTAAATCGCCAAGATGTATCTTTTTGCTAAACTCAGAAACAAGTCTTCTAGTCATCGGAATTATTCTAAAGAAACTATCTATCATTATCATAAGTCATCGACATCTTATTAATTTTAAACAAAATAGCAAAGACAGTAAGAATTTATAGGAAAAATGCTCAATGTGGAGAAAAGTAGGAACTCATTAATCGCCGAAAAACAAAAATGCATAAAATAAAATAAATTATGAACAAATCGAGAAAATAATAATAAATAAGTCATATAGGTCATCATCATTTCAGCCGTACGACGTCCACTGCTGAACATGGCCTTTACCGTCACAGCACGAAATTTTTTCATAGTAAAAAACATTATTTGGGAAGTAAATTATTCAGCGAGCAAAGCCTTAATGTGCGTGAAGAGTTCGCGTACGTATGCAACACGTGGCCATCATGTGACGTCATGTGCTCCCTAAATAACCACTTCAAAGCCCCTTTGAGGTAAAGTGATTGTATAAATAACTGGGAAGCCTTTTAACTTGAAAAATAAGAGTAATTGATCACAGTGTGGGTATGTTACAGCCCCGGTTTCATAAAGACGGGTCCAGTGGTGCAATTGTGTAAGCGGTAATGAAGTTCGTAACTTTGCGGGTGATTTTATCAATTTTATCTCTCTTTAAATTAAATCTCGCTCTAAATTGGAGCAGCTCGTCTATGAAGTACCACCCCCTTACAATAGATCGCAGAAAAATAACAATTTGTTTCAAATAGTGTTGAGTTCCTGCGGTAAGTAAGGTTACCAGAGTTTCGAATTATGGCAAGGCGTGCGTGATGCCTCTGGTATGGCAAGCGTTCATAGGCGGTAAACACTTACCTACAAGCTACGGCTTGTTTGCCACATTATTTATTTCGAGACTTTACCAAGTTTTCGTTTTTTTTTTGTATTTTTAAAACCAAAATTTGTCGGTTCTTGTTAGACCAAGATATTTTTACCTATGTACAATTTTTATCAACTTGCCTACTTTGTTTTTCTATTCCTTACAGATGTATGTTGAGATAGAGGTCAATATAATCGTAAAACTACCACAAAATGAAACATAAAGTGGACGTGTGAGACAAATAAAATTATATGACCGTAACATATTAGCGATTTTATTGGTTGTAGCTTTGTTTTTATTTATCTGTGGTTTATGAACAGCGGTAGAAATTCATGGGCTCGTAAAAACATTTTGTGACAATAATGTCTGCTTATTTTCTGAATAAAAACAAAATGATGAATAACTAAGATCATGACTGTATTCCCCAAGCTTGATAGACATCCTATCCAGGCACTCAGACCCATGTAAATGAAGAGGGGTAGACACAGGCACGGCAAAGGGGTTAAATACAGGGGTCAAGAAGGGGGTTTAAAGATGTCATACCAATGCATGAAGTGTAGTGGTTTTTGGGATACAACGAAAATAGTACATACATACATAAATTCACGCCTATTTGCAAATGGTTAGACAGAGACAACGGCTTCCACTTGCTACGATCCTGACATACCCCTTTCGCTTCATTCAACCTTATCACATCCTCATACATACTGGTCGGTTTAGGGCAGTCTTGACCTGGCCTTTTCCCAAAACGTCACCGATTTACTCACTAAACGTAAGCCTAGGTCTTTCCCTTCCAACGGTCGCATTCACACTCGCCTTGTACATCTGAAAAGTTTATCATAATTCTGCCTCAACGATCATCAAAGCATCAACTTTTACCGGACTTCGCGAGATTTCACTTTATGGATACCACAAAAAAACAGGTCTTTACGCCATATTTGTTGCAGATACGGCCGCTGGGTAACACGCCGGGTGGCCATCATCACAATCGCCATGATCTGGCTGCTAGCCGGCCTGGTCAGCTTCCTCCCCATCTCCCTCGGGCTCCACCGGCCCGACGAGGAGGCACTGGCGACGCAGAAGCCTCCAAGATACCCGACCTGTGCGTTGGTGCTCACGCCGACGTACGCGGTCGTGTCTAGCTGTATATCGTTCTACTTGCCGTGTATCGTGATGATCAGTATATACTGTAGGTGAGTATCTGCCTCTACCAGGTGATTCATAATATGTATGCTGAACAATGTCAAAGTCAAAGTCAAAAGGCTATTATTTCAATAAAATCACTAGGATCACTTTGAAACGTCTTAGAAACTAGTTGAGCTATGCCTGTTCCTCGCGACCAAGTCTAGAAGAATCAAGCAACAAACACGGCTTGGTGCCTATAATTTTTTTCGATGATCCCTTTTTACAAAATGGAATTTAAAGCTTCAGTGTGGTGCCGATCGAACTAGGTGAGGCTCACAAGAAAAATAATCTAATTATAATCTCAGATAAATAAGAGCTTATAAAAATGTAAAAAAAAAGACAAATGTGAGCTTCAACAAATGATCTAATGGCCGCCCCCATAGATTTCCAGAAATAATCATTTGGTAGGATTTGCCCATACTCACCATGCTGGGCAGGCGGATTGGCGAGAGCAGATAAAACTATTGTTGTTATTAGGGAACGCTTCAGCCCAACCCCTACTTTATTCCATTAGCCGCATCTTACGACATCCACGGGTAGAAATGGATGGGCCTATTCTTCAGCCGGGGCCATTAAAACTTGTAACAAACTAAATTTTATTAATTCTGTTTTGCAAAGAGTAAGGGTAACAAGAAAATTGATGGCAAACTCTTTAGTGTCAGGAATAAAGGCGATCAATTATAAAACTAAAGGTCGCCGGAGCTCCGTCGAGGATAAGTAGACGTTGATGGATGAGTTAAGGAATATTTTCTTTTACAGAATTTCCAGATTGTGCGAATATTAGGTCAAAAATGTTCTACATTGTTTACGTGGAGACCAAATGACCTCGAATACAAATAAAAGTCGTTTTGTAATAAATAAATAAATATATTCCGGACATATAACACACGGTCAACTGATCCCAAACTAGGCATAGCCTGTACTATGGGTACCAGAGACTGATATACATAATAGATAAATATTCAACACCCAGACACAGAACAAACATCTGTGTTATTCACAAATGTTTGTCCAGTACGGGAATCGAACCCGCGACCACTAGCGCAGAAGGCAGAGTTACTACCAACTGAGCTATGAGGCCAGTCAATATACGCCAGTAATATACGAACATAGTTCGTTTCAAACACCCTAATTCAAGTATTTGCATTACTTTTTTATTTTAAATCCCCATTTTGACCTCTTCGCTTTTGACTTGACAAAAAATCTGGTAGGGCGCCTTCCAGCACTGCCTCGCCCGGATCCTAATCGCTATTCGAGAATCTTTACTCCCCAACGGTTTTTGGTTCTGCGAGCTATACAGCCTGCCCACTGCCCCTTCAACTTGCTAATTCTGTAAGCTACGTCCGTCGGTGACCTTAGTTCTTCTGCGGATTTCTTCATTTTGGATTTAATCACGTAGTGAAGCTCCGCGCTCGATCATATACAACATAATTTTCAGGAAATGTAGATCAGTGCCAACCACTGTGCCAACGCATGTAAATTGTGACATTAATTTTGAGACGTGTTCGAAGTTAGTTCACGACAAACTTTGAGAACACGAGTTTAACGAGGTCTCCCTAGCTCTTATTCAATACTTTAGCAAGAGGGGTAAAGTCGTGTTCAAACAGAGCGTACGATTCATCTGAAATTTATTTCAACCAGATCCTTAGATCTATAACAAGAAATACAACGGGTTCCGTAACTAGTATGCTATACCGGAAACGGCTAATGTATCATCAAAAAAAGTTCGAAAAAAACCACCTCTGTCACTATAATTGGTGATGTAGCCGTACTAATTATAATAATAAATAAATAAATAAATTTTATTTACAGAAAGAAACATAAAACTAATACAAGTTAATATTTACAAAATACACAGGAAACAGTTGAGCCATCTAAAGACCGTTACAAACGATCTATAAATAAATGAAACTGGGTTTAGACGAGGTCTAACTTAAACCCTGGTTTTGTGACGTGTCACTTCATACGTTTGATTATGTCATTATTGACACAAAGCAACTATGAAATAACACGTCACAAAACCAGGGTTTAGTTAGACCTCGTGTAAACTCAGTTTCATAATAAAAGGGTAAGTGTTTTTTCAATAAAATAATTAAGTTTTTCCAAAAGTCGTGTAACAAACCTTATTGCCAATCAATGGAGTGTACTCTTAAAATGAGCCCTTTTCGGAATAGCATACAATAAGAGTCACTTTGTCACTGACGCTGACGATACGATAGCAAATGTTATATAATATACCTAATAGTCAATTAAAATTAAAATCGATTCCAAGTATCGATGTCATATTAAGTACAGATGGTTGATATTTGTCTTTTATTATCATGTCGTAAGCTGAATTATTCGTGCTTGGGGTACTGTTATGATTCTCACGTCACTGAGTATGAATGTCTTAGGCTCGTATTCAGAGACAAGACTCGAGCATTGATCTGTACTTAAATCTCGATTTGAGGCGAGATTCTAATTCTTGAACAGTATTTAAGTATAGATGCAATGATCACAGTTCACCTGAGTAAATGCTTATTCTGAAACGTCAATCAGACGAAATCGGTGCTTGAGTTTAGTTTTGATTTGACATTAATCAAATGACATTTTCGTTCCGTTACACGTACTTTGATGCTTATACTTCACTTTATTGTTCTATTCTATTTCCACCCTGGCTGTTTGAATTTCTGCGTAAAACGGATCGAAAATTATAAATAAATCAAAATGTAAACGAGAACATTTGAGTACAGATTTGAGACTCGATTCAGCTGAGAATAGTTTAAGTACCGTTCTTGAATAAAAGCTATGTTTGAGAAGAGATTCAATACTTAAGTAGAGTTCAGCTGATCTGTGATTAAATCTATGCTTGAGTCGTGTCTCTGAATACTAGCCTAGGTATATTGAGTTTGACATCGAGAAGTGAGCAATATTGTTTTTTTTCGGCCTTCGTGCCCAGATTAAAAGCCCAGGGCTTAAGCTATCTCAGTACCAAATTTCTTGAAAACCAGTTCAGCCGTTAGCTAACTGATTTCACACAAAAACCCAAATTTATGATATAAGGAGGATTTCAACCAACATGTCGACTCCAAATGGCGTAAGATTCCAGTAAAATAAAAAGGGAAATGTGAAGGAATACATAACATTTATTTCATTTCGTCTGCTAAAAAAATACCTCAAGTACAATTGTCTTCTTTTGAACGATATATTGGTTACGTAAAAATGTGAATGATTTGGATAATGAAATTCTCTTTGGAGCTTCGAATAATCTTTAAGGAGGCACTTGATATCTGTCGATATTCGAGGACAATGCCTCTTATTTATTTTATCTGATAAATAAAGACGGTCAAGTGCGAGAACTCGCGCCCTGAGGCTTCCGTACAATTGGTCGCGGGCTCGAATCCCGGTCGTGCACCAATGGATTTGACCAGTCAGAAAATAAGCCTAGGTGCACAAAATTTAACTATAAAAATATAAAATATAAATATAAATATTCCGGACATATTCACACGGTCAACTGATCCCAAACTAGGCATAGCCTGTACTATGGGTACCAGAGACTGATATACATAATAGATATATATTTAACACCCAGACACAGAACAAACATCTGTGTTAGTCACAAATGTTTGTCCAGTGCGGGAATCGAACCCGCGACCTCTAGCGCAGAAGGCAGAGTTACTACCAACTAAGCTATGAGGCCAGTCAACTATAAATTTCAAGTTGATTCCTTTAGCCGTTTCTGAGAAAAAGGGTCTTGACAGACGGACAGACAGACAACAAAGTGATCCTATAAGGGTTCCGTTTTTCCAAATGAGGTACGGAACCCTAAAAGGAGGTGTTTGTTTCACAATTGGAGAGGATATTTTATTGACAGCCGAGCCGAAACAGGCCCGTGGACACGAGTGTACGATTCCCGCTGCTGGGTATTTTTAACCGACACAATATTTAACGGAATAAAAATATAGGATATTTTTTGGAGGGGGTAGGGCACAGCGAGATTTTCCCGCTCTAAATTGGAGCAGCCCGCCTGTGAGGTAGCAGCCAAATATAATATTTTTTTCACATAGCAGTGTGTTTAAAAAAATTTTATACGTACAAAAGTGCCCTTCCTCAAAATAGGTGTTGGTTTTTTTTTTAATTTTTAGAACGCAATTATTGATTTCATTTTCAGTTAGGTATGTTTGTGATGCTTTTTTATTGTTCAACATTTTGATGATAAGTTTCTACATACAAATAATTGTTGTCCCCAGGTTATACTGCTACGCGCAAAAGCACGTGAAATCCATCCGGGCAGTCACCCGGACGGTCCAGCTTCCGGACAACCGGACAAAGTCCGTCCGGACACGCGTCCACACGCACGTCCAATCGTCGCCTTACCACGTATCCGACCATAAGGCTGCAATCACAGTGGGCATCATCATGGGGGTCTTTCTGCTGTGCTGGGTTCCGTTTTTCTGCGTGAATATTGTGGCTGCGTTTTGCAAGACTTGTATACCAGGTATGGTTCCTTAAGTTTGGCTTTATAAGTGCTATTGCTTGCTAACAACACTTGCGTGCGAGTCGCGAGACGAGCCGCGAGGCAGGAGTGTGAACAGACACTCGCGGCTCCCCTTGCGCCTCTTCTCGTCACTCGCAACGCTCGCGTCCCAAGCGGTTTTTTGGTCACGAGTCAAAGGACCTCGCGATAAACGCGAGCGTGCTGTTGAACTCACCACGAGAGTGTTAACAGGAAGCTCATTTACCATCAATCACGCGAGGTGCGGAGCGAGATACGAGACGAGAGACGAGACGCGTGTGTAAATGTACTATAAGAGCGAACATACAAGGTGATTCATAATATGTATCATCATCATCATCTTCAGCCTGATGAAGTCCACTGCTGAACATAGGCCTCCCCCAAAGAGTGCCATGACGAACGGTCTTGAGCCTTGTCCATCCACCGACTTTCCGCAACCTTCACAATGTCGTCGGTCCATCGGGTGGGGGGCCTTCCAACACTGCGTCATCCGTTCATAATATTTATACCATCCCGAATAGGGCTTATTCTATAAACCAGAGACATCACGCGCGCGTTGCCGATTCTACAATAAACCTACAGACTACACTTTGTGAATTAATGGTGTGTCGTGTAAACCATTAAGTTAGTGTTCAGGCTATAGCGCCTTCTCAATGCATCATTAATTACAATTAGCAATACGATGTAACTTATTATTATAATTTTGTCAGGCGTTGTGTCAATTTCTATGTAACCGCCATGTCACTCGCACTTACTCAGCGACCTTCAAACAAGTAACACTATTAAATTCAAACATACAAGTTTTTGGGGTTTTATTTGCACCAGTATATCCTCCAAAGATATAACAGTTAGGTACTGCTTATTATGTGATAACTGTTTTTTTTATAAGTACAACTGAAGCGGTAAACAAGCATACGCGTTTGGCTAATAGGTACTTTTTGCTTAATATAATATAAAAACACGGTAGGCTCAGATCTCCAGGCTGTCAGATCCTATAAGATGTCTAAAGGTAAGTCACACGCACGTCCACACATTTTGGCACATGCCTACATTTTTCAGTAGTACGTTTTCCATACATTTACAAGTCTATCGCCGCCATCGAACACAGAACAAACTGTGTTCGATGATCGCCGCTTATAAGAAAACTTTTACTGGTATTCTCACAATATTTTCCTTCACTTTTTGCTTTTCATGTGATTGTGTATTGTAGTTTCTAGGCTGTGTCATATTCAATATCATGAAAACAAATTGTTCTTGTCAACAATGATAATAATAACCGTTCTCTTAACTACAGCACCGAAAATAATAACCGTCAAAATGCACATTATTATTTAAAGAAGCACTCAAGAATATTACGTTACGTAGTTACGTTAAGTTAAAACAATAGTGCGATATCTAAATGTTCTCATTGCGTGAATGGAAGTTAAGGCCATGTTTAGGCGCAATTAAGTATTATGAGGTGAAACTTTGGTCGCCTTAACAAAGTTAATCAAGTAATTAAATAAAATATATTAGGTTGACCAACTTAATAATTATGAAATTCTCGTCATATTCGTACAAATAGAAGTTCATTTATCAAAACACACAAAAAACGGGTAGATTTATTTATTATAATTGCCAAAAATAATTTGGGTGATATAATAAAATTGACAAACAGATATTTAGTACTTTTCCGCTAATCTATTCCTCAGAAGCTCAACTAAATGCAGACAAATGCATCTTCCTCACCGCATGCAATAAAAAGCCATGCAAGCGTGCACTGGAAACTGTGTGCTTGTCTCTAGTTTCCAGTGAACATCAAGTCAATTGTTCCTGATGATGCCACGTGGAGAGGCGAAACACGTGTCGAAATTCTTATTCCCTGTTATTATGAAACTGCAGCCCTACAGTAGAAGAGTAAATAAAACTCAAAAGAGAGAGGAACTTGGGCAGCCTCAAAAGCCACGCCAACCCACTCGCAAGAGCTTTGGTTGAGAAAACAACAACCACGAAAAGGTTAAAGAGGAGCCACATCCTGGACAACCTGCAAAAATGAGGGAAGAAGGACTGATGAGTCTGGATCCCAAACGCCACTAAACAAGCAACTCATCCGCCTATAGTCCACCAACTGATTGCGGATAAAAGAAAAGAACAAAAAAAACAAAAAAAACTGGGCTTAGAGGACTAACTAAACCCTAGTTTTGTGACGAGTCATTTCATACATTTTATATTATGACATAAAGCAACTGTATGAAATACCAAGTCACAAAACCAGGGTTTAGTAAGTCCTCGTCTAAACCCAGTTTTATAATAAACCGGATTAAGCCGGATGTGGTTGTGCCTCCTGCATGTAAAAGTAACGCTATGCATGGCTTTTTATTGAGGTCGGTGTGGGAGGTGCACGTCTCTGCATATTTTTGAGCTTATGCGGAATAGATTAGCGGAATAGTACTAGATTTGTTTGCCTATTTAATATTTCTTTTAAATATCCAGTACTGGTTGGTTGAAGTACCTAAGCATATTGTAAGTTATTCATTATACACTCAGGCAAAAGTCACATAAAACTCGTAAAGTATTCGAAGTTCTTCTTAGCCCTTCACAAAGTTTACTGACCTCGTTAGTAGGTACTTACAAGGGTTGTTTGTTTTGTACAAGACTAAAAAAGTTAGTTTACGTTAATGATCTTGTAAATTATAATGTATTTTCATATACATTTTCAGTGTTTAAGTTTTATCTTGTAGGTAAGCAATAATGGGTGTTCATAATTTTCTTTTATTAATCTCTCTTAGAAAATAGGTTCACGACTTTGGAGACTCCATTATGGTAGATATCCTCTCAGATCTCCAGGCGATCAGACCCTTGAAGACATCTAAGGGGGTAGTAAGAGGCATGTCCAAATATTTAGAAAAAGCCCAAGCAGTAGTGAGGATTTCATACGTGACAGGTTGCAAGCTGACCGTCACTTTAAAAAAACTACTTAATTGTACCATAAGATATTTTTGTTTTTAGCACGTGTTAATGCGCACTTACAGTTTTCGAATAGAAAAACTCATTTGTACACAGGGTTCAAACCCGCGACTCTGCTTCCTTGTAGAAAAAGGTGTGAAAATATATATTTTAAGGCCTGAAATGGCATGTCACAAGTTCTTGTGGTTTATTTAGTTTCATCATCATCATCATCATCATCAGCCTGATGAAGTCCACTGCTGAACATAGGCCTCCCCCAAAAAGTTCCATGACGAACGGTCTTGAGCCTTTTCCATCCACCGACTTCCCGCAACCTTAACAATGTCGTTGGTCCATCGGGTGGGGGGCCTTCCAACACTGCGTCGTCCGGTTCGTGGTCGCCACTCGAGAACCTTCGTTCCCCAACTTTATTTAGTTTATTGGTTTGCAAAACATAACTCTCCGTAGTGGGGTTAAAAGTTCATTTAGAGGCTTGAGCCTTAATAAGCTCCAACTCGATTACTAGTCAAGTTGTAAAAGGATTATTAAAAAAGTAACCAAGCTGTCATTTCTTTTCCGTATCTTAGAAGATTACTGTTCTTCACGACCAAGCAAGTGTTTTGGTCGAAATGGTTCATGTGCGAATGAATATTGAAGTTTGATATTTGTTCCAGATCTCGCCTTCAAAATCCTGACATGGCTCGGATACTCCAACTCAGCCTTCAACCCGATCATCTACTCAATCTTCAACACCGAGTTTCGCGAAGCCTTTAAAAGGATCCTCACATCAAGATACCCTCTATGCTGCGGGTACCAAAGCGTCCGCGCAAACACGCCTACCAGAAACGAGAATTTTGTCACAGATTACGGTACAAAAACTTTGGTGGTACGACGCAGTGGTTCCCTTGGGTTGTCTGGTGTCGATCCGACTCCGAGGTCGTCAGCTGAATCGGTAAGACCACTCCGGGATTACCATATGTGACAAGATAATGGTGGTAGCAATGATGGGCTACTCGAACATGATACGAGTGATGTTGTGTAGCGGTGCTGAGCTAAAAGTAAGAGCTAATGATTTTCTTCATCGTATTGAACTACCTATAGATAATTGTGCGTGTCGCTGGTTAGTGAAGTGCGGTTTCGCAAGGATTGGAATTTTGATGACTGATGTTTTGTTAAAAAAACAAGAATGTAGTGTAAATGTAAAGGAAATTCGTGCTACGAAAGTGAAATAAGCAATAGAAGATGTGTAGTTATCAATTAATTAAGTTAAAAGATTATATACCAAAGTGTTAGTTTCAGTGATAAAGTATTAGGTACATTGCAGAATAGGGATATTTTTTGTTGAATTATAAATAAGCAAATATCGATCATATTAAAAAAAAACTGCTAAGGAAAGAATTCCATTAGATAAAATATACTTTATAATGTATAGATTTAAGTCATAAATTTTCCTTTGATGAATGTGGTAGATATTCGTAAACAGTATGACAGATGACCTTATTAAAGTTGCAGGAAGTCGGTGAATGGAAAACGCTCAAGACAGTTCGTCGTGGAGCTCTTGGGGGAGGCTTATGTTCAGCAGTGGACTTTTACAGGCTGATGATGTTGATTATATAAAAGTCTTACGTTAGCGACTGGTTGACTAACTGACTGGCTGACAGTAAACGCAGCCTAAACCCACAACCCATAAGTCCTAGGAATATGAAATTTTGAGGGTAGCTTTCTGTTTTATCGTAGGGTTATACAAAGAAAGGAACTCTTGAAGCTTACTTGAAGCCCTGAATGGGTGCAACGAGGTTTGAAGTTTGTATCAAAATAACATCACTCGAACGAAGTCGCGGCTTCCACAATTAGAAATAAACTAGTCTAGTCACTTACTTTCCAAATAGAATCACTTAAATCCTGTGATAATTTGTAAATTATTGTATTACTTGTAAGATAAATACAACTTTAGCTCTTCTAGAAATACTACTTTCACTTATATAAAAGCTTGTTTAAGCTGTTTCTTATATAACGGAAAGTCCGATAAAAATGTTTAATGATTGTTATAATATTTTTGTTTGTAAAAAAATGTGTAACATATAAAACCTTCTGAGAAACAAAATTATATAAAGGTTAGCTTTATAGGTATTATATGTATGTGAATGCTATGTTGTAATCTAAATAGCAGTTTTATTTATTGTAAAAATTACTCAGTAAGGAACCTTTTGGAACTATAAATTATAATCTGATATTATTCCGTTATTATAAAGTATAATTATAAAAATAGTTAAATGAATTGCAAATATATAATTTCACGGGGAAAAAGCGCTACTGAATTTTTATTAATTAATTTTTAAAGTGTGTATTGATAAGTTTCAAATCTTAGACTAGGATAAGTAGTTATGATATTACGAACGCTAAAAATGTATTAAATCATACCGTAGAACATATCAAATCATTTTGAATGAATTTTATTATAAGCAATTTACATCCTTCAAATCGTAAATGATAATTTTTGATCTCAATTATTGTAGATAAAATTTATTGAAAATATTAAATTTTAATAGCATACTCAACAAAAAATGTGTCATGTCGATTAAGGGGAAGCGCAGTTTATTGGTATAAATAATATAATAAATAAACACCCACAGGACACATACGTAATCCTGATCGCCCACAAAATGCTCTTAGCCATAAAACTTCATAAAAAACTACCATCTAATAGAAAATCTTAAGGTGGTACGATTTATAAAGTAGAACAATTTATTAACCCATCCCCTACTTTATAAAATAAGTCCTAACTTATAAAAAGTTTCATAAAATTGAGGTATTTATAAAGTACATAATATTTTAATTTTTAAATAAAACAGTTCCAAAAATTTATAAGCATGTAATAATTATTATTATTTGTACAATTAGGCTGTTATAATTGTTAATACGTACTTATAAATTAATTAAAATAATTAATCATTAAAATATGCCAGAAATTAACTAACTGTTAATCTATTGTGAAACACGAAGCAATGTTAGTTTCTTATATTCCATTTGATGTTGTAAATACTTTTCATCTGTTTATTGAAAGTGAAATATTTCCAATAGGCAATAAGAATTTCTAGTCAAATAAATGGAATAAACTTTTTCTTTGTTATTATTTCGTCATCATCAAAGGCAATAAGTGTTTAAATTCAATAAAATCGTTGCTTTGGAAACCAAAATCAGGCAACAAATACATCGAAAATAATTATGCGTGCCTAAAATTATTAATTTATGATCCTTTTTCACAAAATGGAATGCAGAGCTTCAGTCTGTATCTGTTGCGACTGAACTTACCTAGCTCTTAGCATCCTGTACACAGGAAACGTAAAAAAAAAACTGTGCTGTACATACAAGCCAGTTTCAATTTCATTTTGGATTATGCAAAACTAAAGCCTATGTAATCCTAAACCGCAGTATCAACCTGATTAGCGTTCATCTGGATCAGATATTCTACCTTAAACAGGCTTCAATTTTGTTCCCAAAATTAGTTGATAATTTGACGCGATGTACAAAATATTACGTCTAAGCGAGTTTACGAGTAACTATGTTTGCTTATTTAGGTCATTCTATACCATATTTATTGGCAATTGAGATCCACTATGCCAAAATATTAACAAACATTTTGTTGAAAAACATTTATTAAACATTAGTTACCCGCGGCTTCGCTAACATGATACCCGGATAAAGATTATCCTATTATGTAGCACCAATAATATTTTTTTTATTATGAATGATGAATCAATTTTTTTTACACTCATGCCAATATGCATACAAATCCTTCTCCTCACATGAACTCAAACTTTCGCATTTATCAAACTACTGAGATTTACGATGAAAAAGAGTATCTTAATTTTTAACCTGAATTCAAACACTTTTCTTTCCGACTGTACCTTCCATTGTTTACGTAGAATCGAAGAATTGCATAGCGAAACTTTTTAGATGGTATTTTTCGACTCGACATTGCGGGACTAGAGCATAGGGGACAAGGACTAGCCGCTCAAATTTCATCTCCATGTGTTCACATCCAATCAGATCTCCAGGCACTCAAGTCAGAGGCACAAATCATAATATATGACCAACGTCCTCTTGTTGCAGTAGCTAGCATTCCATACGTGACAGAACGCAAATCTATCGCCGCTTATAGTAATCCAAATTGGTTTCCTGACAGTTTTCCTTTACCGTCTTTAATTTTCGGAGGAGAGATTATGACTACGTTGTTTATATAAAATGGAGGAATACGTTTGTATGAAAAATCTGCCACTCTACATTCCTCTTAAATCGATCGCTAGCTTAGAACAAGATAATTATTTCTCATGCTTTATCATTCTTTCTTTCTTTGTGAACGCTGACAAAACAACAAAAGAATGCTCTGTTCACAATAAAATAATTTAATAGAGTGGAGATAGAATAAATAAATAAATATTCCGGACACACGGTCAACTGATCCCAAACTAGGCATAGCCTGTACTTTGGGTACCAGAGATACATAATATATATATATATATTTAACACTCAGACACTAAACAAACATCCGTGTTCATCACACAAATGTTTGTCCAGTGCGGGAATCGGACACGCGACCTCTAGCGCAGTAGGCAGAGTTACTACCAACTGAGCTATGAGGCCTGCAATGAGCATTCGCTCGTCTGATGTAAATCAGCCTTTATAGAAGTACTTGTACTTACGTATAATTATACTGTCACGTGTAACAACGTCTTCAATATTAAAAGTAAGAAAGTCATTCGAAGTCTCCCTCAGGGCACCGCTTTACGATGTCTCGCTAGTTTCAAGTCTCGTTTATTCAATAGGTTTTATATTTTGTGAAGTTTATCGTTCAAGTACAACATGTACATTTTACACTTGTACAGTCGTCTACACTAAGATGTATACAGTTCATAAATTTCAAAATGACGCCAATGACGATATAGCGCAAGGCAAACTCCTAAAATTCAAACAAAAAAATAACTTTTTATACTACCTGCTCGTCAATGGCATATAATGTGTCATGCAAACCTTTCCTAAAGTAAGTCATTTTCTTTGCACTGCCTACAAATTTAAAAAAAGAAAAATATGAATACTTTTTACAAAATTCATTTTCACCCAAGCACGAAGAAGGATTTATTCGAATGTCGAACTGAACACTACAGAATAGACTACAAAAAAGAAAAAAAGGCGCCATGCGCTCAAACTGTTGTGCTGAAAAATCTACAAATTATCTATCTGTTTCTTTTTGATTTGGCATCAAAAAATGTAGGAACTACGCGAGCGAAGCCACGGGCGCAAACTAGTTTTAAAAATAAATTTTAGATTACATGTCACACGCCGTTTGATCTCGGCTTTAGTCTACGTTAAACGCTACTGGGAATCGTTTTTATTTGATCGTACAAAATACTCGCTAGCGATCAAAAACGTCCAAACTTCCAACCGATCTTATCACAAGGGCATGTCAGCTGTCTCTCTGACAGCGCAGACAGTTGGAGTAGAAAGAAAATTGATTCCTGGCAGCAAACACTGAAACCATTTGTCATTTCCTTTGTTTGGTTAATGTAGGCTTTATAAAAATACCTTGGGGTTTTAAAAATAAACGTTGTGTATTTTTATTCTTTTCTGTCTAAATAAATCATGAAATACAAATTAAACTTGTATTTTGTTTTGTGATTACATTATGATTATATTATATCTCACATACGCCCAAACGTCACTTAACTATTTGAGATGGTCTTAATTATTTGAGACGCCGTTATCGTTCAGAATTTTATACCCAAACATCTATATTTAAATGACGTTTCAGTATTTGGGCGATAATCACTTATTATCTATCTATGTTACATAATTAGATACCTAGGTACCTTTATGTACCAACCTAATAATAAGATTGTTCATTTAACAATTGTTCCCGAAAGACCATAGAAAAGAGCAGACTCTTCTAATACAGGTTTTTACAACTTAACAGAAGAGATCCCAACCCAATTTGTTTGTTTAACTTGTAATGACAATAAAAAGATTAAAGATTTTTATTTGATTTTTGATAATGAAGTCGGTGGATGGCGAAGGCTCAAGTCCGTACATCGTAGCACTTTTTGGGGAAGGCCTATGTCCAGCAGTGGCTGATAATAATGATGATGCTATTTATACATTGTCTTGAGACAAATAAATTCTTACAAAAAGCAAACCTTATTGATCAGCAATGTGACCAGATTGATCACTTGCTTTCTCAGAAGTTAAAGTTTGCTATGGGGTCGTCCTTTTTTATTTGTCTAAGGGTACGAATAATGTTCTTTTTACGACGAAATAAAACACACATAAGGGGCAATCCCAAGCCCGGTGCAATGTATGAGATTTAGTTCGTGCTCTATAAAAAACCACGTAAGTACTTACTCGTAATTGACAGCAAAGGTGAACGGGGGCTAAAGTGGCCATATACTTTCAGTTTTATCCGAGAATGTTTTAGTTTTCATGAGGTTGAACGATATGACTGACAAGACGTACAGACGTACAGATAAACGAAAGTCACCGATGTAGCCCGAGCATGAGCAAGTTGAAGTGGCAGTAGGCGGGGCAATTAGCTCAGAGAAGTGTCGGCCCTAAGGGCAGAAAGCGCAGCGTAGATCACCCATCCATCTAGTGGAGCCCAATAGGACTGGCTGGCTGGACTCCATGAGATAGAAAGAGAACCTACTAATAAAGAACGCAGAAGATCGGTAGCTCTAGAAATGAAGGCGTACAGCGGACGTCCTACGGCTTAAATGATGATGGAGATGAATTAACCGATTTGAAGATGTAAAGCCTATGAGGTGTTTTGGGATTGTAAGCGAGTAAATGACAAATTCATAAACATTGCCTATTTAGTGGGTTTCTTGTTTCCTGATGCGGATAGTGTAAGAGTTACATCTTCCGAATGAGATACGGAACCCTAAAAATATAGGGGGATTACGGCTGTAATCCCCAAGAATGATAGAAATCCTCTTAAATCTCTAGTCTGTCAAGATGTTTGACAAGGGAGGTCTGCGGGTTTTTTTGTCCGTCTGTCTGTTAGTGGGCCTAGATAGATAGATAGAAGATAGAATAGATAGGCCTAGTGGGAGAATCCCCGACTTTCGATCCGAAGGTCGTGGGTTCAAACTCGGTCGTGCAATAACAAGCTTTAATTTAAAAATGTGAAGGAAAACTTAGTGACGAAACCAGTAAGCATTTTTAACGTGGCGTTAGGCTTGCAATCTGTCACGTATGGAATACTCACTCCTGCCGAATTTGGACGTACAATAAATGTTCAGGTATTGCTCTAACTACCTAAATCTGAGAGGATGTTTAGTCGGGGGTCCATTTTTCCATTTTTGAGAGGAGGTAGGGCACAGCGAGATTTTCTCGTTCTGAATTGGAGCAGCCCGCCTGGGGAGGTACCTCCGCCTTACAGAAGATCGCAGCCAAATAACATTATTTGTTTCAAATAGTGTTGTGTTCCTGTGGTGAGTAGGGTTGCCAGAGCTCTTTAGGGGGAAGGGGGTTCGGGGTCGGCAACGCGTGCGTGATGCCTCTGGTATTGCAAGCGCTCATAGGCTACGGTAACCGCTTACCATCAGGTGGGCCGTAAGCTTGTTTGCCACCTTTGTTGTATAAAAAAAAAAAAAAAAACTGTCAAGACCATTTTACTCAGGACGCAAGTCCTACACGCACTTGGCCGTCCATATTATATATTTGGCAGTATAAGGCTGAAAACGCAGTCATAGGGACGACGCAGTGTTGGAAGGCCCCCCCACCCGAAAGACCGACGAGATTGTGAAGGTTGCGGGAAGTCGGTGAATCGCTTCGTCATGGGACTCTTTGGGGAGGCCTATGTTCCGCAATGGACTTTATGAGGCAGATGATGATTAAAAATTAGGTCTAAAAAAGACTACAGTTAGTATTATAGCTAGTCAGTGATCTGAATCTAAAGATCTCGAATCGAATGGCCAGGTCTCCCGAGAATAATGTACTATCTATATTTAACCAGCACAAATGGAGCACCTCTCAGTTCCAGGGGTGCTATTGCGTAAGCGAAATGGGAATAAAGATCGCAATTTTGAGGATGATTTTATCAATAATAGCGATATCTGCAACGTTTCAAATATGAATACGAAAATTGTAAGATCGTAAAGTTATCCCCTGTCATGTAGGAAATGTTTAGGATGTCACTAAGATTGTTAAACTAATCCACAAAATTACGAACTTCATTGCCATTTTGCTTACGCAATAGCACCCCAGGGTCGGGCTTGAAACCACTGAACGATACCTCACTCCTGAATAGCCGAATCAAATAGCGATAGTGATTGGGTACAGGTAATGTAAAGTACTACCTTAGGCGCATATTATACAAGGTGATTCAGATATGTATGCTATCCCAAAAGGGGCTTATTTTACACCCAGTTGGTAGTAAAGTTTGCTCTATGACTTTTGGAAATTCAACATTTTTCCTTGAAAAGGTTCTAGATGCAAGAATCTGTGTTCAAACTCGAATGTGTTTCGCTGTTTTAGGTAGTAATCTTGATGTACTTGCCGTACTTTTAATAATTACTTAAAAATATGTTAAAATTGCTTATGGTCTAAGCAATTTTAACAAGTTCTGCAAAATAATTGAATATTTTACCAACAAAAAAATACTTATTTTTGTTGTTAGAATAAGCCCCTATTAGGATAGTATACATACTATAAATCACCTTAAAGTAGTCGTGTGGGAAATTTCGAGGCGAAATTGTCAGTGTTAGGGAAGTGAAAAATACATTATCAAAAATATCAGCACATCATCATCATCATAAGAATGAAGACCACTGCTACAGCAGGACTGCCCCGAAGAATGCTACGTCAAACGATCTTGAGCCTTCTTGGCATGGGGCCGTAATGATAAAAACTACCTACGAGTACCATAGCCACAATGCTCAAGCCAATAGGGGAAATACGTACAAAATGATATATGTACTTGTATATGAACAATTACTCTCTAGTGAGCTGTCTGCATGAGCATCCGGTCGCCATTATTCCTAAAATTTGGTCAGACGCTAGTCTAGAAAAAACTTTAGCTAATAAATTTTTGGTACTACTAAAGCTAATTTTTGGCTGTTAAGTTTTTTCTAAACGTGTTTTTTTTTTAATTTGGTGATTGCTTCGCTTTATTATTTAACTTTGTTACAAATACTATATTCCTAAAGGTATTTGAAACAAACAAATATTTGTTAATAATCAAATATTTGCGCCGCGGGACCACATCGTTGCAGCTGAGCACTAACCCGCCGCGCCACTGATATAGTCGATTTGATTACAAGGTTTACAGACGTCATAAAACTTCCCACACAATCCGAGTTTGAACCTAATATTCGACAGTACAATTAAATTTCACAGAAATCCTTCGTCCAAAGATATGCAAATAGTAAGACAGAATCGTCTTAGCAAGTTCAAACCGATGTATAGTCAACATCGAAAACAAATAATGATCGAACTCAGATCCACAATTGATTTTTCAATGCAAAACTTATCTCAATTTCGTATAACAAATATCGACAGAGTAGTTGTAGGTACCTGCGTTGTAGGTAATACTTTATGCGTCGTGTACATGTAATTTTTAAAAGCAACAAGGCCTCTATAGAAGCTGCTTTAAAAAATTAACCTACGTGTGGCCGATGTTTTACTCATAGTAGGTAGATAAGTATTATGATGTACTAAAAATAATAATGAATGGTCTCTGATGTTTCTTATGATAAATTCTTGGTTTCTGATGTCGACTGTAGTACTTACAAAACCCAGTCAACTTGTCTCTGTACGAGTTTGAATTATCAAATTTAAATTCTCACTTTCCTTTATATTTACTTCTAATACACATTTACATACAAAGCAGGCTATGCCTTATGCCTAGTTCAAACAGCATGCGATGTGTCTTCGATATGTCATATAAAATTCGTTTCAGAATGATCCTTATCCCACTTCCTACTAATATTAAAAATGCCAAAGTTTGTGAGGATTTTTGGATGTTTGTTGTGCAATCACGTCGTAACGGTTCAACCGTTTTCGATGAAGGTAAAGGTAGGTGTATCATTTGTACTAGCAGTTGAGCTACTGAGTGTGAGGTACTTCTAATTATAATAAAATGCACCTCTCTAAGCACTCTCACGACCATGACGCTGAAGGAACTAGTGTACCGAATAAAACCTAGTCCACAGAATAGATACAACGAGCTTTATATCTGAATGCTCGCTTTTATACTCCGTAATTCTCCCTACCTGGCACATAATTTAATTTCACCATGAATGGAGCGAACGTGGAGCTTGTAAATTGTTCAGAATTTCAGTATTGAAGCGAAAACCCAAGTATAAAACCGCACTAGATTGCTTTTTTGAACCTAACTCGAACCTACTCCTAGTAAAGTTTTTTGAAAGAATTTAATCAGAACCGTTAACCGTTGGGGAATAAAGGTTCTCGAATGGCGACCATTAAATCGACGACGCAGTGTGGGAAGGCCCCTACCCGATGGACCGGCATTATGAAGGTTGTGGGAAGTGTATAGATGAAGGCTCAAGTCCGTTCACCGTCACACCCTTTGTAGAAGGTCTGACAACAGACTGTCATTATTTTCATCACCATTTCTCTGTCACAAAATTCCCCTCACGAGCCTAAAAGGAGAATTTATATAGAGACTAGCTTGCGCCCGTTTTCGCTCGTGTGTTGTCTAAATAAAAAGTAGCCTATCTATGCTATTTAAGGATAAAAAACTATAAGTTATTAGTACCTATTCCAAGGTTCAATCGGAATTGGTTCAGCCGTTCTGGTGTGAATGAATGAATGAAAATTCTTTATTTTATACACCTTAAAAACTAATTACAATTGAGTACTTATAGACTAAATAAATTTATGTACAATGGGCGGTCTTATCGCTAAGAAAGCAATTATTCGTAACGATGATGGCGTGATTGAGAAACAATAACATTAGTAGGATATATGGAGCAATAATGTCTTTATTTACAGAAAGAAACTTAAAACTAATGCAAGTTAATATTTACAAAATACACAAGAAACAGTTGAGCCATCTAAAGACCGTTACAAACGATCTACTGATCCAGTTCACTACCAGTCGGAAGCGTCCCCAAGACGCTGGCGGAATTGCCACGCTGGATGGCAATGCTTATTCGCTGTGCCAAATAAGAGCCAGCTCTCGGGTCACGCGTCGCTTCGATCAGTCGCCCGGATATCTTTTTGAAAACCCGGAGGGCCCCGTTTCCCCACGGACCCAGGGTTTCAACCCCAAAAGGCTCAAAGACGTAAGCCCTATCAAGACTAACGTATTTGCGCCTTTTGAGATCCTCGGCCGAATCTGCCGCCGCACCCGCCCTAACTGATGTCCCCGGAAGATGTGAGCGCGCTAGTGTATCAACACATGTAGCATCCCACACCATAGGCCTACCCTTCTCCCATGGGACCAAAGTCATACCGTCAGGCCGCTTACCATCATCACGCAATAATAAGCAACAATGTACTTGCACTTAACTCAATATCAGAAGAATCCCTATAATGGTTAGTCGCAAGTAAAAAAACTGCCATATCCAATCCCATTATAATAATTATCGAATTTTTCAGGCAGCGCGTCACGTCGCAACGGAAAGGCGTCAAATCAATATTAATGGAATCTCGCTAAAATATTACCAAGATAAATGAGTTAGCGACATTATGTCGGCTTTTAGGTAAGGTGTGGTTTATAGGTAGGTATTCGTACCTTTTTGAAGCCTTCATCAAATTATTATCTTTGCAACTGAAAATTAATAGAAGAGGTCCAAAAACAAATTTTTGCGGTCGAAATTTAAAAAAAATATTTAAATATTCCCATAATCTGGCCGTGGTGGCCCCGGCTAAAGAATAGGCCCCTCCATATCTACCTATCCGCGGATGTCGTAAGAGGCGACTAAGGGAAAAAAGCTAGGGGATAGGCAGCAGCGTCCCTCATTTTAACAACGTTAGCTCTAACTGCGCTCGCCAAACCGCATGCACAGCGTGTAGAGTATGGGTAAATCCCCCCATATGATAGGAATTCACTCTGTCTGTGGGGGAGGCCATGTTCAGCAGTGGACATCGTACGGCTGAAATGATGATAATCTTCAAAGGGCATTTTGAACCTTTTAGTCTCAATTTCCACTTCATCATTCCAGGATCATAAAGGACATATGGCATGACGTTCGAACACGGCTAAAGTAAGACTTGTCTACAGGAATAACAAGGTTAATACGTGAAGTGCGGACTAAGCCATGGGTTTCCACTTAATAATATAAGGGCACTTAAATAGAACAAAAAAAAACATTGCCCACGACCTGTATTCGAACACACGGCCTACGCATCGAAAGTCGATTTACCTTCTACCATAGTAGGTAATATCATTTTTTTTAGAAATGAATGTGCACACAAGGGCTATAAACAGAAAAACGTGCTCTAAACAGAGCCATGACCATTCATCCACACACCCACAGACAGAGCAAATTCCTTATCATGTGGGGGGGTTTGCCCATACTCACCATGATGGGCATGCGGGTTGGCGAGCAGTTAGTGATATCGTTGTTAAAATGAGGGACGCTGCTGCCCATCCTCTAGCTTTTTTCCCTTAGTCGCCTCTTACGACATCTCTACTTATTTAAAATGACTTATTTATTTTATTTATTCTCTCTCACAAAGGTTTCTTATAGTTAGACTTAGAATTAGGGTGAAAAACACATTGTTAACCTGTTTAGTTATTATTATTATTATTAATTCATTTATTTCAGACTAGAGTAAAGTTACAGGTCTTATTTAACTTATTCTACAGTCCATATCAATATATATCTTAAAACTAACATACATACAATATAAAAACTTAATAATTAGTGAGAGACTGGTGCCTGAGAAAGGTTTGTAAAACCTGTATTACAGGTCACCAGTGCTCCCACATCGCCGACATCCGCGGATAGGTAGATATGGAATGGAGGGGCCTCGGGGCCATCACGGCCATGACCATTACGGCTCTACAATTGAAAACAATCAGTCAACCCTTTTCTTTTCATGGCATTTCTATGCGAGCCAAAGCAATATATTATCATAAAATAAATTAATAAAAATGCAGCGACAAAGAGTTAATTCCATAACTGTCAGAAATATGATTTCTTATGCCATTTGTAGAAATTAATTTTAGGGATTGTTTTGTAGATTAATGTTAAGAGTGGTAAGAAGTGGGCTATAGAGGAAGCCTGTAATGGAATATTATGTACTAGCTTCCGCCCGCGGCTTTGCCGTGGTACCTACATAAAAAGTAGCCTGTATGCTATTCGAGGTATATAACTTTATCTATTCCAAGTTTCAACGAAATCGGTTGAGCCGTTACGGGGCGTGATTGAACCACAAACATCAAAGTCAAAGTATAATTTATTGCTTGAAATACATGTCATAAAGATGTCAATTACTATATACTATTGAATCAATGGCCACCATGTCTATCCGACTCCAGGACCAGAGCACAAATCCTATCCAATTGCAAAAAGGGGTGAGACAGGGAGACGTAATTTCTCCGAAACTGTTCACCTCTGCATTGGAGGATGTTTTTAAGCTTCTGCACTGGGAAGGACATGGCATCAACATCAATGGCGAATACATCACTCACCTTCGATTCGCCGATGATATAGTCATAATGGCAGAATCGTTGGAGGACCTTGGCGCAATGCTCAGAGACCTCAGTAACGGTTCTCAACAGGTGGGTCTTAAAATGAACATGGGCAAGACTAATATCATGTCCAATGCTCATGTTGCACCCATGCCGGTACAAGTTGGGAACGATACCATTCAAGTTGTAGACCACTATGTCTATTTGGGTCAGACGATTCAACTAGGTAGGTCCAACTTCGACAAAGAGGTCAGCCGACGCATCCAACTCGGATGGGCAGCGTTTGGGAAACTTCGTCATATCTTTTCGTCGCAGATACCGCAGAGCCTCAAGACGAAAGTCTACAATCAGTGCGTGTTGCCAGTGATGACTTATGGCACTGAGACTTGGTCGTTAACTATAGGCCTCATATACAAGCTCAAAGTCGCGCAACGGGCTATGGAGAGAGCTATGCTTGGAGTTTCACTACGTGATAAGATCCGAAATAAGGAAATCCGTAGAAGAACTAAGGTGACCGACATAGCTCTCAGAATTAGCAAGTTGAAGTGGCAGTGGGCAGGCCATATAGCTCGCAGAACCGACAACCATTGGGGAGTAAAGGTTCTCGAATGGCGACCACGAACCGGGCGACGCAGTGTTGGAAGGCCCCCCACCCGATGGACCGACGACATTGTGAAGGTTGCGGGAAGTCGGTGGATGGAGAAGGCTCAAGACCGTTCGTCATGGAACTCTTTGGGGGAGGCCTATGTCCAGCAGTGGACTTCTACAGGCTGATGATGATGATGATTGAATCAATGTATTCTACCTATATCTAGGCATGCAATATTTAATTCACAATCATAATAAAATTAAATTAATAAAAAATAATAATAAAAAAGAAAAAGAATGTAATTATGAACTAATTAAAATATTAAAAACAATTAGAGACTAGACACACAACAATTAAAGATTATATAAGCCTTGTCAAAAAAAAAAGATTATATTATGTCAACAATTTACACTATATTTTTATATTTCATGAATTCGTCAATTGTATAGTAACTTTTACCTATGAGCAGCGTTCTCAGCTTCCTTCTTTTGGTGTCCCTGTAATGTCATAGGCTACTTCACCCTTCAAACCGTAACACAGCGTTGCACAGTACTGCCACCATGGCTGCTTAGCGACTCTGAACAAAGAACCCTCCTGCCATACTCATTCAAAATCAGGCTATCTTGTTAAATTCTACTCTGAAAGCGAGCGGCTAAAACTTCATTAATTTATACCAAACTCCCTTCCTATTTCCATACCGAATGTGACCCTGGTGGGAATTAGAGAAGGATTATTTTGGCATGCTCTTTTTTTAGAGCCTTTTTAGCTTAGTGGGATGTATCCTGAGTTTCGATCTGAATTTCTAACAAGCACCAATAGATTTTTCTATTCGAAGTATTAACTCAAAAAGGTGAAGGAAAACATCTAAATAACGCTAGTTTGTATTACTTAATATTCTTGTAAGCGTCTGGCAATCGACTTACAATCGGTCACGAATGGAATGCTAAAATTTAAACATAATAAGTAATAATGTGTTTTAATTTTGATTTTATTTTATTTTATTACTTGTATCATCATTATCATCAGGCTACTTTAGTCCACTGCAGGATATAGACCTCCACCAATAAACGCAACTGAACCGGGTTTTCGGCCATTCTCTTGTCCTATAGAGCTCTGTATTCGCCAAGCGAACAAGCTCTTTTAAAAGAAATCTGAGTCTGATTATTTCTTACGGATAGTGTTATAATATAATTTTACGGCCATCATTTTGACTGTCGCAACTGCTAAGGAAACATGGCTTAAAAAAAATAGGGTATCGCACAAGGTCAGAAGTATAATTTATTTTGAAATAAAATTCGTGAACAGATGAAACTGGTCCCACAGGCGTAGTTTTTCACCTTGAAGAACATAAAATTAGTAAAGTTTAGTGATACTAAACAAAAATAAATTAAGTTTGCTAATAAACTCTAGAATATTCATGATCTCAAAGGTCTCGTACATATAATTTATTAAAATTAGGAATATGAGCCGTCGGCTTAATTCAAACGAGCCAACAAAAAAATCATGCAATTAAAAAAAAACATTCTGCTAGAAGAAAGGCGGTTCGGAGAATTTGGCGCTTTTATATAAGCGTAGGTATTTTTCTACTTCCTCCGTAATGTAGGATTAAAGTTATTTTTTAACAACTACTAGAACTCTCATATAAGATCTGCCAAAATTGGTTTAGGTTGGATATTATTATTTTTTTACATACTTTTTTATTAGAACTTTTAAATATACGTTTGTTAATATAAACCTACTGAAAATAACAAACAAAAAAGTAATGACAAATACGAAAAATTCAATTAAAATGTCATCCAAATACTGGCCGTATTTGTTTAACATTTGAATTGAATTGCTACTGTCTACTATCTATCAATAAGTTTCGTTGTTCACCTTCCTCCATAAGCATCAGCTCGATGTCACCTGAATTGATCGAGTGAGCGAAGATCCCTCAAACTTGGACGAATTGGCGTTGTAAGTTTATTTGTTAGAGCAGAACTTTCAAACTATCAATCCGATCTGCATGGAAATAAGAAGATCACCAAATTGTTCTCATCATCATCATCATCTCCCTGCCCTTATCCCATTTCATGTCGGCACCACATGTTTTTCTCTTCCACTACCCTCCATCAGCCGTCATATCAGTATTCACTCCTTTCTTACTCATGTCGTCTTTCAGACAATCTATCCATCTTTTCTTTGGTCTACCTCTTCTCTTATATCCTTCCACATTCATATTTAACACTCTTCTAGTCACATGTCATTCTTCCCTCCGCATGACATGCCCATACCACGCTAACCTTTTGCTCTTCAACTTCTCAGTCACAGGTCAACAAATTGTTCTATCAAGTATATTATATAAATATAAAGGATAAGCTCCTTTCGGGATAGCACACTAGTTACGGGACACGTTGTATTGAAAGTTGATAATGTGGATCTAATTAACTAGTTAGGCCTTTTGTGCTCTTTGTAAAATAATTTGTGTGGAAGAAGCAGCTTGTTCGAGAAATTAATTCCTATTAGTTCATCTTTGAAGTTGGAGTACCCAATCAAAGTTGTAGAACTCGATTCAAGAGATGTGATCGTAAATGCTACGTTCTTACTGACAAGAAAGTGGGCGTTGACATGGCAACTAATGACAGCGATTGTTAAGCCATTGTAATGGTGCAGTTAAACGACGCGTGATAACGTGAGCCGAGCGTGGCTCAAAACGAGGTGCGCTCCACGTGCGGGTTATTCCGCTTGGCTCGGTGCGGCGCGGCTCTACGCGGCTTGCGAACTTTGTGCAAGATCCATCACTTGTAATTTTTTACACGAATCAAAAGCCCGCGGCTTGTCTTAACGCGCACCGCACCGTCTAACCACATCTGCTCGGCTTGTGCAGACCATAAGAGATAATTATAGTAGTGATAGACGACGAGCGGGCGGACCAGTGCGCGGCCCGCGTTGTTGTGACCACGCGCCTTGAACCGAGTAGGCTTGCGTTTGGATTATGCCGAGCCAAGCCTACACGAAAAGCAGTTAAACGATTCGTACCGACGCATCGTGTAACTGCAACATAGGTCGCAAATATTTATTTACTCTCTTCACACTGACATCAACATTATATGATTTTCATCGATATTGCTATCGAATTTGATTCTGTTTTAAATGTCCCTTCGTAATTCCTCTCGCGACGATTGAGGCTCAAGCGTAATTCTGCTGGATCATTCAGATATTAAATAATTCGATTTTGAGGACAAGGCATTTCATCACTAATTTCAAAGTTAATAATCTTATTATTACAAATGCAAATGCCACAGACACAATCTGATTTTTGATGATTGGGATCAAATAATGAATAGTTTTAATCTAGATCAGGCTTCTTTCTACTCCAAGAAAAGCTGCGGGTTTGAGAGCAGTCGAAAATTCTGAATTTAATGTAAAAAGTATTTAGTATTTCTTTATTTTTATTGATAGAATTAGCCCATTTCGGGATTATATACTATTATAAATCACCTTTATTCTTCTTCTTTCTTGGCCATCCTGTGATATTTAGAGTGGCTCATTCGCCATTCTTCCCCACTCATATTCATAAACTCCTACCAAAAACTTCACGTGTCACGCTCAAGACGTCACCCCTGTATAATAAACACTCAAGTCACGATTCTAATTATCCCCAAGTGTTCGTAATAGCTGCTTTCAGAATTTGCGGGTGATAATTGCAAACATTACTTTGCTGTGCGTGGAAATTATTTGTTTCCCTAATAATTTTATTTCCCTTTTTGCTTTGATTTTCACGAAAAATTAATTTATTCATGGTATAGTGCACAAATAAGCTGTTAAATATAATAAGGATGAGGTATAGGTGCCCTGAAAAGGGCCTATGATCGTCGGTGAGAGAATCAGTGTAGTGAACAGATTAAAGTGCGCCTCTCAGAGGCTCCTTTCGTGCATAGGAGGAGGTAGAGCACAGCGCGATTTTCTCATTCTGAATTGGAGCAGCCCGCCTGGGTACCTCCGCCTTAAAGAAGATCGCAGCCAAATAACATTATTTGTTTCAAATAGTGTTGTGTTCCTGCGATGAGTAGGTTGCCAGAGCTCTTTTGGGGTGGGGGGTTCGGGGTCGGCAACGCGTGCGTGATGCCTCTGGTATTGCAATCGCTCATAGGCTACGGTAACCGCTTACCAACAGGTGGGCCGTATGCTTGTTTGCCACCTAAGTTGTATAAAAAAAAAAATAGTCATATCTTTGAATTTTTAGATTCTAGGACATGCCGGTTTCCTCATGATGTTTTTCTTCACCGTTTGAGAGCACTAGCATAGCGCACATAAATTTTCCGAATGGAAAATCCATTGGTGCAAGACAGGTTTCGAACCCACGAGCTGTAGATCGGAAGGCATCGGAAGGCCATTAGCACCCCTCCACCAGTGGTCGCTCCTTGGGATATTAAGAAATGGTAGCGTTTTTAGTTTAGGATAGCGTGTTGGCATATTCCTTGGTTATTTTCTTGGACCAAAAAAGGCTGAAAATTACATCAACTTTGCAATTTAACTTTGTTCGCCCTAACCTAGTTTCGGTGTGGTAATTTTGATGAATAGCTAAATTTTGCTAGTTATTTTGCTGCTAAACTTTTTTATTTTGTGACATGTAAAAATGATTTACGAAAATGGCGTTTATGTGTCTCGTAGCCAGTTTAACCCTGGGATTTTAGCTGTTTTTACTGAACTTATACTGAATTTTCATCAAATATTTCAACATAAAAAAAAACGTAATTTTAATCACCAATATTGGAAGGCTCTCGATGGACTGACGACATTGTGAAGGTTGCGGGATGTCGGTGGATGAAAATGGCTGAAGACCGTTCGTCATGGCACTTTGGGAAAGGCAGCAGTGGACTCTACAGGCTGATGATGATGAATCTAGAAAATGCAAAAGGAAGTCCTTAAGTACCTACATCTAATCTGGATGATTTAAACAGCGTGTGGTGGATCTTTTACTCATTTACAGGACTCCCACTTGGCCAACACGGCGTTTTGAAATTAGACCAAAGCAGCTTATTTGAAAAAGTTATGAAAAAGATAATCCATTTATGTTTCGGTAATATCGTTTTTTTGTATATAGAATAAGATCCTTTGGAAATACCAATACTTGTTACGGAATTTACAACCGCTGATACTGAAAAAACCACGCTCAAAATAGATCAAGTTATTCCTCAAGACCTTGATTAATGAGGTGCTTATATTTATTTATGAGCACCTGTCTGAAGTCGGGTAAGCCGTAAGCATCATTTAGTAAATCTTTTATCTATTATGCATGACCCACGCTCGTGGCGTAGACAAAACAAATAGGTTAGGCAACGTTCCGCGTTCAACGTTTGGATAAAACTAAGCGTTTTCGTCCGGACTGGTGAAAGAATCAGTTTATTGAAAGGATTAGTGTGCCTCTTAGAGGCTCCTTTCATGCTCATGTCATTTAGGAGCTTGCGATATCGATGATCAATATCTCAAAATTGTTCAGTAGAGATATGGATAATTTTGAAACTTTATCAACAGTAAGAAACTTAAAACAAATACAAGTTAATATTTACAAAATACACAAGAAACAGTTGAGCCATCTTAAGACCGTTACAAACGATCTATAGAAAGCTCAACTGATCCAGATCACTACCAGTCGGAAGCGTCCCCGAGCCGCTTTTGAAACTTATTTGATATGATATATTATGGACATATAGCATGCTGTTTGAACACGGCTTTAAAGATAAATGCGAGCCGCTTATTTTAATCAATCTATTCCTTAGCTATCCTAGTAATCATTTAGTCATTTATCAGGCGGGGCCGCGGTGGCCCCGGCTGAAGAATAGGCCCCTCTCTACCTATCCGCGGATGTCGTAAGAGGCGACTAAGGGAAAAAAGCTAGGGGATGAACAGCAGTGTCCCTCATTTTAACAACGATAGCTCTAACTGCGCTCGCCAACCCGCATGCCCATCGCGGTGATTATGGTCAAATCCCCATGATAAGGAATTCACTTCTTAAGTTAAGATTAAGTGGACGTCGTACGGCTGAAATGATGATGATGATATAAATCTGAACTCGACCTCAATCAATTAAAAACGATTTACATTAACAAACCCCAAGCAGATAAGCATTACAATACGGTTGATTTTCGCCTGACAATGGCAAAGCTCCAACAATGGTTATTGTGTTTCTATCTACAACAACCAGGCGTCGGTACATACGTGTAGATTTATTAACTGGCTACTGCGCGTGGCTTAGCCTCCGTGGTACCCATAGCCTGTATATTTTTTGCTGATCACTGACTGTTAGGAAAACCATCATCACTCCTGTCGTTGGAAGTCAACTGCTGAAGATCGGCATCCCTCACAGATTTCCAGAGTGACTTCCAGAGTGATTTCCAGAGTAATCTATGTAACTACTGAATCGATTCTAAAGATTATTTCACAAATATAATGCTACTAGCGTACGCCCGCGGCTTGCTCGCGTAGTATCTTTATCAACAGGGGCAGTTTTGAAAAACCCTAACGTCCGTATTTCATTATTTGACTTTATGAGTATTTGTACCAAGTTTCAGATAAATCTCTCCATGCGTTAGGATTCTCCCATACAAACTTCGACAGATATGTCAATTATAATTACTCCCTTTTAAGGGGTAGTTTTGAAAATCTAAAAAGACAGTTTTTCCTTTTTTCTATCATTCATTATTTTTAGTTATTTTCAAATCTGTAGGTTCAAGGAATACGATTTTTCATACAAAAGTTCTAAACCCTTTTCACCCTCTTAGGAGTTGATATTTTGAAAATCCCTCCTTAGTGGATATGTTTGGCATATAGGGCAGCTACTCTCTAACTTTCAGCTTTATAACTTCAGCGGTTTGGGCTGTGCGTTGAACGCACGTTGAGGCCTTGTTCTTTTATATATACAGATATTTTATTTTGTTAAGAATAACTTTTCCTAAAACTCAGTATTTGTAAAACAAGTCGGATGAAAAAAAAATGAATCAAGGTAGGATAAATGAGAGCTTTGCGAAGCATGTGTGGTGTAACTTTGAAAGATAGAGTGAGGAACAGTGTGATAAGAGAGCGTTGTGGAGTGAAAGAAGACGTAGTGATGAGGATTGAGAAAAATATGCCGAGTTAGTTTGGTTATGTAGGAAGGATGAACGAAAGAAGATTGACGAAACAGGTGTATAAGGAGAGTGTGAATGGGACCGTTGGAAGAGGAAGACCTAGGCGTTCTTTTAGTGACCAAATCGGTGACGTTTTGGAAAAAGGCCATGTCAAGAGTACCCTAAACCGACGAGCATGTATGAGGAATTTGATGAGAGTAAATGAAGCAAAAGAGGTATGTCAGGATCGTAGCAAGTAGAAAGCCGTGGTCTCTGCTCACCCCTCTGGGAAATAGGCGTTATTTTATGTATGTAAGTCGGATGAAAAACCGCCACTTGGCTCAGGTCCTAAGTAACTATTTTCCAATCTGTGGGCTTACTACACAATTATTTAAAGTCCTAGGTCCTAAAGTTTAATTAATTTTTCAAATTTAAATTAATAATAGTCACCAGTAATTTTAGATCTTGCAAGTCTGCGACCTTAAGTCCTAGAATTTGAGTCAAATCAAAATCAATTCCTCTAATGAATCGCAGAACTTTATTCAATCAACAGAAACCAAACTAATAGGCTATTTAACTCTAGCTTTTAAAATTTCATTTGGTGCGAAAACAAATTCAATTTAGAATATAATTCGAAATAATACAGGGAACTTAGGCTGTTATCAACCGTTCAATGGCTGTTATCTTACCGACTTGTTATGGCAGCTGGGCCCCATGACGTCTTATTACCATTCAAAAATGAATTGTTTTGTTTTAGCATAAGAACCTATTTACTGAACTTACTAACAAATTAGTCAATAAGTAAGGAGTACTTTCCTATTATATACTTAACAAGTGAACTGTCTTTGTATTTTAATTTTTTTCTACTATAAATAAACTAATTCGTTTATATAAAATAACAACATACTTGAGTGGTTAAAATAATTTTGTAAATACTAAAATAATCTAAATAACTATTTAACTAACGACTAAGTACTAATAAGAATGCGACTGGTTTTTTTACGAGTAGGTGTCATAAAAAATCCAGTCGATCCCTGTAATCGATATTGTAAATATGATTTCACACACTTTAAAATAAGATACAGACATTTCTATAAATTGTTAGTTGAATTAAATGAAAATGATATTTTATTTAAAACCAAGCGTTTCAGCACTTTTACACGAATTTGAACCTTATGTCTTTGAGAATTTCACCTTACGTCATCGCTTAACAAAATCGCAAAGTTGATGGTATGGGACCTTATTTAACCAACTATTATCTTAGGGGTTCATAAGTCGACTCATACTAAAACAATAAAGACTCAAAGGAAGCTTCCTTCTCTTTGCTCCTCTGTTTTGAAAACAAATACAAATACTAGCCCAAATCATCGTAGGAACATATTTAATTACCTAACTCATCTACATTTAAAAAAAGTTAGCAGGTCTAATCAAATTTTGAATAATTAATAATGAATCTTTGTTGAATTATCGTCTAGATTCTCTTATTCGTTTTTTTAAATAAAGGATTAATGTGATAAATTTAAAACACATACAGATCTTTAGCCTAAACTTATCATAAAAGAATAAAACATACATGCTCAACGCATCGATAACCCTCCTTTCTTTGGCATCGTTAAAAACTGAATTTGCACAAGATCTAAAAATAGACATATGGTTGATCCTTAAACCATAAAAAAATAAAGAAATGCTATTATTTTGCCATTGTAAAAAGCACTTTAACCCATTGCATTCTAAACGTATATTCCCTGTCTAATATTTCAATATTGAAACTCGAATAAGCAAGCACGTTTCGCGACAATTCGTAAAGGACAAGCGAATGCAAATTCTATTGAGTAGAAAATAGAATTAATAATTGTTTGCGAATTCACTGATTCAATTGCGAGGCCAATGGTCGCTTCACTATTAAGGAAGTACTCTTAGCATATTGAAATTGAATTTCAGAGTTTGTTGAAAATTCCATGAACTTATTTGCTTTGTTTATTTGTGACAGTTTGAATTAAATAAAGATTATTGTTATTAAGCTTGAGTTGAGTTGATCCTTATTAAGCTACTTGAGGAAATATAAACTGGTGGCTTTTGGTACACATTCATCCCATCCTGCTTCTTACTAATATTATTAATGCGAAAGTTTTTGAGGATGTTTGTGGTTCAATCACGCCGAATGGATTTAAATGAAATTTGGCACGGAGATAGATTATAGTCTGGAATAGAATATAGGCTATTTTTTTGTCTTCATAGGTACTACCACGAGCAAAACCGCGGGCCGAAGCTAGTAAAATGTACACTATTGTTTTCTTACTTGGTATGAAATTGCGAAAAAAAAACGGCTTTCTCAAAAAATATAACTGGGAAAAGATGAGCACTGGTGGAGTGGTGCTAGTGGCCCTGCGTTCCGATTTACAGGTCGCGGGTTCGAATCCCGGTCGCGCATCAATAGATTTTCCATTCGGAAAATTTATGCGCGCTATACTAGTGCTCTCAAACGGTGAAGGAAAGCATCGTGAGGAAACCATAATGTCCTAGAACCTAAAAATTCATAGACATGTGACATGTGCACGAAAAGAGCCTCTAAGAGGCGCATTTTAGTCCTTTCGCTATAAGGATATATATTTTTTAATAGTTAATAATTGCACCTATTTAATTTATCGTTTGGAACCGTAGACGCCTACGAGTGGCTACGGCGTAGCTACAACGTAGCACCCCTACGCTACTTCAACAACTAGGCGAGAATGCTTTAGGCCACCGGATTTGAATCTTATGTTTAGGATTACGACATTCTAAAACTACATTATATTGTTCTCTGCAGACAATGTGAAACCAAGCAACTAAAGGATAGGTTTCCTAGTCCTGGTCCGTCCTGTATTAGGTCAGTGACCAGGTTGAGGGTATGGTGGCCTATGACCGCCAATGAAAGAATCAGTGTAGTGAAAGGATTAAAGTGCGCCACTAAGAGGCTCATTTCACTCTAAAAATCGGCTTTGAGAAATGGGTCGGTGAATCCGTAAATTCCAACGCTCCTCGTACTGGATAAGCTCCAATTCTCACCCATAGAATGAGCATACTCTTTTGTGACGGCCGACAGCTGACAGCCGTTTTTTAATGTTACCGTTCGCTTAGGAAACCGAGGTTTAAGGCAAGTGTGCACTGCTAAATCCGTACTTTGAGACGGTCTAGGACTTTGAGCACTAGTCTAACCTTATGGATTTTTTTTAATCTTAGCATAAGGTGTTTATTTAAATACAATCAATTTGAGAAACGTCTTAAAAACTAGGTGACGCTACGCTACCTAATGATATAATATGTAGTAAGTCCACACAAACAAACTTGCTCTTGTTTACGTTAATTTCAATATGTTTAAATGTGTAGACCAGTATAGCTTAAGCTTTGAGCCGTGTTGAAACGGCATGCGATATGCCCAAAGTCAAAGTCAAAAGGCATTTATTTCAATAAAATCACTAGGATCACTTTGAAATTGTCCTGATAGTCTTATAAAAATTGTTTCAAAATGATCCTGACTTCTACCGAACAAAGATATTAAATATACACACAAATATATATGAATATTCCGCTAATCTATTCCTAATAAGTTCAACAAACAAACTTCATAAGAAATCGACTTGTGTTTCGCCTTATATATTATTATTAACTTTATTTAGAGACGTAAAGATCAGGAAAAATTACAAAACTGGTGCTAGGTATTACTATACGTGGAATGTATGGACAAGCTCCGAGCTTAGCCGCATTGCTTCCAATCTATCTTGTTTCATTGTATTTGTAACAAGAAACACTGTCTGAGACCCCAATTTGGTGCACTGAAGGGGACAGTTTTATGTGTACCTACTCTACGACCGTAGGTATTTTTAAACCAAACTATGTTAGTTTACGCGGCGCATGCCAGTAAAACCCCAGTCGGCATAATTTTTTCCGACATCTTCAACAATCATCGTCATATTTCAAGCCAATTTACACAAAACATGAATTAATTATAAACGTAAACCTTTGTCATGAATCACTCCGTCTAATGCTGAAAACCTTATGAAAATCCGTTCAGTGGATTTAGAGCTTATCGCGTTCTGACAGACAGACAGACGCAGCGGATAGAGTTTGTTTTATAACTAGTAATTCAACTCGAATTAGATCTCGCGATGTCTGGTAATAGTTAGTGCTTCGATGATCGTTGAGCCATAATTAAGATAAACTTTGAAAATCTCATCATTAGCATATTTCGACTAATATCCAATCTATAGATTAATATCTGAGCTATCTTTAGATCGTTTGTAACGGTCTTAATATGGGTCAACTGTTTTTTGTGTATTTTGTAAATATTAACTTGTATAAGTTTTAAGTTTCTTTCAGTAAATAAAGAGTTTTATGGATGAAAAAAAAATATACAATCTTAACTGAACTACGAAGTCATTGAAACGTTACCAAATGGGAGCTCCCGATATATGTTACATTTTTCCTTATAACTTAAAAACCGTATACTATTATGGAATGTATGAGCTAAACTTTTTATATTACATCCCGCTTCATGTATTTATATTAATATTTTTTAATATCCCCTATTGGACCCCTATATCTCAGCCTATTTTACCCATATTCTTACCGGCAAATTTTGATAGTACAACCTGTTGACTTACGAAATTCCATGCAGATCGAATTGACGGTTCGAAAGTTATGATCTAACAAATAAATATTCAAACAAACAACGGCAATTCGCCCTAGTTGTTTCAGATAACTTCTCTTACTCGATAAAAAATACGATTTCAACTGTACTAATAACAAAACGGTATTTTCTTTAAACTACCGCTCCCATGTTTTTTCAAAGAAAACTGGCAAAAGAATACTGCTTAAAATCTTCTGTGAGATCCTTAAGCATATAAAGCTATGCTTACCTACTCCATTTTCAACATATTCAGCTCTATGAAGGGAAATCATTATTATCATAATAGAACATTTCCTAAAGCAATAGTGTTATTTCGTTAAAATCCCCTAAATGCATTCAGAAACGCACGTAAGCTTTGGTTGGTTACTGTGGCATAAGCCGCTCTATCTGATTATACTGCCGCCGGCTACTGGCTGGCCACAGTGCAAAGAACAACACTTTTTTTCGACTTTGTTCAAAATCCTGCTACTCTTTCTCTGTTGCCCAAGCTCCTCCCATCCATCTATAGTAATTCCATGATCTAAGAGCTTGATGCAAAAAAGGCTTTATTTAGATAAACTTTGAAAATCGCATCTTTAGCATATTTTATAATGTCCAATCTTACCCGAATTACGAAGTCATTTAACTAATGTCCATTAGTCCATCCAACTACGAAGTCATTGAAACTTTACCAAATTTGGTGAAAAAGGAGTTCACGTTATATTGTTTTTCAAATTTTACAATTTTGTTGATATCAAAAACAATAAGGCAAAGAATAAAAATAAAAATATTTTTGGAATGTTTAACAAAGTTTTTTCATATGACAACTCACTTCATGATTGTATATGTATAACTTTTTCTTTGAAATCCCACTTGGACCCTTAAAAGTCTTGATAGTACAACCTGCTGACCTACTAAATTCCATGCCGATCGGATTGACGGTTCGAAAGTTATGGTCTGGCAAATAAAAATA
This sequence comes from Anticlea derivata, assembly GCA_947579855.1. NCBI lineage: Eukaryota > Metazoa > Arthropoda > Insecta > Lepidoptera > Geometridae > Anticlea > Anticlea derivata. The sequence continues at coordinate 5,182,058 of OX388279.1, read as the reverse complement.
CAAACATACAAGGCCGATTCGCCCAAATTGTTTGAGAGATCTTCACTCGCTTGATCAAATAACTACAAAGTCGTAGTTAAGCGTATCACCATGATTTCTTGATAAGCTTACAAAATGTACTTTAATCTACGCCTACGTGCCATTTTGTTCAATATAAAAATTAATACTTTGGTTCAGTGTAAGTGTTTTGTATTAAAATTCTGGAAGTTTCCATTCTGCGATCAATATTCTGTGTTCGTAGAAAAGCAACTTAAAAGAACAGTGTTATGCAATATGTTTAAAGCTATTTTTTATATTAAGTACTTTTTTCATTGAACATAAGCGGTGTTCAACTTTATGTGTACACAGGTATATTGAATGGAATTTTCATTGAACGTTTTTACTTTACATAGTATGAGTTTTTTCATGAACAAAGCTCTGTCAGAGATGTAGTAAGTATACGGATTAATTACGATTATACGTAACTATAACGAGCAAACTATGAAATAGCTAAATATAACCGTAGATAAAGACAGGGCCGTTGACTTTGTCATGGTTGGCATAGCTTTTATAAATTAGATCAGTTGTAGGTTGTCTGGAAAAAATCGCTGCGCTAAGAGGCACACTTTAATCTTTTCACTACACTGATTCTTTCACCAACGGTCATGGGCCCTTTCCAGGGCCATCATACCTCAACCTGGTCACTGATCTGATACAGGTGACCAAGAAAGAATCAGTGACACGACAAGCAAGCAAGTGTAAATATTATGTATATGTACAATGAACATGTTTCAAATTGTGTCCTTAGTATTCATCATCATCATTTCATCCGTAGGACGTCCACTGCTGAACAAAAGCCTCCCCCATAGATTACCAGAAACAATCATTTGGGGGGATTTGCCATGCTGGGCATGCGGGTTGGCGAGTGCAGAAAAAACTCTTGCTGTTGATAGGGAACGCTGCTGCCCATCCCCTAGCTTTGTTTCCCTTAGTCGCCTCTTACGACATCCATGGTTATTTAGAAATGGAGGAACCTATTTTCACAAAGCTAGCCTGAGCTCGCCAGCCCACGTGCCCAGCGTGGTGAGTATGGACAAATTCCTTTCACATGATAGGAATTCGCTCTGGAAATCTGTGGGGGAGGTCATATACAGCAGACGGCAGAAATGATGATGATGATACAAATAAGAAGAAACCTAATTTCTAATTTACCAGATGTCTCTTTTAAAATGATCCACTCATCCCGGTCTTTAGCGAACTCTCACAGAGTTTTCTTTCGGCTTGCTCTCCTCAAATCATCATCATCATAATCAGCCTGTAGAAGTCCACTGCTGGAAACAGGCCTCCCTCAAAGAGTTCCATGACGAACGGCCTTGAGCCCTCTCCATCCACCGACTTCCCGCAACCTTCACAATGTCGTCGGTCCATCGGGTGGGGGGCCTTCCAACACTGCGTCGCCCGGTTTGTGGTCGCCATTTGAGTACCTTTACTCCCCAACGGTTGTCGGTTCTGCGAGCTAAATGGCCTGCCCACTGTCACTTCAACTTGCTAATTCTGAGAGCTATGTCGGTGACCTTAGTTCTTCTACGGATTTCCTCATTTCTGATCTTATCACGTAGTGAAATTCCAAGCATAGCACTCCCCATAGCCCGTTGCGCGACTTTAAGCTTGTATATGAGGCCTATAGTTAACGACCAAGTCTCAGTGCCATAAGTCATCACTGGCAACACGCACTGATTGTAGACTTTCGTCTTGAGGGTCTGCGGTATCTGCGACGAGAAGATATGACGAAGTTTCCCAAACGCTGCCCATCCGAGTTGGATTCGTCGGTTGACATCTTTGTTGAAGTTGGACCTACCTAGTTGAATCGTCTGACCCAAATAGACATAGTGGTCTACAACTTGAATGGGTCCCAACTTCTCCTCAAATACGCAAAAGGAATTTACCTCTGGTATAGCTATAAGTCGCGCTGCGTCGCTACAAGTCGAAACGTTACCTTAAAGGTTGAAATTCCTTCGATTTCCGACTTTAGTATGTAGAAATATGGTCTTATTTTGCTGGTGTCGTAAGATCATAGGCTTTCGTGCTGGTGTTGTGTACCTCTTTGTTATGCATTCCTACATCGTTAACGTCTTGAAACAGTGCTGCTTTGATTGGAAGCTCATACATAATGCTAATGTTTGCCTTAGGCTTCCATGGAATGTGAGGGAAATTGAATATTGTATACAGTCAACAAGTTTGATTTGTAGGCCATTATATAACAGTGGTTATCACGAACTGGGCGACGCAGTGTTGGAAGGCCCCCCACCCCATGGACCGACCACATTGTGAAGGTTGCGGAAAGTCGGTGGATGGAGAAGGTTCAAGACCGTTCGTCATGGAACTCTTTGGGGGAGGCCTATGTCCAGCAGTGGACTTCTACAGACTGGTGATGATGATGAAGATGATGATATAATAGTGATTCATAATATGTATGATATGTACTCGTATGGTCAAATTCAATTATTCAGCTACTTTAGTTATTTATAGGAAAACCAACAGTGGTTACTTACTTGAAAACCAACTTATGGATAACTTAGTGCTAACAGATAGCCAACTACAGATTTTCACGTGTAGATAATAAATAACTAGTTAGTAATCTTGATGCCGAATTAGGAATTAGTAATAATGGTGATAAAAATACCTACATTGTATCTCTGTATACATTTTAAAATATTCTGTGTTTTCTTCTTCTTGATGCAGAAGCAGATCACACGAGATGTTGTTAGCGATGTGACATCAGCTATGCCTTTATAAATGACTAAAAGAAAATATATATAATACGAGGAGATGGAGAGACATTTTCCTAGCAGTGGTTTTGATAGAAATAGATAGAAACGTATAATAAAAAACTTCTAAAAATGTTATATTGGAATGAGTACACCCGCGGACCTGACGTCAGCTCCGCGGCTGTATCAAACCAGCACACTTTTGAACTTATCTGGAGACTTAACTAAATTACAATCAGAGTAGTACACCCGTCGTCCAGACGAGTCTTCACAGAAATTCCTATTTTGATGTGACATCAACGTGACGACAAAATGTCATAAAGCTTGCTAAAATCTAAAATGATCTTTTAAATTCGAACTCAATTATCTCGTCCCTTTAGAAAATACGTTTTTAGAAAGGTATAACTTAAAAATTCACTCGCAAAAGCCTGTCCTTTTAAAATCCCCAAAGTTTTTACTTTCGAAAGGGTTACTTAATCCACTGTGCAAATCCTCAAAACTCAATTTTAAGTCAGTTTCCCAGAAGTGAGCTCGAGCGTCGATAAAGGCATAAAGTTTTTTGAAAGTGACAGTTTTCACTGGAAATTATATGAAACTAGCTTACGTCCGCAGTTTCACTCGCTTGGTACCAAGATAGCATATCTAAAGGCTACTATCTAGCCTTTAGATATGCTATGATATGGCCGTGGTGGCCCCGGCTGAAGAATAGGCCCCTCCATATCTACCTATCCGCGGATGTCGTAAGAGGCAACTAAGGGAAAAAAGCTAGGGGATGGGCAGCAGCGTCTCCTATTTTAACAACGATAGCTCTAACTGCACTCACCAACCCGCATGCCCAGCGTGGTGAGTATGGGCAAATCCCCCCACATGATAAGGAATTTGCTCTGTCTGTGGGGGAGGCCATGTTCAGCAGTGGACGTCGTACGGCTGAAATGATGATGATGATGAGATATGCTATAGTAGGTAAGGACTCTATCTATTCCATGTTTTATTGCAATACTTTTATGCAAAATCTTGTAGAAAAAAGAAACTCAAACTTTAAACATTTTTTTCACATCTTTAAACGTGTGTTTAGTTGACAACATGGTAAATCTTTCGACCAGAAAAAACTTACTGGGGCTCCGGGTTCAAACTTACGACCTTATCGAAAGTCAGGGTCACCACTAGGCCAAAATAAAGAAAGAAAAAAGAAATAAAAGAAAGAAAAACTATTTATTCGTCCCATTCAAGTTCACTTTACAAGCATAGACAATTAGCATAAAAGTAATTTTATAATATTTCAATACCCACCTACCCAGGCAACATACAAACTAAATTTATTGAAAAAAAAAAAAAAAAAAATAGCATTAGTAGACAAAAGTCAGAAAAAGAGATAAACGGCTTATATCTTGGTGGATACGACATAAAACGACCCGTCGTCGGAGTAAAATTAGCCATTGATTGCGGGTTGAACTGCGTACCGTCTAAAAATAGCCCATGTGCGCGCTAGGCTTAGGCAGTCGGGTGAGCAAGGAGGTCAGCGCCTCTGATCCATTTGCTGATAGCTAACTATGTTGCGCGGTCCAAGACGGCTTGGGGAATTTGTTGTAATCTGTCTGAAATGGCAAAGTTTGGTGTGTTATAGCCGTGTTCAAGTGGATTGCAATATGTCACCTTATATTGACTGGCCTCATAGCTCAGTTGGTAGTAACTCTGCCTTCTGCGCTAGAGGTCGCGGGTACGATTCCCGCACTGGACAGACATTTGTGACTAACACAGATGTTTGTTCTGTGTTCGGGTGTTAAATATATATCTATTATGTATATCAGTCTCTGGTACCCATAGTACAGGCTATGCCTAGTTTGGGATCAGTTGACCGTGTGTGATAATGTCCGGAATATTTATTTATTTATTTATATGTTTAAAATGTATTTCAAGATGAACCCTACATCAGCTGTTGAAAGTAAATTTTGAGTTTGAATACGACTTTATTCTTAAAAAGTCAGATATCCAGGCAACTAGACCCTTGATGCCTGAGGGGGGTATCCAAACGAGGCATGTCCGAACATTTTGTACATCTGGTATTCCATACGTGACAGGTTACAAGGCCATCACCGCTTTTTTCCTTCATGCACATTTCTTTTTTGAATACTCATTGGTGCACGACCGGTTTCGAACCCACGACCTTCAGATCGAAAGTTGGGCAAACTCCCACTCGGCAAACACAGCTTTTCTTACGTAAAGCTTCAGAAAAATGACAGGTACCTATTATGAATAAAGGCCCTAAATTTATTAGAAAGAATATACTTATACTAACCCCGAGTGTTTCATAATATGTAAAGTAAGAAGAAAGCGCCTTTATCTACACCCAATGGACGATAACTTTTGTTCTACGACCTTTGTTAATGCGATATTTTCCTTTGAAAAAACACTATGCAAAGATCAGCTGTTTTAGGCAGTTGATACTCAATCATTCATCTGTTTTAGGCAGCAATTCTGACGGCAAATTTCCCGTACGTGTAAGCTTGGAAATTAAATTAATGAAAACTAGTATATTATACAAGGTGATTCATAACATGTATACCAACCCGAAAGGGGGTTATTCTATCAACATAAAAAAATATTATTAGCGAAAAACGAAAAAAATCAATATTTTTTTTATTATTTTTTTCACAAACTTTCTCAATTTATCTGTTTTTGGTATTTTAATCATCTTTACAATTAATAACTAAATATACAAGAAGTTCGGAATCAAGATTGCTACCTAAAACAGCAGATTTATTGAGTTTGACCTGATTTCCCCAAAAAAGTTGATATTCGCAATGATTTTTGTCAATGAAAAATATCGAATTTCTAAAAGTCGTAGAACAAACTTTATTGCTAATTGGTTGTAGAATAAGCCCCTTTCGGGATGAAATACATATTATGAATCACCTTGTATTAGCTAAAGTTATTATTATAATTTTTCAATTATTATTGAATTAATGAAAACTGAATTGAAAAAAAGTGGTTTTTTTCAGTATTATTTCATTTTGTATACACTAGGCTCCTTTCAGAATACCATATACTTACTTACAGAACACGATGTACCAGGGTGCCCCAATCTATGCAGGGTAGTTTTGTAATATAGAGACAGAACATTTTAGTGATTAAAACACATTTGTACACCTATAACTTTGATTGGCATGGAAATTGCGGGCGTTTAAAGTTTAAAAGTTTATCTATCTGAGTTTCAAAGCGTGATAAAATCCGAAACGAGCAAACCCGTAGAAGAACTAAGGTCACCGACATAGCTCTCAGAATAAGCAAGTTGAAGTGGCAGTGCGCCAGCCATATAGCGCAAAGAACCGACTACCGTTAGGGAATAAAGGTTCTCGAATGAGACGCAGTTTTGGAAGGACCCAGAACCGATGGACCGACGACATTGTAAATGTTGTGGGAAGTTGGTAGATGGGGAAGGCTCAAGACCGTTCGTCGTGGCATTCTTTGGGAGGCCTATGTTCAGCTGTGGACTTCATCAAGCTAATAATGATGATGACGAACGTTAATTGTTTTTACGATTTATGTATTTTGCAAACTCGCAAAAATTTCGATGACTGTTATCCCCAGGGCTGACACCTGCTGACAACTACCTTTATTAGATTGATATCAACCTACTCAGATCCTTCCAGATATCTAGAGCTTACTGTTTTCAAATGTCGGCCGTGGTGGCCCCGGCTAAAGAATAGGCCCCTACATATCTACCTATCCGCGGATGTCGTAAGAGGCGACTAAGGGAAAAAAGCTAGGGGATGGGCAGCAGCGTCCCTCATTTTAACAACGATAGCTCTTCTGCGCTCGCCAACCCGCATGCCCAGGGTGGTGAGCATGGGCAAATCCCCCCACATGATAGGAATTGTGGGGATGCCATGTTCAGCAGTGGATGACTTTTTCAAATCCAGTACATATAAAGGTGATTTTCTAACAGAGAGCCAAAGCGCCCTTACACACAATTAATTCGTCCCGATCCAACGAGCGTAATTACAGAGATCCATCAGCGTTGGACAGTCAATGACAATGGTGATTAATAAAACGACCCTTGATAGCGAGGACCTCGGTAAGTAGGTGGATCTCGGTAAAGAAATAAAAGAAAATGAAGGAATGGAAAGGACACATGTTTGAACACGGCTTTACAGATAGATTATGTTTTAGGAACGTCGTAGGTATATATTATTATTATATAAATATATATACTTCGTCATATACTTTTACTCGTCGCAGATACCGCAGAGCCTCAAGACGAAAGTCTACAATCAGTGCGTGTTTCCAGTGTTGACAAGGTACTGAAACTTGGTCGTTAATGATTGGCCTCATACACAAGCTCAAAGTTCTTCAACGTGCTATGGAGAGATCTATGACCGGAGTTTCACTGCGTGATAAAATCAAAATGAGGAAATCCGTAGAAGAACCAATTTCACCGACATAGCTATCAGAATTACTAAGTTGAAGATGCAGTGGGTAGGCCATATAGTCTCCAGAACTTATGTTTAGCAGTGGACGATGGCTGGCGATATAATGAAAGTATACCATACAAATGTTGTCTTAATAAGCACATGTTCAAACTAAGGCTATGCGACACACAAACCTGCAGGCTATGCAAGGAGGTGGACGAAACGCATCTACACCTGCTAGGTGAGTGCGGAGCACTTATGCTCAAACGTAGCATCCATTTGGGAAAGCACATCCTCAGCCCAATGGAGCTAAAGCAACTGTTAGAACATAGACACGCTGTCATAGATGACTGTCAACTGATCCCTTCAAGTGCTCCAATGTGAATCGTACAAGATATTCTTTTAATTCTTTTACATGGTTTTATTTAACTAAAAACCCATCAGGTCATGGTCCCAGCATCGCGAAGATCTACACGTGCAAGATTCTGCATATTTCATGAAAAATATATTATTTTGTGAAATGCGGTGAAAACAAAAGCCGGTCGCACGACCCGGATTTTTCGTCGCGTGTGAAAATTTTTCGCTTTGAAGAAATTCAAGAATATCACCATGTCTACGACGACGGGAGGGTCTATTCCTGTCGAGAAGCTCAAAGGTATCCAGGACTATAACACGTGGAAGTTCCTGATGAAAATGTACTTGATGCATGAGGATATGTACGAGTGCGTATCGTCGGAAGATGCATGCAAGGACGCGAAGAAGCAGCAAAAGGCATTGGCAAAAATCTGCTTGTCAGTGAGTGCGGAGGTGCCTCCGCATGTGCGCAGCGCTTCTTCGGCATTTGAGGCTTGGAACAACCTGCAACGTGCTTATGAGGATCGGGGATTGAGAATAAGGCTTAGTTTACTACGATTGCTTTTCGGACTCAAGTTACGGGAGACCGAAGGTATGGAGAAGTACATTACCAGAATCACAGAGCTATCACAACAGCTGCGAGAAATCGACTCACCATTGGACGACGAGTTTGTAGCCATCATTATGTTGAGTGGGCTTACAAGTGACTATGATCCACTTATCATGGCTCTGGAGAACTCAAATATGAAGTTGACTACGGATATAGTGAAGTCAAAGTTGCTCCAAGAGACTCAGAGGCGAGAGGACAAGTTCAAGGCACCAGAGGCATCAGCTTTGGTAGTAAAGGCGGTGAGATGTTTCAAGTGCAAGAAACTTGGCCACTACAAGAAGGATTGCCCGAGTAATACCAGTAAGGCGAAGGACACCAGCAAGGCGAGGGATCCTGGCAGTAAGCCGAAGGACGCATTGCTGACGGCGCTTGCTGTGAACGTCAAGGACCATCGGTGGTACCTCAACTCAAGGGCAACAAATCATATGTGCAATAGGAAAGACATAATGAGTGGGTGCGTTTCGGTCAAACAGTTGGAAGTACATGTTGCCAACGGGGCAAAGTTAGTAACGGCTGTACGAGGGAATGTGGTAGTGCGATTGAGGAACTGTGAAAAGACAATTAGCAATGTTTATTATGTGCCTAATTTAAGTACTAATCTTTTGTCAGTAAGTGAGCTGACTAGGTAGGGTTATACTGTTAAATTTGATAGTAAACAATGTAAAATTTTAGGTACTGGTAATGAGGTAGTAGCAACAGCGTCATACTGCAATGGGGTCTATCAACTAGACACTATTGGGGAGTCAGGGATTGCCATGAGTTCTAGGGTGGAACCGGAGGCCTGTGAGGAGCCGCAGGAAGTACGCGGTGGTAGCGCTGCAAACAAGGTGACACAAGAAGTTTGGCACAAGAGGTTGGGTCACCTCAACTCCAGGAGTATGAACCTTATGAAGAATGGGATGGTCACAGGTATTGATTTTGATAATAATAATTTTCAAAGCTGTGTTGCCTGTATAGAGGGAAAACAGACCAAGTTACCCTTTCCCAAGAAATCTTTCAGTAGGTCTAAGGAGGTTTTAGGCCTGGTGCATACGGATGTATGTGGTCCGTTACAGACACCATCACTCGGTGGTTCTAGGTATTTTGTTACCTTCATAGATGATTTTTCTAGGAAAACGTGGGTTTATTTTTTGAAAACTAAAGATGAGGTCTTCAACCAATTCAAGAGCTTCAAGGTCTTAGTGGAAAATCAAACTGGTAGAAAAATAAAATCTTTGAGAAGTGACAATGGAACTGAGTATGTTAACCGTGCATTTCAGGAATACTTGAAAGCCAACGGGGTACGACACCAGACTACGGTCCCGCGGTGCAGTTCCCAGAATGGTGTTGCAGAGAGAGCAAATCGGACCATAATGGAAAAGGCTCGCTGCATGCTACGGGATGCAGGCTTGGAGAACAAGTATTGGGCGGAAGCCATGAATGCAGCAGTCTATTTGAAGAACCGCTCGCCTACTAAGGCGGTACTGGGGGTTGTTCCAGAGGAAAAGTGGACTTCTAAGAAGGTAGACGTCAAACATATTCGGGTTTTTGGGTGCATTGCATATGCTTTGGTAGAGAATCGAAGAAAACTAGATTCAAAAAGCAAGAAATGCATATTTGTGGGTTATTGCGAGGACAGTAAAGGTTACATTAAAAATAAAGGACTGATTGATCCATCATGTCCTAAGAAATGCATAAAAGCAAGACATGTAACTTTCTTGGAAAATGTATTTGTTAAGGGGGATAAGTCACATGATGATAACAAAGACATTTCAGTTGATGTTTACGAAGGTCCAATTGATGCAATCAGAGAGTCCACAAATGCTTCACAGGAATCTCCTGAGAGAGGTCACCTGTCGGATGAAATCTCTAGAAGGCGAAGGCGAACAACGTTCAGCCTAAATGAGACAGAGGGTGATGAAACAGGGGTAGATGAAACAAAAGACTCTTCCGATCCTACTTACGTTCCAACGTCTTCAGATGAGGACTCGGAGCTGGAGTTTGAAGATGTACACAAATACGCGCAGCTTGCTGGGATGCTACAAGAAGAATCTGGCATTCCGGAGACAGTGCAGGAAGCGCTGAGTGGCTGTGAAAGCAAGCACTGGAGGGCAGCTATGAAAGATGAGCATAATTCATTTAATACTAATCAATGCTGGACCCTGGTAGATTTACCAAAAGGCAAGAAGCCGGTAAAATGTAAATGGATATTTACAAAGAAGAGAGGGCTGAATGGGGAGTTGTTAAGATACAAAGCCCGTCTCGTAGCGAAAGGCTATTCCCAAAAATTTGGAATAGACTACACAGAAACTTTTTCTCCTATAGTGAGATATTCTACGATAAGAATATTGCTGGCTCTGGCTGCTCAGTATGATCTAGAGATTGAACATTTAGATGTGAGAACTGCATTTTTAAATGGTGATCTAGAAGAGACAGTGTTCATGGAACAGCCAGAAGGTTTCATAGAGAAGGGAAATGAAAACAAAGTATACAGACTGAATAAAGCTATTTATGGTCTGAAACAGGCGGCCAAGTCGTGGTACGAGAAGATTAATGCTGTTTTGACCAAGAAACTAAAATTCAAAAAGCTATCTTCAGAGCCCTGTGTGTTTGTATATCGTCAGAGGGAAGAATACATCATTATTGCCCTGTACGTTGATGATATATTGTTATTTTCTTCCCAGTCTTTGAAGAACAAAAAGGAGGAGATTAAGAAGAATCTCAATGAAGAATTTGAGATGAAGGACATGGGACAGGCCAGTCATATCTTGGGTATGAGAATTACCAAGAATGAAAATACAATTACACTGGATCAGTCTAGCTATATCAGAAAGATATTAGAAAGGTTTAACATGTCTGAATGCAATCCAGCATATACTCCAATGGAAACTGGATTGAAGTTGCAGAAAGCTGAAAAGAATAGCTGCAAGCTTGATTATAGAAATTCGATCGGGTGTTTAATGTACTTATCAGTATGTTCCAGACCGGATATCAGTTTTGCTGTGAGCTACCTGAGTCAGTTCAATGACTGCTACTCCGAGGAACATTGGAAGGCTGCTAAGAGAGTAGTGAGGTATTTAAAGGGTACGGTAGAGTACAGTCTCACGTTCTCGAAAGGCGACATGAAGATTACTGCCTATGCGGACGCGGACTGGGCTGCAAATGAATTGGATCGGCGTTCCTATACCGGGTATGTGTTTCATATTGGTAACTCATTGGTCTCATGGGAAAGTCGTAAGCAGAGGACTGTGGCGCTGTCCAGTGCTGAGGCAGAATACATGGCAATCTCTGATTCGTGTAAAGAGGCGTTGTTTCTACGTACATTTATATTTGAGTGCATGAATATAAGTACGAATGTTACTTTGTGGAATGACAGTCAGTCAGCACAGAAATTGTGTGTAAATTCAATTTGTCACGCAAGGACCAAACACATTGATATTAGGCATCATTTTATACGGCAATTGGTTAGTGAAAAAATTGTGAACATAGGTTTTGTACCTACTGATAAAATGATAGCAGATGTGTTGACTAAACCATTATCTAGGGAAAAACATGTAAAGTTTGTTTCTTTGTTTTTCAAGTAGGTAAAGTAAATACTTAGTAAGTACTTGTTTATTGTTGAATATGTAAATGAAAGTACTTGTGTTAACTGAATGTAACTGAGCTTAGGTAGGTACATACTTTGTATATAAGTTTGTACTATGAAGCTAGGTATCCTAAATTATTAGATATGTGTTACATAGGAAGGTTAACTCATAGGGCTAAGTTGAAGGGGTAGTGTTAGAACATAGACACGCTGTCATAGATGACTGTCAACTGATCCCTTCAAGTGCTCCAATGTGAATCGTACAACAAGATATTCTTTTAATTCTTTTACATGGTTTTATTTAACTAAAAACCCATCAGCAACTCACCCCAAAGAAAATCCTTTAGTTTTCAACAGCTGCTGGGCTTTGCGGTGAACTTTAAAGGCCCTGTAAAGGGGCTCCACAAATAACGTGGCGATCACAATAGGCCAGTTGTGGCCGCAGTGACACCATAGACACAAGAAGGAAATAAAAAAAATAAAAAAAATACCATACAAAGGCGTTTTGTTTGAAAATCACCAAAGTATACAGCGAAACAAAAACACATTTATAAGATCTCCGAAAACCCAAGACAAACTTTTGCCATTACAAGTACAGATTATTAGGCAAGTGTTTAGATATCCCTAAGGATAATGAAATTAGACATTGATTAATTCCATTACTTCTAAGGACTGCCTTCATTAGAACATCAAACGGTACTGTAGGACCATTGAAATCAGGCCCAGGATCCACTAAAGATAAGCGGACTTTGTTAATTCTAAATATATAAAATTCTTATTACGTCTTATGTTACTGACTGGCATATCAACGTACAGCCTAAACCATTAGTCCTAGAAGTATAAAACTTGGAGTGTATTCTCATGTTATAGTATAGGGGTGCAGGGAAGCATGGAATTACGGAAATATTACCCTTAGTGGGGTGAAAAGGGCTGAAAACTGTTATATGAAAAATCGTATTGCTTGAGCTTACAAACTTGAAACTTCATTCGTACTGACTATCAACGAATCTAGATTCCAGCAATCCTTCATTGCTGGAATTCACTGCATGTCACCTACGTTATTGAAATCCTGGTTTATAGGAAGTTTAGTGTGCTCCAAAATCTTTGGGGTAATATTTATAAAAGTTTCAATGACCAGAAATCTTCAAAGCGTTCTTACTGTAGGATAAGTTTTCCATAAAAATCTTCCATGATTTAATATAACCGTCACTTCACTCTCCAAAAGCACGTTATACTTTCCACGACACATTTTGAAATTGTATTTCTCAGCATCACACCAACTTACGTCATGTGAAAAGAAACAGTAAGTCCCTGAACACATGCCCCTGTGCATGAAAAGATAACGACTTACCTTGGTATTCTAAGTCGTTACTCAACCAATTTCACTCAAACAAGGGCCAATCAATTCTACAGCATTTGCGATAAAAATTATGTCAGCTTGATTGCTAACATGGTATGGCCGTGGTGGCCCCGGCTGAAGAATAGGCCCCTCCATATCTACCTATCCGCGGATGTCGTAAGAGGCGACTAAGGGAAAAAAGCTAGGGGATGGGCAGCAGCGTCCCTCATTACAACAACGATAGCTCTAACTGCGCTCGCCAACCCGCATGCCCAGCGTGGTGAGTATGGGCAAATCCCCACACATGATAAGGAATTTGCTCTGTCTGTGGGGGAGGCCATGTTCAGCAGTGGACGTCGTACGGCTGTAATAATGATGATGATGATGATTGCTAACAAACAGAGTCGTCTGATGTCTGCGACACTAAACTAATCGACTTGAGCAGTGTTCAAACGGCAGAGATATGAAATCTAAAATTCGCTTCACAATGATGGCGTTGCTGCCTGCTGCTGTACGTCACCTCTCAGTTTCTAATCTGAAGGCATTCGATATAGCTCAATGATATTGCAAACTCCTAAAACTAAAATTCATTCATGATTGATGAACGTTCCATTCAGGCGGCAGCCAAGTGCACGTAAAATGCCACTAACAACTTGTGACGGTAACTAAACTTAACGTCTCAACAGTGTATCCTATTCAAAGTTCTACGTCTGTTCAAAGCTTTTATTTGCATGTATCTTTGTTGTCAAGAGCATACTATATTTTATATAGAGCCCATGAGACTGCCAAATATGTATAAATGTCTACAAAAAAAATCAGTTCACCCAAAAATTCTGTACTTACGTTTTTTTTTTCTAAATGTGTCTAAGTTATGATGTTGAAGAAATGAGAAAAAATGTCTTTCCGTAACTTTTATAGTTTTTTTTTTTAAATCTACCGATTCCGATTTTATTTACAGGATACCTTGAGACTATGCCCTGTAATGATGGTGAAAAAACCATTGAAAACGGACCATTCGTTACGGAGTACCTAATCGGTGTTCTAACAAAGGCACTGAACTGTGACTTCCTCCTTTTTTGGCGTCGGTTAACAATTAGCGGAGATATCGAGTAACAATGTCATCGGTCCATCGAGTACTGCGTCGCCCGGTTCGTGGTCGCTATTCGAGAACCTATACTCCCTAACGGTTATCGGTTCTGCGAGCTATATGGGCTACCCACTGCCACTTCAACTTGCTAATTCTGAGAGCTATGTCGGTGACCTTGGTTTTCTACGGATTTCCTCATTTCGGATCTTATCACGTAGGTTGCGGGAAGTTGGATGAAAAGGGCTCAAGACCGTTCGTCGTGGAACTCTTTGGGGGAGCCAACAGTGGACTTCTACAGGTTGTTGATGATGATGATGATCGAGTAACATACTTGAATCTTTGAACCATTACATTGAATCTTTTGTATCTGCTAGAAATAATAACAGACTATGTACCAAACAGCCTGTATAAGTTTTAAATAAAACATTTTTATCTTTTATCTTTATCTTTATACGTATAAAGTAAAAATACATAATAACCAATTTGATAACCTTTGAGATAGAACCTAACGATTTGAGAACCTTCCCCCTATTTCGAAATCGGTTAAAAGCGATGTCTGGCGACTGGAGATACAAAACTTCGCTTGGAATATCCAAGAGGATTTATTTATAAAGAAACTTTATAATAAAGACCCGTAAGGGAAGTCAAATTAAGTGGATAAATGTAAAATGATCTACTTACTGATCGAAAATTTGCTTTTAAATACAAAATGAAGTCGTGTACCTACTTCTTATGATAAAAATTGGCCAACTATAGCTAGCTGTATAGTTTTACTTATTTATTTTTAGCTGCCGCCCCCGGCTTCGCTCGCGTGGTACCTACATAAAAAGGTAAATAGCTCTTTATATTCCAAGTTTCAACGAAATCGGTTGAGCCGTTACGGCGTGATTGAATAACAAACATCCAAACATCTAAAAATCCTCACAAACTTTCGCATTTATAATATTAGTAGGAAGGTGAAGTTCAACGCATCCAATACCCAGGCATGTGTGTTTACGGTGAAGAAGACCGTATTTAATCCTGCGATTAGTTTCTGTGGTACTTCAGTGTGGTACTACTTGAAGCCCTCGATTCAATTGAGCGACGCGCTGTTAGGCTCATAGGTGATGACTCGATTGTGGAGGCTAACCTACAGAGCCTTGAACACAGACGGCGCGTGGCCAGACTGTCAGTGTTCTACAAGTACCACTTTGGTAATTGTGCGCAGAATTTGCATGACGTTATCCCTCCCTCCCCCTTCCACCACCGGACAAGCAGACGCACGGGTAAATATCACCCTTACCTGGTCGACATACCATCATCGTGTCGAACCTAACGTTTCTGCTCCACTTTTATTATAAGTACAGCTAAAGAGTGGAACGATCTGCCTGCGTCTGTTTTCCCGAAAGAGTACAATCTGGAAGTCTTCAAATTTAGGGTCAATAAGTTCTCTCTGGGAAAGTGTGCTCAATCTCAGGCCACATCACACTTGCAAAAGTGAGTTGGTGGCCAAACGCTTAACCATACTTAATAAAAAAAATAAGGACAGTAGGATAATAATTATAACTAAAATTGAAACCCTGGTTTTATTTCCAAACTACCACTAGTAGATGGTAGTAGGCAGTAGTAGAACCAGGAGGGCCAACAACACACTGGCTAGGCACCTAGCTCTTATAAACTTCATCACCTTTCAGCCGTAGGGCGTCCTTTGCTGAAAAATTAGGCCTCCCCCATAGATTTCGAGCGACCGATCTGTATGGACTGCACTCAACGGCTCCCAGAAACCTTTATTAGGTCATCTCTCCATCCATTTTGTATTTTCTCTTTCCATTGACTGCATAACCTTAGTTCCCAACCGGTCCATCTCATTCGCCGCAATCTTGACGCATCACAAGATTTCCCAGAGCAGGCTATTGTGCTCTTTGACAACCGTCGCTATATTGTTCGATGCGCTGTTCATTAGTTACTATACAACAGATTTGTTGAGGCTTCACGGGAATAAAGCTATCATAATAATAAAGCTAGCATAGCTTATGCAATGTGTTCCGTAGCTATAGTAGATATGGTATTCTGAAAGGTATTTTTCCTACACACTGAATGCTTTTTTTTTACAAATTATTCCCATTTGTTCCCCTACTCTGTCACTTATAGGGACAAGCAGGAATAAAAAGTACATGACGGCCCCCCAGGATGGGGGACAGACAGAACTTTTTCAATCTATAAAAATTTCACCTGTCACCTGATGAAAAGAAAACATTGAGACACCACAGAAATCTGTTTGCTTAATCGCTTCTACTTTTAATTCTTGACAAAATATTTTCAGATTTAGCTTTTAAAACCTTTATAATAATAATAATAATATCTTTATTTCAGGCTACTTGACACATTACACAAAAATGTCTAACATGCCATGGCCCATATTAATAAATACCTTACAGACTAACATACATTAATTTTTTTTTTTTTTGTTGTCTGAAATAAATGAATTTTATTTATTTATTTATTTTATTTAAATAACTTCACCACATCTAGAGTCAGGGACTTTCTTGATCGTGTGCGCCTCCATGTAGCGACGGTAGACCACTCCAGCTGAGCAGAATTCGGGCGCGAGGAACACCTCTTTGTACATATTATTGTTTTATAATAGCACTTTTCTTTTAAACCAAGAAAACCTCAAAAAAGTCCACTGCAAAACACCGCATTCCACATAAACGTAAATCCCCTGCCTCAAAATGTAAGGTAATATTTTAAAATCCTATCTCTTAATCCATTCATTAGACTTTGAGGAAATTACGAAGCCTTTCAAATCTATAGGGAAGCTTTTTTTATTTCATCTTGTTGCAAAGGTTTAATAAGCGGCATCCGTGAAATTATGTCCGTTAAGTGCCCTATAAAAGATGCATTACAATGAACAATAAATCACACACGGTCAAATTGATCCCAAACTAGGCATAGCATGTACTATGGGTACCAGAGACTGATATACATAATAGATAAATATTAAACACCCAGACACAGAACAAATATCTGTGTTCATCACACAAATGTTTGTCCAGTGCGGTAATCGAACCCGCTACCTCTAGCGCAGAAGGCAGAGTTACTACCAACTGAGCTATGAAGCCTGTCGAATGGTTATGTGATTGGTGGATCTTCAATCTACTACTAAATTATTTACATTATGTGGTGCAAAATAATGTTTTCTTCAGGGCGATTGACCGAACGATTGGCAATGGCAATGGCAGCAACGATCGATTGGCAATCATTTTAATTAAAGGCTTAAATTTTACATTGGATATAAAATTCTTGAAAAATTTGAAATTTAAATTCTTCTGTTATAATAAAGTCGGGTCAAGTTCTGGTTATCTACATTCAGGATTCATAGTTATGACACAAACTTCCTGGAGCGAACGCAAAACTCAAAAAAATTACAGGATATTTTTTGTACAAGATCTAGATATTCCGATCCCGTGTAATGGTACGGATGCCTCAGGGCGTGAGTCCTACTCGTGCTTGACCGTCTTTTTCTTACAAGCTAGCCTTGTCAATTTTAGTATTATTATTATGGCATATCGTTAACTTGAATTGTTGTTTGAGATTCGGCTATTTTTCAAGACCGTTATTCTTTCATGAATTGTAGCGTGATTTTGTTAAAAAAATTATCTGCACTCCGGGATATTTTTAGTATCTTTAGAGTTATTATTAACTCTATAAAATCTGAATGTAAATGAGTATCTTATCTCCTTAGAAATTAACTGTATTTTAGTCGTTGAGAACGAGTTTATGGCGCTATCGAATCGATTTTCAAGTTCACCAGTGCGCTTAGAAAGAGTTTTTATCGACATTCGAATCTTTGCAAGCCTCGATTGAGTACGTAAAAACGACAATTTGCGAAAAGGAATTATCGTAATTTTCATTTTTTTTTCAGGTTTTTACCCGATCTTTTCAAATCAGCTGTTTTTGTTCTTTTTATCATATGTACTTTCGTAATTATGATAAAAAGAGTATTAAACGGAATAGAAGTTAAACATCAAGATTTTCCACATAATAGCAGAATTTTGCATAGGGTTTTTTCAATGAAAAATACCATATTTCCAAAAGTCGTAGAACAAACTTTATTGCGAATTAGATGTAGAATAAGCCCCTTACAGTATAGCATACACATTATGAATCACCTTGTATTATTTTCTACCCGGAAATGCAAAAGCTGTAATAGAATTTTGATTTATGTCGCACACGAGAACGAACAGTACGAAAAATTGGTAAATATTGATATTGTCATGCACATTTTTCATATTGATTTACCAGTTTGAGGTTTTCTAATCATTTGTGAAGTATGTGTTTGATTTTGCTGTTAAACAAAGTGATTCATAATATGTATGGTATTCTGAAATGGGCTAATTCTACACCCAATAGGCAATAAAGTTTGCTCTACGGCTTTTGTATTTTCGATATTTCCGAACAAACTTTCACTTCTTCAATGATTATCATCACTTTTCTGCCCTTATCCCACCTAAGTGGGGTCGGCACTACATGTAGGTACACTTCCATCCATATCCCTCTATCAACCGTCATCTCAACACTCTTCACTTTCACCTCTCAATGTCAGTGGGACATCAATTTCGCCTGATATATTTCATACTAAAACTTATCTCGAAACTTTGATAGGAAAATTATAGGCATCAAAACCACGTTTACTTGGAAACCCGGGTATCTACCGGGTTGTCACCTCTAACCTCCGATCTCCGACCTTCACTGATTCAATAAGATTGTAATAGCTTCCTAAGTTGAGGTCAATGGCGTTTCTGGGGAGGTAAGCACGAGTTCAGACGAATCTCAATTCTAGGGTGTATTGCAAGCTTTGTAAATATCAAATATAAGCAAATACAATAAATAGCAGAAGGAAGAAAAAGAGAGCCTATCAATTCCAGGCTAACCTTTTGGCATTGTAAACTTCGAATTTTGAATCATTTATATGTTTCTGATCCACTCAAACTGACAGCAGCCTTTCTGAGTAGTAACTTAGGGCTCATATTCTTCAATTGTTGTGAGTTGTATTCTAGGAAAGAATATGAGTCTGATATAAGTGCGAGAGGAATGAAAAACTACTACCACTCAGAATGGCAGTATAGTTAACTGATTCAGGCGTGACTTTGCGGAAGCTCATTTTTTTTTTTTATACAACAGAGGTGGCAAACTAGCATACGGCCCACCTGTTGGTAAGCGGTTACCGTAGCCTATGAGCGCTTGCAATACCATAGGCATCACGCACGCGTTGCCGACCCCGAACCCCCTTCCCCCCTAAAGAGCTCTGGTAACCTTACTCACCGCAGAAACACAACACTATTTGAAACAAATAATGTTATTTGGCTGAGATCTTTTGTAAGGCGGAGGTACCTCCCCAGGCGGGCTGCTCCAATTCAGAACGAGAAAATCTCGCTGTGCCCTACCTCCTCCGATTCATTCTAAGATATTAAATGATAAATTAATATGTAGTACTATTCCACTAATCTATTCCTCATAATCCTCCTCATCCTAATCTCCTATGGCTTTTTTATAACGCGCGGTGCGGGAGGTGCACACTCTACAGACGCACGGAATAGAACTACGTATTTGTTTGCCTATTTAATATAATATAATATCTTATTATAATTATTTTTTATTTATTTATTTATTCTACACTTTATTAAAGAAACGGTTACAATTTTTGTTTTTGTGCCCTAAAAACCACGTAGGGTTTGTGTAGACACTCACACTAATCAGAACCTAGTTGCTTCTTTCTCAAATTACACGAGCACTCAAACTGGGTAAGTATTAGGTAGGTAGTAAGCATACTTACATACATACATACATAAAATCACGCCTGTTTCCCAGAGGAGTAGGCAGAGATCACGGTTTTCCACTTGCTACGATCCTGACATACCTCTTTTGCTTCATTCACTCTCATCACATTCCTCATACATGCCCGTCGGTTTAGGGCAATGACCTGGCCTTTTTCCAAAACGTCACCGATTTGGTCACTAAACGTACGCCTAGGTCTTCCCCTTCCAACGGTCCCATTCACACTCGCCTTATACACCTGTTTCGTCAATCTTCTTTCGTTCATTTTCTCTACATGACCAAATCATCTCAGCATACCTTTCTCAATCCTCATCACTACGTCTTCTTTCACCCCACAACGCTCTATTATCACACTGTTCCTCACTCTATCTTTCAAAGTTACTCCACACATACTTCAGGTAGTAAGCAATAGTATACAAATACAACAAAAAGTATGAATAGAAACAGATCAATTATCCAAATAAACAGCTTCTTTGCACTCATACGCACAAATGCAGAATACATATTACTGCCTTGTAATGTGCAACAGTCGTCTGATATAATGCCGTCCCTGTCGCGAAGGCGTCCAATATGGCAGTTTATGTTGATTTTAAAAAGAAAATAGTAGGGCAGGTATGTTTTTATGAATACTTAATCTAGTCTTTATATGACGTGGCAAAATGCACTATTAACTAGTGCATTTTGCTTACTAAAATCAAAATTTTAGCTGAAGGGTTGTTGATTATGTCACAGAATCGACAAACAAGTAATGGACGTGTTTATACCGGCAGATTATTACTGACGGTTAAAGTTTAGACAAGTTGTTGTAGCGACTGAAGAGAATTGACATGTCGTTACCGCAACAGTTAATAACTACAGCTTTGGTACTTCGGCAGGTCATCCCTCGGGACATCCATAAGCCATCAAATACAGTTTGAGTTACACTTCTTCTTATTTTGTTTGTTATAGTGTCATTTTGCAGTTATTGTGATCAAGAAAAATTAGGGAAAAAGACGATCTAAGAAACTAACTAGATTTGTAAAGTGACGAATACGGTAAAGTGACAAGTTTAGTAAAGAGATTAAATAGAGAAAGTATCGTGTTGCCCACTATACCAACCTACCACTAGCGCGTTCCCTAGGGGTCCAAGAAAGTTCGTACTCGTGCTAGTCCCTCTGAAGATTGGGACGACTAGAAAAACTCTTTTAGGAGGTATATTTTAAAGGTCATTTTGGAGAAGAGAAGAGGTGTTTTTATTGTTTTGGGAAAAGGTTTTTCTACTTTATTACACCTGTACAATTGTACATCTCTTAATTTGAAAATAATATTTATTATGATCAGGTTAGATATTAAATTAAATTTTAAAATATATAAAAAAAACATATTTTTAAGACTTTATTTAAGTCTGAAAACGAAAGGCAAAGGCTACCAATACCCTATTAATAATATATTTAAGAGCTTAGCTCTAGTCGGTTTATTGATGCAATTTCCTCCATTCTGATCATTCCAATGCGAGCTCCTTTACTTCCTTATTCGACATGACCAATACCCTAGTTAAACCTTATTCATTATAGCTTTATAGCGAAAGTTTTTTAATAACTATCGTCCGTACCGTCTTTAACTCCTACCGTCATGTCAAAAACAAAAATTACCAGACCACAAACACCAAGTAGGTATTCAGAAACAATTTTCTTTGTGTACCTTATTATATAACTTCTTAAAATCACTCAGCAAAAGTGAAAAGTTATAACTTATCAATTCGTACAAATTACGTAGCTTGAAGTTATAATAAGCATTGCACGACTTGCACCCAGAGTTTAATCTCTGATTATTTTGAAAACCACGTCAAATGGTAAAGAAAATCGAGGTTAAGTAAATCGAGTTTTACTTTTGACGCAAGTAATATAAGTTATTAACTCTGATGAAATACTCAACTCGAGTTACGGCGAGTTCAATACTTTGAATCCACTTTGTGTAAGAGTCTCATTGGAGCGTAAGTAAGGAGTTATTTACGTAAGTAGGGGTGAAAACCTGCCACGACATATCTGAAAAGGAAACATTACTTGAAAGCGAAGATAAACTGCTAGATCTTTAAATACTGCTAGACCATTAGGATGTGAATTTGGGCTACTTGGTTATGGGCACCGGAACCCCAAGGGTCAGAGGTTGACCGATTTTATAGAGAAAAGGAATGATCTTTCTTCCAGAAGCCTCATAGGAAATGGACCTGGTATAGCCTCGATGGTTCCACGAAAGATTAGAAGACTTCATTATAAACACCAAGAGACAAATATTCAATTATGCCTCTATGATCCACAGGCTGAAAACCAGTAGTGATCGTCGAATCGTTAGAGGCACATGGCATATCCGCATGAGAATAGAAAGGTTTCGACCTTAACTTTAGGTTAGGTTAGGTTTAGGCCTTAACTCCGCCCGCGTCATGCTCATATCCAAAACCCCGAGAGCTTTCAACCCGTATTTAAAAACCAATCTGATTGTCTTTCTTAGTCATCCTGTATTAGGTCAGTGACCAGTGTTGTAAATTACTAAAATATTATTTATTATTATATAATGTAGCAATCTTTTCAAAACACTGTTTTAATATGATTGTAAAATCAGTGTTTTGATTTCGATTATTATCTACTTCCTTCGCGTTTTGACTCGACCAATGATAGCCGGCGATACTCGCCGGTCATGACAGTTTTGTTTAGGGATGGATATGCACGACAGGCAGAGAGCCGGCAGTTGAGCGACCCTCAGTCGAAGGAAGAAGTAATTGTATATAAAAATATGGAAGTTAATATTGTGAAGGAGAGAATACTGTTAAATAACAGAAATTAAATAGTTGGATTGAAATGTAAGTACAACCCAGTTTTATTTTAGACATCTCCCACCCTAGTTAACGCAAATAAGAAAGGTAGGAATCGTTGTAACGCATAGGCGTCTCAACACCAGGTTGAGGTCGATATTAATAACAGGCTAGTAGAAACTGTGTTTCAAAACCCACCGTAGCAAACGACCTCAGAAGATATCTGAGTATACCCGAAAACTTATGACGGATCAGTCTTTCGATGTTGCTGAGTCGTATAGCAACAATTAGATGTATCTATAAATCCTTGCGACACAATCTCGTGTCTTACAATACCAAAATGATTAAATAAAAAATAGAGTATTATAAAAATGTCGAGCTCACTCGATCATCTCGATGCAGATCGAGTGCTGCATCTCAATGCAGCACGCCATAAGTCCTCTTGCCAGATATTAGAATAGAATAGAAAGACATAGCTGCAAGAATGATTCATAGCTCAGTTTGTAGTAACTCTGCCTTCTAAAAGAACATGCACCTATATATACTATACTTCATGCATAAAAAGCCATTCATTCATTCATTCTGCGCTAGAGGTCGCGGGTTCGATTCCCGCACTGGGCAAACATTTGTGTGATGAACGCAGATGTTTGTTCTGTGTCTGAGTGTTAAATATTAATCTATTAAGTATATCAGTCTCTGCTACCCATATTACAGGCTATGCCTAGATTGGGATCAGTTGACCGTGTTATATGTCCGGAATATTTATTTAATATTTACCCCCGGAATATTTATTTATATAAAGTGAATAGTCTGTAGGTACATCACATAATGACAAGTGATTCACCCCGAAATTAGATCTTGCGATGTCTGGTAGTAGTTGGTGCTTTTATGATCGTTGTGGCATAATTAAGATAAACTTTGAAATTCGCATCTTTAGCATGTTTTAGTATCCAATTTTACCTACAGAGTCATTGACTCTTTACAGAATGGGTTCATGGCTCAAGTTATATTGGTTTTTTAATGTTACTATTTTTGCTGTATCTAGAACATCATTTATGGCCTAGAATAAAAATAAAAATCGTTTTCGATTGTATGAAAAAATCTCTTTTTTATGACACCACAATTAATCAATTTGTATTACTTTTTGGCCATAATACCTTTGCAACCCCTTGGTTGATTAACTCATATTCTTAGTAAGAAATATTGGTAGAACAACCTGCTGAGTTACTTAATTCCATGCAGATTGGATTGACGGTTCGAAAGTTACGCTCATAACAAATATACATACAAACATACAACGCCGATTCATCATAGTTGTTTGAGAGATCTTTTCTTGCGTCGCTCATTCGATCAATATTGTCATACTTTGACTTATATTATTGCAAATGTATAGTCTGTCCTTGCGCCTCTTTACATACATACCCGGAGAAGTGTTTTTTTTTAAATTGCGCAAAGATGCGCTACTTCTAGAGTAGCTAAAAATGAAGCTTTAGAGTAAATAAAAGTTTCCACCAACCACCGCTTTAACATACGAAGCGTTAAAACCGTCAAACTTTCAGCAAAGTTTCAGCTTTCATTCATTATGGAACGCTATCCGTAAATTTGATAGCCGGTTCTTTGTGACGAGTATCGCTGGAGACTCATTCATAATTAACTGAGCGGAACAGCAAACTCTGCAGAGTTATGGAGATATCTTTGGGTGTCTTAGCGCAGCTGATAGAGAACACCTAGTTCACAATTTTTATTAAATAAATAAATAAATATTCCGGACATATCACAATCGGTCAATTGATCCCAAACTAGGCATAGCCTGTACTATGGGTACCAGAGACTGATATACATAATAGATATATATTTAACACCCAGACCACAGAACAAACATCTGTGTTAGTCACAAATGTTTGTCCAGTGCGGGAATCGAACCCGCGACCTCTAGCGCAGAAGGCAGAGTTACTACCAACTGAGCTATCATGCCAGTCACAGACTACAGTGTTTAACAGTTTGTGTATTACGTATCTGAGCCCTTGTAGCTCCTAAACTACCTACTGGTCATACTTTGATGAGTAAGGTTTCAAATTACATTATGTGGTCATTTACAGTCACGCTTAGAAGCCACTTTTGACTTGCATTAACACTTCATCAAAATAAACTTACGTAACGGCGGCCACACAATATTATTTATTTTCTCAATATTATAACGGCACAATTGGTCGAATTTTCTCAGATATCATCATCATCATCATCATCAGCCTGTAGAAGTCCACTGCTGGACATAGGCCTCCCCCAAAGAGTTCCATGACGAACGGTCTTGAGCCTTCTCCATCCACCGACCTCCCGCAACCTTCACAATGTCGTCGGTCCATCGGGTGGGGGGCCTTCCAACACTGCGTCGCCCGGTTCGTGGTCGCCATTCGAGAACCTTTACTCCCCAACGGTTGTCGGTTCTGCGAGCTATATGGCCTGCCCACTGCCACTTCAACTTGCTAATTCTGAGAGCTATGTCGGTGACCTTCGTTCTTCTACGGATTTCCTCATTTCGGATCTTATCACGTAGTGAAACTCCAAGCATAGCTCTCTCCATAGCCCGTTGTGCGACTTTGAGCTTGTATATGAGGCCTATAGTTAACGACCAAGTTTCAGTGCCATAAGTCATCACTGGCAACACGCACTGATTGAAGACTTTCGTCTTGAGGCTCTGCGGTATCTGCGACGAGAAGATATGACGAAGTTTCCCAAAAGCTGCCCATCCGAGTTGGATTCGTCGGTTGACCTCTTTGTCGAAGTTGGACCTACCTAGTTGAATCGTCTGACCCAAATAGACATAGTGGTCTACAACTTGAATGGTATCGTTCCCAACTTGTACCGGCATGGGTGCAACATGAGCATTGGACATGATATTAGTCTTGCCCATGTTCATTTTAAGACCCACCTGTTGAGAAACGTTACTGAGGTCTCTGAGCATTGCGCCAAGGTCCTCCAGCGATTCTGCCATTATGACTATATCATCGGCGAATCGAAGGTGAGTGATGTATTCGCCATTGATGTTGATGCCTTGTCCTTCCCAGTGCAGAAGCTTAAAAACATCCTCCAATGCAGAGGTGAACAGTTTCGGAGAAATTACGTCTCCCTGTCTCACCCCTTTTTGCAATTGGATTGGATTTGTGCTCTGGTCCTGGAGTCGGATAGACATGGTGGCCTTGCTGTACAAACACTTCAACACTTCGATATACCGGTAGTCGATCTGGCACCGCTGTAGTGACCGTAACACTGCCCAGGTCTCGACTGAATCGAAGGCTTTCTCGTAGTCCACAAACGCTAGACATAATGGCCGATTATACTCTTCGGTCTTCTGTATAATCTGCCGAAGCGTGTGGATGTGGTCTACGGTACTAAAGCCTTTGCGGAACCCGGCTTGTTCGGGAGGCTGGAAGTCGTCAAACCTACGGGCGAGCCGGTTAGTGACAACTCTCGAAAACAGCTTATAGACATGGCTCAGCAGCGAGATGGGCCTATAATTCTTCAAGAGGGTGTTGTCACCTTTCTTGAAAAACAGTACCACCACGCTCCTGTTCCACGCCTCAGGCGTTGTACCTTCGAGGATGACGGAATTAAATAGCTTCTGAAGGACTTTAAGTATCGGTGTTCCACCCGCTTTCAGAAGCTCTGACGTTATTCCGTCCTCCCCCGGTGCCTTATTGTTCTTAAGCTGTTTGAGGGCCGTCCGGATCTCGTATAGGCTGACGTCCGGGATGTCTTCGGTATAGTGCCGGGTCAGACGGGCTCTTGCATCGCTTGCCGTGCTTGGAGCAGGACTTTGCGATGAGGTGTACAGTTGTCCATAGAACTTCTCGAGCTCTCGTAAAATCTCAGGCTTCGACGAGACGATATTGCCGCTATCGGTCTTCAGTTTCGTCAACTGACTTTGTCCAATAGACAGATCTTTTGCGAACACTTTCGAGCCTTTATTGCGCTCTATGGCGCGTTTAATACAAGCTGTATTAAAAAGGCGCAAATCGTGTCGCATGGACTTAGAGATCTGTCTATTGAGCACGCTGTATTTCGACCTGTCCACTGAAGAATGCAGTCTCATGTCGTTTCGCTCAGCCATGAGTTTTAGAGTGTGCTCAGAGAGTTTCTGGGTTCTATTTTTACGGTGGGTCTTAAAGAACTCCGACCCAACCGCTTGGACAATTTCCACTAGCCCGTTGTTCAGCTCATCCACTGTTCCGCATTCAGCCAGGCTTTGGAAGCGATTTTGGAGTTCTAACTGAAAGCTCTCGGGGTTTTGAATTTGGACAGGACTTGGGCGAAGAGTAGACTTCATCAGACGAGACCTTTCCAGCTTAATGTTGATATTCAATGAGCCTCTAACCATACGGTGATCACTGCCGGTTTTGACCCTGTTGATCACAGAGACGTCATTGAATATTTGCTTCTTGGTCGTCATGATGAAATCTATCTCGCTTTTGTAACCGCCGGGGTGCAGCCACGTCCATTTTCTGGACGGTCGTTTCTTGAAGAAAGAGTTCATCGCAAAGAGTCCCTCCTTCTCCATGAAGTCGACCAGACGCTGGCCCCTTTGGTTTCGCTGTCCAAATCCGAATTGCCCCACTTTCAGTTCATCGCCGTTCCTTGTGCCTAGCCGCGCGTTGAAGTCCCCCATCACAACTGTAAAGTGTGTTTTCGAGGCATGCATGGCATTTGAAATGTCATCATACATGGCCTCCACTTCATCGTCTGGGCGTTTTGAGTGTGGGGCGTATACCTGTATGACCTTCAGCGAATACCGATCGGTGATTCTGAGTATAAGGTATGCCACCCTGCTCGAAACGCTCACTATCTTTACAATATTGTTGACGAGGGACTTATGGACGAGAAACCCGATACCGTGTTGGGATAGCTGATCTCCCTCCCGGTAATAGAATAAGTTGCCGGAATTAAGGATTATCGTGTCCTCCCCCTCTCTTCGGACTTCTGATAATCCCATGATATCCCAACGCAACTTACTAACTACTTCTTCCAGCTCAATCAACTTCTCGTCGGTCCTCAGTGTGCGTGCGTTAAAAGTCGCCAGGTCCAGGGTTCGTGGGGATTGGTAGCTGGGCCTCTGCCGGGGATTCTTAGCACCCCCTGCTCCGCCGTTACCGTGGCCGCTACCAGTGCCAGGAATAGCGGAGCTGCCGGGGACTGGGGGCCGTTTTTTATGATGTCCTATCATAAGGGGGGGATTGGACCATAACCCACCACGCTGGTCCAGTGCGGATTGGTGGGTGGAGCGCCAGAGACTCGTCAGCTGATCGGCAGGGTGTACCACGTGCCGGTGAGGTTGGCTTGGGTTCCGAGGGTTGTCATTTGGAACCCCTTACACCCCAGATTCTCAGATATAAAATCCATTAATTTCACGATTTTCTTTTAACTAATAAACATTCTTAAAATTATAAAAAGAAAAATTCTAAATAAACCGAATGTCGTTACAATTTTATGTCAGTATACTCGTGTCAAGTCGTGTAACTAAGGATGTTACCCAAAAAATTGAAAGATTTCATTCGATTTTTTGTTCGGGTCGACAAGTTGAGTACATTGACTATGCTATCGAGTTTATTTGTGAACAAATAAAAGTTCATGCAGTGTATAACAATACTGAGCTACCCTTCAGCACTGGAAAAATGCTGGCACTGCAACAAACTGGAGAAAAGTCATCGAAAAAACGAACTAAATAATCTTACATGAATTTGAACAAGATGTGAATTGACAATATTGTTGAAAATCAATTCATAAATCTCTAACCTACAGAGTGATGACGATGACAAAACGATTATCAACTGGATAAATGCAACTTAATTTGTTCAACTATGTACCTACGCAGTTGTTTTTATTACTTAAAATGACGATATAATTTAATAATGGGACAGAGATTGTAATGGGATTCAATCAAATAAAGTTACTCTACATAAGCAATAAGTGATTTTAAAAGAATTGATGTTATTTTATTTTTTCACAATAATTGAATTCGATTCACTCAGTTTATCGGTAATTTTAAGCAGGTCACCTCACTATGAAGCTAAGACTGACAGACATCAAATGTGCTTTTTAATGTGGCCTTACTTTAATTCTCTATATCCGTTTCTTCCATTTGACATTTCAACAGGGTATTTTATGGATTAAACCAGATGAATCCTTTTTGCTCTATGACAAAATTTAACCGGGGACTTGTTGAATTATTACCTTGGAATATCAAATAGTTCCGGGGCTATTTTGTAAGTTGGTTTATACTCTATTATCATCTCTCAGGAGAAATCTCTGTTCAAATTCAAATTTTTAAGGTAAGTACAACGCGAGCAAAGCCGCGGGCGGAAGCGAGTATTTCATATGTCTAAGATTTTAGAAGCCAGTTTATGCATGGCGTTGTTAGTATCGCATTGCCGATTCTAAGCAAAAATGCGGGTTCGAATCCCGCTGGTCCAATAATGTTGGGTAGCTTTTTATTGTTAGCTTAACACTTCAACAACCAGAGTGAATTTAACCGCACGAAATCGAACCGGTCGAACGTTTGAACCCTCAACCTATTTGCTTGTGAGCAACGAGCTGTGACGTCATTGCTTATTCTAAACACGTGCTCGTTTTGAGGAAATTCGGGAGTGTTTGAGGTGATTTGGAAACAAATTCGATGGTAAGGATAGGTCTATGTTTGAATGCAAAAACATTACATGTTTTTGCTCTGAAAAATAGTAATATTATGGCGTCAGCAAAAATAAACAGATATTGTTTTTTACCCGTAATTTTAAAGTGCTACTAACTCCCGCTTGCGGCCTTTTATGCCATTTAACCTAGACAAAAAGTAGGAAGTACAGTCCAATTTGTTTGAAATATCTTCGCGTGGTGATGACAGGTGGAGTAAGGCGTTAACTGAATGGCGTCCAAGAACTGGATATCGGAACGTTGGTCGTCCAGCAGCGAGATGGGCAGACGATATCGCAGGCATCGCGGGCCGCAACTGGATGAGGCTTGCACAGGATAGAGGAGAATGCCACATACAAAGGGAGGCCTATACCCTGCAGTGGGTGAAGTCAGGCTGTGGATGATGATGATGATGATCTTTGCTCTCTTCGCTTGCTCGATCGATAATAATAAAATCCAATAGATACATACCTACACAGAGACTTGAACTGATAATAGGATTTGATTTCGTGGGGCGTGGGTATCAGAAACTAGAGTAGGTACCATGGTTCCCCTACACCTAGGTGCTGAACAAATATTTAAATCGAGCAAACATTGTTGATAATATATTTTAGGATATTCTTTGAACTGTAGTACCCCATAGATGCACGCGCTATTTGTAAGTCCATCGTTGTAAAAGAATACATAAGTGATGACTGGAATTATGTAAATTCAAAAAGTACCTACTAGTAAAAAGCAGCATGCGCATATGTCATATTCAATTTATTGCAAAATGATACTTATAACTACTGAATAAATTCAATTTTTAGTTTGAAGGGTGTGTGAAATCTTTGAGGTATATCACTCTCAGAATGAAATTCAAAATAGACTTCATTTAGTAGATTTAAAGATCATTTTTGATGAAATTTATATATCGTACGCCTTTTACACTTTTGCTGTAATCGCACGCTCTTTAAACTTTGCTGAATTATTTAACTGACTTCTAGATAGCTTACAAACTAATTCACAACCAATTTTAAATTGTTTTTCGTCTTCCAGTGTGTACAGCAACGCTAGGTATCCCAATATTCTCTCAAAGCCAAACCAGGAATGTGACCTTTCAGATGCAAACGCCTAGGTATGCTGAGACTTGAATCAATAAATAACTTGACTATCTATCTATCAAGCCAGCCTCAAGCACCCGGTGTTGTATATATTTGCAGATCATGCAAACAATCGTCCCGCAGCGGGAATTAAACCCGTCATAGACAGGCACACACCCGCTTCGCCACTGAGGTCGTAAGTAAATAGGTTTACCTGTAGTTAAAGCTTTTTTCATCATCATCATCATCATTTCAGCCGTTCGACGTCCACTGCTCCCAAAAGGCCTCCCCCACAGACAGAGCGAATTCCTTTTCATGTGGGGGGATTTGCCCATACTCACCACGCTAGGCATGCGGGTTGGCGAGCGCAGTTATAGCTATCGTTGTTAAAATGAGGGACGCTGCTGCCCATCCCCTAGCTTTTTTCCCTTAGTCGGCTCTTACGACATCCGCGGATAGGTAGATATGGAGGGGCCTATTCTTTAGCCGGGGCCACCACGGCCAATTTATTATTTAGTGTAAATGCATTAAATGCAACTTGGTAATATATCGCCCACCAATACAGAGAAGGTATTTACCGCAAAGTTGTACATCGGCTGGTCGCTTGTGGGCCATTAATAATGGGCATCTTCCTCAGTCAATGGTATGGTCTAAGTTATAGCGGGAATTTATGAGAGTTTTTGTTCATTGTTTGTATCACTGGTCTATTTCAGTCACCCTGTTTCGGAAACGGACTGTTTTGACTGTATTTTCAGTTAAAAACAGCTTCACTTAGGATTTTTTTGCACATGGAAAATGTCAATGGTTTTTTTTTTCGTAAATGGACCCCCATGATTCCGACTGTCGAATCTGAAACTGAGTACCCACGATGCCTTTAAGGTCATCTATTATCTTCGTATTATGATAAAATTCAGCCTAAAATAAATGTTTTCGATTAATTTATCGTTGAATAATTCATATTAATGAGTAAAAAAGGAGTGAATACTGTTATGACGGCTGATTGAGGGGAGTAAAAGAGAAAAACATGTTGTGCCGACCCCACATGAAGTGGGATAAGCGCAGGAAGATGATGATATCGTTGAATTCTCTTATAATCAGACCACGCCTGAAATCGAAGCACATTTTTCTCTCTTTGTGGCGTCTAGTTTATTTCTTTCGAAAGAGACAGCCTCGCCTGAGAAATTCAGCACCTTCCTAGAAATTGCTATTACAACTTTAATGTACTTCTTACTGCATTGTTTACAACTGCTAAGGTATTTTTCATTTATGGAACGGTACAGTCAAGATACCGACCGACAACCGTCAAGGACCGAGCTTTGTAGAAAGCAGCCACAGAGAGCAGAAGTATATGGGTTTTTCTATCGATGTTTGCACGTCAGTTTTTATCCTATGCAGTTCTCACTACCGTTGGTATCGTTATTTTTTGTAAAATTTTATTTTGACTTTTAGGAGCTTGCGATATCCGTTGAGCTATCGCACACCCTCAAATGTTGTACGCACAAACTCAAAATTGACTATATTCAGTATATTATGCAAGTATAGGGCTGGTGCGTACGTACTCGTACCTCGGACAAAGGATCAGTATAGCGATCCAACGAGGTAACGTCGCCAGCCTTTTGGGCACGCTGCCCGTGGTTGGTGATCTGAACTCTGTTTTCTACTTGTAGTCGTAGTCTTAGAAAACAGAGTTCATTCCTAGTATAATATTATTTTAGCTTAATTTTCAATTGTTATTATTATTATTTTTTTTATTAATACTGTGTTTCAAGGGAATACAAGGTGACAATTTAAAAAATACTAAGTCTAAGTAAGTTTTTTTTAAACGAGAGGTATGTGGATGGATACTTTTCATCATCATCCTTTCAGCCGTTCGACGTCCACTGCTGAACATGGCCTCCCCCACAGACAGAGCAAATTCCTTATCATGTGTGGGGTTTTCCCCATACTCACCACGCTGGGCATGCGGGTTGGCGAGCGCAGCAAGGATACTATTGCTCTACTTTAAATCTTTTCAATATCACCGAGGTCTTAGCGTTGGATACGTAACAGTGGCCAAGCGTCAAATGATAATATGCTGTACTGAACTCTAGTTTGGTTTTTTTGGGTGCTGCCTTTAACCTGATGGCTTTGACTGGCCTCATAGCTCAGTTAGTAGTACCTCTGCCTTCTGCGCTAGAGGTCGCGGGTTCGATCCCCGCACTGGACAAACATTTGTGTGATAAACGCAGATGTTTGTTCTGTGTCTGGGTGTTAAATATTTATCTATTATATATATCAGTCGATGGTACCCATAGTACAGGCTATGCCTTGTTTGGGATCAGTTGACCGTGTGAATATTTCTGGATTTATTATTTATTATTTATTTGTAGCTTTTTGTAGGCAAATACAATAAAGATTGCCGTCAATTGCGAATTGTGAAATGGTGAGAAGATAAAGATGGCTCTGAAGTTAAAGAAACAATCTAAATGCAGACCAGAATATAAACCCACAAATATTATTCTGACAGTGTAAGACGTTGATAAATCCTTTAATTTCGTAGACCGTAAATTCAGGTCTCAATTTATGTAAATACGGTTTTCAGTGCCCTTAGCAATGCTTTTTTGAGCTTTTGAATTAACAACGAGTATGTTACATATAACATTTGACAGTAGAAAAAGGTACTTTTAAATGAAACTAGAAAATCAGTGCTTTTATATACTTTTAAGTTCTTTTAAATACTTTTTGTGCTTTTAAACACTTAGGTACTTTTAAATGAAACTAGAAAATCAGTGCTTTTATATACTCTTAAGTGCTTTTAAATACTTTTTGTGCTTTTAAACACTTAGGTACTTTTAAATGAAACTAGAAAATCAGTGCTTTTATATACTCTTAAGTGCTTTTAAATACTTTTTGTGCTTTTAAACACTTAGGTACTTTTAAATGAAACTAGAAAATCAGTGCTTTTATATACTCTTAAGTGCTTTTAAATACTTTTTGTGCTTTTAATCACTTAGGTACTTTTAAATGAAACTAGAAAACTGGGGAACCAATAAGATAGAAACTTTGAGATCATAATAATACATGGCCTTAAACAACCAAAAAGATAAAAATTTAAGGATGGGTTCCTTTAGAATCAGGAAATCAGGCAATAAACCTGGCCTAATAATAATAATTTTAGGCTTAGTCGCGTGGAACAGCCATAGCTTCACCTAGGCTTGCTTGTCTATCAATGATATGTTTTACTGCTCATCCGACTGGCACTGATGATGCCAAATTTAATTGAAATCGCTGTATTGTATCATTTAATAAGAAGACAGTTCCTCTGAAAAAAATGTATCCTACTAGGCTTTAACAGTATCATGGTAGGTAGTCATGTGATTAAGTTTTATGTAGTTTGTTCCTAACATTTTCTTTTATATAAACTCAAAAGTAGAAACCTTTTAATAGCCTTTCTATCTAGCTATAGCGTTTAATCTCACGTTTGTTACGCCGTTGGTTTCTCTAATAAATAAAATAAAATAAAATAAATAAATGATTCTTTCTGGGTTATCCTATAATAAGTCAGTGATTAGGTTGAGGTATGGTGGCTCTGAGAACCAGTGTAGTGAAAGGATTAAAGTGCGTCTCTTAGAGGCTCTTTTCGTGCACCTTTTTTGGAATTTTTAGGTTCTAGGACATGCCGGTTTCTTCACTAATGGATTTTACTTTCGATGTTTTCGAAAGTAAAATCCATTAGTGCAATACCGGGATTCGAACCCATGACCTGTGGATAGAAAGCGAGGCCACTACCATCACTCCACCAGTGCTCACCTAGTTTCTAAGACTTTTCGAAGTGATCCTTATGATTTATTGAAATAAAAAACTTCTTTCACTTGGCTTCGAATAAATGCTAAGAAAACCCGTGCTGAATGTGCAGTATATTTAAATGAGGCTGAATCGTTCTGTCTGCCCAAAAACTCACAGTTTTACACCTAGTGAGCAAATATTATAAGAATTGGACAATTGGGAAAAAAGGTTCTCGAATGGCGACCACGAACCGGGCGAGCAAGTGTTGGAAAGTCCCCCACCAAATGGACCGAAAAAATTGTGAAGTTTGTGGGAAGTTGGTTGTTTAGTCGAGCCGTATTAGCTTAGAGGGAGGACTTCAATTTTCAATGGCGTGGGTTCGAGTTCCGGCCTTTTCCATCAACCGACTTTCCATAAACTTCACAATTTCTTCGGTCCATCGGGTGGGGGACCTTTAGACAGTGGGTAAGCAGCCCCTATGCCGTTGTAAAGCTTACAAGTCAGGATACAGATAGAATTGAAAGATTAGAACATTTTACAAAATACACATTTAATTTTGCTGAGCTCAATATTGATGAAACTTTTACATTCGATGCTAACTCAAACGAAAGCGGCTATATATTGGTAAAACAAGCTTAAAGCTCTTCAAGTGTTTGTTTATTTTGTAAGAAGGGTTAAAAATTGTCAGGTGTTTTTATACAAACACCTGACAATTTTTTTGGAGGAGGTAGGGCACAGCGAGATTTTCTCGGTCTAAATTGGAGCAGCCCGTCTGGAGAGGTACCTCCGCCTTACAGAAGATCGCAGCCAAATAACATTATTTGTTTCAAATAGTGTTGTGTTCCTGCGGTGAGTAAGGTTGCCAGAGCTCTTTAGGGGGAACGGGGTTCGGGGTCGACAACGCGTGCGTGATGCATCTGGTATTGCAAGCGCTCATAGGCTACGGCAACCGCTTACCAACAGGTGGGCTGTATACTTGTTTGCCACCTCAGTTGTATAAAAAAAAAAGAGCTGTGTGCCTTTAAACCGCATTCGTCACGACATCTATCGAAGCAATTCGGGCTTTAAAGCTTAGTTTATCAATCGTCTATTTGTATAGAGTTCCTGTTTGAGCTCAGACTAATTGATTGCAGATTGATGGATTGATACCGCAGATCCGCAGGACTTAAAGGATTTGAATACAAAACGGAGTTAATGACGATTTTATCGCTAGCGAGCTCTATGCAGAAAATACAAAGTCAAAGTCAAAGTCAAAAGGCATTTATTTCAATAAAATCACTAGGATCACTTTGAAACGTCTTAGAAACTAGGTGAAGCTATGCCTGT
Organism: Anticlea derivata; assembly: GCA_947579855.1. NCBI lineage: Eukaryota > Metazoa > Arthropoda > Insecta > Lepidoptera > Geometridae > Anticlea > Anticlea derivata. The sequence goes on along the minus strand of OX388279.1, from coordinate 5,146,491 downwards.
TTCTCGCGACCAAGCCTACAAGAATCAGGCAACAAACACGGCTTGGTGCCTATCATTTTTTTCGATGATCCTTTTTCAGACTTTTACAGTATCCATAATTCCATACTAATAAGTATTATAAATACGACTTTTCACGACTAAACGGCTCTACGGATCTCTGTGAAATTTGACAAGGAGATAGATTATAACCTGGGGAAGGACATAGGCTAGGAAGACAAAAATAATCTGTAGAGGGTGAAATAGGGTTTGAAAGTTTGAATGGGCAATCCATAATACCTAGGTTAGATATCTGAAAATTCATATTCAGCCTTTAAGTTATTTTGGGAGTGTCATTAGGCGGACCCTAATGACACTCCCAAAGTATCTTCTATAAGGTTTAGAAAACAGAAATTGAAATTGAAAAATTATTTATTGACCATAATTACAAAAGACACAAGTTAAATGAAATGAGAATGAAATGAATGAGGCCCTGTCTCCTGGAAAAGCGTGATTTGTGGCCCAGGAAACAGTTCTCTTCCAATTGACGTTTAACATTATGGTTTATTTAGGTACTAAGTGAAAACACGGGTCATTATTTCTATTAAAAAAAAATCATATGTAAATAACTCAATTCAAATGGAAAAAACTGAAAACAAAATCCTACCCTTAAAATCACAACGCACAAAATATCATCACCTCAACCAATACGACTCTCCTCATAAATATTTAAGAACTAATTCCATTACGGTTCCGAAGCTCGTGCAGAATATATTTTAAGGGCTGTATTTGACCCGTAGATTACGGGCCGTATTTAACCCGTAGGTTACGGGCCGTAGCTATGGGTCATAAATGGGTCAAACGATAACTAGTCATCGCGGGCCGACCACCATAGTATACGATAGACATAGTACATCACCTCAGTGAATCACATCTGAGATACCAAGAAGAATCAACAACTAACAAGATTTTCGGAAAAAAATATCCTCTTTTGTGACTTTGGTGGTATAGTGGATAAGTTTATACACCAAATTGAGTACCTACTTAAGTATTAGGTAGTAAGTAATACCTATATTAACACAGAAAAAATGTTATAGATACAAATTAATCAAATAAACAGCTGGTTTTCACTCATACGTACAAAAACAAGATAAAGATTACTGGCTACATAGCCAATTAATATCTACTCAGAAATCATCAAACTACATTCCTGTTTGAGATCCTTACTAATATTTGAAAATTAAGGGGCTGGTTCTAATTTATTTTTGTATTAACTACCAAAGTATTTTGTTAATGTTAAACGGGTATGGTAACATCGTCAATATTGTAACAACTGCTCCAACATTTAACTAACGTATGTAAAATCAATATTTTCCATCCGATTAAGTCACTTCAGTCGCTCCACTCAAGTTAAACTCAACTCAGAACTTTGGTACTTACCTAAGAGGAAAGAGGAGTGGGTGTTTCTCATAATAAACTTATACATTTCTGCTCCGGACTAGACTAATGCCCATATTTTTAGTGTGGGGAATTTTTCACTCCACTCACACTGACATCACACAGTTTTTTTTTTATACAACTGAAGTGGCACAATTAAGCATACGGTCCACATGTTGGTAAGCGGTTAGCAATTGCAATACCAGAGGCATAACAAATAATGTTATTAGGCTGCGATCTTCTGTAAGGCGGAGATACCACTCCAGGTGGGCTGCTCCAATTTAAAACGAGAAAATCTCGCTGTGCCATACCTCCTACAAAAATATTCGACCTCGCACCACTACCGTACCGTCGGCCATCGCGTCGGCCGTCGCGTGTCGGTGCCGTTGCGTTGACGTGCCGTTGCTGGCCAATATGAAAACTCCCAATGAGAAAATAGAAGATGAAAACGTTGGATGGAACGTTTGTATGAAAAGTGCACTAAAAGTATCCGCTGCGGCTTTCCTCCTAGAGGGGAGAGTGGGGCAGTAGCGGATATTATGCAAAGTAACACGTCATGGGTGTATGATATATCGGTGTATAGTTAAAGTTAGAAAGCGTTTATTTATTACGTACCTAGTTCCTTTGTTTATAGTGTTTTTTATGCAATAGGAATATTCTTCATGATGGTTATTTGAAACTAAAATTGTACTTTTTGATCGAGCGAGCGAAGATTTCCTAAGCAACTTGGACGAATCGGCGTTGTTTGTTTGAATGTATAATTTTCAAGCCGTCAATCCGATCTGCATAGTTCTTGGTAGGTCACACAGGTCATCACAGTTTTGGTAAGAATATTAATATACAGGGTCCAGTAAGGGGTATAAAGAAATGAAATACAAATACATGAACTGTGGGTGTCATAATATGATAGAGTTTTGTGCATAAAGAGTACATTCGATACAACGAAAATAGTAATAAATAAATAAATAAATATTCCGGACATGTCACACACGGTCAACTGATCCCAAACCAGGCACAGCCTGTTCTATGGGCACCAGAGACTGATATACATATTTAACATCCAGACACAGAACAAACATCTGTATTCATCACACAAATATTTGTCCTGTGTGGGAATCGAACCCGCAACCTGTAGCGCAGAAGGCAGAGTTACTACCAACTGAGCTATGAGGCCAGTCAACATAGTAACATTGAAAACCAATATAGAGTTAGCGTGAGCTTCCATTTGGTAAAGTTTCAATGACTGCATATCTCAGGAAAGATTGGCAATTAGTTAGAACATACTTTTAAATGGTCTTTAGTTATAGTTTAGGATTAATAAGTAGTTTTTTATGACAGTTTGTTTTCTTAAGAAATCAAAATAAATAAATAAATACTAAAGATGCGATTTTCAAAGTTTATTTTAATGGTGCCTCAACGATCTCATTCCGAGGCAAACCACTAGTTTATCGATTATAAATAAACGAAAATACAATTAAGGTAGTAAAACGAAGCTCATATTTTAGAGCGATACCAATTTTAATCAAAATACTCAGAGCCAAGAAACTTTGACATGTAATTTAAACTAGAACTTGATGAATCATAAACTGATGTCTACTTGACTTTTATTACTTTGATCCTAGAAATTTCTCATGTTCTATGTTATTGACTGTTCACATTAATTTTTACTTTTAACTTCTTATAGTTTTTAGGTAAATTTTGTTTTAAAACGCAAAAATTAGTACCTGAAAACACAGTTCCAAATGCACTGAAAAATGTTAAAATTCTTAAAAGTGTAGCAATGATACTGATATTCAATTACAAACACTTTTTATTTTCTATGTAAGGCACTCTTCTTTCACCACACTGGTTATTTGACGTACAAGATATTTGACTACCATATTTTATTCATTATGTTTCATTTCATTCAAACAATTGCCGAAACTTTCCATCTAGAAACCGCAGGAAAGTTTCAGCAAGTCTTTTTCGATTTCAGTACCTACTTATTTTTTTTAATCGATGATATTTTACTATCCTATCCCCGCTGCTTGGCTTGCGTGAAATTTGAGTAAGCGTTTCGTTACTATTATTACTTTATGCATTTCGGGAAGAATAAAACTATACTATTCCTGGACCTCAATTAACTATATACCAAATTTCATGAAAATCTGTTTAGCCATTACGGAACTGAGGGGTTAAAAACATACACACACGCAAACTGAGGATTTAAAGTATAAGCAAAAGATAAGATAAGAATATTATGAATATTATGTTAGCCATTATGATTACGGACATTCGCATATCATTGAACAATTCACATTATCTCACCTGTTTTGCCGTCGGGCAATAATGTCATCATTACAGCAATCTTAAGCCGTTTAAAGATATACCCACCCGCCCTTTCTATAACAGACGTCGGTCGTCGGCTGCGTTCGTCCTGCCTCGTTCTTGCATATGTGTACTTTTGGTTTTCTCAATGAATACGAATATTTATACATATATACATATATATATATATATATATATATATATATCATGAGTATAAGTGTAAGCATGTTGCTTGTGCATTTGTGGCGCCAGTGGTATCTGAACAGGTGGATACCTATGTGGGTATCTAGCTGTTCAGATACTCCCAGACAAATTATGTGCCACTATACCCCTTCAATTAAATTCAATGCAAGTACCTAAATACCCGGCTGACCTGCCACAGCACATCTTGTGTGTATAGGCTTATTGTTTTTAATATATTTTTTATATTTTACTGTTGTGTTTACAAATCAATAGGTATCTGCAATTTAACAGGATAAAAACCGTGTTTACCTTAGTTTTATGAGATTGTGGTAGGTACTTACCCCCTATTATGTCGTTGGTCTACCATATGTTTAAATACCTGTAGTACATTTGCAGATTTTATTGTTGTAGTAGATATTTACCTAATTATTCACTAAGTATGGGTATGCCTTTCTACCGGTATAGGCAGGCTGGGCGGAGGTTATTCGTTGAATGGTCGGGTATGGGTACTTATCTGTTACTTAGATAGTAACGGATAGGTGCCCATACTTGGCTATACTATGATTAAAAATGTTTTGCGTGACTGAGTGGTTGGCTTCTGCCGCTTCTGCTCGGCAAGCATGTATCGGTGGAACAGTATGCCTAGCTGCGTTATACCTAATATTGTACTATAGTTTCATACAAATTTATTTTATCCTGGATGTCGGATGCCATTTGCTGCTAGCTCGATGTTATACCATACTTACCTACCTACTTACATAGGTTATAATAATGATCTGTGCCCTTCTCTTCATCGCCTGATAGCGGCTGATGGCTTCCGAGGATCAAACCTGCTGTGACGACAGCAGACATTTTATGGCGAGGCTGAAAAGCAGCGTAGCTGAGCCCTCGACCATTTCACCTGTCTACCTACATACATACCAAAACCTGTAAATTACCAATTGTATTTTTATAGCTGTGTGTAGGATTCTTGGTGAATAAATGCCCTTTTATTTTATTTTAAATACCTAAGTTAGCTAGTAAAGAAAACTAGTCTTTCTTTCCCCAACTTTCTCTTCCGATAACAATTGATCAGACAAACAGACTGCAAGTAACTTTGCAATGGCAATCCCGTTCCAAGTTAAGTCCTGCTTCTATCAAAGTTAAAGTTTTATTTCTATCAGCTTAGTATTAGTTATCTATAAATTGGGATATGAAAATGATGTAGGTTTTATTATATAACTTTAGAGATAGCACAAAAATACAGTGTAGGTATTTGTATAATAATTTAGGACTGGAATAATAATTGTTAGTCATGAAAAACATTATAAACGGACAATTTAGGACTGGAATAATAATTTTTAGTCATGAAAAACGTATATAAACTGACAGACAGATAGACGGACAGACAGATGTCGTGAATTTTCAATATAATTCTCGTATACCGTTTAGATGAAGATGAATTTTGATGTAATTACCGCATAACGTTATATTAACAGTTCCTTCACTGAGACACAATAAACCAACTTACAGATATGACTATATTTACTAGAAAGATCTTCTATCTAAGTATGTGAATTACGTAATTTCTGAATTTAGTTTTGTTTAGTTTTTTTTTAGTTGTGTCACGCCTCACCATCTTTTTACACACTTAGGTCAACCAGTCAACTGGAGATAATGCTTTTGCATTTAATCCTCTTATCACTGTTTCACTGTAAATTTTTTTAATAAAGATCAGTGATTTTGAATAAAAAAAAACGCTCTCCAAATAAAATCTTTTTCTTTCAACTTTAGTCTTTAAAGTTTGATTATCAAGAAGCAGCAATGTGAATTCCTGTAACATTTCGTTTCATGAAGACTCCAAAATAATATTCCCTGTAGGTATTCCCCAACTACTTATTTTAAAGGCGACTCACGTCTTTGTGATTGCAGTAAATAATTGGCGCTGACTTTGAGAAAGCCCATCTTGTGATTTGCTTTGATCGATCGATTTTGCTTTGATAGTAAACCTTTCGCATCCAGCCTCCCCTTATCCTTGTTACAGTTCGACGTAGATTGGAGCGGAGACTAGCAATAATGGATCCGACTGGCGCCCTAATTGGGAGAAGAGGTGCGATGCTAAGAGAAGTTAAAAACGGAGACGGTGGGAAAGGCACTGTGAGGTGCGGCGCCTGAGCTGGAACTGCACTAGCTTTCACTAGCTTCGTTCACATGGTACCCAAATAAAAAGTAGCTTACACGTACGATTCCGGAAAGGCTCATTTATTATATGGTAAAAAATAAATAATAAGAGCAATAATAAATCAAAATAATCATTTTTTTTTAACTGGATTTCTCGTCTTTTTTTAACCGTGCTATGTTTGTCATGTAACGACAAGAGCGTTAGGTATGAATGTGCATGGATATAAGACTAGAGGAAGGCCGAAGAAAAGATGGATGGATTGTATTAAAGATGACATGAGTAAGAAAGATGTGAGTGCGGAGATGACGGCTAACAGAAGAGAGTGGAAGAAGAAAACATGTTGTGCCGACCCCACATAATGTGGGACAAGGGCAGGAAGAAGAAGAAGAAGTTTGGTCTTTATCATCTTCATAAGTAATAGTACGAGAAGTGTTTGTCCAATGGTCTTAGAGCGCGGTACAATTTCTGAAGAGTTGATACATGTTTGGCAATCCAGTATATAAAATATCTAAGACCTGATGCAATTCTGTTAGTTCACTTTAATATAACAAGTGAGGATTTCTATCGAAGGTAGCGAACAGAATGCGATAGAAAAAGCTTTAACTAACTTTCAAAATGTTAGTGGCTTGTTGTACTCTACTAGTAACGTAAAGTCAGATTTAGAGCTACTCAAACTTACGAATGTACACTATATTGCTGTTTTATATTGTATTCGGTAACAATATAATTCCTGCGGTAGGTACTCCATTCATAACTAATCAGATTTCATATTTCTTAAATTCTTATCTTAAGTATTACTATTCTAGATGCGAAAGTTTGGATGGATGGATGTTTGTTACTCAATCACGCTAAAACGGCTGAACCGATTTCGATGAAATTGGAATAAATATAGTTCTTTACCTAGAATAGCATATACTAAGCTATTTTTTATCTTGGTTCCACGTGAGCAAAGCCACGCGCGCAAGCTAGTTCACCAAAATTGTAACAATGTTTGCTACTACTATTAAATGTTATTTCAGTTTGTATTACTTTAAACGGACCAGCTTGCACCCGTGGCTTCGCTCGTGTGCTACCTAGATAGAAAACATAGCCTTTATGCTGTTCTAGATAAATAACTCTTAATGAAAACTCATTTTAGTCAAATATAAATACACACTATGATGTTATGTATCTGAACGATCATTTACTCAATGGGTGGATTGGTTACATCTTCTATTGTAACGTGTCATCTTTCCACTGTATTAAATACAGTGCAGCAATCTTTTTTCTGTACTACATATTTATGAATATTGATTTTGTTCGATGTTTCTTGTAGTATTGTTGTGGTAGAAAGAATATGATACATTTAACATAGATTATAGGTAGGTACAATAGATTCGTTCAGGAGGTAACAAAAATTAGCAGTCCGTAACACAGGTACGACCTAGCACGGCTGCTAAGTACGAAATTTTAAATATAAATATTGTAAATTGTGATTAAGTTTCAAAATTTTGTATTTGTGTGTTTTTTTGGTATTAATAAATAATAACTCTATCTGTTCATAAGTTTCATTGCAATCAGTCGAGCCGTTGAGGCGTGATTGAGCTCAAACATCAAACTTCCTCACAAGACAGACATGGATATATATAATGTTCTTGCTAATGTTATAAGTTTGATGTTCTGGTCATCTTTGATTCTTATGAAATACTCATGATTAATGTATAATATGCCACTTGGAATGAATGTGTGTTCATTCATAAACCCTCCTCCACATAAGAAAACAATAGCGAATAGGTATTACATCGTCTATATTTAGATATTTTATATTTTGTTTCACTATAAAACAGCACATTCTATAAAATTGTTCTTCTGTCAATTTGTAAATCCAACATCGCAAATGGATTTGAATTGGCGCTGCGCCGGGACTTGAGTAGGTGACTGTGGAACCCTCAAGGGAATCTGGCGTCGCTCGGTCAATACAGTCTCTAGTAAGGACTGGTCGATTCGGCTAACTGCTAGTATGCTTATTTAGAAAAGCAACGTTAAGCGCAGTCACCAAATGGCTCAGCCAGAGTGGATTCGATATTTCTCATTGAAAACATACTATGACAATCATGATATCGAACTTCTCGTTCGTTTAATAATCCTACTTATATTATCTATTCGAAAATTTGGATGGATGGATGTTTGTTACTCAATCACGCCAGAACGGCTTAACGGATCCGAATGAAATTTGGCACAGAGATAGTCTGGAACTGCACATAACCTGTGTTTTGTCTTAGTAGGTGCCACGCGTGCGAAGCTGTGGGCGGAAGCTGTAGCGGTTAGCCATAAAGATGATAAAAGACCAAAAGAAGCTGATTTGAAAAATTGTATTGGATTTTTTTCTCTAACATTATTTCTTTTTGGTTATAGAAAAAGCTCCTTTTAGGATAGTATACTAGTTACGGAACACGTATACTCTTACTTTGAATGTTCCGATATGGACAAGTTTTTTAAAGTTTCGCTCAATCAAGCTGTCTTGAATCGGTGTATGGTGAGAACAAGCACAAAGGACGATACTAAAAGTAGTAGTATCGTATATAATAGTATAATATATCATCATCATCATCATCAACAACCTGTAGAAGTCCACTGCTGGACATAGGCCTCCCCCAAAGAGTTCCACGACGAACGGTCTTGAGCCCTTTCCATCCACCGACTTCCCGCAACCTTTACAATGTCATCGGTCCATCGGGTGGGGGGCCTTCCAACACTGCGTCGCCCGGTTCGTGGTCGCCATTCGAGAACCTTTACTCCCCAACGGTTATCGGTTCTGCGAGCTATATGGCCTGCCCACTGCCACTTCAACTTGCTAATTCTGAGAGCTATGTCGTATAATATATATAATAGTATGTTATCGCTATATAATAACTTATACTATTACCTATAGTTCGTATGAGCTGCGGCCAAAACGATTGATGGAGTTTTAGAAAGGACCAATATTAGCGAAAATAAATTGAATAATACTTATAAATTATATAGTTTTAATTTATTAGAACAGAATTTTTGGATACTTACAACAATAACCATCAAGATTCCAATTATTAAAAGGTGTTTATTTAAATTAAATCACTAGGGCTACTACTTCTCACTACTTTGAAACGTCTAGATGAAACTAAATCTGCTCCTCACGACAAGGCCTAGAAGCTATCATTTTTTCGATCATCCTTTTTCACAAAATTGAATGTAAAGCTTCAGTGCGGTGCCGACCGAACTAGGTAAGGCACAAAAAAAAATATAAAAAAAATATAGGTACATCATAGAAATGTGACAAATGAAGTGAGCCTCAGTAAATGTTCTAAGGGTGGCTTACGCTACCCTTTATGAAATATCTACCTAAAGCATATATAAATAAATCAATGTTAGGACAAAATTTAATCAAAAAAAATATTGATTAGAATGCCATTTCGCAGTGTCTTTACTGTTTTTGCTTGCCTTATATTTTAAGAATAATGTATTTATTTAAAGTCCTAGTTATTGGTTCAAAACTAGCTTTACTTATGAGCAGGTTGCTAAAGAGGGTTACTGTATGTAGCCCGACCTTAAATTGCATTGCTACAATTAGCAAAAACGAAATTAACTGAAGTTTACTGGCCTAGTTTATGGAGTAGAGGCATGGAATACCTAAGTACGCTCTACTTTTAGAGTTTACTGACCAGAATACTAGTGGAGGTACTTTCTCGCAAGTTTTCATAAGTTTTTAATTAGAGGTATTTTGCGGCCCGCAATGTAATGGGATTACGCACGGATTGTGCACGAAAGGAACTATAATTATGTACCTACTATTATTAACTAGAATATCAGAGTAAGACTCTTGTTTGCGATTGTTCCGCTTTCATTTAACTTGTTACCTATTTATAATTGTAAGAGGTATACCTTACATACCTACCTACCATACAGTTATCTATAACGCTTTGTCGTATTTACCTACCATTAGATATTATAAGTACATTATTATATTCTTAGCCTTGTTTACAGTGCATGCTGTGTTTACCTGTTATTGGTTTCTCATGTAGCTTAAGACATTTTGTTTCCAATCATAACTATGTACTCGTGTGTAAACTGTTGGCAAACCTAATAAATAAAATAAAAAAGCCTATGAGGCGCACTTTAATCCTTTCACTATACTGATTCTTTCACCGTGGCCGACGGTCATTGGCCATTTTCAGGGCCACCATACCTCAACCAATGACCAAGAAATAATCAGTGACACGACCCGCAGCAGCAGTGGGATTACGGAAAATCATTATTTTGAAATTAATTTTAGATGACAACGTTTAGTAGGTACTGGTTTCGTTAAATGTGGCTATTTAGCTTTTGCAAAGCTAATTTGGTGTAGAAAAAATATTAATCTATTCCATTCCAAGGCGAAATAAAAATTGTATTCGTTTTTCTAATTCCAGAATAATTTATCTGAAATTGAAATCCTAGCCGGTCGCCCAACTCCGAACCAATAACACCCAATATGTACAGTTTAATTGTGAAGTATTTCTAGATTTTTCTAGACGTTAATATTTTTAGCCAAACCGAGAGTGATTTTTCAGAAAAACGAATAGTGAAACGCGAAATTGGATCAACATCAAATGTCATCGACAAGCTTGGATCGGGCTTCGTTATTTATTTATTCTCAGTTGGAAACTGGCCCATATATTCTACTGCTAGGTACAGACTGTGTTAGCTGTGCCGCAGCCCACAGGTGAGATTACCTCAGGCCCAGTTCTTCAGAATGATATGATGGGAATAACTGAATTTAAACCTAAACCGGACTATCTACACATGGTCCCCAAACTAGGCATAGCCTGTACTATGGGTACCAGAGACTGATATACATCTATATTATAATAAATGAGTAATCCACTCACTCACGTACTGACAGACACATCACGAAAGCTCGAAAACTACTGGGCTGAGGAGTCTGAAATTTGACACAGACATTCTTTAAAAGATATTACCGTGCATTATACGGATATTGCAACGGATATTGCAAAATTCAATTCCTAAAGGGGTGAAATGGGGGGTTGAACGGTTGTATGAAAGTCCTATGTTTTTGAAGTTAGAGACATCAACATCGGTTTTTATTTGGTATCGGTAAATAATTTGAAATAATAAAATACCAATATAAGGTTTTGAAAACCCACCCTCAGGGTGTATAAATAGGGGATAAAAGTTTGTATGGGAATTACAATTGAAATTTGGCACGCAGGTTCCTTATAGAGAGTTAACATTTGTAAAGAAATCATCTTTCAAAAAATCACCCCCGAAGGTTGAAAGGTTCTATGAAAGTTTTTATTATTTTTTATTTTTTATGTTATACGGAGGCAAACAGGCTTACGCCCCTCCTGATGGTAAGTGGTTACCGTCGCCAATTGATATCAGCAAGACCTGGAGCATTGCTAATGCGTTGCCTGCCGATCCCCTCCCTTTAGAGCTCTGGCAACCATAATCACCGCAGGAACACAACACTATTTGAAACAAATAATGTTATTTGGCTGCGATCTTCTGTAAGGCGGAGGTACCTCCCCAGGCGGGCTACTCCAATTTAGAGCGAGAAAGTCCTATGTTTTTCAAGTTCGGTACAAGACATAAAAATCGGTATTCATGTCACATAAATAACAAAAAGAAATAAGACCATGACGGTGACGGTGAAGGTGACGGTGACGGTAACGGTGATGTTGATGGTGGCGGTAACGGGACGGTGACCGGACGGTGACGGGACGGTGATGGGACTGTGACGGGACGGTGACGAGACAGTGACTGGATAGTGATGGGACAGTCACTGGACGGTGACGGGACGGTGATGGTAGGTAGAAGCATTATGAAGTAGGGAAATAGCGGTAAGGATAATAGAAAAAATAGTCTAGGTCGGTATAAATAAACAAACGCAGACGAAGTCGCGAGTGGGACAACTAGTAATAGATAAATATTTAACACATAGAACAGACACAGAACAAACATCAGTGTTTATCACACAAAAGTTTTTCCAGTGCGGGAATCGACTACCAACTGAGCTATGAGGCCTGTCCAAAATATATGAATAAAATGTTTTTTTTTCTGTAATAGATTTCTTTTTGTTGATTGAATAAGCCCCTTTCAGTTACCTTTATCATCATTTTCCTATAATACCTAGATACTTGTTTAAAAAAACGCTCGAAGCGTAACTTCATTTCCTTATTAATTTCGCTGTCAATTAGCGCCTGTCGATACCACTGACGAAGAATTTAGATCAAAAAGAATGTTCCTTCGAGCCGGATGGAGGCTTCAACTGATGCTCGAACGTTGAGATGATCGATTTATAAATTTAAAACCTCATCATCATCATTTCAGCCATAGGACTTCCACTGCTGAACATGGCCTCCCCCACAGACAGCAAATAATAGTAATAATTTAAAACCTACATCCGTATTTATAAGTAAAAATAAGTTTATAAGTAAAATATATATATATATTATAACAAAATCTTGTTCTTTTGGCCCTAACCAACGTGTTCTTCAGTTATTTTTTTGTAGTCTAAGCTAAAAACGCAAAAAACTTATACCTAATCGTAGGAAAGTTTTTTTTATGTTATACGGAGGCAAACAGGCTTACAGCCCTCCTGATGGTAAATGGTTACCGTCGCCAATTGACATCAGCAAGACCTGGAGCATTGCTAATGCGTTGCCTGCCGATCCCCTCCCTCTAGAGCTCTGGCAACCATATTCACCGCAGGAACACAACACTATTTGAAACAAATAATGTTATTTGGCTGCGATCTTCTGTAAGGTGGAGGTACTTCCCCAGGCGGGCTGCGCCGATTTAGACCTCCTCCTAAAATTAAAAAAAATTGTTTGTTTGTTAAAAATAGTTGTACGTATTGATCAACATTTAGATGCACATGCTATAATTTTAAAACGTCCTTACTTTGTGGATGAGCGCAATGAACATGCTCAAACTAGGGTAATACCCAAATTTCCTAAGTAATGTACAGGATACTCCAGGCTAATGAGAATGCTAACTAATCTACATAATTTGTTGGAAACTTTGACACTTTCCACCGCAAGTTAGCATTCCATTTGAATTAGCCCGCGTCGTCACTGCAATTGGAAATTAAAGTGTTCGCTCGCATAGTGTTGTGATTAAATTGAGGCCGAAAATGAAGCCGAATAGTTGGGTGGTTGCCAACTCCAAAACCACATAAACAGTAGGGTAAAATTTTACATATATGATAAACATTTTAGATACCTAAATCAATAATAATTGTGCAGTGTTATCGTACGTAGATGATAATGATTTCATCATACTTTGGATTTGGTTGGGAAATAGGTTCCCTACCCAATTATTCGAAGCCATACCCTGACCAAATCACTATTGCGTGATCTTTGGGTGATCTTCCCTTTAATCTCTTGAAAATGATAATCTTGAAAGACTTGAAATAAGAAAAATAATTTAAGTATAATAATTATGCAAAGGAGCCGTTTCATCAGTATATGGAGCCTGGGCCTGCACTGTGTACACTACTCTAAAATATGGATAAGCAATTAAGTAAACGTATTTAATTGGTTATTTTATTTAAATTGTCTTCGTTCTAAGGTACATTAAGGTATTTCTTCGACAAAGAGAGCAACACTCAGCGCTACAAAAATATGGCGGATGGACGTGCGTGAAATGTCATTTTGACAACCTACATGTATCTGACAAAACAAAAACATCAAATCAAACAACATGACATGAAAAATATGTCAATGTCATGTCAAACGCCAATTAGAAACGAACATGGCGGCCTTCAATTAGTGTTCACATAGTAAAAAACTTACCAGAAGAACTATTCTTGTACCATCGCATTTGTCTTCAAATTAATGAAATTGTGTTTTTCTTGTAATCTCCTATTTTTTCCTAATTTTTCAATGTAGTGTACATGGACCAGGCCCAGAATGAAATGGCTCCTTTTAAGTTTATCTTAGAGGTCGGATTGAAATAATTTTTTTGATTAAAAAGTTTTTATGTAAAAGAATAGAAGTTAAATAAATTAATCGCAATCATTCAGCCGAAAATAAAGCCAATCTTGGTTCTTAATAGCGAAAATTGATACTCTCACACTTGTTGGTTTAAGAAATTTTAAGATATAACTAACTAACTTTGTGACTTCGATAAAAAACCTGAAAATTTTTCTCTCGTTTTTGATAAAATATTTTGCCAAGAAATTGTATATAGTATTATTACCTATTCTAGGTTAAACATACCCTTGTCTCTTTTATAAGGAAGAACCAGGTTCGTTTTTCCTTACAGTTAAGTATTTTTTCTAAACTTGTAGTAAACAAAGCCGAAATTCGGCTTTGGCCATGTATAGTTCCTGCAATCCTACTTGACAAGTCTGCTTCATCCAACTTCGCGAGGTTAATGGATCACTTTATACCAAGCAACGGGAACTTAGTTACCCACCAGTTTACTCCGAACCATCGGTAAGCACATGCTCTTTATAAACTGTTTAGCTGCATGATCTTCAAAGAGGTCTATGCTAACTGGTTTAGTGTTTAGTTGAAGAGTAGGGAAGTTACCTGTACAGTCAACAAATTTGCATGTTAGGCCACTGGAGAAACTTCTCAAGCAAAAATATAGTTGACGTCTTGAGAGATCTTGAGAGATCGCTTAGTTGCCGATTATTTTTAATTGTACCATGGCTAAGTCGCCTCTTACGGATCCACGGATAGTAATAGAGGGGCCTATTCTTCAGCCAGAGCCACCATGGCGAACAAGGACATGGGTAAACAAATCCTTATTATTGATAAGATTTCTTGAATAACGTCGGTAGGTACCCCGCTCACGTCAGTAACACGACAAATAAGTGTGAAATAATATTATGTTCCGTTCCGACCCTTGTCAAGGTGGACAGGTGTTGAGCAACTTGGGTACGATTACTTCGAATGAGAGATTTTCGGCTTTCGACGTATTTTTAGATATTTTTCGATTTCATATTTTTTTCTTAGATTTTGCTGCCATTATTATTCGTTCGTGGTTCGTGAGGTAACCTAAATCCCAAGGTTTGGTTTGAAAAGTAGTGCTGCTACATATTCTAGATATTTTTGGTCCACACTACCGTGAGGTGAGGATGTTTGGATGTTTGCTGTTCAATCACGCCATAACGGCTGAACCGATTTTGTTGAAACTTGGATTTTTTTTCAAATCAAATCAAATCAAAGTAATTTATTGCGTAATATAGGTTAGGTACAGTTGTTAAATAATACAATACAAATTAGGAGCAGCCATATTCAGCGTTGTACGCATGCAATATACATATTTTCAAAATTAAGTAGGTATGTCAGAGCTTTAAATTACAATAAAATAGTGCTATTACAAAAAATGTCATTAAAATAATCATGGGTTGAATAGTAAGCCCTTTCCAATAGTAACTTTTGATAAAGTTCTTTACCTAGAATAGCATAATACGCTACTTTTTATGAAGGCTGATAATCATTTGACTTATATTAAACGTCATATTGTAATATCTGGCAGATGCAGCAATTAAATGTTGCGCCTTAGATTTAGCGAGAAAAAGTTCTATAGTGGTCTACAAACAAAGTTGGTTGACTGTACATATCGGTGATATTCGAGAAAAATTGAGGAAAAATTAATATCGTTTAATTCTTTATCTGTTGGACCGTTGGAATGACTAAGCAAGCTTCATGATAAAAGTATAAGCAGCATTGTGCTTAGGTACAATCTATTTGACGACAGATATCTTCGCGCCTCAGATTATGGTCCTTATTTTCCAAACGATCGGTGGTAAAAAACCATGAGTCACAAAACGAGTCAACCATGAGTGTGGATCAATGAGTAAACACATTGATCCACATCAGGAGGTCATCCTGACCTAGACCCTTAATACTAGTGAAGCTAGCACCAGTTCTGACGTTTTGGTAACCCTTTGGTAACTTGGCGAGTTGCATTGGATTGCATTGCATTGGAGGAGGTAGGGCACAGCGAGATTTTCTTGTTCTAAATTGGAGGTACCTCCGTCTTACAGAAGATCACAGCGAAATAACATTATTTGTTTCAAATAGTGTTGTGTTCCTGCGGTGAGTAAGGTTGCCAGAGCTCTTTAGAGGGGGAGGGGGTTCGGGGTTGGCAACGCGTGCGTGATACCTCTGGTATTGCAATCGCTCATAGGCTACGGTAACCGCTTACCAACAGGTGGGCCGTATGCTTATTTGCCACCGTAGTTGTATAAAAACTTTTAACCAATACGATGACCTCGGTGCTGCAGCGGCCGAGTGCACGTCTGAGACGCAAGGGTTCAATTCCGGCTCTGGGTGTTGTTGTACCATGGTACTCGAAGTTTCTGATACCCACGACACAGGTAATCCTGGTACCACACTAGGATTCCCTGTGTCGTCAGGACTATGTATGTTCATCATCATCATCATCATTTAAGCCGTTCGACGTCCACTGCTGAACATAGCCTCCCCCACAGACAGTGAATTCCTTAGGTGAGTATTTGCCCATACTCACCACGCTGGGCATGCGGGTTGGCGAGCGTTATGTATGTTATGTTTGGGTTATTCCCGCTGGGTACACTCTATTGTTAATTTTTATACCAACTCCGTACACTGCATTGCATACTAGGACAGTCAAAGAAAAAAGTATTTGTATTATTTATAATTTTTATTCAAACAGTTGAGTTGAGCTATCTAGAGCTATATAGATCGTTTGTTACGGTCTTTTTTTTTTAGACATATCACGCACGGTAAACTGATCACCCAAACTAGGCAAAGCCTGTACTATGGGTACCAGAGACTGATATACATAATAGATATATATTTAACACCCAGACACAGAACAAACATCTGTGTTAGTCACAAATGTTTGCCCAGTGCGGCATCGAACCCGCGACCTCGACGCGCGCAGAAGGCAGAGTTACTACCAACTGAGCTATGAGGCCAGTCAAGATGACTGATGACGACTGATGATCAAGATGATCTTTAGATGGCTCAACTGTTTCTTGTGTATATTGTAAATATTAACTTGTATTAGTTTTAAGTTTCTTTCTGTAAATAAACATGTTTAGTTCAAACAATGTTTAAACTACTTATTTCGGTGTTATTTTATTAATACCTTCAAGAATTATTCTTCTGTGTAATCCTAACTAGAAAACTCTTCACAGTACATTCGTTTTTACTGAACACTGCAATACGTGGGCATGTGCCAATGTTCGGATATGCCTCTGACTACCATCCTTAGACAGGTTCTGATCGCCTGGAGATCTGAAAGGATAATTTCTTTAATTAATCGAAAATCGAAAAATATGCAAAGATTCAGTTAATTCGGACAGCGGGAAATGAACCTACAGACAATTTATAAGCAAATTGGTCAGTATTTGACGGAATCCGGTGCTCACTATCATGGTTAAAATGATGAATGGACGCACAGTTTTATAGGGCAGGTGTCGAAGGGTTCTGACGAGGGTATAATCTGAAGACCTCGTCATTATGTAACTAGTGGACTTAAATCTCGTGCTGTTTTATTGTCATTTAAGGCGCAAAAATCCGCTTTAGGCCTAGGAGACTGCCCATTCCGACGTACCGTGACGGTAACCATACCTACCATCGGCTACGTTGACGGAACAGTCTACTAGTAGCTTGGACTCCAGTAGACATAGACACAGCATAGTAATTTATACAAAAAAACTAATCAAATAATACATATGTACTTTTATTATCATATGCGTACAGCTAAGGAATGAAAAAAAACTGCCATTGTCTTTCCTGAAAACTAAAATAAGAGCTGGTATCTTAAATCCTCTTTAATCTTTGATCCGTGGTTGAGATTTGAATCTTTTACATAATTTTGTATAAAAATATTTGTAGGTAAGTAAGGTAAAGATTTTTCCAATATTTTTGATATGTATGTGGGCAACAGTAAGTGTTCTCAAAGGAAAACATCTTGAGGTATCCGGCGTGTCCTATAACCTAAAAATTAGAAGACCAGTGACATGGGCACGAAGGTTGTACTTTGATCCTATCACCACACTGGTTCCTTCGCCAGTAGTCCTTGGCTGACACATCAAACTTGTCACTGATCTATTACAGGATGACCAAGAAAGAACCAATGATATGAAAAGCAGGCATATATCATCATCATCAGCCTGCACAAGTCAACTGCTGGACATGGGCCTCCCCCAAAGAGTTCCATGACGAACGGTCTTGAGCCTTTTCTATCCACTGAATACCCGAAACTTAACGAGTCCCAAAAACTTTAACTTACATTCATAAATAAGGAAAGGACAAGTTTCACCAACTTTTAATGACCAAAAACAAGAAGAAACTTGGACAACTTTTACATAGGTAAGAGTTTTGGCGATTAAATGATGGTAGCGTTACCAACTCGTTATAATTTTACCTACGACGATAAGAAAGATATATAATTATGTTATGTTAATTTTATGGTCAACTGACGTGATAACTATAACCAAAAAATATAATTTATGAATAAAGCCTTTATTTATGCTATGCAACGTTACTATGCTATTTCAACTTTCATCGAAATCGGTTGAGCTGTTACAGCGTTATTGGGCAACAAACCGACATACTTTCACTTTTATAATATTAGTAGGATTACAAAATTAATAATAACACAATACTCCAATAATATTTGATCAGTTTATAGCCCAGGCTCATGGTTAAATGGTTAAAATATCATACTCTACAATCGTAAACAAAATCAATTTTTGTGCATTTTTTTTAGAGATAAAAATGTTTATTTGAGCTATCAATCTTAGGTAGTAGGTACATTTGAGAAAAAAAAACAAAAATTTAATGGACTACGGACCTCCAAACTAAGTAAAAGATTCTTAATGAATGTTGGTATAGTATGGTACGGTGTAGGTACGGCATCGTTATTATTGTTTTTATCTTGTAAACCGTTTTGTTTCGCTTTATTAACGTTATAACTTATACCCTAATCGTGAAACTATCAGTATAAATATAATTAATAAACCTAATATTTGTCGTTATCGAGTTTTTAGCTCAACTAATGACGATTAAATATACTGACGAATTCAAACAAGATTTCATGGTACGCATCTAGCACCGATGTCATCGGTGTGCAACTATATTTTCGAGGAAGTCGTTACCGATTATAACACCTAAATATGACCTGAAACATAAGGTTAAATGCAATATTGCAAAACTAATTGTCATTGCAATAAACACCGATGAATTGCAAACACGCTTTTCCACAACAAACTGAGGTGGCCAGGTTTTATACAACGATATTGGAGTTGACCTGAGTTGCTCTATAACTAGGTTATGGATTGCTTCTTGCGTAGTGATGGGACGCGTGTCGATACTTTGTTTTATATATCGATGTATTTTAAAAGAGTTATTATTAGCCGGGCTGGTCAGCGTTGTTTTGTAATAGGGTTAGAGGTTGCCTTATTCGTTGCGTTGGAACGCATTCTTATTCCTAGTCGATATAACTTTGTACCTAGCAACCAGTATAGCTCGGAGAACCAACGGCCGTTAAAACAGTAAAGTTCTAGATTAGAGACCACGTACCGGAAAGCGCAGAGTATAACGCCTACCACTGGATGTCGTGTGTGGATGTAGTGGCTATCTTTCTATCGAAAGACGAGCTAATAAAGGTTGCTGGATACCGTTGGGTGCAGGCCACACAAGCTCTGTCAGTCTGGAAATCTATGGGGAAGGCCTAAATTTAGCAGTGGACGTCCTACGGCTAAAATGATGGTGATGATAATAAATTTATTCAAGCACAAAGACTGTATCGCCAAAGCCGGTGATCACAGCACCGTATGTAGGCAATATAAAAATTTCGCTAGCAGTCTGCTATAAAGGTTTACTGTGCAGAAAGTTGTTTTAGTTTGATGATTTTTTAACGACTAAGCAAGCTACAAAAAGAGCTCTTTCAGTTTAACGTTTTAATTCAAATCCTGGATTTAATAACGAGAACCGATTTGTAAAGATTTAAATAAAGGTAGTTCTCAAAGTGAAACTAAGCTATTTTAAACACTTTTCATCGATATTTATAATAAAGTAAACTAAGGATGGGGTAACATCCCTAGGGGTAACGCGGACAGGTAACGATTTTCCTCTGCCCTCCGATATTCAACAAGCCACTCATAAAGTGGAATTGAACCGGTCAAGTATAAAATTGTATGTTGTTTAAATGAAATAGAAAATTGAAGAGAAAATTGTGTGTTATATTGTTTAGAAAATTACAAGATCACAAAATGAAATTTGACAGAAATTACGATGACATAACGTTAATTTGGTAGAGTTTATATAATACTAGCGTGCACCCGCTGCTTCGCTCACGAGGTGCCTCGTTTAAAAGTAACATGTTCAAGGTAAAGAACTCTATCTAAGTTTCATCGAATAAGTATGTAGGTACCAATTTCTACAATTGAATCTTATCTCTTTTCTTCGGGGCGAACCATAGTTACGCCAAGATGAAAGCTTCTGCCATTTGTATTTTGTATAGCAAACAGCTGTAGTAAATAAATAAATAATAAATAAATATTCCGGACATGTCACACACGGTAAACTGATCCCAAACTAGGCATAGCCTGTACAATGGGTACCAGAGACTGATATACATAAAAGATAAATATTTAACACCCAGACACCGAACAAACATCTGTGTTAATCACACAAATGCTTGTCCAGTGCGGGATCGAACCGGCGACCTCTAGCGCAGAAGGCAGATTTACAAGCAACTGAGCTATGAGGCCAGTCGAGGCGCAATAACATGCTCACTAACATTTAATTTTAAACCTAAATCTCTAAAAACTTCATAAATCCTCGTTTTACCCCTAATTAGGGGGAATGAGAGAATCCTCTATAGTGGCCGGTGCACCTGGCTCCTTTTTATTTACGTGACCTTCATTATTTAGGTAGATTTTTAAAAATCCCCTGTATCCTCTGAGCAAATACGAATGGAGTGTGCGAAGCTTCAATCCTTGAACATTTTGTAAATATATGAAATATACTTTCTAAAATGTGACTTCTTGTGACTTACTACTGACTACTAACCCCAAAAACAATACTTGGATTATGAAAATATGGTCTACTAGCTTGCGCTTGCGGTTTCGCTCACGTGGTACCTGAATAAAAAGCTTTAGGTATACTATTTTAAGTAAATAACTATATCTATTCCAAGTTTCACCGAAATCGGTTCAGCTGTCCTGATGAGGTACAAACATCCATCCATCCAAAATTTCGCATTTGGAAGTAAGTAAATCAAGATTTTATAGTTACAATTGGACAGTTTTTTTCCAAAAAAGTCATGATTGAAATTTCTTTCATCTGAAGCACTTTAGTTTTCACCGATACTTAATGTAAATTATCGCAAAAGCGACAAAAAATATTGATATCAACTTCATTTGAATTGGGGGAGAACGGACCGGGTGAGTACGGGACTGGGGGACAACCGAACCCTGTGGGATCAAGTCTATGTAGCTAACAAAAATATTTAAAAAAAATCCGCTGTGAGAGTTCATTCGAAATCTACCACCGCGAGTGTGGTTTGTGAATAACATTCCACTAATTGTGTAGAGATTTAATGCGACATTAGTAAAACTAATTGAGGATTTTCACGCTCTGATATCAAATGTAAATTAAGTTTTGGTAATGGAGATTAAACGATTTATCTTTCATATGTGGCCGTATATAACGAGAAGAGTGTTAAATATGAACGTAGAAGGATTTAAAGGAAGAGGTAGACTAAATAAATAAATATTCCGGACATATCACACACGGTCAACTGATCCCAAACTAGGCATAGCCTGTACTATGGATACCAGAGACTGATATACATAATAGATATATATTTAACACAAAGGAAAAGATGGATGGATTGTGAAAGATGACATGAATAAAAAAGGAGTGAATACTGGACTGGCCTCATAGCTCAGTTGGTAGTAACTCTGCCTTCTGCGCTAGAGGTCGCGGGTTCGATTCCCGCACTGGACAAACATTTGTGACTAACACAGATGTTTATTCTGTGTCTGGGTGTTAAATATATATCTATTATGTATATCAGTCTCTGGTACCCATAGTACAGGCTATGCCTAGTTTGGGATCAGTTGACAAGGTGAGATGTGTCCGGAATATTAAAAAAAAAAAAAAAAAATACTGACATGACGGCTGATAGAGGTGAGTGGAAGAGAAAAACATGTTACACATGAAGTGTGATAAGAGCAGGGTGATGATGATGAGTTAATATTGTTGATTTAATTGGGTATAATTCACATTAGGGTATTGTTTCCCTTCTCCATCAACCGATATCTGAGCGAGCGAATATCTCTCAAACAGCTTGTAAGAATCGTCGTTCTACTCGTATGTTTATTTATTAGAGCAATTCTATCGAGCCGTAAATCTAATGTGCATGAAATTTAGTAAAGTAACAGGATGTGCTATCGAGATTTGCTGGTAAGAATTTGAATTAAAGAGGTTGCTAAGATATTGACGTCCAAAAGGGGTCCAGAAAAGGAACTCCACAAGAACAAAGCCGCGGGCATTCCTATAGTTCATTCATATAAAGACAAAGCTGACTGGCCTCATCGGTCACGGTCAGACGCCGGGAGCTCAGTTTATTGTAATATCCAAACAATGCTCTATTGTGATTCCACATAAAAGTTGAGTTGAGCGACAATATATACAAGGTGATTCATAATATGTATGCCATCCCGAAAGGGGTTCTACAAACGATTGGCAATAAAATTTGTTCCACGACTTTTGAAATTCGAAATTTTTCATTAATAAAAGTCTATTCGAAAATCAGCTGTTTTAGAGTCAAATCAGGTCAAACACAATAAATCAGCTGTTTTAGATAGCAATCTTAATTTCGAAGTTCTTGTTTCTACGTTTATTAGTTAATAAAAATACCAAAAACAGCTAATTTGAGAAAGAAAAAAATTTTAAAAAATGATAATATTGATGTAGGTATTTTTTTAGCTAATATTCTTTCTTTTAATTGATAGAATAACCCTTTCGAGATGGTATACATGGTATGAATCATCTTGTATTATAATAATCTACTTTTTACCCGGGTACCAAGCGAGCGAAGCCGCGGACGAAAGCTAGTTTTAAGTAGAACAATGATGGACAAAAGATTAAACGAGAATAACCGGAACAAACGAAATCCTTCAAAAAACTCAACAGTTTTTTTCAGTAGGACGGTGCAATCACATCGTTCAGAACGTCAGCGTATAAAAAACAAACAAAAACAAACTGGAAGCTAACAAATCCGGCATGAAAACGTTTGCGCCGCGCCGGTTATCCAGTCGAGGAAATAAGAATGTTAACTAGATTGGAATCGTGTCATGCGTAGTCTTTATTATTGGTATCATTGTCATCATTTTAGCTGTACGTCCACTGCTGAACATGGCCTCGCCCACAGATTTCCAGAGCCAATTCCTATCATGTACTTTTTCAGCCGTAGGACGTCCACTGCTGAACATGGCCTCGCTCATAGATTTCCAGAGTCAATTCCTATCATGTACTTTTTCAGCCGTAGGACGTCCACTGCTGAACATGGCCTCGCCCACAGATTTCCAGAGCGAATTCCTATTTTGGGGGATCGCGTTCGGAGATTTGCTCATACTCACCAAGCTGGGCACGTTATCTTTGTGAAAATAAGGTCCGCTGCTGCTCATCCCCTATCTTTTTCCAAATTCGGAAGAGGTAGGGCACAGCGAGATTTTCTCGTTCTAATTTGGAACAGCCCGCCTAGGGAGGTACCTCCGCCTTACAGAATATCGCAGTGAAATTGTTTTGTTCCAAATATATCTTATTATTAGATAGTTTTTTGATATACGTACATAATTTTATAGGTACACTAGGATAAGCACATGTTACCATTCCGAACTACACAACAACCTAATTAAGGTCAACCCTGATAGGTATGTGGTGGTTGAGTATGCTAATCACCCGACCATTGTTACTAAATGAACCGACCAAATGATGTTTCAAACTCAATACCACCTCGGTGGCGTAGAGAGCTACTCGTCTGAGACGCAAGGGGTGCTTGTTCTATTCCCGCTACAAAATGTTTGCATGATCTGCAAATATTTGTTCCGGGTTCTATCTATGGTACAATTTGACTTGCATATTCTAGCATGCTACTAGCAAATCATCTTCATATTTCAGACAATTTACACAAAACCTTAATGAATTACACAAAACCCTTTCTCAGGAAGCATTCCGTCCATTGGTGAAAACCGTATGAAAATCAGTTCTGTTTTGAGTTTATCGCATTCAGAAAGACTCGGCGGGGGTTTTTTAAAATTTGTTGTGATATCCTTACAATTATTGTTACCGACAATACAAAACCTCGAAAATGAATTTCCCAATTTCCGCCATAAACGGTAAATAGGGATAAAAAATACCATCACATTTCGAGCACGGAATATATAATCCTGCCAAAACGTGATCGAAAACCAATTCGATAACGTTAACAATAAACGCTTTATTCGATAATACTGGTGAAGCTCTGAATAAGTGCCTTTTCACATGCATACGTACCGCTACTGTTCGGTGCCTCAACACAACAGCCGAGCCGTGTTGTTGCGCCACCCATAAAATAAGCAGATGCCCGCAACTGTATCACATAATTAGCTTTACATTACGGGTATATAAGCTTACCCTATAAACGCATGGCAGTGCATGATCGCAATGGCTTTAAGTTCATAATTTACATAAAATAATTACTTCTCTACAAATCTTACTAATATTGTAAACGCGGAAGTTTGTGAGGATGTTAGTGAGATGTAGTGAGGATTGGTTGTTGAATCACGCCGTAACGGCTCAACCGATTACGATAAAACTTGAAACAGGTAGATTCTTTACTTATAATAGCATAAAAGCTACTTTTTATCAAGGTACTATGTGAGCAAGCTAGTATCTTTATAAATAATACCTTAAAACAAACATAAGGCGCTAGCAGAATGTTGATTTTGGGAACAACACTATGCAATTTGCCTATAAATTCTACCACTGGCAATGCTTTCGATACTTAGGAGGAGGAGGAGGTAGGGCAAAGCGAGATTTTCTCGTTCTGAATTGGAGCAGCCTGCCTGGAGAGGTACCTCCGCCTTACAGAAGATCGCAGCCAAATAACATTATTTGTTTCAAATAGTGTTGTGTTCCTGCGGCAAGTAAGGTTGCCAGAGCTCTTTAGGGGGGAAGGGGGTTAGGGTTCGGCAACGCGTGCGTGATGCCTCTGGTATTGCAAGTGCTCATAGGCTACGGTAACCGCTTACCATCAGGTGGGCCGTAAGCTTGTTTGCCACCTCTGTTGTATAAAAAAAAAAAAAAACTTAATACAATACTTTTAATTAATTATTACGGTAGTTTATGAACCCAACTATCACGCATTGTAATACATCGAATTACCAAATAACCCTGTCTAAAAACACCGCAAATCTTATAATAGTTCAGATAGCAACCGTGTGCATATGAAAAGCTGCTAACGCTCCTTTGGCTTTGATGTAGTCGGGTAATATAATAAAATAATTGGTTTCATCACAAGAGCGTATTTTCAAAAGATTTTAATGTACCTACATGCCTAAGGTTTTCTTATAACCTAGTTAAAATTTTCCATATATAAATTGTTAGTAAGCGCTTGCTTGAATTTACCTTTTAAACAACCAATTATGTGGAGCCACAAAGGGAGTCATCATCATCATCAGCCTGATGAAGTCCACTGCTGAACATAGGCCTCCCCCAAATAGTGACAATTCTTCCGGGAACGCTTTGTTAAAAACTTCCGTGTGATGTGGCCAGCCAATTAACGAAAGCTCGTGGGATTAAACTTTGCAATGTTTTTGTGAAGCACAGACTTTTCGGGCTCGAGCCCACAAGGCGTTTTCTATTACCGCTAAATATTTGTGTTGTTAACAAAAACAACACAAACTCAAATAATTAATTAAATAATTATAGTAAGTTATTAATAAAATATTTATAGTAAGTTTGCTGCATGAATGCACTCATAAAGGTTTACTCGTAAGATAATTCGGGAAAAGTTGGCGGGTACGATTCCCGTTGCGGGACATAATATGTTTGCATGATCCGCAAATATTTGACCCGGGTGGGTGCTGTGGTACCACTCTTAGTTTCTGATCCCCACGACACAGGGAATCCTAGTGTGTGGTCAGGACTATGTATGTGATTGAAGGTGTAATTATTGAAAAAAAAAAACCTGTGTAATCAAGTTGTTTTTTGAAATATAATAGTAATTTTTAGAATGACTATAATTTAAAAAAATCTTAAATTGCTTTTCTTTTTTTAGGGTTCCGTATCTCATTTGAAAAAAACGGAACCCTTATAGGATCACTTTGTTGTCCGTCTGTCTGTCCGTCTGTCAAGACCCTTTTTCTCAGAAACGGCTAAAGATATCGACTTGAAATTTATACCACCTATTAAGGTCTGTAGGTTTATGGTGCCGTATAAAAATCAAAGCTCTACCTTAATGCATTAAAAAGATATGGTAATGAATGTATAATAAAAATCAAAAACCTCTAGGGTACTTCCAGTTATCTCACAATTCCGAAATTTGGAATGCTAGGAGCTTTTGTAACACAAGTAATGGGAAAAGTTTTTTAGGAAACAAAGTTATATTTGAGGTCATTGTCATACAATGACTACGTGAGAGACCGCAAATATAAGTTTGTTAATTCCTACACTTAGAATTATTATTAATTTTTATAAATCCATTGTTGCACGACCGGGATTCGAACCCTCGACCAATGGTACGGAAGCCTCAGGGCGCGAGTTCTAGCACTTGACCGTCTTTATTTTTAATGATGTATGATAGGTACATATAAGTAGGTAGTAAACCTTCTACTCATTGTAAAAAAAAATCCTTCTCATTTCCTCCTCTCTTTCTCCCATTCTGTATACAAGGTGATTCATAACATGTATACTATCCCGAAAGGGGCTTATTCTACATCTAAGAGCAGTAGCGGATTTTCCCTAAGGCCTAGTAGGCCCGGGCCTAGGGCGGCCAGATATAGGGGCGGCACATCGTGACTGATGATAGCAAGAAATAAATCAAATGCAAAGTACCTAAATATTTAAAAGGCTGCTCCATAGACTTATTACTACTAGCTACAGTAGACATGCAGCTTCGAACAGAGTTTGTCGTTTCTGATTTCGATTTATATAAAGTTGGCAATAAAGTAAATTCATTATGTACCCAGTCTATAATGATGGATGCTGAAAGAGGGGCGGCACATGGCCTGGGCCTAGAGTGGCCAAGACTGCAAATCCGCAACTGTCTAAGAGGCTCTGAAGATGTTCTACGACTTTTTGAAATTCGTCATTTTTCATTGAAATATCTCTAAGTAAAAATCAGCTATTTTTGGTCAAATCAGTTGAAATTCAATTAATCACATGTTATGAATCAACTTGTATTAGGCCAGATAGATTCTTGATACCAAAAAATCACCTAGTGTAAAACGGGCTGTTATAAAGCTTAAACTAACGTATCACGTCATTCATAAACAAACTTTTTGATTGCTCGCCGTCATAGGGTCAAGCTACATCACATGCTTCAGCATCGTACACCATAAAATAATTCTTAAGGTTAGTGAATCATTGCCTATTCCTCACAACGAAGCTTTAAAATCAGACTAGGCTGGGTTTAAATTAGATAACCTTTGAGCTGGGCTATGTTTCACTGAAACACTGTGAATAAAGTCAATTTTGAATGTGTCATCTCGATATCATCTCTCAAAAAACTCATAATTAATAGGTGATTTTGAAACGAATTTTAGAAAGCCTTTGGTACGCCGTTTGAACCCGGCTACGGCTACGTCCGTAATAATAATAATAATAATCGTCGTCGTCGCCGTATCATAGTTCCCTCCAAAGAATGGTATTATTTATGCCACTAGCGATCCAACTCTATTATTAATGAAGATTCGTAAAACTTACATAAAATAAAACGTACGAATTCAACGCGCTGAAAGTTGTTTAACTTCATCATCAACAACTTATGCCTCCCCCATAGATTCCAAAAACAATCATTTGGGGGGATTTGCCCATACTCGCCACGCTGGGCATGCGGGTTGGCGAGATAAAACTATTGTTGTTAATAGGGAATGCTGCTGTCCATCCCCTAACTTTTTTCTCTAAGTCACTTTGACTTAGCAATCTATTAAAAACGACAAAGCAACCCCCACTTGCGCTTCTTAAAGACTGTCGTACGAGCACGTATCGATTGACAATCTACAGTGCTGAAGCGTGCCATGATATTCATAGATCCACTTCATCATCCGTATGGTTTGTTGGTGGCCGACTTATTCATGCAAATAGTTAGGAATATAAAACTGAAACATTTTAGTTTTCTGTTAGGACCTGACATTGGCACTACTTGGAGTAGGAAAAGGCGAGTGAAAACAACGTATTCAACATATTTTATGTAGGTACCACGCGAGCGAAGCCACGAGTGGAAGCTAGTGATTTTATAACTGTATCTAGTAAGAGTACCTTCAGAGTAAGACGTAAGTAATTTCGTGTGGATTGGATCGTGTTTTCCCGATATCTCCTCAAATCCCCCGTTAACTAGTTCCTGATTGTTTGTCGAGCCTCCCAAATTAAATGTACGAGCTTGTGTTAACTGTAATCTGTATAATGCATGGGTAAGGTTCGCTGAGCGCTACAGCCTTGGTAGCGCTCGGCAAACGGATTTAAAAAAAATATATTTTAATCTAACTAACGGTGTGTAATGGTGTGTCTCAAAATAAACTAAGGCTATGCGACTCACAAACCTGCAGGCTATGCAAGGTGAGTGCAGAGCACTTATGCTCAAAAGTAGCATCCATCTGGGAAAGCACATCCTCAGTCCAATGCATGGTGCTAAAGGAACTCACCCCAAAGAAAATCCTTCAGTTTTTGGCAGCTGCTGGGCTTTGCAGGCCTTTGAAGGCCCTGTAAAGGGGCTCAGGCATAGCTTCACATAGGTTCTAAGACGTTTCAAAGTGATCCTAGTGATTTTATTGAAATAAAAGCCTTTTGACTTTGACTTTGACTCCACTAATAACAAGAGGCGATCACAATAGGCCAGTTGTGGCCGGAGTGACACCATAGCCACACAAAGGAAATTAAAAAAAGAGAAATAGAGAGTAAATGCCTGAGATAAATGGTTAAAACCATTCCTCCTGCTACAAAATGTATGTGATCCAACGTGCTCGTTGAACGCGTACGTGGCCCACCACTGACCAGTGTAACCCGCGCATTATGATGGCATAGGACACCTCAGCGTTTCATAGTCCTGACCTTCCACATAAACCTCAAGAAGTCCTTTACTTTGGAGGGTAGAGTCCTTTCGTAAATCAGGGGTTCACGTACAAAGAAATTTCCAAAATGCAACCCCTAACTAAGGGGATGCGACGGGCCTGGAAGTTTGTATGAAAATAGCATCACGCTATCGAAGTCGAAGGTTTTTCACACTGATACGACGATACAACTAATCCCAATCCCCACTAGGATTCCCTGTGTTGTGTGTATCAGAAACTACGAGTACAATGGGACAAATAAACAAGAATTTGCAATATTCCTTTGCAAAAGCAGCTACGCTGAGCGACATAATTAGCTGGACAGCTGGTTGTGAAGGTGTAACAATCGGTTGTTTGTCAAGCTCTCCGGAGATAGTTTGTATTGTTCTAGGGACATGCAGTCACTACACAGTGCTGAGGCTTAGCACAAGTTCTCAACTTCGTCGCCGAATCGCCGAAACTTTCACTTCATAGAATACAAGCCTAGTTTCTAAATATAATTTGAAATCATTGATCAATACTTGTTCGCGACTAGTGAAAAAACCTGCTACTTCGATCGCTTGATGTTATTTTCATATAAAGTTCAAGGCTCGTTGCAACCTCTTAGGAGTTGAATTTGGGAAATTGCTTTGTTTGTGCACCTATAAATTACAAAAGAAATCTTCCCTCCAAAGCAGATGACTTCTTGATGTTGATGGTGAATGTTACAACAAAAATTTGTTCCCCACATCAGTCACCAGGTGAGATATTTTCCCTAAGTCACTCTGTAACTCGTTGCAACCTTTGTTTCTAGGTTTTTAACGATTCAAACTCACCATGACATCGTGCATCACTGTGACACAATTGGGTGTGACTGGTTGGAAACCCACGCAAAAATTGGCTACCATTCAGAATTTGATAGAAAAACTGCCTTCTTCAGAGATATTTTCGCAAATTAATCAAATAAAATCAAAACCAATGCTGAAGGGTCTATCCTCAATACAGGTTGGACCTAGATGTATATTGTAGAGGCTAGGAAATCGTTGGCGTAATGAACATGGCTGGAATATTGTACCTGTCTATAATATATGCAATGTACAACCGATAACATTGTATTATTAATGGCTTGAAGCTAAATAGCTTGTTCAACAAGCTAGGTAAGCTAGAGCGGTGTGTTTGTATTTACCATTTTCATAACGTCTACACTAGATGATATTATGTACAGGTGAAACTTTTTACTTACTTACAGAACGCTATAGTTTCTAGGATATTATTTAGATGGAGTAGGCTTGCCCAGCACCTTTACCATCCTCTCAGCCTTGTCGGACTTATCTACAGAACAGGAAAGACATGGTCAATACGTGTAGAGCTGACTGAGCCGCGGGTCTCCTGATGATGTTCTCCTCACCGTTCTGAGCACGTTTTTTTTTCTCGAATAGATATATCTATTGGTGCACGGCCGCGACTTGAACCTGCTGATCGAAAGTCGAGATACCTCCCTTTAGGCAAACACGGCTCTAATGCTAGCTTGCCGTGTCACTGATTCTTTCTTGGTCATTCTGTATTAGGTCAGTGATCAGGTTGAGGTATGGTGGCCCTGAAATGGGCCTATGAAAGAATAAGTGTAGTGAACCAAACGTTTCTGCTCCACCTTTATTATAAGCACTGGCAAAGAGTGGAACGATCTGCCAGCGTCTGTTTTCCCGGACGAGTACAATCTAGGAGTCTTCAAATCTAGAGTGAATAAGTTCTTCTGGTAAAGCGTGCTCCATCTTAGGCCACATCTCACTTGCAAAAGTGAGCTGGTGGTCAAACGCCTAACCATCTCCAATAAAAAAAAAAAAAAAAAAAGTGAAAGGATTAAAGTGCGCCTCTTAGGCTCGTATTCAGAGACACGACTCAAGCTTAGATTTAATCACAGATCAGCTGAACTCTATTTAAGTATTGAATCTCTTCTCAAACATAGCTTTTCTTCAAGAACGGTACTTAAACTACTCTCAGCTGAATCGAGTCTCAAATCTGTACTCAAATGTTCTTGTTTACATTTTGATTTATTTATAATTTTCGATCCGTTTTACGCAGAAATTCAAACAGCCAGGGTGGAAATAGAATAGAACAATAAAGTGAAGTATAAATATGCATCAAAGTACGTGTAATTATACTTCACTTTATAGTTCTGTTCTACTATTTCCACCCTGGCTGTTTGAATTTCTACGTAAAACGGATCGAAAATTATAAATAAATCAAAATGTAAACGAGAACATTTGAGTACAGATTTGAGACTCGATTCAACTGAGAGTAGTTTAAGTACCGTTCTTAAATAAAAGCTATGTTTGAGAAGAGATTCAATACTCAAATAGAGTTCAGCTGATCTGTGATTAAATCTAAGTTCGAGTCGTGTCTCTGAATACGAGCCTTAGTGTCTCCTTTCGTGTTGTCTTCGAGTTTTTAGGTTCTAGGATATGCTGGTTTCCAACAATTCTTTTACCGTTTTGAGACCTGTAATAGTAAAAGTACAAATCCATTGGCGCGCGATCTAGATTCGAAACCACGATCTGTGGATCGGAAGGCGGGGCCGCTCTTCCAATGATGAAACATGAATGTCAGTAATATTCCATTTCCTCGGAAAATGCATAAAAGCAGCACCAAAGCACGTAGACAGTAAAAGTTCATCGTAAATATCTTGTCTGGTCTAAAGCTCGGTTTTCTGAATAACTTTGACTGCTATACTAATAACAATAATAAAGATTTATAGACAAATGATCCAAAAGTGTAAGTAAGTTTAAGATTAGGGGTTAGTACGTTATAACTAAAATTTAGTTTTTGTCCTCTGGGAGTTCCACACCAGAGGACATGACTCATCAGCCTGTAGAAGCTGGACATAGGCCTCCCCTAAAGAGTTCCACGACGAACGGTCTTGAGCCTTCTCCATCCACCGACTTCCCGCAACCTTCACAATGTCGTCGGTCCATCGGGTGGGAGGCCTTCCAACACTGCGTCGCCCGGTTCGTGGTCGCCATTCGAGAACCTTTACTCCCCAACGGTTATCGGTTCTGCGAGCGGTATGGCCTGCCCACTGCCACTTCAACTTGCTTATTCTGAGAGTTATGTCGGTGTCCTTGGTTCTTCTACGAATTTCCTCATTTCGGATCTTATCACGTAGTGAAACATGCATTGTTTTTTCTCGCGCGCTCTCTGCTTAGTAGCTATGGCGGCTTTTGAGACTAAAATTAAACTGTACTCAAGACAATCTAGAGATGGAGATAAGTATCGCTCTAAGAAATCAGAATGAAGAGCATACTTGTTTACGAAAAAATCTTCTTATAGAAAACATTATCAAATATAGAGTTCTCGCGTAAGCTGTTTTTTTTTACATTTTGTACGTGATTTATTTCTAAGGGATAGCTATTACATATTTCCGTAAAACTTAAACACGTCATCATCTCTTAGAATCAAGACTTGCTGAAACATTTTTTTAAATTTTACTTTACTATTTTTAACTTGAATGAGTGTAGAAGACTTAGGCTCGTATTCAGAGACACGACTCAAACTTAGATTTAATCACAGATCAGCTGAACTCTATTTAAGTATTGAATCTCTTCTCAAACATAGCTTTTATTCAAGAACGGTACTTAAACTACTCTCAGCTGAATCGAGTCTCAAATCTGTACTCAAATGTTCTCGTTTACATTTTGATTTATTTATAATTTTCGATCCTTTTTACGCAGAAATTCAAACAGCCAGGGTTGAAATAGAACAGAACTATAAAGTTAAGTATAAATATGCATCAAAGTACGTGTAACGGAACGAAAATGTCATTTGATTAATGTCTAAACAAATCTAAACTCAAGCACCGATTTCGTCTGATTGACTTTTCAGAATAAGCATTTACTCAGGTGAACTGTGATCATTTAATCTATACATAAAAACTGTTAAAGAATTAGAATCTCGACTCAAATCGAGATTTGAGTACAGATAAAAACTTGAGTCTTGTCTCTGAATACGAGCCTTAGTGTCATCCCCAAGCAAAATGACTTGAGTTTAGGTATGCGAAGAAACGCCAACTATCTGGTTAAAATATCCCACTATTTTTTATGACAAAATAACTTGGGACTACATTGAAAGGATTGTTAAGAAAAAATAACTAAGCCGTGGGCTGTTTCTTCTAGACTTGGTCAGTTTTCAGTCATCCGTCGCTGACTGCTATTATGCATTACGTTATATTATGATGGTCACCGTTTTTTGGCAAACTGCAGCTTTACACGGCTTACTATGTTGCTCACATACTTCTAGGTATTATGTCTAGGTTTATACGACAACCTAGATTTCAACTTTGTAGCGGAAGACGCAATTAAATGTTGAAGGAAACTTAAAATTTATTGGTCTCAAAATTAAAAATACATTACCCTCCTCCCTTCTCGGTGGTCGAGTAAAAACAACTCTATCGCCCCACTTTATATATTATTATTCTACATTATTTTTGTTTCAGCCATTTATGAGACTAGATTAGAGCAATATTTTTCTGTGTTTTTCCTCCCATTTTAGAAATACGAAAATAAAATCTTTTTGGCAACACTGGCCTGCCTTTATTTGCAGAGAGGTGAAAAAATAATACCACCTATACCTACCTAAAACCCGACATTCCCCAATAAAACAAATATTTTGATAACTCGAATTACGTACGTAAATGGCTGTCGAAAAATCATCCTCACCTTTTTAATATTCCAAATTGAATTAGTAAAATTATTCTAGGCCTAAAAAAGCAGTCGTTAAAATTATAACCATTCGGCACGTTCTGACGATCTTAGTGTTATTAAATTATTGAAGCACATTTTTTTTTTTTTCGAACGGATTTTTACGACCACTGCCAGCTACACCGGGCTTGGCGAGCGCAGAGGGCGCTACTGCCGAAAAAAGGTTAGGTTTTGGCAACGAGCGCAAGGGCATATTGAAGCACATGGCCCAAAGGTTATTTATGTACAAGTAGGTTTGAGAAAACTCATCATCATCATCATTTCAGTCGTAAGACGTCCACTGCTGAACATAGACACCCCTTAGAATTCCAGCGCGACCGACCTTGTACGGCCTGCACCCAATCGTTTGGGCGGATTTGCCCATACTCGCCACGCTGGGCATGCGGGTTAGTGGGCGCAGATAAACCGCCTCTTACGACATCTGCGGATAGTAATGAAGGGGCCTATTCTTCAGCCAAGGCCACCACGGCTAAAACTATTTCGACCAAAAAAAGAGATGCTTTCTTAAATATTTCTTAATGCATTGATATTATTTCAATTATCGAGTGATAATTGAAAGTAAAGAAGTTTTGTTTAAAAAATCATCATCATCATCATTTATCATGTGGGGGGATTTGCCCATACTCACCACGCAGGGCATGCGGGTTGGCGAGCGCAGTTAGAGCTATCGTTGTTAAAATGAGGGACGCTGCTGCCCATCCCCTAGCTTTTTTCCCTTAGTCGCCTCTTATGACATCCGCGGATAGGTAGATATGGAGGGGCCTATTCTTTAGCCGGGGCCACCACGGCATACGGCATACGGTTTAAAGAATACCAGGGTTTAATGTACTAAAAACTTGTATAAATCATTAAAGCTAGCGTGAGATATATAATACCTAGGTACCGTTAAGGTTGTTGTCCTGTCTTTTTCTATTGTTCTATTCTAT
Organism: Anticlea derivata; assembly: GCA_947579855.1. Taxonomy (NCBI): domain Eukaryota; kingdom Metazoa; phylum Arthropoda; class Insecta; order Lepidoptera; family Geometridae; genus Anticlea; species Anticlea derivata. The sequence goes on along the minus strand of OX388279.1, from coordinate 5,111,481 downwards.
TGTTTTTGATCTTGTGTCTTCTGTCTGCAATTTATTTCATTTCATTTAAAGCAAAGCACACTTAAATAATTGATTGAGAGAGCGAAGACCTGTTAAATAACATGAATTATTTGGCGTTGCATATGTGTTTGAGCATAACATTTGATCCGATCTGCATGAAATTTGATAATTCGGCAGTTTATAGGTACCTACCACTACAAATAAATAAATATTCCGGACATATCACACACGGTCAACTGATCCCAAACTAGGCATAGCCTGTACTATGGGTACCAGAGACTGATATACATAATAGATACATATTTAACACCCAGACACAGAACAAACATCTGTGTTAGTCACAAATTTTTGTCCAGTGCGGGGATCGAACCCGCGACCCCTAGCGCAGAAGGCAGAGTTACTACCAGCTGAGCTATGAGGCCAGGCGACTATATTATATATACTATACAACACTCTAAAGGCGAAGGAGCCTCTAACAGGGGCACTTTAATTCTTTCCCTACACTGATTCTTTCATCAACAGTCACAGGCCCTTTTCAGGGCCAACATACCTGAACCTGGTCACTGACCTGATACAGGATGACCAAGAACGACAAGTAGTAGTATACTACACTCTACTATACCAGACTACACTATACTAGACTAGGCTAGACTGGACTATACTATACTATACTATATAGTATAGGAAGAGACTAGCTACTCACAACACAGGGAATCCTAGTGTGTCCATAAGTCCTTAACTTCTTACACCTAATAACATACCTACTATTGAACTAATGGTACTAGGCTCCTACCTACCTTTAACCCTTAGTAAGAGTATATTAAAAGTAAGAGTATATTAAATATAATCGATGTAACCCTTGTCAAACTCAAACTTCTCACAACTCAGGGTATCCTAGTGTAAGAGCTTGTAAGCAATGTACCTACTTTAATAGGGCCTAGACTAAGCTTTCGTTGTCATTGTACACTACATTTTTTTGATAAAATAAACTTATATATAACGAGGAGGTCTGACCAACCGGGTTTTTAAAAATAGTGACGTCAGCTGGGCTGACGTCACCATTCCCATCGCTAGGCTCGCTCATTGCAAATAACGAAAACACGGGATCAGAACTTCACACTTTTATTCTTTTACAGTATACACCCTAAATATCTAGGTAGTATAACAGAATGGTAGGTACTCACCAGATAAATACACACACAACACTACACGACTTGCCTCTACCGAGGCTAACACAGTAATGCCGCTCCGTTGCGCTTACACAAAGCTTATATAGCGTAGCGGAGTCAATACAAGTGATCAAAAACATTCTTTAAATAATTTTGATTCAATTAACTAATTTTGATTCGTAAAAACTCAACCTTAATTTTAATCTTAATTTTAGAAGAAAGTTTTAGCATTTAGCCATTTGTTTTTCAATTAAAACATTCAAACGAATGTTTCAACTGCAAAACAAGCTCAAGTTAGAAACCCTATTTATTTACCTGAAGGAACATGCCTAAAAACCTACTGATTACTATTGACAAATCAAAATATGAATTTACCATGAGTTTACACCGTAATAATCAGTCACTATAAATAATCATCTGATAATGCGAACCGATTACCCGAACCAATCCGAACAACAAACGATTACTCTACTTTTGATCTATCTAGAATTACATAATTTAACAAATCAATTCTTAAATAAAGCCAAAGGGCTTGTTCATTGATATTGCAAGTAAATAAAATCAGTTAGTAATTATAATTAGGGTTTTTGATGGTTTCGCGTCGACACGGCCATACTGCGAGACGGTGGTGCGTGCTCAGCACCAGTCGCGGTTCTGAAATTGAAAACGGTTTTTCTGAGCTAGGTATCCATTCATAGGTACACTAGCTGATAACTTTGTTATGATTTTATCTGCGACTGCCTCAGAAATACATTAGTTTTACTATCGGAACGAATAGTTCGAATAGATTTTGAATGATAATCAATAAAGTTATCAACCATGTTTCGCACCATAACAGTATTCTAAAAACACATTATGTTAGAGTAATCACAATACTTTAAAAACAGTATTGATAGGTAATTTGCTGTACATAGGGAAATGAGCAGAGTATGTTACTTATGGTGCGTATGCTCCACGCATACACGCACTGTAAGTTTTGTAATGTCAATGCAAATGCTCCACGCATTCTTGCATTATCTTGTTTCTCGTACATAGGGATGATGCTGTGGTGCTGGGCGGTCTCGTACGCCGTGGTCCACAGGGGCTCTAAAGGAATAGGGAACAAGGTTGATGCTAGGGCCTAGGCCTTATAATTATGACCGTGGTCCCTAGAGGCTCTGAAAAAATTAACAGCTGCTATCGTTTCTGTATATAGTGAGCTCATAGGTACTTGATGCTGTGGCGCTGAGCGGTCTTGTACGCCGTGGTCCACAGGGGCTCTAAAGGATCGGTGAAGGACGTTGCTGAGGCCTAGGCCTTATTTTTATGACCGTGGTCCCCAGAGGCTCTGAAAACAACATAGAAATAGGAAAGGAAGAGTAGGTTTTGTAAAAGGTTTAAACAGTCTTCATGATTTAGTAAAATTCAGTGTGTCTAACCAGACAAACACTGATATAAATATAGCACTTTACATCAGTTGTAGCGATCTCATTGGAGACATAAAATTGATGTTTTCATGTATTCGAAATCATCATCATCATCTGATGATGATTGATGACTAGTGTAATTAGTGAACTATAAGACGAACTAACCGTTTTGTTTTAGGCATCCAATAACTGGGCAGCATTGGATGTGGAAGGCAGCGGATCATTCGATAAATTATCGGTGGGTGTAGATGTCCGCTGTTGGGTGTTATCTTCGAAGGCCGTCGACACGGTTTCTTGATCACCTGGTTGTGGTGCTCTGCGTAGCTGGTCATGAGCAACCTTTCGTGGACGACCTCTGCCATTTACTCTCTTTACCGTGTAGCGGTCATTTTCCAGTATTCTGTGGATCTCGTACGGTTCGCTGTATTTGAGGTCAAGAGATGTCTGATTACGGGGATTGTTCTTAATGAGTACGTAGTCACCTCTTTGAAACGGACGCATCTTTGCCTTGTTCTTGTCAAATCGCCGTTTCTCATATTCAGCTGCAGCGGCCATTTTCTGTTGTACGTGTTGCTCAAGCACCTCAAAGTCGATACACTCATTATCAATATTGACCAACCTTAAGAGCTCCGGGGGTACGCATTGTTGACGGCGTGTCAGGAGAGTGAGTGGAGCAACTCCGGTGACTCTATGTGGTGTACAGTTAAATGAAAGCTGTAGAGCTTCCAATGCTGTCTGCCAATTTTCAGTGTCATAGTTTTTGATCATAGTGAGTGCGTTTTTCAGTGTGCTCATAATTCGCTCAACTTGCCCATTTGCTCGGCTAACTCCTGGCGCAATGGCATGTAAATTGACACCGAAACGTTCACAATAGGCTTTGAACTCACCGAGAAATTCCCGACCGCCGTCGACTACAACCTGCACTGGAGTTCCAAACAAATGTACGACACGTTTTAGTGCTGCGAGGCTGCTGCTTTGGCTCTTATCGTTGGAGTAGCTGAGTAGTGTGTACTTAGTGAATGCGTCGATAGTTACGATGACGTACTCATCCCGTCCTTCAGAGTTTCTTGTACCAAGCTTACCGGTGATATCCATATGGATTACTTGGAATGCTGCCGTGGGTTTCTGAATCGGGTGAAGTTGTGCTTGAATTGCACCAGAGGGCCCTTTAGAAGTTCTACATACGACACAATTATCGACAAACCTTCTGACGACAGTACTCATTTTGTCAAACCAATAATTTTCCTTCAGCTTTTGCAGAGTTTTCTCCCATCCAGGGTGCTGCAGCGCTGTATGGAAAGAGTTTATCAAACTCCATTGGAATGACTTGGGTACCACGATAGGTTTGTACGTACCGAGTATAAGATCCGAAAGCGTCCTCTTCAGTACGCCCTCCTCCAAGACATAGTCTACGGCTGGGCTGTCGCTAGACATGCTGTCTATCAGCGGGCGAAGCACATCGTCGCGTCGCTGCTCTATTTGTAGCCATTCGCATTCTCTGGTCATGATATTGACTGACAGGTCGCTAGATGGGTTCCGACTGAAATAATCTGCGTGCTGCAGGCGCTCACCTTTCCTATACTCTACTTCGAAGTCGTAATTCTGTAGGAAGGCCCACCACCTATGGATTCGAGGAAGTAAATCCTTTTTGTGCTTGGATGCCTTTAAAGCATTGCAATCCGTTATTACCTTGAATTTTCGGCCATAAAGGTAATGGCGGAAATGTTTGATTGCCCTTACCACCGCCAGGGTTTCGAGCTCGTACGAGTGATAACGGCTCTCAGCGTCAGTGGTGCGCTGGCTCATGTACGCGACTGGATGCTGGCGATTCCCAATGAGCTGAATCAGCACCGCTCCGTAGCCGAGGCTGCTCGCGTCCGTGTAGAGCTCAATCGGCGCGTCTTCCTGAAATAGTGTAAGGGTAGGCGCAGTAGACAAATGTTGAACAACATGGTTTAGAGCCTCATCGTGTCTTTCGTTCCATTCCCACTTCGAGTCTTTCTTTGTTAGTTCATAAAGTGGTACCATAACTGTCGAGAAATTGGGAATGAAACGTCTGAAGTACCCCGCGAGACCGTTAAATTGCCTAACTTGTTTGGGAGTTTTAGGAATCGGTGCCTTCGTTAAAGCCTCCACCTTTCTTGGGCTTGGACTGACTTGTCCATCAGAGATGATGTTGCCCAAATACTCAATGGAGCGTTTAAAGAAGGCAGTTTTGTCAACGTTTATTGAAAAGCCCGCTTCTTGTAGAGCCATGAGTATCCGCTCTATGTGGGAGAGGCCCTCTGCAAAATTTTGACATTTTGAAAGTACATCATCAACATAAACTTGGCAAACCTGATCTCCCGAACATAAGAGGGGAGCCAAAGCTTTGTTTATGCAACGCTGATATACAGAGCAGGCATTACAGAGCCCAAATGGCATGGCTAAATACTCATAGAGCCCGTCTGGCGTCACAAAAGCGGTCTTTTCAATTGAGTTTTCTGATATGGGTATCTGGTGGAACCCAGCCGCCATATCAAAAGTGGAGAAGTAGATACCCCCCGCTAGTTGGTCTATTTGATCCGAAATTATCGGTAATGGGTAGTGATCTCTCAGAGTGTTTTTGTTAAGTTCTCGGTAGTCCACGCACATGCGATCCTGGCCATTTTTCTTTTTGACTAAAATTATTGGGCTGGAAAAGGGCGATTTACTTTCGCGAATGATATTTTGCTCAAGTAGTTCGCCGACAATATCGCGCACCTTTTCCCGCTCAACCGGACTCAATCGGTATGGTCTACGCTCGACACACTTATCCGGGTCTTTTAGACGTATTTCTAGCTGACCCGTATTGACGCGAGTGTGTGGATAACCATGAATGAACAAATGTTCATATTTGTTAAGCAAAATTTGTAGTTCATTAATTTGATCATCACTAGTTAAGTCACAATCTATTTTGTCAAATTTTTCACTTTGTGATTGCATGTGGTAGACCACCGGTTGGTGCACTAATGTAGCACCCTGAGAATTCACAAGGACACTCAGATTTGTGTTTTCGATAAGGTTCATCCCTATCAGAATATCTGAACATATTTCATAGTCCGGGACAACATGAAATTGAAGTTCGACTCTTAAATTATCGATAACACAAATCGTAGTTAAAGTTGAAAGCGAAACGACCGTAAACTGTCCGATACCTTTCAAACAGTTGACGACGTCGATTCGTTTTCCAGGTAATTTGGCTGCTAGCGACTCGCGCATTACCGAACATTCCGCTCCGCTATCAAACACTGCAAGTAGTTTCAAATCGCCAAAGACTACCGGCATTGAGTTTAATTTGGGCAAGCCAACACAATTAACCTTTGAAACTACCGCACGTTCTCGTTTGTAGCAGGTTTCATAAGTATGACCTACCCTGGAGCAGAACGTACATGTCGGTTTATTCGTATTTTGGGTAGTCGCTGTGGTTTTGCTCTCCTGATGATGCGGTTGAGGATTATCAGTTTTGCCACGGTAGCGGCAATCGCGCGTATCATGGCCTGGCTTTTTGCACACTTGGCAAAATAACGAAGGCTTAGCTGAGAATCGAGGTCGTTTGGCAGGGCCCTGCTGTTCACTTGGTGTATCAGAGTGAGGCCGTTTTACTCGGCGTATAGACGATGCTACCGAAATCAACTCTGGCACAGAAGATGCCCTGGCATTCAACAATTCGATTCTCAATCGCTCGTCCCCAATGCACCCTATTACAGCCTCAACTGCGTCATCATTCGATAGTTTGTCTTTTGTGATACGTCGCCATAGTATCCAAGCCTGTGACAAAAACTGCGCAATATCTTTTGTGTTATCATAACTATGTTCTCGAAAACGAGCTACGTCGCGGGAATATCTATTCTCCGGTTCAAAAGTCGTTATCAAAACATCACGCAATTCTTGCCACGTAGTGGTAGTAACCAGCCAATTGTCAACCCATAACCTTGCACGACCTTTAAGCAAGCTGCCCGCTTTCATGCGGACCTCATAGTCGCTCAGGTTATAAGTTACCATGGCAGTGGTCACATGTTGACACCACTCTCTAACCCCAATATCAGCGTCCGGATCGTATGACGGCAAAAACACATCTTTAATAGTGACTTTGGATTCAGGCTGTGCCGTAATACGATCGGACATATGTTTCATCATTTGCATCATTTGCGAGAAAAACTCGGTTGGCACCCCGCTAACAGAAGCGTTCATATTTTCATCAGATGATCGAGCAGAAGTGGGTGGTAATCCCACTTCTGATAACGAGGAGGTCTGACCAACCGGGTTTTTAAAAATAGTGACGTCAGCTGGGCTGACGTCACCATTCCCATCGCTAGGCTCGCTCATTGCAAATAACGAAAACACGGGATCAGAACTTCACACTTTTATTCTTTTACAGTATACACCCTAAATATCTAGGTAGTATAACAGAATGGTAGGTACTCACCAGATAAATACACACACAACACTACACGACTTGCCTCTACCGAGGCTAACACAGTAATGCCGCTCCGTTGCGCTTACACAAAGCTTATATAGCGTAGCGGAGTCAATACAAGTGATCAAAAACATTCTTTAAATAATTTTGATTCAATTAACTAATTTTGATTCGTAAAAACTCAACCTTAATTTTAATCTTAATTTTAGAAGAAAGTTTTAGCATTTAGCCATTTGTTTTTCAATTAAAACATTCAAACGAATGTTTCAACTGCAAAACAAGCTCAAGTTAGAAACCCTATTTATTTACCTGAAGGAACATGCCTAAAAACCTACTGATTACTATTGACAAATCAAAATATGAATTTACCATGAGTTTACACCGTAATAATCAGTCACTATAAATAATCATCTGATAATGCGAACCGATTACCCGAACCAATCCGAACAACAAACGATTACTCTACTTTTGATCTATCTAGAATTACATAATTTAACAAATCAATTCTTAAATAAAGCCAAAGGGCTTGTTCATTGATATTGCAAGTAAATAAAATCAGTTAGTAATTATAATTAGGGTTTTTGATGGTTTCGCGTCGACATATACTTATATAACATGAGTCGAATCGACCTCAAAGGATAGTTAAGATATTGCAAATACAAATATCTCATGAAAGTGCTTAATTTATACATTTCAAACGATTGTATAAGAAGAAAATAATAAAATTTGATAAAACAAAAAAACGTGAGCTTATTACAATGACTTAAACAATGAGAGTACAGGTAAGATGGAATAAGCTGGCTCTTATTTGGCCCAGCGAATTAGCATTGCCATCCAGCGTGGCAATTCCGCCTGCGTCTTGGGGACGCTTCCGACTGGTAGTGATCTGGATCAGTTGAGCTATCTATAGATCGTTAGTCTTTAGATGGCTCAACTGTTTCTTGTGTATTTTGTAAATATTAACTTGTATTAGTTTTAAGTTTCTTTCTGTAAATAAAATTTATTATAAAATAGTAAAAAAAAAAAAAAAAAAAAAAGATGTAATATAAGCAAGATCGCGCTATCGATGCGATTTGCAAAGTTTACCTCAATTATATATAATTCACAACTCTGGATAAAAAAGGACTAAGGACTCAGTAAATAAAAGAAGCACTGCTACATGACTTCGAAAACACTTTTACATTCAGTGTCAACTGATATCGCTTCACCGCCAATTTACACTATCGAGTTCCCATATAATTTACATAGCGAATAAAAGCGTTCGGATTCGAATCATTATACTCACAGACGTTATAACTTCTAGACTTCATACAAGTATCCCAAGTATGTTACATGCCTATTATGGTATGGTTCAATTATTTTATCATGCTTCAGTTTATCAGTTGCTTTGATTGTTTTATACAATTTTACGTAGTTTAATATTAACTACTAACTACCTACCTGAAAATGTCTGAACCTGATGAGTTTAGGACAAAATAATGGCTACTAAGAATACCTACTACGGTAAGTGAGTATTTGTTTAATAAAATTGGATGTATGTCACTAAAGTTGACTCAAAATATGTATGAATTTTTAACTAACTTTATTACTTTAGAAGTTATGTTCATGTTTGAGCTGATTTGACCCCCAAAAAGCTATTTTTGCATGGTGTTTTTCATTGATAAATATCGAATTTCCAAAAATCGTTTACTACTTTATTGCCAGTTGGATTGGTGGTTTATTGCTTGGTTGTTTCAATTTAACTAGGTATTGTAATTTCAATTGTCATCACCAACACCTAGACCTCCATGAATTTTCTCCGTTAAAAAAAAATTTTAAGTTGTTCTAGGCTTAGTCACCTAAAGTTCAAGCCACTTCAAAAATGTGGGTCCAACAGTTAACCTTTTCGAGGTCCCACACTAACTGCCAGGATAAGCGGGTACACTGAATGCATCCGAATCGATTTTCACTGAATCGCGAGCACGTACAAAATTGATATTATGTGGTGAAAATCAGACGTGATGCGACGAATGTGCCCTGTGGGCTACCAAATAATTCGGAATGCTTCCGAATTATTTTCTGCGAATTTTTAAGATCTAGGGCGATGTGCGATTTAAAAATAAAAACTTTTTTAGTGGCTGTATATTTTGACTTCACCTTGATAAAACTAGTACTACAGCGAAAACTACTAAGAAAACTAGTTAACTCAAGGTGACAGATGTCAAAATAAAAATAAATCGAAATCAAAACTTTTTTCAATTAAAGAATATCTGTCTACTCTTTCAAATACACGTGGGATCGTTGTTTTATTCTATTGTTCGCGAGGATTTCCAACTTTTAATTCTATTGAGATTTTCTCTGAAACGCAATTTGGCAGAAGTATAACAAAAGGGTTAAGTGCGTTGAGAGGTCAAAAGGGATCTTTGTTTGAGAGAGCGAAGCAAGCGGAGATCTTTCAAACAATTTTGTCAAATCGGCATGTTATTTTTGTATGTTTGTTTGTTAGAGCATAACATTCGTACCGCCAATCTGATCTGCATAGAATTTAGTAGGTTAACAAATTAAACAAATTTAATTTTCTGGTAAGAATATGAATTAAATCGGCTAAGAGGTTTTTAAGATATAGGGGTCTCAAAAGGTATTATTATTATTTTAATATTTCTTCTCTATTTCTATATACTTACGCCTGAGAATCGCATGGTCGAGAGGAGAAAATCTTTCAATGCAAACAAGGCATCACAGTTACACAATGGGAGTACAGATGAAGCTTATGTCGATAACCAAGGTAACTGTTAACTGGTAATTGATTGTATTAATCTCTTGTATTATTTCCGTGTGGTAATCAATAATGTGTTATCTCGTTGCATAACCTAGCAGGTTAGCGTGGTATGGGCATGTTATGCGGAGGGAAGAATGTCATGTGACGAGAATGTGGATGGTTGTAGGAGTAGAGGTAGAATAAAGAAAAGACGGATGGACTGTGTGAAAGTGGATATGGTTTAGAAAGGAGTGAGTGCTAAGATGACGACTGATAGAGGGATGAAGAATACAATACATGTTGTATCGACCCCACAATGATGTGGGATAAGGGCAGGAAGATGATGATGTTGATAATGACATTTCTTACATAGTATTTTACAATTTTTTAACTTGAATTTTATCTTAATTTTGAATACTCATTCTAAGCTGGCCGTGACATGTTTATCAGGGCCCGCGGTACACTAAGTCCAAAGTAAGCAGCAGTTTCGCGTCGCGACCCCATCTCAGACTTGTTTAACGTTCGGTTTAAGAGGAGCTTAGGCGTAGACACGATAATGTTTTAGACACGGCTGTTTCTATAAATAAAATAAATAAATATTCCGGACATATTCACACGGTCAACTGATCCCAAACTAGGCATAGCCTGTACTATGGGTACCAGAGACTGATATACATAATAGATAAATATTTAACACCCAGACACAGAACAAGCATCTGAAACAAATAGTAGAATCATGGACAACACTACAAAAAACCCGGAACAAAGAGTTCCAAATAATGCAAGCTTCTAATCTGGCGTGAGGATCGAATTTGTACTTCTTGCGTACTTCTAGATGCAGCTTGTCGGTCACCCCTATGCCGTGGAGGCCTCCATCGTCGTAAAAGTTGGAAAAAGGTTCATTTACAGGGTCAAATTCTTATAATTGTTTTGATATCTTATTTATCTTGATCTTTGATCGTTTGTCTAGGCTTGGTCGCGAGGAACAGGCATATCTCTTAGTACTTTGGCAAGGATATTGGAAAATAGGGAAGTACATAAACCTAAGTCGCTAGCGGGCTAGCGGAACAGCTTGTCTGTATATATAGGAGGAGGAGGTAGGGCACAGCGAGAAGGAGGAGGTAGGGCACAGCGAGATTTTCTCGTTCTGAATTGGAGCAGCCTGCCTGGGGAGGTACCTCCGCCTTACAGAAGATCGCAGCCAAATAACATTATTTGTTTCAAATATTGTTGTGTTCCTGCGGTGAGTAAGGTTGCCAGAGCTCTTTAGGGGGGAAGATGCGTGATGCCTCTGGTATTGCAAGCGCTCATAGGCTACGGTAACCGCTTACCATCAGGTGGGCCGTAAGCTTGTTTGCCACCTCTGTTGTATAAAAATATATTTATATATTTTCTCTGGTTTATAAGGTAACCGAAAACAGGCTCAAAAGTAGAAACGGTGGCGGATATTGAATCGTGGTTTATCGTGACTTTGATCCTGACGTTTCGTGAACCCAATGGAAGACAGATAATCTGAGTTAGGCATAAACTTGCGTACTTTCGTGGAGATAGGGTCTTTCGATTTTCTAAAATCGTTTTTCAATCGTGTCTACAAGGTGATTCATAATATGTAATAAGATATGGTGGATGTACCTATATGCTGCGGTGGCCTCTGCTGAAGAATAGGCCCCTTCATACCTACCTACCTAGGATGTAAGAGGCAAAAATGCTATAGGCTGGGCAGCAGTGTCCCCTATTTTCACAAAGATAGCACTAACTGATTTTTGCAAAGTTATTTTTCAATGAAAAATGTTGACTTTTCAAAAGTCGTAGAACATACTTTATAGCCAATTGGGTGTAGAATATTCCTCTTTCGAGATAGCATACTTTAGTATACACAATATTATGAAACACCTTGTATATCTTCCAGTCTTGCACTAAATCATGAAATCTCTTTGCTTCTAGTTTATTGACTGAGACATCTGATATAATTGGGGTTGACGGGGGGTTAGGGGGGGGGCGTATAGTCATCAGCCTATTTATTTAAATTTTGATTAGTAATTCTATTATTTCTAAAGTCTGCATCCAATTTTGTGAGCAAGCGCCCGTAACCACCACGCCGAGGGATTTACTCCAGATGTTTTGTACTTTTGACGATTCAAACAACACTCGGAGCTTGTTTATTGAAAAAACTTTGGATGGAGTTAGTGTAGTTCGATGCAGTTTCTGAAAGTTGGTGGAGCTTTCGTTCATTGTTTTTAAGTATTCTAATTAGCTTTTATATAGCATACCTCTTGAAGTAAGTAGGTAGTTAGTAGATAAAAACAAAAACCGACTTCAATTGGTATAACTTTTCTTCAAACAACTAAGTATCCAAATCAACCAAATCATCAAAACAATTTTGCGACATGTTGAAATGTCCACTGACGATTTAGTTTTCATCATTTCAGCCGTACGACGTTCACTGCTGAACATGGCCTCCCCCACAGACAGAGCAAATTCCTTATCATGCGGGGGTGTTTTGCCCATTCTAACCACGCTGGGCATGTGGGTTGGCGAGCGCAGTTAGAGCTATCGTTTTTAAAATGAGGGACGCTGCTGCCCATCCCCTAGCTTTTTTCCCTTAGTCGCCTCTTACGACATCCGCGGATAGATTCGTAGGGGCCTATTCTTTAGCCGGGGCCACCACGTCCTCTTTAGCCAATTTAGTTTTACTTCTAAGGAAAAACTACTAAACCAATATCGATATCCTTGAGGTCCGTTCGTCTACAGGACCAGAACACAAATCCTATCCAATTGGATGACCTGTCTCACCCGTTTTTTGCAATTACTAAAAGGGGTGATGTATTTTCTCCGAAACTCTTCACCTCTGCATTGGCGGATGCTTTTAAGCTTCTTCATTGCGATGGACGGCATCAACATCAACAGCGAATACATTAAACAGCAACTTTCGCCATGTTGACGGTCCATCGGGTGAGGGGCCACAAACACTGCGTCACTTGGTTCGTGGTCGCCTTTAGAGAACCTTTATTTCCCAACGCTTATCGGTTCTATGAGCTAATGGCCTACCCACTGCCACTTCAAATCTGAGTGCTATGTCAGTGACCTTGGTTCTTCTGTGGATTACCTCAATACACTACTATTTGCTTTTTTGCAATAAAGTGATCAAATAAAGTAACTCACTGACTAACAGGCAATGCAGAGCCAAAACCTAAAGACTTCAAATTAAGAGGAGTGTCTTTTTTAGTGTGTAGGGGTGAACTAAGAAAAGAAATCGCAAAATTCAACCCCTAAGAGAAAGAAAGAAAGAAAGAAAATTTGTTTATTTGACCCACAACGCAGGTAGGTACAGTAGGTAGGTGGGTACATAGAAAAATACTTTATAGGTAGGTAATACACAACGCAGTAGGAAAACATAAAAAAGTAGGTAGGTAGGTAGCTAAGTGGTAGGCTAAGTAGTATGCGTTGTGTGAGGCAAATGGGTCCCGTCTCAGCATAAAGCTGCACCGAACATAGTATTATGTACGGTGCGGCGCTGGTTTTCTGACGGGGCCTAGGCGACGCGACGTGACGAACATCAATAAACATAATATTTATAGTAGGTATATAATAAGGATAATTAAAGTAGGTATGGATAGGTACTTATATAAAAAGAGAGTAAGTAGTAGTAGATAGATTTAGGTGAGTTATATATTACATAATAATTACAGATATTGTATTGCGGGCTATGTTGGTAGGTTCATGTGGTGGTGCTATACAACACGAGGGTGCAGCGGGGTTTGAAGTTTGTATGAAAAACTTCACGCGAACAAATCTAGGGGCTTTCACTAGTGACAATTAAAACTGGCTTTACTTTAGGTGGATTAGCTGGAACTTGTTTTCAACCTTATTTCATTATGTTTTTTCGCACGAAAAGCACTTGTGCTGGCGAAAGCTTTAGCAATTTCAGAGCACAACACGCTCTCTGAACTCTGGTTTTTACTTTTTTCCTACAGTTCTTGTTTTCAATTACAAAGTCATGTATGTACTATTTCCTGGGACGGTGTTATGCAATCACTAGTAAGTAGAGAAGTAATAAGTAGAGAGTAGAGAAGTAAGACTAGTAAGTGTTATGCAATCACTAGTAAGAGAGATTGCTAACAAACAACTGTACAACGAAGTCTACATACATCCAAAAATGGATACTGCAATAATAATTAAATTTAAATCATTAAATTTAATAATTCATAATATTTTTTTTTTTTTATACAACAGAGGTGGCAAACAAGCTTACGGCCCACCTGATGGTAAGTGGTTATCGTAGCCTATGAGCGCTTGCAATACCAGAGGCATCACGCACGCGTTGCCGACCCCGAACCCCCTTCCCCCCTAAAGAGCTCTGGCAACCTTACTCACCGCAGGAACACAACACTATTTGAAACAAATACTGTTATTTGACTGCGATCTTCTGTAAGGCGGAGGTACCTCCCCAGGCGGGCTGCTCCAATTCAGAACGAGAAAATCTCGCTGTGCCCTACTTCCTCCTAAAATACATAATACACACAATACATATTCATAATTCACAATATAGTTTAATAATTTTAATCATAAAAATGTAATAATTCCAGCCGTTTGAAGTCCACTGCTGGACATAGGTCTCCTCCACAGATTTCCGGAGTGACTATCTATCATCTGGGAGACATTTGCCCATACACACCACGCTGGTCACGTGGGTTGGCGAGCGCAGTCAGCGCATCTTTGTGAAAATAGGGGACACTGCTGCCCATCCCCTAGCTTTTTCCCATAAAAAATATACAAAGTGATAATACTTCCCCGAAAGGGGTAAGCTCCTTCAATAAAAACAAAGAAAATTCGCGAAAAAAATTAATAAAAAAAAACAATATTTTTTCAGGTTTGTTTACCGAACTTTTTCAAATCAGCTGTTATTTGAATTTTTATAATGTTAGTAACAAAACAGCTGAATAATTGAGTTCGAACCGATAAAACCCCAAGGATCAGATTTTTGTACACTTATAGGGTCATATTTTAATTCATAAACGTAAGCATATCGACCAATTTAATTTACATACTCCTAAAAGTGACACTTCAATCAATTTAGCCCGCTATTCCCCAATAAGTCAAGAAGATACTCAAAAGGTCTAATCAAGATACGACAAAGAGCCTTATTAAGCTTCGAACAATAGAGCCTTGTTGACAGAAGCCATTTAAGTACAGATGAGCTCGAATGTTATTGACAAACGGAAGTGCTGTGTACAGTTCTCTCCAAAAGTCTTACTATATAAATGTTACAAGTCTGTAAAAACATTGATAAAAGAATGAATGTTTGACCCATACTCAAGAAAAACGTCGAATAGCATATTATATATATTTTTTTCGTTATAATAGTTCTAATTTCCTTAGAAATACGAGAACCAGATAGAAAGAAAGAATTTTTGAGCTGATTACAGACTGCAGTTGTATTTTTCATGATATGTCGAGTTACAATATTAATCAAATTTAAAACATGCTCAAAAAGAACTGTTTAAGTTAGAATGTCTTAAGCGGCCAGTTAATATGTTGGTGTACACTAATTTGACTGGAGTAATTTCAATCCCTCTTTATAGGAACTATGATTAATGTGCTGAGCAACAGCTTTCGTAGGCCAAGTGCTACGGCGTAACAGATGCTACGTCGTAGCAGGTGCTACCTAGCTTGTCGTCGATCGATGAGTTTAGTAATTAGTTTTGCCTATTCAAAAATCGTAGCACCAGTTCGAACGTTTATTTATTAATTGCGAGGCTTTCGCCAAAGAGACCATATACATATAGGCTACGGTAACCGCTTACCAACAGATGGGACGTATGCTTGTTTGCCACTTCAGTAGTATAAAAAAAAAAGAGAGGCCTGACTTCATCATCACTTGCCATTTAGATCTTAATGTAATCAAGTGAAAAAGAGTAGTTTTAAAGTCGCGGCTAATAAAGACAAAGAAACAATATTCTTTCTTATCCTACTAATATTATAAAGGCGAAAGTTCGTGATGATGCTTGGATGTTTGTATGTTTAAATGTTTGTGTTACAATCAAGCCATAATAGCTCAACCGATTTCGATAAGACTTGGAATAAATACGAGTTCTTCGCCAAGAATAGCATGTAGGCTACTCACAAAGCCACATGGACATTGGACACATAAAGTCAATTATGAGTTGATATGACGCATACTCAAAATTGACTTTATACAGTGTAAATTAGGTTTTATACAGTTGAAATCATTTTGAAGTAAATTTATGAAGTTCTCACTAGCGTGTAGGTATGTAAACCATACGAACAAAAACCTTCCCAAAAGCATTTTGCTAGTCGCCTAGAGTTTGTACTCCTAAAGTAAAAAACAAAATTGTAAAATTAATTTTAGTTTCTATAAATCCTTTCGCTGAGACTGTACCGATAATTATTCAAAAACCTTTACGAAGTTAGAACGTTTCAGATACTGAATTTCTAATTAATTTCTAATACTATTACTAATACCAAAGATAATATAATAGAAATTGCTAATACAGACAACTCCTTAGTTCATGCCATCTCTAGAACGCCCTTATCATAGAATGAAAATGTCATAGCTACGTGTGACTTATCATCATCATCATCATCATCAGCCCACATTAGTCCACTGCTGGACATAGGCCTCCCCCAATACACGCCACTGAGCCCGGTGTTCGGCCCTTGTCATCCACTTACTGCCCGCCGCCTTTCGTAGGTCATCGCTCCACCTAGCCGGGGGGCGCCCCACACTACGTTTGCCTAGACGTGGTCTCCACTCAAGAACTCTTTTACCCCGTGTGACTTAGAAAGTTAGAAATGTACTTAATGTTAAGTGTAGTGGAAACAAGCATTAGTATACGAAGTTTCCCAAGTATTTCGTTCTTAAGAGGCACTTTTAAAAAAATATTTTCACAAAATTTCCTTTGTAAACAGTTTTGGAACTAATACAAGTTAATATTAACAAAATACACAAGAATCAGTTGAGCCATCTAAAGACCGTTACAAACGATCTATAGATAGCTCAACTGATCCAGATCACTACCAGTCGGAAGCGTCCCCAAGACGCTGGCGGAATTGCCACGCTGGATGGCAATGCTAATGCGCTGGGCCAAATAAGAGCCAGCTCTCGGGTCACGCGTCGCTTCGATAAGTAATAGTGTTTTGGAAACACTTTCAATCGACTTCAATATTATCCAAGTGCCCAGCTCTGTTCAGAGTACAAAAGTTTTCCAATAGAAATAACGAAAGGAGCCTCTACTTAGGCGCACTTTAATTTTTTCACTACACTGATTGTTTCACCGCCATAGCCTATAACCGTCGATTAATAAATCTGTGTAGTGAAAGGATTAAACATAGGACCTTTTCAGGACCACTATACCTCAACCTGGTCACTGACCTAAAACAGGATGACCAAGAAAGAATCAGAGACACAACAGGCAAGCAACATAAAGGACGCGTTGGTTGCTGTGTATGAACATAGCGCATATATAGCGTAAACGGTCGTACTTCTACCTAGGACCGTACTTATACACTAAACTTAATGAAAAACTGGACTTCCTGACCCTTATAAGACGAAACTGACTAGCCTCATAGCTCAGGTGGTAGTAACTCTGCCTTCTGCGCTAGAGGTCGCGGGTTCGATTCCCGCACTGGACAAACATTTGTGACTAACACAGATGTTTGTTCTGTGTCTGGGTATTAAATATATATCTATTATGTACAAAAGTCTCTGGTAACCATAGTACCCAAAAAAAAAAAAAAACTGTATAAAACTTCTTATACCTTGGCTCAACACACTGAATTACAACGATACGGACACTTTACTATCTGCACCGACATGAACGTATTAATAACCACAATAATAACTTACCAATCATGTTCCCACACCAACTACTCGTACTACCTTATCATTCTTACTATATAAGTAAGTATTTTAGGAGCAGGTAGGGCACAGCGAGATTTTCTCGTTCTGAATTGGAGCAGCCCGCCTGGGGAGGTACCTCCGCCTTTCAGAAGATCGCAGCCAAATTACATTATTTGTTTCAAATAGTGTTGTGTTCCTGCGATGAGTAAGGTTGCCAGAGCTCTTTAGTGGGGGAGGGGGTTCGGGGTCGGCAACGCGTGCGTGATGCCTCTGGTATTGCAAGCGCTCATAGGCTACGGTAACCGCTTACCAACAGGTGGGCTGTATGCTTGTTTTCCAACTCAGTGGTATAAAAAAAAAAAAAAAACCCCTATCCCATCTAGTACAAACAATATATCATTCACATAAATCATGAAAAGCCACTCTCTTCACATTCACTCATCCACTGTTACCGACTCTACCTACACTCCCACTTTCTCTTAGACACTCTCACAAACAATCACACTTATAGCCATTTTACAAAGAACCCACACATCCATACCTACTATCACACCATATCACATCATACCTACTTCCAAACCACACTCATAATATATTCGTTTTCAGATACGTATACGTACCGAACAAGTCGGTCGCTTTATTTTATAGTACTTAGTTATACCTATTTAATAGTCTCTAAACTTTTTGCTACAACCTGAGCTACTACTGCCACCCAAACCTAAATCAAATACGAAAGACTACCACTTAGCCACCTACCTACCTTCTTTTTTATGTTTTCCTACTGCGTTGTGTATTACCTACCTATAAAGTATTTTTCTATGTATCCACCTACCTACTGTACCTACCTGCGTTGTGAGTCAAATAAAAAAAAAATCTTTCTTTCTTTCTTTCTTTCAAAGAGAGCTAGCCTCCACAACACAGGATATATTCCCTAGGGTGGAGGGTAGTGAACTAACTTTAACCTGAGAAATCTGCTCCACCCAACTGCTATCCTTACAATAAGCTATAATTTTATAAGAACAATAGTTTCAAATTTTTTTTATATAATAATAAAAAAAAATATGCGCCTTGGCTCAAAATAAGCCTGTACGGCCTATATCTTTATTCACTGAGATCCATTCATTTTATGACTATGATAACCCAGTCTGTTATTCCAACCAAACCAATTTATAGTATTAGCTGAAGGATGATTGGCCGCATTTTTAATTAACTTGTGGGCTAATCATTTAAAAAAGTAATTGGAAATTACCCTAAATGTTATTGGAAAGCTATTGGTGACATCTGGTGGGCTGAATATGAAATGAAATATTGCCTATTCTATTCAAAGAAAAATAAATAAAATTATTTGCTACTAGCTTGTGCCTGCAACTTCGACTGCGCGGTACATAAATCAAAAATAGCCTCTATCTATTCCATGTTGAGGCGGTTGAGAAGTTACGGTGTGATTGAACCACAAACATCGTCAAGAATGTACTAATCTCTGATGACTTTCAGAAAAAATCATTTGAAGAGAATCAATTGAATTTTTTTTCGTCAACATCTTCAGGTCATTCCTATATTATGATTTTTTTTATAATATCCCAAAAATTTTCGACTCCGACGGGATTTGAACCCGCAACCTTCCCCTAGATACGGGGATGCTCTAACCAACTAAGCTACGGAGACGCAGTAAACATAGTACCCCTTATCCCCATATGTTATTTTATAGTTTTAACTCACACGGATATAACTATAAAATAAAATATAACGATAAAGACCCACAAAAAAAAAAACAACTTCAGATTCCTGAATATTTATAAGTTTAATATCAACCTCTTTTTTGTTATCAACCTCTTTGCGTTTTGCTTACCTACTGAGGACGACAGTGGCCACCTACACTTTCGATTAAAAAACAAAAGTAAGTATGACATCCATTCATCATTAATAATAACTCATACGGTACTGACTGGCTGAATGACAATCAAACGTAGTGGTTTTATTCTCTTTGAAAATCAACGCAGAGCCTAATCAAAATCCTAAGAGTATGAAATTTTCAGGGTAGCTTCCTGTTGTAACGTATGGGTGCACAGAAAGGAATTCCCGACACACAACCCCTAAGTTTATTAGTAAGTTAAGTAACCGAACGAAGTCGCGGGGATAACCATACCATACCTCCGTCGACAAAAAAAATATTCGGCAAGTCGTGATTTCAAGAGATGATGACGTTTTTTTAAGTTTTACGGGACAAGTAGAAATCCCTCAGGAATTAAATTAATATGTGACCACCCCGGGATCATACTCTATACACCAGCGAAAGAATTATCAAAATCGGTTGTTTGCAGTGGATGATGATAATGAACATCAAATTAAACTGAAGTTTTACATAAATAAAATTGTATTAAGAACGTCTAACAATAAATGAGAGTTGGCGATTCGTCATTACCCATTTAAGTGGTAATTAGATATAGGTACTTGTGGTCTCATCTGGAAGATTTCATTCTCGGCAGGTCTGAAAATATAAAACAAAACATTTTTTTAATTTATTAACACCTATTTTTGCCCGATTCCTATATTAAATTAGCAAATACTGGCATAGCTATGACTGGCCTAATAGCTCAGTTGGTAGTAACTCTGCCTTCTGCGCTAAAGGTTGCGGGTTCGATTCCCGCACAGAACTAACATTTGTGTGATGAATATAGGTCTGAGTGTTAAATATTTATCTATCTATCTTATCTATCGGCTTCGAACACTGCCAAGTTCGTGGTCGCCATTCGAGAACCTTTACTTCCCAACGCTTGTCGGTTCTGCGAGCTATATGGCCTGCTCACTACCACTTCAACTTGCTAATTCAATTGTATTTAAAAAAATCATTATTATTTAGTCTCTCTAGCTGAAAAATAAATAAAACAAAATTATCACAATAAATTTATTCTCAGCTGGACTAACAGACAAATATAATACACACAAAGACCTTTGAAAAATAGAAGCTCCGTAGCTCTGTACCTTTAGCATTCGTTCCTTACGTTATCGAGTCACAATCAAATATTTAAAAAATATAAAAAAAAACTCCTCCCATCCTCACATCCTCACGTCATTCTCACATTTTTCATTGAAAATCACTATGTAAAATCTGCTATTTTGGGGTCAAATTAGTTCAAACTCAATTATGCAGCTGCTTTAGTTACCAGTATACCAGTAGTATAGTAAGTTCGACATCAAGTAGGTAGTAATCTTGTTCTCGAACGTGTAATAGTTAGTTATAGAGATTAAATATGTGAAAAAGTGGTGAAATACATAATAGTTTAGGTAATGCACAGCGAGATTTTCTCGTTCTGAATTGGAGCAGCCCGCCTGGCGAGGTAACTCCGCCTTATAGAAGATCGCAGCCAAATAACATTATTTGTTTCAAATAGTGTTGTGTTCCTGAGGTGAGTAAGGTTGCCAGAGCTCTTTAGGGGGGAAGGGGGTTCGGGGGTAGGCAACGCGTGCGTGATGCCTCTGGTATTGCAAGCGCTCATAGGCTACGGTAACCGCTTACCATCAGGTGGGCCGTAAGCTTGTTTGCCACCTCTGTTGTATAAAAAAACAAAAAAAAAACTTTTGTTAACTGATTTAAGGAGGGCCGGTGGTATACCATCTAGTCCTATGAAGCTTTTAGGTTTTAACTTTTTGATTCCTTAGAGAACATCCTTGGGCGTGAATTTAATTTTGTCACATTAATATTGTCAGCATTAAGCTTTGCAATCTAAGACAGAAACATACTTCCAAAAAAGTTGGCAAAAGCTTCAGCCGCCGCAACACCCGGACACGATTAAAAATGTTGCAACTAACCCGAACCCGGCCCAAAGTCGTGCTAAGTGAGGTATAGCTGGCCAAGATTACTCGGAAGGACGTTATTAAGTACTCCATACCCTCGGGATACTCTAACTCATCAAAGAACTTCCTTCTCTGATTCTATAAAAAATACTGTTTTTTTATTCAAATCACAATTTAGGCGTCGCTGGATGTCTTGGTAGGCGGCCGGAAACTCTGTTATGCCGTCGCGGTGTGCGTAGGCTTTTAAGGCTGTGTAGGGAGTAAAACCGTGTTCATACGACGCGTGATATGTCATCTAATATGTATTTCAAAATGATCCTCATAATTGATTTTATCCAGTAGAGATACGGATCATTTTGAAAAATAATAACTTTATTTACAGAAAGAAACTTAAAACTAATACAGTTGAGCCATCTAAAGACCGTTACAAACGATCTATAGATAGCTCAACTGATCCAGATCACTACCAGTCGGAAGCGTCCCCAAGACGCTGGCGGAATTGCCACGCTGGATGGCAATGCTAATGCGCTGGGCCAAATA
The DNA here is from genome assembly GCA_947579855.1 of Anticlea derivata. Lineage (NCBI taxonomy): Eukaryota > Metazoa > Arthropoda > Insecta > Lepidoptera > Geometridae > Anticlea > Anticlea derivata. The sequence goes on along the minus strand of OX388279.1, from coordinate 5,089,535 downwards.
AGAGCCAGCTCTCGGGTCACGCGTCGCTTCGATCAGACGTCTTGATATCTTTTTGAAAACCCGGAGGGCGCCGTTTCCCCACGGACCCAGGGTGAAAAATAATACATCTAGGTGAAATATCGCACGTCGTATGAACGCGGCATTAAAGCTCTACTCACCCGTCTCGATGGCCAATCCAAGATATCTTTCTTCTTATCATGTCGAAGCCCCTTTCAGATGGCGGAGCGTCGCAGCTACGACGCCTTCTAAAACAAGTCAATTGAGTTAGTCGGTTTGGCTTTGCTAATGGAATTCATAGACGAGTGTTTAAGAAGGTAGGGCACGAGATTTTCTCGTTCTAAATTGGAGCAGCCCGCTTGGGAGGTACCTCCACCTTACAGAAGATCGCAGCCAAATGACATTGTTTGTTTCAAATAGTGTTGTGTTCCTGCGGTGAGTAAGGTTGCCAGAGCTCTTTAGGGGAGGGGGTTCGGGGTCGGCAACGCGTACGTGATGCCTCTGGTATTGCAAGCGCTCATTGGCTACGGTAACCGCTTACCAACAGGTGGGCCGTAAGATTGTTTGCCACCTCAGTTGTATAAAAAAAAGTTATGTTATTTGGACCACCATGGGTTATGTTATAATGTACCCACCCTCACGACACACACCCCTAAAGGATGTAGCAAAACCACATACAGTGGTGGTCATCTAATTAGAAACACCTACCTGGGTTTATATTTTTATTGCAAATTCCCTTTCGAACTAATTTTTAACGTAGCATTGAGTGTTCCTACGTATTAAAATCGATGTATCGGATATTATATTGCATTGTTATACCATTTTAATAACAGAAAACAACGGTTGTTTTTCTAAAACTGAAAGTTATATTAATAACAAAATAAAAAACGAGATACAAACCGGACAACTAATTAGAAACACCAAAAAAATCATTACTTAAATCATTTTTAATTTGAACAAAACCCCAATAGTTTTGAAAAATACTAAAAATAATACATCCTTAGACAATTAGTATTTGGTAGGGTAGCCTTTATTATCAATAACAGCTTTGCAGCGACGCGGCATTGATTCAATCAATTTATAACAAGTTTCTACAGGAATACTTCTCCAAGCGTCTTCAAATGCACTGTTAAGTCCATGAATATTAGTAACGTGTTTCTGCGACAGGTTGGTCTTTATAGTGTGCCACAAATTTTCTATGGGATTTAAATCCGGACTATTGGCAGGCCACTCTAATACTGTCACGGATTGTTCTGTAAGAAACGCTTTAACGCTGCGTGCTGTGTGCTTTGGGTCGTTATCATGCTGAAATATCCAAGTTACTGGCAAATTTTCCTCGGAATATGGAATCATTGTCTCTTCCAAGATCTTTTTGTATTGATATTGATCCATTTGCCCTTCAATCTTTCTCACGGGACCAATCCCGTACCCTGAGAAACATCCCCACACCATTACATTTCCACCACCGTGCTTAACTGTCTTTTTAGTGTACTTGTTATTCAAAGCCTCGTTTATTGGTCGTCGTACATATCGTTTTCCATCGGAATTAATCAAATTAATTTTAGTTTCATCTGAAAACAAAACTTTTTTCTATTGATGAATAGTCCAACTGCCATATTTGCGAGCGAATGCTAGACGATTTTCTCTATGTTGCCTGGTTAGTAGTGGTACTTTTCTAGCGATCCTTCCTAACAATTTTCCTTCAACCAACCGTCTACGAACTAGTTTAGTGGACACGTGTCGAGGATCGTCTTCTGAAAATACCTCTTTTCTTATAACATTGGATCCTTTAAATGGGGACCCCTTAGCTAATCGAAGCATAAGCCTGGCTTCTTGAACTGTAGTCTTCCTGGGCCGAAGTTTTCTTGGCACGTTATTTGATGTTCCGTGTAGTTTGAAATTTAAAAAAGTAGTTTTAAAAAACGCGAGGGCGTTAAATATCATCTTTACGGAACATTCCAAATAATCGGCGATCTTTCAGTAACTCCATTTTTGTTTTAAATGAAAATTCACTATAATTTTTCTCGTTGCTGCATCACAGCTCTTATTTTTACCCATTTTTAATAAAACAACAATAAATAGTAACTTTTCGTAATGAGTTAGAAATGGCGGCAATATTTACAATGTGATTGACAATTGTGAGAACTGTATTTCAGTTTAAAAAATCAAATTTTGAACCAAGTCATACAATGTTTCTAATTAGTTGTCCATTCTGCCAGTCCTAACGATATTGATACTTTTTGTTTCACTGATATTTATTTTTATTGTCGTCTTGGTTGTCAAATATTATTGCTTGTAATTAAACTAGAGATATTAAAGTACATTGTAAAGTAGTGAAAAAAAAATTACCTCCTATTAAATGCTATAATAATGTTAGTTACTTTATAAAAATGTCAGGTGACTAGGTGTTTCTAATTAGATGACCACCACTGTATATATAATTACTTATAAATATAATAAAAAAGAACAAAAATAGCAAATTTCAAAAACATTGGGGAAAATTCTGATAAATAAATTGAATATTTTGTTTTTTTTTCTGGTAAAATTCTTTATTTTTGTTGATAGAATGAGCTTCTTTCGGGATGGTATACACGTTATGAATAATCTCTTGTATATTGATAGAAAAAAACGAACACTTGTAAATACTAAGTACTAAATATACAACGAAATATTTCGTACTGTCATAAATAAATAACACTCAACATTCACATAATAATAATTATAATTACCATTTATTTCAGGCAACATTAGTCTAGTACAGGATATTAAATACTACAGGATATAAACTACGGCCCATATAAATATATACCTTAGTCTAACATACATAAAATAAACCTACACACATACACACCCACACCTAAACAACACATAGTTCTGACTCCACACTAGTAGTCCCTGTATCGTAGGTATCAGAAATTACGGGTAGCAGGTATCAATCATGGCTTCCTACTTTCATGCACGTCACTGCAGCCCTGAACTGAAAATCAGCGCTGTTAACTCGTTAGCAGCACATGCTGAGCTCAGGGCTTTTCGTACTTACTGTACATGGCAGCGCTCTCCACGCACATACCTACGCCTGCTTTCTTTCTTTCTGTCCACTGCTATGGTTTTTGTATGTGTTCCCTTTGTTAGTATTCCTTTTGTTTTTGTTCTTGGGTACAGTTGGTACGAATGAATGATTTCTATTCGATGTATTCTATGCTTGTTTTTATTCTATTAAGTAGTAATGTTTTTATTCTATTAATGAATTTTGAGACTGTAAATTTGACTAATAATATTCTAATCTTATATCGTTGTAACCATAATGGCATTGTTTTTTTAATTTTAAAAATTTCGTATTTTTAAATAATGTAATCTATTATACGAAATAAAACATTTGCATGCTTGTGTAGCAAAAACATGTGCGTCCGCTTACTGCATAAGAACAGCGATTATATTGAACTACCATGTTTTAGTAAATAAACTGATTTCATTTCTTTACTATCATCACTACTGTTATTATATATATATAACACATACTTGTTACTTGTTTCATCTTCGGCAAGGTCTCCATTAAGGAGACAGTCCAGGAACTTTCCGTTGCACTGTGTACTGGTAAATAAGTAGGGCCCAGTGCATTTATAGTTATCCACCTTGAACACTGATGCCACACCGATGATCACTTCATGGCCCCCCACCCAGGTGACTAGAGGACTGCCGTGGTCGTTCTAAAAAAAAAACAAAATTAATACTTTTTTTTTTAAGTTTGTTTTTACGAGAGTTTGGCTATTTGATTATTTATTTATTTATTTATCAACAATATACACAAAAATTACAGTTAGCACCAATGCGCCGTGATATACAAATTTAATTAAAATAATTATGTCAGGATAAAATTAAATAGTGTTGGGAGAGACCCCGCGTTCCGATCCAAAGGTCGTGGGTTTGAATTACGGTCGTGCACCAATTTGGGCTAACTATGGATGCTATTACGAACAAAACAAAAAAGAATTACGAATATGCATCGTACGAATTGTGAGTTGTGGTCTGGACAAAAATAAAAAAATATATATTATTATGTACAAATTTATATTATTTATGATAAATGTTTGTTAGACTTTAAGGTATGTGCCGTAGGATAAGAAAAAATCCATCTGTTTTTTATTATATTGTTGCCTGAATGAAGTTATTGTATTGTATTGTAGAAATCACATAAAATAAAGCACTTTCAGTTTTCCCAATTTACCGGCTAAGTTTTTCAATTTTCCTTTCCCTAAAAACCTTATATTATTTCGGGCTATTTCAAACATTTCTTTCTTAATTTGCCAAATCGGTCCAGATATTCACAAACGATGCGCTTACTAACGATGCAAACACTCATTCCCGTCTCACGGGGACAAGCGAGTACTTCACGAGTATCAAGCCGTGTCATGTAATGTATATACTTATATAATAAATATAATTAGTTTCAAAAAGATCCTTACTTTAAAATTTGCTGACTATAGTCAATTTAAATTTGGACATTTGAGGGTGTTACGATACAGCACGATACCACAATCTTCAAAAAGTCAAACTCAAAATTAGCCGCACGCCGTTCGAACACAGCTTGACAGTCAATGCAAAACGAATGACTAACCTGACAAATACCACTTCCTTTTGTAAAACTGCGTCTCATATTTCCCTGAGGTGGTGTATGCTTCTTTTTTTTGCCGATTATCACAACCTTGCCTTGCTCTTCATCCGTCTCCTCCGCATCTTCTGTACTCTCCTCTATTTCTTCTGTTTCGTCTGGCACTATAATGGGGCTTTCTGTAGGTACTTCTATAGGAATCTCTACTGATTCTTCAACTGAGATCTTTGCTTTTGAATCTTCATTGCACTAGACGCAAGTGGATTAATATAAAATTGTTTTTTAAATTATCAAACTAGACGGCTTCGAACCCGCTTAGAATCGGCAATGCTATATCAACTACGCCATGGTCCGAATGACGCTGGCTTCGAAAATCCAGCGTGCGGAATCTTGTTTCCATACAGGGGGTGAAGGCTAAGGCTATATGACGACATGAGTAAGAAAGGAGTGAATACTGATTTGACGGCTGATTGAGGGGAGTGGAAGAGAAAAACATGTTGTGCCGACCCCACATGAAGTGGGATAAGGGCAGGGAGATGATGATGGGTGAAGGCTATATGTTTACTGTACACGCTTATAAAACTAACATCATCATCATCATTGTACACGAAAGGATTAAAGTGCAACTCTTAGAGGCTTCTAAGAGGCGCACTTTAATCCTTTCACTACACTGCTTGTTTTATATCATCAGGGCCACCATACCTAAACCTGGTCACTGACCAAGAAAGAATCAGTTACACGACAAGCAAGCAAGCATCATCATCAGCCCACATTAGTCCACTGCTGGATATAGGACTCCCCCAATACACGCTACTGAGCCCGGGGTTCGGCCCTTCTCATTCACTTACTGCCCACATTTTTTTTTTATACAACTGAGTTTGCAAACAAGCATACGGCCCACCTGTAGGCAAGCGGTTACCGTAGCCTATGAGCGCTTACAATACCAGAGGTATCACGCACGCGTTGCCGACCCCGTTGCCCAACCTTACTCACCGCAGGAACACAACACTATTTGAAACAAATAATGTTGTTTGGCTGCGATCTTCTGTGAGGTGGAGGTAACTCCCAGGCGGGCTGCTCCAAATAAGAACGAGAAAATCTCGCTGTGCCCTACCTCCTGTTAAACTGCCTTTCGTAGGTCATCACTCCACCCAGCCGAGGGGAACCCCAGACTACGTTTGCCTATACGTGGTCTCCACTCAAGAACTAACGTTACAACTAAAACTAACATACTTACTAATGGACCAGCCGCACCCGACAGCTTTTCATTCTCGGTAATACATCCTTCCATATCAGGTTTGGATTGCTCCCGCAGAAATCCCTTATCATCAATATTCCCAGGATCTAGAGTACAGATCATGTATTTGTCAATGATATGGAGGAGCTGGTTATTCTCCTCCGTCATATTTTTTGTTTTATAATGCTCTTTGCATTTCGTCTTGTCTAGAATAGTAGTGGATGCGTAGCGGAGTTTTTTAGAATTGTACGATTTGCTGTCGTCCAACTGAAAATATGTTTGTTTCGTTACCACAAAAACCAAACGCATATTTATCTAATTCAGCATAGCGATTTTCAAATCTAGTCTATCAAAATGCAGCAGAATCGAGACGTCAATATTATTGGCTGTCATGCAGTGTACCTACACGTCAAAGCTTGGAGTGACAGTCGGAAAGAGAAGCTTCCTGACCGCCGATCGAACCGCACGCGCATCGCGCCATATCGTGAAAGCCCGCCAAAGCTTTCAAAACCTATCGAACTTTCACGTGATATATCTCATTATTTATATCTGTTTGAACTGTGAACCCTTCTACTCCATCCCTTCATCATCAGCTCATGGACAATCGGAAAGGAAGCTCATCGAGGCTGGTTGCAGTCCAAGGTAGGTTACCTGCATATACTGCTGTTCCGCTAGCCTAGACTTGAACATCGTTTTTTATCAAGAGTAAACCGTAAGACCTTCTTTCAAGGTCTCTCCAGAGTAGCAGAAAGCCATCATCTCCATTTCGGCTGATGCGTATGCTACAAAGTTTGTATATAAGCCGCAAGCCACACATGGGGTCAATTCTACTAACAAACTTCTCAATCGAAACGCAGCTAAACGATAACTTTCATCTAGCTCAGTTGGTAATAACTCTGCCTTCTGCGCTAGAGGTCGCGGGCTCGATCCCCGCACTGGACAAACATTTGCGTGATAAACACAAATGTTTGTTCTGTGTCTGGGTGTTAAATATTTATCTATTATTTAAATATCAGTCTCTGGTACCCATAGTACAGGCTATGCCTAGTTTGGGATCAGTTGATCGGGTGTAATATGTCCGGAATATTTATTATTATTATTATTATCTTTTTTCAGCTGCGTTTACGTTGCAGGCCGCAGGAAGTCCCCGCTGCTGTGTTAAGCAGTCCATTCCCCTTCCCCATAGATTTACAGAAACACTTCTTTGGGGGGATTTGTCTCAACACGCTGATGCGGTTTGGTGAGCGCAGATAAAGATATTTTTGTAAATAGGAATTCTGAGAAGAGGTAGGGCACAGCGAGATTTTTTCGTTCTGAATTGGAGCAGCCTGCCTGGGGAGGTACCTCCGCCTTACAGAAGATCGCAGCCAAATAACATTATTTGTTTCAAATAGTTATATGTTGTGTTCCTGTGGTGAGTAGGGATGCCAGAGCTCTTTAGGGGGGAAGGGGGTTCGGGGTCGGCAACGCGTGCGTGATGCCTCTGGTATTGCAAGCGCTCATAGGCTACGGTAACCACTTACCATCAGGTGGGCCGTAAGCTTGTATGCCACCTCTGTTGTATAAAAAAAAAAAAAAAAAAAAAAAAAAAAACTGCTGCCAATCCCATAGTCACCTACTACGACATCCACGGGTAGAAATGGAGTGGCCTATTCTTGAGCCGGGGCCACTCAGGCATAGTGATAGGTATAGGATAGTAAGAAAACTAAAAAAAGTTAAAAATTTAATTATTTAGTTTAAAATTTAAAAAATGTTTGGAAACTCATTTAATTAAAAACTGTTTTTACTCTTTGAATGAGTTCCTAGGTACTCAATGATTTTTGTTTAGTTTTATAATTTCGTTTATTTTTCTAGGTAATTATTAGATAGGATATTTTAATTAAGAACCAGGTTTTAGTACAATAAAATATAACATGTAAATATTTAATTGTATAATTAGTATCTAAATGCTTATCGCGCCTCCTAGTGTAATATTGCTGTGCCCTAATAGGGTTTATGTTTGAAACAAAAATGTATCCACAACACCCCATTGTAACAAAATAAGTGCAATAAAGATTTTGAATTTGAATTTGAAAACTCACCGAACGCCACTTCTCCATATGCCCCCACCCGAGCGCCATAGTCTCCACTTCAGGCGCTTGGTACTTTTTCTCATAGTTCACTTGGATCAGCGCCGGTATGTATGAGCAGTCTGTTTTATATGACTCGTCAGTGAAGTCGAAGGGAGACTCCACTTGTACTACAGCTATGTCTAAAATTGCCCACTTCTCTATCCTAGTGAACTCTAATTCATATGCTGAAAAAATAGGTTACTTTCACAAGCTTTCGCATTTATAATATTAATAGGTTCAACCCGCAACCCTTGCATCTCACACGGGCACTCACCCGCAACGCCAGGTTCAAATTTTTTTCTCACCTTTAGGCACGCAGGTCAGTATCACTTTCTTCTTATGTTTCTTAGTGCAGCGGTTGTGGTCAATATCTTCAGCTTCCACGAAGGTATTATAACCAGCTATAACGTACATATGCTTAACGTCCTCCACGCATGCTGCTGCCGTGAGGACAAAGTTACTTGAGACAATAGCCCCGCCGCACGTCCAGCCATTGTACTTTCTTACGGAGGTAGCGGCTTTTAACAAATACACCTGTGAGCAATGATGTTTTTATGAAACAAACGAGGCCCCAGTCCTAAATAATAAATAAATAACTATTCCGGACATATTCACACGTTCAACTGATCCCAAACTAGGCATAGCCTGTACTATGGTGACCAGAGACTGATATATATAATAGATAAATATTTAACACCCAGACACAGAACAAACATCTGTGTTTATCACACAAATGTTTGTCCAGTGCGGGGATCGAACTCGCGACCTCTAGCGCAGAAGGCAGAGCTACTACTAACTGAGCTATGAGGCCAGTCGGAATGTTCGTGGGAAAAAAAATAACAACCAAAAGTCACATACATAGTCCTGACCCCACACTAGGATTTCCAGTGTCGTCGTGGGTATCGAAACTACGAGTGCCATAGAAGTGTCAGGTGCCTAATCTTAGGTGAAACAGGCGTGATTCTATGTGTGTATGTATGTAAGGCCGTGGTGGCCCCGGCTGAAGAATAGGCCCTTCCATATCTACATATCCGCGGATGTCGTAAGAGGCGACTATGGGAAAAAAGGTAGGGGATGGACAGCAGCGTCACTCATTTTAACAACGATAGCTCTAACTGCGCTCGCCAACCCGCATGCCCAGCGTGGTGAGTATGGGCTAATCCCCCCACATGATGAGGAATTTGCTCTGTCTGTGGGGGAGGCCATGTTCAGCAGTGAACGTCGTACGGCTGAAATGATGATGATGTATGTAGTAACGGAACTAGAGTGGTAAAAACAATATTTTGAACTAAATTATACTCAACAGCATATGGCTTGTCCTTTGTTACTTCTAGTCCACCGTGTATTCGACGCTCTGCGGGAGTTGCTGAAATGTTTAAAACACGGTGTTTTCGCTTTTCACACATTAAAAAAACATCTACAAAAGTAAAAAAAAAACAAATATGAAGGTGATTTATAATATGTATACCATCATCCCGAAAGGGGCTTATTTCCATTCAAAATTCATTGATTATCGTTTCTTGCAATCATATTATTTAAATAACGTATCATGACGTTTATCTAAAGGAAATAATAATAAGCCTAAAAGTGACTTCAAAAGCCTGTTGAAAACCATTGTGATTGGCCAATCTATGATTGAGGTAGGTGTCCTCAAAGTAAATAATAAATCTTTTTATTGGGTTGGAACTATTTGGAACTAACTTCCAATAACCCAAGCAAGCTGTGGCACACATAATGTAATGGCAATTTTATGGTACCGTCGAGATGGTCTTAATGATACAGATGGAAGGTGGCTATAGGATATCTGTTCCGACGGACGTAGTACTACCGAATTTGTTAGATGCATCTCTGTAGCCGCCATTATAAGTACACGCTTTACCGACTGATTGCGCTCTTCATCACGTAGATAATAACACAGGATGACTGCCTGCTTGCAACGTGCAAGCACACAGCACATCATCATCGGCCTGATGAAGTCCACTGCTGAACATAGGCCTCCCCCAAAGAGTGCCATGACGAACGGTCTTCAGCCTTCTCCATTCACCGACTTCCCGCAACCTTCACAATGTCGTCGGTCCATCGGGTGGGCGGCCTTCCAACACTGCGTTGTCCGGTTCACATACCATAACATGTGCGCAGCACATAGTGTGGAGGAATAACTTAACCATGAACATCCGCTGTCGAAATCATTCTTTCTCACGCAAAATTATATGAGACTGGAGTGGGGCCCCACGCGTACACTTTTTACAACTTTCGCCTTCAGACGCTGGCTTTTTTGCGAGCTCGCACAACACAATTTCAAGGTAAAGCGCGCACGTGTTAAGTTGACTGCTCTTGTTTCGCATAAAATCTTTCTATAATAATCTATGTAACTGGATAAGAAACTGGCGCGCACTATATTGAAAGAAAGAAAGAAAGAATTATATGGTAATTATTTATAAAAAAATCTTACAATGAATGAGACACCATAAAACTAAAATATGGTACGCTCTTATCACGCACATTTTCAGTATTTCCTAGATTCATTTCAATATACAATACAAAGCTATTAACCACGGCTCGATGGAAACGTTAATAAGGAAAACCATACTGATTTAACTTCTAGCATTGTTATGTTTAACTTTAGAAACAATGCTTATCGCACGCTAAAAATTCATAAGTACATTAGTAGTGAGTATCTATGGATTTTTAGCTTGCGATTGTTAAATCACTCACTTACAGTGGTATCATCATTTCAGCCGTACGACGTTCACTGCTGAACATGGCCTCCCTCACAGACAGAGCAAATTCCTTATCATGTGTGTTTTGCCCATACTCACCACGCTGGGCATGCGGGTTGGCGAGCGCAGTTAGAGCTATCGTTTTTAAAATGAGGTACGCTGCTGCCCATCCCCTAGCTTTTTTCGCTTAGTCGCCTCTTACGACATCCGCGTATAGAGATATGGAGGGGCCTATTCTTTAGCCGGAGCCACCACACTTACAGTGGTAAGAGAGTAATAATTCCACCTGACGCTCTATAATAAATCCTCTAGAATAGATTTAACAATACCTTGCAATTTATATATTTCATTATCATTTCATTTTTTTTTTTTTTTTTTAACATCATCATCATCATTGTGTCAGCCGAAGGACCCACTGTTGAACATAGGCATCCGCTATAGATTTACAGCGTGACCGACCTTATACGGCTTGCAACCAAAAATCATTTGGGCGGATATGCCCATACTTGCACGCTGGGCATGTGGGTTCACGAGCGCTATTATTGACAGGGAACGCTACTGCCCATACCCCATTTTTTTCCCCTAGTCGTCTCTTACAACATCCACGGTCAGTAATGGAAGGGCCTATTATTCAGCCACCACGGTCACCAGCACGGCCATTCATATATTTTACTGGCCAAGTATGTTAGCGACTAACCTTGTTAACATGGCCAGTAGCTATCTTATTAAAAGACAGGTTAATAAAATAGTAAATAATAATATTTTACCTTGGTTCGTTGGCAGCGTAAATGAAGTTTGAGATAATAAAAATAATATAAGTGCGAGTATGATTCGTTCTTTGAGGATTCCGTACCGTTATTTTAAGCCATCGATGTCGAGTTCTGTAGAGGCTTGAAGTTAATAAATAAAATTAATAAATAAATAAATAATCTCAGAAATCCAGTGTTCCATTATTTACCTAGTAGTGCATAACTGCATCCAAAAGTTGCCTTGAACATATCGCTCTCGGCAATAAGGCTGACAATTGTGTATTTTATTGTACCTCTTTGAGTTTAATATTATATTTGTATGCCTTGTTTCTTTTGTGTTGTGCTCAAAATTTCGCTTACCCTAAATTCTAACAACTGTAATCAACTGATAAAATATAGCTTGTGTTATTGAATTTACTTCAATTTCTCCAAAAAGTTCGACATGCTTAAAATTCTGCTGAATCTGTTTTTGATTTTAAAATGTTAGTATTGTCTCAAAAAGTGTTTCTGTAACTCAACTATCATCAGTTCAGCCGTCCACTGCCTCCCTCACAGAGTGCGTTTTTATCATTTCCTATCATGTGGGGCGAATTTGCCGATACTCACGCTGGGCACGCGGGTGATTTCAGTTAGAGCTCATCATCATCATCATTTCAGCCGTACGACGTCCACTGCTGAACATGGCCTCCCACAGACAGAGCAAATTCCTTATCATGTGGGGGGATTTGCCCATACTCACCACGCTGCGGCTACGGCATGCGGGTTGGCGAGCGCAGTTAGAGCTATCGTTGTTAAAATGAGGGACGCTGCTGCCCATCCCCTAGCTTTTTTCCCTTAGTCGCCTCTTACGACATCCGTGGATAGGTAGATATGGAGGGGCCTATTCTTCAGCCGGGGCCACCACGGCCAGTTAGAGCTATCGTTGTTCAAATAGGGGGGCGCTACTGCCCATCCCTTAGCTTTTTTCAAATAGCCGCCTCTTACGACATCCACGGGTATTAAAAAAGGGACATATTCTTCAACCAACTCAGATAAAGAAAATACTCATTACGATAATTATATTGTTTTAGTGTCGTCATGTCAGCGACGGATCACGAATGGTTCTATAGTAGACAGCACGATGGACACAAGTTTCCTGGTAAGAAAGGATAAACTTGCGCTAATTAACTAAAACGGGAATGCAGCCAGTGCTCTTGGCACCTTGCCGCATGTCCAAAATTAGTTGTTTAATTAGTTTCTATTTTATTTTGTAATTATTTGATTTTATATTTTATAGTGTGTATATAGTATGTATAAGTGTATATTTTAAAAATAAAGACGACTGACAAATACTTAAACTAAAACAATCCAGTTACGACTACGGCGACCGTCTGAGACGCAAGGGGTGCGGGTTCAATTCCCACTGCAGGACAAATTTTGCATGATCTGCAAATATTTGATCCGTGTATGGGTGCTGTGGTAAGGGGTGCGGGTTCAGTTCCTACTGTGGGACAAATGTTTGCATGATCTGCAAATATTTGATCCGTGTATGGGTGTTGTGGTACGTGGTACTCGTAGTTTCTGATACCCACGACACAGGGAATCCTAGTGTGGGGTCAGGACTATGTATGTGAATGTTGGGTGTTATTATTATTAGTTACCAAAAAGATACTAGGGTGGTTCATCAATTATTCATCAAAAAGGATTCATCATCATCATCATCAGCCTGTAGAAGTCCACTGCTGGACATAGGCCTCCCCTAAAGAGTTCCACGACGAACGGTCTTGAGCCTTCTCCATCCACCGACTTCCCGCAACCTTCACAATGTCGTCGGTCCATCAACGCCTTCCAACACTGCGTCGCCCGGTTCGTGGTCGCCATTCGAGAACCTTTACTCTCCAACGGTTATCGGTTCAAGTTGTAGATCACTATGTCTATTTGGGTCAGACGATTCAACTATGTAGGTAGGTCCAACTTCGACAAAGAGGTCAACCGACGAATCCAACTCGGATGGGCAGCGTTTGGGAAATTTCGTCATATCTTCTCGTCGGAGATACCGCAGAGCCTCAAGACGAAAGTCTACAATCAGTGCGTGTTGCCAGTGATGACATATGGCACTGAGACTTGGTCGTTAACTATTGGCCTCATACACAAGCTCAAAGTTGCACAACGGGCTATGGAGAGAGCTATGCTAGGAGTTTCACTACGTGATAAGATCCCAAATGAGGAAATTCGTAGAAGAACCAAGGTTACCGACATAGCTCTCAGAATTACTAACCAAAAAGGATTAGTATGGGGGAAATCTGAAATTACAAGAGATAGATAAATTTGATGGATGAACCATGTCGTCGAATTTAAAGAAACACTGCATTCATAGATTTAAAGAAAAATTCTACGCAATTCTGGAATCAAACCCGGTTACAGGGGAACAGGCATTGCTTCACATAGTTTATACCATACCAAAAATAGGTATCTAGTAACATTAGCTGTTGTTTTAGAGGAGGTAGGGCACAGCGAGATTTTCTCGTTCTGAATTGGGGCAGCCCGCCTGGAGTGGTACCTCCGCCTTACAGAAGATCGCAGCCAAATAACATTATTTCTTTCAAATAGTGTTGTGTTCCTGCGGTGAGTAAGGTCAGGCCAGAGCTCTTTAGGGAGGGAGGGGGTTCGGGGTCGGCAACGCGTTGATGCCTCTGGTATTGCAAGCGCTCATAGGCTACGATAACCGCTTACCAACAGGTGGGCCGTATGCTTGTTTGCCACCCTAGTTGTATAAACATTTACATAATCTATTTTATTTACAGAAAGAAACTTAAAACTAATACAAGTTAGGTAATATTAACAAAAAACACAAGAAACAGTTGAGCCATCTAAAGACCGTTACAAACGATCTATTGATAGCTCAACTGATCTAGATCACTACCAGTCGGAAGCGTCCCCAAGACACTGTCGGAATTGCCACGCTGGATGGCAATGCTAATTCGTTGAGCCAGCTCTCGGGTCACGCGTCGCTTCGATCAGACGCCCTGATATCTTTAAATGTTTTCAATAGGTGTACATTGTAGCAGCAAAGGCAGATGACAATGACCCAGGCTGGCTGTGTGGGGGTAGCATCATCCACCCCTCCCTAGTGCTGACGGCAGGATCGTGTTTGCATGCACGCGCTCAGAAAATGTACGTGATACCTGGCTATAGGCATTATGTGAATAATGATCGCCTAGATAATGACACTTGTACTCATAGGATGAAAAGGAGGATTGTGTCTTATTGTGTAGCTAAAAGTAAGTTCATCATCATCAGTACTCGCTTTTCGAGATCCTTTCTCCCCCATACGTGCAAGTTGTGGAATAAGCTTCCTTCCGAGGATTTCCCTCTAGCCTACCAAATGAAAAGCTTTAAGAAAAATACAAAAAGATTTTTCCAGGGCAGGCAACGCATTAGCAATGCTCCAGGTGTTGCAGATGTCAATAGGCGACGGTAGCCGCTCTCCCCTAAAGAGCTCTGGCAAACTTACTCACCGCAGGAACACAACACTGTTTGAAACAAATAAGGTTATTTGGCTGCAATCTTCTGTAAGGCGGAGGTACCCCCAGGCGGGCTGCTCCAATTTAGAACGAGAAAATCTCGCTGTGCCCTACCTCCTTTGAAAAATATTATTTATTTTATAGCACCGTCATTGTACGAGGTTTCGTCCAATGCATTGACCTAGTCTAATTTGTAGAGTCGACACTTCGTGCCGCTCAATGTTCAACTTGTGTAACCTAGATTATAATTTACATGTTTCATTGTTTTACCAAATAAATCAGTTGCGAATCAGAACTCCACGGGTTATAACATTTACATCCTAACAGTCATGGTATGATACGTTGTAGTGAGCGTTTATCTAATTCTAGATCACGCAAGGCCAGAAAATGGATGGTATAATGAAAATATACCAGACCAAGCGGCGCACATATGGATAAGGAATGACATAGGTATCGCGAGAATTGATACACCCATCGACTTTTACGACAACGATTATCTGAAGTACTGCTCATATCGACCCAGTTCTATTAGAACGAACTTCAATAGTAAGTATGAGCTAGCGGGTACCCAGGTGGTCGTTTTTGGATGGGGGCATACTGTTTATTTTAGACCGGTAAGTTTACTCAATATCTACAGTCTTACTCGTATGTAGGTGACGGAGTCAGCATTTTACGCGGCCTCGATTAAATGAGAGAGTGCTTAACTAAGTACCGAACAATTAAGACGCGGGTCGGAAACGCCAATCTATCTTTTTATTACGTAAACTTTCCACTTATAACTTTCTTATTAAACTAACTAAACTTGGCATCAGTGGTTTAACTTAACTAACTTTTCTAATCGTTTAGTCTAACTGGACTATACATTATTTGTTTCCGACTCACCACGCTGGGCATGCGGGTTGGCGAGCTGAGTTAGAGCTATCGTTATTAAAATGAGGGACGCTGCTGCCCATCCCCTAGCTTTTTCACTTAGTCGCCTCTTAGGACATGCGCGGATAGGTAGATATGGAGGGGCCTATTCTTCAGCTGGGGCCACCACGGCCACTCACGGTTACTCACTATTATTTCCTGGAGGAGAGGACCATGCTTGCGGGTAAAAGTCGCGCACCTTCTTTTCAGGAAGGAGATTTGACTGACTACAATGTATACGACCTGCGATACGCGTCATCAGTAATTATACCGAAGGACGTATGCATGAGTATGTTCACCACGGATTTCATGACGTACCGTATTAAGTTAAGCTTCGTGTGCGCCGAAGGCAGAGGCCACTTTGATGCGCATGGCAGAGACCAGACCATTCACGTACCGACCGTGAAGAAGTGCGCACAAAGAAGGAGTGGTGGTAACGATACAGTACGTATACATTTTCTGGCGTTCTAGGGAGCGCTGTAAAAAATGACATAGGCAGAACTTTTATTAGCTAGGGATACTCCACGCGTTTATTTGACAGTTTGACAGGCGCAATTTTGGCAGTTTATACGCGCCCTTATGAGTGCATAAGCGTGCGTATAAACTGTCAAAATTCGTTTAGACGTGATGATGCATCGCTTCACCTTACGGGCCTACGCACGCCGGGTAGGCATGGCAAAGTACTTTTATTTTTACTAAATTAAAACTTATCTCGCAAGAGATAAGAGATAAGAGATTAGAGAGGTAAGAGATTGCGGGAAGTCGGTGGATGGAGAAGGCTCAAGACCGTTCGTCGTGGAACTCTTTAGGGGAGGCCTATGTCCAGCAGTGGACTTCTACAGGCTGATGATGAAAACTTATCTAGTAGTAATCCTACTAATATTATTAATGCGAAAGTTGTGAGGATGTTGGAATGTTTATATGTTTGGATGTTTGCGGTTCAATCTTGACTAAACGGCCGAACAAATTTGGATTAAATTTGGTACTGAGATAGATTAAAGTTTGGAATAGAGTGTAGAATACCCCATTTGGAAAAAAGGAACCTTTATAATCCTATAGCTATGAGTATATACATTGTACTCCGTCTTGTCTGTCTGTCAAGACCCTTTTTGTCAGGAACGGCTCCCGCTATCAACTTGAATGTATGTATACCACATATAAAGATTTTAGAGCTTAAAGAGCGGCGTCCCCTACAGATTTCCAGAGCGACTTCCTAACATGTAGGGGAATTTACCTATACCTACTCGCCACGCGGGGCACGTGGTTGGCGAGCGCAGTTAGATCTATCTTTGTTAATAGGGAACGCTGCTGCACATCCCCTAGCTTTTTTCACTAAGTCACCTCTTACGACAGCCAGTGTTATTCCTACGTTTTTTTACAGGAAAATGATGGCAAGAATAAGACATGTTTTAGTGCAAGCAACTCTGAAGAAACAAGTTCATACAATGACACGCTAAATGTTAACATTAATGCAACCACAAGACGACATGGCTTTTGTCAGGTAAGTACTATCACCAAAATTTCCGCCTTACCAATTTTGAAACTGTTTCGCTTGTACACGGCTAAGTAAGCCTGTCCGGCCCATCTCTTTATTTATTGTGATCCTTTGAGGGTGAACCATTCATTTTATGACTTTGATTACCCAGTCTGTTGTTCAGTTGCAACCAAAACAATACGAACATATTGTTAGACAAAAACTGTACTTTTTATGATTACGCATTTACGCAAGCAAGGCACAAATCACTTCACGCAAAATACACCCTTAGGGTGGTAAGGCGGAATTTTTGGTGATAGTACAAATACAATCGTTTATTTGAGTGCTTGTCTTGCCACTGATTCTTTCTTGGTCATCCTGTATTAGGTCAGTAACCAGGGGAGGTATGGTGGCCCCAAAAAGGTCCTATGACCATCGATGAAAGAATCAGTTTAGTGAAAGGAACCTTCTGCGTGCGCCTCCCTTTCGTGTAAAGAAGTTTATTATTAATTTACATAATATGGTCCTAAAGCTATGCTAATAATTTAATCAGCCTTAAATCAGGCGTTCAAATATTGATTCTTGTCATAATTTAATTACAATAAATCGCGAGAAACTAGTTTTTAAGACATTTCAAAGTGATCCTAGTGATTTAACATAAACATAAATTTACTAAATTAAGAATAAAGAATAGATTAAAATATAAAACTTTTTGTTTTAAATCATTTTTACTATGGCATGAGTTACGTTTTTCAAAATGGCGTCGGCCAATAGTCGGTAAAACTCCTCACAAATTAATGTGAGAAGTCCATTGGAATAGAATAGAATATAACTTTATTGTACACCAAAAGAAAATACACAATCAAGGAAATAAAAAAAAATTACATAAAATAGTGTGACAATGGGCGGCCTTAGCGCTAAAAGCGATCTCTACCAGGCAACCTTTGGATGGACAGGATATACAAAGTAGAAGAGGACGGTGGCGCACATAATAATAATAAGTGAAATAAAACTTATAATATAAAACTACAAACCCTACATACTAATATCATAAATGTATAGATAAGATATATAAAATATACATAATAAATATATAATATATACATAAATAAATTTAGATAGGTATATAGATAGAGACATACAGACCAAAGAATATCAAGGAATACATACAAATACATAATTTAAAGTTTATACAAGTGTTAAGATGGAGAAGAAAGTGAAGACAAGTAATGTTGGAAAACTAAGTTTTTAAAGATAGGAAGAGACTGACCATGCCGGATTGAGACTGGAATAGCATTCCAGAGTTTAGCAGCTTTGCAAGTGAAAGATCTACCGTAGAAATCTGACGTGTGAGTGGGAGTTTTCAGATGAGCGCAAGGATCGAGGATTGGAGAGGTGAAGGAACTCAAAACGTTCCTTGAGGTAAAAAGTAAATTCAACTTTTTTTTTATACAACTGAGGTGACAAACAAGCGTACGGCCCACGTGTTGGTAAGCGGTTACCGTAGCCTATGAGCGCTAGCAATAGCCAGAGCCATCACGCACGCGTTACCGACCCCTCCCCCCCTCGCCCCTAAAGAGCTTTAAGTCATAGTCAAAGGTTTTTATTTCAATAAAATCACTAGGATCACTTTGAAACTGGCAACCTTACTCACCGAACACAACACTATTGAAACTGAAACAAATAATGTTATTAGGCTGCGATCATCTGTAAGGCGGAGGTACCTCCCCAGGCGGGCTGCTCCAATTTAGAGCGAGAAAATCTCGCTGTGCCCTACCTCCTCCAAAAATGATACTACATGTGTACCTAATTTAATTTACCTACAGAATGACCACGGCGGGCCTTTGGTCAGATGGATCGGTGGCCATCGATATGTGATTGGCATCGCTTCAACATTCAAAGTGAACAAGCAGATGGAATGTATGGGCCCGTACCTTTACACGAGCACTTCGTGCATGAGTGCATTTATCGATTGCATAATGCAAGAACAGTACGTTAATCATTGATTTTTATAGTATCCTAAAAAGACTCATCATCATCATTTCAGCCGTTGGGCGTCCACTGCTGAACAAAAGCCTCCCCCATAGATTTCCAGAAACAATCATATGGGGGGATTCGCCCATACTCGCCACGTTGGGCATGCGGCTTGGCGAGCGCAGATAAAGCTTTGGTTAATAGGAAACGCTGCTGCATCCCCTAGCTTTCTCCCTAAGTCGCCTCTTACGACATCCACGGATAGAAATGAAGGGGCCTATCCTTCAGCCGGTGCCACCAAGGCACGTTATAGACTAAAAATAAGAAAAAAAATCAGAAGACGTACGACGAAATTTTCCGTTGGTGTGCGGATAGCCTTAAACCGATTGGGAGTCCCAAAAATTGTCACCCAGACTATAAATGGCTTGGTAGCTTAGTGGGCTAGAGCGTCCTCGTATCTAAGGGACGGTTGCAGGTTCAAATTTCGGCTGTCGTTTTTTGTTTTGGATATTAGAAAAATCATGGTCATTTACTAAGGCGGAGGTACCTCCCAGCATGCTGCTCAAATTTAGAGTGAGAAAATCTACCTCCTCCTTTAGATCATTTGAATCCTCTCGATATTTTATAATTTTTGAATAGTGATAGATAATTATTATAAAAACCAAACCTTTGTCTGCAGGATCACTCACACTCGAAGAACAGCTTCAAAATGCGGCGGCCTAGGTGCAAATTACAAAATGCTAGAAACAGTAGTTGATTGGTCAGATGAAGATTTCTAAAATATAAAAGAACAAACTTTCGTATTCTGGAGTGCATACAAATGCAAGCAATTGCAAAAAAACCCAAAGCAACATTATTTTGTTTGTCCAATGTAGTTCACGCAATGGACCAACGACATTGTGAAGATTGAGGGAAGTCCGTTGATAGAGAAGGCTCTAGAAGTCTAGACCGTTCGTCGTGGCACTCTTTTGGGGTAGCCTATGTCTAGCTGCAGTACTTCTTCACGCTGGCATTTGCTGAAGCTCACCATTTGTTTTTTTTTTATCTCATTTTTAAAAATTATACCTGGTTATTTTTCTTTTGACCCTGTCCTTGTGCACCACACTGAAGCTCTACATTCCAGTATGTCAAAAATGTTCATCAAATAAATTATGTGGGGTATCATGTGAAAGAGTTTAGTTCATACATTCCAAAACGATATTCATTTTTAATCTAGGCCATGTGGTCTAGATAGTGTGGTATCTCAAAACCCATGTGGTGAGATACAACGACAATACTTACTGATATCTAATGTGAATACTATCTCAAAAGGCGCTTATTCTATCAAAAGGTAGAAAATAAGCGAAAAACATATCAAAATTTCAAATTTGCTGTTTTGAAACTTATTAAGCGTACGAGAAGTTCAACAACAACAAACATTGCTACCAAAACAGCTGAATTTGAACATTGAATTTGAACAAACACCAGATTTTTGCATAGTATTTTTTCAATGAAAAGTGTCGATTTTCCAAAAGTCGTAGAACAAACTTTTTTGCCCACTGATTGTAGAATAAGCTCTTCTGGGGATAGTATAGGTACTGTAGCTTGCAATCAGATTTCACAACAAGAAGACATTTCACAACAAAATGATGGTTCAGTGCTGAAAATAGTGTATTAGTATACATCTCTATTTTCAGCACTGGACCAAAAAATGGCACAAGTTGATACATCATAGTTGATGTATCAACTTGTGCCATTTTTTATTTAATCGTGTATCAACCATCGTCAACTGTGTTGTGGCATAATTTTCAAAATTATGAAATGTAATATTCATCTTATTGCAATAAGATGTATACATTTCATAATTTTGAAGAACAACCTATACCTACACCTATACCTATACCTAAAACAACCTATACCTACAATACAGTTGCCTGTAGGCGACTGTATAGTAGGTATAGGTTGATATGGTTACGAATATACCTACGTTACGAAATAAAGCTATCAACGACCATCAATGATTGTCACATTTTGTAAAACCATGCCTTTGTATACTTAGGTATTTGAGTGTCAATCCTATCCTACTAATATTATAAATGCAAAAGTTTGTGAGGATGTTTGGATGTTCAGACCCGGAACTAATATTTGCAGATCATGCAAACATTATTCCCGCAGCGGGAATCGAGCCCCCCTTGCGTCTCAGACGGGTACTGAAGGCTAAGAATGGATTAGATCCAAATTGAATTTTACAGATATTTAGGTACATTTGCAATAATCTTAAGCCAAGCAGTAAAGCACGGTTCGTTAGAACCGTAGATGAGGTTTAGATAAAATGAAACACGGCCAAGTGCGAGGAGGACATATGCCCTGAGGATTTTATAAGAATCATTTGTTAAAACTTGTAACAGATAATTTCATTCATCAGATTAACAGTATACAAGGTGATTCATAATATGTAGGTATACTATGCCAAAAGGGGGTTATATACAAAAATACAAATACAAATATATTTTCAATTAAAAACATGCTTACAAGTACATTTGTAACTCTGCCTTCTGTTTTAGTTTATGTAAAAACTGTATTACAGAAAGCAGTGCTTTCCCCGAAACTATTATAGATAATAAGAAAGAGTAATATTTTTTTCCCCAACTTTCTAAATTAGCTGTAGGTATTTGGTATTTTGTTAACTTTTTTACTAATTACTAAGCGTACGAGAAGTGGCATCAAGATTTGAAGGTCGAGGGTCGGAAGGTGGGTCACTAGCAACACTCCACCAGCTGGTTCAATGATCACAACCTTCCTTTACTCGAATAAAATATACTATTCTATCAATAAAAAATAAAAATAGAAAACTAAACTTTATCAAATCAGCTTTTTCGCTCGTTTTAAGTAGGTATAACTCTTAAATAATATACTTATTTATCTAAGGTAGGTATAACTAATATAAAATGACCAAACTCAGATCATTTCAAACAGAATTTATTTGTTGTTTCCATTTTGGTCAAAATATTATGAGACTTCATGAAAATATCGAAAATGCACTAAGAAAGTTTCCTCGATACAAGAACAAAGATGGCGACTTGACTCTACTTCTTATTGGTAAAACAACGACCGCGAAGTGCTTTGATTGGCTGCCAATTATCAATGCAAAACTAAATAATAAAAGGTCTATCTATCCACGGTAGTAGACAAGTTCAACATAATTATGATTACTACCTAAAACAGCTGACAAATTGAGGTTTCAGATAATCAGATAAAACGAATATAAATGTTTCCGCTGAGAATATAAAATAAAAGTGCATTTATTCACTAAGAATTCCTACATACAGTTATAAAGATACAATAATTACAGAAAACCAAGTTATGGTATGTAGGTAGACAGGTGAAATGGTCGAGGGCTCAGCTACGCTGCTTTTCAGCCTCGCCATAAAATGTCTGCTGTCGTCACAGCAGGTTTGATCCTCGGAAGCCATCAGCCGCTATCAGGCGATGAAGAGAAGGGCACAGAGCATTATTATAACCTATGTAGGTAGGTAAGTACGGTATAACATCGAGCTAGCAGCATATGGCATCCATAATATACATATGTTATATACCTATCTCAGTATCGTAATACAACACAAAATAATACGATTGGCTTATCATCAATGCAATATCATGGTTGATTAAATCTAAAAAAAGCCAAACTGCCTCGCTATGCAACTCTTTCCAATACTCAAGTCTTATTTTATATTATATTGTTTAAAATGTTGAGTATCAAATCCTAATAATTTATTCTTTTAGCGTTGAGTACAGTTTACTTAGAGTGTGAATAAGTTTTTAGTGCAAAACCTTAATCTGTTGTGGTTGGGCACTGGGTCGGAATCGCCTCAACTCAAGCGGTTTAGCATTGTATGAAACTCCATACTGCAACGCACACTATCGCCTCACTTCAGGACATGGACATGACGGGATTTGTTTTCGGGGTGAAGCCATTCCGATACGTTGCCGAGGCGATTTGATTTACACTGTGATGGGCCCTGCTGAAGACTAGGCCGTTCCTTATCTACCTACCCGGAGCCAATAGCTAGGGGATAGACAGCGTAGTGAGGAGGAGGAGGTAGGGCACAGCGAGATTGTCTCGCTCTAAATTAGAGCAGCCCGCCTGGAGAGGTACCTCCGCCTTACAGAAGATTGCAGCCAAATAACATTATTATATTTAACATTATTTGTTTCAAATAGTGTTGTGTTCCTGCGGTGAGTAAGGTTGCCAGAGCTCTATAGGGAGGGAGGGGTTCGGCAGGCAACGCGTTATCAATGCTCCAGGTGTTGCTGATGTCAATAGGCGACGGTAACCACTTACCATCAGGAGGGCCGTAAGCCTGTTTGCCTCCGTATAACATAAAAAAGTGAGCATGGGCAAATTCCCACATGGTGGGAAGTCGCTCTAAAAATCTGTGGGCTCTGAAAAAATGGAGCCAGTGTCAGCAGTGACATACTACGGCTGAAATTATGTTGAATTATTTTGGAACGCAAATACCTTATCATCATCCTCTTCCTGCCCTATCCCACGACATGTGGGGTCGGTACAACATGTATTCTACTTCCATTTCCCTCCATCAGTCGTCATCTCAGCACACACTCCATTCTTACCCATATCCACTTTCAAACAGTCCATCCATCTTTTCTTTAGCCTACGTTTACTCTTACATCCATACACATTTATATCATGGAATCTTTATGATGGTCCATTTTTTTACCACAGCATCTTTGAGTGAAAGGAGAGTATCAGATGGAAGCAGGACAAATGCTGATAAGCCTTACATGGTAATTTCTTTAAAAAAATGCCTTTTTATGCATTTTTTTATAACTGCTTTTTTTCTATCTGCCCCCTATACCAGCAACTAGATTCCTACCAGAGGCATATAAGAGACTTAGAGTAAAATGTAGGTACAATGTAGAGCTAGAGCCGGGTTGCCAAGTGGGAGATACATCGACTCTCAATCTGAGGGCCGTAGGTTCGAATCACGGCCGCGCATCAATGGATTTTAAAATATATGCGCATTAACACGTGATCGTGACGTTGAGGAGTAAAGGTTCTCGAATGGCGACCACGAACCGGGCGACGCAGTGTTGGAAGGCCCCCCACCCGATGGACCGATGACATTGTTAAGGTTGCGGGAAGACGGTGGATGGAAAGGCTCAAGACCGTTCGTCGTGGAACTCTTTGGGGGAGCTCTCAGCTGTGGAATTCTACAGGTTGTTGATGATGATGAACACGTGATCAGAATGGTGAAGGAGAACATCGCGAGTTTGGTAAAATTATGGCCTTGAGTACAAATTAAAATCGTTTTGGAATGTATAAACATAAACAAATAACATTATTTGTTTCAAATAGTGTTGTGTTCCTGCGGTGAGTAAGGTTGCCAGAGCTTTTTGGGGGGGAAGGGGTTCGGGGATAGCAACGCTTGCGTGATGCCTCTGGTATTGCAAGCGCTCATAGGTAACCGCTTACCAATAGGTGAGCCGTATGATTGTTTGCCACCTCAGTTGTATAAAAAAAAAATAACTACAAAAAAAACCCTTTTTTTTCCTTTAGGTCTACATCGTCCAATCCAACCAATCTTCAGAAAACTTTGACAACTGGTTATGCGGCGGCTCCCTTATTTCAACCTGGCAAGTTATCACCGCCGCCTCCTGTCTCGTGCAACAGACCCGTGTGTACGTCATAGCTGGCTACAGGAAGTACGTAAATGGTAGAGGCATAGAGTACGATTCGTGCACAAGGACAAAGAAGAACCGGGTTATGAAGACTTGTGTGCCACGGAGTGAGTAGCTCCAAATAGAACGCGTTCTTAGCGCGCGTCAGTGCGCTTGCCTGACGCCGCGCTATGTACAATATGTTTTTACATAATATTAAATGACACAATGACGGGTTCGATTCCCGCACTGGACAAACATTTGTGTGATTAACACAGATGTTTATTCTGTGTCTGGGTGTTAAATATTTATCTATTCATATTTATCTATTAATATTGGTACCCTAATGGATTCTGTCACCTTCCATCTTGCAACCTGTCTTCGGTTGGGTGCGCGTTGTTGTGCACCTCATCAGTGCCAGTGTGGTACGGCGGTCGATCAGCTCGGTCACCACGGATTATCGTGCACTAGGGCTGCCGGAAGAATATCCCGCCACGCTAGCCTTAATGACATCATCCGCCGGGCTCTTACCAGCATTAACGTCCCAGCCATTCTCGAACCGAATGGTCTGCTACGTGATGATGGTAAGCGGCCTGACGGTATGACTTTGGTCCCTTGGGAGAAGGGTAGGCCTATGGTGTGACACGCTACTTGTGTTGATACACTAGCGCGCACACATCTTCCGGGGACATCAGTTAGGGCGGGTGCGGCGGCAGATTCGGCCGAGGATCTCAAAAGGCGCAAATATGTTAGTCTTGATAGGGCTTACATATTTGAGCCTTTTGGGGTTGAGACCCTGGGTCCGTGGGGAAACGGGGCCCTCCGGGTTTTCAAAAAGATATCAGGACGTCTGATCGAAGCGACGCGAGACCCGAGAGCTGGCTCTTATTTGGCCCAGCGAATTAGCATTGCCATCCAGCGTGGCAATTCCGCCAGCGTCTTGGGGACGCTTCCGACTGGTAGTGATCTGAATCAGTTGAGCTATCTATAGATCGTTTGTAACGGTCTTTAGATGGCTCAACTGTTTCTTGTGTATTTTGTAAATATTAACTTGTATTAGTTTTAAGTTTTTTTCTGTAAATAAAATTTCTTTTAATATTTATTAATTATTTATCTCTGGTACCCATAGTACAGGCTAGGTAAGCCTAGTTTGGGATCAGTTGACCTTGTGTGATATGTCCGGAATATTTATATTTATTTATTTATATCGCACGCCGTTTGAACACTGCTTTAGACAAAATTATTTATGTTGCAGCTTACAGTTTATCTTACACAAACCGGACCATGTGGTCGGAGTTAGACATCGGCGTAGCATTTGTGGAGAAACCCTTCCTCTCCAATGACCAGAGCTGGCTGGAGCACTGCTCCTACATTCCGCGTCCCATTCGAATTAGTTACAATTTCGATTTGCTTGCAATTGGTACTGATGTGGTGGCTTTTGGATGGGGCGGATCATATATGAGGATTGTACGTTATTACCCGTTTATGTGATTCAATGTATGCTATTCCGAAAGGGGCTTTTTTTATCGTCATAAAGAGAGAATAATAACAAAAAAACATAGGTTTTCAATTCATTCAGACTTTTTCAAATCAGCTGTTTTGTTCTTTTTATTAGGTATCCATAAAACTAGGTAATTATTAAAAAGCATACGAGAAGTACAACATCAAGATTGCTACATAAAACAGCTGAATAATTGAGCCAAACCCAGCTGTATTTTGCATTTATTGTGAACTTTATTGCCTGGTTGAGTTGTGAGGCGTTTCAGTATTCGGGCGATAAGCTATCAAAACATCACTGGTCTATTGTATGGAAGTTATCATTAAAAGTCTGATAAGTAAGTTAGACAATAAAAAACATGACTGTTTTTTTATATGACTAAGCTTACGGCCCCTAAGGCTACGGTAATACCAGAAGCTACACGCACGCGTTGCCGACTTCGAACCTCCCCTTAAAGAGCTACGGGAACCTTACTCACCGCAGGAACATAACACTATTTGAAACAAATAATGTTATTTGGCTGCAATCTTCTATAAGCTCCAATTTAGAGCGAGAAAATCTCGCTATGCCTAACTCGAGTAGCATGTCCTGAATTGATTTCAGAACACCGACGTCATCGACCACAATTCGCCGTACCTTCAAGAGATATCATCTCTCATCACCGCCAAAGAAGAATGCAAGAAAAAATTCGGTACCGAGCATATGCATCATATCATAGATCGGTTCATTATATGCGTCGCAGGCAAAGGCAATCTGAACAGTGAAGGCAACATGCTGTCTATTGATAATGTCAAATCTGAGTGCTCTAGAAGCGGGAATAGTAGTGGGGTACGTATTACCCACACATGCAATTTAAAATCGCACAACATGGTCATAATCCCTTCTCCATAATAACCTACATTACCATCTTCCTGCCCCTATTGTCATGTCAGCATTTGGGGTCGTCACAACATGTATTTTTCTTCCATTTCCCTCTATCAGTCGTCATCTCAGCACTCACTCCTTTCTCAACCATAACCCTGACTAATGTTTGTGACTCATTTTCCTGCCCTTAACCCACACTAAGTGGGATCGGCACAACATGTATTTTTTCCAACATATTCAACAATCATCGTCATATTTCAGCCAATTTACCGAATTACCTGTAAACCTAAGCCTTCTCATGAATCACTCCTTCCATTGGTGAAACTGTATGAAAATCCGTTCAGTAGTTACAAATAGACGCGGTGGGAGGTACACCATTATATAGTGATGCAGATGTTTATCTGTGTATGTTTATTAGCACCCATCTCCGTAACGGTTGAACAGATTTTCATAAAATTATGTAAATGCTTACTTTATTTTTAATTATAAGTGCACCTGACAGAGGCAAATTTTTTTAAAAGAATCTATGAACTTTTTAGATCTATGATAGATCTGGCATGCCGCCAATTTCCAAGCAACCCATGTGCACGACAGTGATTCGAACCCATGATCTCAAAATGATTAACTTCACTTCTTGATATAAATTGGTTTCAGTGCAGTTCATACGATACTCGAAGAAAAACTGGATTGAGAAGAGCTTTAGAGCCAATATCGCACCAGCCTGTACCTTCTAGGAGACAAGCCATATGCCAGGTTATATTTTCCTTCAATATTAAAAAAAAATCACGAAATATCACAAGGGCCCCCCCATGTAGTGAGATATCACGTGTATTTTCTTTCGCCTGCGACGCATGGGGTGCGGGTTCAATTCCCGCTGCGGGACAGATGTATATTAGTATTAGTTTCTGATACCCTTAACCCAGTGTGAGCTCAGCCAGAACTATGTTTGTGACTGTTGGATGTTATTTATTTATTTAATTAAAAAAAATAGGAGGCATATATATTTCACTTAAGAATACTTACTGGTTTCCTCGAGATGTTTTCCTTCAACGTTTTAAGCACGTGAGCGCTCTTAAAGCGGCGATGGGCTAGCAACTTATCGAATTTAAAATTATCGAAAAAAAAACGTTAAAAAATATAATAACTTTAAAAAATATTAAAATTATCGATATTTTTTTTTGGCTATTTTTACTTTATAAGTAGGTACCTAGTATATTTTTTGCTTCCTAAGTAGTATCTCATACGCGAACCTGGATGCACATCTAGCAGTCACGTGCTCGTATCTTCAGCAAACACGTGCCAGTGTGTATGACTACTGCCGTCACGTGCGTGTGTCTTCAGCAGTGACGTTCTAGTGTCTTAACAGGAAATTGAAAGTTTGATTTAAATTTCCGGTTATACTCAGCTCTACCTTCTTTTTTTTTACCATGCAGGTTAGCTGAAAGAAAATGCTAACCAGCATTAAGTTCGCCTATGTAGGTACTTGTCTTTGTCCTGTGCAATAAATAACTTTCTATCTTTTCGTTTGTTGATAGAATAACCTCCTTTCGGGTTTGTATAGGTAGGTACCTGTAGTATATAGTCATCAGACAAGCCTCATAGCTCAGTTAGTAGTAACTCTGCCTACTACGCTAGAGGTCGCGGGTTCGATCCCCGCACTGGACAAACATTTGTGACTAACACAGATGTTTGTTCTGTGTCTGGGTGTTAAATATTTATCTATTATGTATATTAGTCTCTGTTACCCATAGTACAGGCTATGCCTAGTTTGGGATCAGTTGACCGTGTGAATATGTCCGGAATATTTATTTATAGTACACTTGTTTATTGAGAGGCCGTTTTAAAAAATAATCGAAAAAAAACCACATAAAGCTTAATTCGTTTAGAACGACCACGGAGGACCCCTTGTGACCTGGAGCGGGTCTGAAGAGGTCCTAATTGGAGTCGCCTGCGCCAGTATTGTGGATGTAGCCACCTCTCATTGCATAAGTCCATCTATCTTCACCAGCACTTATTGTACGGGAAAAGTTATTGAGTGCCTTAGTGCTATGAATCGAGATGGGTAAGTCACTGGTTCTTTTTTGGGTAGGGGTGCTATTGCGTAAGCAAAATGGTTTAGAATTAATTTTATTTATATAAATAAGAGCTTAATGCCAAGGCATTTTCTGTCAGTCAACCTATCCTACTAATATTATAATGAGAAAGTTTGTGAGGACAGTGTTGGTGGTTCAATCACGCGGTAACGGCTCAGCCAATTTCGATGAAACTTGGAAAAGATAGGGTTCTACACCTAAGAAAAGCATATGGGCTACTTTTTATCTAGGTAATACGCGAGCGAAGCCGCGGGCAGAACCTAGTGTTGTTTAAAGGTGGAAGTTTGGCGTGCGACATACGTAATTATAAAAACATTCTCTCTCACAAACTTTCGAATTTATAATATTAGTAGGATAAAACTTCATCATCATCATCAGCCTGTAGCAGTCCTCTGCTGGACAGAGGTCTCCCCATGAGTTCCATGACGAACGGTCTTGACCTTTTCCAGCCACCGACAGCACAACTTTCACAATGTGCAAGAATGGAGCCTCTATAGAAGCGCACTTTAATCCTTTCACTACACTGATTCTTTCATCGACGGCTATCGTCATTATACCACAACCTGGTCACTGACCTAATACACGATGACCAAGAAAGAATCAGTGACACGACAAGAAGATAGGAATGCGCTCTGGAATCTGTGAGGGAGCTTACTTGTTCAGCAGTGAACGACTTACGGCTGAAATTATGCTCACCTAGGCATTTGGGGGAGGGACATAGAAGTCCAGCAGTGGACTTCTACAGGCTGATGATGATGAGGCATTTTTTTTTATATACAACTAAGGTGGCAAACAAGCTTACGGCCCACCTGTCGGTAAGTTGTTTCCGTAGCCTATGAGCGCTTGCAATACCAGAGGCATCGCGCACGCGTTGCCGACCCCGCAAAGAGCTCTGGCAACCTTACTCACTGCAGGAACACAACACTATTTGAAACAAATAATGTTTTTTGGCTGCGATCTTCTGTAAGGCGGGGGTACCTCCCCAGGCGGGCTGCTCCAATTTAGAGCGAGGAAATCTCGCTGAGCCCTACCTCCTCCATTGACGAAGACTTGCTTTTCAGCCGGCGAAGGTGCGCCGAAAAAATCAAAGCAGAAGGTGTTGACATTCAAGACACTGACATCGACTGGGAAACGCAATTTGATGGAAATCCATAAGGTATTATATTATTTAATAGCTTCCGCCCTCAGCTTTGCTCGTGTGGTACCCTGTACCCGATAGAAGACTACAAGGTGATTCATAACATGTATTCCACCCCGAAAGGGGGCTATCAACAAAAAGAAATAATTTTAGCGAAAAAAAACACATTTTTTTCTCAAACTTGCTATTTTCATCATCTTTAGAACTAATAACTAAACGTACAAGAAGTTCGGAATCAACAGTGCTACATAAAACAACTGTCATTAAGTTTGACCCACAGAGTACTTTTGTATACATACCGGTTTGACCTGACTCGACCCCAAAACAGCCCCTTTCGGTATGACATACATATTATGAATCACCTTGTATATTTATTTTTTCTACACATGGCTGAAGTGTAGATAGGTACAATTGGCCGAAAATCTGAGATTATAATTAGATTATTTTCACCTAGTTCGATCGGCACCACACTAAAGCTTTAAATTCCATTTTGTGAAAAGGGATCATCGAAAAAAATTATAGGCACCAAGCCGTGTTTGTTGCCTGATTCTTCTAGACTTGGTCGCGAGGAACAGGCATAGCTTCACCTAGTTTCGAAGACGTTTCAAAGTGATCCTAGTGATTTTATTGAAATAAAAGCATTTTGACTTTGACCGTAACTTTAATATAACCGTTGACTTTGTAATCGCGTCTTGTTACAGGCTAGTTTGTTTTGTAAGTACAGTCGCCTGCACAAGTTGATGGTAGGGGGGATCTGGGTAGCGGGAGAGTGCTCGTCTGAGACACAAGGGGCGCGGGTTCGATTCCCGCTGCGGGACAAATGCTTGCATGATCTGCAAATATTTATTCCGGGTCTGGATATTGTGGTACTATGGTACTCGTAGTTTCTCATACCCACGATACAGGGAATCCTAGTGTGGAGGACTATGTATGTGACTGTTGGGTGTTATTTATTAAAATATTTGTTTCAGAATCTGCGTGACTAAGCCTCCATCAAGATATGAAACGACGTCTTGGCAAATAACAAAATAAATAATACACGGCTATTATGTGACATTTATTTACATGTTAATTATAATATATCACATAATAAAACAATAGCGTCATATTTTTTTAATATACAAAAAGCTGAACTTTTCAAGAATAATGACGTCTTTCTTTACAAAATTTACATAATATAAACTATTTCTAACACCGATAGTATAAAAATTATGGAATTATTATTTTACTTTTTGTTATATGCTTGATTTGAAGGTAAGATATTCGTGTCATGTTGTACAGAATTCTCTAAAATGAACTAAATTCGACTGCTCTATAATTACCGCAATCCTTTTCATTTGAGTGCCTAGAAGGTAAGTTGGTATACAGAATAATATGTATACTATACCGAAAAGTTATTCTTATTATTCTAAGGGTGGATTCGACCAAACTTTATCCATAGAATAAAATGATTAATTACTCTAGAGTAAGCCTGTTTTCGTTTTACCAAGTGCTATCCCAAGAATAACTCTACTATCCGAGATTATATCGCTATACCGCCAACATCCATGGGAATAGCTAGTTATACAGGGATTATTTTAATGGCGGCGGCCGACCAGCTGATTGCGACATGGCTTGCAAATAGGTTGAATTGCACGTCACTGCACGTGTCAAGCAAAGAGAATTTATTTAACCACTAGCATCAAAGATTACGATCAAGGATTCGACCAAACGCTATGTTATGCCAAGTTAAGTATTATGTTATCTGTGTATAGTATTATGTTATCTGTGGGCAGAGTAACAATCCGTGGGATAACTCGCTGGAAAAAAGGCTTACTCTAGAGTAATTAGTCATTTTATTATATGGATAAGACTTATATGTACTAGTTTGGTCGAATCCACCCTAAGGCTTTTTCTACACCCAGTTGGCATCGTGTTTATTACAACTTTTGAATGTTAGACATTTTTCACTGTTCATTCACACACATTCAAATATCAGCTGATACCAAACTAGGCATAGCCTGTGCTGTGGGTAGAGACTGATATACATAATAGATATATATTTAACACCCAGACACAGAACAAACATCTGTGTTCATTACACAAACGTTTGTTCAGTGCGGGAATCGAACCCGCGACCTCTAGCGCAGAAGGCAGAGTTACTAACAACTGAGCTATGAGGCTTGTCAGATAATAATTAATTATAAAGATGGTATTAGGACCAAAAACAGCTGATCTGAAAAGTTGTAATATCATTTTGCAATTTTTTTTTTTGTTGATATAATATGCCTCTTTCGGGATAGTATACTAGTTATGGAACAAGTTGTAAAAAGAAGGAAGGCATCATGTTTCGTGTTATCAAATTTAGCTTAGAGAATGCTATACATAATCAATACTAATTATTATTTATGTAAATGATTGTGTAGGTACCCTTTTTGGTGTCACTTTAAATTGGTTGTATTATAGGTCGAATATCGCATCCAGTTCGGCGTATAGTCAAACAAAAGGGTAGGTACACAAGTTTAAAGGTACGTTAAAACTATAAACATCAGGACAACCTTAATTATTTCCTTATTCTTATTAAAAAACTTACAATAAAATTAATTTTGGGGCGAGATCATGACACTTGCCACATTTTACCATATTCTTTACTATTTTTCACCTAACGAAACGTTTATTGTCTTTTATTTAACCAGCCCTCTTAAGGCGTGTTCAGACGGCATGGTATATGTCCATCACATGTCTTATAAAATTCGTTTCAAAATGAACCTTAACTTCACTAAACATTGTCAATTTTCACGTTGACATTTGGGGGTGCGCGATATAGCTCAACAAAGAATGCACCTAAAAAATAACTGTATTCAGAAGACTTAAGGATCATTTAAAAATAATTTCTAGATGACATAGCGCACGCCGTTTGGACACGGCTTGATTATCACTCACTAAAATTATCGGTTCTTTTTTTACAGACTTTTATATTTGGTATGAAATCAAAGTATATATACCAAGATGTTCCTGAGATAAGTCTTGACAGACAGGCAGACAAACGGACAAAGTGATCTTAAAAGGGATGGGTGATGTTTTCCAAATAACGTACGGAGCCCTAAAAGCAGCGTACTTGGGTTGGAATATTTCTCGAGCATATTTCCTCAAGAATTGTCTCCCTTGATCTTTTTTATTGTCTACATAACAATAAAAAATTGGTCTACACGTACAGCAATATTTATATCAATGTAAGCAAGTGCCATATCATAAAAATGAGCGTAATCAATTATAAAACTTACAAATTATCAAAGTTTTATTGTGAAAACTAGCTATCGCCGCGGTTCGGTTTCACCCGCGTGGAGTAGGTAGGTTCGTTAGGTACAGTCGCCTGCACTAAGATGTACAAATTGCATAATTTTCAAAATGAAGCCACATTTATGATAAAACAATACCTAAAACGGCACTACAAGGCGATTGATAATATGTATACCACCCCGAAACGGGCATAATCTTTGAACAAAAATAAAGAAAGCAGAAAAATAATATTTCATTTTTAATTTTCAATTAGGTATTATTGTTCTCACGGGCTTCTTCGAATTAACTTATGGTAATTTTATCGTCTTTATAAGTAATTATTTAATGTACGCTAAGTTTGTCATCAAGATTAAAATTTAAAGCGCCAGATAATTGAGTTTGAACTGATTTCACATCAAAAGCTATTTTTCACATAGAGTGTTTTCAATGAATAATTTTGAATTTTCTAAAGCACAGAACAAACTTTTTTCAATTGGGTGTTAGAAAAAGTCTTTTCGGGATATCATACTCATTATGAATCACCTTATATATTGAAATTTAAAAAACAGTATATATGATTTTTGAAAGGGGTATTTTTGTGGAATTACTTTATAGCTTAAACCTATTGATATTTTTGAGTTAAAAATATATATAAAGCAGTTCCTTGCATACGTACCTAAGTATTACAATTGGGACTAGAAATAGTGATGTATTATTATTATTTAGATGTAGTAAAGTTCCTGTTTATTTTTAATTCAGGATATAAAAATATTTGTCTAGATTGGGACTTTGTTACATGTTTTAATCATTTAAGAATGAATCATGAAACTTATCGATCATTCTGTACAAAACCATGAAACAACACTATTCCTAGAGTTTTAAAACACAATAAACCGATATCGATTAAATATTTTTTATACATTTTAAGGACATAGGTTTAACGTGCCTCAAAGTTGATGTAACAATTTAATGTGTATTAGAGAGCTACCTAAATAACTAGAAACCTCTTAGTATCTAAACATTTTTTTTCCGTTTTCAGTCATTATGGAAAAAATATACATATTTTTATTAATCATTGTCAACAATAATGGTAAGGTTAGTAAAATAATCATTTTGGAATAACATTACAAATATCACGTTAAATTGGGAATATTAAGGTAACGGTCGTGATAAAAATGTCCTCAGATACTAAAAACCCTCTTATATTTATCACTAACTTTATCGGCTATAAAAAAGTTTTTTTTTATACATAGCAAACTAGCGTACCTGTTGGTAAGTGTTTACCGTAGCCTATGAACGCTTGCAATACCAGAGGCATCACGCACGCGTTGCCGACCCCTTAAAAAGTTCAAAACGCCCTTTTTGAAGTACCCCATACTATATTCCTTAGCAGGGAAGTATGTTCTCTTTTGTTTACTGTTAGAAGAGTTATCGAGCCGATAAAATTAGTGACTGATGTTGGAGTCTGAGGAAATCCGTAGAGGAACAAAGGTCGTACATAGCTTTCAGAATTACGAAGTTGAAGTTGCAGTGGGCGGGCCATATAGCTCGCAAAACCGACAACCGCTGGAGAATACAGGTTCTGGTATATCAACCACGAACCGGGCGTCGCAGTGTCGGAAGAGATGGACGGATTGTGATGGTCGCGAAAGTGAATGAATGCTCAAGACTGTTCGTCGTGGCATTTGTGGTGAAAGTCTATGTCCATCAGTGGACTTCTGCAGGCTGAAGATGATGCTACGACACAGAAAATTGTACGGTCCATCAGCTGGGGAGGCCTTCTTATACTGCGTCGTCCGGTTCGCAGCCGCCATTCATTCTCCTACTGTTGTCGGTTCTGCGAGCTATATGTCCCGCCCACTGCCACTTCAGCTTGCTAATTCTGAGAGCAATGTCGCACTTATGAACATTTATACAATAATTCTCGAGAGTATCTGCGCTGAGCTTTACACCGAGAATTGTTAATATTCATCGCGTAGTTTGTCGTCGGCACGTGTCGGCAATGGACCGGAAGCACTCCTCGCAAACTCGCACCGGCTTCAGTTGTCCGTAGCGGGGGAGCGGACACGAGTTAGAACTGCACGACGCACAGAATACTTTACCTGTAAAAAATGTTGTTATATAGTATAGTTTATATAAATAACACCCAACAGTCACGTATGTATTTCCGAGAGGTAGGGCACAGTGAGATTTTCTCGCTCTAAGAAGTTCGCAGCCAAATAACATAATTTGTTTCAAATAGTGTTGTGTTCCTGCGGTGAGTAAAGTTGCCAGAGCTCTTTAGGGGGGGAGGGGTTCAGCAGGCAACGCATTAGCAATGCTCCAGGTGTTGCTGATGTCAATAGGCGACGGTAACCACTTACCATAAGGTGGTAAGCCTGTTTGCCTCCATATAAAAAAAAAAAAAAAAAAAAGTATCATCATCAGCCTGATGAAGTCCACTGCTGAACATAGCCGGTCTTGAGCCTTCTCCATCCACCGACTTCCCGCTTCACAATGTCGTCGGTCCATCGGGCGGGTCCATCGGTACGTATGTATGGAACAGTTAGATCTTGTCGCTCTAAATTGGATCAGCCCGTCTGGTACCTCTGCTTTACAGAAGATCGCAGCCAAATAACATTATTTATTACAAATAGTGTTCTGTTCCTGCGGTGAGTAAGGTTGATAGCCTTAAAGGGCACTTTAAGGGGTAAGGGGGGGGTTTCGCGGTCGGCAACACGTGTGTGGTGCCTCTAGTATTGCAAGCGTTTATAGACAACGGTAACTAATTAGTAATTACCAACAGTGCGCCGTATGATTGTTGCTTAGTTATATACAAAATAAAAAAGCGTAGCCCCCGAGCTCGCTGAGGGACCTTGAGCTTTTACATAATAGGGGGAGGTATATTTTCGTTGAAGACTAAGACTAAGGTCTTCAACCAGTGCGTCCTACCCGTGATGACTTACGGTGCCGAGACGTGGACACTCACAGTGGGGCTCATTCACCAGTTCAAGGTCGCACAGCGAGCTATGGAACGGGCTATGCTTGGTGTTTCTTTGAAGGATAAAATCCGCAACGAGATTATCCGACAGAGAACCAAGGTCATCGACATAGCCCAGAGAGTTGGCAAGCTGAAGTGGCAGTGGGCTGGCCATATATGCCGAAGAACCGACAACCGTTGGGGTAAACGAGTTCTTGAGTGGAGACCACGTCTAGGCAAACGTAGTGTGGGGCGCCCCCCGGCTAGGTGGAGCGATGACCTACGAAAGGCGGCGGGCAGTAAGTGGATGACAAGGGCCGAACACCGGGCTCAGTGGCGTGTATTGGGGGAGGCCTATGTCCAGCAGTGGACTAATGTGGGCTGATGATGATATTTTCGTACATAGTTGCTTACCACAATTCCTACAGTGATGCCTGCGTCTAAAAGCCGTGAAGTGAGCAGAGCACCGCATACAAGCCGGGGCCGCGATGTCGGGCACCCACTCCGGAGCGCGCTCGATGCCTGTCGCTTCGCGACGCTCCTCTCTGTACAGGAAACATAACCTTTTAAGTACAGCAACAAGGTCGAATTTGATCATTGACCTTAAAACATCGTTAGGAAACTGGCATGTCTAGGATTTTAAAGAATAAGAGTTTATTTATTTGACACACACACACAGTAGAAAAATAGTATAAGAACAAACAAAAATTACATAAAGAACAAACAAATACACAAGCAAAAAGAAAGAGATAAATTAGGTAGGTAACTATCCTTTTCAGTGCAACTGTGCAAAATCGAAGACATGTGCACGAATGGATG
The DNA here is from genome assembly GCA_947579855.1 of Anticlea derivata. NCBI lineage: Eukaryota > Metazoa > Arthropoda > Insecta > Lepidoptera > Geometridae > Anticlea > Anticlea derivata. The sequence goes on along the minus strand of OX388279.1, from coordinate 5,051,965 downwards.
CAAACTTTAATGCTTTCACCACATTGGTTCATTCTCCAACAGTCATTGGCCGTTTCCAAGGCCACCATACCTCAACTTGGTCACTGACCATTATGCAGGAGGATCTTCTGTTCTAACTTCAGTTATGCCTTCAGTACTAGTTGGTTCTTCATTCGATATTGAGCTCTAACGCTGCTATTATAAAATAAAAACTCACCTATTCAGCGTCAAGTCCCCCGTAGACACGGAACCTTGTAAATTCGCAACGTTATCGACAGATTTCCTCCTAACTTCCGTCCTGGCTTCAGTACTGGTCGGTTGGTCGTTTATAGTTGTCGTATTGACCGTGTTCCGTCTGACGAGACGAGATCCGGTCTCAGATGGGACGGAATCTGAGTTACTGTCTGCATAGACTTCTTCGGCTGAGTAGACACTGTCGAATGAACTTCCTGTAACAACAAAAGGTCTCCGTCAATAACCCAATCGTTCATTGGGCGGTGTGGTCGCTCAGCGACAAAGCCTTTATGTATACCGGGTGAGTTTTTTTTCAGGGCCACTTAGGCGAAATCGGAAACCGTGAGAGTCATCGAAAAGTCATGACAGGAGTAACGGACACGATTTTGAAAAAATAAGATCTGCATCTGGCCGTGGTGGCCCCGGCTGAAGAATAGGCCCCTCCATATCTACCTATCCGCGGATGTCGTAAGAGGCGACTAAGGGAAAAAAGCTAGGGGATGGGCAGCAGCGTCCCTCATTTCAACAACGGTAGTTCTAACTGCGCTCGCCAACCCGCATTTCCAGCGTGGTGAGTATGGGCAAATCCCCCCACATGTTAAGGAATTTGCTGTCTGTGGGAGGCTATGCTCAGCAGTGGACGTCGTACGGCTGAAATGATGATGATGAAGATCTGCATATAAAAAAGTTGATTTCGCCTAAGTGGCCCTGAAAAAAAAAGGATATTCAATAAATAAAAAACAAAAAAACCAATCGTTCATCACTTGCTTGCTTGTTTGTCGTGTCACTGATTCTTTTTAAGTCATCTTTTATTCATTCATTTTATTCATTTATCGCGGAATATAGTATGAACAGATCCTTGTCTTGTATTAGGTCAGTGACCAGATTGAGTGGTGTTGACAGTGATTATTTCGCGGTCATATGAGGTTGTATGTTGTATGTAATCAGTGTAGTGAAAGGATTACCACTAGGAATAGGGTGCAGAATACCATTCGGTACAACATTCAATGATTTTATTCATTATTAGGAACACGGATCTATATAATGTTGATAACATCTTTTTCAGGCCTTATTAAGGTTCATATTGACTTACCATTCTGTATAACCAGTTCCTCAGTGAATTAGTACTCCATAGGTACTCTCGAGGTACGCTCGAGTGCTAAATTACTAAGTCACTCGAGAGGTAGTTTGTCTATTTGCCCAATTGGCTTTAAATAATAACCATTTTATTTCAGGCAACAATCGTCTAGTACAGGATGTTAAATACTTAAAATACGGCACATATAAAATATATACACACACACTGGCTTTGAACACGGATTGGAGTATGTACTTATGTTACTAAGATGGATAAATTGGAAAGAAAAGATGGATAGATTGTGTGAAAGACGACATGAGTAAGAAAGGAGTGAATACTGATTTGACGGCTGATAGAGGGGAGTGGAAGAAAAAAACATGTTGTGCCGACCCCACGTGAAGTGGGATAAGGGCAGGGAGATGATGATGACTTATGTTACTAAGATCCATCTCAAACCTTAGACACTATAGACGCTATATATCTATATATTTATTTTATGACCATTGTTAACCTACATTATGTTCAAGCAAATAAATTTATCTTTATCTTTATCTTTAAACTAGCTTCCGCCTGTGGCTTCCCTCGCGTGGTACCTACATAAAAAGTAGCCTATATGCTATTCTAAGTTTAAAACATAATCGGCTGAGCCGTTACGGCGTGATTGAACAACAAACATCCAAGAATCGTCACAAACTTTCGCATTTATAATATTAGTAGGATATGGTTAAAATAAGATAAGATAAGATAAGATCCGAAATGAGGAAATTCGTAGAAGAACCAAGGTTACCGACATAGCTCTCAGAATTAGCAAGTTGAAGTGGCAGTGGGCAGGCCATATAGCTCACAGAACCGATAACCGTTGGGAAGTAAAAGTTCTCGAGTGGCGACCACGAACCGGGCGACGCAGTGTTGGAAGGCCCCCCACCCGATGGACCGACGACATTGTGAAGGTTGCGGGAGGTCGGTGGATGGAGAGGGCTTAGGACCGTTCGTCGTGGAACTCTTTAGGGGAGGCCTATGTCCAGCAGTGGACTTCTACAGGCTGATGATGATGATGATGGTTAAAATTTAAATTGCTTACCATTCTGTATAACTTGGTCCTCAGAGACTTCGTACTCGATGGTAGGCGGTTTTTCTTTCTCCTCAACGGGGTCAGGTTCGTCAGGCGTTTGATTCATTAGGAACACTGATTTGAGTATGTTCCTAAGATCCGCTGCGAAGTTCGTCTGCAGCTGGTCGGCCACTCCGGCGATGCAGACAAACAGACGGTGGATTAGGTCTTCGCTTGATCTGAATAATCAGAATAATCATATTTATTGGTAAAGTGTATGTTTACAAGTCAGTTTTAGATACGAGTAAGTAAGACAATTTAAATATGAATAGACAATTTAATAATTTGTGCACGAAAGGAGCCTCTAAGAGGCGCACTTTAATCCTTTCACAACACTTATTCTTTCATTTTTTTTTTATACAACTGACGTGGTAAACTAGCTTTCGGCCCACCTGAGCGCTTGCAATACCAGAGGCATCACGCACGCGTTGCCGACCCCAATCCCCTCCCCCCCTAAAGAGCTCTAACAACCTTACTCATCGCAGGAACACAACACTATTTGAAACAAATAATGTTATTTGGCTGCGATCTTCTGTAAGGCGGAGGTACCTCCCCAGGCGGGCTTCTCCAATTCAGAACGAGAAAATCTCGCTGTGCCCTACCTCCTCCTAAAAAAAAGGATCTAATATTTCATTCTTATTCTTTCATCTAATCTATAAGGAGCTCGCATTGGATACCAGAATGGAGGAAATTGTGTCGTTTATTACACCTACAAGATCTAAGCTCTCAAATTTAATAATAATTCTTTCATCGACGGTCATAGGCCCTTTTCAGGGCCGCCTGGACCTCAACCTGGTTTTGACCTAATATAGGACGACCAAGAAAGAATCAGTGACACGACCAGAAGAAGACTAAGAAGAAGGACAAATTAAATTAAAATTATTATCATACTGATCACAGGAAACTCTGAAACGGTTGTGTGCGCTAGTGCTCTCAAACGGTGAAGGAAAACATCGTCAGGAAACCGGCATGTCCTAGAACTTAAAAATTCGCAGGAAAGAAGCATCACTACGAGTTGCACTTTCATCCTTTCACCACACTGGTGCTTACAACGACGGTCAAAGGACCTTTTCAGGGCTACCACACCTCAACCTGGTCACTGATGTAATGCAGGATTATCATTACGGAACCACTTTGTAGCAGAACATATGAAAGCTGAATAAATAAATAAATAACGCGCAACAGTCACACACTCCTGACCCCACACTAGGGTTCCCTGTGTCGTGAGTATTAGAAACGACCATGGTACCACAACACAATAATCTTTTCACTACACGGCCACCATACCTCAACCAGCTCACTGATCTAATACATACACCGCCCCGCCATGCTGGTAATGCCGCACTGTAAGACCAACCTACTTAAGTTTGCCCCCATGTCACTCGCTGTCTATCTGCTTAATATCTTGTCTACGAACAGCGTGGATATTTTTCAATCACCTACCGAAACTCCTGCAACTTGCACAGATAGTGATAGAAACGAAATGTTTCGATTAGTACTTATCTAATTGTACCTATTTATTATAATGTTAACCTACTAATAACATATGGCATCGCCTTAGGGATAAAAAAAAAACCTGTTATGATGTTATACTATATTCTAAAAAAATAAATAATAAAATAACCAAGAAAGAATCAGTGACACGACAAGCAAGCAAGCGACAACACCCAGACCCGGAACAAATATTTGCAGACCATGCAAACATTTGTCCCGTCCGAATCGAACTCCTTGCGACTCAGACGGTCCGCTACGCCACCAAGGTCGTCAATAAGTCATTGTACTTACTTGAACTTCCCTCTTGCCTGTTGCCTCGCGGCCAACTCCTGCGCTTGCAACGCCAGAGCGATTTGTTCGTCGTCTGCGCACTCCGTTATATCGAGTGGAACACTGCCGGAAACATTACAATAGATAAATAATGTATAAAAAATATCCGATTTATAGTACGTATGCTATCCCGAAAGGGGCTGATTCTGCACTCAATTAAGTTTGTTTTACGTCTTTTGGAAATTCAAAATTTGAATAAATCTGCTGTTTCGGAGTCAAATCAGTTCAAACTCAATTATTCAGCTGTTTAGGTAGTAATCTTGACGCCGAATTTCTCTTACGTTAACTCATAAAGATTATTTGAAGAGAGACCAAAACAGCTAATTTGAAAAAGTTTAAGTTACAATCTGTAAGGAAGATTATTGGTTATTTTTTTCGCTAATATTATTTCTTGTTGTTGATAGAATAAGCCGCTTTCAGGATATAAAAACTTGCCTCATCATCAGCTTGTAAAAGACGACAGTACGACATATGTCTCCCCCACAACATGAGGGGATGAGGGGCAGAGGGGAGGGTTGGACCATAGCCCACCTCGCTGGTCCAGTGCGGGTTGGTGGGGCGGTACCACAGGCCGGCGAGGTTGGCTTGGGTTCCGAAAACTGTTACTCTTAAACAAACTTACCTATCATCAACATAATGGTCCAAATTCAGCTTCACAGTGTTCTGATTTTGCGTATTCTGACTCTCCAATATCACCATAAACATCTTGCTTCGTTTCCTTTTATTTTTCGACGTAGATTTCCGCCTAGCATCCTTTTTCCTAGAACTACTTTGCTGCGAGCTAGATTGCGTATTGTTTGGTGCCGCAGCCGCCGCGGCGGCCATTTTCTTTTCCCTCCTCTGTTTTCTCAGCTCTGAGATTACGTCATCTATCGTTTTAAATTCCTCGTTTTCAGGCATTGGCATGCCCCAGTCATTGAGGACCTTTCTCGCTTCTTCTTTGAGCTTCCTGTTCGCTTCAGCTTTTGATTTGGGACTCAGCGGCGGTGGTTCATCATCATCCGAGCTGAAGTTAGATTGATCTATAGACGAACTTGCTTCAAATCTTCTCGTGTTTTCCTCGATTCTTCTTGTGACAGAACTCTGTATACACTCAATAGGTGAGGTTTCAGTGTGAGTTTGTTGTACCCTGTTTTCTATGAAGTTCTCCTTTTCAACATCCGGTGAACGGTCTAGGCTAGTGTTCTCAGTGCTGACGCCCGAGTCTACAGGCGATTCGTGACCACTCTCGTAACCTAGCATAAACTTTACCTTATCATCTGGGTTTTCTATAGTCATTTTTGCGGAATGAAAGCTATCATCGTCCTGTGTTTCAAAATTTTCCCTGTACTCTTCATTTGTGAGTAACAGAGAGCTCAAATTCGCGTTTGCGATGGACAAAGTTATATTCGTAGTTATGTCTGTATCGATCGGATGGTCTGGCATTATCATAGCGGAATTTGTCATTGCGTTTTCGGTTTCGTCCTCCGGGTTGAAAATCGTAGAGTTATTCTGTGACAGAGATGACAATACCGCCGGTTCGTGGCTTATCGCATTAGGTATCAGATACCCATGACTCGTTGATGGCATGCAACTGATTTGTTCGTTCCTGGGCGATGCGAAGCCGAATTCTTCCGAATCCTCAGTCGATATCAACGTAGGCACATCACTAGTGGAGAAGGAATGCATCGGATCTATAATATCTACGTCACTGCCCGCGATTGAGGAAAGCCTATCATTGATCTCCGTGACTTGCTCGTTCAGTGACGTCACAAGATCATGGTCTGGGAATTGCCGGTTCGAGTCAGAGGTAGACGCAGTCATAGCATTGATGAGCAATGGATCGAACATCATTAGGCCGTTCGTGGATAGGTTTCGGAGTGAGGACAGATCGTTTTTGTTATCTTCGGTTTTGCTAGTCTTTCTACTTCTTTCTTGGAATGTGTCAGTTTCTGGTTCTGTTTCGGTCTCTTCGCTGACTTCGGTGAGGCGGCGCAGTCCGTCGAGTATCGGGGTCATGACCTCTATGTTGTCGGGTAGGTAGTCGGCATCAGTGATTGTTGGTTCGCTCGAACTGAAAACAATAATGGCTTGATTTAGTTAGGAGGTCAATTTAAAGATTATTTGTAAAGATTTGTTGAGTCAACCACTAAAATGACCGATCAATGTAAATCAAATAATATTTATGTGATTTTACCGACACTGATCGTGATTTTTTTTTTAAGGTTACCGTTACATAGCTTTCAGAATTAGCAGGTTGAAGAAGCAGTGGGCCGGCCATATAGCTCGCAGAACCGACAACCGTTGGGGAACAAAGGTTCTCGAGTGGCGACCACGAACAGGACGACGCAGTGTTGGAAGGCCCCCCACCCGATTGACCGACGACATTTTGAAGGTTGCGGGAAGTCGGTGGATGGAGAAGGCTCAAGACCGTTCGTCATGGCACTCTTTGGGGGAGGCCTATGTTCAGCAGTGGACTTCATCAGGCTGATGATGATGTGATTTTACAGATGTTTGCATTTTTTTTTAGTTTTTCATGGGATGTTTTTATACCATGGTACTCGTAGTTACTGATACCCACGTCACAGGGAATCCTAGTGTGAAGTCAGGACTATGTATATGACTGTTGGGTGTTATTTATTTAACCACTAGTTGACCCGGCGGACTTTGTTCTGCCAAAAAGTCAATGATAGAGCAGATTTATGATATGAAAAATTATAATAATAATAATAATAAATAAATATTTCGGACATATTACACACGGTCAACTGATCCCAAACTAGGCATAGCCTGTACTATGGGTACCAGAGACTGATATACATAATAGATATATATTTAACACCCAGACACAGAACAAACATCTGTGTTAGTCACAAATGTTTGTCCAGTGCGGGAATCGAACCCGCTACCTCTAGCGCAGAAGGCAGAGTTACTACCAACTGAGCTATGAGGCCAGTCAATTTATACAAAATGATCGCTATTTTCAAACAAAATAAACCATAGACAACATGACGTGCGCTGTCAGTTGTGTTTTGTTACTAATGAAGGGCTAGATTACTGTTTTTTTTAAATGATAAATATTGTATTTGGATACTGATTAACCTATTCCGGCCGGATTAAGATAAATCCAAAAAATCAAATATCATAAAAATTGGTCCAGCCGTTCTTGAGTTATAAGTGGTGTTACTAACAGACTTATAGATGTAAAAAAAAATTTACCTCTGTTGTGTATAAAGGTCGCGTACGTTAGCGTGGTCCGCGTAGAACCTCGATACAAACTCTCCAATGTCTGGGTAAGGGCACGCAGGATCATCTATTATGTCTGACGCTGGAAAAAGATCAAATAAAATGGTTAAACAGTGACTAAAATGAATAGCTTGTTTTTCGCTATTGTTAATTTTAGTAAATTTTAGTAAATTGTTTGTGAAAGTCAATGTTTTTTATCACACTAATAAATAGCACACTGATTTTTTGTTTATTTATTTATTTCGACGCACAAACACATTACAACCAAAAGTAAAAATAATAATTATAAAACACAGATTAGAACTAGGTAGTAACATAAATAATTATGTAAGTACAACAAAAGTGAGTGACATGTTTCCTAACGAACATCTAGTGTTTTAGGATACAAAATATCCTTAACATTTTTGATGTAATGGCACAATTTAGAACTAAATATATCTAACTGTAAATTATTTTTAGCCATTTCATTATATTGACGAGCCATCCTGGTCAAAGGATTGTAAAAGGAAATATTATTTTTATAAATTAGTAAGGCAAACATGATGATTCTCAATGTTTAAAAAAAACTTATTGACGTCATTTCAGCCGTAGGACGTCCATTAAATTGCACTCTATTGCGCTCTATAAGCGCTATGCCTACACCTAAGTTATGAATCGTTATCGTATATTTTCTAACTATGGTTTTAATTATTTTAGCTAAGCTTTCCTAATTTCTTTTTCGTAGGGTTCGTCTGAGTCAGAAAAAAAAATATTTTTATAGATAATCCACGCGAAAAAATGTAGGCTTGCCTTTTAAATGATCTTTAAGCTAAACCCCTTAGGAAGGTCATAGTAGGCTACTTAATGGGTACGTTGCGAGCGAAGCCGCGTGGAGCCACTAGTGTATTATATTATTATAACCCGCCCTGCCCCAGTTCAGAACTAACTTGCTCAAGTTTGCCCCAATGTCGCGAGCAATCCGGTTAGTTAATGTTCTTTCTGAGAACAATGTGGATGTTTTTTTCCACAACCTGCCGAAACTCATGCAGATAGCACAGGCCGTTTTGGAAAATATAGAGTAAAAATTAATTAGGTATGTTTAAATTTATATGTTTAGATTTTAAGTGCTTATAACATCGCTTTGGCTTTGCTATTATGGTGTTATAATTATAAATAAATAAATATTTTGACCTTGGTGGTGTTGCAACATCCAAACATCCACACAAACTTCAGCATCCTATCCTATCCTACCTTCTGATGTCATTGTACGTAACAGACGAGATCAGGCTAAAGTCTGCACACAAAACTCAAGAACTACATTGATGCGCAAGAGTATCTTCTGCATGGCTCCTTCCATATACAACACATTACCTAAAACAATAAGAGAGTTACCGCGTTCACTGTTTCAGAGAAAGTTGAAAATCACTTTGGAAAAAAAATGTTATTACTCTATTGAGGAATTTCTTAATGACAAATTTTTTATTCAATCTGTTTAGCTGATTTATTGATTGTTTTTTATTTTCTTTTTAATTTTTTTTTTATAATGAATTTTTAATTTGAGCTTGACATTATTTTAATTATATACTGTTAAACGAAATATTGCACACCATAACATGGCAGAATACATTGATTCCATTTTATAATAACATTACATGTATTTCAAGCAATAAATTTTTACTTTACTTTTACTTTACTTTACCAATATTATAAATGCGAAGTTTGTGAGGATGTTGGATGTTTGTTATTCAATCACGCCGTAACGGCTCAACCGATTTCGTTGCGACTAGGAATATAACGAGTTCTTTACCTAGAATAGCATATACAGTGGTGGTCATCTAATTAGAAACACCTACCTGGGTTTATATTTGTATTGCAAATTCCCTTTCGAACTAATTTTTAACGTATCATTGAGTGTTCCTACGTATTAAAATCGATGTATCGGATATTATATTGCATTGTTATACCATTTTAATAACAGAAAACAACGGTTGTTTTTCTAAAACTGAAAGTTATATTAATAACAAAATAAAAAACGTGATACAACTAATTAGAACCACCAAAAAAATCATTACTTAAATCATTTTTAATTTGAACAAAACCCCAATAGTTTCGAAAAATACTAAAAATACTACATCCTTAGACAATTAGTATTTGGTAGGGTAGCCTTTATTATCAATAACAGCTTTGCAGCGACGCGCCATTGATTCAATCAATTTATAACAAGTTTCTACAGGAATACTTCTCCAAGCGTCTTCAAATGCACTGTTAAGTCCATGAATATTAGTAACGTGTTTCTGCGACAGATTGGTCTTTATAGTGTGCCACAAATTTTCTATGGGATTTAAATCCGGACTATTGGCAGGCCACTCTAATACTGTCACGGATTGTTCTGTAAGAAACGCTTTAACGCTGCGTGCTGTGTGCTTTGGGTCGTTGTCATGCTGAAATATCCAAGTTACTGGCAAATTTTCCTCGGAATATGGAATCATTGTCTCTTCCAAGATCTTTTTGTATTGATATTGATCCATTTGCCCTTCAATCTTTCTCACGGGACCAATCCCGTACCCTGAGAAACATCCCCACACCATTACATTTCCACCACCGTGCTTAGCTGTCTTTTTAGTGTACTTGTTATTCAAAGTCTCGTTTATTGGTCGTCGTACATATCGTTTTCCATCGGAATTAATCAAATTAATTTTAGTTTCATCTGAAAACAAAACTTTTTTCCATTGATGAATAGTCCAACTGCCATATTTGCGAGCGAATGCTAGACGATTTTCTCTATGTTGCCTGGTTAGTAGTGGTACTTTTCTAGCGATCCTTCCTAACAATTTTCCTTCAACCAACCGTCTACGAACTAGTTTAGTGGACACGTGTCGAGGATCGTCTTCTGAAAATACCTCTTTTCTTATAACATTGGATCCTTTAAAGGGGTTTGCCTTAGCTAATCGAAGCATAAGCCTGTCTTCTTGAACTGTAGTCTTCCTGGGCCGAAGTTTTCTTGGCACGTTATCTGATGTTCCGTGTAGTTTGAAATGTGCGAGGGCGTTAAATATCATCTTTACGGAACATTCCAAGTAATCGGCGATCTTTCTGTAACTCCATTTTTGTTTTAAATGAAAATTCACTATAATTTTTCTCGTTGCTGCATCACAGCTCTTATTTTTACCCATTTTTAATAAAACAACAATAAATAGTAACTTTTCGTAATGAGTTAGAAATGGCGGCAATATTTACAATGTGATTGACAATTGTGAGAACTGTATTTCAGTTTAAAAAATCAATTTTTGAACCAAGTCATACAATGTTTCTAATTAGTTGTCCATTCTGCCAGTCCTAACGATATTGATACTTTTTGTTTCACTGATATTTATTTTTATTGTCGTCTTGGTTGTCAAATATTATTGCTTGTAATTAAACTAGAGATATTAAAGTACATTGTAAAGTAGTGAAAAAAAAATTACCTCCTATTAAATGCTATAATAATGTTAGTTACTTTATAAAAATGTCAGGTGACTAGGTGTTTCTAATTAGATGACCACCACTGTATGTATAGGCTACTTTTTATGTAGGTACGATGCGAGCGAAGCCACGGGCAGAACCTAGTGTTGTGTAAAGGTGGTAGTTGGTGTGCGTGCGACATAGGTAATTATAAAAACATCCTCACAAACTATCGCATTAACTTCATCATCATCATCAGCAGTACACTGCTGAACAGAGGCCTCGTTTATAATATTAATAATAATAAATTCCGGACATATCACACACGGTCAACTGATCCCAAACCAGGCATAGCCTGTACTATGGGTACTAGAGACTGATATACATAATATATATATTTTACACCAAGACAGAATATAGAACACCCAGATCAAACATCTGTGTTAATCACACAAATGTTTGTCCAGTGCGGGAATCGAACCTGCGACCTCTAGCGCAGAAGGCAGAGTTACTACTATTCTGTTTATTCAACTGAGCTATGAGTCCAGAGAATATAAGTAGGATTATGTGACCAGTTACCTTGCGGCAGTTCCACGGAGGCGAAGCTGGCGACGTCTCCGTTGGTTGCGAGCAGACGCTCTAATGCGGTCAGCTCACGCCGGTCCAGCGTCCACAGGAGCGAACGGATCTTGTGGAGGAGCGTGCGAAAGGGACGGAACATGTCTGACATCTCCTCTGCAATCAAACATACTTTTATCAATACTAGCGTGCGAAAGGGACGGAACATGTCTTTCATCTCCTCTGCAATCAAACATACTTTTATCAATACTAGCGTGCGAAAGGGACGGAACATGTCTTTCATCTCCTCTGCAATCAAACAAACATTCATCAATACTAGCGTGCGAAAGGGACGGAACATGTCTTTCATCTCCTCTGCAATCAAACAAACTTTTATCAATACTAGCGTGCGAAAGGGACGGAAAATGTCTTTCATCTCCTCTGCAATCAAACAAACATTCATCAATACTAGCGTGCGAAAGGGACGGAACATGTCTTTCATCTCCTCTGCAATCAAACAAACTTTTATCAATACTAGCATGCGAAAGGGACGGAACATGTCTGACATCTCCTCTGCAATCAAACAAACATTCATCAATACTAGCGTGCGAAAGGGACGGAACATAACTTTCATCTCCTCTGCAAACAAACAAACTTTCATCAATACCATAATTTCAGCTTTAGGACGTCCACTGAACTGAACACAGCCCATAGATTTACAGTCAATCATAAGGGAGGATTTGCCCATGCTCGTCACCCTGGGAACGCGAGTCGGCGAGCGCAGTTAAAACTATTGTTGTTAAAATAAAGGGACGCTGCTACTACCCCTAGCTGTTTTCTCTTAGTCGCCTCATATAAAATCCACGGGTAGAAATGAAATGAATAATTTAGCTACAAGCATGGCGTACAACCATAACTTCATCAACCAATTTAATCGTTTTTGTTCCACACACTTCACCGTTAATACGGCTAGGAGAGCTTCTTCAGCCGGGAACACCCACCACGGCATAAAAATCAAACTATTACAGCGAAACTATAAACTATAGTTCAGTCAAATTTGTCGTGAAATGATTGTAAACAAAAAGTTAACCTTAAATTCTTGCTTGTATCGATTTTTGGACAGTCGCTATTCCAAAACCTTTGTTGTCAGTTCTGCGAGCTATAAGGCCTACCCACTGGTACTTTAACTTGCTAATTTTGAGCGATATTGGTAACCTTGGTTCTATGGATTTCCTCATTTCTGATTAAAGGTGGGGTCAAGTGACAGATTATGTTTACAACATGGAAGAGTCAAGTTACTTACCGGGTGGCTTGTCTATGCTCAGCGGACCACTAGAATAGATAAGCAGACCGCTGACGATAGCGAGACGCGGTACTGCGAACATCAGCGCCGGATCGTATGAGTCCACCTGAAAACAATGGATTCACATCCTTAATACCAGAGTGACAAGGATCGTTTGTAGTCTTGGCTAAATTTTCGAGACTTAGCATTGAGATACAAGTAGTTTTTGGTTGTCATCTTAGAAATTGGCCTGCGGATATAGGCTTCGGAGTGCCAGAACAAACAGTCTTGAGTCTTCTTCATACACCGACCGCAACCTTTATAATATCGTCTGTCCATCGAGTGGGGGGCCTTCCTACACTGCGCCGCTGTTCGTGGTCGCCATTCATGAACATATATCCCCAACGGTTATCGGTTCTGCGAGCTCGCCTGCCCACTGCCACTTCAACTTGCTAATTCTGAGAACTAAGTCGGTTACCATGGTTCTTCTACGGATTTACTCATTTAGGATTATATCACGCAGTAAAACTCCGAGCATAGCTTTCTCCATAGCCCGTTGCGCGACTTTGAGGCCAATAGTTAGCGGCCAAGTCTCAGTACCATAATGTCATCACTGGTAACACGCACTGATTGGTTATATGGGGCCATACCATGGCGTCATATTTCCATTCAAATACAAGCGTATCTGCACTATTTTAAACGAGTTTGAATCAAAAATCTTTGAGAGGGTCAAATTACATCGCTGCCTCAACAAAATAATAAAGTTAATGGTATGGGGCATGGTAATTCTATTGGTTGGTTGTTGGCTGGGTTGGTTGGTCGTATGGTAAAGCCAAATTCAGTCATAATCAGAAGCGAATAAAGTCCACGTTACCTGCCCAACTTAAATTATTTCTTCTCATTGGATAAAGAAAATTCCGCCCTAGCGTTTGGAGAATAAGATTGAAATTACCTGCTCCTGCGTCAGTAAGTTCTGTTTCAGTGCTCTTCGGAGACTCTCGGAGAAGAGTACGCAGATCAGCTGTTGGGCTTCGAATTCGTGAGGCGTTTTGACGTTGACCATCGCGCTCACGTAACAAAGTTCGAATTCGGCGAACAGCCTGAAAAACAAACGGCTTTATTATGAAACGAGGTTTAAGCTCAGCCTAAACCTAGGTCTCTCTAATCTGGGTATGTCAGTATAATCTGCATTAAACCAGACTTTATTATGAAAATGGGTTTTCCCTAATTGAGTAATTCCCTAGTTTTGTGACGTCGTCATTCATTCATTCGATCATAAACGTCACACTCTTCCTCACGGTACCCTAAATACCTGTCAAATATCTTCAAGCTCTCCTGCAGCATATCATCAGCAGCACTCTGCTGAGACAGAGCCAAACCACGCGGTCTCAGACATCGCTCCCGTAACAGGAACCGAACCGTTTCCAAACTTCTGGTCAGAGCTTTGGCGAGGGGACGCATGGCTGCTGATTCCTCTTCGCGGTTCATGATGGAGGAACCCGCCGATAGGCACTAGAACGATTATATTTTAAAATCAAGATTCAGGGATGCCATATATTTCCAAAATAAATAGACCTTACACGGGAGTTATAACATGTTCAAATCAACAGAATCATCCAAGAAAAATGGTTCGACTTATCTTGAACTCTTGAAGTCGAGTGATGATGGTTTTTTTATGTGTCATGGAAAAACTACTGAAATTTGGTGGTTACCATATAAATGAAAAGTATATGGGATCACTTCCGAGTCATGCTCTCTACAATAGTGAAAGAACAAGACAATAGTATTATCTAGCAGAGGGTCGCGGATTCGAATGCCGCCGTGTCAGTCTAACGATAATTTTTACTACTAATGTCCTATCGAAGTAGATAAATAGATAGATAAATTATTCTTCGACACAGAAATAAAAGCAAAAGGAAGACTACAGTAGGTAAAGCACAGTAGGTAAACATAGCCACAGGCGGGTAAATATAGTCAACGAACCTCAGCACCAAACCAGAGCTGCCCAGCCAAGTTATCCTGAAGAACATCTTCAGGGAACTTGACGCGGAACCCTCTGGCCACGCGCTCGTCTCCGAGCAGCTGGTCTATTATCTGGCTTGTGATGTTCAGCACACGATCCTGGAAGAGAAAGTACGACTTTAGAAAAAGGCTTTGGTGTTCCTTGGTCGGTATGTCAGGAGCGTAGCAAGTGGAAAGCAAGTGGTCTCTGCCTACCCAGATCTAAACAGGCGTGATTTTATGTATGTAATTGTATTACTACTGCAAAATGTGGGTATGTGCCAAATGTTTGGACGTGCCTCTGACTACCCCCTTAGGCTTCCTCAAGGATCTGATCGCCTGGAGATCTGAGAGGTAGTCTACCATGCTTTGGGAAGAGTAATCATATTCTTTTTACTTTATATTATTAAATACCTATAACCAAATAGGTTTAAACTAAAAATTAAAAGTTTTCGACTACATACCTACCTACTCGTACTTCAGGAAATGAAACAATTTTGACATTTTTATTTATTTTTATTTTTATTTATTTGGGACAACAAACAATTGCACTCACATATTACTAAACTTAATTAAAGTAGGTATTAAAGTTCTTAGAGTGTAATCAGCCCCGTTGTCCACGGATTTGGTAGAAAGAGGGCAGTAGTAATGCGAACAGAATAACAAAAAAAGAAGAATGAACAATGCAGTTGGTAGGATAGCATTTTGTCATCCTATAAGGACGTACAAAACAGTCTACCCACCAACTACAGCTGAAATTTAAACTATCTAAATTCTAAATAATCAGACAGCATAGTGTCGTGTATATGTTTTTAAACGAACCGGGTGAGATTTCAAAGAATTCAATGTATGTGAAGTGATTGTTAAATTGGTTCATGATTCTAAATAAAAGTGCACGCTCACCAGCGTTCGTTTTACAGGGAGAAGGTGCGAACAAGTAGTGTTTACGAGTCTCTCGTATATGACAGCGATATGGAATGTGTATACAAAGGAGCCATTTCATTCTGGGCCTGGTCCATGTACACTACATAGAAAAATTAGGAAAAAATAGGAGATTACAAGAAAAATACAATTTCATTAATTTGAAGACAAATGCGATGGTACAAGAATAGTTCTTCTGGTAAGTTTTTTACTATGTGAACACTATTTGAAGGCCGGCATATTGGTTTATATTTGGCGTTTGACATGACATTGACATATTTTTCATGTCATGTTGTTTGATTTGATGTTTTTGTTTTGTCAGATAAATGTAGGTTGTCAAAATGACATTTTACGCACGTCCATCCGCCATATTTTTAGCGCTGTGTGTTGCTCTCTTTGTCGAAGAAAATCTTAATGTACCTTAGAACGAAGTCAATTTAAATAAAATAATCAATTAATTACGTTTACTTTATTGCTTAGCCATATTTTAGAGTAGTGTACACAGTGCAGGCCCAGGCTCCATATATTGATGAAACGTCTCTTTTGGTTAACAAGCTTGTTACAGTCGAATTTGTGATGACATATATTATACAATAAAATTTGGTCCAGAAGCAATCTTCTCATCTTAAGGGTTTGTAAAGAGTATTTATTTGACATATTTATATCAATCACAAAATATATTATGATAGAAAATATGTATGCCAGTAAATAGGTGCATTATGACTACAGTATTTTATGACTTGCGTGTTATGTTTCCTGACAATAGGACAAAAATCCTTATTTCAATCAACAGAGCCCCATAATACACGCGGGCTAACTTCCGGCCGTTCTACCTAACTCTTTGCTAGGTAGTTCTGCTACCAATTCTTCATACTTTGGTTAACACGACGTAAGAACACTCGCTAAGTCAGAAAATATTACGATTTGTGATTGGCAAGTTGGGCAGATACTTGGTGCGAATGTTTGAATTCGAATGATAATCAAATTTAATATCTAACGCATAACAAGGAAACGAAAAACCATGATAAAGCCTCAAGGCTCTGCGCATCTTTCCGATATCATTTACTCATAGGGCTATGTTAGGCCGTTTGTCTACCGTCGCCGTCTGCGTCCGCGTCGTCGTCGCCGAGAAAGAGATGACGGCGCCAAAGTAGCGATACATAATTTACTACAGCTTTTTGTCCACCGCCGCCGTCACCGAGAACGAGATTATTTCGAGCGGAGTTCAACCTTCGGATAAGTCGGAGACTCTCACTAGGCCAGTACAGTGGCAACATTTATATATTATAGGATTTTTGTTGTAAGACTTCTAACAAACCAAAAATAATGTCATTTAGGAGGATCCCCAAAACAAAACCGGTTTAACTGCGTCAAATAAGGTCGTGTCTCTTCACATTTTTTATTCCCATACTAAAAAGGCTACTACATAGGACGACAAACAAGCGCTAAGTCACAGAATAAATAACAAGTTCCTGAAGGTACGATCTGGGGGGAAAATTACGTAAATAAACATAAATCAATTCTCACCAGTCTTGTGTCACTGACGTTACATATACCTAATTTAAAATACTATGTAAAATCAACTGTAACAATCAAGTTTTATGACTGTAATGAGATTATAGATTATAATAGATAGTTTGAGAGTTCTTCGCTCGCTCGATCTAAATATGCATTTCTAATGATTAGAGAACACAAGCTACATGGAATTGTTCTGTTTATGATTAATTCGTATAAGGACAGCTGTTCTGAACTAAAAAAAATCGAGGTACTCCTACTAGTATTTCTATCGTTGATAATGTAAACAATGCCATTATGCTGATCAATAATTAACCTTTTTACAATGACACAAAGTTCATAGTACCCTCGCACGAGTCATTCAAGGTAAGTGATTCATCATATGTAGGTAGGTAGTGGAGAACATACTTACCTATTTTGCTTATGTACATTTAAATGCGAAGCAATTAGCGAAATAGCTGATAGCGAAACGGTGGAAACAAGGAAAATGTAACTACCTATGTTTCCTTACATTTTTGAAGGCGATTTCCATTGTTATTGCTTTCTTATTTTTTATTTTATTTTATTTGACTAATCTAGGATTCACAGTTTTTCTTATGGTTAATTATAGGCTAGATATATGTATGTCGTAAATTGTCTAACTGCAATGGCAACTGACTGCAGGCAAATGACGCTGCTGCCTATCCCGCGCGCTCGCCAACCCACGGGCCGCGTGCCGAGAGTGGTGTGGGCAAATACCTCCCCACATGATAGGAAATCCCTCTGTATCTGTGGCGGAGGCCTATGTCCAGCAGTGGACATCCCACGGCAGAAATTATGATCTTACTTTATACCGATGGTGGACTTTAACGGCCTTTAAGGGCCTACACACACCGGAATGCTACAATATCCAAGTGTGCGCTGACCGGTGGCAAAATTCCCGGTTTGCGTAGTCCTTAAGTCGATTCCTTGTTTCTATATGTTTGCATATTTTGTTTGCTTGGACCACTGAGCCCGTTCCAGTTCCCCAATCACTATTCCAATAACATCATCGGTCGGTCATCGATCACTGCCCTGAGTGAGACCCAGTTACAATTCGTTACGACAAGAATCCTACTAATATTATAAATTGCGAAAGTTTGTGAGGATGTTTGTGGTTCAATCACGGCTAAACGGCCGAACGGAATTCGATGAAATTTGGTACTGAGGTTAGATTAGTCTGGAATAGCATACAGGCTACTTTTAATGTAGCTAGTTTATAATAAAAACTTGTGCACGCGTCCAATATTGGGCTCTTGTTGTAATCATCTCTTGATTAAACGGAAAACATGTATTTGGTTCGAGGTAGAGGAAACAGGATGGAAATATTAATAAAGACGGTCATGTGCGAGAACTCGCGCCCTGAGGGTTCCGTACCACTACACGGGGTCAGAAAAAAAAATCCAAGTGTAGGAAGTGACAAACTTATATTTCCGATAACGAAATCTGTGGAAGATTGTAAGAGGAGGAAATCTTAACATAAAATATTGATAAAATAAAGTACCAAATAAGTTAAGTATTTGATACTATTACATACTACAATATAAGGAAGTAAATAAATAATATAATTTATTGACTTATTAGCATACAAATGAATTCAAACTACCTAGCGCTCGCGACGTTATGTAAATAGAATATACATATGTATAGCCGTTGGTATTTATCAAAACATGGCTCCTGCTTTATTTTTCTGTAAGGTCTATTTTAAATTTTGTTTCAAAGTCAAAGGTTTTTATTTCAATGAAATCACTATGATCACTTTGAAACGCCTTAGAAACTAGGTGAAGCTATGCCTGTTCCTCGCGACCAAGTTCTGGTTAGGTTTAGGTTTTACTTTGCTATTAGGTCGCAAACGAAACGCTGAAAAAAGTGCACTAGATGCATTGCTATTTTCAATACCTTACCTATTTGATTCATAGTTTGTTTGCAACATAAATTCATTCCCTGTAATTACGAAACGTGGTTTAGACTAGGTTAGAAATGACACAAATGACACGTCACAAAACCAGGGGTTTGTGACGTGTCATTTCATACATTTGATATTATGACATAAAGTAAATGTATAATGGTAAATTAGAAGGTCAGTCAAGTATTTGAACTTAGGGGAAGTTCAAACACTTGACCGACCTTCTTAGTAGTATACATTTTATGAATCATCTTGTATTCTTCGGCCACCATTCGAATCGGTAGACTTACTTGCAACGGAACAAAAACTATGAGGTTTGGCTATGCTTAATACCATGTATATTTTACTGGTGGATGACCTTTTTAACCTCCTTGAAAATAGTCGGCATTTGGAATTGCTAATTGGGCTAAATCCTTCATTCATTTGTGCGATTTATGAGCTGGTTTGTTTACATATTTTTACTACCATTATACATAAGTTGCCCTTGTATGTGTTGTTGTTCAAATTTTAGGAAACGATTCGACGCAATTCCTATTGTCCGTTTGAGGTGAAATTTCCATACCTATCTGTTAAGTATCTAGAACATAATATTACGTTCTGGGTCTGGGTGTTGTGGGACCATGCAAGCAAGCAAGCAACTTACATTGCTTCCGGCAAAATTGAGGTCACTGCTGTGATAATCAGAGCATGAAAAATATTACAGCATCGTAATCACACCTACTACCTCCTGCACCTTGTACATATCGGCCAGGTCACCTTGTACCAGGAGCTCGAAACTGGAGCAGTTCCGAAATTACCTTAAGTACATAGGTAAGAGTTTTGCCGTGGTGGCCCCGGCTGAAGAATAGGCCCCTCCATATCTAGGTACCTATCCGCGGGTGTCGTAAGAGGCGACTACGGGAAAAAAGCTAGGGGATGGGCAGCAACGTCCCTTATTTTAACAACGATAGCTCTGATAACTGCGCTCGCCAACCCGCATGCCCAGCGTGGTGAGTATGGGCAAATCCCCCCACATGATAAGGAATTTGCTCTGTCTGTGGGGGAGGCCATGTTCAGCAGTGGACGTCGAACGGCTGAAATGATGATGATGATGTTATAAGAGTTGTATAGATGTTGTTCGACGATTTCGGTGGCGTAGCGGCCGAGTGCCCGTTTGCGACGCAAGAGGTGCGGCTAAGATTCGGGAAAAAAGTTTGCATGATCCGCAAATATTTTATTCCGGGTCTAGTGTGGGGTTAGGACTATGTATAGCATGCTGTGTTTGCCTGTTATTGGTTTCTCATGTAGCTTAAGACATTTTGTTTCCAATCATAACTATGTACTCATGTGTAAACTGTTGGCAAACCTAATAAATAAAATAAAATGTATGTGGATCATCATCATCATCATCTCCCTGCCCTTATCCCACTTCTTGTGGGGTCGGCACAACATGTTTTTCTCTTCCACTCCCCTCTATCAGCCGTCATATCAGTATTCACTCATCTTCACGACTATGTATGTGGATGTTGAGCTTGAGTGTAATTTATTTATCATGTGAATTTGTTTAGACTGAACAGGTTTTTGTATCGGTTAATGTCAAAGTGATTTTCCTCATCTAAGGTCCTCGACTTTCGGAATTTAATCCTCTTTAAAGGTCTAAGACCTCAGATAACACAATCCTTTTAAAACCCCAATACTACTTATAGGTACCTATTATAAATGCGAAAGTTGGTGAGGTTGTTTTGATGTTTGTGGTTCACGCCGCAACGGCTCAGCCGATTTCAATAAAACTTGGAATACCTAGAATAGTTCTTTACCTAGAATGGGATAGGTATAATAGGCTTTGTATGTAGGTACCACGAGCGAAGCCGCGAGCGGTAGCTAGTGATGTTATAAATACGAAAGGTTGTCAAGTTAATATGAAGATGTATAGGTATGTGAAGATGAATTGAAGATGTCTAAGGGTCACCCCCTTAGTCAGAGGGACGTCCTTACATTTTGGTTGGTAGGTACATAGTATGCCATAGCATGCCCACATTTTGCAGATATTAGTATTCAAAAACGTGACAGGTTGCAAGACTATCGCTTATAAGAGTACTTACTGGTTTCACAGAAAACATTAAGGCTAGATAATAAGTAGAAAAAGACATCAATTGAACTCCCAAATTCAGTAAAGTGTGCCAAGTCAAGTTAGACTCAATTAGGATTGTGGCTCAAACTGCTAACATAAAAACAGTTTGATACTAGATTTATATGATTCCAGTCATGAGTCACCGCACAGAATGTCACACGCACGAATTATCAGACGAATTATGGTTTAGTGTTTTTCTGTCTAGACTGGTCTATACCAATACTATAGGTATTAGGCGGTATTGATATTAAGATGTTTATTTAAAAACTTATACAGGCTGATTGATATTGCTTAGCATAGCAAATGACTTAATTGAGGTAGGTATCTCTAGTATTATTACTATAAATACTTATTACTCTGTGGCACCACTGAAAACCAGCGCCGCAGCAGCTCCATTGTGCTATGCGGCACCAGCTGAGTGGTGACCGTTTTTGTGTCTAGGTTTTAAGTTTTTTTTTTTTTTTATACAACTGAGTTGGCAAACAAACATACGGCCCACCTGTTGGTAAGCGGTTGCCGTAGCCTATGAGCGCTTGCAATACCAGAGGCATCACACACGTGTTGCCGAACCCCCTTCCCTCTAAAGCGCTCTGGCTACCTTACTCACCGCAGGAACACAACACTATTTGAAATAAATAATGTTATTTGGCTGCGATATTCTGTAAGGCGGAGGTACCTCCCCAGACGGGCTGCTCCAATTTAGAACGAGAAAGTCTCGCTATGCCCTACCTCCTCCAAAAAAAAAAAGCTTATATTTTATTTGTTCCATTTGTTTAATTTGTGACGCAAAATAAATATTTTTCTATTTCTATTTCTAAATACACGCGCATTGCACTCGCGCATTGATGCTTCCGTATATTCCGTACCACGGGGTAAAAAAATCGAGATCTCCAGTGTACGATGTGACAAACATATACTTAGTGGTCGCTCACTGTATGATATTAACCAGATAGGTTGATTGATAGGTTTATCCGTTCCTATGTAAGAGTCTTAACAGACAGACAGACGGACAACAAATTAATCCTTTAGGGGTTCCGTTTTTTCAAGTACGGAACCCTTGAAAAAACGCTAACTACGTGCAAAACAAACGAACTTTAAAAAAACTGTTCTTGTCGACCTGCTCAATCTCCCATGCTTTTGACTTGCACTCGTTTCCGTATACTACACATGATCGACATACACATTTTTTTAATGTCCGTTTTATTTTCTCGATGGTTTTGCACTGTACTAACCTGCGCGTGCCGCAGCTGGTTGACGAGAGTGGAGCACCGGTCCGGGTCTTTGCGACCGTCGAACGAGTCCAACTCCGCAGCGATCATGTTCAGCGCGTCATCGGCGAAGAAGAACTGTGCTAGGAGTGAGCGGTCATCCCTCTGAAACAAATAATAACTTTTTTAAACTTTCAACTGGCAACTTCTAGAACATGCCGATTTTCAAAGTTTATCTTAATTTGCCTCAACGATTATCGAAGGACAAACTTTTACCAGACATCGCGAGGTCACAGTTCGGGGCGAACCACTAGTATAAATTCAGATAGATATCACAACTATTGAGTATACGCCTCTGATTTACAGCTCAATAACCTCTCCACTTAGTTCTATCAGAAACTGCGCAATAAAGTTTTCAAGTAACCTACTAAGAGTACCAAGGTACTACTACTTACTAGCTTCCGCCCGCGGCTTCACTCAATTGGTACCTAGATAAAAAGTAGCCTCTATATAGATTACATATAATATTCCAAGTTTAATCTAAATCGGCTGAGCCGATACAGTGTGATTGAATCACAAACATCCCAACAATATCACACAAACTTTCGCATTCATAATATTAGTCGGATTATTAACAATTAGCAACACAAAGCACTGTAGTGCTTCGTGTACATTCACTCCATAAACTACAAGGTGGGCCAAACAGAACATTTGGTCGGCGGCACGCAGAGGCCGTGAACTTGAGGCCTGCAGTGCGCCACGCTACATGCGTCCTGACCAAGGTTTTTAGTTCTTTATTGCCGAAAATAGCGACAAAATAGAAACAAAGCGAATGATTTGTAAAATCAGTGGTGCGAAACCCACGGAATGGTAAGTATTACTTGGAATTACACAGAACTCATGACACCTACCTCATTAAAGGTGACCAAGAATAAAATCGCATTGTTAATATTATAGGAACAAGCCGCGTTCAAATGGGAAGGGATATGTGCTTGATATGTCATCCTACTAATCCTACTAATATTATAAATGCGAAAGTTTGTGAGGATGTTTGGATGTTTGTGGTTCAATCACGGCTAAGAGGCTGAATGGATTTGGACGAAATTTGGTACAGAGATAGATTATAGTCTGGAATAGCATATAGGCTTTTTATGTAGGTACCACGCGAGCGAAGCCGCGGGTGGAAGCTAGTATAAAATACGTTTCAAATTTATCCTTATAGTTTCTAGTTATAGTTGCTCTGATACTCTGATCTCTAGGGCTAGGACTCAGAACACTAAATAAACGGTACCTTAGTACGAGGTCAGGAATAAGTTGCCTTTAAAGAACATGACCCTGTTATAACCACAACAAAAATAACGTACTTGGACAATATTACGATACTTATTAAATACCTACGAAAGAATTAAACATAAATTTATGTAATTTAAATTCTACTTACAAGGTATTTTATTAACATGCCTGTTAAACATTATAATGTAAACAGACCTTCAACTTGACGACCTCTGTGCGTAGCGGGCAAGTGACCGTCTGAGACGCAAAGGGTGCTGTTTTGATTCCGACTGAAGCTCTACATTCCATTTAGTGAAAAACTATTATCGACAAAAATGATAGGCACAAAGCCGTGTTTTCTGTCTGATTCTTCTAGGCTTGGTCTCGAGGAACAGGCGTAGCTTCACCTAGTTTCTAAGACGTTTCAAAGTTATCCTAGTGATTTTATTGAAATAGGTTTTCAATTTGACTGTGGGACAAGTTTTTACATTATATACAATTGTTTGTTTTGGATCTGGGTGTTGTGGTACCATGGTACCTACTCGTAGTTTCTGATACCCACGACACAGGGAATCCTTTTGTATGGGGTCAGGACTAGGTATGTGACTGTTGGGTGTTATTTATTTATTATTGTTTGTAGATAAACCCTCTTTCGGGATACCATACATATTATGAATCACCTAGTCTTAACAAACCCTAGGCGGAAAAACAATGAAGGTCACCAATTACCATATTATCTTATCAGTTATTTAAAAGGTTGTTATTGTGATAGATAAGAGCAAACAAAGAACATTTCTTACATGTAATCATGCTGTGCAATTTTTATATTCTTTGTAGCTACTTATGTAAGATAACTTTTAGTAACATACTGGTATCATACTCCAAAACCATTGAAATGACCAAGACTAAGGCTGACATTTCAAGCAGAACGTTTTGATATTTTATTTAACACGCGCTTTATCTTGCCCTACATCAAATTTCATCAGATTACAGCTTTTACGACGTCCGACAGGGTTTCGTTCTAGGTCAAGAGTCAGGATTAGCTATTGGCACGGCGCCAATAGTTTGAACTTTTAACCCTGGCTATAGGGGTGAAGTTTATTATTGGAAAACAAAAACTTTTTGTGATGTCCAGTGAAGAACAAACAGAAATGTCTCTGCAACCAAATTCACGATCAATTTAACTAGTACAGCCATTTTCTAAGCAAAGTTGGGTTTGTTTGTACCGATATTCGGTCTCAATGAAGCCACTATCGATGGAGGGACTCTCGCTTCGTTACACTGGCTGTTTCTTGGTCATCTTGCTTCGGGTCAGTGACTATTTGACATTCCACGCTTCAGCATGGAATTTCAAATACATGAACTCTAGCATTTCTAGATGATTTGTACAGCCAGCGTCAGGTGGAACTAAATATTCCGGACATAAATATCCGAGCCCATGACTTTCGGGTCGAAGGTTGAGGTACCTACCACTAGACCAACACGGCTCGCTGCAGTTTTTGCATTTACTGTGTGTTAATAGTATACAAACATACTTTTATGGTATGGTAAGTTGAAGTCTGTTTGACCTTTCTAGGAGTTGGCTACTAGTACCTAACTACCTACTTACGTGACTTAAGGTGAGGGTTAAATTATTTTATGATTTTTGAACTGTTTTTTCTCAATAACCGCAAAACGCACAGTGTTGATTTTTATGACAAAGATAACTTGAGCATTTTATTTACCTAAAACCAAGGCAGAAACGCGATTGGAAAAACTTTCTCGATAGATTTATTTTTTAAACTTTGGTCCTCTGCAAAACTTTTTTCGAAAATACTCAGAAACTACTAATCATAAATAACTTTCTTTTAAATATTGTGTTAGACAATAGCATTGGGTACCTAAATCCAAGACACTTTTTTTTTTAAATACTTAGTTTTTAAGATAATCCATATTTTCTTATATGTTGCTTACGTCGATTACTTTTGATCGCCTTCTAACACTTGCTATCTCTTTCCGCTTTCAATTATAGTACGTAGCGTTGTCACTTTCTTCACTCCGCCCACTCGACAGTTTATTATGATTCTCATAGCGCCTTAATAATGTTGGAGATACCAACTTAGATCCGTTTAACTAAAGATTTTTTACACGGTTCCGTACCATTACGGAACGTGCGATAAAAGATTGTGTGCTGTCATTAGTATACAGCATTGTTTGTGGTTTGCGATAACGCGAACAAAAATATGAATAGTAGGTACGCAGATACCTACTTACTCACTTGTTTCCAGTCCAGCATATCGTTTTTTTTACTTAGAAGATACTCGTTCTCTACGTTTGCATCCCGCTTGATTGCGTTGAGATGCCCGTCTCTAAAGTTTCTCTCTATACTTAGGTACCTCCTTATTAATAACCACTAGCTTAATCGGCTCTTTAAAAGTATGTCCGCCTCTTTTTTTTGTTTGCTGTAGGCGCAAGTTATTGAGCCAAAAGCAAACATTCAAACATTCGGGTTACGCCCGAATACTGAAACGTCACTTAACTAATTGAGATGATCTCAATAAATTTGAGACGCCATAATCGTTCAGAAATTTATACTCAAACATTAATTAGATCACCACTTATATTTCAGTGACGTTTCAGTATTCGGGCGTTAGTCTCTGTTCCTTTATGAATTATGATCGATCATCGAGCGGGACGGGGTAGTAGGTGCAGTCGCCTGCACTAAGATATATGCACTTCATAATTTTTAAAATGACTGCATACACTAAATTCTTCCTACGTTTGTCGTTCGTTCTCTGCTCGGTTTAGCTGCGATTCATTTCTCGCTTTATTAGTATATTCGAATTGTTTACCTTTAAGTAAGTTATCATATAAAACTGAAACGATAGATGAAAGAACTTATTTGTTGAAAAAAGGAACTATAAACTAGGCATTACATAAGTTTTTTTTATATCTGCTTATTCTGATAGCGTTTCCCTACTATCGCACGCACGAGTCAATCGTATTGAGTATTCACGTGATAGAGGATGACGAGTTGCGTATTAACCGTCTTGTGCGCGCGTCCGTTAGTATTCGTACTTAATATGGGATTATGTTTTATTGTTCTAATGAGTTTACTGAAAAACTTGGCAACTGAGTAGATACCTACTTGCACTATTTGCATAAAGTTTTCTCCCACATCATTATTTACAAAATTGGGGAACAAGGCCTTTTTAGACCCTAAATCTAGATTATGTTTAAGTTTGATTTTACCTAGATTTATGTTAAACGTTGTTGATTACCATAAACCAATCAACAAATGGTAAAATCAACGCAGTAATGGAAAGAAACGTCTAAAAAATTTTGAGGCTAGCCGAGTGTTAAAGTGCAGATACGCTATGCCCAGCGCGTGAAAGACTCACGGCACTTGACGGCAATCACGTGATTGCCAGCCTGCTCGGAATGCCACTACTGAGCGTCAGCCATTATCTTACATTATCAAACACGCAATACGAGACTACAGTGTTGTCCATCCACTCGTCTACACAATAGAATATTATAATGAGGTAAAATTTGTTTGTTTGTGTATATAGGGGGTACTCTATGGATCAACTTAACCGATTGTAAAAATTATTTCACTAATAGAAAACTACGTTATTTGTAAATCAAGTCGTTTAAGGGCGTGTAGGACTCGCGCATTGAGGCTTCCGTACACACGTAACACAGGGTCGGAACATCAAGATCCCAAGTGTACCTATGAAGTGACAAGAGTCAAGGAACACGAAACTTGAACACGGTAACGGTTTTTTTATGCTCTAAAATGAACGTGCCCATGCTAGTGAAAATATTGGGCCAAAATTGGGATTTTATGCAACATCGCATTCGTGGAGCATTTAAGCTGAATGTTTTTAGGCTGGTCGGTAAATAGCCGTTAGATTTTCAGGTTAGTTTGTATGCGTTGGGTGTGCGTATTGAATGCAACCAAATAAATCAAGGGCATTCACAGATCTCTCTGACTCAAAGAAATAACTAATTGAGCGCCTATTTACTGGAAGCAAACTGGAATCCTACTATCGTACCATTCTTCTATCCTAACATTAGGATGTTAGGATATAAGAATGGTACTACTCTACTACTACCATCCTTTTATCCTCCTATAGATCCTACTAATAATATTATAAAAGCGAAAATTTGCGAGGATATTTCAGGCCATAACGGAGCGCAACCGATTTCGATGAAGCTTTGGATAAATAGATAGAGTCTAGTTCTTTACATAGAATAGCATAATTATAGGCTAAGTACTTTTTATCTAGAAGGTATCTCATGCGAGCGAAACCGCGGGCGTAAGCTAGTAATTACTGAATCCTTTTAATATCGGTCATTCCGCATCACCCAAAGAGTGACCAAAATAACCAGAAGCGACAGGGAAAACCTATGTCTGATAACAGTGAACAAATAACGTTTAGGATTCCTGCGCAGCTATTGACTGCCATCGTTGGCCATTTATATTACACACTACGAAGTGCTCAGTGTTGCACAGTTTATCGGGCAATAAGGAATATATTACAGTGTCTGAGTCCACGTCACACCGTTTAGATACCAATTCGTATAACTGAACCCAAGGGTATGTTCAATGCATGTTCAACACGCATGGACTAGGCATGCTATAATTTTTCTATAAACAACATCATCACCTATTAGAATTCCATTCCAGCATAGACCTTCAAAGAGTTCCATTAAGAACGGTCTGAACTTCCATCCACCGACTTTCATTCCAGTAACAATGTAGTTGTTCCATCCGGTGGGGGGGTCAACCAACAGTGTGTCGCGGTTATACGGTTATACCCAACGGTTAAAGGTTCTGCGAGCTATACTTATGGCCTGCCCACTGCCACTTGTTTATTCTGAAAGCTATGTCGTTTGTAGGTATGCGATGTATCTGACCTTGGTTCTTCTCCAGATTTCCTCATTTCGGATTTTAACGCGCAGTGAAACTATGAGCATAGCTCTGCATAGGTATCCAGTTGCGCGACTTTGAGCGTGTGCATGAGGCCAAAAGTTAGCGACCAAGTCTCAGTGCCACGTGTCATCAATAGCAAGAAGCACTGATTGACGTAATTGTAGACGTTCATCGACTTTCTACAAACATAAGGATCAAGGAATCTTACAGTTCTATTATAAATGCGAAAGTTAGGATGGATGTTTGTTACTCAATTACCTACGCCAGCCATAATGGCAGAAGGGACCTCGAACAAATTTGGCACAGAGATAGATAGTCTGGATGGAATAGCACACAGGCTACTTTTTATCCTCGTTGTTACCACGCGAGCAAAGCCGCCGGCGAAAGCTAGTCAGATATAAGGAGGAAAACAAATTGGTCATGCAATACTGAATGTTTTTTGGCTTTCCCAGACTCGGGTGGGTAGATAATTAATATGGCACAAGGTTCTTGTTTTACAAGAATGTGCAATTTAGTCATTGTTGTTGTATGGATTAGTTCGTAAACGTTTTGAATAATCTTGCAAAAAACTTGATATTATAGGTAGCGTAGGTACATAAAACTATCAGACCTGCTTGTCAGATGAAATCGTCTCGACGGAACTCGGAAGTAAGCATGATGCAAATTCGACAAAGGATGTTGAATATAGATGACATAATAAGCGATCGAAGATTTTATGAATATGTCAGCTCTATATTTTGGTTAACGATCGTGCTTAGCGTGATCGGACTGGCATGTTCTATCCTATAACCTTAAATTAGGTATATTAAGAGGTGCACTTTAATCCTTTCACTATAGTGATTCTTTCACGTTCATAGGCCCTTTTCAGGGCCACCATACATCAGCCTGGTGACCTAATACAGGTGAAGAAAGAATCAGTGACACGACAAGCAAGCAAGCATCTCCAAACCATTCAATCATAGATTAAGCCAGACTAACACAGTTCATATCGATGTCAGGGTTTATTCCACTTGACCCACGGCATGTTTGCGAATATTGCAATTTATGACAGGAAACCTTAATTTCTATCCTCAGCCAATGCCTTGCATTCGAGCAGCCCCTCCACACAGTCAGACCGCATGATGTGCTTAGTGTTCAATGCGTGTTCTTCCTTGATAAGCATTGTTTAGAAATTCTTTACGAAGTCTTTAAAGGGCTCTGGATTTGCCACTTATCTATATTTATTTACTTAGATATTTGTCACGACTCTTGTAATCATACATAGGCACACTAGGTTTGTTCGTTTTACCTACTTACAAACTGCTTCTTTCCTAGTCACCTTGTGTAATTTGTCAAAGTTGGGGTGAGGTATGGGTCTGGAAAATTACTTGTGGTGACGATTATTAGACAACCTATAGTGATCTCAGAATCAGAGTGTGATGAAGGATGCAGATGTTCCTAACATCTTCAATTTTTGACCGTCAATAACAGGAGTATGAAATCGCGTAGTAGTACTGCGAACCACACTAGGTTATCATGTGTTGCATGCGTCTCAGAGAAATAGACTTTTGTGAGTAATCTAATAACAAGTCATGTCAGTCACAGTGACCAGCGTAAGTACTTATTTTTTATTTTTCAGCGTAAGTACTTAGCTATCAATGCTGACCAGCGACCAATTATTCGCTCTTGATTAGTATCTCCTGAATATCTTCTCATGTTATTTTATGGCAAAAATAAACTAGGTAGGTATTTTATTGTTTATACTTTTTAATAGGCACCGGTCTTCGTGCTACTTACTAATTTCCCTTGGTCAGGCCAATGGCGAGGTAATGGACCCGTCAAAATGATAAATTCATAGTCATTTAGTGGATTAGATTCTAATACCTAGATGTATTGTTCGGTAACTTTTAGCAAATTCACGAAAAGTTAGCTATTTGGCATAACTCCAATGAGGCTTGCGAACACGCTTTCACTTTCGTTTATGGCAATAGCCGTTCCTTTTGCTGATTTCTCTGACCTTTGATAGGCATTTTTTGTCTTTCCCGTTCAATGAACTGAACTGGGTCAGTGTAGTGATTTAGTGGAACTAAAGGTTTGACGAGTCTATAAATACCCACCTTAGTGCTATTCACTCTGTGGTGCGAATAAGTTCGCAGACTTTAATAAAAAATGAAGACTTATTCATCAGAATTTTCAGACCGGATCCTGATCTTGACACAAACTCCTTCCAAGTTCAGTTAGATTTAAGGAGCAACAACTAAATTGTTTCGTTCAGTTAGGCCAAGACTGGGCCAAACAGCACCTAGTGGTTGCCTGGGTGATACGATATAGGTACCTAGTTTTAAACATCCGCGTTGACCGAAACGTAAAAAGTCTGCATTGTATGAAAAAGGCATTATTAGGTGACGATCGGCAGACCGTGACCACACGTACCATCGATAGGAAGCTATTACAGAACTGCGTGATTTCAGAATATAACATCATTACATACGCCTCACTCTATACAGAGAGACCAGTGTTGATGCAGTGGATAGGGACCCCAGATTGTTCCAGGCATCAATTATCATATTTCGCGATAATTATAGATAGGTACTACTATCAGCCCACTTGAAGAACGCTTGACGAAGCTTAACCTGCATCCTAAAATTGTAACAGACAAATTAAGATTCATTGGTCTCGGCTGTAAATCTTACCATGAATATAGCGCATAGCGTCTTTCGACGGCCAACAATCTTCGTCACTAAGAACTGCTACTAGATGAAGTAAGCATGTAACCTTATTGTGGTCTGGGGTCGTACGTAAAGCGACCGGACAAATTATTTTATAGATATTATTTTGTAAGTTCCATCATTTCCAAGTGATAAAACTCATTAAAAAATACCTACTAGGACGACATGCGTACAATTCATTATAAACAGCTGATACAGTCATTGTAGACTTATCATCAACATACAAAGTGTTATCAGTATCGAGTCGACTCAATCATCTCTGTGACTCACCAATGGTACAATAGATTGATTCAATTGACCCAGCACGATTGCATATCGATAGATACACTGGGGTTTGTTTTGAAATCGAAGTGCAAAACTATTTATCTTGGTTTAATATCGCTAAACTTGCGCGCACAACGGTGGGCCCAGGGTCTCACCCAATCGCCCCCTCTCTTCACCAATAAGCTGTTTTATAAAGTGGCTACTTTTATAAGTAGCCTCTTACTTACACTTTTTTATAGATTGAGATAAAGATGAGAGCTACCTATATTCTCGACAAGAGTATCATCATCATCACTGCTGAACATTGCCTCCCCCATAGATTTTCAGAGCGAATTCCTAGCATGTGGGGGGGATTTGCTCATACTCACTACATGCAGGTCGGCAACGGCAATAAGAGCTATCTATCGTTGTTAAAATACGCTGACGGTGCTGCCCATCCCCTACCTTTTTTTCCGTAGTCGCTTCTTACGACATCCACGGGTAGTCCACAGTATATGGAGGGGCCTATACCTCAGCCGGGGCCACCACGGGAAGTGAGAACAACGAGAGTACATATAGCTACTTTTAGATTATTTTGGTAAATCAGTGTCATTCACTACCAACTAGGGCGTTCACTAATAACCCAATTCAAAGCCGAAATTCTCACGATCTCGCGATTAGGAGTCTAACCCAAAGTTCATTCAAACGTCTGTCATTCGAGCAAAACTATACTATAAGCTTATTCACTCATTTCTTAGGATTCAATGATGATGCATGTAATGACATTCGTATAATGTTTGACATATATTTACTGCATTGCTGTCGCCCAATACCTAGGTACCTAATTGACAATGGCTTTGAGATGGGGTGAAACAGCTCGGATCGCCAAAGTCTTTTATACCTAGGGGCTACATTCCCGCGATACGGCTGATTTTTCCAACCATTTCTTATTAATAGTTTTCTCCAACTCGAAACTAGGTAGATGATACATGTCCTAACAAATTATTTTTGTCAACTTTACTAATTAGTAGCATAAACCAAAAATGTTTAGAGATGCCTCTTGACTACCAACCCTAGCCATAGGTATTTAACGATCTGATCGCCTGGAGATCTGCGAGGGAATGGTTACGGAAACCGCTGATTATGTTGGTGAACATAGCGATCTTATTCTTCTCATCAATGAAAAGCGTAAAAATAAAAGAGTTTTGAGAACACCAGTATTCCCACGACTTGTTTGGGTTTTCCCATGATGCATATATTCAGATCAAAATACAGGCCTGTCTGCGCCTCAATAATACGTTACCCATACCCATGACTCATTACCATTACACCTAGGTAGTATGAAACTGGATTAAGCACGTAATTCGACCTAATCACAGGCGGCCAAAGTCAAGGTGACGGTTCTTGAATTTACAGTAAAAAAGCCTTCATTTCATGTCAAAAATTTTAGCGTAATTTGTTCGTGGCGTATGCCTGGTTTAATTTAGTTAACATAATTTATATCAACTATAATTAATATAATTAATTAATTGTTTTATTTCTTAGATTTCTTCTAGTTTTTTAAAAGCGACCTTTAGTGCTTCTGATCCTTCGTCCAGGTTCTGATCATTAGAAGAAATACCTACTAAGCGGATGGAATGAAGCACATCACCCGGACTAAGTGATTGCACCAAAAAATCAGAACTAAGCATTGGCAGTTGGCAGATCAACAGATCTATGTTGGATGATATCGTCTCCAAATACAAGACCCTGTTTAAAATTACGACTCAGAACAGACAGCTTGCAATCGAAAATTGTCCATGATCTGGCCCATAGAACGCCAGGTTTGTATCCAAGAGGCCCTACCAACGTGCCCATGCTTTACTTACAGTTAAATGTTTCTGATGGAAAACATTGGTAACCTTGGCTTATTGCTATTCAATTTCAAGCGTGTCAGCGCTGTTTGAACCATAAATCATTGAAACTGTGAACTTACGCCAGATATCGTCCAAATAAAATCGCACAAAGTTAATGGGCTCTGTATGCGAAATAGCAGCTGGTATATGATTCCACACGTCATACTGTGACCTTGGTCACGCTATGGTAAAGTTTTATCATAGGTTTTTTAGATTTGAATACCTACGTTAAGGAGTAAACCAAGGGAGTACCTAATACTACCATTATGATATTCTGTGAACGGTTTTCAGGCAGACAACAATGAGTAATGGATAGTAACGCACGCATGGTATGAAAGAACACATGGTCATACCTAACTAGAGGAGTAATCTACAAGGTGATTCATAATATGTATGCCATTCCGAAAGGGGCTTATTCTACACCCAATTGGCAATAAAGTTTGTTCTACGACTTTCGGAAATTCGACATTTTTAATTGGAAAAACTCAAATCGGCTGTTTTGGGGTCAAATCAAAATCAATTAATCAGCAGTTTAAGTAGAAATCTTGATGCCGAGCTTCTCGTACGTTAGGAACAAGATTGTTTTGTTTTCGCTAATATTATTAGCGAATAATTAAATGAAATAGAAGAATGTTAAATAGGTACGTATGAGAGATTTGGATAATTACCTACATACCTAGTTGCTTATTTATTATCCGTATTTTCCTCTTGCTTGGGTATAATCCCAGTTTTTATGTTTAAAATACCTAGGTACCCTTTCAATTACCTACCTATTGTAGTCAATATTTACCCTACTTACACATTTTACTCTCACTAAAAATGTAGGTACCTACCTAGATTTATCATAGAAGTAATTACCTACCTTATGAGATAAATAACTGTCTGAAACTCTGCCCGAATCTTCCTCTTATTCATTAACTTACTAACTTTATCAAGCAGCGGGAAATGAACCCGCACACCTTGACGGGCACTCGCCCGCTCCGCCACCAAGGTCCGCAGTGTTGGAAGGCCCCCCACCCGATGGACCGACGACATTGTGAAGGTTTCGGGAAGTCGGTGGATGAAGAATGCTCAAGACCGTTCGACATGGCACTCTTTGGGGGAGGCCTATGTTCAGCAGTTGACTTCATCAGGCTGATGATGATGATGATGAATTTTATTGTGCCTGCAAATGTTTTGGAGTGGAGACCACGCACCGAAAGCGTAGGACGGCCACCCATCAGATGGAAAAACGACCTTATACAGGTTGCTGGGATCCATTGGATGCAAGACTAGATCGGGTGCTCTGGAAATCTTTGAGGAAGGCTAATGTTCAGCAGTGGACGTTCCACGGCTGAAATGATAATGATGACTTACCTAGGATATAACTATAACAATGAACTTAATACCTACTACCTAATACTTAATACTAAAGAAAGAGACGGTCATACTTCTATCGAGCCTATAAGATTTGTGAGAGATTATGAACGAGGGTGTTACAATATTTGGGTACTACTGTAATTGGTTCCTTGGTAAATAATGTTTTGCATTGTTTTACAAAAATCAGACGCCGTAAATTAGCGAAAATGATGATTAAATAATGGAAAAATACTGAATTAGTTGGTAATCTGAACTAATTCAGTTATTGATATTAAGCTTTGAACTAGGTACCTATCTACCTAGTTCAAATTTAGCGAAGCAATTTCGGTCCTTATTACAAAGTTAATCTACAAAAGAAATAGCTAAGTATATGCTGTAGGAACAGGTTAAAATAATAAGTTTGGCATTTCGAAATAAAAAAAATAAAGAACAAGGCTGTGAAAAGCTATGACAAAGGCCTATAGACATCTAAGAAGCCTCGTGAGGCTTCTTAGATGTCACCAAAGTTGACCCTAATTCTTACAAACTAATTACCTAGAACCAAGTTATGGTGCCACTGCGTTTTACTGGAATTCCGCATCCTCGCAGCAGCTTTTAAAAATCCGGGTGACGACAAATCTCCCGTCCTTTTTCCGCCCAGCTGGTTGCATTATAGCCTGTCTCGCTCGCACACTTTCACTTTTTTTACAGCTTTCCCAATACACGTCGAAACTCGGCCGTCTTTGCCAAATGTTTTGCGAACCGGCCATTCAATAGAAGACGCAACTGATTTCACTTCATTGTTTTATTGTTGCAAAATGCAGGGATGATTTTGAATGTCAAAACTTTTTGTGATGTTTCTACGATGGTTCTACTTGTCTCTTGTGTGTGCCTGTAATTTCACAAGTTACTGGCAAAAGGACGTCTTGGTAGGGCCAAAGGTCTTGCTAGTTTTTACCTCGTCATTTTTACCGGTAAGTACCTAAAGCATGGCCTCAAAACTTGGCGTTCTATCGGCAAATCCCTCCATATGATGGTTACGGGAATATCTATGGGGAAGGCCTATTTTCAGCAGTGACGCCCTACGGCTGAAATTATGATGATGAAATCTTGCCCATATCGGCATCTCTTTCTCGCAATTGCTTAAGATGAAGGATAAAACGAAGACTGCCTACGCGCATAAATTTAATTTCTATTGTACTTAAAGTTGTATTTAAAAATTCACTAACCTAACGCAAGGAACCAATAACTAACCAATGAAATAACGAACAACGATGAATGAGTGATGGATTTTACGAAAGTGGGTTGACAGCCTGATTTGATAACTTGCTATCACAAGAGGCTCTGGTATATATCTTATTGATAAGACTGCTTTGTAAGACAAAACGCTATAGATAAAGTATGTTTGATGACAAGTGGTCGACTACCTACCTCTAGCTAGTAGATCGAGTTGGCTAGCGTTTACCGTGAACGCTAAATTATCTCATGGTCACTATCAAAATGCAATAAAAACAGTGCATGACCATTAATCGAGATTGAATGAATGAATGATTTCGTATTTGCATTAATACAGGTACATTGTTTGTTCTTAAATTAAACATGGAATCACTGTATTTGACTTTTTGAAGCCGTGCAAATATTGATATAATAATTTTCTTTCATTTAATTCTATATGTCCATATAAAAAAACAATTACCTAATAATTTGCGTCATTACATAACTAAATTAAATCCTTAAGACCCAACAGTCACATAGTCCTGACCCCACACTAGAATTCCCTGTGTCGAAGTTATCAGAAACGACGAGTACCATGATACGACAACACCCAAACCCGGAACAAACATTTGCACATCATGCAAACATTTGTCCCGCACCGCCACCGAGTTAGTCAATAACATTATCCTAGTTTTCAGATATGAAAGGATTTCCAAGGCAAAACCGGTTTTTGGCACCGTAGGTACACAGTAAAGATTTCCCTATAAAACTAGGAAAAACCAACAGCTTCAAATCGAAGGATGTTCCAGTTTATGACTCGTTTCGCATGGGACATTCTTATGACCGCCTATTTATTTTTGAATTTCTATTGATGAGCCGTTACGGCGTGTTTGAACAGCCGGGACCACACCGGACGATCCAAGGCGCTCCGATCGCGCGATCATAAGACGCGGTCAGTGTGGACGTGCCGCACGCGATCCAAGCCCACCAATTGGAGCGCGCGTTCCTATGGATCACTTGGAGCGTATATCAGGATCGCAGTTTCAACAAACTGGGATCAGCTTAGTGCGATCCACGCTCCACGCATCACGATCTTGGATCGCGGATTGCGGGACCAATTTGGATCGTCTGGTGTGGACCCGGCTATTCACAATCATCATTGCACCTAAGGCCACTGTGCTGATCTGTGAACAACGACCGGGCAAGCAACACCACATACAAAATACGCTTTTATTGACGCGTGATGCTGATATTTACACAAGATAAATGTCGGAATAATTCCAAAGACTTTATTGATTGATAAGACAGAGTCGAGGAGGGCTCTTAAGTCTTAACAATGTATATTACCTATGTCCATAACTACGATAACACAATTGAGTTATAACAAGATAACAGTTTGTAAGTTTGATAATAAAATCACGTAGGTAGTTTGCGAAAGTTTAAGTGTTACTAGCTTAGTAAAGTCCGCCCGCGGCTTCGCTCGCGTGGTACGAACATAAAAAATAGCCTATATAATTATGTTATTCTAAGTAAAGAACTCTATATACTTATTCCATGTTTCAACGAAATGGGTTGAGTCGTTACGGCGTGATTGAATAACAAACATCCAAACATCCTCACAAACTTTCGCATTTATAATATTACCTAGTTGGATTTGATCACAAAATGAGCCTCGAAGAGGTGCACTTTAGTCCTTTTACTACACTGATTCTTTCACTCTATCATCATAGGGCCCCCCTCCTTTCAGGGCCACCATACCTCAACCTTGTTACTGACCAAAAACAGGATGACCAAGAAAGAATCAGTGGCACGACAAGCAAGCAAGCAATATTTGATCAAGTATGAGATTTTAAAAAATCACTCGAGCTTTGTTCTCTTTTTAGTACAGTTCCCGAATATGGGCCTTATAATTAGGTATTCATTTTTTTTAACAAACCATAACCACAGGCATCTGTCACCCAACTGATAACAAGTAGGTCAATTAGCAGGATTTGACATTAACATCAATGTTTACAAGTTGATACGAAACTAGCAAATGCCAGTGGCTTCACACATTCGGTGACCGGATAAAAAGAAGCCTATAGATGTCCATTCACAGGGTTTAAGTGTCTGTATACCAACTATCATCAGATATGTTCGATGAATTTGTTGTAAAAAGGTAACGAAATAAGAGACAGAGTTACTTTTTACATTTATGTACCTAATAGCTTCCGCCCACAGCTTTGCACATTTGGAACTTACATAAAAAGAAGCCTATATTATACCTACCTATGCTATACTATATATATTACAACGTGATTGAACAACAAAGATCCTCACAATCTTTCGCATTATAATATTAGTAGGATTTAAAATGTATGCGATCAGAGATGAAAAATATATAAAAAAAAAACAAAACTTGTTGTTATTCACTGTGCCAAATTTCAAGGATCATTCATCGGTGAGTGGTGAAAAGGGAATAGCATAACTTTTTATGATGTCAGGTAATGCGCCCCTACAAAACTCTGCAAGCTATTGACTTTTCACCCCTCACCGGTGACTAGTTAGTAACTCACAAACATTACGGACTCAGGCCCCTGTATTTTGCAGGGACCTGTAAGCCAATGCGATAATTATGAAAGTTATTAAGTTTCAATTTATATTATCATATATGTAGTACTAAAAGTACTCAGTAGAATGCATTGATAACATGTACAGCTATCTGCGAGTAAGTAGGTACATATTTTGAATCCAAATGTGTTTATTGAAACAGGTGATTTCTGATTATCTTATGCAGACCTCGATTATAAACAAGTAATGACGTAATGCCATAGCAACCCACTTGAATAAGGATATCTAGAGAAACTAGTTACGTATTTATGCAACCACCTTCAAACGTAGCCAGAGCAAAATCCCAAACAAAGCTCATTGGGGCCAGACTTGACAAATAACATTGCACGGGATTCAATAACACCACATACCCTACAAACTCCTACAAACAAGTTTATTTACCCGCAACTACGATAAATATGGAAAAATTTATGCGTAGAAAACGTGGTACGGTAAATAAAATAAAGAAATACTTCTGACGTTTTTACCTTTGGTTTGTAGAACCATTTTCTGAGAGACTCCATCGGACCAGTTCTGTACAGCAGCCTCATGTGAACAGATCACTGTACCAACACACACATCATAAAGCACAGGTAAGCACCGTAAATCACAATGCAGACACAAACAAAATTGTTATTTTCACACTATTTACGTCAAAAATACACATACGGCAGACATGATTTCGCGAACCGCGTTCATTACAGAATGAATGATGGTAATGAATGAACATAACATAACAAAAACATAGTGAAGGAATGATGACTTGTAACAACTGACAGCAGTCCTAAGTTTTAGGGATGCCCGTTGTCGATTATAATCGATTTTTATTACGTCGTTAAAGTCAATGTTATGAATCAATTTGCTATCGAATAGTTAAACTTTGTTATCATCATCTCCCTGCCCTTATCCCACTTCATGTGGGGTTGGCACTTATTCTGATTTATTAAACTTATTTATTTACTTATAATCATCATCAACAACCTATAGAAGTCCACTGCTGGACATAGGCCTCCCCCAAAGAGCTCCACGACGAACGGTCTTGAGCCCTTTCCATCCACCGACTTCCCGCAACCTTTACAATGTCATCGGTCCATCGGGTGGGGGGCCTTCCAACACTGCGTCGCCCGGTTCGTGGTCGCCATTCGAGAACCTTTACTTATTTTTTTTCTACTTTTTTTATTCAATTCTTTACTAACTTAAAAATAATTACATAACGTACTTGGTAGTCATTTCTTTAATAAGAAATGGGTTTTAAATTTGTATAAAATGAAGAATTATAGATTTTATGAATAAGGTTGTTATTGAAAAATGTACAGGGCAAAATAATGTGCATACTAGATTTTTTTTTAAATAGCAATACTTTTTGTCACTTTATATGTTGATTAGAAGGAAAGTTCTCAAAAAATCGGTAAACATATTATTACTAATTCATAATCATTTATTGTGAAAATAGGTTATATTATTACAGATGACGCTTAAATAATAAGATCCTCTTTAGACTAATCGAACAATGCAATTTTCTTATAATCGATTATACTTAAAATCGATCAAGCACTACCACTTTATAACGAATCCAACACTAGGCCATAGTTTCATTCGTTCTTTTATTTAATCTTTGGCATTCAATTTCTGTTTACGAATTTAGACCAATGCCATCACCGCACGGGTAAAAAAAAGAGATTGTCATTCGGTCGCTTGCACTTCTCGGCTAAAGAAACTCACTCACTGAACCCACTCACGATCGTCTCCCTCACGATCAAGCAGCAAGTACACACAGTGCGTCACACTACTTTGCAATCTAGTAGTACTCCTTAGTCTGTGAATCAAGCAATAGAGGATAGTACGCTAACGATTTCGTATTCCATTACAAATCAGAGTTTGTACTTTGTAGACAGCTTTACAATGTAATGTTCGATACATTTCACATGATCCTAGAAATCAAAGCAAAAAAAATACGATTGTCATAAAACTAGGTAGGTAGTTATGTACGTAGTTACATTATTATTCCGCCATAATACTAAAAACTGATTTACTAATGAATTCCGCAGGTAAACGTAACGAACCACCCTCACATCGTAGGTAGGAGGGTAAAGTCATTTTTTGTTCATCAAAATTGCTACCAATATTGATACTTTTTTGTATAGTTACAAACAAGAGCCGCCAATTCTAAATTGATTCTCATAGATTATGGAGCCGCTACGCTAGGCTTATTTGAGCCAAGGTTGAGTGTTATTATGGCTTGCTAGACTCTAGCCGCTTGTTCCGCGCTTGCTTGTAAAGAAGCTCTATCTCACTGACATGGCTCGGATCTCCAAATTATTTAGTCTGGCTGGACACGAAGGATTGTTTTACTTATTAAACGAACCTGAACCAACTCGTACCAGAGCGAATCTCGACTACCAAAATCTTTGGGCTCTACGAACGATCACTGTGTTAATAATATTAGGTAATAATTTACAAAATTTATGTAGGTAGGTACCATAACTAACTACTTTTACCTGCCTACCTACTGCCTGTTATAGAGACACTTACAATGCCTCCTTTTGCAAAAAAATCAACAGTATCGATGTCAATGATTATTGTGCTCGTTAAAGATCAAATATTTTTTACCCCTTTTTGGTGAATCTGAAGATTCTGCGAACTATTTATAGAGACACAGAGCAAATAAAAATCTGTTGCGTAGTCTGCGCCACGGTAGAAAACTCGGGGCATTTTTCGGAACTAAATATATAGATAGATAGTTTAACTATATTAATATCTATTATAATTTGAGAACCTGCACTGCAGTAGCTGGAAATTGGGCTACAAAATGCCGCAGTTCAACTGCTAAAAGTAGGGTCAGGCAGAATTTCACAAAGAATAATAACCGTGAATTTTAACGCGAAGCCTTTGCGTTTCTTTGTGATAAGGCAGCATTCTGCTTCTAGAGACCTGCGACTTTACTGCGCCTTGCGATCCCGCACTGAGGGCCTAATGCGAATTGAAAATTAACATTTAAATCGCATGGATTATGTGGAAACGTCTTAAATTCACGATTTTTGTCATCTAACTATAACGACTAAAATTATAGCCATCCTTGTCGTTTCGATGTATTAAGAAAGAGACGGCAATATTTTAGGTTCTGTTTAAGATATTGAAACAACATAGTCGACACCAGTTTCAAATATTCTAATTCGTGTATAATAGGGCGCTGACACATTTGAATGGCAATAAGGCGTCATGGTAGGGCCCTTGGTCGCTGGTCGCAGTCGCCGGGACCGGAACTGTCGGTAGGTACCTACGTTACGGATTATAACAACAATAACAGATAGAAATGAGCCGAATTTCAATGCAAATTGATTGGGGAATTGGGAGGCAATGAAGAAATGTTGTTTTTGATCGAAATGACATCTAAAAATTAAGATAATTTTCACACTTAGGTGTACCTACCGGCCGGTGGCCGTGGTGGCCTCGGTTGAAGAATAGGCCCCTCCATATCTACCTGCCTTGGATGTCGTAAGAGGCGACTAAAGGAAAATAGCTAGGGTATGGGCAGAACCGTCTCCTATTTTCACATAGATAGCGCTAACTGCGCTCCTCAACCCGAGTGCCAGCGTGGTGAGTATGGGCAAATGCCCAGTAATTCGCTCTGGAAATCTGTGGGGGAGGCCATGTTCAGCAGTAGACGTCCTACGACTGAAATGATGGGTTGTACCTTCCTACTTATTGATCGATCTTCAGTGTCGAACCAAACGTTTCTGCTCCACCTTTATTATAAGCACTGGCAAAGAGTGGAACGATCTGCCAGCGTCTGTTTTCCCGGATGAGTACAATCTAGGAGTCTTCAAATCTAGAGTGCATAGGTTCCTTCTGGTAAAGCGTGCTCCATCTTAGGCCACATCTAACTTGCAAAAGTGAGATGGTGGCCAAACGCCTAACCATCACCAATAAAAAAAAAAAAAAAAAAAAATCGAGCGAGCGTATCGAGCAAAAATTTATTTGATTTGTAGACGTAAGGATTATTAAGAAATAAATTTTAAATATATTTTATATCATATTGCACACCGTTTGAAAACGGCTTAAGACTCGCTGCTCAGGGCGAAGAATACATACAGAACCCTCCTTTACTCTACGTCTAGCTAAAGGAGTTTTACGAGAGGTAGGGCACAGCGAGATTTTCTCGCTCTAAATTGGAGCAGCCCGCCTGGGGAGGTACCTCCGCCTTACAGAAGATCGCAGCCAAATAACATTATTTGTTTCAAATAGTGTTGTGTTCCTGCGGTGAGTAAGGTTGCCAGAGCTCTTTAAGGGGGGAGGGGTTCGGCAGGCAACGCATTAGCAATGCTCCAGGTGTTGCTGATGTCAATAGGTGACGGTAACCAATTACCATCAGGTGGGCCGTAAGCCTATTTGCCTCCGTATAACATAAAAAAAAAAAAAAAAAAAAAGGAGTAGGATAGTTCACTAGACACAAGTTGGCTATAATTATTCCGTTGATTAGTCTGGTGCCAGTTATTTGCGTAGTTATTAATTACTACATACAATAAGCCAAATTACGCCCCACAGTATCATTATCTGGTGAATTCCAGTGGATTAGAAGGCCCGAAGATCCTTGGAGGTTGGAGTTTGTAAATTTACAACACTTGGCAACAAAAATAGTACAAATTATATTATTATTGAACAGGCATAGCTTCACCTAGTTTCTAAGACGTTTCAAAGTGATCCTAGTGATTTTATTGAAATAAAAACCTTTGACTTTGATTATAGTTTACCTAAAACAACAAATGTCTTGTTACATCTACTAGCGGCAGCCCGGAACTACGTTCGGCTTCTTCAGAAATCTTGCCTATATTCTTACTCAGAGTTTCACCTATCTCCATACCGAATTTCATCAAAATCATTTCAGCCCTTTTGTCGTAAAAATCCAATAGAGAGACGGAGAGACAGAGAGCCGTAAGAATACGAGTAGACGAGATCAACGTAGAATTTTAATGTAAAATATTACAAATAAAAGTGGCCGCGACGACGAAGAAAATATGGCGATCTGCTACAAGACATACATTTACCCTACAACAACGTAGAATATAATATTAGCTAAAGTAGTAGTCTACCACGAGACGTAGATGTCTTCTACGAAAACGTAGCTGATACTTAGTCAAGACCTGCTACGCGACGTAGATGTCCCCTACGAAAGCGTAGAAGACTAGTACGTAGCTAAGCCCCTTCGTCCATTACGCTACGCAAAAGTGACGGAACTCATTAGAAACTAGAGTTGCGGGCTGATTGGAAACTCTGACTCGTCCACGACGCTACTGGAATTTCCTGAAACTCGAGTGACTGAGTACACGATTTTATGTAAACAAAGTTTTGAAAACGAAAATAATTAACATGACTAGTGATAATTCGAGCAATGACATGGAATTATTACTTCTCCAGTCACATAGAGGTCAGAATCACATATAATTACTTTTTATTCCTTCATTTTTCAACAGTTTCTCGAAACCAGTCGTCTGACGACCAGCATGTCGAGTCGCCAGGAGACTAGTTACAAACGCGTTCCTTTTGAGTAGCGTCGTGGACGGACGCGCATTGAAATACTAGTGCAATCGCATTCAGGCTACTCATAAGTGACTACAGTTTC
Source organism: Anticlea derivata (assembly GCA_947579855.1). Classification (NCBI taxonomy): domain Eukaryota; kingdom Metazoa; phylum Arthropoda; class Insecta; order Lepidoptera; family Geometridae; genus Anticlea; species Anticlea derivata. The sequence continues at coordinate 5,007,777 of OX388279.1, read as the reverse complement.
AGTCGCGTTCCTTTTGATTCGCGCCGTGGACGAAGGGGCTAACGTTGCGATCTGCTACGAGACGTAAATGTCCCCTACGAATGCGTAGAAGACTAGTACGTAGCTAACGTTGCGATCTGCTACGAGACGTAGATGTCCCCTACAAAAACGTAGCTGATACTTAGTCAAGAGATCTGCTACGCGACGTAGATGTCCCCTCTGAAAGCGTAGAAGACTACTACGTAGCTAACGTTGCGATCTGCTACGAGACGTAGATGTCCGCTACGAAAACGTACCTGATACTAGTCAAGAGATCTGCTACGCGACGTAGATGTCCCCTCTGAAAGCGTAGAAGACTACTATGTAGCTAACGTATCGATCTGCTACGCGGCGTTGATGTCCCATACGAAAGCGTAGAAGACTACTATGTAGCTAACGTATCGATCTGCTACGCGACGTTGGTGTCCCCTACGAAAGCGTAGAAGACTACTATGTAGCTAACGTATCGATCTGCTACGCGACGTTGGTGTCCCCTACGAAAGCGTAGAAGACTACTATGTAGCTAACGTATCGATCTGCTACGCGACGTTGGTGTCCCCTACGAAAGCGTAGAAGACTACTATGTAGCTAACGTATCGATCTGCTACGCGACATTGGTGTCCCCTACGAAAGCGTAGAAGACTACTATGTAGCTAACGTATCGATCTGCTACGCGACGTTGGTGTCCCCTACGAAAGCGTAGAAGACTACTACGTAGCTAACGTTGCGATCTGCTACGCGACGTAGATGTCCCCTAAAAAGCGTAGAAGATACTTAGCTAACGCAGAGATCTGACGAGGTACAAAAAAAAATGATGTGTAGGTTGACAAGTGAAATTGTCGCAAGCTCAGCAGTGATAGTGCAGTTACAACATAAAATGTCTGTTATCATCGCAGCAGCTTTAATCCCCGGCAGTCATCAGATACTTCAGAGCTCCTCACTCCACACTCCATGCACTCCACAAGGGCAATTTTCAAGCAATCATTGCCGCTTGGTTTCTTTCAAAAAAAGCCGCAGTGTTGACGTCAAAATTGGTGTCGAATGGGTCTAGAGAAACTTCAATACCTATTCATTTATTCATGGATCATGCGATTTTGAATCGTCTCTACCTGTTACGGTCTTGGGGCATTTTTTTTAAACAGTCACACCCATATTCCTTATCCCACACTAGGATTCCCTGTGTCGTGGATATCAGAAACTACGAGTATTTGCAGATCATGCAAACATTTGTCCCGCAGCGGGAAAAGAACCTGCGCCCCTTGCGTCTCAGACGGATTTCAATAGCCCGTGTACATTTTTAGAACTATTATGAAAACTATTCCCTATTTTGTCAAGCCGTAGCAAAACTACAGCTACTAATTAACATACTAATTGGGAGGAAAACGATCTAATTAAGGCAAAACTTACGTCAGGCTGTGCAAGGCTGCACCTAGAACACAAATTGATTGATCGAGCGAGCAAAGCGAGCGCCGATTTCTATAACAACTTGGAAGAATCAGCGTTGTATGTTTGTTAGCGCATAACTTTTGAAACGCCTGCCCGATTCGCATGGCATTTATTTGGTAAACAAGTTGTATTATCAAGATTTGCTGGTATGAATATGAGTTAAATCGACCAAGTGGTTGTTAAGATAATTGGGCCTCATAGCTCAGTTGGTAGTTACTCTGCCTTCTGCGCTAGAGGTCGCGGGTTCGATTCCCGCACTGGACAAACATTTGTGACTAACACAGATGTTTGTTCTGTGTCTGGGTGTTAAATATATATCTATTATGTATATCAGTCTCTGGTACCCATAGTACCGGCTATGCCTAGTTTGGGATCAGTTGACCGTGTGTCATAAACAAATGTCTGGAATATTTATTTATTTATTATGGGGGTCTAAAAGGGGGTTTTACAAAAAGTTATACAAATGAAGTGAAAACATGAAGTGTGGTGTCATTTGAAGGAGCTTTGTTGATACATTCCAAAAAGATTTTTATTTTTGCTCTAGGCTTTATGGTTTTTGAGATAAAACGAAAAAAGTAACATTTAAAACCAATATAAAATGAGCTCCCATTTGGTAAAGTTTTAATGACTTCGTAGTTCAGGTAAGACTGGATATTAAAAAGAACATACTAAAGATGAGCTATGTGAACTTGGCACCCGACTTTGGAAAATCAAACTTTTTTTTTTTTATTCTCGTTGAGTTTCGTTTGTAGTTGATTGTAGTGAAATTATTTTCGTTTGTAGTAGCTCTGAAAAAAAGTTAGGGGACTTTGAAAAAAAAACTCTTTGATTTTAAAATATTTCATCCGCGTCTATGGAAAATCAAACTTTTTGTTGTTGATTCCTATAGTACTTTGGTTGTAGTTGATTGTAGTGAAATTATTTTTGTTTGTAGTAGCTCTTAAAAAAAGTTAGGGGACTTTGAAAAAAAAATTCATCCGCGTCTATGGAAAATCAAACTTTTTGATGTTGATTCCTATAGTACTTCGATTGTAGTTGATTGTAGTGAAATTATTTTCGTTTGTAGTAGCTCTGAAAAAAAGTTAGGGGACTTTGAAAAAAAAACTCTTTGATTTTAAAATTTTTCATCCGCGTCTATGGAAAATCAAACTTTTTGATGTTGATTCCTATAGTACTTCGATTGTAGTTGATTGTAGTGACATTATTTTTGTTTGTAGTAGCTCTGAAAAAAAGTTAGGGGACTTTGAAAAAAAATCTCTTTGATTTTAAAATATTTCATCCGCGTCTATGGAAAATCAAACTTTTTGATGTTGATTCCTATAGTACTTCGGTTCTAGTTGATTGTAGTGAAATTATTTTTGTTTGTAGTAGCTCTTAAAAAAAGTTAGGGGACTTTGAAAAAAAAATTCATCCGCGTCTATGGAAAATCAAACTGTTTTTTGTTGATTCCTATAGTACTTCGATTGTAGTTGATTGTAGTGAAATTATTTTCGTTTGTAGTAGCTCTAAAAAAAAGATAGGGGACTTTGAAAAAAAAACTCTTTGTTTTTAAAATATTTCATCCGCGTCTATGGAAAATCAAACTTTTTGTTGTTGATTCCTATAGTACTTCGATTGTAGTTGATTGTAGTGAAATTATTTTCGTTTGTAGTAGCTCTGAAAAAAAGTTAGGGGACTTTGAAAAAAAAACTCTTTGATTTTAAAATATTTCATCCGCGTCTATGGAAAATCAAACTTTTTGATGTTGATTCCTATAGTACTTCGATTGTAGTTGATTGTAGTGAAATTATTTTCGTTTGTAGTAGCTCTGAAAAAAAGTTAGGGGACTTTGAAAAAAAAACTCTTTGATTTTAAAATATTTCATCCGCGTCTATGGAAAATCAAACTTTTTGATGTTGATTCCTATAGTACTTCGGTTGTAGTTGATTGTAGTGAAATTATTTTTGTTTGTAGTAGCTCTTAAAAAAAGTTAGGGGACTTTGAAAAAAAAAATCATCCGCGTCTATGGAAAATCAAACTTTATGATGTTGATTCCTATAGTACTTCGATTGTAGTTGATTGTAGTGAAATTATTTTCGTTTGTAGTAGCTCTAAAAAAAAGTTAGGGGACTTTGAAAAAAAAACTCTTTGATTTTAAAATATTTCATCCGCGTCTATGGAAAATAAAACTTTTTGATGTTGATTCCTATAGTACTTCGATTGTAGTTGATTGTAGTGAAAATATTTTCGTTTGTAGTAGCTCTAAAAAAAAGTTAGGGGACTTTGAAAAAAAAAATCATCCGCGTCTATGGAAAATCAAACTGTTTTTTGTTGATTCCTATAGAACTTCGATTGTAGTTGATTGTAGTGAAATTATATTCGTTTGTAGTAGCTCTAAAAAAAAGTTAGGGGACTTTGAAAAAAAAACTCTTTGATTTTAAAATATTTCATCCGCGTCTATGGAAAATCAAACTTTTTGATGTTGATTCCTATAGTACTTCGATTGTAGTTGATTGTAGTGAAATTATTTTCGTTTGTAGTAGCTCTAAAAAAAAAGTTAGGGGACTTTGAAAAAAAAACTCTTTGTTTTTAAAATATTTCATCCGCATCTATGGAAAATCAAATTTTTTGATGTTGATTCCTATAGTACTTCGATTGTAGTTGATTGTAGTGAAATTGTTTTCGCTTGTAGTAGCTTTGAAAAAAAGTTAGGGGACTTTGAAAAAAAAAATCATCCGCGTCTATGGAAAATCAAACTGTTTTTTGTTGATTCCTATAGTACTTCGATTGTAGTTGATTGTAGTGAAATTATTTTCATTTGTAGTAGCTCTAAAAAAAAGTTAGGGGACTTTGAAAAAAAAACTCTTTGATTTTAAAATATTTCATCCGCGTCTATGGAAAATCAAACTTTTTGATGTTGATTCCTATAGTACTTCGATTGTAGTTGATTGTAGTGAAAATATTTTCGTTTGTAGTAGCTCTAAAAAAAAGTTAGGGGACTTTGAAAAAAAAAATCATCCGCGTCTATGGAAAATCAAACTGTTTTTTGTTGATTCCTATAGTACTTCGATTGTAGTTGATTGTAGTTAAATTATATTCGTTTGTAGTAGCTCTAAAAAAAAGTTAGGGGACTTTGAAAAAAAAACTCTTTGATTTTAAAATATTTCATCCGCGTCTATGGAAAATAAAACTTTTTGTTGTTGATTCCTATAGTACTTTGGTTGTAGTTGATTGTAGTGAAATTATTTTTGTTTGTAGTAGCTCTTAAAAAAAGTTAGGGGACTTTGAAAAAAAAACTCTTTGATTTTAAAATATTTCATCCGCGTCTATGGAAAATAAAACTTTTTGTTGTTGATTCCTATAGTACTTCGGTTGTAGTTGATTGTAGTGAAATTATTTTTGTTTGTAGTAGCTCTTAAAAAAGTAAGGGGACTTTGAAAAAAAAAATTCATCCGCGTCTATGAAAAATCAAACTGTTTTTTGTTGATTCCTATAGTACTTCGATTGTAGTTGATTGTAGTGAAATTATTTTCGTTTGTAGTAGCTCTAAAAAAAGTTAGGGGACTTTGAAAAAAAAAACTCTTTGATTTTAAAATATTTCATCCGCGTCTATGGAAAATCAATTTTTTTGTTGTTGATTCCTATAGAACTTCGGTTGTAGTTGATTGTAGTGAAATTATTTTTGTTTGTAGTAGCTCTTAAAAAAAGTTAGGGGACTTTGAAAAAAAAATTCATCCGCGTCTATGGAAAATCAAATTGTTTTTTGTTGATTCCTATAGTACTTCGATTGTAGTTGATTGTAGTGAAATTATTTTCGTTGAGTAACGAAACAAACGAAACTCAACGAGAATAAAAAAAAAAAGTTTGATTTTCCAAAGTCGGGTGCCAAGTTCACATAGCTCTAAAGATGCGATCATCGATCACCAACTCTACCACAACCACAGAAATAAACATACCTATCTGTGGTAAGTAACTTATGTAAAAATATTTATCGGTTAATCCTGTAAAATTCATGTAGTTAATAATTTGCTAGAAATAAACGATATAAAGTCTAATAAAGCTCAATACTGTTCAAAAATATCCATAAATTTCAATTCTGAACTGAATTTGGGTGTTGGTACTATGGAGTTAAGTTAGTATCATGGCACACGTACCTACTATTTCTGCGATATTTTTAGGAACTAGCTTCCGCTCGCTGCTGCCCTCTCGTGGTACCCAAATTGAAGTAGCCTATGTCACTCTCGGGCTCTTTAATACATGCATGCGAGAAATTACATCAATCCATTGCTGCGTTAAAAAAGGACTAACCAACAACTTTTTGGAGGAGGTAGGGCACAGCGAGATTTTCTCGCTCTAAATTGTAGCAGCCCACCTGGGGCAGGTACCTCCACCTTACAGAAGATCGCAGCCAAATAACATTATTTGTTTCAAAAAGTGTTGTGTTCCTGCGGTGAGTAAGGTTGCCAGAGCTCTTTAGCGGGGGAAGGGGTTCGGGGATAGCAACGCGTGCGTTTGATGCCTCTGGTATTGCAAGCACTCATAGGTTACGGTAACCACTTACCAATAGGTGGGCCGTATGCTTGTGTGCCACCTCAGTTGTATAAAAAAAAAACAAATATTTAACATTATCTGAATTAAACAAACCACGAGGCACCAGGTACTTCCCCGTAAGGACTCTGCACAGAGATTTCTCTCAATACTCAATGTTGTAGACCACTATGTCTATTTGGGTCAGAAGATTCAACTAGGAAGGTCCAACTTCGACAAAAGTTAACCGACGAATCCAACTCGGATGGGCAGCGTTTGTGAAACTTCGTCATATCTTCTCGTCGCATTTACCACAGAGCCTCAAGACAAAAGTCACAATCAGTGCGTGTTTCCAGTGATGACATATGGCACTGAGACTTGGTGCTAACTATTGGCCACATACACAAGCTCAAAGTCACGCAACGGGCTATGAAGAGCTATGCTCGGAGTTTCACTGCGTGATAAAATCCGGCATATGGAAATCCGTAGAAGAACCAAGGTCACCGACATAGCTCTCAGGCCCTATAGCTCGCAGAAACGACAACCGTTGGGGAATTAAGGTTATCGAATGGTGACAACGAACAACGCATTGCTAGAAGGCCACACCCGCTGGACCGACGATATTGTTAAAATTGTGGGAAGTCGGTGGATGGAATAGGCTCACGACCCTACGTCCAGTAGTGGACTTCTACAGGCTGATGACGATGATAATCATCCGCCACAGAGTCAGTTTCAACTCCTTTGTGGTGAGGGTACCGACCGAACATCTTTCGACCTACCTAAAAGAAGATCTCTGGCCGAAGGGTGTTGTGTTCCGTCGCTTCCGCGGGCGGATACCTACTGCCAATGACAATTCGCGTCCCACGTCGCAGTTTCTACGTGGCAATTAATTGTGTTTATTATTATGTATGTTAGTCTTTAAGGTATATATCTATATGGGCCGTAGGATAAGAAAAATTCCATCTGTTTTTTATTCTATTGTTGCCTGAAATAAAGTTATTGTATTGTATTGATAATAATGATGATGATGATAACTCTTCTCAAATTCACCATATAAAAATACTGTTATGTTAAAAGTAAGACCTGGGTGCCGTACATTTGAGTTTCAATAATTCGTTGTATCACGTAGAGCTTTATAGCACATAAGGATACTCGTTGGTTTCACACGTGTATCTTTTTATAACATAATAAACTACATTATTAAATTTGTACTAACTGAATTTTTTGAACCCTTTTGGATCACGATATCAGAATAACACTTGGCTGATTTAACTTATATTGCTAACAATAAATTTTGACAGTACAAGCTCTCGACTTACGAAATTCCATGCATATTTGAATAAACGGTTCGAAAGTTATGCTCGGACAAACATACAACGCCACTTCATCCAAATTGTTTGACAGATTTCGCTTGCTTCGCTCGCGCGATCAAGACTGACGGTCTAGGTATATCCGTGAAAATAAGGTGGTAAATTCTACTCCACTCAAAAAATACTTAGAATATCGGAAAATTACGGAAATCGTGCTTCTAGCTCATAAATAAGCATTGTGTATCATAAAGAGGTGACATTTGTTTATTTTTGTATGCAGTAATTAATCTGCGAACCCGATTACCACATCACGAGCGAAGCTGTGGGTGGAAGCTAGTATGTGTTGTATATCGATCGTATGATACTAGCACATAGCGTTTATTTTATTTCCTAGATTGCTATCTTTATTCAAAATTAAAATTAATTTAAATCACTAAGTATTTTGTACAAAATAATAATTTCAATCAAAATATTATTTACTTATCTTTTGTATAACACCCACTCATAAACCAAGATTCTCACAAAACCGCGACCATTTCTGAACACCCTTCCCCCTACACTCTGTATAAAAGGGAATTGAGTCTGGCGAACAAGCATAGTCCTCGATTGGTCCTGAGCGGGAATGAAGGCTTAAGACCTCTTCCAATTTTGAATTTGAATTTTGATTTTAGAATCTTTTTTTTTTAAAGACGATTTACAGGCAGTGTTTTTATTTAGTGATTGTTTTTATTCAAAGGTGAGTTTTATAAATACCATTTATTTTCAAACAAGTTCTGCTCGCATCATTGTGCATGAACCGAACACCGAAATTATGTTCTTAAAATTAAAATGAATTATAAAATAGTAGGCATTTCTTGAATACAATAATTCGCTTCATGTGGTGTCTTTGTGTTGCTTGCTTTTGGTATCAATGATTCTTTCTTGGTCATCCTATATTAGGTGAGTTACCAGATTGAGGTATGGTCGCCCTGAAAAGGGCCTATGACCCTCGATGAAAGAATCAGTGTAGTGAACGTATTAAAGTGCACCGCTTAGAGGCTCTTTTCGAGCACAAAAATATATGCAAAAAATGCTACAGCATCATCGGGTTGCACGAAAAAAGACAATTTTATTTTCAAACATCAAGTGATGAGGATTATTATACAACGTGACTCATCGAAGGGGGTAAAAAAGAATATAGTAGTGCAAAAAATCATTATGGTAAAAAATAAACTAGCATAATATCTATATCTAGTTAGAATTTCCAATATTAAGTAAATTTAATTTATTTTTGCAATAATAATTTGTTGAATGTATTCTGATAATATGTGACATGAATAATTTGAAATCTGTTTTTACGGTTACTAACATAGTTTATAGGTAGATAAATGTACTAACAATTATGGTGAACAACCGAAATAAAAATTGAAATATACCTATATAGGTAATAACTAAAACTAAATTAGCTTATTTTGGTCCTTTTATGGTCCTTATACGAGAAGTATAACATCAAGATGAGGTACTTTTTAAATCGATTCGACCCTAAAACAGCAAATTTTTGTCAAGAGTTCTTGTTGAAAATGTTGAAATGCAACTTGTATAGTACCTAGGTACTAAGCAAGTACTATATAAGTACTGGATTTGTCGCTGACTACTAGTAGTCAGCGACAAATCCAAAAAATCCAAAGATTATCTTTGCTGATTAATTTCTATGCACTAAAGGATACTTTTAGTGTTTATAAAGCTAACTAAGCTCATATTTTTTATCCATGTAGGTACGAATAGTTTTTTAAAACAATTTAATACAAAAGTTATATTGCGAGTCCCTCCTACAAATATTGATAAATTAGTAACCATGTTGGTGCTGACATGGGATTAAGATTAGACCCTTAGGTTTTGGAGTTCAGTGATCCTATTAATAGTATGCGAAAGTTTGTGAGGTTATTCGGATGTTTATATATTTGGATGTTTGTGGTTAAATCACGCCCAAACGGCCGAACGGATTTGGATGAAATTTAGTACGCAAAATGAAAAATACCCATGAAAATTATGGCTTAAATAAAACAAAAAAAAATCTCTAAAGTATTAGGGTACTTATTAATTTTAATATCCAGTTATGTTGTAATATTAACTAGGTACATAAACACGTTCTTGATTTTTCTATTTATTTTTATAGTCTTGGTTGTAAACCAAGATTGTACATGGAAGCAATGCAGTTTTATGATAGAGATCGCATGCATAGGTAATTTTACACGTCATTTCATTCCCTATTTTGCCCAAAGCTCATAAATCTTACAAATTGTATTGACTCTCTGAAAGTTATGCTCTAACAAATTAACATCAACGCCGATTCGCCCAAGTTGCTCGGGTGGTTACCTACCAGTGCGACCAACTTTGTACGGCCCGATTCCAATGAATCGTTTAGGGGGATTTGCCCATAATCGCCACATTGGGCATGTAGGTTGGCAAACGCAGATAAAGCTATTGTTGACAGGAAACGCTGCTGCCCATCCCCTAGCTTTTTTCCCCTTAGTTTCCTCTTACGACATCCAAAGGCAATACTAAACGTGATTATCTATCTACCCGCAGTTACAACAATGGTGACCAACAAAACTCTGCTCTTCATCTTCGTGACATTAGCATCAGTGACGGCGCAGACCTTCCAATACTCCCGAGGCTGGACCAACGGCAAGCGAGACGGGCATAGGAGAGAAGAAGTTAGAGATATGCCCGCAAGAGATATCGCTAAAGATATACCCACCAGAGATATCGCCAGAGGGATATCCGCCAGCCTAGAGAAGATTATAACGCCGTGTCAGATGAATAAGCTGAAATATGTACTTGAAGGGAAGACTTTGTACAATGAGCTGGTACGTAATTTTCTATCCTACCCCTATACTACCTACCTACCATATACCTACTACCCTATCCTATCCATTCTCTGTAGTGACCCCGGTTGCCGAATAGGCCCCTTCATATCTACCTACCCTTGGATGTCTTAAGAGGCAACTAAGGGAAAAAAGCTAGGGGGTGGGCAGCAGCGTACCCTATTTTAGTAACGATAGCTCTCACTGCGCTCGTTTCCTTCCCCCCTCTCAAAGTCCTCCCACGTGATAGGAAGGCGCTCTGGAAATAGACATAGACAAACATTTATTCACAAACTTGGCACACAATACACGTCACATTAAAAGCAAATCTGTGGATGTGTGAAATCTGTCGGGCTTACGTTCAGCAGTGGACCAGGAAACTTTTTAAGAGGGATTCATTATTTTTTGAGAAATTGAACTAACAATTTACCTTTTTGACAAATAATGTAGTAGACATAGACAGACATTTAGTGAGCTTCTCTTGCAAAGTTATACCTAAATGTGGTGAACGAATTTTGGCCGATCGTAGCTAACATTTTAGGTTGCCTGGGAAAGTAGGTAGGTACTTATTGTAGGTACATAATGAATTGTGTACTTTTGGGAAAAATAAAGTTTTCTTTCCTTACCCGAAATTTCGCAGGATTAGCCTGCAGCACGGTAGACATTTATTTATTCACCAAACAAGCATAGGTACACAAAAAAATAAAACAAAGATCTTCTAGCTTTCTTTAGTATATGCTTAGGAGAGTGGTTACCTTACATGTTTGTACCTAATTTGGTATCTGTATTCAGAATATTAGCCTTATGCTATATATAGGTACTCTATAATAATATAAAAATGAGGTAAAATATGTTTGTTTTTTGTATGTAACTACGTAACTACTGAACCGATGCTAGAAATTCTTTCACAAATAGAAAGCTACACTATCCCTGTGTAACGAGTATCAGGCCCTTATTTTTCAATATCAATTTCAAAGTGATACCTCAAACCGTTTCTGAGAAAAAAGCTACACTTCGGCATAAGAGGCTTCTGTTTTTTTCCAAGTGAGGTACGAATCCCTTAAAATACTGCTTTACGATGCTCGAAAAGAGTGAATAAGTTTTATACAAATAGGGAATCATAGTTTTTAAGATTTTTCTGTAACACTTATAGCTGACTGGTCTCATAGCTCAGTTGGTAGTAACTCTGCCTTCTGCGCTAGAGGTCGCGGGTTCGATTCCCGCACTGGACAAACATTTGTGACTAACACAGATGTTTGTTCTGTATCTGGGTGTTAAATATATATCTATTATGTATATCAGTCTCTGGTACCCATAGTACAGGCTATGCCTAGTTTGGGATCAGTTGACAATGTGTGATATGTCCGGAATATTTATGTATTTATTTATTTAGCTGCAAATAAATATCAGCAATCAATCTTGAATCATCAAGCAGTCTTGAACTAGTTAGGTATAACCTGTTTTAACCGACGTTAAAAAGAGGAGGTTGTCAAGTCGATGACCATGTATTTTTTAAATATATTTTTTTCTTACAGCTCTACATGCCCTGCGACAACATGGAAGATGACAGTGACAGCTCGAAGCAACGATACAAGCTTGAGAGAAATCTAGAACCGCTCCTTGAGGTCTTCCAGTAGTTTATGTAGGTACTTTACTAAAGGATATGTTGTTGATTTTATGCCAAATATTTAAGCGAAACTTTTATGAATTATGCTGTGAAAGTAATTAGGTACAATTAAAAATCTCTGTATTTATTTGATACTAGCAGATGCCCGCGACTACATCATCATCATCATCAACAACCTGTAGAAGTCCACTGCTGGACATAGGCCTCCCCCAAAGAGTTCCACGACGAACGGTTTTGAGCCTTTTCCACCCACCGACTTTCCGCAACCTTTACAATGTCATCGGCCCATCGGGTGGGCTTCCAAAACTGCGTCGCCCCGCCCGGTTCGTGGTCGCCATTCGAGAACCTTTACTCCCCAACGTTTGTCGGTTCTCATCAATATGGGTGATGCATTTTTCCGGGATAATAAATGAAATGAAATGAAATAAATTTATTTCGACAAACACAGACAGAAGACACAAAAAAACAATAGAATATACAGTGGTGGTCATCTAATTAGAAACACCTAGTCACCTGACATTTTTATAAAGTAACTAATATTATTATAGCATTTAATAGGAGGTAATTTTTTTTTCACTACTTTACAATGTACCTTAATATCTCTAGTTTAATTACAAGCAAAAATATTTGACAACCAAGACGACAATAAAAATAAATATCAGTGAAACAAAAAGTATCAATATCGTTAGGACTGGCAGAATGGACAACTAATTAGAAACATTGTATGACTTGGTTCAAAATTTGATTTTTTAAACTGAAATACAGTTCTCACAATTGTCAATCACATTGTAAATATTGCCGCCATTTTTAACTCATTACGAAAAGTTACTATTTATTGTTGTTTTATTAAAAATGGGTAAAAATAAGAGCTGTGATGCAGCAACGAGAAAAATTATAGTGAATTTTCATTTAAAACAAAAATGGAGTTACAGAAAGATCGCCGATTACTTGGAATGTTCCGTAAAGATGATATTTAACGCCCTCGCACATTTCAAACTACACGGAACATCAGATAACGTGCCAAGAAGACTTCGGCCCAGGAAGACTACAGTTCAAGAAGACAGGCTTATGCTTCGATTAGCTAAGGCAAACCCCTTTAAAGGATCCAATGTTATAAGAAAAGAGGTATTTTCAGAAGACGATCCTCGACACGTGTCCACTAAACTAGTTCGTAGACGGTTGGTTGAAGGAAAATTGTTAGGAAGGATCGCTAGAATAGTACCACTACTAACCAGGCAACATAGAGAAAATCGTCTAGCATTCGCTCGCAAATATGGCAGTTGGACTATTCATCAATGGAAAAAAGTTTTGTTTTCAGATGAAACTAAAATTAATTTGATTAATTCCGATGGAAAACGATATGTACGACGACCAATAAACGAGACTTTGAATAACAAGTACACTAAAAAGACAGTTAAGCACGGTGGTGGAAATGTAATGGTGTGGGGATGTTTCTCAGGGTACGGGATTGGTCCCGTGAGAAAGATTGAAGGGCAAATGGATCAATATCAATACAAAAAGATCTTGGAAGAGACAATGATTCCATATTCCGAGGAAAATTTGCCAGTAACTTGGATATTTCAGCATGACAACGACCCAAAGCACACAGCACGCAGCGTTAAAGCGTTTCTTACAGAACAATCCGTGACAGTATTAGAGTGGCCTGCCAATAGTCCGGATTTAAATCCCATAGAAAATTTGTGGCACACTATAAAGACCAACCTGTCGCAGAAACACGTTACTAATATTCATGGACTTAACAGTGCATTTGAAGACGCTTGGAGAAGTATTCCTGTAGAAACTTGTTATAAATTGATTGAATCAATGGCGCGTCGCTGCAAAGCTGTTATTGATAATAAAGGCTACCCTACCAAATACTAATTGTCTAAGGATGTAGTATTTTTAGTATTTTTCGAAACTATTGGGGTTTTGTTCAAATTAAAAATGATTTAAGTAATGATTTTTTTGGTGTTTCTAATTAGTTGTCCGGTTTGTATCTCGTTTTTTATTTTGTTATTAATATAACTTTCAGTTTTTGAAAAACAACCGTTGTTTTCTGTTATTAAAATGGTATAACAATGCAATATAATATCCGATACATCGATTTTAATACGTAGGAACACTCAATGATACGTTAAAAATTAGTTCGAAAGGGAATTTGCAATAAAAATATAAACCCAGGTAGGTGTTTCTAATTAGATGACCACCACTGTAGGTTAACGATAGTCTATGTCATTCTCTGACCCATAAACTACCACTAACTACGCAAAATATCGATGCCTTCTGTGAAAAAAAAACAAATGTATCCCACGGGAACCGATCATTTTTCCGGGAAAAAAATAGCCTGTGTGCTATTCCAGACTATAATCTATCTCTGTGCCTTTCATCTAGATCCGTTCAGCCTTTCTAGCGTGATTACATTACAATTAACAAACCATCAATCCATCCAAACTTTCGCTTATTTATGTAATAATAGTTAGATGGATATTTTTTTTAATATTTTTCCTAAAGGCAGTGGCGGATTTGCAGTCTTGGGCGCTCTAGGCCCCAGGCCATGTGCCGCCCCATTTCTCAGCACCCTTCATAAAGACTAGGTACTTTATTGCCAACTTTAACAAAATCATCATCATCATCCTGTAGAAGTCCACTGCTGGACATAGGCCTCCCCCAAAGAGTTCCACGACGAACGTTCTTTAGCCTTTTCCATCCACCGACTTCCCGCAACCTGCTATCATCAGTGATTTTTTTTGGTCACGATTTGCCGCTCCTAACATCTTACCGCCCTAGGCCCGGGCTTACTGTGCCTTAGGGTAATCCGCCACTGCCTAAAGGTTCTAATAAAGTACTAACAAATTTGCCCCTAATGGATTAGACAGGGTTTTCGTTGCATGCTTTATAAGATTCCAATTATCGCAACAAATGTTGTTGGCACTGTTTAAACAGTTAATTATATTTCTAAATTCTATGACCGTGTCTCGTCGTACAAAAGGAGAATCCGACGGCGCGGCGTTGGATTATAATTGTTACATAAACTTTTGTTCAATAGAAATCTGATATCCTAGTTTCCTGTAATACACGTAATAGTGCTACAGTTTGTTTATAATGTTTCGTAAATAATGAAAATACATGGTTGTTATTTTTTCAACCATGAATTAACAAAATTCTTTACTTCGAAATTTTCGGTTTTTGTAGGTATACAAGGTGATTCATAATAATATACTATCCCGAAATAAGTCAACAAAAAGAAAGAATATTATCGAAAAAAAACAGTTTTTTACTTTATACAAGATACCTAGCTATTTTTGGTCTGCTAATTGAGCTGAATAATTGATTTTAAACGGCAGATTTAACCGTAGTGTTTTTTTTTTAATTTTTTGTTCAATGTTTTATACAAACTTCATTGTCAACTGGGTGTACCTAGTAGGTACATGAAGCTGCTATCGGGATAGCAAACATAGGTATTATGAATCACCTTGTACCTAGAAAGAGCTCAGCCGTATAAGGCTTTACGATTTTAACCTGATTTGAAATTTTAATGGCAATGCATATTTTGGCTGGACTTATGCATTGCTATGGGATTTTAAGTACGCTTTCCTAAATTGGTGTCTATTTTATAATAAGAACTCTGGAACACATGGAGTACATAGATTAAATTAATTATGTTTAACTAAAAACTAATCAAGTAAAGGTCCTGCCTAGGTAAATGTCTATAACGCTAGGTTAATCGAGGTAATTGCATTTTATAAACATTAAAAATACTTAAAATTAATAAATGCTGAGAACAAAATTGTTTATGTAAGAATAAGTAACTTAAATTTATTTGAAAATAAAATCGTTTATTGAACAAAAATTATCTGATTTTATTGGTACCTACCTACCTTATATTATTTAGGTCTAAGGAACATGTTTCATGGATACACCAAAAAATTGGTTAAGACAAAGACTAAAATCTAAGCTAGATATCATTGTATGTACCTACTTAGGTAGGTAAGGATAGTATTATGTTATCTGTGGTAAGGTACATGGCTCTAAAAGTTTAGTAAAAAATAATATCAAATCTTACTATCAAATACCTATTATGGGCATGTCATGCGGAGGGAAGAATGTCATGTGACTAGAAGAGCGTTATATATGAATGTGGAAGGATATAAGGGAAGAGGTAGACCAAAGAAAATATGGATAGATTGTGTGAAAGATGACATGAGTAAGAAAGGAGTGAATACTGATATGACGGCTGATAGAGGGGAGTGGAAGAGAAAAACATGTTGTGCCGACCCCACATGAAGTGGGATAAGGGCAGGGAGATGATGACTATCAAATACCTATTAACATAAATTAGCTTCCTTTCCTACTTATAGAAATAACCTACCCTTCTTTACAAACTATAATATTTTGCTACTAAGATTCGAACCTGCGCTTGAAGCAGCTCCATATCAAAGCTTAAAAACGTTTCAAAAAGCTTTTTCCTTATAAACTTTTGATACCAATCAATGCCGGCAAATTTTATATTTAGTTTATACTAGCTTCCACCCGCGGCTTCGATCGCGTGATACCCACATAAAAAGATGCTATTTTAGGTAAATAACTCTTTCCATGTTTCAACAAAATCGATTGAACCGTTACGGCGTGATTGAAAAACAAACATCCAAACTTCCTCACAAACTTTCGCATTTATAATTTAGTAGGAAGTAGGTTTATTTATTTATTTATTAAATAGGATCGCCAACAGCACATGTATCAAACATTCAACAATATTAAGCTATGTAGACTAAGGACTGATACAATAGCCAATAACAGGCGAACACAGCATTGGTAGGGACAATTTTAACCCATAAAGAGTTTACAAACTTTAAAATAGAAAATAAGGTTATGGAGATATATAGGTTATATATAAATAGGTTAGGATAGTAAGACGTACCTACCAACAGAGTGACTTTTTAAAAATAGTTAGTACGGAAATAAAACTAAGAATTTTTAATTTAATTATATTATGATTGATGATATTATGTTTATCATATATAGAATTGTCGCCAATGCTTTAAGTTACTACAGCGCCATCTAGACAATTCTGAGGAAACTTTATTTTAGCCTGGTTAGAAGTGACATCTAGTGGTGGGTAGAAAATATTAAACCTTGACAGTCTCCCTGTTCTGTTCGTACTTTTCCTACTCACCAAGAGATGGCGACAGTTTAACTTTTCTTCATTTATTTACCAGATTAATTTAACAAATAAATGCTTTGTCGTATTGTTAGCAATTAGATCAAATACTTTTAAAGGAAAATAAATACGTTGAAACAACGCCAGTTAAGCCTTGTTGGGCGAAAGCTAGTTTTTAATACTCTAGTAACCTTCGACTTGTCCTACGATACCACAAAATCTATTAGGTAGATATTGTATGTAAATACTTACGTACTTACTTGCCCACCTTGTAATAGGTAGGTTACGTAGCACACGTCAAGCAATCCATGGTTTTGATGAAACCAATATAATTAATGAGGTACCTATCATACCTATGTTATATACCTAGAATAGCATATAGGCTTAATTTTATGTAGGTACCACGCGAGCGAAGCCGTGGGCGAAAGCAAGTATTTAATAAAAGAACAACAAAATATACACGAACGACCATAGGCGGTAGGGCCATCCATAGCCGGCTCCGGCTCCGCCTGAAGAATAGGCCCCTCATATTCGACCCGTGGATGTCCTAAGAGGCAACTAAGAGAAAAAAATCAACACCAAGAGCTTTATCTGCGCTCGCCAACCCGCATGCCCAGCGTAGCGACTCGCTACGCTGGGGGTTGGCGATTCTTATTTTTCGATTTTATTACTCGCTACTAGCGAGTAAGCGCAAATCCCCCAAAATGAATGGTGAGCCTTATGTTCAGCAGTGGTTGTCCTGCGGCTGAAATGATGATGATGAAGGCCATAGCTAGTGCGAAAGGGAAAAAATAAAAATAAACTTTTTTTGTAAATCTTGAAGAACCGACAAGGCGGACAAGTTCTCAACAGCATTTCGAAAAGAGAATTCCATTCCGTCATTTCCAGCTCTACAATCTTATTGGTCGGTTTGCGAAGTTAGTACCAGACTTTAATACTTGGTCTGATGAAATTGGTCTTCGATAGACGCCGCACAAATTGCCAGCGGGAGTCAACGTCGTTTACTAAAACTTTGTGGAACCTCGTCTCCGTAGTCTCTCGAACCTACCTGTCGTAGGGGTGGGACAGTTTCGATAGAATTAATAAGCTTTTCTAATCCACAGCTCTACAAAAGGTGATTCTTAAAATGTTTAGATAGATAGGTGCACCATGAGAAAGGACATAGGCGAGCTGCTCTGATGATGATGGAGTCAAGAGTTGTTCCGTGGAAATCCTCAGCCAATTGGCTGAGCTGAAACTTTGCATACCCGTGTTTGAGTTGATTTACACGAGATTGCAACGTTTCAGTATGATACAGAACTAATTGGTTCTTGATTCTATTGCTAAAGTTCAAGTTCTAGAAATAAAATTCCTAGTAGTACCTACTTACCAGAACGTAAAGTCTGGAAAACACGGAGTGGCTTTAGTATGCTTTAGCCAGCTAAATTTCGTGACGTAAGATTTTAAGTTAGTACCTACTAATTGATGTTTTTTTTTATTTTAATTTATAATGTTTCCTAGAATGATGTAGCTCGTTAAGCTACTTATGTACCTACTGAAGCAGTAATAGATAACGCATTATTTGCTATATTCATACTATTAAGGAATATATTTTGATACCATTAGCTATTTTGCTAGAAAATAAACACAGTGAAGGAAAAGAAAGTTCTTAATGATCTTGCAACCAGTCACTATGGTATACTTACTAAGTACCTGCTGTAAAATATGGGCATGTCCTAAATGTCGTAATAAGACATGGTTCTGGCTACCTCCCTTCAATATACCTATTCACGGATCTGATTACCGAGATGCGAGAAGATACGATCTACCATGCTTGGGATAAAAGTCGTGAGCCTATTGTTTTTTCTATAAAAGTACCAATTTGTTTCATAAAAGATTGTTTGTTAATAGATATCGATAAATTATTTAAACATCGATACCAACGTGTACAACACTACCGATTGTAAGAATGAGATGCCATAGACTTAAATCCGTTTCCCGCCATCGCACAATCTGTATCAAACAACCAACCAATAGCTTCGTAGGAGGGCGGCGCGTGATCGCTAAAGGCCATCTCTGATTGGCCCAAAATATTAAACGGGTTGCCCATGATAAAAAAAATAATATCGCCGCGTAAACCTTACAATTGAGTGCCACTTTTTGCTCGTGTTAAATTGATGAAAAAAGACTCAGAGAGTAATTGGTACAGAGATGAAATAAAAAATGATTTATTATACGCGTCGCTAACTTTTTAACTTATTGGACATTAATGACTTTTGATTTTGCACTCTATTTTTGAATTTTACTCATCTGAGAGTTTTTCTTTTTTATTTATAGAATGTTGCCAGCTTTAATTCAGACGTCTAATTTGGTCAATTTGCGAGGATGGATTTTAAATTGATTTTTACCGTGCGACTGACGAAATAACTTCGTAAAATATTATAGCTGTTTGAATTTTTAGGGGTTCCGTACCTCATCTGAAAAACCCGGAACCTTTATAAGAAAACGTCGTGTCGTTGTCTGTCAACCAGTCCCTTAAAAAATGGACCGATAAACAAAGTGACCCTATAAGATCACCGCTGTCCGTCTGTCTGTCAAGACCCTTTTTCTCGGGAACGGTTAAACGTATCAAATTTATACTGAATATCTGTGAGCTTAAAATGCCGAAAAAAGAAACGCTTCTAGCGCAACGCATTACAAAGACTTGGCATGGAATGTTTAATTTTTACAGGGAAATAGCACAAATGAAAAACCTCTAGGGTATTTTGCGTTGAAGAAAAATATCTCACTAAGATTAATTTAAAAGTGACCATGGGGACCAGGTACCAGAAAGCTCTTCAAAAAAATTATACCAACTTTGGTCGACGCCGCCGGTGATAAGAGAGCTGGCTCATTCCTTGCACAAAGAATTTATTATTTGGCAATTCAACGCGGGAATGCAGCCGGTGCTCTTGGCACCTTGCCGCATGACCAACATTATTTGTTTAATTAGTTTCTATTTTATTTTGTAATTATTTGATTTTATATTTTATAGTAAGTCAAAGTCAACGTCAAAGTCAAAGGGCATTTATTTCAATAAAATCACTAGGATCACTTTGAAACGTCTTAGAAACTAGGTGAAGCTATGCCTGTTCCTCGCGACCGCGCGATTATGTATATAGTATGTATAAGTGTAAAAAAATTAAAATTGCTGGAGCTAATATCATACAGTAAACTACATCAGCGACCGCAAAATATAAGTTTGTCACTTTATTATACCTACTTCAAAGTGATCCTAGTGATTTTATTGAAGTAAATGCCTTTCGACTTTGACTTGGGATCTCGATTTTCCAACCCCTCATAATGGTACGAAAGTCACAGAGCGCGAGTCCCACTCGCACTTGACCGTCTTTATTATTATTCTTGCCTGTTACCTGATAAGGATAATTGCTCCGATAAACTTCGATATTTTATTGTCATTGTAAAATAAAAGCCATGTTACGTTTTCAGGAAATTTTTCTGTTTTGTCAAGTCTACGAATCGATCTATTTAGATACCTCTTGAAGTGTTATAAAATACTGGCTTCCGTCCGCGACTTCAATCGCCGTGTGGCCTAGTGGGAAGTACCTACCCCGGCTTTCGATCCGAAGGTCGTGGGTTCTAGCTCAGTCGTGCACTAATGAGTGCAACGTGAGTTTTCCTGTTCGAAAAATGCAATTGTACGCTTGTGCTTTAAACGGATGTGTCGTATAGAATACTCACTACTGCAAAATATGTGCGTGTTAAAATGTGACATATCTCTGACTACCCCCTTAGACATCTTCAAGGATGTGTAATGTTCTTGGGTTAAAAGTTGTGAACCTTTTTAAAAGCTTTTATTTACTACGTACCTTATTATTTTTCTTTTGAGCCTCACCTAGCTAGCTCGCACCACACTGAAGCTCTACATTCTAGCCGTGCTTGTTGCCTGATTCTTCTAGGCTTGGTCGCGAGGAGCAGGCGTAGCTTCACCTAGTTTCTAAGACAAATTGATCATAGTGATTTTATTGGAATAAACACCAATTGAAGTCTAAATCCCTTTTATTACGAAACTAAGTTTAGACTAGGTCTAACTAAACCCTGGTTTTGTGACGTTTTATTTCATACAGTTGCTTATGTCATAATGTCAAACGTATGAAATGACACGTCACAATTCAATTCAATTCATTTATTGACCATTTCGTTATAACATATAACATAGGCATGTCAGGTTTACAGTAATTACAGTTATAAGTAACGTTCATATAATTTTACAAAGATTTAAGATTTTAATAGGTAATTTATAGTTTCTACTCCACATGCAAATCAGAAAATGAAACATTTAAATATTCCAGAACCAGAATTTTCACAAAACCAGGGTTTAGTTAGACCTGGTCTAAATCCAGGTTTTTCCACGACATTGAGAATTAGCAAGCTGAAGTGGCAGTGGACTGGCCATATATGCTGAAGAACCGACAGCCGTTGGGGTAAACGAGTTCTTGAGTGGAGACCAAGTCTAGGCAAACGTGTGGGGCGCCCCCCGGCTAGGTGGAGCGATGACCTACGAAAGGCGGCGGGCAGTAAGTGGATGAGAAGGGCCGAACACCGGGCTCAGTGGCGGGAATGGGGGGAGGCCTATGTCCAGCAGTGGACTAATGTGGGCTGATGATGATGATGATGAATTACGGGGTATAAGGCTGTTATATTAAACTTCATAAAAATACCACTCCAACTGGCTTTGACTTTCCTCATAGCTCAGTTAGTTGTAACTCTGCCTTCTGCGCTAGAGGTCGCGGATTCGATCCCCGCACTGGACAAGCAGTTCTGTGATAAACACAGATGTTTGTTCTGTGTCTGGGTGTTAAATATTTATCTATTATATATATCAGTCTCTGGTACCCATAGCATGTCCGGAATATTAAAAAAAAAAACTAAATCGCTTGAAACATCAACTATAACTCTACACCTAATCGAATCAACAAGGGTAAGCGACCACTAGATAAATTTGAGCGGCACGCGCCCGAATTACGCATTAATTGGGTTTGGGTCTGATGCTGTTAGCGAGATGAATGAGCTGAAATTGGACTGGTTTAGTTTTGGCACTTGAATGCTGCGCTTTTTATCGAGCATCTCCGATTAAGTTACTTGTAATTACTGTAAACCTGACATGTATGTTATAAAGCAATGGTCAATAAATGAATTGGAATTGGATTCTCGCAACAAAGTGTGCGATAAACTCTTTCCCTACAAATAAATAATAATAATAAATAAATAAATATTCCGGACATATTCATACGGTCAACTGATCCCAAACTAGGCATAGCCTGTACTATGGGTAGCAGAGACTGATATACATAATAGATACATATGTAACACCCAGACACAGAACAAACATCTGTATTTAACACACAAATGTTTGTCCAGTGCGGGAATCGAACCCGCGACCTCTAGCGCAGAAGGCAGAGTTACTACTAACTGAGCTACGAGGCCAGTCAATATATATCATTGATCCAAATAGGTCTTTGAAGCTACTAAAAGCGAAGCATTCAAGTGCAAAAATAAATATCTCAAGCAAATATTGCTTTGCTTTTAGTAGCTGAAGGACCTATTTACAAGGAGAGAGTTTATGATACACTTTGTTCCGAAAATCGGAAATATCTCAATTAAGAATTGCTTTGCTTTTAGTTTCATAATGTGTACCTATTCTAAGCCGGAAGGGGCTTATTCTACTTACCTCCATACCGTAACCCATCTGCCTCCATATAATGCTGGCGCTGCAGGTAGACTTGACCCTCAAGTACAACTAAAATTATGAACATGACCGTACCTACTGGCCAGCTAAAATAATAACTTCTGATAACTCCAAATATCATCCCAATTTCGCACACGTACCTCTAGTCGTATTATATCAGGGTTCCAATAAAATGCGAAACCCCCTAGACCGTACTCCGTACGTGCGGAACCCGATAGAAATCACTGCAGCACATCAAACTTTCATACAACGTGCAGTAGAATAGCAATGACCGATCTCTATTTTATGACACGGTCGATGGTCTATCGATACAATATTTATCGAATAGTTTATGTATTTTTTATACTACCTGCTCGTCAATGGCATATTATGTGTCATGCAAACCTTTCCTAAAGTAAGTCATAACAGCCCTACGGTCTAGCCGGGTCATAATGTTGTACTGAATTTCATTATTTCCCATGGGACATAATGTGATTTGAATTTGGAATGCAACCCATGTAGTCGTGCTTGA
The DNA here is from genome assembly GCA_947579855.1 of Anticlea derivata. Classification (NCBI taxonomy): domain Eukaryota; kingdom Metazoa; phylum Arthropoda; class Insecta; order Lepidoptera; family Geometridae; genus Anticlea; species Anticlea derivata. Next base: position 4,984,627 of record OX388279.1, on the reverse strand, counting down.
TCGAGGTTTCAAAAATGTTTGGGTGCAATGAGATTTTATTTTAATTAGGCTGTATGTTAACATTTTCTTTGCACTGCCTACAAATTAAAAAAAAAAGAAAAACATGAAAACTTTTTACGAAATTCATTTTCACCCGCGCACGAAGAAGGATTTATTCGAATGTCGAACTGACCACTACAGAATAGACTACAAAAAAAGAAAAAAAAGGCACCAAGCACTCAAACTGCTGTGCTGTTATCTACACCGAAATTCAGTTTCGATTCGAATAAACTTCTAAAAAATGTCAAGTGACGACGACAGTGATTTTGATTCGACTCCAGAATGCATACAATCTGAAGCCTCTGGTATAGTTGGAAACTTACTTCCAGAAAAATCATTCCTTTCTACTTAACAGTCATTGTTTTCAATTGCCTCGCAGAAAGTATAAAAAGTAGAGTATGCATCGCGGGCTTTAATGTGTATTTGTCTTGGGCGATCTTGAACCCCTCGTACTCAGGATTCTTGCCTTAAGTCCCTCACTCCGCTCTGGAGTTAACCACAGAATCCCTCGTTCTCGGGGTTCAATGTAGCGCCCGCGACATAATACACTACTTTAAGCCCTTGTTGCATAATCTACTATTATAGTTATCTACATCTTATAAGGAGGTAAAATTATTTTATTTTATTTTAAAAGTTTTTTTTGGAAAACTAACAGTTAGGTGGACACATCTGCGGTGAGTGAGGTTGCTAGAGCTCTTGGAGGAGGGGGTTCAGGGTCGGCACCGCGTGCGTGATGCCTCTGGTATTGCATGCGCTCATAGGCTACGGTAACCGCTTGCCAACAGATGGGCTGCATGTATGCTTGTTAGCCACCTCATTTGTATAAAAAAACGTATTAGGTAGGTAATTAATAAAAAACATGCAGTAATTATACTATTTCATGTAGGTACACTAACGGCCAATTACAAGTTTCCGCAAATAGCAGGGGATGGGTAGGTACCTATCTATGTAGGTATAGTAACGATAGACGATAGAGAGCAATATACTCACACAAAAGTTAATCAGTTCTAGTAACAAATAAATTGTCATTAAATATGCGTTTATGCTTACCTACTCTTTGTAATTAGAATTATTTATTTCAGTTAAAACAGCAAGCTTACAGTATATTCCAAAGTGCCTACTGTCTAAAATTAAAACTTAAATATTACACTTAGCGAATTAAATATTTTACAAATGCTATCATTATAGATGGCGACATGTTGGACCTCGTGTTGTAGTGTTGAATAGGTCGACATCAATGTTAGCCAAGAAGTTGAACGAACCGCTTGCTCTATAGCTACTAATCCAAATGCGTAATTTGTCCTGACTAGAGGAACATAAGGTTTGGTGGAACGTTAGTTTGTTTGTATGTACCTAGTAGGGGGTAATCTCTGAAACTACTGCACCGATTGGACATATAATATTACTATCTCGAATCGGACGTAGAATAAGACCCTTTAGGTATGGTGCCTACTTATACATATTATTCTGAATAACCTTGTATAACAAAATGTCTCTTAACTAAAGTCTGAAGTTAAGTTATATATCCCCAAATAACAACTAGAAAATAACGTTTAAAAACAAAACAAAACTGACTTCAGATAAGTGACTAAGAAGATAAAAGATAAGAGTTAAGAAGATAAAAGATTTTTTGTGCAATGGCCTTTTCTATGCATTTATAAATAAATAAAATAAATAAATATTCCGGACATATTCACACGGTCAACTGATCCCAAACTAGGCATAGCCTGTACTATGGGTACCAGAGACTGATATACATAATAGATGAATATTTAACACCCAGACACAGAACAAACATCTGTATTCATCATACAAATGTTTGTCCAGCGCGGGAATCGAACCCGCGACCTCTAGCGCAGAAGGCAGAGTTACTACCAACTGAGCTATGAGGCCAGTCAAGGTATGTCAAATTAATAATTTTCTATTCCATTCAAACAAGAAACCATTCTGTGTACACGTAGGTATATTACCCCAAACATCTTCAACTAAACACAACTTCAGCCCGTAAGGAATGGTTGCCGCAGCATCGTAAATGTCCCTGACAAATTACATAACAATAACAGCATCTCCGGGCGCGCAGGCGGTTTGCAAACGAGACACGTCCGTGAGACGTTCGCATCAATGATGTGTGTCTAGGAGGTTTTGATACTGGGACGATCCTAATGTCACTAATAATATCATCGGCCATGATTGGTCTAGTCAAATTACTTCACGACGGTATTTTTATTATGTAAGCTCGCCATAGGTAAAAATAGGCCTCTCCATATACCAACCCTTATTTATTATATACTCGCTTCCGCCTGCGGCTTCCCTCACGTGGTACCTACATAAAAAAGTAGCCAATATGCTATTCCAGACTATAATGCTATGAGCCCGCACTCATGCACTCAATATACACACACGCACACACAACATACACACACACCCAACATACTCACACGCACTACACACACACTTACACTCTGTTAAATATGTCTAAATCTTGTAGAGGCAAAATCCTATAACTTACGTTTTTTATTATTTGTTTATTAATCTTAACATTAACTTTCTTTTGATTTTGATTTTTACCTAATTATTATTTGTATCTCTGTTAGGAACAAACTGATATTTGTCTAAGGAGGTGGGCGTTGGTAGCTGCGACACAGTTTAACAACTACTGCAGTTATCATCGTTTTTCCCCAATTCATTACTGTACCTATGATTAAGTTCCAAATAAAACATTTTATATTTTTATATTATATTTATATACCATCCCGAAAGGGGGTTATTCTATCAACGAAAAGAAAGAATAAAAGCGAAAAAACACTAAAAAAAAAAAAATTCATCCTAATCTGTTCGGCCGTTTAGCTGTGATTGATCCACAAACATCCAAACATCCTCACAAACATTCGCATTTATAATATTAGTAGGATAATTCTTACATCTTTAGAATAAAGTTAATTTTATGTTCGACTTTTGAGAGCTTGCGATATGGTTTAGCTATATTGCATACCATCAAATGTCAAACTCAAAATTGACTTTATTAAGTAGAGCTCAGGCTCTTTTTATTAAGGACATTTCGCTTGTTGTTTGAACACGGCTTTATTTTATAATAAATGAGAATTAACTCTGTACAGTCATGGCCTCTACCATGGTGTCTTATTGCCATTTAAATGTAAGAGTGTCAGTAGGTACCAACTATTTTACACGAATTAGAACTATAAACCTTTGATAAACCTTTATAAACCTGACAACTTACGTCACTGTCTAAACAAAACCGGAAAGTTGATGGTGCGGGGCCATGTCTAGTTTTGTTAAAAAATATTTTATTTTTATCGAAAGTATCAAAACTAACTGGTCCCAGAAGAAAGCAAAATGGGAGCTCTCATAAAAATTATATCGTAGTAGGTCTGGTATTGTATCGACTTAGAATTTTAGCACGGTTCGCTCCAATCTCTATGAGCTTTGGAATAAACATCGATAGAGAATTATTTAGTTGAGTGGTGCTGTAAAGGAGGTTTTATACAACTGAAGTGGCAAACAAGCATACGGCCCACCTGTTGGTAAGCGGTTACCGTAGCCTATGAGCGCTTGCAATACCAGAGACCCCGAACCCCCTCCCCCTTAAAGAGCTCTGGCAACCTTACTCACCCCCTTTAGGTTAGGTTTAGGTTAAACCACCCACTCAATGAATTAATGACATTTTAAAGTCGGGAATATGGTGGATGGAGAAGATCCAAGACCGTTTGTCGAGGTAATTAAAGATCTTTTGAACAATGTATTAATTAAAACGGATGATCTAGTATAATCAGGTTCATCAAACCAATCTTATTTTTATATGATTACAAAAAACCTATTTTTCATTAAAGAAATATGTGTCTACACCAATTAATTATATGTTTATAACAATTTTATCAACATCGAGTCGAACTTAAAAGGTTTTAAAACGATCAATAAGTGCGGTGAAACCTCACAAATCACCCGTGAGGTATTCCACTGAGATAGGGGCATTTCGATGTCACTATCAAATGGTTCCGTAGGATTATTTAACGCATTCTTTTATATAACTTTAAAGAATAGATATTTATAGAATCAGTGGGCCGGAAAAGGGCCTCTAAGAAAGAAAGAAATAAAAAATTTCGCTACAAAGTGTTTAAAACTTGAATTATTTTTATAAAAGTGACGCTAAATATAAACAGTTCATAATGTGACGAAAAAAAGATCACCACTCGGCATTTTCTGTAGCAGCCCAGTGGCCGTTGCAGCAGCTACTGCGACACGAATCTGTGGACATATTAACTTTAAAATAAATTTAAAAAATAAAAGTACTTACTTCCACCATAACCAAATAGTTGTCTGCAAAGTACCTCAAAACTGTAGAATAAAGTTAGTCTGTATACTTTTGCAGTAAATAATTTTTGTTTTTTTTTTTTCAAAACAAAGTCGGTATGCATCTGTTGCAATTACGAGATAAATAAAAGTAACTAAACAAAAAAAATATGTACATAAAAGTATATATCAAGGGTTTGCACTAATTCTAGAGAACCCTAAAATCCATAAAGTCAGAAAAGAGCACTGATAAAGAGCCAGAAAGGTAAACACTGGACACGTATTGGACTAAATATAAATGTCTGCGTTGGACATTAAGATAACTAAGGAATGTTAAAAGCTATTTAATATTATGTTGGACTCAAACTTTATTATTGAGTTTGGGTAGTGGAGGACGTAAGTGTGATGCTGGCATACAAAGTGATTTATGGTTGTTTGCCTGTCATTTCACTGATTCTTGGTCATCCTGTATTAGGTCAGTGACCAGGTTGAGGTGTGGTGGACCTGAAAAGGGCCTATGACTGTGGGTGAAAGAATCGTTGTAGTGAAATTTCGCCTTTTTCGCTTTTATTCTTTTTTTTTTGTTGATTGAATAAGCCCCTTTTGAGGTAGTAAACATATTATTACGAATCACCTTGTATATTACAAGTTCGGGTCCTAGTCCCGTGGCGGGAAAAAAATAATTTCACTCGATCAAGCGCCTACTAACTAACGAACTATCAACCAAAAACAGCTGTAATACCGTATTCAAACGGCGTTATAATTGGTTTTAATGATCCTTACGTCTTCCAACTAAAGTTTATTTTGAGTTCGACTTTTATGGCTTGTGATATCGTTGAGAGGACACACTTAAATGTCAGACTCAAAATTTACTTTGTTCCTTATAAAATATACTAAAAATTAATATGAATATTTTCGAATTTTAAATGACATTTAAGGACATGTCGCATGCCGTTTGAACACGGCTTAGTGCCAGGCGTATAGTTCAACAGGACTACTTTTTAGTCACCTCCTTACTAAATACTTTCGTCCCACCGTACTCACAATCATCACTTACAAGAAGACATTTAAATGAAAGCGCGATAAAGGAGTATTAATGAATATGATCTTATTTACAGCTGTAGGTATACGGTTTAGTTAGAACCTTTCGATTAGCGATGTATGGGTCTGTATACAACGTGATTCGTAATATCTATACTATCTCTAATTGGGCTTTTTCTACCTTCAATTGGAAATAACGGTTGTTCTACGACTGTTGGCAATGCGTAATTTTTCGTCGCTTGCTTCTCGTGTCACTAATTCTTGGATTTCTTTGTCATCTAGTATTATGTCAGTGACCAGGTTGAGGTAATAGGTTGACCCTCAAAAGGGTCTATGACCGTCGGTGAAAGAATCAGTGTAGTGAAAGGTTTAAAGTGCGCCTCTTCGAAGTCACATGTATTCGTTTTTTTTGTGTCAAGGTCATGCCGGTTTCCTCACAATGTTTTCCTTCATCGTTCGAGAGCGAGAGAAGAAGGAAAACATTGTTAATTGATTAAAATTTAAATCGGATATTTTATTGATGCACAACTGGGATTCGAGTCAATTGTTTCTTGTGTATTTTTTTAATATAATAATAGGTACGTACCTATATTAATCGTTATAGGTAATAATATTTAAAAAGATGTTTTTCGTTAGTGGCATTCGCCTAAGATTACGCATTGCCTCAGATTAAAATATAACAATAACATCGCCCCCAATCGTTCCTATCATCGCTATAAATCGGCGAGTCGTTACGGAATAAAGTCGTCACGATATCGTATCGGTGTCGGCCCACGGCGAGTCGTGGCTGATCGGTATATGGCCTATACTTGGCTTAATGCTTGCATTCCACTTAGAATAAGCGATGATATACAAATATACATTTTTGTACAAGTACTAATGTGGCAAACAAGTTTACGGTCCACCTGTTGCCGTAGCCTATGAACGCTTGAAATACCTGAGGCATCACGCACGCATTCGACTCCGAACCTCTCCCCCCTCCCCTTAAAAAGCTCTGGCAACCATACCGCAGCAAAACAACACTATTTAAAACAAATATTGTTATTTTTATTATTTATTGGCATTATTTGTTGGCGGAGGTGGCTGTCACGCGGGCTGCTTCAATTTAGAGCGAGAAAATCTCGTTGAGTGGTCGGTTGAGGCTTTGTTTATTTGGAAGGTATAATTCATCTAGCTAGAACATGACTGTAACTTCTTACCATAGTTATACAAAACTTTATAGCGTATCTTGCAGTGCGCCATAACCCTTAAAACAATGTCTGCATCAGCTTCAAGTTCAAGTTTATCTGCGCAAATAAATTGTGAGCAGACTAACGCCGGGTTTGCAACGCGCCGATACTTACATACCTGCGCCCACGCAAGATTAGATATTGATTTTATCAGAGTTTTATGAGACGTTCATACTTTGCTATTGTCGTTCATACTCTACATGAAAAATACTATAGCCTGCTATATACATGTTTAAACGACTGCTCTACTCCCTATATTCTAAATGTGAAAGTTAGTGAGGATGTTTAGATGGTTTTGGTTCAATCACGCCGTAACGGCTAAGCCGATTACGATGAATCTTGGAAAAGATAAGAGTTCTTTGCCTAGAATAGGATATAGGCCACTTTTTATCTAGTTACCACGCGAGCGAAGCCGCGGGCGGAAGCTAGTATCATATAAAATACGTTTCAAAATGATCCTTACCTCTACCGAACAAAGTCAATTTTCAGTTTGACATTTTGGGGGTACAATTTTAGATGACATATATCGGCTTATATCGGAGAAGGAATGTGTAGCCTGTACTTTTTTAAGTGTCACTGTAATTATCTATCTAAACTTCTCTTCCAATATGTCATCCGGACTAAGAATACATATTGGAAGAGCCTAGATCAATGACCGCAACGTAGACCTTAATATATCCACTGATAGACTGATTTCCACATGTCCTATAAATAGGACGTAAGCTCCCGAACTACAAGAAACTTTGGACAGCTGACAGACTGGTATTCTAGTAGGTAGTTAGGCTTACCTTAAATAGAGTAAGGACCAGATCACCTATATGTATTTAAGAATATTTCTCAAACCATTTTAAAAGTTTATTTTGACCACTAAACATGGTGATAATTAATATCTTTAATATTCTGAAAAGGGCACACTTAATTGGAAATAAATTTTGTTCTACGACATATTTCATTTCAAAAACTATGCAATAACACTTTTAATCCCCAAGCATGGTAGACATCCTCACAGACTACCAAGCGATCAAATCCTTGAAGATGGTTAATGGGAGTCAAAGGCATGCTCAAACATATGGTACACAGAAAAACTTATGTGCACGACCGCTTTCGAACCCACCATCTTTGGATCAAAAGTCGCGAAACCTGCAACTGGGCCAACACGGCTTTTAACGTTTTGATTGTTTTTTTCATATGCCTGTGAAAGTGTAAGTAACTATGGATAAAGCTGATAAAGTCAAAAGTAAGGGTTATGTTTTACCGAGAGGTAGGGCACAGCGAGATTTTCTCGCTCTAAATTGGAGCAGCCCGACTGGGGAGGTACCTCAACCTTACAGAAGATCGCAGCCAAATAACATTATTTGTTTCAAATAGTGTTGTGTTCCTGCGGTGAGTAAGGTTGCCAGAGCTCTTTAGGGGGGGAGGGGTTCGGCAGGCAACGCATTAGCAATGCTCCAGGTGTTGCTGATGTCAATAGGCGACGGTTACCACTTACCATCAGGTGGGCCGTAAGCCTGTTTGCCTCCGTATAACATAAAAAAAAAAAAAAAAAAAAAAATGTTTTCACCAGTCTGAATGTTTATTTTTACGTATGTTCCATCGGACGCGCCTAAGCCACTTATCCGATTTTGGCGAATGAGGTGTCAATCGATTCGAAATTACCTATTGTCCGAGTGACCTAAGCTGCAACAAAGACTATAATTATACTAGCTGCAATCACAAGCGTAGTTTGGTTTTAATTTTTAAACTTTATTTTGTTTCTCATGTATCTATAACAATCTTATATTCATGTTATTAACCTGTTCGCGGCCGCGTCATACTGCTGTCAATACCGCTTTATTACGTCTCCGGTTAATCGCTCATTATGCCGCGCGCTAATTAATTATTAAACTTGCTGGAATCAGTTGTCATGTTAGTTGTAATTGGCTTTTGATAATGCTACTTACATGTTTGTATAATTCTACAGAGCTAATTCTTATTATTAGCAAGTTGAAGTGGCACTGGGTAGGTCAGGCCATATTGCTCGCAGAACCGAAAACCGTTTGGGAATAAAGGTTCTCGAATGGCGACCAGCTCAGTTTAGCCATTAAAAATAACACTTATTTATCTTCCCAAAAAAAACTTTTTTTCCTATTCTACGAGTGTTCATCTAGTTTCTTAAATCATGGTTGACGAAAATAGTACCTTTATAAATTTCTTGTTCACAATCAGAAAACAGTAATGTTATACCCCACTGCAATGTCGCGCAATCAATCGTAACCAACACTCCGTAACCATTTGCAAAGCACTCGCTGCGTTTACATATTTAGCGTCTTTTCAGCGCGTACAAGATCGTTTTTGTAAACTCGTCAACGCGCGACATTGCAACAACCGATTGTTGCAATGACTTCACTGTACCTCAAATGACCACAATTAATACAAAGAGTCAAGACGATAGTCTACAATCAGTGAGTGTTGCCAGTTATGACATATGGCACTTAGACATAACGACACAGCCATATAGCTCACAGAACCGACAACCGTTGGTTATAAAGGTTTTCGAATGGCTACCAAGACACGGGGTAGGAAGTCACCCTACCCGATGGATCGATGATATTGTAAAGGTTGCAGGAAGTTGGTGGATGTAGAAGAGGCTCTAGACCAGTCGTCGTGTAGGCCTATGTCCAGCAGTGGACTTCTTCAGGCTGATAATGATGATGGTGATGGCCCTATGAACCACCTAAGGCTTGTGTGGATACGTCTTGGCGGAAACTATCTCTAGTAAGTACTATGTGTCCAAAATAAATGTATTTTTTTCTTTCTGAAAAATAATTGTACGCTTAAAGACGCTCAGTCTGTAAAGCCACTTATGAAAAAAACATCAAGAGTAGGTAGCGAATAATTGAGTTAATCGGAGGGGAGTTATAGATCGGGACTTAAGTTTGACGAATTAAAAAGGGGATGGATTTGAATGATGGTCAGCCACCGATTCAAGGCCGCTTGCTTCGGCTGACCTACCAATTATATTGAAAATAGGCTCACAAACTATATTAATATATATATTCCAGACATATCACACATAGTTAGGCATAGCCTGTACTATGGGTACCAGAGACTGATATACATAATCGATAAATATTTAACACCCAGACACAGAACAAACATCTTTGTTCATCACACAAATGTTTGTCCAGTGCGGGAATCGAACCCGCGACCTCTAGCGTAGAAGGCAGAGTTACTACCAACTGAGCTGTGAGGCCAGGCAATCCCTAAGACATTATCTCAGATCTCAAGGCGATTAGATGTTTGACGATGTCTAAGGGGGATAATCAGAGGCATATCCAACTATGTATTTGACAGATTAGATCAATGAATTTAAATAAATATATAAATAAAATAAATATTCCGGACATAATATCACACACGGTCAACTGATCCTAAACTAGGCATAGCCTGTACTATGGGTACCAGAGACTGATATACATAATAGATATATATGTAACACCCAGACACAGAACAAACATCTGTATTAGTCACAAATGTTTGTCCAGTGCGGGAATCGAACCCGCGACCTCTAGCGCAGAAGGCAGAGCTACTACTAACTGAGATATGAGGCCTAGAAGAATAGAATAGAATTGAAAAGTAATAGAATTGTGTGTTAGAGAATTTTAATACAGTAAGCTGAGATTAGTTTCGTTCGGTAAGTTGCTTTCATTTTCAATGGAGCAGGATATTTGCTGGCTGGATAACTGCCCTACAGAGCAATGATTATTATATATATAGATATACAAACTAATAAAAAAAAAACACTTTTGCTACATACCGGGATGACCGGTACAGAGCCACTCCTCGTCCTACCAACAGTCTCTGGTATGTTCATCGGCTCGGAGCGCCTATAGCTAAACCTACAGGTTTGACTGAGAGAGAGACTGTTGGTAGGACGAGCACTGGTTCTGTACCGGTCACCCCGGTATGTAGTAAAAGTATTTTTTTTTTGTTAGTTTGTATAAATCCTTGACATTATTATTATCACTAAAATAATGATATTCAGTGTCATGTTCTCGGCTGAAGAATAAGCCCCTGCATATCTACCTACCAGTTAATGTAAGGGCGACAACGGCGAAAAAAGCTAGGAGTTAGCAGCAGCGTCCCCTATTTTCACAAAGATAACTGCGCTTGCCAACCCGCGTGGTATGGTGAGTATGGGCAAATCTAAGGGGGAGGCAATTTTTTTTTTTTTATGTTATACGGAGGCAAACAGGCTTACGGCCCTCCTGATGGTAAGTGGTTACCGTCGCCTATTGACATTAGCAACACCTGGAGCATTGCTAATGCGTTGCCTGCCGAACCCCTCCCCCCCTAAAGAGCTCTGGCAACCTTACACACCGCAGGAACACAACACTATTTGAAACAAATAATGTTATTTGGCTGCGATCTTCTGTAAGGCGGAGGTACCTCCCCAGGCGCGCTGCTCCAATTTAGAACGAGAAAATCTCGCTGTGCCCTACCTCCTCCTGAAATGTTCAGCAGTGGACGTCCTACGACTATCGTGTGCTGCCCTTAGATCATTTGTTGAAGCTCACATTTGTCTTCTTTTTTTTTCACATTTTTATAAGCTCTTATTTACTAAGGATTATAATTAGATTACTTTTCTTTTGAGCCTCACCTAGTTCGATCGGCACCACACTGAAGCTTTAAATTCCATTTTGTGAAAAAGGATCATCGAAAAAAATGATAGGCACCAAGCCGTGTTTGTTGCCTGATTCTTCTAGGCTTGGTCGCGAGGAACAGGCATAGCTTCACCTAGTTTCTAAGACGTTTCAAAGTGATCCTAGTGATTTTATTGAAATAAATGCCTTTTGACTTTGACTTTGACTTTGACTTTGACTGAAAATATCATGACAATATGATTGAAATAAGTGCATTTATGTACCCATGTGTTGTACCGTTCGTAGTTATACCAAGTCGTTAAACTAAGGAGTAAGTAACTCCGGATACCGGTATCGCATCAAAATACCGGTATCATAGATTATAACCATAATAGAGCAGGCACTGAACATTTAATATAATAGATGGGACAGTAAAACAAAACCGTACTTAACGATGTCTCGATAAAGGCCTAACCCTCGCCCCTCGCAAACAATTAACTTATTGCAACACTTCGGGATGCAAAGAGTAAACGGCAAACAGATGAGATACATTTTGCAAAAATGCCTACGTTGTTTAATGCACAACGCACAACGATATCAGTGATAGATACGACAGTGAAGATAAAATGATGAACAACGTGTTGGTTATTTTTTTTCCTGAATCAGTGCAGTGAAAATATTAAAGTGCGCCTCTTATAGGCTTCTTTTGTGCACAATTACTATCACAACTAAAAAGAAATTAGCCAAATAGATGGTTGTAAGATCAAATCGGAAGCGATGCTTCTGCCTACTCCCTTTAGACATCATCAAGGACGTGATTGCCTGGTGATCTGAGAGGATGTCTACCATGCTTGGGGATGAAAGTCGTGATTTTATTGCATTTTATTTTTATTTAAATATTCCACAAAATTACTTCCATGTACTTGCTTAACACGCGTGCTTTTTGAATGAATATTAAATGAGAATTAAATTACCTATCAGCATAAAACGTGTAGTCCAATATTTGGTATTGTTATTACATTGCCTATATATGGCCGTAAGCTTGTTTGCCACCTCTGTTGTATAAAAAAAAAAACGCGTATTATTTGGTATGTTTTCGATCCCAAATATTAATCATTTATTGTGTTCGTAATTCCTTTGCAATCACTTAGCCCCGCCACTGATTAAGATTCCTATCACGCAACTAGATCGATTATAATCCAATTACATACAAATAAATTTTATCACCATCACCACTGTACTAAGATCTCTGTTACTTTTGTATTCTCATGGAGTAATACGAATAGGAGGGGTCAGGCTATGACGGACACATTACTTAACCCTCAAAAGCGCGTTAAAACTCAATAGAGTGGGATCCAATAGTGTCTATGGCAAAGATAAAGAGATTTTATTTGTTCATTTGTTCAAAATTATGAACAACACTAATCTATTCGAGCCTAACTTCATTACAATCAGTCGCAAATAAATCACTCATACGTACGGACGTCTTTCATTTTACTAAGATAGGTACCAATCTGACATATACCTTAATCTCATCAACACATCCTCTTCCAGACAAACTTTGGATGGACAGGATACCCATACTTACAACACCAGAAGTTGTTAGTTGGGTGGTTATTTCAGTCTACTGGTACAGTAACTATGGAGTTCCCTTTTTGCCCTTAAGCTCCTTTTCCCTCGTATAAAGTAAAAATATTTTATTTAGTCGTTAAATATTTTTCACTCCACTCAAAGGCTCAAGGCCATTCGTCATGGCAATCTTTTGGGGAGGCCTATGTCCAGCTGTGGACTTCTACAGGCTGATGATGATATAGAATTTATCGGTATCTTTGACAACCCTAACATTCAGGGTGTGCAAACCCACTCTATTTCTGACAATAAAAACGAGGCGTGTGTTATTGAATTATCCTATAAAATAATACGGGAATAATACACTGCCGGCGCATCTGATACCGTCTGGTGGCACAATTAAATTATTATTTTATTATAATGCGTCATTGATCATGTGGATTTAAGTGTATTACATTTTGGTGATGTTACAATGTTATGGAGAGAATAGCTCTCTCTCGCTCGGAGTTTCACTACGTGATAAGATCCGAAATGAGGAAATCCGTAGAAGAAAAACATTTAGTAATTTTACATTCAGTATTTATCATTCGAGGACGACCTTAGTCCTTAGGCCTCGAGGTGGCGTAGCGAGTGAGTGCCCGTCTGATATGCAAAGGATGCGGGTTCGATTCCCGCTGCGGGACGTATGTTTGCTCGATCTGCAAATTTTGTTCTCAGACAACGGTACTTGTAGATTCTGATACACAGGGAATCCTATTGTGGTGTCAGGACTATGTATGTTACTGTTGGGTGTTATTTATTATTTAATCATCATCATTCAACAAAAAAAAACCACAATTATTCAATTTTACTTTCGATTTTGATCATATAGGAGGAGGTAGGGCACAGCGAGATTTTCTCGTTCTGAATTGGAGCAGCCCGCCTGGGTAGGTACCTCCGCCTTACAGAAGATCGCAGCCAAATAACATTATTTGTTTTAAATAGTGTTGTGTTCCTGCGGTGAGTAAGGTTGCCAGAGCTCTTAAGGGGAGAAGGGGGTTCGGGGTCGGCAACGCGTGCGTGATGCCTCTGGTATTGCAAGCGCTCATAGGCTACGGTAACCGCTTACCATCAGGTGGGCCGCAAGATTGTTTGCCACGTCTGTTGTATAAAAAAAAACATAATAATCATGTATTTATTTATATATACAAATTCAAAATAAATGAACGATTTAAAAATTATAATCAGAAATTACAGGCGATAAAATAAAAAATTCTATTGAAATTACGATGGCAAACATGTTAAAGATAGTATTAAGTAAGTGTAACATGATAAAGAAGACCAGTTATCGTAGATTAAAAGTCTATATAAATATAGATAACGATGGGGCCAAAAGCTCTGTTGATTTGTTGATCAAATCAAACAACATTGTTATGAGAAATAATAACAAATTGGCAAATGATTTCTGGTAGTTTGATAATACAAGGTGATTCATAACATGTAGGTATACCATCTTGAAGGGGATTATTTGGTCAAAAAAAAGAAGGAATAGAAGCAAGAAAAAGACATATTTTTCTTCCCCTTTCTCAGAAATGTTATAAAGATGCAAAAAATACCTAAAAACATATTTTTTTTTGGAATTTTTAGATCATCTTCGTAAATAAATAAATAAATCTTTTTAGCTAATTACGAATCTTGCGAGAACTTCAACGTCAAGAATTTGAGTTTGAATTGATTTGACCCCAAAACAGCAAAGAGATTTTTCATTGAAAACGTCGAATTTGCAAAAGTTGTAGAACAAACTTTATTGGCAATTAAGTGTAGAATAATCCTCTTTCATATGGAAATTCATGGGATAGATATATTGTGAATCATCTTGTAGGTTTTTTTTTTTATTTACTTTTTGTGGCTATTGTGTCACTGCACAACTGGCCTATTGTGATGGCCACTTTATATCTTGTAGGTTATTATTAAGGTTATCAAGTTCTCCAACTATTTATTTAACGATCGTGAGAAATACCAAATATGATATGGTTGTCGCTTGACGTCCACACAGGGAATTACCCCTTCAAACAAGATGTTATCCATAACACCAAACAGTCAAGTGCAAAATTCACTACTGCACAAAGATTATGGGAATCACGCCTAACTTCTCCATTTCAAAATAACATACATCATCAATCCCGTCAAACTGTTTTGATTCTTAATCCAATATATTTAGAGCTGATTTTGCGTTACCTGTGTACCCTGTTACAGCATTTACTGCCGCAGTGTCATCTATATCATATGAATCGTATAAGTCTTCAACAATTTTGTATTCTATAGCAGGGGTTATAGGGTTAGTTTTGGTTAGGAGGTTTGTTTTGATATCAAGTGTGATCTCGTCCCAAGGGGTCGAAAGCCCCAAAGCATTGCAGGGTCCAGATGGAAAGTTTATGAGGCACACTTGTTACCCGGGGATTACAAAAACCGTGTTATTGTTTTGTATAGCAAAGGGTGACTTTACGAGTTAATAAAAAGTGAATGAAAATTGGCTGTGGTGTATGAATTGTGAGATTGGCTATGGTGAATTGTGATTAATAGTAGATATTCTATTGTTGTTCCGACATGTTTTGTGTAGGCAATTTCGTTCATGATTTAAATATTTTATCACAGCAATTTTATTTGCCTTATTTTTTTTGCAATTATAGATTCATAATACGTACTATCCTGACAAAGGCTTATTTTAGATAATTTTTCTTTTTAGTAATAGCACCCCTTTCGGGATATTGTACAAGTTACGGAACACGTTTTTTTTTTTTTTGAGAATGCTATAGTACACTTTTATTTTTATGTATATCAGACCCTGTTTTTATGAAGATATTTTATGTAATTGGTAATAAACATAATGTTTGTGCACTTTCAACAAATAAATAAATAAACACGTCGTACATGATTGCGAATATGTTGTTCACTTTTACTGCTTGATTTATAAGTTTATTAGTTATTTAATTGTTCTTTCAAATGAAAAAATTGTCCTTCACAGAAATGATAATAATTATATAAACCCATTTTACCAACAAGCGTGGGAGTTTACACCGTGTGACAAGTTCCAAACATTACCGAATATGATTTGTCTCTAGAGTATACTATCAGTTTATAGTCTTACATCGCATTGTCCAGCATAACCGGATCTCTACAACCCTTAACCACTGCTAAATTTCCGTGAAATCGTGTACTTTGTTTATGAATTAAAGTGTCAGGTTATAATGGCGGGGTGAATATAGATTCACACGCATATTTGATGTCGTGATAAGAGGATTACAAGTGAAATATCATTTAGTGATATCAAGGGACAGTGAGATTATAATATTGAATGACAAAGGGAAGTGACCCCGACTTTTGATCCGAGAATAGTCAGCAATCTCTGTGACAAATAATGTTCTACCATAGTGCATTAGTGTTCTTAGTGTTTTTTAATTCATTTATAGATGTTAAAAGTATTTATTTAGTAACAGAAAAATAATAATAATAACAGTTGTAGATTAAACTAAAATAATATTATACTAGACATGAACTTAGTTTTCTACGACTACGACTACAAGTAGAAAACAGAGTTCAGATCACCAACCACAGGCAGCGTGCCCAAAAGGCTGGCGACGTTACCTCGTTGGATTGCTATACTGATCCTTTGTCCGAGGTAAGCACCAGCCCTTCGGTCATTGGTCTCATCCACATTTATAGATTAATCAAATGTTCAAAGAAATACTTTTTTTCAATTAACTTTTTATCTATTAAAATATTAGGTCCTCTAAAATGACACCTTATTACCACTCAAGTGAGAGCGTGTCAGCACTATTATAGACAAATTTGAACCATAAATCTTTGAAACTATCAACTTAAGTCCTCTTAAAAATACAAAGGTCTTGATCAGTCATTAAACTAAGATCAGTAACCATTCACTGTGAAATACAAAATATGTAGTAAATTTTTCACTACCTAAAATCTAAATACCATAGAGTACACGTTTGTTAAACTAAAAACAAAGCCATAAAAAAGCTATAATAATTAACATCTTCAGGATGCTGATGCGGCTGCCTCGCTTTTGCAGCGCATCTGGGATGTTTGCGGAGGCGCGCACGGACGGCTTTCATGCTGTTATGCGCAAGAAAGTCGCTTCCCTTTTCCAGCGTACGCGAGTCAGCAGCAACGGTATCCTGCAGATGATGAACCTACATTATGTTCAAGCAAATAAATTTATCTTTATCCTTATCTTTATTGTTTTGCGACCGGACTGTCCGATCCAAGCGAAGTGGATGCAGGTAATGCTAGGGTCGGAGCAGTATCGCAATATCTTCGTCAAGGAGGTTGTAAGGTTTTGATTGTATAAATAAATAAAATAAATAAATGAATATTCCGGACATATCACACACGGTCAACTGATCCCAAACTAGGCAAGCATGTACTATGGATACCAGAGACTGATATACATGATAGATAATTATATATTTAACACCCAGACACAGAACAAACATCTGTGTTAATCACAAATGTTTGTCCAGTGCGGGAATCGAACCCGCGACCTCTAGCGCAGAAGGCAGAGTTACTACCAACTGAGCTATGAGGCCTGTCAAATATATATTTTTGCTTTTATATGTTTGATTTGATTTTATATTTTATGTAATTTAATGTGTTTTTTATTTGATTTTATTTCAATTTTGTGTAATGTGTTGTGATTTTATGTAGTTAATTAATTATTATTTTTAACTTAAATATGGACATGATCTGAAATCTCATTTGGGTATTCGAGCGCATCTCATTTGGGTGCCACTGATAATCAGCGCTGCAACGGCCACTGGGCTGCTGCAGCAAATGCTGAGTGGCAACCTTTTTTTCGTCACTTTTTATACTAATCTTGTCAGTAATTTAAGTTTTTAAATTTATTATCTCATTATGTGACGGGAAATAAATTATTTTCTTTCTTTCTTTCTAAATAAATGAATAATAATTATAAATTTTAGGCGCTGAAAAATCTCTTTAGCAGATCTGCCACACCCAATAAATCCATAGTACTATAGCCAGGCTAAGTAGCTACCTATCTCCATCACTCGTCGACGGCCCTTAAATATTTGAGCGCAAGATACAGGGGTCAGTTTTTACTTGTCATCTGTCAAAGTCAATTTAAACTTTAAATTTACTCTTTATAATATTTTTTTCTTTTTTGGGGGAGAATAAAAGCGTTGTCGCGTCACAGCGTTGAAAATAATAGGGGAAGTGAGGATTTTTAGCATTGAAATGTTTACTTACCAGTATGCAGGGGTATTGATTTTAGGGAAGGTCTAGGTTAGGTTAGATTTATTTTAAAAATTTACTATGTATGTGTTAAGTATACAGTCTTTCGTCTGAAATAATACGTTGCGATGCTCGAAAAGAGTGAATAAGTTTTGAGGTGCCATATTCATAGCTTTAAGACTTCTCTGTAACACTTATTTCTGCAAATAAACATATTGAATCTTGAATCTAGGTGTGTTTGTCGATTTGTTTAGACTACTTTTGTACTTAACTCAGGGTCGTATTTTTAATCAACTTGAAAATAATTTTGAGGGGAAATTTCAAACGAGACTCAGTTTTGACTGCAAAATTTGGCTGAAAATAATGTTCGTGAGCTACTCACTTGTCACCGGTGAGCTGTGGAAAGAGAACAATTTACCGTTTTTGTATGGTGTCACGTAAAACGCCCCTACAAATACCAAGCTATTCAATTTTCTCCACTCACCAGTGACTAGTGAGATGGCTCATTTAAATGCCGGCTCGCTACACCTCACACCTCACACTCATGATCTATCAGTTAGGTGTGTGGAATAATTCAAGGAAAAAGATTAAATTTAATGATTATGTTTCATCTTAAATTCCAAAAAAAACATATTAACTATACATTTAACGTACTAATTTACAACCCTCAACCAAAATAATTTAAAGCTCGCTAAAAACCTTCGAACTTTCTACACAGCTTCGAATAATTTTAATATCTAATTGCTTAGCCAAAATTGATCGAATCCATTTGCGTTTGCCGGTGACACCGTATACAATCCAAACCGTTGTGGGTTGCTAATGAGTCCAATAAAGCCTAGTTCATGTGGGATTGGACTATAGAAACATGTAGAGTTGGCAAAAATTCACGCTCTTAGGTATTCATAATTAGTCATACTTATATTGTATAATTATTTAATTGACACAATGATGTTAATAAGTATGTACACTGTTGCATTAGGTGCCCCAGTAAAAAGAGTGAACCTATTCGTAAATAAATTTAAAAAAAAACGTATTTACCATTTGATAACTTTCGCTCTGTCCTTTTCTAATAGAAAACAAAAGAAAGAAAGGAGAGAAGAATACGAAATTTGAATGTCACCGCGCATCCAGCTCTTTGAGGTTCAAAATATGCTTACAGAATAGCTCTACAACTTACAAAGCTCAGTGCAATAGGAACAAGAAAGAACCACTCACATGCCAAGCAAGCAACAATAGTGCTACGAAACTCGTAGCGCACCTCTACACGGTTCGTAGCACACGTAGCGCTCAAATTGCCAGCAATCCCCGGATTTCGCTTGATGCGCTCTAATCAGGCTCACTTGCGCGCTAATTGCTTTCCGCAACTTATTTATTTATTTAGAATACAGTATAACATCTTAACAGGTTTAACAACCCCCTTAGCCAACACTGAAAAACAGCGTCTGGTTTTCGGACAAGGTACAAAGCCGAGTTGTTGCCTTTTCAACAAGCAGACAAATTATCTTTGTCCTTTTTATTTGGTAGTGGGTACCTATTTGTTAATTTTATTTTTAATTTTTATTTTTTTCTAATAACCTGTGTACCTATTTTAAAAAATCATTTTAGTCTGTGTTGAATAAACTTATTTTCTTTCTTTCTTTCTTTCTTTTAGGTATGCCTAAGGCGATGCTATACGTTATTAGTAGGTACATTATAATAAGTAGGTACAATTAGATAGGTACTAATCTAACCATTTCCGTTCTATTTCTACCTGTGCAAGTTGTAGGAGTTTCGGTAGGTGGTTGAAAAAAATATCCAAGCTGTTCGCAGACTGTTCGCACTTAAAACACTACCAAAACCTAAAAAACTAAGACTTAAAATACTTACCATTCCATCGTCATTAGCCTGATGAAGTCCACTGCTGAACATAGGCCTTCACCAACGAGTGCCACGACGAACAGTCTTGAGCCTTCTCCATCCACCGACTACCCGCAACCTTGAAAATGTCGTTGGTACATCGGTGGGAACTGAGTCGTCCGGCCGTTGGCCGTCACTCGAGAACCTTTATTCTCCAACGGCTGTCGGTTCTGCCAGCTATATGGCCTGCCCACTGCCACTTAAACTTGCTAATTCTTTTGTGAATGTCTCCAACATAAAGCTTTTTGAAGTTGATGGAGACGATTGCATTATATTTATTGTGAAAACTAATCATTTTTATCTCATTTGCTGCTGAAATCGTCTTTCAATAACGAATTGGACCTTGGACCTATTAAATCATTATCGAGCATAGGCACGGACGGTTGCTAGTATTATAATAGCCCAATTAAAAGACAAAAGGATAAAAATGTACTCCGTGATTGCGTGACGTGTCTTCAAATTGTTAACAAAACTGCTCTTGTCAATTTTGAGATTATTATAACGCTGTAGTTTGTTTGGTGTAAATTGGTATCATTCAGAAAAAAAAATAGGCCAATACTTACTTACTTTTTATAATGACAACTCCATCCATCCATCGGATGGTCCTTTAAACACTGCGTCGTCCGGTTCGTGGTCGTCATTTGAGAACCTTTATTCTCCAACGGTTGTCGGTTCTGCGAGCTATATGGCCTGCCCACTGCCACTTCAACTTGCTAATTCTGAGATTTATTTCGGTGACTTTAGTTCTGACCTTAGACTACCTCGCCTCGGATTTTATCACGCAGTGAAACTTCGAGCATAGCTCTCTCCAATAGCCGACTTTGAGCTTGTATATGAGGCCAATAGCGACAAGTCTGCGGTAAATAAGTATACAGTAAGTAAATAAATAAACACACCACAGCAGTCGTTTAGTCTCTACCTCATACTAGGGTTCCTTGTCACATGGTTATCAGTAACTATGGTTTTGCAGGAACTTGGTACCTACCCATTAATAATTTCATCAACCATTACCTACCATCCTTGGCTCGCTGAGTCAGTATAACCTGTCTTCAGGCCAATACACATCACCCTGTGTATTTTCCCAGGAAACACAGCTTGCATGACAGTGATTATAAAATGACAGTTCCAATAATCCGCCCTTTGGATAATTTGGAAACTAATTTGGGACTTAACACGCGATCAGTCCAAAGACTTTACAAAAAATTAAATGCTTCATGTTTGTCCCATATCTGCGTGACAAAGCTTTTGCTTCTATTCGCGCTAAAATTTACGTCATATATAGTTCACGATAGAGGTGCAGGTTCTATACCTGCGTGTAGAAAGAAGAAGTGAAATTAGCGTCCACTTGCTTGCTTGCTTATCATATCACTTATTTCTTTCTTATGATCACTGACCTTATGGTCAGTAACCAGTTTGAGGCATGGTGGCCCTGACTAGGACCTATGATCGTTTTTGAAAGAATCAGTGTAGTGTAAAGATTATAACGCGCCTCTAAAGCTCCTTTCGTCCGCTAATACACATTGACGTGGGTAAAAACCTCAAACAGTGCCGCCTCAAGACAAAAGTCTACAACCTTTGCGTGTTGCCAGTGATGACATGTGGCACTGAGTCTTGTTCGCTTACTAATGACCTCATTCACATGCACAAAGTCGCGCAATGGGCTATGGAGAGAGCTATGCTCAGAGTTACACTAAGTGATAACTCCAAAATGAGGCAATCCGTAGAAGAATCAAGGTCACAGACAGCTCTCAGAATAAGCAAGTTGAAGCGGCAGTTGGCAGGCCATATAGCTCACTGGACCGACAACCGTCGGGAAAAAGGTTCATGGGTTTTGAGAGGTCTAGCAGTGGACTTCTAAAGGCTGGTGATGATGTGTTAAAACCACCAGTACAGCTATCGTATTGCGTCTATCGTCACGCAGCCCGATACTTTCGAATGCGTGTCGATAATGCCGTCCCACACCTGCGTTTATTGCGATCGTGTCAAAGCTTTGTAGCAATGTACGCAGGCACGGTAGAGTCATCAACTTAAAGCGTCGCGTTTGAGACAAATTGTCATGGAAGTTTTGAATCAGCCTATGAAATTAAAATACTTTGACGAACTTACTTGTAAAAAGTTTATCTAACCGTATTTTTTGTCAAACAAGCACACGTGAGAATGGGTCGGAAAAATATGTTTTCTTACCCATTTCCAGTTGTTCCTATGATGGTATAAGGTGAGGAAAAATATATCAAAGGCTTTATTATTATTATTATTAATTCATTTATTTCGGTTGTTCACCATAATTGTTAGTACATTTATCTACCTATAAACTATGTTAGTGACCATAAAAACAGATTTCAAATTATTCATGTCACATATTATCAGAAACAAATTATTATTGCAAAAATAAATTAAATTTACTTAATATTGAAAATTCTAACTAGATTAATATAAGCAATATAATGTAAATGTCAATATAATATTCAAGAATTCTAATTGTTTAAGTAAAGTCATGAAATAATATTGTACTTTTAGACATGTCAAAGGATTAATAAAATGAATTGAATTGAATTGATTGATAATTTAATTTTATTTTGCACAACGCATTGAGTTGCAAGGCAACACATGCGTCTCGGTCCAGTGTTTGAGGATAGGGCCATCCACCCGTTCAGCCACCGTGCCCAGGAGGCTGTTGGGGCTGGCGCGCACCCTCCGCATCAGGGAGGCAACACGCTTGCGCATGATGGCGTGGAAGTCATCCACTCGCGCCTTCGCGAACATACCCGACGCGCTGCAGTAGCGCGGCAGCCCCACCAGCATCCGGAACGCGTTGTTATATTGCACTCTGAGGGCGTTGTACGCTGCTCGAGTAACGTTGATCCACAGGCTGCAGGTGTAAAACGATTGGCAGAAGGCCCTAAACAAAGTAATTTTCACCTTTTCGGAGCACTTTGCGAACCTGCGGATCAACATATTACTCCTCACCGCCAGCGCCCTCCTCTCCCTCTCCACATCCATGTCGTCCTTAAGGGTATCGGTGACCCAGTGCCCCAGGTACTTAAAGTGGGACACTTGTTTGAGCACGGTGCCATCCAGTGAGACGGGTGGCACATGTGGATAGTACTTCGTTCCCGCTTTGAATACCAACAACTCACTCTTTGTAGCGTTGTACCTGAGGCCATGTGTCACCGCATACCGCTCGCACATGCCTACCAGCTTCCGGAGGGCGCTGATTGATGGGCTCAGTAACACCATGTCATCGGCATAACTAATGTTGTTTACCATTTTTCCACCCACGGAGCAGCCCACCATGGCGCCACTGAGCTCACCGATCAGCCGATCGACGTACAGGCTGAAAAGCCGAGGAGAGCTTAACCCCCCCTGCCTCACTCCGCACTCCAACCCGTACGGCTCGGATAGCGAGCCTGCCCACCTGACAACATTGCTCTGATGACCGTACCAGTATTTGAACAACTCAATGAGTTCAGCGGGCATCGTTGTGTCTTCTGAGAGCTTCTTCCACAGGACACTATAGGAAACCAAATCGAAGGCTTTTGATAGGTCAAGGAAGCACGCGTACACAGGCGTCTTCCTATCCGTGTAGTACCGGACTGTATGCTTGAGACACAGCACTGCCGTTTCTGTAGAGAGCCCTGATCGAAATCCGAACTGAGCGTCATGAAGCACAAGATGTTTCTGTAGCTGTTTGTCAAGCATACAATCAAGCACTTTAGCTATAGTAGTAGCCAACGAGATGGGCCTATAGTTACCTATATCCGACACGTCTCCAGTCCGATTCTTCACTAATGGCACAACCACGGTCTTCATCATATCATCAGGCAGGCAGGCATGTACAACACACAGCGAGAACAGCATGGCCAGCACTCTAGGCAGATGTACCCCAGCAAATCGCAAGTGCTCAATACTAATGGAATCGTGGCCCGGAGACTTGCCCCTCTTCATACCTTTCAGTACCGCCGATACTTCCTTAGCAGTGAACACATGCAACCCACCTGGCGATTCATCAGCCCGAGGCCCTACGTCCTGCGGCGTGACAAGAGGCGATTGCACCCTGAAATGATCTTTAAAAAGGCCCGCTATTTTCGCTGCTTCGCTAACACCCGCCACATTAACCGGCAGACCCGACCTAGGACTCAGTTTACTGGTTTGCTTCCAAAATTTACCAAACTGCCTATCGGTATGATGAGTAGCTAAAATATCAATTTTTATTTGTTCGGAATGCTCCTGACACCATTTTAGTTTTTGCTTGAAAGTTTTCCTAGTAGCTGTCATCACATTATACAAGTCCCCGGTCTTCGGTTTACCAAACAAAACCCAGTTCTGAAACCCAAGTCGAGCGTCCGCATGTGCTTGTTTTACATATTTGTTCCACCCTATCACCTGCTTTTTCCTAATGGGAGTCACCCTCCTCACGCTATGACTAGCCCCTGTTCTCAGGATGTCAACAACATTAGCATACATTTCATTAATTATTGTCCTATGCTCTAAATTAGTGCAAAGTCTATTACTACATTCCTGAAGTTCTGATGGAAAGTCTATGTCCCTCAGTTTATTATTACAGTATTTTTTATAATTTTCAATCTGTTCAGAGTCCCTGTCCCCCCATATCACGGTGTTACATTCTATGTTACTGCTACTGCATTTTGTTCTTAGTATGTCTAAGTTGCAAGTTATTTCTATAGGAAAATGATCAGACCAGTTGACATCATAGTGAATCTTAGCGTCCATAACGGTTCTCCACGCTGCTTCGGAAACTATACAATGATCTAACCAGCTCGTAGTACCATGGACGTCACTCACAAACGTATACGAGTCCGACTCCGGGCCCAGTAGCTCAATGTCCGCACACCGCCAGGCTTGTTCTACACAAAAATCACGTAGTTCATTACCGAACAGCGCACCAGGTTTAGCATTAAATTCCCCCAAAATGTACACTGAGTCGATGTTACATTCCTCCACTGAGTTTTCTGTTTTATGTAGTGAATGATGTCATTCTCTGTCGTCGCTTTATTAACGTTGTTAATGAAAACTGGCACAATGACATCGGCGGCCTTAAAATTTACATCTGGTTGTGCACTCCCTTTTGAACCCATCAGACGATTACGCAGACGCTTTCGTTGCACCGTAACCCACTCTTCAGAGGGAATTTCCTTTTTCCATTCTCCATCACTTTTTACAATACCCGCTACCGTGTTTCGCTTGGGCCACACACCAACACTAGCCGGGCTGTTTCGCTGTTGCTGCGCTATCTCACTCGCACTCACATCGATCATGCGGTATGTCTCGTTCGTGGCGCTTACGCTCGCACCGTGTTGACGACGGTTATTATTCGGCGTAGGTACATTCGATGCCGGTTTATTCGAACATGTCGCAGGACTCGTAGGCGAAAGGTATGCTCCTCTAGGGGATTTTCCAGTATCATTAGCTGGTGTTATGATAATACTGTGATGCGATGTAGCACAGCTATCCTTTATCGGTTCCTTGGCGACGTGCGGTAGGCCCATCGGGCCGCTGTCAAGACAGAAGCTATCGATTCCTCCACCGCCGCCCCTTCTTCGGTTGATATTCAGATCAAAATGGTTCACTATAGAGGCTTGTTTGAGGTTTTCCAGCTCATTCCGGATCTCACCCAGCTCCTTCTCAGTGACAAACGAGTCTTTTATGATTTTAACTTCGTTACGTAGAAGCTGAATCTCCTTAAGTGTTCTCGACACGTCAATGTGATCCAAGGTAACGGCTGGAAGTTTCCATAATTCCTTTGCCACGAAAATGGGAACCAGCTCAGGATCAGTTTGTTTAAAAAGGGATATCACGTCGTACATGTTCCGTTCAGATTTTCCATCTTTCTTTCTTGTTATTCTTCTAAGCTGTGTAGGTACAGATTCGAAGAGAAGTTTTTTCGCGGCTTCTATGTCCTCGGGTGCAAACGCTGATGTGCAAAGTTGAACAAGACTCACTTCATCCATGATGTCAACTTTGCATTGCACAAAAGCTAGCAGTTCACAAATAACTATATTACAAGTCGAACACTTTATTACGTTAGAGGCCATTGCACTCGGGATATGAGTCATCGCGACACGTCCGTACACTAGCGCATGCGACGCAAACTGTGTTATATAACAGGATATTGGCTGCACATGCTGGTTGAACTGAACTGTGTTTCTACCTCCTAGGTCTCTGTTCAGTTGGTCAGAGTAGGAGTACCTACTACATATTAAAAACTCGAATTAGTATTTTCAAGATAAAGGGTAATTTTTTTCTATTATTCCAGTTTAGAAAAAAAAATCCTATATCCGTTTTCATCAAACTTTAAATGGTTCCATAACCATTTTTTTGTCTCTAAACATCGATTACAAGGACATCCTCAAAGTATCATTTGGACTAAATTGCTTGCCCTACTCCTGCGACAATTTATGATTAAACAGCAACCATTGCTGTTTTAACGGCTGCCGCCGAATTAAAGCTGGCACAAAAACGTCACTGTGTATCGAAGGGGGAAACGAGACGCGAGCTCAGTCGCGGTGAAGGATAATTAGGGCGCCAACAAAAGATCATTTTTTCCGCGCTTGATAAAACAAAGGTTTAGTAATAACAGCACAGAAGTCACGTAGAGTTATAAAAATAATCGAAGGCACATTAAAGCACTATTAGACATATAATGGATACAATTAACGTTAAATCTACCTCTCGAGGACGGAAATACGTGTTTTTCTCGAAATCGATTCCGTTTAAAAGTAGTTTTGTAATTGTTTTTCGTTTTGAAAGTTGTTTTTTTTCTGTAATTTAGGCTGGTATTAAGGTCATGGAAGTGGACAGTTTAAGATATCTTTCTTTTTGTGTTTAGTTAATATTTTAGGAAGGGTCATTTGTTTTCGATCAACTGTTGTTATAATCACCTTAATGTTTCTATTATGTGTCTACTAATGTATAA
The DNA here is from genome assembly GCA_947579855.1 of Anticlea derivata. Lineage (NCBI taxonomy): Eukaryota > Metazoa > Arthropoda > Insecta > Lepidoptera > Geometridae > Anticlea > Anticlea derivata. Next base: position 4,957,739 of record OX388279.1, on the reverse strand, counting down.
TTTTTTATGTATCATGTATAGCATGTTTGTGCTCAAGTTAAGTTTCATCATCACCATCAGCCTATAGAAGACCACTGCTGGGCATAGTTCTACCTAAAAAAGTGCCATGATGAACGGTCTTGAGCCTTTTCCATCGACCGATTTCCCTTAACCTTCACAATGTCGTCTGTCCATCGGGTGGGGATTTTCCAAGACTGCGTCGTCCGGTTCGTGGTCGCTATCCGAGAATCTTTACTCCCCAACGGTTGTCAGTTCTGCGAACTATATGGCCGGTCAACCGCGACTTCAACTTGGAAATTCTGAGAGCTATTATGTAGGTCTTCTACGGATGTCCTTTTTCGGATTCTTTCCTACAGTTTTTTCAAGTTTTTTTACCTGAGTGATTTCAGTAATAGAGCCTCTTGAAGCGCACTTTAATCCTTTCACTACACTGTTTCTTTCACCGACGTTCATAGGCCCTTATTCAGGGCTGGTGACCTTGAATCAACCTGGTCACTAACCCAATCCAAGGTCAAGAAATAATCAGTGACACAACTAGCAAGTACCTGCATGCCTACATAATATTATTGAGTAGGTAAATGAAACCAAAGAAAAATATTAATACTTTTTGTTTATTCAAATTTAAGAGCACGGCGTATGACATTCTCGTAAACATTTTTTACATTTACAAAAAAAAAAGATTTTTAAGATCGGTTTGGCTAACTTATTTTTTTTTGCATAAAATGATTATTTCTGTCAAGTAATCTTATATCAATGATGACTTAAAGGTCACCAGGCAAGACAGCGAGAAATGGTATAACCTTACACCTCGTAATGCAACCATTGTATAAGTATAGAAAAGTAACAATAATAATTTAGCGTAAGTAGTAATGTTTATAAAGATGACGAATTATGGAATGGAGATAGCTGCTTAAATATTGCAGTAGGTATCACTTTAAAGAATTGAGCTATAATCACTTACAAATCACACTAAGTTTAATAGATAATATTTACAAACTCTACCCTAGTTAATAATTATTATGATTAGTTGGAATGAAAAAAAAAATCACTACCTACTAAAACTAGTCATGAAAAAAAACAACCAAAACTGTTGAAACGGCTTGTCGTTTAAAATATGTTTAAATTTTATTTCAAACTAGCGTACGCCCGCGGCTTTGCTCGCGTGGTATCTCGATAAAAAGGGGCAGTTTTGAAAAACCCTAAAATACGTATTTCATTATTTGACTCCAAGAGTATTTGTACCATTTTTCAGATAAATATCTCCATACGTTTATGATTGATCAATTTTGAGAATGACATTTGAGGATACGATATAGCTCAACAATATCGCAGGCTTTAAAAGTCCAACTCCGTAAGTTTTCATTAATCACTCACTGAATTTTCGGGTCGATACATGTCATTGTCCCATCTCTATATTTTATTGAATGTTAGACAAGGACAAGGTGAGGATTATCCATCTGATGAACCTTATGACTGATTATGAATAAGAGATTTCGAAATAAGCATTATTTAATTTGAAATTACTTTTACGATTTATGTAGGCAGATTTTATCGGATATTTTTTTCTACAAATTAGTATTTTAAATTCAGAGATCTAATTTTTTTTTATACATTGTTAAGTACAGCACTTAAGTGTAATAACTACGTACTATGAAATTATTTACAAATCGTTTTAATTATTATGTAGAATTCAGTAATCGTTTTTCCATTTCAACTTTGCTTAGTATGTATTTATTTGACATTATTATTATATACTAGTTATTTGTAAATATTTAATTATAATACTGTTGTGTTGTCGAGTAAATTATATATACTTAACTATGAAGTATTTACAATTAAAAATAGCTTAATTTACCTTAGTTGGTACATGCATTTTATATAGGTACTTTTGCAGAAAATATCAGTATCCTAAACATGAATAATTCACGGATACGTTACGCTTAGTCATGGAACTCTTTAGGGGAGGCCTATGTCCAGCAGTGGACTCCTACAGGCTGATGATGGTGATGATGAAGATAGCCAATAACATCAAAAATATTTCTAGCATCACCGATGTAACTGATATCGTATCGTAAGTGTAACGCTACCGCGAATAACTCATGCTTGGGCTTCAGAAAGCTATGTCGTATTTCATAAACTAATATCATTATTAAAATTTCACTGAAAATACTATCACACTTATACGAGTATATCTACAATCTCTACTCCTTTATGCTGGGTCTCCAGCGAAATTACTATTATTATTCGAAAACATTAGTTGGTTAACTATTAACTAAAAAAATCGATTGACAATAAAAACTGTAAATTTAACAAAACGAAGCACGCGACCAGCGAATATTTTTTTCATCAAATGTTTCGAGAAAAATTAATAGTGATAAGCAGTCGCGAGTGGAAAATCGACCAATGACAAGCGGAAAATGATCTTATAATTACGCATTAAGGCCTAAAATTGTTAAAATAATAACAGATTTTCAGTTGCTCATTGAAAAACAGTCGGATTACCCAAAATCCTCAATGACACACTTCTTACATCCACTCGATTACTTTGACATCAACAGACATGACAGAGAGTTGCCGTACGGCAACTCTCTGTCATGTCTGTTCATCATAGTTGCTGTAGTGGAGACCCAGCTTTATAAATTACAATGTCATAAATTACATATCATGATTACAATATCACTCTTTTTCATAACTTTTGTTCTAACAATTTCGCCATCATTTCGTATTACTCAAAATTCAACATATAGGCGAGGCTACCGGCGGCGGGTGTGGCGGCGGTGCCTGCTGTGAATTCATGAACTGGTTCCCTGCCCAGGGCTGAAGGTTCTGTAGCGCACTGAGTGCGGTATTCGTCGGTGGTTGTGCGACTGTAGTCACGGGGCTCTGGTAGTGCATTGCGCTGAGCTGAGCGCTGGTCGGGGGTTCAGGCATGTAGCCCTTGCTGAGCGCCTCGGCTTGTAGGGAAAGCATCAGACGGTTGGCTGCTTGGCGCTCTGCCTCACGCTCTTCGGCTGTTTGTCTCCTGGAACAAAAGGAAATCGGTTTAAATCATCATACATAATTACGATTTGTGATTTTATTTGTTCTGCGATATTTCAGCACATTTATAAAATAAAAATAAATATTAAATATTCCGGACATAGCACACACGGTCAACTGATCCCAAACTAGGCATAGCATGTACTATGGGTACCAGAGACTGATATACGTAATAGATAAATATTTAACACCCAGTCACAGAACAAACATCTGTGTTCATCACAGAAAAGTTTCTCCAATGTGGGAATCGAACCCGCGACCTCTAGCGCAGAAGGCAGGGTTACTACCAACTGAGCTATGAGGCCAGATAATTATAAACGCCAATTATAAATATAATTATCAACCAAATATAAACGCTCTAATACACTTAGAATCGGTAATGATGGAAGCGTGGGTGGTCGTATAACAACCCGCATTATGCTGAGTTAGGGTCCATTTTGCAGTATTTTGATCATAATGTACGCTAAGTACTTCTCTGTGCTTAGTTCTTAACCTATTTCATCTTACATTATTCTTATCATCGTCACTTCATAGAATAGAATAGAATCATTATTTATTTACAACAAATAATGTAAATAAATAATGATTCTATTCTATTCTATGAAGCGACGTAATGATTGACTGATGATGTTTAATCATAAATAGATATTGACTGATGGCATTGACTGACTGCATGAGTGTTTAATGGACTATGCCGGTACGCCTATTCGATTCAGTATACTGCTATTGGCTGTCGCTACCACAAAATCGATTATTAATTACGCCAGTGTGTAAACAGCGATGGCAACTCCACACGTAAATGGCCTTACATTATTCACACACCGTTGGGTTAAATGGAACTACCGACCAATACAAGGTGATTCATAGCATGTATACCAGCCCGAAAGTAAGTTATTCTATCAATAAAAGGAAATTAGCGAAAAAACAAGAATATTTGAATATTTTTTTTTATAAACTTTCTCAAATTTGCTATTTTTTACTAAACGTACTAGAATATCGGAATCAAGATTGCTACCTAAAACAGCAGATTATCGCATAGAGTTTATTCAATGAAAAAAATACGATATTCCAAAAGTCGTGGAACAAACTTTATTGCCAATTGGGTGTAGAATAAGCCCCTTTCATACATATTATGAATCACCTTGTATACCCAGCATTTGTCATTTTTGACTTTGATGAGGTAAAATTATGGTCGAGCCAGCCTAGTTTGTAGAATGAGTTTCATTGTAATTATGGCATGGGGGTTGAAATAAAAAGAAAAATAAATAGGCTCATGAAAAGGCCGAATACATGGTAGTCATCCAGACTCAAATCTCCAGGCGATCAGATCCTTGATGGTGTCTAAGGGGGAAAACAGAGGCACGTCCAAACTTTTGCAGTAGTGAGTATTCTATACTAACTCCAAGCCCATCGCCGCTTGTTTTCCTTCACTGTTTTGCGAACTTAATTTTTCGAACGAAACACTCTTTGGTCTACTACTGGGTTCGAAACACCGACCTTCAGATCGAAAGTACCTCCCACTAGGCCAACACGACTTTTTGAAATTGACGAAATTGATAGGTACTTGCTTGCTTTTCGTGTCACTGATTCTTTCTTTGTCAGTCTTTGGTCAGTGACCAGGTGAGGTATGGTGGCCCTGAATAGGGCCTATGACCGTCAGTGAAAGAATGAGTATAGTGAAAGGATTAAGGTGCGCCTCAAAGGCTCCTTTCGTGCACATCTTAAAATATACATAAGTATGTTAAAATTAACATCTTTTTGAAGTTAGTTTAGAACAAACTTGAACTAATCAAAAATACCCCCAATACAAACTCACCTCTTGAAATGCAACTGTAATAATATAGGTGTCTAAATCACAGGTAAAGCAATTATCATTGTCAAACCGCGCAGCATGCATAAACTATGAGTTAGAACCGAGATGGACCAACTTGACGTCAATTAGCGAAGCAATGGTGACAGACAAATTAGGAACGCGATAGCTTCAGCTGGTTATTTTTAATCAATATATAGGTGACATTGACATAGCTCGCAGAATTAGCAAGTTGAAGTGGCAGTGAGCTGGCCATATAGCTCGCAGAACCGACAACCGATGGGGAGTAAAGGTTCTTGAATGGCGACCACGAACCGGGCGACGCAGTGTTAGAAGGCCCCCCACCCGATGGAACGACGAAATTGTAGAGATTGCGGGAAGTCGGTGGATGGAGAAGGCTCAAGACCGTTCGTCATGGAACTCTTTGGGTGAGGACTATGTCCAGCAGTGGACTTCTACAGGCTGATGATGATATAGGTTACTCCCTCTAAATTCTAGACTTAGTATAGTCTTTCAATGCTGCAACTCTGTTGGTGGTGTTTTACCTAAAACTGTGACATTTTGTACAAGTACATTATCATAAGATACGGTAATGGCGTCGACGCTTGACCCCGGGGTCAAGTGTTCGCAAGTCTGCGATAAATAGGTATCAAACTTTGGGCTCTTACGGAAAGCATTTGCATTATTCATATCGGATTTGTTTGCGGACTGGTTGTTAGACTAATCTGATAGACTGGTTTATTTAATTTTGAACTTGCTCTACCTATATAATAAAATTCATAGTATGAAAGAATAGACCATACATACTATCCTGAAAGGATAGACCTACCTATAAAAAGAAAGAATATTATCGAAAAAAAAAAAACTGTTTTTGTTTTCGAACTCTATCCCATTTATTATGAAACCAAAAAAACCAGGGTTTAGTTAAACCTCGTTTAGACCCTGTTTCATAATGACAGGGCTTCTATTTATCAAATTTCAGAATTGTGAGGAAACTGGAAGTAACCTGGTAGTCCTGGTTTTTCATTTTTGCCATTTCCATACAAAACATTGATATTCGTTGCTCTATGTTTTTAATGCATTGAGCTAGAAACTTGTCGCTTCTGAGTCGTTTCCGAGAAAAAGGGTCACGACAGACAGACAGATGGACAACAAAGTGATCGTTTAAAGGTTCCGTTTTTTCAAATGAGGTACGGAACCCTAAATCTAAGTAATAAAAAGATGAAACTCGCTGCTACGGAGTATGTAATGGACAGACTTAAAAAAATATAGGCTCATTGAATTTTTGTAAAAAGATGGTTGTAAAAAGTGACTTGTGACTCACAAGGTTAGGTTTAAATTCACAAAAAACTGTTGCAAACCCATGGTTTAACCTTGGATGATCCTGTAATCGCCAAGTCACCGCAAAACAACCGCATGGACTGGTTGGGCAACCCGTCGCCGTTATCGTTGCCGTTTATTAAATATTTTGTTCCAAGCAAAGATAATGTAGAATAGAAAAGCTATTATTAAACAAGAATAAAAACAAATGTGAAAGCAATGAGTCTTTCTATTCGAAAAATTTAAGTGCGCATTAACACTTGCAATGGTGAAGACAAACATCATGACGAAACCAGTAATTACTCTTAAATACACCGTGAAGTCGGAGGATGTGGCGGAGTACTTGCGCGTGAAGACCAAGATCAGCTTGAGGGTCGAACGGTTGGAGTCCCGCCACAGAGTCAGTTTCAACTCCTTTGTGGTGAGGGTACCGACCGAACATCTTTCGACCTACCTAAAAGAAGATCTCTGGCCGAAGGGTGTTGTGTTCCGTCGCCTCCGCGGGCGGATACCTACTGCCAATGACAATTCGCGTCCCACGTCGCAGTTTCTACGTGGCAATTAATTATGTTTATTATTATGTATGTTAGTCTTTAAGGTATATATCTATATGGGCCGTAGGATAAGAAAAATTCCATCTGTTTTTTATTCTATTGTTGCCTGATATAAAGTTATTGTATTGTATTGTTAAAGCTGGCTTGCAACCTGCTGCGAAAGTGGGCACATGCCAATTTTCTCTGACTACCCCCATCTTTAAGGATCTGATCACCTGGAGATCTGATACCATTTTTTAAAATATCACAGACAAATTACAAGTTGATAACAATGAAATAATCGTCAACCGGAACGCATAAACGCCTTCCACTCATCGTGGGTAATGGCATAATGTTAATTTCAAGCGTATCTTGCTTATACTTATACTCACGAATAATTAACGCTCTACCCAAGTCATAATACTAGCAACTTAACTTTTAGTGCCCCCGCTAGCCCTACTTAAAAGGGGTGAATACACTTAAGAGTAAACGATATTTGCCTTTTGAATTAAATATTCTGAGACTTTCTTGACATTTTTAGTAGATGTTGTTTCAAAACGGTTTATTAGAAACTCAAATCAAAACTGTAGATTGAGCTTTTGCAAAATTGGTTCGTACCACTTGTTCTATTTTTATAATAGGTATCTGGTTTTATAGCTAGTTTTAGGTAATAAATATGTGGAACGGTATCGATAATCGCATTTATTGCTAATATTTTAACATTATAATAGTAAATTATTATAAATGTTGCACATTTTTTCATATAATCAAGGTTATTCATCATTTTCAGGAAGCAAATTTTGAGCGCGAAAAAAAATCTTCTTCTTAACTGTTAGAGTCAAGTCGGGGATGGAAAAGGCTCAAGACCGTTCGTCATGGAATTCTTTGGGGGAGGCCTATGTCCAGCAGTGGACTTCTAAAGGTTGATGAAATCAACCCGTTTGGTTTATCTACTTAAAACGCTCACGAAAAAACGGTTATCGAGAGTTTTACTTTAAGTTTTTTCAAAAATATCTTGAATAAAATGTTAGAATTTGTTAAAAAACGTTTTCACAATTTAGAGCCTCGCGGTCATAAGTCCCACGGCGGTGGACGAGAAAATTTCAACTTAAATTCAAAGATGTTATGGCAGACATTTCAAAATGCATGCATCAAAGTGCTCTAGGATGATCTTTAATAAGATCAATTTAAATCATCGATATTTCAATTTAACATTAACGATTCTAGGATATATATAAAAAAAGTACGTAGGTATATTTTTCAGAGCATACAGCTTTAGTGAAATAATTATAATTATATCTTCATTATGTTACTTGTTATCAACTCGCTGTTCAAAGTAATTAAGATATCGAAGGAGTTTTAACTGGTCCATTAAACATTAATTTGCGCTTGCGAATACTTAAAATCATTAAACTGACTCTACACTAACTCTTATATGAATGGGTTTAGGTTCATTTTACCATGAATTTACTGAAAGTAAGTAGACGAATAAAGCTTAAAAGGGCCGCGTCGTGACAATATCACTAAGTTGTCGATAACAATTTCTTCGATAGTGAAGGGAAAAACAAAAATTGTACTGACTTAATGTAGTCGAGATAATTTTTTTTTTTTCAAGAACAATCCCGTATTCATTTAATGTACTTTAATCTCAGTGAATTTAATGAAACTATTATTATTTAATTTAAATAATTGCCTCAGAATGAATGCTCATTGGAAACTTTCCGCGACAAGCCGAGACGACTCGCGAACGTCGTTTAAGATTTTATCTAATAACATAATTTTCAATCGATCTCAATGTCATGATAATCTTGCGTCCACTCCCTACACTAGTCCCGCAATGTGCTTCGGTTTCCTAATAAAACAGTGTCCGTCATTTTAACGACAGCCGTTATTTAGCGGTGAACGGTTTAAGTAAATAAATATTCTGGATGGTTTAAATACATAAATATTATAACACACGGTCAGCTGATCCCAAACTAGGCATAGCCTGTACTATGGGTTACCAGAGCATAATAAATAACTATTTAACACCCAGACACTGAACAAACATCTGTGTTAATCACACAAATGTTTGTCCAGTGCGGGAATCGAACCCGCGACCTCTAGCACAGAAGGCAGAGCTACTACCAACTGAGCTATGAGGCCTGAGGTTTAATCTTATATTCTTCGTCAAAGAAAGGCCTGAAGGCGATATATGCTACGACTCAGCTAAACAAGATGATTCGTAATTATGAAGATGACAAAAATACGAAAACAGATGATTTTAATGTTCAGGAAAAAACCGAACTTTGAATGTTTTAAAATAAAAAATCAAAAACAAAAAGATTTTTCTCTCTAATATTCTTTCATAATGGTGTCAAAAACCAAAATAAGACAAAAAGTGTAAGTACATCTTAGTACACCATCGCTAAGATCACTTTGAAACATCCTAGAAACGATGTTTTCCATCACCGTTTGAGAGCACTGAGAAATGATGATAGTGTTGTATTAATGCCGTCTTAGTCAAGGTGGAGGTGGCTGTTCTTTAGGAAACAAGGGTTTACGTCTGTTCATTATTTCATTCCTGTAGATGATATAATCGGCCAGTTCAGTAGGGTTTAAGTACTCATTAATATGTACCAGTTTTAAGTTAAGTGAGATGTAGTACTTTTATCGCAGTATTAAAATTAGGCACTTTTGTGCTGTTATCCTCATTTAAAAGTTAAAGGTATTTTCTAAGCATTGTACACTAAAATAAATTAGCAATACTGAAGAAGATCAGCAAATATTTGTTCTGGGTCTGGGCGTTGTAGTACAGTGGTACTCTGATACCCACGACACAGGAAACACTAGTATGGGGTCAGAACTATGTAAAGCACAAATGACGATATCGATTTCTTCCAGTAAACCTTAGATATAAACAAAGAAACTTCGTAACTCACGTTTCATTAAAACTGACATTGGGATGAATTCAAAGTTACCTAATTCATTCAAATTCAAAGTTTAGGATATATGACCACCCACCTCCATTGGGTTAACCGACAAATTCTACCAGACCCGTACTGATCTCGGGTTTAGTAGAATTTCTCATTAGAAAGGGTTGCTTGAGGGATCAGGGTACACTGGCTGGGGATAATAAATGATTGAACAAAGCGTTAAGTCTATTAGAACGTTGCAAGAACTTTATTAGAACGGTTAATGTACGAGTAGGGATGTGCTGGAGTGGAGTCGATGAATCGTAACATATTACAGCTTTTTATAAACACCTTTCATAGGCACCAGTTTCTTGCAATTTGGTGCCTACATTATATCTGACGAAATGCTCGGACATGTCTTGAATAACTCCTTTAGGATTCTTCAAGTATCTGATCTACTGGGGTTGGGACATCAGAGAATGTTTGCCATTCTTGGAGATAAAAGTCGTGAGCCTATTTCATTTCATAAAAATTGTATCGGTAATGATTTGCAAATAAATAGCTAGATTATACATAAGCAATGGATTTTGACAGTTGAAGCCGATTGTTCTTACTTGGTAATCATGCATTTAGGTCAGCATCTAATATCGTAGATGTATGAAGTCATGCATTTTATTGTTTTATATGCCATTGTAAAAATATGCCTACACACATTTAGAAAGTCATTCGCATAATACACAAACACATGTTCCTAAGGGATAACATACCGATAAAACCGTATAAATGCAAATCTATTAATTTAAACGACGCGAGCGTTATTACTTTTGGTTCGATAACTTAGCAACACTTGCATAAATTTGATAAAGTATCGATACAGGCCCAGCCCTATCTCTCGAGTTGAGCCGCGTCTTTATAATTAGATAAAGCGAGTACAATTAAACTTTCCTTAAATAAGCCAAACGTGGAGGCAATTAGGAATTTGCAGCTGATTATTTTATAAGCCAGTGCTTGGATGTGTGGTAACTGGATAAAACGGCGGTATATGGTAATGGATGCGTAAATATCTCAACTGCTTATCATACGAGTAGGTCTCCCCCATAGATTTCCAGAGCGACTTCCTATCATGTGGGGGGAAATTTACCATTTTTACACAATTAAGGTGGAATCAAATCTTACGACCACCTTTTTGTAAGTGGTTACCGTAGCCTTTGACCGCTTACAATACTCGAGGCATCACGCACATGTTGACAACCCCGAAAACCCCCGCCCCCCTTAAAGAGCTATGATATGGTAGATATACATAATAATATGTTTTTCATCATCATGTCAGTCATACGACGTCCACTGCTGAACATGGCCTCCCCCACAGACAGAGTAAACTTCTTATCATGTGGGGGGATTTGCCCATACTCACCACGCAGGGCATGCGGGTTGGCGAGCGCAGTTAGAGCTATCGTTGTTAAAATGAGGGACGCTGCTGCCCATCTCCTAGCTTTTTCCTTTTAATATGTTTTTACTAAGCTATTATTCAAATAAAATTATTCTGGGGTTTAGTTAAAAAGGCACATCCAGTAAATTTAATCTCTTTAGCAGAATTATTTCGGCGCGAGCCGCGGCGGTTGATTTTAACAAATTTATCTTCGCTAATGAAAATCTGCTTTATTAATTACTTTTCTCTTTCTGCTGTTTTTTTACCAAATTACGCTCAAATTGTCCTGTCGTTGTGATAAGGTAAATTGTCTGAGATTATAAAAGTAATTCGTTATTCGATCAATAGAGATGGCATATAAAAAAATCTTGCCTTCATAAATTTATCTCCTTCCTCACTAGACAAAGGTTAGCTGGAAGTAAAAGCTAACTAGCATTAAGTTTGCCTATACCTATAGTACTTGTCATAATAATTTTCTATCTATACATTTTTACTTGCGATGTTTGTTGTTCAATCACGCCGTAACGGCTCATCCGATTTCGTTGAAACTTTGAATAGATAAAGTCCTTTACCTAGAATAGCATATAGGCTATGTAAGTACCACATGAGCGTAACCGCAGGCGGAAGTTAGTGCAAAGTGAATGTGTAGTTTATACTACAAAGAATTTAAAAATGTCTACATTCAACTATGGTCGCCTAGTAAACACCAAAACGTGAAAATACCCATTTACAAGCCCTGGCTGTTATCAAAACAGTTAAATAAATCTTAAAAGCGTTTTTAAACTCCGAGACGCTGAAACTCGTAAAAACTTCCGCCATAATAGATGAGCACTGAATTTGTTATTTAGTAAAGTTCTGCCGCTTTGAAATGTGTTATGACAGTTTTAAACAGAAAAACGGTGGGGCTATAATAACCGAAAACTCTTTTGATTAGACGCCAGATTTTTTAAAATAAGAATAAGAATAATTTATTTACCAAAAAAGAAATTTTACAAGGCTTAATAAAAATACATAAAATAAATTTAAAATATAAAGGCATCACATTGCAGTTTCTTTAACAGGGCTTAATGCCTTGGAATATAGATGAGATGTAGACAAAATAAAATTGACGAAATAATATACTAAATAAGATAAATTAATGTATTAAAATAAAAATAAATACACAGACGCTAAGTAGGTTATATTTAAGAAGTGAAGAGACAAAAGAAATAGGCCCAAGAATGGTAAACATTTTCTCAGATCTCCAGGCGATCAGATTCTTCTAAGACGGGATCGTTTAGGAGGTTAGTCAGAGGCTCATCCAAACATTTGGCACATGCCCAGATAACATAGTGATTATTCATAAGTGGCAGGTTGCAAGCCCACCGCCACTTATAAGAATAATTTACCTAACCATTTTTTAATTATCGAATACAACTCTTTGTTTCGAACCCACAAAAATAAAAGCTGGGCTACCTCCCAGTAAGCCAACGAGGCACGGCTCTTATAAGAGACGCCTTGTTATATTTGTGACAGGGATAGAAATACGACGTGCAGTAAAAATTAACGACAATAGAACACACATTTCTCCCCTCTTGCTCCAAGCAGCCCTAGTATCAATCAGCAAACGGATTTGCTCCTTAATTCCAGAGGAGACAGCCTACAAGCAACAATTATCCAAAAGACATCCAAGAAAACGCGTCACGACTTATCGCCAAAACAAACGATTCACATCCCTATCCCCGCGAAATATGTCTCATTATCCTTCCCGACGCGAATACATCTCGCGAAATTAAATCGCGAAAAACGATACAAGCGAAACCATACTCTTTGCGGTACGCATAAGAACTTTTTCGGGGTGAAACTGAGACCCTAATTCGGGGAGCTCTAATATTCACTTATACAAGGGAAAAGAATTACAGGAAGAAAATGAAGCAGGGCGAGTGAATAAATAAAGCGAGTAAGACGCCATGTTGGGTACATTACGTGTTAGATCGTGCTACGATTCGAATTCGATTTGTCTGATGGCGGTGCACGATTCCGGGGAAATTGGCTGGCCTTTAGAATGTGTAAATAGTTTGGAAATCGCCACGATTGATAGTCAAGCTCTATGGATATTAGGAAGACTTTTACTTAATTTATATTTTTATATATTTTATATTCAAAGTCTATTGAAAATGATTTGTAAAATGATTTTTAACTAAGATTTTTATAAGACAAGAGGCAACAAAGGCGTGGATTTTAATCTGAGAAAAAAACTAATGAAAGTATATAAAGATTGAAAAATAAGAGTTAAGCTGTTTTTTGCCTAAAAATCCAAAATAGTGTGATTTTACCAAAATCTAAGCGTTATTTTCAGCAGAAATTGACAATTTACTTTCTAATACTATGTCTTTCAGAAGAGTTTGATGTTTTGCGCATTAAAAAAATAATTCTGTATAAATTCACCTAAGTTATGAAGTATTTTTTCATTGTACATACCATAAATCTATCCAAGTTTATTCAGGCGATGGTGTAAGAAGTTCAAAACGCTTGCGTTTCAATGGCAAAAAGAGACTAGCCTTAACCACAATAGGCCACTTCCTTTAAAATAATCCAACCCATCTACATTCCGACGGCGCTCACATAAAGTAGCCTAAAACGACGTAAAAGTCACAAAAATAGGCAATAAAGAGAACGAACGAACAATACCTACATGTAAAAAGTCGAGTACGTATTTTCTACCACAGTTAATAATTGATGGTCTAAACTGCGGAGTTGTGTTGCTCATACAATATTTATCTCCCTAGCTACCCCGTGTTGCCGCCTAGTTGATGTTCCAGGCTTTGTCACTGCAAATTGGCTTTTATTGCAAACTGAGTCAGTGACCAGCTTGGGGTATGAACTTAGCTTGTTGGAAGCACATATAAACGCATTATTTTTCTAGCTGACTAAAATTAGGCAGTGTTTACTTTGGATTAAAAAGCTTAGTGCTCCGATTGTCTATAGCACCGGACCAAATTCTCATCAGTCCGATCATTGGATTAAATACTTAACCGCACTACTGATACTAGGCCGAATACAACGCGGGTAATATTCAGAGTACATAAAACATGTTCAAACGGCGCGGCGGCGTACGATTGGTCACAAATATTTATGTTTAAAAATTATTATATGCCATATAAATATTGCATCATATTGGTACATCTTGGAGTGCAACACTTTCGGTTCGGTCCATGTTCCAGATTCAAAGCTTGAGATTTATGTTTCTTTTTATTTGAAATGTGAAAAAAAAGCTTTGCATGCTTTGAATTTAGAACACGGACTGTAATGTAATCGATTTTGAGAAACGAAGACATTAGTAATTTTTCAAGTAGGTAGACCAAAATCGCGTACGTATGCCACAGATTCCTAACTATGCTGACGTTTAGAGTGAAACTTCTGACAAAGGTATTATTATCACTCTGGGCTTCTCCACAGCACATATACATACCTACATAGGTAGCTCTAAAATTATAAATAGCTTTCGTTTTTGATTCACTTTTACGACGGAATTGATTGAGTGTAGTCATGAAATATTATTTGAATGCCTAATGTGATTGAGCGTAATATAGGCTTCCGTGTAAATAGAAAGTATGATCAATGATGTAGCGGAGAATTATTACATACATAAATAAGTACAGAAAATCACGCCTATTTCCCAGAGAGGTAGGCAGAGACTACGGCTTTCCACTTACTACGATCCTGATATACCTCCTTTGCTTCATTCACTCTCACCCATCACATTCCCCATACATGCTCGTCGGTTTAGGGTACTCTTGACTTGAAGAAATATTACTTTTTTTTAATTGGTATTGTAGTAATATTTTAATTTTATCGGTGTCTTTTAGTAGTTTTCTAGTATCTTTATCTTAAAAAAAATATAGCCATAATGCCAGAATTTGCATTAGAGGAAAACCGTCGAATGACAAAAGTAAAAATAAAAACTTCGGTGCGGTCGGTGCAGTTATTCTTTTTTCCGATTCCAAATTGTGGCAATAAAGGAATTATTTTTAACAATCTCTAGTTATAACCATTCATATTTTTTTAAACGCAGAGGCCATCATCAATAAAATAACTTATCAATTTGTTAAAAACAAACGTCAACAAAATCTGGCTTTTAATTATTTCAGTAGCCTTTATTCATTCGAGTCCTTCAACAATGATAATACAGCCTCATTTGTCATAGATAAACCTCATTTTAGTTTACGTTCCATCTCTATATTGTCTCAGTGATGTTACAGATTGAGCGTTTTTTGACGCGTATAAGCTTTTTATATTAAAAATAGCGAGTGTGCTATACTTTCCTCTATGTGGACTGTACGATAAGGTATTTAGGCACACCAATAAATAAGGTGATTTATAATAGGTATACAAATGTCCCGAATCTATCAACAAAATGAACGAAAATTAGCAAAAAAGTGTATTCATATTTACCGTTATTTTTAAATTCAGATGCTATTGGTCTTTTTATCATCTTAATAACGAGTTCAATATTATGAATGTGACCTAAAATAGCTGTATAATTGAGTTTGAAATAATTCAACCTTAGATTCTTGTTAGTAATTTTTGAATGTCGAATTTCGAAAAGTCGTAGACTAACTTTATAGAGAATGTAGTGTAGAATAACCCCCTTTTCGGGATAGAAGCGTGTTATGAATAACCTTGTATATATTTTGAGAATAAAACATGTCATTTTTATGAAAAAAACTGCAGTCTAGACAAAAAAAAACCAAAAAGCAACAGCATTGTAGTTCAAGAAATACAACGTTTTAAAGAGATAGACTAAAGAATTTTGAATTCAGTCACACACTATCGAATTTTTGAAAGGGCTTAAAATAAAAACCTCATTTAGAAGATTACGATAAACTCGAATTTATTGTATGTTTTCAAGATTTCAATACTGAGTTAGACTCGCGTTATGGGCTGATAAGAATTTGGCTCTTGACGAAGGTGAGTTCTCAAGAAGTGAGACAATCTTACCGGCACTTTACTGTCAATAATATGTACAGTATTTGGCCCTGCGCTAGGGGCTAGAAGTAACAACTGGCGATCACAATAGGCCAGTTGTGGCCGCAGTGACACTTTAGCCACATAGAGAAAATAAAAATAATACCTACAGTGTTAAAAGCCTCGCTGGCTTAGTAGGAGGTACCCTGACTTTCGATCCGCTTGCCGTGGGTTCGAACCCAAGAGTTTTTCTATACAAAAAATTAAAGTACCTAGGTACGCATTAACATATTTTTTTCAAACGGTGTGCAAGAAAATGATGTTAATATTCGTTTCATCATTTCAGCCGTAGGACGTCCTGAACATTGCCTCCCTTATGGATATCCAGAGCGAATTCCTATCATGTGGGGGAATTTGCCCATACTCACCACACTGGGCATGTGGGTTGATGAGCGCAGCTAGAGCTATCTTTGTAAAAACAGGAGATTCTGCTGGCCTACCCTTAGCTTTTTTCACTTAGTCGCCTTCTTACGACTTCCACGGGTATATATAGGACCTATTCTTCAGCGGGGGCCACCACGGCAAACAAACATACATAGTATACATACATTCATTCATAATTTTTCTTATTAAAATTTTGTTTATTAGATTTTTTTAAATTGAGAACTCTAAATACGTACTAGTAGTACTATCGATCGTGAGTACAAACAGCTTACTAAGTAGTTTTTTTTTTAATCTTGTGATATCCGTCGTCTCCGTCATCCCTCGTTAGCCGATAACCCTACTTTTAATAACAAACACAAAATAAAACCAAGAAGCTCCGATAAGACACCATTAACACGGCTGGTTAATACGAAGAGACATCTGATAAATCGATCGTAAAAGAAGACTTTTTTAACTGTCTGATTGTTTTTTTTAAAGGCAGTCTATTATTTAATATTGTACTGAAAGCATAGGTACTGGCATTTTGTAGACTTTATAGTAAGGCACTAAGGTAAGGCAAGTTTTAAAGATGTTGTAAAAAAAGGTCCCAGTGAGGTATGCGAAGTATGCGAACTCATTGACGCATTGAAAAACAGTTCGAATTTTGAATTTGTTTAATACTCACTGAAATAGCATAGACGAAATAAGCTTTCAAATAGGCTAGCAAGTGAAAAGGTGAATTTATTAAACTAAACGAAACTTTCCCAGTATCCACCATTCCTCTGACTGTTTCCTTGTTCTATAAATATTTTTTTGGAAATACCAGCACAAATCGCCTTTATGGATTTTAACTCTTTCAGATTAAAACCTCAAACGATAGATCACTAGTTTTTTTCCACAATAAAATCAGTGGCTTGGCGCCGCGCGTATCGAGCACGCGTTATCTGTTCCGAACACAAACACCGCTTGTCCATTAGAACGTAATCGCCGATGCCACCAACACACGGTTTCCGAACGTATTGTGCAGTTTTGAATGTGGAATGTTGTTTTGGTATAATTTCTATCCTTTTCTAAAGTAAACTGCTGATGCCACCAACCTTTTGAATTTGGATTTGCTGATTCCCAACGACACGTTTTCCAAGCGTATACTGCAGTATTTAATTTGGATCGAGTTTGGATCATTTTTTCCCCCTTTCGGTGTGGCTATGGCATTTTAGGCCTTACTGTATCTTTAGTGTATTTTTTATCATTTTGAAGGTTACTGATGTGTATAGTTAAATTCATTTATGGATTAAAGGCTATTTTTGAAACATGTGTTTAAGTTCACATAGACTAATAAACTTTAAGGCTAACTGTAATGAATAAACAACCGGTTTGAAAAAAAACTATTTGAATACTTACAAAAACCTAACTTTTTCATGTTAAAATCATACGGAACATCCGAATGTACAAAATGCAATCTTTCGCATCCTTATCTTTACTGCTGCATCTACTCAAGTTTTTATAATCCAACACTTTAAAATACAGACAAACCAATCCAAATAGACCCTCGATACGGACTATTCTCTCTAGAACTAACGGCCAAGTTATCTAGCCAATCTTGAACAAACGACCAATTTCGATAGAGCTTCTATTTCCAGTGACAACGAAGTCAATGTGAGATCAATTTAATCTGGACAGTATAAAACTTGGTTATCTTTATGAGCTGGCTGGGAATGTTGACACCTTTACTGAAATAATGTATTTTGGATGATGGTAACACATACCATAAAAAGTACTGTTAACATCGTGTACTCGGTAAAACGTGACAGAGACAGTTTTACATAACCATTAAACAGAACAAGTCTATAAAGATAGAAGGTAAATTATGTTCTAGAATCTTACTAGACTGCAAATAGGCCTGCTTTAAGTATCATACACAGCGCGTTCCGTATCGAGTTTACTATGCCGAAATGGGCTTATTCTATGAAAAAAAAAGAATTTTACCTAGATTGCTTGCTTGTCGTGTTACTGATCCTTTCTTGGTCATTTTGTATGATCAGGTGATATATGATGGTCCGGAAACGGGCCTCTAACTACCGGTAAAAAATGACTAAAGTGCGCCTCTAAACGGAAAGAAAGGAAACTATCTCGTGGACATGTCATGTCTTCGTATTTTTACACACGATATTTTCCTTCAACGTTTGAGCACTATTATGGCGCACATAAATATTCCGACTGGAAAATCTATTGGTGCACGTCCGGGATTCAAACCCACGACCATTGAATTGGAAAGCGAAGCCACTAACACCACTGCACTAGTACTCTTCAGAATATTAGCGAAAATAATATCAAAAGTTTTCAAACTATTTTTCCCCTAACAAAAAATCTTTGGTATTTTGCCATCTTTAAAACTAAAATATACATTATATGAATCACCTTGTATACACTTGTTTTACTTAGTATGTGTACCGGCGAGCTATCACTAATAACCCTGATTTTGCTGCACTTCTTAGATAAAGCTACTTTGAAGTTTCTATTAAAACTATACCGATTTATATCGTAATGTGTTCCATTTTGAAATAAAGACGGTCAAGTACGAGTCGGGTTCGCACCCTGAGGCTTCCGTACACACGTAACACGGAGTCGGAAAAACAAGATTGAGATCTTGTTTTTCCGACTTGACAAGAGAACATACTTGAACACGCGAAAATGCGGGCGGGTCGGCTAGTTCTATAATAAAGCCTCACCTCCATTTAGTCCTTCTATTCTGGAACCACGTCTTCACTTGAGCGTCTGTCATCTTCAGCGTTTTCGCCAGCGACGCCCGTTCCGCAGACGCCAGATACTTCTGTTTATGAAACCTCTTTTCAAGTTCTGCTATTTGGAGGCGCGTGAATGATGTTCTGGGCTTCTTCCGTTTTGGTGGGGTCCGGTTTTGGTACGGGTGCCCGATTCGCCTTGTGATCGGGAACGAGGCTGAAAAAAAGTTATATTGGTAAATATTATTCAATGAATAAGCTTAAGAATTAGGGCCCTCCATATCCCGTGGTTGTCGTTGCTTGCTTTTCGTGTCACTGATTCTTTCTTGGTCTTTCTGTATTTGGTTAGTGACCAGGTTGAGGTATCGTGGCCCTGAAAAGGGCCTATGACCGTCGGTGATGAAATCAGTGTCGGTTAGTTAGTCGAAGTGTCGGGAAGTCGGTGGATGGAAAAGACTCAAGACCGTTCGCCATGGCCTTTGGGGTCTATGTCCAGCAGCGGACTTCACAGGCTGATGGTGATGATGATGATGACCTACAATTATGCCTACGTAAATAATACACATTATTTTTTTTAATTAACAACAGTCATTAAATAGTCCTGACCCCACAGTAGGAAAGTATCGTGGGTATGGTAGGTGGTAACTACGAGTACCAAGGTAACGCAACACCCAGACTCGGAACAAATACTCGTATTTGCAAATCATGGAAATATTAGTCGTGGAGCGCTAATCGAACCCGTACCCTTTGCGTCACAGACGGGCACTCGCCCTCTACGCTAACGAGGTCAATTGAAATTAGTCATAAGTACAAAATCAATGCTTATGTACTAAAATAAAAAATAAAAATTCCGGACATATTCACACGGTCAACTGATCCCAAACTAGGCATAGCCTGTGCTATGGGTACCAGAGACTGATATATATAATAGATAAATATTTAACACCCAGACACAGAACAAACATCTGTGTTAATCACACAAATGTTTGTCCAGTGCGGGGATCAAACCCGCGACCTCTAGCGCAGAAGGCAGAGTTACTACTAACTGAGCTATGAGGCCAGTCAAAATATACCTAAGGTTATTACAGGAAACGAAATAGGTAGCTAAATTGATTTATGAAAGTCTTCGCAATGATTGCATATTTTTCCACAGAACTATAATTACGAAAGTTATTAACTTCTCATAACGCGTACATAATTATTTTATTTACAAGAAGACGTTATCTTTGTAATTGAAATCACGATTTACAAATACAAACTATTCATGATAGAAATTCATGAATAAATAAAAATCTCATTATAATACCCATTTATTCGTCTATCCGCTGTAATTCATACGTTAGTACAATAATACTAAAGATTTCCATCATTATAGTGTGGAATTGGATTAATAATCGTTCTCCGACTTAAATGTCTGATAAACTATAAACCACAGATTATATTCTAAATCGAAATTGAAAAAAGGTAGCTAGGTAATTGTCCGCGTAGTGGTTACACGTTCAAATTACATCCAATATGGCGGCCGTATATTTTTAAATTTTGAATCTCAATAAATTACATTCGTATAAATGGATCGTTCTGATTGGTCGGCGGTCGGTAATCGTCGGTATTTTCCGTAATAGATCGATTTGCATTAAATGGCCCGTGAGATGAGATCGCATAACGATATTGTGTTCGATGTTGAATTGATATCATAAAGTAATGACAACGTTATTATAGCCATTTACTTCGGCAATTTATACAGGAACGTTTAACTCTTTACGTGAATGGCTCGGTTTAATGCAGTTCTTGTATTTCAGGGTAATTTTGCATTCGATTATTCAAACTGTACAACGATACCTACACCTTTTGGTCACTATATTAGTTTTACCTCAACTGTAAAGAATGGAACCCTTAAAGGGTCACTTTGTTGCCCGTCTGTCTGGCTGGCTGTGTATTTGTCTGTCAAGACCCTTTTTCACAGGAACGGCTAAAGATTCAAACTTGAAATTTATAGGTACCAAATAATTATAAAGGTCTGTGAGCTTATAGTGCCGTAAAAAAATTAAGTATAAATAGCATTTAATATCTAATTTTCGTATGGAATAAAAATGAGAATAATGGTCATAATTCTGAAATTTAGAATGAACAAACAGGTGTACTTCCGTCCCTGCTAACCTATTCTAAATTTAAATAATTTTCTCATTTCAATATTTTTCTTTTCAAATATGGAATCGTATTAAACGACGCTCTGCTATTGGTCGTCCGCTCGTAATGGCTGGTTCACGTGACCGCAAATTACTAAGCAATGACGGGTGTAGGAGTAGGGAGTAGTTTAAGAATATTGTTAGCGATTCAATGTTTTATAATTTGGTATAGAGTGCACGAAGGCTTTGTTGACGCTTTTATGGAGGAAGGTAGCTAAGTAAGTTACAAAAAAGTCATCATCAGCCTGTAGAAATCTGCTGCTGATCGGTCTCTAGCCTTTTTTATCCACCGACTTCCCGTGACCTTCACAATGTCCATCATGTCTTCGGTCCATCAGGGGATCTTCCAATACTGCGTCGCCCGGTATTAGTGGTCGCCATTATAGAACTTTTATACCCCAACGGTTGTTATGCTTGATGGCATGTTTGATGTTGGGCGATGTAACATCAGTATCTGATGAAGCCCAAAACCTGTATTTTTGGCCACTTAGTTCGATATTTAAGTTATGCTTAGACTAAGAAGTTAGGTACGAATCGGTTTTTTTCTGGTCTTTCTCATTCTTCATTTTCCTTGGTTTTTGTTATAAGTTGTATTTTGTAGTGTTGGTGGTAGTTTATTTAATTTCAAATGAGCGATGTGGTCGCACTGCGACAATACCTTTCGGAATCTATACCTATATGCAATTAATTTTAAAAAAAACTTAACGCCATGCTATATTCAAGTCTTCTTTCTATAGATACCTGCACTATTATTCCTTCATTCTTAGAAAACTTAACCTTAAAAGCAATATTTAAAACAACAAAGCCAAATATAAACATATTTTCTGTCACATCCCATCAGGGTGGAAAAGGGTGCGTAACAAGATTCGGTGGGCGGTAATCCGGTTAGCGAGATATGATTCATGTGTCGGGATCTCGGTATGGTTTCTGTTAGGCCCTATGAGACGCAAACTTGCTAAAGTAAAAACTTTATAATTTGAAATGAGTAAGTGAAAGTTTCAAGATTACCGGGAGTTAAAACTTATTGCTAAAATTTCCAAAGCTACATAATGAATAAAATGATTTGCATCAACCAGTAATTGCAGTTTTGCTCTTTGAATTGAATTGCCTGAAATTTCCTCAGCTCGCTGCACTCGCCAGTATCACCTTACATCTAAATTTTCATTGCTCTTTTCACCTGTAATCTGGCCCTTTTTCAACAATAATAAAACTTATTTAGCTAGCTTTACAACTCAAAAAAGGGTTGCCAAAAATTATCTCGACAATTTTTAATCATCGTCCTTAATTCAAGCAAAAAACTGATTACATAAACGGCAGAGGAAGAAAAATTAACAAACAAATTAGCTTTGAAGGCTTCCCTTTATGATATTATCCAACCAACCCCTTTGCAACCCTTTCCGCTCCCGGAGGGTTCTAAAGTGAATCTAACTTTTATTTTATGACTTTGCAATAAGCTGTTAGGCAATTCACAATTAAGGTTTAGCTAACCCTAGCTTGGATGTTAGTCGGGTAATTAAAAATGATTCAAAAATTGTACTTAGGTATATAGGAGAAGGCAATTGAAATCTTTAGTAATAGGTACCTAAGGTAGCTAAGGTATGTAAGTGAGACCTTATTATATTTATGGAGGAGGTAGGGCACAGCGAGATTTTCTCGCTCTTAGTTGGAGCAGCCCGCCTGGAGAGGTACCTCCGCCTTACAGAAGATCGCAGCCAAATAACATTATTTGTTTCAAATAGTGTTGTGTTCCTGCGGTGAGTAAGGTTGCCAGAGCTCTTTAGGGGAGGGGTTCGGCAGGCAACGCATTAGCAATACTCCAGGTGTTGCTGATGTCAATAGGCGACGGTAACCACTTAGCATCAGGTGGGCCGTAAGCCTGTTTGCCTCGGTATAACATAAAAAAATATTTAAAAAAAATATTTCATCTATTCCAGATAATTTTACTCTATGATAGAACGCTGTAGTGCCGAGGGCATGTTTAGTGTAGGGTTGCCCGGCACCTATAGGTACCATCCTCTTAGACTAGTCAACCTTATCCACAGGAAAGACATGCTCAATATACGTGTGGAGCTGACTAAGCCGCGGATTTCCGCACGATATATTCCTTCACCAACTACTAATAACCGTATAATAATAACGTATAAAAAAACAACTTTTAATAAATAGTCATTAGGATAAACTCCTTGGAGTTATTATCTGCAACTGAATTACTTAACTTTAAATTTCGAATTGCGCTACGTTATGAAACTTATAAAATTTCAAATTCCGAATACAGAGAAAATGAGGTACCTACTCATAGATTATGTAACGACACGAAGAGGCTCAAATGTGGCATAAAAAAGTGAGGACAAATGCCGCCATCCGAGTGATGGAGCGCTCCCGAATCCCGCGGGACTCGACTATTTCCCAATTAGGCGGGAAACATTCGTCTTCTTGTCCTTACTTTTTCAACTCCTCACTGGATTTGCTATGTGTGGAAGTTTAGATGGATGTTCGCTACGGAATTTACGGGAATGTTCTAGAGAAATGAGCATCTGTTTATTAAAATTTATAAATCGCTGCGGAGCACCGGTTGAGTGGTGGTAGTGGCTCCGCCTTCCAACCCACAAGCGAGTTCGAATCCCGGTCGTACGCCAATAGATTTATTTCCTATTCGGAAAATGGAAAATCCATTGTGTTGATTCGATTCCACGACCCCAGTGCTCTCAGCAGGCATAGTACTAGACATTTTTTTTAATATAAATCAATAAAAAACGGCGTTTTATCACAATTCTGGACCGCATGGCCTTCATGAGCGGCATGGTGGAGCGAGATACAATTCCAACGATTTTACAGCCAAAGTTTCAAAATGCATGCGTCTATTTTTTTCGCCCTTTATTACAGGTGTAAACCTGATTTTTACATACTATAAACCATGATTATTATACTTTATAGATAGAGCCACAATACCATCACATCTACAAGCAAAACAAATAAAAACGTATCACTGCATCGCCAGACGAACAATAAAACACACCCACTCGAAAAATCAATACAGCACGTAAACATTTTTCAATTACGCTGTCCCGGACAGTGGACTGGCAAAAAATAAACGAACAAAATCTCATACATTTTGCACGCAACAAGCGAGCACCAATTCCCACTAGTTACGTACTACTGCTACAGTTGGGGGGAAAAGTGTTTGGTGGGAAAGCTCGCGGAGCATTAAAACGCTTTTTGCAAATCTTTCAAACCCTTTTCATTATCCTAAACTAAGTGATGACCTCGGCGGTGTAGCGGCCGAGTACTCGTCTGAGGCGCAAAGGGTGCGGGTTCGACTCCCACTGCGGGAGAAATGTTTGCATGATCTGCAAATATTTGTTCCCGGTCTAGGTTTTGTGGTATCCTGGTACTCTTAGTTACTGATATCAACATAGAATCTAGTGTCAAGACTATGCATGCGACTGTTGGGTGTTATTTATTTATTTAACTTATCCGATGGTGTGGTGTAGTTCTCAAATAATGACCACGAACCGTACAGCTTAGTGCTAGAAGGCCCCCCGGCTGATGGACCGACGACATTGTCAAGGTGTCAAGTGCGGGAAGTCGGTGTAAGGCATGGCACTTTTTGGGGGAGGCCTATGTTCAGCAGTGGATTGATGATGATGATAAAAAATAAATATGTCAGGTATAAAAATGTCCCTTTCTTTCATCAAAATCCCATCAAAATATAATGAAATAGTTTAGAATAATCAACAACAAAATCGAGACCGTGTCAATCACTTTGTAATTACAATGTGTCTCTTTATCACCAATCGATTTGGTTTTAGATTTCGATAATCGGTGAATAGATAAACAGATTTGTATGTATTTAATAATTAATTTTCTTGTACTAAATAAATAATGAAACGATTTCTTATTTTGTCGTTGAGATGTAGAAACTGAGAAGGATAATATTAGTATTATTATGCCATGTTCAATTAAGCGGCGCAGTGTGCGATATTAAATCTAAAATTAAAATTTAAACTCATCCTTCTTTTGAATAAAGCTAATTTTGAGTTTCACTTATCAAATCAAATCAAATCA
This sequence comes from Anticlea derivata, assembly GCA_947579855.1. NCBI lineage: Eukaryota > Metazoa > Arthropoda > Insecta > Lepidoptera > Geometridae > Anticlea > Anticlea derivata. The sequence continues at coordinate 4,932,352 of OX388279.1, read as the reverse complement.
AAACTTTTATTTCAGACATATACATACACATTCATGAATAGTCCATATCGAATAATTAAAACGAGACTTACATTAAACAAAACATCACAAAATTTGAACAAAGATCAAGTAACCACAATGTGGGCTCCTGTCCAATGTTCCATAAAAACACAGTCCGTGTCCAGCCTCTCCGCATTATTAGAGCCTGTGATATCGTTAAGTTCATCATCATCATCAGCCCACATTAGTCCACTGCTGGACATAGGCCTCCCCCAATACACGCCACTGAGCCCGGTGTTCGGCCCTTGACATCCACTTACTGCCCGCCGCCTTTCGTAGGTCATCGCTCCACCTAGCCGGGGGGCGCCCCACACTACGTTTGCCTAGACGTGGTCTCCACTCAAGAACTCGTTTACCCCAACGGTTGTCGGTTCTTCGGCATATATGGCCAGCCCACTGCCACTTCAGCTTGCCAACTCTCTGGGCTATGTCGATGACCTTGGTTCTCTGTCGGATAATCTCGTTGCGGATTTTATCCTTCAAAGAAACACCAAGCATAGCCCGTTCCATAGCTCGCTGTGCGACCTTAAACTGGTGAATGAGCCCCACTGTGAGTGTCCACGTCTCGGCACCGTAAGTCATCACGGGTAGGACGCACTGGTTGAAGACCTTAGTCTTCAGACATTGTGGTATAGGCGACGAGAAGACTCGACGTAACTTACCAAACGCTGCCCAGCCCAACTGAATCCTTCTCTTAGCCTCCTTCTCGAAATTGTGTCTACCCATTTGCAATATTTGCCCGAGGTAAACGTACTCCTGCACAATTTCGAGTGGGTGGCCTTGTACGACGATTGGTTCCGGATGTATGCGATCATTAAACATGACTTTAGTTTTATCCATGTTCATCCGGAGCCCGATTCGTTGAGAGGTATCAGCTAAGCCGTCTAGCATGTTCTGCAGCTCCTGCAGCGATTCCGCCATCAGGACTATGTCATCGGCGAATCGTAAGTGTGAGATGTGCTCGCCATTTATGTTTATGCCCATATTTTTCCAGTCCAGCGTCTTAAACATATCCTCCAATGCGTTAGAAAAGAGTTTCGGGGATATGACATCCCCCTGTCTCACTCCTCTCCGTAATTGGATTGGATTAGACTCATAAAGACATCTCAGCACTTCGATATAACGATAATCCACTTGACATCGCTGTAGAGATTCCAGAACAGCCCAGGTTTCGATGGAGTCGAAGGCCTTTTCGTAGTCCACAAATGCTAAGCACAGGGGCCGATTGTACTCTTCGGTTTTCTGTATTATCTGCCTCACTGTGTGGATGTGGTCTACGGTGCTATAACCACTTCGAAACCCGGCTTGTTCGGGTGGCTGAAATTCGTCAAATCTTCTTGCTAGACGATTTGTGATGACTCTCGAGAACAACTTGTGGGCTTCTCCCACATTATTTCCTACCTACCTATAGTACACACACACTAGTTAGGTATTCAATAAACTTACTTGCTATTTTATTTTACTTAACTACTATACACACATACATAGATAAACATATAAATATTATACCTACCTAGCTAATTACATAAATATTATAACTTATAGTACATCTAGTATTTACATACCTACTTATTATAAGTTACTCATTTATCCATCATCATTCATCACACACATATAATATTCACTCGCACAGTCACATTCTTACCGTATCAAGCAAGGTGCATCCGCTAGTCTACCGCGCGGTCGTACAGTGGACATAGCCTCTCGGCGCGTGGCCCGCGTGACGTCACAGGTGGCGTGATAGCCGGCCGACCGGTTCCCGCGCAGCCTCGGGCAAGCGAGTATTCGCCCCTCCGCGCGCGCGCACGCCCGCCAGTCCGATCCTATCTCTGACGCCAACCGCACGCCGCTCGCGACTAGTTTCCCTGTGTGCTGGTACCACACCATCTTCAAATCGAAGGCTATCAAGTGCCAGAAACCGTGCGACTTCGACAAGTCGGGAAATGCCGCGGGCAGTCCTCAGTAATGGCGACAGACGATTGCCCTGACACTCCAGGTCGCCTCTTCGTAACTGATCGCTGTACGAAGACTCAGTTTTTGGTCGACACCGGTAGCGACCTCTGCGTTTTCCCACGATCTCGCCTACAAGAGCGCCGAGCACCTACGAACTACAAGCTCACCGCGGCCAACGGGACAACCATCGACACCTACGGCTACGCGCACCTCAACCTGGACCTGGGACTTCGACGGACCTACCCGTGGCGTTTCGTGGTGGCTGATGTTACCAAACCAATTATAGGAGTAGACTTTTTGTGCCACTATGATTTAATTGTAGATTGTAAAAACAAGAAACTTATTGTTAATGTCACAAGTTTATCTACTCCAGCTTCACTGGCTATTAACGCTAAAAATATTTCCTCTGTAAAGGTTCTGACTGGCGATTCACGGTATCATCTTCTTCTGTCGCGGGATTTTTCTGATATTACGCGACCAGCGGGTACACAACGCTTGATACCTCACAACACACAACACCACATACGCACCACACCCGGTCCACCGGTTTCATGCACACCTAGGCGTTTAGCACCTGATAAGTTGAAAATCGCTAGGGATGAGTTCGAAGCTATGCTAGCGAACGGCACGGCTAGACCTTCCGAAAGCCCATGGTCGTCCCCATTGCACCTTGCAGCAAAGAAGGACAATGGATGGCGTCCATGTGGTGACTATAGGAAATTGAACGCTCGAACCATCCCAGACATGTATCCGATTCGCCACATACACGATTTCACTCACAATATCGCTGGTTGCCGTGTATACAGCACCATCGATCTTGTGAAGGCTTACAATCAGATACCAGTCTGCGCGGAGGACATACCAAAAACGTCTATAACTACGCCGTTCGGTATGTTCGAGTTTCCGTTCATGACGTTTGGCCTGCGCAACGCTGGCCAAACGTTCCAACGTTTCGTGGACGAGATGATGCGCGGGCTAGATTTCGTGTATTGTTATTTAGATGACTTTTTAATCTATAGCCGGGATGAAGCCGAACACGAAAATCATCTGCGCCAAGTGTTCACTCGATTAAAGGACTATGGCATGGTGATCAACGTGTCCAAGTGCGTCTTCGGGGCTCCCGAGGTAACCTTTCTAGGTTATCGGATCTCAGAGAGCGGAACCAAACCACTGGACACAAAAGTACAGGCCATACGAGACTTTCCCCCACCCAAGGATGTAAGGACACTTAGACGGTTTTTGGGCATGGCCAATTTTTACAGGCGCTTCCTGCCTAATGCCGCCCAAACACAAGCACCTCTAAACTCTCTCCTTGCTGGGTCAGTCAAAGGTTCCACGCCCATCATCCTAACCGACGATGCTCTGAAGGCTTTCTCGGAGACCAAGGAAAGCCTATCCAAAGCTGCTCTTCTTGCTCACCCAAATTGTGAAGCCAAGCTAGCTTTGGTAACAGACGCATCAGACACGGCTATGGGCGCTGTCCTACAACAGCTTCATAATGACGCGTGGCAACCACTAGCGTTCTTCTCCCGGAAGCTTAAGTCTTCCCAAACGAAGTACTCGCCTTACGATCGCGAGCTGCTCGCGATCTACGAGGCAATTAAGTACTTCAGGCATATGCTCGAAGCAAGACATTTTACGGTCTACACAGACCATAAACCGATCAGTTATGCCTTTCATGAACGAAAGAATAACTGTTCGCCAAGGCAGTTTCGACATTTGGACTATATTGCCCAGTTCACGACCGACATAAGGCATATCTCTGGCAAAAACAACGTCGTGGCCGACACCTTATCTCGTATCGAAGAACTGGACGCTCCAATATGTCTAACTGACCTCAGCAAAGCCCATGAGGATGATGTAGAACTGGCTCAATACCTCACAGACAGCTCATCTCTCCGCCTCCGAAAGATGGATTACCCTGGAAGTCGAACTCCTTTGTACTGTGACATCAGCACATCGACTCCCAGACCATTCGTCACAAAGGAATTTCGGCAGCAGGTATTCCAAAGTCTCCACTCACTCAGTCACCCCGGCCCTTCAGCGACTGCCAAATTGGTAGCCGAAAGATTTGTGTGGCCCGGGGTTAGAAAAGATTGCAGAGACTGGACCCGAACTTGCTTGGCTTGCCAGCGTGCAAAAGTAAGTCGACACGTGTCTGCACCTTTAAGCACTTTCGACTTACCCCGTGCGCGCTTCAAGCAGGTCCACATTGACCTCATAGGCCCCCTACCTGTTTCGCAGGGCTACAAATATTGCCTGACGGCAATAGACCGTTTTACGCGGTGGCCCGAAGTCATTCCCATATCTGACATCACCGCAGAAACTGTGGGCAAAGCCCTCATCTCTGGGTGGATCTCCAGATTCGGCGTGCCAACAGATATTGTTACAGACCGCGGGCGACAGTTCGAGTCCGCGCTGTTTCAATACCTGGCAAAAACCTCAGGGTTTCAGCATAGACGTACGACCGCCTATCATCCAGCATGCAATGGACTTGTGGAACGCTTCCACAGGCAGTTAATAGCGTCCATCACCTGTCACGCTGATCACAATTGGTCAGAAGTTCTACCTTTGGTGCTTCTTGGCATCCGTAGTGCTTTTAAGGAGGATCTACAAAGCTCCTCCGCTGAACTTCTATATGGCGAGCCGTTGAGACTTCCCGGGGAATTTTTCGACCCGAGCACACCCTGTACATCTGACTTGACAGATTTTACAGCGCGCTTAAACTCATTTGCCGAAAAACTCAAACCCATCCCCGCTTCTCGCCATAGCAAACACAAAGTCTTTGTTTTCAAGGAGCTCGCAACTGCGGAACACGTTTTCATTCGTGAAGACGCTTTGCGTCCTCCTCTTCAACCAGCATACACAGGCCCTCACAAGGTATTAGAGAGAGGTGATAAAGTTTTTAAACTCCTCGTCAAAGGCAAACCGGTAACCGTCTCAATAGATCGCCTTAAACCAGCTTTCATACTTACCGACAAAATTGACGAAGACAGCAGGAATACGAACGATACACTTCCACCTTCTAAGGCGGATACTGCCGTACCGATTCCAGCACCTGTCACCGTCGCACCTAAAACAACACGCTCTGGTCGACGGGTTCGATTCCCAGACTTTTATCGCCCCTAACCAGGTCTCTAGGGGGGAGTGATGTGGGCTTCTCCCACATTATTTCCTACCTACCTATAGTACACACACACTAGTTAGGTATTCAATAAACTTACTTGCTATTTTATTTTACTTAACTACTATACACACATACATAGATAAACATATAAATATTATACCTACCTAGCTAATTACATAAATATTATAACTTATAGTACATCTAGTATTTACATACCTACTTATTATAAGTTACTCATTTATCCATCATCATTCATCACACACATATAATATTCACTCGCACAGTCACATTCTTACCGTATCAAGCAAGGTGCATCCGCTAGTCTACCGCGCGGTCGTACAGTGGACATAGCCTCTCGGCGCGTGGCCCGCGTGACGTCACAGGTGGCGTGATAGCCGGCCGACCGGTTCCCGCGCAGCCTCGGGCAAGCGATAATTCGCCCCTCCGCGCGCGCGCACGCCCGCCAGTCCGATCCTATCTCTGACGCCAACCGCACGCCGCTCGCGACTAGTTTCCCGCTTGTTTTGCTTACGTACCTTGCGCTCACGAACATTTATATAGTGCCTAAACATTATCATCTACCGTTGCTTATTCTATCTACTCTGTGCTGTGCTCTGTTTCTCTTCTTCTATCTGTATGCTATTGACTGTGCTTAGCTTGATTAAACTGTGTGCTTACCCAAGTGAATTGAACGTTATTTACGCCGGAACTTGTACCCCGAATCATCCTACAGCTAAGTACCTCATATAGCTAAAATAGGCAGGTCGACCGTACTATCTGTACCCACTTGCCCTTAAACTTATAGGCGTGGCTCAGGAGTGAGATGGGTCTATAGTTTTTAAGCAGTGTTTTGTCACCTTTCTTAAAGAAAAGGACGACTACACTCTTGTTCCACGCCTCCGGAGTTCTCCCGCGGTGAATGACGGAATTGAAGAGTTTCTGAAGCTCTTTTAGCACTGGAGCTCCTCCTGCTTTCAGAAGTTCAGATGTTATTCCGTCATCGCCGGGGGCTTTTCCGTTTTTAAGTTGCCTGAGTGCCATCTCAATTTCGTCCACACTGACATCCGGCAGTTCGTCTGTAAAGTGGCGTGTAAGTGTGGCTCTAGAATCGCAACTATCGGTTTCAGGGCGAGAGGCATTAGAGTCGTATAATCGACCATAAAAATCCTCGATCTCAGCGAGAATCTGCGGTTTTGACAAGACGATGCGGCCGTCCGATGTTTTTAACTTCGTTAAATGGCTCCTTCCAAGCTGCTGGCTGAACACTTTAGATCCTCGATTCTGCTCAATCGCCTTCTCTATACGGCGTGTGCTGGAGCACCGAAGATCACGTCTTACCAGCTTTGCTATAAGCTTGTTGAGGGCCGCCCGTTGCAACAAAGTGGCCTGAGTCTCTTCGCGTCGTCTTGCCATTAGCCGCAATGTCTCATCTGAGAGATCCGATTTTCTGCCACTACGACTCATACTGCAGAACTTTCCGCCCTCTTCCCGTACGATTCCTAGGATGTTTTGGAGTGCCTCGTCTACGTCTTCTGTGGTTTCCACGGCTGCAAATCGGTCTTCCAGTTTATTCTGGAAGGCTTCGGAGCCCGCACTGATCTGCAGGAGGTTAGGTCGGAGCGTGGACTTTATCATGCGGCGTCTCTCCATCTGGACATCGATACTTAGGGTGCCTCGGACCATTCTGTGGTCGCTTCCCGTGTTAAACCTATTGACCACTGAGACATCCCTAAATAAGCGTCTTTTGTCCGTAATGATAAAGTCAATCTCATGTTTGGTGACAGAGTCTGGGCTTCGCCACGTCCACTTTCTGTGTGGTCTCTTCTTATAGAACGAGTTCATTAAGAAGAGACCCTCTTTCTCTAAGAAGTTGACGAGCATTTGCCCCCTGTCATTCCTAGTCCCGACCCCGTGCGGCCCTAATCTCGATTCGCTGCATGTCTGTACTCCCACTCTAGCGTTAAAGTCCCCCATGATAACGTTGAAGTGAGCTTTGGTGGTGTTGTGAAGGGCTTTGGATATGTCTTCGTACATATCCTCCACCTCTTCAGTAGGATGTGTACCAGTGGGTGCGTAAACCTGTATCACTTTCAGGCTATATCTTTTAGATAGTCTGAGAATCAGGTACGCTACCCTGGTCGATACACTTGAGATTTCTTCAACGTTATCTGCTAGGACCCTATTAACGAGGAACCCCACGCCACCTTGGGAAAGTTGGTCTCCCTCACGGAAATACATAAGATGGCCCGACTCTAGAGTTATGGTGTCCTCCCCCTGTCTTCGGACTTCAGATAGCCCGAGTACGTGCCACCTTATGTTCTCCAGTTCCACCTCTAACTGTGCCAAATGTTCATCAAGTCGCAGAGTTCTTCCATTATACGTCGCCAAGGTCAGTTGTTTTTGTTTTTGGTAGCCTACCGTAACCCGGGGATTCCTAGCACCCCCTGCCCCACCGTTACCATGACCGCCACCTTGGCCAGGAATAGCGGGGCGACCGGGAACTGGGGGCCGTTTTCTCGTTGTGTCTTGCATTTGGAGGGTTTTGCCCATAATCGCCACGCTGGGCAGGCGGGTTGGCGATCGCAGGACACAGACTTTTGCACCGCAGACGCTGCTGCCCGTCAGCGGCCAGAAGATTTAGGTACTGCGTAAGATCAGGAAGGGCTATTCCGCCATCAACCGGTCGCCAGAGCCTCTTTTGCTATTCGGCAGGATGCACCACGTGCAGGCGAGGTTGGCTATTGGGACAGTAAGGTGTTGTTTTGTCCCCATACATCCCAGATATCGTTAAGTTAGACACCCTAAAATGTAAAATTCAAAATTGACTTTATTCTGTAGATTCAAGGATCATTTGAAATCAAATTTCGTATGAAATACTTTACGATAAAACAAAGACTTGTTCAGTTTTCACTGTACAGTTTTTACTCTGTTTGAATACTTTTCTCCACACCAGTACGTATGGGAATCGGGGCTCATGTAAAATTCACGGGTTGAAAGCGCAATGCAATCGAGCTGGGGTTAGATGCATTTGGAGCGCAGGACAAAGGCTACTAACGCGCATGTATATACAGGCTTTTTTTAGCTTTTTGTGTTTATCACTTAAGCCATGTTCAGACGGCGTGCGATAAATGCATGAAGGGCTTCAAGAAAAATACAATAACTTTTCTCCATGGCAGGCAACGCATTAGCAATGCTCCAGGTGTTGCAGATGTCAATAGGCGATGGTAACCGCAATCAGGTCAGGGCCGTAAGCCTGTTTGCCTCTGTATATAGATATATATAGATAAAAACAAAATTGTGTCATTCAAACTCACAGGCCAGTCAACAAAATGGATTTTGCATTCGGAAAATTTATGTGCGCTATAATAGAGCTATCAAGCGGTGAAGGAAAACTTTCCTAGAACCTAAAAATTCTAAGACATGAGACATGTGCACGAAAAGAGCCTCTAAGAGGCGCTCTACTGATTTCTTCACCGACAGCCATAGGCCCTTTAAAGGGCCACCATACCTCAACCCGTGGTGCAATTATGTAAGCGTAGTGGCAATGAAGATCGTAACTTTGAGGGTAATTTTAACAATCTTAGCAACATTCAAAACATTCCAAACTTGACAAGGGAAAACTTCAAGACCTTAGCTTCTTCCTTTTCATGTTTGAAAAACTTCACATGTAGCTAAAATTGATAAAATCATCCTTAAAATTGCGATCTTCATTACTATTTTGCTTACGCAATAGCCTGGCTGGTCACTGACCTGAGAATGACCAAAAAATAATCAGTGGCACGACTAGCGAGCATGAATCATCTTGTATAGTGCCAGCCTCTGCCACCTATTGTTGTAGCCAACAACAGCGCCTTATCAACTCGATAATGAACCAAATGCGAATTGCAAAGCCCTGTTCCTGAGATATGGCTAAAGTTAAGCAATCTCTAAACGATATTCTCTAGATAAGTGGCTAGCCTTAAATTGTAGTAGATAATGTTGGTTCTTTTGTTGTAAAAACAATGTAGGTTTGAGGAGTAACGACCTTCTTTGAAAAAACTCTACACTACAATCAGGTGTTTTGGGGTCAAATCAGTTCAGTCTTGTTCTAGGTTGCAATCATGAGGCTGAACTTCTCCTACCTTTAATAATCCTACTAACATACTAATCATATCCTACTTCCTACTAATACTACAAATGCGAAAGTTTGTGAGGATGTTTCGATGTTTGTGGTTCAACCACGCCCAAACGGCCGAACGGATTGGATGAAATTTGGACAGACATAGATTATAGTCTGGAATAGCATATAGAATTTTTAGCTTCATATGTACTACGTGAGCGAAGCCGCGGTCGGAAGCTAGTTAGCTAAAGATGATAAAAATACCAGTAAAAGCAAATTTAAAAAGTTTGTTAAAAAAATTAGCAAATAAAAAAATGATGTTTTTTTTTGCAACTATTCTTTGTGTTTGTTGATAGAATAACCCCCTTTCGGGATGGTATACATGTTATGGATCACCTTGTACACCTAATAAACACGCATTGTAAATTCGTAGCAACTCTTATCTAGTAGTGGGTACTATTTGCATAATATTAAACGCAGCGGTGCCTCTGTTGACTTGCGCCTTTTTGTTAAGCACGTAACTTACACGGATAGCCTTAATGAGGTACACGATTAAGGGCACTGTTCACTAATACATGGGACGGTTGCTTTAAATATAATCAAGATGACAGCTTATGTATGAAAATAACTGTCAAATCACTCACGCGTTGCCGACCCCAAACCCCCTCCGCCCTAAAGAGCTCACCGCAGGAACACAATACTATTTGAAACAAATAATGTTATTTGGCGGCGATCTTCTGGAAGGCGGAGGTACCTCCACAGGCGGGCTGCTCCAATTTAGAACGAGAAAATCTCGCTGTGCCCTACCTCCTCCAAAAAGTTTAGTTGTATAGACTTTGGGAGGCATGTTAGTGCACTTTCGACTTAGGAAGAAAAAATCGCCAAGTGTGATTTATACTCATGCGCCGAGAGTTCCGTCACCAGTAAGTTACGTACCTACTAAATTTGAAAATATTCTTTCCTTTGGTGGTATTAATGTACCTACATACATCATCAGCTTGTAAAAGTCTACTGCTGGACATAGGCCACCCCCAAAGAGTTCCATGACAAACGGTCTTGAACCTTTTCCGAATTCTTTCTTTGAAAGAAAGAAAGAAAATAATTTATTTCCCGTCACACTTTTTTTTTTTTTTAAGTTTTTCCCCTTTCGGGATGGCTATGGCATCTAGGCCTTATCGCCAAGTCTTACGTGTATTTTATCTTGTTTAATTTGTTTATCTTCCTCAATTTTCTTACGTTAGTCATGGTCAAGTCACCGTCTAGTCAAGACAAGTTCAGTTTTAGTAACATATGATGGTGGCTATTTTACTAAAACCTCGAGGGACCTCTAGGCGCCAACTCGAAAAATGACGATACACGCAATCATTCTATTTCACTACACTTGTGCGGTTTACTCACACAATATTACGCCAAACACCACCATTATCACACAATATTATTCAATTTAACACTAGTTTTGTAAAATAAATTGAGAGCACAACATCACTTCGCAAGTTCCCGCCAAAAAGTCCTCTCCCGTCACACTAAAGATAATAATATTAAAAACTTAAATAAGTGACAATTAGTATAAAAGTGACGAAAAAAGGTTGCCACTCAGCATTTGCTGCAGCAGCCTAGTGGCCGTTGCAGCGCTGATTTTCAGTGGCACTCTTTGATTTAGTCCCTCAAAATGCCCTTACTTAATCACTTGGTAAATATACATTCTTACATAAATATGTTGAAGAAATCTCGAAGTTCCAGGAACAACACGCACTTATCTGTTAAAAACAAGCATGTTTTAAATCAATTACCGTTTAAATGAGCTGCATCGTGGGATGTTGACATGACAGATATTATGTCCACGCTCGCTCATTTGCCTCATTAAAATGTCTCGATGTCAGCGCAATTAGCCCACTGTGTGTGTAATTGTGGATAGTTTCGACAAGCTTATTTGTGGGAAATAATTGTTTAAATAAAACCTTTTTGGTACCTAAACTGGTACAATCTGTTGCCCGCGGTTTCGGTCGTGTTACAACAGGCCAATACCGAAAGGGCCATAATCTATAAACAAAAAGAAAGAATATTAGCGAAAAAGCAACGTTGCTTTTTCGCTCTACAATATCTAATTATAAATTTATGGTCTTGTTATTTTCTTAATAACAAATTGAACGGGAAAAGTTCATCAATACTATCTAAAACCACTGAATAATTGGGTTAGAAATTATTTGTATCATGAATAAAAATAAGTATCTTTCATTCATCATCATTTCAGCCGTCGGACGTCCACTGCTGAACAAGGCCTCCCCCACAGATTTCCAGAGCGAATTCCTATCATGAGGGGGGATTTGCCCATATCCACACTGGGCACGCAGGTCGGCGAGCGCAGTTAGAGCTATCTTTTTGAAAATAGGGGTATACGCTAGCTTTTTTCCTTCAGTCGCTTCTAACGACATCCATGGGTAGATATGGAGGGGCCTATTCAGCCGGGACCACTACGGCCATTTTTTTTTTTTTATGTTTTACGGAGGCAAACAGGCTTACGGCCCACCTGATGGTGAGCGGTTACCGTCGCCTATTGACATCTGCAACACCTGGAGCATTGCTAATGCGTTGCCTGCCCTGGAGAAATATTTTTGTATTTTTCTTAAAGCTCTTCATGTTGTAGGTTAGCGGGAGAACCTCTGAAGGAACCTCATTCCACAATTTGCACGTATGGGGGATTTGTTATCTTTCACTATGCTTTTTCAATTACAAAAACAATCAATTTGCCAACACTTCCCACCACTAACCGTAAGACCCTTCTAGCGCAATATAAATATCAATATATTTTACGGCGAAACCGTCGGAGCGCCGTATATTTACACTTTTGAGATATTGCTCCTTTTATAGCCTCTCACGTTATGGATAGGCGATAAAAATACGTCAATATATTTTTATTTGAGCCTATGTTTTAGTATCAAAAGTGTTATTTATCTGAATGCGAGGTAGGGCCAGCGTTAGCAAGTGGCAGTGGGCAGGCCATATACCTCGCAGAACCGACCACGACCACCGGACGACGCTGACGCCACGTAGTGTAGGACGGCCAATGATATTTCAAAGGTCGCAGACAGACCGGTGCAGAAGACTTCACTTTTATAATATCTAGTGATTTAATTTTAAATTCGTTGTTTTATTGGGTAGGTATAATAGGTACACTTAACCGTTTATTCATAGCTTACTATGAGAGGCGCGTTCATCAAAGCAGGTACAGTCACCTACAATAACATGTATAAATTTAATAATTTTTAAATGATGCCACAAAGAAGGTGTATACACAGTCAAAAGGCATTTATTTCAATAAAATCACTAGGATCACTTTGAAACGTCTTTGAAACTAGGTGAAGCTATGCCTGTTCCTCGCGACCAAGAAGAATCAGGCAACAAACACGGCTTACATACATACATACCTACCACAGTCAAGTTAAAAATGGCACAAGTACGTGCATCTTTATATACAGTATTGTGATGTGCTATGTAATGTAAACATCGTAGAGCAAGCGACTGTACCTACTTTAATCAATAGTCAATTATAAAATGATCATTAATTTACACCGTTAGAACAAACCCACGGCACAATAATGCTGCGTTGTAATTATAACTAATCAAGGTCTATAAAGTGTTGTAAATGAGGAATTACTTATTTCCGTAAGCATTTCGCTGTAAGTCGGGTAAAATGTGGAATAACGGTATACATTATTGCTCTATTTTCTGTGATGAGAGTGATACCTCTATCAGGTATGTCAGGATCGTAGCAAGTGGAAAGCCTCTGCCTCTGCCCTTTGGGAAACATGCGTGATTTTATGTATTTAAGTTTTTTTTTTTGTAATATAAAATTAGAGCATTTCATTTATTTAGCTGTTTAACAAATGTATAGAAAAAAAATTAAAAGAAAAACCAACTTCAGATATTTTTTTTAAACAAGAAAAAGTAATCAAACTATCATTCAACTCATATGGGAATCAACTATGGCCTCGCAGCTAGCCTACTTTTTAAATAGTGCAGTGGCAGATTTACACTATTTTTTTTGATTTACATCCTACTATCCTACTGGTAAGCCTCCTGATGGTAAGCGGTTACCGTCACCTATTGACATCTGCAACACATTGGATGTTTGTGGTTAAATCACGCAATAACGGCTCAACCCATTTCGCTGAAACTTGGAATAGATCAAGTTCTTTACGTAGAATAGCATAAAGGTAGGCTACTTTGTAGGTAGGTACTATCACCAAAATTCCGCCTTACCACCCTAAGGGTGTATTTTGCGTGAAGTGATCTGTGCCTTGCTTGCGTAAATGCGTAATCATAAAAAGTACCGTTTTTGTCTAACAATATGTTCGTATTGTTTTGGTTGCAACTGAACAACAGACTGGGTAATCAAAGTCATAAAATGAATGGTTCACCCTCAAAGGATCACAATAAATAAAGAGATGGGCCGGACGGGCTTACTTAGCCGTGTACAAGCGAAAAAGTTTCAAAATTAAATTAAATTAAAAAAACTAAAAATTTATTTATTAATCAAAAAATATAGAACACGAAATAAAGTAGGTAAGTACACAGGTAAATATACATAAATTACAAGTTTTAATAAGTTTGGTACTCAAGGAGCCTACACAATCCCTAACACCTAAACTAGGCCTAGCCTTAATTGGTAAGGCGGAAATTTTGGTGATAGTACCACACGAGCGAAGCCGTGGACGGAAGCTAGTTCCCTATATGTGACAATGCGGCCATAACTGGCCTATTGCTACTGCTTGCAAACATGTCTTGAAGAATGAGCCGATGAAGCTTTCTATTAAAAAACTCATTATGCTTACGCTTAGTAGATCCAATACTTTTCAATCCCGTGTATGAGCTTTATGTTAATAAATAATCCGCAACTTCACCGTTCATTTTCACTTTCCGTAACATATTCCTCCGTTTTTATATCCCTGGGAACGTGCCACAAAATCATCGATACACTAAAATACGGATCCCTCCCCTAGCTTTACCCGCATTTCCCGGGAGGAGGACCGCGATATTACTAGTGATGTCACCTGTGAAGAGATAGCGATACGGATTTTTTTACGGAGAATCAAAAATTCACGTCAGCAGGAGAGTAATTAACGCACAAGTCTTAAGAAGTGTAAAACGGAGTGCGATATCCTATCAAAAATTCGTTACAAAATGATCTTTAGATAATAATATTAAAGTCAGTTTTGAGTTTGAATTTTGAGGCTTGCGATATCGTTGAGGTAAACATCATGTCAAACTCAAACTTGACTGATATTAGTACACACGTGATTTGAAATACAGGTAAATTTTGGTAACCAGAAGCACGCCGCTTGGACACGGCTTTAGGTATATTTCGTTGTTATTAATTTGTAATATGAAAATCAACAAACGATAAAAAATCACACTGAGAATAAAAATGCTGTTTGGAAATATTTGAACATAATTTAGAGCATCATTTAATTCCAATAAATTATTTTAAAAATTATTAAGAATGGTTTTTATCTATTTGGATTTCAAAAAATGACAAATTTATTTGATTTTAATGTCAAAGATATCATAACAAGCAAAATTTATGATTACTTAAAAAGTTTGAAGCTTACGAAAGTGTGTGATTTCGATAAGGATCTGGAGATTATTAAAATTTATTGGTCTACTAGTGACTATTGTTTTCAATGCTTGAAGTTTCTTTTAAATCATAATCAGGTTCGATTTTCTATTCTAAATAGTGTGGGAAAACCAGTATTTATATAAGCGGCGATGGGGAATGCTTAAGTAAGTAGGAATGTATTATTTGCACCATCTTCAAAGATCTGATTATAGAGGATGTCAATGCTATGCTTTGGGATTACAGTCAAGAGCATATTTATTTAAGCTTCAGTAAAAAGCATCAAACTTTGGGGGAGGTCTATGTTCAGCATTGGACGTCCTAGGGCTGAAATGATGATGGTGTTGATGCAGATACAGTAATAAATTCAATATACTGAATCAGGATTTAGCCTTTCATATTTCCGTAACCACCCATACCTGAACGTGTATTTCCGTATATCCGTTCATATATCCTTACCACATCACTAGCGGTTATGAAAATTTGACGCTACCAATATGCGATGATACGCCCCAGGGTTATGTTATGTGTGAACTTCCCCTTGTTTATGGTGTAGCCTTAATTGGTTCGCCGTTTTACTAAGTAGATAGGGGGTCATATGTGAGTATGGTTTGCTGCTTTTACGGCTTACGGCTGGTTTTTAACGGCTTAAAACTTGTCTTGGAAATGTGTTAACGGCTAAACAGGCGTAAACGCAAACATAAAATATAGATATGTGATTTAGAAATACGTGTTTGTTTCTCCTTCGTTCAAGAGCGATGGATCAAGTGTTTTTTAGGTTTCCGTACCTCATTTGGAAAAACGAAACCCTTATAGGATCACTTTCTTGTCCGTCTGTATGTCTGTCTGTCTGTCCGTCTGTCAAGACCCTTTTTCTCAGAAACGGCTAAAGGTATCAACTTGAAATTTATAACAACTATTAAGGTCTGTGGGCTTATGGTGCCGTATAAATATCAAAGCTCTAGCTTAATGCATTAAAAAAATATGGCAATTAATGTATAATTTTTGTATGGAAATGGTAAAAATCAAAAACCTCTAGGGTACTCCAGTTACCTCACGATTCTGAAATTTGGAATGCTAGGAGCTTTTGTAACACAGTTAAAAGGAAAAGTCTGAAACTGAGGAATTTCGAAGTTTTTTAGGAAACAAAGTTATATTTGCGGTCAATGTCATACAATTACTACGTGAGTAACCGCAAATGTAAGTTTGTCAATTCCTACACTTTGAATTTTGATTTTCTGACCACGTGTACGAATTTTCCGACTGGTAAATCTATTGGTGCGCGACGGGATTCAAACCTGCGACCAATGGTACGGAAGCCTCAGGGCGCGAGTTCTCGCACTTGACCGTCTTTATTTTACATAGATATATCGTATAATCGAGCCAAGCCTCGGAAAGAAGCTAGTAATTAAATACCTAAAGCATATCACATTCAGTCGCATATTTTTTTTTATTGTCGAAGTACCTACAAATACGTAGTTTTTAACTTCACTTCAAAAAAGAGGAGGTTTACAATTGGACGACCATAATTTTTTCATTTAGTAAACCAATTACTGTTTTCATAAAATAATAATAATACAAATACATAAAATGGGGTGTCATACGAAAGAACTTTGTTCATACATTCCAGAACGAATTTTATTTTTATTCTAGGCCACATAGTTTTTGAGATACAAACGAAAATACTAACTTTACAAACCAATATAACATGAGCTCCCATTTGATACATTTTCAATGACTTCGTAGTCCAGGTAAGATTGGTTAATTGTTAGAACATGCTAAAGGCGCGATTTTCAAAGTTTATAGACCTAAACATCGCGAGATCTTAGTTAAGGGCGAACCAGATTCAGTTTTAAAACGTAATAACTACTTGTTTTATGAACGGAAATGCATTAGGTACACTATTATTCTGTGGTTAAATAGTAAAAAGCATTTACGCCTCCACTCTTCAATCGTTTAAAACGCCGTAAGCATTATTTTATTGACACAAATGACCGTGATCGCATTAAAATAAACAAACCCTTGTAAAATGGCCATTATGAACTATTAAGGCCTAGCCACACCGACCACCACCGAGAGTGAGGTACTATGGTACTCATAGTTTCCGATACCCACAACATAGGGAATCCTAGTGTGGGGACAGGACTATGTATGTGACTGTTGAATGCAATTTTTTTATTTATTCAGCGAATGGGACATTTGTAAACGGGAGGTTTTGCACTGGACTTGGACCTTGTGCGCGTAAATTTTTGTGAATAATTTCATGAAGTTTATCGAAACTATCCTCTAAAGTCGGTTATTCTTTCAACGTTATTTCCATCCTCCGTCCTCCGTCGTTCCTTCATAACTGAAGATCGTGACCCCTTTGTTGCAGCTTGTTAACTGCTTGTCTCCACTGGTTTCTGTCTGTTGCCCATAGGAGATGGAGATATCTCTAGGTGTTTGGATACCTGGTCCGTCCATCGTTTGGGGTTTCGCCCTCGCGGTCTTTTACCCTCAACCTTCCCAGTCACCATAAGGCACTCAAGATTATCAGAGCTCTTGCGAGCAATATGTATTAATATATTTCCATACATTTGCTAAATAGATTCATCATCATCATCATCATCAGCCTGTAGAAGTCCACTGCTGGACATAGGCCTCCCCTAAAGAGTTCCACGACGAACGGTCTTGAGCCTTCTCCATCCACCGACTTCCCGCAACCTTCACAATGTCGTCGGTCCATCGGGTGGGGGGCCTTCCAACACTGCGTCGCCCGGTTCGTGGTCGCCATTCGAGAACCTTTACTCCCCAACGGTTATCGGTTCTGCGAGCTATATGGCCTGCCCACTGCCACTTCAACTTGCTAATTCTGAGAGCTATGTCGGTAACCTTGGTTCTTCTACGAATTTCCTCATTTCGGATCTTATCACGTAGTGAAACTCCTAGCATAGCTCTCTCCATAGCCCGTTGTGCAACTTTGAGCTTGTGTATGAGGCCAATAGTTAACGACCAAGTCTCAGTGCCATATGTCATCACTGGCAACACGCACTGATTGTAGACTTTCGTCTTGCTAAATAGATTAAACGCTTTAATTTACATTGAAAACACTCATATACTCAATAGTATCACAAAATTAACCAATAGCTTATTCTTATACAGTTATTCCACATTTTCCCCAAGAAAAAATCCGAACCGACCCGACGGCGGATGCTAGTTATAAAAATATTGCTATTATCATTCAGAGTTTCATTTTATTTTACAAGAGGTTGCTCGTTGGGTTCTTCATATCCTCACACGTTTCAAAACTTTATAATTTATATAAGAAGGATTGTTTTAGGAACGACAAACATTCATACATTATGTAGTAGGCATAGACAGCAACAAATCAACGCTTGTTGGTAGACGGCTTTACGCACGGAGTTGCCAGTTGAAAAATTGGTGTCGGTTTGGCGTAGCTTTTAATTATATCATTAAGTGAATCGTCGGTAAGATCAAAGGAACGCAAATTAAGAGATCAAGGATCGTTATAGTGCTATAAAATATATTTTTTATTATTTTTGTTTAGTTTCGACTTTGGTCGAGTAACTTATTTTTTTTGTTATTTATTCAGTGAACAAAAATACATAACAGGAATTGTGATGAGGAATACTGAAAACTACTAAATGTGTTTATGCGTAACAGTCATCAGCCAATTCAGCTTTTGAAAAAACAAAACAACTACAGCTTCTTGGCCTCTTTCAAACAATAATCTATCAGATGAGTCAGTTTAATCATTCAAGTCGCATTGACCCACTTCTCTCGCATTCATTAAATCTTACAAAACTGCGAACGCTATTATGACGAACGCTTTATACATGAAAGATGTTTTAAGTTCTTAAGCCGCGTTTAAATGACAAGCTATATTTTACTATTTATTTATAATTATAACACCATAACAGCAAAGCCAAAGCGATTTTATAAGCAAGGAATATAAATGCACTTAAAATCTAAACACACAATTTTATACATATGTATAATTCATATTCCATTTTGACATTTCTGGTGGCCGATCATGATTATATTGAAAATGTATGTGCGACCTACTATTGCTCTCTATAATAAACATCGTGAGGGAACCGGCATATCTAAGAATCTAAACAATCGAAGACATATGAAATGTGCACGAAAGTAGCCTCTAAGGCTCGTATTCAGAGACATGACTCAAACTTAGATTTAATCACAGATCAGCTGAACTCTACTTAAGTATTGAATCTCTACTCAAACATAGCGTTTATTCAAGAACGGTACTTAAACTACTCTCAGCTGAATCGAGTCTCAAATCTGTACTCAAATGTTCTCGTTTACATTTTGATTTATTTATAATTTTCGATCCGTTTTACGCAGAAATTCAAACAGCCAGGGTGGAAATAGAACAGAACTATAAAGTGAAGTATAAATATGCATCAAAGTACGAGTAACGGAACGAAAATGTCATTTGATTAATGTCTAATCAAATCTAAACTCAAGCACTGATTTCGTCTGATTGACGTTTCAGAATAAGCATTTACTCAGGTGAACTGTGATCATTGAATCTATACTTAAATACTGTCCAAGAATTAGAATCTCAAATCGAGTTTTAAGTACAGATCAATGCTTAAGTCTTGTCTCTGAATACGAGCCTAAGAGGCGCACTTTTATCCTTTCACTACACTGATTCTTTCACTGACGGTCATAGGCCCTTTTCAGGGGCACCATACAACAACCTGGTCACTGATCTAATAGAGAATGACCAGGAAAGAATCAGTGACACAACAAGATAGATAGATAACACTTTATTGATCACCACACAGAAATATTACAACAGATTATTACAATTAAAAGGCAATACAATTGGCGGCCTTATATATAGAAGGCAACCTTTGGATGGACTGTACTGAAAAGATAAGAGAAGGGACATGTCGGTGTGGCTTAAAATAAAGCATGCAAGCAAGCAAGCATGGTTGTAGTTCGCGGTCAACGCTGTATTGCTGCCGGTTTTTAGGGAACGCTAGCTTTAGGTAGGTACTAGAATAATGTAATAAGTCAAAATCGTGTCGGCGAAGTGAATTAGAGTGAATTACACAGGCTTACGGTGATTATCCTGTGGCCGTGAACGGGGAAACAGAAGGCAGTAAGTGCTAATTTTGAGTTGAGTCACTTTAGTTCTTAATTAAGAGTGATAAAGTTTAATTTTGAGTAGAGAAGCGCGTTTATGTCTTTTATATGTGTTTTCGCATTCGTAGCACAAAATTGTATTTACGATGTTTTGGTAGTAATTATTTCTGTGGTTTTAATTGCATGACCTGTGTTAAAATAATTGATATAACAATATTAAAAATATATAATGAAACTAAATTTATGGTTAAGTATGCACAAAAATCTTAAACTGAATATCAGGTCATTTTAAAAATATCAGCTGGTTTGGTTTATCAGTACAAGACTCAATAATCAGCTGTTTTACATAGCAATCTTTATGTCATCCTTCTCGTATGTTTATTCATTATCATATTGAATAGTAGATGTAACGATGATTTTGAAATTAATTGAAGGTGGTATATCGCATGCCGCTTGAACGCGGCATAATGCAGCTAAACGTAGTAGATGGTAGAGAAATTGTGTCCAAGTAGGTAATAAAACTAAGGCTTTTGCGGTCGCCATAATGACACCGGAAATGGTGTTGGCCATTACCGGAATGACTCCGAGCCGATATTATTCTGTCTATTGATTCCGTTGAACATTTCACTGTTCTTGTCAACTAATAGGTAGGTCTTTTGATAGGTTTACCGCGTTTTTGGGTTTGCTAAGGGGTTTTTTTGTTTGGTTCAAAGAGAAAGCTATATGAAAAACTATACAGGGCTATAGAATGCACTAACCCAGAATAGTGTGCTCAGGATCGAAAGTAGAACTGACTAGCTTGCACCCGTGGCTTCGCTCACGTAGTGCTTAGATAATTACAATTATTAGCATTATACTATTCTACGTAAAGAACTATGCCTATCTACTCCATAGTAACAAACATCCATCGATTCATGCGAAATTCCGCATTTATAAAAGTAGTTATTTTTTTTTTAATACAACAGAGGTGGCCACCTATCTTACGGCCCACCTGATGGTAAGCGGTTACCGTAGCCTATGAGCGCTTGCAATACCAGAGGCATCACGCACGCGTTGCCGACCCCGAACCCCCTTCCCCCCTAAAGAGCTCTGGCAACCTTACTCACAGGAACACAACACTATTTGAAACAAATAATGTTATTTGGCTGGGATCTTCTGTAAGGAGGAGGTACCTCTCAGGCAGGCTGCTCCAATTCAGAACGAGAAAATCTCGCTGTGCCCTACCTCCTCCTAAAAAGTAGTACGATTAAGCGAGGATTATTTTTTACATAATAACAAAAACTTTATTTTTTGTCTAAAAAAGTCTGTATCATTAAAAAATTGCCAGTATAAGCTTAAAAAAGTGGCATTGAGAAGCGTTTTTACCTCCTTTTTGTCTGAAATCGACACTACTTTCCTACATATATCCTACATTAAATATCTTTATATTAAAATTCATAATGAAATGTCAAACACACAAGCAATTGAATCGACGGCTCTCTACCGAAACGAGACAACCGCAAAATAGCGGAAAATGACTTAAGATGACACGCTCCAAATCTCGTTGTTGCTAAACTTTGCCGTCAAGTTTTCTTATCGGCAAGTAGTTTATTGAATCATTTCCTGGTGGTTAAATTATCGTAAATATGACTATTGGTTATGAATGACATAAATGTATATTTATTCATACGGGTTTTCGAGCAATAATAAAATTAAAACCATTTAGTTAGAGCAATGATGTCTACGATCCCAAGATTTTAAGGCGGAATGCCTTAAAATCTTGGGATCGTAGACATCATCATCATACATCGCTAAGTGTCCTAGAGACGCATGGAATTCCAGTAGTTTCAGTGTCATTGCATAAAGTAAATTATTCTGGACTTGGGACAAAATAAACCTAATTGAAATTAGAAAATATTAAAATAAACGAAAAATACGCAATATGAATCACCTTTTGTAAATGGGAAGCGAGAATAACCTATTTGGTAGCCCAGTTGCATTATTTCAGAATGCAATCATGTATTAGCTAACCATATGTGCATTTGCATGAAAAATTTGGATTTAAAAGCTTTTGATGAGGCTGTATGCAATGTTGTTGTATATTTTGTATTGTAAATGTTAGTTACCTTTTTGTGCTTCGTGTTTTCTTTATGTATGTATCGTGTTACGTGACGTGTTTGGTTTCTGGTTCCGATGGAAGATCAGCGTTGTGATGGCCATGTTCAATGGCTATCACAACATAATGCTGAGTCGGACGCCTTTTCGTAGCATTTAAGTTTTCTTTGTTTCTCTTTCTTAGTCTTAGTTTGTATAGTTTAATCCATAAGGTGTTGGGTAATTTTAAGGTTAATGTTACGAATAAAAGTATTTTCTTTCTTTCTTTCTTTCTTTCATATTCATAAAATCTATGATATTTGGTTATTATAGAGACAACTACTAAAAATTAAATTTAAATGCTATCCAAATTAACGAAACAGCGGAATTAGAATCCTTACAACCTTGAATCGACACATACCTAGGTACATTTATTAGTACAAGCTTGTGCCCGCGGCTACGCTTTTTTTAGGAACCAGTATTTGGATGCCGTATAAGATTGCCGTCATGTCGTTTATGGAAGTAAAGGAAAGATCAGAATGGAGGAAACTGCATCATTACACCGACAAGAGCTCAGCTCTCAAATTCAATATTATATATATATTTGGATGGTTAAAAGTTCATGAAACTTTTTATTATACGCCACTAAAATATTGCCAAATGATTGAACGTTCTTCTGGCTACCCCTCTTCGACATATTTAAGGATCTGGAGATCTGAGAGTACCATGTCTAAACTATTGTTCTATATTTTTTTCCACCATGCTTTAAGATAAAACTCGTAAGCCTGTTTATTTATTTATTTTTAATTAGGAGGAATCAGTGTGTACAAAAACATCGGCTTTCACATACTTAATTAAAGACTTCACAACACAAACACGACCGCCTAGGAATCCATTTTTCAAAATCTGTGCCATTACAAGCTTCCGCAGAAGCAAAAAAACTCGCCAATTTGGATCGGTTTTTCGTCACCACTTAACTATTTCCGACACTCTACGGAACAGTCCTTTTTAGGGTCCTTTTGTCTCAATTACAGACACTTCCTCAGCCGGTGGTCGAAAAAACAGCGGGGGTCCAGCACGCGTAGCTATTAGGAGCATGTTTGTTGCTGATTTGTTTGAACTTTTCGAAAAAAAAGACGCCATGGCTTTTAGGTACGTTACAAAGAAAGCCAACGTCAATATTTCCTTATACGCTTGTCTGCACCCGACTTTAAGTTTATGCCTAACTACTAAGGATAGTACACACACTACGCCTTGACATTTCCTTACAAACGGTGATGTTATACATTTTATGTTTTAAATCGCTGAGTGCGTTATAGAGTAGGTTAGTAAGAACTTAGAGTTGATGACACGGAGCCAGTTCTATAAGCGGCCATAAACAATTTCAGTTTGGTGGCCATGATTATAGCTATAAATGTGTGTTAACCACCTACATTTAATAAAGCGTATTTATAATTAGGGGAATTACAAATACGCTTTACTATTATAAAACCTAAATTTTGTTATACCTACTTATCTTTTTTTTTATAAATAAATAAATAAATATTCCGGACATATTCACACGATCAACTGATCCCAAACTAGGCATAACCTGTACTATGGGTACCAGAGACTGATATACATAATAGATATATATTTAACACCCAGACACAGAACAAACATCTGTGTTAGTCACAAATGTTTGTCCAGTGCGGGAATCGAACCCGCGACCTCTAGCGCAGAAGGCAGAGTTACTACCAACTGAGCTATGAGGCCAGTCAATTTTATCCTGATACTGCTCTATTTAGTCATGCTTTTACACATGTTTTAGAGTACTCATGTAGCTCAAAACTATTGTTCTATAATTGAATTTTTTTCGTGTTCTGTGCCTACTTCCAGTTCTAGGGCAAACCATTGTATGAGGATTCGGCCGCCTTTTTTGATTGTATTCTGTTTTGTAAATGTATACTAAACGGTCAAAAACCAGTGTGGTGAAAGGATTATACACAGCGCACATCTTCCCATAGATTAAAAATGACGCTTCACGGAAGGCCTGAAGACCTGACCCAATTATCGTTTACCAAAAACTATTATCCTCAAAATCTAACGAAAGACATGACCGGTCTGATAATTGTCTCCAAAATTGTACATCAGGAAACCAATTTGCTGTCGAATTGAGTAAAAAATCCCCCTGTCCGTGTCGGCGCGACAGATTAGTGACCGAGGCGCCTCCAAGCCCACCGCAGGAAAAAAAAACAAAAAAAGAAATAGTTTTGTCGATGTGTCATCGCTTCGCACGCAAAGGCATTGCCACCCGATTTTGTCGGAAAAAATAAAATGTTGTGCAAATAGAAGATAGGACGATACGGTTGAGGATATGCGATAGGAAAATCGTTGATTTAGGAGATGCTAGGGAAATTGTAAAATATTAGCATTTAAGTTACGACAAAAAATATACGGTTTTTTTACGATTTTCTCTTCGATTAGAGTGAGTTTGAGACAAAGTACATTTTCCATAATACGGAACCGCTTATTCTACACCCCATTGGCAATAAAGTTTGTTACAACTTTTGGAAATTCATATTTTTTCATTGAAAAACAGCATGCAAAAATCAGCTGTTTTGGGGTCAAAACAGTCTATTTAGTTGATAGAATAAGCTCCCCTGTATTATAGCATACATATTATGAATCACCATGTATAACCGGTGTTCGAACTGAAACCCAATATTTACAGTAAGAAAAATATACCGGCGATATTGCTTACCGGAAAAGTAAAACAGTCATAAGTCAGAAATCCACATAAATGAAGAAAAAAACAAATCCGAACTTTGCTATCATCATTATCAAAACTATAAAAACATAAATAAAATAATCTACATGTTAACAGTTCTATTTTTAACATCTGATACTTAAAAAACCACAGAATGCCGTGTGAAGTCTATTAACATTTTATTACAGCAATAAAATTAACTCACCATTTAGTCTGTCTTTTACAACTTGATGCGCGAAAGCCGCTGCAGCGGCCTGTCTCATTGGATCCAGAGCCACTCCCCAGGCCCCCAGAGCCCCCAGAGCCCTATGAGCTGGTACCCTTACCACACCGGGGC
Source organism: Anticlea derivata (assembly GCA_947579855.1). NCBI lineage: Eukaryota > Metazoa > Arthropoda > Insecta > Lepidoptera > Geometridae > Anticlea > Anticlea derivata. The sequence continues at coordinate 4,907,246 of OX388279.1, read as the reverse complement.
TACCACCAAACCCATAGCCAGCCCCCAAACCCAACCCAGGCCTGAGTAACAGACTACCATTTGAGTACAGTCCAGGGTTATGCGAAAAGTTCAAAGGTAAGGAATCTTTCCCATCATCTTTAGCACTCTCAGATTCAGTGTCCTGATCACTCCTGTCGTCACTTTCTCCTGAATTTCTACGCTTGTCTATATCCTCAAACTGTTTCCCTAAGAGACGGGATATGCTGAAAGGTAGGTTCACCCTCGGCGTGGGATCTGTCATGTGCTCGTTGGGGGAGTCGTGAAATCTATCATGGTAACTGTGTTCTGAATCTCTGTCTTCTGAACCCACGCTTCTGTCACAGTGACCTGATAGTCTACTGTCAGAGTCCACGTTGATCTCTTCCTGGTCATCGTCTGAATGCAGAGACGACATTTTCAAAGTTTTTTTTACACAAAAACACAATTTTAATTCACTGAATCTGTCCGTTCATTTTTGAGGTCACTGGTTTAATGTTCCAAATTTAAAACAATTGCTTTCGCGATACGCGTTCTTATTTTGAAAATGGTTGAGTTGGCGCGCTACGGTCGACCGCGCGCGACCAAATCGCTCTACAAAATATCGGACCTTACGAGCCAATCAGCAGATCCCCACCGCTGCACCACTCAAACGCGATAGTTTGACCGCACAAACGCCTTTACTAAGCCCGTTGAGTGGAACAGTTTCCAACAAAAGCTTAATACGATTTCCAAACATAAAAACTCGTTTGGACTCACTAACTTAAAGAGAACGATTCGTTCCGTCCCTTTCGAGGTCCTTCTCGCTTCAATTGAGTCCCCCTATTATACTTTCAACACACCAATTTCAACTCTATTTTTACTTGGCAAAGTTCATAATGGCTTATGTTGTAGGGGCATTTGGCACATTTTTACCAATGCTGTAACGAGGTAAACTGATCCAAGATCATTTGTTGGAAAGAGACCCACGCACTGTTCTGAGTAGCATTCACTGCAGGTAGAAAAGGACGACTAGAAGGTTGCCAGAGGGTGTGGCATATTTTGTTGTAACGCGTCGTTTAAATCCAGTTATGGTCTGACAAATGGTGTACATATTAAGGGGGGCAATGTTAGGAAACTATTTTTGAATCTTTTAAGACAGTTAAATTATTTACGTTCGGCGGTCGGCCAGGCTTCTCCATAGACAATGCACTTTATAATAAAATAGATCCGCAGTTTCGTGTTATGCCCATAGATAAGTAGGGATAATGTATTGTTGAAGATAGCTAGTTTATAGGATTGGCTCTGACATTTCGAGTAGTAAAGGTTGTTAGATTATGGTTTTGTATGATAAGCTCGCGGAGATAGCATTTACAATAATGGTCGGGTCTTATTGGAATGTAGGTATTGGTTATGTTTGAATTATGAAATTATGACTTGGGTGACTTTGCCTTTATAGAGCAGTTGATTTCGAGTTTGTAGTTTGTTTGAAATGTCACAAAAGATCTAGTTGAAATCATTGAAGCTAGCGATTGACGTCAAATAACGGATGTAATATAGCGGAGATGGCCAAAGACTTATTTATTTAACAAAAAAAATGCACAGCCCTTAATCTAGTATACAATAAAAAATACATGCTAATTCTTACGGCCAGTAATGGCCAGTTATTTATTACTAGCTTCCGCCCGCGTTTTTGCTCGCGTGGTACCGATATAAATTTAACCTTTATTGCTATTCTAGGTAAAGAACTTTATCTATTCCAAGTTTCAAGGAAATCGGTCGAGCCCTTACGGCGTGATTGAACAACAAACATCCAAACATCCTCACAAACTTTCGCATTTATAATATTAGTAGGATAGGCTAAACTAGTTTGTGCCCTCGGCTTCAAATCATAGTTGATCGGGCGAGCGAAGATCTCTCAAACAACTTGAACGATTTGGCGTTGTATGTATATTTATCTATGTTTTTTAAGCCGTGCTGGTGCAGCGGGAGATACCTCTACTCTTCATCTGACGGTCGTGGGTTCGAATCCAGGCCGTGCATCAATAGTTTTTAATCTATTTATGTGCTCATTAATATGTGCTTTAAAACGGTAAAGGATAATATCGTGGAGAAAACTGTTAGTATCTTACAAGCAGCGATGAGCTTGTCACGCGTGGAACATTCACTACTGCAAAGTATGGGCATGTGCCAAATATATGGACGTGCATTTGACTACACCCTTTAGACATCAAGGATACCATTTTTGGGGATATTTTCTTCCTCTCTCTCTTCTTCAGTTTGGAACCTTTGATACGGTCTGCATGGAATTTGGTTAGTCGAGAAGTGGTAGCTAAGCCTTCTATCAAAATATTTTGTAAAAGTAAGTACGTTTCAAGAAGAAGTATGTGTAAGAGGCGACTAAGGGTAAAAAGCCAGGGGATGGGCAGCAGCGTCCCTCATTTTAACAACGATAGCTCTAACTGCGCTCGCCAACCCGCATGCCCAGCGTGGTGAGTATGGGCAAATCCCCCCACATGATAAGGAGTTTGCTCTGTCTGTGGGGGAGGCCATGTTCAGCAGTGGACGTCGAACGGCTGAAATGATGATGATGAAGTATGTTTCAAACCGGAAAAGGATATCGGGGCTCAACAGAGGCCAAAAAAATGAAAGGATCTTACTTAAGGTATGATATGATACCTCAAGTAAGATATTATACAAGGTGATTCATAATATATATGCCATCCGAAAAGAGGCTTTTTCTACATCCAAATGGCAATAAAGTTTGTTGTTTTAGGTAGCAATCTTGATACCGAACTTCTTGTACGTTATGATAAAAATAACAAAATCAGCTAATTAGAGAAAGTTTGTAAAAAAAAAGGAAATTATTCAGGGCAGGAAGGGCAAGCCTTCGCAGTCCATAAAAAAGTTTCTGAAATGAACAAAGGCTTAATTTTTTTTATTTACCGTTTTAGCAATCGGACTTAAAGATTTTGCATAAACTAGCATCTTAAAACCACTAAGGTTTGTGCAGGCGCTTAAGCGAGTTTACTTCAGTTACGCAAGTAGGTAGTACCTATCCAGTTGAATATTTACCTACCTATACCTAACTAACATCCTACTTATAAATTTAAAATATAACTAATATTGTTAGTAAAATATTCTAAAACCAAGTAGGCTCATGTGGTTCACAATGCTCACACACTTGCCATGTTTGTGTTTTGTTGTGTGGCCGCCCAAATGTCTCGCACCTCTAGGCAGCGGCTTTCGAACCCGCACCTTCGCCTAAGCGCAACCATTCGACGCAAGAAACTTGCTTTAGTCACCGCTTCCCGATCTTAAAAGATCGTTCTTTGTAATAATTCTTCTTACGTTGCATAACTTCGTACGTTTTCCTGACGCACGACAGTTGGGGTTTTGGTGATTAAGCGCCATCTTGTGGCGAGTAGATAAAAATTGTGCTTCTTTCAGCTGACAAAGCCATCTAGCGGTGAGTAGTAAAACCTAATTGCGTATTTGGTTCTTCCACCTTTATAATCAGAGGTAGCATAAAATTAGGTAGATGTCTTACAAAAGCCGGGCTCAAACGGCATGCCTGGTGTTAGCGACGCGAACATGTACTTACCTTATGTTACCTACCTGTATGTTCATTGTTAATTGTGACAGGAGCGTGAGGGGCACGCGGGGCGCGCGGGGATAGCCCGCTTCTAGAAAAATCTACCCGATCAGTCGAAATTAATGCGAGCCGCGCGTGCGTCGCACGCTCCTGATTTTTTTTGTAATTTGCTTAGTGCTAATAAGTTCTCGGTAATAAATTTAGTTTGCTCAAGAAAGTTGTGTTTAGCGTATTTAATCACCATCACCTGGCGGCACTGGCTTCATTGGTCCTTCGAGCCGGATCATAAATGTTCCAGACACCGCCGCATAGCAAAGGACAGGATAATTTTCAATTACTGTTACCTTTAGAAGTAGTTGTAGGGGGGCCAATGGATCCGTGCGCGACCCGCACGCCGATGGGCTGGTGCCTTCACGGCAGGGTACCGCATGCACCTACGAAGGCTCTCGAGACTCATTCCACTCTTCTTTTGAAAACTGATGACGAGTTTACTGCAAGAAATGATGATGATGATGGCTGCAGCTTTCGCGATCTTCATGACGATGTACGACGTTACTTTTCTATGGAATCTATGGGAGTCTCTGCTACCAAGCCACGGCAGAACTCAGAAGACGAACGCGCCCAGCTTCAGTTGGAACAAACGGCCACAATCATCGATGGCAGATGGCAGGTGGGCTTACCCTGGAAGGACAATAATTGCGTAATGCCTAACTCGCTACCTACGGCTATGACTCGACTCAGAGGAGTGGAACACAAAATGAAAAATAACGCAGAATATGCACAAAGGTACCACGAGCGTGTACAACATTTACTACAAAATGATTACGCAGAAGAATTAGTAAATACAGAAACTACACAAAGGACTTGGTACCTACCCCATTTTGGCGTGGATAATCCAAATAAAAAGAAGCTGCGATTAGTGTTTGACGCGGCAGCTACCACTTCAAAATTATCGCTAAATGATTATCTGCTTAAAGGGCCAGACCTACTTATGTCACTTTTCGGAATAATGCTACGCTTTAGAGAAAATAGAATAGCGATAATGGGAGATATAAAGGACATGTTTTTGAGGGTCAAAGTTCGCCCTGAAGACAGAAATGCATTGCGATTTATTTATAAAGGAAACCCTACCACTGAATACGTCCCGGAAATGGTACAAGAACCTATAAAAACATATGCGATGACGTCACTAATATTTGGCGCTAACTGTTCACCGTTTATTGCTCAATTTGTAAAAAACAAGAATGCTCAACGCTTCGAGTCAACTATGCCTACAGCCGCTGCAGCTATATATACACAGCACTACATGGACGACTATATACATAGTTTAACAGATGAGCACACAGCGATCCAATTGATAAGAGATGTTACTTACATTCATTCACAAGGAGGCTTTGAAATTCGGAACTGGATAAGTAATAGCGAAGCGGTGCTAAACAGCGTGCCAAAAGAGGCTCTTGGTACCTCGGCTGTAAGGTTCAAAATGGAACAGCAATATGAAGGAGAACGAACTCTCGGACTTTTATGGCATACCGATGACGACACCTTGAGGTTCGATTTATCATTTAAAAAGGTTCCTGAAAATATAATTAATGGAAAAAAGGTACCTACAAAAAGGGAAATGCTAAGAGTAGTTATGTCAATTTTTGATGTTTATGGATTTTTATCGCCATTCACAATCAACGGAAAAATAATCTTGCAAGAGACTTGGCGCCTGGATATCAGCTGGGATGATCCCGTTAACGATGAAATCTATACCAAGTGGCTTAAATGGATATGTTTATTAAAAACAATAAATGAAATAAGATTGCCTAGGTACTACCTGGCAGCTACATCGAGTGTGAGCGAGATGGAGAGTGAAACTTGCCTGCCGTCACAGTCGCACCTCAAGCACCAGACGATTGCAAGTGCTACGCCCGTAGCGGGCGAGATGGCCGCTACGAGCGCTACGCGTGCTACGCCGCACATATCTACTAACGGGGAAGCGCTTATGACTAGAACTTGTTATATGAACCTACAGTTGCATATATTTTGTGACGCATCTACAAAAGCATTCTGCGCCGTAGCTTACTGGCGGTGGACAGATAACGAGTTAAACACACGCGTAGCATTTATTGCGAGTAAGTGTCGTGTGGCGGGCAATAAACCAATAACAGTGCCACGTTTGGAGTTGCAGGCCGCTGTTTTAGCTGCTAGACTGGCGGACACGATTACCAAAGAACATAAAATGATCGCTGAGCAGCGTATATTTTGGAGCGACTCAACGACAGTTCTACATTGGATTCGAAATGATTGTCGCAATTATAAAACATACGTAGCAAATCGTTTAGGTGAAATAGACGAACACTCGAAAATAAATGAATGGCGATACGTACCGACTAAATTAAATGTCGCTGACATCGCAACGAGAGAAACTTATGACTGCTCAGTCCTGCAAAATGAATGGCTACATGGACCTACCTTCTTACAGAAAACATGTGATCACTGGCCCGTGGACGTCATTGAACCTGCGAACAAAAAGTTAAATTTAGAACTTGTAAATGTGGTGAATATGGAAAATGATAACTTACCAGTACCTGAACCTACCAAGTTTTCTTCGTGGCTACGGTTACTTCGGGCGACTTCGCGAGTACTTACCTTTATTGACAAGGGACTTGAGGCCGTAATTCGTAAATTTGGACCAAGACAACTTACCAACAATCTGGATGACCACGTTATGGAAAAAGCTGAGCGACTACTTCTAAGATACTCGCAAGCTGAGTCATTCAGTGAAGAAATTACGCTTCTAAGAAATTCCAAGTACGTACCTACTACGAGTAAACTACTTACCTTGTCACCTTACCTGGATGCCCACGGAGTTCTGCGCGCTGGTGGCCGGATAGACGCTGCTGCCGACGTGCTGCCCGAAGTGAAGAGACCTGCAATACTAGATGGACAAAATTATATTACTCGTCTGATTGTGAGATATTATCACGTCAATGCTGCTCACGGAAATCAAGAAACGTTAGTGAATGAAATAAAACAAAAATATTGGGTTATAAGATTACGTCCAACTATTAAAAATGTTGTAGCAAAATGTATGCTATGCAGATTAAAAAAATGTAAACCGGAAATACCAAGAATTGGTGACTTACCTTATGCAAGGATGGCGCATCACCAACGTGCATTCACCTTTTGTGGAGTCGACCTATTCGGCCCAATGGAGGTCACTGTTGGGAGGCGTCATGAACTAAGATATGGAGTACTGTTCACGTGTCTCACCGTGAGGGCCATTCACATCGAGATAGTTGCATCGCTGACTACTGATTCCTTCATCATGGCTCTGCGTCGCATGGCCGCGCGAAGAGGGTGGCCACAACAACTTTTCTCTGATAATGGCACTAATCTTCGAGGTGCGCACGCTGAACTGAAAAGGTCCATACAGGAATTAAATGAGGATGATATGAAGAATGAGGCTATGATTCATGGCACTAAATGGACATTCATACCGCCCGCGAGCCCACACTGGGGTGGCGCCTGGGAGAGGCTTATCCGAAGTGTTAAGACGTCGCTACGAGTTGTACTCAAGGAAAGAGCTCCGCGTGATGAAGTACTGGGAACGTTACTAGCTGAGATCGAGAATATCGTTAATAGCCGACCGCTGACCCATGTATCCGTGGAACCCGGCAGCGTCGAAACCCTCACTCCAAAACATTTTTTACTTGGAACGTCTTTGGATTCGCCACAAATAGGTAAATTTGATGATACTGACCTGTACTTAAGGAAACAATGGCGAATTTCTCAGCGACTAGCGGATATGTTCTGGAACAGATGGGTGAAGGAAGTGCTACCTGACCTATTGCCTCGTAAAAAGTGGAACAAGGAACAACGAGCCCTGCAAGTGGGTGATCTAGTATATGTGGTTGACCCAAACGGGCCCAGGAACAAGTGGCCGAAAGGTCTTATTCAAGAAGTATGCCCTGGAAAGGATAAAAGAGTCAGAATGGTAAAAATAAAGACTATGACTGGCATACTTACTCGATCAGCTGTGCGCGTCGCCCGGATCCCGTTGGCTGATGAGTGCTGCTAGCAGCACTGGGGTGGGGTGTGTTAGCGACGCGAACATGTACTTACCTTATGTTACCTACCTGTATGTTCATTGTTAATTGTGACAGGAGCGTGAGGGGCACGCGGGGCGCGCGGGGATAGCCCGCTTCTAGAAAAATCTACCCGATCAGTCGAAATTAATGCGAGCCGCGCGTGCGTCGCACGCTCCTGATTTTTTTTGTAATTTGCTTAGTGCTAATAAGTTCTCGGTAATAAATTTAGTTTGCTCAAGAAAGTTGTGTTTAGCGTATTTAATCACCATCACCTGGCGGCACTGGCTTCACCTGGCATGCTTACTTATCATTTATTTAAGGTTTATAGAAGTACAGGTTATATTATTACCTACCTACATAAGTAACCTAATCACACATGGTCAACTGATCCCAAACTAGGCATAGCCTGTACTATGGGTACCAGAGACTGATATACTTATTAGATATATATTTAACACCCAGTCACAGAACAAACATCTGTGTTAGTCACAAATGTTTGTCCAGTGCGGGAATCGAACCCGACCTCTAGCGCAGAAGGCAGAGTTACTACCAACTGAGCTATGAGGCCAGTCAATAATAATATACCTTTAGTTAATGTATGTAAGTAGGTGCCTATTTATTTCTACGAGGTTTAGATGTTAGTGAAATCACCCATGATTGTAGGTACCTATACATAATCCTACCCACTTAGGTAGGTAAATAATTTTGCTGTAAGAGTCATGATTCGTTGAAGCATAAAATTAAAATTATGGTTGACGCTATTTTTATGACGAAGTTCAGGCAGCGATCTTACTACCGTTAAAAAATAAAACTCTTATTATTCTTATCCAATTATTAAATAGTGCAATGTTTTAATTTATCAGACAACATGATTGAGTTGCAAATAATTTTATTTAGTTTTTTATTTAACACAATAAAAACGGGTAAGTTTGTAAAGGTTCGACGACCTCGGTAGCGTAGCGGGCGAGTGCCCGTCTGTGACGCAAGGGATACGGGCTCGATCCCGCTGAGGGACAAAATGTTTTGATGGTCTGCAAATATTTGTTTCTGGTCTGGGTGTGGTGGTATCATGGTACCTACACCATGATACACCTAGTTAGTAGTTTCTGATACCCACGACACATTGAATCCTGGTGTGGGGTCAGGACTTGAGGGAGATTTCTACGCTCCCGAGTAGAAGTAATGGCGGGCGTCATAGACCATTAGTGATGTGCATAAAACTAGTGATGCGAATTTAATCGAATCGCCACGGACTGTCTAAGGTAGGTATGTGATTGTTGGGTTTAAAAAAAGAGGTCGATTTACACCAAACTTTATTGATACCCCTTTATTATCACAGCGATTTTGTTAATATAGGGACGTGTCTTAAAAAGAATTTACTTTGTACTTTCCGACTTCAGGAATTCCGTAAACATGCCATTGCATTAAATGCTTTGGTTGGTTGATGCCTTTTGAATTTGATTCGTGTATTGAGTATATTATATCTTACAGGGGTGATAGTCAGCGATACAGCCACAATTCCGACCCGTCGCATCCTCCACGGTCACGAGGTCGGTGACACGCGCCCCTACATGGTGTATCTGCGACCAGCGTCGTCGCCGTCGGGCGAGACAGCTGAAAAAAACTGGCTCTGCGGCGGTGTCATCATCCATGAGCGATATGTGCTCACGTCAGCCGCTTGTATCGAGGACGTGAATCATTTTTACGTCATTTCGGGGACCAACAAGTAATTTACGTAGTCGTTAGCCCGGAACCGAGATCACGCGATAGGTTTCTAGTAAGAGCTGAAGCTTTTTTCAGACCAATACCCCAGGGTATTGGTTTTTACTAGAGCCTAGGCTCTAGACTACACTTGGTACAAAGAAAATGTTCACTGCGTCTGGTTCGGTTCGTGGTCGCAATTTGAGAACCTGTATTCCCCAACGGTTATCGGTTCTGTGAGCTTTAATGGCCTGCACTTATTCTGAGACTCCTATGTCGGTGACATTGGTTCTTCTACGGATTTCCTCGTCCCAGACTTTATCACTAATTGAAACTCCAAGCTCTCTCTATTAAGTTAAAAGAGAAGACCAAGTCTCAGTGCTATTATTGGCTTCCTATTTTCTAAATGGTTATAATTGATTTTTCAATTCCCTAGGTGGATCCCAGCAAATGATCAGGAAAATGAATGCGTCAAAAACGGAGCAAAAAAGGCTGTATGGAAATGCGTTCCTAAAAGTAAGAACACACTCGTACCTACCTATTTTTTTACAAGATACCTACTATCGCACTGTATTGCATAATAAGAGATCTAACTATTATCGGATCGGATTCGATTGGATTTATGTGCGGTATAGGTACTACTTATGTACATATTGCTCTCAAACGGTTTCCTCACGATAACATCGTGAGGAAACCGGCATATCCTAGAACCCAAAAATTTCGATTGTGCACGAAACGGAGCCTCTAGGAGGCGCACTTTTTTTTTTTAATACCGACAGCTATATAACTATTTCTTTAAGCACTATGTTTATTATCTAAACAATTATCTAAACCTCTGTTATTTCTATACTAGAAATAACAGAGGTTTAGATAATTATAATAACAGTAGGTACTGATGTCTTTAATCCTTTAAACTTTAATCCTTTCACTACATAGATTCTTTCACATACACAGTCAGGGCCACCTGGAATACCTACCTATGGTGCTATTGTGCAAGCGAAATTGCAATGAAGTTTGTAACTATAAGTAGGTATAAATTTTTACAATCTTAGCAATACCCAAAACGTTTCGAACTTGGCAAGAGATAACTTCACGATAATGTTCTCCTGTTCATTTGTTTTGTCTCCTGTTGAAACCATTCGTACGTCGCGTTACTAAGATTAATAGAAAACATCCTTAAAATTGCGAAATTCATTCCCATTTCGCTTACGCAATACCACTGCTAGTCACTGACCAAATACAGGTGACCATAAAAGAATAGGTAAGTGAAATGACAAATGACAACCAAGCCGTTAAAGATATTTAGAATAGCCTGCCTACTTATTGTGTTAGTGAACCTACTTTTAATTTTCTTTTATTTATATTTATAAATCAAATATTTATGAATATTATTCTTAAAGTTCTTATGAATAAACAGGCTACTTCTTTGACGGCAATGAATTCAACAATATCCGCTGGATGTCCGACGATATAGCCGTGGTGAAGGTGGAAGATGACTTTAACTTCGAGCGTCGTGTCCGAGGATGTGATTATATCCCCAAGAAGATACCATTTAACAACCAGAGTGCTGATTTGGAGAAGGCGGGTGCTGTCGGTTCCATTGCTGGATGGGGATCCACGGATAGTTTTGGAGATGTAAGAACCGATCTTAAGATTCGCTGGTTAACTATTGACATTATCACACTAGATTTCTCAAGGGCAAAACTTTCAAAACCTCTTACACGTTTTCCCAGAATAAAAAGATTATAAGTATTACAACTGACTTATGGCACTGAATCTTGGTCGTTAACTATAGGCCTCATATACAAGCTCAAAGTCGCGCAACGGGCTATGGAGAGAGCTATGCTTGGAGTTTCACTACGTGATAAGATCCGAAATGAGGAAATCCGTAGAAGAACTAAGGTCACCGACATAGCTCTCAGAATTAGCAAGTTGAAGTGGCAGTGGGCAGGCCATATAGCTCGAAGAACTGACAACCGTTGGGGAGTAAAGGTTCTCGAATGGCGACCACGAACCGGGCGACGCAGTGTTGGAAGGCCCCCCGATGGACCGATGACATTGTGAAGGTTGCGGGAAGTCTGTGGATGGAGAAGGCTCAAGACCGTTCGTCATGGAACTCTTTGGGGGAGGCCTATGCTCAGCAGTGGACTTCTACAGGCTGATGATGATGATGATATTGAAGTATTACAACTAGTTATTCAGTTATTCTTTTGAAATTTTCAACATCTGATTTTCTTTAGAATTTTAGATCATTGCGAGAGAAACTTCGAATTGCCCGTCCTGTTGGAGACTTGGAGTATTGGAGACTTTAAAACCTCTTACACGTCCCAGAATAAATAGATTACAAGTATTACAACTAGTTATTCAGGTATTCTTTTGAAATTTTCAACATCTGATTTTCTTCAGATCATTACCAGAGAAACTTCGAACTCCCCCGTCCTGTTGGAGACCGACGTGGTCATAATATCCAAGAAGAACTGCCGCAAGCGCTGGGACCAGCGGTACCACAACATCATTGACGAGAGCATGATCTGCGCTAAAGACGGATTGGATACCGATGCAATGAGTGCCGTTTGTTCGGTTCGTTTGCATAGACATAGACATAGACAAGACATTCATTTATTTGCAACTAAAACAAACACTTGCACAATATATTACAACAAACAATAAAATAAAACACGAACAAAGGCAATTCAAATAAAATGGGGTGATGTGTGCTGCAGCAGCAAAATTGCCTCGGCTCAGCATTATGCCTACTGTTTTAGCAGCAGACGCTGGTATTCTGCCGAAACCATAACCTTCCCAGTCATTAAACCCTGTGAGACCAGTCTAATATTAAGAATTGCCTTATTACTTCTTTGTTATATTCATCTAAGTGGTTTCTAGAGTCTAGTGGAGGTTCGTCTGCTTTCGATTCGATGAATGCCGTTCTTGAATTCAAAGCCGTTTTCAAAACGATAAAAGAATATAATATCATGAAAAACCTAACGTATGATTTGCTTACTAGGATGATGCCTTATCACGTCTCTTAGGAACGTTAGGTGCTGTGTTTGTCTGTTAAAGTTACCTTATTTCTATTATAAATGCGAAAGTTTGTGAGGATGTTTAGATGTTTGTTATTCAATCACGCCGTAACGGTTCAACAGATTTCTTTGAAACTTGGAATATAAACAGTTCTTTACCTAAAATAGCATATAGGCTTCTTTTTATGTAGGTACCACGCGAGCGAAGCCGCGGGTGGAAGCTAGTCTGTCATAATTAGCCTGAAGTTAGCTGTTTGGCTCATTTTTTAATAAAACTAACTAACTTAACTGCAAGGAGCTCCTTACAGCTGTAAGGATGTTATCACTAGGCAATCTGAGAGGATGTCTACTATTCTTGGGGAAAACTGTCCCACTATATTAAGAAAACGTACTCATTCTCAAATATTCTTTACAGGAACAAGAAGTGAACTGCAAAGAACTAGTATACTCTGAGGAATACGACGTAGAAGAAGCTCGGACTGCTAGAAGGATGATGGTAGACCCCAAAGAGCTTCATGTTCACTCTGCTATGCATAATGAAACGAGAAGAGCAAAGATTACTTCTGGAGGGTTTTGTGAGGTAGGTAAAGCAAAGCCTAGCTTAAGGGGTACCCCGAGCAAAATCAGCTGAAAATTCTACCATAATAACGTTAAACCAAAATTGAAATTGTCTCGCTTCTGACGGCCGAGCGACCTAAAACTGTGAAAGACAAAGCAAAAAAAGAAATTTAAAAAAAAATACACAATGTACAATAGTTAGCTTTATAATCGATATCTTCGTGAATGTTTCATAAGTATTTAGGTATTACACAATTTCAAGGCTTTCTAGTAAATAGAAGATAGCACTCAAATAACAGTGTTTTGCTCGGGGTAGATACCTTAAGAGAGTGTCATGGTGTCAAAGGATTCGATGCGTTCAGCCATGATATATTTATGCAGCCACAAGGTACAAACGTCTTCTATTATATGCTAATGATTATACGCTATACATTAGAAGATGAAGCCGAAAGCAATTTCATTGCCGCCTACCATCAACTTTGAGATTTTGTTTAGGCGGTGACGTAAGTTGACAGACTTATGGTTCGTTTTCGTGAAAAATAGTGCTGGCTTATTTAAAACTCATCACGTTACATGTTCTTATCATTGTAATATACAAACTTGTTTTTTTTATTTTAGAACGACCACGGCGGTCCTCTTGTGGTTGGCCGAGGAGCAAGCGCAGTTGTAATAGGCATAATTTCAGCGTGTCAAACACGTGATGTCACCCGCAAATGTTACGGCCCGTTTCTCTACTCTAGCGTTTGGAAGAATCGCCATCTCCTTTCCTGCGCCATCGATAAGGAGACTGATGGGTACCTATTGTTTATATTCATCATCATCATCAGCCTGATGAAGTCCACTGCTGAACATAGGCCTCCCCCAAAGAGTGCCATGACGAACGGTCTTGAGCCTTCTCCATCCACCGACTTCCCGCAACCTTTACAATGTCGTCGGTCCATCGGATGGGGCCCTCCAACACTGCGTAGTCCGGCTTATATTATTCAGGTTATTTTTTTGTGGTAGTTTCATCCAGTAGATTGTATTTATAACTATGAGCTAGTTTTTCTGTTTTATGGTTTGGAAAAAAAACGGACCCAAGAACTAAGCCCTGTGGAACTCAAATACTCAAAAAAAATTTGGCCGTTAGCTTCAATCAAAAACATGTGTGGTTGATATCATAACATTATTGAATTGATCTGCATTTTTTTATAGAGCGACTTGCAGGAGGCTGCTAAGGACGATGAAGACACAAGTCAGCTTGACACCATACGATTGGAATAACCATCCTGACGGGTAAAGATACCTTTCACACATATTAACTATAGGTTTATTTTACTTTATAGGTAACTAGCTTCCGCCTGCGGCTTCGCTCGCGTGGTACCTGGATAAAAAGTAGCATATATGCTATTCCAGACTATAATATATCTGTGTACCTTATTTCATCCAAATCCGTTCGGCCGTTTGGGCGTGATTGAACCACAAACATCTAAACATCACAACATCCTTACAAACTTTCGCATTTATAATATTAGTAGGAGAAGGTTTCGCTTGCAAAGTAATGCGAAATTAACTCTCCGTCTTTCGGTCCGTTTGTTATTTCACACTGAAAGGTTTAAGCGATTTGTTGAAATTTGTTATCGGACGTAGCTTAAATCCTGAGAAAGGACAAAAGCTTACTTGGTACTTGGTGTGTGGACTAGTTTCCGCAATTAGGCCGCAGGTGGGCCCTTTTTGCGTGTCGGATGGAGGCTGCTAATCTAGCCACCCGATGTCCTCCAGGAAGGCCAGCAGCTCACTGTCCCCGGTGTCCCAAGGTATTGTAAGCGTTGAGACGCCACGCTGCTGCACTCCAGGAGCACGTGTGCGGCTGTCTCATCTGCATCCATGCATCCCCTGCATATGGGATGAAAGGACAAAAGCTACTTTTTATCCGGGTACCGCGCGAGCGAAGCCGTGTATAGACGCTAGTTTTTATTTAAAGTTTTATAATTTTATAGTAATTCGAATATGGCATTTCAAATGAGCCCAAGAAATAAAATAATAACATTACATTTAATTCCAGACCACCCAAAGAAAATTCAAAACAGGATATACCAAGCGTTTTCAAAGCTATGATGGTGACAAAGAGAAACTAGAATTCGTTAAGGACAATAATTATCATTGAAACAAATACATTATATACTTACACACTATCGTTTTAATGTTTCTTCTTAAGCGGACTTTGGTCGTATTAGGCCATAATTAACCCACCCGTCAAGCGGACCATGATTCCTGGCGACCACGCGATACACGCCACTTTATTTCATTGCATTTTATTTTTGAAGCTACTAGTATGTCTATGTCCGTTTGGTTTACGAACGAGCCCTAATCCCGAATAAAAAACCATGGATGATTTTTGCTTGCTGCGTTGGCCCCGGCTGAAGAAGAGGCCTCTCCATTACTACTGTAGATGTAGATAGGGAAAAAAGCTAGGGAATGGGCAACAGCGTTCCCTATTAAACAATATAGCTATAGCTAGCATAGCGTGGCGAGTGTGGGTAAAAACCCCAAATTATTGGGTGCAGGCCGTAGATTTTAAGCGCGACCGACCTTGTACGGTCGCGCTTAAAATCTATGAGGGAGACCTATGTTTAGCAGTGGAAGTCCACTGAAATGATGATTATTCGCTTGTCAGAAATGTCAGACGGTCTATGATATTTAGACGTGATTATATCTTTATTATAAGGAAAATTGAGTCTGAATCCATGATTTTACTAATTGATTGTTACTAATTGAGCAGTTAGATTATTACTTACTGCTCAATCAGTTAGTTTACTTAGGAATTTCGATAATTACTCGTATTAATACAATTGCTATTCAAGAGTTATTTGACATTATTCAAAGTTTTCATGCACAAATGAACCACAATATGAGTTTGCCTGCAAACCGCATGATCTGTTAACTGAGATAACTTTTTGATATTATATTTCTACGGAATCAAAATAGAAAGGTACATCCATGACAGAAGACTAACGGTACCTAATAGCCTATAAGGTAGGAATATAAAGAAAAAATAACAATGAAACTAAAAAATAATAAAATTAGAAATTAGTTGGCTTGGTTTGGTTTGGATATTTTTTATGAATGGAATATTGATTAGAAATGAATGTGAATCAAAAAACCATAAAATCTGACTGGAAGCAGTCATCCACAACATAAAATTAATTAAAATCAATAAAACACAAGAAAATGTTACAGAATAGTCTTTTGTTATAATGATTGAAATGAAATGTGTGCTCAATTTATTTGTTCTAAGCGTATTAACCTATGTATTAAGTAAGTAATTTGACAAACCGCATTTCTGTTTTGCCAAATAAAAAAATATTTCTCTTCAAAGGATGATTCCATTTCAGAAGCAGAAGAAATAGATGTAGCCACCACATTACCAAGCAATGTTAAAGAGATATTGAAAAATGCCAACGCTACTGAAGTAAAATCTATTTTGAATACAAGAAGGATTATAGTTGGGTCAGAGGCCATGACAAACAGACCTTACATGGTAAAATAACAACATATTGATTTACAGTAATTAACCTTGTTACAGTAACCTTGCAGTAACTAGAATTTCTGAAAACGCCACTATAGAACTACGGTGATATGCCATGCAGAACAATAATAACGGGAGTTTATTTTAACAGGTATATCTAAAACTACCAGTAAACAATCCAAAGTATAAAGACTACCGTCGCTGGCTGTGTGGGGGCGTCATAATCCATGAAGAGTATATTCTTACATCAGCCGCTTGCATAGAAGACGCTAAGCATTTCTACGTTGTGTCTGGCACTTTTAAGTATATTTCATTTTTAGATAAAAATAATACATACACTGTAAGATTAAAATGGTTAATGAGTACCGAATTGGTTTATTAGAGCTGATAAAGTTACCACATTTATATATTTCAGACATGATGAAAAAGATGATCGGTTCAACAACTTATGCATCAAGAACGGAGCCAAAAAAGCCATTTGGAAGTGTATTCCGAGAAGTGAGTTATGAAAAGACTGAAAAAATAGATAAGATTGTTAGATTCTTACTTAAGTTTAAAAATTTAAACACGGGCCCACTCTAACAGTATGTAGATTGAAGATATTTGTTGTTCACTATGAATGATCTTGGTATTCATAATGTGTTTATTTACAACAATAGATTATGTTTTCGATGGCCACGAAAATGACAACATTCGCTGGATGAATAACGACATAGCCGTCGTCAAAGTTGAAGATGAATTTGATTTCAACCGTCGCGTCCGCGGTTGCGATTTTGTTCCCAAGCCCATCTGTTACAATAACCAGAGCAGTCAGTTAGAAGACCCGGGTAACATTGGCTCTATCGCTGGCTGGGGGAGCACTGCTAAGTATAATGATGTGAGTTTAAGTGTTAGCAAAGATTAACTGCATTACTACCACAGAGCGCATCAAAAAAGGCGCACACCAAAACCTCTTAACTTTATCATAATCATCATCAGCCACTGCTGCACATAGGCCTCACCCAAAGAGCAGCGTTATTCTCTAATCTAAATTTAATAAAATTCGCCTGCCTAGATAATCGACCTCAGTCGAAATCAATTAGGACGCTTTAATGCATAGGTTAATGCTTCGTCTGCGTAAAGCAGATGATTCTTGAAGGTTCATCTAATGAAATCATTCACTGTTCTACAAATATGATGTTTCAATTTAAGATAGTTCATAGTTTTGATGTTTTATTTTTTTAACAATAGGCTGAAGGGAATACTCAGAACCTTCTAGAGTCGCAAGTCAGAATCATATCCAAAAATCGTTGCAAAAGACGATGGGGCCGCCGCTATCACAATATAATTGAGAACTACATGATCTGCTCTAAAGATTTGGTACCGGACCTCAGCGAGATTTGTCAGGAAAAATATGTGGACTGCACGGACGTGATGTATTCCTCAGAGTCAGGGGAAGATAATATGAGGAGGGTTCTCAGTTCCAATGAACTGGTGCTGCACTCTGCTTATCATAATGTGTCTGGAAGGAGACAGGCTGGTCCAGGTAGTGGAGGATTTTGTGAGGTAAATACAGCAAATTGTTTTATGTACAGCAGAAACAGAACAGATAAATTTCGCTGCGCTGTAGCTGTACAAAAAACTAAATTACTTCTTATTCTTCTTAAAAACACTTGAAAGAACACAATACATCCATTTTCTCTGCTGTTGATATTTTTTAATATAATTTCGTATTCTTGTATTTCATAGAATGACCATGGTGGGCCTTTAGTCTCCGGCACAGGAGCCAATGCTGTCGTCATCGGCATCATCTCAGCCTGCCTCGTCAAGGAACGCACAAACCAATGCTATGGACCTTTCCTTTACACCAGCGTCTTCAAGAATAGAAACTTGATCAGTTGCGCGGTTTATAAGGATGTTGCGTAAGTCAATTTAATTACTTTTAAAAGATAGATTTTATATTCTTTTTGTACAGGATACATTTGGCATATTCATACAGGGAAATCGTTGACATAATTGGTCTGATAGTCGTTTCTAAAAATAAACTGAAAATAAATTATTTGATGCTGTTTTTTATTTAATTTACAGGACAAATTGTGACAAGCTCTTCAGATCAAGTATAACCCACACAGAAGAGGAAATATCTTGGGCAGATCACCCTGATGGGTAAGTTTGCTAACCTAACTAAACAAAAAAAAACATAACCTTGAAAATAATCCCTAACTTCTTGCTTACTTTGTAAAATTCCCTTACAGACCCGCCAAAAGTGAAAAAGAGCTGCGACGAAACTCGGAAAATGACAGCAAGTACGAACTTCCAGAGACTACAGTACAACCAGTCTTAGCTGTAGACAAAGCAGAGCAGCACGGCGGGGTGATCGTTAGAGTATTCAATGCTACATCTAAAGTTAAACATAATGAACAGGATGTTCCTGTAAATGAAGAAAAATTTAACGTAACTGAGACATAAGATTTGGTGGAATAAATGATACTAATTATAAAGAATTTTCGTTATTATTTAGTAAAAATGCATCATAATGAATGATAAGAAAGGTGATGTATAGATGTATTTAAAAGAAACATCAATATAGGCTTTAGTATACTTTTGTTCGACCCTGATCATGGTCGTAATCACCAACGTCGTCATCATCAGCCTGTAGAATTCAACTGCTGGACATAGGCCTCCCCCAAAAAAGTTCTCTTTTCCATCCACTTTCCGCAAGCTTAACAATGTCGTCGGTTCATCGGGGGTCTTTCAACACCGCGTCGCCCGGTTTGTAGTCGCCATTCGAGAACCTTAATTCCCCCATATTTACCGGTTCTGCGAGTTCTGAGAGAATCACCAACTCTTCAACTAATACGTTTTTTACAGCAGGTAAGTACATACATACATACAATGGCCTCATACATCTATAGAAGATGATCAAACAGCGTCGTTTACGGGATCAATAAGCACTTACGTTCATGGCTTGTAAGGCCTATGCGGGAGCGACAGCTACGACCGCAGTTCTTGCAGTGAAATTGTATCCCTGTTGATGGTAAGGGAAGAGCAGCACGTTGATGTCTCAAGGTGCGCTTCTGAGACAGTAAATTAATCCACGCTTGGTCATGAGCAACAACGCCATCGTGAAGAGTTTTCCTCCAACTGTCTCGGTCGTCCGCCTTTTCCTCCCACTTGGCCGGGTCTATACCGAATGTGATCATGTCACGTTTTGCGCTGTCCTTGAACCGCAGCATTGGCCTGCCAACAGGCCTCTTGGCGTTGGCTATTTCCCCTAGAAGAGTTTTTCTAGGCAAGCGAGATGGATCCATCCTGTGCACGTGTCCCAGCCAACGCAACCGCCGCTGCTTCAACAGTGCGGTTATGCTAGACAGCTGTGCTATTTCAAGAACCCTCTCGTTTGTCACCTTATCCCTCCACGAAAATTTCAAGATGCTCCTAAGGCAGCGCATATGGAAATTGTTCAATCTCCGCTCCTGTTTGGCATACGACGTCCAGGTTTCAGCTCCATACAAGAGAATGGTTAAGATGCAGGTCTTGTATACAGTCATCTTAGTTTTTACTGACAGATGTTTGTTGTCCCATACTCTTGCACTAAGCTTCCCGAACATCGTAGATGCCTTGCCAATACGAATGTTAATCTCTACGTCAAGCGAGAGATTACTCGACACGGTAGACCCCAGGTAGCAGAAACTGTCAACAACTTTCAACGTAGAGTCATGTAATGTGATCAAAGGCGTATCGTCAAATCCTTGTGCCATTACCACGGTTTTTGTCGGATTTATAGACATTGAAAAGAGTTCGCATGCTCTTGCAAACTTGTCCATCATTATCTGAAGTTCTTCCTGGGAGGTGGCAACAAAAGCTGCATCGTCAGCAAACAGAAGGCTGTTGACAAAAAGATCTTCGCAATGTCGACGTGATTTTAACAGGGAGATGTTAAATAATTTTCCGTCCGTTCTGGTGTACAAGTGAATACCCTGAGGTGTATCTCCAAAGGCAACCTTAAACAGCATTGAAAAGAATATACCGAACAGGGTAGGAGCCAGAACGCAGCCTTGCCTGACACCTCGGCACATATCAAAGGGTTCTGAAGTATTACCGTTATAAACAACGGATCCCTTCATGTTAAGATGGAATGATTTGACTAGAGATAGAAGTTTTGGAGGACAACCAATCAAGTCCAGTACAGTGTATAGGCCCTCCCTGCTGACTGTATCGAAAGCTTTGTTGAGATCAACAAAAGCAACAACCATAGGAGTTTTTTGCTCACGGCACTTTTCTTGGAGCTGTCGGAAAGTGAAGATCATGTCCGTCGTGGAGCGACGCGCACGGAACCCACATTGTGCCTCAGGATATACACGATCAGCAAGCGTCTGTAGTTTGGCCAAGATGATGCGACCAAGGAGTTTTCCAGCAATACTCAGCAAAGAGATGCCGCGGTAGGAGTTACAATCACCGCGGTCACCTTTACCCTTGTACAGAGTTACTATATTCGCATCGCGCATATCCTGAGGAATGCATTCTTCAGTCCAGCACTTCACAAAAAGATTGTAAAGCACGGGCGCAATACATTTAATCTTCACTACCTCAGCTAGTATGCCATCACTGCCTGGACTTTTGCCACGCTTAAGTTGTTTGATTGCAGTGTGAAATTCTTCAATCGATGGGATCTGATCTAGTTGATCCAACGTGGGAAATCTAGAAATGGAATCGATAGCCGTTGGATGAATGTCTATCGGCTTAGAATAGAGCTCGGTAAGTACATATTTGAATAATATCATAATCCTCCAAGGGCCTGCTAATTTAGAAATTACTGCAGCTGCTGTTTTATTAAACGTTCATTAATCTTCTTCGTATTTTGTATTTTTTAATTAAATGGATAACATTTTGAAATACCTATCTAGGCAAATTAATAGTTTTGCATGAGCGTGAAATTGCATTTAGATTAGAAACTATTTCCGAAATTGATGTGGACGATCTTTCTGCTTACGGTTTTGCAACATGAAGTCTGTATTATGTATTTTTATAGGGATATTGAATATTTTAGGTAAGTTCTCATAGGTACAATTTACTATCCGAAAACTTAAAATGTTCATCAAGGAATCCTATAAAGAAGCCAGTTTCAGATAGGTACTTTTCTTTTTCCAGATGTCCGAGCTATGGAAGTAGTAACTACATTGCCAGCAGAAGTCGAGAAGATGATAAATGACACAAGAAGAATTATAGGTGGCGATGAAGTTACAGACAGTAGACCTTACATGGTAAGAACTCAATAGAGCATCGCAGAAGACTAATAAGTGCTTTTTTCACGCTCTTTGATTATCACTACTTGATGAATAAAATAGTTCCCTTCTTTTCTGTATACGTGTCAAAGAGTGAAATGGATATATATTTTATCTAGAGATGGACTGACGACAGTCTTAGCGGAGGCATATGTTTTGCATTGGACTTTTAGAGGCTGATGATGATGATGTAAATAAATTAATTCTTACCCAAAACATGTTTCGTGAAAGGGACTAAGACAGCAATCTAAAGAAAAATTACTATTTATTGACAGGTGTACCTAAAAATGCCACGTAGCAACAAAAAACAGCCCAACTACAGAACCTGGCTCTGCGGTGGAGTCATCATCCACGAGGAATACATTCTAACGTCAGCAGCTTGTATTGAGGACGCAGAACACTTTTATATCGTATCAGGGACATACAAGTAAGTGAAAACATCTAGTAAAAGTACTAAAACACCAAAATAAGAAAATCTGAACGAAAAGTAGGTAACATTTAATTACTTTTAATTGAAACATTGACTGGTGATATTAAAAGCAATTTGTTTGATTCACATAGGTATGCAGATGATGACGATAGGTACAACAATCCTTGCATCAAGAATGGAGCTAAGAAGGCTATCTGGAAATGTGTACCTAAAAGTAAGTTATGGCTATAGCACATAGAGTTGTAGCAACTCACTCTACGTCACAAACTACTAGGCTGAGAGGTAAGCTTAGCCAACTCTACTGGTTGATAATTTCGTAGATTTTACAAAGGAAAGAGCGCGTTATTGTCTTTTCTCCACGAATTTGAAGATTTTACGTGGGTTGATGAAGTAATTTATTCAAACCTGCACTTTTAATTGCAGACTACGTCTTTGACGGGCACGAGAACGACAACATCAGATGGATGAACAACGACATTGCCGTGGTCAAAGTCGAGGATGGTTTTGACTTCACCAGGAGGATCAGAGGATGCGACTTCATCCCCAGGCCTATCTGCTACAACAACCAATCGCAGACGTTGGAGAATCCTGGCACTGTTGTTTCTATCGCTGGATGGGGTACCACTAGTAGATACAATGACGTGAGTTGAGTACAATGAGGTGACTAATACGTCACTAAAAAGAGTGTTTTTAACTTTGATAACTTTAGATAAAATAAAAATAGTAAAAATCTACAACAATAGATATAGGTAAATTAAATATTTAATTTTGTAGTGGGTCAACCGAAGGAAGGACAATCAACAGAACCTGCTAGAAGCCCACGTGGAAATCATCAGCAAAACTAGATGCAAGCGCCGCTGGGGCTCCCGGTACCACAACATCATCGAAAACTACATGATCTGCAGCAAAGATATCGGGCAGACTATGTCGGAGATTTGTAACGTATGATTTAGAAATACGAGTATTCTGTTCTTTGTAGGATTTTCAAGAGTTGTCAAGAGTTGGAAGGCAAAATAGTGCGCATAACACGGTGACAGCAACTTCTACATGGCATTTCATGTGTCTGTATATTTATACTTCTGTGATTTTAAAACTTCAATTTACATAATTTATTCATTGAAATCGCGTGGATCAGTTTGAAACATCTTAAATCTACACAGTCGAATTTACGCCAGCTCTTCGCGACCAAGCCTGGAAGTATTTTCCAGGCTTGGAAAATACTTACAGTACTTACTGAGTAGACAGATAAATGACGTGACAAATAACCACAGCTTGGTTATTTTTACAACTTTATTAATTAACCAGTTTCGAGCATATTCTTCGGGCAACCGTAGCGGGAGATCCAATTGAATGCCTGGGTGGCTCAAGATGGCAGTTTGAATCCCAGTGTTGTGTTGATTGTTCTGGAAGTCCTCTAGCCGAAATTAGTACAGCACTGACTTTTAGGAGCTTGCGATATTATTGAGCTATATCGCACAATTTTCAAACACAACATTCACTTTGTTTAGTAGAGGTAAAGATAATTTTGATAATAATTTTGTAAGACACATCGCATGCCATTTGAACACAGGTTTAAATTAGTTTTTTAGGTTCTGTACTATTCTTAAGTTACCCGAAATAATGTTATTCTGTAGAATTGTGTGTCTGTAGTGCCAATTTTTTTTTTATCTATCTATCTATAACTGATCGAAGTACCAAGCACATGAAAGTTCAGGTCAGTTTTTATTGTTATAGAATTAATCAGTTTCGAGCATATTCAGTCCCACTCAAGCTTTTTGTCATCTAAATAGTCAGGTGCTATGTAATAAGATTTTTTCTCTTTTTACAGAGTGAAAACTCTGTAAAAAAAATCTTATTACTTAATTTATTTTTAAATTTTCTAATTTTTAAATTAAACGCATCGCTTGGGACCTTGTAATAGAAGCAGCATATTTAGGTCTGCAGCACTCCCCCTTAAACAAAATTCCACAAGACATAATGCTATGAAAGTAGCTAAAATAGACTAATCTAAAGGGTATATTAAGATACTTAGAGAGATATGTTTTTAAAGAAAAAACTAAGTAGCTAATTATATAAGCTAAGTATGCAATCATAATGTATTAAAAAAGATAAATCAACCTCCCACAGGAAAAATACGTCGATTGCCAAGACATAAACTACTCAGATGAGGAAGACGGGCGTCGTGGTGGTGAGGAACACAAGAGCGAGAAAATACCGACGAACCTTGTTATGCACTCAGCGTATCACAATGAGTCTCACCATAGCACCTCCGTTGATGGCAGAAGAGGCATACCTGATGGAGGGTTCTGCGAGGTTTGTACTAATTACTTTAGAGCTTCAAGGGTATAACTTGTTTAGCAGCCTGCCTAGGGAGTAGGTATTTGTCGAGCTCCTCGCCGGGATTAGCAGCAGTATAAACAAGCGTATCTAGACTATAATATTGTGTTGACCTCCCGGCGAGGAGCTCGACAAATACCTAGGTACTCCCTAGGCAGACTGCTAAAAGTTGGAATAGACGGGAATCAAACTGCCTGCCTTGGTCGGTGACGATCTTCTTCGGGTAACCGTAGCGCATCCAATTGAACAGGAATGCCTGGGTGGCTCAAGCTGGCAGTTTGAATCCCGTGTTGTGTTGATTGTTCCTTTATTGATTGTTCCGGAATTCCTCTAGCCGAAATTAGTACAGCACTGACTTTTAGGAGCTTGCGATATTATTGAGCTATATCGCTCAATTGTCAAACTCAAAATTCACTTTGTTTAGTAGAGGTAAAGATAATTTCGTAAATAATTTTGTAAGACACATCTCATGCCATTTGAACACAGGTTTAAATTCAATTCTTAAGTTACCCGAAATAATGTTATTCTGTAGAACTGATCGAAGTACCAAGCACATGAAAGTTCAGGTCAGTTTTTATTGTTATAGAACGATCACGGCGGTCCACTAGTCTACGGTACAGGAGTGAACTCTATCGTGATTGGCTTGATCTCAGCCTGCTTGGTCAAGGAGCGCTCTAACAAATGCTATGGCCCCTTCCTCTACACTAGCATCTTCAAAAACCGGCAGTTTATTTCCTGCGCTATTTATAAGGATGTTGAGTAAGTAGTAATTTGCAAGTTTGGCATTGGCATCGAATAATATTGTTTCAGTAGTGTTTCACATATCCCTGTTTTGCCCAGTTAGGTACCTACTAACATTATCATCATTTTATAAATGTTAACTATATAAGATCTTAAGTTATATCATTAAAATATCTCTTTTATATTTCAGACCTAAATGTAGAAGACAATTCAGATCTGGTGTGACACATTCAGAAAAGATTTTATCATGGAAGAATCATCCAGATGGGTAAGAATATTCAAAAATCCCGCATAACACTTTTGTTACGACTGTATGCCAAAGAAAAACATCGTATCTATGTAATATGCAGAGCTCACTTAGGAGTTTCACATGCCCACGTTTTGTTTTGGCAGTAACTAGTAGCATTTCATGCAGAGAGTACGTAAACACTTCACACGTAGTCTTCAGGGTTTAGGGTTAAAAAAGATTTAAAGATAAAAAATAAAGGGGTAGCAGGAAAAGCTGAGGACAAACAAATAATATAATCTAAACCTTCATTTATTTACAGACCAGCGAAAAACGAGCTCGAAATAGAAAAGAAAGCCGAGGTTGCAGAAACAAAAGAGGTTAAAGGAGCAGGCCAAGAAGCAGGTGTAGAAATTGTCCAACGAGCTCACGAACCGCCAGTCAACGCGAGTGGAGACAAAATATTCTCAGGCAGTGGTTTCATACTCCGAGCAACAAATGGAACCGTAGTAGCCAATGAAACTAAGAAAGGAGATTAGGTAGGATGTAGATTACGAATAAAATGATGATTAAATAAACTATTAGAAAAAATAACAGCTTTTTTAATTCAATTTAGATAAGATATAGGCGACCACGAACCGGTCGACGGAGTTTTGGGAGATCCACCCACCCATGCAATGGACAGAAAATATTGTAAAGCTGAAGCTGAAGAAGTCGGTGGTTGAAAAAGGACGGTTCGTCATGTAACTCTTTGGGGGAGGCCTATGTCCAGCTGTGGACTTTTACTGGCTGATGATGATGATATATATGGAAATATATGATATAAATAAAGATATATGAATATATTTAAGGAAATTTTCGTTAAATAAGGATAATGCGAAGAGCGAGGAATGGTTACTAAGTAATCTTGAACTAAGCGAGATGTAATTCTTATCGGAGGTTTAAAATATAGCTTTGGATATGTTATTTATATAATATTTTATAAACAAAGTATTTTGTTCTGGATAAGGCAAAGATTTTGTAGGGTCACGCTTCGCCATGAACAAGGTGTGGTGTACAGACAGAGGCAAAGGAGATGTAAAGTTTTAGTTGTCCTTGAAGCGGTTGCTATGTGATAAAATTTTCGACTTACCTACTTGGATTGGCAAACAATTTTTGCAATAAATGCACAATTAGCTTTTATAAATTAGTTTTATAATTGACAATTAATTCGACTTTCGGAAGTCTAAAATTAAATTCATTGAAGCGTTGCAGCAAAGAAAATTAGGCGTGAAATTGAACAACTCGTAACAAGATAGTGAATTAATTATAAAAGATCCTTCTGGGATCACCCTTTGTAGCAACATGTCGAACCTTTTGACGTTTTCATCTTTATTTCTTCTGATTGGTAAGTTTTTAAATTATGGATAAGCTGAAATAATGTTTTTGGTAGTCGTGTTTTCACAGGGTTGATAAAAATATTAAAAACATCTCGCCACCCTATTGCCTCATTTTCAGGATTCGCGCTGTGTAGGTATCGTGACTGCACTTGTTTAGTGCACAACAAAAATAGTTCGTCGCCAAGTAGGCTGCAGCAAAGGATACGAGCATCACAAAAAGTACCTAAACCAAATCATATTTCCTTCCATAGGCTCTATTTTAACAATTCCGACACAAGACACAAAGAAAACCGAACCTGACAAAAAAGAACCCGGAAAAAGCGACACGGTCAATGTAACGGAGAACGAAATAGCAGAAATAGCGGACGAAGGCTGGGAGTATGAAAACACGACTATAGTTGACACTAGGAGGATCCTATATAGCAAGAGAGTACAACCTGGCAAAAGACCCTACATGGTAAGATCTAAGAGACTTACTTAGTCTAGTTTCACGTACTTCTGATATCGATGTCAAAGTCAAAGTCAAAGTCAAAAGGCATTTATTTCAATAAAATCACTAGGATCACTTTGAAACGTCTTAGAAACGATGAAGGCTTCCATTAAATAAAATGACGTCACGAAAGCTCGACGCATCAAGCAAATTAATACATAGGTAGTTGTTAGATCGCTTATAAGTATCCAAACCAAAAATTAGATTAGATAATGAAGATGCAGCTACTGCAAGCATTTGGAAAAGAACCAAAGTCCAAAGAGATATAAAGAGAAAGAACAGAGAGAAAAAAATTAAGTTCTAGTTGTATATGTGGCAAAAATTGTATGGCACACATCGTGTCTAATGCTTACGCAAGGCTAAAGTATTTAGTTTCCATAACCTACCTTCCCCTTACATCAAAATTATCACAGCGATCCCATCAATCATAAGAACGTCCGCTATTACTATATTACTATGTATATACACAAGCTTCAAAGACAATTATATGGCGTGGTGCTATCATTCCTGAACTTTCTCCACAGGTCTACCTCCAACTCACGAAAGAATCAGCCAAAGCACACAAGTACCGCGGCTGGCTCTGCGGCGGAGTCATCGTCGACAAATTCTATGTCCTCACGTCAGCCGCTTGCGTTGAAGATGCCGATCACTTTTATATCGTCAGCGGGACCACCAAGTTTGTTGACAGCTTCGATTATAAGGACGACGAATGTGTCTGCAAGCATCGGCGAAGGGTGGTCTGGAAGTGTATTCCTAAGAGTAAGTTTATTTTAATCAGAAACACCATTTTTTTCAGAACTAGTTTAGCGCCATTAATCTTCTAAACTAAACACATAATAAAAAGAAAGATCAACAGCCACTGTTGGACATAGGCCTCCCACCCGATGGACGACACTGTGAAGGTTACGGGAAGTCAGTGGATGGAAAAGGCTCAAGACCGTTCGTTATGGAACTCTCTATATACAACGGTGGACTTCTGCAAGCTGATGATGATGATGAACCTTTATAGGTACTTATGGGTAAGAAGATGATGATTTAATATTAACTTTAATTTCCCAGACTACAAATTCGACTTCCAAGACAGCATCAAATGGTCGTCCAACGACATTGCCATCGTGAAGGTCGACAAACCGTTCAAAATGGGGGTGACTGAGAAGGGCTGCGAGTTCGCTACTGACCTTGTTTGCTACAACAACGTGAGCCGGGAGCTGGAAAAACCTGGGACGAAGGGCTATATCGCTGGATGGGGTAGTGGAAGTAACTTTAGAGAGGTTAGTTATTTCATTCCTGGTTTCATCTATGCAAGTTGATTCATAATATGCATACCATCCCGAAATAGGCTTTTTTTAGCGGAAACAAAATTTCAATTTTTCCTGAAATTTTAAATTTCCAGCTTATTTTCTTGATAGCATACATATGAATCACCTAGGTGATGATAAACGACAGTCGCCGTATGTAGACAGACAGGGTGGCTTTCGTTTATTTGCAACAGTTGGTTGGGTAAGAGACGAACGTCATCAGACAGCCTAGCAACTCTGAAAACACGAGGGTTGGCTACTAGCTATCAACTGACCTTCCTCGGATGTAAGAATTATGAATTTTCTAGGGTGTCTACCGTCGCCAGAACGGGCACAGACCCGAGAACGCGAAATGCCTGCAAGAGGCGAAGGTTTGCGTGATGGATAACGAGCAGTGTGCAAAGAAATGGGCACAACGGTTCCGCGACATCATCACCCAGTACATGATCTGCACTAAGGACGTTATGAGAAGGCTCAGTGAGATTTGTGACGTAAGTACTGCAGGATCAAGCTTCGCCTTATGATAGAATTTGGAAAGCTCTACCCTAACGGCTAAGCCAATTTTGAGTAGGTATA
This sequence comes from Anticlea derivata, assembly GCA_947579855.1. Taxonomy (NCBI): domain Eukaryota; kingdom Metazoa; phylum Arthropoda; class Insecta; order Lepidoptera; family Geometridae; genus Anticlea; species Anticlea derivata. The sequence continues at coordinate 4,878,065 of OX388279.1, read as the reverse complement.
TGTGATGTCAATCGCTTTTAAATCTATGGGGAAGCCTCTTCAGCAGTGAGCGACTTGTGGCTGAAATGATGATGATAAAATAACAGACCAAATAACTATATAGGTAGTCCCATTGTTTATCAAAATGAATGCATTGGTATATCGACTATTCACAGAAAAAATACGCCAACTGCACAGACGTGGAAACCCGCCGTCATCTAGAAGATACCGCTGAAAGCGCCTCGCAGACTTTCAACGTGGATCTCGGCAGGCATCTTAGAGATCCCGATGACTATACAGCAAGACGGTCTAGCCAGGGAGGATTTTGTGAAGTATGTAAACAAATAGATTCTAGCAGGATTTGTTTTACAAAAGCAGGGATTGACTTTCGGTCAAAACAACGACCAGTTTCGACTCCGAGCAACAAATGCAATGCATTGAATGAAAAAAAGAATATATTGGTTCAATAGTTTACGTCACTTTTATCATTTCAGAATGACCACGGAGGCCCTCTCATTGTTAAATACCAGGGGAAAGAGCGAGTGACAGGAGTCATATCCGCTTGCAAGATCGACCCTAAGTCTCACAGCTGCCACGGACCCTTCCTGTATACGTCTGTGTTCAAGAACAGGCAGTTCCTATCTTGCGCTATTCATAAGGACGTTGAGTAAGAGATTTGCACTTCGTTTTGGTTGCACGAGGAAATATCAGTAGGTACAGGTAGTTGTGTAAGTTTGACTTCTGTGACTTGGTCGCTAACTATTGGCCTCATACTCAAAGCCGCGTAACGGGCTAAAAAGAGCTATGCTACGAGTTTCACTGCATCATACGATCCGAAATGAGGAAATGCGGAGAAGGACCAATGGCGACCACGAACCGAACGACGCAATGTTGGAACATTGTGAAGGTTGCGGAATGTCGGTGGATGGAGAAGGCTCAAGACCATGGAAAGCATGGAACTCTTGAGGGAAGGCCTATGTTGAACAGTGGTCTTTATCAGACTGGTGATGTGTAAGTTTGGCTTTCTTAGCAAGACATGCTATATGTGTGTGACAGCCGGTTCACTATTAGTCACAAGAACCACTTCTTCTTTTTGTCGTGTCACTGATTCTTTCTTGGTCATCCTGTATCAGCGCAGTGACCAGGTTGAGGTATGGTGGCCCTGAAAAGGGCCTATGATCGTCGAAAGAATGAGTGAAGAACCACATAAAGACATGATAGTCTACGCCTAAGTTGACACTGTTTTTTTAATGTTCAGAGAGGACTGCCGAAGAGTGTTCAGAACGGGTATAACACACGAAGAAGTATCAGTCGATTGGCGAAATGTAGAGTAAGTCAATAACTTTAGAATCTAGGTGTCAGATCTGTCTCTATCAAACTTCTTCAAACTACAATATTCATTTGTTTAATAAAATCTCATGGATCATTTTGAAACGTTATAAATATAGTTGAATTTGTATTAAATCTAATCATAACGGTTTACATCGACGAGGCTATTCCAAAAGGGGCTTATTCTACAATCAATTGGTAAGAATTGAAAACACTATGCAAAAATCAGCTGTTTCGGGGTCAAATCAGTTCAAAATCCAATCTGCATGTAATAGTATTTATAGGTATTAATGTTTTATTAGTTTAAGATTATAGAAAGACCAAAAACAGCAGATATGAAAAAGTTCAGGATAATATTTTTTTCCCCTTTCGAGATAATAATATATTATTTGTATTGTGTAGTTAAATAAACTTAGAAGCCATGTGAATGAGTATCCAGATTTACTAAATTTTATCAAAGCTAATACCAAATGTAATTTTACAGCGAGGATGAAGATGATGACAAGAAGTAAGCAAACTTTTTAGTTATTTCGCCAAGCCTGCTCAAAAGTCTTATTTTATACTAGCTTGGGCCCGCGGCTTTGCTCGCGTGGTATATAAAAAGTGGCCTATATGCTAGGCAAAGAACTCTATCTATTCCAAGTTTCATGGAAATCGGTAGATCTGTTACGGCGTGATTGAACCACAAACATACAAATATCCTCACAAACTTTCGCATTTATAATATAAGGTAACTAGTAAGATTAATCATAAACATTTTGTGTTTTACAGGGAAGATAGGGATGATTCCGACAGGTATGCAAAGGTTTTGAATGAAAAGTATGGTGCAAAACTCCACAAACTAGCCACAACTGATGTTTGCGGTTCTGAAGGCTCTCCAGTTGCGCCAATCCAATTTCCATCATCTGTTGTGACTAGTTCAGGAGTAGGTAGGGCACAGCGAGATTTTCTCGTTCTGAATTGGAGCAGCCCGCCTGGGGAGGTACCTCCGCCTTACAGAAGATCGCAGCCAAATAACATTATTTGTTTCAAATAGTGTTGTGTTCCTGCGATGAGTAAGGTTGCCAGAGCTCTTTAGGGGGGGAGAGGGTTCGGGGTCGGCAACGCGTGCGTGATGCCTCTGGTATTGCAAGCGCTCATAGGCTACGGTAATCGCTTACCAATAGGTGGGCCATATGCTTGTTTGCCACCTCAGTAGTATAAAAAAAAAAAAAAATAGGTCCGTTTTAGAATGAAGGCGCATCACTTGTATGGCAATACTGACTAAATTTATTTGCTTTACAGTGATGAAGACAAGGACGTTCTCAGAGACAAGTAACACCACATTTATAATACCTACTTAATCACAAAATAAGAAACAACTTTCTCCAATTAAAAAATATATATAACACCCAGTCACATATGTAGTCTTGACCCCACACTAGAATTCCCTGTATCGTGGGTCAGAAACTACGAGTACCATGGTACCACAACACCCAGAACCGTAACAAATATTTGCAGTTCATGCAAACATTTGTCACGCAGCTGGAATCGAAACCACACCCCTTGCATCTCAAACGGGCAAACACGCGCTGGTCATTAGCCTTAGGCATGGTGTCCAAGAACGAATCAGACGACGCAACGATTGAACAAACAATTATTAATATTTTAAAATGTACAGTAGTTGTTCTACCAGTCGTCAAACCAGAAAAGAAATGGTTTTGATTTGATTTGCAGTGCGTTTGCATTCAAACCTTCTGATCGAATGGTTTTTTCCTTTAACAGTGAAGCAAAAGAGAAGAAGCAAAACGCTGCCGAAACCAAGAAGGAAAGTGAAAGTTCTAGCAGTGAAAGCGAAGAAGCAAAAACAACAACCGAACCAGAAAAAGAAAAAAAACATGAAACATCAGAAAAACATAAGAAGGAAAAGAAATCTAAGAAGAAACACTCTAAGAAGGGCAAAGAAGGCAAGAAAGATGAAGACCATAAGAGGAAGAAGAGAGATGATGTGATCTACGAGTCAAGTAGAGATGAGAATGTAAATGAACCAGAAGAAGATATATGACTTAATTAAAAATTCTTTGAATTATTTGAACTAGATCGTGTATTTTATTTTATTAACAAAGTTAGTTAGTTTAATTCACTTGAAAAAGCTCGTGGAACGATTCAAAATTATATCTACGCTAAATCTTTTATCATCATGAGCCTGCAGAAGTCCGCTGCTGGACATAGGCCTCGCCCAAAGAGTTCCATGATGAACGGTCTTGAGCCTTTTCCATCCACCGACTACCCACAACTTTAACAATATAGTCGGTCCATTGGATGATAGCCTTCAAACACTGCAGCCTGGTTCGTGGTCACCGATCGAGAACCTTTATTCCCTAACGGTTGTCGGTTCTGCGAGCAATATGGCCTGCCCACTGCCGCATCAACTTGCTAATTCTGAGAACTATGTCGGTGACCTTGGTTCTCCTACAAATTTCTTCATGTCAGATTTAATCACGTTGTGAAACTCCGAGCCTAGTTCTCTCCATAGCCCGCTGCGCAACTTTGAGCTTGTATATGAGGTCAAAAGTTACCGACCCAGTCTCAGTTTCATTATAATGTCATCACTAGTCTGATTGTGGACTTTCGTCTTGAGGCTTTGCGGTATCTGCGACGAGAAGATATGACGAAGTTTTCCAAACGCTGCGCATCCGAGTTGGATTCTGTTTGTCGATGTAACACTAAATCTATTCGTAGGTACCAATGAAACATTGAACAGATAAGATTTAAAAAAAACTTCGTTTCTGAAAAATGCTAAGGGAACTAAAGAAATACTAAAATCCAAAGTTTAAAATGAAAGTTTACTCATTAAAACTATAACTAAAGATACCATAACAACTGGTGGCTTTTGACTACTTAAAATACTTCATCAAAGTTTGTTCAATTCAACCAATGAACATACCTTAACACTTATCAACTGGTGGCTTCTGACTATTATCTAAGCAAGTTCTTCTTCTACCACAAGGTCCAATTTCAACAAGCACTTACAATCGCGATCTTTCTGGCAATTCTCGCCAGTCTGTACGCAGAGGCTCAGCTGCGCTTCGTAACGGCCTACGTGCGAGCCCGACAGTTCCAAGTCATCTACGTCGATTTGAAGGTCGTTGATTTTATAGGATCCCTGTAGAAATAAATACGGTCATAAATACGGAGAGAGAGAACTTGCGCCCTGAGTGTTCCGTACACGGGGTCAGAAAATCAAAATTCCAAGTGTAGGAACTGACAAACTTGTATTTTGCGGTCGCTCAAGTAGTTCATTGTATGATATTGACCGCAAATATAACTTTGTCTCGAATTTCCAATTTTACGGGTAAAAACATCAAAATTTCTAAATTTTAGACTTTGTCGTTAATTTATGTCAAAAGCTCTTGAGAAAAAAGGTCTTGACAGACAGACGGACACACAAACTGATCCGTTCCGTTTTTTCCAAATGAGGTACGGAACCCTAAAAGTAGGGAAACTTAAACCAACAGTCCCAACATAGGCCTTGCTTGATTCTTTCCTGGCCATCCTGTATCAGGTCATCGTCCAGGCTGAGGTATGGTACACGACGGCCATAGGCCCTGAAAAGGGCCTATGGCCGTCGTCGGTGAAAGAATCAGTGCAGTGAACTGTCGTGGACGTGTCATGTCACATTGTCTTCGAATTTTTAGGAAAATCCATTGGTACACGACCGGGATTCGAACCCACGACCTGTGGATCGCTCCACCACTCCACCAGTGTTCTCTAGGCCTGACGAACATGAAAGATAACGTATAGATACTTACAGGCTCAATAGGGCACGCTGTAGGCAGCTCTATGTATTTAAAGTGCTTCCGATATTCGCTGCTCTCATCTCCCAGTTCCTTGCAGAAGTCGCAAACAGAGTGGCTGAAGAGAACTTCGAAACTGCCCGACGCTTCCTTTAGAACGACTATATCTAGCTGAAAACCAAGATAATCCCTGTATGAAACTGATATCTAACTGAAAAACAAGATACCTAATCCCTGTATGAAACTGATATCTAACTGAAAAAAGATAATCCCTATATGAATGAAACTGGGTTGTATACGAGGACTCACTGAACCCTGATTTTGTGACATAGCATTTCATACAGTTGCTTTATGTCTGTCAAATGTATGAAATGACAGGTCACAATACCAGGGTTTAGTTAGTCCTCGGCTAAACCCATTTTCACAATAACAAGAAATTAAAAAAAAAAACGTTTTTTTAACTGTTATTATTTATAGCTATAGTGCTATGTCAAAGATAATAAGTACCTATAAGTAGATCATAAAAAAAGTTATAGTATTCATTACGACTCTACGATTTCGAGCAAAATCCAAGATACGATAGGATTTAAATACGACCCTTAAGGTGAGGGTTTAATTATTTTATGATTTTTGAATTGTTTTTTCTCAATAACCGCAAAACGCACAGTTTTGATTTTTATGACAAACATAACTTGAGCGTTTTATTTACGTAAATCCAAGACAGAAACGCGATTGGTAAAACTTTTCACGATAGATTTATTTTTTAAAGTTGGGTCCTCTGCAACAGTTTTTTCGAAAATACTCTGAGACTATCTAACAAAAATAACTTTCTTTTTTAATATTTTGTTAGACAATAGCATTGAGTACCTAAATCCAAGACACTTTTAAAAAAAATAGATAGTTTTTGAGATAATCGATATTTTCTTATATTTCGCTTACGTTGATTACTTTCGAGCGCCTTCTAACGCTTGCTATCTCTTTCCGCATTCAATTACAGTACATAGCGCTGTCACTTTCTTCACTTCGCCCACTCGACAATTTAATATGATTTTTGTATCCTCTTAAGCAATGCTCCAGGTGTCGCTGATGTCAATAGGCGATGGTAACCACTTACCATCAGGAGGGCAGTAAGCCTGTTTGCCTCAGTATAACATAAAAAAAAGTAATCGAAATTGGAACTGTTTTCAAGGACATTACTTACAATAGCATTTTCGTCCAATTTCTGCAAAAACACGATAGCACCGTGCAAAAATGAAATGCTCTCATTATATCTCTCCACGTTTATTTGCGAAGTGTCCATAAATTCTTGGCTTTGCTCGCCGAACGCGTAGATTGGTGAATCGATGTGGAGTACATATTTCACATCCACCTGTTGACATAGAAACGACTAGTTACCTACAATATCAGCGATATTTCCATATCATTCGTGCAAATTGTGGAATGAGGTTCCTTCAGAGGTTTTCCCGCTAACCTACAACATGAAGAGCTTTAAGAAAAATACAAAAATATTTCTCCAGGGCAGGCAACGCATTAGCAATACTCCAGGTGTTGCAGATGGCGACGGTAAACGCTTACCAACAGGTGGGCCGTAAGGCTGTTTGCCTACGTATAACATAAAAAAAACCATCCGATTTCTCATGAAATGGGATACAAACTCACCTGTGGTGCAATTGTGTAAGCGTAATGGCAATGAAGATCGAAGATGGCAACTTTGAGGGTAATTTTAACAATCTTAGCAACATTAGATAATCCCGTCAATAATCACATCTTATTCAAAGGACATGGGCAATCGTGGGCCCCAACCTGCAGTTATTTGATGAGTTAATTAATTCATTTCGTTAATTTTAAGTAGTAGTTTTAGTCATGAAAAGCTCTAAAGCAGTGGTGTTAGGTTAAACGGTAAAAATAGTCATTTCCGTGTTATTTTTATGCTACCTTCTTACTACGAACGCTTTTCTTCGATTGGTATAGTGCAGCGAAACAAAATCCTACCCGCAATCAATTGTTTTTGACTGTCACAATAAACCATTGTCATTTATGACTTTCATATTCCGTTTCAGTTTTTTAGTTTTTGAGTAAAAAATGGAAATTCATAATTATTGCCAATTGCACTATTGCTTGAGGCTCAAGATTCCGACGATTCCTGGTACAAGACCAGCCACCGGTAATCCTTAATACTGTCGCATCTTGGTTAACCACATCAGGTAAGTTTCTACATTTTCCTACGTAATAATATTACGTTATTTTACGATTCATGAAGCCTCAGGAGCTCCACACATCGAACGCGGTACGGTGCGGAAAAGAGTGCAGCGCTATTTGTTTAAAAGTTAAATGGCGACGCATCGCCCTGCCGTGTCTCTCCTTGTTTGGTGTGCATCATGTGCATGCATTCTCCTAAAGATGCATCATATAAAATTCGACAGCCGCAAAAAAGAGCATAACTAGTCTGAAAGGGGTTGCTAGTGATATAACTTTTTTATCAGTATATTTCATATGAGGTACCTAACTACAATGACAATAACTATTGTTTTTACAGATATTACAAAAATTACATTGGTGCAAAACGTTCCTGCAGAACAAGCTACCGTTAGACGGTTTGAACATCGAAGAGTGTGCCGTGGCTGTGGTTCTTCGGTCTTAAGAGCAAGATCGCATGTTATTAACACTTCAGAAGGGGCTATTATATCATCATGGTTATCAAATTCCAACAGTGAATGATAATAAATTGATAATGAAAAAGTTGTTAACTGCAGCTGTATATTTTGTTTATATATGTAAATGTTGATTTTTGTGTATTATTCAAGTAGTTTTTATTTTTTATTTTTATACATTTATCAATAATATAACAGTTGTAAATACCATTGGTTAATGCAAATCTGGAATAAAAATTGTATGTTTATTAAATATTTTTTTTTATTTAGAATTAATAGCTACTATCAGAGTATCATCCTTGATACTTTTTAATAACCATAATATAGGTAGGTACACATTGAATATGAAAAGACTTTTATCCCCAAGCATGGTAGACATCCTCCGATCTGAGAAGGTCCAGGCGTACAGGATTCTGTAATATCCTCCCTTTTCACGTAGATCTGTCAGTTTTTTAAACTAATAACAACATAGAATCGAAAATAAATATTGTAATGTTTAAAATAATAACATTTCGTACACTGTCAACCAGGTATTTTAAAAAACTTTAACGACCTATATCTCTTTACTCCGGCTGCTTTACAATAAAAGCCGCATATATTTGAAATCTACACTATTAGCACAATGTAAAATTGAAAGTTTCATTATTGCAGGATTAAAAAAAATCGGGGCCCTGGCTCCATACAAATTTGCCCAATCTCCTTTATCATAATAAAACATTATTTTAGTTTATATTTCAAGATTAGTTATTTTAGTATATTAGATTATTTTAGTTTATATTTCAAGAGTTTAGTTTACTTAGAGTCAAGAGTTTTGTTTTTGTTTTTCTTTCATTGAGCACTATTTAAGTTTATGTTAATTTAAAGTTTTTTTTTTGAGAATGCTATAGTGCACTTTTATTTTTATGGATATCAGACCCTGTTTTTATGAAGATATTTAATATAATTGGAAATATACATAATGTTTGTGTACTTTCAACAAATAAATAAATAAACATTCAAAACTTGAAAAGGGAAAACTTCAAGACCATAGCTTCTTCCATTTTATGTTTGAAAAACTTCAGATGTCGCTAAAATTGATAAAATCATCCTTATAATTGCGATCTTCATTACCATTTTGCTTACACAATATCCTGGCTGTCCACAATGACCAGGTTGAGGTATGGTGGCCCTGAAAAGTGCCTATAGCCCTAGTTTATTAGGAGCTAAGAATTATCAATGAAATTGTACAAACTTACCTCAGCAGGCCCTTGACAGTTGCAAAAGGCGAACAAACATACAAACAGTGGCACTAACATTTTGTCATATCAAATAATTCATATAGACACCATATTTTATACTGAGATGAACAGTCGCGTGCATCTGATAGCGTAATAGGAAATGTCTAACATTATTGTGATAAAATCTTGTAATTTTTAAAAACACGTAGAATACTAGTAACGATTTATGGGTTTTTAAACTGTATCCTACTAACACATTTAAAATTGACTTTATTCAGTGGAAATAAGGATCTTTTTGAAATAAATCCAAGATGGCAAATCGCTCACCGTTCGTACTCCGCTTTAGTGTTATTGCATCTACCTACCTAAGTAATTTTATTCTACAAAAGTACTAAATAAATGAATTTACCTATTACGTGGGTACTTATAAATTATAAACTCAAATACCTACATACAATCATAAAGCAACATCATACCCTCTTATTTAAAGTCAGTCACTAACTTTATCGGCTCGATGACTCTCGCCCAAAGGGGCGGACATACTTTTATCGAGCCGATAAAGTGAGGAGTGACTAAGATTATGAGAGTTAGTAAACAAATATTTCAAAGGAACTCTTAATGAAACAGCAAATATATAAAAAGTATAGAATTTAATTTTACCCTCAACCTACAAATGGCAAAATTTACAGTACAATCACAACATTAAGTTTTCAGTAACAACAATTATCAATGTTTACGTATAACGTGAAAATATTCTTAGAAACAAATACTTTTAGTATTCTCCGCATTGTAATGCAAATAACAGATAAAACGAAACGAAATGAAAGTGTTTAATAAATTTATTTAAAAAAAATACAAAACAAAGACTCAACCATGCTGCCTGCCCAACTCTAAATACAAATCTAAGAGCATTCGCTAACAAACTATAAATATAAAGTGCTTTAAAATACATAACTGAAGAATAACAATAACAAATCAAGCATAAATCCGGAAACCCACAGCGGGAGAGGTGTCATGTGATTTGTGTCAGTACAACACAATCCTAAACATACCCAATCTCAAAGCCAATAAGATCTTTAATTCCTTGCTAATTGAACTGTCGAAGGAGCCTTATAGAAGTAACACGGCGGGCGTAACGGGACCGCGCGATGCGTTGCCAAACGCTAGCGTTCGAAACAAGCCTAAACATACCCAATCTCAAAGCCAATAAGATCTATAATTCCCTGCTGTGTACAGTCATCCGTTATAAGCCCGCAGTGGGACAGGCACGCCGTCCCGTCCCGCGCGCTGTCCCGTCCCGCCCGCTGTGGGTTTGCGGCAATAAAAATCTGTGCGCGAGTGTACTGAGACTATTTTAAAAAAGTATGTAAAGCTATTATTATGCTGCTATTAAAACTAAAAATTTCAAAAAATATTATCTTCATATAAAACGTTACACACTAAGAGACCAATGCAATACGACCTAAAGATCGTTTAAATAGAATAATTAAAATATATTATCTTATTCTGTCAATAATATATTACTTTTCGAGTCTTAAATTAAATGTAACCTAATACTGAAAAAGTAACTTTGACATAACATAGACGGCTCAAATGTTTACACCAACATACTAGATATGTATCAACAATGAATTGACCCACGTTCACAGATCTAAAAACTTGTTTAGTTAAACAATAACAAAATGAGATATAATCAAAGTTGGCACAAACATACCACAACAAGACCAACGAAGACCCAAAACTCTCTTCCAAATTAATATAACCTTATCGCTAATCAAATCCTTCTAAATAATTTAAGACTTTGGGACTCCGCTCTCACAAGCACCTTAAAATTACTATAATAAAAATAGTTTAGTAGTTTTTTCTATTCTAAATACATACTACATAGCTTCTTTCGTTACAATGAATGGAAGAATGCAATATTCGCGTTAAAAAGACGAGAAATTGTTAATTTACTCGATATTAGATGTTAAATTATTACAAGTAAGTTCTAACTTTTAGACTAGAGAAAACTATAATATTCATAATAGATTCGATCACTCAATATTATGCTGGTTTGACACTGGGCGAGTCAATGGGCGAGCTTACGTCACTATGGGACGTTTATTTATTAGATAATTACGTTATAAAAAGGCAAAAAAAAATTGAGAAAGGAGGAATTTTGTTGTATGTGAATGCAACAAACATTAGAAAATCCAAGAATGATTAAACAGCGTAAGGATTTGCTGAGATTTAAAATTGGCGAAAGAAAATTGGCGGAGATATCGAGTAACACAACAAAAATATAGACGAATTGAGAAACTCCTCCTTTTTTGAAGTCGGTTAACAATCATATTGGATTCTTGAATTTTCATCGTATAATTAATTTAGCTAGGTATGATTATATTTATGATCCAATAGATTAAATGAATCCATTGAAAATTTCTTCTAGTATTTTGTAAACTCAGATTTAATTTTCATTCGTCTTACCTCAAACCAAAATAATTTGTATCATATAAATAAACTCCATATTACATATAAAAAAATCTTAAAAATATAATAATTGAATTTAATTGACGCTTAATCTTCCTTTGCTAGCTAGTCGACTAAGTTACTCGCACAATGACAACACAGCATCAAGCGCCGGCCTGTGCCAACGATAAGAAAAAAAAACCATAGAGCGAATAAAATTCGAACAACTAACTTAAATCGAGACTTCACGCTTCATAATCGGTTAAGAGTGCATGTGGATGACATTACTAAACTCGTTACATTAAATTAATTATCGAAGAAAAACCTTATTCATAATTTCCTTTCTAACATTTGAAAAAAAAAAGACAGAATGCAAACTGGATTATCTAAACGACCATTTAGCAGAATTATGTACCCCTATTACCAAGATAAGCCTCTATTACCAAACGATTACCAATTAGAACAAAAATCAAATACAGTTTTGATGTCATTCAAAAACTTTTTCTTCGTTGTTCAACTACCTACTGCTGGGCAAGTCTCCCACAATATTCCCGTTCCTGACAACCGCTGCTCAACTGGTTGTACCTAGGGGACCCATAGTCCATCTATCAGAATACTTTTTTATGTTATTTATTATTATGACCTGTGATGAAACTGAGGAGGACCGTCACGGCCACTTTTTTATGTTTTAATTTTATATATTCAGAAGAAACTATTCATCCACATTGAGTATTCTCGGTAAAAAGCAGTCGAGTTCACAATAGTCTAGATCTATGCACTAGATCCAGTAGCTGGAACAGTGAGAATGCGCATAGAGTTACCCAAGTGAAGATTTCATAGCCAAACTAAAAAAAAACAATATTTAAAAAGACTAGGTAACATTGAGTTTACTTTCGGCGCGTTTTAGGGTTAGCGCAGATGGACACAGTGGCGGCGAAGCGACTAATTCAATAAACACTTAAAACCTTATTTACTATGAGAAAATGGAACGTTGCAGAGGTGCAACGCGTGCGCGTCACTTCGAGCCTCTGTGATTTCTAATTCAGCCGTAGCAAGAAGTAAAAAAGTGAGTTTCAATTGTTTAGCTAATCAACCGCTCCGCCGCCACTCCACCACGCAAATAGCGAATTGACCAAAAACGAGCCAGCGCCCGTATTGTAATGTTATACTATAGACAAAAGAAATGAAGAAAAATGCGTCAAACCTACAAAGTTTCACATGAAGCTGTATAAATCATCTTAACGCATGGAGAGATTTATCTGAAACTTGGAACAAATACTCATAATAATGAAATACGGATTCTATGGTTTTTCAAAACTGTCCCTTTATATAAAGATACCACGCGAGAAAAGCCGCGGGCGTACGCTAGTCTAGAATAGATGTAATAAGGCCTTACAGTGCTATATTAGTTTTATAAGTAGGTAAGATATAACGAGTAGTAATACCAAACACATGCATAACTTATACAAGGGCCGGCGCAAAAAAATCTACCTTAAAACTATACAAATAAGAGTCGGAATGCGACAGGCGACCCGTCAGTCCGTGTGCAACCAAGCAATTCGTATGCGTGAAGAAAAATTTAATTCGTTTCAGTTTCGTAGCTTTTGCATCGGTCGCTTTGTTATTGCAGAATCAATGTTCTAGGGGCACCTCAACCTGTAATCAAAGAGATAGTTCAAACGGCATGCAATATATCATTGACATCATACTAATATTATAAAGGCCATGTCCACTAATGGTTTTTATTCATCAATAAATCGAATCAACGCAAATTGAATATATTCGGGTAGAAAACTCCAAATATTTATTTTCTACACAAAAAACTAAATTTTTAGAAGCCCCCATTTTTGGGAAAACAATTTTTCTAATTTCGCAGAAATTCGTACTTATGGTAGAATGTTTGGGGCTTTGTGGTTTGTGTGTTGATTGACTGTCGATCAGTTTCAATTTTATCGCAACTTGTGGCCCCAAACATTCTACCATAAGTATGAATTTCTGCGAAATTAGAAAAATTGTTTTCCCAAAAATGGGGGTTTCTAAAATTTTTTTATTTGTTAGAAAATAAATATTTGTAGTTCTCTACCCGAATATATTCAATTTGCGTTGATTCAATTTATTGATGAATAAAAAACCAGGCTCCATATAAAAAGCGGACAACGCCTTTGAAAGTTTGTGAGGATGTTTGTGGTTCAATCACACAGTAACGGCTCAACCGATATCGATGAAACTTGGAATAGATAGAGTTCTTTGCATAGAAAAGCGTATAGGCTGCTTTTTATCTAGGTACCACGAGAGAGAAACCGCGGTCCTACCTAACAAGTAGTGGTAGTAAGTAGTTTAAAATATGCTATTCTAGGTAAAGAACTTTATCTATTCGAAGTTTCAACGAATTCGGTTAGCCGTTACTAAACAACCTCACAAACTTTCGCATTTATAATATGATTAGAATGAACCTACAACATGAAGAGCTTCAAGAAAAATACAAAAAGATTTCTCCAGGACAGGCAACGCATTAGCAATGCTCTAGGTGTTGCAGATGTCAATAGTAACCGCTTACCATTGTGGTGGCCCCGGCTAAAGAATGGGCCCCTCCATATCTACCTATCCGCGGATGTCGTAAGAGGCGACTAAGGGAAAAAAGCTAGAGGATGGGCAGCAGCATCCCTCATTTTAACAACGATAGCTCTAACTGCGCTCGCCAACCCACATGCCCAGCGTGGTGAGTATGGGCAAATCCCCCCATATGATAGGAATTAGCTCTGTCAGTGGGAGAGGCCATGTTTAGCAGTGGACGTCGTATGGCTGAAATGATGATGATGACCATCAGGTGGGTCGTAAGCCAGTTTGCCTCCGGATAACATTAAAAAGAAATGATAGTAACGTACCTCGGGGTTGCGTGGCTCGGCAGCCGGCTTCTCCTGTCGCGGTGGTGCGGGTTCGATGGTCAGCAGGCGCGGCTTCTCCTCGGGCTCCTCGCCGCCGGCGCCCACGCCGCTGCCGCCAAGCGCCAGCTCCGCCAGCGACTGCAGGACGCTGTCGATGCTGATCGTAGCCGCGTTGTCGCCTTCACCCTGGGACAAAACATTTTTTTTTTATATTCCTGACCTATAACACAAGGTTGCCAGTGATGACTTATGGCACTGCGACTTGGTCGTTAACTATAGGCCTCATATATACAAGCTCAAAGTCCTGCAACGGGCTATGGAGAGAGCTATGCTCCGAGTTTCACTACGTGATAAGATCCGAAATGAGGGAATCCGTAGAAGAACCAAGGTCACCGACATAGCTCTAAGAATTAGCAAGTTGAAGTGGCAGTGGGCGGGCCATATAGCTCGCAGAACCGATAACCGTTGGGGAGTAAAGGTTCTCGAATGGCGACCACGAACCGGGCGACGCAGTGTTGGAAGGCCCCCCACCCGATGGACCGATGACATTGTAAAGGTTGCGGGAAGTCGGTGGATGGAAAGGCCTCAAGACCGTTCGTCGTGGAACTCTTTAGGGGAGGCCTATGTCCAGCAGGGGACTTCTACAGGCTGATGATGATGATGATGACCTAGTGTTATCATCATCCCAATGGAGCTAAAACAACTCACCCCAAAGAAAATCCTTCAGTTTTTAACAGCTGCTGGGCTTTGCGGTGAACTTTAAAGGCCCTGTAAAGGGGCTCCACAAATAAAGTGGCGATCACAAAGAAAAAAAAAAAAAAAAAAAAAAACGTTATCACGCATAAACCGCTGAACCGATTTTGATGAAATTTGGTATGAACCTAGCTTGGACCCTGAGGAAGGACATGGGATACTTTTTATCGGGTCGGGTACTGCACGAGCGAAGCATGCAGACAGCCACTAGTACCAAATAAATATATATTGCAGGAGATATTTGCAGTAACGTGATAGCATTTGTTGGAACATGGCTTCCTTCTACTTACTTTGAGAGGGCTGGGTTTCAAGAAGTGTAGGTAGCAGAATCCGCGGAAGCCCTGTTAAATAAAATCATATTTCATACATAATTATTCAATTAATCTTTTCAACATTCTATCCTACTAATATTATAAATGAGAAAGTTTGTGAGAATGTTTGGATATTAGTTATTCAATCACGCCGTGACGGCTCAACCGATTTCGTTGAAACTTGTAATAAAAAGAGGTCTTTGGCTTTTTACTTTTTATGCAGATACCACCGGCTATAATAGTCGTGATAATCAGCCTATCCATTGGTAACAGTCGAACTAAATCTATTTCGAAATTAGTCCCAACAAACAGACTCGCTGCGGGGGACTGTGCTTTATTAGAAAATAAAAATATTTTTATTGTCATAGGTGAAAAACATCATAAAAACTTATTTTTTTTAAATTTTATACAGAGGCAAACAGGCTTACGGCCCACCTGATGGTAAGCGGTTACCGTCGCCTATTGACATCTGCAACACCTGGAGCATTGCAAAGAGTATACTTCTAATCTAATCTAATTGTAAATGGGGGAATAAGATCTGCACTGACGTCCCGCGTTGGGGTGTATTGTCCATTGTCGCCCTGCTGACCTCACCCCAGCCAGCCCACCTCCTTAAAGTAACGGAGAAAGACCCTGGGTTGGTGGCAACATTGTTCGAGAATCCCCGTTGATGTTGTGGATGAAGAGGAGCAGGATCCGATCACCTCCTGCATTCCTGTTTTGAGTCTAGCTTTATTTGTGGCAGTGCAATTTAGTTCAACATGCTCCACTGTTTCCTCGTGCTGAAGACAGCCGCGACAGAGGCCACTGTCTTAGTATACTTAATAAATATACAAGCTATGGACTCGTCACTAGTTTTTTTCGTAACACACAATAATTAGAATACGGGTGGTGTCACTGAATCTTTCTTGGTTATCCTGTATTAGGTCATTGACCAGTTTAAGGTATTGTAACCCTGAAAAGGGCCGGTGAAAGGATTAAAGTGCGCCTGATAGAGACTCCTTCGTGCACTGTCATATGTCTTCGAATGTTTTGGTTCTAGGACATGCCAGTTTCCCCACGATGTTTTCCTTCATCGTTTGATAGTGATTTTAGCATACCTTCCAAACCATAATCTGTGGTTTGACTCCGCGTTCCGATAGAGCCTGCTTCAGATCGCGAACTCTGGTGTTTGGGCTGATGTTTGAAACCTGAAAATAAACAAACAAAATTAATTTAAATTTATTAACTAATGGTTCACCACGAACTGAAATTACTGAGAACACTCAATCAACAGTTCATGTTATATTGGTTTGTAAATGTTATTATTTTCGTTGCATATCAAAAACCAGAACATGCATAGCTTCACCTAGTTTTTAAGACGTTTCAAAGTGATCTTACTGATTTTATTGAAATAAAAGCCTTTTAACTTTGAATAGTTTTGGAATGTTTAAACAAAGCTCTTTTATATAACGCCCCTCATTTTCTGTAATTGTATAACTTTTTTGGAAAACCTCTTTTTGGCCCGCTTTATTTTGGCAACGATTTAACTCACATTCTTACCAGTAAATCTTGATAGTACATACGGTTACCTACTAATTGCAAGCAGATCGAATAGACGGTTCAAAAGTTATGCTCTAACAAAAAAACAACATCGATTCATCCAGCTGGTTTGAGAGATTTTCCCTCGCTTCGCTAGCTCGATTAATAAAGTTCAATCTACCTTGACGGAGAAATCGATGACGGGTCGCGGGCGCTTGTTCCTCCTCTTCTCAATCTTGCCCTTGTCCTTGCCTTCGCCGTCAATGGCTTCCTTGTCGGCTTTGCTGGCGGATTTGTGGCTGTTGCGACGGCGCTGTTGGCGGCGCGGCTTGGGTTTACCCTCCTCGCCTTCCGTTGTATTACCCTGGTGAACAAAAAAGGATAAGGTGTTAAATTCATAAGCAATAAGGTGCGTTTTTGCATGGTACGCTTGCTTCTGATAAGGGTTCAGTACAAAACAAAATAATTTTCTTGAAGTAAGGAAGGATATTCCCGGAATGATATTCACTGGCCTCATAGCTCAGATGGTAGTAACTCTGCCTTCTGCGCTAGAGGTCGCGGGTTCGATTCCCGCACAGGACAAACATTTTTGCGATTAACACAGATGTTTTTTCTGTGTCTGGGTGATAAATATTTATTTCTATTGTATTACTAGCGTTCATAGGCTACGGTAACAACATACCCATCAGGGGGGCCGTAAGCTTGTTTGCTACCTTAGTTGTATAAAAAAAACTATTATGTAGGTATATCAGAAATAATATGCTCACGGTGAGGCATAGAATGATGTATGTGGTGAGGTGCTGAAAGATTTTCACGGTGAAGTACAGAAGGATGTTTTCGGTGAAGAAAGTCCAGAAGCATCATCATGTGTTTCCTAATACCTATAATTTGGGTGTCCGTAAACTAAAAATAAATTTCAACTTTTCTTAATGCAGATCATATTTTTTCAAAATTGAGCCCGTAACTCCTAACATCACTTTTCGATTACTCTCACGGTTGCCGATTTCGCCTAAGTGGCCCTGAAAAAAAAACTCACATTTCACGGTTTACGCAGAAAGCCGTTCTCGGTTTACGCAGAAGGAGATTCACGGTGAAGTCCAGAAGCATGACTACATAGTGGAATGACTAAATAGAAGGCATTATTACCTCTCCCTCGCTCTGGCTCTTGTGCGAGCGAGTGCGCCTGCGCGTGCGGCGGCCGGCTCGCTGCGTGCTCCTGTCCTCGATGTCTGTGTCCACTTCCTTGAGGGTGCAAACTCGACCCGCACTAATAGGAAAATATATATTAAGAAATTATAAAAAAAACCTTACTTCTTTCTGCAAGCATGGTAAACAACCTCTCAGATCTCCAGGCGAAGTCGAATAGGGGTATTCAGAGGCACGTCCAAACACGTGCCCCATTTTGCAGTAGTGAGCTATGGGTACCTGACATGCAAGCCCATCGCCGCTTATGAGAATACTTATTGGTTTCCTCGCGATGTTTTCCGTCACTGCCATAAGCACGTGTTGATGCGAACTTAATTTTTTCGAATAGAATATAACCATACATAATTATATTCAGTTAATTTTGGACTTTTTCAATAACCAAGATTTTCAAAGCCTATACCATAGCCTTAGGCTCATATACTGACATTGTACTCAAGCGTGAATAGAGTCTCAATCATAGATTTTTTTGACAACTTTTCATTGAAAATCTTGAGTCTATAAACAAAACTTGGCCTTCCCTTTGGTAGTATAAGGGTGCATTTGTGGTGTTATGAAAATCACCGACATTATTATTAAAGGTACTTACAGCATTTCTATATCCCTCAGTTGTCCTAGAATAGGCATCATTCCGATGCGACGCGCGGACAGAAGATGCCACAGAATACCGACCGGGCGTTGACTCATGCGCTGCGTCTCTATCACCTTGAGATAAAGCATATTTTACTTTGGCAACTTTTTGTCACATTGTCATCATTTGAGCTGTTTTGGGGTCATATAAGTTCATACTCAATAAATCAGCAGTTTTAGGGAGCAAACTAAATAAAAAAAATTAAAGTATTGGTGTTTTTTATAGTATGAATCATATTTAAATATAGTTTAATTTATTTTTATATGTTAGACGGAGGCAAACAGACTTAGGGCCCACCGGATGGTAAGCGGTTACGGTTGCCTATTGACATCTGCAACACCTGGAGCATAGCTAATGCGTTTTCTATTATACAGAATTTAGTTAGAATATAATTTAGTAGATAATTTAACTTACTTGAGTTGGTGTGACGATAAGATCAATAGGCACATCGTGGGGCCCAAATAGCGCAGCTGGTAATGTGTCGAATACCTGGAAAACAAATATTTTTTATTCATTCGTTTCATAGTGATAGGGAAACGCAAAAAGGACCCACCAGCGCCTAGTTGCGGAAACTAGACCACACACCAAGTAGTGATAGGGAAGGAGGGAATATCCCCTAAAATGATCGACTCAATGCTTGCTTGTCGTGTCACTGATTCTTTCATGGTCTCCCTGTATCAGGTCAGTCATCAGGTTGAGGTATGGTGGCCCTGAAAAGGACCTATGACTGTCGGTGAAAGAATAAGTGTAATGAAAGGATTCAAGTGCGCCTCTTAGAGGCCCCTTTCGTACACATGTCACATGTCTACGAATGTTTTAGGTTATATAAGACATGCCACTTTCCTCACGATGTTTTCCTTCACCGATTTAAAGCAGTTAGTATAGCACACATAAATTTTGCGTCCATTGTTGGTGCACGACCAGGATTCGCACCCACAACCTGTGGATCGGATGGCAGGGCCACTACCACCACTGCTCTAACTCACGCGGCTCAGACAGTACTACTGCATATATAAACAATGAATTCATATTTCAAAAGAGCATTTTGAGAAAAGCATCTTTAAAAAACATAGGCCCTAAAGCCGTATGTTGCCTGATTCTTATATGCTTGGTCTGCGAGGCACGGGCGTAGCTTTATCTGGTTTCTAAGACGCTTCTAAGCTTGTGTTGTGAGAAACATTTACCTGACAATCATGGACAGTAGTGACTACAATGGTATCCGGCTTGATCGTCTTCATATGCATCATCAGGCCAAACTCCAAATCGCCATAACCTGGAAACATTGAATTATTAGTACTGAGGTAACTTGTTTAATTGAAAACTAAATAGAACTCAGATCACGTTGAGGCAAATAAACTTTGAAAATAGCATCTTTAGCATGTTCTAAATAATATCCAATCAACTACAAAGACATTGAAACTTTACCAAAAAATAAGAGCTAAAAGCTCACGTTGTATCGGTCTTAAAATGTTACTATTTTAGTTGTATCTCAAAAACCATATAGCCTAAAATAAAATATTAAAATCGTTTTGGAATGTATGAACAAAGCTCTTTCATAATGACAACCCACACAAAGTACCTATATATATATTTTTTTTTTCATTGTGCTTATTTGTCAGAGCTATTCAGAAATATATTATCCTACTATCCTACTTATATTATAAATGCGAAAAAGTTTGTGAGGATTTTTGGATGTTTGTTATTCAATCACGCAGTAACGGCTCAACCGATTTTGTTGAAACTTGGAACAGATAAAGTTCTTTACCTAGAATAGAATATAGGCTACTTTTTATGTAGGTATCTACCATGCGAGCGAAGCCGCGGGCGGAAGCTAGCTGTCTATACGCGCGGAAAAAAGATAGAAAGTAACTCACCCCGTCCTTTTCCAATGCGGTAACCCTCCTTCGACACGGCCACCGATCCCATCACCACCAGGTCCAGCATCACACTCTCTTCTATGCCTGAAAAGGTTGAATGACGAACCGAACCTAAGATACAGTCATTATCCTTATTCTAAACTTTCTCAAACTCACCTTTTATAACGTCTGTCCGAGAAATTCGTGAAACAAGAAAGTTAAATTGAAAATGTGTCTACGTTTTAAATAAATAAATAATACGCCGTACCTACTTGACTGGCAATGACAGTTTAGTGTAGGTACAATGAGAGGTGTCGGATTTTTTAAAAAAACATTTGTACCCGTTGCCATAAGCGCTTTTTACACAGATTCATTTCAAACACATATCGTTATATGTTGGGAGTCGATTATATACACTTTTTCGCAATTTGGCGTCGGATCTTGTAAGGACTTTACATTTTATTCAAGATGATTAAACAGCGGCATGTGGAAATTTCACTCACACAGAAAATGTTTTAGAAAAAAAGAAGAAAGAAAGAAAGAGCCTTTATTTGTCCCCAAAACAACATAGACAAAAAGATAAAAGTATAAAAAAAATAAAAACATGATAAATTAAATTATAGTAAAATTCAATTTTGGATGGTGTAGGCTTGCCCAGCACTGTACTATTCTCTCGGCATTGTCGACCTTATCCACAGGAAAGACATCGTCATCTGTGTGGAACGTGTGGAACTGGCTACGGATAGGAATCCTAGGCCGTTCTACATAAACCCGTTTTATACTTTGAACTCATATCATACAGTTCATTTAAGTAAAATTAAATACATACCAACAGGTTTGCCGTAAGTTTCCATCCCGTTTTTAGACACAGCTTTCTTGATGGCATTGATACCAGTCTCTCCCTCGGGCAGTTCCAAGCGACTGAGGAATCCGGTGGCCAAGCGGGGTACTGGCACGTACAGAGTCTTCTGTTTCTCGAGACATAGCACCCTGGGGAGGACATCGTATATCGGATTTTAAAGTTATAACCTAGGTACCGAACCGGACGACGAAGTGTTGGAAGGCCCGATGGACCGACGACATTGTGAGGGTTGCGGGAAGTCGGTGGATGGAGAAGGCTCAAGACCGTTCGTCGTGGCACTCTTTGGGGGAGGCCTATGTTCAGCAGTGGACTTCATCAGACTGATTTTGACTGATGCATGAAATTAGGTACACTAGGCTGTGGTAACTACCAAAAAACTTAAGGGCGAGTAGCGAATCTTGGCTGCTTGCTTGTCGTCTCACTGATTCATTCTTGGTCATCCTGCATTAGGTCAGTGTTGAGGTATGGAGGCCCTGAAGATGGCTTATGACCGTCGGTGAAAGAATCAGTGTGGTGAATGGAATTAAAGTCTAAGAGGCTCCTTTCGTGCACATCTTGGTGATGAAGTTCACAAGCTGTCCAAAAGGCATCGGGTGTGACTTCTCAACGAATGTCAGAATCACAAAACACCCGAATCTAGTACTAGTTATGAATGGTGTGCACCCATTTAGGGTGCACACCAATAATATTTACAGATGCCCGTAAATGGATAGCACAACAATATAGCTTTACGGGCATATAAGCTTACGCTGTAAACAAACGCCAGAGCAAGTACGCAATGTACTACGTGTTAGTTAATGTGTCAAGGTGACATTAGTTTTGTACTAAACAAAGATTCTGCTATTCTGTGGCCGGGACAGACTAACACCATCGGAAGTACAGAACCATGCAGCGGACGCCCATCGAATATTGATGCAACTACATACTTGCAAACGGTAAAGGAAAACATCTTGAAGAAACCTGTATAGCCTTGCGTACTGTCATTTTCATGACCTTCTTGGACCCTGTCCATGTTAACAGACATCACAGTATGACCAAGAAAGTACCAGTGAAACAACAAGCTAGCATCAAAACTATGGAAACTAGCGTGATTCGTTCGCGTGAAGTTATTTTCTAGCTTTTTTAACCCTTAAAGGAACTTGACCCGAAACTCTGCAGGGGCTGAACTGGGGGGTTCTAGCTGAAATTAATTACAAATCTCGAGGAGCTGTTAAGAGACAAACATATATTTGTGGATGATCGTACAATGAACTACGCAAGTGACAGCATAATAAAATTTAGTCACTTCTACACTTGGGATCTCGATTTTCCGACCCCGTGTAGGGTACGGAGCTACGGAGCCCTCAGGGCGCGAGTTCTACTGTCGTCTTTGTTGTTTAGGCTGAGCGTTAATTGTCAGTCATTCACGCAACAATATATTATGTCTAAATGTCCGATTTGACCCGAGATATTCAAACAAAATAAACTAGGTACAAGTTATTATGCACGAAAGTATCTACGTACTTACAATATAACTTTACCTAGTCCAAGCCTTGGCCGGGGCTATCGCTGTTACGAAACAGGGTCAGATTACACGCTATATAAAGTACATGTACATGACATGTAGGTATATACTAACTAGGTGTTTGTGGCATGTGCTGATATCCGTCGGTATACAAAGGGTATACAAGATCAAAGTCATGAAGTGATGTCATTTTGTAACTTAGGATTCGAATTAACTTAGATTTAACTGATCCTACTCAATACAAAGAATGAAATCATGCTGAATGCAGAATAATTCACTATAGCGTTACGCTTACGATACGATACCAAATCCCACTAATATTAATGCGAAAGTTTGTGAGGATGTTTAGATGTTTGTGGTTCAATCACGCCCAAACGGCCGAACGGGACGATAGATTATAGTCTGGAATAGCATATAGGCTTCTGTTTATCTTCTAGGTATCACGCGCACGAAGCCGCGCGCGGAAGCTAGTGTCAAATATTGGTCGGTAAAAATAAAAAGATTTCAAGCATCGCCAACGTCATTGGCTGATATTTGACTTTACTATCGTATAGTGAGCGTAACGCTCGCTATCGTGAATGATTCGTGCTTGGGGCACTGCACCTTATCTACTAACATAGGTATGTAAGGACAGTTATAAGGGAAAGAAATACTAACACGGCGCGACTTATTTTTTGTAAAATTCCCGCGAGAATAACAAGTCAATCACATCTCATAAAAAAATGTTTGTCTTTGTACAGCCGGTTCGTATCCCGTTAAGTGAATTATAATTTGAAATCCATGTTTTTATAGTCGGCCATCTCTTTCCATTAAATGAATTTAATGAATTAATTGCAAATATTTGAAAATTTTCAAGGGAATACATTTCAAATGCGCTTTTACTAATAAAATTCACATAACTTGCTAATCACTACATATTACAAAACAAAGTCCCCCCTATCTGTCTGAACGCGATAAACTCAAAACCTACTGAACTGATTTCCATACGGTTTTCACCAATGAACGTTCTGATTCATGAGGAAGTTTTAGGTGTTATAATTCATTAAGGTTTTGTATAAATTGACCGAAATATGGGCTATGGAGAGAGCCATGCTAGGAGTTTCACTACGTGATAAGATCCGAAATGAGGAAATTCGTAGAAGAACCAAGGTTACCGACATAGCTCTCAGAATTAGCAAGTTGAAGTGGCAGTGGGCAGGCCATATAGCTCGCAGAACCGATAACCGTTGGGGAGTAAAGGTTCTCGAATGGCGACCACGAACCGGGCGACGCAGTGTTGGAAGGCCCCCACCCGATGGACCGACGACATTGTGAAGGTTGCGGGAAGTCGGTGGATGGAGAAGGCTCAAGACCGTTCGTCGTGGAACTCTATAGGGGAGGCCTATGTCCAGCAGTGGACTTCTACAGGCTGGTGATGATGATGATGACCGAAATATGACGATGATTGTTGAAGATGTCGGAAAAAAACATGCCGACTGGGATCTTTACTGCGACCATGTCTGGCAACATGCACTGATTGTAGACTTTCGTCTTGAGGCTCTGTGGTGTCGACGATAAGATAATATTATGATAGAGTTTCCCAAACACTGCCGAGTTAGATTCGTCAGTTGACCTTTTTGTCGAAGTCGGACCTACCTAGTCGAATCGTCTGATCCAAATAGTCATAGTGGTCTATAACTTGGATGGTATCGTTCCAACACGCACCGGCATAAAATTATAGTAGACGATTATATCAAACAGCGATAGCTTTGTTACGTACGTAACTAGAGCTGATTCGATACTAGTAGAATGTAAGTTATCCAATATAAATTGTTCTCGAATGAAAATCTTGAGAAGAATTTTATTGTACACGTAAATTTTAATGAATGAAATATTTATCGCGCTACATCTTCCGCAACATTCAAGTCTGCTTTCACCGTATTGTATTTTCCACTTCTTCTTGTCGTGTCACTGATTCTTTCTGGGTCATCCTGTACTAGGTCAGTGACCAGGTTGAGGCATGGTGAAAAGGGTCTACTGCCTATGGTATCCTGGTCTATGGTTTCCGAAATAAGAGCATTTTAGTTTTTCTCTAAACCTCCGTTTTGTTCCCGTTAAGATTTTTTTTAAATCCCTTATTATCATAAGTATCAAAACAAACCCACCCTCCAAATTTCAAGTCTCTAGAACCAGCGGCTTATGCGGTTTAGGCTGTGCGTTGTCTATGACAGCCAGTCATTCAGGACGTTCGTTGGTTCCCATTTATATTACTGAAAAAGTTACGACATATTACAGGCGGATGGTATTTATTTTATGGCTTTCCTGTTCACTACAGAATCAACTATGATAACCATCTTCCTGCTCTTGTCCCACATTATGCGAGGTCCATACAAATATATTTTTCTACAATCCCAATACAATCCCATAACAACTAACAACAGTCATCTCACTCCATTCTAAACTGATGTTACAATCAAGCATACGACCCACCTGTTGGTAAGCGGTTACCGTAGCCTATGAGCGCAATACCAGAGGCATCACGCACGCGTTGCCAACCCCGAACCCCCCTCCCCCTAAAGAGCTCTGGCAACCTTACTCACCGCAGGAACACAACACTATTTGAAACAAATAATGTTATTTGGCTGCGATCTTCTGTAAGGCGGAGGTACCTCCCCAGGCGGGCTGCTCCAATTCAGAACGAGAAAATCTCGCTATGCCCTACCTCCTCCTAAAATCTATTCATAATCGATCATCTTTTCTTTGGATTTGTCTACATTAATATCCTCGTTCCTGTTGTAGTATTAAATAAATCATCATCATTTCAGCAGAAGCACGCCCACAGCTGAACATTGCCTCCCCCGAAGATTTCTAGAGCTTCCTATCATGTGGGGGGGATTTCCTTATACCACGCTGTGCATGCGGGTTGGCGAGCGCAGTTAGAGCTATCTTTGTGAAAATAGGAGACGCTGCTGCCCATCCCTAGCTATTTTTACGACATCCACAGGAAGGTAGTCATGGAGGGGCATGTTCTTCAACCGGGGCCACCAAGAATTGCAAAAAACGCATTAAACAAATCGCCAATTATATGTATTTTTTAATGTTTTACTGTTTGACTGGCCTCATAGCTCAGTTAGTAGTAACTCTGCCTTCTGCGCTAGAGGTCGCGGGTTCGATCCCCGCACTGGACAAACATTAGTGTGATGAACACAGATGTTTGTTCTGTGTCTGGGTGTTAAATATTTATCTATTATATATACCAGTCTCTGGTACCCATAGTACAGGCTATGCCTAGTTTGGGATCAGTTGACCGAGTGAATAAAAAAAAAAAAGAAATGTTTTCATGATTTGTTCCAACAAAGGTCCGATTCGTAAAGAAAGTGCAATTTATGTAAGCCTAGCGTTATAAAACGTTCAATATGACCTGTATTGCCCAAGAAATCGGCCATGGCTTGCGCAATGCTCGGGTAATCATCGGCAGTTATTTCTGTAAGCATGTTTTAAATCTATTTATATTATTTTTTATTGTTTTATAGACTTTTACCTAATACTACTTGTAGCCAAGCGCGGGTTTTGATATGATCTGGTTTAGTAATCATCATTCATCATCATTTCTTCCGTAGGACGAAATGATGATGAATGATGTCCTACCTTTTTACTAATACAATCCTAATGTGAAAATTGCATTCCAATCCGTTCAGTGGTTGCGGCGTCAAAAAGTAAAAAACATCGTCAGATCCACCTACTTCTTTACTTTCCACATTTAAAATATTAGTGGGCGGTATACAAATAATTTAAGACCTATTGTATATAATGCTCTTTATGGCACGACAGACGATTGTGTCCAATAGGTACAATCCCAATGTAATAACTGTTATAGTGTGGATAGATATAGATATACAGAGGCATGAAAAACCACTAAAGTACCGCACATTCCTTACTGCACTATGGCTGGTTTATTGCAAAATGAATAAAACGCCGTATACTTTTTCAAAGAGTAGAAAGCTGTTCAAATAATCGAGTAAGACTGGATGTGTGGATTATCGCGTCTTTTACGAGATCTGAAGACGATTTGTGGGTACAATTAGCAACAAAATAACTAAAACTTTACGTTTTTTTTGGACTATCTGTTATCAGAGGTAAGATCCGCTGCTGAACTGGAAATAATACCGAACAGCCACATACATAGTCCTGACGCTACCCTAGGAATAAGAAACTACGAGTACCATGGTACCACAACACCGAACAAATATTTGCAGATCAAGCTTCAAAATGCAGATTATCGGTTTAGGTGATTACGGAAACTCGTCAGAGATTTATTTTATTAGACATTGTAATCATATTTGCAACTAGCTTCTAGCCTATATGCTATTATAGCTAAAGAACTCTATCTATTCCAAATTTCACCGAAATCGGATAAGCCGTTACGGCGTGATTGAACCACAAACATCCTCACAAACTTTACCATTCATAATAATACCTAGTAGGATTATTGTAGAGAAACGCCACTAAAATTGGCCAACAAATCTAGCGGAAGCAATTTGGTTACCTACATTACATAGGTCAAATAAGGTCATTGGCCGATAGTAACAATCGGTCATAGCTAGACAGAGACAGAGCTACCTCAAAGAAAAGGTGAAAAGTGTTCAGCTACCGAGCTCGATTGTACATTCTCGAGTAAAAAAAAAGTAAAAGTGCGAATTTCAGTTCAACGACCGCGACTATGCGAGACAAAAATACAGTCGCTAATCGCGCCAATCTATCTATAGTCAGTAGGTGTATCTATAGATAGACAAGGTGTAAATAGGTTTGCTAGTTTGAAGGTGGGCACTGGACCTAGACAAGAGCGTTCGTATAAACTGTCATGCATTTGATAGTTATGTCATGCGCGCACGCACTATACAACATCTTTGTGATAGGAAACGTGTTTTGAAACTCAAAGTAACTCAACTCTTGAAACTTGAAACTCAAAACTAAAATCACTTGAAACTCAAGTGATTTTACGCAGGGTTACTTTTAACTAACGAGGACAGGCAGTAAAACAGAATGTTTACACACATAGATATAACATTAAAATATTGAGCGGGTACAACATAAAACATAACTAACCGAAAAAAAAAGAGAAGATTTCCGTCATGTTGTATGAGGAGGTAGATGAGCTTTGGTACCACCATAATTTATTGGTAAATAGATGTACAACTATATACAAAGTGGTTCAGATGTATACTATCCTGAAAGTCGTAGACGTACATAATTGCAATTATATATGACATTGTGGAATCATAAACGCAATAATGTCCGTTCAATAATTCCGGTGGATGGAGAAGGCTCAATACTTTCGTCGTGGAGAGGCCTACGTTCAGCAGTGAACTTCTTCAGGCTGATGACGATGACAATGCCGCTATACGAAGTACCAAACAATCATAACATCAGGAGAAACTCACCTCACGGGTTCCTGTGGTTTCTCAGGGTTAACCTTCACGGTCACGGCGTTCTTGAACAGGTCCAGCTCCGCCAGTCTATCAGCCGCCTCCTGCGCCCCCTTGAAGTTCGGGATACGGTTGTAGACGGGACGCGGGAACATGGCGAGGCCGTTCGACTCGAGGTGGCGCCATACCTTGAGGCGGAAGTACTGCTTGTTGATCACTTCCGGCTTCTTGGCTGTAAGGAGAGCACGATTAAAAATGAATGATTTATAAACAGACGATATCCGTTGGGGAATAAAGGTTCTCGAATGCGACCACGCAGTGTTGAAAAGGCTCCACCCGACGCGACGGGCCGACAGACGACATTGGTAAGGTTGCGGGAGGGTTGAAGTTTGAAATAGACGGTGGCACTAACAAAAGGGGGCCTAATTAGTTAGGCTCTGTTGGTAGATAGCAACTATCTTGGCTTATTTTAGTTAGTTCCATTTGGGAATAGTTTGGTCTGATTCAGTCCTCATAGTTCTAAACTTTTTGTGAATGCATTAGGCAAGTCAGAAAAAAAAATATGACACATTTCTTTGTGTGTTAAAACCTTTTTAAGGAACACATTTTTTACAGTATTATTTTATACAGGTATGCTCTCTATGCAGGTATTATCATTATCTTGATTAGTTACCTACTTGGATGAACCAAGGTCATTGATCACTCTCGGTTAGTATGCACAATAACACACTAAGCGAAGAGTAAAGAGTAAAAAAAAATAACTAGGCTGTGAACTCTAACTTACTGGTATCCTTCATTTAATAGCACATTATTTTTTTTAATGGCACGTGAGTGGTTTTGAACCCACGATTTTCGATTTAATGAGGCACCTGCCACTAGGCTAGCCCAGTTTAATCACAGAGTTTGGATTATTATTAATGTTAAAACCATTTATGTTATTGGGATTTAAAATGTTTGCTCCATTGCTTGGTGTATTGGTGTGTTGTGTGTGTGTGTAGTCACAGTACTATTCAGTCTATGGTAGTGTGCTGATATCTAGCACCTGTTCATACAAACATTGTTTACTCAGAACAAATACCTTGTTATTTGGAATTTGATTGATACGAAACTGGGTCTTCTATTATTTGATAGCCAAAAACTTAAAAATTACAGCAACTTAAAATCCTAATCAGATTTTTTTTAAATACATTTTCAGGGAATTTTATTATCCAACAATATCAGTTCCATTGTGCCTTCCATATCTGATTCCTATCACCAAGGCATTTGCTTGAACCAGCCTTAAAGTGGACTGATAAATTATGTTAGACACATCCGAGGTGTAGACATAAATATATGGAAATACTTGGAAGCACCTTAAAATAATGCTATAACAAGATTCCGCAGGAGCCTTTGCTAGCACCCTTAAAATAAACCTATTTCTATCTGGCTCGTTAACTATATCCATGAAAATCACACCAATCAATTGCTCTGAAAATCTAATCTGCTGGGTGAAAACAGGACAAACAAACATACTTTCACCTTACAACATTAGTAAGGATTAGTTTAATTGTAATGTAGATTAGTATCTACTCATTTTAATTTATTATCAAAATAGGTTTTGATAGATAAGCACATAAAGACAGTAAAAAATCACAGAGATAAGCAGACCTAAATATGTTACTATTTTGTTTATTGCATAAATAGAAGCACTGTTAAATGCCTAAGAATGATCATGATTATTCTTAGGCATTCATAGCATTTGGGATTCAGACCCGAGTTGGTAGTGAAAGGGACACTCCAGGTTTTTCTAAATTACACCAGAGCATCTAGTCGAAGGAACATGTGACCCAAAATCTGGCTCTGAATAAGCTTAGCAGGTCAGCATTGCCATCCAGCATCCTAATGCCACCAGCATATTTGGGATGCTTCCGGGACGGTGATCTGCATCAGTGAAGCTATGTAGATTATTTGCAATGGTATATATTTTTTGTACATAAACTTGTATTCATTTACAACTATTAAAAATATAGAATCTTGCTAAAAATTCAATAAGACGCAGCTAGGTAAGTCATCAATCATCATCATTTCAGCCATAGGACATCCACCGCAGAACACAGGCCTTCCCAGGCCAGATTTCCAGATTGTCTTTCAACCGAGTGTTTTCCCCACACTTACTACACTGGGTACACGAGTAGGCGAGCACAGTTAGAGCTATTGTTGTTAAAATAGGGGATGCTGCTGCTTATCCCCTAGCTTTTGTTCCCTCAGTGGCCTTTTACAACATCTAAAAGTAGTTTGATATGGAGGAGCCTATTCTTCAGCTGAACCCATCACCGCCACAAGGTAGGTAGATGGTTGAAATAGTTAACAATCTTAAATAGGTATGTATGTATATGTAGTTGATGTATTTTCATGTTTATCAATGTAAGGTGGTACTGTAATTGGTATCTTACTGAATGAGTCAGATTTTGATATTTTCTGGCTAAATGTGGGTAGTTAAACAAGTAAAAAATCATAGATCCAAAAAGGTTCCGACTGTTAATGCGTTACCTAGTTAATACTAGACATTTGCCTTGAGACCTTCATACAGAGTGATGAGTCAATGCAAATATAGAAAATCTAAAATGACCTCACACCTGTGGAAGGAAATGTGAACTTCACATTGAAAAATCATTAAAGTTATAGAGACTATAGGATATTTCAACAGTAGCTAAGTAAACAACAACAATAACGAGTTAACCGCGTTTTACAACGTGAAGTGAAGCGAATGATAAATGAAATGCATTTTTACCAAAAGAGGTGGGCAGCTCGTGAGGTGACTCATTTTTCACACTCCAATTATCCTACCCACTAGATTCAATAATTATAAGCAGAGGTAACCACCCAAATCGCCGCAAACGATGCACGAAACAATAGAGCTGAAGTGAAATTAGATAAAATTATTCCTATTTTATCGCGTCGCACTTTGAAGCGAATGAAATAAGATTGGTCGGCAAATACAATGCGGGTACTTGAAAAAACATGTGCTGGACCTAAGTATCTTAGCTAAATGTGTTTTATAGCATATTTACAGATATTCTTCTCGTTAATCATCAGGAAAATTATAAAATAGCGATTATTTCTACAAGAAAATTGACAACACAAGCAAGGGAACTTACCATTTTCGATGGAAGCTGGGTTTTCGTCTCCGTTCTGCATTTTAGGTATTTTCTGCAATCGGGAGGAATATTTAGAGTAATTTCGACGATCTACACCATCAAAATTTATTAGGAAATAAATTATTTCTCTCTCCGCCGGACAGACAGGACCGTCACACACAAAAATAGAACGCGAATTTTGTAAAATAAAATAGGTTTTGCCAACAGAATAAACTCAACTTATAGTGATGCGCTATGTTCAACAACATGTAAGTGAAACTATTAGTCGATGTAGATCCATTTGAACAAATAATCGAATCTCATTTTTACACATACTTATTACACAGCGTATGACTAGCCAAGTAGAGGCTAACTAAATAAATGGGAAAATGGGTGAAATCGGGTTGCAGACCATATCGTTGTTCATACATATACACAGCATAGTTATTCAAGTCCTCAATGACAAAGTTACGAGGTTGCTTTTATTTTTTATTTTATGGACTATTTGTCTGCAATAAAGATTATTATTATTATATTATTATTTTATAGTTTTCTTTTTTTGCATGCAACTTTGAGCACACTTTATGAGACTCAGACCAAAAGAGAAGTTCTTGGTCTCTGGGCTGAAACTATTTTCTGCCTGCTGAATCGGAACTTCTATTGACATCACTAGACCTTCATGATCAGTTCAGACAACATTACAAGAAAAATACCTTAAAACCGAACAATTACAGCGGGAATTTTAAAAAAATTATGTGATGTAGCCGGCAATGAGATTTTATGTTACTAGGTGGCCGGTGTGTGGCCTTTTCTCGGCCATTATCCATATATTTCTTGAACCACAAAATACTATACCTACTCTCTAGATTGACTTATTGCAGGAAAACCTAGTAAGAAAAAACCAGTGACATGAACGAACGAACCTAATGGTAGTATAGGTTTGTTCTGTATTCTGAGTAGTATTATAGTTTATTGTGCATACCTAAGCATAGGTATTAGGTACTATGAAATATAAAATGAAACAAGTAAAGTAACTAACTTGCAAGTAACATAAAATAAACGTTTAATAAATACTAAAAGCTCAAAAATAATACAGTTTCATAATAAAATTCTTATGAATAAATTGATTTATCTTATAGTCTGGGACATGTGCAGCGGAGTCAGCATGAGCTCAAAAGCGGCGTCTTTAAGATTAGCGCCGCGTAAATTTGCTTCGTGGAGGTCGCTTCCAGAGAGATCACAGCTCTGAAACAATGAGAATAACGCATTATTAAATGTCCGTAGAAAATTATCAAAGCAAGGTGATGAATGACCAAGGAAATGTCGAAATGCCTGTTGGCGTTTAACAATAGCTTTGTAAAAATGAAAAAATTGGGCGTTTGCCACGCGAAATCGAATGTTTGGGCTTGCCCCTGACTACCCCTCCTCAAGATCATAATGAGCATGGATAGGCTACCTAGAAATTTACGGGGATGTTTAACATTGTTTGGGTCTACTACGTATACATTTATTCCAAAATGATTTTACCTACATACTTTATGAATGACTAGCTTCCGTTTGGTACCTACATAATAAGTTCTCTAAAGAACTTTATCTAGTCCAAGTTTTAACGACTTTAACTTTGATATAGTGGCGGATAGTCCTAAGCTACACTTTCCGGTGCGTGGTCCCCACTCTTTGGTCTCTAGGGGTCCTACCGTGACGTCTTGTTGCCAAATGAGAGTGTGCTAAAGCTTTCGACTATGACCTATAAATCTTTAAGACGGTGATGGTATAGGGCAAGGTGTGCTATTGCATAAGCGAAATGGTAATGAACTTCGCAATTATGAGGATGATTTTACAAATTTTAGCGACATCTTGTAAACATTGGAACGTTTTGAATGTGCTAGGACTGTTAAAATTACCCTCAAAGTTACGAACTTCATTGCCATCACGCTTACACAATTGCACCACAGGTCTTACTTTACTTGCCTCTAGATCAGCTCCGGCTAATACAGCCGTTCTTAGATCACAGTTCTGCAGGTTGGCATTCTTCAGGGTAGCTACCCGTAGGTTCACGCCCGCCATGTTACTACCTTCCAGGTTACAACCTGAAAACAAATATAAGTTTTATAGACTTGAAAGCGGGACTGCATAAATTTATTTATTTTATTTTGTTATTTATGAAAGGTACACTATTTTTACAGGGGCACCTAATACAATAGTGTACCTACTTATTAATATAATTAAATGATTCTCATCTGCAGTAATGCAACTTTATATTCATAAGCGAAGATGAATAGCTGTTTAGAGCACAATAGATCCGCACCCCGTAACGTGATGCTTTGATCGCGACGACGCTCCAGCGACCCCAGTCTTACTAGGGGGGGTTCTAACCCCCCCTAGTAAGACTAGACTAGCCTCTTGGCTAGGGGGATAGGGTAATCCACGAGACACGCGTCTGTTCGAGACACCTAAGACGTGTGTAATTTACTTCTCGTTTTATTACACTCTCAACATTTTCTGAACAGCAGAATTGAGTGCCTTGTATTTTTATTTTATTGGTGATGGTTAGGCGTTTCTCCACTATCTCACTTTTGCAACTGAGATGCGGCCTAAGATGAAGCACGCTTTACCAGAACTTATTCACTCTCAGATTTGAAGACTCCTAGATTGTACTCTTCCGGGAAAACAGACAGGCAGATCGTTCCACTCTTTGCCAGTACTTATAATAAAAGTAAAGCATAAACGTTTGGTTCTTTGTACTTTTATGCAGGTTTTTCATTACCTTTCAGATTGACGCCTTCCAAGATAGCTCTAATTCCAGTGGGATCCTCCATATTGCATCCCTTTAAATTGGCACCTGGAACAAAATTATTAACAAGTCATTAAGAGCCAAGTCAGATGGTTATTTGTGTTTAAAGTGTTTAACCCACACTAAGGCAATACTTAGCCGTGGTGGCTCCACCCGGAGACTAGGCCCCTCCATATCTACCTACTCGTGGCTGTCGGAAGAGGCGAATAAGGGAAAAAAGCTGGGATGGGCTGCAGCATTCCCTATTTTCACAAAGATCTAACTGCGCTCACCTACCCGCATGCTCAGCGTGGTGTGGTATAGGAATTCGCTCTATTGTGAAGGCATTGAAATAATGAAGGTAATACATATTTATCCCAAAAATTATCCGCTCAAGAGGAGATTTAAATCGAACCTATACTCATAAAATCTT
Source organism: Anticlea derivata (assembly GCA_947579855.1). Classification (NCBI taxonomy): domain Eukaryota; kingdom Metazoa; phylum Arthropoda; class Insecta; order Lepidoptera; family Geometridae; genus Anticlea; species Anticlea derivata. Next base: position 4,843,409 of record OX388279.1, on the reverse strand, counting down.
TGGTATTACAGTACAGTAAGTAGTACAAGCTACTTATACAACAATTATTGGCTAGAATACTTACCCTCAAAATTGGCACAAAGAGCTTTGACTCCCAACAGCTGTGTTCCTTCTAGATTAGCATGAGACAGATCAGCTCGTTCTAGACAGCAGTGAGACAGGTTTGCACCACTCAAGTTGCAACGGGAGAGGCAGGCATACTGGAAATAATAAAAAAGTTTCTTTTAGGTTCTTATATTTAGCTAGTTAACTATTCTAGCTTCTATTACTTCTTTAACCATATTCTATTCTATTTTCAGCGGTTTTTATCCCACTGCTGGGCAAAGGCCTCCCCCCATTCCCTCCACACTTCACGATCCTGTGCAACGTCAACGTCGTTAACAATAACTTCACTTATTTGTAAAATATTTGATAATAAAGAGCAAGTCATGAAACCAGGTGTGTAAGTACTTATGTGGATGGATATAGGAGTACAGGAAGATGGAAAGCCACAGTGGGTGGATGCAGACTGAGAATCTTCTTATTGTCGTGTCACTGATTCTTTCTTGGCCATCCTGTATTTGGTCAGCGGCCAGGTTGGGTCTGTCGGTGATGTCATTGATTTTTATCAGTGTTGTGAAAGGATTAAAGTGCACCTCTTTGGAGGCTCCTTTCGTGCACAGACTGAGATAGCTTTAGATGGAAATAGAGTGATTGTATCATAAGTTTTGTGTTTTTTTTTATGCCATCCATTCTTGGCAGTTTGGACAAAACTCAGATTCTCTCAGAGAACTCAGAACGCAGCTTTGTAATAATTACTTTGTTCACCATTTCTCACCTTAAAGTTGATGTATCGCAAGTCCAATCTGTTCAAGTCTGCCCCCGCCAGATTGACTCCTTGAAACCTCAACTCCGAGGTTATTGGAGTTTTAATAATGGAATGTACAACATCCATCCGTGTTAGAGGATGGTTTGTGCCAGAGTTATGCCTTGATTCTTCTATCAGCTTGTGTAGCTGTGGTATCATTGAATCTATGCCTGAAAAAAAACTCTACTTTTACTTGACTAACTCCATAATTTTCTTATGCTTGGTTTATGGATCAAACCAAAAGGTTTTTATTTTAATAACAAGACTCTGGTACACCACCCACCAACCTGCTTCCATAACCCACCCACAAACCCGATAGGTACAAATAGGGAAAAGGCTCAAGACGATTTGCCATGGAACTTATGTTTAGTGCTGTGACATAATTGTGAAAATTATGAAAGGAATAATATTAATTATGAAATTATGAATATACTATTATACTTCTCTATCTTATTTTAGGTGACTGTAGCATGCCTGTGGAATATAAATTCAAATACTTACCATAAAAAACAGCTTCTTCAAGCACTCCTCTTGGATTCACTTGTGTATCCAATACCACAACACCATGCCTCAAATAATTCAGGATAGGCTCAAAGTACTCTGGGCTCCGATCAATCATGAATGCACCATTCGCATCCGTAACACTGGGGTTCATTAAGTACACATTGTTATCATCAGCGAACATCCTGGCTAGCATGGACAGAGGCTCTTTAGCCAGTAGAGTGGAACGAGACGTTGTAAACAGTCTTCCACCAATGTTTAGTGTTATCCAATCAGTGACACTTTTACTTTGATCAACACTAAACTTATCAACGAATTTCTCCGAAATATCAACATTTCCTCCTTTAGGACTACTCGTACACAAGTAAATCTTCTCGTCATCCCGTATAACTCTTATATCGAGGATTTCACAGCCGTTTGCGAAGTAGATTCTTAAATTTTCCTCATTCAGTTTGAAGTGGTTTTTGAGTGCGGTTTTGAAGGCTTCCATCGAATCTTCCACGACCAATACTTTACCATTTTCTTCGTCTTTGTTTTTGTAAATGTATGCACGTTTCATAATACGTGTGAAATACGTTAATCGTATTTTTTTAAAGCCTGAAACCGTGCCAGACTGATTGAAAAGAAGAACAACAAACAATGCAAATTGCAATGCAATATGCAAGCAATCGATCAACAACTTTACTGTCAAGTGTCAACGCAACCACCCACAGAGTACTTTTGTACTTTGTCAGTTATTCAGTTATCTCCAGACTATATCTTTGGATATATATCCGCACATGGTTATATTACTCATCTATTCACAAAAATCTCTAGCCGAGTTCCAGTAATGAAAATCTTACAAAATATTTAACAAGAAAGCGCTGTACTAATCAGTAGATTTTCTAATTGGTTGGTTGTCTTTTCTATTGTTAGCTCACTAGCTCCACCGATCTGTTATTTATTACTTTATTATGTAGGTATTTGGGAGTTGCAGTTAACATTTTCCGTACTATCTTCATTACTCAGATCCCGGTTCTAATAGGTGGAAATAGATTGTATGATATTCAGTATTTAGGATGATATGATCTGTAACAAATCTTTACTTGGTTGGAATGTTAAATTATCTTCAACAATCTTTTAACGGAGCTAGTCAGCCCAAGCCTATTGTCAAAAACACAACAGTGACAGTGACAGCCATAAATCCACACACACAGTCAAAGTCATTTTAGAGGTTTATTTTTTCGGAAAACCGTTCAGATACACGTACAAATCGACTTTTTAAATCGATACTCATCATCATCTTCCTGCCCTTATCCCACATCATGTGGGGTCGGCACAACATGTATTCTTCTTCCATTTCCCTCTATCAGTCGTCATCTCAACACTCACTCCTTTCTTCACCATATCCACTTTCACACAGTCCATCCATCTTTTCTTTGGTCTACCTCTACTCCTACATCCATCCACATTCATATCTAACACTCTTCTTGTCACATGACATTCTTCCCTCCTCATGACATGCCCATACCAAGCTAACCGATTACTCCTCAGCTTTTCCGTCACTGGCGCCACTTTCAAACTTCCTCTTACATACTCATTTCTTACCTTATCCATTCTGGTCACTCCACACATCCATCTTAACATTCGCATCTCCGCTGCGTGCAATCTTCTTTCATCCGTCCCTTTGGCAGCCCAACACTCAGATCCATACAATACGACAGGTCTTATGATGGTTTTGTAAATTTTCCCCTTAAGTTTAAGGGGCATTCGCCGATCACATGTGGTTGCTGTGACCTGTCGCCATTTCATCCATCCTGCATTTATTCTGTTCCTCACATCCCTATCAATCTCACCATCATTCTGTACTACTGAACCGAGGTACCTAAAATCGGAGCAGCCTGGTAGGGATACACCATCTAAGGCAATCGGTATGAAATTGGAGGGACCACCGAAGTCACAAAACAGATGCTCCGTTTTAGTTCTACTGATCTTCAGTCCGACACTCTCCAATTTCTCCTGCCATTTTCCCAGCCTGCTCTGGACCTCAGTTGCGTCTTCTCCGACAAGAACAATGTCGTCGGCGAACAGCATACACCAGGGTGCCTCCTCCTGTATGTCTAATGTCAAAGCATCCATTACCAGGAGGAACAAATAAGGGCTTAAAGCCGACCCCTGGTGCAAGCCTACAGCCACATTGAACTTGTCCGTGACGCCAGCTTCAGATCGGACATGTGTACAGGCTCGACTGTACATAGCCCTAATAAGCTGCAAGTACTTTCCAGGCACTCCTTTCTCTTTTATAGCCCACCACAGAACCTCACGGGGTACCCTGTCGTACGCCTTCTCCAGGTCAACGAACACCATGTGCAAGTTTTTGTGCGCACGTCTGTATTTTTCGCACAGTTGGCGAAGTGCAAAAATGGCGTCCGTTGTCCCACGACCAGGCATAAAACCGAACTGGCTCTGTGATACCTCACTCTCATCTCTCATTCGTCTCGCTATCACTTTCTCCCAGATCTTCATGCTATGTGACATGAGCTTTATCCCTCGATAGATATTGCAGTCCTGTACATCACCCTTGTTTTTGAAAATGGGCACCAACGAACTGTTGCACCATTCGTCCGGGATCGCCTCCTCATGCAACAACTTATTGAAGAATAAAGTCAGCCACTTCCATCCATCAGCCTTTAAATACTTCCATACTTCAACTGGTATACTGTCCGGTCCAACAGCTTTCCCATTCTTCATATCTCGCACTGCTTTTCTGACTTCATCCACACCTACCTCTTTCACTACTCCCATATTTACTGACACATTATCTAATACTCCACTCCAATCATTCTCTTCATTCATCAACTTTTTAAAATATCCCATCCACCTTTCTTTTATATTTTCATCATCCGTCAATACCTTTCCTTCATCATCTTTTATACATTTAACATGGATAATATCCCTTGCATTCCTATCTCTTTCTTTTGCTATTCTATATAGGTCTTTTTGTCCGTTGGGGCTTTCCAGTGATTTGTACAGTTTATCTTGTACACTGGCCCTGGCAATAGCAACGGCTTTTTTAGCTTTCCTTTTACACTCCATATATACACCTCTTTTAGTCTCTTTCACACTAGCATTATCATCTTCAACGCTTTTCCATTCTTTGAATGCATTCTTCTTTTCTTTCAGAATCTTTTGAACTTCCTCATTCCACCACCACGTATCCTTATCAATCTTTCCTTTTCCTTTCGTTTCTCCAAAAACATCCTTCGCCACATCTCTTATACACGTTGACATTTCAACCCAGCATTCATTTACTGACTTTCCTGCCATATCATTCATTTCTATCATTCTATCTACCACTCTTTTTTGAAATATTTTGGCAAACTCATCCTTTTCTATTAGATGCCATTTAATTTTGGGTGGGGGCTTTGCCTTGTATTTGGTGTGTTTGACTTGGAGATTTATTTCTAACAGCAGTAATCTGTGTTGAGTGACTAAACTCTCACCTGGTGTGACTTTGCAATCTTTGACTGAGTAGATACGACTTCTCTTGCAAAGAAAGTAATCTATTTGCGTTGAATGATTGCCACTTTTGTACGTAATTAGGTGTTGGTCTTTCTTTTTGAAAAATGTGTTGGCTATAGCAAAGTCAAACGCAGAAGCAGCCTGGAGCAAGGCTTCTCCATCTTGGTTCCTGCTTCCAAAGCCCAAGCCACCGTGTACCCTCTCATATCCTCCATTCATACTTCCCACATGCCCATTAAAATCCCCTCCAATGTAGAGTTCCTCACTCTCCGGTATATCCATTATCATTGAATCAAAATCCTCCCAAAACTTATCTTTCACTACATCGTCACATCCAGCCTGCGGTGCATACACACTCACTATGTTTAAAACTAAATCTCCTAATAATAACTTCACAACTATCACTCTATCATTCATTCTCTTAACATCCGTCACACATTTTTTCAACTCACTATCTAGCACAACTCCTACGCCATTCCTCTTACCATCGCTTCCACAATAGTAAAATTTATAACCCACCCCAATTTCTCTTGCTTTCGATCCCTTCCATTTCGTTTCTTGCAAACAAGCCACATTTATTCGTCTCCTTTCTAAAACATCTGCTAACTCTCTTCCTCTTCCAGTCATCGTACCTACATTCCAACTTGCAATCCTCAATCTTACTTCTCGGACTCGCTTCTTACGTTGCACCCGTCCCTGGTGCAACAACCCTAACCCATTTCTCACAGCCGCCGGGTGCTGCGCCTGCGCGTCGCCTCGGGGGTACGCCCTAACATTATCACAATTTCCATTTAACCTTGAATCCATGTTGTTGAAGATTTGGCTTGGTGTTTTACGACCGGCCGCCTGCCTGACGTCAACCCTCTTTGGGCATACTAGTTGTGTCTAGCCGACGATAGCTAAATGGCTCCTATCGTCGCCTTTAAGGCTTTCCACCATGCCTTGCTGCCTCGCCGCCGGAGGCGGGTTGCCAAATTGCCGAGACAGACTTAGTGGTGCACTATGCGGGGAGCAACCGCTAGACTTGAGTGCCGCAACACTCAAGCCCCCTCTACCAGGTTTGGCCCACGAGCCGACGTGGTTTACCGGGGTGTGGCCGCTGCATGCAGGACAGCTACTTGGAGCCACTGGAGAGAGTTTGTGGGCCATCAACGAGTTAAGTTAACATTCTGCCGCCTTACGGCCGGCTGGCAGGATGGTACGCTGACACCCCACTACACCACAGTATCGATTTTTTAAATCGATACTATTAGTTGTTATTATTTTTCTGTCTGTGCCGCCAAATAAATTTTGGGGCCGCCACCCACACTGAAGCTCTGCAACAGATTAGGAAATTCCAGTTTTTGAAAAGATTCATTAAAAAAAAATGATAGGGCGCACTGGCGGATCCAGGATTTTGGTTAGAAAGGGCCAAGCCAAGCGATTCACCTAAAGGAGCTGCTGGTTACATGGTCTGCCAGATACTTTTATCTCAGTGACTACATAATATATTCTGGCAAATATTATGGCAATAAATGAATTTATTAGGGCTAGGTGATCAAAAAATTGTAGATAGGTTGTACCTAGTAATAGAAGTATGTTTGTCAGGGGATGATTTAGGGAGGTTGGGGAGGAGGGGGCGGGGGGGGGGGGGGGGTCTTGAGCCGCCCGTTAGCCTACTCTCTGGATCCGCTACTGATAGGCAGTGTTTTCCTGATTCAAAGCGAGTGATATTTTAGTGATTATATTGGAATAGAAAATACCTACTTACCTACTTACATTTTGACTTTGGTCATAGATTAAATCGAAGTCCAGTATGTATATTATAGGTTAATAACCACATACTTTACCTACCTACACTATTTGCACGCACAACACGTCATTGTCAACCTACTTAGCAAAGATCAGAGAACTTTACGACAGCCATCTGCGATTAACGATATCGATCTTTATCTACATTTATATAGATAGGTACCTAGAGATACCTACCTAGATACATAGTATGTACGTAACAAAGCGTTTTGTTTTAGTGGGTAGGTTACCTATTCTTGTAATGGTTTATAGTATTAGGTGGCACCGAATTAGGTTCAAAACAACGTCACAAAAAAAAAAACTCACCACTAAATTGTTATAGGTAGGTACTTAGGGTTGATTCTGGTATTCCTGCGAGGGCTTTGACACTAAAGTCATCTAACTTACTAGACCTAGGTATAGAAAGGGGCTTATTCTATCAAAAAAAATAATAATAACGGGAATAAAATATATTATTTCCAAAAAAAATCTAATTCCCTGTTTTTGGGTCCGAAAGAAAAAACTGTTGACTCGACTGTAGTCTATGCGCTAAGGGCTCTACGCCGTAGAGCCCCATTTTAGTATGCATTGAGAATGTGTACGCTTGTGCAGCTGTACAGTAGTCTCTACGAACGTACTTTGAACCTTTCATCACACTGGTTCTTTCACCATTGACAAGACAATTACCCTTTTCAGAGCTGTACGCTCGGGAAAACGATTGCTGATCTGAAATAATAATGATGATAATGATAACTTACAGCTGTTCTAAACAAGTTGGTCACAGCAAATGATGCCTACCTATCTTTCCCGAAAAAAAATGATGACTACGTACCTACCTATACCTATATGTTTTTCTCCGAATTTTATAAATAAAACTATTTATAAAGGGCAATGTTTTACGAGATTTGCGAATTTTCTCATTTCCAAATACAACATGTACCTACCTACCTACATACATTATTAAGAAACGGTTTAAACTGTAAAGTATGTTTGTTTGTAGGTAACAGTTTTTATTGAATGTAGGTACATAGGTTTCTAAATGCTAAGTGGCTTCCTCAAATACCTTAACAATATAAATATTCATCATCATCATTTCAGCCGTACGACGTCTACTGCTGAACATGGCCTACCCCGCAGACAGCAAATTCCTTATCATGTGGGGGGATTTGCCCATACTCACCGCGCTGGGCATGCGGGTTGGCGAGCGCAGTTAGAGCTATTATTGTTAAAATGAGGGACGCTGCTGCCCATCCCCTAGCTTTTTTAACTTAGTCGCCTCTTACGACATCCGCGGATAGGTAGATATGGAGGGGCCTATTCTTCAGCCGGCCATATAAATATTACTGGGGTTTATTCTCGGATTACTAACTTTTTCTATGTATTCGAAAAATGGAAAAAATCCAAATATCCAAAATACCTACAAATGTTGAATCTGTAGGTATTTAGTAGAAATGAAAAGTCATGCCTACCTAGAACAAACTTTTTTGCCAACTCAGTGTAGAATAAGCCCCTTTCGGGATAGCATACTTATTAATATATATCATCTTGTATTAGGACTTCGGTTATTGGGCCGTGGTAGCCCCGGCTGAAGAATAGGCCCCTCCATATCTACCTATCCGCGGATGTCGTAAGAGGCGACTAAGGGAAAAAAGCTAGGGGATGGGCAGCAGCGTCCCTCATTTTAACAACGATAGCTCTAACTGCGCTCGCCAACCCGCATGCCCAGCGTGGTAAGTACGGGCAAATCCCCCCACATGATAAGGAATTCGCTCTGTCTGTGGGGGAGGCCATGTTCAGCAGTGGACATCGTACGGCTGAAATGATGATGATGATCTTGTATTACACGATCTCTACTGAATGAGATCATTGCTAAAAATTTAACTTCTACAGAACAAAGACAGGGGCAACTGCTAGTGATTTATAAAAATAAATTATGCGTAAGCTGAGTCACCTTATTGAGTCACCCATTCAATTTATTATACAACTAGCAGTACCCACGCGGTTTCACTCGCGTGGAGTCTTGGATTGGTAGGAAAAAGAAAGAAAGAAAGAAAATAAAATTATTCAACAAATAAAAAGTAAGTACTTTAGTTACCGAAAAAATTATAGGCAATGCAGTTAAAATGCACGATTAGCACTGTTGGAGTGGTGGTAGTGGCCCCGCATTCAGATCAAAAGGTCGTGGTTTCGAATCCCGGTCATGCACCAATGGACTCTCGTCTGAGAGCTACACTAGTGCTCTCAAACGGTGAAGAATAACATCTTAGGGAAACCGGAATGTCCTAGAACCTAAAAATTCGAAGACACGAAAGGAGCCTCTAAAGCGCACTTAATATGCTTTTACTACAGTTTATTCTTTTACCGACGGTCATAGGCCTTTTTAAGGGACCATTATCAACATGGTCACTGGGCTAATACAAGTGACCAAGAAATAATCAACGACACGACCAGCAAGCAACTTTATTAGAGTTTTTCAGCTTTTCAATGAAAACTGTCGGATTTCAAAAACTCGTGGAATATCATCATCATCATCAGCCTGTAGAAGTCCACTGCTGGACATAGGTCTCCCCCAAAGAGTTCCACTTATAAGTATATTAATCACTCGTGGAATACCTATAAGTTATTACATCATCATTTCAGCTGTAGGACGTCCACTGCTGAACATGGCCTCCCCCACAGACAGAGCGAATTCCTTATCATGTGGGGGGATTTGCCCATACTCACTACGCTGGGCATGCGGGTTGGCGAGCGCAGTTAGAGCTATCGTTGATAGGATGAGGGACGCTGCTGCCCATCCCCTAGCAAGTTATATCCCCAAGTTATTACATATTGGGTATAAAATAAGAACCTTTCGATACATATTTCTTTACAAGGAACATGTACCTATCTTAGTAGAAGCTAAAATAACACAAACATTTATGATTCGTAAGGTTGTTGGAGTATGGGTAGGTAGATATTATGATTCTGTACTGAGCTTGTAGGTAATCAGAATTTCGAAAAGGTAACTCAAAGAAAAATATATTCTAAACGAATCCTCAATAATACGAATACTTAGGTACCTACTTACTACATAATTTATTTTGAAGAAGATTATCTTCAATCAGTTACGCTCCCTAAATCTTTATAACAGCAACAAAACTTCAAAACTTCGCCGAAACACTTCTGCAGTAAGTAGATGTATTGCGCATACGTTTCATAGAAGACAGGTTAATTGGCTGCTGAACCCACGTTTTTCTCACAGACGAGCCGATGACACAACGGGAAGCACGAAGCACTCCACCGATGTTTTATTTATAAAACCATGTCCAGTCACTGCGAGAACGCCGGCCGAGACCAATGCATTGACAACTCTGAATTTTGACGCCGGCGCTACTAACTTTCCGGACGTGTGAACATCAATAAACAGTGTTAGATAAACATTTAGTGCATAAAACTGTAAAATGGAACACGTTGACGCGCCTCCCAGTTACCCGCCGCCTCCGCCGCCGAAGCGTCCTATCAGGCCGAAGATTACTCTCCAAATTCCAACAACCCCAGCTTCTGTCATCCCAATGACGCCAAGGGGACACGGACCGGTGTATTTGACGCCCCGATACCACCCCAAGGCACCGGGGACACCGGGGTCGCACATGTCCGATCCCCATGGACATCCGTACTATAACCCGTTCGTGCACATGTACCACAATAAGGCCTCGGAGTTCATGTTCAAGCAGTTCGAAGGATTTAAGGACTTTACCATGAACACGGCAAAGAGCGGACTGAGTGCTGGTGAGAAGTCCGCGTTCTGGTTCTACAATAAGTTGAGGATTTGGTCTAAGAGGTGGTTCACGCATTTCTTTTTGACTTTGTGCTTGGTGTTGTATAGTGTTATGGGAGCAGCTATGTTCATGGCTTTAGAGGGTAAGTCATATTTTTACCTTGTAATTTTGGATGTGACTTATGACCAAAGGGCTGGTGCTTATCTCGGACAAAGGAAAAGTACACTGCCTGTGGTGATCTGAACTCTATTTTCTAAGTACTTGTAAGTACTTAGTCGTAGAAAAACAGAGCTTGAGCTTTTCATTATTTTTTTGTGCACTGTTCTGATTCATAATCACAAAGTATTGAAGTAAGTAGATAGTGTGCAAGTAGTAAATGTACCTATAGGTTATTTATGAATACAGTACATAGGTAGGTACTGTATTCTTAACATAGGACATAGGTCGAAGAGACATAGGTCTCTACCTATACTTCACCGTACTAGTAGGCAAATCAACATCCTTTTGTCTACGTTTTCCTCGTATTGAAATTGAAATCGCGATGTAAATTCCCCTCATCTACATTTACCATCTCAAAGTCTCTAAATATGAGTACCTGGGTATAGAAATCATCTACGTTATTACATACCTTATTGAAACACAGGTGAAATTTACAAATTAGTAGATACGTGGAAATACCAAGTATACGTGTAAATACCAAATACCTCCTTCATTCTCTGGAGACTGCCTACATTTTCCAATTAGCGTGAAAATCGCTTTCATTTTAATGTATTCAAATACACAAAAAAGGGTTTTCAGGTTCGCTAAGTAAAAACATAAAGGTCAAAGTTTGTTTTGATGCTCTGCGGATAATAATTCATATCCCCGGACTTTATGGACACTCGGCGGATAGACCAGCGGATAGGAAATCCAAACGGCTGCAAGCGCCGTAAGCCTAAAGATTCTCGCTCCCATGAGAAGTGTCTCCGTATTTAGGGGACGGTTGCGGGATCAAATCCCGTCGGTTCCGAAATTTTTGGGATATTAGAAAAAATCATAGTATTCCCTTAGTGGGGGTTATCACTATAAAATGAAATATAAATATAATGTTGATCAACAGTACCGCACTATAATGAATGTTCATCATTAGCATCAGTGATGCAAAAATCCGCTTAGTATGAATAAGAGCGGAACGGCCAGCTATCGGCTTATGTTCTGTGCAGAATACAAAATATTTAATTTCTCAAAGTCACGTAGGGAATAAGCTGAGTTACTGAATGGTTTTGAAGAGTTGATCGGTTGAATATTTCGTTATCAACCTAGGTACTAACCTAGGTTACCATTGTCAGCCGTAGGACTGCCACTGCTGAACATTGCCTCCCCCACATTCCACAGCGAGTTCCTATCATGTGGGTGTAATCTGCCCATTACACACCACGCTGGGCATGTGGGTAGGCGAGCGCAGTTAGTAGAGCTATCTTTGTGAAATAGGGGACGCTGCTGCCCATCCATAGCTTTTTTCATCAGTCACCTCTTACGGTATCTACGGGAAGGTAAAGGACTATTTGCTTTAGTCGAGGCCACCACACACGAAGTAACTTATCCTATCTCTATCTATATTGCCCCCTCTTCATTAAGAATGAATTCACGTTTCATAACGGAACTGAAACCTCTAAATAGGTTCAGTAATACAGTATTATGTTATCTGTGGTAATACTGAAGAAGAAGACGAAAGACTTTAAATATGAATTGTAGAGCAAGACTATAAATGTTTATTCGTTATCAAATTAGAATCATGAACTAGAACTTCATATAATCCGATATTTTCCTGTTTACTGACATTAGGTACCTATCCACAGGATAATTATATCTATTATAGTTCGGTTACTATAAGTTTCGAGGTCGTTGGAACGACCGAGCGACCGATAGACGGACACCGAAGCCCATCTCTGAGCCCCTCTAAATTATAAAAGCAATGTAATAGTACATTATGGTATAAGTGTGTTATGTTGGTGATTACCGCTGAGGCGTCATTGAGACCCAAGCCGTTAGGCCAGGGTCTTAAAAGAGCCGAGGACGGTAATCATCAATACACACGTGTATCATACGACGTTTTGTGTGTAAGAATAAAATAATACTAAAAATAACAGTAAAAACGAGTTATGATTTTTTTTAATGAAAAATTTAGGAAAAATTTGTCAGTTTTCCTATGCGCGCGCATCATTACAATGGCGATCGGCCATAGACTAAAAGAATGAGTTTTTTTTTTACTTTAGCGCACGATCTTTTTTGTATCGAAACTTTTTTAAGAACAAAGCAACTCAACCAATAAAATAAAATAACTCAAGTCACAGTTTGATTGAAAAAATATTTATAACCTGAAACTAGCTTATTATATTCACAAGGAGAAACAATATTGAATAAAAATAATTGTTTGGTAGGTACAAGCGCCCTCTAATATCAGTCGCCTTGCAGGAAAGTTGAGGCGAGTGAGGCGCACTTTAATGCTCTCGCTACACTGATTCTTTTACCGACGGCCATGTCCCAGGCATTACCTACAGTGTCATTTAAGTGTGTAAAAGAAAGTTCCACCTGATTTATCAATTTTACCGACATCTGAAGTTTTTCAAACATGAAAAGGAAGAAGCTAAGGTCTTGAAGTTTTCCCTTGTCAAGTTTGGAACGTTTTGAATGTGACTAAGATTGTTAAAATTACCCTCAAAGTTACGAACTTCATTGCCATTACGGTTCACAACTCGGTAAAACGGACCCGTGTCCGTATTACCGAGTTGTAATGGGCATCATACATTGAAAATGACCGATGTTGTAGGTAAACAAAGCATCTAAATTCGATGGGTGATGCTGCCAATTATCGTTCCAGATAATTCAGAAAGCTAACCTATGTCCAATGACTCAAAATTACGCAAGGTTCACCAATAAACTGTTGTTTATCCCAGCCTACTAAATCCTACTAATATTATAAATGCGAAAGTTTGTGATAATGTTTGAATGTTTGTAACGAGTTTGTTAGTATTGCTTAGTGTGTTTAGGTGAAATCTAGCAACTGAATTTAAAAACAGTTCTCCCCAAACGATTGAGCTGGAAATTTTACAAATACGTTTAGTTTGGATGACAATGCAGGTTGTGTGTGATGTCATTCTAAATCCAGTATGGCGGACTCCCAAACATGGCGGACTAGTTATTTTTTATGCACCCTCATGATATGAGAAGAATACGAAAAATAAAATGAGAGCATTTAACAGCTTTATTTAAATATTTTTTATAACTTTTAATTTATATCTTTGGATATTTGTGGTTCATTATAATAGATTTACATTTTATTTCGTTCAATTCATTTCAATCACGCCGTAACAGCTCAACCGATTTCGATGAAACTTGGAATACCTAGAAAGAATTATTTTCCTAGAATAGCATACCTAAGTATAGATTATCTATCTAGGTACCCGGCAAGCAAAGCCGCGTGCACAAGCTAGTTAAGTATAGTTAAGGTGAGGGTTAAATTGTTTTATGATTTTTGAACTGTTTTTTCTCAATAACCGCAAATCGCACAACGTTTTGATTTTTATGAAAAAGTTAACGTGAGCATTTTATTTACCTAAATCCAAGACAGAAACGCAATTGGTAAAACTTTTCTCGATATATTTATTTTTTAAAGTTCGGTCCACTGCAACAGTTTTTTCGAAAATACTCGGAAACCATCAATCACAGATAACTTTTTTTTTAAATATTGTGTTTGACAATAGCATTGGGTACCTAAATCCAAGACACTTTTAAAAAAATACTTATATTTTAAGATAATCGATATTTTCTTATATGTCGCTAACGTCGATTACTTTCGAGCGCCTTCTAACGCTTGCTATCATCTCTTTTGGCATTAAATTATAGTACGAAGCGCTGTCACTTTCTTCACTCCGCCCACTCGACAGTTTATTATGATTCTCATAGCGCCTTAATGCGAAAGTTTGTAAAGACCTGAGTATCTGAGGCTGTAAAGATGTTTGTAACTCTTTCACGCCGCGACCGCTGAACAGATTGGAATGAAATTTGGCATGAATGTAGTAAATAGCCTGGAATAACATTTAGACTACTTTTATCCGGGTACTATGCGAGAAAAGCCGCGGTGAGAAGCTAGTGCTCTATAAACATAGATTAGCTAATGGGATTTATCTGTCGGATAACAGGAAGCTCTATGTTTACCAATGATAACCTACCTATAATAATCTAGATTATTATTTTATCAAAGCGATCTATCTCATCACACAAAATAATACATGTGAAAGTTGTTCTATCTCTCTGTCTGTAATATTTTCACGACTAATTGGCTGAACTAATTTTAGTTTTCGTTATGAAGATAGGTAAAACCCTGAGGAAGGACATAAGGTACTTTTTATGAGGGAACCTCGCGAGACAAGGCGCGGGTAGTTAACTATATTTATCAACAAGAATGCATAATGTTATAGGTAGGTTCTTAAAAAGTAGGTACCTTTTTGTCTTCGTAGATAATGCTCACGTTATCTGTTTAGCAAAGTTTTCAGCCACAAAATTATAAGTTGTAACATACATGTAACAAAGTTACAAAACTTTCCCGGTTCACTTCGAAACTTCCCCTTAAGCTTAAGGGCAAGCGACGTGTAATGGCTTTCAGAGTTTCAGAACGTTTCATTAAAATTATTTAAGGGTTGATAATTGCATTTTTTGCGTTAATGGGCCTAAATGGGTCTTTTGCGCCTTCATTAACACGGGTTGTCAGATTTAGTATGTACTTAGATGCCTATGCTTGGCCTACATTAGTACTTTGAGGGCCTTTTTATGTTTTATGTAGGCTTTTGGACACACTCCTAGTGGTTGGTGATTTGGACTCTATTTTTTTATTGTAGTCGTACAAAACAGAGTTTATTTGTAGAATTAATTAAGGTACGTTAATTTGAAATTTTTTTGTGTAGTGTGCTTTGTTATGTAAATTATCAACATGTTCTTTTTATTATGAAAAAAAAAACTTAGATGAAGAACAAAAACATAAGTAACCTACCTATACAAGGTGATTTATTATATGTATGCTATCCCGAAAGGGATTAAGGGATATTACACCCAATTGGCAATAAACTGTTTTCTACAACTTTTGAAATTTCGACATTTTTCATTGAGAAAACTCTATGCAAAAAGCATAAATAAAGTGAGCATAAATGTAATTTTTCTACGGGAGACTTGAAATCGAAACGCACTCAAGACAGCTGTGTTTCATTGCAATTTATTGACCAACTGTACAAAAATTCAAAGGTACTTTTCTATTGGACTGCGTACATTATAGAATGTGTAATAGACACTGACAGTTAAAATCGTGACAAGTTTTTCCTCCATGTCGCCGTCAATCATCTTGACAGCTGTTGCCGTCCAAAATAAGCATTTACATACAAATTTTTATTTATTTTTATCACTTGGCGTTTACGAGACAAGGCCCCGAACCACCGACTTTGCGATTGGTGTTGACAATCTCAAAGACTTATGGTTGAAACTCGGTTGAAATTCATGTAAAATTGCGCTTGCTTGCTGCTTAACTGATTTTTTCTTGGTCACCTGTATTAAGTCTGTGACCAGGTTAAGGTATGGTGGCCCTGAAAAGGGCCTAAGACCGTCTGTGAAAGAATTCAGTGCGCCTCTTAGAGGCTCTTTTCGTGCACATGTCACATGTCTTCGAATTTTTAGATTCTAGGAAATGCCGGTTTCCTCACGATGTTTTCCTTCACTGTTTGAGTGCACTATAATAAAATTATAATAATAATTATATTTATGGCAACGATAATTTATGGCAACGAGTCCCGAAATATGGGAAAAACGCAGATTTTTGTGACTGGGTCAAAAGCCTAATTGCTTTGAAAATCTAAACTTTCTATTTATAGCAATGATTTTTCCTAAAAAAATACTTTCAGAATGTCATTCGCGTTTTGAAGTTAATACATATTTTCGGTCAAAAACAGCTTCTCTTTGGTTTTACACTGAAAATAAAATACGCTGATTTTTAAAATATTATGTAAAATGTTACTGTAAATGATAATTAATTATAGATACTTTGTCGATGAGGAAACAGTTTTGAAATCTAAGCGACTGGCTGTTGTTCTCCCCTTAAATTATGAAGTAGGCTTCTATGTAGATGGTTAGGTACTTATATCTAAGTTTCGTAGTAAACAGTAAATTCGTATGAGCTAGTTTCCAAGATGGAGTGTTTAGGCCACGAGAAGGCCTCGGAGCGGCCTTACTACTTGCCACTACTGGTCACCCATCCATTCGGTGGTCACGCTTAACGTTGCTTAACGTAGGCAATTTACGAACTTTTGTACCACACCACGCGCAAGCGCTATAATAAATAGGTACTGAGCGATCTATAGATCGTTTTATAGTCTTTAGATAGCTTAACTGATTCTTGTGTAATTATTGTAAATATAGTTTTCTTGGTACTGTGCTAATGTGGAATTCTGAATAATTACTTACAAAAAATTCCTCAATATTTTTATTGCTCAATAAATTTAGTCTCTCTGAACCATTTCTCGTAATTCTATATTTACTCTCTGACTATGAACTTGTTTGTGAGATGATTATTTAGAATGTCTCTGAGATGTATTAATCACAGAACATTCGGGAAATGGTGACTGAACTGTCTCATGGTCAGGCAAGTTTAACCTGGGCTTTGACTCATTTATCTCCCGAAAACATTTATATTTTTAATGTATTATACAAGGTGATTATAATATGTATGGGGCTTATTCTGTCACCAAAAAGGAAGAATATTAGCCGGTAAAAAAGACAGATTTTCAAAACTTTTGTCAGAATATTTCGCAGATTTTTTCAAATTAGCTCTTTTTTTATTAACGAATAGGAAGAATATTAGCAGGAAAAAAAACAGATATTAAAAAAAAAATTACAGAATTTTCCCGTACCTAATCTTGAAGGGGTTAAAAGTTTGTGTGGGCAATCCATTATAACTCAAGTTAGGGATCTGAAAATTCATATTTAGGCTTTTGGTAAGAAGTAAAGAATTAATAGGGGCAAAGTTGTGGGTGAAAATTATTATGAATGCCGACGAAGTTGCGGGTAAAAGCTAGTAGGTATATAATATAATCAAAGTCAAAATCAAAAGGCATTTATTTCAATAAAATCACTAGGATCACTTTGAAACGTCTTAGAAACTAGGTGAAGCTATGCCTGTTCCTCGCGACCAAGCCTAGAAGAATCAGGCAACAAACACGGCTTGGTGCCTATAATTTTTTTCGATGATCCTTTTTCACAAAATCGAATTTAAAGCTTCAGTGTCAATCACATAGACTATCTGCTCATTTTGCTGGTAAGTCTTTTAGAATATAAGGAATCGTTTACAACCAAACCATTTCCGTAATAATATCCCACAACATTAAACGGGGTGAACCATTAAACTTCTTTTATTTCCACCACACCATTCTGCCGGCCACAGCGGATACAACATAAAACGGTTGACGACCAAAAGGTTTATGCTTTATGTAAATAAATACTGGAATAAACTTTTGTATCATGCTAAAATCTAGCAGTTTACTCTTTCTATGAGTTATTTTTATAAAAATGAACTAAATTAAATAAGAACTGGTCTGGTCATAATCATCATTTCAGCCGCAGGACCTCCACTGCTGAACCAAAGCCTTCATATATTATGTAGATTTCATTTTTAATTGCTGGACCTATTTTTAATAAAAGGATTTATAGGAAGAGGTAGACCTAAGAAAAGATGACTCGTGTAAGAAAGGAGTGAATACTGACATGACGGCTGTAGAGGTGATTGGATAAAAACATGTTATAAAAGTTGTGCCGACCCCACATGAAGTGGGATAAGGGCAGGGAGATGAGGATTTACCGGACTTATTTTTGGTATAAGATAAATGTAGGACTGTAAAATTTTGGTTTTCCAGTTTGTTTTGAGACTCTTTGCTTTTCCGACAGCGCGACAGCGACCGAATTGACAATCTCCTTAATTTTTTTAAATCGTTAGTTATAATCGAAAGTTAGTTAAAATATTAGAAATACGTTCATGAAAACTGGACTTTCCGTAATAATCACTTAAAATTGTCTCCAACATACATACGTAGAGTTTATTTATAAACGGAACTTCATAAAACAACGGGAAGGAACAGGAATGTGAAGCTAATTTTGAAACGTCTGAGAGGCGGCGAAGGTAAACACTACGCATCTTTTAGGCACTCCGTATAAAAATGACGTAGATGTGTTAGATGTATATGTCAAGGTATCCTGAAACTAGACCATAAACATCTAACATTATTCCGTTGTTAAACAATATTCTAATTCGTGGACAACGGAGTTGTTTGCACTTTAAGAACCTGTTAGTCTCTACCTAGAATACCTACCAATAGTAATATATAAGTGTAACTGTTTGTTGTTCCTTGAAATAAAAATAAAAAATATCAAAAATGGTTCATCGTTTTAGCCGTAGGACGTCCACTGCAAAGCTAGCAATAAAATTAGTGTGAAATGAAATCAGTTTATTTGCTAAAACATGATAATCGTTGTCAATAATAATGTTGAATATAATCGCTGTTCTTATGCAATAGGGCGCACATGTTTTTGCTACACAAGCATGCAAATGTATTATTTAGTATAGTAGGATTACAATAATTAAAAAAATACCAAAATTTTAAAATTAAAAAACAATGTCGTTATTATTACAAATTAAGATACCTAGATATAAGATTAGAGTCATAGTTAAAAACAGTCAAGATTATGAGTTATATTTATATTAGTTGCACATTCTACATTAATTAAATTAGATGTTCGTGATATGCCTTTGGCTCCGAGACTCAGCGGCTCCAAGATCTTTGCAGAGACTCCTTTGATAATCCAAAATTCTCTTAGGTTTAGAAACTGTTTAGAAACTGTCTAGAATATTCTTTATGGATGATTTGAAAACTCATTTGAAATTGAAGTCAAATTCTGAAAAAAAACCTTTTGGTGTCTATTTTTGTACAAAAATAATGTTAAAACAATAAAATAAATACGAGTGGCACGCTTAAAAATATGTTACCTTAGCACATGCCTACTATACATTTGGTTAAAAGCGTCAACAGAAAACCCAAAAAAAAGAATTTCGTAGAACTTTGTCTTAGATATCTTTAACATGGCAAGTAAGTAGAGCTGTATATATTTTTAGATACATCAGCTATTCAGCCCTCCATCCGAAAAAGCAAGGCATTGTGGCGGCAGGAGTCGGTGGTTAAAGTTGACCCAAACTATTCAACAAAATATTTTGAGGCCCTTGATGTGTTAATATCGGACAATAATTTAGATCGGCCACGCATACGGGTGCCCACGTAGTGTGTGTAGAGTTGAGCAGGATTTTTGCTTTTTTACTTTTTGCCACGTGATTGATAGCAAACGCCATCGCATTGTGTTGAAACGTGTGAAAGACTGCGCGCTTGGATCGTGCTACATAAAAAAGTATCACGCGCACCGCATGACAAAAGCGTGCAAGACAGCACGGAGTAAAAAGCGCGATCCGTTGTCAAAATCTCAACCTGAGATACACTCTTTCCTGCGCGCAATTACGCGAGCGGACACGAAGCGCAATTACGGGTCCACTCACGCCTTCACATGCTGGTTTCTAGCGCGTAATCCTCGTACAACGTCAATTACGCCGTAAAGCGCTTTCGTGTAAAAGCGGCTTTAGGTATCCTATGCAATTAAATAATGCATAACAGTCACATACATAGTCCTGAGCGTACGCCAGGATTTATTGGTCGTGGGTATCAGAAACTACGAGTATTTGTCCTGCAGCGGGAATCGAGCCTGCACCCCTTGCATCTAGCACGAGCACTTGCCCGCTACG
The DNA here is from genome assembly GCA_947579855.1 of Anticlea derivata. Lineage (NCBI taxonomy): Eukaryota > Metazoa > Arthropoda > Insecta > Lepidoptera > Geometridae > Anticlea > Anticlea derivata. The sequence goes on along the minus strand of OX388279.1, from coordinate 4,823,173 downwards.
CTGCCGAGGTCGTCTGTTGTATCCATGATGTATTTTTCACAGAATGGAAGGAAGCGGATCCGTGCACGGGCGAGCGTGCTAGAAAAGTCTACTCCTGCAAGGAGATTATATTATGGACCTTGGTTAATGCATGCTATTGTCTCTGCCACATTATACCTATTTGTGTTTATGTAGGATCAGGGGTCCTATTCATTGTTTTTATGATTGGGTTTTGTGTCTTGTTTTGCTGTTGTTAAACTGCAATATGTGTAGTACGGAACCCAATTCCGCTGGCCCTATGTATAAATACAAAAAATTACCAAGATGTATGATAAAATGATCAATTTTCTGATGTGGTCTACGATTGCCTGATTAAATACATCATAAATAACACCCAACATTCACATACTTAGTCCTGACCCCATACTAGGATTCCCTGTGTCATTGGTATCAGAAACTACGGTTCGTATTCAGAGACACGACTCAAACTTAGATTTAATCACAGATCAGCTGAACTCTATTTAAGTATTGAATTTCTTCTCAAACATAGCTTTTATTCAAGAACGGTACTTAAACTACTCTCAGCTGAATCGAGTCTCAAATCTGTACTCAAATGTTCTCGTTTACATTTTGATTTATTTATAATTTTCGATCCGTTTTACGCAGAAATTCAAACAGCCAGGGTGGAAATAGAACAGAACTATAAAGTGAAGTATAAATATGCATCAAAGTACGTGTAACGGAACGAAAATGTCATTTGATTAATGTCTAATCAAATCTAAATTCAAGCACCGATTTCGTATGATTGACTTTTCAGAATAAGCATTTACTCAGGTAAACTGTGATCATTGAATCTATACATAAAACTGTTCAAGAATTAGAATCTCGACTCAAATCGAGATTTAAGTACAGATCAATGCTTGAGTCTTGTCTCTGAATACGAGCCTACGAGTAGGTACAATGGTACCGGTACCCGGACCCGGAACAAATGTTTGCAGATCATGCAAACATTTGTCCTGTAGTGGGAATCGAACCTTTGCATCTCAGACGAGCACTCATCCGCTGCGACACTGAAGTCTAATAGAATCAGACTATCTCTGTCGTGTGACATTCGAGGAAACTGAATCAAAATATCAGATGAATCATTTAGATAGGCCACGTATACGGGTGCCCACGTATGTAGTGTGTGAAGTCCTAAGTTAAAGGAGCCATTTCATTTTTCATTTCATGCCCACGTGAAGCTATTTCCGTTATTTAATCGACGAACGTGTAATCAAAAATACATCTTTATTGCCACTCTACACAATCTTTTATTTATGAAATACTAGCCGACCTGCCCGTGACTTTGTCCGCGTGTTCAACATGTTCCTCTTGTCACAGATAACATAATACTATACTCTCTTGTAGATACGTCTTGTGCAAATTTGCTTGATTGCTTGCTTGTCGTGTCATGTCACTGATTATTTTTAAGTCATCCACATTAGGATTCCCTGTGTCGTGGGTATCAGAAACTACGAGTACCATGGTGCCACAACACCCAGATACGGAAAAAATATTTGCAGGTCATGCAAATATTTGTCCCTTAGTGGGAATCGGGCCGGACCCATGCGTTTCATTAAGTAGAAACAAATCTGGGTATACAAACATTCACGGTAATTTTTTCATTATTTTAAGTTAGATTGAAACTAATTCATAACCAAATAAATACCCTCAACAAAAGATTCACTCTTTGTCCATAAGCCATGACCTTCTAAGCTTTAATAGGGTAAACCATGCAGTTAATAGACACGTAACTTGGCCAATTAAAATTGCTTTAGTCTAAAGCCGCGCCATCTAACTTTAACTTTGTGGTTTTAACAGATAGAAGAAAGGTCATTTATTGTAATAAAACCATCATTAAAATTTTAGGTTGCAAAAAGGTTATTTTTTTTTACTTTATGTGGCTATGGTATCCCTGCGGCCACAACTGGCCTATTGTGATCGCCACTTTTTTGTGGAGCTCCTTTACAGGGCTTTCAAAGTTCACCGCAAAGCCCAGCAGCTGTTAAAAACTGAAGGATTTTCTTTGGGGTGAGTTGCTTTAGCTCCATTGGGCTGAGGATGTGTTTTCCCAAATGGATGCTACGTTTGAGCATAAGTGCTCCGCATTCACCTAGCAGGTGTAGAGGCGTTTCGTCCGCCTCCTTGCATAGCCTGTAGGTTTGTGTGTCGCATAGCCTTAGTTTAAACATGTGCTTATTAAGACAACAACGTCCAGTTAAGGCTCTAACAATAATGCGAAGGTTGGTTTTATTTAGCGCTAGGATACGGTTGGTGTACTGTTTATCGAAGGCTTTTATAAGTGACTTAGAGTGGTTCACGCCCGAAGAACTAGTCCAGAGTTTGGTCGATTCTTCGAAGCACAATTTTTTGCAGTTAGTGTCGATGGAATATAGGTAGTAACTGAAACTCAAATTAAAAATATGTAAACAGCTCACAAACATGATACGTCACAGCAGTTTTTAATTTTAAACGTTTTTATATAATTTGGCCGGTTACTGAATGGTTTACCCAACTTAGTCGTTTTCACAAAAGAAGCGTCTATCGATCACGCAACAGGAAACTAGAGAAATGCGTTTGCTTTGTTAGCGCGGATGATTGATGATATCAGTCTGTGGACCTTGAACTTGATGGATAAGACTGGAGCCATAGCTAGGGGTAGGTCAGGAGGGCACAAAGGGGCAAGAGCAGAAGGGGGAATTATAACTTAGAGGAAGTTTAGACGCCATGTGTAGGCATTTTCTTTTTACTCTTGTCACTTCACTGAGACTTGGTCATTAACTCTTGCCCTCATGCCACAAGCTCAAAGTCGCGCAACGAGCTATGGAGAGAGCTATGCTCAAATTGCTCAAAGTCTCACTGCGTGATAAGATCTGAAATGAGGAAATCCGTAGAAGAATCAAGGTCACCGGCATAGCTCTCAGAATTAGCAAGTTGCAGTGTGCAAGTGCAAGTGCAAGTGGCAGGCCATATAGCTCGCAGAACCGACATTGGGGAGTAAAGGTTCTCGAATGGCGACCGCAAACCGGGCAACGCAGTGTCGGAAGGCCTCCCGATGGACCGACGACATTGTGAAGGTTTCGGGAAGTCGGTGAATGGAAAGGCTCAAGACCATTCGTCGTGGATCTCTTTGGGGGAGGCCCAAAGTCCAGCAGCAGACTTCTACAGGCTGATGATGATGACTCATCATCATCAATAATGACATTTTCAAGGCAGTGATGTTTGATATGGTAGAAGTGATCTCACCATCCGATGCAAAGGTTCGGATAAGGTTCGCTTTTGCCACTTACTTATTAAGCTCAAAACCGTTTTTTATCGCACTCTCCGGGTAGTGGTCCATGTCCAGTGTACTTCTACAGGCTGGTGATGATTAACACGGAATAAAGATACCCCCACCTTATTAAGTCCTGATTACATTCACCCTAAGACATTGGCATTGAGATATAAATCACAGCCAGACGTCCTTTGTGTTTTTTGGCTTCTCAGCTATTTCCTACATATTAATTTCCTTTTACTTCATTGAAAATAGATTCTTGGACTTTTGATAGATTAATTAGGAATAGACTGTTGGATAACTTCTATTTGTTCCTTTGTTTATTTTCTACAAAAAAAGTGGCACATAATTTTCTGACCACTTGTCTACATTTATTGACTAGATTAGGTCTCTTTCTTTTCACGTGTTTTATACTTAATTCACCTAAATAAAAGCTTTGTTAGCCTTAAGGCCTTTGCACACTACAACGTCAGAGTCCCTTACGTATCATTATATTCTCGTCCTGATTTCGGTGTCGGTCCAGTCATGGCACACTACAGTGTTGGTCGGTGACGGATCGTTCTAGTGGGAATCGTTTCAATTTAATTAAACAAAGTGTATGCATGTGCATGTGCCGATACTGTAACGTTCATAGTATGATCCGCTGAAATGGGTAAAGTCATTTAAACGAAAAAGTATGAGTCGGATTTATTCGTGCTTGGAGCACTGAATACAATGATTAGCGATATCGTACGATAGGTAGGTACATTTCCGTTTGTGATGTAGGGTATGTTTTCTATGGGGCCTTTTAGTTCGTACCTGGTGGTGCCGTCGCATTATCGTAGCTTTGAATATGTACCATGAAGCTTTTTTGTTGCTACCTGTACCTATTATAACTATTTAGGTAGACATTTTTAAGGAATGCATTTCAATCAGCTAGGCAAAAATGCGTGTAAATTGTAATAACAGAAGATCACAGCGAAATAACATTATTTGTTTCAAATAGTGTTGTGTTCCTGCGGTGAGTAAGGTTGCCAGAGCTCTTTAGGGGGGGAGGGGTTCGGCAGGCAACGCATTAGCAATGCTCCAGGTGTTGCTGATGTCAATAGGCGACGGTAACCACTTACCATCAGGAGGGCCCTAAGCCTGTTTGCCTCCGTAAAAATAAAAAAAAATAAAAAGATGGGGTGACGTCATCACCGCAGACTATGGTGTTCACCCTCAAGAAATAATTTAATTTCAAGACCCTGGCCATACTAACTATTTATGAATCTATGGTCACGTAAGGTCTCGTACAATCACAAAGGTAATTTAATTTCAAACTCAATTTGTCGAGCAATTTCCACAAAATGCGAACAATAAGTTTATTTCTTTGGACGTGTTTTTAAGCTGTTGGAATCTAACGTACGACCGATGCAGCGACCAGATTATGTGAAGCCTAAGGCCATTTGTCCACCGCCGCCGTCACCAAAACTTCACCGAGAACGACTGGTAGTTCGGTGAGACAGGTAGCACTTGGCCCGAGATCGTGACGGGCCGGTGTGCAACTGGCAACACAAAACCACAATTGCCGTCACGTTATCTTGAACACCGCCCGAAATAATCTCGTTCTCGGTGACAGCGGCGGTGGACAAACGGGGCTTTTAAATTATGTTTCACTACTTCGGCGCCGTCATCTCGTTCTGATGACGGTGAGACGGTGAGACGGCTCGGTGACGGCGGCGGTGGACAAACGGCCTGAGCCTCGGTTAGCAAATAATGATTATTTTCCTTGCATTTTCGTCCCAGCGATTTGGGAATTGATAAAAACGCCTGTTCACTCTTCACTTGCACAACGGTGTCAAAAATCTACCAACAGTTCGCTTCAAAATAATTCTGTTTGAAGATTTAAATAAAAACCACGAGTTCTAAACCGTTCGCCATTCCACAAAATGATCACAGAGTCGTTCATCTGTCACCGTCTCCAGATAGTTGAGCCAATGAGCCCTTGGATACCGAGACAAATACGCTGGCTGAATATACACAGAAAACTGGTAACCGGCGTTTACAGCACTGGAAAAATACCTTTATTTTGGAAATCTTATGTCTAATATACGTAAGACTATAAAACAAATGGTTTGGATTTAAAAAAAAATGGTCTTCGTCCTCTCAGATCTACAGGCGATGAGATCCTTGAAAATGTCTAACGGGGTAATCAGAGGCATGTTTGAACATTTGGCACAAGCCCAAATTTTGGAGTAGTGTAGTATTATAAAAGTTGCGGGCAGTCAGTGGATGGAAAAGGCTCAAGACCGTTCGTCAAGGAACTCTTTGGGAGGCCTATGCCAGCCGTGGACTTCTACAGGCAGATGATGATGATGATGATGATGATGGTAACCAGATATTTGCGAAAGTTCAGCACTAGCCTTAGTAAAAAGCCAAGTTTTACGAACTGTCTAAACATTAATCTATGTAGGTATTTATGCAAGGATTAGAGTAAAATTTTGAAGATATACTGTACAAAGCTTAAAATCACGCAACGGGCTGGAGAGAGCTATGCCCGGAGTTTCATTACGTGGTAAAATCCTAAATGAGGTAATCCGTAAAAGAACCGAGGTGACCGTACAGCTCTCAGAATTAGCAACAGGCATAGCTTCATTCAAGTGATCCTAGTGATTATATTGAAATAAACACCTTTTGAGTTTGTGTTAGTTAAACTGGCAGTAGGCCATATAGCTCGCAGAACCGACAACCGTTGGGGAATCGAACCCCTTACGCCTAAGACGGGCACTCGCCTGCTACGCCACCGAGATCGTCTAGATATAGCTAAATAATCTCCAATTTTCATAAGGTTTATACCTAGCATCTCTTTAATCTATGGTTTACTAGCTTGCACCCGCGGTTTTGCTCGCGTGGTACAGTCAGCATCAGAAGTTGATGATCAAATCAAATCAAATCAAAATGACTTTATTTCGTCAAATGTTGAAAAGTATAGATATTCACCTATATAAGAAATAATTTAGCATCAGCTACTTCTGAAGCCGCGATTTCATTCGAACTTCATTTTATCATCAGTATGAAGATACATATGGAGTTTCAGACATTCATGAACTCAGAAAAGATGTTTTATCATTTACTTCTGGAAATAGTTGGATCAGAGACTTTGTGACACTTTTAAGTCATCACGTACTTTTGGAATATTGGGAAGAAACTCCTAAAGTAAAATATTTTCAATCAGGAGTTTTGAGACATGTCTGATCATCAGCTACTTTTGATGCTGACTGTACATACATAAAAAGTAGCCTATATCCTATTCTAGTTTACTTTACTTATTCCAAGTTTCAATTAAATCGGTTGAGCCGTTACGGCGTGATTGAATAACAAACATCCAAACATACTCACAAACTTTCGCATTTATAATATAAGTAGGATACAGAGAATGTATCTTCTAAATTATTTAAATCTTACAGCCAGCTCAATGCTATATTCAGCAACGAAACGTTAAAAATAAACATTATACATACATACTTTAACATTTTGTTTGTGTGTTTGTGCACCCGGCAGATCGCAAGGTTTGCTCAGCTCGTCCAAATATTTACACAGACACATCATAACGCCTGTTGTATGAACAGTTCAACAGACGGGGTACTTTATATTCGCGATTTGAATAAACATATGGGGTTGAATGATTTGTTTTAACGGCCTCTCTGAGTGCTTAGAAGTTGAACTTCATAAACAGTTTGTTACTATGTACTTCTAATATTAATTTTTGGCAGTTTTTAGGTAACCAACCAATGTTATAATATTGTATTTTGTCAACGGATGACAAGCCTCCATAGTGTCAGCCTGAAACAGTAAAATAAATTAACACAGATTTCTTTTCTCTTTGTTGATAGAGTAGGTAACCCCCTTTCGGGATAGTATCCTAGTGACGGAACACGTTGTATTGTTATATTTCGTTAGGTACTCGTTTTTAGGTAACCAACCAATGTTATAATATTATATTTTGTTAACGGACGACAAGCCTCCATAGTGTCAGCCTGAAACAGCAAAATAAATTAACACAGATTTCTTTTCTCTTTGTTGATAGAGTAGGTAACCCCCTTTCGGGATAGTATCCTAGTGACGGAACACGTTGTATTGTTATATTTCGTTAGGTACTCGTTTGTAACTCTCTTTCTGTAAGTGCCTCCTAACTTCAGATGGGACATTATTTACGCCGCACTTGCAGACGACAACCCTAATAAACATCTGTCTTTGATAGTTTATTCGATCATAAACCCCATAGTTTAACGTACCCAACTCTACAACTGGGATATCATAATGTCGTTTACGAGAGACATGATTTTTGAACCCAGTTTTAATTTTAGGAGGAGGTAGGGCACAGCGAGATTTTCTCGTTCCAAATTGGAGCAGCCCGCCTGGAGAGGTACCTCCGCCTTACAGAAGATCGCAGCCAAATAACATTATTTGTTTCAAATAGTGTTGTGTTCCTGCGGTGAGTAAGGTTGCCAGATCTCTTTAGGGGGGAATGGGGTTCGGGGTCGGCAACGCGTGCGTGATGCCTCTGGTATTGCAAGCGCTCATAGGCTACGGTAACCGCTTACCATCAGGTGGGCCGTAAGCTTGTTTGCCACCTCAGTTGTATAAAAAAATATATATATATATAGCAAAATGGTTTTTTTTACAACTGGACTAAAACTTTCTTAACATTTGACGAAAATAGGAAGAAATCATTTGACGACTTTGCTTGGTTGCTTGCATTTTTGTCGTTCCACTGATTCTTTCTTGATCATCCTGAATTAGTTCAGTAACCATTCTGATGATTCTGGCTTTTGCATTAGTTTAAAGTACCTAATATAAATCAGCGTGGACAAGGTGATTTAGTTTATGCATGATATCCCGAAATGGGCTTATTCCATATACCAGCAATAAAGTGTGTTCATTTTTGGGAATTCAATATTTTTCATTGAATAAAACTCTATGCAAAAATCAGCAGTTTCATCAGTCAAATTAGTTCAAACAAAATAATTCAGTTGTCGTTATCTTGATTTCAAACTTGTAATAGTTTTTTTTTTTTTAAGTATATACTTTATTTACATCAAGAAACTTAAAACTAATACAAGTTAATATTTACAAAATACACAAGAAACAGTTGAGCCATCTAAAGACCGTTACAAACGATCTATAGATAGCTCAACTGATCCAGATCACTACCAGTCGGAAGGGTCCCCAAGACGCTGGCGGAATTGCCACGCTGGATTGCAATGCTATATTAACATTCTAATAGATTGAATAATAAGTACCTAGTAATAGGAAAAAGTTTCAGAACTTTTTCCTATTAGCTGTTGTTGGTGAAAAAAAAATATTTCTTCTACAAATGTTCTTTTTAGAGTAACCCTTTGATGGTATACAGTCATATTATGAATCACCTTGTATAATACTTATGATCGTAGAGTCAATTTAGTTTCACTTACTAGCATTAGTAGGTATTCATAATCGTTTATATTTTTTCACTCTACTCACACCGACAGCAGCCTAGTATTAATTTAATTGGGAATGCTGTCAAATTTGATTCTTTTTAAAAAATCCCTAGGAATTAAACTCACGACGATTAAATACGATACGAACCTTAATCCGTCGACAATCCTCTTACGAACTTATGTAGGTAACTCCTTAGGTACTTAGTACTCAGTATATCTGCTAATAGATTTTAGCCGTGTTCAAACAGCGTGCGATATGTCATCTGACATTTATTTCAAAATGATCCTTATCTCTACTGTATGAGTCTGAATTTTGCGCTTGTGATATCGTTGAGATATATCGTACGCTCTCAAAAGCCAAACTCAAAATTGATTTCATCAGTAGACATAAGGACCATTTTGAAATTAATTTTAAACATATATTATATGAGTTATCGCACGCCGTTTGAACACTGTTGTCGCTAGACACATTAAGCATTGACTTTACGATTTCACCCAACCATAAAACTACTTGAATAATCTCCGAAATCTGTCCCACAGAGATAACACTAAAATATTCTATTAACAAACTTACACAAACTAATGATGCTAATTAACGTGATACAGAAATAGTCCGCTATTCGAAATAGTTTAGGAATTCAGGCGCATAACATAGAAAGGTTGGCTAATCTTAGAAATACTACATCTCAGGAGTAATGTTCTGCTTTCTGTGGGGCAATAACGTCACTTCGGTACAATCAGTTTCTACTTTGAGCCGATAAATACGGGCTTTGTGATCAACTGTATTAGGCAAATCGCAAAGCCGCCTAACGATGCACTGACCAATAGGGCAATTACTTAGTATAGGTACCTAATAGCAAATCCGTAATACTCACCGGTTCCAATTGGAAACTAATTGCAACGAAGTTACGTAATTGGTTAACTGGTGTTCTAAGATTATAGTTCAGACAGGCGCGATCGTTTTTGAATGTATTAACAAAGCTTTTTCTTATAACTTCCCACTTCATGTATGTGTGTTATTTTTTTTAAATCTCCTTTTTGTCCGTGGCTGATTAACGCAAGACCAGCAATCTTGACAGTTCAACCTGTTGACTTACTAAATTACATGTACCACAGACAGTTTGAAAATTATGCTCTAACAAATAAACTCACTACGCTGATCGTCCAACTTGTTTGAGAGATCTACACTCGCTTCACTTGCTCGATCAATAAATATTTGCATTTGAGCAAGTTTATGTGTACCTGTGGAGTTGAGTTAAATTGCCATAACATGAGCTATTTTACCACCCGATGGACCGACGACATTGTGAAGGTTGCGGGAAGTCGGTGGATGGAGAAGGCTCAAGATCTTTCGAGCCTATGTTCAGCAGTGGACTTCATCAGGCTGATGATGACGATGAGTTATTTTACGAACACGTTAATCACAAGACATGTATTTTGCATTTTGCTTCCGATGTCTGTGTGTCGTGCGTGTGTCGTGTCTTACTCGTGTCGCGTAGTGTGAAACGGTCTAACGGTAGCAGCATTACATTTTATATTTTGACATTCCCAAATGAATTCTACAAATATATACAAAATTGAATTTTAAATTGAAAATGTAGTTACAATTCAAATTAATTTTACTGTAGGCTCTCATTTATTGTTTTTCTGTTTCGTGTTCAATTTTTCTGTTGTTTTCAATTTTCTCCTAAGGGTGGATTTTGATTTGTGACCCTTGACGGAGTTTCAGGAGAATTGAACAATAACTTGTGATTTATTCTTTAGGGTTCTTAATTTTTTCGATATTTTTGTTTACTGAGACTTTTTACAAGGATCAGATAAACCTGTTTCTTCAAAAGTCAATTAATTACATGAATCAGCCACATGCTGTATTTAAGTAAACATCCCGTAGCTTTGCCCGTAGGTACTCATACTTGTAAAAGCATGGTCCTGATTTGGGACAAAATGGTTCCTATTAGTGACTGGGTCTTCTGTATACATCTCTTTAGCTTAATATCTTTCAACTGACGTTCCTTGAGACTACCAGATTTCCACCGTCACTTCTTCAAACAGTGTGTTTAAATTTTAAAGTTTATGATGAGTGAATCAGTCAGTCAGTCAGTGAGTGGAACACTCTTTTATAAATAAAGATTACTACAACCTTGGTTCAAAGTTATGTTATTTATTTTCATCATCATCATCATCAGCTTGCTGAAGTCCACTGCTTAACATAGGCCTTCCCCAAACCGGACCATGACGAACGGTTTTAAGTCAATCCACAGACTTCCCTCTACCTTTACAATGTCATCGGTCTATCGGGTGAGGAGGGGGGGGCTTTCAAAACTGCGTCGCCCGGTTTGTGGTCGCCATTTATGTCCTTTATTGTATCTTTATGTCCGGCCCACTGGCACTTCAACGTGCTAATTCTGAGAGCTATGTCGGTGACCTTGGTTCTTCTACGGATTTCCTCTTTTCGGATTTTATGTTATTAGTTTTACGATATACTATTTGTCCTCAATTTAATATTTAAATTTTACGAGATAACTATCAGAGACAAGAACAGCTACTCAATTGTAATGCCGTTAGCCAGTCATAAATATTTGGCATCCTGCCACGGTATTTTCCAGTAGGTATCATCTGCAGTCTAATGATACTTTAAACCAGATTACTTTATTATAAGTAGGTACCTATTATTGTTATAGGTAAGTGGTGTATCAAAATGTTAATAAATACTATCAGTTCGCCTTGAACTGAGATCTTGTGATGTCGTGTTTGTTTGGCGAGGCGAGTATGGACAAATCCTCCCAAATGTTTTTTTCGCAGTTTGCAGGCCGTACAAAGTCGGCGCGACCAGAGCGACTTTCTATCTTGTGGGAAGAAATTGCCCATACCACGCTGGGCAAGAGGGTCGGCGAGCGCAGTTAGAGCTTTTGTTATAAAAATTGGGGTAGCTGCTGTCCATTCCCTAGCTTTTTTCCCTTATCGCCACAAACGACGTCCATGGGTATATGATATCATGGGTTATGGTATCATTCTTCGACCAGGGCTACCACGGCCGCAAACAATTTTCAAGGAAAAATAATTTTAAAACTATGATACTTTGACAAACTCGATGGCGTAGCGGGCTCGATTCCCGCTACGGGACAAATGTTTTCATGAACTGCAAATATTTGTTTAGGGTTTGGGTGTTATGGTACCATGGTACTCGTAGTTTCTGATACCCACGACATAGGAAATCCTAGTGTGGGGTCAGGACTATGTATGTAGCTGTTGGGTGTTATTTAATTATTTATAACAGGGACTGAAAGCGGTAGAGGTTGTAGGTACTGGTACCGTTAAAACATTTCGGTACCATTATGCTATACCGGTAGGGCATTACGGTACCGTTATTTTATACCGGTAGATTTCGGTACCGAAATTTTGGGCCGCGGCTAGTTCGCTAGGACATTCGCGCCGCGGTGGCGGGGTGGCGGCGTTTCATCAAAGAAAACCTTTATAAACCTTTAGTTATTTCGGTTAAAGGTACGTAGCGAAATAAACCGAAATGATCTGCGAATCCAGATTTTCCGGTACCGTTATATTTATCGGTAGAGAAATATTCGGGTAACCGAAATTTATCGGTATGACGTCATATCGTTATTTAAAGGTACCTTTATATTCCGGTTATTCAGTCCCTGATTTATACAGCATAGGTAATATCTTCACGTAGACTATAGTATTATGTAATCTGTGACGTAGATATAAATAAAAATAAATAAATAAATATTCCGGACATATTCACACGGTCAACTGATCCCAAACTAGGCATAGCCTGTACTATGGGTACCAGACTCTGATATACATAATAGATATATATTTAACACCCAGACACAGAACAAACATCTGTGTTAGTCACAAATGTTTGTCCAGTGCGGCAATCGAACCCGCGACCTCTAACGCAGAAGGCAGAGTTACTACCAACTGAGCTATGAGGCCAGTCAATAAATATCCCTTTAGTTCTTTGTTTCTTTGACTCTTGGGTGACATCGTGACATCTAAGCGTTTGATCCAACATAAATGGCCTGCGTAAGTATAGTCTAGCTTCATTTCTTTACGATAACTGTTATTGTTACTTTTATTTTGTTTCAAATTGGCACGAATATTGCAAATAGGATTGATCGGCTAAATAATACTAACATAAAACTTTGTTTGTGACTGTATTAAAAGTACGAGTTGGAAATGCTATAGCGATTTCGTATTCTATTAGGTGATTCATAAAAGTCAAATTCAAAATTTACTTGATTCAGTAGAGAGATAAGGATCACTTTGAATTAAATTGCAATTTTGTTTGAATTGAATTGAATTTTTAGGAGAAGGTAGGGCACAGCGAGATTTTCTCGCTCTAAAATGGAGCAGCCCACCTGGGGAGGTACCTCCACCTTACAGAAGATCGCAGCCAAATAACATTATTTGGTTCAATTAGTGTTGTGTTCCTGCGGTGAGTGAGGTTGCCAGAGCTCTTTAGGGGTGGGGGGTTCGGGGTCGGCAACGCGTGCGTGATGCCTCTGGTATTGCAATCGCTCATAGGCTACGGTAACCGCTTACCAACAGGTGGGCCGTATGCTTGTTACAATAGTTGTATAAAAAAATTTTTTGTCTATTCTCATCACTTCACACATCCATCATAACATTCGCATCTCCGCCGCATGCACTCTTCTTTTATCCGTCCCTTTGGTAGCCCAACACTCAGATCCATACATTACGACAGGCCTTATGATATTTTTCTTTACAATTTTAATTAATTACTAGCCTTTTTTTTTTTTTTTAGCCTTCTCTCATTTTAAAGTTGGATAAAATCCTTTTTAAATTCAAATGCATTTCAAGGCTTACAATGCAGAATCCACTCTGAGGTTTCAGAAAAGTATAATTCCAAACTGCTTTAAACTCGAACGATCGCGGAATTCAAACGAAGCGGAGACATTCCGTTTGAAGGCTTACCGCTCGTTTGCTCGAAGGCAGGAGTTTAATCAAGTTACTAATCGGTTCAAACTAGTTTTTTATATATGACTAGCTTCCGCCCGCAGGTTCGCTCGCGTAGTACCTACATAAAACGTAGCCTATATGCTATTCTAGGTAATGAATTTTAACTATTCTAAGTTTCAAAGAAATCGGTTGAGCCGTTTCGGCGTGATTGACAAACATCCAAACATCTAAACATCCTCACAAACTTTCGCATTTTTAATATTAGTAGGATAGGATAGTTGGGAGGAGGTTGGGCACACTGACATTTTCTCACTCTAAATTGGAGTAGCCCGATCGCAGCCAAATAACAGTGACAAGCACGTGTTAATGCGCTTAACGTTAGACTTGGTAAACGATGTTACGCGACCGGGTTCGAACCCATGACCTTCGGATCATAAGTACTACTAGGCAAACACGACTGACGTAAGAATCTAATTCAAAACAAATTTTAACACAAAATTTACTGCAATTGGGCTGTAGCTGTAGCTCTGGTCAGCTAATTAGAATTAGAATTATTTATTTCAATTAAAACAGCAAGCTTACAGTATATACCAAAGTGCCTAATGTCTAAAATTAAAACTTAAAAATACTCTTAGCGAATTAAATATTATACAAATGTTATCATTAAAGATGACATGTTGGACCTCGTGTACATAGGCATTTAAAAGAGTGAGAGCTCTTAGCGTTGGCGCATTATGATAAAAAAAAAAAAAAAAAACCGGACATATCACACACGGTCAACTGATCCCAAACTAGGCATAGCCTGTACTATGGGTACCAGAGACTGATATACATAATAGATAAATATTTAACACCCAGACACAGAACAAACATCTGTGTTAGTCACAAATGTTTGTCCAGTGCGGGAATCGAACCCGCGACCTCTAGCGCAGATAGCAGAGTTACTACCAACTGAGCTATGAGCGTGACAAGTTCGCGGTGTGTGGCAGGCGAACAGTTGATGTCGACGGCGGCCACAGCGCACAAATGAACAAATAATACCAGTGACTCGACAGTTAGTCAGCGCATCATTCCAGTGACTAGCCCCAGTGACTGGGTGAGTGTAAATGGTCGTCACCACGTCAACGGGATCACTTTGCATGCTTAGGTAAATGAGTAATGCCATAGCCATTTCTCAAGCTTGCGAGCGACGGACTCCACGGAGTAAGTATAAATACATAGGGGTTTGATAGAGGCAAAAGGTATTGTATGAAATAGTACTTGCTTATCTATCGAATTTTTAATCATACGATTACCATGGACAGAGCACCTAGATCCGGTACAAATATTTGTCGATCATGCAACCACTTGTCCCGCTGCGAGAATCAAACTCGCGTATCAGCTGGTTACTTTTTTATTGATCGAGCAAACGAAGTGAGCAATGGTCTCTCAATCAACTTTGTCGAATCGGCGTTATTAGTTTACAGCATAACTTTCGAACCACCAATCCAATCTTCATAGAATTTAGTAGGTCAACATGTTGTACTATCAAGATTTGCTGGTAAGAATATGAGTCAAATCGGCAAATAGGTGGCTAAGATATTAGATATACAGATTCAAAAAGAGGCTTAAAAAAGTAATACAAATACAATTAAGTAAGACTGGCCTCATAGCTCAGTTAGTAGTAACGCTGCCTTCTGCGCTAGAGGTCGCGGGTTTGATCCCCGCACTGGACAAACATTTGTGTGATAAACACAGATGTTTGTTCTGTGTCTGGGTGTTAAATATTTATCTACTATATATATATATAACCTTGCAAAACTTCTTTCGCACAAAAACATATCTGCTTCCTTGCACCTCACCTATACAATACCATAAACAAGACCTTGTACATTCAAACCCTTTCACATAAGGAATGCAAGACCAAATTCTACAATTATTTACTTGACTTAAATTACGCACAGACAGAAGCTTTAGTCTATATCCCATCCTAAAATACTTTCAACAGAATACGTTCACTTATCTAGCCTAAACCAACACTCACACTGTATATTTACCCACAAACATGCATACTCTATTATTCAACTATTTTAGACATAGCTAGCATAAACTCACACTTTACACTTAAACGCAAACACGCATACACTACACTCAAATAACTCTACACATCATTACATTCAAATAACACAAAGCACACATAATAAACCTAATAGGCAAAACTTTACTTTAATCTATTTACTTTTGTTCATTTGTACTCTTGCTTACTTAAGCATATCCACGTCTCTTTCTACATAGGTAGTACCTAGAAACTGGCGAAGCAGCGATCCCTCGTTTCTTTATACAAGTTGTTACTTAGTTAGTACGAGGAGCTCAATGCATAACTAGTTTATAGGTCTAAAAATAACAACTACTGGTCTATGTTATACATTGTATCTGCAATATAATATTGTACATCTTTATATATTTATGTATATTTCGTTGTATAATAATGTAGCACCATATGTATGTTAAGACATTTATGAATAAAAACATTTTTACTTTTTTTTTTACTTTAATATATCAGTCTCTGGTACCCATAGTACAGGCTATGCCTAGTTTGGGATCAGTTGACCGTGTGAATATGTTCGGAATATTTATTTATTTATTTATAAAAAAAAAAAAAAAGTGGGGTGTCATATGGAATAGCTTTGTTGATACATTCCAAAACGATTTTTAGTTTTATATTAGGCTATTTGGTTTTGGAATGAAACGAAATTAGTAATAATTATAACGTGAGCTTCTATTTAGTAAAGATTCAATAACCTCGTAGTTCAGGTAAGATGAGAGCATGCTAAAGATGCGATTCTCCAATTTTTCACAAGTTAATAGTCCTCCTGCACTGTACTGCTATTATAATATTGCAAACAATTTTACGAGAGGTAGGGCACAGCGAGATTTTCTCGCTCTAAATTGGAGCAGCCCGCCTGGGGAGGTACCTCCGCCTTACAGAAGATCGCAGCCAAATAACATTATTTGTTTCAAATAGTGTTGTGTTCCTGCGGTGAGTAAGGTTGCCAGAGCTCTTTAGGGGGGGAGGGGTTCGGTAGGCAACGCATTAGCAATGCTCCAGGTGTTGCTGGTCCTGCACACTTACCATCAGGTGGGCCGTAAGCCTGTTTGCCTCCATACAACATAAAAAAAAAAAACAATTTTCAATGCTCTACGTGCAACGTAATGGAAAGTACGTCTAACATACAGTATACGATCACGAATTCCGATCAGTCAATGTTACGCGAAAGAGTGCTGCTATTTTGAAGGATATTTTTAGGGAAGTTTAAATTCAAGGTTTACAGGCCTCATAGCTCAGTTGATAGTAACTCTGCCTTCTGCGCTAGAGGTCGCGGGATTCCCGCACTGGACAAACATTTGTGTGATTAACACAGATGTTTGTTCTGTGTCTGGGTGTTAAATATTTATCTATTATGTATATCAGTCTCTGGAACCCATAGTACAGGCTATGCCTAGTTTGGGACCATTTGACCGTGTGTGATAAATATAATATGTCCGGAATATTCAAGGTGCGAGCTTATAGTAAGTGGTTGGCCCCGAACCTTGCTATTTCTGGTGAAAGTTACTGCTTCGACGATTCTTGAGGCATAGTATCAGATGAACTTTTAAAATCGCATCTTTAGCATGTTCTAACTAATATCCAATCTTACCTAAACTACGTAGTCATTGAAACGAAAACGAAATGGGAGTTCAAGCTATATTGGTATTGAATATTACAATTTGCGTTGTCGCTCAAAAACCATTGGTCTAGAATAAAAATAAAAATTGTATTGGAATTTATAAACAAAAATTCTTATGACATCGCAGGTCTTGTAAGTATTTGTATTTTTTTTAACCCCTTTCAGCTCATTTCTTTGCAACCCCTTGGCCGATTTAACTCATATTCTTACCAGTAAATATTGATCAAACCTGTTGTCCTCCTAAATTCCATACATCCAGGCTATTGCGTAAGCGAAATGCTAATGAAGATCGCAATTATTGGGATGATTTTATCAATTTTAGCGACATCTGAAGTTTTTCAAACATGAAATGGAAAAAGCTAAGGTCTTGAAGTTTTCCCTTGTCAAGTTTGCAAAGTTTTGAATGTCGCTAAGATTGTTAAAATTACCCTGAAAGTTACGATCTTCATTGCCATTACGCTCACAAAATTGCACCACAGATCGGAATGACGGTTCAAAAGTTATGTTAAACAAATAAACAACGCCGATTCATCAGATCTTCGCTCGCTTCGCTTTCATCTATGAAGAAACCTTTGAACTAGCGCAATGACGTTAAAAATAATCATTATCTTTAATAATTTGCTCTTTGTTACTCACTTTGCTTCTCAGAAATATTCAAACAAATCTGATCTTCCAAAATTACAATGGAACGTAGGCATACGTAGCACTCGGCGTAGCATTGCTACGAGCTACGTATTGAGTACCAACAGGCATCTACGACGTAGAGCCTTGCATAGTATAGTGGATTGTGCTGTGCAGTATGTAAACTACACTCGAGAGCATAGAAATCGCACATAGCGGAATTTTCCTACATTTTAATTTCGACCCTTATTTTTTTTTAAATTAATGTGATGTTGCAAATATAACTTAAATTAAATTGAAGTACACACTGTTAGCTTCCTAAAAACACAAAATGTCTAGCCTTGACCTTCGAAATCATAACAGTGGCAACTAAACAATAGAATGGCCTAAATTAGCTCGTTTCAGGTAGCTCGGTTTGTGGGACTTTAAGCAGGTATAAAACGATAAGGGATGATTGAAATTACATCATTTGCATACCAACTCCCAGGCAGAAAGGTCCTTTAACGAATACGTCATCTCTCTAAACAAGAAAATGGATACCACACCAGAAGCAGCGTCTCAAGTGGTTGCACTTATCGAAGCTGGACAGAACCAAAGTCAAGTGGCTCGTCAATTAAATTTGAGCAGATATGCTGTTCGACGTGTATACCAGCGATATCAGCAAACTGGTGGCTATACCAGGCGACCAGGAACAGGCCGAAAACGTGCGACAACACAGCGCGATGACCGTTTCCTTGTGAATACATCACTACGAAATCGCCGGTTGAATGCAGTTCAACTCGGACAGCAGCTCCAGGAAGTTAGAGAAGTGGAAGTCAGTCGGTGGACCGTTAGAAGAAGACTAGCCGAAGGAGGTCTGACAGCGCACAGACCAGCAACTGGCCCAAAATTGACCCCAGCGCACAGACAAGCACGCCTTCAGTTTGCTCGAAATCACGTTAATTGGACTATGGATCAATGGCAGGCAGTCCTCTTTTCCGACGAGTGCAGGATGTGCCTTCATGGTAACGACGGACGAGGTAGAGTCTACCGAAGATCTGGTGAGCGTTTTGCTCAATGTTGCATCTCCGAACGGGTCGCATACGGCGGTGGTTCGTGTATGTTCTGGGGAGGCATTTCTCTGGAAGCGAAAACCGAACTTGTCTTCATCACAGGGCCCGATACCGACCGTCGATCGGGTGGATTGACTTCCCAACGTTACGTTGAGGAGATCCTGGAAGAACATGTTGTGCCCTTTTCTGGATTTATCGGCGAAAACTTCGTTTTTATGCAGGATAACGCTAGACCACACACCGCTGCTATAGTACGCCAGTACTTGGAGGAGGTTGAACTACTCGTTATGGCGTGGCCTGCTCGAAGCCCAGATCTCAATCCCATTGAGCACTTATGGGACGAACTAAAGAAACGAGTAAGAGCTAGAAACGCAGCGCCTACGAGTCTCAGAGAGCTCCAAACCGCGATCAAGGAAGAATGGGACAGCATACCGCAGGATTTCGTAAAAAAATTGATTTCTTCAATGAAACAGCGAATGGAAGCTGTTATTCAGGCTAGGGGAGGCAATACCTCGTATTAATAAATCGATACATTCACAAATTTATTGTTTTTTTAACCTTTTATACCTGCTCAAAGCCCCACAAACAGCGCTACTTGAAACGAGCTAATTTAGGCCATTCTATTGTTTAGTTGCCACTGTTATGATTTCGAAGGTCAAGGCTAGACATTTTGTGTTTTTAGGAAGCTAACAGTGTGTACTTCAATTTAATTTAAGTTATATTTGCAACATCACATTAATTTAAAAAAAAATAAGCGTCGAAATTAAAATGTTGGAAAATTCCGCTATGTGCGATTTCTATGCCCTCGAGTGTAGTAGCATTTTAAATGGAATTTCACTATGCTCCATGTTTACCGTATTGATGTTTCCATCTCTATTATGTTTGCAGCTTAACACACCCCAGATTGAAAGCACGTGAGCCGGTGTTGTGTACCTGAATTTATTTTTGATTAAATGAATAAGGGCTTATCGTAGGCTTATGGTGTACGTAACAGTTTTCTGCCTAAGCTTTTTATGGATTTTAAGGTTGTTTTACGTAAAGTGCGAGCGATTTATGACGCAATATTAAATAGCAAAATCTAATAAAATCCCAGTCAATTCATTGGGACAAAATCAATAAAACGTTTTGTATGAAGTATTTGGTTTGTTAACGCTATTTTAAAGGTGATAAATAATAGGTGTGCTATCCGAAAGGGGCCTATTCTACACTCAATTTACGACTTTAGTAAACTCGTAATTTTTCATAGAAAAAACACAATGCAAAAATCAGCTGTTGCAAACTTGATGCTGTACTTTTTAATTTTTTTTAACACCTTTAAGGGGTAATACATTATTATGAAACATTTTGAATTATGGCTAGAAGCAATGATTGGATATGGCAAACACCACAGAGCTGTAAATGTCTAATAAAGAAACGCGCTACTTTGCGCGCACTTATTTCGTAACAATAAGGGTTGTTATGTTATTAAATAAAGAATTTTTGAAATTGAAATTATTTCGTAACAAAACATCGTCTATCAAATAAATGGGATGAAATATCCAGATGTTCTAAAATACGTACCAATTGTTTAGGTAAATCAGCCTTACAGAAAACCTTCTCAGGGCTTTCAATAAATGAAAGATTTCAGCAGGCGAAATGGACAAAACGTGTAACTTGAACATTTTATGATTGTATGCGTAATGATCGGGAAAGGGTCGTTTCTAAGCAGGTAGAGATGATTCAACCGCTGTTATTTGAAGCCATTTTGTGAAAATAAAAGCTAAAGATAATTTTCTTATTGCAATATCTGGCTGAGGTTAGATAAACTTCTGAATAAACTTCTGAGTGATATAATTTTTCAATAAGAGCCATAAGCCATAAGAAAGCCTGGAAGAAATCGCTTTTTGTGATAAGACCGCCCATTGTACTACATTAAATTTTCTATGTAATCCTTTTGTACAATAAACTGTTAATCAATCAACCAATCAATCATAGGTTACCTAGGTTATGGGCATGTTATGCGGGGGGAATATCATGATATGAAAAGAGGTGTTGAGATACGGAACCCTAACGTAGGGTTCGGTAACTCTCAGCAAATGTTGCCTGCGTTCCAACCCTACATTGATTCAAGTAGGTTACAAGAGCATATTGCGATAGCCAATACCTACTAGGAGACCCGCATCGGCTTCACACAGGTAATTTATAAAGCATCTCTGATAGTTGGCTTACCTATTGGCAAAAACCGTTTCTAAATCCGCCTATTTATTTTTGAAATTACCTTACCTTACCAGCAAAGAGCGCCACGACGACGTTCTTTAGCTTTCTCCATCTACCGACTTCCCACGGACTTGGTCCATCGAGTCGTCCGATTTATGGTCGCATTCGAAAATCTTTAGTCCCCAACGGTGTCAGTTCTGCGAGCTATATGGCCTGCTCACTGCTACTTCAACTTGTTAATTCTGAGAGCTATGTTGGTGTGGTTTCTTCCACGGATTTCCTATCGGATTATCACGTAGTGAAACTCCAAGCATAGTTATCTCTATAGCCCGTTGCGCGATGTTGAGTTTTTGACCTTTTGACCTATTTAGTAAATAACGACCGAAAACTGTTCAGACCCCACACTAGTGTCGATTCCCTGAGTCGTGGGTATAAGAAACTACGAGAAGATACCGTACACAACACCCAGACCGGGAAAAAACATTTGTCCATGCGCGGGATTAAAACCACCTCTTGCGTTTCAGCTGCCTGCCAAGCCACAGAGATCATTATAGTAGTATATACCTAGGGTATACAAAGTAGTATTACTACACGTCACTGCATAAGTGATAAGTAGTAAAGTGATAATAGTGATATAAATATCCTACTTGTTGCTCAAACACATTCACATAACGTAAGAAAAATATACGAACGAAAATTACCTATTTTTATTCGACGAAGAAGATAGGATGGGAGTGCGTAAACGCGATTTGTAATTTAAGCTCTATGTATATAGGTCAGTAGGGCGAGCTCGCATTGTCACTCATCTAGGTGCTGAGCTCTATTCAATGTGAAAAACGTGAAAAGGTTGCGAAATAACACAAGCCAGGTAGTTAGAAAGCTGAAATAGGGTTATGAAAACGTTGAACGAGTTTTATAAAGGAACCTACTAAAATAGGGTTAGATTAACTATACTCTGAGATAAGTTAGCCCATCTAACTGGTCTGAAAAGGCAACAATAGGCCTAACGATAAGTACAGAAATGTTTCAGGCACACATTGCCCATGGTTTGAGTTAGGTACCGACTGTATTTGCTTGTTTAGATTATAATCTTATAGGTATTGCAGGCAATTTACGGCTGTTCTTTGCGACTAAGTCTAGAAGAAACCGTCGCTTAGTTATTTTTTAACGTTCCTTTTAAAACTTTATTAATCATTGAGATGGAGCATATTCAATCACAAGCGTTTCTTCATCTTATTAGTCGGAGGTTCTACAATAACATTTTTAATTAATTTTCCTATTTCTATTGCTGATATTGATTTGTACTTGTTGCAGGTCCAAATGAAGAAAAATATGACAAGAATCTCACAGACGTGCGGCAGGGGATGGCGAGAAGGATACAAGATATCGTCGTCAGAAATAAAACTATATTTGAGGTAAACAACAATTTTACACCAACAGAAAGAGTACTTCGCTGGACGAACTCTGCGCAAAGAGCCATCCTTCGTGAAGAGTTCGCCACTACTACCATCTATAAATTCTGTAGCCTAACAGCAAGGCTTCCAATGCTGCGTTCCGGTTTCAAGGGTGAGGTAGCCGGTGTAATAACAGTCACATGAGACTCACCACACATGTCTCAGGGGTCAGCAACGTGTGCGTGATGCCTTGGGTATTGAAAGCGTCCACAGGCTATATGGCATCACAGCCACATAGCCTGGCTGAAAATAGACTACTACATATGGATAATTATCTCAAGTGGCGACTAACGTGCTTAGCATGGTGAGTATGGGCAAATGCTCATTGATGGGAAGTCACTCTGGAAATCTATGGGGAGGCCCATGTTTAGCAGTGGACCTAGTCTACGGCTGAAATGACGAACACAGGCTACGGTAGCCACCAACCAACAGAAGCGCCCATATGTGCATTTTTCCACATAAGTAATATAAAAAACATAATTCAGTATGAGGCCTGATTCTTCTGAGCCCGTTGTGAAGAACACGCATAAATTCACTTATTTTGAGCAATTCTTTTGAAATTATATATCTTCACTGAAGTTCTAGTAATGTAACAGCCTTTTCTTATTTTCAGGATCCAAACTTCAACCTCCTAACTTACATCGAGACTGACCTCGAGGACTATGAAGCCAATTACACGGAGTACATGAAGCACGTAAACAATAATAATGTCAAGAAGAAGACGTGGTCTTTCTGGAACGCCATGTTTTATGCTGGCACCATCTACACTACTATAGGTAACAATTCATACCTTTGTGCCATCATTTTTATTAAAGAACTCTAGGCAACGGGGAAGAAGAAACTTCCTGTGTCAACTTCCCCGCTATACGCCAACACAAGGGCCACTGGGGGCAGCCCAGGCCCCCAATTCTACTAATTCAATGACTCGAAATGATAATCGCATGATAATGATCGCACCATTATCACTCAGTTACGATTGTAGCCACCTTCGGTTCTTTGATTTCATTGGTCAATTGGTATCACAATGACTGTCATTGATAAACGACTGTGATAGCAGAATACCAAGTGGCCATTTTGCCATTGAACCATTGCCATTTTGAAGCCATTGAATTAGTAGAATTGGGCCCCTGTACCGAGACAGCGCAACTGTGGTGGATTGGAGTAAGTCTTTGCATGGATCCACAAAATAAATGGGTTGGGTTGACTTGACGGCCGCACAAAGGTCGAGGGCAGCTTCTGGACTTGGGCTTCTGGTCTAATTGATGACAATACTGTAAAATCTAGTGTATCATAGGCCCTCACCCAACAAAAAGGTACTATGGGCCATAAATGTTATGATCGCTTTTCGCTTAGTAAAATATTTTTTGACTAATCGCTGCGTGGTTAGGTCCGGTCCAATATAGCAGCCTAAAGACCTTTTAACATGGTTGATAATACTAGGCAATTGTCGCATTCATATGTTTTATAAACAAAAACTTTCTTTCGGTTATGTCGACAATAACCGCCGTGTGAGTTTATGAACTGTTTGTATACTGTTGGGTTTTAACCCGATTAGACATGCGGGGTTAGATGTAGCTTTACCTGTGTAATTATGAAAATTTTAGTATTCAAGAAAACCTTTATCTCGAATTACAAGATAAATTATTCATATTCTTAATTAATACACTACCCAGTCTGGCTCGATTAAATCTACCTAGGTACAGTCATTTTCAAAACTCCTATTACCGTCCTATTTAGGCCGATTAAGAATACTATTATTTGATAGTAGATAATATTACAAGTAGCTATGTGTCGAATGAATGAATGAATGATTGAATTTATTACGAAAAAAAGCATAAAGTTAACCTTACAGTTGACACTGAAATCAGATTATTTAAAATAAATGGCCATGGTACTAGCCCATTTTGTTTAGGTGAGGTTTTTAGGTACTAAAGTACTAGACTCTAGTGCTTTATTACCTAAATCGTAAGCCTAATCGTAAGCCTCGATCTACCTACAAGATTCATATTGGGGTAGTATACATCTGCAATGAGAATTTAGGCAATACGATGTCCATGCAACTTTCAAACTTTGCAGTTAACTTAAGCAAGATTACCCTAGATAAGCCGTTGGATAAAATGATTGTGTTTGGTGACTTCAATATGCCCCTTGCGACACGGACTACTTGCTAAGACCTGAAAAAATGATTTTTTTTCATCGATTTTTCTCCCTGTTTTGCAGTGGACTGTACCTTGTTAGTCGGATGCGCTAATAGCTCGATAACGAGATGGAATGTAAGCACCTCTAATGGACCCCCTTAGCGCTAGAATATTCAAGATGTTTAACAATTTACGCTAAATGAACTAGGAAAATCTTTGTGAGGTTTCCGCAAAATAATTTAATTAGTGTGTGTACCTATTCCGTTTGTCGAAAATAATATGTATACTACCCCGAAAGGGGCTTATTCTAAGAAAGAATATGTATTTTAATGAACAAAACACCTTAGAAGAAATATAACAACATCATTATTTTATTTATTTAAGGTACAAAAACAGTTAATAAACTTATACATAGCCAAAATCAAACTTATTAGTAAAAGTTAAATTAAATCTATTAACCCTAAAATTGTAAACGACATTCAAAACAACGTTTGTTGCAAATAAAATACACATGATCTAATTTCATTCATTGGCAAAAGGTTTCATCTGATTCTAATTTAAGTTTTAACAAACATGCTTTGAAACTCCTAATATTTTATAATTACAAATTATAAAATATTATTTTTATAATTACAAATTCAGTTTTAAAAAAATAATTGTAATTAATTTTCTACCGTCAGTTGGAAAAAATTAAACCATATCTATCCAATGATAGAATCCGCCTGACGTATTCACAAAAGCAAGCACAGTGTCTAAATAATAAAACATTGCAGCAGTTTTAACATCAGGCGTTGTCGCGTTCCTGTTTTTATGAACAACATAAATACAAAATCTTTCGCTTTGTTAAATGCCAACTGCATTTATGCACCTAACTACTAACTTTATTAACTGTAGGTAAGCAGTCTTTCGCTTTGTTTAGCGCGCGTTGCATTCATGTTAACTCGTTTAAGAGTTTACAAATGGAATATTTGCCTTTATTTTGGAGGCAATCGCGTAAAACAATTTCAATTTACGGTGTTTATTCTAAGTTGAAGTGGCAGTGGGCAGATATAGCTCGCAAAACCGAAAACCGTTGGGGAGTAAAGGTCCTCTAATGGCGACTACGTACCGGACGACGCAGTGTTGGAAGGCCCCCTACCCGATGGACCGATGACATTGTAAAGGTTGCGGGTTGTCACTGGATGGAAAAGGCTCAAGACCGCTCGTCGTGGAACTCTGGGGGAGGCTTATGTCCAGCAGTGGACTTCTACAGGTTGTTGATGATGATGATGATTCTAAGCTACAAAATCTACAAAGAACTCGGAAACGTGTGAATACAAGCACTTGTTTAGTGGGAGCAACTACGTTTCATCGCTTTTTATTGTTGAGAGAACAAACGATTTGTTTATCATCTTTCTTTGTGGATAAAAATAACGGCCGCGCGGTGGATTGTTAAAAAAAACTGCAAATTCACAAAGTCAAAGCAAGAGAGCCAGGTTTTTTATAAAGTAAAAATTTACCCGTATAAAATAAACTCGTACCTAATTATGTACGTGATTTCAATGAAGACTTCAGTTTTATTTTGCTTTAGCATCTATTTAGCTTTCTATACAGTGTTTTTCACGAAAGAAGTCCTGCGGCAAAAAGCGGAACTAAAAAGAAAGTACCTACTATGGCGGAATTCCGTTATTTTTACTATTATTTATTGTATGGTAAGACGAAGAACTTAATGCCTTTCTATGAAAAGGACTCTACAATTTTTATTTTTTTATGTTATACGTAGGCAAACAGGCTTACGGCCCACCTGATGGTAAGCGGTTCCCGTCGCCTATTGCCATATGCGACACCTGATAAACAACAAAGCACATGATTATAATAGCTTTATTATCTAGCTTCTAATAGCTTTATTTATCTCGCACCGAAAGCAACGTAACCTCAAAGGTCTTATTAAACTAATTTCCGCTAAAATTAACAGTGTATTTCTTTTTTGTTGAAACGTCAAAACAAGCTTTTATTTCGGTGCACACTGCAAACAGTAGAACTGCCTGAAGTTAGCCGCAGATGATAATTTTGGCTCATCGCCCGGAGAGCTTGGCGCTTCGCTCAGTACCGACAGTGTTAGCCGTTAAATAATTATTTCCGTAAATTCTTATATTACAGTGTCGAAATAACAAAAGCACCTACTCCTTATAAGTAACAGTTTTAAAGTGAAGAAAACAGTGAATATGCATCACGAGGGTATGCCGTCTTGTTTACCAAAACGTAACGACGGCCAAAATAGATTCTTTTATTAGAAATCTTGCTGTGACCCCGATACAAGAGGAGTTTCGCCGCGACGAAAGGCAAGTTAACATTCTATCAATGCTCATCAATGCTGGCACAATTTATTTATGTCTTAATGATTGGCAGTAGATTTATCACCCGATGCCAATTATATTTCATCCCATCTGGGAGTTCAATTTCCTTAGTTTACGCGAGGTTGTTTCAGTAAAACGACGTACTTTTTCGTTTCAGGTCGTTCGGATTGTATAAGTGGGTATGAGTAAAGAAGAAGAAGACCGGCAATCCTGCTCCTTAACCCTCAAAATCCCAGCCTTAAAAGCTGAATCTGAAACGCAGACTTCGGGCCAGTTAGTTCTAAAAGCACCTGATGATACAAACTCTAATACTATGGAAACCGATGAAGAAAAGCAAGTAATGTCTTTAAGGAAGAGAAGAAACTTATCAAAGAATAGAGGCCAAGTGACAAGACAGAGAGAAAAGACACCCGAGCCCAGTAGAACTCCAATACCTCATGAAGACACACCTACATCTGAGGAAGAAGAAGATGACAGTCCACCTCGTAATCCTAGAGAAGTTGAAGCTGATAATACGTATAATGAAATGAAGAGACTGGTGCAGCAAAAGACCGCTGTTAAGGATCCCGTTTATGATATAGATACACAGGAAATACTTGAAGCACGGGTAAGCGCAGCCGTAGAAAGGAGACGTAGGAGCATTTCACCTTTTGCATTACCAGATAAAGAAGAATTAAACAAATTAGAAAGAAAAGGCAGCTTTATAGATCCGACAAACAAACTTCTTAGTACAAACTACAACCTTAGTCCAAAAGATGCAGATAAAAAGCGCCGCGGTTCTTTAGTGCTTGAAACGCCACCTGTGAAAGAAAACAAGAATACTTTGTCACCATCTTCATCTGGTACTGCATCTCCGAAAGACAATGATTTCCCATACCCAATGCCATCAACTCCTAAGAAACAAGAACAGATGGTTTATGCAGATGAGAAGAAACTGGAAGATGAAAAACCAAAGAATGTGAAATCTCCTGCCAAAAAGGAAGGAGACGTATTCACTTTCGATGACAAAGATACTAAGCCGGTACTGAAAGCAGCTGTAAAGATACCCGAATCAGCTCCAGGAACTCCGGGCGAGATAATCACGAGGGTCATACAAGTAGAGAGGGTTCCCAGCAAAAAGCTCCTTGCAACAGATAAAAAGCCAACTGTTGAAGTAAGAGAGCGGATTGTCAGGACACCAAGCAGAAAAATGTCAGTCAGTCAAACCAACGTTCCTAAACAAAATAAACCAAAAGAGGAACAACCAAGAGCGCCACCAGCAAAACCAGCTCGAAGCAAATCGGCAACCAGACTGGGGGTCAGTTTTTACGTTAAAATAATTTTGTTACTAGTAGTGGCTTTGTTAATAGCATTATGTTTTTTCCTCACATAGTGACTAGTGAGAATGATATTTTCAATAATTTTATAGAAGAGAGATTACTAATTCATAATAACATTTGCAGAATAAGACTAGTGAGAGTGAGATGAGTGAGGACCAAGCTCACCAACAGACTATGAATGCGGCAGCAAAGCGTAAAGTAGTTCCTACACCACGTCGTTTCCAAAGGAACAGATCTCCGAGAGCCATTCGATCCCAATCTGTGAATCGACCTCCAGCCGAAATTGTCAAGGTAATAGATAAAACTGGAACAGGTATGAGCCAAACAAGCAAAGAAATCATAGAGCTGATGGCAAAAGCTAGAGCTAGAAGTCTGTCTATACCCAAAGATGACCCACGCCTTCCTGCAGAGTATAAAAGACACGGTAAAGAATTAAAGACTCCAAACAAGACACCTATTAACCTAAGACAAAATAGAGGAATATCATGTCCGAAAACGATCCAGATTATTCCCAACAAGGAAATACTTTCTGGGTTGACAAGCAGGAAAATCAGCGTAGCATCAGAAATCGCTGCTAAAGAGCCAGAGCAACACAGCAGACAAAGCTCAGGATATGTTGATGCAAGTCAGTCGGAGGTTACCTCCAGCTGTTACTCTTCATCACCGAGTGAAAACGAATACGAATTTGATTTATCCGAACGAACCGCAGAGCTAACTCGTAAGCTTAATATATTGAGTAAAGAAGTTAACAAACGTGAAGCTATTTCCAATATTATTTTAGCACCAGATGAAACTAACGGAAAACCTGAGCCTGTTGAGAAATCTGTGCTTAGAAAAAGGTCCACGGTTTCTAAAACAGTGAAGAAAGAAACCAAGACGAAGGAAGAGGAAGAAAAAGTAGAACCAAAGGTCGAAGTCAAAAAGAAACAACCAACAAGATCGCGAATCAAGTTTATAGCTAATTGGCAGCAATTCAAACAAGAACAAAATTTAGCGTACACGCGGATTAAATTGCTCCGAAACAGATGCCTCTGTGATTTGTTGTTATTGGTCATAATGTGCGGTCTGGGTGCGATGATGTTCAAAACTTTAGAGGGATCGTTCGAAAACGCTTACAAATGCGGTACTAGAAACGTGAAAAGGGATTTTATTGAGAGTTTATGGAGAGGAAGTAATTATTTACGCGAGGAAGATTGGAAATCTATGGCGAGGAAGAAGTTGTATGAATTTGAGGATCAATTACACAACGCTCATGAAGCTGGCGTTACGTCATACAGCGGTCAGAAATCTTGGAATTTTATGAATTCCTTCGTCTATTGCATGACGTTAGTTACGACTATCGGTAAGATTTAAGACGAATGGTGTTGTTTTTTTCCAAGAACCCCAGACCTTTGTATGAGCCCCTAGAGTCTATAAGTTGTTTTTCTTGAGGTCTTGTCTCGCTTTAAGTCCTTCTACACCTTATTTCTAACTCCTAAATAAAATGTTCTCGCAATTCAGTGTTTTTTCTCAACAACCAACACCTTACTCCTCATCTTTAATTCAACAATCCATTGTATCTTCCTTGAATTACAGGTTACGGTCACATAGCGCCGAAGACGACGTACGGACGCGTGGCGACAATAGTCTACGCGATCATTGGCATCCCTCTCTTCTTGATCGTGCTAGCTGACTTCGGCAAGCTATTTACGAGGATCATAAAGTTCTTCTGGGCTTACATCAGACGGTTCTACTATACCAGGAGCTGCAGGAAGGTTAGGAGAACTGGAACTGTTCAGGTGAGCAGGAATTCATACAATTCCAACCAGCAAAATTGAGATTTTCAGTTTTAACTTTCTCCAACTAATAATTTAGTCGCGTACATTATTATCGCCTCGGCACCAGGATCGGGGCGAGGTAATACCGATTTGTTACCAGAGTGTGCGTTAACTCCAAAAGGTACAATACCAAGCTCGGCTATAGAAAAATCATTGCATAGAACTGTCCGAGTACTGATAAAAGTGAATTCAATTTCCGTGATTCATAGAACGCACCTGTCGCTACTTTGTGTACGTAACTGAAGTATTTACAGTATTCTGTACTTTATTTCTACGGAAATAGAGTTTAAGTTGGATTGTCGAATTATGCTTTCAACAATTTAGAACATCCTGAGCTAATGCATTTCTTCAAATTTACCTACAGTGGCTAGCTGAATTAATGTAACCAAACTTTTAATGAAAACATGTTTACTGTTTGTAATGAGTTATGCCAGTTATAATGAGAGAATGAAATATACTTTGATTTTTAATATGTCAACTAAAAATAAATACCACGATGAGAGAGTAAGGCAGAAGACCGCGTCTTTTGGCGGAAAACCTCGGCCGAATGTCCCAAGATGAACAGGAACAAAATAATGTAGCTGATTCTGAATAGGTATGACAAGACACGAGAAAATGTCTGTTTAGCTCAACCTATTTGGATCATCAATCACAAATATATACCATCAAACACTGACGGTACTAACTAACTGAGTGAAAATAAACACACATCCTTACCAACCATAAGTCCTAGAAAGAAATTTGGAATGAGCCTTACTTTTGCCGACGTAAGAAAGAATTTCCATACATATACATTTATGTGGTTACAACGTGGTTGACGTTTTATGAAAATTACTTCCTGCGAACAAAGACGCGGGGGTTTCCACTAGTCTTTAATATATTTAAAGGTCGATGATGATATTATCTACCTATCCGCGGATGTCGTAAGAGGCGACTAAGGGAAAAAAGCTAGGGGATGGGCAGCAGCGTCCCTCATATTAACAACAATAGCTCTAACTGCGCTCGACAACCCGCATGCCCAGCGTAGTGAGAATGGGCAAATTCTCCCACATGATAAGGAATCTGCTCTGTCTGTGGGGGAGGCCATGTTCAGCAGTGGCCGTCATACGGCTGAAAAGATTATGATGATGATGATGTTATGCAAACCACGAAACAAAACGCGGCCTGAATTGTTCAAAATAGAACAGATTTTCAACCGACCAAGTCTGCGGTTTTGATGATGTGGTTACTGTTCACGGCTCAAGCACGTTTCAGCTTCGAATCTGCTGATAACCATGCCGCGTTTTAGATTTCATACGACCAAAAAGTAGATTATTTGAACTGAGGATACAAAAATATATAAAAAGAAATTAGGATTATGGCTATTTATTATACGTAGTTATAGCAACATTGCTTATTTTTAACCGACTTCAAAAAGGAGGTTCTCAAGTCGGCTGTATTTTTTTTTTGTGTTTATGTTACTAGATATCTCCGCCAATACTAAACCGATTTTGATAATTCTTGCGCTGGTGTATAAAGTATGATCCTGGGGTGGTCCCATATTAATTTAATTCCTGAGGGGTTGCTACTTGTCCCGTAAAACTTAAAAAACGACTTGAACATCATCTCTTGAAATCACGACTTGCCGATTTTTTTTTGTCGACGGTGGTATGGTGTGGTTTACCTCGCGACTTCGTTCGGTTGCTACTATTTTTCATAAACTTTAACCTTGTGTGTCGGGAATTCCTTTCTGTGCACACATACGTTACAACAGGAAGCTAACCTACAAATTTCATACTCTTGGGATTTTGGTTAAGCTTTGCGTTGATTTTCAAAGAGAATAAAACCACTGCGTTTGATTGTCAGTCAGTCAGTCAGTACCAGTATATAAGTATACGTCAGCACAGCAGGAAAACCGACATTAGCCGATAGCTTCTGGACTCCTGACCATGCCATCATTTAGTGATGAATTTGTCATTTATTTGTACCTATTTATCAGAATTTGTACCGCTGTAGCTTAGGATATTTTGCGAATTAACAGTTTCCTGCTGGCTTGACGTCAACGCAGCAGGAACAATTCTGTACCGGGTAAACCGCTGCACATTTAATTAAACTTAGTATACCATCATTTAGTGCCTAATTTGTCATGTCATCCTCAGTAAGTAAGCGTTTTGCTTACCTACTGAGGATCTGGCAAAGAGGTTGATAACAAAAAAAAAGAGGTTGATATTAATCTTGTAAATATTCAGGAAATTGAAGTCCGTTTTTAGTTTTTATAAAAAATATCTTATTGTTGATTATATTGTGTTACTTTATCCGAATTTCGTGGGTTCAAAGCAGGTCGTGCATTATATGAATTATGGTTTAATTCATATAATGCATGACCTTATAGGTTATAAGGTCGTGCATTATAGGTCGGTTTCGTATGGGTTATACGAAATATTTTAAACGGTGAAGGAAAACATTGTGAGAAACCCAATTATTCTGAAAGCGACGATGGGCTTGCAATCTGTCATTTACGGAGTACTCACTACTGCAAAATTTGGGCAAGTGCCAAATGTTTGGACATGCCTCTGACTACCCTCCTGGAGATCTGAGAGGAATTCTACCATTCATACCATTCTCGGAATAAAAGTCGTGAGCCTATTTTTTCACATTTACCACCATTTACCTGGAAGCAAAGCAAGTCTTAGAATCTCCCCAATGTTCTGAAAAGTAATGTGCTTCCTCAAATTACGAATACAAAGCAAATGTTTTCTTTCCACGAAAATGAAAAATGTTCGCTCCAACATCCATGTTATCCTTACCTTGTAATAACTCATTTTGTGATCAAAGGCTAAAAAAATAGTTAGGTACTTACATAGTAATAACTCAATATTGGTTTGTTCTTTTTGGAATTTCAAGCTCCCTAGCAACCGAGGATAGATAAGTTGGGTAAAAAGTCCGGAACTCCATAAGTTCCATGGAAGCCTATAAACCTAACTACATTCATTTAATTTCAGGAGGTGATGAAAGGCCTGAACTCCTTCTACGAAGTGGTGCGTCGCCCATCGCAGATCTTTAACGAAGAGGATGAAAACGACCAGCCACCATCGATCGAAAGAAAACCCAGCCTCGTTCCTCCTCCACTGCCGCCGAAACCAGGTCAAAAGTATCGAGAGAGAGACCTAGAGAACGATACAGATCCTGATACCCCAGCGCCTTCAGTCTTCGAAATCGACGATGAATTCAACCTACCTATATCAGTTGCTATTATTATCCT
Organism: Anticlea derivata; assembly: GCA_947579855.1. Taxonomy (NCBI): domain Eukaryota; kingdom Metazoa; phylum Arthropoda; class Insecta; order Lepidoptera; family Geometridae; genus Anticlea; species Anticlea derivata. The sequence goes on along the minus strand of OX388279.1, from coordinate 4,789,618 downwards.
TCTTCTGTATATTATTATAGGAGCGGTTGCATACAACCTTTGGGAAGCTTGGGACTTCTTCGAATCCTTCTACTTCGTCTTTATATCAATGTCGACCATCGGTCTTGGGGATTTAGTCCCAGACCATCCTATGTTCATGATGGCGTCCATTTTGTATCTAGTATTCGGTCTCGCGCTTACATCTATGTGTATTAACGTTGTGCAAGTAAAATTGTCTAATACGTTCAAACAAGCTAGTGCTAAGCTAGGTGCTACTATAGGATTGAAGGTGGCTGAGGAAGATGGTAGCTTAGTTCCAATAACTCCACCTCCGACAGAAATAGCACCAATACACAAGGGAAGGAATGAAGTGGACGAGAAAAGTAAAGAAACGAACGGGGATGATACTAAGAACAGATAAACTAATGAGATAATTAAAACTGTAGGTACTTATTTAATTTAAGTCTTGTGAGGTAATTGGGTAGACGATAATAGGTATCTAGGTATGGTGTTTTTACGGTAGCATTCGGGTCTTTGCACTCGCGACTCGGCAACTGTTCTACAAGAATTTGTATGCAGCGTTTTCCAATGTAGGCGACTGAGTCGCGCGATTCGCGCGACCGAGGGCGCGGCCTGCTAGCGACGCGGACGGCCGGACTGTGCCAGTGGCAATAATGCCACGCGACACTAAAAGTCGGATAGAAGTCCTGCTATTTACAATTCTCGACTAAAATCCCCCTAAAGACAATGTGGTTTCTATAGGATTGGATGCATCCCCTATAGTTGATTTTTTTCATACTAAGTTAGTAATTATTACGACGTGCACGACTGTTCGCAGTCTGTCTACTGCTTGTGACTCTCGTCGTGGCTGCTGCTAGCCGAATGTTCCTTGTTGCGCGGCAAGGGTCGCAGCAGTAAGTCCCGGCTGCAGGGACGAGACTGCCAAAGTCCGAATGCTACCTTTACGCTGACCTCGGCTGAGTAGCGTCGTTGGCGTACAGAAACCGAAAAATCCTTAGGCTCGCGCTGCGGATGTTAATTCCGCAATGCAGTTCTTCAAAGTTTACGCGACAGTTGGGGGAGGCCTTTGTCCAGCATTGGACTTGCTCAGGCTGATAATGATGATGTACGCGACCGAATCAGCTACAGTAACGCCAGCCATACACTGGGCCATGTAGAAATCGCTTAATTTCTATCAGAATAATATTATTGACAAAAAGCTAATATTTTACCACTAAGGAGGTAAACAAGCATATCTTTTGGTAAGTGGTAACCGTAGCCTATGGCCGCTTGCTATACCTGGGCTTCACCCATTTATGCTGACCCCAGAGACATGCATTGGTAAGTCTCATGTGCCTGTAATTTCACAGGCTACCTCTCCCTTAAAAATACAGCAATGCAAGCATTGCTGCTTGCCAGCATAATTTATAGGCAAGGTGGCAGTACTTCCTGGACAGACTCTGCTCAGAGCCTCTAGGCTTCCACCATGAGGTTAATAAGTTGCTGGTAAAATTAAAAAAAAAAATAACTAGTCAATGGAATAGGGTGACCAAAAAACACGTAACTTGAAGAAAGATGCTATTTCTACATTGACCCTATCGACATTTTTTGGATAAGTGATTTTAGTCATGAAGTAGAAAGGCGGTGCTATTCTATAACACAAGCTATAAGCATGTTATAAGTGATATTGTTACTAATTTTTGAATTTTATATTTTTTACTATAATTCGTGTTTGTTTGTTTTTGTGTAAATAAAGTGTTTTTTACAAATTCGTTTTTCGGTACTTATTAGAATAAATTTCTCAAAAAAATTGTAGGTAAGTATCCTTATTCCACATATAGGTTCACCAGGTAAAATCTCTCAACTTCATCACTCACTTTCGATTTCACCATTGATACCTATAGTCATCATGGCAGAATCGCTAGAGGACTTTGGCACAACGCTCAAAGACCTCAATACCGTCTGACATTCTTACCAGCAATCGATAGTACAACCTGTTGACCTAGTAAATTCCATGCAGATCGGATACATACAAATACAATACTCTAACACATATACATACAAACATAAATCGCCGATTCAACCAATTCGTTTAAATATTAGCTCACATCGCTCGCTCGATCAATAGTTCGTGTTTTGGAATATATTGTAGGCTACTCTTTATCTGACTAACATCGGAGTAAAACCGCGGCCAGAAGCCGTCATGCGATAAAGGCATATAAATAAAAAATAAATCTTTATTCATTACCTTAGTGCTACGAATAACATTGAGAATTAATATCTAATTAAGGGTAACAAATTAAACGATGCCTGAACTAGGAAAACCTGTCTCAGGCGGTAAAAGGCTAATATTAATAACTAAAGTTGGTACTTATGAATATTCAAATTAATTAACTTAAAATCTGTAGCCTATAAGCTAAATTTAAATGCTAGTTAGGGCTAACTTAAATACATGGGCAAGTATTAGACTAGGACATAAATAAATAAAAACATCATTGGCAATATAAATCCATCCTATACTGACCATAAATTCTAAACTGTTCAGCAATGAAACAAGTGAAAGCGGCAAAAAAATCGAGCAGCGCAATGAAAGGTCGTTAATATGTTTTTATTTAGACAAAAGGTGAAATTTAAACAGCAAATGTATAGACTAGAAAGTCCTTATGAGGCTACAGGGGGACAATAGCGATGAGAGTAGCGTATAGGTAACAGCTGGTTGACTTAAGAATGAGGGCCTTTGAGGACTTCCACTCGTCCCATTGAGTTTTTTAGGAAAAACGACCAATTTTTGCTTCTAAGATGATTTGTAAATAAGGCTAAGTTTTTGAGTGAAATGATTTTGAAATTGCCACTAAACTACGCTTCTGTTGAACATGCTCCAAGAACAACGGTCAATACTGACACACTTTTCAGTCGATTGTTATTGAAACGCAACTGAACGATAGGTTTTCATCCCATTTTTTTGGTGTTTTCATATTCTGCTATTGTATTAATCTGCTATTGTTCTTCATGGAGCTCTTTGGGGGAGGAGATGGAGCACCTGTGTCCAGCAGTGGACTTCTATAGGCCGATGATGATGATGATAAATCTTTGACCTCATGAAAAATGACATTCTCGCTCCGCTTAACGCTTCTCTTAGATATGCACAAGCTTTCTGAAAGAATTTAATTACGACGTTAATCCGGACGGAGGAGGAACAATAGATGTTAGCGCACCGCTCTCAGACCGTTAGACATCGACCAGTATAACTTTTTATTTTTTTATGTACACAAGTTTAGGTATAAGTACTGGCCTCATAGCTCAGATAGTAGTAACTCTGCCTTCTGCGCTAGAGGTAGCGGGTTCGATTCCCGCTCAAACATTTGTGTGATGAACACAGATGTTTGTTCTGTGTCTGGGTGTTAAATATTAATCTATTATGTATATCAGTCTCTGGTACCCATAGCACAGGCTATGCCTAGTTTGGGATCAGTTGACCGTGTGTGATATGTTCGGAATATTTATTTATTTAAGTATTTAAGTGTTTTTACAAGTATTTTAGCGACCCGTAAGTGTTACACGCTAGTAAGGAAAAGCAGTGGGCAGTAAGTGGATGACAACGGCCGAGCACCGGGCTCAGTTGCGTGTATTGGGAGAGGCCTATGTCCAGCAGTGGCCTAATGTGGGCTGAAGGCCTGTGGACTAATGTGGGTTGATGATGATGATGATGACACGCCAATAAAGCTCCCAGATGTCAAGATTTTATCCAAAATTGTCAACAACCATCGTCATATTTCAGCCTATAGTCATATTATTTGCGCTGTAATAGGTGCTCTCAAGCGGTGAAAAAAAATCGTGCAGAAATCAGTATCTCTAAGAACCTAAAAATTCGAAGACATGTGACATGGGCACGAAAGGAGCCTCTACGAGGTGCACCTAGTTACTAAGACTTTTCAAGGAGATCATAGTGATTTTAGTGGAATAAACACCTTTTGAATTTGCACTTTAATCCTTTCACTATACTGATTCTTTCCCCGACAGTCATATGACATTCTCAGGGCCACCATACCTCAACCAATACAGGAGGACCAAAAAAGAATCAGTGGCCTGACAAGCAAGCAAGTCAACACAGAAAAGTTCGTAGAGCCTCTACAAAAATAAATTCGTAGAGCATCTACGAAACTCGCAACAGTGGACGTAACGCCTAGTAAAATCTACACAGCAATGAAATATGCTCTTTATTTGCTCTAAATTCAGACAGGCGGAGGAAATATACCTTTTGAAAATGTTACTTGTCTGCTCGCCGTGTCTTCGTTTCATTTCAATAGTCTTTTTGCGGAGCGGTCGTGCCCCTCCCGGGTATGCCACCATGATTGATTATACCACTATTGAATATTGGAGCTTTTTTGTCGACTGATCGTTGAACAGGATTCGTCACTTTATGGATTTTATTGGAGAAAGGGAATGATGCTTTGTGTTGAAGACACTTTGATACTAACAGAGTTAATTCCTCGCGTAGTGTATGCTGTCTATTACGTTCTGTTAGACTTTAAGTTTGATTGAACAATTTGGAAAATAAAATTTGTTCTGGAGCTCATTTTTATCTGAATCGTAGCCCTGCTTACAGCCGCATTATACATCAAATAATATTAAACACCAAACTGTCACATACAAGAGTCAAACCACACACAAGAACAAACAACCACGTCACAACGTGGATATAAAAATTTACGAATATCACAATACCCAGACCTGGAGAAAATAAATTATAAGATATTTGTCCGGCCGCTGGGATGAACCTGCACTAGTTGCGTCTCAGCCGGGCACTTAACCGTCACGCCACCAAAGTCGTCAATATATTAAAGCGTTTCCTTTTAGAACTAATTTCAACAGAAAGATCAACATCATAAAGGCTCCCGTTAAGTAATATTGAAAATCTTACAATAAGAAAAACTTGAGAAAAACTCTCTCAACATTAATAAAACTTTTCCCTAAAACTGAAAAATAAACGTACAAAAAGAGTTCATTTGAATTTATTCCAAAAGATTGAAACACTCATTCGTCATGCAAAGACTCAATTTAAGGAAATGGATTTTTTATGCAATAATCTTTCATTCCACAAATTGTTTGGTAAAGAGAATACAATATAATAATAATGCTTCCGATTCAATTCATTATTGTTCCATCGATGTTTAACTTTTAGATGCATTACAGTGCTCATAAACTATAAGAATTATTAAAATACTAGCTCCCGCTTGCGGCTTCGCTCAAGTGGTACCTTCATAAAAAGTAGCCTATATGCTATTCTAGGTTAAGAACTCTTTTTATTCCATGTTTCATCAAAATCGGTTGAGCCGTTACGGCGTGATTGAATAACAAACATCCAAACATCTAAACATCCTCACAAACTTTCGCATTTATAATATTAGTAGGATAGTAGGATGCCGGTGGATTGACTAGATGAGCTCCATACGTGCAAATTGTGGAATAAGCTTCCTTCCGAGGTTTTCCCGCTAACCTACAACATGAAGAGCTTTAAGAAAAATACAAAAAGATTTCCCCAGGGCAGGCAACGCATTAGCAATGCTCCAGGTGTTGCAGATGTCAATAGGCGACGGTAACCGCTTACCATCAGGTGGGCCGTAAGCCCGTTTGCCTAGGTATAACAAAAAAAAAAAAAAAGCTCCAAAAACAATGGCGATGAAGAAAAGAAATAGGCTTAAAACTTTTATCCCCAAGAATGGTAGATCTGGATCTTCTCTCAGATCTCCACGCGATCAGATCCTGTAAGGGGGATATTCAAAGACATGCCCAAACATTCGGCACATGCCCACATTTTACAGTAGCGAGTAATCCATACGGGATAGGTTGCAAACCTAAAGCCGCTGAATTAATTCCTAACGATTTGTTCATCAATTTTTCAAATAGAAAAAAAAAAAAACTTTCCTGCAGATATGAAGTCCGGGATTCATAGTTTTTTTTAAGGAAAGGCGAGAGTTATCGAGCGAACAAAAATGATTATGAATAACAGGATTATTTGATAAACATAAATCTTGACTTCAAATAAGGCAACCATTCTATTATAAAAATTCACTGGTATAAAACGATTCCCCTAATAGGATAAAAAGGTTTGTCGCAGAGAAAAGAAATGTTATTACGTGTACTCATGTGTTGATGTGCTGTAATGTTTCGAATCTGTTTGTAGTCGTTTCCGTAATGCGAAAACATTGTTATACAGAAATTGTATTGCCATTTTTTGTAATTCGAAGCACTTAATTCACCAAAAATTACGTGTATAACCAATTTTTTGTAACTAATTCAGGAAAAAATAAACACTTATCGAAATAAAGGAATGTAATAGATATCTATTAAAGTAAACAGCAATAAACTAAAGTAACGACACCGTCACATTAGCTGAAATTGGTTTTCTTCCCCAAACACGGGTACTTTCGTAACCATTCATCGCTTTCAGAACTTCTTTCAATTTCTCCTTCGCACTGTAAGTCTTATAGTTAACGTATTCATCTATAACATCTTGCTCATAGTATCTCTTCATGAAATGGTTCAGCATTATCTCAACATTTACCAGTTCGCTCAGAGTATTATTACACCAATTGATATGCTCCATCAAATTGTTCATGTTCAGAAACTTCTTAGAGGCGTAATATTCGACAGAAGATAAAGCCGTTTTGTCGCTGTTAAAGCCTGCAGCTACATCGTTTATTAGGAGTTCATACTGCTTCAGAACATTATATAGCTGATTGCTTTCGAAATCACAGTTCATAGTTTCGAAATGATCAGTGTCTATATTTTTTTTACACTTCAAACTTTTGTTGCAATCATCGTTGATATATTTTAAGAAAAAATCATCTGCATCTGTATTCGCTTCATCGCCGGTAACAATTCCTGTTTTTAATTTCTTTATTAGCAGCAAGTTTAGTATCAAACTTGGTATTGCAACGGGAAATAATTCACACAGCGGATCCATATGACTGTATCTCGACCAGCCAGTTAGGATAATTCCTTTGAAATTGTAAATTCTGTTTTCTCCCCCAAATTTATAGTCAAGGATTAGTTTCATCCAGTTGAAATGGTTCAAGAACCTCTTCTTCATGTTAGGTATGGTTGCCACTCTTCCGTCAGCGCCTTTAAAAGCCGATGCGATCCAAATACCCCTAAACTTCCTATGGTAGTTCATAAGGTTCAGATGTGACACGCTCAGACGTGGTTCGTAGTCCCAATAAACGGGTTCAACATTTTTGAGAAAGAAGATGGTGTTCCATTCTATGGGTTTTAGTGTTCGCAGCATATCGTCCCAGATCAGTGCGGTGGTAACTGGACTTTTCTCTCGAAGATACTCTGATAGGAACCGCACGTAATCAATGAAGACGTCCCTGAAATGAATAAAAAAAATAATTGTACAAAGTCAAAGTCAAAAGGCGCTTATTTCAATAAAATCACTAGGATCCCTTTGAAACGTCTTAGAAAAGGTTAAGCTACGCCTGTTCCTCGCGACCAAGCCTAGAAAAATAAGTACAACAACCTTTATTAAACAAGCAAAAGAACTTATTTGATATACATGACCCGAGAGCAGTCTCCTATTTGGCCCAACGGATCAGCATTGTAATCCAGCGTGGTGATTCCGCCAGCGTCATGCGGACGCAGTGATCTGGATCACTTGAGCTATCTATATATATCACTACAGGTCCCCTCTGAAAACCAGCGCTGCGCCGTACCATTCACTGGTTTGGTGCAGCTTATGCTGAAATAGGGACCTTTTTGGCCCCATGCAATAGTCACCTCTTATATTATTACTATAGGTACCTAATTTAATTCTATCTTATAGCATGTTTATATTGATCTTTTTGATTTTTAATACCCAACCTTGCTTTATTTTTTTTTTTAACTTTTGTCCTACAACCTGTTGTTTTTGGGAACAAATAAAATGATCTTTGTTTCTTTCTTTCATATATCACTGAGCTATCTATTTAGAAAGCTCAACTATTTGTTATGTATTTTTTAAAATACTTGTATTAGTTTTAATTTTCTTTCTGTAAAGAACTTTTAAATTGTTTATATAATAAATCATGCTAGTGAAAGCTCGTGTATAACTAAATTGTGCAAAGACGTCTAATTAGAAAGAACTTGCTAAAGATGCGATTTTCAAAGTTTATCTTAAGAAAGATCATCGAAGCACCAACTTTGACCAAACATCGCGAGATTTAATTTTTTTTTTTTAATATTCCGGACATATAACACACGGTCAACTGATCCCAAACTAGGCATAGCCTGTGCTATGGGTACCAGAGACTGATATACATAATATATATATATTTAACACCCAGACACAGAACAAACATCTCTGTTAGTCACAAATGTTTGTCCAGTGCGGGAATCGAACTCGCGACCTCTAGCGTAGAAGGCAGAGTTACTACCAACTGAGCTATGAGGCCAGTCAAAGTCAAAGTTTGGAAGAGTTATCAAATATTTGACTCTGTAGACATTTTTCTTATATTACGGTTAGAATAAAATTGCTTATCTTTTCAAGTCATTTCAGGACCATTCTGTCCATGTTTCTACTGGGACTTCTCCTAAACTTAATATAATTTAACGCGCATGTAATTTCATTGCGTCGTCTTGAGTTGAGACTGGAATCGCTTAGGTACCTATAATTGCTTTTGACATGAAGTATGAGGCTCCAGAGGGAAAATTTAATAGAGCGTGCTAATGCATGAACAAAGGCGCAATATTTCATACTCAAAAGTCCTAAGGAATATGATTTAAATGACATTTTCTACTTACTGTTATGCTACATAATTCATAGTTCTTCCACATGCGTAACAGTACCCGCCAGGCTATTGCGTAAGCGAAATGGTAATGAAGATCGCAATTTTAAGGATGATTTTATTAATTATAGCGACATTTGAAGTTTTTCAAACATGAAAAGGAAGAAGCTTCTTGAAGTTTTCCCTTGTCAAGTTTGGAACGTTTTGAATGTTGCTAAGATTGTTAAAATTACCCTCAAAGTTACGAACATCATTGCAATTACGCTTAGGCAATTGCACCACTGGTAAGATGCATTTTTGGTCTCTGTTAGCCGTGTGACGAATTAAATAGCAAGAAAAGTAGGCGCTCTTTTTGTTTCAAAATATAAAACCGGTATCACTTTTCACGGTCGAAAAGCGAGAAGGGAGAACTCACTGACTTCAGAATTGGTTCTCAGGCGGGTCATCGTTCGTTATATTATAACTTATAACTAATCTCGATCATTAGATTCGATCTGGTCACTAGATCATAATTGTATACTTATTGTTCTACGAACTCACATATTAGAAAGTCCCTTGCCGACACACTGTTCACATTTATTAATATGAAACACCTCGTCGCAGCCGACGTGAATGTACTTCAAAGGAGTAATGGCGTTGTGGAAATTTATTACCTGAAAATTAATAATCGTTGTAGACAGACTAGCGCTTTGCGAATTTAGACGTAAAACTAACTTTGTATCATTTTACGATCTAGTAAACAATGTCGTGAAGTCTTTATGGGCATATTTTAGAGCCCTTGCTTGAACGATCCTTGACAAAGAAACAAGACGTCTGAACCACACACATTATTTTCTTGAGTAAGCTTTGTTCATATGGGTGAATAGGACCGTAAGAAGGGGAAAATTTACCTCCCTTTTTGGACCAAATTGGTGAAAGAGGCCAGGCCAAGAGAATGTGATGAGAGGATGAAGCAAAATAAGCATTTTAGGATCGTGGAAAGTTGTGGTTTTTTATTTTATTTTATTTTACAATTTTAGGGAAACTTACAACTAGGTACATAGAAAAGAAAAATAAGGCCAATTATAAGAATTCACTGATAGTACCTACTCTTACTTTTGCCTACTCCTTTGAGAAACAGGCGGGTTTTGTATGTTCGGCAGTTCCTGCTCAAATACTATACTCAACTATATGTTTTGATAATGTGGTACGTGGAAGGCACAGACAAATAGGCAGACTGAAGATCTGACAACCCGCAGAAGAAGGCAGCAAACGTGATGGGCACAAAACCGAAGAAACTTTTGTGCTACCGAGGTAGGCTTATAATTAGTAGTTGGTAGATGTACTCTGACATCATAATTTATCCATATAAATAAAAATTAAATGCTGTTCGTTGGTTAACGGTTAGGGATAAAAGTCGTGTGCTTATTTGTTATAAGTACCTACCTGTTCCAGCATATGTTTGATCATAGCCCGACTTTCCATCTTGCTGGGGCACAGTGAGTCAGGATACGCTGGTATCTCCCTCAAGTGCCTGAACTCCTTCAGCTTAAGTGCGTGTTCTAGGTGCCCGAAGGTTTGTATGAGAGGAATAATCTCGAAATCTGATTCCAGTGCTTTTTTCAGGAACTTTATGAGCTGTAATCGAATATTTATGCACGTAATTACACATTATAATAGAAATTCTTTTCACTAACTGAATTATTATTTTTTGGTTTGTTTTAAAATAAAATAAAATAAATAAACATATTTTATTTCTTACAACAAATGGATCCACAGTTTTTTAGTAAAATACACGAAAAAAACGTTCGCGACCCACCTCCATACTGAGCCTTCACACCAATGTAAAGGAGGGGAAATTAATTTCTCCGCCTTCACACTGTCATATTTTCAAATTTCAGTGTGAAGGTGGGTCACAACCTCGTTCAACAGTGTTAACGTTGGGAATAACAAAAAGGAGACTAAAACATTCCTTCGTTACCCACCTTACTACCATAGTGTTACGGAAGCGGGTTCTGGGATAGGAATCAAACGCGCTTGTTAAACAAATGTAGTAGGTATTTAAAGCCCTTCCAAAATCTGACCTGTTCTTGTACCATACTAGCCTACAATTTTTATGTTTCTTACCCACCAGTCGCTTAATAAACCTCAAGGCAGACATACGTTTTTATATTTCGTAAAACTAACAAATTGCCAAGCTAGATTGCACCCTATTTACACCCATCAGTCACGAAATATTGAATTTGATGTTCTCGTGTAAGTTAATTTGGAATTCGGCGTTATAAAAATTTCTGTAAGCAGTCTGGCCATCGTTACATAATTTTTTCGCGACCCACCTTCACACTTAGCCTTTTCCCGTCATTCACACTGAGTTCCCCTTAACACTAGTGAACCGTAAAAAGCACTTTAATAAGCACACTAATGTTTTGAATACCTTTTTTGTGTAGGAGGGGCCTCCTACACAAAAAAGGAATTATATTTTAATTAATTTTTATAATATTGAAATGAAATCTAAAAATGCAATTCTTATGTTTCTTCCATTGAAGAATATTGACGAAACTGGTGTATAAGTTGAGTTTAATCAAATGGGACCATTGGAAGGGGAAGACCTAGGCATACGTTTAGTGATCAAATCGGTGACGTTTTGGAAAAAGGGCAGGTCAAGTACCCTAAGCCGACTTGCATGTATGAGGAACGTAATGAGAGTGAAATATGATTTTATGTATGTATTTTTCCTCAAATTTAAACCCAAGTTACTTGTGAAAAAAAATCTAATTAAAAAAAGCAAGTACCCATGATGATCCATTATTTGCCCCAGCTAGTTTTTTTACATAGTAGGTAAGTGGTTACCGTAGCCTATGAACGCTTGAAATACAAGATCCATTACGCACGCGTTGCCGAATGACAGTTTAATTGAGAATAATAACATAACTTTAAATTGTGTAATATCCAACTTAAAACTATGAGATTCACCTCAGATTTTTCATAGCAGTTCGTCGCACTGAAATTCTCCAGCTTCCCTTCATAAGGGAACATATCCTCGTACTCAATCAGCAAGCCATTGACCCCGTGTTCCTTCAGCATCGGCAGCATTGACTCCAAGTACTTCAGCTTAGGAGGGGCTCCTTTCAAATCAATATGAACCACAACATACGGTAAAACCACTGAGGTCAACGCAGTAGGAGAACGGTTACTAATAAACCACACTTCGACCACAAGATAGAATAAAAATAAGTACACAGCAAGAATAAGCACGGTCGCAGTAAAAAATTTAATTCTCATAGACCTCATTGTAGGAAAAACGCAGCGCATTTCGTTTAGAAATCTTCGATTTTCCCGAATTTCTCATTTGAAATGTCAAGATTGACAGGAATGCCGACGTTCGATTTATTTTTGCGCGTAATAAATACTCTTTCGTTCATAATGAACGATTCATTACTTTTTAAACAATGAAAAGATCTTTTCGCGAACTATGTTTTGTATTTGGAAATCATTAAGACCTCTTTTCGTATATCAAATAAGGTTATAGTATTACTTTTCTAAGATTCAAAATAAAGGTTGTATTTTACGCAAGTGTTGTAGGAGGGTTAGGCTTTTGCACAGGTCGTGGATGAACTGGGCTACGGTGTAACGATTTCGTGCTTGTATGGATTCTCATAATACAACGTTAAGCCGTGTTCAAACGGCGCGTGATATTTCATGTAAAATTTACTTTTAAATTATCCTACGGTTTTTAAATAAAGTTTGAGCTTGATTTTTTTGTCGCTTGCGATATTATTATAGTTAAACTATATAGCATACCCCCAAATGTCAACCTCAAAATTGACTCTATTCAGTAGAGGTAAGGATCTTCTTGAAACGAATTTTATATGACATTTAAAAGACAAAACGCATGCCATTTGAACACGGCTCCGTTCTTTTAATAACTACAAAAGTGTAGTACGACACTTTCTAATATATTTAATGTAGATGGAGATCTTCTATTTGAATTGTAAAATAGGCAGACTTTACACAGTACCACAGTAGGTACTGTACACACATAATAATGAGACTATCGACGGTTTCGGACACCTATATTAAAAAGCCTTTTCTGTAAACGACCACATTTGTAAATACCACTACTACATGAAAATGTCTACGGTACTACATAATGGTAGTACCACCAAAGATTATAGTAGAATTTTTGATACGACCTACCTTCTGGTACAAAGTTTTCGTTCCAGTATATAGGTTGGCTGTGACTAGCGTCGCGTTGCATATTGCCCATTATAATCTCGTCATTATCATCTTACTTCCTTCTAATATTATAAATGCGAAAGTTTGTGAGGATGTTTGGATGTTTGTTGTTCAATCACGCTCAAACGGCCGAACAGATTTGGATGAAATTTGATACAGAGCTAGATTATAGTCTGGAATAGCATATAAGCTACTTTTTATGTAAGTACCATGAGAGTACCATACGCGAGCGAAGCCGCGGGTGGAAGCTAGTATTTTATACTGCGAGGCGGTCGATTACTGCAGTGCGGTTGTCATGACAACCGCACCCTCACTCCCGCGTGCTGCCGTTGGACAGGCAAGATGCGATTTGACGCTGTGCTAGTCAGGGCCAACCCAGGCTCAGACACAAGTGCACATTCAACTAAAGTTTTCAGCAAACCACGATGAAGTTAGAAGTGATTCGATTAAATCTATTTGGTACAAACTTAGTTATAATACTGTTGGGAGTTTAAACATAGCAGTGAGTGGTTTCTGTATTATACCAAAGATAATATTATAGCAAAAAGGTTTTGTCTTTGATTATACCCATGGAGATCGGTATACGTTTACGACCTTAATAACATACATAGATAGATAGACTCTTTATTGCACGCAAAGAAAAATAACAAAGGGAAAAACTACAAATATTAAGTGCAATTGGCGGCCTTATCGCTAAAAGCGATCTCTTCCAGACAACTTTTGCATGGACAGGATAAACAAATCAAATAAGAAAAGTTATAATCCGACCAATCGCATTATTATACACAAAAGTTGAGATATTTGTTACCGTCCGCAGCAATAAGCCCATGCCTTGGTGTCGTAAAAGCCCTGTGGAATTTGAACTCACGACCGTCGAATTGAAAGTCGTCGTACCACTAAGCCAAAGCGGCTCAGATCAGTAACGGAAATTACTGGAGACAGTATTCTAAAGGATGGCTCATAGTTAATTCGATTTCCTCAGTTTCCAGCGAACTGTCAGTGCGATGATAAAGGAGCCACTACGTGACCAATCGTCTACAATCGGTGAGAGAAGGGGCTCTCTTCTGACCTACGTGTAAAGTGCCAATAAATACTATAATATCAATAAAATAGCTGGTGCCCGCGACTTCGTCTGCGCAGGATTAGTATTTGGACAATTCACACAATATCTTTATAAATTGTAGTCTATGTGTTATTCTGATTTATAAGTTATATTGTTGTGAAGTTTCATTAAAATCCATTCAGTAGTTTTTACGTGAAAGAGAAACAAACATCCATCCATCCATACATACAAACTTTCGCGTTTATAATATCAAGTTAGTAGGATAGGATAAATAAAAATCCGGAAAATTTCCGGACATAATTATCACACAAGGTCAACTGATCCCACTAGGCATAGCCTGTACTATGGGTCCCAGAGATGATATACTTAATAGATAAATATTTAACACCCAGACACAGCACAAACATCTGTGTTAATCACACAAATGTTTGTCCAGTGCGGGAATCGAACCCTACGTCTTATATTAACTACTACGTCTTAAATGGTATCATACACAACACCTAACCCTTAACAAATATTTGCAGATCATGCAAACATTTAATTTTGGTCCGTAGCGGGAATCGAAAGGGCAGACTTGCGTCTCAGACGGGCACTTGCCCGTAACGCCACAAAAAGATAAATTTACTCTAGGAGTGAACTCTGTTTTTTTAAGACTAGGTACTATTAAAAGTAGAAAACAGAGTTCAGATCACCAACCACAGGCTTGGATTGCTATTTATTTCGCTTAGATTTAATCTATATTCTGATAGAATAAATACCTTTCGGAATATTCTATAGTTATATTACTAATCACCCTGTAGATGTTCTAATGGTTTTCCAATCAATGGATTAATCAGTTGTGTTGTGCAGCTTGATGAATTTCTAAGATACTTGAGGTTCTGAATTTAGCAAATTGAAATTGAATCGGCGATGAATAACTTATTTTCTATCATGAAATGAGCAATAAACTCAGCGTTAGGTATGAAAGTGGATGGCTATAAGACAAAAGGAAGGCCGAAGAAAAGATGGATGGATTGTAATAAACATGACATGAGTAAGAAAGATGTGAGTGCGGAGATGACGGCTAACAGAATAGAGTGGAAGAAGAAAACATGTTGTGCCGACCCCACATAATGTGGGACAAGAGCAGAAAAAAGAAGAGAGGAAGAAATGAGCAATAAACTGAGTTGCTATATTATTTAATTCATTGGATATTGTAAATATAAATAAATATATAAATATTCCGGACATATTCACAAGGTCAACTGATGCCAAACTAGGCATAGTTTTTTATAGTTGATTAAAGTTGTTGTAGTTGAAAGTGTACTCCACAAAAAATACGGATTTGCTACAAAAAATTTATAGTAACTTGGCCCCATAGATAAGGGAAGTTTCTTGACTTCAAAACGAACAAATTCTCCCCTACAGGTTCCGATAAACTAAAACTTTGAGCGTTCCTACAATTTCAGCAATCAACAAGTTCTACATAAATCAGATATCCATCTCATATTACATCGTTATCTGCAGTCTTCCCCAAACCCACGTGATTCTCAACCTTATTTCAACGGCTTAACGCAGTAGCAAGTTCGAAGGCCAGACACAGACCCTCAACTGATTGGGGTATATAAATCAACGAGAATTTCGAATATTGTTTTGGATAGTGTTCCTTTAGTACCAGTTAGTACCTACCTACCAAGTTGTACCACCATAACTTGATATTGACCTCATAGCTCAGTTGGTAGTAACTCTGCCTTCAGCGCTACAGGTCGCGGATTCGATTCCCGCACTGGACAAACATTTGTAACTAACACAGATGTTTGTTCTGTGTCTGGGTGTTAAATATATATTTATTATGTATATCAGTCTCTGGTACCTATATTACAGGCTATGCCTAGTTTGGGATCAGTTGACCGTGTGTGATTTTTTAGGAGGAGGTAGGGCACAGCGAGATTTTCTCGTTCTAAATTGGAGCAGCCCGCCTGGGGAGGTACCTCCGCCTTACAGAAGATCGCAGCCAAATAACATTATTTGTTTCAAATAGTGTTGTGTTCCTGCGGTGAGTAAGGTTGCCAGTGCTCTTTAGGGAGGGGTTCGGCAGGCAACGCATTAGCAATGCTCCAGGTGTTGCTAATGTCAATAGGCGACGGTAACCACTTACCATCAGGAGGGCCGTAAGCCTGTTTGCCTCCGTATAACATAAAAAAAAAAAAAAAAAAAAATGTCCGGAATATTTATTATTATTATTGATATTTTTACACTGGACTTTTAATATTCACTCAAAATTCCACTAACGACATTCAAATTTAGACAGACCACGTATGTTTCATTGTTTTGTATTTGCAACTGACTATTAGCAGATAATCCCAAAAACTAGTGCTACAGTTAAACTAAGTAAAGTGAAATTGTGTTAAGTTGTATTGACGATGTTACCCCATGAATACCAAATAGGAGATTTGTTACCGTATTTACAGTTTCATAAAAGTTCAAAACGTACTTTGCATAATGCGATCATTCTACTTTAACCTTTTTCGCTCAGAAAACATGTTCAGCGTCAATTATCAATCACCATCATCATCAGCTGTAAGACAGATGGTGTGTCAATCACCTAATCAATTCTGTCTCTCCTACCATGATTTTATTTAACAGATTTTTTTTTGTTATTTCTACTGGAAG
This sequence comes from Anticlea derivata, assembly GCA_947579855.1. Lineage (NCBI taxonomy): Eukaryota > Metazoa > Arthropoda > Insecta > Lepidoptera > Geometridae > Anticlea > Anticlea derivata. Next base: position 4,772,944 of record OX388279.1, on the reverse strand, counting down.
TCGGACACTTGAATAGTATTTTTATGTGAAAAATATTTATGTTGGTATTGATAGTAATGGCGTGAAATGAGTCACAGTTTGAGGGATCTGCTATCACATGTCATGTTTTCAGAACAAAAGAAAATGACGGTGACCATGACGGTGACGGTATGTAGTAAGGCGGCAGTAGGTCATCATTTCAGCCGTATGACGTCCACTGCTGAACATGGCCTCCCCCACAGACAGAGCCAAATCCCTATCATGTGAGAGGATTTGCCCATACTCACCACGCTGGGCATGCGGGTTGGCGAGCGAAGTTAGAGCTATCGTTGTTAAAATGAGGGACGCTGCTGCCCATCCCCTAGCTTTTTTCCCTTAGTCACCTCTTACGACTCCGCCGATAGGTAGATATGGAGGTGCCTATTCTACAGCCGGGGCCACCACGGCCATTAAAATGAGGGACGCTGAAGGCGGCAGTAGGTAAATCGCTAATAATAAGTGTCAGTGTTTTGGCAAAGATAATGGAAAATAGTCCAGATAGGTAGAAACATACATATCTAAGCACGCGGAAAAAGTCACAAGCGAGACATCTAGTTATAAAGAAAAATAAATGTTTCGTTGTTTGCTGTCTCTGCTTCAGTTTTCTCAATTCACAGTCATTTCAGCTTTTTTATCGTAATTGTAATCAAAAACACATTTCCTTGTTTGATCTGGGGAAAATCGGGAAATAAAGAAGAGTTGTTGAATTCAGCTCCGCTCTTAGAGCACATCTGTCTCTTCTGGCAATAAACTTGCGCCAACAACTACTGTACACAACACATGCTGAGAGCGTGCCAGAAACTTCGCCTGTATGTTACAAGTGACCAAGAACATCAAACACATCTGTTCCTACTTTAAAACTACTTATCTAGCTCGTAGCTATCCTTAAGATAAACCTAGTATTTTTTTATGTGACATAAGAAAAGAGGTTCTGAATTCGGCTGTATTTTCTGTATGTATGTGTTCATGAACGATGCATTAGGTAGCTATACCAGTTAGAACCTACTTACTGATTTTAATAAACTTCATACGCTTTTGTTGCCTTGTCCCCATATATGAAAACAAAGCTGCAGTTATTTCAACTCGCAATTGTTAAACCAGCATGCAGAATTGCAGAACACACAACAATTTAATTTCGTTCCACGCCGTGCCGAGTCAGGGGACTGTTCCATAAAATATCTAATAACGAAAATGTTGAATTTTATTCAGTGAAACAAAACTTTCGTCATATTTGGTCTGTACCTACAGATTTTGTGGTTGTTTTTCGTCTTCCTCAATTCGTTTTTTGACGATATTGTAAAGGTTGCGGGAAGTCGGTGGATGGAAAAGGCACAAGACCGTTCGTCGTGGAACTCTTTGGGGGAGGCCTATGTCCAGCATACTACTTCTACAGGTTGATGATGATAGATAGATAAAAAAATATTTGGGACCACAGACACACACAATTAACATAGTTAAGCAAATTCAAACAATATTACAAACACAAATAAACAAACAAGCAATTCAAAAAAGTAAATAACAGTTGGTAGCTAAGTTTGTGTGTGCTGCAGCACGACAAATAGGCTATGGCTCAGTTAATTTTTTTGCATAAAAGCAAAAGCACTGATTTTCAGCCAAAACCTGATCGAGAGCGAGCAGAACGAGTACAAACGAAAACGTGTAGGTACCTAGCTGTGAAATATTGTAGTTGTGTAGCATTAATAAATGTGTGGGTAGCATGATGATAATGATTTAGTTATTTTAGATAAAGGGTTATTTAGCTTTGATTAGTATTGCTTACACATTGCACGTACATTGCGTGCTCATAAATTATCCTACTACTAATATAATAAATGCGAAAGTTTGTGAGGATGTTTGGATGTTTGTGGTTCAATCAAACCTAAACGGCCGAACGGATTTAGATGAAAATTGGCACATACATATATTATATAAAAAGAAAAAAAAAAAAGAATTTCGGAAATACTACACACGGTCAACTGATCCCAAACTTGGCATAGCCTGTACTATATGGGTACCAGAGACTGATATACATAATAGATACCTATATATTTAGAACCCAGACACAGAACAAACATCTAAGTTAGTCACAAATGTTTGTCCAGTGCGGGAATCAAACCCACGTCCTCTAGCGCAGAAGGCAGAGTTACTACCAACTGAGCTATTAAGAGAGTCATATAGATACTCGATAATACATATTAGATTATAGTCTGAAATACATATAGGCTTCTTTTTATCTTGGATAGATACCTACCACACGAGCGAAGCCGCAGGCGGAATTAGTGTCGTATAATTTATGTTTCTAGACCTTTGGTAGAAATATTTATCTAAATTTAATGACCAGAAGAGCCCGACCGACGTGGAGATAGCTGCAGTATTACATTAGCTCTTAGTGCTTGTGGCTCGGCTAGATGGACATGCTTGCACTGAGTTAAGGCACAGGATACTTGGTTTGGACGAATTGCAGTAAAAAATTAAACAAATAAAAATGAAATGAAATGAAATATTTTATTTGCAAAGTATGGTAGATTATGCACAGAGTATACAATGTTCTTAGGTTAGGTTTAGAGTCCTCACACTTTTGCTTCATGAGCATGCAAATATAAAAGTACCTTTATAAGTCGGTAACCTGTGTCGTAATTAAATAAATAAATAAATATTCCGGACATATCACACACGGTCAACTGATCCCAAACTAGGCATAGCCTGTACTATGGGCCCCAGAGACTGATATACATAATAGGTAAATATCTAACACCCAGACACAGAACAAACATCTGCATTCATCACACAAATGTTTGTCCAGTGCGGGAATCGAACCCAGTTGGTAGTCAGTTGGTAGTAACTCTGCCTTCTGCGCTAGAGGTCGCGTGTACGATTCCCGCACTGGTCAAACATTTGTGACTAACACAGATGTTTGTTCTGTGTCTGGGTGTTAAATATATATCTATTATGTATATCAGTCTCTGGTATCCATAGTACAGGCTATACCTAGTTTGGGATCGGTTGACAGTTTGTGACATGTCCGAAAAAAAAAAATGAAAGAGCTTTGTTCACACATTCCAAAACAATTTTTATTATTATTCTAAGCCTTATTGTTTCATTATATACAATGAAAATAGTAACATTTGAAACAAATATAACGTGAGCTCCCCTTTGATAAATTTTCGATAGATTCATATTTCAGGTAAGATTGGATAATTAGCTAGAAAAAATAAAGATGCGATGTTCAATCAAAAGATCATCGATGCACTAACTTTTACCAAACATCGCGAGATTTCTGTTCGGGGCAAACCACTTGTATCTAGAGGTAGAACTTAGGAACTTACTGCAAAGTGTATCACAGCGTAAGAAAATACCTCTTTACATCGCTTCTAATAGTTTAGCTGTTAGTTTGCTAAGGAAATTGAAAACGGCGGAACTTAGATAGTAATACTGAAGTACCTACGCATTTACAACATTAGTTTCGTATAACATGTTTTCATCGTCATGTATACAAAATCAGTTTTCAATATACCTATACGAAGTTCGCTAAATGTAATAGGCATTAGTTTCCAATATCCAGATAGTTATAACTAATCCTTTTGGTATGAGTATCTAGTAATAGGGATAGATGGGAATGCGGTCAAATGGTATTGCAAAATGGATCTTATACGCCAAGGAATTTAATTTCAGCGCAGCATTGACCTGGTTGATTCAAGACTGATGAAATAAAACGAAAAGCAAGACCTATAGTTAAAATTATATCATAAAAAGTCAGTCAGTCCAATTTCATTGTCAGTTGCAGAAAGGCGCGGCTAAATCTTTCTACTATAATGCTACGACAAATGGTTTCGAAACGCTTCCTGCGATTATCTAATTCCCTTACTTTGAGGAACAATTAGAATTATTTCTTTTGTAAGACCAGCACTATGCCTACTGGTATTTCATTGAAAACAGTGCTAAGAGCCAAAACGAGCTTGAAAAAACGTGTTGAAAATACCACCCAACACGTCATAGCGCTAAAGGTTTTGCGAGCAACTTAACTGCATTGCTACATACATTTTTATAACAACAATAGCTTATAATCTTCATCCATGGGAATTTTCAAATCAAAATAGTACGAGAAATTCTCAACAAAATTGAACAACAGTCTATTTGTATATATATACCTAGAATATTATTTTGTTCTAATGAATGTTGTAGGATTAACACGTTATCATTTTTTGGTAATGACAGCACTTGCGTGCAACATATATGGGGCACGATTTCAAACAAATTTATAGGCATATAAACTTTTACACGTGTAATATTAACATTTCTGTCGACATACACGTGTGGACAAAGAATACATCCCCAAAATACGTTTGCACGTAAATGGTGGATTACTAATTCGTAGCTGAACAAGGAACGTGTTAAGTAAGTTTTGTTTGTCTATCTCAATCTCTATTCCATTTTTTGCTATCTTAGCTCTACCAGCCGTCACTGCTCAAAGGTTACCTGGAAGAAAATTAGAAAAGAAAATTAACGATCTAAATATCCATCTTATCCTGTATGCTGTCTTCGCTTTAAGTCGTCATCTCCGTCCGAGATGGAGCCACCGAGATATGAAATTAATAGCTGTGCCCGCAACCTATTTAACTCAATCCTTACATCAAGGAGGCATATTTGAGCTATGGGGCTGTATTCAAGGACGGGGCTCTCTTCCGCAGTCGGCACGAATGTGGCCTACGAGTCGCACGAATCCTTTTACCACTCCAGATGTTTTACCATAACATGATCTCCTTGCCCGCCTGAAACTCAACACAAATGTTTGATTGACATGATCTGCAAATATTTCTTCCGGTACCATGGTACCAGGTACAAGTACCCGATTCAAGGCGAAGACGCGGGTTCAAATCCCATTAGTTTGAAAATTTTGGGTATAATTTTTAGATCGTAGATGATTTACATAATTGACGGTTGATTAGTAATCTTCGATGAATTTATAAAAGTGAAATTGTATTGTTTAGTTAGTACGACATTTAAGCAATTTTGTACAGAGTTAAAAGTGATACATTGTGTGTAGCAAACTAAGTTATATCATCGCCCATAAAACAGAGCTATAAAAGTGAACCCCTCTCTTTCATCCTGAGTACGTCTATCAAATTGGCACATGTTGTAACCAGAATTATGGGCGGCTCGTAAAGGTAGCGCAGAGGAACAGGGGACGTAAAACTTTCCACCCGCTTGACATCCTGTGCAATTTCAAAAATTTATTTTACTTTTAAAATAATAAATATTCCGGACATATCACACAAGGTCAACTGATCCCAAACTAGGCATAGCCTATGGCATAGGCTATAGGTACCCACAGACTATATACATAATAGATAAATATTAAACACCCAGACACAGAACCAACATCTGTGTTAATCACACAAATGTTTTCCCATTGCGGGAATCGAACCCGCGAACTATAGCGCAGACGGCAGAGTTACTACCAACTGAGCTATGAGGCCAGTCAAATTTTTACTTGCATGAGCTATGGGCTAAACAAGGCTAAAAAATATGTAGGTATGTTTGCTGTTGCCAAAAAACACGTAGAAGTGTGAAGTTAGGTCCCTATTTTTGTTAAAACTTTCTAAAAATTACCTATACTTAATAGCTATTGTTACAACAAACACAATGTCATCATCAGGCCACATTAGTCCACTGCTGGATATAGGCCTCCCCCAATACACGCCACTGAGCCCGGTGTTCGGCCCTTCTCATCCACTTACTGCCCGCCGTCTTTCGTAGGTTCATCCACGGGGGGCACCCCACACTACGTTTGCCAACAAACACTCTTTATATTTTTTATAATATGTTGGTAGGTATATTTATTTGAAGCTAGATCGCCGATGCGCATATGAATACTTTTTTCAAAGTTTCGCGAACATTGTCGCGGACAATCGTGACAATTGCAGACTATTATTGTAGCACAGTCAAAATATCGGGAATGAAATATAAAGAAGGTACCTTCGCGATAAACACCCGTTTGATTTCAATAAGCTATCATCATCATATTCCTGCCCTTATCCCACATCATGTGGGGTCGGCACAACATGTATTCTTCTTCCATTTCCCTCTTTCAGTCGTCATCTCAGCACTCACACCTTTCGTCACCATATCCACTAAAGATAATATACCTACTAAGATTTCAATAAGCTATGTGAATACTTTATCAAGCTTTACTTGCAGGTTATACATGTAAAGCCCAACAAAAAGCCCCCACTCTTGCTGAGTACGACCATGAAACCACATTACCCCGGCAGTAACCGGAATTAGTTTTGCCGTGAGAAACTCAATTTTTAATGTTCCTCCAAATTGGTAAGTCTGATTTTTATGGAAATGAAACCTGAACAGTTTTATGCTTGCTATAAACTTCTGGAATAAATATGTTCAGTGCGATTCGATCATGATAACGTTATTTCAGAGTATTCGCCGGTTCTATGTATCCTATAGCTAACTTTATAGTGAATGTTGCTTATTTGTATATTATATAAATTCAAAGAGTCCTGTTTCTTTAGTATACCCAAAGTTTACTTAGTATAGTATGTGTTAAGTTTACAGTCTTTCGTCTAAAATAATAATTTGCGATGCTCGAAAAGAGTGACTAAGTTTATAAGTGCCATATTCATAGCTTTAAGACCTCTCTGTAACACTTATTTCTGCAAATAAACATCTTGAATCTTCTTCGTAGCTTCTTTAGCTAAGTTCTAGCTGAGTAGGTAAAATTGAATAGTACGGGTTGTGGTCGCCATTCGAGAACTGAAAGTTCTCCATTATAAGAACAAATTTCAACAATTATCTAGGGATTCTTTTTGCAAGCTCTCTCTCTCTCTCTCTCTCTCTCTCTCTCTTAAGGGACGATACATCGTCTTGTTACCTAGCTGCTAGTTTCTGTCACTGTGCCCCTAAGTCCTACCCCCGAGGGGTAATTCAAAATCTTTGGTCCCAGCTGTCGCAACTAGAACTAAGATCCAAAGTTTTGACTTTTCCAAATATGTTTATAAGTAGGTACTTTTTCTGAGCAGACTTGAACTGTCAAAGTTGGAGCTCTATCGTGTTCCGTTTTGTTATCGAAATCTTGTTCGCAGTTTCAGGAATCTTTTTGGTGTTTGAAATGCTTTTATTGGAGTTTTAGTTAGCAAGTTGAAAGTTGCTATCTTTATGCGCGTGGTTGAAGTGTGCAATCAAATATCAATAAAATCTAAAGCACAAGTATTTTTACTCTCAAACAACTTGGACGAATCGGCGTTCTATGTATATTTACCTAGTGGCTGATAGAAAAAGAACCAGTGCAGTGAACTTCTTAAGAACCTTAACTTCCATACCATTTAGAATTTCACCACAGAACTAGCAACTCTGGCTTCCCAAAGGAAGCATAACTTTGCGCCAACTTCCCCCCGAGAGCCTCACTAATGTGGAGTAATGAATCTGGGATAGCTAGTACTAGGCTTTTGAAAATAGGCTTAGGTACATGACGGCCCAGTAATTTACTCGCCGTCATGTAAGTCATGTCCTTTACCTAAAAACGATACATAAATAGCATTATTTAAAGTTATCGGTGACACTCTTTAAGAATTAGAAATATTAAATAGTAAGAGATATAAATACTTTTAAGTATTGTTTAGGAGCCCTGACAAGGGCCAATGACCGTTGGTGAAATAACCAGTTTGGTGAAAGCATTAAAGTACGCCCCCGGATACTCCTTATATGCACGTGTGACAGTCTTCAAATTTTTCGGTTCTAGGACATGCTGGTTTCCTCAAAACGTTTTTCTTCACCGTTTTAGAACACTTATAGTGCACATACATCTTCTGAACAGAAGCTCCACGGGATTCGAACTCACGACCCTTGGATCGAAAGGTGGAGTCACACCATAACTCCACACGTGTTCTCTTCAAAATCAAATTACCTATATGAAAATCGGTTCAGCTATTTAGTCACCTTTTTTGCATTCAATTCGCCACAGTTATTTATTCATGACAAGGAAAAAAATATGCAGGAGGAGAGATAAACAAAAGAAAGAAAGAAAATTTGTTTATTTGACCCACAACGCAGGTAGGTACAGTAGGTAGGTGGGTACATAGAAAAATACTTTATAGGTAGGTAATACACAACGCAGTAGCCGACATAAAATAGTAGGTAGGTTGGTGGCTAAGTGGTAGGCTAAGTAGTGTGCGTTGTGTGAGGCAAATGGGTCCCGTCTCAGCATAAAGCTGAACCGAACATAGTATTATGTACGGTGCGGCGCTGGTTTTCTGACGGGGCCTATTTTATAATATTGATGTTCGTCACGTCGCGACGTGACGAACATCAATAAACATAATATTTATAGTAGGTATATTATAAGGATAAATATAGTAGGTATGGATAGGTACTTATATAAAAAGAGAGTAAGTAGTAGGTAAACAAGAGTTACTTTTGCATTTTTAATATTAGAGTGAAGTTTGATGTGATAAAATCATAAAATCTATATTTGAGTCACGATCCTTGTATGAGCATATCTCAGAATACGGGTCCAAGAAATACCAGGGCTGCAGGCTTTATTGCTCTGCACTGAATTTATCGGACACATCCACGATAAATTACAATGAAACCCAAAGCGTGTGTTTACTGCGATATATTGTGTGTAGTTTTTCATCGGACTTTTCTCTATTTGTATGGATTTTGGGGGCAAAGTTAGATGCAATTTGATAAACCACGTGTTTCCAATTTATCTAGTCGAGTGTTTCTTTTTAAAACTCCCTCTTGACTTACACTATTTCATCAAAATTGTTAAAGTACGCAGTTGTTCTAGCCTTCTCCGTTATCCATATTAATTGGAGAAATATGCCAATTTGAAAATGAACCTACCTTTAAAACTTATTTCATACTTACTTTTTTTACTTTAACTTTACAAACGACTAGGCAAGCTAGGCCATCCGATGGACCGGCGACATTGTGAAGGTTGCCATACCATTTATGAAAGGCTGATAATTATGATAAAGTATAATTATCTAACCACAACACTTCAAAATTCACCAAAGAAGTATATAGAAGTAAATATTACAAGTAAGATATTGTAAGACAAAACCTACTGTTGAGACTGGAACCCGAATAATAGAAAAGTTCATTGATCTTGAACCTTATACACCATTTGAAAAATCACCTGTCTGCCTAATCGTACGAAGATAAATATTCATTTTCTTAGAATTGTGGTTTACAATAACAATTTCCATAAAAAACTGGCCGTCATAATAAGTTTTTATCGGGCTCGTTCTTTAATAATCGTGAGTCGAATTTTGACGGGAACAAAAGAATCAATGTAGTGAAAGAATCAGTGTGAGTAGAATGAAAATAATTGTTAGGTATCATCAGCTAAAAATACCATGGTTAGTGGCTAACTTTTACAGCCCGGAACGATATCCCTCCAAAGTACGGGGTCAGGTCCGTTTGGTGACCGCGCTGAAGGTTGCACAAATTAGTTCTATTAAGAAGAACAACTAAGCAAACTTATCGACAGCCGTTGGGTAAAGGTTCTTGAATGGCGAACACGCACCGGATGACGTAGGTAGGAAAATGTACAACAATACGGCGTAAGTATTTTCAAACACGGTCGTTATAAAACGCTTGCCGCTTTATAGAAAACGCAAGCTTAAGCTACCGCCAGACAGTACGTTTTATCGAATCATCTGCATCGCTAATCGAGTGATAAATGACTGTGCGTCTTTGTAGGCTTCATATATAACGATTAAACTGACTTAAATTATTGTATAGAAACTAATTGGAACGGGTTCGAAAGCAAGGCCTTCGGATCGAACATCAGGGTACCTCCCACTAGGCCAACAAAGCCGGCTAAACTGAAGCTCTTCTCAAAAAAGAAACTAGTTGTAAGTTCAAAGGAATCTAATGAAGTAAAAAAATTACAGAAAGACGACTGTTCTGTGGAATCAAAAAAAATAATAATTTGTGTATCACCGCACAGTGGTTGTTTCGTAAAGATAGCAATTTCGGAACGCAACTTTTGTCTCTAGCACTATCTATTTTTACGTTACCCTCAACATCCCATCGTCTCCTTGTCACCTACTTGAGAACCTGTGGGTAGGAAAAAAGAAACGCACTCTTGACGTTTCGCTACCGGTCGCAGGAGTCGAGCTCGAATACGCTCCTCCCAAATAATTACGGAAAATCGCAACAATCACCCTTTATCACGCGTAAAGCCGACCGCGAACGTTACGGTGCATCATCTTATGGAAATCAGCGCCCTCCGCCAAAATCAGCAAAATCAGCGAAAGGATCGCAGAAGGAAAGGAAGCTTCCAACCGCCGTGCATACCACCTAGCACGAGAGTATCGAGCTGAACCACAGGCACTCCCCTCACTCCTTTCTCTCTTTCCATTCCAGTGGTGCTTACTGTAATGAATTGTTGAATGTATATTGCTGATAAATAAATAAATAACTTCAAAATTTTGATCAATACTCAAAGTAATATTTCGGAATAATCTACGTCGGTCGCCCTTGTCTACGTCCATAAAATTACTATAAACCATGCTAAAACTTTTCTTCCATTGAATTGCAAGCGAATCAGCACTATTTTACACGAGTTTAAAACTTAAATCTTTGAGACTGTCAATTTACGGTCATAGGCGGTCAGCCTACATAATCGCAAAGTAGATGGTAAGTTTACCGAAACTCTGAGACTAAACCTGTAGTGTATGCCTTACGCCACACTGGCTGGTTCCTCAGCAGGACAACACACATATAATTCTCTCACAGTGACTTCGCGCAGGCCTGCTCGTGCCGGCTTTACCACAGACTAACTGACTCCCAGAGAGTATGTATCCATCTCTCCATCTCAGGTGTCATCTGTTATCTGTCACTGTTAGTTGTCCCCCGGAGACAGTACTAGTTAAGGAATGCAGGTATCCTTAAATACTAGTCACTACAAAATCTATGAAGGATTGGATGTCACTTGGAGGACGTTTTGGTATTATTTTCTCATAATATTATGACATGACGTTTTAAGCAGAAACCAATGATGAAGAAAATTAATTGTTCATGGGACTTAATTTATTTATGAGATTTCTAGGGATGTCAATCGTTCTATCGATAAAATGCATGGCTGGTCAAAAACAAGCGCTTGCCAACGACGAGATAATTACGGATTAACATACAATAAAAGGTCTCAATGCTGACTTAATTGCTTAGCTAGCCTAGCCTTGTCGATCTAATAAATAAAGCAGTTTTGACTTAAGCAGTTATTGTATTTTATTAAGTAGGTATTTGGTTCACGTTACAAGGTACATTAATTTAATTTAAGGTATTGAGTGTTTTCCTCGAACAATTTAATTTAGGTTAACTTGTACCCTCTTATTCATAATCAGGCACTAACTTTATCAGCTGATAGCACTCCTGATAACATTTTCTAACACTAAACAGCATAAAGAGAATTGCACGCCGAAATATCGAAGTCGATAAAAATCATGCCCATCACTAGATACCTTTGAACCCTATTTATAAATGAATGAGGGGTCACAAACGGCTCTAAGGTGAGCAGAATGACGTGTCTTCTTACATAGGGGCTATCATCATGAAATATTACTTGGACAATTTATTATATCTATCACTATATAGGAGACTTTACTAATTGGAATCATGACAAATGATATCGATAAACTTTTCTGCGAAATAAACCTGTTGTCTACACAATAATATTATAAAGAGAATAATTTGTTTCTTTGTTTGTATTAAGAGGTAGTATCGGTTGTTTGTTGTTCAATCACACTGTAACGGCTGAACTGATTTCGTTGAAAATAGGAGTAGAAAAGTTCTTTACCTAGAATAGCATATAGGCTACTTTTTACCACGCGCGAGAAGCCGCGGGCGGAAGCTACTAGTTTATATTTTATTAATTTTTCAAATTTTTAAAATCCTATGAATAATGAAATAAATAGGGCAAGTGTGAGTAGGGCTTGCGCCTTAAGGCTTCCTTACACACGTAGCATGGGGTCGGAAAAATATGGACCTCAAGTGTACGAAGTGACAAGAGTCATGGTAGGAACATTGAATACTTGAACACGGACAAAGTTGCGAGCGGGTCAACTAGTTATTAATACAATTAAAATATAAGAAGATAAAATATTTATTTGCTGTGAACATGGTTTGTAGTGTATAGGTGTTTATATTTATATTGTTCATCATATTCAGCCATTTGTCAAGACGTACAAATATTCAATAGTAATTAAATGTCAATAAAAAAGTCAAAATCACAGATAAATTAAAATTGACATACCAAAAATTCATTAATGGAATAAAAACTATGAACTATAAGCCAATTCTTTAAAACCCTATTAAACATAAAACCTTTGTTCTATTACTAGTTATTTGAATAATATGGCTTTGAGTTTAAATAAGGTGGTTGCTTTTTATGAATAAAGCCTTTGAAATTCAGCTAATGTATTGAAAAGTGCAAATACCATTAAACGTAATCTATATAATTGAATGCAATAAATTTTCAGGCTGAAAATGAATATAGGTATACATCTGATGAGTTAACACCAGTTTGGTGTCGGGCGAGTCAGCCAGTGTACAATAAATAGTTTATCTATTTAAACTAGGTGATTCATAACCTGTATACCATACCAAAAGGCGGTTATTCTATCAAAAAATTATAGAACTTTATCGAAGAAAAAAATTAAATATTTTGATATGTTTTCAAATATTTAATTTCCAAACATTCTCAAGTGACATGTTTTTGGTATTTTTATAATCTATATAACTAATTACTAAAGGTACGAGAACTTCAACATTAAGAGGATACAAAAATCATAATAAATTGTCGAGTGGACGGAGTGAAGAAAGTGACAGCGCTATGTACTGTAATTGAATGCGGAAAGAGATAGCAAGCGTTAGAAGGCGCTCAAAAGTAATCGACGTAAGCGAAATATAAGAAAATATCGATTAACTCAAAAATTAACTATTTTTTTAAAAAAGTGTATTGTATTTAGGTACCCAATGCTATTGTCTAACAAAATATTTTAAAAAAAGTTATTTTTGGTTAATAGTCTCAGAGTATTTTCGAAAAAAACTGTTGCAGAGGACCCAACTTTAAAAAATAAATCTATCGAGAAAAGTTTAACCAATCGCGTTTCTGTCTTGGATTTACGTAAATAAAATGCTCAAGTTATCTTTGTCATATAAATCAAAATTGTGCGTTTTGCGGTTATTGAGAAAAAACAATTCAAAAATGATAAAATAATTAAACCCTCTCCTTAATATCGCTACCTAAAACAGCTCATTTATTTAGATTGAACTTATTTAACCCCAAAACAGCTGATTTTTACTTAATGTTTTATCAATAAAAAATTACGAATTTCAAAATTCGTAAACAAACTTTATTGCCAATCGGATATAGAATAAGCCCATTTCGGGATAGTATATCTACATATAAATCACCTTGTAAATCGACAACTCCGTTATTGATCAATTATTTACTATTTCTGATCACTCAACTAGTGCTCTCGCTTGTTTTCTTCATGATCCATAAATTGAATTATGTAAAAGCTGATTAAATCATTCACCATGGTACATTTCGTTATTAAAACGGTACCAATGGAAGTAATGTGGCGATCCCGATGGATTTCATTTCAATCAGCGAAAAGGTGGGCGGAATCATTGAGTAGAATCCGCGTAGATAGGCCTGGTATGAGTTCCACCCAACGGCTCCCAGCTATATGATTTCTAGTGGTTCGCCCCGAACTGAGATCACGCGATGTCTCCTAAAAGTTTGGGCTACAATGAACGCTGAGGCACATTATGATAAAGTTGAAAATTGCATCCTTAGCATAGCTCATATCCAATCTTACGTGATCTATCAAGTCACTTCATCATCATCATCATCATCAACCTGTAGAAGTCCACTGCTGGACATAGGCCTCCCCCAAAGAGTTCCATGACGAACGGCAAATGGATGGAGAAGGCTAAAGACCGTTGTCTTTAGCCTTCTCCATCCACCGACTTCCCGCAACCTTCACAATGTCGTCGGTCCATCGGGTGGGGGGCCTTCCAACACTGCGTCACCCGGTTCGTGGTCGCCATTTGAGAACCTTTGCTCCCCAACGGTTGTCGGTTCTGCGAGCTATATGGCCTGAAGCTAGCTAGCTAGCTAGCTATATGAAGTCACTTAAACTTTACCAAATGAAAGTTCATGTTACATTGGTTTTAAAGTTACTATTTTCAAAAAAAGCATATGGCGTAGAATAAAAATAAAGATCGTTATGTAATGTATAAAAAGCTCTTTTATATGATACCACACTTCATGACGTATTTGTTTTGGAACCCTACATCTTATCTTGTCTTAGCCAATATAACTCATATTATATACCAGTAAATTTTGATAGCACAGCCTTTTGACATAATAATTCTATACAGATCGGAATGACGACGTTTCGAAAGTTATGCTCTAAAGGCCGATTTACATTAGACGAGCGAATGCTCATTCTATCCCCACTCTATCAGATTCTTTAAGTGTAAACAAACGTAGAGCATTCTTTCGTTGTTTTGTCTGCGTTCACAAAGAAAGAAAGAATGAAATAGAATGAAAAATAATGCTCTTGTTCTAAGCTCTAGCTCTATGTTCGTTCGATTTAAACCGGCCTTAACAAACAAACATATAACGCTAATTCTCCCAAGTTCTCTTCTCTCTTGCTCTATCAATTAGGTCGTCTTTCCATCTAGTAGGGGGAATCCGTCGTGCATTGAGCTATCCAGTGCGTGGTCTTAACTCGAAAAGGTTTGGCCCCACCAACATTAATGATCAAAGTTGTGAATATTATACCGGACCGTGAACATGGACTGCAAAAGACTAGCAACTAATTCTCAAAGCAAAAGATACCCCACATTCTAACACAACACTCGCTAATTAATAATTTCGTTCGGGTCCAACCACAGACACAGGATGTTTTACTAGGCCAGGAGAGGAATGATAATCTATCCCAAGCACAAATAATTCACGTAGCTTTACGCTTACGATACGATACTAAAACTCAAATATTAGCCGTGTTGACCTAGTGGGAGGTGCCTCGACTTCCGATCTGTAGGGGTCTGTCAGGTTCACATCCCGGGCGTGCAACAATAAAGTTTTCTATTTCAAAAATGTTTGTGTACATCATATAGATACACGGGCTTAAAACGGTGAAGGAAAACATCGTGTGGCTTAGTCAGGTCCACACGTATAGGCCATGTATTTCCTGTGGATAAGGTTGACTAGGCTGTGAGGATGGTAAAGGTGCTAGGCAAGCCGTCTTCATCTAAATAACGTCCCAGGCACTACAGCGTGCTGTAACTAAGTAAAAAAGTTCCACCTGGCGCTCACATTCTGAAGTTTTCATTTTTGTCGCCTCTATCAATGCCCCACGTGTAGGTGGCTCTGTGAAGCTCTAATGTGTACTTAAGCCTCGTTCAGACATCACTCGGTTGCCTCGGCATTAATACTTTACAGAAATTCTCTTTACGTAAGCTTTATTGTGCAAGTAAAAACGACGAACACCGGGGTTTACGTAAAACGCCCAGAATTTAGCCGGCGAGTTTAGGAATAAAAGTTGTTGACATCCCAATTGATACGTCGTGGCATAGCCAGTACGGAAGGTTAGCTGCTGGCTAGTGTATGTTGATGGAATGATTAATACAATATAGTAGAAAAATTCGCTACAAATTTTGAATCGAAAATACATCTTTCATAGAACGAAGCAAGTTAAATCATCAGAGAATATAGAATTCCACTTCTGGACATACAAATCTATTGAAAAAGTTCCAGGACGAACGAGACCGGTCTGTGACACGACAAGAAGAATGAAAAGAACACCCCTGCAAGTTATATAATAGTTTGTTATTTAAAAAGAAAAAAAATGTTAAAGATGATAAATGTTGTTACCTTAAATGAATATTACATCGCAGCAGACCCAACTCACAGAACTCTTTACTCATTCCATTAATATGTGCTAAAACAGCAGCACAACTCGCGTACTCAAAAATGCTTCGAAGGTTCAGTAAAAACTGAAACATCGTTAATCATAATTAATTTAACGGGATCTACCTTAGACTGAAAAGGGGAATTGCGTTTTAAAACTAAACAAAAACCGACGAGTTCGCGGAAGGGGATTAGTTAGGGAATTTGTTATTTTTTTTCATGAAAAGACGTTCTTAAATTAGTGATTTTCAGTGTAAGTGTTGGATTTCTTTCCAGACAGAATCTACTTAATATCCATATTTAACATCTTCAAAATTTGATTTTCTTACTTAGTGGCTATTTTATGAAATAAACGTGTACAAAGTACATAGTGATTGCTGATGCGGGAGGAATAACTCATAAGCTTCGTGTAAATTAGGACCAAACAATGTGATGTATTTTGAAAGATCCGCTAGAATCGCATAAGCGCAGTAGGTATTGTAGAAAATTACCTAGGAAGGTACGTTCTCATACCATAACTTTAGACTGGCCTCATAGCTCAGTTGGTAATAACTCTGCTTTCTGCGCTAGAGGTCGCGGGTTCGATTCCCGCACTGGACAAACATTTGTGACTAACACAGATGTTTGTTCTGTGTCTGGGTGTTAAATATATATCTATTATGTATATCAGTCTCTGGTACCCATAGTACAGGCTATGCCTAGTTTGGGATCAGTTGACCGTGTGAATATGTCCGGAATATTTATTTATTTATTTCACCTTTTAAAGTAGTTTTAATAAAAAATGAAAAAAAACAACGAATTCGATATCGATACAATTTATAGCAGAACACCTCGAGACCCTTTATGATGGTGAAAAAATCCATTGAAATCTTTACGGAGTAATCGGTGTACAGCCATTAAAAAAAATACTTAGTCACCAAATTAATAACCTCCTCCGTTTTTGACGTTGTTTCAAAAGGAGATATCTACCACACACAGGGGTTATTGAGACAGGTCCCATTGACCTATCATTTGCAAAGATATGCTAAACCAAAGCTTATCTATAATCTAAGCAAATGACTGTCAGTTCGCAAATGAATGTAAACTGATAAGTCACGCGTTCCTTTCTACACAGAAATGAATTATCGTTCGAAGTTTATTCGCCTTAGGCCGTGTTCAAACAGCTTGCGATATGTCCTCTAAAATTTATTTTAAAATGATCCTTGTTGTTTTTGAATAATTGTATTTTTTTTGATTTTTAGGACCTTGCGATATGGTCGAGCTATAACGCACACCACCAAAATAAATTGCCTAAAACTAAAATTGACTTTATTCAAGGATAATTTTGGTAATTGATAATTTATCAATAGTGATTGCGGCGTGAAAGATTAACCTTAATCTTCATGTGAAGATTAAGGTTAATCTTTCGAAAGCTTTTATAATGTGAAAGCATAAGTATGTACTTATGCTTTCACATTATAAAAGCTTTCGCATTTATAATGTTAGTGGGACCAACGGCTCCTGCATAATGGAATGTTACAATGCCAGGTGGCGGAAGCGAGCCTCGGCGGATGTGACGGTACGCACACCTACGCCTACAGCTATGTTGTATTTAGGTTGGAATTGTATTCGACTCGATAGTCTTTACATATAATAAAACAGTCAATCCAAAAATTCTATACATATGTTTTATTAGTGTGTCTGTCTGTCTGAATACTGTACGATCGAAGCCACGGGCAGACAGAGCATTTAGTATTACGGTGCCTTTTACTAGTGGAATCAAAATATTGTTTATGATGACGACCTTCTAGATTGTATGATAGTTTGTAAAAAAGATGTTAAAGGAATCGAAAACACCTTTTAAAAATTTGAAAAAGTTTGGGAAAAATCTGAAAAAAAAGTATAACAATTTTGAGTCTTATATCGCTGATATTGTTTCTTTTTGTTGATTAGCCGGGTCCACACCAGACGATCCAAATTGGATCGGCGATCCCGTGATCCGCGAACCAAGATTGTTATGCGTGGAGCGTGGATCGCACTAAGCCGATCCCAGTTGTTGAAACTGCGATCCTGAAGTACGCTCCAATCGATCCATAGGCGATCCGTGATTCAGTCGTCACTCTTGCTGTCACACGTATCCATCTCGCGATCCAAAACACATCGTCCTTCATCGTCGTATACATTATGAATCACCTTGAAGAAATAGCATACAAAATACCTACTAAAGTAGTACTTAACTTCATAAAACTCTGTCTTGGCTTTATTCCACCTTTAATACATTTCAAAGGAGAACCCTCTTTTCATTCACGAAACTTCCAAGACTACTATTATCTTCAGATATTGTATGAAGCGCTGTGTAAGCATTGTTTATGTATTGCCGGCATACAACCCTACGTCTACGTGCTACGGTATAACTGTTTAGAAACACGGGAAGTGAAAAAGGATGGATGAGGCATATTATATTTTTGTATTTTGGGTAGGCCAACCCGCTTGCCCAGCGTGGTGAGTATGGGCAAATTCCCGCCGATTGATAAGAAGTCGCCCCGGAAATGTCCCCACTGGTTTCCAGGGCGACTTCTTATCATGTTCAGCAAAGGACATCCTACGGCTGAAATGATAGACTGGTTTATTTAATGCTGGTGAAGATCTGATGAATGGCTTAGCGGAGACAGAACCAAATTATTCTAAAATCAAATCAAAACCAAAAGTTTTTTATTCAGAAAATACAATCCATTATTTTAGTAATTAGGTACATAGTTGTTAGTAAGATTTTGAAAATTTACATTATTAAAATAAATAAATATTCCGGACATATCACACACGGTCAACTGATCCCAAACTAGGCATATCCTGTACTATGGGTACCAGAGACTGACTACATAATAGATATACATATTTAACACACAGAATAAACATCTGAATTCATCACACAAATGTTTGTTCTGTGTTGGAATTGAACCCGCAACGTCTAGCGCAGAAGGCAGAGTTACTACCAACTGAGCAATGAGGCTTTCTTATTAAAAATCCGAGTTATTTTCCGCTAGAAAGGTGATTTTATTAAGTTTTAAAAACTTTTTTACCTGGATTCAAATCGGCATTATGTATTTATTTATAATAATGTTTCGCAGTTTAACTGATTGTGCCCCACCCCAACTAGTGGTGTGAACTGGGCCGGGTGTAATGTACGGTGTATCGTGTCCGATCTAATAGCACATGTTTGATTGTATCAGTTCCGTTCGGGGAAGCTCTCTACCATTTATATACCTATTTTGTCTTTGATTTGTTATGCGATAATATAAGCTCGAAGGAAATGGTAAATTAATATCTGCGCGCTTAAGGACGTAAGTTTGGTCACAGATAACATAATACTATACGGTAGAATTATAGTACAGGGTATCAGAAACTACGAGTATCATGGTACCACAACACCCAGATCCGGAACAAATATTTGCAGATCATGCAAACATCATCATGCACAAGCAGCGGGAATCGAACCCAAGGGGTGCCCTTGCGACTCAGATGGGCAGTCGCCCACTGCGCCACCGAGTTCGTCATTATTTTATATTATTTTTAACAGATTAATTGCCTTAAAAGGCGGAAATATTCGTCCCTTGGCGATGGATACATGGATGGCCTTTTGGGATTTAGACGCTAGGACCTTGGGGCCCAGGGGCGTGGCTCCAGTTCGACGCTTTATCTAGGAGGCTGGTGGATGAGACCAATGACCGAAGGGCTGGTGCTTACCTCGGACAAAGGATCAGTATAGCGATCCAACGAGGTAACGTCGCCAGCCTTTTGGGCACGCTGCCTGTGGTTGGTGATCTGAACTCTGTTTTCTACTTGTAGTCGTAGTCGTAGAAAACAGAGTTCATTTCTAGTATAATATTATTTTAGTTTAATTTACAACTGTTATTATTGTTATTTTTCTGTTACTAAATAAAAACACTTATATTGCTAAGATTATTTATATGTTACTTTAGTAATAAGTTCCTCTCTACAAGCGCTACGGTTGCTACGAAACTGCTACGAATACCATGAATAGTTAACAGTCAATTGACCGCTCAAAAAAACTTACTACGTGGTTTTTTTGAGCGGTCAATTGACAGTACAATATTCCCGTTTAGGACCAACGCTACGACTGCTACGAACCGCTACGAAATTCTAAAGGCGGTATTTAAGGTGTGACGTGACTTGAATATACGAAATACGTGTGTAGTAGATTGATGCTCTTACGCTTGATGTAGGCCAAAAGTAACAAAACACGACATAATTAAATTAGGATGATTGGACGAGTAGGTTACAAGATTTAACTGTTTATCTATATTCGATAATCGCATCTTTGTGGTGAAAAACTCTCTCCATCAAAACGAGGCTTTGTGGTGGCTTTGAAAAGGGTCTTGTGGTAAAAAGATTTAGTGCGCTTTCAGAGGCTCACTTCGCGCACGATAATACAGATTAGAGAAAGTTAAAGTTTAAAGAGATTTGAGAATTGGCTGGTCAATTGGTATCTACTTTAAAGTTTGTTGCTTTTTTGTAGTGTCACTGATTCTTTCTTGGTCATCCTATATTAGGTCATGACCAAGTAAGGATCTAGGACATTCACCATGTGAGAGCACTTGTATAGCACACATAACGCAACGACCCCTTCATTCCTTAGAAAGATAGAATGAGAGAAAGAAAATGTTGTTATTTGTAACGGTACATTGGGACAGATAGTAAAAAATAAAATAAAAAGAAATTGAGAAAACAAAAATTCACTACAAAATAATACACTTACAAAGCTAGGGGAAAATAAAACAATATATAACAATAAAAATTACATGCATAATTTAGGAAACTAATTAATTCTAAATGGGTCTAAATTCTAAAGAGTGTGTGTCTCACGCACCATCCGCGTAATGACGTCACAAAATGGTATCCGGCTCAGCATGATGTTGCGTTTGGTAGCACCAAAGCACAACGCTGATCTTCCGCTGGAAACCAGATGGGCGCGTCACGAAAAATTACCTATCTAATAAGAATAAAAAAAAAATCAAACTAAATATCTAAATTATTCTTAGCTCTTAAACTTTTTAAGGGGTCGGCAACGCGTGCTTGATGCCTCTGGTATTGCAAGCGTACATAGGCTACGGTAACCACTTACCAACAGCTGGGCCGTATGCTTGTTTGCTACCTTAGTTGTATAAAAAAAACCGATTGGAAAATCCATTGTTTCATGACCGGGATTTGAATCCACGACGACGACGAAAAACTATAGGCCACTATAGGAATATGAAAAACTTCAATTGTTACCATATTTTAAAATAGGGCTTTTGTCAGCCAGTATTGCTATTTAAGACTTCCTATTATCATTTTTTTAAGGGAAAGATTCCCTATGCCTATTAACCCTCTAACTTTGAAAAGGGATCATCGAAAAAAATGATAGGCACCAAGCCGTGTTTGTTGCCTGATTCTTCTAGGCTTGGTCGCGAGGAACAGGCATAGCTTCACCTAGTTTCTAAGACGTTTCAAAGTGATCCTAGTGATTTTATTGAAATAAAGGTCTTTTGACTTTGACTTTGACTTAACAACTCTAAAAAAACATCGGTGATTTTTAAACTTACTTAGTTAAACTTACTCTAACACATTTGCATGCTAATTTTAGTAAAACATGATTGAATCTAAATATTAGTAACATCTACACCTACATTGTGTTTAAGCAAATAAACAATCTTTATCTTTATCTTGCATTCCGAAATGGTTTAAGAGCTGGGTTGAGAACAGCTAACGCTTCTTTCCGAAATTATTCTGATGTTTAAATACTTCTACAGATGCCCTACAGAACTTAGTTCACGCGGAACATTCTCGAAACTACAAAACTTTATACATTTTAACCACTATTTCAAAGAACCAGAAACAAGCTTACACAATTCTGGCGCGTCCTCAAAACGGTCTCCGCGTTATTTATTTCAAGCAAGAACTTTGCCCAACAAAGTTGTAAAACTTAACAGAATTATAATACTTTGAAACTTCAAATTTTGTTATAAATCTTTGTCAACTTTCTGCACTGGAAGGCTCAAGTTATTCTATACAAGAAGATTCATCATATTATGTATACTATCTCGAAAGGCGCTTATACTATCCCTATTTGGCAATAAAATTAATTGAAGACTATTTGCAGATGTTAATAGGCGACGGTAACCGCTTACCACCAGGTACCATATTATTGCCTCCCTATAACATAACAAAAAAAATGAACTGGGTTTCGGGGCTGACAATGCGTGCGTGATGCCTGTGGAAAGGTGAATCTAGGTCTTGCTTATGAATACATAAGCAAGACCTAGATTCACCTTCTAATTTGATCCTAAGATATAATAACCATTTTTATTTACAGAAAGAAACTTAAAACTAATACAAGTTAATATTTACAAAATACATAAGAAACAGTTGAGCCATCTAAAGACCGTTACAAACGATCTATAGATAGCTCAACTGATCCAGATCACTACCAGTTGGAAGCGTCCCCAAGGCGCTGGCGGAATTGCCACGCTGGATGGCAATGCTAATGCGCTGGGCCAAATAAGAGCCAGCTCTCGGGTCACGCGTCGCTTCGATCAGACGTCCTGATATCTTTTTGAAAACCCGGAGGGCCCCGTTTCCCCACGGACCCAGGGTCTCAACCCCAAAAGGCTCAAATATGATATAATTAAATGAATACCATCTTTATTTTATATCATTACATTACATTACTTTTCATGTAACGATTTGTTAAAAGTGCATGCATATTCCTCTTTTTCCTTTTCGTTTTCGAAAGATTTACTAACACTTTAACTTGAACATTCCGGTATCAGACAACTTGAAAAATTAACCGAGATTCCTGCTGGAAAACGTTACAGTACAGTGCCAGAGAAAATACAGTCACATTTTTGTGTTTATTTTTACACTAAATTGGGTAAAACGGAAACTTGCATCTTCGGATTTTCAAATCTTAAAATGATGAAATATCATTTCAATTAAAAAAGTTCTCAACAAAAGCCTCATACACAAGCTCAAAGACGCGCAAGGTTCTATGGAGAGAGCTATGCTGGAAGTTTAACTGCGTGATCAAATCCGAAATGAAGAAACACGAAGAGGAACCAACGTCACCAACATAGCTTTCTGAATAAGCAAGTTGAAGTGGCAGAGGGCATTACATATAGCTCGCAGAACCGAAAACCATTGGGGAGTAAAGGTTCTCGAGTGGCGACCACGAACCGGGCGACGCAGTGTTGGAAGGGGGACCCGATGGACTGACGACATTGTGAAAGTTGGAAGTCGGTGGATGGAAAAGGCATAAGACCGTTCGTCATGGAACTCTTTGAGGGAGGCCTATGTCCAGCAGTGGACTTCTAAACTGAAACAAAAACCATAAGCATATTAACACTACGTATTTAAACAACTCTCAACAAAATCAATGAAGTTATGGATTCTGCACTTCTACAAGACCAAATAGTTCAACTTTTTAATTGGAAAACTTTAGAACCTGCCTGTACGGAGGAACTCGCTATGTATCTCCGCACCTCGGAGATACATAGCCCTCACCTGCGCGGGTATTTTTCAAATAAATAGCTACGCTTTTCATTACAGATTAGGCGTTTTTTTTCTCGTTTATATGAACCAAAGATGAGTGGGGAGGAGATGTCTACAGTGCCTTAATATTATCAAGTCTTCGGTTGCTCATTTTTTTGAAACTTTACACTTTCAAGAATGTAATATCGGACATCCTCTTCTCGGCCACCAATAGGAGTTTCCTGCGGTCAACCAAATACAATATAGAAGATTATATCAACGTACTCTTCAGATAAAAAATCCTTCCGAACAATGGCCTACCAAAAATCTGTCATAAGATAAAAAATGCTTAAAGTATGGCCATCTCTAACAGTAACAAGGATAATTTGAAACAATGCATATTTTTGTAGCGTTTTTAGTTTTTAAGTAAGGGTATCTTTTTTTTTATGTTGTACGGAGGCAAACAGACTTACTGCCCTCCTAATGGTAAGTGGTTACTGTCGTCTATTGACATCAGCAACACATTGAGCATTGCTAATGCGCTGCCTGCCGAACCCCTCCCCCCTAAAGAGCTCTGGCAACCTTACTCACCGCAGGAACACAACACTATTTGAAACAAATAATGTTATTTGGCTGCGGTCTTCTGTAAGGCGGTACCTCCCTAGGCGAGCTGCTCCAATTTAGAGCGAGATAATCTCGCTGTGCCCTACCTCCTCCAATGTCCGTATCTGTATCTACTCGTATAAGAACTTATATCATTTCAACAATAGGGCGTCAACTGCTGAACATATGCTTCCCTATAAATTTCCAGAAAGCGGGGATTTGTCCGTACTCGCCACGCTGGGCAAGCGGGTAAGTGAGTGCAGATAAAGCTATTTATGGTAGGTATACAAGGTGATTCATAATATGTATTCCATCCCGAGAGGTGCTTATTCTACACCCGATTGGCAATAAAGTTTGTTCTACGACTTTTGGAAATTCGTCATTTTTCATTTAAAAAACTCTATGCGATAATCAGCTGTTTTGGGGTCAAATCAGGTCAAAGGCAATGAATCAGCTGTTTTAGGTAGCAATTTTGATTCCGAACTTCTTGTACGTCTAGTTATAAGTTCTAAAGATGATAAAAATACCAAATAAAGCTAATTAGAGAAAATTTAAGAAAAAAAAAAGGTTTTTTTTCGCTAATAGAATTGCTTTTTGTTGATAGAATAACCCCCTTTCGGGATGGTATACATATTATGAATCACCTTGTAGAAAGCTGCTGCCAATGGGCAGAACCTTCCAGGCGGTTGAAATGGACGTGCTTATTCTTCGAATAAGAAATACAAACTAAGACGCGCCGGAAATACGCCTTATCTGAAATGGTGCTTACTCCACCGCCTCATTCCACTCTTTTTTCTCGCTGCAGCGTGAATTATTCATTAATTGTATAGAATCGTGCTATAATGGTAAGACCCTGTAAGACCTCAACAACCACCTTTTTAACCGACACCAAAAAATGGAGGAGGTTATCAATTCAGTGACCATAAAATTGCCACATAGTAAGAACAAAAAAAGCTGTTTGTTTGTTTACAAATGAAATGACACTCAGTCAGTCAAAAAATTACACATGACACATGCATTTCGTTTGAAAGGTTGAATATAGATAATAAGGTTTTATTGTGTGGATCTTATGGGGAGGTCTATATTCAGCAGTGGACTTCACCAGGATGCTGATGAATGATGATGTGGTCATCGAATATATAAAGATACTCTTCCGTGCAATATTGATTTATCACTGGCCCCGGCATTATGATATGGTTTTCTAAGACTTCTAAGGCTCTTTATCTTCAGCGCGATCGCAAAACGAAATTAGGTCATTGCCCAATTAATTGACCTCTACGAAGAAATTACGGCCCAATTAAAGCGGCGCAAAGTCAAAATTAGAATGTCACTAAATATGTCGACGTGATCCCGACGTTGTCGTAAAATAAATCTCTTCCTTGACTTACGGACTCATTGCCCGGGGTCCGTTTCAGTTGTCCGGTTGACCGGACAACTGAACCGGACCACGGGCAATGAGTCGACTTACGTTACAAGAACAGGCTTTTTCCGTGAATTGAGTATCGAAATGACAAAATCATCATCATCATCATCATCAGCCTGTAGAAGTCCACTGCTGGACATAGGCCTCCCCCAAAGATTTCCATGACGAACGGTCTTGAGCCTTCTCCATCCACCGACTTCCCGCAACCTTCACAATGTCGTCGGTTCGTGGTCGCCGTTCGAATAAAATTACAACAAGTTCTTAGAATTATGGTGTTTGTGATCCAGTGGCCTTTCCACGGTATTTCGCTGATTATTCTAGGAACGAACTATAAAATATAGCTACGCAGTTAGCGTCAGCAAAATTTCGAAAGAAAATTCGTCAAGTGGTGGTATCCGCCTAGCTTATAAGAATTCACCTTCAATTTCAAAAGTCTGAAAGCACGAATACTTGCTTGAAAGATTTTCGTAATTTATTCAAGCAGCATCGTGAGGATTTCATCACGTTCCAGATCGGAAAACCCCAATCTATGCCATTCAGACAACCAGCCGCGGTACGTGTGACACAGTGCAGCTTAAAGTGTAACAAAACCCAAATTGGAACTATATACAAGGTTAATCATAACATGTAGGTTTAAATTCATTTATTCCCATAAAGACAGTGAGTCACTTACATGAGAACATTAGTATCATAAACAATTCTAACCCGAAAGGGGGTTATTCTTAAACAATAGCCCTGTTCAGCTATAATTTATTAAGATGTAAATCAAGTCAGACGAGTTTTTCCATGAAGAGGATAACAGTGGAGAGATAAAAAAAAACTGAGTTATTTTGACCGGATCGAATTTAGGATCGTACCCAGTGTGACTACATTTAAATTCTTTTTTCAAAGCAAAAAAATGGTTTAATAGGATTTGGACTTAAATGAATTAAACAGTAGTACTGAAAGAATTGGCCGTGGTGGCCCCAGCTGAAGAAAAGGCCCCTCCATATCTACCTATCCGCGGATGTCGTAAGAGGCGACTAAGGGAAAAAAGCTAGGGGATGGGCAGCAGCGTCCGTCATTTTAACAACGATAGCTCTAACTGCGCTCGCCAACCCGCATGCCCAGCGTGATGAGTATGGGCAAATCCCCCCACGTGATAAGGAATTTGCTCTGTCTGTGGGAGAGGCCATGTTCAGCAGTGGACGTCGAACGGCTGAAATGATGATGATGACTGAAAGAATACATAAAGCAATACATGAAGCTTTTTAGAGATGCCAGACTCAGTACACCTTTCACTAGACTAGTTATCTCCATGAACACTCCACTCCCTAACGAAAACTGAGTAAAAAAGAGCCAGTAGGTAAAACGACAAGATTTTTTTTGAAAAATAGACTGATACTCCTAACAGCTCAAGGACCATAAAAGGCTGTCGAAGTGGTTTTTGCCATTTCCCATGTCAGCACTGTACGTACCCATCAACTGTTCCGCTGTACCGTTGTAAATCAAGTAACACCACAGCAGAAATAACAGTATCTATATGCACAAGATTCACTTCGAAGGTACTATAGTCACCACCACAAAGGCACGCGCAGACTTAGAGCCTGTATTTTTAGTCAATAATATTGTTTTCCTCCGCTCGCTGACATTTCATAGAAATCCCTGTAAAATTTGATTGTTTATTAGTTTATTGGTAATCAACAGCGTATAAGGCCAATTAAAGATTACCCCAATATTGTAAATAGGTTATAAGTTTGTTTTTATACACTACTGCGATAGGCACCACCAAGAAAGTACTTGCGGATTCAAAACTAGTATTAATAGGTTTTAAATACTTTTGTTTCACTCCACTCACAGATACATCAAATTGATAATAGGTGCATAGAACTTGCTGTCTTTGATTTGTTTCATATTTTCCCGAAGAATAAAGAACGAATAAGAGAAGCCTAGAAGCTACAAAGCAAGAAGCCACGGCATGGTTACTTTTTTAAGTAAAAAGCGTCAAATTTGTGGAAGATGATGACAGTTTAAAGATTACGGGTACCACATGCCGTGAGGTCGACGAATTTAATGAAATATCACGGTTAAATCTCACTTTTGTAGATATTAACTCTACGTGAGACTTTTAGTTACAGAAAGAAACTTAAAACTAATACAAGTTAATATTTATAAAATACACAAGCAACAGTTGAGCCATCTAAAGACCGATACAAACGATCTATAGATAGCTCAACTAATCCAGATCACTACCAGTCGGAAGCGTCCCCAAAACGCTGGCAGAATTGCCACGCTGGATGGCAATGCTAAAGTGAGATTTAACTCGGCTGGGAATAAGGCTCGATTCATAAAATAGGGATCACTTTACGGGTTTTGTTAGAGCTGATGTCAGATTACAGACGGTAAAAAATACCCAAACGATATTCAACTTATACCCAACGAGATAAAGCATAAATTACATTGATATTTGAATTCAGTGATACCTTGTCCACACAAAAAGGAGTCGTAAAGTGAGAGATAAACCGTATAATTTACGAGTACCAGACTCTGTTCTAATGGTGAAGATCTTTATTGCGTACCCATCATAAACTTAGCAGAAGGTGCTACTTAAGTGGCATATCTCGATCGTTCTCATTGAATAGGTTTCGCCACACAGCGGTGTGCGCGGTCAACGCGGCTTGTGTAGTTGACAAGTCAGTAATAATATTCACTCCACTCATTTCTTTGTTGTAACATCTCTCAAAGTTCCACTCACAGCGATTAAAAATACGAGCCAAGGAGATTTCGCTTCACTTATCAATACTGAAGAAGAATGGCTTTCTAGTACCTACTGACTTTCAAAAGCCTCGTTTCAATGGAGAGATTTTGTCACGTCGAAGATGCCATTCTTGAAAGGAGATAATTAAGTTGAATCTTGTAATTTATATGACTAGCTTCCGACCGCGGCTTCGCTCGCGAGGTACTTACATAAAAAGGAGCCTCTATGCTATTCTAAGCAAAGAACTTTATTTATTTACGAAAAAAAAACTAATAGATGAGCAACAAAAAAATTATCTGCGGAGTTTAATTTTAATCTGTGGGGGAGGCAGCTTTGGACGCCCTACAACTGGAACGATGATGATGATGACGTTTGAAAGTAGCGGTGCAAGTGATGCCATTTCAAAAATACCCTGTTACTA
Organism: Anticlea derivata; assembly: GCA_947579855.1. Lineage (NCBI taxonomy): Eukaryota > Metazoa > Arthropoda > Insecta > Lepidoptera > Geometridae > Anticlea > Anticlea derivata. The sequence goes on along the minus strand of OX388279.1, from coordinate 4,744,284 downwards.
CGGGTACTCAGTTCCTACCACATAAATATTCGGTCCTTCAAACAGTCTCATTATTAGACTGTTGACGGCGGTTCCATGACGTAGGTCAGGCAAGTACCCTTCAAACTCAAGGGGTAGTAGAGCAAGCTATGTGCCGTGTTATAAAAGTGGTATGAACGTAAGTAGCGTGCCATGCTTGGTATCAAGCTTTAAGACCGAAAACCCGGAATCCGAAGGCGAACCAAGGTCAGAGACGTTAGTAAAACGCAAGTCGAGTGGGATACCAAGATGTTGACAAAAGAAGCGTTAATCGTCCAGCTGAACGATGGATCAACTACACTGTCAGCGTCCGAATAGTGAGTGGCAGCAGCAGAGGTGAAGTCTGTTTTGAGGTCAAATCCGTTCAAACTCAATTTTTCAGCTGTTTTAGGTAGCAATCATGATGTTCAACGTTTCTTGTAGGTACGTTTTTATCATAATAAAGATGATAAAAAGACCAAAAAAACGATTTGAGAAAGTCTGAGCTGATTTGCAGAAATCAGCGACCGACGATTTAAAATTAGCCAATTCATTGATTTTTCGAACAAAAACTGTGGGTAACTTCTGGTTTGGAATAAGTATAGATTTATATCCCTTTTATATAAAAACCCTTAAAGCCTGTAGCACACTCGAGGAACAAATCAACAGAGTTTCCCCACAAGAGACGTTGGGAACATAATGGTCTAAAATAATTACATCAAAGATTTTAAAACTTTGAATGTGGCATTATGAAAGGAAATAAAAACATGAAGGAAGATTCAAATATATGTAGTCGAAAGAATGCCAAAATATCAAAATTTTTCTCTTAAATGCTACTCTACACCTCTTTACGGGTACAATATAACAAGGTGATTCATAAGATATTAAATAGACAAACAAATATGTAGTACTATTCCGCTAATCTATTACTCTTAAGCTCAACGAAATGCAGACGCGTGCACCTCCCACACCGCCCGCAATAAAAAAAAAAAAAGTCAAAACGCATTTATTTCAATAAAATCACTAGAATCACTTTGAAACGTCTTAGAAACTAGGTGAAGCTACGCCTGTTCCTCGCGACCAAGCCTAGAAGAATCAGGCAACAAACACGGCTTCGTGCCTATAATTTTTTTCGATGATCCTTTTTCACAAAATGGAATTTAAAGCTTCAATGTGGTGCCGATCGAACTAGGTGAGGCTCAAAAGTCTTATAATCTATTGTAATCGACCAGTATCGATTTTAATTAAAAAAAATAACAACAGACAACCTATCTAAGATTAAACTCTAACAATGATTTTAACTCGAACATTTAACCAACAGAGTTTAACCTAAGTTTGACGTCACTACTAGAACTAAGTTCCTAGCACAAGAAAATACACGTCCGACCAGTCCGAAAGCCAAGCGCAGAGTCTGTTCGCCCAGCGCTCGCTGTGACTTTTGTACCGCGCCGCTCGGCACAGGCAGTGGGGTAGGAAATTAGCTAATACGGCCTCTCCTGACGGGCGGTCGTCCTCGTCCGCAACCCTGGGATACTCTCAACCTGCACCAGCCTGATCCTCAGCTATTGTGGCGGAAGTAGGATCATCGGTCTCATCAGCTAGAAGGAGTAGAAAAATTGGACACATTAGATTTTATTACTCAAAAATGTAGCAAACATACTCCTTTCAGATCTTCATTAAAAATTGAGCATTCATCATCAGTCGTTATTCACTTGAAATCTGACCATCTATTCACATTTCAATCTTGAGAGCTCCCATTAAACACACACAACAACCTGATCCGAAAGAATTTTGACAGTGACTAGTATACCATGACAGTGCTCCCGAGGAGCTTACTGCTCTTCCGTGGTAGAGAGTCACACTCGATACCAAAGTGAACCGGCAGAGAGTCACACTCGATACCGTTTTTGAAACCGTGGCAGAGAGTCACACTCGATACCAACGTAAACCGGCAGAGAGTCACACTCGATACCGTTATTGAAACCGTGGCAGAGAGTCACACTCGATACCAACGTGAACCGGCAGAGAGTCACACTCGATACCGTTATTGAAACCGTGGCAGAGAGTCACACTCGATACCAACGTGAACCGGCAGAGAGTCACACTCGATACCGTTATTGAAACCGTGGCAGAGAGTCACACTCGATACCAACGTGAACCGGCAGAGAGTCACACTCGATACCGTTATTGAAACCGTGACTTCTAGCGTAAAAGGCAGAGTTACTTACTACCAACTGAGCCATGAGGCCAGTCAAATGTTCGCAACGTTTAGACGTGTTTGGACATAAAGGCTCAAAAGGCTTAAAACAAACTTGAGCTTAAAATAGGAGATACAGTCATTGAATGGACACCCATTCGTTAAACCATATGAGAACATCATTAGAGACACCCATGAAGTAAGTAAGGCCAGATAAAGGCCCAGCTTTGACATCATCGTAATCACTCCATTTGTTCAGAAACTTGGCGCGAACTACCTCAGCACATCAATTATTGATGTTATGTAAGTTAAAGCCAAAACTAGAAATATAAAAATACTGGTTTGGTCTTACCGCTGTATTCATCGACAGGATCGCATCCACGATTCGATCGGTTACCGTAAGTTGCACAAGCATACAGAAAGCACGCTGTGACACGCTTTGAGCGCGTTGTGGCACACGGTGAGCACGTCATGGCGCGCAGTGAGCGCCCGACTGCACTCGGTGAGCGCGCTATGGCACGCTGGTGAGCGCGCTACCGCACTCTGTGAGCGCGCTACCGCACGCTGATGAGCGCGCTACCGCACTCCGTGAGCGCGCCCCTATGGCACGCTGCTGAGCGCGCTATGGCACGCTGGTGAGCGTGCTACCGCACTCTGTGAGCGCGCTACCGCACTCTGTGAGCGCGCTACCGCACGCTGATGAGCGCGCTACCGCACTCCGTGAGCGCGCCCCTATGGCACGCTGCTGAGCGCGCTATGGCACGCTGGTGAGCGCGCTACCGCACTCTGGTGAGCGCGCCCCAATAGCATGCTGATGAGCGCGCTACGGCACGATAGTGAGCGGGACCCAATGGCACGCTGGTGAGCGCGCTACCGCACTCTGTGAGCGCGCCCCTATGGCACGCTGCTGAGCGCGCTACCCCACGCTGATGAGCGCGCTACCGCACTCTGTGAGCGCGCTCCCGCACTCTATGAGCGCGCCCCTATGGCACGCTGATGAGCGCGCAGTGACACACGACTGGTGTCCGCTCCCAGGCGTCTGCAGCACGAGTCGCTCACACGACCCCGAAGATGGCGCCATCTCGAGTGCGATCTTGATAACTAAAACTCAAAAACAAAAATCAAACAAACAAAACAGCACAAGCGACTTCATAGGCACACCCCACGATATATAGGCGAACGTACACTAGTCCAAGTAACTGGTAAAACTTCCTTTTCTTTGGTGGGTTTTGGGGATTTAACAAGAAATACAATTTTCCCGATCTCGGCTGTACCTGACCATGATCTTAATCTTTAAGTCTAAAGTCGCATTTTAGTGACTAAAAACTCGTCTAGTCGTAGAAGTCAATCTTATTTCTACTACCACTTATTTCTGCTACCCACGGTTACCGTGGAGGTGACACAAATAATTACAGAAACTCATTATCATCATCATCCACAGCCATCTTTAGTCCATACTCATCATCATCAGTAGTCTGTACTCATCATCATCATCAGTAGAACGTACTCATCATCATCATCATCAGTAGAACGTATGCATGTCAAGTCCCTTCTGCTTAGTAGGTAGGTACATAAGATCGATAAGCGACGATGCACTCAGATGAAACAACACGACCTCCAAAGAGATCTCTGGAAACTCAAAGATAAGTGTGAAGTAAGAGGTTGATTCAACCTCATGACTTCTCATACTGTACCGCTCATCACTATACCGCGCATCAGGCGATAGGCTGGTAACCTAATTTCTTATCGCTTGACGTCGGTTTCGGAGTGACAAGAACGCGAAATGTTCTCATCGGTAGCAGTCTCAGCTACGCCAGAACCTTGCTCAATTACGGGGGTTGGCATAACCGGAGGCAGCGACAATAACGCATGGCTTTTGTTAGTTGAACGCGACGGACTGTAATTTTATTGCAAACTACTCTCAATAACTTCTAATCCTTCTAAATAATTTCAAAACTTGATTAAAAGTGACATCTCAAGACTAACTCCGTGACCGCACGATGTCTGGATGGTTACAATGCCTACGATAGCTACTGTGTAAGCTACGAAAATCATCACGCCTATCGCGATCGCAGCGGTCAGTCGAACGACTGCGATGGCGCTTACAGGCTTATAGTGAGTGTTAGAAACACTGTGACGTCAATCGTGACTCATACCACGAGTACGATTACGCTCACGTACATGTTTTCTAATTCTGGACAAAAGGTCCTGCCTTATTATGCGAAAAACATAAAGTGAGGGTACTTACAGTTTTTCAAAGGCACAAACAATAACAAACACATACCTCAACAATTATTTGGATAGAAATCGAGCTAGAACACGCGATTCTATCCCACTTCTGATGTAATCGACCAGTATCGATTTTAATTAAAAAAAATAACAACAGACAACCTATCTAAGATTAAACTCTAACAATGATTTTAACTCGAACATTTAACCAACAGAGTTTAACCTAAGTTTGACGTCACTACTAGAACTAAGTTCCTAGCACAAGAAAATACACGTCCGACCAGTCCGAAAGCCAAGCGCAGAGTCTGTTCGCCCAGCGCTCGCTGTGACTTTTGTACCGCGCCGCTCGGCACAGGCAGTGGGGTAGGAAATTAGCTAATACTATATTATATATAATCTATCTTATAAAAATGTAAAAAAAAAGAAGACAAATGTGAGCTTCAACAAATGATCTAAGGGCAAAGAACACTGTAAAGACACTGCAAAATGGCATTTTAGCTGTCGAGGGGCAGAGCGACTTCAGGCCATGCGGTTTTATCATTTATATAAAAGCCAAGATAAATAAGAATTATAAAGAAGATTAATAAATAAGAAGCCATGCAAAGCCAACTTACATGCAGTAGGCAATCCACACAATAAAACTTTATAAGAATTCAAGTATAATTCATAGTATGTGTACATACTATGAATGGCAGTGGGCAGGCCATATAGCTCGCAGAACCGACAACCGTTGGGGAGTAAGGGTTCTCGAATGGCGACCACGAACCGGGCGACGCAGTGTTGGAAGGCCTCCCACCCGATGGACCGACGACATTGTGAAGGTTGCGGGAAGTCGGTGGATGGAGAAGGCTCAAGACCGTTCGTCATGGAACTCTTTGGGGGAGGCCTATGTCCAGCAGTGGACTTCTACAGGCTGATGATGATGATGATGATACATACTATCCCGAAAAGGGCTTATTCTACATCCAAATGGCAGGAAAAGTTGTTCTACTTTTGGAATTACAACATTTTTCATTCAAAATCAATTCAGCTGTATTTATGCAATAAAAAATGTTATTTTTTTTGCTTATATTCTTTCTTTTGTATAAAGAATAGCCCCGATTCGGATCATCATCATCATCATAATTTCAGCCGTTCGACGTCCACTGCTGAACATGGCCTCCCCCACACATAGAGCAAACTCCGTATCATGTGGGGGGATTTGCCCATACTCACCACGCTGGGCATGCGGGTTGGCGAGCGCAGTTAGAGCTATCGCTGTTAAAATGAGGGACGCTGCTGCCCATCCCCTAGCTTTTTCCCCTTAGTCGCCTCTTACGACATACGTGGAAAGGTAGATATGGAGGGGCCTATTCTTCAGCTGGGGCCACCACGGTATATTATGTTACTATCCGATTCGGATAGTAACATAATATTTTGAATCTCTTTGAATTGTTGAACTGGGAACCTTAAACCATGGAAAACCCTTCTATTCAGTAAGTCAGTTAGAAAAACAACACTTCTTTCACTAAGAAAAATCGGGGATAAATAGTTTTCCCTTCTGTTTCTCTTATCCCACGAGCATTAACAGGAAAGATGGGTGAGAAGCTAAACCCATACTTACCTTACAAATGTATTCCTCTATTTCTTCAAAAAAAATCTTTTAATAAATGGCAATAGAGTTTTTTATCTGATTCTGTTGCTATAAACGACATTCTGTTTTGGTACGTTAAGTTTTTTCGAAATATTGATTTCATTTTTTTTTCAAGCAAATTAACTACAATAAACCCGTTTGACTTTCTATTACATACAAAGTTGTAGTTTATACCTTAAAGTAAAGGAAAAAAGGTAAAGAAAAAGGTAGTGAAAAAAAGTAGGGCCTATAAAATCTATTCTGGCTTATTTATACAGCGTCAAGTGAACTTTTTACTAACAGGACGCTGTAGTATCTGGGAAATTTTAGATAGAGTAGTCTTGCCCAGCGTCTAAACAATCTTCTCAGCCAGTCGGCTTCTTACACAGGATATATATTGTCAAAATGTAACCTAACCCACGGGTGTCCTCTCGATGTTTTCCCTTACCGTTTTGAGCACGTATAAAAATAGGTAAAAATAATTTGTTTTGTTATATAACGCAGAAAAAAAATAGAGGAATACGTTTTTATGGAAAGTGAATGTATAGCGGGAGGCCCATCTTTCCTCTTAATGGCTGGCATCAATTTATATTAATCTAATTTAAACCAACATAAATAATGAGGGTCATTAAAATCTGTCATCGCGACATAGTAGACACGGATGGCCAGTAAATCAACTCTATGTTTACAAGATGCAACAATTCATCAACGTCGGCTCTGAAAATAACAGAAAATATTGCTAATTCTAACCCAGGCCTTGATATAATGTGACGTGTGATCGTATTTATGGTGCTTAGTAATTCCACTAATATTATAAATGCGAATGTTTGCAATGATGTATGTGAGGGAGGATGTTTGTTACTCTTTCACGCCGCATCCACTCAACGAATTGGCATGTTCGTAGTAAATAGCCTGGATAACATATAAGTTTTTTTATATTTTCGGGTAACATGCAAGCGCAGCCGCGAGCGAAAGCTAGTCAGTAAATACACAGACATCTAAATAGATAAACATGTAAGTGGATAAATACCACTGTTTTCATATACGGTTCTTTAAATATCGGAATAGTGGCACCGAGAGAGAAAGATACAAGATTCGCTAAATATTTTTTTGCTATTTTCGTGGTGGCTGGCTCAAATGACAACATAAAAACTGTGCTTGAACAGTGTAGGAAAATACTGTAATGAAAACAGTAAGTATTATGTATATGTGGTAATGGGCTTGCAATCTGCAACTTATGGAATGCTTACTAATGCAAAATGAGAGCAAGTGACGATTAATATATTCGAACGCGCCTCTAACTACCCTCATTTAGCATCTTCAAGGATCTGAGAGAATGTTGTAAATTACAGTGGTGGCGCAAAGTTGCTGCCCTGTTTATTATTTACATTGCAAAAGCTACAACTACAAATTAAATTGAAAAATAAATAAACTTAACTGCTTGGAATAAAAATATAAATTGTCTGCGCTATATTTATTCATTTATAAATCTGTTTATGTATGTTGGTGTGTTCTCTATACATACTTTAACTGATTTCTAAGCGAAAAACATTTTAATATACTAAAAACATTTTTGTAAACATTTTAGGCGCAGTGATTATTTTATTTCGTCTCATTTCTCTTGTTAGAATGGAAATATTCTGGCTAACGAGTTGTGAAACGCTTCAGGCGAGAAATTTCAATGTAATTGATGGAAGCCATTTACAACATTTACTTGAATACACAAAAAGGTCTAGAAATATTTCGTAAGCCTAATTTATTAGGTACTCGACTGAATTAGTGCAGTGAATTTACTGGTAACTATTTTGTTTGGCCACTAGAAAGGGAAGACGAAATCAAAGAAACTGCGAGAGTGAACGGGACAAAGATAGCTACAGGCGGGAGAAGATGGAACAATTTTGAGGAGGCCTTTACTCGGATAGACATCCTTGAATGAAAATACTGTCATACTGATAGATACATAGAAACTTACAACAATATCAAACTTAATGATGATAAATTTAATAAAAATTTGTAATTTAAAAATGAACAAGTCTGTAGTAAATTTCAAGCGTAAGAATTCTTCTCAAATTAAGACAGTCGGAGTTGAATCATCTATTCATGGGCCTTATTAAATACCCCTAAATTATGAAGCCGAGATTCAAGTTGAACATGGAAATTATTTACAACTCCTAATTATTGTTGGGTAAATTTTGGAAGCACAAATTAGTTAGAATCTCTTGAAATATTGCTTCATTTGATATTCAGTAATAGATTTAGGGGCATGTTTCAGTTGGAATTCAAGAGTGGATTTGATAGGCAGCATTGTAGGTGCCGTAAAATTTAGGGCATTTTCCTCTTTAGAAGCACGTAATCTACTATTCCATAATTACCACTTATTTTTTCACGTAATGGCTATTACTTGCGCAAAATGAATTCATAATTGATACTTTGCGTGTAGGTACATTTTTATTTAATACCTACCTAACTGATTATTTTTCTATTGAGTCTCACTTTGTTTGAGCGGCACACTAAAGCTCTACATTGTACTTCTACATGATATGCACCCAGCCGTTTGTTGCCTAATTCTTCCTGGCTTGGTCGCGAGGATCAGGCGTGGCTTCACATAGTTTCTAAGACGTTTCAAAGTAATAATAAACACCTTTTGACTTTGTCTACCTTTTGATTTCAACCATAAAAAAAACTGTAAGTATTCATACAAATTACTCGAAATACCTTTGCATTTCATATAATCTTAGCGCTAACTTGAAAGAAAGTATCTGACACCGTCACAACAAAGTTGCGTTGACTGTACCTACGCTTAACCCGCTGCTTACAGTGCAAAAAAAATGCACTTCAAGCTAAAACATTATTCTTCTCAATTTGTGCTATTATACAATTAGCAGTGCATAACGGCAAAAATTGCGGTTGGTGGTAAACACAGAACAGCTGAACCTACTGCGGTGGTAAACATTGTACGCTCCCACCTCACACCTCGCGGCCCGTATTTGTTTTTAGTTATAGTAACTTTGAAGTGTTGAAAATCTATTTCAAGAAATGAATGAAATTTTTATTTATTTTACACACTAAAGACACATTTTTTTTAATATATTAAACTTTAAAAATGCTTTTTAAATTAGAAACGATAAACTGGATTACACAAAACATAGATTTTAAAAGTTTAATCATAATCATCATCATTGCCTCCCCCACAGATATTCGGAGCGAATTCCTACCATATGGGGGGAATGTGCCCAAACTCACCACTCTGGGCACGCGGGTTAGCGAGCGCAGTTAGAGCTATCTTCGTGAAAATAGAGGGCGCTGCTGGCCATCCCTTATTTCCCTTAGTCGCCTCTTACGACATCCGCGGGTATGTAGATATCTACATACCCGCCCTCGGCGGCCCTCGCGTCCATACCCATATGGGTATGGACCTATTCTTCAGCCGAGACCACCAGGGCACAAGCGTAATACGCGATGAAAACCACAGACGAAAGCTTATAAATTTAGCAGTACATACGCGTAGGCTTTCTAAATTAAAATATTCATATACGTCAGAGCATCCCCTGCGCGTACCCGCTCTTTGTTTGACAAAACACACAATTCGGGGAATTCTCACCAGACTACCTCGATAATTACGAACTTCCTTTGTTATATTTAGACCTTTGTTCATCTAAACGTAAACGAGCGGTTAATATAAACAACGGTTCAAAATAAACAAAGCAGCTTTAAGAAATTTTCTGTCTAGGTTACTAGACACCGGTCAAGACAGTCATGAGAAGTTGAGACAGGCCTGCAGAAGCGTTTATCACCGATAGGGCCGCGGTAGAATCCGAACGGGAACCCGTGACCTTGTCAAGTGCTAATGCGCCGTTGAACCAGACGTCGGACGATGATTGGTTCGACGACGCATTGGCACTAAGGTGAATGACGGAATATCGATGGTTTTTTAGTCGGTATGCCGCTGGTTACTAGCGTCTCATTAGCATTGGTAGCCAGTGGAGAGCCCGACATACCCCTCCGGCTTTCCTCGAGACGGAGGGGATGCGTAATGCATTTTTCCATCTTATAAAAAAAAAAAAAAGGCCTGTAGAAGCGTTTACTTATAGGGTCGCGGTTGAACCCGCGACTCTGCATGGTGCTCAGGTGCTGATGCACCGTTGAACCAAACGTCAGACAATGTCTGGTTCGAAGACGCATTGGCACTGATTTATTACCGTCTGCCCCCACAAACGACCCCCACGCAGTTGCAGACGGTAACACTTATGGCAATTGGCCCCCGCAGGCAGGTTGGCCATAGTGATTACTGCTGCTCCAGAAACTTTTATTTGGCTATCGGCCAGCACGTGTACCAAATGGAGGCAGATAGGAATACAAACGATAATTTGTAAGTCTATCTGCCCCCACAACTAAATATAATCAAATAAATTTCAGGTACTTACAGCTTTGTAAATAAAATACTATGCTAGATAGAAGGTAATTAAATAAAATACTGTCTATTTTATGATTATATAAACATATTTAATTTATTTCAATAAATTAAAAGACCTTTTGAATTATCGCTATGCTCTATCTCCTCCTAAATTCATGACAATTTTATTTGAGAACTTTCGTGAAATAGACTGCGCCCACTCTTAAGTGCCGTTACGGTTATTGGGTTGGTAAACTCTATCCTTAGATAGGATGGTGAGAATTTGACGCGATTCATATTAGTGAAGCAACGTCTACTGAAAACTGGGTCAGAGTCTCTCGTATCAAACGGTAACGAACAAAAGATTAGGCAATAGCGTTGCTTTCATACAGTAAATGCATTGGCACGTATTGAGATTGTTGAAGTATCTTGATTGAAGAAGTTATTAAAGCAAGAATTTCAATTTTGTTTCAGTTACCTAGTGGTAAATTGGCGTAGAGTAAGTTTAGTCAAGAATATTTTCTCCTTACCTAACACTGATATTACATAAAATGACTGTTATTAATGCTATCGAAAACCTCTATCGGGACTGAAATAAATCGGATAAGTAAGACTCCCGACTCGTACTTGATTTTGTACCAAAAATTGCTCAACTAAATTATAGCCCGGCATACCAAGCTGTACAAAACACCAAAACATCTAACCACATAAATATATCAGAATATATTACCGATTTTTTTTTCCAATGTTTTATTTTAGCTATTTTTTACCTTTTTATCAGCTTTATAACTAAAGTACTGAATAATTGAGTTTGAACTGATTTCACCCGAAAACAGCCGATTCTTGTGTTGTGTTCTAAAATTTGTAGAGCAAACTTTATTGGCAATTGGGTGTAGATTATGCCCCTTTTGGGATAGCATACTTCGTATGAATTAATATAAAAAAATGTGAAACCGTCGTGAAGAGTATCTCATCTGGACTAAGGACCATCAAAAATCGAACCACCGAATGAATAATGCAAGAACAGATCTAGACTAATAAATCTTGACCGAGCTAGGTATCTAGAACTAACCAGCCAGATTAATGAGCTGACAAAGATAAATGAAGGTACTGCTAAGAACGTAAGTTCGTATGAGCTGTGTCCAATAACACTACCAATCAATCATTTTTTTTTTTTTATGTAAATATCTTATGCGCGCGGCGACAAAAGACATTCTAATAAAACTATTGCACCGATTTAATTACCATAAACAATATCACGTCGCTTGAACACCACTCAATATCACCAGTCCTTATTAAGGGTCTTTATGAATTCAAAGAACCACTTTATAACAACTTTTTATAATATTCCGGACATATCACACATTGTCAACTGATCCCAAACTAGGCATAGCCTGTACTATGGGTACCAGAGACTGATATACATAATAGATATATATTTAACACCCAGACACAGAACAAACATCTGTGTTAGTCACAAATGTTTGTCCAGTGCGTGAATCGAACCCGCGACCTCTAGCGCAGAAGGCAGAGTTACTACCAACTAAGCTATGAGGCCAGTCAAACTGTATGAAAACAACGTGATGAACCACCGGAATCTCTAATTAAACTAACTGATTTGGTACCAATGTAATTAGTAAAATAACGTATTTACAGATCTACTTCAAAATCCATTGGTGCACGTCCGGGATTCGAACCCACGACCCGAATGGTACGGAAGCCCATGGGCGCGAGTTCTCGCCCTTGACCGTCTTTATTCTTATTTGGATGCGTTCGCTAACCAAACTCAAGAGTTTTTACATACCTTACTAAACACATAATTTTGTCATAGTTGCAAAGCTAAAATGTACTCTAGCCTGTAGAAATAAAGGTAAATGTGGTGTGGGTCGCGTGTTCCCCGGGGACCAAGGTCCGCTTGACGGGCGGGCAATTTTTTTCAGACTACGAATAGCCTACAACTGAAATCCGTTCGAGAGCAGGCAGAATAGCCCTAGTCACCGATGCAGAAAGAACCAGTATTGTGAAATAGTTATTTATTTATTTTAATTATCGCTTCTATTTATAAGTATCTTCAAAAGGCTGCCTCCAACGCTTCCGTCATTTGAAACCAGGGCAATCGGAAGCCAAACACTTACCAACAGTAGGTATTAAAACATAATGAGCATAGAGGATCATCATTAATTTTAAACGCGATATAATTTTGAATTCCTGCCAAAATCTGCATCTGCCTCATTCCTTTGAGAAACTGGATATCATCCAATGCCATTACATATCTGCAGAGAACAATGTGGCTATCTACGCGCGAGGAACAGGCGTAGTACCTAGATGTTTTAAAGTGAGTCGAGTGCAAAAAAGGATGCTTTGCATGCAACCATTTTCGTACGAACGTCGTGCGATAATCTAAAATTTGTTTTGAAAATAGCTGATACCCGCGACTTCTCCTACATTATTTTAACCCCCTACTTTGCCCCCTTTCTGGATGATTTTGCAAAAATGTTGTATTATGTACCTATTTCTTTGCTTCTTACCAAAGCCCAAGTATGAATTTTCAGATCCCTAACTCTTAGTTCAATGCCCTAACTTGATGAATTATGGATTTCCCATACAAACTTTCAACCCCTATATCACCCCCTTCAAGATTATATTATGATAAAAAAGATAGCATGTGTACTACTCCAGGATATAATTTATCTCCTTGCTAATTTTCACTACTATCCTTTCAGCCGTGAAAAGGTAACAAACAACTCCGTTTGTTTGTTACCTTTTCACTACCTACTTTCGCGTTTAATATAAGTATGGATTAAATATCCTTACAATTTTCTTAATAAATTTAATTTTGTACTCTACTAAGGGTGTACGATGATAGCAATGACTTGACATCGCACGTTCAAAATTAAAATGAATTTTAAATGGATAGAAATACGCCTGTTCTGCTTAACTTCAATTAGTTTTTAGGAGGTTTTTAAATTGATGCTTGTAGTTTTGTGCAAATAAACACCTTTTGAATTACATTGGACCCAATGTAATGATAAACACTAATGATAAACACTTTTAGAAATTTATAAAAGCCATCGAGTTCTAATGGTTCTTTTAAATTTCAACTTCTGATGCTGACTATGCATTAAAAGCCATCCATGAAAAAGTGTTCTGTTTCATACACGTCGTACCTACTTAAATTTCAGAATGTGTCTAGTCTGTAATAGAGCGGGTAAGTAGTTCGGCCATTGTCCACAGATAATGCATTATTGATCCCCAATGGTTTGCGAATTCGGCCCTTTGTATTCCAAATGGCCAGTTCGGTTATCCTGTCGTGCTTGTAATAAGCTTTATTATTCCTGTGTTCCGAGATAGTGGCAATTACAAGATTACGCATAACAATTTAAAATTGGTATGGTACAAGAGAGCACACCTTTTCTACTTTCTTTTCGTCTTTTCGTCCCTTTTGGGATAGCATATATATTATGAATCACCTTGTATAGGAAAACATACATAGTCCTGACTCAGGAATATGTACCTACGTTTTTTATATATTTAAATGGGACTCTGGGATCATATTCGACACCATTGGCCGCAATTAAAATAATAATACCCTAGTGTAAACAAGAGCGTGTCACGTTGATAAATGCGGTGGTTTTTGCCGACGATACCGCGATGTGCCGTGGTGCAAAATAGGAACGTTGAGTTGCTGTCTGCAGACCGTCTGTAGACTTACTAATATTTAGACACGGCTTTGCGTTGGCAGTGTGGTTTTACTGGCAGTGAACCTTTCGATTCTAATGTGGCTCGGATCCAGTCGAGCACCATTAAATTTTTGAATTCGTTAAATTATATAGGTACCAGTGCCACCAAAAGTTGAAAATCTCGTGATTAAGATTACGACTATTTACGACGCTTACTCACGTGGGTGGAAAAAGAGGTTTCTAATTAAACAAGATCTCTCAACAAGTTGAATGAATCGGCGTGGTATTTTAATTTGTTAGAGCACAACTTTTTTTTCCGTAGATATGGAGGCACCACCACGGCCTTATTTCAGACTAGCTTCCACCTACGGCTTCATTCGCGTGGTAGCTTCATAAAAAAAGCCTATATGCTAATTTAGGTATAGAACTTTATCTATTCAATGTTTTAACGAAATCGGATGAGCCTTTACGGCATGATTGAACAACAAACATCCAAATATCCTCACAAACTTTCGTATTTACAATATAAATAGGCCCTTTTCAGGGCCACCATATCTTTTTTTCAACCGGGTCACTGAGCGAATACAGGATGATCAAGAAAGAATCAGTGATACGACAAGCAAGCAAGCAATATTAATAGGACAGGATATCATATTTAATTATTTAGATACTTCATGGAACTGTAAACCATTTGTATATCTATAGTTCGCATGCGATGTGTATCATCAATCTTGTCCCATGTGATTAGAGCTGGGAGATGAATTACCAACGGAGGCAGATACACGGGTAAATACGACTTACAGGACAGATGACGGCATCAGGATCACTTTTTGTCAAGATTATTTGAAAGAAAAAAGGTTAGCTATTGGTCTAAGAAGCCTCCAACGAAGCCACACCACAGTAATGCCTTATAGGCATAGTCATCATCATCATCATCATTTCAGCCGTACGACGTCCACTGCTGAACATGGCCTCCCCCACAGACAGAGCGAATTCCTTATCATGTGAGGGGATTTGCCCATACTCACCACGCTGGGCATGCAGGTTGGTGAGCGCAGTTAGAGCTATCGTTGGAGACGCTGCTGCCCATCCCCTAGCTTTTTTCCCTTAGTCGCCTCCTACGACATCCGCGGATAGGTAGATATGGAGGGGCCTATTCTTCAGCCGCATATATATACTATAGGCATAGTATTTATTGGCAAAGAATCGGTTACAGGTCACAGAGTGGGTAGTACACATAATGAGCTACTTGCCTTCTATTACTATACTAAATTATTTAACTAACGTACGTATTATTTAAAAAAAATACCTATTTGTTACTTATTAAATGTTAAGTAAAAATAAAATTGTGCTTGAGTTGAAACTATCCAAGTTGTAGAAGCTGACTGCAAAATTTCGGTTTTCACTCATAATCACGTTAACGTTGTAGCTTGTTAAGTAGAAAACAATATACTTGACTTTGTACAGATTTACAAATGAGCCTATATCTGTGCCAAATTTTATCCAGATCCAAACTTTTTCATTTGATAGTAGTAGAATTTGAATATAGTCTATTTCATTTCACTGTTATACTCTCTGAGACGTACCTAAGTTAAATATCATTTTAAAAAGCAATAAAGTTCATTGCAACGAAAGCACGAAATTGCAAATTTGAATTTGCTTTAACGAGTCATCTGGGAGCGAAGGCTACACCACAGTGTAGCATATAAAAGTAAATAAATATACACTTGTGTCAGTCAGCCACAAAAATCTATAACTGAATATATTACAACCAGACTTCCTCTCCCTTCCACCACCAGACAAGCAGACGCACAGGTAAATACCACCCTTACGTGTTCGACTTACCACAGTGTCGAACCAAACGCTTCTGCTCTACTTTTATAAGTACTGGCAAAGAGTGAAACGATCTGCCTGCTTCTGTTTTCAGTACAATCTAGGAGTCTTCAATTCTAGAGTGAATAAGTTCCTTCTGGTAAAGCGTGCTTCATCTTAAGCCACATCTCACTTGTAAAAGTACCAATAAAACTATAAAAAAGAAATTAAAAAAAAGGTGTTTGAGACGACGCGTGATGCATGAAGCTCAAGGATCACGCGGTGAACGCGCCTGTAGGTACCTTTTAGAGAAGGGTACAGAGAGATTTTCTTGCTCGAAATTGGAGCAGCCGCCTGATATGTACAGAAGATCGCAGCCAAGTAACATTCTTTGTTTCAAATAGTGCTATGTTCCTGCGGTGAGTAGGTTGCCAGAGTTCTTTAAGGGAGGAGGGGGGGGGAGGGAGTACGGGGTCTGCAACGCGTACGTGATGCCTTGAGTATTGCAAGCCTCCATAGGCTACGTTTACCACTTACCATCAGGTAGGCCGTATCTTTGTGCGCGACATTAGTTGTAAAATTTTATAAAATCAAATAAGTAACTTCTGCTACTGTTTCTGAGGGCCTGTGGATGCCTAGACTTATCTGAATCTCGAGGAAATAGCTTTAATTTCCTGTAAAATAAGCGAGTTATGGCTTATTCAATATCGACCGGTTTTATATCGAGATTTAAAAAAAAATTGACATTACCTTTACCTTAGCAAGATCTTTATAATTTGGCTTACATAGCAATCAAAGTCCTGACCCCACATATGGATACCAGAACACCTAGCCCTGGAACAAATATTTGCAGATCATGCAAACATTTGTCCCGCAGCGAGAATCGAACCCGCACCCTTGCGTCTCAGACGAGCACTCACCCGCTACGCCACCGCATTTATAGACATTCAGACCGTATCCACTTGCACGAAAGGAGCCTCTAAAAGTCAAACTTTAATCCTTTCACCACACTGATTATTTCACCGACGGTCATAGGCCCTTTCAAGGGCCACCATTCCTCAATTTGCTCACTGACCTAAAACAGGATGACCAAGAAAGAATCAGTGACACGACACGCAAGCAAGCAAATCTATCTCATACAAACCCTGGCTCCATTTTGAAGATCACCGGATCACAACCTGGCTCTGTACTGATGCGTGCTTATATCTGTATTCTGACCCAATAAAGCTCTCTTGAGTCTAAAGATTAGTCTATCTTACGGGTCTGTAAGGGGCGATAGAATATAATGGTTTATTGACCAATAAAATAGAGCCATTGATCCAATAACTGATGGGATTCTTATTCCTTCTTTAAACACGGTTTATTGAGAAATGGTATCCACAATATTACGATCAACTTTGACGGCTGAGTTAAGCTCTTCACCATAAAACGACTGGAAAGACGTCATGGTATGACCCCATGACGTAAAAGACAACGGCGGACAACGTTCGCTTAGGAAAACGATTCAAATTCTTTTTGAGAGCCTGTAAATATGTTTGTAAAAGCCTTTATTGCCAGTAAAATGCTTAGAAAAATGGTACAACATGACAAAAGAATCCGAATAAAAGGATGCAAAGGATAATAACACGAGGCTTCAAGATTATGGCATTACCGAGGTCTTTCAGCGCTGAATAGCAGCACGAGAATGTGAATGCGCGAATCGCTTCTACCTACTCTCACATTGGAATCAACTGGGTACTAAGCACCAGTTTTAATAGCACTGGTGGAGTGGTAGTAGCGGCCCGCCTTCCAATCTACGGGACGTGGGTTCGAATGCCGGTCGCGCAACGGATTTTAAATTCGTAAAATGTATATGCGCTGTACTAGCGCTCACAATTTTTAGTTTACATTTACCAAAAATAAAGTGTTATCCATCTTGTCAAAATAGTATTTGGCAACAGAATAACTTTATTTTCAAGGCTTCTTAAAGCATCGAATTATTTATACTGTATTTCAAAATAAACTAGAGGATAAAATTATAATATTTGGCAGCAAAATTATTATATTTTCTAAGGCTTCTTGATGCCCTAACTTATATTCTCATATTTCAAAATAACGTAGAAGATAAAATTACAACCGTTTATGTTAGTCTGCGTTAGCGCCGGGCGAATCAGAGTAGCCATTTTTTATTATACTTTGGCACTTTACTAATATTTAGTCTTGTCATATAGCTGGTTCGTGTTCCCCTTTGCAAGTATTTGAAAACATGTAAGATAAAAAGAGGAACATCCGATCGAATTTTAGCCACAAGAGGAGCAGACTCGGTGGCGCTGTGGTCAGCGCCTCCCCGTTTAAAGGAAAGGATCGATAACCTCCTGAGCTGATATTTTAAGGTGTATTTTAAAAATCTTTGTGTAAACTATTTTGCAGCCATGTTGGCCAAATTCGATCTGTAAAGTCATGTCAAAAGAAAAAAGTAAAGTCAATCTCTGACATTTAAAATTCATAAATTGCTTGGTGTTTTTGAGAAATAGTCACAAAGGAGCAATTTCAATCGCTCATGTAGGAACACTTGGTCTTCGGGCGGTCTATGATCTGTCATGGTAGGGTATGTCATTCAAACTTACTTAGCATTCAATACATTCAATCTCAAATTGAAGTCATAGTCAATTATCTTTTCGCGGACTCGCTCGATAGCGTCAATAAAAGGTGCTAAAGGCGTTGGAATATGGGACATGAGGTGTCTTCACACTGCGACCTGGAACAGATATACGATAAGTGCAGCTCTGTTGAAACTGCGGTGCTTGGTTTATGACACTCCTTTTGGCTAGTGCAAGAAGGATAAAAGCTTTTAAGTTTTAAGAACTTATTCTTTCGTCATAGTCAGAAGCCAAAATGCGGTAAAGGTCACCAGAATACTGAATAGGTTATTAAACATGATAGAACCAACTGCGCTAAATGGATTCAGTAAGAATTGCAATACGATGTTTCAATATGTTTACTATTCCGAAAGGGGCTTATTCTACACCCGATTGGCAGTAACGTTTGTTCTACGACTTTCGAAATTCTACAATTTTAATTGTTTTTTTTTTTTAATTTATTTATCTTCCAAAAATGTATTACATAGTCATTTATAGAAATAGCACTAAAAAAACCACTAAGGTTTGTAGAACTAATGCTAAATGTGCTAATTGAAAACACTATACGAAATTCAGCTGTGTTGGGGCCAAATCAGTACAAACTCAATTATTATTATTATATTACCTTTGAATGAATGAATGAATGAGAATTATTTATTGTTCACACACCTTAATAACTAATATAACAGTATAACAAATAGGTTTTTTTACCAGTTTCCACCAGCGTGCAAGACTCCTATTACTAAAACTGCACGTCGATTTCCGTGAAAATGCTCTATAGATGCATTGATGTTGTAAGAGCCAATATCGGAGTGAAGGCGCGAATTCAAATCTAAGCCATTACATTTGAGCACATTATGGGACTAGAGCCAATTTAAAGTTATCATCTGGGTATTGAATAGAGAGCGTTTGTAAGCACTAGAGGCCTATCCTCCAAGTTTATTCATATTATTTAATTTATTCATACTCGAATTAGCATTGCCATCCAGCGTGGTAATTCCGCCAGCGTCTTGGGGACGCTACCGACTGGCAGTGATCTGGATCAGTTGAGCTATCTATAGATCGTTTGTAACGGTCTTTAGATGGCTCATCTGTTTCTTGTGTATTTTGTAAATACTAACTTGTATTAGTTTTATGTTTCTTTCTGTAAATAAAGTCAAATATTATGTTTACTACGCCGAAAAGGGCTTATTCCATCAACATCATGACTGAAATGAACGAATATAAATGAAAAAAAAATATTTATTCACGAACTTTTTTTATATTACCTGTTTTTGGTCCTTTTAAAATCTTTATAAGTAATAACCTATTAAACGCACAACAAGTGCGGCATCAAGATTTAATACCAAAAACCAGCTGAATATTTCTGAACTTGTTTGACCCATGAATAGCAGATTTTTGAATAGAGTTTTATCAATGAAAAATGAAACTTTATCTACAACTAGCTTCCACCCGCGGCTTCGCTCGCCTGGTACCTAAAAAGCCTATATGCTATTCTAGGTAAAGAACGATTTATATTCCAAGTTTCAACGAAATCGGTTGAGCCGTTACGGCGTGATTAAATAACAAACATCCAAACATCCTCACTAAATTTCTCATTTATAATCTATATATATAAAGGAGTAGTCCACTCACTCACTTATTGATTCATCACGAAAGCTCGGAAACTACTGGGTCGAGGAGTCTGAAATTTGGCTCAGGCATTCCTTAAGAGATGTAAGCGCGCACTAAGAACGGATTTTGCTAAAGGGGAAAAAATTACTCCTAAAGGGGTGAAATAGGGGTTGAAAGGTTGTATGTAAGTCCCATGTTTTAGAAGTTGGACACATCAAAATCGGTTACCGGGTAGATAGTTCAAAATAATAAAATACTGATACAATTTTTTTTGAAAATCAACCCTCAGGGTGTGTAAATAGGGGATGAAAGTTTGTATGGGAATTCTTTATCTGTTAAGCCTATACAATTGAAATTAGGCACGCAGGTTCCATAAAGAGAGTAAACATTTGTTAAGAAATAATTTTAGGAATATTCAACCCCAAAGGAGATGAAACGGGGTTTGAAAGGATGTATGAAAGTTCCATGTTTTTCAAGTTAGAGACATGAAAATTAACATGAAGATTATTAAGATTATGAGTTTTATGAGAAGCAGGCCTTGAGGGTATTAACCCTCGACGGTGACGGGATGGTGACGGGACGGTATGTAGAAGTAGGTAAATAGCTGCATAATAAGTGTTAGTACTTTGGTAAGGATAATGGAAACGTAGGTTTATACAAACGCGGACGAAGTCGCGAGCGGGACAGCTAGTATTATATATAGTAGGATAATATTAGTTGGATTAGTAGGATTTTCAGCAGTGACCATCCTACGGGCCTGCTCGGGCCACTGCATCCAACGGTTCCCAGCAACCTTTATAACGTCGTGACACTATCTAGATCGGGCATCTATTAAAGATCTAGCGTCTCCTCGTGTGAAGTACTTCAATCTTGAAAGCAAAACATAACAAGTGGACGTCTCTTTGCTCATAGAAGGAAAATTATCGGTAGGCGGAAAACATTTCTCTACGCTTTTGTGGCATCAAAGGAAAGGAATAAATTACTAAGTAGAAAAGCCTTAAATATAGAACAATATTCTTGTATAGTGTCGTTATTATTTCAGCCGTTCGACGTACAAAGCTAAACATAGGCCTCCCCCTAAAAATTTCAGAGCGATCGATCTTATTCGCCAACCATCCTGCCCCCCAACGGCATTCTTCATTAATCAAGGCAATTAATCCGATCATATCTATATCTATATATCATAGCACCATCTAGTGGGGGGCCGTGCTACGCGGTGGTGGTTTCTTTTGCCCCAACGCCGGCGCCGTGCCTACTGCTACATCAATTCGATAATCCTGTGGGCTATGTCGGTGACTTTAGTAGGCATCTGGATTTCCTCATTTCTGATTCAATATTACAGAGAAACACCAAGATAGATGAATGGTGTATATTAGGTTTTAAAAATATGGAAACTAGGACAAGTTATACTTTTATCCGGATTGACAAATTACGAAAATACTTAGGAAGAGAAAATGTTTTGCTCCGATTTTCATACTGAGTATTTCTGTACGGCTTTTGGGAGGTTTTAGGCTCATGTACACCAACCAATTAATCATTCGTTATTTTAGTAAGGCTGCTCCCATACGGAACCAATCTAGACATAAAAAAGGTACGTGATAAACACCCGTTTGATTTTAATAAGCAATCTAAATCTGTTTAGATATAATGACATGCAACATACGCGGGTTGTGACACAATTCTAAGCATTTGTCTCAAGAACTCACAGTTAATCATCGGTGTACCTTCATTTGGCGTTCTGCCATAAATCACAAATACACCTGTCTTAAACCACCTTTGTTTTCCATGTCATAAGGGCTTTATTCCTTTGACAAGTTGTTATATTGTAGGAAGTCTTGACTTTCTACATGTTACGGTACGTTAAACTTTATTGCTCGAGCAGTTAGGTCCTTATTTTAGACATTGATTTATTCGTGTACAGTGGCAAGGAAAATTAGAATTTTGTCAGTAGTTATATAAAAAATGCATTAATTAAATGAATGTGTACATCAGAGGATTTTTGAAAGTAGCGCCAGTGACAGAGAAGTTCAGAAGCAAAGTGTTAGCGTGGTATGGGCATGTCAAGCGGAGGAAAGAAAGAAAGAAAGAAAGACAAGAAGCGTGGCAAATATTCATGTAGAAGGATATAAAGGACGAGGTAGACCAAAGTATGGATAGATTGTGTCAAACAAAACATGAGTAAGAAAGGAGTGAATACGACATCTTCCCATTCTTTTATTATCAAATCAGAGGAATAACTAGAATCAAAACATGAAAAGAAAAATTATGAAAATCAAGGATAAAATAAAATTATTTTTGGTCAAATTTTGATTTGATTTTGGACCACTTTGAACGTCTCAAAAACTAAGTGACGCCTGTTCCTCGCGAGCAAGCCTAGAAGAATGGTGGTTAATTTTTTCATTTCCCTTACACTGATATAAAACGCTGTCAAACTCCTCAAAATACCTCTCACGATGTAAAATACGAGCTTAAATCGGGATATAGCTTTAGGTGCAAATCGGCCTTGTAGACATTATGACTGAAAAATAACACTCAAGTTAGGAAGATGATGGATCGTCAAATATATTTTCAAAGCTAAGTGCTCTATCCGTCCCGAATAAATATAAAGGGCGAAGGAATAGCACGTAATGTAGGTCACTTACTGCTTCTTCTACTGTAGGTCTTGAAGGACGACAGGTAAGTATTTTCGTAAACAACCCCCGTATTTTCAGTGGAGTGTATATTTTACTAGATGAAAAATTATATAACTCGACCTTGGTGGCGCAGTGGGTATGTGCTTGTCTGAGATGCCTCGAGTGGACTCTCAAACACGAGTAATTGCCAACCAAACTATCTGTTGGCAATATTCTAGATCTCCCCCAGTGTCACTAATTTATAACTAAACTTTTGTATGCTCTTATAGATATCCCGATCCAAGACCGCTTGAATTGACCATCAAATTGATACGTAAAAATGTACCTTGGATATATCGTGCTATTTATTGTGAAATATATTTCTATAGTGGAATTCCATAGTCATGAGGAGTACGACGCGAGGAGGAGTGGAATTCCAAGCTGATTAAGATGATACCAATTATTTCATCTAACAGAAAGAAAATGAAAACTAATACCAGTGAATATTTATAAAATACGCAAGAAACAGTTGAGCTATTTTAAGACCGCTATAAACGATCTGTAGATAGCAATGGCATAATAGCTTATACCCTTGTTTCATCTTAAATTTATTTCAAAATAATCTTGAGTCTACCGAATAAAGTCAATTATTATTTTGACTTTGAGAGGTGTGCGACATAATTGAGCTAAGAAATTATTGCAGACTCTAAATTGAATTTCTTGAGTGGATATGATGTTCATTTTGAAATGAATTTTATCACATACCGCGCGGCTTGAAAGAAAAATTCATCTAGCGCCGACCTCACATACCAAAAACATTGGTTAGCGTTATAAAAGATTTTTATAATATCCCTAAAATTCGACTCAGACGGGATTTGAAACCGCAGCCTTTCTTCTAGATACCGCGATTACTCTAACCAACAAAGCTATCGAGCCACTTCCCATCTGTGTTGAAATCTATGGGACTTCCAATCGGCTTAAAGCACAGTAAGCGCCACCTACAGAAGAAACTATGTATTTGTTTACACCTGCTCATTGACTAAAGCTGCTTATTCAAATGATTATTTTATTTTATAAATAGAGCTATTTAAAGTAGAAAGGTACAGCCGTTTCGTGTGGGTTCTAATCATGGGAATATATAAATGAGAATTTATACGGCAAAGTTCGATTATTGCTTTCAACTGTATTGGACGATGATAGAGTTTTAGTTGTTGTAATGATAATTGGTGAGTCTGTGTACATGGGTAGTGTTTTGATATCCATTTATTTAGTCATTATCGTTGCTAAACTTAGTTTGCATGTTATTGAACCCAAAATTCGTCAAATATAAGTGATAAGTTTGACAATATAAAAATTGGATTTTAACTGATTAAACTCCTAAAAAGCATTGTTTTTTTTTGTTAAAAATGATGATTGTCCTAGGGCCGTACAAACGTTATTGACTAGTAGTTAGTTCTCTATTGACTAAGTATATAGTAGTAGTAGAAATCATTTGTTCGCACAAATACAAAAACCATAGAGGTGGACAGAAATAGAGAAAACAAGTGTAGGTATGTGCGTGGAAAGCGCTGCCATGTACAGTAAGTATGAAAAGCCCTGAGCTCAGCATGTGCTGCTAACGAGTTGACAGCGCTGATTTTCAGTTCAGGGCTGCAGTGACGTACGATCTGGTAACTAAAATAAAAGATATATATATATATATATATAAATAGGTATGTAACGAGATGCCTCGTGCAATTTCCGCCCAAATAAAATAATACCGTGTAGGTGGACCCTATAATGTTAAGTTTTGCGTGAGAATTGGCAACATTCAGGGATCGTGCCGATGCCGCCATCGCACGATCAGCCAATCATAACACTTCGCGGTAGCGCATTCCTACCAATAAGGTAGGGAGATTTTATGTAAAGTTAGACAGAAAAAGTCGCCATCTTTTCTTCATGTTCTGTTGTCGAGAAAACTTTCTGTGTGCATTTTTAATGATATTGTCGAGTCTCATTACCAATCCTGTAAAACAAGTAATAAACTTTATGTGAAATGATATGAGTGTTTTGGTCATTTCATAGGTATATATTAAGATACACCGTGTATAGCGAAACGACGTTATGGATTCCTCACTTCATCGTTCAACCACATGTGCACAGTTCTCTGCAGTATAAATTGTAGATGGGTCATATTTAGATCCAGAAATTACTCTGCAATATTATTATGATTGGCGGTTATCCATATTCCCTGCACTCTATTTACCATTAGGCAGTAAATAGATTATGTGATGCATAGGCCATATGTTTCGCACTTTTGACCGTCGTGTAGATAATTAAATTATTAAATATTCCGGACATATTCACACGGTCAACTGATCCCAAACTAGGCATAGCCTGTACTATGAGTACCAGAGACTGATAAACATAATAGATATATATTTAACACCCAGACACAGAACAAACATATGTCGTTCATCACACAAATGTTTGTCCAGTGCGGGGATCGAACACCTCTAGCGCAGAAGGCAGAGTTACTACCAACTTGTGGCTATACTTGTGTTTTTTTTTTTTTTTTTTTTTTTTTTTTAGGTAAATAGTAGGTTCGTACCTACTCAACACATTATTGTCTACGTTAACCATTTTAGTTTAGTACCATTTTTGGGAAGGAACTGACTCCTGACATACAGGTAACCCTAGTTAAGGAGTCAGGGCTTCATTTTGTTTTGTACTTTGGTTTACTCAATAAATGTTTTATTATTATTATTATTATTATTAACTGAGCTATGAGGCCAGTCAAGATGATTTATAATATGTAATAAGTAGATCATTATTTACAGAAAGGAACTTAAAACGAATACAAGTTAATATTTAAGTTAATATTTTCTTGTTTCTTTTATTATAAGTACCTAATGTTTATTGTAAAGTGTTGTGCAAATGTGTGTGTTTTGGTGGCAATTAAATAAATGTCTATGTCTATATTTACAAAATACACAAGAAACAGTTGAGCCATCTAAAGACCGTTACAAACGATCTATAGATAGCTCAACTGATCCAGATCACTACCAGTCGGAAGCGTCCCCAAGACGCTGGCGGAATTGCCACGCTGGATGGCAATGCTAATTCGCTGGGCCAAATAAGAGCCAGCTTTCAGTTCACGCGTCGCTTAATGTAATAAGTTTGTTCTACGACTTTTGAAGATTCGACAATTGTCATTGAAAAAACACTAATAAAATCTTCTGATTTGGTATTAAATCAGTTGAAACTCAATTATTCAGCTGTTTTAGGTAGCAACCTTGACTCGTTAATATTGTAAATGTGAAAGTTTGTGAGGATGTTTAGATGTTTGTGGTTCACGGCTAAACGGCCGATCGGATTTGGATAAAATTTGGTACACACATAGATTATAGTCTGGAATAGCATATAGGCTAGGCTTTTTATATAAGTACCACGTGAACGAAGCCGCGGGCGGAAGCTAGTTACTTATAAATGCTATAATTAAACCAAAAACCGCTTATTTTTAAGTTCGAAAAAACTTGTTTATTTTTTTCGCAAATTTTGTTTTTTGCCTCCTCTCCAGGCGATTTTCGCCGCGAAGCGTACCAAAATCGCTCTCAATTCGTAGTACCTACCTAACTTGAAACTAACGATTGAAAATGAACTCTGACGCCTGATGGATGTTCCGGAATGCGGGTGCTGAGCGATCGAATGATTGGATGACAGATGAACCTAGATTTAATACAGAACCAAGGCCATTAGCACCAGTTTTATGGCTATCAAGTCATCTTTACAATTAAAAATCGCCTTGGTTAGTAATAAAGCATAAGGGGTTGGTGCATAAATGCCCTATAAAAATCCCCTTTCGAGCCTCGTCGACATTAGTTTGACATTAAATGTAAGGAATTAGCTAGCGACCAATCAAAAATAGATGATACGGTAGGTATATTGGCCGTGAGCAACGCAGCAGATATTGAGTTGCGACGACCTCGGTGGAGCGGTGGGCGAGTGCCCGGCTGCAACGCAAAAGATGCGGGATTGATGCCCGCGGACAACATTTTCCAAGATCGGATGCGGGAAGTCGGTGGATGGAGCACTCAGACAGTTCGTCATGGCACTCTTTGGGGGAGGTGTATGTTCAGCAGTGGACTTTATCAGAAAGATGATAAAGTAATATTTTTTATAACAGGATGCAAGTACACTCGACTCAAATATTTTATTTATTTATTTTTTATTTATTTACGAAAAGTTACACTATTTTTACAGGAACACCTAATGCAATAGTGTACCATTATCCTTTAAATTATTATTATTATACATATCAAACATTTTATACGATTAATTTTAATTCATGTCATAATACCTACTAGTTAAGAAACAACAAACATAAATCTTCAATTAATAAATTCAAATTACCTAATGTCAAGCCTAATAAAAAGTAAATAGAAAAAATCGTCAATCCATATATGTCAAATAACAAAAATAAAAATTTGCCACAATAAATACAAATTACATAATGTCCTACCTAATCAAAATTAAAAAAGAAAATAATTATTCGTCAATCAATAATAATGTCAAATAATACAAAAAGTCAAATATAATTAGAATAGCATAGAATATTGACTCGTCTAACATCTCTAACATCTTTGACTAGTTAATATTATTTGACATTTGCGTTAAACTAGTTTGCGTTTTTAGATGTCCTAGCTTTTATGCTAACCCGCCACCCGCTCAACCCGCTCATGAGAAACGAATGCAAAGTCCAAGTTCCATCGAAAACGAGCTCTTTTACGTACGGAAACGCAAGCATCTCTATATATATATCTATCTCTATATACATCGTCTCATGTGTATTTTGACCATTAAGCACGCAGGGATTAATAGCACAGCTTACTTTTACATAAAGAGGTTAATTATTTTTCAATAAAATTCGATAACGTTTTTCCATAGTGCACGAAAGGAGCCTCTAAGAGGCGCACTCAGGGCCACCATACCTCAACCTGGTCACTGACCCAATACAGGATGACCGAGACAGAATCAGTGACACGACAAGATGAGATGGAGAGTACAGTCAGCATCAGAAGTTGATGATCAAATTTAGATTGTCAAAACTAGTGATTGAAGTTTGTATCAAAAAGTGCTAGCATAACAAAGTGACCTTTAATAGGTGACTGTAAAATGTACCACAATTGAGATGATGACACTAACCCCATAAGTTCATGATAATTTCTTAGTTCAAAAATACATGACTAGTATTATATTCAAAAATCCGTGCCTGCTATGATATCTAAAAGTAGCTGATGTTGATAGTAACCAGATAAAAGTATCAATCTACCCTCAACCTGCCTTATATTTTATTCTGAAATTGTTGGGCAAATAGTAGGTAACCTAGGTCATAACATGTATACCAATGCATCAGTTAATTGTGACCCCACGACTTTATTGCGCCAAATGTTGAAAAGTAAAGATATTCACGTATTTATGAAACAATTTTGCATCAGTTAATTTTGAGGCCACGACTTTAGTTCGCCAAATGTTGAAAAGTAAAGATATTCACGTAATTATGAAACAATTTTGCGTCAGTTAATTTAAGCCCACGACTTTATTTCGCCAAATGTTGAAAAGTAAAGATATTCACGTATTTATGAAACAATTTTGCATCAGTTAATTTTGAGCCCACGACTTTATTTCGCCAAATGTTGAAAAGTAAAGATATTCACGTATTTATGAAACAATTTTGAATCAGTTACACACAAGGTGATTCATAACATGTATACCAATGCATCAGTTAATTGTGACCCCACGACTTTATTGCGCCAAATGTTGAAAAGTAAAGATATTCACGTATTTGTGAAACAATTTTGCATCAGTTAATTTTGAGGCCACGACATTAGTTCGCCAAATGTTGAAAAGTAAAGATATTCACGTAATTATGAAACAATTTTGCGTCAGTTAATTTAAGCCCACGACTTTATTTCGCCAAATGTTGAAAAGTAAAGATATTCACGTATTTATGAAACAATTTTGCATCAGTTAATTTTGAGCCCACGACTTTATTTTGCCAAATGTTGAAAAGTAAACATATTCACGTATTTATGAAACAATTTTGAATCAGTTACACACAAGGTGATTCATAACATGTATACCAATGCATCAGTTAATTGTGACCCCACGACTTTATTGCTCCAAATGTTGAAAAGTAAAGATATTCACGTATTTGTGAAACAATTTTGCATCAGTTAATTGTGACCCCACGACTTTATTTCGCCAAATGTTGAAAAGTAAAGATATTCACGTGTTTATGAAACAATTTTGCATCAGTTACACACAAGGTGATTCATAACATGTATACCAATGCATCAGTTAATTGTGACCCCACGACTTTATTGCGCCAAATGTTGAAAAGTAAAGATATTCACGTATTTGTGAAACAATTTTGCATCAGTTAATTGTGACCCCACGACTTTATTTCGCCAAATGTTGAAAAGCAAAGATATTCACGTATTTATGAAACAATTTTGCATCAGTGAATTTTGAGCCCACGACTTTATTTCGCCAAATGTTGAAAAGTAAAGATATTCACGTAATTATGAATCAATTTAGCATCAGCTACTTCTGAAGCCGCGATTTCATTCGAACTTCGTTTTATCATCAGTATGAAGATACATATGGAGTTTCAGACATTCATGAACTCAGAAAAGATATTTTATC
The DNA here is from genome assembly GCA_947579855.1 of Anticlea derivata. Taxonomy (NCBI): domain Eukaryota; kingdom Metazoa; phylum Arthropoda; class Insecta; order Lepidoptera; family Geometridae; genus Anticlea; species Anticlea derivata. The sequence goes on along the minus strand of OX388279.1, from coordinate 4,714,833 downwards.
ATTTACTTCTGGAAATAGTTGGATCAGAGCCTTTGTTACACTTTTATGTCATCACGTACTTTTGGAATATTGGGAAGACACTCCTAAAGAAAAATATTTTCAATCAGGAGTTTTGAGACATGTCTGATCATCAGCTACTTTTGATGCTGACTGTACAATGTGATTTATAATTGAGTGTGAACTGATTTAACCCCAAAACCGCTGATTTTCACACAGTTTTCAATACAATACCATACAATAACTTTATTTCAGGCACCAATACAATAAAAAACAGATGGATTTTTTTTATCCTACGGCCCATATAGATATATACCTTAAAGACTAACATACATAATAATGTAAAAACATTTTCATTGAAAAATTACGAATTTCCAAAAGTCGTAGAACAAACTTAACTGCCAATTTTTTTTTTTTTGGACAGATCACACACATTCAACTGATCCCAAACTAGGCATAGCCTGTACTATGGGTACCAGCGACTGATATACATAATAGATATATATTAACCACCTAAATTGTATATTAAGCCCCTTTCACATATACCTATTTACAAACAGATTTGCTACTTCACAAGAATCAAAATATAATTACCTTTATCCTGGTTCTAGCAGAAGCATAGTTTGGAAAGTAGGACGAGGTTTTCATAAATTACAGGAACTGCAACTCACCTTTTAATATCTTAAAAATATGGCTCCTTAGATATTCTCTGGAATATTAAAACAGCTAGAGTAATAAATCTTTTGAAAGCGCGTAAAAAAGTCGTTTCTATGAATGATTGTAAGTGAGAGCTTCCAGTACAATGAGTCTAGTCGTCTTTTTTAAATGCGCGAAGGTACTATAAATTCAGTTTATGTCGACAAAAGAAGACGTACTAAGGTAATGTTTCCCGAATCAATCTCACCATATTTCCTCAGTGTATTTAGACTCGCGCCCTAAGGCTTCCGTACCATTGCACGGAGTTGGTAAGCAGAGATCCCGTGTAGAAGAGACAAACTAATATTTTTCGGTCGCTCACGCAGTTCAGTCTATGGTATTAACTACAAATAATTACGGGACACGGGATTTGAAATTAATCTCAGGCATATTTTTGTCCCCATGAACTTTCAATCCACTAATTACAACAACAATCATCCAATAATTACGTAGTTTTGAGTTATTTTCGAGTTCAGCAACTATTTCCTACAAACCTCACCATCCCATTTTGAAGTAGTTCAAAAAGTAAAATTCTTAAATTACCGCATTGTGTTCAGATACTCTAATATCATTATGGTATAGGTAAATTTCAAGTTGGTATCTTTAGCTGGTCCTGAAAAAAGGGTATTGACAGGCAGACAGGCGAACTCCGAATGAGGTAAGCAACTCAAAAACGAAAAATTATACGGAAAAGTAGGCGATGAGCGTACTAAGCTAGTTTTCGTAAGTTGAGGTTGAAGAAAGTCAGTGCATGGAGAAGACCCAAGACCGTTCGTCGTGGCACTCTATAGTGTAGGCCGTTGTCCAGCAGTGAACTTCTTCAGGCTGATAATGATGATGATGTACAGCAGACCTTTCCATAAGAAATTAACCAAATTACTTTAGACAAATTACTGGTGTTTTCATTTTAAATGAGATACATTATTTCATGCTTGCTTTGCTGTACAAAGAAAATATCCGATTTACTTTGCATATTAGATGTTCAAAAATTATATGATTCCGATGTATGATTAGGTAAAATTTTCTGATTAAATAATAAATACGAGATGATTTACAAAAATATGTACGTATGTATACTATCTCGGAAGGGGCATATTTTACACTCAATTATAGTTGGTTTTAGTTGGCTATATAGTTTGTTCAACGACATATAGAAATTCAAAATGTTTCATTGAAAGAACATTATGCAGAAATTATATGGTGAAGATGTACGTTCATATAAAAGGACACTCTCGTAGAAAAACAATAATGACAAATCAAACTAAATTATTCTAAGAATTAATTCTGTTTTTTACGACTACAAGTAGAAAACAGAGTTCCGATCACCAACCGCAGGCAGTGTGCCCAAAAGGCTGGCGACGTTACCTCGTTGGATTGCTATACTGATCCTTTGTCCGAGGTAAGCACAAGCCCTTTGGTCATTGGTCTCATCCACTAGCCCCAGAATAAGAGCCACGCCTCTGGGCCTACAGTACAAGATTTTCAAATAGATTACAAATCAGATAACAATATTGACGTTGATGTTACGTAACGTAGGTAATCTTCTAAGATTTTGTTTTTTCGCATGCTATCTTATCTTTTGGTTAATCAGCTAAGATCTGTCAGTCGATTCATTGTTTGAGTCATGTTTCATCGTGTTCCGTCGACATCTATAACAATCGAATGTTTGCGTTATCGTAGGCATTGACGGAGTTATCACTGTGAGATATTACATATTATAATTTATTAGTTTCGCTATTTTGGCGTGTTGAGTAACAAAGGAGACTCTGAAATGCGCAGACCGCGCTTTCGGCTTTTTAAGAGCCAAATTACATACGTGCACGTATGTAATTTGGTATACGGTAAAGTATACGTGAAAGCGCACTAATCCTTTCACCGCACTGCACCTGTCACTAACAGTTATTGGCCCTTATCAGAGCCACCATACCTCAATCTGCTCGTCTGACCTTAATGCAGACTAAGTAAGAACCAATGAAAATATTGCAAGCAAGTAAAAACATCCAAAAATCCTCACAAACTTTTGTGTATATAATTATAGTAGGATCAAAAGAATTCCCACAGTTTTTAAACCAAAAAATACAGTAGGTACCTAGTTTTTATTATCCTTTTAGCTTTACCCCGCTTCTTCGATTTGCTTCAACGATTAAAATAGTCTTTAGCCAGGCAACCGACCCTATAATATTCCAAACAACACCACATACATCATTACAAACATGGTATTCGTAAAAATAGTCAATGATTTGTAGGTAAGGGAGATATATACTTAGAATACATACCTATGTCCAAGTGTAGTGTAGTGTGTCCTGTGTCTATGTAGTAGTGAACAAGAAAACTACCAATACAGTCAGTCACCTCCAAAAGTTCACGACCTTTTTCAATTTATCAATTATTGATCGCAGTAAGTTATAAATAGTTTTAAATTAATACCTACATTTTAATTATTTTATTCACCATTCTTTATATCACTATGTATCAAAGCATAATATCTAGCTCATTTTAATTTGTAAAATACTTTTGGAACTTTTTTGAATTCTATCAATTATAGGACGTTAAAATAGTTTATTTTGTGCCACACATACAGGTAGGTTTACAATTAAAAAAAAATCCGTCAAAAAAAGGTCTCTACCTATTCAGGATTTGCTACAGCAGTAGCAAATGCTGAGCAGTTTTTTTATACAACTCAGGTGGCAAACAAGCATACGGCCCACCAGTTGGTAAGCGACTACCGTAGCCTATGAGCGCTTGCAATACCAGAGGCATCACGCAAGCGTTCCCGACCCCCAAACCACTGCTCTGGCAACCTGACTCGCCACAGGTATACAACACTATTTGCAACTAATAATGTTATTTGGCTGCGATCTTTTGTAAGGTGGAGATACTATCACCAAAAATTCCGCCTTCCCACCCTAAGGGTGTATTTTGCGTGAAGTGATCTGTGCCTTGCTTGCGTAAATGCGTAATCATAAAAAGGTACCGTTTTTGTTTAACAATATGTTCGTATTGTTTTGGTTGCAACTGAACAACAAACTGGGTAATCAAAGTCATAAAATGAATGGTTCACCCTCAAAGGATCACAATAAATAAAGAGATGGGCCGGACAGGCTTACTTAGCCGTGTACAAGCGAAACAGTTTCAAAATTGGTAAGGAATTTTTGGAATTTTTGGAATTTTTGCGGAAATTTTGCTGATAGTACCTCCAGGCGGGCTGCTCCAATTTAGAAAGAGTTCTGTTTTCAGTGGCGCCCTGAACGTCACACAAAGCTTCGTTAGAAGCAGCAAAAACTAGCGACGAAAAAAATTAGCCGCTTCTATTCACAGCTTGTCAAACACAGCTTTTAACAGCGCTTTTAGGACTTACAGTTTTAGAGCTACGTTAGTTTTAGATATGAATGTGGATGGATGTAGGAGTAGAGGTAGGCCAAAGAAAAGATGGATGGACTGTGTGATATAGATATGGTGAAGAAAGGAGTGAGTGCTGAGATGACGACTGATAGAGGGAAATGGAAGAAGAATACATGTTGTGCCGACCCCACATGATGTGGGATAAGGGCAGGAAGATAATGATGATGAGTTTTAAAGCTACTTGTGAATATTTTTTAATTTTTTTATACATCTGAGACGGCTACCAAGCATACGGCCCACCTGTTGGTAAGCGGTTACCGTAGCCTATGAGCACTTGCAATACCAGAGGCATCACGCACGCGTTGCCGACCCCGAACCCCCTCCCCCCCCCCCTAAAGAGTTCTGGCAACCTTACTCATCGCAGGAACACAACACTATTTGAAACAAATAATGTTATTTGGCTGCGATCTTCTGTAAGGTGGAGGTATCTCCCCAGGCGGGCTGCTCCAATTCAGAACGAGAAAATCTCGCTGTGCCCTACCTCCTCCTGATCTATGCATTTCTTTTGGCGTTGACGTTGCTTCTTCCTTCTGACCATGAAATGTTACGGCTGATGATGGCGATGTAAAAAATACTTCAACTCAAATAAAACCAACAAAACACTAGTAGGGGTAAACTATCCTAAGGGACCGTTATAAATTCTCACGGACGCAGGCAAGCGAGAGCGGCAAAGTCGGAAGGAATAACAGTGTATCAATGGGAAGCCAATCTCAGCCTCCCACTTGTGATCTTGAAATAGTAATGGAAATTATCGAGAGATTGTTTTATTTTCTCAGGAAATTAGTGGAAATCAGTAATCTGTATATATAAAAGAACAAGGCCTGAACGTGGAGAGATTTATCTGAAACTTGGTGCAAATACTCATAAACTCAAATAAAAGAATACATATTTTTGGGTTTTCTTTACTACCCCTAGAAAGGGTGAAATGGGTTGACAAAGATTTTTTCCCGAAACAGTTGGTAAGGAATTAAAATAAATAAATAAATAATAAATATTCCGCACATATCACACACGGTCAACTGATCCCAAACTAGGCATAGCCTGTACTATGGGTACCAGAGACTGATATACATAATAGATATATATTTAACACCCAGACACAGAACAAACATCTGTGTTAGTCACAAATGTTTGTCCAGTGCGGGAATCGAACCCGCGACCTCTAGCGCAGAAGGCAGAGTTACTACCAACTGAGCTATGAGGCCAGTCAATTCTTTAATGCGTGTTGCGAATTACGATAAACATTCTCCTAAATAAATAACGAAATCTGGCATTCAAAGATTTTCAAAGAAACTCCAAATGGGGAAGCAATGGGATAAAATCAAATAATGAAATACGTACTTTAGGGTTTTTCAAAACTGCCCCTTTTTATGAAGATACCACGCGAGCAAAGCCGCGGGCATACGCTAGTGTTTTATATAGGCTGCTACATAATACAAGGTCAAAAACGGCTTATTCTAAATTAACCAATTGGCAATAGCGTTTAAACTACGATCTTTTAGAATTTCTATATGTATTGTTCTTTGAAAAAGCAATACCTATAAAAAAATCACACTGAATTATCCAGCTGTTAGATCATCTTGAACTTTTAATAAAAATAGCTACCAAAAACCACAAATAAATGATTTGACTTTATTATGATTAATTATTAGCTGATTTGATTTTATTATTTTTGCTACTAAAGAATATTATCAAGAATAATAAAATCAAATCTTCATGACATTTTGACGTCACGACTATGTATTATGAAATAATAATGATAACCGTGTTACCGTCATAATAATGATAACTGTACCGTGGTAAAGTTATCATTATTATGACCGTAAAGTGGGGTCATTCGGAAGAGACTTCTACCAAAACTCTCTTCCGAATGACCCCAGATTGACGACCTTCGAAGTGACAACTTTATATCATTTCAAGCGTTTACTATGACCCCATAGTCGTAAATAGCCCACCGTAGTTTCAGTAGATCATTACCGTATCTAACCAAGTTTTACAGTTTTTCCTGATCATTTTTGATCAGTATATATGATATCATCATCATCATTTCAGCCGTAGGAAGTCCACTGCTAAACATAGGCCTCGCCTATAGATTTCCAAACTGTCTGATCCTTTGCGGCCTGCACCCAACAGTTTCAAGCAATCTTTATTAGCTCGTTTCCATCTAGTGGGGGGCCGTCCTGCACTTCTCGGCTTCTGAACTGTAAACTAGGTGAATACAATAATGACTAAATCAAAAACTTTGCGTGTTCACAGCACAAAACCGAAGAATAGTAATTTTCATGTTTTCCGTATTTATTAATACATTTGTTGTTAATCACACTTTGATTTCATGTGATAATGTGACCAAATCTACGGTCTTAGATAATTTATGGACTGGATTGGCCAAACAGGGCGTTCCCCTCAGGAATTAGAGGTAGAACTTGACCATAGGACGGTCCCGTTTTGTTTGAGTTACGAGATTACGAAAACATCACTATGCTCGTATTTTTAATCGAGTGAGTGGAAATTAGATAATAGAATTTTTTTTTGTATATGAAATATACAAAAAAAAAATGACAGCAATACCTCTATAATTTTTTTATTATTTATTTATTTAGAATACAGTATAACATCATAACAGGTTTTTTTTATCCCTAAGGCGATGCCATATGTTATTAGTAGAAATGATATCAGTATGAACGGTTTCCTCAGAGATTACCTACTTTAAAAAATTAGGTCAATGTTAAATTCTTATTAGCCTACAGTATGGCTAGATGTAATACCTATTATTAGAGCAAATGTCATGTGTAAACTAATTAAAATGAGGATATGAATGGAGTGAAAAAATATTGACGATACTACGTCGTCTCTCGTTTTGAATTCTCGAAGGATAATGTGACGAATCATGGTTAATACCTATGTTGCATGTTCATTTGCTTTGTATTCTCTTGTTGTGTAGCCGTGTAGTAGTTTCCGTTTTGAGAAATGGGCTTGAATAGTCCTTAAATTGTTGTTCTTAATTCTACTTAATGTATGGTACATCATCATCATAAACCTGTAGAAGTCCATTGCTGGACATAGGAGTTCCACGACGAACTTTCTTGAGCCTTTTCTATCCACCGACTTCCCGTACAATGTCATTGTACGGGAAGTCGGTAAATTGTCAAAATGGTGCAAGGTACATTATAATAATAATAGTAATATTCAGAGTGAAAAATTTGAGTGAGACACTAACACTTTTCACCTATTTCGATGACCTCAGTGGCGCAGCGGGTGAGTGCCCGTCTGAGGCACAAGAGGTGCGGGTTCGATTCCCGCTGCGGGACAAATATTTTCATCTGCATTGTTATTGTTCTTATTTGTTCGGGGTTGGGTGTTGTGGTACATGGTACTTGTAGTTTCTGATACCCACGACACAGGGAATCCTAGTGTGGGGTCAGGACTGTCTGTGTCTGTTGGGTGTTATTTATTTACCTTTACTTTATTTATTAACTACTTTCCGCCCGCATGGTACCTCCATAAAAAGTAACCTATATGCTATTCTAGGTAAAGAACTCTTATATATGTTCCAAGTTTCAACTAAATCGGTTAAGCCGTTACGGCGTGTTTGAATAACAAACATCCAAACATCTATTCATCTATCCTCACAAACTTTCGCATTTAAAATATTAGTAGGATAGGATTTCAAGGGAAGAAACTTTCTTCTCGTGTTCTTTTTAAAATGTGGTTGAATGACGAAGCATCATCAGATTAGAGCCACAGGTGCGCAGCGGTTTGCGACGGCGGCAGTCGACACTCGTTCTCGGAGCGACATGGACGTCGCGACGCATCGCAGTGAAAACTAGCAGTGATGTGAAGTGACTTCAGTTTTTCGAAATAACGGATTCCGTTGAAAGGATCTTGTGCTTTGTTTGAATTTAGTGTAGTGTTTTTGGTTTTTTTTTTTCGGACATCAATTGGATCAAAAATGTAAGTGGATTTAAATGGTTAATCGTTTATTAATTATGATAAAAATAAGGAAAGAGTATCCCCAGAAATTTCTAGGTTTTCATTAATTTGAGGCTGACGTTTAAATTATTTTATGGTGCAGGATTTTTGGAGTTCTTCTCAGGAAAGTTTGGATTTTTATTTTTATTTTTGAATCTCTCTATTCTTTACGTTTGGAATAATTTTACTTTTGAATCCCATAATTACTACATTTTCAGCTGTAGTTGTGTAAGTAATTACCTTTATTATATTTTATGCACAATGTCAATCAATTTTATAGATTTTTGTAGTTTGAGTATATTCATGTAGAGCTCATACTGAGGATTTTATTTAAAAATAAATATAACCGTAGAAATTTGCTATACAAATAATATCAGTGTAAGGGGTGTGAAAAAAATATTCTCTACTCTACTAAATATACCTACTATTTTTGCACAAAGGTGTACCCATTTTCAGTATTTCGTAATGAACTACTTACATCTAATAGTGATTGAGGGAAATTTCAAAAATTATGTTAAAAAAAATATTTTTAATTTGTCCCTGGGTATTTTTTTAGGGTTTTCATGAATTGTTCCTATACAGAGTGCTCCGTAACTATAATACTATCCCGAATGGGGCTTAATCTATCAACAAAAAGTACTTTTTACTTACATCTACTAATTAAAAGTCAAATTTGAGTTTGACTCAAATTTAAATACTTTAATCAGTACCGAAGGATCATGTTGAAATTTTAGATGATATCGCACGCAGTTTGAACACGACTTCATAAACAATCAAATGTCAAAACTACCATTGTATAGGTTTTTTTTTTATACCACTGAGGTGGCAAACAAGCATACAGCCCACTTGTTGGTAAGCGGTTACCGTAGCCTATGAGCGCTTGCAATACCAGAGGCATCACGCACGCGTTGCCGACCCCGAACCCCCTCCCCCCCCTAAAGGCAACCTTACTCATCGCAAGAACACAACACTATTTGAAACAAATAATGTTATTTGGCTGCGATCTTCTGTAAGGTACTTCGATGCACGTCATGTTAGTAGAAAAACATAATGTTTTCACGTTTTTCGTGACATTTCTTTATACAAACATAATGAGTGTCTCTCAAAGAATTGCTTTGCATATATTTGCTAAGAAATTAAGTAAATCCGGTACTTTGACGTAGTTCGTTTTTATGCTAACAAGGGATTCTTATTGCGCATATTTTATTTATCTTTCAATTGTTATTACGAAAGAACATTTGGAATTGTTTTTCACTGGAAATTATCTACAGTGCAATATAATAAATAACTTTTGAAAGTTTGGCTACAAGTGTCCTGATAACGGAGTGAAATGCCTTATTAGAAGAAATATTTTCTCAGAAATGGTACCTACCTATTCTCTCAATTGATGATTGATTTTAATCGACTTAAAATTTTCGTGAGTGAATTTTGAGGGAAAGTTAAGTTTGTAGGCAGAGGCACGTCCAAACATTTGGCACACATTTTGTTGTTGAGAGTATTCTATGCGTGTCAAATTGCAAGCCCATTGCCGCTTGTTAATTATTGTTTTTTGGCTCTTTAAAATTGTATTTCTGTATGGACCTGTCTGAAATAAATGAACTTATTATTATTATATTATTTAAATAGAAAACTCATTAGTGTATCACTGGGCTCGAACCCACGACCTTCAAATAAATAAATAAATAAATATTTTGGACATATCACACACAGTCAACTTATCCCAAACTAGGCATAGCCTGTACTATGGGTACCAGAGACTGATATACATAATAGATATAATATATATTTAACACCCAGACACAGAACAAACCTACCAGACCTGTGTTAGTCACAAATGTTTGTGCAGTGCGGGAATCGAACCCGCTACCTCTAGCGCAGCAGGCAGAGTTACAACCAACTGAGCCAAGGCCAGTCGGCCAACATGAGGCCAGTCGAAATGTCGAGGTACCTTCCACTAGGCAACACCAAATACTTACTGGTTTCCTTACGAGGGTCTTCAAAGTTTTAAGTGCAATCTTAGTTTTTTCTAATAGAAAAACTCTTTGTTGTATGATCGGGTTCGAACCCATAACCTTCGGATCGAAAGTCGGGGTACCTCCAACTAGGCAACAAGGCTCTAAGCAAATAGGCACTTATTTAAAATACATGGAAGAAAACCGCACTTACATAATATATTCCGGATCATTGATTGATGCGAAAACCTTGTAGCAATTTAGAAGTCTCGATTGAACCGACCTGAATAACCAGATCCGTAAGAAAATACTCTTCAGTTGCTTTGAAATATTCATTTACAATCTACAATGAGTATTTTGGCGGAACCCAAATCAAATATTTAACGAGATAAATCATCTTAAAATGTATTATTAATCAGTTAACGGCTATTGGGATTTGGTTTCAAAGGGATTTGGAAACTAAACTCGCCTTAAAGTTCTCCCTTTTTCCTTCAAATGATAATATTATCGAAGATATAAAAAAGACAAGCATTTCTAGTTGATACCATTCAAGTTGTAGACCACTATGTCTATTTGGGTCAGACGATTCAACTAGGTAGGTCCAACTTCGACAAAGAGGTCAACCGACGAATCCAACTCGGATTCCACGGCACGGCAGCGTTTGGGAAACTTCGTCATATCTTCTGGTCGGAGACACCGCAGAGCCTCAAGACGAAAGTCTACAATTAGTGCGTGTTGCCAGTGATGACTTATGGCACTGAGACTTGGTCGTTAACTATAGGCCTCATATACAAGCTCAAAGTCGCGCAACGGGCTATGGAGAGAGCTATGCTTGGAGTTTTGAGACTTATTTCTGATCTTATCACGTCACTACGTGATAAGATCAGAAATAAGGAAATCCGTAGGAGAACTAAGCTCACCGACATAACTCTCAGAATTAGCAAGTTGAAGTGGCAGTGTGCAGGCCATATAGCTCGCAGAACCGACAACCGTTGGGGAGTAAAGGTTCTCGAATGGCGACCACGAACCGGGCGACGCAGTGTTGGAAGGCCCCCCACCCGATCGACCGACGACATTGTGAAGGTTGCGGGAAGTCGGTGGATGGAGAAGGCTCAAGACCGTTCGTCACGGAACTCTTTGGGGGAGGCCTATGTCCAGCAGTGGACTTCTACAGGCTGATGATGATGATGATGGTATCTAGTACCTACAATTCCGCTAATCTATTCATCATAAGCTCAACAAAATGCAGAAGGGGGAACCTCCCGCACCGCCCGCAATAAAAAAAACAATGATTGCTTGTGTGCTTGTCTCCAGTTTCCACAGCAAGTCAATTCTTCCTAATGATACTTCGAAGAGAGGCGAAACATGTGTAGAATTCTAGTTAAGTTTTCTTGTGTGGGATGTGTTATTTGTGGGAGGCGCACGCGTCTGCATTTTATTGGGCTTATGAGAAACAAGATAGCGGAATAGTAATTTTGTTAGTATATCTAATATCTTAGTGTGAACTTCCGCATCAATGAATTAAAATAGTCAAATTACCTGTTTTCTCGACGGTTGACAAGGATTTTAATAACTTGGCTCTTGAATAACTACAGTCCCATGTTTTTCATCAACATTTAAGCCATCGACGTCCACTTCTAAACATACCTAGGCCTCCTCATATATTGCTATAGAATCTGATATTGTGCGGCCTGCGCCCAACGATGCCCAATAACCTTTATATTAGGTCGTAGCATATCAAGTGGGGGGCCGTCCTGCGCTGCTCTTTCCGATGGTCTCTACTCTAGAATCTTTCTACTCCAACAATTCCGTATTTTTAGCTGAGTGGAACAGCAGGCATAAATTGGTTTTTTCTTGAAAGTTTCCTCACAACGACTAAAATAAACGAGCCTCAGGAACCGACAATTTTCAAAAACTTGAATGTGTTTTGTAGGCAAAGCTGCCGATGGGAGCTAGTATTCCAATAAGCCAAGATCATATGCCACAATCGCTGGAACGCGGCCGGCTATTACCTAAATAGCGGAAGACTCAATTGATCTGTTGGCTAAGACTCGACAATTGTATCGAAACTACGCGTTTCTATCATTCTACATACATACAGTATGTCTATGTCGGACCAGAAGAAAATAGAGCAAGATTTCAAATGTGTATTTTTTCACTATATTCAACAGCATATTCGTTTCAAAAACAGAAACCTTTGCTTTTAGTAAATTTAAAGTTTGACATTTGAGTTTGTGCGTTATAGCTCAATGATATCTCAAGTAATTTTTCATTTCATTTCATTTATTTATTCATTACAATTTTTTTTTATCGTATTTAAAATTACTTAAAACTAGAATACATTAATTACATTAAAAATAAAAATTGTCATGCATTAATAATAATAAAAAAAGAATATAATAAAAAAAGAAAGTTCCTAAAAGTCTAACTAAAATTTTGACGAAATGCCTAATCTTTCTAGAAATATTGGCTACTTTAGTTTTTTATTCATCTTTTATTCAAATAACGTTCTTCACAAAATATGCTTTGCACATCACAAAGATGAAGTGGAATCAATTATAGCGTTCCTCCGTTCTGGCGTTTTCTAACATTTTGAAGATTCTAATCTCGATAAAATATGTCGTGCCGATAAAATATAAAATATCGGAACGTCTCAAGCCGCTTTCAGATCTTACTACTATTAATATTAATGCAAAGGTGTAGATGGATAGCTGGATGTATGTTTGTTACTCAATCACGCCAGAACTGCTGGACGTATCTAGATGTAATTTGGCACAGAGGTAGATTATAGTCTGGAATAGCACATAGGCTACTTTTTAACCCTGAAAAATTTATAATCCCGTGTTATAGTTTGTTTTTCACAGAGCAAGAGATCAACATGATTTTTGGCGTAGTTTAGTGGTCAGATTATATCAGAATATGACAAAGGTAGACTACTTTTTATCCCGGAAAAATACATCACCCACATTGATCACATTTTGATTAGGCCGTCAGTTCTCACACATACACATCAAAATTTCTACGCGAACGAAGTCGCGGGCAACAACTAGTAAACTTTATATACTTCTTTCACACTTAATTGTGGTTTTCTGTGGTAACGGTGGTTAGTTTCGCATGACCGAGAATTTAAAAAAAATGCAGTTTAAAAAATTTATTTATTCCATATGAAATATGGCTGTCATAGTTTTGCGCCATTTTCTACGCCATTGTGTTTAACAATCCATAATTTAAATGCTACGAAAATATATATTGGTATTTTTATTAATATGTCGCTAGTAGTTGACTAGTTCCGTCAAAACGTCCATTCGTTAGTATTTTATAATTTGTTATGTAGCTGTTAGGTTTTTTATTTATAATAATTGTTTATTAAGTGCCCCTACCTGAGTTACTTATTTATTTAGGGTAGGTACATACTTTTATGTTGCTGTCCTGTCTTTTGTTTTCCTAATTTTAACCTATTGTTTTGTTTCTTCCTGTCTTCTGTCTGTGTTCGTCAAATAAAACTTATTTCATTTCATTCATTTCAAAACACAAATAGTGTTTAAAACACTAACCGTAGTAATCAAAGCAGGTAACCAAAATATTTAAGCGCTCAGATAAGCTCTGATATTGAATTTCACAAGATATAAAGCGAGGACAACTTCTGTAATCTCTTGACAGAGTCTGTATTAAAATCTGTGTAAGCATTTTGATATTACTTTCTTCTATGAAAGAAGATAAAAGTGATTTTGCTAGAATAAACTGCAGAAACAACTTCCAACTACATGTTCTAGGATCTAATTTGAAACTTTCTAGACGGAGAAAATGACAGCTAATGTACTATTTACTTTCTTGTTGAAGGATGGTATCCTAATTGAACCAACATTCGAACAGAACGGAATGCACTAGTATCTAGTTGTACATAATCTGAAACTCTGTACAAATACTCATAAAGTCAAATAATGAAATACGTATTTAATGGTTTTTCAAAACTGCCCCTTTTTATCAAGATACCACGCGAGCGAAGCCGCGGGCGTACGCTAGTATATTAAAAATGTAAAGCCAAAAATTTTGTACATATGTTTTTTTCTTCAAAACCCTGTTTAGTCCTGTCATAAATAACAAAGTTGTTAAATTAAAGTTAAATCGGAAACTTTATCTGTCTCTCTGTCTGTTTATATCTCCAAGCTAATCTCAGAAACAACTGTACGGATCCTTATGAAACTTTACAAATTTATTGATTATGGCCTAACTGTTACCTATTAGGCCATACATAGGTAAGAGAGAGAACCAACGTTGGGGCGGAAAGGATCTAGAGTCGAGACCACGCACCGAAAAGCGTAGCGTTAAGAGGATACAAAAATCATAATATATTGACGAGTGGGCGGAGTGATGAAAGTAACAGCGCTATGTACTGTAATTGAATGCGGAAAGAGATAGCAAGCGTTAGAAGACGCTCGAAAGTAATCGACGTAAGCGAAATATAAGAAAATATCGATTATCTCATAAACTATCTCTTTTTTTAAAAAGTGTCTTGGATTTAGGTACCCAATGCTATTGTCTAACAAAATATTTAAAAAAAAGTTATTTTTGTTAGATAGTCTCAGAGTATTTTCGAAAAAATTGTGGCAGAGGACCCAACTTTAAAAAATAAATCTATCGAGAAAAGTTTTACCAATCGCGTTTTTGTCTTGGATTTACGTAAATAAAATGCTCAAGTTATCTTTGTCATATAAATCAAAACTGTGCGTTTTGCGGTTATTGAGAAAAAGCAATTCAAAAATCATAAAATAATTAAACCCTCACCTTAAGGTAGGTCCACATTTGTGACATTTCAACGCGCCGTAGCTCCGTAACATGTTACGGTACTTGCTATGCTTAGTGTGGACCAGTCACAGCGAAATGTTCTTGCTTTCGTTGGTGGGCCTCTGAGTCGCTGCGTGGCAATAGCTTGTTGACATGTCCGCGTGTCAAAATTCGTCCACACTATGTTTTTGTCACGCCTATCTGTTACGGACACGGAGCCGTTGAAATGACACAAATGTGGACGCACCTAGACGGCCTCCCGCTAGATGGAAATATGACCTTATAAAAGTTGTTGAGAGCCGTTAGGTGAAGGTCACACAAGACCAGTCACTCACCATTGTAATGATGTTAATGATGATAGTTCATCATCAAAATAATCACATTTGCCAATCACCGCGGCGCCTATGTTCGATTGCTACTTTGTCTTGATATCAAAGCGTTATCGAAGCTGTCACTGTCAAAACTGACATGCGGATAACTTTGATCGTAATTACATTGTTTACGTTTATACTAGTTTATACAAAGGAGAGCCTTTGATATTTTCAATTTAAAATCACTTCTATTTCCGTTAAAATCCACTTCTGTTGTGACGCAGTGGGACGCGACGCCGCGGGAACATATCGTTCTGAATAGTTTACTATAAAAAAAGCCTACACAGATGCTGGCCTATACAGAGGTTTCCCAACTTTCGATCCGTAGGTCGTGGGTTCGAGCCTGGTCGTTCACTAATGGTTTTTCTATTCGAAAAATGTTAATACACATTAACACATGCTTATAACGGTAAAGGAAAACGGTCGTGACGAAACCACGAAGTATTATTAAAGCAGCGTTGTGCTTGCAACCTGTCACTAACTGCCATGGCCAAATGTTTGGACATGCCTCTGTCTACCCCCTTTCGACATCTGATCGCCCGGAGATTGAATGTCTACCCATTCTTGAGGACAAAAAATAACATATTTTTTTTTTCTTTACTATATCAGCCATTTTATGGCATGCGTATCTGGTATCACTGGCTGAAAAGATAAGTGCAAATAATATCCTGTCAAAATGTTTATCACGTAATCTACAAGCGGCTCTGTTGTTTGATTTTTAACTCTGTTGCTCATCAGTTGATAGATTACCGTACCCTACCTACCTACGCAATATCAAACAAGTCGTCAAACATTTTATTTTTTACACAACTAAAGTGGCAAACTCCTTAGTTGTATAAAAAATACTACAAAAAAATCCTTCTGTTTTTAACAGCTGCTGGGCTTTGCCGTGAACTTTAAAGGCCCTGTAAAGGGGCTCCACAAATAAAGTGGCGATCACAATAGGCCAGTTCTGGCCGCAGTGACACAATAGCCACAAAAAAGTAAATAAAAAAAAAGCTGTTACCGTAGCTAAGAACGCTTAAAAAACCAGAGGCATCACGCACGCGTTGTCAACCCCGAACCCCCCTCCCCTTATAGAGCTCTGGCAACCTTACTGCAGGAACGAACACAACACTATTTGAAACAAATAATGCTATTTGGCTGCGATCTTCTGTAAGGCGGAGGAGCCTCTCTGTGATCTGCTCGCGTATAGCATTAAAACACATAATACAATAACAAAAATATCTATCAGAAATAGAACCCCATACATCATTATAGGTATTTGTTTTAAGGCCCGTCCTTTATTTTTCATTATAAAGAACAATCCTGAAGTAATTTATGATATTTTTATAACATGCCATAAAGACCCGACTGACGGTAAATTTTACCCACCTAATTTGTTCAATAGGTTCGCTTGTTCTACGTGACTTGGTTACTGACTTCAATTTTGATTGGCTGTAAACTTTATTACGGGTAAGGTCATAAGTAGGTACCTACGTCAGATTCATCATCATCATCATTTCAGCTGTACGACGTCCACTGCTGCATATGGCCTCCCCCACCCACAGACAGAGCAAATACCTTATCATGTGGGGGGATTTGCCCATACTCACCACCCTGGGCATGCGGGTGGGCGAGTGCAGTTAGAGCTATCGATGTTAAAATTAGTGACGGTGCTGCCCATCCCCTAGCTTTTTTCCCTTAGTTGCCACTTACGACATCCACGGATAGGTAGATATGGAGGAGCCTATTCTTCAGCCGGGGCCACCACGGCCATGTCAGATTAGCATCAGTTCAAACGTTTATAGCGTTAGAGAGTCGCTTGCTAATGACAGAACTGACCGAAGTCATTTTTATAAAATTAGTCGCTTCAACGAAAACCGTTGAACCATTACGGCGTGATTGAACAACAAATATCCAAACATCCTCTTAGAAAACATTCCTCTTCTTATACAGGACTCGAGTAGTAAACTACTGCTCCAGCATTCTTTTAGTAATTTCTCGATCAAAAATCTGATTTACAGTCTCTAGACTGTAAATAAGGACGCACGATTTCTGAAAATCAAGCTATACCCTTGCCTACTCAGCGGTCAAAGATTTCATCTATCATAAAAACGATTACTAATAAATTATCATTGTTTTATAATTACCTCCCAGGTGGCTTAGACAAGGTGACTTTCTACCGATTTTATTGGCTACGAAACTATTCAAAAAGTTGTCAAAAATGTATGGAATTGATTAAAAGCTATCGACAATTACGTGGTCTATAGAATTTGTTCGATCTAATCGATCGCTGACCGCTCGTCAAGTTAAAAGGCAGCGAACGGACAAAAAAATCAAAATATCAGCGGATCTCTCTCAATAATACTCATATTACATGTCTATATATATCTATTATAACATTAGGTACAATTTAAAACAATCAAAATTATGTTTACCTTGCTAACTTGCTCCACAATTTATTCCATATTCATTCACCTACAGTTTCATTATGACCGCATCACGATCGGTTTAGCATTTTAAATGGCTTCCTCACATTTGCATGCGCAGCCAATGTCATGTGGTTATTCAATAATGAATAGATCTACGCCTTGCTATTCGTATGGTACAGCGTGTTTCGCAATAGTATATTATCCTGAAAGGGCCTCATTTTATCATTAAAAAACATAGAATATTAGATTTTTCCTTACTATTTTAAAACAGCTGTTTTCGTCCGTATATCATCGTTATAACTAACTTGCTTCCGCCCGCGGCTTCATTCGCGAGGTACCAACGAAGATACAAAGTAGTATATGTACGATTCAAGACTAAAATCTATCTCGCTAAATTTCATCTAGATCCGTTTATCATCCTGTATTACTCGTATATCGTTGGACCAGGAGGTGTGGTGCCTATCGACTTTATGCAGTGGCTTAGGTACTTGCTTGTCGTGTAAATGATTCTTTCTTGGTCATCCTGTATTAGGCCAGTGACCAGTGAAGAATCAGTGCATTATTAAAAGTAAGGATGATTACAAACGTATGCAGTAGTAAACGAAAAGATAATATATTGACTAAAATAAATTTAGAGGACATACCTATCACTCATCGTTTATATTCAGCATTGAGTTGAGTATTTTGACTAAAATTAAACCCGTGAACAATGTGGATAACTTTAAACAATAGAAGGGTAGCTACAATGAAATTAAAATTTAGGGCGGTTTAAATTTTATAGGGTGTTAAAATTACTTTGGAGCTGCGGGATGAATGTAATTTCCTCTTCGGTTTTAGGTGCTTTACAGACATTGATTATTCAACGCAAGGTGTTTTGAAATTCAGAATAAAGTTTACCACTGTACATTTTTTTGAGACATTGTAGTCATTAGACGTTTTGTTTGTAGGATGTATTTCAAAGTAGCCATTTGACTCATCGGAAATTTTGCTTATCTTAAAATCTGCAAACAAAATAAATATAAAATAGATATTTTCGCTAGTATTCTATCATTTTTTTATAGAATAAATCCCTTTCGGTATAGTTATACATAATTATAATTCACTATATATCTCGCAGTTTTTTGGGTTTTGTTATAACAATAAATTCTACAAACCTACTCTAAAGTAATGAGCGTCCAATTTTACGATGGTACGAGCTGACGGGCGCTTTTCAAACAAATTACTACGATCCTTATTACGATGGAGTAGAGTTTAAATATAAAGAGCAGGATGGATAGTTTAATTTACGGCCCATAAAGTACTCCATGTTTAGGTTTGGCCCGACTCCTATAATGGTCACTTTTCATTTGTATAAAAAAAGAACGTGGATGGAGAAGGCTCAAGACCGTTCGTCATGGCACTCTTTGGGGGAGGCCAATGTTCAGCAGTGGACTTCATCAGGCTGATGATGATGATGAAAAAAAAACTATAGGTAGGTATTCTTTTGGTTAAGACAGTTACGAAACAATTTATTAACCTCAAATTTAATCTTAAGGTTATCTAGACAGTATATTTTATGATCACCAGGGGCAATGTTCACCAAAAAAATAATCAGCTTTTCGACGGTTAACTGATTCAATAATATAAAGTGTAGCTCTCATATAAGCTGACGAAAGTTTTATAACCGCAAGACAATAAACTGATTTATTTTGGTGAACACTCTTTTAGCAGTGGACGTCCAACGGCTGAATTGATGATAATGATGTTAATAACGGTTTTGAAAAAAATAAATTCATTAAAGTTCTAAAAGTTGTATCGTTGGTACCTAGCTTATAGGTGAAATTTTGGTAGGTACCTAAAATTGGGTATGTTTACTCGCTATTTCGAAACCGTATTATAGTATGGTACCTTGGCAATCAAATACCAATAATAAGGGCAATTTTGTAGTCGCTCCATCAAGTGGGAGACCACCTACGCTGTGTCTTTTGATTCAGTTAGAAAGTTTAGATCTCGACAAGTTCTTTGAGTTTCATATTCTTTATTCATATCCAAATATATATAAA
Source organism: Anticlea derivata (assembly GCA_947579855.1). NCBI lineage: Eukaryota > Metazoa > Arthropoda > Insecta > Lepidoptera > Geometridae > Anticlea > Anticlea derivata. The sequence continues at coordinate 4,695,205 of OX388279.1, read as the reverse complement.
TAAATAAATATTCCGGACATATTCACACGGTCAACTGATCCCAAACTAGGCATAGCCTGTACTATGGGTACCAGAGACTGATATACTAACTATATATATATAACTGTTACATGATCGTCTGATTGACTGATCATCGAAACATAGCCTAAAGCCGTGTCGTAAATAAAAAGCCGTAATATATCATCTAATATATTTCTAAATTATTTAAAAAGGATCTCTACGTCTACTGATGAAAGTATATTTTGAGTTTGACATTTAAGGGCGTACGATATCGCAACCCCTAATAGTTAAACTTGACTATATTCAGTAGAGGCAAGGATTATTTTGAAATATATTTCAGATTGCATGTCGTTTGAACACAGCTTAAACCAGAAGGCGTATGAAATTTACAGGGTTGTAGCTTCCTGTTGTAGTTTAGGGATGCACTCCTAAGTGAAAATAAGTTAAGGCGAACGAAGTCGTACGGTTCCCACTTGTTATGTATACAAAGAAAGGAAAATGTACTTTTTCAAGATACAAGTAAAAAAAAGAACTCCAAACTTTTCTATTGTAAGGAATAACAAAGGAAAATTACCATTCAATGTTAAGTAACCTTTATTCTATCTTGAGTAAAATGAAAAATAGAGATGAAGACTATTTGGAATCCAATTCCGAGACGTAGGGCACAGCGAGATTTTCTCGCTCTAAATTGGAGCAGCCCGCCTGGGGAGGTACCTCCGCCTTACACAAGATCGCAGCCAAATAACATGATTTGTTTCAAATAGTGTTGTGTTCCTGCGGCGAGTAAGGTTGCCAGAGCTCTTTAGGGGGGGAGGGGTTCGGCAAGCAACGCATTAGCTCCAGGTGTTGCTGATGTCAATAGGCGACGGTAAACACTTACCATCAGGTGGGCCGTAAGCCTGTTTGCCTCCGTATAACATAAAAAAAAAACCAGAGATATTTTAATCTTTTTAGAATTTTTGTTTTAACTACCTACCTACCCTTTATACCAAACCTATTTCGTGGACAACGGGGTAAGTTGCACTTTAAGAACCTGTTAGTTTCTACTTAGAATATATACCTATAGTAATATATAAGTGTAACTGTTTGTTGTTCCTTGAAATAAAAATAAAATAAACTAAAACTACTTTCCGCCCGCGGCTATGATGGCGTAGCGATCATGCTGTTTTTGTGTGTGACCTTAATAAATGTATTTCCTTTCTTCTTTCTTTCTTTCTTCTTTCTTTCAATCAGATATTGCCTGAATCCCTTCTTTAGGCCACGGTTGACACCTATATTGTCGCTAGTCACAGTGGTGGGGCAGAAAGGTTCTTGGGTGGATACTACGCATCGCAAACCACAGCATAGAACGGTCCTTACTAGATCGAAAGACGTTGATAATAGGACCACTGATACGTTTTTGATAGTGCACAAGATCGGCCGCCCGAAATAGATTTCGGGATTTCTATATAACACTACAAGGTGATTCATAATATGTATTCCATCCCGAAAGCGGCTTATTCTACACCCAATTGGCAATAAAGTTTGTTCTACGACTTTTGGAAATTCGAAATTGAAAAAACTCTATTCGAAAATCAGCTGTTTTGGGGTCAAATCAGATCAAACTCAATGAATCAGCTGTTTTATGTAGCAATCGTGATTCAGTACTTCTTATAAGTTTAGTTATTAGTTCTAAAGATGATAAAAATACCAAGAACAGCTAATTAGAGAAAGTTTGAGAAAATAAATTAAAAAAAATAAAATGAAAATATTGATGTTTTTTTTTCGCTAATAGTATTTCTTTTCGTTGATAGAATAACCCCCTTTCGGATGGTATACATGTTATGAATCACCTTGTATAAATAGTGTTATATAGAAGTCTTATGTTCAGCAGTGGGCGTACTAAAAAATCAAACCAAGACAATGAAGTCAAGTTGATTATTCAAAAACGGCTTTCAAAAAATATTTTATCATAACAATGATCTCCATACTCAGTTGGTATCGGAAATTATGGGTTAATCTAAAAAAAGGTTTATCGCTTGACCTCATTTAACGACTTTGACTCGAGTGTGTTCCACTAACCTTATTCCGAACATAAGTAATTTAAATTTTTGTAGCGCAATTGATAATTGATTTCGATTGAAACACCAACGCCGTGGTGGCCCCGCCTGAAGAATAGGCCCCTCCATATCTACCTATCCGCAGATGTCGTAAGAGGCGACTAAGGGAAAAAAAGCTAGGGGATGGGCAGCAGCGTCCCTCATTTTAACAACGATAGCTCTAACTGCGCTCGCAAACCCGCATGCCCAGCGAGGTGAGTAAGGGCAAATCCCCTCACATGATGAGGCATTCGCTCTGTCTGTGGCCATGTTCAGCAGTGGACGTCGTACGGCTGAAATGATGATGATGATGAATTGATAATTTGAAGTCCGAAAAACTATAGGTAGCGGTAGCAACCAGAATCGTAGGGTGTGAAAACTTGTTTATCAAAAATAAATCTTTTTCTTTGACATTTCTAAGTCCCACTGTCTAAGTACTCAGCTTAGCGGGTGACTAGCTGGTTTATGTGTGAGAGAATTCCCAGTACCGATTCTACCATCAGACCTCGCGTCACCGGAATAAGGCTCATCCACATCTCATCGACACGTGGGTATCTCGAACCACTCGCTTTACGAGATCCTTTCTCCCCCATAAGTGCAAATTGTGGAATGAGCTTCCTTCCGAGGTTTTCCCGCTAACCTACAACATGAAGAGCTTTAAGAAAAATACAAAAATATTTCTCCAGGGCAGGCAACGCATTAGCAATGCTCCAGGTGTTGCAGATGTCAATAGGCGACGGTAACCGCTTACTATCAGGTGGGCCGTAAGCCTGTTTGCCTAGAATAAGACCATTTCGGGATAGTAGACAATTATTATGAATATTTGGATATAAGACTAGAGAAAGGCCTAAGAAAAGATGGATGGACTGTATTAAAGATGACATGAGTAAGAAAGAAGTGGGTGCGGAGATGACGGCTAACAGAAGAGAGTGGAAGAAGAAAACATGTTGTGCCGACCCCACATAATGTGGGACAAGGGCAGGAAGAAGAAGAAGAAGAAGAAGAAGACAGCAGTTAGGTACTATCAAAATAATGACAGCCTGATTATTTGAGGGGAGGGATATTAACGGCTAAGAATACCAGGGTAAGAGCTTTACCTAAAACCTCATCTAAATCCTTTCAGTTAATAACCGATTTACATCAAGCTTAGAAGAGTGAATTTGTATGCATATGATGAGAATTCAATGAATATTTGCATTAAATATACATGCGCTGTAAACATTGAGTCAGTCAAAGGCCTCAGTACATTCATTATTTTCACAGCTTAGTGAGCATCAATCCATCATTAAATTTCATCATTATCAACGTCTACTACTAGGTAAATATTTAAGTCAAATTTAGATAGGTGCATATTTGATCGAGCGAGCGTATCGAAATAAATCTCTCAAACAGCTTGGCCGAATCGAGGCGGCGCGTTGTATTTTCGTATGTTTTTTTTTTTTATATAATGAGGTGGCATACAAGCTTACGGCCCACCTGTTGGTAAGCGGTTACCGTAGCCTATGAGCGCTTGCAATACCAGAGGCATCACGCACGCGTTGTCGACCCCGAACCCCCTTCCCCCTAAAGAGCTCTGGCGACCTTACTCACCGCAGGAACACAACACTATTTGAATAAATAATAAATAAATAAATATTCCGGACATATCACACACGGTCAACCGATCCCAAACTAGGCATAGCCTGTGCTATGGGTACCAGAGACTGATATACATAATAGATATATATTTAACACCCAGACACAGAACAAGCATCTGTGTTAGTCACAAATGTTTGTCCAGTGCGGGAATCGAACCCACGACCTCTAGCGCAGAAGGCAGAGTTACTACCACTGAGGTATGAGGCCAGTCATTTGAAACAAATAATGTTTGATGATCTTCTGTAAGGTGGAGGTACCTCTCCAGGCGGGCTGCTCAAATTTAGAACGAGAAAATCTCGCTATGCCCTACCTCCTCCAAGTATGTGTGATCGTTTGTATGTATATTTGTTTGAGCATAACTTTCGAACCGTCAATCGAATATGCATGGAATTTAGTAGGTCAACAGGTTGTACTATCAAATTTTGCTGGTAAGATTATGAGTTAAATTGGCAAGCTTTGCTCACGTCGATCGCGTAAGAAAACGAACAATCTGAACGAAACGAGGTAGTGAATAGAAATATTTGCTAAGCATGAAGACAGATCTTCAAGATACAGGCTTGCCTAGTGTGGAGACCGCTGTATTATTTTTTACTGTATCAACCGTAAACAGCAACTTACTAATGTTAAGTGTTAGTATTAGTATGGTATTGCTGCAAATGAATTTTTTTTCATTTTCAATTCCAGCTGCAAAAGTTATCAGCTTTGCTAAGTTGTCATTTGGCCTTTGCGTCAGTAGTACCATTGATTTGTACCATTTGACGCAATGTACTTGTATATTGGTATACGTGATTGACGGTTCCTGACCAAGGTGAGACAGTAAAAACACCGTGCTTAGGTAAAAGTGAAGCAAGTTGAGGGACAAAAGATGGTCTTGAGCCGTCTCTATTCATCATCCTAGGAAAAGTTTTACCTTTCTAAGACAAGCCCATAAATATATTATGTGGTGTGGCTTTTGTTTTTGCTTATTTGTTTCCAAAATCTGGGTTTAGGATATAAAAGGAAGCTTGAAAAGTTAGATATTAAAAAAGTGTTTTTCCATGAAAAAGTCCTAAAATATTTTTCGCTAAAGAAAAAGTTGGCTAGAACTTTATTCATCGATTTCACAGTGAAGTTAGCACACTTTAGAACGCTTACAAATCACTAGCGAGTGTTTGGACAAATTAATATGACTAATGGTGTTTTTTTTTGTCCATGGACCAATGATTTCAAAGATATTCAAGAGAACAATTGCGCAGTTAACGATATGATAAGGCCCGAACTCGTGCTTACCCTTTTCTGAAAGCTTTTTCCAACAAAAGTTCTTAAAATGATAAGTTGAGGATTTCACGGTTCTTACATAAAAAAAGGCATCCGGTCAATCAGTGAGGGATTCGAAGACTGGCCTATTTGCATCGCTGCGAGATTTTAGCGAGTGCTTATTTTTTAAGGTTTGAAAACTAGAGTTATAAGGATATATGGGAAGAGGTAGACCAAAGAAAAGATGGATAGATTGTGTGAAAGACGACATGAGTAAGAAAGGAGTGAATACTGATATGACGGCTGATAGAGGGGAGGGGAAGAGAAAAACATATTCTGCCGACCCCACATGAAGTGGGATAAGGGCAGGGAGATGAGATGGTCTGAAAACTAGCGCCAATGCATATTATCACAATATGTAGCGGCAATAAGCTGAGACCATGCCATATAAAAAGAATATTATGTACCTTTCAAGTTTCATGCTTCTAGGACTTATGGTAGGCTGTGTGTTGATTGTCATTCAGCCAGTAACGTAAGAGATTGATGTATATATATAGAATATTAGCTGTTAAATTTAATGACGCACTCATAACGAGGTAACAATGCCCTCGCCTCGTAAACAATAATATATTAGACGTTACATCAGACGTGACACAAATTGCAAAGTTTCAGACAGTACGGTGGCATGTCACAACGACATGTGATAGTAACTTATGGGAACGCTATACTCTCAAGCAGTCCCAAGTATTATAGCTTTGACTTTCACTTGTGATCGTGATCCACGGGATTTTACCCAACTGTTATGGATAGTAATGTTTTTTTTATACAACTGAAGTGGCAGTACCGGTGGAGATACCGTAGACTATGAGCGCTTGCAATACTAGAGGCATCACGTACGCATTGCCGATCCCGAAACCCCTCCCCCCTAAAGAGCTCTGGCAACCTTACTCACCACAGGAACACAACACTATTTGAAACAAATAATGTTATTTGGCTGCGATCTTCTGTAAGACGGAGGTACCTCTCCAGACGGGTTGCTCCAATATAGAACGAGAAAATGTCTGTGCCCTACCTCCTCCGAAGTTTTGTATGGACAGAATGAGTGGCCGTAGTAGTGCAAAAGGAGCCTCTAAGAGGCGCACTTCACTCCTTTCACTACACTGATTCATTCGCCGACGGTCATAGGCTCTTTTCGGGGCCACCATACCACAACCTGGTTAGTGACCTAATACAGGATCACCAAGAAAGAATCAGTGATATGATAAGAAAGCAAGCTGAAATAAATTGCCTTGTGGTTATCGACGTATTTCGTTTAATTATTAGTTGTAAAGATAACAAAAAGATCTAAATCTTATATTTTATTTACCCATTACACATACATTTTATTTACCATCTGCCTTAGCCAGTGAGATTCATATAACGTGTGTGACGTATATGACGTATTAAGTGGCTTGCTGGACGCGTTAGTGTTAACTGTAAGTGCAGCAAGCAATTGAACTTAAATAAATAAATAAGTCAGTGACCAGGTTGAGGTATGGTGGGCCTGAAAAGGGCATATGACCGTCGGCGTCGGTGAAAGAATAAGTGCAGTGAAAGGATTAAATTGCGCCTCTAAGACATAGATTCACAAACTTGGCACACAATACACATCACAATAAAAGCAAGACACAGAGAGCGAAAATATGAAACAAAGACAGAGAGGTAACACACAAAAACTTATTAAAAAGAACACGTGAAATTTTATTGTGCGCCACAGCAGAAAAAAGGTCTCGGCTCAGCATAAATGCCTTACCACTGAGGAGTAGTTAGGCGCTGGTATTCTGCCGAAACCGTGATTTATAGTCACTTGACCTTGTGAGACTACTTCAAATTTGTGGAGTGTTCAAAAATAAATATTAGTGGATAATATATATTGTTATTATAAAAACATGATATGACTTATACATAGGTACATTATTATTAAATATTTTAAGACGGATTAATATTATGTAACATAGAACTTAGAGGCTTCTTTCGTGCACAATATACTTCAAATAAAATAAATCGAAGTTGCGGGCCTGCCACTAGATAATAAGGTGGTAAGTACCGTAGGATTTGCAGGTACCTACCTCGGATTTAGTTCTATTGTGTTCTTCTATTGAGTGATTTACGAGACAATCAAAATAATAGCGAGAATCACGGGAAATGGTCGTACAATTTATTTTATAAGTTTAGCTTTTGCCGGTGGATTTGATTGCGCTGGGCCGGTGTACGTTCTTTTCAGTTCTTGTATTTTTATTACCAATTCCTTTCAAGTCGTTTTCAACTTTAGGCGATCTTGGCGACAGAAATGTAATGTTTTTATACATTAGGTTACTCTATTCACCTACCTCGACCAATTATGGAGCAAGTGGTTGTGATAACTCAATTATTTATGGGTTAGATAGGGGGCCGAATTGAGACGGCCCGTATTTTGAAACTGTACTCAAACTATGTAGAGATTGATGCATATATTTTTTTGGGTTTAAAGAAAAATTTACAGAGATTAGTCAGATAATGTCTTAAAGAAATCGTCCGTCAAATTAAACTGGAGCTCAGCAGAAAACCAGCGCTACGGCATTAGCTGTAGCATTATGCTGAGCTGAGTTCCTTTTCGCCACCACGCACTGAACAATTTATTTACTATTATTATTATTGATTTTTTAATTTTTTTTTCTCTAAATGTCTTTTTTGTATTTGTTTAGTTTAGAAGTGTTTTTTGTTAGCTCTGTAAGTTTATTTTTGTTTGTTTTTGGTGGTGGCTGAATAAATGATTTCTATATATCTATCTATCTAAATATTATGAACCTAATAAGAAACATCGCATCATGTCTCTGCGACTGCCAAGGACCGGCGCGGCCGGCAGCCGGCACCCGATCGGTCATGCAGGACAGTGTGAAAGCAGATTTAATTTTTAAACATTTTCTACATTTTCTTCCGCTTTATGGTGTCGTAAGACGCATGTCGTCCTGTCATGTTGTGTGTTTGTGGACTAAATAAAGGGTCGTTAGTTCATCTCTCATGTGTGCTACAAAACTCAATTAGATCGTCCCTGTGACTTTCTTTCATAGCCCTATAAATTCCTATTAGTTCCAATTAAATAAGTCGGGCTGTAGTGAAGGTTTATATGAGGCCGAAATCGGAGCCGAAGTCCGAGAAATTAGTACCTTACTGAAATAATTTCATCAGACCTCATTGCAATCATAGAAAATGCTAAATGGCCTCAAAAAAGAGCGTAGAAGTTATTATACAAGTTGTTACAAAAAGCATTATGATTGCATTTAAGTGTATCTATAAGGAAGGTGGAATAGTTTCATTCAGTGTACCGGTAATTCTATGTCATTTTTACTTCGCCCTTTTTATATTTCGGTAGAGTCTTGACGTATAAATTTTGTATAAATATGGAAGAATCCGTATTTGGCCGAGGTGGCCCCGGCTGAAGAATAGGCTCATCCATATCTCCTACCCGTGGATGTCGTAAGAGGCGACTAAGGGAAAAATGCTAGGGGATGGGCAGCAGTGTCCCCATTTTCTCAAAGATATATATATATATATATATATGCGCTCGCCAACCCGCGTGCCCAGATTGGTGAGTATGGGACTCTCTGGAAATCTGTTGGGGCCGATGTTCAGCAGTAGACTTCAAACGGCTGGAATCATCATTCCAGCCGAAAGAATCGTCGGGAATTACCCGTGAAGAAAAAAATGCTGCGATGCGCTCTAAATTAAGACGTAACCCCAGAGGCCCTATTTTGAGATATCTCAGAATAGGGCTTATCATGCCTCATTAAATGACCGAAAAATTCGGCAAAGCCCGCTGAAGCCGAACAGGGTTACTAAACAGCAGTGGCTTGAGGTCAAACAAGAAAGTGCCCTCAGGCTACAGAAGGGGCACTTTGTTAGGTAAATACACTTTGATGTTTAATTAATTATTATTTGATAGACATTTCGGGGCGTAATGTTTCTGGCATTTGCGGTTCCTGGGATAGGTAACTATGATTATTAGGAACTAGCGACTGCCCACGGCTTCGCTCGCACGGTATCAGAACAAATAGTAGCTTTGGGCTTTAGCTATCTCCATACCAATCAATTTCAGAATTATCAAAATAATAAATTATTCAATATAGGTACAGTCACCTGCACTAAAATGTACATATTCCATAATTTTCAAAATTCGAATTCGAAACAACAATTCTAAAAGTGCAGTTAAGACTCAAAAATGTTGTAGTCATCAAATTGTGGCATTTTCAACTTCACTGTAAACCTACCATCTTCATCTGTATTTTGAAAAAATCATTTTGAAAATTATGAATATGTATAAGTGCAGGTGACTTTACCCACGTGTTTTAAAACTGATAAATTATGTTAAACTAGTATCCGCCCGCGGCTTGGCTCGCTTAGAACCTACATAAAAAAGTAGCTTATATGCTATTCTAGGTAAAGAACTCATTATATTCCAAGTTTCAACGAAATCCGTTGAGCCATTACGGCGTGATTGAATAATAAACATCCAAACATCCACACAAACTTTCGCATTTATAATACTAGCTCCACCCGCGGCTTCGCTCACGTGGTACAAAAGTGGCCTATATGCTATTTTATGTAAATAACTTAATCTATTCCAAGTTTCAAGGAAATATGTTGAGCCGTTACGAGGTGATTAAACAACAAACATCCAAAAATCCTCACAAACTTTCGCATTTATAATAATTAGTAGGATACCTAATAGAAATGTGCGTAGATGAGGTGATGTCATTTGACGCAATTCTATTGGTTGGTTTAACATAATCATTATATCCGCTCATATTTGGTGGATATTGGGCAATAAGGAACAAGGGCTCTGCCGGAAACAACAAGGTTATTTTACTTATGAAGCGATGAAAAAGGGCGTGAGAAATAAATTACGATAATAAACTTATAATGAATCAGTTGAATCACAACTAGTTGAATAACTTTAAACATAAATCAATTTAACCTTGATTTTCATTTGTGTTAAGTATTTATATTTGTAGGGCCTTTGGTGGTATGTCTGTTTTTAGCTATTAATACTACCACTAGCTATATCCGCGCGGTTTCACTCACGCCGTAACGGCTTAACCGGTTCGATGAAACTTAGAACAGATATACCTAGTTCTTTACCTAGAATAGCATAAAGGCTACTTTTTATCTTAGTACCATACGAGGGAAGACTCATGCGCAAGCTTGTAGATTATATTTTGTGCCTATTTGCTGTTTTTATACAATTTTGTTGACCCCGGATACGTTTTTCTCGTTAACTCTAAGTACAATGTAGGTACAATCACCGACAAGAAAAATTATCACTAAAACCAATTCTTAGAAGATAATAAGCTATGCTACTTTTTTGAAATTGGAAATTTGAACATTTGAAACGGATTTTTTTATAAACACACCAAATGTTTTATTAAACAGCTTTGAAAACTATTATGTTACAACATCAACATAGCAGAACTACGGTTACTATTAACCATAGATAATTCCTTTTGTCGAACTTCCGGCCTTCACATAATTTATTATAATGTCGTCAGAACAACATGTACTCATGACTGTACGAACAGATATTCACAAATTCAAACCTATCGGATATCGGGAACCATGATTGGTTTGAATCACACACTTCTATTAAAAGACAAGGCAATTTATATGAACGTTTGTATAAACTTTTTCTGTTTTGTATTATACTTTTGACAGTGATTGTACTTAGGTCAGAGAGGTATACTAGTAATAGAACCCACCGAGTTTTTTCTCATAATTTATACATTAAATTACTCATAATGTATGAATCATCTTATAGATTTTAAGTGGCTGTGTGTGAATGTCAAATTTATTATACAAATGTTGGTAAATGTGTTTGTATACCTACTTTTGACTGGTTTTACCAATTTTGTAAAAATGTACTCTAAATTATGGAATTATTTTCTTCTCTAGACGGGCTCTAGATACGCGAATTATTAAAAACATGACCTATTTTCAAATGTAGTGATTTTTTTGCATACCTAGTATTAAAAAATCGATAGAACCGACAACATTGGGGAGAAAATTGGAAAATTGGAAGTGTGTTACTAATTTAGTCGACATTAAATCCATCTTTAGAATAGAAATTGCTTGAAAACAAAGCAGATTTTGAATTTCTATTTCATGTCATCAAGAAACGTATATGCAAAGATAAGTATTTTATTACCATCCGTGACATCATTAAACGAACGTCAAGTGTCAATTTAAAGAAAATCGACTGAGAATATTGACTTTTATTTTATCACAGAAGCTGAAAAGCTAAACTTAGGTAGATATATTATATTACTTTCGTTCTGCCCCAAATCGAATCCTTTAACTTATAGGTTAACATTGTCATTGGTGCGCAACGAGGAATAAACTGAATGAAGCGCACCAAGGAAGTACTTTGGTGCGCTTCTTCTGGGTGCGCTACAAGGAATACCTCACACGTTTCAGTTGTATCCAGGGACTGAAAGCGGTAGAGGTTATAGGTACTGGTACCGTTAAAACATTTCGGTACCATTATGCTATACCGGTACCGTTATTTCATACCGGTAGATTTCGGTACCGTAATTTAGAGCCGCGGCTAGTTCGCTAGGACAGTCGCGCCGCGGTGGCGGGGTGGCGGCGTTTCATCAAAGAAAAACCTTTATTTATTTCGGTTATAGGTACCGGTAGTGAAATAAACCGAAAAGAACTTCGAAACCAGATATTCCGGTACCGTTATATTTATCGGTAGAGATATATTCGGGTAACCGGAATTTATCGGTATGACGTCATATCGTTATTTAAAGGTACCTTTATATTCCGGTTATTCAGTCCCTGTTTGTATCCAATACTCTTAGTAAGTAACAAAAACGTTTCCGATCCATTACGAACGTATTTGTAATTCATTAAAACTATAAAAAAGTTAATATCCATATCAAATAAATCGAGAGTTATTTTTTACTAGGGACTGCCCGCGGCCTTCGCTTGTCATACACCGGCTATTTTATCTATATCCATGCAAAAAAAAAAAAACCGCTATTCCATTGCTGTGTCAAAGAAGGACAATCAAATAAATGGACACACTTAAGGCTAAGAAGAGATTATGTTTATTTAATTTTGAAATCGCCCGCATCTTCTCTCGCGTGGTACCTAAATAAAAAATAGCCTATATGCTATTCTAGGTAAAGATGTATATTCTGTAAATATCTACAATATATCTGTATCAAGCCGTGGTGGCTGAAGAATAGGCCCCTCTATATCTACCTGAACGGAAGACCAGCGCGGGTTGTTATCAACCCGCTTCATGCTGAGTTAGGGACCATTTTGCAGCAACATGTATCTGTGATTGTTTAATGTTTATGTTATTATTATTCTTTTATTGTTTTTGTCTTTTATCTTTTAGTATTCTTTTAAATAATATATATACCTGTTATAATTTAAGTTGTTGCAAATAAAATCATATTCTATTCTATTCTATTCTACCTATGCGCGGATGTCGTAAGAGGCGACTAAGGGAAGAAATCTCCCCTAGATTTCTTCCGGGCAGCAGCGTCCCTCATTTTAACAACGATAGCTTTAACTGCGCTCGCCAACCCGCATGCCCAGCGTGGTGAGTATGGGCAAATCCCCCCACATGATAAGGAATTTGCTCTGTCTGTGGGGGAGGCCATGTTCAGCAGTGGATGTCGTACGGCTGAAATGATGATGATGATGATCTGTATATTCCAAGTTTCAACGAAATCAGTTGAGCCATCACGGCGTGATTGAACAACAAACATCCTCACAAACTTTCGCATTTATAATATTAGTAGGATTGTGTAGGAAATTTACCTAGTCAAGCAGAATTTATTCAAAGTTTTGGCATGGTGTGGAATCATTAACCACTACACCAGTATTTGGTTATTCACCTGAGCGCACGTGAGAATCAGCTGGAGATACTACAAGAAATGAATATTTTTTTTAGAAATAATTAAATTAGGTACCTACATTATGTAGGCGGAAGAAAAAAAATCCCATACGACCTCGGTGGCGCAGCGAGCGATTGCCCGTCTGAGACGGAAGGGTTGCGGGTTCGATTCCTGCGCGTGACAAATGTTTGCATGACCTGCAAATATTTTTTTCGGGTCTGGGTGTTGTGGTACCATGGTACTCGTAGTTTCATGGTACGACACAGGGAATCCACGAGTGGGGTCAGGACTATATAATATGTGACTGTTGGGTGTTATTTATTTATTAATACTCCTTTAAATCAAATGGGCTTTCTTTAATACTGTTTACCTTAAAATCAATAGAAATATCGTGAAACATTTTGACGTTCTTAGTATGTATTTACGACAAGTGGCGTAACGATTCGTTGATGTAAGAAAATTTCGCTTAATACCATTTACTTTGACCAGAACAAGTTAGCTACTTACCCAAAAGAAAATCGCTTATACTTCAAAAGTAACTCGAAGCAGTTCCTGTTAGCTAAGCCCGTCTTCACAGGAAATGTATCGAATAAATCAAAAATAAGCCTGTGTAATATTACAAAGGTTGACCTGCCATGACCTTTTACCGAAAAGTGGTTAGGCGGTGACCCAGATCAAATATTACCAGCTAGGTCACTACACACACAACTGTTAGCCTGCATTACGACGTCCACTGCTAAACATAGGCCTACCCCATGGATTTCTAGAGCGTACAACCTTTACTGGGTCGTCTTCCCATCTAGTGCGGGGCCGTCCTACGTTACGAAGGAAAGCATCGCATGGAAACCGGTATATCCTAAAACGTAAAAATTAGAAGACATGTATTGTGACATGAGCACGAAAGAACCTCAAGAGGCGTACTTTAATCTTTTTACTATACTGATTCTTTCACCGTGGGTCATAAGCCCTTTTTAGAGCCACCATATCTCAACCAGGTCACTGACCTAAAACAGGATGACCAAGAAAGAATCAGTGACATGAAAAGCAAGCAAGCACGCTGCGCTTTCCGGTACGTGGTCTCTAAGATTTCTGCTAAGATTTCTGCCCCAACGGCCGTTGCTGCTTCGACCTTTATAACCCGCCCACTGCCACTGCAGTTTGCTAATCCTCTGCGCTATGTCGGTGACTTTAGCTTGTCTATGGATCTCCTCATTTCTGATTCGGTCTCGTAGAGAAACAATAAGCATATCCCAAGCATATCTCAAGCATAGCTGTTAGCCTAGCTGTCATAATATACTGATGGCCGTTTCTATTACCACCATTCAAGCTTTCAAAAAATCTTAGACCCGTATTTTTTACCTGACTGCCGAGAAGAAAGGAGGGTTGTGTTTTTTGCAGTATATATTTTATCCCTCCCAAAAACGGACATCAGACGACAATTTCTTTTGAGGAGGTTTCTTTGGAGGAGGTAGGGCACAGCGAGATTTTCTCACTCTTAATTGGAGCAGCCCGCCTGGCGAGGTACCTCCGCCTTACAGAAGATCGCAGCCAAATAACATTATTTGTTTCAAATAGTGTTGTGTTCCTGCGGTGAGTAAGGTTGCCAGAGCTCTTTTGGGGGGGCGGAGCAGGCAACGCATTATCAATGCTCCAGGTGTTGCTGATGTCAATACGCGACGGTAACCTCTTACCATCAGGAGGGCCGTATGCCTATTTGCCTCCGTATAACATAAAAAAAAACAATTGCTCTCAAATGAGACTTAACTTCCCGTACGTACGACTACCCGGTCACAGATAACATAATACTATTATACTCCCTGGTATTATTGGTTGATAACCTTTTTTATGTTAAAATTGATTCTTTTGTGCCATATCGTACCGGCTTTAAATAGGTTTGGACTAGCTGATGCTTAAGTTCTAAGCCCAAATGCAATTATTTATTTTCTAATATCCGACTAAAAAAGCTATCGCTTTATTTTAAACGCTATTTTTATCTGGACGACTGTTATTGGCTTTCCAGCCTTTTGTGTAAACGATGATCAATGTGTTAGTTAACTCGATTTTGGAGCCATTGTGTAGAATACGAGCTTCACAATATGTATACTATTTCGAAAGGGGCTTATTGTACACCCAATTACCTAGCTATAAAGTTTGTTCGACTTTTGGGAACTCATTGAAAAAACAATATGCAAACATTTGCTTTTTTGGGGTCAAAGCCGGTCAAACGCAATTTTTAAGCTGTTTTAACTAATTATTAAACTTATCGTAAGTTTAATAATTAGTTATTATACAAAATACAGCTGATTTGAAAAAAATCAATAAAAAGTGAAAAAATAATGTTTTATGTTTCTTTCCCTATTGTTTTTTCTTTTTTTGATAGCATTAGTCTCTTTCAGGATAGTATACTTAGTTTACTGCGGAACCTGAATCTGAAAACTTAACCATAAACCTCTGGAACTTCATGCTTCCTGAAATTACAAGGAAAGTTCCATGACCTTGCAACTTAGGTAATAATAACATAGAAAAAGGACGTGGAAGATTCCCGTTGCGGAAAAACCCTATACTATGTCACCAATTTATTATGCCGAGTTCCTACAAACATTGAGCGATATATCTTGTTAAATTTATACCATGAAAAACATAAATCTGAAAATGGGAGCTAAAATCATTAAGAATGTGCGAGGTTGTGGAATTCACCGACAAAAAAAATTGAGATCTACCTATTCTTTATGGGTGCCAAGTTCTGCCAAGCTCTAGGTTTGACTCAGCTAGTATACGAGAACAGTCATTAATTACAACTGTACAAATTTATTCGGGCAACGGGCTATGGAGAGAGCTATGCTCAGAGTCACTGTGTATAATGAATCTGTATCAAAACGAATGTCACCGACTTAGTTCTCAGAGTTATCAAGTTGAGGTGGTGTGGGTACTGGGCAGGGCTATAGCTCGTAGAACCCACCGACCGACAGTGGACTTCAACAGGCTGATAATGAAGATGGTGTATTCAAGGTATTGGATATAAACTTTTCATGCGTATTCGATACCAAAACAATCTTCGTAATACAGAATCGATAACCAATAGAATTATGTATACAAAACACTTCGAAAACTTGGTGCGGTCGCAGAACTATCCCAGCTGAGTAGAAATAAGCCAGCTATAGAATGGAAGGTATGATCATTAACGAATTTAATAAATGCGTTATAATTAATTTCAACGTCCATCATTTTAACAACGATAGCTCTAACTGCGCTCGCCAACCCAGCCCAGCGTGTTTAGTATGGGCAAATCCCCCCACATGATAAGGAATTTGCTCTGTCTGTGGGGGAGGCCATGTTCAGCAGTGGCCGTCGAACGGCTGAAATGATGATGATGATGAATTAATTTCAATGCAAATCTTTAAACTAGCTCTGACCCAGCGTCCTAGTGAGAGGAAATATTAAATCTACTATTCGGGGGACTTCCACAGGTCGATGATGATGATGATACATCGACTCTTCACCGAACTTTTGAATAACAGGGCAAAGTATACTCTTTACGTACGTTATATGCTATACGTTAACAGTTTTGCCAAAATGAGGTCAACTAGTATGGTTCATCAACATTTTAACATCTGTCCATATTGACAATGAAAGCTACTATTTGACCATGTTTTCATATTAGCTTCACATTATAACCATATTTACAGTGAGCTTTCATAATTGTGTGTACACTGAACTTAGAGTTTACAAACAAAAGTGCCAAACAACATCTATTATTCGATTATCGTAAGCTACAACTCTATATTGATATCGATGAACGCTGTCGAATAAATTGAATAGGTTTGTTGCAACCACAGCTATTAAAAGTTCGGGCAACCGTAGAATTGATCGCTCTGCGAACGTTGAAGATTTAATAAATTATGCAATTTATTAAATCGAGGGCTAACTTCTCAACGCCATTTGGTTTATTTTCTAAAATGGACTAGCTACAAATATCTAGATAAAAATAAATTGGACTGGCGCGTGTTGGACCAAGCACAGGCTCGGCTTAGTTAGGTGCAATCTTCTTAATCGACACACAACGCTATTTAATTGTGATTGCAAGAATGCTTTACCTATTTAGTTCATTTAGTTCGCCTCATCTATTTTACCAAGAAATATAATTAAAAAAACAAACAACCCCCTTGGGCCCAGGGGCGTGGCTCCTGTTCGATGTTTTATCTAGGAGGCTGGTTGATGAGACCAGAGACCGAAGGGCTGGTGCGTACCTCGGACAAAGGATCAGTATAGCGATCCAACGAGGTAACGTCGCCAGCCTTTTGGGCACGCTGCCTGTGGTTGGTGATCTGAATTCTGTTTTCTACTTGTAGTCGTAGTCGTAGAAAACAGAGTTCATTCCTAGTATAATATTATTTTAGCTTAATTTTCAATTGTTATTATTATTATTTTTCTATTATTAATTGTGTTTCAAGAAAATAAAGAATCCTTTTAGTACCTATCCAAAGATATTATTTAAATTTGTATCCTTAAATAGGCTGCTGAACTAGTTATAAACTGTATTTCAATAGCCAGCGTCTTCTCCTAGCTAATTTTTATTGTTATTCATTTGTATTTTCATTATTAATTATCAAGTTAAGAGAATCCCACTAATATTAGATGCGCTAATTTCTTAACATGTGAAGATACGAGTATGTGAGGATATCAAGATGTTTATTACTCTTTACGCTGTGACTTCTGAATGAAATGGAATAATATTTGGCATTTTTAATAGCCTCAAATAACATATAGGCTACTTTTTATACGGCTACCACGCAAACGAAACCGTTTCAAGCCGAGCCGAGCCGAGAAATCGAGCCGTACTTTATTTATAAATCAAATAGTGAGTGTTTTAATAACAAAAATGGCAAGCAATTAAATCAATTTAACGCAATTTAACTACATACGTTCATTAAGCCGTGATCAAACGGCGTGCTATATATTATCTAAAATATGTTTTAAATTTATTTAAAAATTACCTACCCTTATATCTAGCAGGGCCTTATAACATCTATTTTAGATGATTTATACAGGTGTCTAATGGAACGTTTACTCACTTACAGGACGCTGTAGTGCCCGGGACATGTTTTTAGATGGAGTAGGCTTACCCAGCACCTGTACCATCCTCTCAGCCTAGTCGGCCTTATCCACAGGAAAGACTGAGTCAATACGTGTGGAGCTGACTAAGCCGCGGGTTTCATCACGATGTTTTCCTTCACCGTTATGAGCACGCATATCTACTAATGAATTAATCGGCCGTAGCAGCCATTTCTGTAAGACTGCTAAAAAAGTTGGTTCCCTTGCCGCCCCTAAAATCTGCCACTCTAGGCTCAAGCCTATTCCGGAATGTTTACATCTTGGAGCAGGCGACTGTACAAGATAAACGTACCGAATACCGATACACACTTTGACTATCTGCTCACGTCCAATGTTATGATTCGGCAACGTTTACACACCAATACCTCGGCTTTATTGGATTAACAGATTAACTTATCTGTAGGTGCTTATCAACTACCTACACGTTTCCTTTCTATTTATCTACGCTATATAATAATATCCGCTACCAAAATCATTCATTAGAAAGATACGATACTGTAATATATTTTTTATTAATAGGCACGGATGATTGTAGACGAATCATGATTTTATACTATTTTTGAATCTAAATTGTTGCATAAATTATTTTTGTAAGTTAGTTTTAATGGCCTTATTTTGCAAGCAATAGATAATAATAGAAGATAAAGTGAATTTTTCATTAAAAAAAATTCTACTATAAAAGATCTTGATGACAATATATTTAGGACTAAATTGAAACAATTATTAATTAAGAAATTTTATTACAGTATTTACGATTTCATAACAGATAAATTTTGACATCTTATGTTACATTGCGCCTGTTACTATTATTTATTACTTTAAATTGTTTTTGACATTTTTTAAAATTAAATAATAATAGGCTATAGTTAAACTTACTCTAACACATTTGCATGCTAATGTTGGTAAAACATGATTGAATCTAAATATTTTTAACATCTACACCTACATTGTGTTTAAGCAACAATCTTTATCTTTATGCCTATATCAGCTGTTTTATGATCAAATAAGTTCAAACTCGATTATTCAGTGGTTTTAGATATCAATCTTGATGTCGAACTTCGCGTTACTTTAACAATTAGCAATAAAGACGATGAAAAGATCAAAACCAGCTTATATATATGAGAAAAATTTCATCCAGATCCGTTCAGCTGTTCTGGCGTGATTGAGTAACAAACATCCATCCAAACTATCGCATTTATTCTATCCTACTAATATTATAAACGCGAAAGTTTGTAAGTATGGATGGATGGATGTTTGTTACACTTTCACTTAAAAACTTCTGAATGGATTTTAATGAAACTTCACAATAATATAGCCTATACAACAGAATAACACATAAGCTACAATTTATAAAGATATTGTGTGAATTGACAAAAATATGACTAATAGCTACTCGAAATACTAATCCTGCGCAGACAAAGTCGCGGGCATCAGCTAGTTATACATAGTATAAAGTAAGATAGATCATGGCTGAGTAGCACGTAAATTAAATAATCGAGATTATCGAAAATTTCATCTTTTTTTTGTCATAATGGATTAAGATGGAAAAAGACCCATAAGATATTAAAGATAATATTAGTTAACAAAGTTGCTAATCCAGAAATTTTCGGCTCGAATAAGTTAGAAACTAAAATAAACCAGAAACTCTGAAGTTAAACAATTACGTTGGGATTCTAATTTCTTCAGCTAAAGCGATATTCTTACTGTATGTACTGACACAACACTTTAAAACTACATCTAGCAAGCTGGCATTTAGAAGATTAATAATTAGCTAATCACAGATTAGAACATCAGATTCTTTTGATTTTATGAGCTTTAAATCTCAATTCTTAATGTCATGAATAGAATCGGACGCTTTTTTTAACCGACTTCCAAAAGGAGGAGGTTCTCATCGGCTGTATGTTTTTTTTGTATCTTTCTCGATATCTCCGCCAATAGTAACTCAATTTTGATTATTCTTTCGCTGGTGTATTGAGTATGATCCCAGGGTGGTCCCATTTTAATTAAATTACTGAGGGATTACTACTAATTGTCCCGTAAAACTTAAAAAACGTCATCATCTCTTGAAATCACGACTTGCCGAAATTTTTTTGTTGTCGTCGTTGGTATGGTATGGTAATCCCCGCGACTTCGTTCGGTTGCTGCTATTTTTACATAAACTTTAAACTTAGGGGTTGTGTGTCGGGAATTATTTTCTGTGCACCCATACGTTACGCTACCCTGCAAATTTCATACTTTTAGGATTTTGGTTAGGCTCTGCGTTGATTTTCAAAGAGAATAAAACCACTACGTTTGATTGACAGTCAGTCAGTCAGTACCGTACTTATTATTGATGATGATTATTTTGATTATTGAATGGATGTCATACTTACTTTTGATTCGAAAGTGTAGGTGGCTAGTGTCATCTTCAGTAGGTAAGCAAAACGCAAAGAGGTTGATAACAAAACAAAGAGGTTGATATTAATATTGTAAATATTGAGGAATTTGAAGTTGGTTTTTAGTTTTTGTAAAAAATATCTTATGGGTGTATAATCTCATATATGCAGTCACAATGACAGTTATTCACGCCATGACGCACGTTGATGAGCTCGTTTTTTACTACTAATGCGGCAAACTTACGACCTTACCTTACCAGTCGGACAGTGGTTCCCGTAGCCGTAGCCCTAACGCTTGCAATACCAGAGGCATCACGCACGCGTTGCCGACCCCGAACCCCACCCTATAAGAGCTCTGGCAACCTTACTCACAGCAGGAACACAACACTATTTTAAACAAATAATGTTATGGTAAAGCCTGTACCTTCCAGTCCGGCTACTCTAATTTAGAGCAAAAAATTTGGCCGTACACTACATCCTCCTAAAAAATGCGATAACGGACCATCATAATTCATACCAAATTCCTTTATGCAAAGCCAGTTTTTTTATACGTAGAGATTGTCCGGCGTTACGGTTTATCTATCCTTATCTGTAATTTTGGAAATCATGTGATAGATATACTAAATGTAAACCATCGTGTCATTTTAGAATTCACCTGAGATTTTATAAATAACCTGTTCTAGTTTTTCAGCCACATTAATGAGGCACAGCGGTTAAAATTAGACTACTTATGATTACACAGCGAATTAACAAAATTTATAATTCTATGTCCACACTCCTAAGACCCTTGTAAGGCCTGGTAACTTAGTGGGTCATATTAGGCGCTAGTCCTTAGTCGTGTCTTTTGGATGAGGGTCGTTATCCATTAGGGATTAAGGAGATTATTTGGTAAGGCTTTTAGTAGGAAATGCACTAATGTGATTCTGTCCTGGCATTCTGAGCCGGCAGTATATATATATATATATATACAGTATATAAATGTACAGATAAATCACTTAGAGCCCTCCTCAGTACAGATATTTCTTTTGAATTATGTTGGATGCAAAGACAATGGATATTCACTGGATAAACATTACTATTATTATTATTATTTTTTATACGACTGAGGTGGCAAACGAACATACGGACCACCTGTTGGTAAGCGGTTACCGTAGCCTATGAGCGATTAGAATACCAGAGGAATCACGCACGCGTTGCCGACAACGAACCCCCCCAACCCGAAAGAGCTCTGGTAACCTTACTCATCGCAGGAACACAACACTATTTGAAACAAATAATGATTATAATAATAATTGAGATCTGTTTATTTGTTTAGGCGGTGACGTAAGTTGTCAGTCTTAAAGATTAATGGTTCCAATTCGTGTAAAATAGTGCTGACACGCTTGTATTTTAATAGCATTAAGAGTTTTTTGGAGGAGGTAAGGCACAGCGAGATTTTATCGCTATAAATTGGAGCAGCCGCCTACCTCTGCCTTACAGAAGATCGCAGCCAAATAACATTATTTGTTTCAAATAGTGTTCTGTTCCTGCGGTGAGTAAGGTTGCCAGAGCTCTTTAGGGGGAGAGGGGTTCGGCAGCAACGCATTAGCAATGCTCCAGGTGTTGCTGATGTCAATAGGTGTAGGTAACCACTTACCATTAGAAGGGCCTTAAGCCTGTTTGCCTCCGTATAACATAAAAAAAAAAAAACTTCACGGTAAGGCCCAGGCCCCATTCTACCCGTTGCGCGTATCCGCACTTCAGCCATGATCCTCTCAGAGTTTCAGACGAACCACATTTTTTTATTCAAGGATTGGGCAATTCTGCTTGAATTCTGTACCTTCCTGAATATTTTACACCGACCCTTTACTTCTCAGGAGGATTCAACCAACGGATGAATTCGTAAAGTCATTTATTTTTAGCGACGAAAGTATAGAGGCCGTTATGCGTTTATCGTTTATCTGCGGTTGGCTAGTGTTAGGGATACCGGGGAAAAAACTAAAGATCCTAACGGGATTTCAGGAATCTTCTTTATAGATATTAGGAAACGTTTAAAACTTGAAACTGCAGAATACATTCACTGCAGAATATATTATTCTCAAGCTAAATCCGTGTTCAAACCCTATGCGATATGTCACCAGAATTGACTATTAAAATATAAAAAGAACACAACTCTTAGCCTTGTTCAAACGGCGTGCTGTAATCCAAAAGTATGTTTATTATTTATTTTAATAATTATCCTTACATCTAGGATTAAAATCAATTTTAAGTTTGATATTTGAGGGAGTGCGATATAGTTCAAAGATATTGCAGGCTCTTAAAAGTCAATCGTCCCAATATTATCATGTAATTCCAAAGAGGGACGATTCTTCCTACAAACATGGACAACATTATGACCAAGAAATGTTACTTGGTTTTTTTTTAATTCTAAAATCATTCCACATACATACTTATATTGAAGTACCTAGGTACTTGTTCAAATACTTTGGTAGCTAGTCATGTACCTGTTTTATGTTCATAGAATTATAGCATAACTACTTGTAATTTTCCCAAAACATTCATAAGTGTCATTGAATAAATTTCGCTCTCCTTCGTATGTAGAAGAAGTTTATGGAGATAGGTTAAACTAATTTTCGTACATAATTTAAGTAAGTGGGTACGTATCTTTATTACAATAATTATCTGTGTCGCTCAGGTAGCAAGGCCACAGAGGAGGAAACAGACGACCACACAGATCTAAATCGACGGATGTACCGTTATGAAATCACCTGTCTGACATTGAATATACCATTGGCCGTATCACTGGGTTCAAAGTCACATCTAATTGATTAACATGTTTACTGGTAGTTTATTGTGCTGTATATATATTTGCAAAACGTGAAGTTGTCAGTCAGTTAGGATAAAATACGAGGGATAAACACTTATTTGTGTTGAATAAATTTTAAAATCATTAAACTTTTATCTAAATAATGGCTCTATTTTCAATGATTATTTACGTTTTAATCCGCCTGTAGGTATCTAGTTGTACCTACTTATTACATCTATTCTACAAGTAGATGAATTATACAGATAATTTATCTGTGTAGATCATTATAACAATTAGCAAATTCAAAAACATAATTGAGCGAAAACACTGTAGAAAATCTTATTGTACAAAATATCCGACT
This sequence comes from Anticlea derivata, assembly GCA_947579855.1. NCBI lineage: Eukaryota > Metazoa > Arthropoda > Insecta > Lepidoptera > Geometridae > Anticlea > Anticlea derivata. The sequence goes on along the minus strand of OX388279.1, from coordinate 4,671,695 downwards.
ATTTAGACGATAAAAATGCTTGGGATTGAAAAATAATCCATGCTATTTCAATTAATAAATCAATATCGAAGTTTGAAGTGGTAGGAACGAGTACATAGGCTTCATAACAAAAACTTTTTACACTAATCTTTACTTTTGAAAATGTTGTTACAGCAAGTCTTAGATATCATAATTTTATGAGATCAGCACGTTTTACTATAACTAGCATGCAAATGTTGTTTTACGAAATTAGAATAATACCTATACCTATAATTTCCACGGGTTAGGTACCTAGGTATTTATTTAATTAGCCTGGTATCTTACCCCTATTAGCGCCGCGTCCAATCGCATCTTGTCAATTCAAGCCTATAAGCAGTGGTTTTTCCTAGATACCTATCTTCTAGGCTTTTAAAATGATTCTTGTCATTAGAGACAGATAACCGCCAAGGCTTTTTTATAATAGTACCTACAGTCTCGTGTCAAGCGAATTATCGTTTGACGTACGTAGGTACTTATATTTCTTTGCATACCTCCGTCACTGTGTCATTATTGGATCGAGCGAGACTAGATCAGGTTTGATCTATCATAGATCATTTTGCAGGTCATCAACCTAATGCGGAATAACCAAGAAACAACCATAAAACGATAAATCCAATAGTATTTGCTTCTGACTGCCAAGCAAACATTTCAATCCATAGAATCAACATGTGACATCACAGGTAAACATTTCGTAAGGTAGTCTTCCGTGGGCTGCGTCAGATGCGACAGCGTCCTGAGAAAAAAATAAAGAAAGAAAGAAGAAACTTTAATTTGTAAGCACAATATTTGTAACAGTTTCTGTTTAGGCTTAAGTGAGGAGGTAGGTTAGGTACATAGTACATAAGGGTATATGAGTGACTTCAAAAGGTAATGTTGGGGGATTTTTCCTCACGATGTTTCCGTCGCTGTGTTAAGCACGTGTTATTGTTTAGTAGAATAAAGGATCGTTTTTAAATAAACTTTAAGTGGCATAACGCACGCCACGTAGTCTGCGACAAACGCAGAACACATCAATACTCATCGGTGACGGATTGTACGCGACTGTCGCAACTGACGCGTTTTACGGAAATCCACCTTAAGTCTTGTACAAATACTGACGCCAACTGTTTGTATAGCGATCGAATTTGAAGTTGATGGGGTCTTGATGTCATCACTACAAAAACGTGACTATAATGCGACAATAGGACCAGTGGGAAAATAAAGATTCAGAGTTCTATCTTAGAGTTTATTAGTACAACGAAACGAAACGGGCTAGACATTCTTATTTATGGTAGCTAGTAGTCATAAATCATTGGAGTTTTGCCAGCACCAATTAACCCGAGGAGTAATAAAAATGAATAACAAAAAAATTTATTGCTGATCCAAGCTCAGTGGTTGACCTGCCCCAATGCACAGTTGAGTGGTTATTAAAACTACAAATGTAGGTAAATGTAGCTTTGTAAAGGTATCACTGTGTTAAGGTTATCGTTATGTTGCTAACAGTTACTTAATCAACAGAGAACCGGTATTATGTAGGAAGTGAATGAACTGTCCTATCTGTTGGTTTTTTCATCAAACTGTTTGACAGTTTTTTGGTAGATTTAAAATTATCATAGGTATCTTTCGCTCTTTTTTTTTATAGCCTACCAACACCAACACGAAAAACATTTTCTATGGCACGGACCAAACCCCCATCTCTTGCGTCTCAGCCGGGCACATGCATGCTAGTATATTTATTTCCTAACGTGTCACTGAAACTTTCGCGGTCATCTTATCTATATGAAAAAGTTTTTATTGCAAAAGCAAATAGAGGGTGTTCCCAAGCACTTCGTATGCCAAAAATAAACAAAAATATTGTAAGCTCATTTTGTTCATTATTATTATTATATTTTTTCGCACTATTGTCATTAATTTATTATATTTCATATTTTGTAATCATTGATAGCAAATTACACAATCACAACAACACAAATTCACAGCTAGGTACCTACGCATTGTTCGTTTGTACTCGTTCTGCTCGCTCTCGATCAGGTTTTGGCTGAAAATCAGTGTTTTTGCTTTTAAGCAAAATATTTCACTGAGCCATAGCCTATTTGTCGTACTGCAGCACACGCAAACTTGCCTACTCTAAGATACCTACTTTTTTAAAAAAATTGCTCTATTGATTATGGATACCTACCTAATGTATGTACTTTAGTTTAAAATTGTTTATTGTTAATTGTTAATTGTTAATTGTGTGTGTCTGTAGTGCCAAATAAATTTTTTATCTATCTATCTATCTATATATAAAGGAGTAGTCCACTCACTCACGTAAACACTCACTGACAGACTCATCACGACTCGGAAACTACTGGGCCGAGGAGTCTGAAATTTGGAACAGGGATTCTTTAAAAGATGTTACCGTGCAATAAGATGGAAAATTTAACTCCTAAAGGGGTGAAATTGGGGTTGAAAGTTTGTATGAAAGTCCTATGTTTTTGAAGTTGGAGACATCAAAATCGGTTCTCAGGCAGATAGTTCAAAATAATAAATTACCTATATAAGGTTTTTTGAAAAGCAGGCCCTGAGGGTTAATAATCATCAATATCAACCTGTAGAAGACCACTGCTGGACATAGGCCTACCCCAAAGAGTTCCACGACGAACAGTTTTGAGCCTTTTCCATCCACCGACTTCCCGCAACCTTCACAATGTCGTTGGTCCATCCGTGACGGTATGTATGGTCATCAGGTAACGGGACGGTGACAGTGACGGCTACGGATACGGGACGGTGACGGTTAGGGTTAACGGTAAACGCGGACGAAGTCGCGAGCGGGACAACTAGTATCTACTAAAATGAGTGAGAAGTTTGAGGTATGGTAGCTCTGAAAAGGGTCGTTGTCCGTTGGAAGAACCAGTGTGGTTAAAGTATTAAAAGCTCCATTCGTGATTATTTTTATTTATAAAGTTTTCCATTTTTTTCTCCGAACTCTTTCAAATCGGATTTTTGGACTTTTTATCGTGGTTATAACGATTTATTTAACTAACTGGAGTAAAACATCAGGATTTCTACCTAAATTAGCTGAATAATTTAGGTTGAACTGATCTGACCCTAGCTGATTTTAGTGAAGTGTTTTTAATTGAATATTCCAAATTTATCCAATTGTAAGTAGTAGTAATATACTTCTTTCAGGATAGTGTACATAATTATGAATAAATAAATAAATATTCCGGACATATTCACACGGTCAACTGATCCCAAACTAGGCATAGCCTGTGCTATGGGTACCAGAGACTGATATATATAATAGATAAGTATTTAACACCCAGACACAGAACAAACATCTGTGTTTATCACACAAATGTTTGTCCAGTGATCGAACCCGCGACCTCTAGCGCAGAAGGCAGAGTTACTACTAACTAGCTGAGCTATGAGGCCAGAGAATCATCTTGTATAGCTCGTAATTTATTTATGTAAATAAAGTGACTAACTCTTGACTATTATTTATTCTAATCTATAACCACGTTGAACAAACGAGCAAAGATATGAAGACGATTACATAATAAAAGATTGGAATTCACATTATTGATACGCTACGACCTTGGCCTTAAGCTGATGAATTTATTCATAGCTGATTGGTAACACTTTACTGGATCTAGGTGTTCTAAATACTTACAATCCTTAACTCGTATACTATCTCGATCTTATTTTTGTTAACAAAAAAAAATAGCGAAATATTCCAATTTTATAAATCGCTGAATATTTTATTCTAGTTAACAACCTCCTCCTCGGCCCTTTACATTGGATCATAACAAGCTCAACCATTTCCAAATAGACAGACAGACACACGGGAGTACAAGTACCATACAAAAATTAGATATTAATTTCCATATCTTTTTAATAAATTGATCTAGAAGGTTGCGGGAAGTCGGTGGATGGAAAGGGCTCAAGACCGTTCGTCGTGGAACTCTTTGGGGGAGGCCTATGTCCAGCAGTGGACTTCTACAGGTTGTTGATGATGATGATGATGATCTAGAAACTGATTTTTATACGGCACTATAAACTCACGGATCCTAATAGTTGGTATAAACAAGTACATACATACCTACCTGATCATGCTATGTGAGCACCTTTTGGGAACTGAACTAGACCATAACAGTGTTACTTAGCGTACTATTTACTTAACATCCAATTTTATTTACTTTTAGCAATTTCGAGAATAAGGGTCCTAACAGACAGACAAACAGACGGACAACGGACACAGTGATCTTATAAGGGTTCCGCTTTTCCAAATGAGGAACAAAAATATCAAGAATGCACAGATATCCGTTGTCAGTTTAAACCTATATTTTTTATTAATAACAGGTTCAATGACGTACTTTCATACGCACAGCGACGAAATATTTACGTAATGACGTAGGTACTCGTGATAATATAGATGCAAGAGTGGAAATTACTAGAAATAGGCAAGTACATAAACCTCCTAAATCCTGTAGTAAATAGGTTATTATTATTATTATTATTTATTTATTTGAACGTAAATACATGGATACAGGATACAATTTAGAATACTGGAAATTGCAGAAGTATAGACTGTGTCGCAATTTCCAGTGCCCGACCTAGGGACTAAAAGAGATTTATACATTCAAAAATAAATAAACTAGGTACCTAACTATGGAAATTAAAGGATATATAGATATACAGAAAGGAAAAAATAAAACAAAAATAAAATAAACAATCTAAAAGCTACATTTAAATACTTAAAGGGGAAAAAAGGGAAATTGCTGAACTGGGTTTCTCCCTCACTTGATCCTGAAGATTGGATCTTCAGGATCAAGTGGTAAATAGGTGGTAAATAGGTATGTATACCTTCACGTACATGACTATGGGTTATGTAACTAGGTAGGTACATAAATAATACCTATAGGGTACTACAGAATGCTGTCAAACGGTGAAGGTAAATCGCGAGGAAACCGGCATATCCTAGAACCTAAAAATTCGAAGTCAAATGTGACATGTGTTCCACTACACTGATTCTACAGGAGGAGGGAGGGCACAGCGAGATTTTCTCGTTCTGAATTGGACCAGCCCGCCTGGAGAGGTACCTCCGCCTTACAGAAGATCGCAGCCAAATAACATTATTTGTTTCAAATAGTGTTGTGTTCCTGTGGTGAGTAGGGTTGCCAGAGCTCTTTAGGGGGGAAGGGGGTTCGGGGTCGGCAACGCGTGCGTGATGCCTCTGGTATTGCAAGCGCTCATAGGCTACGGTAACCGCTTACCATCAGGCGGGCCGTAAGCTTGTTTGCCACCTCTGTTGTATAAAAAAAAAAAAAAATTATTTCACCGACGGACGGTCAAAGGCTCTTTTCAGGGCCACCATACCTCAACCTGGTCATTGACCTAATACAAGACGACCAAGAAAGAATCAGTGATACGACGTGTAAGAAAGCAGAACATTGAATTAAGCCGTATGTATACACTCTCGCCGGGCTCTTACCAGCATCAACGTCCCAGCCATTCTCGAACCTAATGGTCTGCTGCGTGATGATGGTAAGCGGCCTGACGGTATGACTTTGGTCCCATGGGAGAAGGGTAGGCCTATGGTGTGGGACGCTACTTGTGTTGATACACTAGCGCGCTCACATCTTCCGGGGACATCAGTTAGGGCGGGTGCGGCGGCAGATTCGGCCGAGGATCTCAAAAGGCGCAAATCTGTTAGTCTTGATAGAGCTAACGTTTTTGAGCCTTTTGGGGTTGAGACCCTGGGTCCGTGGGGAAACGGGGCCCTCCGGGTTTTCAAAAAGGTATCAGGGCGTCTGATCGAAGCGACGCGTGAACAGAGAGCTGGCTCTTATTTGGCCCAGCGAATTAGCATTGCCATCCAGCGTGGCAATTCCGCCAGCGTCTTGGGGACGCTTCCGACTGGTAGTGATCTGGATCAGTTGAGCTATCTATAGATCGTTTGTAACGGTCTTTAGATGGCTCAACTGTTTCTTGTGTATTTTGTAAATATTAACTTGTATTAGTTTTAAGTTTCTTTCTGTAAATAAAGTATTAGATTGCTTATCTCTCCACATATTGAAAAAATCAGCATGGGCCCTCCACTAAACGGAAAGAGGAACTATTGCTGGGAACTATTGGGAACTATTGGCCGTGGTGGCCCCGGCTGAAGAATAGGCCCCTCCATATCTACCTATCCGCGGATGTCGTAAGAGGCGACTAAGGGAAAAGGGCTAGGAGATGGGCAGCAGCGTCCCTCATTTTGGCAACGATGGCTCTAACTGCGCTCGCCAGCCCGCGTGCCCGGCGTGGCGAGTATGGGCAAATCCCCCCATTTGATAATGAATTCGCTCTGTCTGTGGGGGAGGCCATGTTCAGCAGTGGACGTATATACGGCTGAAATGATGATGATTGGGAGCAGGCTGCACAACATTGATCTTTCCGGAAATCTAGTTAGTTTTTTTTATACAACTGAGGTGGCAAACTAGCAAACGGTTGGTAAGCGGTTACCGTAGCCTATGAGCGCTTGCAATACCAAAGGCATCACGCACGCGTTGCCTTAAAGAGCTCTGGCAACCTTACTGCAGGAACACAATACTATTTGATACAAATAATGATATTTGGCTGCGATCTTCTGTAAGGTGGAGGTACCTCTCAGGCGGGCTGCTCCAATTTTGAACGAGAAATTCTCGCTGTGCCTTACCTCCTCCAAAAAAAAGTTTCGTTGTTTTTGGCTTCTGTGGCTTGTTGTGGCTCTGTAAATCTATGAGGGAGGCCAAGGCTCACCATGGACGTCCTACAACTGAAATGATGATGTGCTGTTATACCATTTTAGGCACATTGCCAACTAGTAGTGGCTTTAGACTATAAACAGATTGTATTAGACTAAATAAATTAACCAATATGTAAATATTTACACTACACAAACAGAATTGAGGGATTTATCATTTCGTATTGCCAATTTACTAAAAGCAATTATTGTCCTATTTATACAACCGGGTGCATAGTTAGGAGGAAACACGGGCGCCGACTATTCATACGAACTTGTGTTTTACATCGATTTTCGACCAGTAGGAAGGTTTTGGAAAAAAATAAAGAATGGCACATACAAAGGGAGGCATATACCCTGCAGTGGGTGAAGTCAGCCTGTGAATATCGTAAACATGCAGCTTAGTGAACTCCACTTTTGAACAGTCTTTCCTGTGGTTTTTTTTTTTATACAACAGAGGTGGCAAACTAGCTTACGGCCCACCTGATAGTAAGCGGTTACCGTAGCCTATGAGCGCTTGCAATACCAGAGGCATCACACACGCGTAGCCGACCCCGAACCCCCTTCCCCCCTAAAGAGCTCTGGCAACCTTACTCACCGCAGGAACACAACACTATCTGAAACAAATAATGTTATTTGGCTGCGATTCTGTAAGGCGGAGGTACCTCCCCAGGCGGGCTGCTCCAATTCAGAACGAGAAAATCTCGCTGTGCCCTACCCCCTCTTAAAATAGGATGAGGTGATATAGTTGCTGGGCAAGCCTAATCCATCTTACAATGTGGCAGGCACTACAACCTCCTGTAAGTGCGTAAAAAGTTCCATCTGACACTGTATAAATCATCTAGAATAGATGTATTGATTATATTATTATTATATTCGCGATTATCAGTTTGGAGGTAGTATCGATCCAATGATTAATTTTCAGACATTGCGATGGACTCGCTAACTACTTTAATACCTGTGGCAGATACCGATTACTATTTCATAGTTACACAATAAGGCCGCTGATTTGAATTAGGTTATGGATATCTGTTTGGATAAACATGAATCAAACATTTCCACATTTGATAACATAAATCAGCAGTCAAAACTCACTAACTAGTTACTATTTCATTTCAGTTGGAAAACAAAGTGGCTAATTGAAACGTCAATCACAAACATTGCATTGTGTTTCGCAAAAAGTTTGGAAACTGAAAATACCCAGTAAGAAGTATTCAGCTTACTCAAGCAAGTGCTTGATAAAACTTTCTTTCGTAACGCAATCAATAATACTTGGATATTATTATTTGATAATACATACTTTGGCCGTGGTGGCCCAAGCTGAAGAGGCCCCTCCATATCTACCTATCGGCGGATGTCGTAAGAGGCGACTAAGGGGAAAAAGCTAGGGGATGGGCAGCAGCGTCCCTCATTTTTTAACAACGATAGCTCTAACTGCGCTCGCCAACCCGCATGCCCAGCGTGGTGAGTATGGGCAAATCCCCCCAAAAAACATGATAAGAAATTAACTCTGTTTGTGGGGGAGGCCATGTTCAGCAGTGGACGTCGTACGGCTGAAATGATGAATACATACTCTCTTTAGTAACGTAATCATAGATATCATTGTAAGATTGAACTACCCTTACACAGAACTTTTAACAATCCGTTAAACTAGAGGAGGAGGAGGTAGAACACAGCGAGATTTTCTCGTTCTGAATTAGAGCAGCCCGCCTGGGTTGGTACCTCCGCCTTACAAAAGATAGCAGCCAAATAACAAATAGTGTTGTGTTCCTGCGGTGAGTAAGGTTGCCAGAGCTCTTTAGGGGCGGGGGGGTTCGGGGTCGGCAACGCGGGCGTGATGCCTCTGGTATTGCAATCGCTCATAGGCAACAGTAACCACTTACCAACAGGTGGGCCGGTGGTGGTACGCTTGTTTGTCATCTTAGTATAAAAAAAAACTAACAATCAAAATTTTAATGAGTTTTATTGCTTTTTGTTCCTTAGAACCAAATATAGATAGATACGCGATAACACCCAAATGTGTATTTTTCACACTAAATAATGAAAAATGTTTTTGCTAGTATTACTTCATTTGGTTACTGCGCTCACCAACCCGCATGCCCAGCGTGGTATCGGCAAATCACCCCACATGATAAAAAATTTGCTCTGTCTGTGGGGGAGGCCATGTTCAGCAGTGGACGTCGTACGGTTGAAATGATGATGATGATTTCTTTAGGTTGATAGAATAACCTCCTTTCGATATATCTAATCATATTGAATCAATTCAACCAATAATAACTTATTTTACTTAGCGACCACGCAGCATTACCCAGATGAGCCTTTTTTTATACAAATAAGGTAGCAAACAAGCATTCGGCCCACCTGTTGGTAAGTGATTACCGTAGCCTATGTACGCTTGCAATACCAGAGGCATCACGCACGCGTTACCGACCCCTTAAAAAGTTCAAAACGACCTTTTTGAAGAAAAGTATTATTTAAGTAAGTTAAATAATACTTTTTGACTTAAAAAAAAAAAAAACATTTATTGCCTTAAAGAACAAATATTAAAAAAGAGCAGGATACATTTTCCCTTCATTCCAAATAATAATAAAAAGGCAAAGGGAGTAAATTCAGCATTTGCTGCATGCATTGCATGCAGCGCTGGTTTTCAATTTACCCCCCTCTTAAATAATTTTGATCTAAATGCTGCACTTTAAAGTAGTTCAGATCCCTAGCTTTCGATTTCCTATATACTGTTCCATTGAACGGAAACCAGCTCTCGCTCTATTTCCTGAAGCGAGCTTACCTTCGGCACTGATTGAAGTGTGCCTTTGCAACTTTTCATGGGAGTGAGTTAAATATGAACAATATATATCACCATCTTTCTTTTGGAGGAGGTAGGGCACAGCAAGATTTTCTCGTTCTATATTGGAGCAGCCCGCCTGGAGAGGTACCTCCGCCTTACAGAAGATCGCAGCCAAAAATAACATTATTTGTTTCAAATAGTGTCGTGTTCCTGCGGTGAGTAAGGTTGCCAGAGCTCTTTAGGTGGGAGGGGGGAGGGGTCGGCAACGCGTGCGTGATGCCCCTGGTATTGCAAGCGCTCATGGGATACGGTAACCGCTTACCAACAGGTGGGCCGTAAGATTGTTTGCCACCTCAGTTGTATACAAAAAGCCTTAATTATCCGCATCATCAGCCTGTAGAAGTCCACTGCTGGACATAAACCCCCCCCCCCCCCCCCCCAAAGAGTTCGCCGTTCGATCTTGAGCCTTTTCCATCCACCGATTTTCCGCAACCTTCAAAATGTCGTCGGTCCATCGCCAGGTTCGAATTGACAAACTTATTGGTGCACGATCGGGTTAAAACCCTCGACCAAAGTCAAGTAACCTCCCACTATGGCCCACATGGCTTTTTAAAATGTATATACAATATAAACTTTTCCGTGTCAGCGCCGTGGTGGCCCCGGCTGAAGAATTGGCCTCTACCTACCTCTAGTCGCCTCTTACGACGTACGGGTAGGTCGATACCTACCCGTACGTCGTAAGAGGCGACTAAGGGAAAAAGCTAGGAGATGGGCAGCAGCGTTCCCTATTTTCACAAGAATAGCTTTAACTGCGCTCGCCAACCCGCGTGCGTGAGTATGGGCAAATGCCCCCCCCCCCCCCCCCCCCTCAAGATAGAAATTTGCTCTGGAAATCTGTGGGGCAGGCATTGTTCAGCAGTGGATGTCCTACGGCTGAAATGGTGAACCTGGTCCGAGACCATTTTTGCCGCTTTGCTATTAACGGCCGGCAGAATAAAATATTCAATTCAATTCAATTTATTAATCTTTTGACATTTACATGTGATTAGATAGGTCAGAACAGAACAGATACATTTTTTTTACTTACATAGTAATTATGTAGACAATCAAAATAATAACATGTAAACACAACAAGACAAGACAAAAAAATTATACACAGCACAGATTAAACGTGCACAGCTGAAACATTGACTTTGACAATAAGTAAATCATGATCGATTGATCGTTCGTACACAATAAAATAAAAGTAAGCTATCGATAGAGCAGTAAACTATCGTGCCTCATAATGAAACAAAAAATCACAAGACGAATCTAGGAGGATGACCTCTATAACCCACATCAATTTAGCTCGGAACGAAACAGCCGTGCCACAAAAAAGGTTAATACACCATTAAAATGCTTACAGAACCAAAAAGCCCAGTCATGGTACATCATCAATCATAATAGCGGGGTTGGCTGATAGATTCGACCTGGTTTCAGCCGTCTGAGTGCGTGTAGTGGTGTGCACCATTTCTAGGAAAATGCAATGGTCGCGGCTTATTCCCGCTCATTCCCAAATTTCGTCCCACTGGGGACAAACGGGTAGTTTCTCGTTCGTCCCCACTTCAATTTTCGTGAGGACAAACGAGAAAGTTTTACCGTTTGTCCTTCATCATCATCATTTCAGCCGTACGACGTCCACTGCTGAACATGGCCTCCCCCACAGACAGAGTGAATTTCTTATCATGTGGGGGTATTTGCCCATACTCACCACACTGGGCATGTGGGTTGGCGAGCGCAGTTAGAGCTATCGTTGTTAAAATGAGGGACGATGCTGTCCATCCCCTAGCTTTTTTCTCTTAGTCGCCTCTTACAACATCCGCGGATAGGTACGAGCAGATATGGAGGGGCCTATTCTTCAGCCCGGGCTACCACGGCCCGTTTGTCCTTATTTAAATTTAAAAAGGGACGAACGGAAAAATCTTCCCGTTGTACACCACAAAAATATATAGCTAAAAACTTTATCGCATGCAGTTTACACAATACGTGTGATAGTGTATATCACAATCATCATCATCATTAGCCTGATGAAGTCCATTGCTGAACATAGGCCTCCCCCAAAGAGTGCCATGACGAACGGTCTTGAGCCTTCTCCATCCACCGACTTCCCGCAACCTTCACATGTCGTCGGTCCATCGGGTGGGGGGCCTTCCAACACGGCGTCGTCCGGTTATCACAACATGTCTTATAAAATTCGTTTCAAAATGATTCTTAACTCTACCGAACAGTGTTAATTTTTCAATAATTGATGATTGGGGGTGTGCGATATAGCTCAACGTCTCAAGCCCCTAAAATTCAAACTAAAAATAAATTTAATTGAGAAGATTTAGGGATCCTTTTCTTTTAATTAGACGACATTGCGCTCTCCGTTTGATAATGCCTTACTTAATGATAAAGAAAAGTAGACGTTATGGAGGAACTTCAGAGAGACGTCGCACTCCAGCAAGCAACCGAGCTAATATCGCTTCACACTCGGCGCTAGGGTAATGTTTCTCCAGCTACGTCTATTTGTGCAACTCAGATTAACGATATAATTAGTAGCGAGGTAATGTAGTCAGTCATTAGTCTCATCTGTCAAGGCTTACGCTAAATCCGTACAGTGCATGCATCTCTCTGATGAGTGAATGTCATTAACAAACTTACTCATAATTTACTTGTGCATATTCATATGCAAAGTCATGGTTATTCATAATTATGTATGGTATATATATGGTCTATATAGTATTCCGTTTTGGGATAGCCTACAACGGAATTTTTCTAAGTTTGGATGGATGTTTGTTACTCAATCACGCCAGAACTGATGAACGGATCTGGATGAAATTTGGCACAGAGATAGATTATAGTCTGGAGTTTAGGATTGTTAATAGTTAGACAATTTTTATTTTATTATCGCTACAAAGAGTTTTTTTGAAAATAAAAATACAATTAGATTTATTAACCAAAAAGTAAACAAGCAAAACAAGTTACTAGAGGCCTCTGCACTAGGTCTAGCCTGAATCGCGGGAGGCCAAGTACAAAAATACGATTTCCATTGAAAATTATTTTTAATTTCCAAACTGAATTTAAAAATAAAACACAATAGCAGGGCAAAGAAAGTGTAATACTTTATTTGGGAGATCTAGTGGCGATGACACCTTGCGCCATAGATAGTGTAAAAATGTTCGACAGCGGCTATGAAATTAAATTGGTCGACTGTACCTATCATTCTTTGTAAATACAGCCGAACGAAGCGTGCCTATTGGGGTCGGACCACATCGGGTGGTTGCAAACAAATTTATACAAATTGGCCACAGGCACGAATGTTAGCTAAATACCGCTTCGTATCATCTCTATAGTTTTTCTTTGCTTTAACTTAGGTATATTTTTATTGAATAGAACATTTTGGATGAATAATTCTGGACTTTTATTATAAATCATTTTAGCAGCTTGGTACGGAAAATTATAGTCAGGAACACTTTACCGACTTGAATCGCGATTGAAGTTGTCTTACTAAGAGCCTGTTACATTTTAAAGCAAACCAGGAATTTATACAAGTTGTCAGCAGTCTTTACTATACGTGGTCCAACACGCATATCTTTTTTATTTTCTTTCAAAATCTCGATCACGATGTCAAAAAATACTAGTCTAAGAAATACATTAGATAATCAGTCAATTCCATCAACCATAAGATTAAACCAATCTAAATCTGATTGAGTGTGTAATGTGCCCAGGTTTACTTGTCCAAGAAAATATAATGGTAGCTATATTAACAAAAAAAATGCCTAGAGGCTACTAAGGGAAAAAAGCTACGGGATGGGCAGCAGCGTCCCCTATATTCACAAAGATAGCTCTACAACCGCCAACGCGCGTGGCCAGCGTTGGGAGTATGGGCAAATTCGCCCCACATGATTGGAATTCGTACTTGAAATCTGTGGCCGTGTTCAGCAGTTCATATGCTACGGGTGAAATGATGATGATGATTGTATAGAAGACAAAACATGAGTCGGTACATCTAGCTCCCCAAATGATAACGATAACCACTACGTAAACCAGAATATACCTACCCTTTTAAAAACTCCGCTTAATTTATAAGCGCTTCCTTATTTTGTAAACAACAAAACAAACCATCCCTTTTGCAAAAAATTCCCTCTCATTTAATTTCATTGCCAGCGGCTACCTGTTCCCTTCATTTCAAAGGGTGACCTCTTTATTGTCAAAGGTTGACCCTACGATGCGGGCTCCGACCTCACCTCAGAACCATAGTCTATAGAATTAATAGCTTAGTAAGTTCTTACGAGTTGTGTACATCTGAGAGTAAAACAGAATCATGGAGAGTGCCATGCTCTTCTTGCTTGGCATCAAGTGGACCAGCTACCACTATTAGTAGCTATCCGCGACAGCGCTTACGATAATGGAGTTGAAGATAAATTATCAGATCCTCCAAGTATTGTTACTTTACCTTCTTGCTTTGAGGTCTGAGAGGTTCACCACTGCCCCGACTGACCCTATTTCAAAAGGCCTTAGATATTGTATGTTATTTTATTTGAGTGAGGCGATATTATTTGTGTCCTATGTTGGTATACCTACGTATGTATTATAAATGTAGCGCATACACGCAACGTACCTACAGTCGCCTGTACTAAGATGTATACATGTCATAATTTCAATCAAAATGATGCCACAACACAGGTGAGGCTGGTAGCTTAAAGTGGTAATGGCAAAGAGGATGGTTCGGTACATAATTAGGTTTGCTGTGAACATTTTCATTGTAGGTACTGACTACGTACACTTTTTTTTTATTGATGTAAAGTGTTTTTGCCACCATGTCACTTTTGCAAGTGAGATATGGCCTAAGATGGAGCACGCTATCCCAGAATGAACTTATTGACCCTAGATTTGAAGACATGTTGAAATTGCTATGGCCTCAGACTGCTGTGAAAAATCAAGTTGCAATAAAAAGATATGGCCCTTGGGAGAGTATTTTTATACCAAAACTCCCCGTCATCAAAACCCATAGGGTACTTGACGGTGACCTACAATCTTGAAATTTGGCATGATGAGAGGTCGTTCAATGTTTCTAAACAAAGCATAATCGCCGCCGCCCCAACTTGAGGATTACGTCAAAAATATATATATCTGCAATATACAATGTGATTCGCAATTATGTACTTTTTTATGTTATATGGAGGCAAACAGGCTTACGGTCCACCTGATGGTAACTGGTTACCGTCGCCTATTGACATCTGCAATACCTGGAGCATTGCTAATGCGTTGCCTGCCCTGGAGAAATCTTTTTGTATTTTTCTGGAAGCCCTTCATGCTGTAGGTTAATGGGACCTCGGAAGAAAGCTCATTCCACAACTTGCACGTATGGAAGAAAGGATCTCGAAAATCGAGTGGTTCGAGATACCCACGTGTCGATGAAGTGTGGATGAGCCTTATTCTCTATGTGTACTATCCCGAAAGGGGCTTTACCTACACCCATTTGGCCATTGTTATATATTTGGCCATAGTTTACCTTGGGAAATTCGTCATGAAAAACACTGCTAAAAATCTGCTGTTTCGTAGTCAAATTAGTTTAAATTCAACTGTTTTAGTTAAGCAATCTTCAAGTCGAAGTACTCGTACCTACGTTCATTACCAATTAGTTATAATGATGATAAAAATACCAATAATGATATGAATAAGTTTGAAAAAGCAATCTGAACTAAAAAATGGAAATTTAGATTTTTTCGCAAATATTTTTTCTTTATTTCATAGAATAAGCCCCGTTTGGGATAATTTACTCGTTACGGTATTAGTTGCATAAATATTTTTTAAATAAAAAAATATATATATTGTTTATTGTTCCAAACAACGTGCTGTGTTACATGGTTTGGGAACTCTTCTTTTAAGTTGCAATAACCTGTGTTAGAAGAGTCCCCTCTTTTCTGTGGTCCGCATAGGAACACTTAAACAATGCCAATCAGTAGTTACTAGAATTAAATACCGCTGACAACAAAAAAAATTAAAAAAAGTCCAAACAAAAACAGAACAGTTTACAGCATTACAGCATTACATTAGTTAGGTACCTAGTTAGTATCTAAGTATAAACAATGTTATGTATAGGTGGGCTTAGATCATTTATCTTAGGTTGTAGGTACTTTGAACTACTAAATATTATTATTATAACAACAATAGTCCTCACAATAACCTCAGTACCGTCTTCCAACAGGTGGGTCTTAAAATGAACATGGGCAAGACAAATATCATGTCTAATGCTCATGTCGCACCCATTCCGGTAAATGTTGGGAACGATACCATTCAAGTTGTAGATCACTATGTCTATTTGGGTCAGACGATTCAACTAGGTAGGTCCAACTTCGACAAAGAGGTCAACCGACGAATCCAACTCGGATGGGCAGCGTTTGGGAAACTTCGTCATATCTTCTCGTCGGAGATACCGCAGAGCCTCAAGACGAAAGTCTACAATCAGTGCGTGTTGCCAGTGATGACATATGGCACTGAGACTTGGTCGTTAACTATTGGCCTCATACACAAGCTCAAAGTTGCACAACGGGCTATGGAGAGAGCTATGCTAGGAGTTTCACTACGTGATAAGATCCGAAATGAGGAAATTCGACCGATGGCCCCCCACCCGATGGACCGATGACATTGTGAAGGTTGCGGGAAGTCGGTGGATGGAGAAGGCTCAAGACCGTTCGTCGTGGAACTCTTTAGGGGAGGCCTATGTCCAGCAGTGGACTTCTACAGGCTGATGATGATGATGATGAACAACAATAGTTTAAAATCAATTTTGTTTGTGTTTCAGGTAAATCATAGATGTTATCATGGAATTCGCTGTTCAATTGGGTAAGCAAATATTATTCATATTCTCCATGAATGGTAGACATCCTCTCAGAGGCAATCAAATCTTTAAGATGTGAGATCTTAAAGTGGGCTCATGATGTAAGGAATAATAATTTTAAAGCCTTTTATTTCCCAATATTAATTATTAAACATTAATTATAAAAGTAGATAATTTGTTTTAGTACCTAGTTATTATTATTTTTTTTGTATGTAATTATTATCTTATTAAATTAATCATATTCAATTATTATCATGCATTATGTATTTTGGGTTGTCCATTTTTGGACGAAGGCCTCCTCCATCTTGTTCCAATTGTGCCTGTCCTTGGCTAGGTGCGTCCATGAGACTCCGGCAAAAGCTCCAATGTCGTCTGCCCAGCGGCGGCGCGGGCAGACGACATTGTAGCTGGGGATGTAAGGAATACAGACACACAACCGTTTAAAGCACTTGTTAATTCGCACTTAATTTTGTTTTAGAATAACTTATTTGAATCAGAACCCACGACCTTCGGGTTGAAAGTGCCTTTCACTAAGCCAACACGCTTTTCAGTGTAGTAGTTAGGAAAGTCTTTTATTTAGATGGAAAATTTCAAATTGTAATGTGGACTTTGCAAAAGAATGGGCTAGCAAAAGTACACTCAGAACATTGTTCATTTTTCTTTTGGCCGGGAAAAGTCAGCACACACGTAACGATTATATAAATAAAAAGGTTACTCATAGTTTTTCTGTTGCAAAAACTGTATCCTATCATATCCTACTATAATATTATAATTGCGAAAGTTTGTGAGGATGTTTGGATGGTTGTTGTTCAATCACGCCCAAACGGCCGAACGGATTTGGATGAAATTTAGTACAGAGATAGATTATAGTCTGGAATAGCATATAAGCTACTTTTTATGTAGGTACCACGCGAGCGAAGCCGCAGGCGGAAGCTAGTTTTTTTATAAACAGCTTCTGTTTTTAGCGTAAGGATTTTTGATGATGACTTTACGCCAATTATATCATTGCGAGGCCGCGAGGTAGGGCACAGCGAGATTTTCATGTTCTAAATTGGAGCGCAGCCCGCCTGCCGAGGTACCTCCGCCTTACAGAAGATCGCAGCCAGTGAAAATTATTTGAAGCAAATAATGTTCGTTTGTGTTCCTATCGCGAGTAAGGTTGCCCGAGCTCTTTAAGGGACCCTTCCTGGGTTCGATGCATCTCGTATTGCCAAGCGTTCTAAGCTACGGCACGCTACGGTAACCGCCTACCAACAGGTATGCTTGTACGTCGTCACAGTTGTAAAAAAGTTAATGATTCAAAATAATAAAATGAATACAAAATAGGTGAATGAGCATCAACTGCGGATTTATTGTAGTTGTTAGTTGAGTAAATATTCAATAAATCTAGAATAATAAAATTTAACTACAAAACATGAATAGATTATGAGCTCGGGAAGTCATAAAAAAACTTTACTGTGTCATAAGTATAAAAAAATATTTTCGTGGAATCGAGAGGTAGGTAAATTAAAAAAGTTCTGTCGCCCTTCTGGCTGCGTCTGTACATTCTACAATATCGCCGCAATGGCACAAAAAAACTATATTGGTTTACAACTTTTGTTCAGGCAAGTTTTCCTTCAACAAACAGTGATCGCTCAAACGAATTGCTTTTCTATCGACCATTGTTATTTTCTTTGTTTTATTACCGAAAGTTATTTTTATTGTTTTCGACTGTACGTGCCTGTTAGGCTGAAGTTGGCTTGGGATCTAAAGGTGGGACTAACATTGTCAAAAAGCGTATGCTCATCTAATAAAGTAGCTTAGCATTTAATTATTAGATCGAGCGAGCGAAGATCTCTCAAACAACTTGGACGAATCAGCGTTGTATGTTTGTACCTATGTCATCATCATCATTTCAGCCGTCCGACGTCCACTGCTGAACATGACCTCCCCCACAGACAGAGTAAATTCCTTATCATGTCATCAATCATCAATCATGGGATTTGCCCATACTCACCACGCTGGGCATGCGGGTTGGCGAGCGTAGTTATAGCTATCGTTGTTAAAAAATGAGGGACGCTGCTGCCCATCCCCTAGCTTTTTTCCCTTAGTCGCCTCTTACGACATCCGCGGATAGGTAGATATGGAATGCCTATTCTTCAGCCGGGTCCACCACGGCCAATGTACCTACCTACATTTTACCTATGTATATTTGTTAAAGTCAAATTATTGTTTCTTGAAATCTATCGAGGAGTTCCTACGGCTGAAATTATGATGGTGATGATCCAGTTGTAAGCCAACATAATATAAATATACAAGTTATTATTTTTGTAGTTAACGAAATACGAAGAAGCTATGATTTGAGAGATATTCGATGCGCAGGCAATGTGGGCGGGATGCCTGGCCTGACTGGAGGTGCATAGAATTTCAAACCTCCTGTTAAATGAGCCTTAAATATTATTTAACGTGTTTTACAAATAACGTGTATTATAGGATTCAGTGCTCCGAAGAGGCTCCTTTCACGCAATCTATTCGCTTCTCTATTCTATTGCTAACGTCAAAGCTAAAAATACTTCGCGGGTAGGTACCTCAGTCCGCGACTAAATATAACATTGTTTGGAAGAATGCCTGGTATGATCTAGGGATGTATGTTTGCTCACCAATATATAGCGGCTGCTTTTACAGGAAGTGCGGTGTGGTGTGAGTCATAAAAGATAGCGATAATAGAAACTTATAAATTCCTTTTAAATACTAAAAACCGATATTATGCACCTTTAAGAAAAGAAAAACCATTAAAATCGGACCATTTGTTACAGAGCAATCTGTGTAAAAAAACCGGACATATTACACACGGTCAGCTGATAGGCATAGCCAAACTAGGCATAGCCTGTACTATGGGTACCAGAGACTGATATACATAAAATATAACTATTTAACACCCAGACACAGAACAAACATCTGTGTTCACACAAATGTTTGTCCAGTGCGGGAATCGAAACCGCGAACTCTAGCGCAGAAGGCAGAGTTACTACTAACTGAGCTATGAGGCCTGTCAAAAAATAAACATACATAATAGTCACCGAATTGATTCCTCCTCCTTTTGAAGCGTCGCTTTATTGTGTTTAAAATGAGGATCTCTTAATTTTCAGTACTTTTTTAAACGATGGTGAACCTTGAATCGTTATGACTGACAATTTAAAAAACCCCCAAAACAAAACTAACACACTCAACCGGAATAAAAAAAATAAAGCAATAAAGCATTTTCTATCTTCTATCTATCTATCTATGATGTCCTGGAGATGAGCGCCGGTCACAAACGGTTTATCCAAGCTGCGTGTTACAAGCAGCGAGTGCGATTGAACATGTTCAACTTTGCCTGTGCCAACGCGCTTAGAACTTGTGACAAAGGCTGCGACAGGTCAACGATTTTTTCTCGGCACTAGTTCTCACTGCTCCAAAAAAAGCTGTGTTGTAGACCGAACTTGTTGATTTTTTGCTTTGGACTAGCAGCTTTTAAAAGCTACGTGTTGCCGACGTATTAGGAATTTCAAGGGATTCCCGGAAAGTTTTTTAGTGCAACTCTACCTCTTAGTTTTAGGTTCCGGCGCTGTATTATCTTTTGATTACTTTTTTACATGAATGCCAATAACTTTAACGCCACCTTTCTCTTTCTATCTTTTGAGAAAGAAAGAGATAGATCATTCTAAAGTTAGAAGACAGAAAACAATTAATCTTGGCCCACCACCGCTCCGCGCGGCTTTCGACGGGATGTGTAAACTAACACTCACTATGTTTTCACAAAAAAGTGCAATGTTGGGCTTCACCATACTGTGACTACGTGTGTATATTTTTAAAAATAACAGAGTTGATTGAATATGATGGATTGTCCTACAGATTTTCCCGTCAGTTTTAATTGTGATGAAAGGACTGGTGCTGTTGGAATATTGAAACTTTTTTCAAAAACTAATCTGATTATAAAATAGTAACAGACACACTGACTGACAGATACTTTTTATTTATTCAGATTCAGATTCATTTATTTTATACAAATTGAAATAAATATACATTGAAATAAAAGATATACCTACATTGTATAAGTAGGAAAAAATAATAACTAATAAATATTATTAATTAGAGGCCAAAATATTTAAAATGTGAGGGGGTGTACTAAGAATGCAATTCAGCGGAGTTTGTAGTTTGTATGATAAAAACTTGACTTATCGCACATCATCTCAACGTGGCTTATTTTAAGTAAGTCAGAGGCCCTAGTGTGAGTTCTCGTGAGTTCTCACTTTTCACTTTCCGACCGTGAAAAGTGTATAAATGATTTTTGTGGGCGCCCCTTTTCGTGACTCCATTCCAAAATGGTAATCTATACACTCTTCACGGTCGAAAAGTGAGAACTGACGAGAACCCATGAACCACATGAAGAACTTTAAGTAAGAAAAATTCAAAAAGATTTATCCAGGGCAGGCAACGCATTAGCAATGCTCCAGGTGTTGCAGATGTCAATAGGCGACGGTAACCGCTTACCATCAGGTGGGCCGTAAGCCTGTTTGCCTCCGTATAACATAAAAAAAACCCACACTCAGGTCTCTGTTATTGCAAATGGCACTCTCGTGAAGTGCTCAAACTTTACCTTCTGACTGATATTAATGATGTAGAACGATAGAATTAGGCTGCATTTATTCAACCACTTAGTGTTGTTTAGTTTCAACTGTTTGATTATCCAAAGGATGCGGGTTAGCACCAGATAAGGCGTTATGAAATCGCTGACGAGCCCGCCTTTACACATACCAATAATATTTATAAAACTATTTCCGCTTTAGAAGGAAGACCTAGGCGTACGTTTAGTGACCAAATCGGTGACGTTTTGAAAAAAGGCCAGGTCAAGAGTACCCTAAACCGACGAGCATGCATGAAGAATGTGATGAGAGTCTATTGCATACATACATAAAATCACGCCTGTCTAGAGGGGTAGCCAGAGACCACGGCTGGCCACTTCCTACGATCCTGAAATACTTCATAAGTTTAATTTGAATTTGTTAAACAAGATTTTCGTACATAAAAAAAGAAACCGTGTTTGGTATGAAATGACAGGGCTTTACGAGTACAAAGTAAAAATCTTTTTTCATAAATAAGCTAAATTGAAGTTTAAAAACCTCAAGCTTTTGTATAGTCGAGTTTTATTTTTAAATGTTGATTGACTCGCTAGCGTTTCAATATCGTGTAAACTAGTGCTAGCCCTGGCTAGCAAAGTAAACAAACTGCCGATAATCGTGTTGCGCTCACTTTTTGCGCAATCCACTGATTGCTTACTTGAGTGACGATCGACGAGTGATGAGGCGTTATTTAGAACTGCTGACTCAATTTTCACTGACTAAATCATTATTTATTCCCATTGAACAACTTCGGTGAATAGCCTCGGTGTCGTGGCTTCACCCAACAACCTATCCCAAAAGGGACTGTTTCTTCACCCAATTGGCAATAAAGTTTGTTCTACGACTTTTGGAAATCAACAGAAATCTGCTGCTATGAACTTCAATCCGTTCAAACTCAATTATTTACATACATACATACAAACATAAAATCATGCCTGTTTCCCAGAGGGGTAGTACCACGGCTTTCCAATTGCTACGATCCTGACATACCTACCTCATTTGCTTCATTCACTCTCATCACATTCCTCATACATGCTCGTCGGTTTAGGGTACTCTTGACATGGCCTTTTTTCAAAACGCCACCGATTTGGTCACTAAACGTTATTTACTCCAACTTAATACTTCACTTACTAAAATAAGGACGTGTGAAAATGAATGTAATATATCCATCGTAACATCAATAATTTCCGTTCCGTTACAACTCTAATCAAATGTTACGTTACCTTAATATTATCGAGGGGATGCTAAACATGATATTTCAATTTAAATTTCAAGAAACGAAGCGTAGGTAATTAAATTACCTACCACATTAAATTATAGCAATACATGATTATGGGTGCTTTTATAGCAATTATGAGATACTTAATACCGCATAGTATCAGGTTGATCGATAAGAATTTGAAATATAATTATTTCAGCCGTAGGACTGCACAGCTGTACATCCTCCGCCTCCTCCTGGCGTTGTACTCCTCATTTTTCCCACGGGATTCAAACACGGACGCCTTGCGTCTCAGACGAGCACTTGTCCGATGCCACCGAGGTTGTCAAACTGATGATGAATAATTACGAACAACACGATAACTAACGGTCAATAACATTGGTATAAGTTTTAAATTGTACAATTAAATTGAGCGTCTATGTGGCCCCTGAAAATTACCAAGCAAAAGGGCCGCAAACGTTTGATAAAGGGGTTTTAATTGAGTTTGTCTGTTTTGTTGAGGAAGTTTGTTTTGTAAATAATCCATTATCACTATCCTTGTTGAAATTGAAAAACGGTCAGCCCTGGGGCTTGTAGCCGCAATTTACTTGAAGGGCTTTGTGTACACAAGGGAAAGAAGAGGTCCGAAAATAGGAATAGGTCAATGGTATCATGGGAACAAACACCAAGTTTGACCAAGGTCGAGATTACCTCTAATTATTGATAACATGTGCTTGTTAAGGTAAATGAGCAGGTTGAGGTATGGTAATCTTGAAAAGGGCCAATTACTTTTGGTGTAAGAACCAGTGTGTAAAAGGACTAAAGTACTCCTTACATGCATTCGTTTCATCGATTTTTTTTAGGTTCGAAAAAGTTCTTTTTAGACAAGGTGTTTTCTTGGTCATTTTAAAGTGACACCCATTTGATCAAACCTGTTTACAAACTTGGCAAAATTCATAAATACAATAAAAAAACTCAATGCGTTGTATGAAGAATCAAATAATTGTTATTCTTGTATATCGTTATGTGCTTTCGATCGAGGCTATAAGTATATTCACACCATTTGGGTTAGACACATTAGGCCTATGGGAATTAGGGGCTCTCAAAATTTACAAGGACCTGGCGGGGAGACTTTAAGTTTCCACATGTGACCAGAATGCTAGCGTTTACTTCGGTCAGCGAATAAGCTTTGCCATACGTGGCAAATGTGGCAATGTCACCAGTATTTCGGGTACCTTACCTTCTGGTGGCAACAACGACTGGATTAGGACTGACGTAATTGTTACTCTTAAAAGATTCTGTCGTTTTTTTTTGTTTTAGATAAAGTTTTTTAATAATAATGGATCAGGTTTTGTATAGTTGAAATTTTATCATTTATTAAATATATCTAACCTTGTATATAATAAGTTATTGTGGCATTTCATCGGTTGAGACGAGGACGCTGACTTTAATTTATTGTTAATCTGTTACTAACTTTGTAATCAAAAGTATTTTTATTTGTCTGTAGCCATAACTTGGGAGCTCTGCTTCTTTCACTATGGAGGAAAGCGTTGGTATTAGTACCTACATCTTTTTTTTAAAACCTCTTTTTGGACCCCTTTATCTTAGCAAACCCCTTGGCCGATTTAACTCATATGACTACCAGCAAATCTAGATAGTACAAACTGTTGACTTACAATATTGCATACAAATCGGATCGTCGCCATTGGTTCGAATTTTATGCTCTAACAAATAAAATACAAAAAAACAACGTTGTCCTAGTTGTTTGAGAGATCGTCACTCGCTCGATCAATTAAGCAGGTAGGTATTTTTTTTCACTAGATGTTCTTTGAAAGTACCATATTCAAAGTATTTTTCATGAATTTTATATATCCCGATAGAAGAAAGACGTCTTTCTATTGTAAGTACAAAAGTTTGAATAAGCAAGATCGAGGGAGGATATTTATAAGCGTATTGTTGCCTCAGATCCAGCTGATCTATCGCTGTCTGATCCCTAGTGATTGATGCTGGATGCTTCTCAGCCTTGCCAATGAAATAGAATTATGTACAAAAATAGAATAGAATTGTTTAACTGATTGATTTCTACACACAGAATATTGTAGCTAATACTGACTGAAAAATGATGATTCAAATCAAAAACAATCAAATGTACACTTGAATGGAGTTCTAAGGGCAAACTTGAATAATGTCAATCATCATCATCATCATTACAACCGTACGACAGCTGAACATGGCCACCCCCGCAGACAGAGCAATTTCCTATAATGTGGGGGGATTTGCCCATACTCACCACGCTGGGCATGCGGGTTGGCGAGCGGAGTTAGAGCTATCTTTGTTAAAATGAGGGACGCTGCTGCCCGTCCCCTAGCTTTTTTCCCTTAGTCGCCTCTTACGACATTCGTGGATAGGTAGATATGGAGAGGCCTATTCTTTAACTGGGGCCACCACAGCCTAATAATGTCAATACTCTCGCCCAATGTTAAAATCTGGCTGCCTAAAAAAAGCTAGGTACCATAGCGACATTGTAGAAAACGGAAGAGATTAGAAGAAATTGCATTGTGAAAGAGATGGATTACGATCGTGCATCGTGGAACCCTGTGTAATTAAAAAAAAACACAGAGAAACAGGTTACAGATTGAACGATGAGACTGCAAAAGTTATAAAAACTGAGTAAGTCTTATGTGTAAGTGGAACTCATTGTAATTCTTATGTCCAATAATGGACTCCCTCAGGCTGATAATGATGATAAGGTATAAAGATCACTTTCCAATTATTTTCCCACTTAATTATTTTTATTACAATTAATTATACAGGTTATACAATCAAAGGATATATAATATATATTCTGGCAAACAAGGAAAATCTTTAAAGAAATACTTGTTTCCGGTGTTTTCAAGAAATTAATGTTTTAATTGTTATACTTTTTATAAAAAGGTGATGGTGATGAGGTTATGCGGTTATGAGGTTTTTGGAGGAGGTAGGGCATAGCGAGATTTTCTCGTTCTAAATTGGAGCAGCCCGCCTGGGGAGGTACCTCCGTCTTACAGAAGATCGCAGCCAAATAACATTATTTGTTTCAAATAGTGTTGTGTTCCTGCGGTGAGTAAGGTTGCCAGAGCTCTTTAGGGGTGGGGGGGTTTGGGGTCGGCAACGCGTGCGTGATGCCTCTGGTATTGCAATCGCTCATAGGCTACGGTAACCGCTTACCAACAGGTGGGCCGTGTGCTTGTTAGCCACCTTAGTTGTATAAAAAAAAAAAAAATGTCGATTTGAGTTGGTCAATAATATTGCATAGTAATCGCAACAGTTTAATGCTCCATTTTGGTGACCCCGACGTTAAACGTATATCTTTCTTGTTTTCTCATGTATAATATTTTAGCAGTTCCATGTCAGTAACATGAAAGTAGGGATCTATCTACGTTATATTATCTTTATAACGGTATGCACAAGTAATCTTATGGGGTTATCTAAAGTATTAGTAATACACGTGTTTATAATTATGGTGTATAAATTAATAAGAATTCTGTTTACACGGTTCAAATACACTTCACATTAAGTACTTACATTTGTTAATGTATTTGCTGAAGGTATAAGAAGTGTTCCGTAACTAGTGTACTATGCCGATGCCGGAAGGGAAAAGGCTACGCTTTAATTTTTTTTCCGAAAAAATATAATAAAAAATAAATAAATATAAATATTCCGGACATATCACACACGGTCAACTGATCCCAAACTAGGCATAGCCTGTACTATGGGTACCAGAGACTGATATACATAATAGATATATATTTAACACCCAGACATATAAACTATAACAGAACCGCAAACCGATAACCGTTGCGTTGCGGGGAAAAGGTCTCGAATGGCGACCACAAACCGGGTGACTCAGTGTTAGAAGGGCGGGGGCCGATGGACCGACGATATTGTGAAAATTGCGGGAATTCGGTGGATGGATAAGGCTCAAGACCATTCGTCATGGAACTCTTTGGGGGCCTATGTCCAGCAGTGTACTTCTACATTCTGGTGGCTGATGATAATGAAGATAATATACCTAAATTTTCAATATTTTTTTGAGAACTTTCTAATCAGCTGTTGGTCTTTGTAACTAACTATTATAAGTTCGTGATCAAGATTGCTACCTAAAACAGCTGAATAATTTAGTTTGAACTGAATTGACTAAAATAAAATATGTAGCTGCTTTTTGCATAGTTTTTATCAATGAAAAATATCGAATTTCGAAAAGTCGTAGAACAAAAGTTAAACAGCAAACATTAAAATGTATGTATCAACTTTCACTACACTGATTCTATCACCGACGGTCGTAGGCTCTTTTCAGGGCCACCATACCTCAACCTGCTCACTGACCTAATACAGGATGACCAAGAACGAGTCAGTGACACAACAAGCAAGCATAATATGTGTTGTATATACCTACCTATTGTTTATAACCCACTTGTTTTATGCTTACTACTCATAACCTAACATTCCTCTTTATAAGTAGATACCTATTATGAGGAATTTTAGTCCTTTGCATATAAGACAAACCTCTCTTGTTTTTTTTTGTAACTATTTTTTAAGAATAATTCAAAAAAAAAGATAAATATGTTGTAACTATTGTGCATTAGCATAAATTATGAGTCAATCCTTACGATTTATACGATACATTTCAATGACCATGAACTCACCGATGAGTTCATAGGCCCATCATAAGTGGCGAGATCAGAAATCAACCAATTGGATGCGTACGTGCTAAAATTGGTGTCACGTCACTTAAGTTCCATTCTTAATGTAAATAAATACATGCATACATACTTTGACCTGCACTATTCTTCTTGTGTCTCTGATTCTTTCTTGGTCATCCGGTATTAGGTCAGTGACCAGGTTGAGGTATGGCTATTGACTTTGACCTGAACTGTTGATATTCATCGACAACCATGAACCAAGAACCGACATAGCTCTCAGAACTAACAAGTTGAATTGGCAGTGGCCAGGCTATATAGCTCGTAGAACCGACAACCGTTGGGGAGTAAAAGTTCTCGAATGGCGACCATGAACCGGGCGACGCGGTGTTGGAAGCTTGGAAGGCCCCCCAGTCTACAGAGCAGCGTCCTGTAGGAGAGTAAAAAGTTCCACCTGACGCTGTATAAGTATGTATATAATATGTACTGAACTCATAGCTCAGTTGGTAGTAATTCTGCCTTCTGCGCTAGAGGTCGCGGGTTCGATTCCCGCACTGGACAAACATTTGTGTGATTCACAGATGTTTGTTCTGTGTCTGGGTGTTAAATATATATCTATTATGTATATCAGTCTCTGGTACCCATAGTAAAGGCTATGCCTAGTTTGGGATCAGTTGACCGTGTGTAATATGTCCGGAATATTATTATTATTAACTATAATATGTAGATGAAATAAGGCCTTATCGCCCTGGTAACTTTGCAGGATAATATCTTGAATGCAATCTAGTTTGTTTAAATAAACACTCCAATGGACAAGAGCTCAAGTGTGTAATAGTATAATAAATAATAACGCGATGCTCCACTTAACTCTACTAAAACATTTACTGCAGGGTCACTTTAATTGCTACTGACACTCACGGCTATCACTATCAGTCTAATCGAAATGGGTACTTGTATGTTATAAGCAAATGCAAATATAAAATTTTCACATATCCCTATCTAATTATGAAACATCAAGTTCTCATCAAGTTCTCTAATCATTCAAATTGTAGACCGCTATTTGAGTCACACGATCCAACCGGTCCTAACTTCGACAGAGGTCAACCAACGAATACAACTCCAATACTATACTTCTTGCAATTAAAGCCATTCATTCTTCATTCATTCATTCAATATGAGCTCCTTTACCTCCTTATATGATAAGACGGCAATCTTCTCTTTTATCTGGTTCATGTTACTTAGTCTTGATCTTCCTCTTCCTTGTTTTTCTTCTAACTTTCCTGCAATGATGTTCTTTAAGAAGCTGTCATGTCGTATAATTATCTTATCTTTCATCCGAGTACCACGCAAGTGCTCTTTAGGGGGGGAGGGGTTCGGCAGGCAACGCATTAGCAATGCTCCAGGTATTGCTGATGTCAATAGGCGACGCTAACCACTTACCATCAGGAGGGCCGTAAGCCTATTTGCCTCCGGATAACATAAAAAAGTGCATTCCTACTGGCTGAGATGACGCTACGACACTTTATCGCATTTAAAATTCAAAATGGCGCGGTCTCCCATCAAACAGCTTTTAAAAGCTTTCACGCTGCGATCGGACTGTTACAAGCTTAATGTTTCTCTTTGAATGAGATTATGTACAAATATTTATGTTTTCACTAGCGGCTGCCCGCTGCATTGCATGCG
This sequence comes from Anticlea derivata, assembly GCA_947579855.1. Classification (NCBI taxonomy): domain Eukaryota; kingdom Metazoa; phylum Arthropoda; class Insecta; order Lepidoptera; family Geometridae; genus Anticlea; species Anticlea derivata. The sequence goes on along the minus strand of OX388279.1, from coordinate 4,643,100 downwards.
AGGTTCCCAATTAAAAGTAGTTTGAGCGCTCCTGACTTTATCATCAGATCGGCTTATTGTTACTAAGTATTATTTTTAGTATTCCTAGGATTCCCCGTGTCGTGGGTATCAGACACTACGAGTACCACAACACCCAGACCCGGAACAAATATTTGCAGATCATGCCAACATTTGTCGCAGCGGAAATCGAAACCGCATCCCTTGCGTCTCAGACGGCCACTCGGCCCATGCGCACCGAGGTCATCGAAATGATTTGCATCGTGGACTTGGAAACAAATGACACTATGATTGCGTCGGCGTCGTCTTTCAACGCGGAAACTTGTTCCAATTTTAAATTTGAAAATCGAACAGTTGTTTATACGCTGGTTACAATGTGCTCGGAACCGAGCATTTTTGTGTTGAGCTCATAGAGATACAGATTTTTTTTTGCATTCAGCCTCTTTGGTTGAGCTAGCCTATGATTATTATTATTACATACACTCCCTTTCATTACATCGTGTTGTTTTGATTTGTCTCCCTTTCATTAATTTTAAAAGTGAATAGCTTACTGGTTTTTGTAGGAGCACTCGTAAGACACAATTTAGAGAGATAAAATCTCGCTGTGCCCTATCTTACTGTTCCTCTTTTTAAGGAACATCTGCTTGGTTTCTGCGTAAAAATATTCTACGACGTGACTAAAATAACTAACACACTTTTCCTCTCATGACATCAAACACCATAATTGAGTTCGCATCACTCACTTTCACGATTCATGGAAAAGTTAACAAGTGTGAAAAAGTTCATGGGCGGAAAACCCTATTCACACGATACTCTGCCGTATTGTGTTGGGTTAAAGTCGAGAAAAGAACTGTGGGAAATAACAATGCACAACTAATAAAAGTTGTAGACTGACATAAAAGATCCTTGTCTTATTAGGTCCAGTGGATAGAAGTTCAAAGGGGATAGAGTTGAGACATTTCGAATGCTCTTGTGGTAAGGTGCGGTCAGACGTATCAGGGCCGCGGGTCATCATCATCATTTCAGGCGTTCGACGTCCACTGCTGAACATAGCCTCCCCCACAGACAGAGCAAATTCATTATCATGTGGGGGGATTTGCCCATACTCACCACGCTGGGCATGCGGGTTGGCGAGCGCGGCATCCCCTAGCTTTTTTCCCTTATTCGCCTCTTATGACATCCGCGGATAGGTAGATATGGAGGGGCCTATTCTTCAGCCGGGGCCACCAAGACCAACGGGGCGCGGGTGTACTTCTATAATTCGAATAAGCACTGGTCGACCAAAAGGTGCTTATTTTTAACTCAATTAGTTTACAGGCCTACAAAATCCCAATTTTTCAATCGAATTTTAAAAGAAGAGATTCTCAATTCATTCCTAGGTCACAAAGATGCTCTAACTGCGCTCGCCAGCCCGCGTACCCAGCGTGATGAGTAAGGGCTAACCTCCCCACATGATAGGAATTCGCTCTGGAAATCTGTGGGGGAGGTCATATTCAGCAGTGGACGTTCTACGGCTGAAATGATGATGATATTCGTCGGTACTTATTATTTACACGATTTTTTTCACAAACTTACAGAAAAGTAATGCGTAATAGCATTTAATTTAACACTTCAGAGTGCTTAGCACAGCTGTTATTTTTATCAGATAGGAAATAATGTAGTGGCACAAATGGATCGCGTCGTTCGAAAAACATTAAAAATTATTTGTTTGACATGTTTCGTAAAGCTTTCTATTGTTAACTTTACGTCTTTCACAATACGGTTAAAAATATATCTAGACAGAAAGAATTTGTATTGAAATATTCAGGCTCATTGGTGTTTCGATTTTAATTTTTCAGTTGTTACGCGTGTAAGAAAACTAAATGAGCGCAATATGAAGCTCAATAATAAATAAATATCTGGGGTACTGAGGGAAACTACGTCAAGAAAAAAAACCAGAACAGACTAGAACTAGACAAAACAGACTAAAAATCCACCGACTGCCCGCAACTTTCACAATGTTGTCGGTCCATAGAGCTTTCCAACACTGAGTTGCCCGGTTCGTCGTTGCCATTAGAAATTCTTTACTTCCCAACGATTGTCGGTTCTGTGTATATACGGATATGGTCTGTTCACTGCCACTTCAATTTGCTAATTCTGAGAGCTTTGTCGGCGACCTTAGTTCTATTACAGATTTCCTAATTTCAGATCTTATCACGTTGTGAAACTCCGAGCATAGCTCTCGCCATAGCCCGTTGCGCGACTTTGAGCTTGTGTATGAGGCCAATAGTTTGTAAATCAATAATTTTAACATTTTGTCTGACGAATCTAAGTACGTGTAATATGTCTAAAGAGAAATAAAGATTATCATTATCAATAGTCACTCCCTGCAAAAATAATTTGGGTGTTGTCAAAATGTTAGGACGTGCCTCTGATTACCCCCTTAGAAATATTCAAGGATCTACTTTCCTCTAGATCTGAGAGGTTGTCTACCGTGAATGTATGCGAGTTTCAAGTTTCTTTCTTTCTTTCTGCAACATTCCAAAAGGGGGTTATTGAATAAAAAAATAATTAGCGCAAAAAAACATCAATGCTCTTTTTATGAATCATCTTATATATTATCTGCTACGAAAATAAGGAATATATTTTCACGATAGGTACTGCTCAGTAACTCTATAACTTGTATCAGGGTGGTTCTTTTCAGAAAACAGCTGAGGATATCACAACGGACTAAGAGCCACCTAACTTTATTGGCACTTACCGTGAGTACCTTACGACAATAGGCCGTCATTAGGCAGCATATCCACTGGCCAATGCCCTTTAGTTGCTACAGACATGAAAACAATAATGGGAATGTTCTTAAAGTAATTATTGTTGATTGTGCGATGTAGTTACGATAAGAGAAGTTTATATTATGTGGAAGACGTCATAGGTTGGTTGCAAACATGCGATTTCGATGAAACTTGGCATAGATATTCTTTACCTATATTAGCATATAGGCGTGCGTTATGCCTCTGGTATTGCAAGCGTACGGCAACAAGGCTACGGTAAGCGTAATATTTAACTTAACAAGCATAAAACATTTTAGTATGAAGCCCGGTCCCGGTGCCGCGATTTTGAAAAAAAACGATATTTCGCAACCGCTTCTAAAAATAGTGCCAATCGATTGAGAAAATGATGATAAACAAAATAAGTCCTATAAAAAATACTAAATTTCTAAGTTGTATCTGATGGGAGGCAAAATAGCTAGATCTAGCAAAGGCCTTTGTGTCAGTAGTACCATTGATTTGTACCATTGATGGTACAAGTGACACTTTGACTAGAACTTTGTATCCTTAGTACAATTAAAGAAAATGAGGATCATCATCATCATCCTGATTCAAGTCCATTGCTGAACATAGGCCTACCCCAAAGAGTGCCATGACGAACGGTCTTAAGCCTTCTCCATCCACCGACTTCCCGCAACCTTCACAATGTCATCGGTCCATCGGGTGGGGGGTTCCCTTCAACACTGCGTCGTCCGGTTCGTGAGAAAATGAGGATATTCCCTCGTAATTGATAATCGATACCTATGGAACTAGTGATACAACTTTCGATATTCATCATTTCTGCTGTACGACGTTCACAGCTGAACATGGCCTCCCCCACAGACAGAGCAAATTCCTTATCATGTGGGGGGGTTTGTCCATACTCACCACGCTGGGCATGCGGGTTGGCGAGCGCAGTTAGAGCTATCGTTGTTAAAATGAGGGACGCTGCTGCCCATCCCCTAGCTTTTTTCCCTTAGTCGCCTCTTACGACATCCGCGGATAGAGATATGGAGGGGCCTATTCTTTAGCTGGAGCCACCACGGCCATTACTTTCGATATTACTAGTGATAGAATTTTCACCAAAAGCGGCTAAAAGCCGATGCTTCGTTTCCTATTTACCCGTCACGTCAGCTCGATTGATCGGACAGGCAGCCCATTAATTTGACTTGGATTACTTTGTCTATTTTATTGGAGTACGGGTGGATTGTTTCGCTACGTTGGCACACCTGTTGGAGCAGAATATGCATGAGCCAACTTTCTGATTGCGGCTTTTCGGGCTCCCGATAAATGGGGAAACGAGGAAATAGATGCCTAACACTTTTAAAAAGGTTCAGGTGAATGAGAAGTGGTGATTTTTAGATGTTTCATACTCTTTAGGAAGGATTCCTTTCTTCCTAAAAAGTATGAAACACCTTGTATTTGAAATTATTTTAGTCAATTTTGAATCACTACAGAATAATTTGGGCATGAGCCATATGTTCGGATATGCCTTTGACTACCCCCTTTTGACATCAAGTACTTAGTAGACTTGAGGATAATTTTGAAACAAAGACAATTTTATGAAATTAATGAAAAACATGTGAAAACCCCATTTTATAGATAACATACCGAACGTCTTTTGAACACGGCCTGAAAAAAAGATGTGGAGACATGAAATTCTCTGGAGAAATTAAAATGAAATAATTGTATACATAAAATAATAACGATTCTTAAATTCGGCTTCGCTTGAATAATAACGCAAGCTCAAGACACCCCTAAATCATCATAAAAGAGTATGAGTACAAACATCTTGATACTCTCAAGGTTGCAGAGACGAGTTACTCGTATTTTTCTCTCATTCTGGTATTATACTTATAACGTAACGTAATATTTTAGACAGCATCAGGTGTTCTGGAGCTGATTGGGCTATATACTGGTGTATTTCAAGGGTTCTTCAATAAGGCTCCTACATGGAGTATGAGGGTAATTTATTGTTGATATTAGAATACTTTTATAGTATTATATTATAATGCAAGCGCTACACTGATCTTTCTTTGGCCACGTGTGCGTTCTACGTGCAAATACAGTAGTTGAGCCGTGTTAACTTGACTACTCTGAACTTAAGTTATAAGGTATCAAGTAACTACTCAAGTTAATCAAGTAATAGATGTTTAGAGCTACATTTAAACCAGGCTACGCGACGAGCTGCTGAACTCAGTTTATTATGACGACGTGAGAGAGAGAGAGAGAGAGAGATAGCTTATACGTTTGTGTGACTTTTCGTTTTCAGACTTCTGAGACGTGTGCGAATTTTAATGTAGTTCTCGCTTACAAACGCATTTTTTTCGGTTTTAGTATCTAGTTTCTACACATAAACCAAAAGTTTCTGACTCACTTTGTTCGCTAAATAATTGAAACTCAACCTTATTTACTTTTGGATATGTTTGAAATCATAAAATCACTCTAGAGCGCGCGGTGCAGATGTCGCGATATTGTGATTTCAGCCGTATCTAAAAGTTGATAAGGTTAAAATTTCAATCTTAGCTAATTAATCCCCTAGCCGCCACTCCAGCTGCACTAACCCTAAGTGTTCATTGGATAAGCCGCCATGACTCATTCAAAGTCAATATTATCATAGTCTCTATGTTCAAATTCTATTTTGAATTGTCCGTGATTTTGTAAATAGAAATATGCATTTAGCCGGCAAAAAGCGTGGCAAAAACTGTTTACTCTGGCATTACCGTTGACATGACAGCACATTCAACGGTATGCAGAAGGCCGACCGAAAATTCCTCTCAAAAAATTTAATTTATATTCGTTTGCTGGAAATACCAATGGTCGCAAAAAATGGTGGCTGCTGGTTTGGAGAATTTAATGAAAATTGGTCAAGTTCTTCATACCTCCGACCTCAATTATTGCTCGCGGTACGAGTACCATTGTACTACATAAGCGAGACCTGAAAAATTGCAAACAAAAAAAAATTACAGATCATGCAAAGATTTGTCCCACAGCGGGAATCGAACCGATTAATGACTCGATAAATTTAGGATGGGTGGATGGTTTTGTTCACGAAGTTGTTGTAAAACATTGTGCAGATGTTCAAAGCCGGTGGCTGAAAAACCTTGTACGGATTTTCAAAGTTGGAGCATCGGATCATGTTTTGTGCTGTGTTTAATGGGAATTACTAATAATTTACTTAACTTTGTTAAGGAAAACATGGTTTGCTTCAGAGAATGATCTTTGAGGTAGATCATATCTTATTGCCGTTGCCCCACATTATACAGGGACGGCACAATTCTATTCTTCTGCCATAACTCTTTAGCATGTTTCATCTTCATTATCAGCCTGTAGAAGTCATGTAGAGTTCCATGACGAACGGTCTTGAGCCTTTTCCATCCACCGACTTCCCGCAAAAGGTTGTGGGAAGTCACCTGATGGACGAATCACATTGAGAAAGCACAATTTCGTTGGTCCATCAGGTGGGAGGCCTTTTCTTTGCTTCATCCACCCATATCACATTGACATAATATTTAATACTCGTCTCGTCACATGACACCACCATGTTTCTACCTCATGAAATGCCCATACCACGCTAACCTATTGCTTGCCGTTTTCAAGTGCATTTGAACCAGTCATCTTTCTCACTGAATATACAACGTGTTCCGTAACTATACTATTGCGAAAGGGACTTAGTCAATCAATAAATAGAAAAGAAAAAAAACTTATAACGAAACTTACAATTAATAACGGATTTACATTTTATATACATATCTTATTCATAAAAAGGACGATCACCAAGTATGTATACTTAAAAAAAACTTTATAACAGTACTTAATCTCTAGATAAATATCGATGCTTATTACCATGAAAATTACCCAAAGAATTATTGGGGTCTCTATCGGTCCTCAGCAGAAATAGCCATAATCTATGAGTTATATTTCTATTCATTGAATGCTATTCAAACTCGCATTTATCCTAAGTCGGGGCTGAGATACTCATCACGTGCTTCAGCAATGCAAACTTCTAGATTCTCAACCCATACACTGCGTGCTGTTTATGCCGTATGCCGCCTTCAGATATGATTGTAAGGTGACAGCGATGCAAAAACGTTAGAAGCTATAGTGTGATAATGTTTTAGATAGGGTTAGTTGTTCAAAATCGATATAGGCGTAATAATGCTAACACATAGAATAGGTACTATCCCACTATCTTTCTATCGTGATCTTACCCCTTGTGCCCTTCTTGCCCGCTCGACGTTTGTCAAACGTAGTCTTTTAGAGACAAACGGTAGGCAGGTGTTGTGTGTGTGCAGTTGGGCTTATGACAGTAGTCGGTAGTTTCAAACGCTTGCTTCATACATTTTTAAATAGAGTGCGAACATGTAAAATGTGTGGTAACTTGTATGGCCATGTAAAACATTTTTAAATAGCAACTCCGAAGCGTGCGTTTAAATATAGCTTGACTCTCAATAGTATTGGGGATCGGCATGAGCGGCAGTTCAATTGATGGAGCTTTTTTTATTGAATCGCTTTGGTATTGAGTGTGAACAGAAGGACTTATGATTATGCTTTAAGTATTGCTTTTATTCACATTAAAGTTATAGTGTCAATTAGTACAATTAGGGTGGATTCGACCAAACGCTATGTTATGCCAGGGTAACAATAGAGATAACTCCCTGGAAAACAGGCTTAGCCTAGAGTAATTAGTCATATTATTCTATGGATAAGACTTATACAAGTTTGGTCGAATCCACCCTTAATTAAAGCAATGTGGAAGCAACTGTCAAAGTGCTCTAAAAACTCATAATATATAAAAGAAAAAGCGGCAGAGACGATAATAGCTATCCACATTCACTCAATGCCATAGCGTCTCTGCACACGTGGCCACCGGACAGCCGAACACCCTGGAAGCTGACTAAGCAATAATTTATAAACGCCTCCATCTAGGAGAAAGGCATATAAATCATATAAATAATCATCATCGGCAAAATGCTTTTTTTAATGAATATTTATCAGACTGCGCGAAAATCAATTCAATAAAATGAAAACTTCCTTCACAGCCGATCTTTCCATTCTTTGCTTTCCATAAACGGAATTCGAATACCCACTTATTCAAAATCTGAACTCAGATTGCATATCAAAGGCTCAAGTATTAGCAATTGAAATCAGTTGATGGATCTATTCCAAAGGAAGCGATTGGTGACTTCACTGAGATCATTAGAAACTTGAAACTGCAGTTGGGGTAAAGTGGAAAAGTTTAACTCAGTTTAGCCACAGATTAATTATCAGAAGTTGAGTAGTTCGATCTCAGCGAGCTATTTTAAGTTGTAAAGTTTTATTTCACTTGTAAATTGAAATGTATGTAATTACAGTATAGGTTTTCGAAGGTATGAACGAAGTTTTCTGGGCTCATAGCTCAGTTGGTAATATTTCTGCCTTCTGCGCTAGAAAGAGAGAAAGAAAGAAAGAAAGAAAGAAAAGAAAAACTATTTATTCGTCCCATAAGCACAAGTTCACTTTACAGTCATAGACAATTTGCAGAAAAGAATATAATATTTTAATACGCACCTACCGAGGCAACATACAGACTAAATTTATAGGTCGCTAGAGGTCGCGGGTTCGATTCCCACACTGGACAAATATTTGTGTGACTAACGCAGATGTTTGTTCTGTGTGTGTTAAATATTTATCTAGTATATCAGTCTCTGGTACCCATAGCTATGCCTAGTTTGGGATCACTTGACCTTGTGTAATATGTCTGGAATATTTATTTTAACTCTTTTTGAAAAATCCCTTTATGTTACCCCTATATCTTAGCTACCCCTTAGCCGATTTAACTCATATTCTTATCAATTTATTGATAGTACCTCTTGATTTAATAAATTCCATGCAGATCGGATTGATGGTTCGAAAGTTTCGCTCTAACAAATAAACATACAAACATACAACGCGGATTCGTCCAAGTTGTTCAAGACAATTATCCCTCAGTTCAAATAAAGCTGCCGGTATCACGGAGGGGAATGGAGTCATTAGGAGAAACTTCAACTGCAGCGTCGCGAAGTGATAAAGTTCGTGAACTGAACTTGGGGTAACTTGGTTTAAATGTACGGTAATGCATTGTGAATTAAGGGCCAGCGCAGACCAGATAATCTTTCTGCGTTTATTTCAACCGATAATAAAATATCGTCCATAATAATAATGATAAGGACGAGTTATAGGTCGGGTGTGGCAAATGGTCGTTATACAAGGGTCTAGCACAAGCTGGGACGTTTTCTAATCGCTAGGCTATTTCCTCTTTTGACTCATCATCATCATCATCAGCCTGTAGAAGTCCACTGCTGGACATAGGCCTCCCACAAAGAGTTCCATGACGAACGGTCTTGAGCCTTCTCCATCCACCGACTCTTTTGACTAATTACAAGTTTAAAATTCAACATATACTTTATTTACAGAAAGAAACTTAAAACGAGAGACTTTGCTTAACTTAACTTAACTTTGCCAGTGTCTTGGGGACGCTTCCGACTGGTAGTGATCTGGATCAGTTGAGCTATCTATAGATCGTTTGTAACGGTCTTTAGATGGCTCAACTGTTTCTTGTGTATTTTGTAAATATTAACTTGTATTAGTTTTACGTTTCTTTCTGTAAATAAAGTATATGTTGAATTTTAAACTTGTAATTAGTCAAAAGAGTCGGTGGATGGAGAAGGCTCAAGACCGTTCGTCATGGAACTCTTTGTCTAATTACAATAAATAAACTTTGAAACCTTCGGAAACTTGTAATGTCGTAAGTTTGTGGCTTGAATTCTTCCTTCTTCTTTCGTGTCGATGGTTCAGGGGGACTAAATCTTTTTTGACCAATACTCTGCCACAGCCACGGCAATGTCAGTGGCGTCGTAAAGGTCTTTCATTGTGCACATGTGAGGGCACTGCATGCACGAAAGTAGGTGCATCATTGTTTGCGGTGCACAGCGTCTCGTTTGAGTATCCCAACTTGCTCAAATTGTACCTGCAGCTACCAACCAATTCTTCCTTATACAGGTATACCAAAGAGAGGGCTACTACTTGCGGCTGATATTTGATAATGACTCATCATCATTTCAGTCGTAGGACGTCCACTGCTGAGCATTGCCTGCCCCAGAGATTTCCACAGCGAATTCCAACCATCCGATTCTCACACGGGGCAAGTGGGTTGGCGAGTGCAGTTATAGCTATCGTTGTTAAAATATACGCTGCTGTCCATCCCCTAGCTTTTTTTCCATAGTCGCCTTTGCGACATCCACGGGTCGCTAGATAAGGGGCCTATTCTTCAGCCGGGGCCACCACGATCATGAATTTATGGTTGGTGGAGATCCTACAGGACGTGTAGAGAGAGAGAGAGAGAGTTGTTATTTACAGGAGTATAATATTTACAATAAGTACAAGGTATTTATAAAAGAATAGAAGATTTTAGGAAACACGATACAGCACACGACCAGAGTAAAAGTAAAAGTAAAAGTAGTCTGACAGACCGTCGTCCGTCCGAATCAACAATTCGTTCTATTCTTCGTCGCTATGCCAACTGAGAGGTATTTGAATTTGGCGGCGACGGAGTGATAGTGGTGGCGTAGCTCGCCACAAATTCATCAATAATAAATGGCACTTTACACATTCAAAAGGCCTGGGCCTTCGTAGAGCCTCGTAGCAATATTGTAATACGACGTAGGCATCTCGTAGCGGATCGTAGCAGGATTTTTTACACTGCTATGCTAAAGTGTTCATGCAGTTTAAAAAAATGTTTACCCAAGTTTGTGTTGCGAGTTCGAATGTCCAACTGCCTCTCTATTTATTTCCTCCTATCATTCAATTATTATAAATAGTTTTTAGATGTTTGTGAAGATGTTGATGTTATCAAGCTGTAAGCACTGAACGGATTGGAAAGAAATTTGGCATGTATGTAGTATATATCCTAGAATACCATATACATACATAAAATCACGCCTAATACCGAGAGGGGTAGGCAGAGACCACGGCTTTCCACTTGCTACGATCCCGACATGCCTCTTTTGCTTCATTCACTCTCATCACATTCCTCATACATGCTCGTCGGTTATAATACCATATAGGCTACTTTTTAATCGGGTACCACGCGAGCGAGGCCGGGGGTGGGAACTAGTAGGTACTAAAAATATTTAATTTTGATAAAATTTGGACAAACTTGAAAAATCAATCAATCTCATCGTATTTTTTTGAATTGGTAAGTTTATTGTACTTGCAAAATGTTGATAGCATCACCAACCTATAGATGCCCAGTTAGTTTTACCCACATCGATATCGTATTGCGGTAAAATTCAGTACAGGTACAACCCACACTAATCTTTATTAGGGCTGTCACGCCATATTCCGCACATCTCTAATCCCTTTGCGTCAGCAAACTATAAATTATTCATAACATTGGCGTCGGAAGCTCTCAGAATTAACAAGTTGAAGTGGCAGCAGGCAGGCCATATAGCTCGCAGAACCGACAACCGTTGGGGAGTAAAGGTTCTCGAATGGCGACCACGAACCGGGCAACGCAGTGTTGGAAGGCCCCCCACCCGATGGACCGACGACATTGTGAAGGTTGCGGGAAGTCGGTAGATGGAGAAGGCTCAAGACCGTTCGTCATGGAACTCTTTGGGGAGGCATATGTCCAGCAGTGGACTTCCACAGGCTGATCATGATGATGATGATGATTGGCGTCGGAATACCTGGCTTGAAGCCTCAATTAGATAGAGTCTTTCTCACTTCAAAGATGCGGTTTTTGTAGGGGGATAGAATTTAATCTAACCGACTCTACGATTGCCTTTTAACCAACCTCGGTGGCGTAGCGGACGAGTGCCCGTCTTAGCCGTAAGGTGCGGTTTTGATTGTTGCTTCGGGACAAATGTTTGCATTATCTGCATATATTTATTCGGGGTAGGTAGATAGATAGATAGATAGATAACTCTTTATTGCACTACACCACACAGGAAACAAAAGTATCTTAAACAATAATTAAAACTAGAAATAATTGCGATGGTACAATGGGCGGTCTTATCACTATAAGCGATTTCTTCCAGACAACTTTTGGATGGACTGTAATAATTGAGTACGATAAGGGCTGGTGGAGTATAATCAAAAATAAATATGCTCAATAACATAATACGGGGTCTGGGTGTTGTATTACCATGGTACTCGTAGTTTCTGATACCCACGACACAGGGAATCCCAGTGTGGGGTCTGTTGCTGAGTGGTATTTATTTATATTTAAATATGGGATGTAGATAGATAGATAACACTTTATTGATCACCACACGGATATAATACATAAGATCACAATTACAAATTTACACGGCAATACAATGGGCGGCCTTATCGCTAAGAGCGATCTCTGCCAGGCAACCTTAGGATGGACTGGACTGAAAAGATTAGAGAAGGGGCAAGATGGTGTATCTTAAATTATGAAGAAAATTATTAACTATAAACAGAATAAAGTAGGTATATTAAATAAATCAAGATAATCATATATATATAATACATATAGTGACATAAACACATACAGATACTATATCGTATATAATTATAATAGGTACACAGAATTAAAGAATAATAATATACAATAAACTATACGATATGGGATGTATCTGAACTTGAAGCAATAATTAACAATTCACAATTTATGCGAGTTTTGATTCTCGCGAGTGTTTTGAGTTTTTGGATCAACGTATGGTGTTTTCATAATCGCTTGAATATTTATGACTTTTAAACAATCAAACAGAAACAATACTTTGTTTATTATTGTAGGGATCTGGAGTGAAAGGGGATTTCAGGTTTTAAAAGTTTGTTATTTCAAATCTTTGCTGTAAAAACAATATTATTCACATACGTATATAATATGTATGATATTTATATAATGGATAAAACATCAAAAATATTGTGATCGCCTCTTGTTACTTAGTCCCTTTAGAGGGTGTTCAAAGTTCACCGCAAAGCCCGATTATCTTTGGGGTGAGTCCCTTTAGCTCCGTCCGGCTGAGGATGTGCTTGCCCAGATGGATGCTAAGTTTGAATATAAATGCTCCGCACTCACCGAGCAGGTGTAGAGGCGTTTCGTCCGCCTCCTTGCCTAGCCTGCAGGTTTGTGTCGCATAGCCTGAGTTTAAACATGTGCTTATTAAGACAACATTGTCCAGTTAAGACTCTTACAATAGATAGATGGATAGAAAATTCTTTATTGCACAGACAAGTACATAGGCGAACTTAATGCTATATAGCATTTTCTTCCAGCTAACCTTTGAGTGTTGAGGAAAAATGAAACAATAATGCGTAAAAGTAAATTATTGGTATTACGGACAGACAGACAGTCGGACAACAAAATAATTCTTTACGGTTAGTTTTTTCCTTTATGAAGTGCAGAACCCTAAAATGCAGATGCTATGCCACACCATCATCCTTATCAGTTTCAGCCACGACAAAACTTAACAAAGAATGGAAACAAAAGCAAGTAGCTTGACGTGGGTCAGCGGTCTTCATGACGTGTGTCATAATAAATCATGAAAGACCCCTTCAACGCCAGCCTTGATCCGGAGGAAGTCCGTAGTTTATCTTGCTATTCTTTAGTCGAGTGTGTTTTTTCACTCCCCGCATTAGTTCTTGAGGCACTGATGTCAGTATCAGTGCCCCAAGCACGAATTATTCAGATGACATATCGCATACCGTTTGAACGAAGCTTAAAGCTTCAGGATGCTGATGCGGCTGCCTCGCTTTTGCAGCGCATCTGGGATGTTTGCGGAGGCGCGCACGGACGGCTTTCATGCGGTTATGCGCAAGAAAGTCGCTTCCCTTTTCCAGCGTACGCGAGTCAGCAGCAACGGCATCCTGCAGATGATTGTTTTGCGACCGGACTGTCCGATCCAGGCGAAGTGGATGCAGGTAATGCTGGGGTCGGAGCAGTATCGCAATATCTTCGTCAAGTAGGTTTTAAGCATTTTTTTATTTTTTATTTTATTGTGTTATTGCTTTTATTTGATGTGTTTTTATTTTAATTTTGGTGTAATGTGTTATTGTGTACAGTGATTTTATGTAATTAATTAAGTAATTATTATTTGTAACTTTAATATGGACATGGTCTGAAATAAATGAATAATAATAATTAAAGCTCGGCGGCATCGTTTTTGATTTTTGGATAAATACTACCACATAATAAATAATAGTACAGACGACACTACCACTGAAGAAACACGGTTTCAAGAAAAAGATTTCAAGGAAGAATAAATTATGAAATCCGTGTCACTTCGCCACTTTGAATAACAGATTAAAAATCTAAATTTCTGCTGCTAGATCCTAACATGCATTATGCATACCTACCTGCCATGGTACAAAGTTCTTTGGCAAAAAACTTAAAAAGTGAATAGAAAATTCCCTTCATGAATAATGTAGGACAATAGTATCGTCTCTGAATTATTTGTTTCTAATAGTGTTGTGTTCCTGCGGTGAGTAAGGTTGCCAGAGCTCTTTAAAATGGGGGGGGGGGGAGAGCTCGGGTTCGGCAACGCGTGCGTAATGCCTTTCCAAGCATTCAAAGGCTACAGGAACCACTTACTGTAAGTTTGTTTACCAAATTATTGGTATAAAAAATGGATTATTCTAAAAATCCTCCCCAAGCTGCCCCCCTAGCGGGGATTTTTGTAATATTTTTTCTTGAAATTCCCACTGGCCATGACGTAGACTACTACGATGAAGCAGTAGGGTTTGCCACACTGCCTCGTCCGATTCATGGTCGCCATTTTGTGTGTATTTGATTGTTGGGTGTTTATACCCAAAACTCTAATATCAGGTAGTCGCGGGCACAGCTTATGATAAAGTTAATATCTTATCAGTTCAATTGCATTTATCGCGATGATTATCAAATTAGGATTCAAGTGGCATTATCGCGTCCACGACTCGAGTGCGACCTTTCAATATCGTATTACTTTGTAAATATTATTTCGGGAAAATTCAGCTTTACATAGTGAGTGAGAGTGTGAGTGTGAAAGAAGAAGAGTGTTAAAGATAGAGAGTGAGAAATTTGCAATAGTAATAAGAAAGTAGTAGTAAGAATCATTTTACCATGTCGCGGAATATTTAAATGTTTCATTTTCTGATTTGCTGAGTAGAAACTATAAATTACTTATTAAAATCTAAAATCTTTGTAAAATTATATGAACGTTACTTGTAAAAAACTGTAATTACTGTAAACCTGTCATGCCTATGTTATATGTTATAACGAAATGGTCAATAAATGAATTGAATTGAATTGAAAGTTTTGTAGAAAATATTACTGCATTTTTGGTTAGATTAGAACACTGGTGGAAGTGGTAATGGCCTCGCCTTCCGATATACAGGTCGTGGGTTCGAAGTTAGGTCGCGCACCAATGGATTTTCCATTTGGAATATGTATGTGCGCTATACTAGTGTTCTCAAACGGTCAAGCAAAACATGAGTAAACTGCCATGTCCATGGGACATGGGCACGCAAGGAGTCTCTAAGAGGCGTTAATCCTTTCACTACACTGATTCTTTCACCGGCGGTCATAGGCCCTTTTCAGGACAACCATACCTCAACCTGGTCACTGACCTAATATAGGATGACAAAGAAAGAATCAGTCAACAAGCAACCTACATTATTTTTTATTTAGACAGTTTATCCTACAAAGCACTTCAGTTAAAATAAAATGGTTTGAACAATGCTCAATTGTTGACTTTTCACCAATATATTGACCAAAACGATATTTTCAAAACTGATTGGCAGTTTCCAAATTAATTAAGTTATTGGTTTTCGGTGTACCTTTATTCACGGAATACCACGGATTGTTTCCGATAGTAATTTGATATCGCATTTTTCGTCGGTCAGATTTGTCAGTTTATTCAATAAACTAGCAGAACCGCAACTTTGCCCGCGTAAAGTTAGCTCTTAACATACATCCATAAAATCACGCTTTTTTCCCAATTGGGTAGGCAGAGACTACGACTTTCCACTTGCTACGATCATAACATATCTCTTTTGTTTCTATTGGCAACGCGTGCGTAGTAACTGTCATATTGCAAGCGTTCATAGGCTTAGGTAACCACTTACCAGCAGGCGGGCCGTACGCTTGTTTACCACCATAGTTGTAAGAAAGAAAGATCATTTATTTATAATCTTGTTGTAAAAAAATATTATCTCTATATTGTCTAACAAATAAAGCAATGAGTTAATATCTATACAAAACATTGGCTTCCAAAGAACACTCATAAATAAAAGTTCATAAATAAACCATATCTCTCGAAATGGATCGCCAACTCCTAATCGAAAACATTAATTCAGATCGCTGATACGTAGATACAGTCAGCATTTAAAACGAATATTAATGTGACAGACAGACACAATGTTTCACCTGAACTCAACCTTGTTCAGGGAGCTGCTATTAATCATGAGGGTTGGAACAAATAGCTACAAATCACACAGATATACAAACCTTTGTAACATTATATATTATAGCTTCCGTCCGCGGCTTCGCTCGCGTGGTACCTTCATGAAAAGTAGCCTATATGCTATTCTAGGTAAAGCATTTTATATATTCCAGTTTCAACGAAATCGGTTCAGCCGTTACGGCGTGATTGAACAACAAACATACAAATATCCTCACAAGCTTTCGCATTTATAATATTAGTAGGATAGGATATATCGTAAATTTTCGTATATATAGTATGTATATGTAATAATAAAAGACATATCGGGCAACTGAATAAATCGAGAGTGTGGATGGCTAACACTCCTGCCGCCTCCACTCGCCAAGACTCTTGCCGAGAGCCTCTACGAGGCGTCTCGCGAGAGTCTGGATGGGCATACATAATTTGGTACTACTGATGTCTTCTTCTGATGGTCGTTTACTATAGGCCTCATATACAAGCTCAAAGTCGCGCAGCGTGCTATGGAGAGAGCTATGCTCGGAGTTTCACTACGTGATAAGATCCGAAATGAGGAAATCCGTAGAAGAACGAAGGTCACCGACATAGCTCTCAGAATTAGCAAGTTGAAGTGGCAGTGGGCAGGCCATATAGCTCGCAGAACCGATAACCGGAGTAAAGGTTCTCGAATGGCGACCACGAACCGGGCGACGCAGTGATGGAAGGCCCCCCACCCGATGGACCTATGACATTGTAAAGGTTGCGGGAAGTCGGTGGATGGAAAGGGCTCAACCGTTCGTCGTGGAACTCTTTGGGGGAGGCCTATGTCCAGCAGTGGACTTCTACAGATTGTTGATGATGATGATGATGATGTTTTCTTAACGCGGCACCCGACCGTCACAAGCTGCGCCATAATTTTTCATTGTCGCATCAGCCGGGGCGCGTCTGTCGCAGCTTCTGTCACAACTGACACGACCCACGGAAGACCCTATTAAAACCTCCATTATTAGGCAGTTTAAATATCATCGCTTAGATATAATCCTGTCTTTTGACGTCATGACGTCCTTTTAAAGATAGGTTTGTGGTTTTAAATTTGGTTGTAAGATCGTTATCGATCGTTAAAATAATTACCTGTTGTCCATTACGAGATACATGTACATGTTAAATGGGTAGTTAAAGTAGGATTTAGTTTCGCAGACGCAGGTTTTTTTTATACAACTAAGGTGGCCAACAAGCATACGTGGGCCGTATGCTTGTTGGTAAGTGTTTACCGTAGCCTATGAGCGCTTGTAATACTAATTGCCTCACGCACGCGTTGCCGACCCCGAACCCCTCCCCCTAAATTTAAGTTAGTTTAAGTACTGTGTTACATGTCTTGTAAAATTCTGTTTTGTGTGTTAATAGTTTAGGTAAGTTAGCTCATTTGTATTAGTAGTTTAAGAAATAAAAACATTATTATTATTATGTGCGAGTGTATCGCTCTGTGGCACCAGAAAACCAGCGCCGCAGCAGATTCACTGTGCTATGCGGCACCAGCTAAGTGGTGACCGTTTTTGTGTCTAGTTCTTAAGCTTATATTTTATTTGTTCCATTTGTTTAATTTGTGACGCGAAATAAATATATTTCTATTTCTATAAAGAGCTCTGGCAACCTAACTCACCGCAGAAGCACAACACTATTTGGAACAAATAATGTTATTTGGCTGCGATCTTCTGTAAGGCAGAGGTATCTCTACCCAGACGGGATGCTCCAATTTAGAACGAGAAAAATCTCGTTGTGCCCTACCTCCTCCATAAATACTTTATGCTTTATGATTCGTGTATCTCTTCACTCTTTAGGTCAGTATAAAATAAAAGACATTTATTTGACATACTACACATTAAACGTGAAATGTGCTTCATGATTCATGTCAGAGATTGAGCATTTTGTACAATCTATCTCTCAGCAGAACACAGGCATATATCCTGTTATAATAATTCTCCAGTATGAAGTAGGACCTGTTTAGATAATAAATATTATCTCTTAGTCATTCCAGCCGGTGGGAGTCCAACATCAGCATACCCCACAGATTGAATTCCTATCATGTGGGGTGAATTTGCCCATACGCACCACGCTGGGCTCGCGGTTTAGCGAGCGCTGCCCATCCCTAGCTTTTTCCCCTTAGTCGCCTCTTATGACTTCCACGGTTAGGAGATATGGAGGTGCCTAATCTTCAGCCGAGGCCACCGTGACCAAATATTATCTACTCCGTCTTTATTTCATTTAATATAACTACAGTAGTAGCAGTCTAAATAAGTATAAGATTTTCCATACCTTTTTTACTTGTCTCTAGAGACCCGAGTCCGTAATGTTCGTGAGTTACTTATGAACACTGTGAGACGTAAAAAGGGAATAACATACCTTTGTTGTACGGTGTCGTTTACGACAGTCGTGTACGGTTTTGTACGTGTAAAAACGAAAAGCTATTTCCTTTTCACGCCTCACGGTGACACGTGAGTAGGTATTTTACAAGCTTTACAGACTCTGGCCTCTGGATACATACATATCACGTTTCTATTACCAGCCGATCCCTTTAATACCTATGGTATAGTAAACTCAGTTCTATCTAGGTTAAATTTCCTGCCACAAGTTCCATTAAGAAAACACAATATGGAAATCCATTCTGAGATCTGTAAGGTATAGGTTGGTACTTACTTGGGTCTTCTTTGTTATGAAACTAGTGTCCAAAGGGTTGACTGACTTTTTCGAATTAAATAATACTGTGATGAAAATGCTACAAAAAAGAAATATGCTCATGATTTTTATTTCCAAGAATGGTAGACATCCTCTCAGATCTCAGGTAATCAGATCTGTGAAGATGTCTAAGAGGGATAGTCAGAGGCGTGTCCAAACATTTGGCACTTGCCCACATTTTGCAGTATGTATTCCATACGTGACAGCTTGCAAGCCCATCGCCGCTTTCAGAATACTTACTGATGATTATTAGAATACTTTCCTCAGGATGTTCCCTACCCTTCGGAAACCCTTGGATCGAAAGCCAGGAAACCTACCACTGGGCCAATACGGCTTAGTACATCAGCGTGAAATAAAAATAATTGCTGAAACTAATAATATTATTTTAGACACCACTTACCTACGTACTTACCTTTTAGCAATTCATAATATTACTAAACATGTTTCTCAACGTGACGCAAAGTAAGCAATCAGATGTCTATTTCACCGAAAGACGGCGTTCTCACTTCCATCTTGGTGTTTATCTCAAAACGTCATCACTATGCAGTAAAAATGTTTTATATCATCAGTACAAGATATTTCATCTCGTTTCAAACATAATTTCTCATCCGCCTACTAAACAGATTCCCAAAGAAAAGGAAAATTATTTAATACAAAGTTCTTTCGAGACAAGATAAGCCCCAGATTATCCTGTAAGCCCTTTCTTTGATTCCGATTACTGAGACTCGACTAAATTACTGTTTCCTTTTTTGCAGGAAATGTTCTTCACCAATCAACGGCACTAATGAAGCAATCCACAGACGGGATATTGGAGTAGGAGCTCGAAACGCCTTCACAGCGCAATAAAATAACCCGTCGATTCCTACCATCATACTGCCAGACGATTACAAGCTGTATCACAAGAGACGCAAAAACGATTTTTCCCCCAGCAACTCTACAATCCAATGGCTCAGCTCCGAATCGAAAAGCCGATCCAAGCAATATGTCAATTAAATTCCACACTCGATTGTAATCAAGCGCGCCATTCCAAGACCAAAAAGCTTCACGACGAAGCTGTCTTTCAAACCTGACTCGACATTAACCGACCTTTGTTCTCTGTGAAACAATTGATAAAACCAATGTATGGTTACGTTAGGATAACGAGACAATCGATCGCCCAAGCCAGGGACTCGTATGGCGACCCAAGGTCTTAATTGTCACCGTTCACCGCCTAGCTTTGTTACTTTACCTTCGTGTCTTCTCACACTGGTGTCTGTTCTGTTGCTTTCTGAGGCGGCACTAGCCGCGGTCGACTTCAACGAATCTATTCCAGAATTCAACTTCACCGATTCAAACTCCTCTGATAACTGGACACTACTCGAAGGCAACTTGACTAAGTACCAACACATAAAGCATTCGAAGTACTCTCTGCCGGTCACGATATTGCTCGTCATAATATTTCTTATAATCATAGGCGGAACGATTATTGGAAACATATTGATTTGCGTCGCGGTACGCTTAGTAAGAAAACTGAGAAGGCCTAGTAACTACCTGATAGTATCTTTGGCCGTGAGCGATCTTTGCGTCGCATTTATGGTGATGCCTGTAGCAGCAGTGTACGATATAATGGGAACGTGGCCGTTTGGGCCAGTGATCTGCGACTTCTGGGCGTCGAGCGACGTTCTATCCTGCACCGCCAGCATTCTCAACCTCTGCATGATCTCTGTAGACCGATACTATGCGATTACTAAACCCTTGGAGTACGGTGTGAAGCGAACTCCAAGAAGGATGTTATTTTGCGTGTTCCTTGTCTGGATAAGCGCAGCGTTTATATCGCTTCCACCTGTTTTGATTCTTGGCAACGAAAAGACTGATACGTCTTGCTCCGTATCGCAGAACCAAGTCTACCAGATATACGCAACGTTCTGCTCGTTTTACATACCATTGACGGTAATGGTCGTGGTGTACTATAAGATATTCAGGGCTGCTAGGAAGATTGTCAAGGATGAGAGGCGTGCTCAGTCACACTTGGAGACACATTGCTACTTGGAGATCAATGTGAAGAATGGAGGCACCGCTGAGGCTAAACTTCTGGGATCTCAGCCACAGGCGCAAGCCCCGCCGAGGGGATCAACTGCCAGTACTAATACAACAGTAAGTTTCAGCATTTACTTTGACCCAGTTTAATAATTCGAAGATTTCTATGGAGATAAGATGACTAGAGCTAACCCCCATTTATTGAATTTAACACAGGATTACAGCCAGACTTTAAAATACAACTTTAACTTTGAAGTTGTTTTGGCCTAGTGGGAGGTATTCCAACTTTCGATCCTAAGGTCGTGGAGCTAAACCTGGTAGTGCGCCAATCAAAATTTTTTGAAGAATAACATCGTGAGGAAACCAGGAGGTATTCTTATAAACAGCGATGCGCTTGCAACTCACTAATGCAAAAATGTGGGCATGTGCCAAATTTTATGACGTGCCTCTGACTACCACCCTTACTCATTTTCAAGGATCTGAGCGCCTGAAAATCTGAGAGGTTGTCTAAAGAAAATATGGATATTGGATAAAAGTTGTGAGTCTATTTCTTAAAAAAAAACATTTTATTAGTTCAGGATTTCTTGTGCGGAATCCGTTTCCTCAACAGTTTCTTGTTTGTTTCAGATAAGCGTTGACAAAACAGAGAGCTCAATCGGGCGATGTTTTTCTGGCCAGCGGAAGTCCAACGAATCACAGTGCCCCATGCTCCAGAACAACCAGATAAAGACTCCAACTAAACCAATCCACACCATCAACAAGTCACCCACACAACTAGCCCCTAGTAGTACACCTCAAAGCATAGAACAAAGAAAGCAATCTTTGGACGGTGGACAGAAACAGGGGTCGAATAAAATTCGCTCTTCACTGTCCAATTTTGCTCATAAAAGCCACATTGCCAAAGATTTGCTTCACAGCCAGTCGCCGCATCAGAAAAAGCTCAGATTCCAACTAGCGAAGGAACGCAAAGCGTCCACCACTCTTGGAATCATAATGTCTGCGTTCGTGATTTGCTGGCTGCCTTTCTTCGTGCTGGCGTTGCTCCGGCCGTTTGTCGCGGATGACGCTATTCCTGACGCCATAAGTGCCCTTTTCCTTTGGCTAGGATACTTCAACAGTCTGCTAAACCCTGTAATATACGCGACGCTGAATCGGGACTTCAGGAAGCCGTTCCAGGAGATTCTCTTCTTCAGGTGCGGGAACCTGAACCATATGATGCGAGAGGAGTTCTACCACAGCCAGTACGGAGATCCCGAACAGCATTACTGTGTGAATAATACTGCTAAAATGCATAATTATGATGAAGGTGTTGAAATAGTGTCCGCAATTGATAGGGAGGAGACTCGAGCCTCGGAAAGTTTTCTATGATCGTCAATGACCGAGGTCCACCTAGACCTGGATACTGTGATCTAAATAAGACTTTTATTATAATAAACTTTTAATATAATAAACCAAACAGTGTAAATTTCGTCATTAACTTGTGTATTATAAAAGGCTGTTTCAAATCAACTAGTCGTTACTTATGAGTAAATTACAAACTAATTGGAGTTACGATGATTCCCGGAAATATTAAAATAATTATTATTTTAAAATTTAATTATATAAAAATTATTTTAATTCATTTTAAATAGTATAATTCATAAATTTTAAATTGCATAAAACGGAATGTTGTGCGGATTTGATAAATCTGTTTTAGAATGACCAAAGAGGTAAATTAATGTAAAAGTAAAGAGTTACCGTTAAACTGTTGTGAATTTAATAAAGTTTTATATAATAATAATTAATATTGTTAAAAGTGTATATAAATTGACATTATATATATTGTAGTCAGAAGTATTAATCCATGTGATAGTAGGTTTAGACTTCATTAACTGTCCTTAGACTTGAAGTTTGGCATGCCACTGAATTATTATTTTGTTTATGTTTATTTCAATGTGCAATAATTACCAAATTGATCTTCAAAACTACCTATTCATCTTCAAAACATAAATTTGCGACAGTAACACAAATTTGTATTTGTATAGTTATAGATCAAATAAAATAGGCACTGCCAGATAAATAATGATTATTGTACGAATAAAACAGTTCGTGCATTAAGTAATGCTAGGCCTATGTATTATTATTAAATTAGGTAAATTTAATTTATTAATTTATATAGATATTTATAATAATTTATTTATTTATTTCTAATAATTCAGAAATGTAATTCACAGGTACACAATTATTTATTATGATTTGGTTGCTTGGTTCTTAAGAATTTAAATGATTTAGAGTATATAGTTGAAAGTGTTATAGTGTAATCATAGTAGATGAATTCATTGTTGTAAATATTGTTAATAGTAGTTAAAATAAGATGTATGTATTGTAAGGTTAAATAATAATAAGTAAGTAAATGTAATAATAATTGCAAATAACCGTGTGGGGAAACTACGCTTGGAAAAAATAATTTGACATTTCGATTTGATGTTTTAATGAAATAATTATGAAGTAATTAAATTTCTTTGATGTAGTTTCTTTCCATTGTGAATAATAATGTGGTTGCATAAATATAAGTACATTAGCATTTGCAAAACACTTTAAAACAGTACTTTTTAGTAAACTAATCTTATAAACGATTATTGCCACAGAAATGTTACATGTTTTTTTATTATCTATGGAATTGATGGTATTTTTTGTTTAAAATATTTTATATAGATATTTTACAACAAAATTCAAGTAGAGATTATCAAAAAGCTCGCCTCTAATTGTCTTATTTTAAATTGACTTTTTTAGTTTACTTTTATAACAAAATCTACTTTGGACCCCGAGCTTATTACCTAAATGCTTATTGAAATGAAACGGGCGTTTATCGCGTACCTTTTACTGCTTATCCAACTGCCGAGAAGGAAGGAGGGTTTTTCAAATCGTATACAATCAGAATAGTCGAAGTTGAACTTGACTGACTCGCGAATAAACTTTTCTATAAATGGTTTTGCTGCAATTCATGAATATTGTCACAACATTTAAATAAAATATTCTGTACAACTATTTCAAAAAGTGCTTGTTCGTGACAGATAAATTTTTCTTTGATATGCATCATTCATAATTTCTTAATTTTCTTAGTTGGTTTTCACTGAACAAAATTATGTAATATTAGTGTTTCTTTTTTATATTTATGAAGTCTATATAAAAAAAAAATATCTTTTACATCAATTTTGTGGGAACTGTTTTTGATTGAATCTATCTACTCGTAAATGTACATTAGGTAACTTAAATTTAAAGTTATAGCAACAAATCTTTTCCTATCATATATTATTGTATTTTTCTTATGTAGGTTCTAAAGAGAGACGAAATAAAATTAGATTTCAGAAATGTATTTTTTTCTTAACCCCTATTAAAGTCCTTTTAAAAAATAATTGATGTTGGTACTTTGATAGGTTTTTATTAAATAATTATAATGATTACTTAATACTCTTGGATGTCATTTAAATTAAAGCTAAGTAATAACTTAAATAACATAAATAAATTCTAAAAGAATTTAAAGACAAATAATTATCTTAGCGACATCTCATAAATAATTTAATATGAAATCAAGCTTATCTCGGTAAAGTAGGTACCTACACTTTCCCGAAAGCAAAATATAAGGATTAAGAATATTTAAATTAGACATTGTGATCAAGATTTTCGGAGTAAATAGGTCGTACGCCATTTTACCGAAATAACACAAAATAGCGTAAATAGAAATCGCACTGTTGATTGTAAAGCGGTGTTCACACTTAGCTTTTATACGCTGCTAGCCCAGAGCACTGGTAGCGAACCTGCGAAACTTTACCCACACGTAGGAAGCTCTTAAATTTTTTTTATCCAAAAGCTGTACAAATAAACTCTTAAATCATAACATAACATAAATTAACATATCCCGTATTTATTGAAAATTAATCTTCGCTCGGTTCGCTAGGTCGATCAATTATCGTCTAATTAGTTGTGACAATAGACGTCAGCGTCGTCATGTAGTGTGAAATCGGCGTAATGAAGTAAGTCTTATAATACTGTTTAGCTCCAGTCACCCGTGCCAATTCCACTAAAACCAAGGCACGCTTTCATCGCCTTCCTGCTGTCAAGCGACAATGACCTTACCGCGTGTCAAGATGTGCTACCGCGAGACAAAAATAGCTGAACACCATTAGCATAAGAAACTCGTTATGCATAATCCAAATGGCAGCCGTTGCGCATTGGACGTATTTTTGGAGCCGGCGTTTTTGCAGTCACAGGTTGTCGCCATGTCGCAGGCTGACAAGTGTTGAAAGGAGCCTCTAAGAGGCGCACTTTAATCCTTTCACTACACTGATTCTTTCACCGACGGTCTAAGGCCCTTTTCAGGGCCACCATACCTCAACCTGGACACTGACCTAATACAGGACCAAGAAAGAATCAGTGACACGACAAGAAGAAGAAGAAGGCTGACAAGTTTGCAAAGACGAGTTTGTACCATTGAGGAAATTCATTTCGTGCTATTTTGACTAAGCGCCGAACTTTTCAGCTGAAGGATATAGGCCTCCCACACAGATTCAGAGTTCCTATCATCACACTGGGCACGGTTTGGCGAGCGCAGTAAGATAACGTTGTTAAAATAGGGTACGCTGCTGCCCATCACTTAGCTTTTACCCTTAGTCGCCTCTTACGACTTCCACGGGTAGGAAGATCCGTAAGTATAAGAACAGTTAATTCGTTAGTAGGTCCTTCTACGAGTTTCATCATCATCATCATCATCATCAGCCTGTAGAAGTCCACTGCTGGACATAGGCCTCCCCCAAAGAGTTCCATGACGAACGGTCTTGAGCCTTCTCCATCCACCGACTTCCCGCAACCTTCACAATGTCGTCGGTGCATCGGCGACCACGGACCGGGCGACGCAGTGTTGGAAGGGGGGCCTTCCAACACTGCGTCGCCTGGTTCGTGGTCGCCATTCGAGAACCTTTACTCCCCAACGGTTGTCGGTTCTGCGAGCTATATGGCCTGCCCACTGCCACTTCAACTTGCTAATTCTGAGAGCTATGTCGGTCACCTTAGTTCTTCTACGGATTTCCTCAATTCGGATCTTATCACGTAGTGAAACTCCAAGCATAGCTCTCTCCATAGCTCTCTCTCTCTACGAGTTTACCTAAAAGATAAATAATAAATAAATAACACCCAACAGTCACAATATAGGTACTCTAATAATAATGGGTCTAATAATGGTTCTTCATCATATTTTCTTTATTTCTTGATAAAATAACAAAACAATGGCTAGTTTTCATTCATTAAATTATTTAGATTTTTTCCGCTATCAGTTACTTTTGATTTTGAAAAACGAAATAAGCCAAACCTGTACTACCACGTGTCATAGATATTCCTACCAATTGCGTGTCAAAAATAGTTAAACAACATTAGCATAAACTCATTAGATATGCATAATTATTTCAAATGTTTCGGAGAAATTTGGAATGACGTCTTTGCCTTTGCCTGTACTTATAAACAAGATTAAGATATATATAGGTCTATCAGGGTAGCATAATGACCTATGTTTGTCGTGGGTTCGAATCCCAGCCGTGCACAAATTGATCGTTCTATTAAAAAAATTTATAACACGTTATTCGGTTTTTCGGGGTACCTCCCCAACATGTGAAGTGGGGTTGTTTTTTTTTATTATGTTGTAAATATGAAGTGGTCATTTTTGTTAGAGTTAAGTGTCCCTGTACCGGCTAAACCACTATTTGGGAAGAGGTAATATACTAGCATATATTATTTTAGATACGGAAATTACAAGGAAGAATCGAATTAGCATTGCCATCCAGCGTGGCAATTCGGCCAGCGTCTTGGGGACGCTTCTGACTGGTAGTGATCTGGATCAGTTGAGCTATCTATAGATCGTTTGTAACGGTCTTTAGATGGATGGATCAACTGTTTTTTGTGTATTTTGTAAATATTAACTTGTATTAGTTTTAAGGTTCTTTCTGTAAATAAAGGAAGAATATCACAACTAAATAGGCTTTACTAGTTTACGAGTAGTTCAGTTTGTAATCAGTTCAAAAAAGGCCCACGCTATATTTGTTCTTGGAATCACAGCCACTTGTAATCTCATTATCTCAAAGCCGAACTGACTTCGGAAGCCTTCACTGTGTGTCGTCCGACACGCGCTTGACCAATTTATTTATTTCAATTTTTTTTTAATCAGCTATTGTTATCTTTTCCACGGGTTTGCTCATCCCATAGGCATCCCATAGGCAGGTACATTGTTTTTAACATTTAATGGAAAATGTTGGATGCGTAGGTAATATCGTTGAGTATTTTCGAAGCAATAAGTATTCGGAATACATAGGGCTTCCTTTTGAGCGTTACTACGCAGTATATTGTGTTTCAGTGACTTTGATTTTTGGCTTCTTACTCTGTCAATCTTAGACGTTTTAAGCAATTTAGAGGAGAGGAAGTCAGTCTGATTGATATCAGTTAAATATCAGGCGAAATAAAAATACAGTCCTGAATTACTATGAATGGAGCATGGCTGAGACTCAAGCTTTAGATATGGGTTCGATCCCGCGGAGGGACAAAATGGATGCATGATCAGCAATTATTTGTTCTGGATCTGGGTGTTATAGTACCATGGTCTTTCTGATACCCACGGCACAATAATCCTAGTGTAGGTTGGAACTTGATTATGTCACAGTGGGGTGTTTAGATATTTATTACTGACTAGCAGACCGTGTCAGGTAAACAGGCCCCCAATTCTACTATTTCAATGACTTCAAAATGATAATGATCGCACCATTATCATTCAGTTACGAATGTCACCACCTTCGTTTCTTTCATTTCATTGGTTCATTGGTATCACAATGACTGCCATTGATATACGACTGTGATAGCAGAATACCATAAGAGTGTCAAAAGTGGTCATTTTGCCTTTGAACCATTGTCATTTTGAAGCCATTGAATTAGTAGAATTGGGCCCCAGGTGTCTTTTACTCACACCACACAACCCTAGCCACACGTTAACGTCGACAACCTCGGTGGCGTAGTGGGCGAGTGCCCGTCTTAGACGCAAGGGGTCCTTTTTTATTCCCACTGCGGGATTAACGTTTCCATGATCTGCAAATATTAGGTGTTGTGGTACTCGTAGTTTCTGATACCCACGACACTGGGAATCATAGTGCAGGCTTCCATACAGTCACATACATGTACATACATGTATGTGACTGTTGGAAGCCTAGAAGAATCAGGCAACAAATACGGCTTGGTGCCTATCATTTTTTCGATGATCCTTTTTCACAAAACGGAATGTAGAGCTTCAGTGAATTCCTGAAATTCATCCCCTAAGGCGGTGCAGCCGGGTTCGCAGTTTTTATGAAAAACTACACGTGAACCAAATTGCAGGGGCTTTCACTAGTTATCTATAAAGAGATCTTAATTGTTTTCGTCAACATTTTTTCTATTTGTTGATTTAACAAGCCCCTTTTGGGATAGTATAAGTAGACATAGACATAGACATTTATTTAATTGCCACCAAAACACACACCTTTGCACAACATTTCACAATAAACTTATAATAAAAGAAACAAGAGAAAAGTAATGAAAGTAAAAATGGTGTGATGTGTGCTGCAGCAGCAAAATGGCTTCGGCTCAGCATTATGCCTACTGTTTTGCAGCAGACGCTGGTATTCTGCCGAAACCATTACCTACACAGTCATACGTAAGTACGTATAAGTACTAGTTGTGGAACATTTTTTACCACCGTAAGTATTATAAAACTATGCAAAAGGCCTGGCGTTATGCAAATAGGTAAGCGGCCGTGACATTACTTGCCTAAAAGTTATGCTTGTTTGAATTTTTTATCGACATTGGAAGTTGGTTTTTGTCACGCATGGCCTTTTTAGCAGAACGTCTAAAAATAAAGAAGATTAAAAAATTACTCATTGGTACCTTTTAGGATGGTAATAAGGCAATTTATAATAGCTTCCAGCGCGGCTTCACTCGCGAGAATAAAAAGTATCCTTTAAATGATTCCAGGCTAATATATCCTACTCATATTATAAATGCAAAAGTTTGTGAGGTTGGCGGATTTGTATGTCTGAATGTTTGTGTTTAAATCATGCCATAACGGCTCATCTAATTTCGATGAAACTTGGAATAGATAAGAGTTCTTTACCTAGAACAGCATAATTATTATAAGACGCGAGAAAACCGTGGGTCAGGTAGTTTACTCTAAAGGTACAACCAAATTTCATTTCAATGTGTTAATGTCATTGGTCTGACAAGTGGGGGACCGCATAGCCCTTTCCGGTTTGTTATTTTAATCATTCTCAAACAATAAAGTACCAACCAATTAAATCTAAAACAGTAACCCGATTGTAATTAACTAGAACTACTTCCGTCGTTTTAATGGGAACATTCTAACAAGCCGAAACTAGTGAATTCTGGAGGGTTAGCACCGGTTCGGACGTTATCGAATGCGAGCTAGTCGGGAATTTATTTATTAAACAAAACCCATGGCCCTTAATCTAATATACAATAAAAAATTGCATGCTCATTCTTACGGCCAGTAATGGATTTAATTTTTTTGTTGTGTTCCTGCGGTGAGTAAGTTTGCCAGAGCTCTTTAGGGGTGGAGGGGTTCGGCAGGCAACGCATTAGTTATGCTATCCAGGTGTTGCTGATGTCAATAGGCGACGGTAAACACTTACCATAAGGAGGGCCGTAAGCCTGTTTGCCTCCGTATAACATTAAAAAAAACCACTGGGCAATATTTGACACGCAGCATTTATTGCACAGGCAATGGAAATTCCATTTCCAAACTAGTGCTAACTTTTCTGATAATAAAACATAACGTTCCCGTCAATTGCGATTAGCATATCA
Source organism: Anticlea derivata (assembly GCA_947579855.1). Lineage (NCBI taxonomy): Eukaryota > Metazoa > Arthropoda > Insecta > Lepidoptera > Geometridae > Anticlea > Anticlea derivata. Next base: position 4,613,297 of record OX388279.1, on the reverse strand, counting down.
AATTCTAACTATGAACTACTGTGAAAGTAGCTGAGTGTAGCTGTAGCTTTGTTGTTATGTAAATGTGGCCTAATTCCTTAAGTAATTATCATAAACAAGTAAGAAATATAGAGCTCTCTGCCCACTCCGACCAACTTTAACTTAAAAGCCGTAAAATTACTTTCAATTGAAAAACTAAAAGTGAAAATGTGAAATAAACTATTTTTAATTGAATTGAAAAATTTGCAGATCATGCAAACATTTCACCCGTGGCAGGAGTCGATACCGCACCCCTTGCGTCTCAGACGGGCAATCGCCCGCAACGCCACCAAGGTTTTCAAATAGTTTGAAAGATTAACTTGTATTAGTTTTAATTTTCTTTCTGTAAATAACTTACTTATTAAACAAACATCAAACTATATTCATATCAATTGCCGCTGCCAAGTTTAATTCAGTGAACTAATACGTCTAAGCAGCAAATTACATCATCTCTTTAAATTCATGAAAAACATTAATTTTCTATAGAAAATCTCGTTTCGTGAAATAAAAGACATTGTACAGTTAATTATTGCCTTCAGAGCCATTGTGTTAATTTAATAACTACTTAAGAACCTAATAAATAACCCATAATGACCGGTTAAACTATAATTTATGTTTTCCAGTGAAACCTCAAGTTTCTCAGTGTAACAATGAATTGCATGTCAATGTATTGATGTATTACACATAACCACAGTGCTATGGTTAATAATAGACAGGTAATATTAAAATATTAGATACTAGCTTCCACCGGCTTCGCTCGCGTGGTACAAAGTAGGCAATAAATTTCATCCAAATCCATTCGGCCGTTAGGGCGTGATTGAACAACAAACATCCAAACATCCTCACAAACTTTCGCATATATAATATTAGTAGGATTTTTGTACGCCTTGTTGGCGTAGTGGAATGTTCCCTGACTTTCGATCCACGGGTCGTAGATTCGAACCCGATCGATGAATTGTCGTTGAACAAGACAAATTAATGTGTTTCACAGTACCACCCCAACTACCATTGAATGTAAGTATACGTAGTCCAAATTAGAATGCTATGGAGGCCAAATATATTGCCCACAGATTTACTGAGACTGATTACAGTTCGAGGAATACGGCGACGACCGTTTGCAGCCTGTTATTTGCTAGCCTAAATAGCCACGGCAATTTGCTGTATGGGTTTCAGTAGGAGTCACACCATGAATTAACCTAGTAATAATTATAACCTCACAAAATGAGACAGAGCAACAACGTCACATCTTCTGTCCTGCTCTCACCTTACCCCTTAGAGAAATGACGTTTTTTAAGAAAAAAACTAGATTTTTTTCGGAGCCTAGGTGTATACTCAACCCCAAAATCACGTTTTTTGAGTTATGACGTTCTTTCTGCAAAGCAGCGATATGTAATTATCACTAATATTATAAAGATGTAAAACTTGTTTGTTTGTATCTCTGCATTTTATTGATTTCTTAACTCAGTGCGACGACAGCTCGACACGCCCGCAATTGCGTTCCATATATTTCTCATAAGGAATTCAGCAACCCGATTCCTTTATCATAACCTCATTATAAGCCTGCATCCAAATATTTACTATGCTGAACGACGAGTCTAGACTACAGCTGAGAGCTTGCAGCCTGGAATGAACTAAAACTTTATACAAACTCGGCAAGTTAATAATTTCCTAAGCACTTTACGAGCGTCGTAAAATCATCTCCAAATGAGTTTTACCTAGTAAGTAAATAAGTGCTTAATAAAGTTATCTGATCACGTGTGAACTCTACCTCATCGTTATAAGGACTAAATTGCCACTTCACCTCTTTTTAATTAGGCTCCCGTAGTGTAATTCCACTCTGACAGGATTTCATAATGAGAGTTGAGAGTTTGTTCGTCGTATAACGCAGTTTCGCTTCGCTTCCGCTTTGATATGTAAGCCTAGATTTTTATTAAAATTATCCTCATATTCACTGAATAAAATCAACTTTGAGTGTGCAATAATAATAATAATGTAAAGAGGTGCTCATATAAAGAGGCTCGTGACGTGATCGATCTTAAAATAGGCGAAACGCAGCGACTTAAAAACGCCTGAAAAATGCGAAAGGCTCGCGTCGGGAAGCCAGTCTGTCCGAGGTAACTTTAAGCACTGGAGCTTGTTTACTTATAATTCCCACGTTTGGCTACTTTCGACGTCAGATAGGGCTTTTACTGTCGCCATAAATTTTTAAAATGTCTCTCTTGATAGCGCCTCATACGCTGTAAAGTAATATTCTGCGCAATCTTGAGATTTATCTTATTTACACTGTACACGTGCTTTGAGGGCTTATGAGGTGTTGAAATGAAATGCTTAAGAGTTATTACTAGTGTTTTTTCACCATGTTCTCAGGATAGGTGATTTCTAAGTCAAAGTAAATTCAAAAAGGTGCTTATTTCAATAAAATCATTAGGATTACTGTAAAACGTCTTAAAAACTAGGTGCAGCTACGTCTGTTCCTTGCGACCAAGCCTAGAAACAAGGTGCAGCTACGTCTGTTCTTCACAACCAAGCCTAGAAACTAGGTGCAGCTACGTCTGTTCCTCGCGACCAAGCCTAGAAGAATCAAAGAAAGGCAACAATCACGGCTTGATGCCGATAATTTTTTTTGATGATATTTTTTTACAAAATGTATGTATAGCTTATGGTTGGTGGAGATTCTACAGGACGGGTAGAGAGAGAGTGCAGATTTGTTATTTACAGGAGTATAATATTTACAATAAGTAAAAGGTATTTACAAGTATTTACAATATGTATTTTATTTATTTCAGCACACGACTAGAGTAAAAGTAAAAGTAAAAGTAGTCTGACAGACCGTCGACCGTCCGAATCAACAACTCGTTCCATAGTTCGTCGCTATGCCAACTGAGAGGTATTTGAATTTGGCGGCGACGGAGTGATAGTGGTGGCGTAGCTCGCCACAAGCTTCATTCAGGTGCCAATCGAAAAAGGCTCAATATTCACCATACTCATTTACTTTTTATATTATATTGGATAGCACGATTTATTCTTGTTTCTAGTGTTAATGCTATGTACATAACTTTTTTGTGAGTGTGCAATAAGTTTTCGTAATTATTTATTTATTTGATTATAGACGAGCAGCTTCCGCTGATGTGTCTCCATCTCACAGTATTGAAATTGAAAGTCATCAATTTTTTGAGAAATGATTTGTGAAATATAGTTTCATGATACACTGCCTCGTCCGGTTCATGCTAGCCAATTGGGGATCAAAAAAGTGTGTGTAAGGGTTTCCAAGCAACACCGATCGGAACCCAAGCCAACCTCACCGGCACGTGGTACACCCCGCCGATCAACGAAAGAGACTCTGGCGCTCCACACACCCGACCGATTTTATCAGGCTGCTGATGATGATGATAGATGTCTGTTCTGCGAACTATAAGATCCATTGCCACTTCAATTTGCTAATTTCTGGTCGGCCAAATAAAGGATTACCAATAAATAACCAATAACATGAACGAACGGAAGTGCGGTCTCACTGACCCTCTAATACCTACTCGTACAAGAAGATATACATCGTCCACACAGTCAGAAGCATTTCCCTCCATGTTTTGTTTCGCAGGATCCATTTGTCAATGACAAGGGGAGCCTTCAAGGCACAATGGCTGGTTCAAGGGCACGAAGTTAAGGCACGATACAAATTCAAACAGAAAATACACTTTTAGCCACCTGTCCTGTGAACATGGTCAAACGAAGTTCTGTTAGAGATAAAAAACAAGCCAAAATCTATAATTTTTAGAACGGTATATTTATTTATTACAGATTTTAATCAGTATATCTATCTCAAGATTTGATGGTGCAAAAAATAATATAATAAAAAAATAATTGGTTTAAGTTTCTTTCATATGTTGTTGTTTACATCTTTAATGATAACATTTGTATAATATTTAATTCACTTAGAGTATATTTAAGTTTTAATTTTAGACAGTAGGCACTTTGGTATTGGTTTGGTATATATAAGCTTGCTGTTTTAACTGAAATAAATAATTCTAATTCTAAATAGTATTTAACACTTTTTGTTTTTCAAATAAAATAAAATAAAATAAAAAAATCGGCTGGCATTCTTAATCTTCATTTTTTATGTTTGATGTAAGTACTTGAAATATAATACCTAGGTGTAAGCGAGCGGGAGGCTAAATATCTACAAAGGTAGTGTTATCTACATAGGTAGACGGTTATGGGATTAATCAGAGCTTTGATTTGATTAGGATTTGAAATCAGTAGTTCTTTAGCGTCCCTACTGGTTCATTTCATTTAAACTGCGGCCACAGCTAGTCTATTTATGTCAGTATATTGTGCACGATGAGTGTTGGATATTTGTAATTTGCGTGCCAAACGGAATTAATTTTACATTCATATTGTAGTGTAAGTAAAAGTCGGTTAAGCCTCATTACACTATTCTAGCCCCCTATACATGATCAAGTAAATCGAGGTGGCAGTGGGCAGGCCATATAGCTCGCGGAACCGACAACCGTTGGGGAGTAAACCTTTACTCCCCAACGGTTGTCGGTGGCCCGGTTCGTGGTCAACATGCGAGAACCTTCTCGAATGGCGACCACGAACCGGGCTACGCAGTGTTAGAAAGCCCCCCATCAACCGACGATATTGTAAAAGTTGCGGGAAGTCGGTGGATGGAAAAGGCTCGAGACCGTTCGTCATGGAACTCTTTGAGGGAGGCCTATGTTAATACATACCTACTATAAATATTATGTTTATTGATGTTCGTCACGTCACGTCGCCTAGGCCCCGTCTGAAAACCAGCGCCGCACCGTACATATTATGTTTGGTGCAGCTTTATGCTGAGACGGGACCCATTTGCCCCACACAACGCATACCTACTCAACCTACCTACCGCCTCACCTACCTACATGTTTTTGTTTTCTTATTGTGTTTTTTTTGTATTACTAGGTTTAAGTATTTTTTTTCGTTGTATCTTCCTACCTACCTACCTACTTACTGCGTTGTGGGTCAAATAAATACATTTTCTTTCTTTCTTTCTTTCTATGTCCAGCAGTGGACTCCTATAGGCTGATGATCATGATGATGATTGAATTCGTGGCACGATAAGAAGAAAAATCGGTAGGCCTAGAAAAACTTATAAACTCATATTTGGACCGTGGAAGCGGCCTACATACGAACAAACTTACCAATATGATACAAGAAGCCCTCAATCCAATAACCTACATCACCGGGTCATTATACAAGCTTTTATATGGTTTCGGGGCAAAGGAAATTATACAATAGTGTACCCGATCCGTCATATGAGTCTGTGATGTATGCCTTGATATCGTTCATGCTAAGTACAGCACTTAGCATGAACGATGGTGGGGAATCAGAGCACGATAATGGACAAATTATTTATTTTTACCAACTTTGTACGTTAATTAATTCAGGTGTGACTTTACGGAAGTCCATTCTAAGATAAACAAATATTTAGTACTATTCCGCTAATCTATTCCTCATAAGCTCAACAGAATGCAGACGCGTGCACCTCGCGGAATTATTTTTATAGGTAAAATAACGCTTTGGGATAGCGGTACACTAGCATTTTTACTGCAGTGGTACCTATTTTTGACCGACTTCATAAAGGAGGAGGTTCTCAAGTTAGCTTTTTTTTTTTTTTGTATTTTTTTTTTTTTTTGTGTATGTTACTCGATATCTCAAATACTAAACTGATTGTGATAATTCTTTCGCTGGTGTATGATCCCGGGGGTAGTCCATATTAATTCCTGAGGCATTGCTACTTTTCCCATAAAACTTAAAAAAACATCTCTTGAAATCACGACCTGCCGAATTTTTTTTTGTCGGTTGTGATTTGGTATGGTTATCCCCGCGACTTCGTTCGGTTGCTGCTATTTTTACATCAACTTTAACCTTAGGGGTTGTGTGTCGGGAATCCCTTTCTGTGCACCCATACGTTACAACATAAATTTCATACCGGCTCTTAGGACTGTGGGTTAGGCTCTGCGTTGATAGTCAAAGAGACCACCACGTTTTATTGTCTGTCAGTTAGTCAGTACCTTATGAGTTATTATTTATGATTAATTAATGTCATACTTACTTTGGTTTATGTTCGAAAGTGTTGGTGGCAGGTGTCATCCTCAGTAGGTAAGCAAAACGCAAAGAGGTTGATAACAAAAAAAAAGAGGTTGGTATTAATCTTGTAAATATTCAGGAATTTGAAGTCGGTTTTCAGTTTTTGTAAAAAATATCTTATTTTTACTATATTGTCTTTCTTGGAGCTTATCTGGTTGTTTGATCTATTTCACCTCTATTTCTAAGTAAGTACTTGTTTTCAAAGCATAATTAATTTAATCTGAGCTTTATAGAATATTACCACCAAAAAGTTTAAAATCCCGATAATACAGCTGAGACGGTTTTAATGAATTTTGTCTGAGCATCACTATCTTTATAAATAAGGCTTTCACTAAAAGTGAATAATACAATTAGATATCTTAGCTAAGTGAAGACATGCGATAATTATCGTTGACTTCATATAATGGGGCTCTAATTTTAGAGCTGCAATTTTAATCTTAAAATTCAACAATTTCTGCATGAAAATGTACAACGCTAATTCTCTGTAATGCTTTTTGCGGTTTTAAATTAACTCTAAAACTTTGCCGGTGCGAGTAGGACTCACGGCCCGAGGCTTCCGTACACGGGATCGGACAATCGATTTCTCAAAATATAACAAACTTGTATTTTGCGGAGAGTAAAGAGCGTAAAATATAGAGTAAGAGTTCTTTACCTAGAGAGAGAGAGTGAGCTTGCATGTTACCATAATATGAAGTAGACAATATATTTCTTTTCTAGATATCATGCAAGCAAAGCCACGGGCGCAAGTTTCATTGTATTTCGTTTAGGTTCAAATTGTTTGGTTGTTTTGTTATGAAGGTATTATATAAACAGCAAATTCAAAATGATTCCGTTCGTTTCAGGTTTTTTTTTGTTGTAAATTGTTTTGACAAGAAGGTACCTTTCGTGCCTTAGTAAATAAACAGCAAATTAAACTTGACCCTGTCAAGCCTGCAATGTCTCCTTAATAAACTTCCCGACAAGATGACAAGTAGTTTCTTTACAACAATCTCTATTTCTAGATGTGACATCGGTGTTCGAACTTCTTGACAAGGCTTGTTTTTAGAGTTCCGCCAAAAGGAAATCACATTCAAAATATTCTCACTAGATTTGTTTATTCTATAATGATTACTTTTAGATAACTTATATTTTAATTTTCTCTGAAACAACTCGCGTTTTATGTCAAAAATACTCAGTAAAAAAATATGCGAATTGCAGGGCGCAGTTGGAGCTATCGTTGTTAAAATGAGGGACGCTGCCCATCCCCTAGCTTTTTCCCTTAGTCGCCTCTTATGACATCCGCGGATAGGTAGATAAGGTAAATTAAATAATATTGGAATAAATCCAGGCACGACCACTCATTTGCATGGGTCATGCACAAAAGTGGAAGCCTCATCGAAAGCCTCATCTAGTGGATCACTTAGATCATTGCAACTGAGTTATTTATCAGTGTCGTGCCCATCCTGTCCACTGAATTAATATGGTGACACGCAAAACACAATTTCAAGGCACTTTACTGGGATAAGATGGTTTCTGGGAATATAGGACCAAATCTGTTTACCTTCCTTACTGTTATACCTACAAGAACTGGGTAGAATAGCGGGGCAAAAATTATGAGTATTGTATCAAAACTGCTCACAAAAACGCTTGTGCCTACTTTAAGTCGTTACTTAAGAAAATTTCACGCCCACCGAGCCTGTTAAAGTTGTGAGTTTGACGTCAGAATGAGTTGAGAAAATTTACCCAAATTCATCAATGGAGTGTAATTTTACTAATTTTACTCAAACCGACATCAGTTGACATTATTTTTAATGCAGTCAAACATTTTTTTCACTCGAAAATCATCATGACAGGCAAAAATACAAATTAAATTAAAATAAATTCCGGACATATTCACATCACATGGTCAACTGATCCCAAACTAGGCATAGCCTCTACTATGGTGAGAGACTGATATATTATGTAATAGATACCTAAATATTTAACACCCAGACACAAAAGAAACACCTGTGTTTATCACACAAATGTTTGTCCAGTGCGGGGATCGAACCCGCGACCTCTAGCGCAGAAGGCAGAGTTACTACTAACTGAGCCATGAGGCCAGTCAAGCATTATTAACCCCTGTATTTTTTCACTTTCCTCACACTGACATAAGACTGAAATTATTTTCATCAGACTTGCTGCTGCTAAAGATTCTTTTAATTTCTCCTCACGACCACTATCTAAGAATACATAAGGCTTCTAATTTTGTTATTTTAAGACAAATTATATACAATATTACGTAACTGAGAAATATACAGTTGGAAACAGAAAAAAATTAGATAAAGAATGTGTCTGAGTGCTGCTCATAAACCCTGCCTTACATTAGGTAGGTAGGTAGGTACATTATCATAATGACACCGCTGGCACTGTCGCTGTCTGCTACGGAAATAACGGAAATATTTTTCACTTTTTAACCAACCACAAAAAATGTATAAGGTTATCAATTCGGGGGCTTGGCTATGTTCTGTACCTCATTTGAAAATAAGGATCCTCTTTTTACGATAGTCAGATTTTGTGCACCAATCTTCATATTTGGTGGCCGCGACTTCGCTTAGCTTTTCTTAGATGTAAAATCTACGGGAAAGAATCTATCATACAAACCTTGTCCAGACACAATGAACACAACAAAAAAATGAATTTTGCCGAAATCGGTCGAACCATGGCAATTGATTATAATTTAGGTATATACTAGCTGGTGCACGCGACTTCCTTGTTCTGACAATTATTATAACGAACACAACAAAAAAGAAATTCGCCAAATCGGTCTAGCCGTTCTCAAGTGATGCTCCGTCATACGGGTCGGGTACATGTGCCTATTGATTTTAATTTAAAAAACTTATAAATATTTTCGATATGTGACGTTTACTGCTATGGTCTCCGCTGAAAACCAGCGCTGGGTGCACACATCAGTGAGTATCCAGCACAATGCTGAGCGGAGGCCATGTTTTCCAAGAGCTCTGCTGCGCACAATATCTTCTATCATTTAGCATTTAATTTCTTCTATTTTATTTTATTTTATGTGTAGTAGTTCTTAAGGAAAATAAAAATCTTTCTTTCTTTCTTTCTTTATATGGTTCATTTTGATAATATCTACTTTTTATTTGAATCAAAACAATGTCGTTTTATTGCTTTTTATAATAGAAAAAGGCGTCATAGTTATACGTATAATAATAGGAAAAGGGTTTATATGTGCAGTTTTATAGATAGGCAGCATCCGGGTTGGACGTGACAATGGTTTTACAAAAAATATTAGAAATTTCGAACAAATTTGGACAAAACGTGAGCGGAATATGAATAAACCTAATCAAATGGAGAGAAAAATTGAATTCCCAAAAATAATTCTGACAAAAAACCGCCAGACTTTTCGAACAAGAATCATTTGTAAAAATGCCAGCATTGTTTTGCCTACAGGTATCGAAATAGTTACTTTGGTATTTCATGTAGAATTACTTCGATTAAATCGAAATTCAATATCTATGCTAATGCTATAGCTATGTGGTTAAGATATCTAGCAATGGCTCGACCGGGATTTGAACCTACCTAGTTCAATTTTTTATTTTGGGAATTCGATTTTTCGGACCGAAAGTTTCTTAAAGGACAAGGTTTCTTAAAGTGGGGTCCACGGACCCCCAAGGGTTCCGTAATAAGTGTGACAGGGGTCCGCAGTAGCTCAAATAAATTCTTAAGATAAAGGGCTTACAGCTCTAGTGTCCATAAAAACAAAAAAATCAATAAAAGTGTTTTAATAGTTATTTTTTCCACAATGTTATTTGCCAGAGGGGTCCGTAGCATTTAAACATTCTGAAAGTGGTCCGTGGCTGCACATAGTTTAAGAACCCATGCTCTAGGAGAAGGCAGCTCTTCTTTTTTTGTTACTACCTTACAGCGTATTGTGAACACCGAAATTCAATTGAGCGAATGCCAATAGGTACGCCGTAAATGATCATTGACCGTTATTACTTTACCCAAGTCGTAGGGTTGTCAAAATGAGCTTCACCAATGATGTGAGTTATACACCAATCCACAACCATCCTATCTTGTGAAACCAATATATGAAACTTAACTTTGTGATTTTTCAAACCTTTGTCTAGGTATATATTTTTTAATATTGTCAAGAAACTATATTTTTTAGAAAATAATATTTATTTCAGGGCGAAGCTGTCGATTGACTGGAATTTTAATTCCGCGAATGAGGCTTGGTCGCGAGGAACAGGCGTAGCTTCACCTAGTTTCTAAGTCGTTTCAAAGTGATCCTAGTGATTTTATTGAAATATACGCCTTTTGACTTTGACTTGAGCCATGAATTATTTTATTTTTTATCAATGATTGTTTATTTTTTGATAAAAAGATTTGCTTAGACCTCGTCCGATCGCGACCAAATCGGTGACGTTTTGGACAAAGGCCAGGTCAAGAGAACCCTAAACCGACGAGCATGTATGAGGAATGTGATGAGAGTGAATGAAGCGAAAGAGGTATGTCAGGATCGTAGCAAGTGGAAGGCCGTGGTCTCTGCCTACCCCTCTGGGAAATAGGCGTGATTTTATGTATGTATGTATGTCGTCCGATCGTCGAAATTGTTTAGTAGAATCCCAAATTGGAAAAATACAGAGCGGCAACCCTACTTCGTCGACGAGACATTTCGTCCAATTTGCGGATTTCTTGATAGAAAATGGGGATGCCACCAATTTTTTCCGGCGAAATTAATATTGCTCACGAACTTCATTGTAGAAAAACTTTTGAATCCTAACTATGACATAATAACAATGAAAGTGTTGTTTTTTGTTGTTCTTTTACCCAGCAACGGAACTACAGGTCCACGTGGTTTTTGCCGGATTCAAACGGCGCGCAGCGTACCATTTAAAATTTATTTTAAAATTATCTTTACTTCTACGGAATAAAGTAAATTTTAAGTTTAAATATTAGGGGCTTGCTATGTGGTTAAGCTATAACGTACAAACGAATCCACGAATCGCAAGCCGAGGAACCTCCCACTAAGCCAATACAACAAATGTTATGATGAAAATAGGAGAAAACTGAGCATAAAATATTCTTGAAACTTTATATACAATCATCATCACGAGATATTGACTCGTTTTTTGATTAAAAATGAAGCCAAAATGGATACGCATTTTCATAAAATATACCCTTAAATTATCCAGCCTATTTCACACCATCAAGTCTACAATCTATTCATCTAGGTAGAATAAGGCCGTTCGTCCACGGCGCTACTCAAAAAGTGACTGAACTGTTTAAAAACTAGAGTTACGGACTGATTGGAAACGCTGCTGAGTCGTACAAGGCGCTACTTGGTTTTTTTTGAAACTTAGTCACTCACTACACGGTTTTATAAAACAAAGTTTTGAAAACGAAAATAATCATGACTAGTGATAATTCAAGCTATGCCGAGGTGTTATTACTTCTCCACTGGCATAGACGACAGAATCACCTATCATTACTTTTTGTTCGTTAATTTTTAAACAGTTTCTCGAAACCAGGAGCGTCGCGACTCAATCAGCATGTCAAGTCAGTGGTGACTAGTTACAAACGCGTTTGTGATTAGTAGCACCGTGGAACGCCATTTAAATACTAGTGCTACGACAGTCAAATTTTTTCTTTATGTATGTCGCCACTTGTTCCATAAGTAGCCCCTTTATAGGGAAATTAAAGTTCACCGCAAAGCCCAGAATTTTCTTTGGGATGAGTTCCTTTAACTTCATTGGGCTGAGGTTGTGCTTACCCAGATGGATGCTACGTTTGAACATAAGCGTTCCGTACACGTCGACACTCGTACGACAGTCTAGCTACTTATAACTACTGTTAGTAATAGTCACCGGAATAAGGCTCATCCACATCTCATTGACACGTGGGTATCTCGAACCACTCGCTTTACGAGATCCTTTCTCCCCCATACGTGCAAATTGTGGAATGAGCTTCCTTCCGAGGTTTTCCCGCTAACCTACAGCATGAAGAGCTTTAAGAAAAATACAAAAAGATTTCTCCAGGGCAGGCAACGCATTAGCAATGCTCCAGGTGTTGCAGATGTCAATAGGCGACGGTAACCGCTTACCATCAGGTGGGCCGTAAGCCTGTTTGCCTCCGTAAAACATTAAAAAAAAAAAAAAATTGTACTAGTAATAGTTCCTTTTGAGTAGCGCCGTTGGCGAAAGGACTAATGGGTACGGTGAACGTCACCCGCAAATCTCGCTATACGTAAGTGGTCTCGTTTTCTGGGCCATTTCACCGCCTAGCTGTGACGTCACGCCAACTAAATTACGCCTGTGGTCCAGCTTATGCTCTCAGACATAAGCTTACGTACTAGCTTACGTACATACGAACAGGCTCCAGAGTTTTCTAGGTATCTCAGCATCTGAGCAAACATAGCAAGAATAATTCACGATAGAATTAAATAAATAAATAAATATTCCGGACATATCTATCACACACACACATTGGCCACATTGGCCGTGGTGGCCCCGGCTGAAGAATAGGCCCCTCCATATCTACCTATCCGCGGATGTCGTAAGAGGCGACTAAGGTAAAAAAGCTAGGGGATGGGCAGCAGCGTCCCTCATTTTAACAACGATAGCTCTAACTGCGCTCGCCAACCCGCATGCCCAGCGTGGTGAGTATGGGCAAATCCCCCCACATGATAAGGAATTTGCTCTGTCTGTGGGGGAGGCCATGTTCAGCAGTGGACGTCGAACGGCTGAAATGATGATGATGATCTATCACACACGGTCAACTGATCCCAAACTAGGCATAGCCTGTGCTATGGGTACCAGAGACTAATATAGGTACATAATAGACTAATATTTAACACCCAGATACAAAACAAACATCTGTGTTAATCAAACAAATGTTTGTCCAGAGCGGGAATCGAACCCGCGACCTCTAGCGCAGTTACTACCAACTGAGCTATGAGGCCAGTTAAGCATAACACTTACGATACGATTGTAAAAGTTAAATATTAACAAAAGACAGATATAATTTCGAACAAACATAAATAGGTACATAAAAAAATACAAGGCCAAATCGAGCAAGTTATTGACTTCTATGAGTAGACGTGAGGATCTTTTATATATATTTTGGATGACATATCGCGCGCCGTTTGAACACAGCTTCAGTCATCGGTCAAAAGTAGGTACCTACGTGCCCTTCCTTGGGCAAACGATCGATACCCGTATGTTTTCACCCGGAGCGATGACAACCTGAGTGACGTGAAAGAAACAGCGTTCCTTGACCGACATGTTTACACGATACAATGAAACCCAATTTCCGAAATGAAAATATTTGACGCCATGTTTTTTCTGTCGGCGCGTCGCTACACGGATATTTCATAAGATGATTCATAACATGTATACCATCCTGAAAGGTATAAATAAAGTGTAGGTAATAAATATAGCCACTTCGATATTTTGACTTTTTGGACGAAAACGCCGCATTTCTTGTATTATTGGTTGTTCGTCGCTTAAATCATATGTAAATATAGAAATAAGGTTATTATATCAACAAAAAGACAGAATATAAATATACATTTTTTCAATATTTTTCCCCCAAACTTACTCAAATTAGCTGTTTTTGGTATTTTTATCATCTATAAAACGTCTATTACTACACGCACGAGAAGTTCGGCATCAAGATTTCTACCTTATACAGCTAGTTAATTGAGTTTGAATTGATTTGAGCAGAAAACAGCTGATTTTTGCATTGAGTTTTGAAATTAAAAGTGATGAATTTTCAAAACTCAGAGATTTTATTGCCGATTGGGTGTAAAATAAGCTCTTTCGGTATAGCATACTTACGTAATTATGAATCATTGTTTTATATAGATAATATAGAAAATAGCCAAAGGTAATATAACTCTGTCGATGCTATAACTTACCCAGATCATATTTAGAAACGACAATGGCAGAGTTCGATTGTGTCTGAATTATCAGAGCTATTTTACAAATCTCTATATACCTAAATGCCATTGGACTTTACGACTTTGTATGTCGGTTAAAGCCTGAAATATTTACACAACCTCTCGGATCTTAATAGAAAACGACCCAACAAAAGTACCTCGGTACTTCACACATCTTAAATTCAAAAGCCGAAAGGTCGTCTTGATAAGCAAACTTTAGCCCAGGCTTCACAATAGACTATAAAAACATTGTTGGACAACTTACAAAACAGCATTTTTATTTTATGTGTTTTTTTCATACCCCACTGGATTCCCTTTGCAAATACCTAAATATTTAAGGAGATTCGGCAAAGCCTTTAATTTCTTAGCCGCAGTTTACACAAAGATTTTATGGTGGAAAAGTTTCGCAAACGCTTTAAGAAGGTCTCGTAAGTAAAGTTCTTTGTAAACGGTATGTTTTAAGGCGTATATTTCATAAATAAATTATTTAGGATGCTTAGCGGGCTCAATATTACCTTATGGCCACAAATTTTGGTCATATCTCTTTCTTAAAATCGGCCATTTTTGATACAACTGTTCTCTAGTGTTTTCAAAAATGTTGAAAAATCTTTTAAGAAAAATACATACCTAATCTTGTTTTGAGTAATACATTTTTAAGATTATGTAATTATTTATTATTCAATGTACTCGATAACGAATTGTTTGAAAGACGACATGAGTAAGAAAGAAGTGAATACTGATATGACAGCTGATAGAGGGAAGTGGAAGAGAAAAAACATGTTGTGCCGACCCCACATGAAGTGGGATAAGGTCAGGGAGATGATGATGATGGACTCGATAACGCTAGAAACTGTTGCTGACAACAACTATATCAAGATAAAGAGCTTCGAACAAGGCAGGTAGGCAACATTAAGCGGATTTGCGGAAGTGCGCTAATGTGACCGTTGTACTACTTAGGCGGGTTTCAATGTAATGTAATGTGGGAACTGGGAAGACGTTAGAAGGGTTTCACTCCCGTCGTGGAAAAGCTAAGTGAGTAATAAAATTTGACTGGCCTCACAGCTCAGTTGGTAGTAACTCTGCCTTCTGCGCTAGAGGTCGCGGGTTCGATTCCCGCACTGGACAAACATTTGTGTGATGAACACAGATGTTTGTTCTGTGTCTGTTAAATATTTATCTATTATGTATATCAGTCTCTGGTACCCATAGTACAGGCTATGCCTAGTTTGGGATCAGTTGACTGTGTCATATGTCCGGTATTTTAAAAAAAACGTATGTACCTAATTTTTGGCGACTTTTATTGGTCAAATTGCCGTAACCAGCAGGCGTAATACGAACACTCTAAATACCAGAAAAAATCTGTACCTATGTATATGAATGAAAAGAGAAGTTCATAAACTGCCCTTGTCCTAAAATTTACAACCGCTGTGGTACATTTTTATTATATATTTATATTATAGAAGTACGAGTACCTATAGCTTATGTTCAGCAGTGGACGTCCTACGGTTGGAATGATGATGATGAATCAGACAACACGCTGCAGTAATTGGATTAGCGGAACACTGTTCAAACAATCAGCTTGCAAACTGTCAATACTGTGTAATTATGAAAATTAATGATGCGGTTGATTAGATCTTACTCGTATTTCCCTTGTTTTAATTACCTATAACTTTGGTCGTATCCAAATTCAGGCCCTGTTCGAAGATAAACTGTACAACATACTCTACTTACAATCTATTTTTTTAGACATCTGTTAGGCCCAAGAAGAGTAGTACCTACCTAAAGTAACAATAATTTCCGAAAAACATATCTGCTTAGAAACAAAATAAATCAGTAAATCTCAATTTATAATATATATATATATAAAATAAGAAGTGGGTATTCCATGAGCAATATTCTTATTTTCGTTGCTTTCAACCTTTCCTGTTCAGGCAAGGCGACCAAGAACGAAAGAAGGTGGTCATGGAAGATCCATTTGGTCCTGTGCCTACACAATTCACGAACTGTAGCACGAGCCTAGCTAATGCTCGCTTAAGTTTCTATACATATTAGCGTTGGCTAGATTTCGTTTTGAAATTTTAGCAATCGTTTACATTGTGCTTGCGTTATTATATAACCCGAAAATTGAAACTGTAAATTCAGACCAAATTCAATAGGTTTTTTTTTTTCTAATTCTAATTTCTGAAAAGGTACACTATTTATGGTGACAGCGAGCTGCTCAAATGATGGAATCAGAAGCTGTTTCCAACTTTAAATTATATAATGTATTCCAGTAAAAGCCATCTAATTTTATAAAAGCTTATATAAAAAAACTTGTTTACAAGCATAAATAGATGTGCTACCTAAAGACCGTTGCAAACGATCAATAGATAGCTCAATTTCAGATCAATGACAATCGTGGCAATGCCACGTCTCTAAGACGTGGCATTGCCACGCTAGATGCCAAGGCTGATCCGTTAGACCAAATAGAAGTCAGCTCTTGATTCATGCTACGCTTTAACGCCTTAATATACTACATGAATATTATTTTATTAAAATTTAGACGAGGCGAATACGTGTGTCTAAATTAATCGTATGTCATGAGAGTTGCAGAAACGTTACCAATATTTGAAGGAACATGACGAGGGTCTGACTGGTTTGAAGTATTACAGACGTCAGGGATTCATAATGATCGGTGAGAACTGACAAAAAGAGCACCATGGTAGCCTTGCAAAGTGAGTAAAAGCTGTCATTTTGTGAAAAAGGTGCATCGTTACGCCGTGTTCATACGGCGTGCGGTATGTCATCTAAATGTATTCCAAAATCTTTACTGGATAAAGTCAATTTTGAGTTTGTCTTTTAAGGGGACTTGCGTACGCGCCGCCCTCAAATATCAAATTCAAAACTGACTTTATCCAGTAGAGGTAAGGATCATTTTGAAATACATTTTAGATGCTACGCACACCGTATGAACACGGCTTTACACTACAAAGGTACGTCATGAGAAACATTCAAAATCCACACACGACATTATATAGATACGAAGTGAAGATCAGCAGACGCATTCTGTAAAGTAATTTCGAACCTCGAAGAGTTGAATAGAATATAACTATATTGTACAAAAGTAAATACACAATCAAGGAAAAAAAATAACTTAAAAATAGTTGTAAATGTTTTAATGGGCGGCCTTATCGTGAAAAGCGATCTCTACCAGGCAACCTTTGGATGGACAGGATATACAAAGTAGAAGAGGACGGTGGCGCACATAATAATAATAAGTGAAATAAAAACTTTTTTGTTTAAAACTAATATACCTACATACTAATATACTTACTAATATCATACTGTAGGCCGATGTGGGACGCTACTTGTGTTGATACACTAGCGCGCACACATCTTCCGGGGACATCAGTTAGGGCGGGTGGGGCGGCAGATTCGGCCGAGGATCTCAAAAGGCGCAAATATGTTAGTCTTGATAGGGCTTACGTATTTGAGCCTTTTGGGGTTGAGACCCTGGGTCCGTGGGGAAACGGGGCCCTCCGGGTTTTCAAAAAGATATCAGGACGTCTGATCGAAGCGACGCGTGACCCGAGAGCTGGCTCTTATTTGGCCCAGCGAATTAGCATTGCCATCCAGCGTGGCAATTCCGCCAGCGTCTTGGGGACGCTTCCGACTGGTAGTGATCTGGATCAGTTGAGATCTATCTATCTATAGATCTTTTGTAACGGTCTTTAGATGGCTCAACTGTTTCTTGTGTATTTTGTAAATATTAACTTGTATTAGTTCTAATATCATAAATAATATAAATGTATAGATAAGAATCCTCGGTGACTTTATAATATCGTATTCTGTAGAACTCGAACACGCCTGTGGCGCCTCACTGACGTGATTTTCGAAGTGTGTTCTGTCAGAGTGAATTCGAGTTCGAATTTTTACAGAAAAGCTTAGCTGAACCTACACCGACTCCTGTGTTATAAAGAGCCAAATCAATTTGTTTAGGTAAAGAGTGTCATTTTTCCCAAATTCGATCGGCCTATTTATGAAATAAGTCTTCCCCGTTTATTGCTAGGACGCACTTCAAAAAAGCATTCACATTTTTCTCGCACTTTCACAACAATAAAAAAATATACGTACTTAATAAAAATCTAAAAATTCAATCTGGAAGTTTAAAATTTAAATTTTATGAGACAGAGAACACACAATCAGAAACTTTTACAATACGGACAGTCGTGTTTACAACACTCAGAAGTGAGAACTTATTTGATCCACAGAAATATATTCGCGGAGAACTGTTTTTCAAATAATAAACAGTCAGTATTTCTCCTGTATTTTACATCCCCGCGCACTGATATCATTCTTTTCGATCGCAACTACTGTTTAATTTTGAGTGAAAATTTCCCTCACGGTGACTTAGAATACGAGCCTGACCGAAAAGGCTTTTACGAATAAGATTACGGCTCTGATAATTAACTTCCAAAACTCCTCAATAATAGTTATTCTAAGAAAGACTTAAAAAAGTAATCCACAACGCCAATCAAACTTCACAGGGACGTGCCTTTTCGTCTTTTCAGCTTAAAATCAAACTAAAAACAACTAACTTAATTTATTAGAAGACATCGATAAAGCTCTCGGAATTTGCAAGTTGAAGTGGCAGTGGGCAGGCTGGCAACCGTTGGATGATAAAGGTTCTCGAACGGCGACCACGTTAGTCGCAAGTCCGGCCACCCGATGGACCAACAACATTCTGAAGGTTGCGGGAAGTCGGTGGAGACGGCTCAAGACTGTTCATCGTGGCACTCTTTGTGGAAGTCCTTTGTTCAGCAGTGGACTTCAACAGGCTGAAGATGTTGAAATTATGAATGGAAAATTAATTGGAAATCATCGTGATCGAGGATCAAAGTGATCCTAGTGATTTTATTGAATAAACACCTTTGAGTTCGCGTGATGAAAACACTTACCTGTCACAAGTCAATCTACCTTCTACTTTCAACAAAATCTGCGCTCGAGCTATTTACAAAAGGGGTATTCTTGCTGTAATTTAATTAAGGTAGTGGGGCCACCGGTGGGCCGCTGCCAAGGCCCTTTATCCGGGCTCAACAAAATATCCCTAATTGGTTTGTGCCCACGGCGCAATCCGCATAACTAACCTGATTCTACATTTCGCTACTAGGGTGGGTAATTTGAATTTCGCTGTGTGGGAAGTTTTTTGGAGTTCCTGTATTATGTTTAGGAATTACTAGTGAGCTTTTCTAGGAATCCAATCCTATCTACAAATTGATAAATATTATATTTTTGACAATATTGATTATTTTTTAGAATTATTAGTGAGAATAATGTCGTGTCGGCCTAGTGGGAGGTTCCCCGACTTTCAAAACGAAGGTATACCGAAATATCTCGAACAATTCTAGATATTAATTGAACCCCATACTAGTATGGGGTTCAATTTGGCCGTTATACCGTCTATATCATACGTAAGTACCTACCTGCGCCGGCGCCAAAGCTCTTTTATTTTTTATTTTTTTTCGTTTACTGGCTTCTGCTAATTTTACAGTCAATATTGCCAGTCTCAAGTAATTAGAATGTCAAGTTTGTTCAGAAGAATATGGTGGCGGTTTTCTTCAAAACTTCAAACCGCATTTTAGTCAAGAAAAGAAAATCACTTAATACACTCCCGTTCTATTTGCCTACACTCGTGCTAAGATACTAAGCTTTAATGGCTAAAATGCCACCGAGATTACACAACAAAACTCAACAATACACGAGATAAAGAAAATAAAACGGCAGAGCTAAACTTTAAAAAAATATTAAAAATGAAGTCGCCAAAGCTCTTACACGAGATATCGACGGTCTGACTTTTAGAAAATGAAACGTCAAATTGAACCCCTTCATACGCCGTAGTACGGTGCCGTATCACGGCTATGGCGACGGCGCTACGATGAATACCGGCCGAAGTGTAGCGACACATCTGCGGAACGTACGACGCTGATTGTTCGGTTCTATACGTTCGCAGTGTTTTTCAAGTTGCCACATCAGCCGACATTACGTCGCGTTCAGCGTAGCGCCGTCGAGCGGTTATTTCAGCCAAAACGCATTCGATCCATTTTGAAAAGCAAGCGACACATCACGCGACGAGTTACGCGACCGAAAGTTTGGCGCACCCAAAAGTGTTTGTTATTTACTTCTTCTTCTAAGCCCTCTATAATAGCCACTATTGTAATAAAATCCATTTTTTCAATAGGTACTTCACAACTGTACCGACACCGACTGACGACGACGCACGTAATTTTCCGTCGCGTAGCGTACTGAACAAAACGCCGCGATCTGAGCGTTTGGTTTGTCTTACCAACGGAATATTACGACCGAATCTTCAGCCGCTGAACTTTCGGCGCCGTACGTTCCGCAGATGTGTCGCTTCACTAAGCGCAGAATTTAATTCACAAACACACACATTGCTCCAAACCAGTCGATACCACCTTAAAGCCTCTAGATCCACAGATCCTGATATCCATGTCGCTAAGGAAGCTATTTATCATGCTATCTCCATAAGTTGATCCCTTGAAAGCCTTAAGCCCGCCTACCGGGTCTACGGAACTTTGGTTTTACAGAAGACGGTAATAAATAAAAATTGGTTCTGTGGCTTATTGGTATACAACGTGCTCCGTAACTAGTATACTATCCCGAAAAGGGCTTATTCTATGTACAAAAATAATAATATTATCATATTTATAACTAAAATAACTTAACGTACGAGAGTGAAGTTCAGCATCAAAATTGCTACCTAAAACATACCTGATTCTTTGTGTTTGAACTGAATTGACCCCAAAACAGCTGATATTTGCATGGAAAAACTTCGACGATGGAATAAATATTCGAAAAATGTCGAATTTACAAAAGTTTGACTTTAGTTTTTTTTAAAGGGGCTTATTCTAATAAGCCCCTTTCGGGGCTTCCATATTTTGTATCATATTGTATACGAAATGAGATGGCTGGATCTATTGTTATAAAATCAAAGCACCAATGCAAGGAAAATTCGACCAGAGATTTCACTTTTATTTACAAATGGGTAAGTTACCTGTATTTTGTACATCAGCGTAATATTTCGTACAGAAATAATGGGTAGGTAGCAGAATATTCAGGAACAAAGTATTAATTTTAAAATTAGGAGCAAAATTTTCTTCAAAATTTATATATTCAGTCAATCGAAATTGAACTTTATCAGGGGGGTTCAAAGGTTGAAGTTAATATCTCAAGGATATAGGTAAAGCTGAAGTGATCAGGCGGGATTACTGCCAGCCCGGTTACTGGGCCTCGAGTCAACATCACAAAATAGCTTTTAAATCTGCTGTCATGTAACAAGGCTGATTATTCTATGCTTCTTTCTAATAACACAGCTATTGCAAACTATGATAAGTTAGCCGTGGTGGTCCCAGCTGAAGAATAGGCCCTACATATCTACCTATCCGCGGATGTCGTAAGAGACTAAGGGGAAAAGCTAGGGGATGGGCAGCAGCGTCCCTCATTTTAACGACGATAGCTCTAACTGCGCTCGCCAACCCGCATGCCCAGCGTGGTGAGTATGTGCAAATCCCCCCACATGATAAGGAATTTGCTCTGTCTGACGTCGTACGGCTGAAATGATGAAGTTAACCATTTGTTCAAATTCAAAAGGATACTATTAATATATTTATCGAGCGAGCGAAACGAGTGAAGATCTCAAAAACACTTCGGTAATTCGGCGTTGCATATTTGTATGTATATTTTGCATTACATTACATTGCATGTAATTATTTATTATAATAAAAATCGTTTTAGAATTCATGAAAATTACTCCATGTATTTGTATAACTTTTGGACCTAACTTTTGGACCTCTATATCTTAACGACTCCTTGGCTGATTTATATCGTATTCTTACCAGCAAATTTTGATAGTACAACCTGTTGACCTGCTAAATTCCATGCAGATCGGATTGACGGTCCGAAAGTTATGCTCTAATAAACAACATACAACGCCGATTCTCTCAAGTTGTTTGAGAGATCAGTATTAAAGACAATATGGGGTAGAATTCTACTATGTTCTACAATGGTCTCTATATCACAGTGTCGAACCAAACGTTTCTGCTCCACTTTTATGATAAGTACTGGCAAAGAGTTGAACGATCTGCCTGCGTCTGTTTTTCCGGATGAGTATAATCTAGGAATCTTCAAATCTAGAGTGAATAAGTTTCTTCTGGTCACACGTGCTTCATCTTAGGCCACATCTCACTTGCAAAAGTGAGTTGGTGGTCAAAAGCCTAACCATCATGAATAAAAAAAAAATTGTCAGTATCATGTTAGAACCACAGAGCAATAAAAAAATTGTTAATGGAAAAACACCATGCATTTCTAGCTACTAGCTAGTATGTTATGTTTGCGCACTGCCCTGCGCTGTAATTGTGTTTACCGTACGCGAATTGGAACACCTGACTGACTGGACGCGACCGACCTCGTTCTGGCCAGCATTTTGAAAATTTTCCAATCTGGAATTTGTAACTAGCTAGCTTTTTTATGAAACAACACACTTAGCGAGCGTGACTCTGGTTGAGTACTAATGTTTATTCCGTGGCATAACTTTCGAGCCGTCGTCAATCCGCTCTGCATGGAATTTAGTACCTAGGTCTACAGGTTACTATGGTTAAAATAAGAGTAAGATAGGCCAAGGGGTGAGCTATAGTATAGTTATGTAATACGTACATGAATTGGGTTTTCATCAACTTGGTCATAGAACTCATAGATAGATAGAAAATCACGCACACAATAAAAACAAACTAAAAATTAATAAATAGAAACTTAACTATGTATTACATTGGGATGTCTTATCTCTGAATAATAGTCTCTCTACCATCTCTACCAGACAACCTTTTTATGGAGTGGACGGAAAATGATTTAAAAGGGGTTAAGATTTAATTAACTATTGTAATCTTAGATAAATATGGTGGCATGTGGTCATACATTCCATAACGATTTAGATTTTTATTCTAGGCCGTTTTGAGAATCCACTATGAAAGCAACATTGAAAACCATTTGTTAAAGTTTCAATGACTTCGTAGTTCTGTTATGATTAGATCATATTATTAGAATATGCCAATGATAACTTCATGGTTTATCCTAGTTGTGTCTCAACCAAAGTACCAACATTTAGGAGACATCGCGAGATCTCCGTTCGGGGCGAACCACTAGTCATAACAAGTCACATTCTATCGCAACAAATAAAATATATATCTGAGCGCGCCTCGGTTGAGTACTCTCGGTTCCGCTACGCAGCTGAGTGCGCTAAGTGTGGAACAACAGCCCGAACTCGCAAAGTTGATTATTTATCGTGTCTGTTTACTGTACCACCGCTATTCTAACCTCAAGACGCTGGAGCATTCATAACATTTTTTTATACAGGCCTCCCCATAGATTGCCGGCGCGACCGACCTTGTACGTCCAGCACCCAAACAATCATATTTCCCCATACTCGCCACGCTGGGCATGCGGCTTGGCGAGCGCAGTTAGAGCTTTTTGCGATAGGGAACGCTGCAGCTCATCCCCTAGCTTTTTTCCTTTAGTCCTCTTTTAGGAAATCCAAGGGTAGTAATGGAGGCCTTATTCATTAGCCGGGGCCACCACGGTATATTTTTTTACTATGGGATATCAGCAACCAACCAACGGCGAAATAACGCATTAATTAATAATATATAAAGAAATAATCGTGAAACGTATTGGTAAATCGTGAAATCTGAGGGTTTGCATTATAGCTTAAAGATATCGCAAACCCCTGAAAGTCAAAAATAAAATTGACTTTAATTAGAGGATGGTAAAGATCAATAGGCTAGGTGGAGCGATGACTTACGAAAGACGGCGGGCAGTAAGTGGATGGGAAGGGCCGAACACCGGGCTCAGTGGCGTGTATTGGGGGAGGCCTATGTCAAGCAGTGGACTAGTGTGGGCTGATGATGATGATGAAAGATCATTTTGAAATGAGATATGTAGCACGCTGTTTGAACTCGGTTTAAAGCTAGTCATCAAAACCCCACTATACCTAGCTTTTTTGATGAAAATATGAAAACCAAGCATCATTGAGACCGGTGTCAGTCAAGGGCCTTTTAATCAGAACTATCTATAGGCACAGAATAAATTATAGCTTGTACGGCCTGTGAGCGTGTGATTGGCATGTAGGTCAATTGGTTGTTTTCGCTTGGTAGTGAGAAAAATAAGTGTATAAATAATATTTACATTCAATTCTATTCGCAATGGAAAAAATACAAGGTGATTCATATGTAAACTATCCCAAAAGGAGCTTATTCTACGCCCAATTGGCTATAAAGTTTGTTCTACGACATTCTACGAGAGATAGGGCACAGCGAGATTTTCTCGCTCTAAATTGGAGCAGCCCGCCTGGGGAGGTACCTCCGCCTTACAGAAGATCGCAGCCAAATAACATTATTTGTTTCAAATAGTGTTGTGTTCCTGCGGCGAGTAAGGTTGCCAGAGCTCTTTAGGGGGGGGAGGGTTTCGGCAGGCAACGCATTAGCAATGCTCCAGGTGTTGCTGATGTCAATAGGCGACGGTAACCACTTACCATCAGGTGGGCCGTAAGCCAGTTTGCCTCCGTATAATATAAAAAAATAAATAAAAAAAAAACTGCTATTTTGGAGTCAAATCCGTTCAAACTCAATTACTCAGCTATTTTAGATATAAATCTTGATGTAGAACCTCTCGTTGGTTTGATATTCCAAACTTATATTATAAAAGTGAAAGTAGCTCTCAACTACAACTTGGTCACTGACAGGATGACCGAGAAAGAGAAATAGAATTCTATTTTGTGAAAAAGGATCATCGAAAAAAATGATAGGCACCAAGCCGTGTTTGTTGCCTGATTCTTCTAGGCTTGGTCGCGAGGGACAGGCATAGCTTCACCTAGTTTCTAAGACGTTTTAAATTTATCCTAGTGATTTTATTGAAATAAATGCCTTTTGACTTTGACTTTGACTTTGAAAGAATCAGTGAAACGACAAGCAAGCAAGCAGTAAGAGATGGCAATAGTTTAGGCATTGTTTATCTTGAGACAGATTTTTTAAATCAAAGCCATTAATTTATGTTTACATTATTTTTTACGTTATCCACGAAATAAATCTGTCTAAAGTTTTCTTTCTGTCTAAATTTTTTTTATTAAAATTCATTGAACATAAAGATGAAAAAGATTTACCTCCTATTTCAAAGAACCACTGGTCGCTATGATCTGAGGCGTTGATTAAATTTGTGATATCCTTATCTCTGGTATTGAATTTTCTCATAAAATGTAAGGATCAAAGGTGAATCTGTAAGTTCAAGTCTGCGTTGGAAAATCTCTCTTGAATATGTAAAAAAAAGCAAGTGTCATATTGCAGGAGGACTTTTTGTGTAGAACACGTCCGGGGAAGTACTTGAACCTAGGCTATAATTCTCAACAGGCCTCATAGCTCAGTTGGTAGTAAATCTGCTTTCTGCGCTAAAGGTCGCGGGTTCAATTCCCGCACTGGACAAACATTTGTGTGATAAACACTGATGTTTGTTCTATGTCTGGGTGTTAAATATTTATCTATTATGTATATCAGTCTCTGGTACCCAAAGTACAGACTATGCCTAGTTTGGGGTCAGTTGACCATGTCCGATACGGTATATATGGTACGGAATATTAAAAAAAAAAAAACTCCCCTTTCTTTCTTTCTTGGTCACCTGTATTAGATAGATAGATAGATAACACTTTATTGATTACCACACAGAAATAATACAGAGATAATATAACAATTACAATACAATGGGCGTCCTTATCGCTAAGAGCGATCCCTACCAGGCAACCATTGGATGGACTGGAATTAAAAGGTAAGAGAAGGGCATGTTGGTGTGGCTTTAAATATAACTAAAATAATCTAGGTGATATTCATAAAATTAGAATAAAGTAATACCTAAAAATGAAACAAGATATAGATAGGAATAACTACTTTTACATATTAATAACAGAATAAAAAGATAATATATATATATATATATATATAGAAACAAAAACATTACGTACAAATAAATAAATAAATAAATAAATACAGGCACAATATAATTTATGGATAGATGCAATTTCACAGTGACAAAACATACAGACAAGACATGCTTCACACAGAGCAGCATGCCAAATCATTAGGTCAGTGACCAAGTTGAGATATGGTGGCCTTAGAAGGGCCTATTACCGTCGCGTCGGTGAAAGAAATAGTGTAGTGAAAGGATTAAAGTGCGCCTCGTAGAGGCTCCTTTCGTGCACAATTTCTCTTGACGCTAAGGGCAAGATATATTACCCTTGATACCAGTAAGACCACCGGTTGTACCGCGGGTAGGAACTACGGTATGGTCAGGAGTACGCATGAGGTATTGGGTGAATCTGGAAAAGTAAGTTTTTGGGCTACCGCAAGCCCACGCAAGTCATAGCAACAAAGTCAAAGTCAAAAGCATTTATTTCAATAAAATCACTAGGATGACTTTGAAACGTCTTAGAAACTAGGTGTGAAGCTATGCCTGTTCCTCGCGACCAAGCCTAGAAGAATCAGCAACAAACTCGGCTTGGTGCATTTTTTTCGATGATCCTTTTTCACAAAATGGAATTTAAAGCTTCAGTGTGGTGCCGATCGAACTAGGTGAGGCTCAAGCTCAACGACTATACCATATCGTTATCGAACACGTTAAACGCCATGTGCGGCTACCAACAAGAGCCCAGCAGAACTGTTGTTCAACAGACGCATTACTACATTACGCACATTATTAGACACAATTAATCCACATGATAAACAGCGGAAAAATAGAGAAGATCAAGTGTTACGATTTACGTGTTAGTTTTGCTACCTAGCTCAATAAACATATTTACGAAAATATGGAGTTTTAGTGAGCATAATAGTGGCGTTAGGCCCTTTTCAGGGGCACCAAACCTCAATAATGGTCACTGACCAGGGTGGCCAGGATAAGTGACACGATAAGCAAGCATCGGACACGTTACGGAAGGGCTCAGTTGTTACCACTAGAGGTCACCCAAACATTTGGTAACCACGCTGCAGGTTGCTTAGCTAAGTCAATCGTGGGCGCCTCTCATTCTTTATCTACGTTCAATTACGTGCATTCCTCACGACGAAAATATATTTGAGGAAGGATTTTCAGAATGAAAATATTATAAGCTACCCAAAATTGATTTCAAGCATTGCCGATGTCATTGGCTAATATTTGATTTTGTATCGTAAGCGTACCGTTTCCCTTAATTATACGTGCTTGGGCCACTGATGTAGTCGCTGAAACTCTATTATAAAATGACATTCTGTATTTTTGTTAAAAATTACCTTAGAGATAAAACTTTTCCTTCCTTTCAGCAATAAAATGAAATATTCCAAAATTGAAAAAGTTTGTACAGAGCAGACGAAATTCCCGTGTAAATAAATAAACGCCAATTTCAGGCTCAGTTAATTTCCATTTAAATGGGAATAAATGAATTTTTCCGAGTCCTGAAATAACGTTGATCTGGGGAAGAATATGAATGATGTTCTAGGGGCAATTATACAGATTTACCTGGCTTACGAGATCACCTGTGGTTTTGTTTTAAATTTCGTTATTTTAGATGTTTTGTATTTATAATATTGCCTATTTGGTCAACCGTATCGGTGACGTTTTGGAAAAAGGCCAAGTCAAGAGCCATAACCGACGGGCATATATGAGGAATGTAATGAGAGTGAATGAAGCAAAAGAGTTATGTCAGGATCGTCGTAGATCTTATAGCAAAAGGTTTTTATGAAAACTCACCTTAAAGGGTGGAATGGGGGTTGAAAGGTTCTTTGAAAGTCCCATGTTTTTTTAAGTTAGAGACATGAAAATTAGGATTCTGGTTAATAGTTTTAATTAATAAATACAATACACGTATACGGATGGTGACGGGACTGTGACGGGACGGGACTGTGACGGGGCGGGGATGGATGGTGATGGTGACGGTGAAGGCGTCGGGACGGTGACGGTTACAGTGACGGTGATTTGACGGTGATGGTCTAGGTAGGTATATACAAACGCGGACAAAGTCGCGAGCGGGACAGCTAGTTGTTAATAATTGTTTTTGAAAACAATGAAATGATTGCCCAGTCCCAGATCGCAGAATAATTTTACCCTCTGGCATAATATGGCGCCAGGGAACATTACGAAAAGTTCAAAATCAACGTCCCCTGAGTGATTCTCAAAACAAATTGTAATTAAGAAATTCACAGAAACGCAATTCAATTTGAAAAAGACGAAGTATTTTTTGCGCTAATAACACCAGTAATTAATTAAAACTGACGGGGAAATTCATTTTCTGGAAAATTTTACTAAACACATTTTCACAGATGCCAGATGATTTTAATTATATTTAACATGATACTATTGTGTAACTGATTGTAGAACCTTTACCGAGAGTCTTTAGAAACTTTACTTAAACTAGGCATTAAGAAAAGAAAATCCTGAATAGGTACAGCATATGCATGAAAATAGCTTACGTTTTCATTGAATGTAAGGGAATGGAAACATCCTAATCCTCTTGCCGGCACTCGTATAACTCGTATAAACAAACCAAATATAGAAAACAACCTTGCGTACATGTGTATAGTGCCGTGTACACTCCTATTATAAATGCGTACAAATCCAAATATTCTAAATGCGAAAGTGCGTTATATTTTTGGTTGGTTGGTTGGCTCCTTTGTACTTTTGCTCTTCACGAAGCATCATCAAAGATGCAACTGATCAACTCCTTTTTATGCGAGAAACCACGCGAGCGAAGCCTAGTTGTTTTTTTATGTTTTTCCCTTTTTGGCTAGCTATGTACAGCATCTTAGGCCTTACAGCCAAGTCGTATGTGTATTTTTTCTTGTCAATATGTATAACTTTCTTCAGTCACGTTCAAGTCACCGTCAAGTTCAGTTTTAGTAATTCATAATTCATATTCATAATTCATTTTATTTGCGAAACACAGGTATAAAAGATGTCAAGAGATACAGAGTACAGCCATGTTCCTACTTTACAGCATGCAAATTCCATGTCAGTTATTGATTACATAGTCATAGCTACATTATTATTAGCATTATTAGTAAGATATGATGGTGGTTATTTATTCCAGTAATGTCATAAAATCGTCTCCAAAAACAGAAGGATCACTTGAAACAAGCCCTGCCGATTGGCTAGTGAATTAGTAACATGAGAACATCCGAAAATTGTTCCATTTACTCGACTGAGTGGATACGGCAGAACCTATGACGATATACATCAGGACACGATCTTTTGCAGCATTTTAATGAGAATCTTAGGATTCCTGATAACCGACATCGTTTTAGCGTTGCGGTTGCGACAAATTACCTAGAGATTGCATGCTCGAATTATGACTCTGCGTTGTACTTACCTATCAATTTATCGATTCATATCTACCTTAGTCAGCATCTTTATTTGAAAGTGCTCTTGATATTGTTTCACTCATGGGAATGTATGGTACGACCGAAAAAGAATCCATGGTATTATTTTGAATTCATAAACTGCTGCAACTTCACAGAAGACAGGAAGGACGTCTAGTAGCGGGTTCACACGGCGCAGACTTTAGTCTACGCAGCGTATCGTGCTGATTAAAGTTGGTCAATTCAATTCATTTATGAATTGGGTACATTTCCGAACACTATTAAATTTTTCTTTCTTTTCTTGTCGTGTCACTGGTTCTTTCTTGGTCTGAAAAGGGCTTATGACCGTCGATGAAAGAATCAGTGTAGTGAAAGGATTAAAGTGCGCCTCTTAGAGGCTCCTTTCGTGCACAAATTCAATCGACTAATCAACCCACTAATCGTCGCATTGAAATATTTAAGACTTCCAAGATCCAATCGGCTCAAAGCGCCGTAAGCGCCACCTACAGGGGAAGCAAACGGTTTCCGAACCTGTTCAATGGCTAGATTTAGTTCATTAAGGAGACATATCGCATAGCTTATTCAAATGGTTATTTTGTTTTTATAGTGATAACCCACACTAAGGAAATACTACGATTTTTATAATATCCCCAAAAAAATTGTCAAAAAAACATTGGCACCCGTTAGTTTAAAATGTTGAGATATTATAAAAATAACTTTTTCATTTTCTTTTAGATTTTTTTATTTTAATTAGGGATTTACCTCTGACCTCGGTTTAGGATGTTAACGCAATCTTTGACTGGAATGGCCGTTAAAACTCTTCAGTTCAGTGTATGGTTTAGAAATCAGTTTCACTTCATCACCGCCACCTGAAGACAGAGACTGGTATCCTTTTCTGTTCTTGTAGACCATGAGCCTGTCAGAAGACTCCGAGCTGTCGTATCGGTCGATGCATCGCTTTTTTCTGTCGTCCCCGTCGGTCGCTGTCGCGTTCTCATCCGTCGATTTTTGGGAATCCGCAACGAAGAACGCGCCAGAGACGGCCACGCCGTCCTCACTATTCCCACACGAATCACTCTGATCCAGTTCCCTGTAGAACGATAACTATTAAATAATAGATTGTAGTACACTTATGAACGTTAAACATTTATGATTACAAAACTAAATCAAATCAAAGTAATTTATTGCGTAATATAGGTTAGGTACAGTTGTTACATAATACAATACAAATTAGGAGCAGCCATATTCAGCGTTGTACGCATGCAATATACATATTTTCAAAAAAACTAAGTAGGTATGTCAGAGCTTTAAATTACAATTAAATAGTGCTATCACAAAAAATGTCATTAAAATAATTATGGGTTGAATAATAAGCCCTTTCCAATAGTAACTTTTTCAGTCTCACTTTGAATACTACAAGGCTTGAAGTATAAGTAAAGGTTTAGGTAGGTGATTGTACACACGAACAGCCATACACAGCACACTCTTGTTCAACAACGCAGTTTTATTTCGGGGTAGTTTGATTTTGTGGTTATTCTTATTAAACTTAAAAGAAAATTAAATAAATCACGTCTTAATAAACATTATTAAAGGCTACCTACAAATAATGGTGCAAATAAAACGTGGACGTGAACTATTCGCACGAATTTGCACCAACTAAAGTCTGCACAACCTAACAGGCTCGTCGAAACGGAGGGCAACCTTTAATTTGTCCACACGTTAAATGGTCAAAGCTATAAAGTAAATGTGTTTGCAGACCCTTATCTCGGCAGTGTGTGGTTAGTTACCCGTTTTTGCCTTCTTGTAAAATGATCCCGCGATATCCCTTTGTGATAGGCAGCTAGGGCATATTCCGAGGACAAAGCTTTCAGATTTATGACGGAAGCTTAGAACAACATCAAGACAGGAGTTTGGATTTAAATTTCGTAAGCTAAAGTAATTGTTTACTTTTTTTCAACATCATCAGCCTTCGCCATTCGAGAACCTTTATTCCCCAACAAGATACAAGATACAAGATTTTATTAGTAAAAGCAGATTTTACAAGTCGAATGTTACATATTAAGATAAGTTACAATTTTATTATATTATATTTTATATAATTCATACATAAATTAAGTAGGTAAAAATTATAATTCTCGGTTAATTACATAATATTAATAGCATTTTTCTTTAAACACTACTAATTTATTTAAACGGTTGTCAGTTCTGGGAGCTACTCGTATATGGCTCAAAGAGTTCCACCGACTTCCCGCAACTTTCGCAATATCTTTTTTTTTATACAACTGAGCTGGCAAACAAGCCTGCGGCCCACCTGTTGGTAAGCTGTTACCCTAGCCTATGAGCGCTTGCAATACCAGAGGCATCACGCACGCGTTGCAGACCCCGAACCCCCTCCCCCCCTATAGAGCTCTGGCAACCTTACTCATCGCAGGAACACAACACTATTTGAAACAAATAATGTTATTTGGCTGCGATCTTCTGTAAGGCGGAGGTACCCCTCCAGGCGGGCTGCTCCAATTCAGAACGAGAAATCTCGCTGTGCCCTACCTCCTCCTAAAATGTCGTCGGTCCATCGAGCTATATACATATTAATCTGAGCAATATTCAAGACTTTTCAAAGACATTAATTCTGGCTAAATAGTTTTCAAATTTTACAAAAAAAAACAATAAAATACTGCTTGTAAAATTACTTATAATAAACTTTATAAAGTAAAGAGTTCCTCTTTAGATCATTAGAGCTACTTCAAAACAGTCAGACGGCTACAGTACCTATAGAGGGCCTAGTGCGTGTTTGCCGTCTGTTCCGTGTGTTACTCGTACTTTAGGTACAAATTAGGTGCTCTATAAACGAAACTAATCTATCGAGTCGTTCCCACAAAAGCAGTCATAAACTTGGGTGGTGACGAAAGTTGTCTCAAAGATTTTTGGTTCAAATTCGTGTCTTAATTAAATAGTACTTAAAAGCTTGCATTTGAATGGCGATAAGACGTCATGGTTGGCTCCCTGCATCTAAAGCAATAACTATTATATCTATTTAATTTTATATTTATTTTAGTTAGGCATCCGAAAGCCCCAGTCGAAGCTTGAAAACTGCCAAGTTCGGTTTGGCCAAGGGTTTCGCAAGTTTTGGTGTACACGTAACCCCGGTGACTAATATTTAGTCTGTGCCCATAACGCTTGATCAGGCTAAAACCCGCACTAGGCCCTCACAGCCTCACAGCATTGAATGATGGTAATTACTTGAAGTCGTGGCTGAGATTTTTTCTTTCTGAAATTCGAGTTGAACCGTTTCGCTGAGATTAGGTCAAGAGTTTCAGAATTACATAAAGCGAAGTAGAAAACGTGCAAAATAATAAATTGGTTCTTTATATTATGAGAAGAGTTCGATGCTTTGTTTTTAGAAATCTATCTATTGATTCTGTCACCTTCCGTCTTGCAACCTGTCTTCGGTTGGGTGCGCGTTGTTGTGCACCTCATCAGTGCCAGTGTGGTACAGCGGTCGATCAGCTCGGTCACCACGGATTATCGTGCACTAGGGCTGCCGGAAGAATATCCCGCCACGCTAGCCTTAATGACATCATCCGCCGGGCTCTTACCAGCATTAACGTCCCAGCCATTCTCGAACCGAATGGTCTGCTACGTGATGATGGTAAGCGGCCTGACGGTATGACTTTGGTCCCTTGGGAGAAGGGTAGGCCTATGGTGTGGGACGCTACTTGTGTTGATACACTAGCGCGCACACATCTTCCGGGGACATCAGTTAGGGCGGGTGCGGCGGCAGATTCGGCCGAGGATCTCAAAAGGCGCAAATATGTTAGTCTTGATAGGGCTTACATATTTGCGCCTTTTGGGGTTGAGACCCTGGGTCCGTGGGGAAACGGGGCCCTCCGGGTTTTCAAAAAGATATCAGGACGTCTGATCGAAGCGACGCGTGACCCGAGAGCTGGCTCTTATTTGGCCCAGCGCATTAGCATTGCCATCCAGCGTGGCAATTCCGCCAGCGTCTTGGGGACGCTTCCGACTGGTAGTGATCTGGATCAGTTGAGCTATCTATAGATCGTTTGTAACGGTCTTTAGATGGCTCAACTGTTTCTTGTGTATTTTGTAAATATTAACTTGTATTAGTTTTAAGTTTCTTTGTGTAAATAAAATTGATCTAAATATAATTCGGTTCTAAAACTTGTAGAGATAGATACCTAAACAATCCTACTGGTTATTGGATGAGTAGTTTAGGTGCTACGGTCGAACATACGAAAATACAAACATACATACATAGACCTCGGTGGCGTGTTTGAGACGCGGGGTGCGGGTTCGATTCCCGCTGCGGGATAAATGTTTGCATGATTTGAAAGAAAGAAAGAAAAGACATTTATTTGTGACGACAATACAACAATGAGACACACAGAATAAATAATAATAATAATAACAATAGAAATGTTGAAAAAACAAAAAAAACAAAAAAGAAACAAAAAACACAGGCAAATAAAAAGTAAGAAAAAAGGTACAAGTTGTAAGAATGTGTGTCCTAGCACCCAGTCCACGCTTCGTCACAAATTGGAGTCCAACTCAGCATTTGTTGTGCCGTGTTGGCAGCACAACGCTGGTCTTCCGTTGGAACCATGCAGTGCGTCACGGATGTCAGATTCAGATTTATACATTACCAGCGATAACCTTAAATACAGAATAAAGAAAAAGAATATTTAGTTTATCGATATATACAATATAATATATGTTAAATAATAACTGTGCTTACCTAATACAATAAT
Organism: Anticlea derivata; assembly: GCA_947579855.1. Classification (NCBI taxonomy): domain Eukaryota; kingdom Metazoa; phylum Arthropoda; class Insecta; order Lepidoptera; family Geometridae; genus Anticlea; species Anticlea derivata. The sequence continues at coordinate 4,579,047 of OX388279.1, read as the reverse complement.
AATTCAAAATAAAATAAAAAACTCATCAAACAGTTGCAAATTTAGTGTCTGAGGGTAGAGGCGAATTTACATCTCCAAAAGAGTTGAAAGTGAGATTAGCCATCTCAAGAGATTTGCTAATATTTGTTCCTGGTCTGGGTGTTGTGATAGATAGATAGATAAATGATTTATGCGACACACACAAATAGGTGCTGTGGTAGGTACCATGGTAGGAACTCGTAGTTTCTCATACCCACGACACAGGGAAGCCTAGTGTGGGTTCAGGACTATGTATGTGGCTGTTTGGTGCTATTAAGAAAGCGTACTATAAACTAAATGATTATATAAATGATAAAACCGCATGGCCTGAAGTCGCTCTGCCCCTCGACAGCTAAAATGCCATTTTGCAGTGTCTTTACAGTTTTTGCTTGCATCATATTTTAAGTATTATTCAATTTTATAGAAGCATTAGGTACATGGCATAGGCGTGTGGGCAGCACACGCTACACTTAGATTATTTGTTGAAGCTCACATTTGTTTTCTTTTTTTTCTCATTTTTATAAGCTCTTATTTATTAGGGATTATTATTAGATAACTTTTCTTTTGGTGAGGCTCAAAGTGCTAGTTCGATCGGCACCACACTGAAGCTTTAAATTCCATTTTGTGAAAAAGGATCATCGAAAAAAATGATAGGCACCAAGCCGTGTTTGTTGCCTGATTCTTCTAGGCTTGGTCGCGAGGAACAGGCATAGCTTCACCTAGTTTCTAAGACGTTTCAAAGTGATCCTAGTGATTTTAATGAAATAAATGCCTTTTGACTTTGACTTTTTTTTGACGTTGATTTATTTATTTAGAGACTGCTAAAAATTTAACCCTTCCGTTTTTGCCGTAGTTTTTCATTAGACAGACATTTGAAAACTCTGTAAAAGTATAAGGGTTGGGATATATTCCAGCAGATAAAATCTAACCTAAGCCAAATTATACCCGGAAAATCATACAAAACTTCGGGATTGCAGAGTTGCGAACTAATCCGGCCGTGTGAGACTTTCCGGGCTTATTGTCGGGTAAGCCGTTTCGGTGTTTCAGTGTTTTGTTGTATCATTGTTGGTGAAGAGGTATTAAAGTTACACAGAAATAACCAGCTACTACCTACCTACATACACACTACGTGATTCAAAATAATGTAATTATAATATGAGTCACTGTACCTATACAAGTACCTATTAATTTAGCTTAATTATCATTGGTAACTCTTTGGGGGAGGCCTATGTCCAGCAGTGGACTTCTACAGGCTGACGATGATGATCATTGGTATTTTTTATATATATTGCGTTTGATAATGTCGATTGTATAATAGATATGATCCCAAAAGGGGTTTATTCTACACCCAATTGGCAATAGAGTTTGTTCTATAAATTTTTAGTTTTTCATTGAAAACACTATATATTGTTACACTGTATATATATATTGTTAACACTATACACTATATTCTGCGCTAGAGGGCGCGGGTTCGATTCCCGCACTGGACAAAAATTTGTGACTAAAACAGATGTTTGTTCTGTGTCTGGGTGTTAAATATATATCTATTATGTCTATCAGTCTCTGGTACCCATCGTACAGGCTCTGCCTAGTTTGGGATCAGTTGACCGTGTGTAATATGTCCGGAATATTTATTATTTATTATTATTTACTATAGGCAAAAATGAAGGTTGGCAAATTTTTGGTATTAGAAAAGCTCTCTAGTGATTCTATGTGGTCAAAGCAATACGGTGTCTATTTTAGGCTTTCATATTTCATTCTGACCGTTAAAAGTGGCTGAAATTGGTTAAAATCCCCAGCAAACCAGCCCCAATTCAATTGCATAGCGGATGTCAGCGAACCAACTCTATAGTGGTTTGATTCGCAAAGGAATGAAAACATGAAAACAACTGCAATTAAAGAACGTTGAGTGCACTTTTAGAAGAAAAGGTTCTGGTTTGAGAGCCGTAAACTAGGTAGTTAACGGCTCTCAAACCACGGTTTTGGCTGTTTTATTAACTCTTGGTTTTTTTATTTTAACCTGATTAGGTAAGGTTAGATTTAACAAGAAATTTCTGATAATACCTATTGTACTTTACATAACCTCTGGCCTGGCCTCATAGCTGGTAGTAACTCTGCCTTCTGCGCTAGAGCTCGCGGGTTCGATCCCCGCACTGGACAAACATTTGTGTGATGAACACAGATGTTTGTTCTGTGTCTGGGTGTTAAATATATATCTATTATGTATATCAGTCTCTGGTACCCATAGAACAGGCTATGCCTAGTTTGGGATCAGTAGACCGTGTGAATATGTCCGGAATATTTATATTTATATTTATTTATATTTATAACCAGCTTTGACTCCAATTCAACCAACAACGTCTTATAATTACTTAAACCTGGTATTGCTTATAAATTTATAATACATAAATATTTTTTATAGATTAATCCTTCGAATCTAATTGACCGTGGTGGCCCCGGTTGAAGAATAAGGTTTCATACGTACCGATCTATGTTGAAGCAGTTGAAGGTCAACAACTTTTATTTTTTTTATGTTAGGCATTAGTTTCTATTAGTAGTTGTCTAGTGTTTTGGTAGCCCGTGGAGAAAGATTTCAAACCATGCCTCTATTATTTTTCAAGTTTGAATGTTATGGTTCCATAGGGCAGTCTAATTTGCATCTATCGATTCGATACGTTTGGCTCTCATCTGCATAGTCAACATTCCTCGCACGACTGACATTACCCGAAGACAAACGAGCCGTAACTTTAGGCTAGTGTGCTCTACCAGGAAACAATCGTTCGACGTGCCACTGGTTCTTTTTGGGTCAGAATCACTAGTAGTTTTGTAATAGTTATGTTTGAAAGAAGCCTGTAAGCGCACTTTAATCCTTTCACTACACTGATTCTTTCACTGACGGTCAATAGGCCCTTTTCAGGGTCACCATACCTCAACCTGATCACTGGCCTAATACAGGATGACCAAGAAAGAATCAATGACACGACAAGCAAGCAAGCAACGCACTAATTACTTACCCCCTTATTCCTAATCACTCACTAACTTTATCGGCTAGATAAAAGTATATACGCATCTTTCTTTTGTTTACAGTCAAAAAAGGACAGGGCAAGAGTTATCGGGCTAATAAAGTTAGTGACTGATCCTACTAATATTATAAATGCGAATGTTTGTGAGGGTGTTTCGATGTTTGAATTTTTGTCGTTCAATCACTCCCAAACGGCCGAACGGATTTGGATAAAATTTGGTACAGAGATATAGTCTGGAATAGCATATAGGCTACTTCTTATGTGGGTACCACGTGAGCGAAGCCGCGGGCGGAAGCTAGTTATGAATAAGAGGTTTAGCAGGTAGTATAGGTACAGAAACCGATATTTAAATTCGACGAAAAATATGTGGGCTCCAAATAAAACCCAAACGACATGACGACAAAAAAATGGCGAGCCACAAAAGGGTCCACTCCAATTCAGCTGTTTTTATTAAAAGGTTTATTTTTTCCAGTAAATCCAAATAGGAATACGTTTCAATATATTAATTGAAAACCATTTGAGGAGCTCCCGAGACCCTTTCTGTTTTGCTTTTAAATCATAACTTGAAATGGGCACGAGATATAAAGGGGATGGGTCGTGTTTTTCCTATTCGGGTCCAACAATACAGAGTGCTTTATGAGAAAACTGGATCAGTGCATCCAGACCTTGATTCCGAAATTATTTAAGCCCTAAAATCATTAAAAACACTTGTTTTTTATCCTTTTATTTATGGTCATGAGTGGAAATAAATACACAAAATTATAAAACTAGAACCTTATAGTAGTTTTTATTGTTTTTCAAAGTATTCAACACGTAGCTTAATACACTTTTCCATTCGCTCAAACCAGTTATTATAACATTTATTCCACTCCAAAGTGAGGGTGTTCAAAATGGCTGACTTGAAAGCATCGACTGCTTCTTCACCGGACTGGAACATTTGACCACGAAGACTTTTCTTAATTTTTGGAAATACAAACTCATAAAATTTTATCGTCATTCATCGCGAGTGCAATAACGCACCCTTTGACATATAAATGTGTGTACATTGTTGGCTGACAAAAGGTAAGAAGTTTTACACTCTTGTGACTCGAATTAACAGCTAAAAGCCATTTTATGTAACTACATTACACAGCTTTTCCTGTTCATCCAGTATGCAGGAGCTGTCTTCTTTCACCCTGTATTATAAAAGCTTCATCATCATCATTTCAGCCGTACGACGTCCACTGCTGAACATGGCCTCCTCCACAGACAGAGCGAATTCCTTATCATGTGGGGGGATTTGCCCATACTCACCACGCTGGGCTCTAACTGCGCTCGCCAGCCCGCATGGTTGGCAGGTGCAGTTAGAGCTATCGTTGTTAAAATGAGAGACGCTGCTGCCCATCCCCTAGCTTTTTTCCGTTAGTCGCCTCTTACGACATCCGCGGATAGGTAGATATGGAGGGGCCTATTCTTCAGCCGGGGCCACCACGGCCAATCATAAATGCTTACTTCAGCAATACCTACGGCCTAAGCGATCAACGTTTCTTTCTGAAGTGTAGTTGTAGTCAAACGGTCAGTATTAAGTTGTCGTGTTGTAAATAAGCACGTTCGGTTTATGATAGTAAGCAAATTACAAGTCGATCGAGTGCACGGAAAGCGGTAATCAAACCAGCGCAACTCTACAGGGTATGGGACAAGTTTTGAGGATTATGCAGGTGCCGTTAACGTAATAAATAACACCTCTCGAATGGCGACCACGAACCGGGCGACGACGCGGTGTTGTAAGGCCCCTCACCCGAAGGGTCGACGACATTGTGAAGGTTGCGGGAAGTCGGTGTATGGAAAAAAGAATATAAATAGAAAATTATTTATTGGCCATAAATATAAAGATACAAGTAAAATGAGGCCCTGTCTCCTGGAAAAACGTGACCTGTGGCCCAGGAAACATTTCTCTCCCAATTGACATTGGAACATTATGGTAACTTTATTTCGTAGTAGCAGTTAACATTAAGGTAAGTGGTAGTTACTAAATTGTGGTAACTAAGTGGTAGTAAAAAAAGGCGCAAGACTGTTCGTCGTGGAACTCTTTGGGGGAGGATGTCCAGCAGTGGACTGCTACAGGCTGACGATGATGGTGATGATGATTATGCCCCTTTCAGCTAATATTGTCCTCAATGGCGTAGCAGGCAAGTGAAAATTATGTTCATAACCATGATTGCTTCAAAAATGATACAGCAATTTTGATGTCAGACTTTTCATCCTCCCGCTCCTGCTGTGAAACAACAACGACAAACGAACCAACAAACGAACAAATACTTTTCGCATTAATCATATTAGTAAGGATTGATGCAGGAGGGGTTTTTTTTATACGACTGAGATGACAAAATAGCATACGGCCCACCTGTTGGTATGCGGTTACCGTAGCCTAGGAGTGCTTGCAATACCAGAGGCATTGCCGACCCCGAACCCCCTTCCCCCTAAAGAGCTCTGGCAACCTTACTCACCGCAGGAACACAACACTATTTGAAACAAATAATGTTATTTGGCTGCGATCTTCTGTAAGGCGGAGGTACCTCCCCAGGTGGGCTACTCCAATTTAGAACGATAAAATCTCGCTGTGCCCTACCTCCTCCAAAAATGTCTTATCACGCTCATTCTTATAACTTGAGCTGTATCCAGAATGGCTGTGTAATTGTCTGCATTGCGGGGAAGTATGGCCTTCGTTCATAGAACCGACACATGCGAGCCTATCCTCCCCCTTAGATGCAATCTCTACTCAGTGCGGTTTTCACGATACTTTTGAATTATGTATTTTCTATAATGCTGGCTCTTGGACTATTTCGAGTTTCTAACGATATAAAGCCGTGTTCAAACGGCGCGCGATATGTAATCTGAAAAATGTCTTAAATATATTTCAAAATTATCGTTACGACCACTGATTTCCAAACCTAAGGATTATTTTGAAATAAATTTTAGCTTGAGAGTCGGGGAGCCTCCCACTAGGCCAACAGAGCTACTACATTATTCTTTTAGCAAAAACATATCTATCATAGTTTCAAAAGTCAACGTGCAGTTTGATAAATTGTAACCGACGGACTTGAAAACATTTTTCCTCGAGTCACTATCTTTCCAACAAAGGATAGACGCTACATTCACTGATCGTACCATGCTACTTCCTACTATCCTACTAATATTACAGAAGAAGATCAGCCTTACAGAAGATCGCAGCCAAATAACATTATTTGTTTCAAATAGTGTTGTGTTCCTGCGGTGAGTAAGGTTGCCAGAGCTCTTTAGGGGGGGAGGGGTTTGGCAGGCAACGCATTAGCAATGCTCCAGGTGTTGCTGATGTCAATAGGCGACGGTAACCACTTACCATCAGGTGGGCCGTAAGCCTGTTTGCCTCCGTATAACATAAAAAAAAAAAAAAGCAGCAAATATTTGTGAGGATGTTTGGATGTTTGGATATTTGATGTTCGCTGTAACCAAGCTCAACCGATTTCGATGAGACTTGAAATAGTTAAGAGTTCTTTACCTAGAATAGCTTATAGACTACTTTTTATCAAGGTACCTACCACGTGGGCGAAGCCGCGGGCGTAAACTAGTTCGGTCAAAGTACTAAAAACACACTGTCAACTATTTTCCCAGAATTTTGGAACTTCCGCGTCGAACGTTCTTCCGCCATATTTGTTTCGGAAGAACGTAAAGATAAACTTGAAACGAATATTCTCTCGTTTAACAAAATTCCACGCCAAATATTTAGAAGCTTTCGAAACCTTGGGTGCTTCTACCTAAAAATGGAAATATTTGCAACATTGTCAACCGATGTAGGCCGAAACCGTAAATGAACCTACCAAACTTCAGTTTCTACTTATGAATAAAAAGTTTCCTAAAGCCATGCTAAAGCACAAAATTTAATACTTACTTAAATAACGGCCAAGTCAGATGGAAGTTTCGAAAGCCACAGAATTTTAATCCACGAAGGTCTTATTGTAAAAAGTTTCGATCGCAAGGATTTATTTGATGCGGTGAGGAACGGTATTCCTTCTGACATTTCAATTTTAGAACGGATTACTAGGCTATCAGAATATTCCGAATTCAAACATACACAGTTATTTATTTATTTTAAAATACCTACAAAATGAAGTTATAGCATCGGGCCGCCCGTTTAAAAGCTCAAAAGCCGCTCATTGTACGTAATATTTTTTTGTTTCTCCCTTTTGTTATTTTCTATCTCTGTGTAAAATAAAGAGTTTATCATCATCATCATCATCATCATCATCATCATCATCATCAGCCTGATGAAGTCCACTGCTGAACATAGGCCTCCCCCAAAGAGTTCCATGACGAACGGTCTTGAGCCTTTTCCATCCACCGACTTCCCGCAACCTTAACAATGTCGTCGGTCCATCGGGTGGGGGGCCTTCCAACACTGCGTCGTCCGGTTCGTGGTCACCACTCGAGAACCTTTGTTCCCCAACGGTTGTCGGTTCTGCGAGCTATATGGCCGGCCCACTGCCACTTCAACCTGCTAATTCTGAAAGCTATGTCGGTAACCTTGGTTCTTCTACGGATTTCCTCATTTCGGATTTTATCACGCAGCGAAACTCCGAGCATAGCTCTCTCCATAGCCCGTTGGGCGACTTTGAGCTTGTGTATAAGGCCAATAGTTAGCGACCAAGTCTCAGTGCCATATGATAAGAGTTTATCTATCTATCTAAATGATCCTAAATTTTGATTAGGACATTTGAAGCCGTGCGCTATTGCTCAACGATATTCCATCCCCTAAAGTCAAACTTAAACTGACTTTATTCGGTTGATTTAAAGATTATTTTGAAAGAAATTTTAGATGATATATCACTCGTCGGTTGAACACGGTTTGATCGTAAAAGAACATTCAAAATGGTCGCTCAACAATGTCCTCGATCAGCTATTTTGTCGAATTTATCTATTAATTACCGCAGCTACGTGAAGTCCAAAACTTCGTAATGAGAGAGTTTCAGCGAACTTGGAACTTCGGAAGTTTCAAAGCTTTTTGCTAATACAATCGAAGCTCTTATTAAAGGTCAATAATATCTTTTCATTATCTAAAGCCGAGTTCGCATGGTGTGAGCGTAACTTCCCGTCTAAAATTCGTTTTACAATAATGTTTTTTTATACAACTGAGGTGATAAACAAGCTTACGGCCAAACCGTTGGTAAGTGGTTACCGTAGCCTATGAACGCTACATTACCAGAGGCATCACGCACGCGTTGCCGAACCCGACCCTGAACCCTCCCTTCCCTCCTAAACCCACAGAATGATCAAGAAAGAATCAGTGACACGACAAGCGAGCAATTAAAGTCGTTTTTTTAGTTTTAAAATGTAATTATAAATAATAACATCTCAAACGGATTTGGAAAAGGTTTTCTTTTCTAATCTTATGTCTTCTATATGTTTTAATGTTACGTTTGAAGTCGCAAAGCTTTTAAAATAATCTAACGCTTTACTAGAGGCGGCTGCGTGACTGCTTCAACTGCATCAATCATCATAATTACGGTAGGTATTTTGCTTGTGGTGCTGTAAAATAACTATTACATATTATGTTTGGTGCAGCTTTATGCTGAGACGGGACCCATTTGCACCACACAACGCATAACTACTCAGCCTACCTACCGCCTCACCTACCTACATGTTTTTGTTTTCTTATTGTGTTTTTTATTACTAGGTTTAAGTATTTTTTTATTTGTTTCTACCTACCTACTTACTGCGTTGTGGGTCAAATAAATACATTTTCTTTATTTCTTTCTTTCTATTAGCACACCAGACCCAAAAACTTAAGAAATAAGGGCAGATCAAATTACAATTACATTAAATTAAAATTACAAATTGTTATAATATCAGGAGTTAGTAATAAGTGGTGGTGGTGGTTGGTTGGTTACCATAGTTAGCTCCGGTTTCCTATGATAAAATATGATACCTATGATATACTAACTATGATAAAAAATAATGGAATCATAAACACTCCTGATATAACAATTTGTGCATTTTTCTTTCATTTTTCGCCATAGTTAGTCTTAAGTATCCTTCTTTCATTGTTGTAGTCCTTATGTGTTTTCAAGGCAAAACTGAATGCTTTTTTTTTATTTAATTTCAATATTTTTCAAACCAGGCATGTAGCGTATACCTACGCGTATTTCTCGTGGCTATGACAAAGCTTTGCGGTAACAATCCCACGAAGCCTCTCGTCTCTATATGAACTCAAATAACATCTCCACATGCTCTGATACGCGGAGTCGTTACCTGGGGTGCCTTCATATCGCACAATTGAATTCCACAGCCGGAGGAAATCCTTCTCGTTATGGAATAAATGGATTTCAATTTATTCCTTCAATGGAGTGTGATTGGTAATATTGAGTAGTAAAAAGTTGAAGTGGCAGTGGGCAGGCCATATAGCTCGCAGAACCGACAACCGTTGGGGAGTAAAGGTTTTCGAAGGGCGACCACGAACCGGGCGACGCAGTGTTGGAAGGCCCCCCACCCGATGGACCGACGACATTGTGAAGGTTGCGGGAAGTTGGTGGATGGAGAAGGCTCAAGACCGTTCGTCATGGAACTCTTTGGGGGAGGCCTATGTCCAGCAGTGGACTTCTACAGGCTGATGATGATGAGTAGTAAAAAATGCGAGTGATCTAACAAATGTCGCGGGTTATTAGTTTTAGGACCGTCTACTGTGAGGATTATGATGTCACTAGCTTGGCTTTAGATGAGGTAGGGCACAACGAGATTTTCTCTCTCTAAATTTGAGCAGCCCGCCTGGGGAGGTACCTCCGCCTTAAAGAAGATCGTAGCCAAATAACAGTATTTGTTTCAAATCGTGTGGTTTTCTGCGGTGAGTAAGGTTGCCTGAGCTCTTTTGTAGGGGAGGGGTTTGGGGCAGGCAACGCATAAACAATGCTCCAATGCATAAGCAATGGTGTTGCTGATGTCAATAGGCGACGGTAACCGCATAACATAAAAAAAAACTTACTGCACACGTAATGGCGAAGACGTGTGACGTAACTGCCCGGCGCCTCCGGTGTCCCGTGGCTATGCAACTCGCAGTTCATGAAGAATCAGGGAGTATAGAGAGGCCAATAGTTAGCGACCAATATGTGTCATATTTCGTCACTAGCAACACTCACTGATTGTGGTCTTTCACTTTGTTGGTTTCTCTTTATAAGCTGTGCTACATGAATAACAAAACTAGGTACGTGTTACAATTTCTGTCTAAGTGAGCGTTGGTAGCTGCGCCACAGTTTAACACCTACTAGCAGTTATCATCGTTTCCCCAATACATTACTATATTTATTATTATTCTACTCGGGAGTGTAGTTCTACTAGGGAGGGAGTTCTACTATCCCTCATTGGTGACCCCGACTTAATGCAAATAGATAGAACCTCCACAAACATCTGACAGGCCTCATAGCTCAGTTGGTAGTAACTCTGCACTGTACAAACATTTGTGACTAACACAGATGTTTGTTCTGTGTCTGGGTGTTAAATATATATCTATATATTATGTATATCAGTCTCTGGTACCCATAGTACAGGCTATGCCTAGTTTGGGATCAGTTGACCGTGTGTGATATGAAGGGAAAAAAAAAACGTATTAACAAAAATCTTGCGTGAAAAATATTTTCCTTTAGAGGCCTAGTCAGTGGCCATATTGCCACCTGTACTTGTTTACAATAGAATTACACTGTATAAAACTTTCATACAATATTCAAACCACACTAAAATAAAACTAGAGTAGGATAATGGGATTACTGCGTAGATATCAGAAACTACGAGAACAGCTATGAACCATAACACCCAGACATAAAGTGGAAGTTCGATTTCCCCAATTTGGTATGAAACACTAAAAATAACATGCAAAAGTTCTCGTTCTGGCTGGGAAAACATGGAATCAGATTACGAAATGGCACACCTGAATTCTGAAATTGAAATTGATTCAATCAGTGATTCAATCCGATGTAACTCTGGATCGTTATTCCTGTACTTTCATCGAAGTTATCCACTTAGACGTACGAAATATATTTGCTGTGGTCTGCGTTTTTATTTGCCTGTTCTCCGTAAGAAATGTGATTATGGTTTCATGTTGAGCCGAGTTGGCCTGGTGATTCATATTATGTACACTATGCCGAAAAGGGCTTATTCTACACCCTATTGGCGAATTTTGGAACTTAAGACATTTTTCATAAATAAGACAAGCAATCTTGATATCGAACTTCTTACGTTTAAGTTTTCCCAAAAAATTGAATATTTACCGTGATTTGTGAGTTTATTGGCTCCCCAATATTTTTACATTATGCATGAAACTGTGCCGATATCATCATCATCATCATCATTTCAGCCGTTTGACGTCCACTGCTGAACATGGCCTCTCCCACAGACAGAGCAAACTGCTTATCATGTGGGGGGATTTGCCCATACTCACCACGCTGGGCATGCGGGTTGGCGAGCGCAGTTAGAGCTTTCGTTATTAAAATGAGGGACGCTGCTGCCCATCCCCTAGTTTTTTTCCCTTAGTCGCCTCTTACGACATCCGCGGATAGGTAGATATCTGTGCCGATATATCGGAGAACAAATAAACTTAGTTCTCAGTTAGAAAAAGGAAATTTGAAAAGTTCGGCGGTTTTTTTTTCGCTAATATATTTTCTTTATGTAGATAGATTATGCGTATTTTGGGATAGTATACTAGTAACGGGACACGTTGTATAAATCGTCATTATCATCAGCCTGATAAACTCCACTGCTGGACATAAGCCTCCCCAATTGTTCCACGACGAACGGTCTTGAGCCTTCTCCATCCACCGACTTCCCGCAACCTTCACAATGTCGGGAGACTTCCACACTGCGTCACCCGGTTCGTGGTCGCCATTTGAGAACCTTTACTCCCCAACGGTTGTCGGTATTGTATAGATACATTCTAATAAAACTTAATCTTTATGTCTGTTTTCTAAAACACGAGTACAACAAAGTTACGACAGCTGTTAATGATTCCATTTTATGTGGTTCGTTAAATGTGAACCTTATAACTTTTGCGTATCAGTTCGTATAATTTTATTAAGGTTTTAATGTGAAGTACTTGGCGTTATCATATTTCAAACTGAAATAACTTACTGAGTCCCTGAGTGTTTTTATGGCTGTTCAAGTGTTAATATCACAGAATAAAAAATAGTACTTACTTTACTCATTCAATTCAATTCGATTAAAAAACATTTATTTTCTACAAAATAACAAGAGAAACTAGGTAGGTAGTAGGTGAAATTACGTCCGCTCCACGTGACAAAGCTATTCAAAGTCAAAGTCAAAAGGCGTTTATTTCAATAAAATCACTAGGATCACTAGGAAACATCTTAGAAACTAGGCGAAGCTACTCCGTAGACCACATCGTCACTTAACATCAGGTGAGATTGTGGTCAAACGTAAGCCTATATTGAATTAAAAAAAAAAAAAACTGTGCTTGTTCCTCGCGACCAAGCCTAGAAGAATCAGGCAACAAACACGGCTTGGCACGGTGGTTAATATAGGCATGTTGATAGCACCATGCCTCTATTAACAAAAACTTTGAAAAGTTATAGAAACTACGTAGTATATAAAGTCCATTTTGAGTTTGTCTTGTAGAGGCTTGCGATTTCGTTGAATTATATCGCACGATCCCAAATACCAAACTAATTTGATTGATTTTTTTTGTAACCAATTTTAGTGAACTATATACGAATTTGCCAAAGTCGTAGAACAAAATTTATTGCCAATTGGATATAGAATAAGCCCCTTTCAGGGACACATATTCAAAATCACCTTGTTTAAAGTACCTACTAAAAGATTTTTTTTTTGAAAAATAATAAAATTAGCCTGGATAAACCCAGTTCCATAAGAAATATACCTTTTTAGCCGACGCCAAAAGAAGGAGGAGGTTATCAATAATTAATTAAAGAAGCCATGATCATCATCATCAACCTGTAGAAGTCCACCGCTGGACATAGGCCTCCCCCGAAGAGTTCCACGACGAACGGCCTTGAGCCTTTTCCATCCATCGCAACCTTCACAATGTCATCGGTCCATCGGAGCGTCGCCCGGTTCGTGGTTGCCATTCGAGAACCTTTACTCCCGGTTCCGCGAGCTATATGGCCTGCCCACTGCCACTTCAACTTGTTAATTCTGAGAACTATGTATATGTTTATGAAATGCTTTCACATAAAAAAACATTTTTTTTGTTAAGTCTGTAACAACGAAATTATTTCTATTCACGTAGTTGCAACGTTTCCCTGACTACCATAGTACTTAGGGGACGTTGCAGCTGTAGATCCTTGGGCATGTTTGTTGATGGACTGACACTTACCAATGCTTCTATCTCCTACAAACTATTCATCACACATTGCTATTCATGTTTCGTTTACAAAATCCATGCATTTTGAACCGTTCAATTGCCAATTTCAGTTTCGGCGTCCCGTGGGAGCGCTAGATCGAGCAATTTTCAACTAGATTTGATTCCTACCTGTATCACGTTCCCGGGCAAGTTGTAAAACTGCCCGAGGGATATGGAAAGTTCAATAATTTGAATACAAACCTGTTTACCTGTAGGTCAATTTTGGTGAACTTGTAGGCTTATAGTTATGTTCTTTAGATAGCTCAAGGTCGCTCAACTATGGAGAGTAATTCTCTATGAGATCGAAAATTTTGACGACTCTGACGTAGGGGAGACGCAAGGGGTGCTTGTTCGATTCCCGCTGCGATAAATGATTGAATTGCAAATATTTGTTCCGGGTCTGGGTGCAGTGATACCATGGTACCCGTAGTTTTTGATACCCACGACACAGGTAATCCTAGTGTGGGGTCAGGACTATGATTCTGATTGTTGGTGATATTAAGCATTGCCATCCAGCGTGGCAATTCCGCTAGCGTCTTGGGGACGCTTCCGACTGGTGATCTGGATCAGTTGAGCTATCTATAGATCGTTTGTAACGGTCTTTAGATGGCTCAACTGTTTCTTGTGTATTTTGTAAATATTAACTTGTATTAGTTTTTAGTTTTTTTCTGTAAATAAAGTTATTGGTGACATTTATCAGAAATGATGAGTACCTAATAGAGAAACTTACTACACTTCCTGGAATGACTTTATCGTGCGTGACTGACGCTTGTCGATACTGGGTATTATAGTCATAGCTGGAAAGCGCTCGATGGTTAGTGCTGCTAGCGGTCACCCATCTATTTGGTGACATCGCTGAAGGCTTGCTTGAAGGCTGAACGGCGAAGTAAGCTATAAAATAATATTTTGAATCATTTTACACCTCTAAGTAGGTAGTTCTTTTAACATAGATATTTTTCAAAAAAGTTTGTCAAAGCTCATGATTGTGAATGCTGGCAAAACCAACAAAAGTCATCTGCGTTGTATTATCGTTTCTCCAAATCTTCAAAAAGTAGTGCTCAAGGCCTTGATTGATTTTCAAAAGGTTCAAACTCCAATTTCTCGCAATTCTGAACCATTTAACCTATTTGCGGCGCCTAATCTCAAAATGAAACTGTGACGCAGCTGTCCCGTTAGTTGACAAGGGTCCGACTGACCCTAAGCTTCAAGCCACGTTCAAATCGACGCCACCAAGCGGCTAGGTCGTGCGACGGAATTTTGATGTTAAATAGTTAAAATCATCATCATTATTCCAGCCGTTGGAAGGCCACTGCTGAACATCAGCCTTCCCCTTAGATTGCCAGCGTGGAATATCCGTGGATGTCGTAAGAGGAGACTAAAGGAAAAAGCTACGGGATGGGCAGCAGCATCCCCAATTTTCTCAAAGATAGCTCTAACTGCGCTCGCCAAGCCGCATGCCCAGCGTCGCGAGTATCTACTCTTGAAATCTGTGGGGGAGGCAATGTTTAGCAATGGACGTCCCACTGAAATTATGATTATGAAACAGAAAATAAGCTTTATTTACAGAAAGAAAATTAAAACTAATACAAGTTAATATTTACAAAATACACAAGAAATAGTTGAGCTATCTAAAGACCGTTACAAACTATCTAAAGATAGCTCAATTGATCCAGATCACTACCAGTCGGAAGCAACCCCAAGATGCTGACATAAAAAAAAAAAACATGAAAACGCATAAAACAGACTTAGTGTAAGGACATGTACAAAACGACCACAACTCTACAAAGAGGTTTCTTCCAGCAAACTTTTTACACTAAGTTCTGAGAGCTTTCAAAGGGATCTATAGAAATAATGCCTTTTGTCTTTGAAGTTGTTTCGACCGCGTCCGTTTGGCTGCAGCTTTATAGGTTAAAACTCTAATTGCTATTAGGTTTCAAGGTAAGTATTCTGAAATAGGATTACTTGACCTCCCAAGCGGTGAAAGGGTCGATTCTAAAAGTACAAACAACGAAAAGAAAACTTATTTAATCTCGAAAAGTGTAATTGAATTAAATACAACTCGACTGTGTAACCAGAAGAAAAACATTTAAATGATAAAACATGAAGAATCAAAAAGATTAATAAGAATCTAAAAGGTACAGGTGTCTATAATGTATGTAATACTAATTCCATTGTAGTTAAAATGGCATTGGCATTTGTCATCAGTTAACTATTCTATAAAGCTGCTATGGGCTTGCAACCTCTCACGTATGATATAATATTACTGCGCAAAAAGTGGGCATGTGCCTCTAACTACCCCTGAGGCACCCTCTCAATGATATGAGTGCGCGATGTAAAGATGACCTTTGGGACTACATTCCTTAGCCTATTTATACATTTATATGAGTCAAGTTGACTCACTAGACACTTGAAATTTTATCCTTCAAGGCCGAAACACAACGGATCCGTACACGTAGGTGTGCACGTGCACGTACCATTACGTTGTAATGTCTGGAACTTTATCAGACATGAGACACCGCTTGCGGCACGTATTCGTCTCGCATTTGCATGCCTAAAACAGGTACCAATGTCGTTTAAGTAAGCTAAGTAAAGAAGAGGTCCAAGCAAGGATCCTTGTGGGACTCCCGAAGGTATAGATATGAAGTTTGATCGTGCTCCACCTATTACAACAATTTGCCTTCTATTGCTTATTATGTTTTTTTTTTTGACCCAGCGCAAAAGATCGCCTTGTATACCAAGTTCATGAAGTTTGCGTAGGAGGATGACGTGATCCACACGATCGAAAGCTTTTTCGAAATCAGTGTAGATCACGTCAACCTGTGCACGAGATTCCATCCCACACAGTACCTCGTCAATAAACAGAGAAAGATTTGTAGTTGTTGAGCGACCTTTGACGAATCCATGTTGCTGCTCAGGTATGCTATGACAAATTACTGGATAAATGGTATCGTAGATTATTTTTTCAAAGCATTTACTCAGAACACTTAAAATAGAAAAAGGTCTGTAGTTCTCTATATTCATTTTAGATCCTTTTTTGTGCAGGGGTACGATATGGGCTTCTTTCCAAAGACAAGGGAAGATACCCTCTCTGATGGAGCGATTGTATATTAAAGTTATGGGCCTGTATAGTGTATCAGCACATTTCATAATGAAAAATGGATGAATTTTGACACTTCCAGCTCCTTTTTTGGTGTCTAGTTTGCGTAGAATTTGTAAAACTTGCTCCTCTGACAGAACCTTAGTATTGACTATATCTTGACAAGAAACTGAAGACCTGGTCAGTAGGGTAGTTGCTAGCTGATTGGACAAACATGTCTTGAAAATGGGAATTAAATGATTCTAAAATATCTATTCTGCTTGTGATTGTTATGTTCTTATAGCTCATCGAACTCGGATAGCTAGTTGTTGACTTACGCTTAGCTTTGACATAGCTCCATAATAATTTAGGGTTAGATTTGATTTAATATCGACCTACCCATGGACGTCGTAAGAGGCGAGTAAGAGAAAAAAGCTAGAGAATGGGCAGCAGTGTCCCCTATTTTCACAAAGATAGCTCTAGCTGTGCTCGCCAACCCGCGTTTCCAGCATGGTGAGCATGGGCAAATCCACCCAGATGATAGGAATTCGCTCTGGAAATCTTTGGGGAAGGCCATGTTACGTAGTGGACGTCCTACGGCTGAAATGATGATGATGATACACCTAAGCTGAGGTAAAAACAGTTAAAACTTTTTAAGAGTTCCATATTCTGTTTACTTCAGTGACAATATTGATAAAACAGGGGGAATAGAAGTGAAATTCTACATTTAATTTTAGTGAATAGAATTCCAAGGGAAATTTGCAAAATAGTATTAAACACAGCACTGAAGCTCTACATTAGGTACACTATGTGTGAAGAAAATTAAAAAAAAATGAAATATGCTACTTTAACCCCGAAGATATCTAAGGAATAATCAGAAGCATGTCCGAATATTTATCACATGCCCACATTTTGCATTAGTATTCCATACGTGACAGGTTGCAAGCCCATAGACACTGGCCCTTACTGGTTTCCTTAATCGTAGAAAAAATAACAGCAAAAATAAAAATAAAACATTCTTATAGGTACATGTGATTCATAACATGTATACCTACCTACCGAAAAAAAACTATATACAAAAGTTTTATTTTAATTGTTTTATCCCAACCTGTTTCAAATTTGATGTTTTTGGAGTTTGAACTCATTGGTGCACATTCGGGCTCAAGCCCAAGACCTTCGGATCGAAAGTCAGGGAACCCACAAGGCCAACACAGCTTGTGAGAAGAATCGTCGAAAAAATTATAGCCGGCCTTGTTTGTTGCCTGATTCTGCCTCAGGCGTAGATTCACCCAGTTTCTAAAACGAACGCTACGCGATAAACACCCGTTTGATTTCAACAATCAACAACAGATGAACAATATTGCTTTGTGTCGCTTTCACTTCTGTCTAGCAAGTGATATTTTATTTAAAACGTAAAGTATGGTAGCTTTAGATATAAGGCAATCGGAAGTTCCTCTTTTTTCACCAGCACTTTCGCCTCCTCGGATAATGGTGGTCACTATTACAACTACCTACATTATAATCAAACCATTTAAAAACACATTTCATATCAAGCCGCTGCACTCCGTATTTCTTTCTAAGAAATATAACAGTAAAAATAAAAAACCATTATATTTTCTCCCATCGTTTCTCAAATTAGATGTTTTTGGAATCTTTATAAACAATTACTAAACGTACGAGAAGTTGAAAACAAGATTACTACCTAAAACTGGTGAATAATCGAGTTTTAATTTTTTCCTACGATGATACAGAGAATTTGTTAGTTGTTATAAAATAACTTATGCTAGTACCTCTGTAGATATTTCAGATTTATTTATCTTATAAGCTTAGTTTCAATTTTAGGATTAGTTTAAAATATAGTTTAATAAGTAAGTTTAGTAAGTGATATGAGTTAGTATCACCTAATATAACTCTAATAATAAATGTTTTTATAATTAGTGATTTTTTATAATTTTATAATTAAATGTGTTCTTCTCGCCTGAAACACAGGATTACCTAGTTCAGGCTCCTATGTAATATCTACCTATATGTAAAAATGACCATTAAACTGTAAATTTTTGTGTACCTTATCAATCTTATGAATAAATTATCTTATTATCTTATTATTATTATTATTTGACACCAAAATATCTGATTATTGCATAGAGCTTTTTCATTGAAAAATTACGTTGAACAAACTTTATTGCCAATTGAGTGAAGATTAAGATAAGTTAGTAAAGCAAAATCATTAAACCTAGCTGGTAATCTTCTGACTCTTTGTGATGTTCTTTGTTCTTCAATTTCACTGACTTCTTGTATGTTTGCATTGTCATCATGACTTTCTATTTGGTCAGTTTCAGTATTTTCCTGTTCTTCTTCACTGTAAAACCTTTCATCTTCTTCGCTGTCTTCTGACGATAAAATTGAAAAGACTCTTTCGAGAAAGCATACATATTATGACATAATATTTAATTACTGAAGAGCCGCCGAAAGAACCTTCAGAGTAGCGTGGCAAGAGTTCAATAACACTAAAATTATTTTATAAGGAATATTTAGTAAGTATGAGGAGAAGGTAATAATGAGAAATAAACTACAGAAACCCGCATTATCAGGCGTTATAGCCATTTAGTAACACAATTTTTGTATTTCTGCTATTTGGGGAACTCATTTTCGGCCAGTCGAGGCACAACGTGTAATTACACTGGAAACGAAACAAAATACACCCAATTCAACAAAGGGAAAAGCACAGTGTTATTATTATACCCGTACTCGTGGTGAACGATCGTGGAAGCGAAGCGAAGTTCGTAGAGCCTTCGTAGCACGTTTCGTAGCTTGCTCTACGTGCTGCGGCTATCGGAATCAATTTAGGTAAGGAAAATCCAGTGATGACGCGTTGCGCCGTAGATATAGTGTTCAAGGGTTCCTACAGTTGCCTATAAATCAAATTGTACCTACCTAGTACCTACCTGAACAGGCTTGCGGTCACAGCCGGTGATACCGTGCGAAATTGTGAATATTTTTATCCAAGTAATAAAATTGGTCGGGCATTTTATTTGAATACCTTTGAAAGATTACGGTTTTCTTTTCATTTATGAAATCACAACTTTCTTACAAATCATAAATGAATGTTAAATAAAGTCAGATAAAAGTAAACAGGGGCTTTTTCTACACCCAATTGGCAATAAAGTTTGTTCTATTATTTTTGGGGATTCGACATTTTGCATTGAAAAAACACTGTGCAAAGATCTACTGTTTTGGCGTCAAATCTGTTTAAACTCAATCATTCAGCTGTTAGCTAACATAATGTTAACAAGTTATAAAGATTGTAAAAAGACCAAAAACAGGTAACTAGAAAAAAATTGTGGAAAAAATGTCATAAAAACTAAAACGCTTTTTTTTGTTTACTAATTACAAACCTACCCTTACAAGATAGTAACATATTATGTTTATGCGAGTGCGATAGTGCAAGTTGCGTAGTGAATAGGTACTCGCCTTAAGTCCAACCCATTAGGTTTGGTAATTTAATCAGTACAAATTAAATAAGGTAAACGAACGTTTAGAAGTTGACTTGTTCGTTAAACGAATGCAAATGAGATAATTTGTAGGGTGCGACAAGAAAGTAAACGAATTTGTTTTTGTTTTAAACAACAAAGTTCCAAGAATTGTTTTAAAGTTGCGCCAAGTTGATTTTGATATTTTCCTGAAGCGTTCTATGTTTAAGAGTTCCATTTGACGGCCTTTGACGGTCTCGGGGGCGTTCGATTCCCGCTGCGGGACAAATATTTGCATGATCTGCAAATATTTGCTCCGGGTCTGGGTGTTGGGGTACCATGGTACTCGTAGTTTCTGATACCCCCGACACAGTCCTGAATTGGAGCAGCCTGCCTGGGGCCAGATTATTTGTTTCAAATAGTGTTGTGTTCCTGCGGTGAGTAAGGTTGCCCGAGCTCTTTAGGGGGGAAGGGGGTTCGGGGTCGGCAACGCGTGCGTGATGCCTCTGGTATTGCAAGCGCTCATAGGCTACGGTAACCGCTTACCATCAGGTTGTCATTCAGCTTGTTTGCCACCTCTGTTGTATAAAAAATATATAAAAAAAAACACAGGGAAACTTGGGACACGAATAGTGTGGGAATATTAAAATTCCAAAGCTTGTTTACCTCTTTTATGTCTTAGTCGGGTTTTTAATTTTAATTTTATTTTATAAAGTAATGGAATAAAAGATGCCCCCTCCTACCTGATGTGGTTGGTGGCAGTACTTAATTCGGATAGGGTTATTTATTTAAAGTACCTAAATTTTTAAAGCTTTATCAAGTTATTTAAATTCAATAATCATTTATTCATTGAAAATCTTAAATCTAGTTGAATTTACGGCTGTTCTTTGCGACCGAGCAATTCTAAAATAGGCTCTATGTATACTCACGTCCACACTTACCTTTCATTAGTGTAACATAATTTCCATTTTCCTAATTACATAGAAACAGAAACTGTGTAATCACAGCTAATTTAAAACTCAACATTAAATTAAGCCCATTAAAGTTCGCCTTGTTATGAAACAAACAGTACCCATAACACTAGTTTTAGACGTCATTGGTCAGTGCCAATCCATCGCATAAGCCGTGTTTAAATGGCTTGCGATATGCCATCTAAAATTCGTTTCATAATGATCCTTACATCTACTGAATAAAATATTTTTTCGGAACCACAAGCATCCATTTATCCTCACAAACTTTCGCTACTTTCTACTAATAACTACCTATTTTTTAAAAATATGTATTAGTTGTTGTTGGGGAGTAAAGGTTCTCGAATGGCGACCACGACCCGGGCGACGCAGTGTTGGAAGGCCCTCCACCCGATGGACCGATGACATTGTAAAGGTTGCGGGAAGTCGGTGGATGGAAAGGGCTCAAGACAGTTCATCGTGGAACTCTTTAGGGAGGCCTATGTCAGTGGACTTCTACAGGTTGTTGATGATGATGATGTATTAGTAGGAAGTAGTATAGTAGGATTACAGTACGTTAAAGTGTAGGTGCTCACTGTGTCACTGTTTTTTTCTTTTTTAGTCTTCCCGTATTAGGTCAGTAACTAGGTTGATGGCAGGCCCATGACTTAGAGGCTTCTTTAGTGCACATGCCACTTATCTTCGATATTTTAGCTTCTAGGACATGCTGGTTTCCTCACGATGTTTCACCGTTTGAGAGCACTAATATAGTGCACATTAATTTTCCAACTGGAAAATCACGCACGACCATGATTCAAACCCACGGCCTGTGGATCGGAACGCAGGCTACTACTACCACTCTACCACTAACGCAAAGAACTAATGCTAAGTGCGCAGAGCTTAGTACTGTCACGAATATAATCTTATTATTAGCTTGGAGCTTCAACGTGACCCATTGTTCTGGTTTTCATGGGGAAATGGGTAGCCCCAGTCTTTTTTTATTTACTTTATGTGGCTATGGTGGCACTGCGGCCACACTGGCCTATTGTGATACCCACTTCTTATTTGTGGAGCCCCTTTACAGGGCCTTCAAAGTTCACCGCAAAGTCCAGCAGCTGTTAAAAATTGAAGGATTTTCTTTGGGGTGAGTTCCTTTAGCTCCATTGGGCTGAGGATGTGCTTTCCCAAATGGATGCTACGTTTTAGCATAAGTGCTCCAGTAGCCGTAGTTAGGCCATAGCCGATAAATAATAGATGTAGAATATAATTGATCGAGTGAGCGTAGAGCGTAGAACCTCGGTGGTGCAGCGGACTAGCTCGCTGAGACGCGAGGGGTGTGGGGTCGATTGATTGAAGACGATGATGATGTTTCCTATTCTTTCTTTTCGTTGATAGAATAACCCTCTTTGGGATGGAACACATGTTATGAATGACCTTGTATTGTGCATCTAAATTTCTGAATTTTTTGTCTCCTCATTACCAAATGCTCTCAGCCACTCAGCAAATAAGAAATGCTAAAATATTCTCACAAAAAATAAGCTTAATTCTTTATGATTTTAGAAGAATAAAAAGTAAACATAATAGGGTCGCGGCGGGATCGCCTCTCGTCAAAACTGCGAAGAAATAGTAAAATTATTAATATTTATGATACAATAATCGACTGCCCGCATAGGATGGTTCAAACATTTATTCTGTTTTTTTTTAATTAATTCCTCGTCTTGAAAATCAGTTCTCAACGAACGGTGAAGGAAAACATTGTGAGGAACAGTTTCCTAGCAATCCTCGAACCTAAAAAATAGAAGACATGTGCACAAAAGGATGCCTCTGAGAGGCGCACTTTAATCCTTTTACTACACTTATTCTTTCATCGACGGTCATAGGCCCTTTTCAGGACCACCATACCTTAACCTGGTCACTGACCTAATACATGTGACCAAGAAAGAGTCAGTGACACGACAAGCAAGCAAGTAGGTACGTGAAAATTCCGTAGTTCCATAGTGGCGGCCTAAGCAAACAGACGTGTGTTTGTCTTTCATTTGAAACTTCAGACCTGCAAAGTAGCTTGGTTTATCAAGGGTTCTGTTATTCTTATCAAAAGCCTAAGAAAGCAGAAATCTGAAAAATCTGACGGGCGATAAGGAGCCGTTTCGCTCGGCGATGCTATTGTATAAGCTAAATGGCAATGAAGTTCTTAACTATAAGGGGAACTTCGCGATCTTTCATGTTTGAAAATTCGAATTCGAATGTCGCTAAGAGTGAATTCGACCAAACGCTATGTTATGCCAGAGTAACAATACCTAGGATAACTCCCTGGAAAACAGGCCTACTCTAGAGTAATTAGTCATTTTATTCTATGGATAAGACTTATACTAGTTTGGTCGAATCCACCCTAAGATTGATAAAATCTTTCTCTACATGATTTGCGAACGTAATTCCCATTTCGCTTACGCAATAGCACTGCGGTTAGAATGGGTATGTCTCCGGTCGTTTTTATAAGGTTTTAGAATATTATTTATTAGAGATCTTGACGATCTCGAAGGACTTATTCTATCAACAAAAATAAACAAATAAAGAATGAAGAATATTATAAACGGAAAAAAAAATTGTACCCAAATTTTTCATATTATCTTGTTTTGGTCTCTTTATCATCCTTCATCATCATCAGCCTGAAGAAGTCCACTGCTGGACATAGGCCTCACCCAAAGAGTTCCATTACGAACGGTCTTGGAGCCTTCGAAGCCATCCACCGACTTCCTGCAACCTTCATAAAGTCGTCGGTTTAGACCGACATTTGAGCTAGCATTATTGCTAGCTCAATGCATTAAAAAAGATATGGCAATGAATGTTTAATCACCTATGATACACTACCTACTTTTTGTGTGGATACCACGTTGGTTGAAGCTAGTAGTTTTTGCAGGTATATCACCTGTACCGTTGTAAGTCAACGTGTCGCAAATCCAATTTGCCCAATTCACACGCATTCTATCGGTTCCCAACAATACAAGGGTCGCTCAGCGTACTAATTAACCAAAATTCTAATTTATTACTTACCGTCACAGAGTAATATGAGAGAAGGGGTAATTGCTAACCACCTGTCTATTAAAGCATCACAGTTCAGGCACTTCAGTATCAGTATACCAGGTGTTCAGGAATATGTATAGCAAGCCGAGAGAGGCTTTGTTTCTAAATATAATAAAGCCAACAAAAGATACACGATGTAATGGAAGTAAAGAAAAAATAATGAAAGACATTTCTGGTAACTTTTTTATTTTGTGCCTAAAAGAAGTTGCTCTAACGATCTGCTTTCAGGGTTTGCGCATTTTAAAATGATTATCGTCAACAGCTTCTAGAAGTCAGCTGCTGGAGACAGACCTTTCCAAAGGGTTATGATGAACGTTCTTGAGCCTTTTCCATCCACCGACTTCCTGCAACCTTCACAATGTCGCCTGTCGAACACTGCGTCGCCCGGTTCGTGGTCGCCATTCGTGAACCTTTATACCCTAACGGTTGACAGTTCTGCGAGTGATATGGCCTGCCACTGCTACTTCAGCTTACTAATCGTTTACCTCGTACCTCGTTTCAGATTATATCACGTAGTGAAACTCCGAGCTTAGCTCTCTCCATAGCCCGCTGAGTGACTTTGAGCTTGTATGAGGCCAATAGTTACCGACCAAATCTCAGTGCCATATGTCACAGCAACACGCAGTGATTTGAAAATTGTCTTTTTTATTATTCTCTATCTTTAGTATTCTTACTCTGGCTACCTACTGTTATTGGAGATAACAATACGAGGGTAATTACTTTCTATTGCTTCTAGTAATTGGAAGGTGTTATCGGAAGCGGGAAGATCTAAGGTTGACGTCATACTCGTATTTGTAGGTGTTAAGGGTCGACCCACGTCATAAATAGGTGTTTTGAGAATTTAATATTATTATGACAATATTCCGAAATGTTTTCATTATTTAACTATACATGTTTTACTAACAGGAACTCTGCAGTCTGCACGAAGAAATAGAAACAAGAAATATAGTCACGACTTTAATCCCCTGAATATGTCTATCGGCGGTAGTCAGAGGCACGTCCAAACAGTATGCACATGCATTCCATTCGTGGCAGATTAATTAGTTACTAAGTAAATGAAGGGGATTCATTTGACATAAAACAGCAAATTTTTGCATTGTATTTTTCAATGAAAAATATTTAATTTCGAAAAGTCGTAGAACAAACATAAGTCGTGGAATAACCACAAAATCAAACTACCCCGAAATAAAACTGCGTTGTTGAACAAGAGTGTGCTATGTATGGCTGTTACAATCACCTACCTAAACCTTTACTTGATACTTCAAGCCTTGTAGTATTCAAAGTGAGACTGAAAAAGTTACTATTGGAAAGGGCTTACTATTCAACCCATGATTATTTTAATGACATTTTTTGTAATAGCACTATTTTATTGTAATTTAAAGCTCTGACATACCTACTTCATTTTTTTGAAAATATGTATATTGCATGCGTACAACGCTGAATATGGCTGCTCCTAATTTGTATTGTATTATGTAACAACTGTACCTAACCCATATTACGCAATAAATTACTTTGATTTGATTTGAAACATTATTTCTGATAGGGTGTAGAATAAGCCTCTTTCGGGAAAGTACATATTATGAATCACTGTGTTTTTTTTTTTTTTTCACACGGTCAACTGATCCCAAACTAGGCATAGCCTGTACTATGGGTACCAGAGACTGATATATATATATAAGATAAATATTTAACACCCAGACACAGAACAAACATCTGTGTTTATCACACAAATGTTTGTCCAGGGCGGGGATCGAACCCGCGACCTCTAGCGCAGAAGGCAGAGTTACAACTAACTGAGCTATGAGGCCAGTCTGACAAACTGTGTTAATGTGTGACTGTACATGTAGGCATCTTAAGTTGAGCGAGTGTTTTATTTGTAAATCCCATACGATCAAATTCAAAAGCCATTTTATTTTCATGAAATAATTTGATACCTCATTTAATATTTAGATTGAGTTCAAAGTGACTTTAAAAACTCACATTTGCCAAAATTAGAAGTAAGTGGGTTAGCGGTTGTAATGAGTTTTGGAAAATTTCAAAATAACTCTTTAAAAAACGTTTTATGAAGACTTTGTTTCTATTATTAAAAACAATTTCAATAGAACTTGTTTTTAATATTATGAACAAATTCAATCTAACTTAAAAAGTATGTTCCTTTACCTAACCAACATTATTTTCTTATATGAAATATGAAAATTATTATTTGAAATGAAATAATAAGTTTTCGAAGCGCATCACAATTTTTGCCATTTTTTGATTGAATACGTATAATTTTTAATGTAAATACCTACTACTTATATTTAAATAGCTTGCGCCCGCGGCTTCGCTTGCTTTAACTAGATAAAAAAAGCCTAATATGATATTCTAGGTAAACAACTCTAGGTATCTTTCCATGTTTCTTCTAAATCGGCCGCGGCCGGGGCATCGGCATACAAACTTTCGCATTTATACAAGGTGATTAATAATATGTATGATATCCCGGGGTGGGGGTGTATGCTATACTACACCTAATGGGCAATAAAGTTTGTTCTACGGCTTTTATAAATTCGACGCTTTTAATTGAAAAAACGGGATGCAAAAGTCTGCTGTTTTTGGTTCAATCGTTCAAACTCAATGAATCAGCTGGTTTAGATAACAATCTTAGTGCCGAACTTCTCTTAAGTTTAGTAAATAAGATGATAAAAATACCAAAAATAGCTAAATAATTTGAGAAGGTATGGAAAAAAATGGTATTGTTTTTGCTAATACGCTAACTTTTTGTAAATAGAATTTCGGGATTCTCGGGATGTTATATAATTATGTTATGAATTACCTGTATATATTTTTCAACACCCTAGATCCACCACAATAGGATTCCCTGTGTTGTGGGTAACAGAAACTACGAGTACCATGGTACCACACCCAGACCTGGAACAAATATTTGCAGATCATGCAAACATTTATCCCGCAGCGAGAATCGAACCCGCACCGCTTGAGTCTCACCACCAAAGTCAAGTCAAAGGCAAAGTCAAAAGGCATGTATTTCAATAAAATCACTAGGATCACTTTGAAACGTCTTAGAAACTAGGTGAAGCTACGCCTGTTCCTCGCGACCAAGCCTACAAGAATCAGGCAACAAACACGGCGCGCGTGCCTATCATTTTATTCGATGATCCTTTTTCACAAAATGGAATTTAAAGCTTCAGTGTGGTGCCGATCGAACTAAGTGAGGCTCAAAAGAAAATCAGCGAGGTCAAACCATACTATATTAATAGGATAGTAAGGTTCATTCCTTCGTATTTGCGAATCTTTTTATTCCGAGTGTTCACTCACCGAGACGGGAGTGCCACGTTGAATATTTAAAATTACTTGGGTAACTTATCACGTTTCTTTATGAAAATAATTTAATAATAATAACAATGAAAGTAACGTAAATGCATACAGTATGCTTTTATTGCCTAAGAAATAGTGACGTCATAATTGATCGACCTAACAAAGCGAACTAGATCTCCGAGTTAAGCTGGACGAAACAGTATGTAGGTATGTATTGTCCGATGATAACTTTGGAATAAAATTATATGTATAAAATGTGTAGAGACAAAAATAATTTGATTTTTGCGGATTTGCAGTTTTTAACTTCATAAAGTGATTTTTTAAAATATGAGTGGCAAAGTGTGGTGAAAATAAAATCAGGTCAGTGGAGTGAAAATAAATAAAGACGGTCAAGTGCGAAAACTCGCGCCTTGAGGGTTCCCTTCCCTTGGTCGTGGGTTCGAATACCCGTCGTGCACCAGCGGTCAAACTTATATTTGCGGTCGCTCACCTAGACATTGTATGACATTGTCCGCAAATATAACTTTGTTTCCTAAAAAACATCGAAATTCCTCAATTTCAGACTTTTCCCTTTAATTGTGTTACAAAAGCTCCTAGCATTCCAAATTTCAGAATTGTGAGGTAACTGGAGGTACCCTAGAGGTTTTTCATTTTAGCCATTTCCATACAAAAATTATACATTCATTGCCATATCTTTTTAATGCATTATGCTAGAGCTTTGATTTTTATACGGCACCATAAACCAACAGACCTTAATAGGTGGTATAAATTTCAAGTTGATACCTTTAGCCGTTTCTGAGAAAAAGGGTCTTGACAGACGGACAGACAGACAACAAAGTGAATCACTTTGTTGTCCGTATAAGGGTTCCATTTTTCCAAATAAGGTACGGAACCCTAAAAAACATAATAGTCAGCGAATTGATAGCCTCCTCCTATTTTTGGGGTCGGGTAAAAATTACACGGCTTTGATTACACACTTTTTCAATTTAAAAATATAAAGCAAGTGCGCCAAGACTTCGATTAAAATCTGCTAAACATTAAGGTATTAGGTACAAAGAGGCCCCTACTTTCTTTGAGCGCAGCTGTCAGCGAAAGCCATTGTCTTCAGTACCTACCCGTGGATGACTTATCATAATTTTAATGATAAGTAAGCCAGAGGTACTTTCTTTGTATATTAAAATGCTTAGAGGATTACCTATAGAACAGAATTCGCCTGATGAAATCGTAGTAGTTATGTATGTACAAACATATTATTTATAAATTTATTATTTGTCCTTTGAGCCTTACCTTAATTGTTCGATGGGCACCACGCTGAAGCTCTACATTCCATTTTGTGATTTGTATTTTATGTCTTTTTTTTTTTTATTTACTTTTTGTGGCCATGGTGTCACTGCGGCCACAACTGGCCTATTGTGATCGCCACTTTATTTGTGGAGCCCCTTTACAGGGCCTTTAAAGTTCATCGCAAAGCCCAGCAGCTGTTAAAAACTGGAGGATTTTCTTTTAAGATTTTCTTTTATTTTATGTTAAGTTATGCTGTTTGTATTTTATTGACTATTGTGACATTGAACTTACTAGAAAAGTAGGTAACTATTATTATTATGTTATTATATTTTATAAACTTCCAAAAATAAAAATTTGAATGATTTGTACCTAATAAAGTAAAATGTTTAAAATTGAGGATATTCGACTTTTCTACCTGGAATGGGATGATAAAGTTTTAAGGAAAATGTAGCTGAAACCCAAAACTCCAAGTTTCCGAAATAATTTTTCTTTTTTTCAAGAAATATATCTAGCTCAGGTTAATCAAATCCCGTATCCCGTTACGAAACAAATTTATAATTGCGGTTAGTGTCATACAGTGAACTAAGCGAGCGCCCGCAAAATATAAGTTTGGCACTTAATACATTTGCAAATGCGGCATCACTTTGAAAATTAATTGTATACATCATAATGCTGGCGACTGTACAATAAAATAGGCGAGGTGAAATCTATCATCCGCATGTCAAACCCCATACTTCGCTTATTGGAGCGTTGTCGTAAAAAACGTTTTCCAGTAGGTACTCTTACATGGCAGTTTCTCAAGTCAGTAAAACACACAACGGGGCATGTACAAGAAAAACTTTACAAAGGAGCGGATAAGAATGTGATGTGGCATCGACAAATAAGTACCTGCTTTGAATAACCAATTGGCTACTAGCTTTTATATAGGTAGACTTAGCCCCATGTCATCGTGATTTTGTTTAGGTGGTGTCATAAGTTGACAGTCTCAAAGATTTACGGTTCAAATTAGTGTAAAATAGTGCTGACACGCTTGCACTTGAATGGCAATGAGACGTCAAAGTAGGGCTCCTTTAAATTGATGTGCGCTCTAATAGTGCTCTCAAAGCGGTGAAGGAAAACATCGTGACGAAACCGGCATGTCCTAGAACCGACAAATTCGAAGACATGTGACATGTGCACGAAAGGTGCCTCTAAGAGACGCACTTTAAGCCTTTTACTACACTGATTCTTACACCAACGCGACGGTTATAGAACCATTCACGGCCACCATACCTCAACCAGAGCCGTTACAAAGAGAAAAAAAACTTTATTTTTCTCGGCAATCCGGGCATTAGTAGGTAAGGCTAATATTTTCAATTATAATACCCCCTCCGGGATTTCCAGAAATTGCAAAAACCTCCATGAACGTGTAAAAAGCCCGGATGAAGTAGCTTAGCACTTATGTTAGATAGAATACATACATATTTACTTATATAGGATTAATAGTAGCAAATACAAAAATAAATAGTAGGTAGTGCGTATTTTCTTTTATGTAGAACCCCTTGGCCGATTTAACTCGTATTCCAGCAAATTTTTAAAGTAGTATAAACTGTTGACTTACTAAGGGCGTTGCTATCTGCGACACAGTTTTATTACTAATGCAGGTAACATCGTTTTTCATTTTTACTGTACCTCGTGTTCTGTTCCAAAAAATAAATAAATGTGTAAATGTGTAAGGTTCCGAGTAAGTTATGCTCTAACAAATATAGATACATCATATAATTATACAAGGCTGATTCGTCTACATTGTATGAAAGATTTATATATGTATATATATATTTTATTTATCATCCAAAAATTTATTACATAGTCAATATAGAAATTGCACTAAAAAAACCACTAAGGTTGGTAGAACTAATGCTAAATGTAGTCTTCGGCTATAGGAGATACGTAAATTTAGTAACAAGGAGTAGGTTAGGTAGATTCTAATTTTATCATAAGTAGGTAGGTAGTATATAAATTAGGTACTATCATTTATATTGCATACCCGCAATATATATGATCTATAATGACAACGCTCGCCAACCCGCAAGCCCAGCGTGGCGACTATGGGCAAATCCCCCCAAATGATTGTTTCTGGTAATCTTTGGGGGAGGCTTATGTTCAGTAGTGGACGTCCTACGGCTAAAATGATGATATTGCATACAATAGCTACCACCTCCATACATGCTTCTCATGTCGCGACGACTCACATGATTGATGGATCCTATACGAAAATGTGAGTCCCGCGCCTACTTACCTCAGTGAAGCATTTGCCACCTTCTACTGGCACCTAAAGATAATGTAATATTTATTCATCTACCTATAAATACTCCTTAAAAATAGGTACAGAATTAGCAAGTTGAAGTGGCAGTGGGCAGGCCATATAGCTCGCAGAACCGATAACCGTTGGGGAGTAAAGGTTCTCGAATCGACCACGAACCGGGCGACGCAGTGTTGGAAGGCCCACCTGATGGACCGATGACATTGTAAAGGTTGCGGAAAGTCGGTGGATGGAAAAGGCTCAAGACCGTTCGTCGTGGAACTCTTTGGGGGATGCCTATGTCCAGCAGTGGACTTCTACAGGTTGTTGATGATGATGATGAAAAATTGGTACTTACAGATTTAGATTTACTACCTTATTCAGTACAGTAGCTACCCACACGCGGCTTCGATCACGTGGTACCCTGATAAAAGTTAGCCTGTGCAATATACCTCAATCCCATACTTTCGCAATGAAAATAATTTCGGTCTGAAGTAAGTGCGAGGCGATTTAAAAAAGTATTCGTTATGAACAAAAAATACGAGGGTTACTACGATCGATACATATTATGAATCACCTTGTATTCCTCTCTTGCGTAGGTGCTACATTGAAAACAAAAAAAAATGAAAACCGCTCACGACATTTATCCCCAAGAATGGTCACATCCATTACATTCAAGCACCACACTAACACACTCACCCTCTCGAAGACACACTTATTCACACACATACATACACCACATATATACACGCATATACACATACACACACACATAAATATATATATAATATTAGTTTTGTGTCAAATCAGTGACGGTCGTAATTAATAAATGTATTAGCTAAAAAAATTAAATCCTTTATTGGCTTTAAGTAAAGTGAATTAGTTAAGTTGTACCATATTATCTAAGAGCTGTGGATTTTGTTTCATTAATAAAATAAAAATAAAAATAAAATGAAATGGTATACATAATCTCAGACCTCATGACGTACAGATTCTGGATCAGATGGAACATTATCCCGTGCGCCAATTCCCGGTGCGATTTTCTGCTAAATTTGTCCAAAGCCTTAACGAAGGAACTCTATTTTTATGCGAACTGTAAAACTTTCCTTCCAGCGTAAGTACTTTAGTCGGATTGGAACTTTCATTTAAGCTCGGATTTATGAAACTCCAAGAACGATTCAGATCGAATGCCCACTCACGGGAAAAGAAATAAAACCTCAAGTTTAATAAGTAAGTTCCACAATTTTCTGTATATGTGACACAGATTGTTGAATAGTACGTATCCACACTATACAAAATCCTATCCTACTAAAATTAATAAATAATAAATAAAAAATAAATAAATATTCCGAACATATTCACACGGTCAACTGATCCCAAACTAGGCATAGCCTGTACTATGGGTACCTATACCAGAGACTGATATATATTTAACACCCAGACACAGAACAAACATCTGTGTTAGTCACAAATGTCTGTCCAGTGAGGGAATCGAACCCGCGACCTCTAGCGCAGAAGGCAGAGTTACTACCAACTGAGCTATGAGGCCAGTCGCCAATTAAAAATACGAAAGTTTGTGAGGATGTTTGTGGTTCCATCACGCCGTAATAGCTCAACCGATTTCGATGAAACTTAGAATAGATAGAGTTCGGAACCTAGTATCATTATAAATGCGACAGTGTGGTAGTCAGAACTCCAAATCGAAGCGAATTTTATAATAATAATAGGTAATCATTCATTTATGTCAGACTATACAAAAAGTTACAGATGTTATTTAACTTACTCTACGGTCCATAGCAATATATACCTTAAAACTAACAAACATAGGTACAATATTAAAAAAAAACATAATTAATAACGACATGTATAGTATGTACGTATTTTAGCACGGTTATAATTGAGAGCCACATTAGGCAACCTTTACTAGTTCGGGAGCAATGGATCCATTTAGACGACCTTTTTGGTTACCTACAAGTCCTACAACGTGAGCGGAGCTGCGCTTTTTAAACCCAAACCTCAATGACCAATGACAATGGCGAGGAGGAGGAGGTAGGGCACAGCGAGCTTTTCTCGTTCTGAATTGGAGCAGCCTGCCTGGAGAGGTACCTCCGCCTTACAGAAGATCGCAGCCAAATAACATTATTTGTTTCAAATAGTGTTGTGTTCCTGCGGTGAGTAAGGTTGCCAGAGCTCTTTAGGGGGAAAAGGGGTTCGGGGTCGGCAACGCGTGCGTGATGCCTCTGGTATTGCAAGCGCTCATAGGCTACAGTAACCGCTTACCATCAGGTGGACCATAAGCTTGTTTGCAACGTCTGTTGTATAAAAAAAAAAACAATGATTTAGTTTAAAAAGTTAGCATACAAATCAAACTTGTTGACTGTACTCTATCGTTAGTACCAGACAGCTTTTTGCTCTAACAAATCTTCAAAGACCACTAAAGCTTACCACAACAAACTTTTCATTCTTAAACAACATTAAAAGTTTTTAAACTAAAACCCGACTACACAAAAGCTTGGAAGCTTTTTAGACTGATTATAGTCAAAGTAAGTCATAAACAAAGATTATATTCTTAAGAATGTACTCGTGAAGCCATTATTTTTGAAACATTGATACGAAAGAAGGAGAATTATTTTTGAACCCAAAAATAATTCATACATCTACACAAACTTTTGCATTTATAATATTAGTAGGATAGTAGGATTGTTGCATTTTTTGCACACGGTTTTACAACAAGCTAAAGCAAATAAAATTGAGTCTCTACATTTTGTTGATACAACAAAATGCCACTGTTTCAACTCACGGCTTGTAAACTTAATTGAAAGTCTGTGTTTGCTGTGGATGCGCGCGCTAGATAACGTTGCGGCATCGCAGTGAGATGTTGCTATAGTAAGCACAACTCGATCATGTTCCAACTATGTTTATCTTGCACATCGCTGTTTTTGTCATGTTTCTCAAGAAAATAATACACAAAATAACATGTTTCCGAATATAGCTCAACGATATCGCAAGCTCCTAAAAGTCAAACTCAAAACTAACTTTATTCTAAAAATAAGATTATTCTTACTTTATTCATAAGATAAGAATGAAGTTAACATGACATATCGCATTGTTTGAACACGGCTTCATGTCATTTCCATTCGATCTTTCCGCTGGCATTAACGCCAACAAAAATGGATCTTGTGTCGACCCCCTTCACTCCGTTTCACGGAAGTCTACGCTATAATTATTATTACTCATCCTGTTTGGTTATAGAATATTTAGTCTGTTAGTGTATTCTGAACGCACTCTGCGAACGGAAAGCAATCCGTCACAACTGTCAAAGTTTGCTAATGTCACTTGAATACGAGCGAAAAGGACTTTTTGGCGGGAACTTGCGAAGTTATGTTGTGCTCTCAATTTATTTCACAAAACTAGTGTTAAATTGAATAAAATTGTGTGATTATGGTGGTGTTTTGCGTAATATTGTTTGAGTAAACCGCACAAGTGAAGTGAAATACAATGATTGCGTGTATCGTCATTTTTCGAGTTGGCGCCTAGAGGTCCCTCGAGGTTTTAGTAAAATAGCCACCATCATATCTTACTAAAACTGAACTTGACTTGACTAGACGGTGACTTGACCATGACTAACGTAAGAAAATTAAAGAAGATAAATAAATTAAACAAGATAAAATACACGTAAGACTTGGCGGTAAGGCCTAGATGCCAAAACCATCCCGAAAGGGGAAAAACTTCAAAAAAAAAAAAAATTACGTGCGAAAATATAGATGAGTACAATATGCCGGTGTTTTTTTTTATGTGAAATTTAATCCTGTGAAATCTCTGCATTTACCAAACACATCCATTAAAATTATATTTAGAAACTTGTTTCCCTTTCCATGTCATTATAAATTACCCCGGGGGCGTGAAGGAAAGTCAATTAATAATTCTGCGCTAATGAGACTTAGTTGTGGCCCGCCGATAGCAGATGTGCCCCTAGGTGTACCTGGATTTTCTAGTTAAATAAACAAAGAATCAAGTGTTAATGCTTAATATAAATGTAGCTTTATTATTCGTTTTCAATTTTCAATGATTATTTTCGGGTACCTACTTGCCAACCTAGAAAAGGCAGACCCCATAAGAGATGGAGCGATGACATCACCAAGATAGACAAGGCTTGGAGTAGAGTAGCTAGAGACAGGGAGACATGGAAGCAACTGGAGGAGGTTTTTATCGCTGATTTCGAACCTTGCATACTTAGGTAATTTTAAGGAATAAGTGCAAGTCTACGAAATATAATATGAATATAGATACATACATTTTTATAATATACTTAGTTAAATCATAGTTGTAAATGTTAGATATTGTAAGAAAATTTAGATATTAAACCTTGTACAAGAAATAATAAAGCTTATATTTTATTATTTTACTTACCAACCATCTTCCAAAAGACCGAATTAAAATAAAAGAACGAACTCAAATAAAAAATTGCGCTTCAGTTATTGAACTCATTGACCCGATGCCAGATTACATCACAACAACGAACCCATTTTCCTTAGTCCAAATTATTTTCGAGAAAAATAAAGATTTCAAAGACTTTGTC
This sequence comes from Anticlea derivata, assembly GCA_947579855.1. Taxonomy (NCBI): domain Eukaryota; kingdom Metazoa; phylum Arthropoda; class Insecta; order Lepidoptera; family Geometridae; genus Anticlea; species Anticlea derivata. The sequence goes on along the minus strand of OX388279.1, from coordinate 4,543,601 downwards.
TCAAAGCAGATCTCAAGAGTGCTACCCATTTTCCGAGTCGATGATACGAGAATAACGAGCTACAGGCGGAGCTTCAACTCAACTCCTAAATAAACCGGCTTGAAGTATGGCATCTGAAACTCATATCTTTAAACGTTGTGAGTGGAAATTTTGAGGAAAAATGTCAAAACATTGACAGCGTTTTCTATATAAGGTGATTTAAAATATGTACCTATGCCATCCGGAAAGATTCTATGCTTATTCTACTAACAAGAAGAAAGAATATTAGCAGAAATAAAAACATATTCTTTTTGATTTTTTCCCGACATAATTAAATGTGTGTAAATGTTGAATTTCTCAGTCGTTGAACAAACTTTAATGTCAATTGGGTGTAAAATAAGCCCCTTTCGGGATAGTATACTATACATATTATGAATCACCTTGTATTAACTTACTGTTGGTTTTGCCCTGTTACTGTGTTTTTTAAAATTAAGTTTAATGTAAATCGTATTTTTTGTACATGGCCTCCCGCGATACAGGCTAGTCCTAGTGCGGGGACCTCTAGTAACTTGTTTTTTGTTATTGTTAACTTTGGTAAATAAATTTATTTGTATTTGTCAGGTTTGTGGAGTGAAAAAATATTGTCAACTTAAAAATACCAGGAACAGTAGGCATTCGAGGGCAATTTTGAAAGGAAATTACCAAAGTAGGGAATTTCTATGAAAATAAATTCTAGTGTGGGTGGGTGTCAAGATGACGTATCTACTCGTTTATGACTGATGAGTGTTAAAACTGTTCCTTACTTTTTACGATCCAACGATCCAACTCTACAAGTAACTTTTTTAATTTCCCAAAGAAATTGTAACTTTGAAACTCTATTCGCCCTTACAATAGCATGTACTCGTAAGTAGTACTTTTATTACCTTGAGCAAGATCAACGTTTACTTTGGAAACTAGCTTTGGCTTCAGTTCCGAGTAGTACTTAGTCTCCACAAATATGTAACCGTCATAAGACTTATTGAAATTAAACGGGAGTTTATTGCGTACCTTTTTTTTAATTGATTAGGTACCTAAAAGCTGAATAATTGTGTTAAAACTGATTTGACCCCAAACCAGCATATTTTTGTATAGTTTTTTCTATCAATATTGTCGAATTTCCAAAAGTCGTAGAACAATTGCTATTGCCGAATGGGTAGGATAAGCATTTTTTTAGAGTGTATATTATCATTGATACAATCACCTCATATACCTACGACTGTGAAAATACGGTTGCCGCTTCTGACAAAGCCGAGCTTTTAGCATAATATTAGCTGAGAGATCGGTCGGAACATAGCAGTGTCTTTTAGTTTGCATTTTGAAAATGTGGACACTAGGATATAGAGTAGAAGTACTGTGGGATTACTAGGTTTCTCCTTGTTGTTATAATAACTTTCATTTAAAATGGTCAACATTCGTCAAAATATTATTATGTTAAAAATACTATGGTAATATAATTGGATAAGCATGCAGCCTAATACAATTAATTTCTAAATATTGACACTTAATAAAGCGGTGATCTTAATTTTGAGTGGTGTTTTTCAATTAAATCATACAGATCACTTTGAAAAGTCTTAGCGACTAGATGAAGCTAAGCCTTTTCTTCGAGACCTATCAAGTTAGATGATCCTGTTCATGGAATATAGCTACAGTGAGCGTGTTCCCACAAAGTAATCTGTAAGGTGTTCCTCGCAAAACACTCAAGGTCAGCGTTGCCAGAAGGTTACTTTTGTAACCTTTTAGGTGATTCTTAACTACTACAGGTTACTTTTAGGGTACATGACTCGAAAGGCTAATTTTAGGAGATTTTATTTTTAATGAAACTAACATAAAACGGAACGCAATGTTGGCTAACGCAAACTTCGTTCGTAAGGCAGTGACTGCAGTGAGTGCAACACATCTGTATTTCTGTAAGTTAATGTCAATTTTTAATCTACTGGAAATATTTGTGAAACGAAAATCTTAAAAACAGCCGGTGAGAAACGAAACAATTATAATTACCTTTAGCTTGTGGCGAAAAATTTGGTGCGAAACAGCGCTTCACCGAAAAAAGTGATTTAGTGGGAACTGTGGGATATACTTATAACATGCCTCAGTGTGTATATTAATTTATTTTCAACCCCATTATTCTTACAATATTTCTCTAGTACCTAAGCGTGCTTAGCGCTCACGTCATCATACCTGACGCGGTTCCTAAGCGTTAGCGTCCGTTAAGCCGTCTGTTTAGAAAGCTATGTCCGTCAGATTAAGGCCGTAAATGTTATGTGGGATGTGACTTTTGGTCAGTGGCTTTATTTGCTAAGAAATAAGGTCGCATATCGGTCGATACGATACACGAAACTGGATTTGGCGAGCGAGTACTTAGTACCTGCTGGGAATGACACCCAATCTACAAATAGTATTTCCAAAGTAATATTAATCCATCCTACTAGTTTTATAAATGCGAGAGTTTGGATGGATGTTTGTTACTCAATCACGCCAGAAAAGCTGAACGGATCTGGATAAAATTTGGCACAGAGACAGATTATAGTCTGGAATAGCACATAAACTTCTTATCTTCGTAGGTACCACGTGAACAAAGCCGTCGGTGGAAGCTAGTAGCTTTCATATGACGGTTACCGCTATTTTGGAGACCAGGCTTAACGGAGCACAAGTGCCGTCTTAGACATCGCTTTATAACACCCTTTGAAAGCTTCAGGTAAAGCTTTATTCTGGGATACAAAATTCTATTTTATTTACCAGGATATAAAGTGCTTTATGTCTCCAAAGACATTGCGCACTTTATATCCTACTAGCTTCCGCCCGCGGCTTTGCTCGCGTGGTACCTACCTACATAAAAAGTAGCCTATATGCTATTCTAGGTAAAGATCTCTTTGTATTCCAAGTTTCAACGAAATCGGTTGAGCCGTTACGGCGTGATTGAATAACAAACATCCAAACATCCTCAAACTTTCGCATTTATAATATTAGTAGGATGGTACTACCGTGTACCTATAGAAGGGTCAATCAAAAGGATCAATTCATATGAAATAACATAGGTAGTACACACAATTTGTTTGGTCCATCCTATTTTACTAATATTATACCTAAATGCGAAAGTTTGTGAGGATGTTTGGATGTTTGAATGTTTGTTGTTCAATCACGCCGTAACAACTGAACCGATTCGTTGAAACTTGGAATGTATAGAGTTCTTTATTTACAGAAAGAAACTTAAAAATAATACAAGTTAATATTTACAAAATACACAAGAAACAGTTGAGCCATCTAAATACCGTTACAAACGATCTATAGATAGCTCAACTGACCAGTCGGAAGCGTCCCCAAGACGCTGGCGGAATTGCCTCAATTGAATTGAATAGAGTTCTTTACCTAGAATACCATTATGCTACTTTTTATTTAGGTACATACCACGGGAGCGAAGCCGCGGGCAGAAGCTAGTACTGTATATTCAGAGCCGAATTATGACACCCCGTACAGGTATTTGCAATGGTTGAAATCCTACGACGTGCCACTAACTCCTGTGAAGTCATAAACCCTTCAGGCCCACCTTTACGATCCCGGCATGTCCGCTGCTATTTGGGAAGGTGATTCTATCGCCTTTATGGCACCCTACCTATATGACGGTGAACGGAATACAGCGAAACTCCGATATACGAAGCTTTAGTTGATTTAGCACCAGTTTTAAACGCTCTAGTGAGGCCATCACTTTCACTGGTTTCTCTTTAAGGTTGGAGGAGGTAGGGCACAGTGAGACGTTCTCATTCTAAATTCGAGCAGCCCGCCTGGGGAGGTACCTCCGCCTTACAGAAGATCGCAGCCAAATAACATTATTTGTTTCAATTAGTGTCGGGGCCGTGGTGGCCCCGGCTAAAGAATAGGCCCCTCCATATCTCTATCCGCGAATGTCGTAAGAGGCGACTAAGGGAAAACAGCTAGGGGATGGGCAGCAGCGTCCCTCATTTTAACAACGATAGCTCTTACTGCGCTCGCCAACCCGCATGCCCAGCGTGGTGAGTATGGGCAAAACCCCCCCACATGATAAGGAATTTGCTCTGTCTATGGAGGAGGCCATGTTCAGCAGTGAACGTCGTACGGCTGAAATGATGAATAGTGTTGTGTTCCTGCGGTGAGTAAGGTTGCCAGAGCTCAAAGACTGCTGCCTGCTTAAGAAAAACGGGAGGCGGGCCCTGGAAACTGATATACAGTTTATTATTTAATTAATGCAGTTTTTCAACGTGTTCCTTTTATTTTTAAATTGTAAAATTTGTTTTTGTTCCAAATAAAATAATTTTGATTTTGATTTTGATTTTGACGAACAAGTTGGGAGGCTTCACAAGGGAAAAGGCCTTCTGCCCGCACCTTCCAAAGTGTGTATACCTACTAGAAGTTTGCTTCGAATTGAGATCTAAAGATGTCCGGTAAAAGTTGGTGCTCCGATGATTAATATTGTAAAATCGTACCTTTATCATGTTCTACCAATCCTATCCACCTTACCTGACTACGAACCGAAGTCATTGAAACTATACCAATTGGGAGCTTAAGTTTTATTGGTTTTCAAATAAATTAATATTCCGGACATATTACACACGGTCAACTGATCCCAAACTAGGCATAGCCTGTACTATGGGTACCAGAGACTGATATACATAATAGATAAATATTTAACACCCAGACACAGAACAAACATATGAATTCATCACACAAATGTTTGTCCTGTGCGGGAATCGAACCCGCAACCTCTAGCGCAGAAGGCAGAGTTACTACCAACTGAGCTATGAGGCCTTAATATTACTATTTTCGTAGGATCCCAAAAACGTAAAGAAACGTTTTTTACGCTTTTGACTGCAGACTGGGAGAGGCTTTTACCGCTGCAAGCGGTCTTTACACTCAGGAAAATTAATTATATACATAATATAAATAGTAAATATACATAATATAGATATAGGCATAGGATATTTTTGTTTTGAAATGAAATGAAATAAAATTTTGTTTTGTATTTTTCTTTAACATGTACTGTATATGTGTAAGAAAATAAAAGCTTATATTATTATTATTTAATGCTCACTCCGTCCAAAGCCCTCGTTCTCGATTCGTTCGCGATTTATAAAACTTTCCAACTCGTGCTAACTCTCGGTTTATCTTCTTTTTATGACACCCGAACCGCTTTTATGCAAAATACGGATGATATATTCGAAGAACAGCGGAAAAAGGATATATGATATTGGGTATTTCGATAGCCCTAGGTACTTGGTGAGAAAATCTATTTTATAGCCATAGTTAAGTAAATCCTTGGTTTTCTAAGCGAAAAAAGCCGTCCGCTTTCGTGAGAAAATAATATTTTTATCGCTTGCTGTATGAAATTCACGGCACGGGAGGCTGGTGGGTGCGGAGAAATAGGTAAAATTAACTTCCGTATTTTAGTAGGTTATTTCATAATTTGTTATGTAGCTGTAAGGTTTTTTATTTTTTTTATTTATAATAATTGTTTATTAAGTGCCCCTACCTGAGTTACTTATTTATTTAAACCTGGGTAGGTACATACTTTTATGTTGCTGTCCTGTCTTTTGTTTCCCTATTTTTAACCTATTGTTTTGTTTCTTCCTGTCTTCTGTCTGTGTTCGTCAAATAAAACTTATTTCATTTCATTTCATTTCAAAGTGTTTTTCTACTAACATTTTCAAACAAATACCTACCATTAAAACTCCCGTTAAAATACGAATAAAATTTCAAGATGATGCTTAGCTCTACATTTTGATGCTTGTCGTGCCATTGGTTCTTTCTTGGTACTAGATGGCAGTGGTGGCACTGGCTGAAGAATAGGCACCTCCATTAGGTACTACTGGATGTCTTAAAATGAGACTAAGGGAAAACAGTTAGGGCATGGACAGCAGCGTTACCTATCAACAATAGATTTACTCTGTTCGCCAGTGCGCATGCCAAGCGTGGCAAGTATGGGCCTATCTATTCTATAACTAGCTCTATCTGTTCCAAGTTTCATCTAAACCGGTTGAGCCGTTACGGCGTGATTGAGCCAAATACATCCAAAAATTCTCAGAAACGATTAGTAGGATGTATCTATTAGAGGGAAAATTCGAACCCTTGACCTTCGTTGGATCTAAAGTCCAAGTACCTTCTATTGGATAAATGTTGCTTGTTACTGTGTAACCTCGTCCTACAAAGCAACAAAGCCTCGCCACAAGCCTAAACGCTACCTCCGCTTTCACGGACTCTAATATAATTTTCTTATAGACACCAAACTAAACATGTACCTAGGTACTGTTTAGTGATGTGCGTTCTATCAACAGTTTTTTCGCTGCGGGACAAATGTTTGCATGATCTTCAAATTTTTTCCAAGCCTCGGTTTTGTATTACATACTCACAGACTTTTTAATGCAGTTTTTTCTTAAACCGAAAATCGATTGCATGGTTCGTTTGAACAAATTTATCTATCTCTTATAGTTATGACCCCAAATGATGTGGGATAAGGGCAGGAAGAAGATGATGATGATGATTATAATCTTTGGTTCCTACCATGAAGTCTTATTGCCATTCAAGACTTTTTTACACGAATTTGAACCATAAATCTTTGAGATTGTCAACTTACTGCCTAAAAAAATCGCTAAGTTTATGGTATCCATCGTATCCGCAAATCCCAGCTTTTCACATCACTATAGCACGAAAGGTAAAGGTACGTATACCTTTTCAGTCTGAGCTAGGAATTACAATGTAGATGAGAATTAAACATATTGCGAGCAGGTAGTAGTACTTTGCTAACGGCCGTATGTACACATAGATGGCTGTAATATAGCGGAGATGCGACAGACAGACATAATATTGTAATGGACGTGAAAACGCTTGCGGTTTAGTTGACTATGTTAATTAATTTTGTGGAACAAGGGCAGGATAGCACGCCGTTTGAACACGGCTCGTTATAAAGACCATAAACAGCGTTTATTCTACAAAAAGAGTTATTTAAAAATAACGCTTTAACGAAATTCAAATCAACTATATAGAACTAAATTTTAATAATGGCCGACAAAGATATGTAAACACTTCTTCAGAAATTATGGCGGTACTAGAAGGATTTATCACCTGCAAATGAGATTCAAATCAACATTTGCTTAGGAAGCAAACAAGGCTTTGCTAACAAAGTTAACAACCGAGTTTCCTACCTACTTTAAAGCGAAATAAAAAAGTGGAGGGCTCTATCTTAAGATCTTATTTCCCGCCCTGCGCTAAAACCAATTTAGATTTGTTTTTCTCTTTTAAAACTCCCTGTTCGTAGTGATAAAGTTCATATAAAAACTTTAAAGGTAGCACTCAAACATGAAACTTATTTATTATTCAGATTATCACCTAAATAAATCACAATCTACGTAATTTTTAATTTTAATCAAATTGTTTACATATTTGATAAATAAGTCAAATTAAATTGAAAATAAAACAAAATCTAATTGTATTTTATAAATTTATGTACACAATCTACATACTTACTATTAAATAAGACAAAAATAAAATAAATCGAAATAAGCCTACAAATTAAATGTAAGGTCAACAAGAAAATTAAAAAAAAAATATTTCAATTATAATGAAATTCAAATATAAATATAGCTCAGGCTCATAGCTCAGTTGGTAGTAACTCTGCCTTCTGCGCTAGAGGTTGCGGGTTCGATTCCCACACAGGCCAAACATTTGTCTGATGAATACAGATGTTTGTTCTGTGTCTGGGTGTTAAATATTTATTTATTATTATGTATATCAGTCTGGTACCCATAGTACAGGCTATGCCTAGTTTGGGATCAGTTGATCGTGTGTGATATGTTCGGAATATTTATTATTATTATTTATTAAACTTTCGCATTTATAATATTATTAGTAGGATACACCATAGCTCTCTCTCACCATAGATAATATGTCCGGAAAAAAAAAAGTATAATAAGGAAAATGTCGTTATCTAAATTCCGTTTCCTTACAATTCGATGGATCTAAAACAAGGTTTTAAAACAAGGTTTCAAGGTTTTAAAACATTATAAGTATTTAGAAGCCGAAATCTGAATGTTGCCAGCTTGAGTAGCTAAAACTTTCAGAAGATCGACGATAAAAGGGTTATTCCGAGTATATCTATTGGCTACGTTGTTTATTGGTATTGCTTGTATTAATCGCCATTTAATACCATGTTCTGTCGGTGGATGCTCCCAGGGGCTTGCATCGCTATATTTAGCAGTAGAAACTTCAATGTTGCCAGATCGAGCTGCAGAAATTTTCAGTAGATCGTCTGGCCAAGGTTTTGGAAGGTCATATTTAGAAGCAGAAATTTTTGTGTTGCCGCGCTGAGAAGCTAAAATGTTTAATAGATCAACGACGAATGACTGGTTCCTTTTTTCATAGGGTACACCACTTGGTCTGGCTGAGTCGTACCATGGTTGCGTTTTCCGCCAATCGTTAGGATCCGTCGAATCAGGCCAACGCTTGCTTGGATCATAGTTAGAAGCAGCTATTTTTAAGTTGCCAGGTCTAATAGCTAACGCTTTATAAAGCTGAACAATGAGAGGATAGTTGTTCCTCCTGTATGTATGGAAAACGTTGTCCTTTAAACTACCGTACCAGAACCTGCATTCGCCACGGTCTATGATTCGCCAAACCCCTGAAAGTAGGTATTCATTTCTGTAAATGCCATTGTAGATTTGTATTTGAAGTTTGTTTTTGCTTTGGCATATATTTTGGCTGGCTATGGCATATTAGGCCGTGCCGTGCCGTCCTACGTGTATTTTCGTTTTTTCATGTATTCTACCTTCATTTTTATGTCATGGTCAAGTCATAGTCGAGTTAAGGTAATGAAAGTTTTAGTATGATAAGGTGATGTTTTTTTACTAAAACTTCGAGGGACCTTTAGGTGCCAACGATACGCGCAATCATTTTTGTACACTTCACTTGTGCTGTTTACTCAAACAATATTACGTATAATATAGTAATTACACAATATTATTCAATTGAACACTCATTTTATAAAATCAATTGAGAACAGCACATAACTTTGCAATATATTAATTAGACACAAATATTTCGTGTCAGATTCTGTGTGGAATGTGCTTGTACCTACTGCACTTAAAGGCTTGCTTGGCATTTTTACTGCGGATGGTGTGGGAGGTTCACGCGTCTGCATTTTGTTGAGCTTATGAGGAATAGATTTAGCGGAATAGTATCACATATTTGTATATCTTAGAATGGATTTCCGCAAATACACTCACGAGTGCAGAGTCAACTAACAGGTGGTGCCATGCACCACACACTACGACTTTACAAAAAGAGCTAATTATACAAACACTAGCTGTCCCGCTCGCGACTTCGTCCGCGTTTGTATATACCTACCCAGACTATTATCCATTATCCATGTCAAAGTACTAACACTTATTATACAGCTACTTACCTATTTCTACCTACCATCACCGTAACGTCACCGTAACCGTCACCTTCCCGAAGCCTTCACCGTCACCATCACCGTTCCATCCCAGTCCCGTCCCCGTCCGTATTTATTATTTAAAACCATTAACCAGAATCCCAAATTTCAATTCAATATGATGTGAAGGAAGTGCTTGCAGCCAAAGTCCTGACTCCCATTTAGAAACGGCTAGGAGACGGGCACGATCTGCGGAGCATGAACACGTTTGTAACAGACAATTCCGTGTCAACTCGCACAGAGGCCCGTCCCATTGCCGTTGAGATGAAAGAGACCGGGGAGGTAAATTAATAATATAAACTTTCATCTCATAATAACGCACCCTGAGGGTTGTTTATAAAAAAACTTGTATGGGTATTTTATTATTTTGAACTATTTAACTGAATACCGATTTTTTTGTCTCTAACTTGAAAAACATGGGATTTTCAAACCCCGTTTCATCCCCTTCGGGGATGAATTTTCCAAAAATTATATTAAAACAAATGTTTACTGTCTATAAAGAACCTGCATGCCAAATTTCAATTGTATAGGCTTAACAGATAAAGAATTCCCATGTAAACTTTCATCCCCTATTAACACACCCTAAGGGATGTTTTTTTAAAAAATGCTGAGAAAAGCATTTTTTATTTTTGACAATTTACCTTAAACCCGATTTTGTAGTCTCCTACTTCAAAAACATGGGACTTACATACAAACTTTCAACCCCTATTTCACCCCTTTAGGAGTTGAATTTTGCTAAATTCATTCTTAGTGCGCGCCTATACCATTTTTTGAGTGCCTGTGCCAAATTTCAGACTCTTGGCCCAGTAGTTTCCGAGCTTTCGTGATGAATCAATCAGTGAGTACTACTCCTTACTCCTTTATATAATAGACTAGTTGTCCCGCTCGCGACTTCGTCCGCGTTTGTTTACCTACCTAGACTATTTTCCATTATCCTTGCCGAAGTACTAAAACTTATTATGCAGCAATTTACACCTAGTTCTACCCACCGTCACCGTAACTGTTATGTTAACCGTCACCGTCCCGTAACCATAACCGTCACTGTCACCGTCCCGTTACCATCCCCGTCCCGTCACCATCTGCGTCACCATCACCATCATGGTCACGGAAGGCCGACGACATTATGAAGATTGCGGAAAGTCGGTGGATGGAAAAGGCTCAAAACCGTTCATCGTGGAACGTCCAGCAGTGGACTTCTACAGGTTGATGATGATGATTATTAACACTCAAGGCCTGCTTTTCATAAAACTCATATGTGGATACCTTATTACTTATAGCTCTTAACCTGAATACCGATTTTTATGTCTGTAACTTCAAAAACATAGGACTTTCATACAAACGTTCAACCCCAATTTCACCCCTTTAGGAGCTGAATTTGCCAAAATCCGTTCTTATTGCACGGTAACATCTTTTAAAGAATGTCTGTGTCAAATTTCAGACTCCTCGGCCCAGTTGTTTCCGAGCTTTCGTGATGAGTCTGTCAGTGAGTGAGTGAGTGGACTACTCTTTTATATATAGAGATTTTTACCCGAAAAAAAATTGCGATAACATCGATCGTTATTGGCACGCGTTTATGTTTGTACGCGTAGGTAATGTGTCTCATACCACAAATTTACTTGCTTTTTTTTTTTGTTTATACTTACTCAGTTCTCTTCTGCAGTTGTCGAAGTATATTTCACAATAAGACACGGTAGTAAAGTAACCATTCGTCCTGTCCTTTGGGTCATTGAACGCGCAGATTGGCGTCTGTGCCGTTCTAAAAAAAGATAATAACACAAAAATGTGCAGAAAAACATTATTGGTTATAATTTATAAAGGCTGTTGACAACTAAAAGTGAACCATTCTTTTTATTTAAGATAGTGGAACATATGGGCTTGCCCCGCACCAACACCATCTCTGCAGCCAGGTTGGCAATTTCCATGCGTGTTTTCTCACCACGTTTTCAAGAAAAATGCATTGGTGCATAGACATAGAGAAACAGAGACAAAGAGAAAGACAGATAGAGAGACAGAGAGATAGAAACAGAGAGACAGAGTGAGAGAGATACAAAGAGACAGATTGAAAGGGAGACAGATTTAATCAAAAAGACAGCTATTATTAGCATGTTCTTCATTATGCAACAGCCCTCTGGCCGCTGACATAATTGCAGAGTTACCTAGAAAGAAATAGGACAGGATGAAAGAAGCTTAAGAACAGAGACAAGCTACTCACAGGCTCATAAGACATCTAATATACTCATCAACACACGTATCGTTATAATCCTCATTTTTTCCTTTCATGTACTGACTATTAAAATAATCAAAGGTCTGCTTGGTGTAATGTCCGACGTCGATGTTAATAGCGTCGTCAACCTCCGCCTGTGCTATATCATGTTTTTCGGCTACGGTGGTCGAATCTGAAAGATAACTTTTTATTTGACCATGGGTTCCCTAACGGCCGTCAGAGACAGAAGTAAGGCCTTATAACATTATACGCCAGTAAAGCTCCCAGTTGCCATGATTTTTTCTTTATGACTTTATTTGTTTAAATCTTTTTGTTTCTCTGACTTTGTAAGTTGGTATCATATTTTCTGTGTATGATTAGTAGGAAAATAAATATATTCCATTCTATTTTTATTATAATCTATATAACACAAGAAATACTTTTTCCGTTAATTAATGTACCTACATATGAGAGAAGTTAAGTGTCGTTTTCAGCCACAAATGAAAAATGCTTAGTTTTCGCTCCATTCCAGGTTTTTTATAGGCGAAAAGTGAGAAGTGAGAACTCACTGACTTTGCAGACTAAGGCTCAATTCGCACCGCAACCAAGGCTCTGACGGAAGACCAGCGTTGGTTGCTAGCCTGCTAGCCAACCAACTCATGCTGAGGCAGAGCAAATTCTGTTGCTCGACCTACACCTATTTTTATTTACTTTATCTACATAATTAAAAGACCAGTATCGCTTAAAAAGCAGCCTCGCGGCAACTTGCCACGGGCAATACAGCAGACAAGACGCGCGACTGTCAACCGACCGACGTGCGGCCGCGCACTCCGCGCTCTGCACGTCTGCACGCTTCCTACAGGAGGAACAACTATCATCTCGCGCGCAGCAGCTGTCGGCCGGTGTGAATCGGCTCTAAGGCCTCAGTTTTTACATTCGCACTTTTCTTTATTAAAAACATTTTAAGATAGTACCTAATATTTGTTGACAAAATATAAGCATTTACTTAACTTTTTCAGTTTGGCAAATATTTTTTTTCTTTGCTCAATAAATTCGATTTGCGATTCTGAACGAACTGGTTTTAAGGTTTTTGCATTTCAAAAATAAACCATTAATAGGATCCATAGATAATGTCCTGTGTATCCACACAGGATGTCCGTCCTCTACTTCATTGTATTGAATTTACCTACCTGTTGTAGTGAATTCATCATCGGCATAAACAACGCAGCCTATAAATAATCCTAAAACCAAAATGTTCACTATTATCTCCATTATAGAGGCCCCAAAACTATTTAAATTGGCACGAATAAATCCATTTAGAAGAAAAATCACTCTTTCGTTCAACAGACATCCAACAAAGTAACCGTCTATAAAGCACTGAAGAAAATTAGAGTTTAAATTGACCTATAAAAATGTTTCTTTTAAAGACTGGTAAAGATTCATTAAAAAAGCTATTAAGACTCTATGAAGACGTTAAGTGTGATTAAGATCAGATAATGGATTCGAAGTTCGTTAATTTAACTAAGTTACAGTTGGGTCAAGATCGAGTCTAGGGCCACAGTGCACCAATAAATAAACGGGACGTGATACTGAAACCATTCATCGACTATGATAAAGATAATCTACCTACAATAAAGTATGTATTATAAATGCGTAAGACATAAGAGACATAGACATTCATTTATTTGTTACTATAACATACACATTTGCACAACATTTTAAAACCAAACAATTAAATAAAAGAAAACACGAGCAATTAAGATAAAATGGTGTGATGTGTGCTGCAGCAGCAAAATGGCCTCGGCTCAGCATTATGCCTGCTGTTTTAGCAGCAGACGCTGGTATTCTGCCGAAACCATTAAAACAGATAAGAAACACTGTCTGTTTGTTACCGTTCACGACTAAACGGCTGAACAGATTTTTATAAAATTTGGTATTGAGATAGCTTATCCTCTTCATTGGATAGGGTCAAAATCATGTGATAGATACGGAAACGACCGGGATTCGAACCCACGACCAATGGTACGGAACCCTCAGGGCGCGAGTTCTCGCACTTGACCGTCTTTATTTTTCGATCGGAAATCTTTCCGTGGTTTTAAAATAGCCCTACTGAACTACCTATACAGGCTGATGATGCTGATGACTCAGATCCTAAAGGCTTACCCTCCACTCACACTGGAGTATCATCTGTATTATAAAGTTGTTTCATAATTAATAATAACATTACATCATAATGTGTGCAGTGAGTTCCCACTAATGCTTTACGCAGACTGCACACGGAACGCAGGCATTTCTTAATCAAGGCCCGATGGATGCTTTAGGGCTGGCACACATTACTAGGGTACGGCATTTAGTCACGGCTGCTTCAGTGACCTCTCTGCATTAGCTCTCGCACGAAAGATCGGGCGGTCCGAATTGTGTATTTCATTTCAAAACTACCGGTTGCCCGAAGCTTTTAACGGCCGGATAAAAAGTAGCCTACATCCAAGCTACTTCAAGGTTGTTAATTGATTCAGGCGTGACTTTGCGGAAGTTGATTCTAAGATATTAAATAGACAAATAAATATGTAGTACTATTCCGCTAATCTATTCTCATAAGCTCAACAAAATGCAGACGCGTGCACCTCCCACACACCGCCCGCAATAAGAAGCCATGCAAAGCTAACTTACGTGCAGTAGGCACAACCACAACACACAATAAAACCTAATAAGAATTTGACACGTGTTTCGCCTCTCTACGAGGCATCATCGGGAGGAATTGACTTGCTCTGTACTTGAATCTCCGAAGCGTGTTGCCTCGCCGAGCCCTGAACAGAAGAACGTGCGGTGATATGTGCCAGCCCTTAGCTTGGGCTCCTTTCATAGCGATTACTCGAGCATGGCGCTCATATTGATTTTTTCTCTGTTGTATTGGAATTATTGGTTTGCAGAAATAAAAAATGTTCGAAGACAAGAAACCCCTGGAGTTTATTCAATAATGTGTGAATTATTATTCATTGTGTCGTCATAAAGGTAGATAGACGGCGACTGGCGTCCCCAAGGATTAATTTATGGGGCGCTCTAGCATAGGCTGGCTTGCTTGTCGTCTCACTGATTCTTTCTTGGTCATACTGTATTAGGTCAGTGACCATGTTGAGGTATGGCCCTGAAAAAGTGTTTATGACCGCAGGTGAAAGAATCAGTCTAGTGAAATGATGAAAGTGTGACTCATAGAGGCTCCTTTGTCATGTCAATTCTCTTCGAATTTTTAGGTTATAAGACACAATCCTTGCCGGTTTCCTTCATCGTTTAAGACCACTAGTACAGCGCACATCAATTTGAAACCCACGACCTGTGGATCACAGTAGGGGCCACTACCACCACACCACTAGTGCAGAATAAGTACATGTCTGCGGGCGCTGCATATAACTTTGTATTAAAATATATAGGTAGATATACTTAAGGAACCTTTATAGCGAAATAATGTTGTAATGTATCCTGCATGAGTCAGTCCATCTGTCTGTTTCCTTCTTTTTCTTTTCATTTAGAGTCCAGGGCTCCTTTAAACTTTACTCCACCAATATGTAGCAAACTCGATGGCCCTATCTGTTGCCTCACTTCCTCCCAAGTGCAGGTGCTCGTGCACGGTGGACAGGAAAGCAGGTTGTACGAGCACGTACACTGTCCCCATTAATAACGCCATGTCGGCAATTTACGCCAGTCATTTAAATCATCAATCAGTTCGCGTTCGGTGACATATCAAACCGCGCGTCTCATTATCATTATCATTTCATAAGTTAATATATATGTTTCAATATATCGGTTAAAATTTATTCCTTAGTTTTACTGATATACTTCAACTACAACTATCACTACGCCAGGGTGTACGGACCGTACATCCTTTTTTTTAAATTTTAACCGATATATTGAAACATATATATTAACTTATGAAATGATAATGATAATGAGACGCGCGGTTTGATATGTCACCGAACGCGAACTGATTGATGATTTAAATGACTGGCGTAAATTGCCGACATGGCGTTATTAATGGGGACAGTGTACGTGCTCGTACACAGGTGCCGCATGTCTATACGGTCCTGTGTCTGTTTTCTTATAGAAACCCATAGCTTCAGAGAACCGAGCCTATTTGGTTTTGCACTTAGGAACATTTAAACATATGAATATTAAATTAAAAAAATAACGCTGTGTGCTCAATTATCTACATAATTTATATTCGTTGGAAACCCTTTCAAAACAGTTGCTTTTCAAATAGAGCCTTTTTTTAAATAAATCATGTGAATTAATCATTCGTGTTTTTATCATTATTTGTAATGGGTATCATATTCTGCAGTGAAAATTGAGTTCATTATCCCGAAATTTTATAAAAAGGACTGTTTTGGCTTGCCTTACACAATGCTTTAGCACCAGTTTCTGATGTTATCGAACCTAAGTGCGAACTAAGTGAAACTGCGTGTAATTTTGTTGGTCAACAGATTGTACTATCCAGATTTACTGGTATAGAGGTTGCTCAGATATACGGGTATTCTGAGCACGGGATACAGAATTGTAGCTCGCTTCGCTCACTGAATCAATTATACTTTACTTTTAGATTTCAGGCTGGCTTGGCTGGGTGTTGATGTCAATCAGTCAGTGAGTAACTCAACAATTCTAAGGCTCGTATTCAGAGACACGACTCAAGCATAGATTTAATCACAGATCAGCTGAACTCTACTTAAATATTGAATCTCTTCTCAAACATAGCTTTTATTCAAGAACGGTACTTAAACTATTCTCAGCTGAATCGAGTCTCAAATCTGTACTCAAATGTTCTCGTTTACATTTTGATTTATTTATAATTTTCGATCCGTTTTACGCAGAAATTCAAACAGCCAGGGTGGAAATAGAATAGAACAATAAAGTGAAGTATAAATATGCATCAAAGTACGTGTAACGGAACGAAAATGTCATTTGATTAATGTCAAATCAAATCTAGATTTATGTACCTACCGATTTCGTCTGATTGACGTTTCGGAATAAGCATTTACTCAGGTGAACTGTGATCATTGAATCTATACTTATGTACTGTTTAAGAATTAGAATCACGACTCAAATCGAGATTTAAGTAAAGATCAACGCTTGAGTCTTGTCTCTGAATACGAGCCTAAATGTTTAGGATTCATCATATGAACTTACCCTATAGGCTCGATATCACAAACTTGTAAAAGTTAAATTCTGGTAGCGAAAACCTGAATTCAATTAAACCAGCAATGCGGAAGGATAAATTCCATTGAATTTCCATAATCCAGGTAGAATCTAGCTAGAAGCTGTCTTTGAGCTCCAGACCTGTATAATTTACATGGAAAGCAGTGCAAAATCTAGAAGGCCAGTGCTTCATTCCCATTACTTACCTGCTATCTGTAAAGCATTCACTGTAATAGTATTCGGGTGATACATACATACCTAGAAAGATTGACGATCAATGAAATTTCCTAAACTACCTAGCTAAAGCTTATCTCCTTAAAGCCGTCCTTGTTGTATGGTCCTATGTTAGAAAGAGACGAGAATATTTTTAGAGCTTTTAAAATAGGATATTCCGGCTTCGCTCGTGTGGTACCAACATAAAAAGTAGCCTATATGCTATTCCAGACTATAATCTATCTCTGTACCAAGTTTTATCCAAATCCTTTCGGCCGTATAGCCGTGATTGAACCACAAACATCCAAACATCCTCACAAACTTTCGCATTAATATTATTAGTTGGAAGTAAGATAGGATTTAATCGATATTCATTATCTGTTGTACAGACGCAACGAAAATCTGCGTGCATTATCTACTCGTTCATCAGCTGTATTAATCATCATCATCATTTCAGCCGTTCAACATGGCCTCACCCACAGACAGAGCAAATTCCTTATCATGTGGGGGGATTTGCCCATACTCACCACGCTGGGCATGCGGGTTGGCGAGCGCAGTTAGAGCTATCGTTGTTAAAATGAGGGACGCTGCTGCCCATCCCCTAGCTTTTTTCCCTTAGTCGCCTCTTACGACATCCGCGGATAGGTAGATATGGAGATTTGGCGTAGCTTTATTAATAGAGTAGGTTTAATGTATCTATTAATAGTTTATGGTTGCCAGAGCGGCGGATCCCGACCGCAACGCGTGCGTGATGCCTATTGCAAGCGTTCATAGGCTACGGTAACACTTACCTACACCGGTGGGCCGTTAACTTGTTTGTTACGTTAGTTGTGTTAAAAAAACATAGGTACCTGAAATATTTTTTGCTCTTGTTCTCTAGTAAATATATCCGTGTGTCACCATATTCAGACCGTTGAGAAGGCTTTGAAACAGTACGAAACGATGCCGTCCGGTGTCTGACGATTTGCAAGCTATTGAACGGCTTGCTAACAATTCGATCCTAAACCCTGAATACCCTGATGCACAGAACAATAATAGTCGGTGCCTACATGTCGCACTCCTGACACAAAACTGAAGCGAGAGGCGATGCTATAAAAGTAAATCTTATCACAAATGAGGGAACTCCCGGTAAAGGGATAAAAATCTAAAATCTTTGTAAAATTATATGAACGTTAGTTGTAAAGAACTGTGTAATTACAGTTCTTTACAACTAACGTTCATATAATGTAAACCTGACATGCCTATGTTATATGTTATAACGAAATGGTCAATAAATGAATTGTATTGAATTGAATTGAATACCTTACCGTTTTTGTATGGCCGTGGTGGCCCCGGCTGAAGAATAGGCCCCTCCATATCTACCTATCCGCGGATGTCGTAAGAGGCGACTAAGGGAAGAAAGCTAGGGGATGGGCAGCAGCGTCCCTCATTTTAACAAGGATAGCTCTAACTGCGCTCGCCAACCCGCATGCCCAGCGTGGTGAGTATGGGCAAATCCCCTCAAGTGATAAGGAATTTGCTCTGTCTGTGGGGCAGGCCATGTTCAGCAGTGGACGTCATATGGCTGAAATGATGATGATGATGAATACCTTACTTAAGCAGGTACTCCACTGGTAGCAGGGACATGCTGTGGCTGAAAAAAGGGTTGCTCCCATGCAGCTTTATTTCTATCCGTGGATGTTGTTGTAAGAGGCAGACTATTTTATTTTAATTAATTGTGCACGCATGGAGTTAAAATAAAAAAAAATACTTTAGTCTCGTATTTTAGTCTTCGGGAGGAGATTTGCCATGCCATAAAACTTTTCCAAGCTTTCGCTCACGGCTTCGTTCGCGTAGTACGTACGAGGCTAAAAAGCCTATAGATTATAGTCCGGAATAGCCTATGTGCTATTCCAGATTATAATCTATCTCTATGCCAAATTTCATCCAGATCAGTTCTACCGTTCTGGCGTGATTGAGTAACAAACATCCATCCAAACTCGCATTTATAATCCAAGTAAGATTACTAAACGTACGAGTTCGGCATCAATTGCTAACTACATTGCATTTTACACCCGGCAGCTATAATGTAAAAATGTATATTATTGCTAGATACATCTCATTACATCTTTACATAGAAACTGTCAGAAGATACGAAGATGTAAAAAGATACATTATAGCTGCCGTGTGTGGTCTCCTGACGGTTTCTATGGAAAGATGTAATGAGATGTATCGTGCTATAATATACATTTTTACATTATAGCTACCGTGTGTGACGCGCTTTAAGCAGCTGATTCATTTAGTACGAACTGATTTGACCCCAAAGCAAAAATTTTACATAGTTTTTTAAAGTCGTAGAACAAACTTAATTGCTAAAAATTTTTACATTATAGCTGCCGTGTGTGACGCGCTTAAAACAGCTGATTCATTTAGTATGAACTGATTTGACCCCAAAGCAAAATTTTTACATAGGTTTTTAAAGTCGTAGAACAAACTTAATTGCTAAACATTTTTACATTATAGCTGCCGTGTGTGACGCGCTTTAAACAGCTGATTCATTTAGTATGAACTGATTTGACCCCAAAGCAAAATTTTTACATAGGTTTTTAAAGTCGTAGAACAAACTTAATTGCTAATTGAGTGTAGAATAAGCCCTCTCGAGATAGCACACATATGAATCACTTTGTATACCTAATCTAAGGCCAGTGCAGTAAAATGGATTTTAAAGTAGTACACAGTGATACAAGCCTGCCAAGCAAGAGAATTTACGGTACGACAGTAACTACGGTATCGTAAACAAGAGTGTATTGGGTTGGGTGTTCTACAATGTAGAATTACGAGATATTGTTTCAGCCGGCGCGCTTTCAATATTTCATGCCTGAGTTCCGTTTTTGTATGCGACCCTAGATATCATATTATCAACATTCCGGGCGTTTTTAGTCCAATGCTGAACATCGGCCTCCCACAGATTTCCGGAGCGACTTCCTATCATGTGGGGGGAATTTGCCCATACTCACAACGCTTGGCACGGGGGTTGGCGAGCGCAGTTAGAGCTATCGTTGCTATAATAGGGGACACGCTGCCCATCCCCTAGCTTTTCCCCCTAGCATCTCGTAACCGCCTCTTATGATATCCATGGGTAGGAGATATGGAGAGGCCTTTTCTATAGCCGGGGCCACCACGGCGAGACTATAACAAACGAGAATTATCGCTTCTATTTTGAAGTGGTATTTTTCACTCCAATCACAGTGACACAGACTGACATTATTTTCATCGAAGCACCTACTGACAAAATTGTTTTTTTAATTTCCTTCTAAATTCTCCTCATGAAGATTAAGAATACGACCCATGTGGCCCTTATGGGCAACAAAAAATCTGTAGGTAGGTACTAAGTTTTCTTTCTTCTACCAATTGATATTTTAGAGAACATAGTAAGTCCTCTTTTGTTTGTCATCGATGTAATATTCTTTTGGACACTGGCAAGATAGATAAAAAGTATTTAGAAACCTTTTCATCAAAGTAGCTCCACGTAAGAAACTGATCCTCCGCCAGACTAGGCGGTATGGTCTCGGACATTAGCCAGGCAGCTAGGACGATAAAAAAAAGGATGGGAATTCTTCTTCAGAAACCGGATAGACAACGGTGTGCTCGACATTCCAAAGGTAGACACAATCTACTCAATGACACTGCGATGTACCTTCTGTGGCACCCCCCGAAGACCCATGTCATGATTTGAAAAGGAAGGGTATCAGTCAGAGAGCAGCCTAACCTAGTTTCTATACAGTGAATTCAGAGTTATCATTATATTGTTTGAGACTTTTGTCTGATTAGAATTTTAAGGGGAAATTTCAAAATATTATCGAATTGACAACAATTTCTATGAAAATATTTATAGAAAGTTCAATAGTTGAATATTTTGATGACAGTTTGAGGGGAGTAAAAAAAAGGCGACTAAGAATACAACGGTTTTATGTCAACGCAAAGGGTAGGGCCGCGTGGTTCGTGAATTTATTTATTTAATTTTTTTTTTATTTAATTCATTTATTTAGTTTTTGTGTGTTACCCTCTGTTCGTCTCTGTCTTTGTTTCATTTTTTCGCTCTCTATGTCTTGCTTTTATTGTGACGTGTATTGTGTGCCAAGTTTGTGAATAAATGTTTGTCTATGTCTATGTCTATTTCGGTTGTTCACCATAATTGTTAGTACATTTATCTACCTATAAACTATGTTAGTAACCATAAAAACAGATTTCAAATTATTCATGTCACATATTATCAGAAAACATTAAACAAATTATTTGTAGGCTACTTACCTTTACCTACCTACTTATACTTATACCTATATTATACTTACCTATACTTACCTATTTACATTTATTTAATATATTTACATAGTTCACAATTTCATCGTACTTACCTATTTATATCCTTATATATTATATACACCACTATCTACACATAATACAAATAGTATATACACAAATACATAAACATAAACAATCTAACATGATCATGATGATGATGATGATTTACTCAGTTACGCGTCCGAGATTCTATCGTCGGCGCTGTGTATTGGAATCGGGCCTTCCTAGATGCGCTTAGGCATGCATTTCGTCGTTGCCACCGCAAGTGCGACAAGGACACGCGCGCTCATCGCGCCTGCAGCGGCATAGGGCTGCAGGCGAGAGCGAGATGCACGCGCGCGAGCCTCAATCCAGTTAGCAAGGAACCTCCGACCGAATACCTGTGCGCGCTAACAACCATTTTTGCATACGATTCCTTTTCGTGTTTCTTTGTGCTTAAAACTATCTGCTTTTCTACTACTCTGTTCTCAATCCTTCTAAAACTATATATGTGTGTTTCCTACTGTGCTTGTGAACCTACTGTGCCTACGCAATAAACTTTTCCTTGTGCTTTATTGGACTGCTTTATTTATCGCCTGGACCCGCTACGGAAGCCCACGTAGGTACATACAAGCTTGCTAGATACCTAGGACAGCACACGACCTATAACTGGTGACCCCGACGTGACATGGCGGCGGACGATTGCCTTGCCTCCTCAAGTCGCCTCTTCGTGACCGACCGCAGCTCGGGTACCCAGTTCCTGGTTGATACCGGCAGTGACCTGTGCGTTTTTCCCCACACTGCGCTCCCCGAACGAAGAGCCAAGCAGAATGATTTTACCTTATGTGCGGCAAACGGAACACCAATAGACACTTTTGGCTATATCCAGCTAGATTTAAACTTAGGCTTAAGACGTAGCTTTCCATGGCGTTTTACTGTTGCTCAGGTAACCAAACCCATCATTGGCGTCGATTTCCTTAGTTTTTATAATTTAATGGTAGATGTTCGTAATCAACGTCTTATTGATAATACTACCACATTGTCTGCTGTAGCTTCCATTGCTAAAACCGATGTATGTTCTGTGAAGGTTTCTTCGGGCGACACGAGGTATCATAATTTGCTCAGTAAATTCCCGGAAATTACACGCCCTTCAGGCACACCGCGGATTCCAATGCACAGCACTGTTCACCATATCCGAACTACACCCGGCCCACCCATATTTTGCACACCCCGTAGACTCGCCCCAGATAAACTCCAGATAGCTAAGAAGGAATTCGAACTTATGCTCTCTAATGGCACCGCACGTCCTTCTGAAAGCTCCTGGACTTCACCGTTACACCTCGCGCCTAAGAAGGATAACGGCTGGCGGCCCTGTGGCGATTATAGGATGCTTAATGCACGGACTATCCCAGACCGTTATCCTATTAGGCACATCCATGACTTTGCCCAAAGTATTGCTGGTTCCAAAGTCTTTTCCACTATAGACTTGGTCAAAGCTTATAATCAAATCCCAGTCTACGAGGAAGACATCATGAAGTCAGCCATAACTACTCCTTTTGGGCTTTATGAGTTCCCATTCATGTCCTTCGGCTTGAGGAATGCTGGACAAACGTTTCAAAGATTTGTTGACGAGATGACGAGAGGTCTCGATTTCGTGTACTGTTACTTGGACGATTTTTTAGTTTATTCACGCGATGAGTCCTTACACGAAATTCACCTCCAGCAACTTTTCACCCGTATGAAAGAATACGGCATACTCGTCAACACTTCGAAATGCGTCTTTGGAGCTAGCGAAGTAACCTTCTTAGGTTATCGCATCTCCGAATCCGGCACCAAACCTCTTGAGTCCAAAGTCGAGGCCATAAAGGAATTCCCAGTCCCAAAAACCGTCAAGCAACTCAGGCGCTTCTTAGGGATGCTTAACTTTTACAGGCGATTCTTGCCTCAAGCCGCTAAGATCCAAGCTCCTTTGAACGCCCTCCTTGCTGGCGGTTCTCTCAAGGCATCACATCCTGTCGATATTTCTGGTGACACTCTGCTTGCCTTTGATCAATGCAAAGAAAGCCTTTCTAATGCCGCATTACTCTCACACCCAGATTGCAACGCCAAACTCGCACTGGTCACAGATGCGTCTGACCTTGCAATGGGTGCAGTGGTGCAGCAGCTAAAGGACAACGAATGGCAGCCACTCGCGTTTTTCTCGCGAAAACTCAACCCTTGTCAGCAAAAATATTCTCCTTATGACCGCGAGCTCTTGGCCATATACGAAAGTATAAAATACTTCCGGCACATGCTGGAGGCCAGGCATTTCGTGGTATACACTGACCACAAGCCGATCACTTTCGCTTTCAGTGAACGGAAAGCCAACTGTTCGCCACGTCAGTACCGTCATCTCGATTACATCTCGCAGTTCACAACGGACATCAGACACATATCTGGCAAAGACAATGTCGTAGCCGATACACTGTCACGTGTCGACGAACTGCAGATGCCAATCGATTATGACGAGCTTGCTAAATCTCAAGCTACCGATCAAGAGCTTCTTCAATTTCTTGGTGGTGAATCATCACTCCGCCTTACGAAGCTGAAGATCGCCAACAGTAAACTCGAGATTTATTGTGATGTGAGTACTCCATCACCTAGGCCTTTTGTGACGAAGCCACTGCGTAAGCAACTCTTCGACAGTCTTCATAGTCTCAGCCACCCAGGCGCCAAGGCAACCACTAAATTGGTAGCCGAGCGGTTTGTATGGCCCGGGATGCGCAAAGACTGCCGAGAGTGGTCACAAAAATGCCTAGCCTGCCAACGTGCCAAGGTAAACCGCCATGTGTCCTCACCTCTAGGCACATTCGATTTACCTCGCGCCCGGTTCGCGTTTATCCACGTGGACATAGTTGGCCCTCTTCCACCATCTCAAGGCTACCGCTACTGTCTTACGACAGTAGACAGGTTCACTCGATGGCCTGAAGTGACACCAATGGTCGACATGACAGCCGAAACAGTCGGAAAGGCGCTGATTTCGTGGATATCCAGATTTGGATGTCCAACGGATATCGTCACTGATCGCGGTCGACAATTTGAATCCACACTTTTCCAATATCTTGGAAAAATGATCGGATTCAAACACCGTCGTACAACCGCGTATCACCCGGCTTGTAACGGCTTGGTGGAACGCTTTCACCGTCAACTGAAAGCTGCCATTATGTGTCACGCAGATTGTAATTGGGTTGACACCTTACCATTTGTGCTTTTGGGCATCAGGTCCGCTTTTAAAGAAGACCTAAAAGCTTCATCTGCAGAGTTGGTGTATGGCGAGCCGTTACGTCTTCCTGGTCAATTTTTCCAGGCGACTGATCACGACGGCACCGATATTTCGGACTTCACCACTCGCCTACGCCACTTTGTAGCCAAGCTTAGACCAGCACCCGCAGCACGTCACAATAAAGATAAAATCTTTATCTACAAAGATTTATCCTCGTCGAGTCACGTATTTTTAAGGGACGATGCATTACGAGGCTCTTTGCAGCCCCCATACACCGGCCCGTATGAAGTGCTCGAACGTAGTGACAAGGTTTTCAAGATATTGGTCAAAGGCAAGATTGTCACAGTATCCATAGATCGCCTTAAGCCGGCCTATCTACTCGTAGACCCATCACCTTCAACCACCAATACAACTCTTACTCCCGTTTCAACCCTTACCCCCACTCCTACTCCTCTACCCGACCCTCCCCCCGCACGGCCTAACACCCCTGCTCAAGGAGAAGCGAGAAGAACGCGCTCTGGTCGCATGGTTCGATTTCCTGACTACTATCGACCGTAGTGACGGTCTCTGGAGGGGAGTGATGTAGGCTACTTACCTTTACCTACCTACTTATACTTATACCTATATTATACTTACCTATACTTACCTATTTACATTTATTTAATATATTTACATAGTTCACAATTTCATCGTACTTACCTATTTATATCCTTATATATTATATACACCACTATCTACACATAATACAAATAGTATATACACAAATACATAAACATAAACAATCTAACATGATCATGATGATGATGATGATTTACTCAGTTACGCGTCCGAGATTCTATCGTCGGCGCTGTGTATTGGAATCGGGCCTTCCTAGATGCGCTTAGGCATGCATTTCGTCGTTGCCACCGCAAGTGCGACAAGGACACGCGCGCTCATCCCTATGCCGCTGCAGGCGAGAGCGAGATGCACGCGCGCGAGCCTCAATCCAGTTAGCAAGGAACCTCCGACCGAATACCTGTGCGCGCTAACAACCATTTTTGCATACGATTCCTTTTCGTGTTTCTTTGTGCTTAAAACTATCTGCTTTTCTACTACTCTGTTCTCAATCCTTCTAAAACTATATATGTGTGTTTCCTACTGTGCTTGTGAACCTACTGTGCCTACGCAATAAACTTTTCCTTGTGCTTTATTGGACTGCTTTATTTATCGCCTGGACCCGCTACGGAAGCCCACGTAGGTACATACAAGCTTGCTAGATACCTAGGACAGCACACGACCTATATATTATTGCAAAAATAAATTAAATTTACTTAATATTGAAAATTCTAACTAGATTAATATAAGCATGTAAATGTCAATATAATATTCAAGAATTCTAATTGTTTAAGTAAAGTCCAGAAATAAATAAATAGCAACCTACAGTTACAGTAGTATAATTATAAAATGAATTGAATTGAATTGATTGATAATTTTATTTTATTTTGCACAACGCATTGAGTTGCAAGGCAACACATGCGTCTCGGTCCAGTGTCTGAGGATAGGGCCATCCACCCGCTCAGCCACCGTGCCCAGGAGGCTGTTGGGGCTGCATGCAGTTTGAGTTTTAATTGCTTAGTAAATAGAGTTCCTTCCTAAGCACTCTTAAATTCATTGAGCAACGAAGAAGTCAATTTTGTGTCTGATATTTGAGGGCGTATACGATATAGCTCAACGATTTCGCTATAATTGTCTTTATTCAGTAAAGATAAGGATCATTTTGAAATATATTTCAGACGACAAACAGCACGCCGTTTGAACGCGGGTTTATTTGGCTAAGTCAAACCCGAGTCAAATACGAAACATAACGTTAATGGGGTACTGTGCCGAACTAGAGTCAAAATGTCCGCTAAATTGGTTGTAACTAACAAAAGATACTTCCAAAGCTTTTCAACTACACTCAGTGTGAGTTCGCTAAAGGACACTCAGTTAAACACAGCTGCGACGCTAATGTGTGATGCTTAGTTTCAGGCACCAACATACCCAGCTTTAATAGGTAGGTACAGATTCGGCTCTACAACCATTAGCACTGCATCGCATAACATTTTAATTATTTTTATAGAGCTCTTTAGGGAGGAGGGGTTCGGCAGGCAACGCATTAGCAATGCTCCAGGTGTTGCTGGTGTCAATAGGCGATGGTAACCACTTACCATCAGGTGGGCCGTAAGCATGTTTGCCTCCGTCATCAACAACCTGTAGAAGTCCACTGCTGGACATAGGCCTCCCCCAAAGAGTTCCACGACGAACGGTCTTGAGCCCTTTCCATCCACCGACTTCCCGCAACCTTTACAATGTCATCGGTCCATCGGTTGGGGGGCCTTCCAACACTGCGTCGCCCGGTTCGAGGTCACCATTCGAGAACCTTTACTCCCCAAGTTCTACTACAAGTTTGCCTCCGTATAACATTAAAAAAAAAAACAGATAATGTTCTCATTTTCTTTCAACCACCACCAATGCGTTCTAGCTGTCATGACCGAAACGGACATAGATAGGTACTCATAAGTGTAGTGTGTGTGTAATCTGCGGAACGTGCGGCGCCGATCGTTCGGTTCAATACGGTCGCAGTGTTTTACAAATTCACTAATGCGTTTTGGCTGAAATACCAACTTTTGCTTTTGTTTACTTGCTTGTCGTGTCACTAATTCTATCTTGGTCGGTCACCAGGTTGATGTACAAAATGGAGGGCCGTTGTTTCAATCAAATGAGATCGAATACAAGTATCCCAATGGTATTTGGATTTCATTCCAACAGTACGTAGAAATGCAGTAAAATATTCTAGCTATTCAAGCATTTGCAATCTGAAGGTATTTCCTTCGGATTGCAAATGTTTGAGGGAATAAAATACGCTTCCATTCGTAAAGAGCAATGTTTACCTACTTCTGTAACGACCAGTCCCAGCACAATCTGGCATAAATATTGCATGAACTCGCAGTTATGCTTTCCTAAGGAGCTGTAACCGTATAATGACGGCCGTAGATAAAGCGAAGTGGAGACGCGTGAAAATTAAGCCTTGTATTATTAACCGGCGCGCGTAAGGACAATTTTAAGGTGAAATTAAAATAAATCTAATTTGACGGCAATTACGAAGAAAATAATATCAGCTGAAACTTAATCAAAGAATATCAGTCTGATGTCAGTGTGCGGTGAGTGAAAAAATACACTCCACTAAAGAGGTGAGTGTCAGTAAAATCCTTGAAATAATACTAAAGGTTTAAACGACGACCGTTTTTTTGGTCCGGAGATTGAGATAGGCTACTTTTATACAATTACCTACCACCGCCACGTGAGCAAAGCCGTAGGCCATAGCTAGAGCAATATAAGAAGATAAATAAATGACTAGAGCGCTAATCCCCCAAGACTTTAAGTTCCCTGAATTGGTTGTTTCATCTGCAAGATTGATCCAAGTTCCGACCATCCCATGGGCGAAATTAGGGATTAGATGGAGTTCTAAACTTGAAATTTAAACTTTTTAAGCTAGCTTTGTTCTGATGAATGGGTGTGCTGTGCTTCGTGCTGTGAATTAATGTTGAATTCTTTGTTTTTTATTAGGTACCTCCTTGGTAGATATGTAGAGATGATTGAGCTAGAAGTATGAATTCTTTGTTTGTTATAATAACCTCCTTGGTAAAGCTTTAGAGATGAATGAGCGAGAAGCATGGATCCTGAACTACCACTACCTGGATAAGACATAAATTAAAACAAATAAATTAAAACCAGCAAAAGTATCATAGCTTATAAGTTCGAAGGAATATATTCCAATGTAAAAGGATATTTTTTATCTATTGCAGCTAGTGGATTAAGTTTTGACTAGATAGGTACAACTGGCAAAATAAAACTCGAATTTGCGATGAATATGTACCTACTTACTCCCATAAAATACGAGAAGCTAATTTATCGCGCATAGGTAGATGGAAAATCAACTGCCAGCTTTGTGTGTTTCTAAAAAAACATTTTTATTTTGAAAAGCGAATGAGCAGTTCGCGCCCTAAATCTGACAGTAAATTAAACATGGCCGAGTTCCGGTCGGATACGCTACTCTACAATATGGCGCTGCGGCGTGGCCGGAAGCATTAAAAACTAACAAAGTATAAAACGAAAATAGGAAATCTTGGCGATGCTATCACGCTGTTTACTACCACAGTGAGTCGGAGATAAAAAATTCAACGTTCATATTGCGATACTTGAATTACTTAGTAAAACTTAACTTAGGTAAAAAGTAAGATAAGCTAAATAAAATAACATAGTAAGTACACAAGATTGGTTATTTTTAGAACTAGCTGGTGGTTAGCTAGTTCTTCAAGACTGTCAACTAACGTGTCTCCGAAACGAAATCGCCTTAATAGGGACTTGTTTAGATTCTTTTGGATATTTCGCAGTCTCACAGTATGACCTAGCACCAAACGTAAAACTCGATTTTTCATGACGCCCGCTTGAAATATCAGCCATTACTCGAATAATTATAAGCACTAGCAGAGGTGAGTTTTATTACCCTTTGCGCTGGAAAGGTTTTTTTTTGGCTCGCGCGACTTGTGCGTATGCCTTTTTTATTGTAACTCTTCAGAGCAGTTAGGACCTTAGAGTGACGATGACGTGGTATATTATTTCTACCCTCAGTCTAACTTGCATTCAATGTTTCTACCAAAGAGGTTGCCCACCCGTTTGAGTGCAATAAGCTAGGTAGCATCCAGAAAAAAAAATCTCTATGAGAAAAATATTAGAAGTGTTACAGAAGCAAGAAAAGGATTCAACTTTCAAACTTGTGAAGTGCGACAAATGTGGTTTGTGAACTTCCGGCTTAAGTGCTTGAGGTACTTCCGGTAAAACATTTGTCGAAGATTACAATGACATATTGATGCGATTTCCTAGATGTTGGGTGGGATTTGGTATTGAGGAAATTTTAAGCATCAGTCAAATACAGGGGGTATTGTTCCAGAATTTTTGGTTATAAGGGCAATATGAGACAAAAAAAACAAAATCCCCTTTGAAAGGGATTCTTATAAGGGATTCGGGATGAATTTACCTATAGGTACAAATAAAAAGGGCGATTTAATAGAATAGAAAAACGTTTATTTTGTTACCACAAACACAATCAAACTTAACACAATATAAAAATGAATTAACCATATATTGTATCCAATAATATTACCGACAGGAAATACCAGGGTTAGTCATTATTTCTCCACTACACTCACAGTGTTTTTTTAATTTGCCCTTTCAATTCTACTCACAAATATTAAAGATTATGAGCCTCAGAATACCGGGGCTACATAGACTAATCTATATCGTCACTGCTATTTTACAGCCTTACGTTGGTCGAAAATAATAGGCTTTGGAATATTTAAGGATAGGTTCCTGTAATGATGATAAAAACCCAGCTGGCCTTTAAGAGCATACACGTTTTGAGACCCATAAACGAAAAATATCTTCCCATTACAAAGATGAATCTTTAAAGAGAATTTACCACGGTTCCTCGGGACTAGCCCAGGCAGTATTCGTTATTCTGTGGCCGGCTACCCAATGTTGACTGATTAATTAGGAGATACGTCAGCTTCCCGGTTTTAACAAAATAACCACTTTATTGGAGAGCGAAGCAATATTTTAGATTCAGGAAATAATTTAACTATCAAAATTAAGCGTAGCGAGTGAGTTGTATAGCAAACTCTACGTGCATCGTAGAGTTTGCTATACATTATACATTATGACGTACTTTGCATAATATAGCATAGCATAACATAGTGTAGCGCGTAGAGCTCATAATTATCATGTAGCGTAGCTCGTGAGTCCAGACAAGTAGTGTAGAGGAGCTCGTAGTTAAGATAAGATAAGATAAGATAACGTTTATTGAAATATACAATTTGTACAAAATTTCTTAGTAGGTAGGTAGGATTTAACACATTTAGGTCTATTTATCTGCAGTTATTTGTAGGCAAAGGTAGGTACGAACATAGCTTTAACCCCACACTAGGGAACCCCTGTGTCGTGGGTGTCGAAACTACATAGGCCTTACCGCAATATTTTGTAATGAGCAAATTATGTTAAACATTCCTTATCAAATTATACAAATCAATGGATAGGTAGGATCTCTAAACTCCACACTAGGATAACCTGTGTCGTGGAGTATAGGCTCCCCCGTTAGAATACAATAAGATAGTTAGTAGATCTCTAAACGATATATGATCAGTTCTCTAAACTTAACAAGTAAAACATTTTATACGGTTAAAAAAAACACACTAAAAAAACAACAAAAAAACACTGGGCAACAGGCGTGATTCTGTATATGTTATGGAAGTAAGGATCCCACTATGTTAGTAAGGATAAGTTGCAGCAGCGTAGCACGTAACGTAGCATGAATTGTAGCGCGTAGCTCGTAGTTGTGGGACGTAGCATAGCTCGTATCATGACGCGTAGCATATAGTGTAGCGCGTAGCATGAAACGTAGCGTGTATTTTTGCGAAATATTTTGACACGTAGCTTCTAGTTCGTAGCATGTAGCGTAGCATGTTGGGTTGCTTGTACCTTATTACCGTAATACATTGCGTAAAAAATATAGAGTAGCGCGTAGCTTGTAGCAAGCCTCGTAGCATATATCTCATGATTATAATATTGTACGCAGCGTACAAAATGCAAGCACACTTATTCTCAGCCATTTTCTCTTTACTATATTTCGCAACATTCGTATGAAATAGAGGTTAAGTCCCTTCAAGTAGGCCTGAGCCCTTTGAGCAGCCTTCAACTTTATTACGCGTTACTTATGTATGCCGCTCAGCAGGATGTTTCATAAGCGAATATAGCTTATATATACCTATCTACATCGTCTGCTGTAGGGTCAGCGCAGACCAAAGCCGCTCTAATTGTCTAACTGCCGTAAGCTCGACTCCCATATCTACGGTCTTACTCTAATTAAGAAAAAAAAATAGGTTAACCTCTTTTTTCTCCAAGAATAGTAGACATCCTCTCATATCAGATCAATCAGATCCTTGACGATGTCTAAGCAGGGTAGTCAGATTATTTAGCCAATGTCCACATTTTGCAGTACCTAGTGAGTATTACATACGTGGCGGGTTGCAAGCCCATCGCCGCTTTAGGAATACTTAGGTACTGGTTTCCTCAAGCTGTTTTTCTTCACCGTTTTAAGCTGACTATATTTATTTCAGGTCTCCTAGTAGATATGGGAAGTGACATATCCTCATTGAGTACGAGGTCAGGACACTATGTATGTGAATGTTGGTTGTTATTTATTTATTAAATGACATCTGCGATGCTTGAAATCTTTTAATTTTGGAATAAGCTATCGTATCGTAAGCGTAAACCACAGAAACCTGAAAATGCGAGTCTTTTTTCCTACACTTACCTATGTACCTACTGGAAGTATGCGGCATTTTACGATATGTTAGCAGGCCGTTTTCTCACCCTATAATAACCTTGTTAGTAAGATTACAACGATAAAACTCTTTATATTAGCCCAGAGAAAATGTGCTATAAAAGAACGAGATGACATCGCCGAATGAGCGGAAAATATTTACCTAACCACACGTTACAACGTACTGACTTATAACTACATAATAAAACATAATAGGACCTACATTGTATTATGTTCTTATCTACGTTTCTTTTTATTAGTAATCTGTGTCAGATTGTCTTCAAAAATCTGACTAAAAATAACTATGAAATTTCTCGACGAAATAATTTAAAATAAAAACAAATACCTACCTACATGCTATTGGATCTACGTATAATTTCCAGTAAATTTAAAAATTGAAGAAAAATATAATATATATTTTTTTTCTTTCGATATAATTTTCCGTCTATAATTATGTTAGTTTTGATTCCTAGATGTCAATAAGTAGGTAGGTAGGTACAGCAATAATGACATCCCTAGCTAGGTAATTGGTTAAGGAATTTATTATTTAAGGTGATAATATAAGGACCTACACAACGTGTTCCGTTACTAGAACACAAGCCCGAAAGGGATAGGGCTAAGGGGCGTGATTGCAAATAAATACTTGACGGCTGTGAGAACTTGAAAGTCGTTTTGTAGAAATTATTTACGCGGGATTTGCTAATTCATCGCTTACCTACCTACCGTTTTAAAATATAAATTAGTAGGTACGCACACTCGCCTGTAGGTACTAAAGTGTTTACTTACATTTCATAATTTCCGAAATGATGCCATAGCAGGTACCTACTGCAAATAAAGATGCTCACAGCAAAACCTCAAAAATGATGTAGGTAACCATAAACTAGCACCATTTCCAACTTTACTGTTACAAACTTCATATGTGGTGTGGCAACTGTGGCATAATTTTCATGGCATAATTTTCAGAATTATTAAATGTAGGTAGGTAACCTATAGATACATCTTAGTGCAGCTGACTGTACCAAAGATGTACTTTGTTTTTACAGTCGAAACTAAGGAAAAATCGGGTTTTTTTTTATTCTAGACTCTTTCGACTCAGGCGGAAATAGAACCTGCGAACCTCCCTTAGACGCAGGGATACCCCAATACTAACTGCATAACCGAGTCGACTCCCCGTCCGAAAACCATGTTCGAACGGCTTACGATATGTCATCAAGAATTCATTCGTCTACTATAATTATAAAGTCAATTTTGAGTTTGAATTTTAGGGGCATGCGATATCGTTGAGCTAAATGAATTCGTAGCTTGCTACTTGTAGCTTGCTAATTGTGTCGGCAGTTCACTTGTGGACTGCCGACACAAGTAGCTTGTATGTACCTTGTATGTATAAATCGATCTTAGCCTATAAATCTTAAAATCTTACACAGGTTAGGCATACCTATCGCGGGCCTATACCTATTACCTACCTATTAGGGTTCCGTCATAAATGAGTAGCTCATTTTATAATAAGTATGCTTTTTATTATAAAAATAAAGAAATGTCATTAGGTAGGTACATAGTTGACATTCCTTATTTTTTCTGGGACTTCATAGAACTGATGCATAAATAAGATTTTATAACAATAATTACTCAATAAAAGGGCCACTTCTAAGTTATGTCTTGGGTACAACATCAAAAACTAAAAAAAAACATGGATTATAGAAGGTGTCTAAGCTTTCGAATGTCGTCTCATCGTCAGTACATACGTACTGACGATGACGTACCTACTGATGAATTGATCATGCTAATGTTTTAATTAATCACCCTGATTAAAAATTTCAAGGGCGGCTCGATTTTTTTTGATGAGACGAGTCAATAATATCAACACAATATAGTCCAAATTTTTCTTTAAAGAAACTAAGGTTACCATCAGAAAATGTCTGTCAGAAAAATAAATCAACCAATCAGAGGGCGTACTGATTAGTGATTAAGAATGTCGCAAACCATCTCTTTCTTTTTAAAAAATGGACTATTTATAAAAATTTCAAGAATACACGTCTCATAAAGAAATCGGCTACATCGGGCAGCCCAAAACATAGTTGGATTTAGGTGGTTAAGACTTCACAGTTCTTAAGACTCTACTTAGGACCAATTTACATGAAAATCAGGCTACATCTATCAAGACTTATTTATTATTAAGACCAACATGGCTACATAATAGCATCTTTAAACTACCCTGCAATCGGAAGCAATATCAGAGTTAGTGTTGCCAACTCGACTAACTTATTTCTCGACTTTTTCCTCAGGAAGATTAGAAAAATCTTTTTGGTACCACTGGCCCTGATATTGCTTGCCACAGACTCTGATTTGTAGCTGCTTTTAAAAGAGCTTTTCGTAATGACGGCGCTTTGGCGTGGCCCCAGGTAGGCTGGGGCCTTTGAACATAGATTGATACATAGATTAGCAAGATTTTTGTAAAATAAGTAACAATTTTGAAAACATTGACTCCTACTCTTAGCATAACTAAAAAGAATACTTCAAAATAGATCTTAATCAATAACAAGTACTCTGTTTTTATCTACTCTTACATTTGGCAGACTTTTTAACTTCTTAATAAACTTGTCGGCGATCCTATCATCAACATCCCTGCCCGTCGCCTCGGAGTATTCACCTAAGACCTTCTTCTGTAGCCTTTTAAATGGAAGTTCATTACCTTTTTTTTCTAAAACTGACAGAATCACAGCGTGCCAGTTGAATTTCTCACTGACATTTAGTTCACTGATCTTAGCAACATTTTGGTCGTGAAGACACATACTTTCTTCAGCTACTTCTTCTTCCTCTAGCTTACCCTTCTTTTTCTGTGGTTTACCTGCTCCATTCTGCACTGGCTCAGTGCCGTTTTCATTGACTTCTAGAGCTCCGTTATTGCTGTTAACTGTGTCCTGTCGCTTACGCTTATTTTTCTTAGTGTCTTGATCTTCGCTCTCATTGGATGATTTAGTCCTATTCTTTTTCTTTCCTTTCTTGCATTCAACTGGTTCCTCTTCTTCGCATACTGGTGCCTCTGCCTTATGCAACTCTGCCTGGTACTTATCGCGCTTTTTCTTCTCTTTAAGTTGTTTTTTGGAGAGTTTTGTTTCTTCTACCTCCGCACTGGTTCCTGCTTCTTGGCTTTCTTCACCAGATCCTCCATCATGTCCATTCTCCTGCTTACTTGTAATATTGTCACCATTTTCTTCAATGTTTTCAGTACTTTCAGTTTCTTCTGTAACGGTAGGTTTGTTTTGATTCTGGTTTCGGTTATTAACGTTTGACAAAGCTGATAGTTTAACGGAAATCAAATCCCAAGCTTGATCAATGTCCGCTGGGTTTGTCTTGTGGCCACAAACATTTTTTACAAAGTTGACAAATTTCGGCTTCTTCCGAGGTGTGTTCTGATGCTTGCTGATGTTCTCAATTATTCTTAGAACATTTCTGGGAGCATCTTTCTGTTCGTCTAGAACAGACTGCACCAAGTCAACCCAAGTGTTTTGTTTCTTTTCACCTTTCTTCTCTTTAGCTACAAAGCCTTTGGCGGAGTATCGTTCTGCTTCTGTTATGCATTTTGTGTGTTCCTCGTAGGCCGAACCTCTGAAAATCAAATGTAAATTCAGATAGGTAAGGTAATTATTTTTATATAGAAGATTGAGTTTCGCGGATGTGTCCACATTACACGGCATTGAAATTGGAACTCAATTATCATGTCTGGTTCACTTTTTGGAGCACTGATTTGTTCATTTATTAACAGAGATATGAACTGACACAGAGAATTTATGTAAAAGTAAAAGTCCTCTTAGTGATTATTTTAATTTAAATTTTTTTACCCATTGATTTTCATTATTTTATCCATACATATAGTAGAGAGCTGGAAAGTGACATGGCAACTTTTCATCTGGGTAACAAGAGAGTGACAATGGGGATCCTCTCCACATTTCTATTAGGTATTTTACCTACCTAAATAGTTTTAATTATTTATATAAAACCTACATACTACACTGAATACTGGCACCGCGACACTCACGCACACGTCAGTCGGATGGAATCGGAGTGCGACCTGTCATTGTAATTGTACCGCTGGATGCCTCCGGCTTTTGTGAATTACGTGTTTGCTTGTGAACTTTCTTGTTATTCCTTCTATTCTACGCTTGCTATCTACTCGGTGCCTCTCTCCTTCTGAACAATTAAATGTAGTGCTCGTGAATGTGTTGGAGTTGAAACAATATACAGTTAACCCTTTCTGGACTACTTATTCATACTTTCACCAACACCACCAAACCTTCGCCTACACCGCGGCAGGATCCTAGTATTCTTATAAATTATTTTAGCATCCGCTAGCTGCATCCAAGGTTGGTGCCTAACACCTTTGAAAGAATCATGGAAAATTACAACTCAAACAATTGGGAATAGAGACAAAAATAAATTGGCATGTTTCCATTACCAAGTTGGATTAAATGTATGTAGATAACTCATTACAGGCATGTCAATCAAACAGTTGCTGCTCAATGTTATTGAAAATTCTTTATCAATAGCATCATCATCATCATCCACCTGAAGAACTCTACGTAAGTAAGTCTACTGCTGGATATAGGGCCCCAAAGAGTACCATGGTGAACGGTCTTAAGCCTTCTCTATCAACAAATTTCCTGCAACCTTCACAATATTGGGCACAATACCATCGAGCGGGGGGTGGCTACACTGCACTGTCATGTCCGTCCTGCGAGCGAATGGCCACATAAGTTAAAAAAAAAATAGATAAAATGTAGCATCTGGCTACATCTATCTATGTCCACTTTCATCAAAATCGGTTTCAGCAGTTTGCGAAAAGTAAACAAACAGACCAGAGTGAGTTACTTTCGTATTTATTGTATTACTAGCTTCCGCCTACAGGTGAGCTCGCGTGGTACTCTGATAAAAGGTAGCTAGCATATTCCAGGTTATTTACAACATACATCTCAGATCTCATTCCAGTCCGTTCAGTAGTTACAGTATGCTGGAGTAACAAACACATCTTCACATCTATTGTAATAATAGGTAAGGAAGTAATTTGTAGATATACGTACAAGAAATCCTTGAAGCAGTCCATACATGATAGATTAGGGGATCGGTTTCTACACTTGGTCGTTGTGTAATGCTTCTCGACTTTAGGCTTCTGCAAAGACTCTCCGCAGTGACCGCAAGTAAACACGACCATTTTACACACGTGATATGAGTTAATAATCCGCTGATTGTAAATATAACCTCAAACCTGGAATGTAAAAACCGTTTAAACGAATATGATATTCGTTACATGAACGTGATTACAATACGAAATACAATTCCGTTTTATTGCTGATTAAAACTGTACCTCAATTTTTAATTAGATTCCTTTCCTGGAAAAAACTGAAAATATTTAGCTTTTTATTAAAATATATTAATATTTGGACAAAAATGACATTGACTTGACACTTGACAGCTACAAGGTAGCACAGAGTAGAGGTGGTTCGTATTTACGCTACTAGGTTTTTGAACCAGGTTCTCGCATAATACTAGACGTCCCCAGTACGACTTCACGATACTTAGACGTCTTAAAAATACTCGGGTGCAAGTCCACCGCGCACCCTAGGAGACGCACGCGCCGCGCAGTACTCGTATTTCACAACCCAACCTTCCGTCTCGCGCCGCGGCGCACTGGTCGTCCAAAAGAGTCCACTGCGCAATTCCACTGCGCAAGTCCAGTCCGCCGCGGCGTACTCGAGGGTCCTCGACCTCGACCTTCCGTCTCGCGCCGCGGCGCACTGGGCGTCCAAAAGAGTCCACTGCGCAATTCCACTGCGCAAGTCCAGTCCGCCGCGGCGTACTCGAGGGTCCTCGAGGGTCCTCGAGTACGCCGCGGCGGACTGGACTTGCGCAGTGGAATTGCGCAGTGGACTCTTTTGGACGACCAGTGCAAGTATATTTTACTAACACAGTCACGCAACGGGAATGCGACCTTACCTTCTTATAAATAAGGAACGAAAGTTTTGCACTTTAATTTCTTTCTTATTTGTATGGGAATAAGGTTTACCTTGACAAACTGCAAGTCTGAATAATAATTAGCGCTTCTTTACAAAGTAAGCCACTCTATGGTCACAGCAATAAGCTACATTATCGCGTGTACAATCGTCCACCCATCTTTGTTTCGATTCAGCGCGTGGCGGGTTTGCAGTGTCCACAGTGCTGCCAGCCCTGAAATTTGATTTTCCCCCAGACTCAGTGAAAAATACCCTAAATTCATAAATATTTGCAAGTTTTCCCAAATTATTTTTTTGCAAAATCGTATTTTTTCAGTAGACTTAAATTATTAACTAACTTGTATGCTAATTCTATATAGTTTAGGTAATTAGTAATAAGAAAATTTGTAAGTTTCGGAATAAAAGGCTTTATTATTATTATGCTACATTCTAGTGGAAGTTTGTCCTCGAATCTGTCACACATTGTCAAAATGTTTTCCCCTAATAAATACCCTAGGCACCAAGAAATACCCTACGTTAAGGGGAAAATACCCTTTGTTGTGGACACTGCGAACCCCTGAAAAGTCAGTCAGCCTGGCACACAAACATTATACTGGTGAAACTTGACATTCATAAATTATTTGACATTGGCAATAATCACTGCAATACAGCAGAAGCCATTTTTAATAAAAGAAGAATTACAAGCGCGGACTTTTTTGGTGGAAACTTGCAAAATGATGTTGTGCTCTCAATTTATTAAAAAAAACTCGTGTTCAAAATTGAATAATAACAATTAAAAAAAATATATATA
This sequence comes from Anticlea derivata, assembly GCA_947579855.1. NCBI lineage: Eukaryota > Metazoa > Arthropoda > Insecta > Lepidoptera > Geometridae > Anticlea > Anticlea derivata. The sequence continues at coordinate 4,504,756 of OX388279.1, read as the reverse complement.
AAAAAAAGGATAATCGAAAACAATTATAGATCCCAAGCCGTGGTTGTTGCCTGATTCTTGCTTGGTCGCGAGGAACAGGCATAGCTTCACATAGTTTCTAAGATGTTTCAAAGTGATCCTAGTGATTTTATTGAAATAAAAACCTTTGACTTTGAATAGTATTGTGTAATTATGGTAATGTTTTACGTAATATTGTTTGAGTAAAGCGTACAAGTGAAATAAAATGATTGCGTGTATCATTATTCATCACTTTTCGGGTTGGCACCAACAGGTCCCTTAAGGTTCAGTAAAATCAACATTCCTTATTAGAACAGAACTTGGCCATGACTACAAAATAAAATCACAAAAGAAGAGTTCCTATCGATCAATGTTTCAGTTTTAATCTGTGGTTTGGTAAGGACTAAGATGACATAGTCAGACTTGTTGAACACAACGCATCAGCGCCATCAGTGTCTCAGCAGCTGCACTACGTAGGCACCCATTTTGCTGTTTGTAAATCGATACCATGTTTCAATGTACCTAATTTAATTCCCTTATTAAAAAATACTGTTCAAACGAATGTCAATAGATGGCTTTACGGGTAAAGATTTGTTATTGAAGTATGTGAAAAATCATTACTAAATTAGGTCATGAAACAAAGATTTTATAATATCATAAAATACCCATAACACGGGAAAATTAAATAAATGCCTCTTCAATCAATTTTAATTATTTTTTACAAAAATCCAATGATCTTGTTTTTCTGGTGGTAATGACTTGAACTACGTTGTGATTGACTCAACACAGTTTGCATGTAGTACCACAGGTAGTACTGACTTGATTTATGGCGTTATTTTAAATTCCTGTATTGTCGCGTTTTGTTTTTGCGTTTTCTATTTTGTATGTAGATTACTTATTTTTAATTCCAATTGAAATGAAAAAAAAATTGAGTGAATTCGTTTCTTTTACAAATTATCACACGTAGTTATCACAAAAGAGATGTTACAGTTAAAAAACTAAGTTAAACGCCTACAATATTGACGTGGCTGCTTTCTCTTTTTCTCTCTGTGCATACAGAACGAACACACTATGTAACGACTAGACCTAGCAAAGTAATAAATTTCCTTTTCTGTTAAAGCTGGTTGTATCTTTTCTGCATATTACAAGTCCGAAAGGGAAAAACATTAGCGCCAATCAATCAATGTTTCAGTTTTAATATGTGGTTTGGTAAGGCCTAAGATGCCATAGCCAGACCGAAAGGGCAAAGCACTAAAAAAATAACAAGCAAAATCCAATCAATCAATTTCGTTTGAATTGTTTGTTTGTTTGGTTTGATTCGAACCAAAACAAAGGTTCGAATCGTAAACAGCTGTCTACGGTTCGAATAGTATTCCTATTAGTCTATGGTTCGAATATGTATTGATGTTAAAAAATGAAGGATATTAGCAATGTCTTGATAATAAATGATGGATGTGAAGTGCTCAATGAATACCTACGTGAATAAATTAGGAAATCAAAGTGAGTGAACCTGATGTGTAGATTTTCGTTCACGATCTCACTATGCTCTAATTCAAACGTACAGCAAAGCAGTAAGCATTAAGTGGTAATAACTTTAGTTTTTTTGCCGGGTATCCTCGGCTGTGGTGGCCCCGGTTGAAGAATAGGCCCCTCCATATCTTCCTACCCGTGGATGTCGTAAGTCTCTTACGTACGACATCCACGGGTAGGAGGTAGGTAGATAGGGAGGGGCATATTCTTTAGCTGGTGCCACCATACTTGAAGTATTTAAAACCTACTGAAATACTTGTAGTATTTATTACTTTCTTGTCGGGCTCAACCTTCACGTTAGTTTGAGGCGGAATGGAGGGATGTAAATAACAACTGCTAAAATAAGTGTTTGATGTGAGACATTCTAAACATATTATAAATAGTGGATACCTGAGCTGAGATCTCCCGATGTCCGGTAAAAGCTGGTGTTTTCGTGATTGTTGTGGCACAATTAATATGAACTTTAAAAATCACACATTTAGTAATGTTCTAACTTATAACCAATCTTACCTGAACTACGAATTCATTGAAAATTTACCAAATGGGAGCTCACATTACATTGTTTTCTTAAAGTTAGTATTTTTGTTATATCTCAAAAACAATGGGGCCTATTATAAAAATAAAATCGTTGGAGTGTATGAATAAAACTCTTAATATTATAACTCAGCAGTTCATCTATTTGTATTACTTTTTTAAAACCCCTTACCTTTTGGTTTCCGAGATGTATAACTTGTCAAAGCTTTTCATAGAATAGCATAGCATACCTAGCATAGCATAGCATACATAGCGTAGCAGAGCATAGCTTAGAATCCACCTTAAAGTATCAGTTCAACATGGAAAAATTTGCCGGTATAGGGAGCATCGTCTTCTTAAGGATATACTTTCAAGTATTTAGTACCAGAAATAGCAAGTACGACTCATCTCTAGCACAGAGTCCTTTTTTTTTTTTTGATGTTTTTCCCCTTTCGGGATGGCTATGGCATCTAGGCCTGACCGCCAAGTCTTACGTTTATTTTTCCTTGTTATTCATGGTCAAGTCATCGTCCAGTCAAGTCAAGTTCAGTTTTAGTAAGATATGATTGTGGCTATTTTACTAAAACCTCGAGGGACCTCTTAGCACCAACTCGAAAAATGACGATACACGCAATCATTCTATTTCACTTCACTTGTGCGGTTTACTCAAACAATATTACGCAAAACACGACCATAATTACACAATATTATTCAATTTAACACTAGTTTTGTAAAATAAATTGAGAGCACAACATCACTTCGCAAGCTCCCGCCAAATAGTCCCAGAGTACTTTTATAAGTTATGTGTACATACTTATCTTCCTAGTCTGTGATACTACCTTTTCAATACACCACCACTACACACACCCTGTGATTACACCCTGTGACTACACTACACTAAGAGAATTTATTAAAAAGTACACACCTACGTACATAATAAACACAAAGTTCGTTTATTCATAAAAGTTTTGAAGTGGTATTCTCTATTAGCCCACAGAGTACTTTTTATTATTAGTCAATAGTCTGTGGTATGTATGTAACTGACTTTTTGGGTGTGTCAAGTTGAGGCTGAGCCAATTTTTTTTGTTTGGTTCGCTTTTAAATCTAGTAATTCTAGTAAATACAAAGTTACTTTAAGCTAGGAATAATCTGTATATAAATGCAGCAGTCCAAAATCGAAAAATACAACCCTGTATGAAAAACGTATGTGATAATTTGGGGAAAAACTGTAAACTGAAATAAATTCTGTATGAATGCGATACAAAAATGAAATTCTATCTCGTGATATGTCTTCAACTGCTACTGAATGGTAAGTCAAACAATAAACAGACCTTTAGTGTACGTACCTACCGGGCGCCCCAGGGTAACAATGCAGAAATTATATCTTCTTTACGAGACGAGGGGCCGGGCGGCAGCATGGCACTCGCCTCCTATATAAATAAATGCATTATTAAAACTGATCAATCAATTAATACAAAGAGCACGAAATGGTATTTTATGAAACATTTCCAATTCCCCATGGATCCTCCATAGGGTTTGCTTAGCGAACTGGACATTATAGAGAGAAGTGAAGTGATAAAACTATCCTCAACAAAAAACGTCTGAATGTTCATCTAAATCACCTGCCTACACAGCTACTGCTGGAGCAAAACCCCACATCACATCTGTCAGCCCAGACCCTAATTCAACACAGCCTGTAATCATCATCATCATCATTTCAGCCGTACGTAGTCCACTGCTGAACATGGCCTCCCCCACAAACAAATTCCTTATCATGTGGGGGGATTTGCCCATACTCACCACGCTGGGCTGGGCTGGGTTGGCGAGAATAATGCAGCCTGTAATAATGCAGTTTAAATTTATTGCAAAATTTGTGTTGCAGTTGTTACCCCCAGCATATCACAGAGGATAGATGAACAGAACACAGCTGTCTGGTGTACCACATCTGTGCTGGAGCAGGAGAAATGTCAAAAGCTAGCCAACACAACTATGCTAGATAAGGGCCTATTCCAGGACGATTATATTGAGCTACATTGTAAGAGGGTATGTTCATAATTTTTACAAATATAAAAGTTTCAAGTCTCACCAGCTATATGAGTAAATTTGAATTATTTACCACAACAGAAAAGGTAAGCATTTCCCACCCACACCTAATTGTAAGGGCTACATAAAACCATCTCATAGGTATCAAAAACAACAAGTACCATGGTACTATCACCAAAATTCCACCATCATTTTATGACTTTGATTACCCAGTCTGTTGTTCAGTTGGAACCAAAACAATACGAACATATTATTTACGCAAGCAAGGCACAGATCACTTCACGCAAAATACACCCTTAGGGTGGTAAGGCGGAATTTTTGGTGATAGTACCACAACACTGAGACCTGGAACAAATATTTTCTAATCATGTAAACATTAATCGCACAGCAAGAAACAAGTACTTGTGTCTCAACACCTGGCTGAGTGCAAGTCTGTGATTGCAGCTGATTACAGCTATATCTAAATGTAAATAAGGTTGAGTTTCAATTGTTTAGCAAATCAATTGCTAGGCTGTGACCCCACCACACTTCACATCCTGTCTTTCTGTCTGTCTGTTTGGGTAGACATGGGTAAACAGCTGAACCGATCTTGATGAAATTTCATATGGATATAGATGAAACCTTTACTTTACCTTTATTTTTAGATGTTCTGTGTCTGGGTGTTAAATATATGTATATCTATTGTGTATATCAGTCTCTGGTACCCATAGTACAGGCTATGCCTAGTTTGGGATCAGTTGACCGTGTGTGATATGTCCGGAATATTTATTATTATACACATATATTTATTTAAAATCTCATTTAAAAAATATTTTTTTTACTACAAAAGTACATCTTAATATCAAAACAACTATTATACTAAAAAATATTATTATTATTATCCGGGAACCGTGCAAGCAGCCTTAAACATATATGTGATTCTGATTCCAGGCATTTGATGTGGAAGAGTGTATGACCTGGGTTGACCGTGGTGAAGCCTCATTGCTGGCTCTGGATGCTGGTGAAGTGTATGTTGCTGGGAGGTTTCATTCACTTGTACCTATTGCTCAAGAGGTATGTGTTTGTGCTATTTTTTACTTGGTCTAACTCATTGAATAAACATGAACATTATTTAATTTATGCTGTATTTCTCTAATGCGTAATTTTGTTGTATCATGTGTTTTTTTTTATTTAGGGGCTATCCATTGCTGGCTTAAGACCTCCATCTTGTGCCATCCTCCTCTGTCTCTTTCAATGTCTCTCCTCAATGTCGTCTCTCCAGCGGCGGACTGGCCGACCGAATTATTTTTCCGTCTCTTATACAATAATCCCTCCTACTAATATTATAACATAAGATAAAAGATAAATGTTTATTTAAACTTATACAGGCTGTTTGGTACATAGTCTGTTATTATTTCTAGGAGATACAAAAGATTCAAGACATTGTAATGTACCTTGGCTGCGCTCTGTCCCTCGCACTAAGTCTCTTAAGAGCCTGTATAGCGAGGTTACAGTGATCCGCTTCCGGCTCACTAAGTCGTATCTATTAATGTAGAAATTACCCGTTACACAATTTTACACTAAGCAGAGAGTAAATAAATAAATATTTATAAATGCGAAAGTTTGTGAGGATGTTTGGATGTTTGTTATTCAATCGCGCCGTAACGGCTCAACCGATTTCGTTGAAACTTGGAATAGATAAAGTTATTTACCTAGAATAGCTTAGGCTACTTTTTATGTAGGTACCACGCGAGCGAAGCCGCGAGTGGATAATAGCTTCCACGGGTGAACAATATTTTTGTGTGAATGTTCTACTATTCTGTTCATTCCAGTTGTACGGAAGAAGTGAGTCATACCAATATGCAGTAGCAGTTGTACACAAGGGTGGGCTGCCCTCTCTACAGCCAGGAATGGGCCTCCAAGCACTGCGCGGGGTGCGCGCCTGCTTCCCTGGAGTGGGAGCCCTGGCTGGATGGGTCATGCCGATACACGTGGTAAGTAAACATACAAGTTCATTTAAGTTTTAAGTCCAAAGTCACAAATATGAGGAATTTTTTCATCATATCTAAAAGTTTGTTTCAGTTGAGCATAACAGTGCCTATGAAAATTTGAACCATTCGGTTTTTTTTGTTATAAAGTTTTTAATCTAAATTTTATAGTATTTACTCATATTTGACCCTGGACGCCGACTCGCCACTCAACTGTACCTGTAGGTAGGTAGGCTTCACATGATAAACGACTCTGATTCTCATTATCTTCATCATCAGCCTATAGAAGTCCACTGTTGGACATAGGCCTCCTCCATAAAGTGCCGTGGCGATCGGTCCGTCGCCTCTGATTCTAGCCTATAATTTTACACTGTGGTTAATAATACCTAATTCAATTTTCATGTTACAGCTAATGCAAGAAGGCGGTCTCAAGATAAAAGACTGCAATAACCACGTAAAGTCAGCTATTGAGTTCTTCGGAGATTCCTGTGCGCCCAACTCTTTAAAAGACATGTACAATCCGATTGGGGATAATTCTGACAAGTAAGTAACCCATTGGAATTCATAGGCAAAGGGTAGCAGTGGTAGAATGTCAGTTTCCCCTGTGTGACATACCTGTCTTATGAAATGTAACGAGAGGGACATAAATTACTTTGCTTATAACATTATTTTGTGAATGATGAATATGAATTTATTTTGTATACTTTATTTCTGATAGTATGACTTACCAGTAAAATGGTCATGATCAGTTGCATGATTTAATAATAATAAATATTCCGGACATATCACACATGGTCAACTGATCCCAAACTAGGCATAGCCTGTACTATGGGTACCAGAGACTGATATACATAATAGATAAGTATTTAACACCCAGACCCAGAACAAACATCTGTTAATCACAGTGCAGGAATCGAGCCCGCGACCTCTAGCGAGGAAGGCAGAGTTACTACCAACTGAGCTATGAGGCCAGTCATTTGAACACTATTATTAAAAAGAAATTTAAAATGTACAATAAAAGTTAAAATATTTATGTTATTCCAGTCTATGCAAGCTATGTACAGGCGGTGCCGGGGTGAGGTGTACATTAGCGGACCCGTTCGCCGGATACGAGGGTGCTCTCAAGTGCCTGGTGGCCAATAACTCGGGGGATATCGCCTTTGTGAGGGATACTACGATACAGCATGCTTTGCTGTCGCATAAGATATTGGGTAAGTTAGCTACACGTTATAATTTGAACGTTAATTGCTATTCAATGCTCTGGCACCATGGTATTTACACTCACTTGTGAGCGTGGTCCACGTGTTTATGTTTGGAATCCGTGACAGTGCCTCTAGCGGACCATTACTGTCACTCATTTGGCCATACAAAAACACGTGTAACATGCTTGTTTCCACGCACGAGTGAGAGTGAAAACTATTGTGCCAACTCCCACTCACAGGGTGTATAGTCCAGTTAGACTATACGATTAGAAAAGTTAGTTAAGTTAAACCACTGATGCCGAGTTTAGTTAGTTTAATAAGAAAGTTATAAGTAGAAAGTTTACGTAATAAAAAGATAGATTGGCGTTTCCGATCCGCGTCTTAATTGTTTGGTACTTAGTTAAGCACTGTCTCATTTAATCGAGGCCGCGTAAAATGCTGACTCCGTCACCTACATACGAGTAAGACTGTACGTGACCGTACACAGGGGAGTCGCGAAAGTTTGAAAAATAGTATTTTCACAATGTCGTCGATCCATTGGAGGGCCTTCCAACACTGCGTCGCCCGGTTCGTGGTCGCCATTCGAGAACCTTCACTCCCCGACGGTTGTCAGTAAGATACATCATCTGTATTATTTTTCCTTTCGACAGGTGGCGTGAACGAAGACCAATTTGAACTGATATGTCGTGACGGATCCCGCACGGCCGTGACGCAGTGGGAGCGTTGCAACTGGGGCCGCGTGCCCGCTGACGCCGTAGTCACTAGCAGCGCTTATTCTATTGACCAACGTAAAAGGTAACACATAGAGGTGGTTTGTATACCAGGTTTTTAAACCAGGTTCTCGCGTCAAACTTTACGTAACCTTCTCAATTTACCGACTTCCCGCAATTTTCGCAATGTCGTCGGTCCATCGAGGCCCCCCGCCTTCCAACATTGCGCCGCTCGGTTCGTGGTCGCCATTCGAGAACCTTACTTACCAACGGTTGTTATATCTATATCATCATCTCCCTGCCCTTATCCCACTTCATGTGGGGTCGGCACAACATGTTTTTCTCTTCCATTCTATTAGGCGTCAAATCAGTTGTTATATCTATATAAAGGTGAAAATAAAATAGGATGGTATGAAAGTGAGATAGACACATGTGTCGCATAGATAGCTTGAATGAAGATCAGGCCACGTACCATCAACTTGCGTTTTTGTTTAGGCGGTGACGTAAGTTGTCAGTCTCTAATATTTAAGGTTTAAATCGTGTAAAATTGTACTGACACGGTCGTATTTGAATGGTAATAAGACATCATAGTCGGGCCTCAGTTTAGACTAATCTGTCGGATACTTGGCCGTGGACTAAACGAGAAAAAAACAGGATGGTATATAAGTCAGATAGAGGCTAATAAATGGTGTGTATGATCAGTTTGGACTACTGGAGCTAGCTTTCTTAAATAACAAAACCATCCACTAAAAATATTATTTTTATACTTCCCCAAAGCGGGTGAAAAGGTTTTTTTTTCTTTTTTTTTATATAAAGTAGGCTAACGTTTGACCACAATCTCACCTGATGTTAAGTAATGATGTGGTCTACGGTGTAGCACGTTTGCCTAGAAGAAACCTATTCACTCTTGAAGACACTCTCACTGTCTTGAAGACACCCAAATTATAGGTAATCGGAAACACAGACGCCGGCAACGAGTTCCACTCTTTGGCTGTCCGCATTATAAAGGTAGACGCAAAGCGCTTGGTGCGGCAAGGTGGTATATCAACCATGAACGGATGTCGCGTGTCCGTGCGTCTGGTTGTCCGATGATGGAATGGGGATGGGGGGACTAAATCAAAGAGTTCAATCGCACACTCTCCGAAATGTATCCTATAAAAAACCGATAGGCTGGCTAGATTGAAAACTTTTGTATGAAAAATGATCGTAATTCCTTGAAAGTTGAACCCATGCGGAGCAGGGGCAAGCCAGCTAGTCTATTGACAGTTCTTTTTAATTCTACTTATCTTTCCAGGTTCCAAAACTACCTGGCGAAATTGGTCCAGCTGTACGGCGAACCGAACCCTTACAATAAGCTGTCGAACCGAACCGGCGACTATCGAGATTCGTTCAGCAACAACTACTACTCTTCTACTACCGAGCAGTCGCGGTATCCATACAACAGGGGGTACTTTGGGCAGAACGCTGACAATGATAACAGGTTACTAAACATTTCAATACTTCTAGATTCACCCCCTTATTTATAATCACTCACTAACTGTATCGGCTTGATAAAAGTATGTCTAACTCTTTCTTTTATTTACTGTTTTTATTTAAATATAAGGACAGAGCCAGAGTTAGAATAGAATAGAATAGAATAGAATATAACTTTATTGTACACCAAAAGAAAATATATAAAATATTTTCATCTATTATAAATATATAAAAAATTTTATAAATCAAGGAAATAAAAAAATAAAAATAAAAATAATAGTGTGACAATGGGCGGCCTTATCGCTAAAAGCGATCTCTACCAGGCAACCTTTGGATGGACAGGATATATAAAGTAGAAGAGGACGGTGGCGCACATAATAATAATAAGTGAAATAAAACTTATAATTTAAAACTACAAACCCTACATACTAATATCATAAATGTATAGATAAGATATATAAAATATACATAATAAATATATAATATATAAATAAATACATTTAGATAGGTATATAGATAGAGACATACAAAACAAAGAATATCAAGGAATACATACAAATACATAATTTAAATTCTAAACAAGTGTTATATAGCCAATAAAGTTTTTCCAGCCAAATTTCATTACGATCAGTTCAGTTTAATCGTGAAAAGGTAACATACAAACAAACTGATTTCGAATTTATAATATTGTTATAGATAAGCAGTATTCCAGATCTGTCCAAAAAAAATCCTGCTAAAAATTTGTTTTTATTATTTCAGAGTCAGCACTTTATCACCATATCAACCTAGAGTTGACTTATCAGGGCAGCCTATAGAACTACCTTACCGACTGTTCCTGTCGAACGAAACAACCGATTTATTGGTCCAAGTATGTTAATATTTCAATGTTTTGTTACTGTACTACTGTGTGGGGCCTGAGGCCCCAAATTCTACTAATTCAATGGCTTCAAAATGAAAAAGATTCAATGGCAAAATGGCCACTTTTGACAATTTTGGTATTCTGCTAGTTGTTTATCAATGGCAGTCATTGTGATACCAATAAACCTAAGAAATTAAATGAGACATTTGACTTTCAGGACGCAACAATAAACTTCCGTATACTAAAGGAAGACCAGCAAATGGCCAAGCACATACTAAACAATGAGTTCGTCGGCGATCAGGCCGAGAAGGCGGTGTTGGGTCTCAGAGACTGTCCCGTGAAGCGAGCCGTGCTCTGCGTCACTAGCGACGCTGAGATGGACAAATGCACTAAGATGAGGGTAAGTTTAGTGTGTCACTGATTCTTTCATGGTAATCCTGTATTAGGTCAGTGACCAGGTGGAGGTATGGTGGCCCTGAAAAGGGCCTATGACCTTTTGTTGAAAGTTGAATATAATAGAACATTGATTACCCAGCTTTTGTCCTAGGAGGAGCGAATCAGGAATGGTGATGTTTTTCCTGGATCCACTAATTCAACCATACATTCTATCTATTTTAAAATAATAAATGGGTCATTCCATTTCAAACGCTTACATTAGGTACCATTTTTTAAAGTAATCAATAATTATCTTATTTATTATTTAAACTCATCTAAACACATGAAAGTATTCGAATTCAACAAAAAAAAATAAAAATCTAATGTAATTTTTCATATTGTCCATTGTCAAGACAGAAATGCACATAGAAACATTAACAGGATAACTGTCCACAGACCACATATGGTCTGTAGAGCCACTTCCATACCAGTCCACAGACCGTATGTGGTCTTTTCGCCCATACAATTTCTAAACCATCTGACACTGTGGACGTAAGGAGAAAGTCTCCTTATTAATGCGGACTTGGCAGGACACATCATAGGGATTATAAAAAGTGATGGGACATACGCAAATAATCGATATATTTTTTTTGAGAGTAAAAAATAAAAAAGTGCCAAAAATTTAATATTTTCTTTGGTCTTTTTATAATTATTTTGAGTTTTTATTGTTTCAATACTTAGAACTAGCTAAACGATGGGTAAGTAAGTAACAAAAATACGGGAAGTGAAAAAAAATGTATTATATAGAACAAAACTTATACATGAACTTTTTGAAAACATTGCAAACAATAAGGTTTCGTGCAAATATTGCATATTTGCGAAACTCTTTTCGCCTTATTTGTAGCCGCCTGTGCTGTATCGCCTGTCAATCTATGTCGCTCGTAACAACCTGTACACCTTCGCCTTTGTAATTTACCATCTTTCTTATCCAGCATTTGAAGAAAATGTTGTGCTGGCGATGGCGGGACATATTGACGTTGTTGTGATGAACCTGCAGGTGAATTTTGCTGTGGAGGCGCTACAGCCGGAGCCGGTATCTGTGCTATGTTCACACCCACAAGTTTTCTGACGATATCGGATTGTGCTTGTAGAAGCGAACGTTTATTTTGGGGGTTCAGTTTTTTGTAGAGATACAGCGCATTTATGACGGCTACCCCAAAAATTACATCCACAGCAATCTTCTTGTACCACGTAAGGCTTTTACGAATTGGAGAATAATAACTCGCTAGCTCATCAGATAGATCAATGCCTTTTTTGCGGTTATTGTATTCTAAAATCATATTAGGCTTCAGGCGTTCATTTCTCCCAGTTACCATAGTTTGTTCATCAGCGTGGCAAGTTGAGATCATAAGGACATCCCTTTTATCCTTCCATTTTAGAACTGTTACATTATTCCGTTGAGCGGCGATATGCTCTCCACTTTTGAGTTTCTTGTTTTTTACTAATAACGGCAGCTGTTTGCGGTTTTTTCGCAAAGTGCCACAAAGATTAGTATTGCGACTAAGCAAGTATTCTGCTAATGGTACACTTGTATACCAATTATCTGCAACAATAATTCTTCCTTCATCCAAAAGCTCATCACACAGCTGAACGACAACGCTTCCAGGTTTATCCAGATAGGAAATTTGGGGATCCTGGCCAGTATACACTTGATACTGCCAAACATATCCGTCATCAGTTGTGGCCTTGTAAATCTTTAGGCCGTACTTGTGGGTTTTGTTTGGGTTATACTGGCGAAACAGTAGTCGTCCTTGAAAAGGGACCATCGACTCATCCACGACAACGCAGTCTTTTGGCGTAAGTAGTTTTCTGCAGTTTCTCATTACAATATCTACAATTGGTTTGACCTTATACAAACGATCATTAGCATCTCTTTCCGCCGTATTGTCTACAAAATGCCAGCAACGCAATATTGAAACAAAACGATTGTACGACATTTTTATCATGTGCATCAGTGGATGGTAATAAATAGGGTCTCGTTTCCAGTAACATTCTAATGATGGAAATCGAATTATGCCAGTCACCAAGTAAATACCCATAAATTTCTCTACATCTTCCTTGGTAACTGGTTTCCAGCGAGTCAAACGACCGCCAGGATTAGCAGCAATAGATTGTTCAGCGTATAAGTTTGTCTGTTGTACCATCAAATCTAAGACTTCGTCATCAACCAATAAGCGAAATATCGTAAAGACATCGGCATTTTCAGGAATGTGATCAATATGTAAAAAGCTTTCACTAGTAAAATCTTCACGATGCAATGGCTGGATGTCATAGTTGCAACCTTGATTCTCGTCATGTCGTTTCATCTGGTAATCTGTAGTTGGCCTTGGAACAGAAGTTCTTCGAGCAGAATTTCTTGAAGATTGACCAGGGGGCCGATCGCGCTAAATTTTTTGCGCAAGAACGCAATTGTACCTCGCACGTTTCACGACTTTTTGACAGTTTCGTATCGCGCTAACGATTTGACAGCAAAATGGGTCGCAGCACGGTCGCAGCTGATATGTACCGCAGGCAGAATGAACGGTTTTGCAACAATTGCACCGATGCTACTTTTGTACGATTGCAGATGCTACGTTTCATGTGTTTATATTATTTTTGTGAGTGAAAAGTGTAAAACTTTCAATAAAATGTGCGCGTACATGGATTTTTTGAAGTGGGCCCATATTTTGGACGTAGCGATGGCTCGGTCCCAAGCCAAGAGGAGCAACATGTTGAGTGTGAGACTATTACGTGAAAGCGTTTATAAAATCATAATGATCAGCAGTTTGTAGAAGAAACAGACTGATTAAGAAGATATCTCGTCAACTAATTATAAAGCTGACTCCCTCACAAAGGAAACCAAGGTAATTACGAATGTTGTGAATTTTTATGTGAAGCCATCGACAGTCAACATTGTCGCTGTGATATATGTACCTAATACCTACTAATAATACTGTGGTAATAACTACTAGTAATCAAATGCATTGGGAATATTACTTAGCCTTAGGTTCCCTTTACCATACATTCACAAATTTCACTACTCATAGCTACTTATAGCAAAGTTTACGGAGTAAGGTTATCAATTGTTTTTTACTGCTGGCTTGTTTAGGGCCATTGTAACTTAGTGAATGGACTTTGAAACACTGGCCTTAGAAACACAGTGTTTCTGACTTTCTCTGACAATGGTCTGATATGATCCTGTGGCATAGAAGGCCAATGCAATCAAAAAACAATCATTAGATTTACCTAGTACCTTCCTAATTAAACAAACAAAAAAGTTAGGATTCAAAGGGGGTTTTTTTACATGCATGGGTCCGGCTCTTCCTACAAAAACTATTTGTTTATAAAAACAAGGATAAAAGAATAGGTAAATAGTGATTAGTTTTAATCTTGTCCATCGGTGATAGTTCAATTAACATTAAAATTGTTTCTCTATTTTTTCAGATGTATGATACTAATTAAAATGTTCTTTGTGGATGCAAGTAACCCTGGGTTCACACATGATAGTGTTGTATGTGTCAACCATCCATTAAAAGCTATCTTGTGAAGCTGCACATTATCTCTGCAGCCAATTTATTATTTTGGGTAGGAACCCAAAGTTTCATTATAAAAATGTTCTCACCACAAACATTCTGTAAGTATTTTCAAAGAGGTTCCTTTAAGCTTTATATATTACTAGCTTCCGCCAGTGGCATCGCTCGCGTGTTATCTACATAAAAAGTTGCCAATATGCTATTCTAGGTAAAGAACTTTATATATTCCAAGTTTCAATGAAATCAGTTGAGCCGTTACGTTGTGATTGAACAACAAACATCCAAACACCTTCGCAAACTTTTGCATTTACAATATAAGTAGGATAATAGGATTTCAGGAGACTCAGGGTATCCTTTGAGACCCACATTAATGACACCAACCACCCATCACAAACCCTGCACTAGACACTTGTGAAGAGTACTACTACTCATTTGTCTTTGCAGGTTAATCTCCTGTAGCTGCTGCTGGAATAGAAAATGCATGCTGTGTGCTGCACAACATAGCACACAGAGCTCACATCCCCTACACTATGCTGCTGAGAGCGGAGGAGGTGGCTTGCAAGCTTAGCCTGATGGAGCGCCAGGGGCTGCACTCACTGCCACAGTGCATGCGCTCATTCAACATTTACATGGGCCGATAGGGTGGTCAATCAATGAATAATTGTTTATATTAGATGAAATAAAAATATAATTTAACATAACATGATTGTTTTACTTTATGTACTATATAGTCATAACAACATAACACTTTACTAAAAACTATGGCAATGCCTGGGTTGGGCACATGGCTCCAAGCACTAACGGTCGTTGGCGCTGAATGGTTCTTGAGTCAACGCACTGGGTAAGTACAGCGTAGGATGGCCCGCATTCACACCTTAATCGTGCCGCAAATGCACAAGCCTTCTTAGATCTTCCTTTCCAGAGCCAGGTCATAGCAGCTCCCATTCTATGGTCACTGTGCTCTTCAAGACACTGCACCATGAGCTCCAGCTAGCGTACCTTACTGTCGTGAACAGGCGGTGGTGCTGTTAAATTTTTCCTAAAAATATCACGATAATATATATTCTTGCGTACCCTATGGTACTTAGAGGAAACATAGTTAGTCACTTTAATATACCGAAAAGGCAAGTATTTCATTTACAAAACAATAATTGATTAACATTTTAGATAGAAAAACACTTCAAAAGTTTGAAGACTTTGTTGTTTACCAGTGTTGCCAGATGTTGTCAAATATAACATGAGACAGCTCAAAAAGTAACATTTTCCCGAGAAAAGTTACATTACCTTATATTATGTGGAAATACTTATAAGGGCACTTTATTACAGAAAAACTAAAATAAGTTGTCTGTCCTGTCCCATTTGTACAACTTAGAAAAAATCGTAATAATGAGGGGTTTTTGATTTACATTTAAAAACAAAATTAGTTTCATATTCCTCGATAGATGGCAGTGTCCCAATTGGTAATTAGAGTATATCAATGTCAAATGAAAGGAAAACAAACTTTTTTCAAAAAAGAAAGAAGAAGAAGTTCTTAGTTGTTTCGTTCGTTTGTGCCTGAGTTGAGTTTTGTTATTTCTATTGTTTTTCGTTATCCATGGATATTTGCTTGCCTACGAAAATAAAATTACCGACACCATAAAATCAGCGAACGAAGTAACGAAAGAATTTTCCAAATCGGTCCATTTTGACGTATACGGTTGTTTTACTATTATTTGACATTGACATACCCTAACTGCCATTTGACGCCCTGCCATCTATCGTTTCTTCATAAAAATGCAAATCGAAAACCCCTCATTGTTTTAGTTGAACTAAAAATAGATTAGCTATTTAGAAAACTCGAGGTCAAGGGTCTCAATGCAAAAAAATATTTGGAACAAACATTAATAATAGTCAACCGAAATTAACCTCTAAACCCACAACATTATGATCTAAAGTATATTTATTGTGCATTACCTATTGGTATACTGCTCTAACCGTCGCATCAGTCAGTCAGTCCACAAAATCAAGCACGCCAACATGACGAACAAAAACATTGTTGGATGCGTTCCGTTTCACGATATTGTTTTGTGCCAACATGACGAAGTTTATTTATATAGACCTAAAAGTAACACAAAGTAACATATTGAGTCGTGTAACATGGAGGTAACATGAGAGGGTCAAAAGTAACGTAAAATGTTACAAAAGTAACATTCTGGCAACGCTGTTGTTTACATACATAGCTAGCGATGTTCCGATTCCGATTCAAAGTAAAAATACGAGTATGTACTCGATACTTTTGTTTCGATACCAACTACTGTCTTTTAGAATCGAATCAATCTAGCGAGTAGGATTTACTAGGATTTACAAAATTGACGAAAAATCATGGTCACAGCGTAAGTATAAAAAATAAAATGAAGATTTCTCGAGTGTGAGAATCTTTTTATAGTTGTGTAGTACCTACTTGGTATCGAAACTAATGTACTTGAATCGAATCGAATCATGTACGAACGAACGGAGCTATTGTTTTGAACGCATATTATTATTACGACCTATGAAAGCGCCGCAATCCCTGTCAACCGCCTTCTTTCTCGATAGATAGATAGATATATTAACACTTTATTGTACACAATGGATTACATATTAAATCTATTACAAACCGAATGTAGTACAATGAGCGGCCTTATCGCTGAAAACGATTTCTTCTTACCTATAGGTTACCTATATGAGTAGTATCGTAAAACGTTATGAGTACTACTTTATATGAGTAGGTATCGATACCTTAAAAGTATTGGACATCCCTACTAAACACAGCACCACAGAGTAAATTCTATAAAACACACGTAAAAAAGCTAAGTCGACGCTCGATTATACATAATCTGTAGTAACATCTCTAGCTGCTGTTTATTCAGCAGTTCATCTACGTTCCAATTGCAAGTGCAATTTTTTAGCGTTTGAACTTTAGCGCAATACCGAATTTTGCTTGTTTTGCATTGTAGCCACAATTGCATCTGAGACGAAACGCCGACGCAAGCCATGCGTTTGAAATTAGCGCGATCGGGGCCCAGGTGTGTTTATTTGATCGCTACTAGTACTATCGACTGAATCTGAATTCGATAGTGCGGGTACATCACTAGCAAGTGTGCTAGAAGTTTGTAAGGGTACTTCAGTAGCAAGTGTACTAGAAATTGGTTGTAGTGGAGCTTCATCATTTATATTATCGTCATCATCCGTATTTACCTGGTTATCCAGCGGTTCGGTGACTTGTAAAGATGAAATCTCATAGTCAGATGGCAAAAAATCTGGATCTGCCACACTATCGTCATCATACAAATTTTCCTCACTATCCGATGAATTTGACTGAGTTTCTTCTTCATAATCACTTTCTTCCAATATTCTCCTCAGCTGCTCGTCGGTATACGCATGTTTACGGCTCATTTTACACAAAAAGAAGACAAATTCATAGCATAACTTACAGAACTCAACGACTAAATGATTCAAACTGTACCATCTGAAATGTCAAATTCATTTCAAATGTTTCAATCTGTCAATGTCTGTGTATATTTTTTCAACGTCACTTGGTAAAAAACAAAATAAAAAGAAAAGTATGCGCATACCACATATGGTCTGTGGACTCACGAGGACTGATTTTTACCGTACTGAAATTGCTACGAGTCCACAGACCATATGTGGTCTGTGTTAAAAAAAATAGTTTCGGTAGATTATAAATATTATATATAAACATATATATACATTTTAACCACAAATATACCGACTTTTAATAAAAACATTACTGGACTTATATACCATTCCTACTCTGGAGCCCGGACAGTTAACCTGTTAAGTTTGAATAAAAGGCACTTTTTTAGGGTTCCGTACCTCATTCGGAAAAACGGAACCCTTATATGATCACTTTGTTGTCCGTTCGTTTGTCTGTCTGTCAGAAATGGCTAAAGGTATTTTCTGACTGGTAAATCTATTGGTGCACGACCGGCATTCGAACCCACGACCAATGGTACGGAAGCCACTGGGTGCGAGTTAGAGAGACCGTCTTTATATTTAGCGCTAGAGGTCGCGGGTTCGATTCCCGCACTGGACAAACATTTGTGACTAACACAGATGTTTGTTCTGTGTCTGGGTGTTAAAATAGTTATCTATTATGTATATCAGTCTCTGGTACCCATAGTACAGGCTATGCCTAGTTTGGGATCAGTTGACCGTTTGTGATATATGTCCGGAATATTTATTTATGTAATTGTTGCAGATAGCGCTGAAGGCGGCGTTCCTGCAGCCGCAGCTGGTGTGCTGGCGCGCGCACAGCACGGGTCAGTGCGCGCGCGCGGTGGCGGCGGGCTCGTGCGACTTCGTGCTGCACGACGCCGCCGACATGCTGCGCGCGGCGCAGCGCCACCGCCTCGTGCCCTTCATGCAGGAGGTGACGCATCTCACTATTATTATTGTCCACTACTGGGGGCCTGTGTTGGAAGGCCCCCCACCCGATGGACCGACGACATTGTGAAGGTTGCGGGAAGTCGGTGGATGGAGAAGGCTCAAGACCGTTCGTCGTGGAACTCAGCGGAGGCCTATGTCCAGCAGTGGACTTCTACAGGCTGATGATGATGATGTAGGGGGCCTATTTCTCATGGAAAAAAAAAATTATATCTCGTACAGTTTTCTCGCTCTAAATTGGAGTAGCCCACTTGGTGCGGTACCTCCGCCTTACAAAAGATCGCAGCCAAATAATATTATTTGTTTCAAATAGTGTTACGTGTTAAAATTTTACGTGTAAATGGGAGCCATGTTCAATTTAATAATATGCATGGTTTTCGACTTCGCCAACAAATGAATTGAGATCTCAATGGGTGTTAAGTTCTGCCAAGCTCTAGGTTTGGCTTGGCTAGTTTTCACATACAAGCTATCTTTTATTTGGCTAATCAACTTATAATCTTTATGTTATCTGCAACTTACTGTTTTTATATTGTAAGGTATAAGGTATATCTTACTCTTCAAAAAATTTGGTATGCTGGTAAAAACTAGCCAAGTAAACCACTTACATAAACGAACGAATTCCAGGTGTACTCCAGCGGTAACAACTGGTACTACGCAGTAGCAGTGGCTAAGGAACAGGATCCAGACACAGATCTAACATATCTACGTGGCAAGAACACATGCCACACTGGCATCGGCATGGCGGCGGGATGGGTGTACCCTCTCGCCTACCTCATCTCTAACGGGTGGATCAGGTAAAGCGAGAAATCTTTTAAAAGACATTTATTTCTCAAAAATACAGTCAAATACAGGAGAAAATGGCGTAGATGGTGGTGGTGTAGTTAATTGTCTTTCTCGTTATACATTACACTGACGTACATGTCTTAGATTTTTTACATGGATAAGTTGCCACACACTAGTGTAGCAATCCCAGAGAGAGAGAGAGTCTCCTCATCTATTTTTTTAAATATTACTATTCACTGAAGAATTTCAGAAAAAAATAGTTTGATGGGTACTATGTAATTCAACAATTCTCCTCCCATTCTTGGTGCTTCTTGATCCATCCAGTTCCATGATATGCTGTCTGCAAAGCCTTTTAATCAGATGAACGTTTCTATTTTGTAGAGTAAGGCTCGTATTCAGAGACACGACTCAAGCATAGATTTAATCACAGATCAGCTAAACTCTACTTAAGTATTGAATCTCTGCTCAAACATAGGTTTTATTCAAGAACGGTACTTAAACTACTCTCAGCTGAATCGAGTCTCAAATCTGTACTCAAATGTTCTCGTTTACATTTTGATTTATTTATAATTTTCGCAGAAATAACCATCCGTTTTACGCAGAAATAACCAGCCAGGGTGGAAATAGAATAGAACAATAAAGTGAAGTATAAATATGCATCAAAGTTCGTGTAACGGAACGTAAATGTCATTTGATTAATGTCAAATCAAATCTAAACTCAAGCACCGATTTCGTCTGATTGACGTTTCAGAATAAGCATTTACTCAGGTGAACTGTGATCATTGAATCTATACATAAGTACTGTTCAAGAATTAGAATCTGGACTCAAATCGAGATTTAAATACAGATCAATGCTAGAGTCTTGTCTCTGAATACGAGCCTAAATCTCTTCATTGACAGTAGTGACATCTAGTTCGCCATGCAACTCCGAGTTCATTAGGAGTCCATATGGCATTAGAGAGGTTTTTATAAATGGTGTAACTAACCAGGTAGTGTTTTATAGATCGTACGGGTGCGACGGCGCGCACGCGGCGGCGGAATACTTCACGAAGTCGTGCGCGCCCGGCGCCCTCAGCGCCGAGTACGTGGACTCGGGCACCGTGCCGCACGACAACCTCTGCCACCTCTGCCACGGCGCTTCTTTCAGGTAACACCGCACTAAATAACTAGCGACTTTAATTCTTTCACCACACTGATTCTATCTATATTATATTGGCCGTGGTGGCCCCGGCTGAAGAATAGGCCCCTCCATATCTACCTATCCGCGGATGTCGTAAGAGGCGACTAAGGGAAAAAAGCTAGGGGATGGGCAGCAGCGCCCTCATTTTAACAACGATAGCTCTAACTGCGCTCGCCAACCCGCATGCCCATCGTGGTGAGTATGGGCAAATCCCCCCACATGATAAGGAATTTGCTCTGTCTGCGGGCCATGTTCAGCAGTGGACGTCATACGGCTGAAATGATGATGATGATGATGACCGATTCTATAACCGAAGTTCATAAGCCAGACGATGCTTTTGGAGGAGGTAGGGCGCAGCGAGATATTCTCGCTCTAAATTGGAGCAGCCTGTTAGGTTAGGTACACCCCACCCTCCCCCCGCCTTACAGAAGATCGCAGCCAAATAATATTTATTTGGTTTTTTTTTTATATAACTGAGGTGGAAAACAAGCATACGGCCCACCTGTTGGTAAGCGGTTACCGTAGCCTATGAGCTCTTGCAATACCAGAGGCATAACGCACGCGTTGCCAACCCCGAACCCCTCTTCCCCCTAAAGAGCTCTGGCAACCTTAACCTGTTTCAAATAATGTTGCGAAAAAAAATCGATGCTTGCGATATCGGAACGTTAATAAGGTAGTCAAACGCACGTTTGATTTCATTAGGTCTCGCAGGCCGTATGAACACGGCGTAAAAGCGAGATAATCTAGCTGAAACTTAGGACAGTTTTTGGAGGAGATGGGGCTTGTTTGAACCAGCTCAGCGAACGCTCGTCTGTTCCGTAGACGGTGTCGGCGCGACGCGAGCGAGCCTTACTACGGGCACGTGGGCGCCGTGCGCTGCATGGTGGAGGGCGGCGGCGAGGCGGCCTTCGTGCGGCACACCGCGCCCGCCGAGGTGTCGTCCGGCCGCCGCCGCGAGTGGTGGGCCAGGGACTTGCTCACTATAGACCTGCAGCTGTTGTGTCCCGATGGTAAGCACGCTGCTTAAGTTTCTTTAGCTTGGGGCGCGGTGCACTGCATGGTGGAGATAGACGGCCTTCGTGCGGCACACCGCGCCCGCAGAGGTGTCGTCCGGCCGCCGGCGCGAGTGGTGGGCCAGGGACTTGCTCACTATAGACCTGCAGCTGTTGTGTCCCGATGGTAAGCACGCTGCTTTAGTTTCTGTAGCTGTGGGCGAGTGCGCTACATGGTGGAGATAGACGGCCTTCGTGCGGCACACCGCGCCCGCGGAGGTGTCGTCCTGCAGCTCCTGTGTCCGGATGGTAAACACAATGCTTTTTTTTGGCTTGGCTATTTTTTAATATCCTACTAATATTATAAATGCGAAATAATATCCTACTAATATTATAGATGCGAAAGTTGTGAGGATGTTTGCATGTTTAGATGTTTGGATGTTTATGGATCAATCACGCCCAAATGGCCGAACGGATTTGGATGAAATTTGGTACAGAGATAAATTATAGTCTGGAATAGCTTATAGGCTACTTTTTATGTAGGTACCACGCGGGTGAAACCGCGGGCGGAAGCTAGTAAATAATATAACTAGCTTCCGCCCGCGGCTTTGCTTGCGTGGTACCTTCGTAAAAAGTAGCCTATATGATATTCTAGGCAAAGAACTTTATCTATTCTGTACCCAGCCAAATATAGAGCTTGGTAGAATTTGGCACCCATTTAGATCTCAATTCTTTTGTCGGCGAAGTCAATAACCACGCATTTTCTCAATATTGAACTTGGCTTCCATTTTCAGATTTATGTTTTTGATGGGATCCATGATTAAAATAACGACGAGTTAATTGACGCCCTTATACTGAAACGTCACTTGTGGTGATGTAATTGATGTTTGCGTTTAAGATTCTGAACGATAACAGCGTCTCAAATAATTGAGACCATCTCAAATAAATAGTTAAGTGACGTTTCAGTATTCGGGCGCAAAAGACGACAAGCTTACGCACTTTAGTATTTTTGATATTAGTAAAAATGAAATGAGCCTGACATTTGCCTTCAATTCATAATCTTTACTTCCAGGTACCAGAGCCAAGACTCACGAGTATGAACACTGCAATCTTGGCAAAGTACCCGGCTCGGTGCTGATGGGCCGCGCTAATCACACCGAATTGGATACCTACGCTAATCTATTACTGTATGCGCAGCAATTTTACGGGGCAGTAACTACGGATGATTTCAGGTACGTTCAGTTTATTTTTATTATTTGCCAAAATTTATTTTGGAATTCATTCTTTTACTGGATGGGTGAGGTAGGCGCCTGCTTTTCTTTCTTGTAAATGTGTCTACTGTTAGTGATCTGGACCAGTTGAGTTATCTATAGATCGCTTGTAACGGTATTTAGATGGCTCAGCTGTCTCTCTTGTGTATGTTGTATTGCTACTTGTATTAGTCTTTTTTTTTTTACTGTTCACCTACCTACCTACTAAGTACCTACGCTTTATTTTATTTTGTGTGATTGTTACCTGCTGTTGTTTCTTCTGTTTGCTTTTATCTCAGTCTGTGCTGTATTTGTGTGTGTGTCAAATAAACAATTTATCTATCTATCTATCTACCCTTTGGGATCCTGATATCTTAGCAACCCCTTGACTGATTTAACTCATACTCAGACCAGTAAATACTGATAATACAACCTGTTGACAAACTATATTCCACGCAAATGGGATTGACGGTTGGAAAGTTATGCTCTTACAAATAAACGTACAACGCCGATTCGCCCAAGTTGATTAAGGGATTGTCGCTCGTCTGATCAATAATTTTAAGCAAGCTTCCACCCGCGGCTTCGCTCGCTCGATAAATTATTTTAAACTAGCTTCCGCCCTTGGCTGCGCTCGCGTGGTACCTACTTGAATGCATGATTGTAAAAACCCCCCTCAGACCACTTTTTTCGAATTCCTTTTTATGATGGAAAAATGATCCTTATATCAAAACTAATAGAAATTTATGTTTAAAAAAATGAACATGTGGCCTCTTTTGTTTTACTTCATTTAAATACATACAAAAAAATGTATTTAGAACAGTTTTTTTTACACCAGATAGTTTATATTGATTTTCCGAAACTTTTGCATTTGGTCGGAGGGGGGTTTTTACAATCATGCATTCACTTATAAAGTAGCCTTTATGCTATTCTAGGTAAAGAACACTTTATATTCCAAGTTTCATAGAAATCGGTTGAGCCGTTACGACGTGATTGAATAACAAACATCTAAACATCCTTACAAACTTTCACATTTATAATATTAGTAGGATTGACCTATCGTTCTCTTGTTTCAGCTTCAGCATGTTCTACTCTCCTCCCCCGTACTCTGATCTGATCTTCAGCGACGTTGCGGTGCGCTTGCAAACGATACCGCACAGCCAACGCTCCGCGGAAATCATCGCCGGGCCGGCGCTCATCCGAGCCGCACGTATTGTGTCGTGCGACGCGCCGCAATCCGCGAGCTATGTCGCTTCGGATCCTAACTTCTTGTCGCACGGCTGTAAGAATGCAGCCGGCTATCTGATGGTTTTGGCTGTGTTTTTGGCAGCTGTTTTGTGGTAATTTTAATGAATTAAGGCAGCTACAGTTTACTAGAATCTTCACACATGGCAGTATTTTTGGCAGCTGTTTTGTGGTAATTTTTATTAAATAAGGCAGCAAAACTTACAATCTTCACACATGCCAGTGTTTTTGGCACCTGTTTTGTGGTAAATTTAATAAATTCATTTAGAATCATTATCAGGTACACAAGTATGTAGCCCCTTCATCACCCAGACTCTTTAAGAGACGGGTCTTTTGAAGGGAACCCCCTGTAATACACTATCACACACACACACACAGTTTGCTCATTATATTTTTCTTATTAGAAAAGTGCTGTAGAAGAGCAGAATTTCCTAACACAAGTAAATAATTGCTTAGAAGGAGAATCCAAAACCTTTGTGCTATTTATAAATCACAGAAATATTTTTTTATATTATGAGGTTAGATGACTGACAAAATATAGCAGCTAAAATCTATTCTGTCATAAGATAGTAGTTGTAAGGTGCCTTGGCTCAACTCAATTGGCTTGGATCAAAGTTGAGCCGTCGCATCTGGGGGGTTATTGTCTAACTGAACTGATCAGTCTGACTAACAGTTCAGTTACACAATAAGGCAGCTGCACACGATGCATCGCATTTATGAGCTATAGTTAAGCTAAGCATTAGCAATAATTTTACAAATTATTGTAAAATTTCTCTTATTTTATTGAATCTCAAACAATCTCATTGAATATGTTTTATAGTTTTATGCTTTTAAATATTTTACAAATATTTCTGAATCTGTAATTACCTATTGTATTTCAATATTAAGTTAAGCTTATTGACATGCAAATGTTAAAAAGGATAATTCCAGATATTTTCCGTCCAATGTGCCTTAAGTATAAGTATATCTTGATTTTATTTCCGTCCAAATAAGTGCTAAGCTTTAATTTTGTAAAAATAAATCAATTTAATAATTCACTTGGTTTCATTCAATATCTTCCTATGGTTGTAGCATTCGAATCCTGCAGGCAACTTATCAAAGTTCTTAACTATCATTCGTAAGTCTAATCTTCGGCACACTTGTTTATTTGCTGCTTGTAACATTTCCCCACTAGTGTTGATGCAACTCGCATGTTCTCGCCATTTGCCGAATAAGCAGTTAGTTTTGGCTAATTCATCATTTATTGTAGGTATCAGATCAGTACATTTAGGTGTTCCTTTCGCACACAAGTACAAAGCTTTCCACGCTAGATGGCGGAAGTGATTAACACAGAACACAAACTGGAAATCTGCTGGCCTGTTCTTCATCAAAATCTCTACTATGGAATTACCCAATTTGACAACTACCTTCTTTTTATACAAAACCAAATAGTTCGTCATTTCTTTCTCTTTACATAAAATAGCGAGTGTGGTGCAGAATTTGTTGGCTGAGAGGCAAAATGTAGAAAATACATGTCTCCATATCAGTTCTTCGGGATTGTGCCAGAAATTGAATATGATACTATTGATAGGAATCCCTGATTGACCGATTCTATTCTCAATGAATTTATTCACATCAGATATCGCTCCAGTAAATGCTATTTTATAACACATTTGACCAGAAAACACGCTATTTGCTCTGCTGACTTGCATAGTTTCTGTATCGTAGCTGTAACCTAAGAAGGTAATCTCTTTGCTGAACTTAATATCAGGAACCTCGAAGTTCACTTCTGTTTTACCATAGTTTACATTTCTATAGTTTGTGAGTGTTTTTAGAAATGACTGAGCGTCTTCTAAAGAATCAGTTATGTACAAGTAATCATCCACAAACCTATGAAATAGCTTTATTTTAGTTTCAGAGCTTCTGAAGTGCTCTGAAAAGTACATTTCATCCATGTACTTGTAATATAGTTCTGACAGTGCAGGAGAGTACTTATAGCCTTGTACTAATCCTTCTTTCCATTCAAAGACGGTTGATCCAGCCCGAACTAAGAGGGGCCTACGAAGCTCTGTAATCATATCTTTATACTGCTGGGCATATTTTTTCTTCAGATTAATATTTTTCTCTTCCTTTTGAACAGTAGCATGCTTTTCCATAAGTATTTTCATTAAAATTTCTTTATTAACTGCTCCAAAAGCATTGCTCAGGTCAGTTTTTATAAAATAAAGTTTGGGTTTATTCAACTTCACCCAATCCTGTATTAATTCAGCATACAGCGTTTCAATTTTCTTTGGAGGTTTCCCAGTTAATACCTTTAAAAAGTTCAATCTTTCTTTGATTTTATATTTCTCAGTGGCATTATGAGAATTGGTCTTGTATTGAACAATAGGTCTATAATTATTATTACTTTTTAGAATGAGATGCAGTTTGGGGATATCTTTCTTTTGAGATTTTAGTTTGAGCCTTTCACTTAAACTGTGATTTCTTTTGATCTTTTTCCCCAAACAATAAGATTCACACTTTTTTAATACTTTTGTGAAAATCATCTCTGAAATCTTTTTATCATAAAAGCTTTGCCATTGATGTTTCCAAAAAAAGTGAAGCTTATTCTCATCAGCATCCATCTTGCAAGTTGTGACATAGAAATTCAAGGAAATAATAGGTGATATAACATATTTTAGAACCCATCTCAGGATGTCACACAGTATCTTCTTTGCTATTATAACTTGTGTATTCCACAATGGCGGAGAAAAGACCCATTTATCAATGAATTTTCCAATCATAAAATGTTGATGTCTCATGCTGTAGATAGCAGATTCAACAAGTCCTCTCAATACTTTAACATTCTGATTATCATCAAATAATTTTCTTGGGACAATTTCACACAGTGCTTTCCAAGAGTTTTTTACTAACATTTGTTTATTCACTGGATGCAAATGGAGAGCAATTTTATCAACTTCAAAATATTCTTTGAAATCCCTTTTCGACATTATTCTGAGATTGATTTGCATTTCAATTAATAAAGACAGTAAATCAGGACTTACTTCTTTTACCAAGGTTTCTTCAGCTCCAAGCAATTGGAAATCTTCATATTTTATTACGCCATGTTTGAAGATATTCCCTAGTGATCTTACATTTTGCTTATTTACAAAATTTTGGGACAGACAGATGGTTGTATCCATTTTATTTACCTACCATCTAACACTTTAGCAGAAACGAAAGCGAAGTGCTTTTTATTTAAAAAAGGAAGGAACTGAGTGAACTAAACAAACAACTGTTTTGTAAATTCAAATTTAAGCGGCCAATGTTTTTTTTACTTGTCTGTTGTCATTCATACAGACGTCACGTCAGCCGTCCGTCAGGCAGGTCAACTATTTTTTTTAACGTTTCTTTTCACAATATGTAGGTACCACTGTACGTACTGAAGAATGCAGGATTCTACATAATCACATTAAATATTTGCGTGTAACGGTGTAACCAAACGTCTAACACCAAGGTCATGCGATCCGATTGGCGAAATCAAAATTTTCCCCTCCTCTATCCGCCTCGCCGAACGCGCGCGCATCATAATGTATCAGAAAATTACGATTGCGTAATTTATAGAGCAGTGTCTTGTTGCCATTACCTTAGATTAGATTCTTATCTCTATTCAAGTCGGCTACTCGGCTTTGTGTAAGCGTATCGTGTTGGGGCAGCTTAGTTTTTGTTATTGCGAATCTTTAAAAATATTCCGTGTTCTATTTCGTTTATGCAGTGATAAAATGTGAAAACTTCTGAAACGCTTTTTATATTTTTATCATGTAGGAAGCAATTTATCGAATATAGAAATGCATACTTACTTACGTACCTACCTACCTAAGTACCTACCGATTTCAGTTCGCTAAAACAAGAGCACAAACCTACAAAATAAGCCAAGATGACCCTCATACGAAATATTCCGGCGGATTTGCTCAAAGTCTTCAAAGCAAGTTATACAGCGGTGCTGCCTCAACACATTGTAAGAAAACGTGTTCTTTATAACAAATATACTGATACCCTGCAGGTGATAGGGAAACAAATACCCCTCGCTGACAAGAAATTGTACATCGTTGGAGCAGGCAAAGGAGTGCAATTTTTGGCTAGAGAAATAGAAACATTGCTGGGAACAAGAATTTCAAGAGGCATTGTCAGTATCCCAGAAGGTAGTTTGGATCCTGACACAAAAAGCTATAGGATAAACTATTCTGAGGGAGCAAAGGACAATTTGCCTGACAAAAACGCAGAAATAACAGCTAAACTTATAAAAGAATTGGTTAAAAGCCTTACCAGTGAGGATATTCTCTTGGTCTTGATTACTGGAGGGGGCTCAGCTTTGCTGCCTTTACCGATTGCACCCATTACATTGGACGAGAAAATAAAATTGATAAAGAAGCTGGCTAATGCTGGTGCTGATATTACAGAGCTGAATATCGTCAGGAAAAGGATATCAGATATAAAAGGCGGAAAATTGGCAAATTGTTCTGCTTCTAAGATTGTGACTTTGATCATTTCTGATATTGTAAATGATCCATTTGATTTGATAGCAAGTGGACCAACAGTTAAAAATAATGATGATCCACAAATGGCTATTGATATTCTTCAAAAGTATTCTGTATACAATGAACTGCCAGAGTCTATAAAAGGAGTCTTAAAAAAGAAAAGCGAAGGGGAAGATAAGTTGCCGTCGGAAATGTTCCAGAATTTTACTGAAGGCTTAAAAGTAAATAGCAAGAAAGAATACGAAAAGGATCGCTATGATGAATTCCCGACCTCAAAAATTCTGAACTTTTTACTTGCTTCGAACCGTATGAGCGTCGAGGACGCAGAGGGGCAATGCTATCGGCTGAATTTAGAGTACACACAATCAAATCAAATAAAGGGATGTTTTTTCCCGATTGTTATTTCTCGCAGTGTGACGGGAAATGTTAAAGAAGTAGCTGAAAATTACTACCAACTCGCCTTGCTTTTCGGAGAATTTCTCAGAGGAAATATAGATTTCGAAACTTTGCTAGATTTAGCCAATAAAATTAACATACAAGGTATTCAAATTCAATGTGACTCCACAGCACTATGTGAACCGAGGATAAAGGAAAAAATAATTTGCTTGATTCTGGCAGGTGAAACCACTGTGGAAGTTAAAGGCACCGGTAAAGGTGGAAGGAATCAACAGCTTGCTCTGGAATTTTCAAAACTATTGCACGTTTTCAAAAACCAATTAAAGGATTTAGACATTTATATGTTAAGTGCAGGCACCGACGGTATTGACGGACCAACTGATGCGGCTGGTGCAATAGGATATAAAAATTTATTCTCTGAAAGCATTGAAGACCATATTAATGTGAATGAATATTTGAATAACAATGATAGCTATAATTTCTTTAAGATCTTCAAAGATGGGAATTATCATATTAAAACAGGACATACTAATACAAATGTCATGGATATACATTTGATTACTGTTGAGAGAACCAACTTTAGATCCATTGGAACCAACACAGTGGAGGGTCATGATGTCAAGTCATGACAAATAGTGAAATATATTAGGTTGCTATTATTTATACTTTTGTTAAATGGCCTTTATAAGACATGGTACATTTTGTTTTCTGAAGGCGAAAATTGGGATCAGTACAGTAATTATTCATTTATTGATTAATGTTGTGCTAGCAAATAAGACTAATGGAAAAGATCTGATATGGAAAGACTTGAGTGTTTATCAATAATTATAATCAATTTAAACATTTACATTTTTACTGTAACTTCACCTTGATATTTATATAGAACTGCCTATTCCATTTTTTTTGTTTGTATTGTATTAAGAAGTATAAAGCCCCTAAGGGTTAATGTAGCAATGTAAATATTTGCCTGTTTGTTTAATTATCAAAATAGTAATATTTTTTAAATAATGTAAAAATATTTATTTATATATTACACATAGTATATATAAGGTGCACATTTTTAAGTAGATACATATACGGTGAAATACTACAGATACTTCTCTGTGTGGTTTGTAGGTTAACAAATATGTATTTTTTAAAATATTATCAATAAAGAAATATCCATTATCATGTAGTTTTATTTCACCCTGATGAAGGCTTCAGGAATAAACTTAATTTATTTTGTATTTGGTCTTTGCCTTTATCCTGTTTTATTTTTGCTGAGGCCTGCACTGCTTTCTGGCATAACCCTGCAAACTTGTCTTTCTTCTTTTTATTGTTTTTAATTATTTTTGTAGGTTCCTTGATTGTGCTGGCAAGAGTATTTTGTTTATTCTTCAATGAAAACACATCAATTGCATTTGAGTATACATTTGTATTTGATGTGTTTTTCTTAGATGGTTTAATATTGGCTTTCTTATCAGATTTACTTTGTTTCTTCTCTGTAGCTGTTTCTTTAAGAAGTTTTTTTTCTTTGTGTTCACTTGTTGCACTTTTAGTGATCGGGTTATTTGTTTTGGTCATTACTGGGTATTCTTTATCTGGTTTTGCCAATGTTGTTACTGTAATGTTCTTGCAAAATGAGCAAGTTTGTTCCTGGAAAGATTAGAAAGGTCTCTCTGTCATGTTTACCCACAATTTTATGCATTAAGAATTGATATGGGCTTTAAGTTGTAAACTTTTCCATGGCATTACGTATTGTGATTGAAACTTTAAGCATCCTCAGTTATGTCCTAGCTCAAATAGTTAATACTCAGCCACAACTTTGTTGTGGCTGAGTACTTGTGCCTCTCATATGTTATGTCATGTAAATGCCGCGCTTGGAAGACAGTCAACAGGGGTGCACGGATCAGTGTCTTAATATGAGAAATTAAATCCCTGGCCTTCCCCAAGTTACAGGGGGATACGCTTAACAACTGCAAAACTAAGTCACTCAAGTTCAGTCAGTACTCTTTGGGATATTCAATCAGCTCAAAGTTCTGCTAAACTCAGGCTCAATAAAAATCAAGGTATTCCTTTTAGAAACCATACTGGCTTCTAAAACTTGACAAACAGCCTACAAGGTAGATAATCATTACTACCGTTACCGTTGGGTAGCTGAAGGCCTGTTAATAAACTAGTTCTTACCATTTGATTACTTTGTAATAAAGCTTTTATTGAGTTCACTTTGTTTTCATTTGATTTTGTCACTTTCTTTAACCTTATTCTTTGCCTTTGTCTGGTACTTAGCTTGATTGAATTGATCTGAAAAAAAAAAGTAATGTAGTATTCATATATTTTAGGTAGGTAGGTAGTAGGCAAAACAGTTTTATGGGGTAAGGCGGAATTTTGGCTTAGTACCTATAGACCGCAAAGATTATAAAGTAAAAAAATAGATAGGTAGCTAGAAACTTACTTTGACATCGGTTTTATGGGTCCATTCCAGACAACAACGGGGACATCTGGTATTCTGCGAGAAATGCTTGATGGGAAGTCCGTATCCTGAAGTAATTTCTTTGCATCGCATTCTGTAAAGAACAATATTTTTTGAATTATTGATTATTTTTTATCCTGAATAATAAATAACTCGTAGTAAATCAAAACGCAGAACACTTCTACTTACAGGTAAAAACTACGAAGTATTTTCAAACTTTCATTGTTTTTAGATTGCGGAAGGCTTGAGACAATTTTGTTTAAGAAACCAACACGGGCTTCAGTCATGTTTTCGTAAAATCTTGAAAAAATAACACGCAACTCTGTTGTTCGCTGACTGAACTGAAGGAATATTTTGTTTTTGAAAGTAGTAGTGAGTGATTTTGTTTTTGAGGTTAACATATACAGACAAGTGCAGACAAGGAAGTAAAAAGTAGAACGAACGAATTAAATGAAATAAACCAATAGGCACAGACCAATAGGATGCTGTCGAATAGGACCAAGACAGACAGTTAGACCAATAGGATGAAATTGAAATGACAATTCGGCGCTCCACATGCCCTAATGATCGATGTTGCCATCAATCTGCTAACTAGGAAGCAAGCAAGCAAGCATATTAACTATACTCACTACTAAAGCACGACATGCGTTAGCATCCTATTGGTCTACGTAGTATCTTCCTAGTCTGTGGTCTGTGAGCACGACTAAAGCGGATTGGACTTTTTGGCGGGAACTTGCAAAGTGATGTTGTGCTCTCAATTTATTTTACAAAACTAGTGCTAAATTGAATAATATTGTGTGATTATGGTGATGTTTTGCGTAATATTGATTGAGTAAACCGCACAAGTGAAGTGAAATAGAATGATTGCGTGTATCGTCATTTTTCGAGTTGGCGCCTAGAGGTCCCTCGAGGTTTTAGTAAAATAGCCACTACATATCTTACTAAAACTGAACTTGACTTGACTAGACGGTGACTTGACCATGACTAACGTAAGAAAATTAAGGAAGATAAACAAATTAAACAAGATAAAATACACGTCAGACGTGGCGGTAAGGCCTAGATGCCATAGCCATCCCGAAAGGGGAAAAACTTCAAAAAAAAAATCCAAAGCGGATTTCTGAACGAATGAACGAACGATATAAAAAAATCCCGCCAAAATGTCAAAAACTACTAGCAGCGTGAACGTGAAAATGTTTTTGTGATTTTGAATGTTTATATTGTTGTTATTTCTAACTGAACCCAAAGTGTTTTATTGTGTGTAACTGAAAATGGATGTAGCCGATACATATGCTACGCAAAGCCAAGTAAAAGATGAAGTGGGAGTTCGTTGCCAGAAGCTGTTTCAAGATTTTTTAGA
This sequence comes from Anticlea derivata, assembly GCA_947579855.1. Lineage (NCBI taxonomy): Eukaryota > Metazoa > Arthropoda > Insecta > Lepidoptera > Geometridae > Anticlea > Anticlea derivata. The sequence continues at coordinate 4,471,942 of OX388279.1, read as the reverse complement.
AGAGTAAGACTACAGCTTTTTGTATTACTCATAACTCATTAAATTTCTAATACACGATGTTACTTCCCTCAGTATAAATGGAACTTCTAAAGTTACCTCTTAAAGAATAGATACTATCGAAGATTTCATTACCTATTTATAAACATAGGTTATGTTAACAATAAATAAAACCAATAATATTCCTCCCAATCATTATATGCACTTTATCAGTGCTCTTAGACGGTGAAGGAAAAGATCGTGAGGAAACCGGTATGTCCTAGAACCTAAAAACTCGTAGACATGTGCACGAATGGAGCCCCTACGAGTTGCACTTTAATCCTTTCACAACCGCTTATCGTCATATTTTAATTTATCATAGACATAAACAATTAAAATTAACCTACAGTAATTTAACACAGACAGAAATATGACAGGGTGACTACCCTGGGTGATTATTAGATTAGAGGAGGAAGGGCACAGCGAGATTTTCTCGTTCTGAATTGGAGCAGCCCGCCTGGGGAGGTACCTCCGCTTTACAGAAGATCGCAGCCAAATAATATTATTTGTTTTCAAATAGTGTTGTGTTCCTGCGATGAGTAAGGTTGCCAGAGCTCTTTAGGGGGAGGGGGGTTCGGGGTCGCCAACGCGCTCATAGGCTACGGTAACCGCTTACCAACAGGTGGGCCGTATGCCTGATTGCCACCTCAGTAGTATAAAAAAAAAAAAAAAAAACTTATTTTACTTCAATCAATTTCTTTAACTTTCTTTACTAATAATATAATCATGTTTGTACCTACTTAATCCAAACCAATAGCACTACCAATAGCAATGCTCCCAATTATCATCTTTTCAGCTGTACGATGTCCACTGCTGAACATGGCCTCCCGCACAAACAGAGCAAATTCCTATCATGTGGGGGATTTGCCCATACTCGCCATGCTGGGCATGCGGGTTGGTGTGCGTAGCTATTGTTGTTAATATTAGCGACGCTGCTGCCCATCCCCTAGCTTTTTTCCCTTAGTCGCCTCTTACGACATCCGCGGATAGATAGATATGGAGGGGCTTATTCTTCAGCTGGGGCCACCACGGCCTCCCAATAGTTACTTGGTTTTGATATTCCCAGGTTCAAAGAAGACAATGAAATCAAATACGAAAAGCACTCAAAAGAACTTCTCAAACCGGAACTCAGCACATTAGAAGTCAGTTTTGACGATGTAGAAAAATACAATCAGAATCTCGCAACAACAATCATCGAGGAGTACTACAGAATATACCCGTTCCTAAACCAGGCAATATTTAATTATGTCTTGAGTTTAGCTGACAGTGGTATGAAGAAAGATTTGCAGGTATTTGGTAAAATGCTTATTTTATGTGTAGAGTAGGATAGGGCCACATTATGTCTGTTCGAGAACTCTGAGATAAGTGCATCTTTGTAATATAGCTCTCACTTAAGCCATATCATCATTTTATTACCATCGGATCTTGTGGCAGCAAAATGACTGAATCTTCAAACAGTTCAAACCCAACCTTAACCCAATTCAAACCCCATAACCTTTGATAGATAGATAGATAAAAAATTTATTTGGCACTACAGACACACACAATTAACATAGATAAACAATTTTAAACTAAAGTACATACATTAGGTAGGTATACATAATCAATAGAGCAATTTTTTAAAAAGTAGGTATCTTATCCTTTGCGATTTCTCAAATCATAAAATGCCCTCCCAATTGTGAACGCGTTTCGAGCTTGTGTTCGCCGCACTCCATCATGGGCACTGACTACACCCAATTGTTACTTTCAATTTAGACACTGTGAGACATCAGCGGAAGCTGCTGGTCTATAATCAAAAATATAAATAAATTGGCAATAAAGTTTATTCTAAAAGAGACGTTTCATCAATATATGGAGCCTGGGCCTGCACTGTGTACACTACTCTAAAATATGGCTAAGCAATAAAGTAAACGTATTTAATTGGTTATTTTATTTAAATTGACTTCGTTCTAAGGTACATTAAGATTTTCTTCGACAAAGATAGCAACACACAGCGGTACAAGCGTTTTGTGTGTTCCAAATGTTGTTGTATATTTTGTATTGTAAATGTTAGTTACCTTTTTGTGCTTCGTGTTTTCTTTATGTATGTATTGTGTTAGTGTACGTGACGTGTTTAGTTCTGGTTCCGACGGAAGATCAGCGTTGTGATGGCCATGTTCAATGGCTATCACAACATAATGCTGAGTCGGACGCCTTTTCCTAGCATTTAAGTTTTCTTTCTTTCTCTTTCTTAGTCTTAGTTTGTATAGTTTAATCCATAAGGTGTTGGGTAATTTTAAGGTTAATGCTACGAATAAAAGTATTTTCTTTCTTTCTTCTTTCAAACAAATAAACTAAATACATAAACATTTGCAGGACAAAGAATGCTACATATCATTTGTAGATGTACCCACAAGGCACAAAGTGCGGGAGCTCACCACGGCTAAGATAGGAACATTGATCAGAATCTCCGGTCAGATCGTGAGGACACATCCGGTACACCCCGAGCTCGTGCTCGGAACTTTTACCTGCTTGGATTGCCAGACTGTGATAAAGAATGTTGAGCAACAATTTAAGGTATGTGGAACCATCATTTGTCAAATATTAATGACTAGCTTCCGCCCGCGGCTTCGCTCGCGTGGCACCTACATAAAAAGTAGCCTATATGCTATTCTAGGTAAAGAACTTTATCTATTCCAAGTTTCAATGAAATCGGTTGAGCTGTTACGGCTTGATTGATCCTCGCAAACTTTCGCATTTATAATATTAGTAGGATAGGATAAAGGAGGCGAAGTGCCCGCAAAAACTTGGAAATAACACTTCATTCATGTTCAGATGTACTCGTAAGTACATATTCCTAACCCCACACTAGGATACTACGAGTACCATGCATGGTACCAAAACACCCAGACCCAAAACAAATATTTGCAGATCATGCAAACATTTTGTCCCGCATCAAACCCGCACCCCTTGCGTTGTTTGAGTTCTTTGCTTGCTCCCCTCATTGACTGGAGTGGATCGGTATACAGCGCCTTAAGAATACGACCTTAAATTAATGTTCTGGAAAACTTCCAGTTTAGATCTTATCATCATCAAAAGTATATAATATAAGTATATTATGTTAGAATAGTTTGTTTATAACTATTATTTTGTATTCATTGGTCCTGTACACGAACCCTATCTCTAGCCTCAAAGGTTTGCTGGAAGAAAACTCTTTTTAGGGTTAAGCTCGCCTTTGTAATGTCATCTATGTGTTTTCTGTGTACAATCCTACTAAAAACGCGAAAGTTTGTAACTATGGATGGATGGATGTTTGTTACTCTTTCACGTAAAAACTATTGAATGGATTTAAATGAAACTTCACAATAATATAGCTTGTACATCAGAATAACACATAGGCTACAATTTATAAAGATATTGTGTGAATTGTAACGCTACGCTAATATAAGCTACTCGAAATACTAATCCTGCGCAGACGAAGTCGCGGGCACCAGCTAGTAAAGAATAAAGTTTCTTGTCATTTTCAGTACACGATACCCACAATCTGCCGCAACCCGGTGTGCGCGAACCGGCGGCGGTTCATGCTCGACGCGGACAAGTCCGTGTTCGTGGACTTTCAGAAGGTCAGGATCCAGGAGACGCAGGCGGAGCTGCCCCGCGGCTGCATACCCCGCAGCTTGGAGGTCATCCTGAGGGCGGAAGCTGTTGAATCCGTGCAGGTAAGGTAAATTCATCCGTAGAAGAACTGAGGTCACCGACATAGCTTTCAGAATTAGCAAGTCGAAGTGGCAGTGGGCCGGACATATTGCTCGCAGAACTGACAACCATTGGGGAATAAAAGTTCTCGAATGGCGACCACAAACTGGACGACGCAGTGTTCTAAGGCCCCCCACCCGTTGGACCGACGACATTGTGAAGGTTGCGGTTGGAGAAGGCTCAAGATATTTTCATGGCATTCTTTGGGGGCCTATGTTCAGCAGTGGATTTCATCAGGCTGATGATGATGAAGTACATTGCTTGGTCGGTCGCAAAAGATTCGCCGAGGAAATTAAATGATAAGATGTACATTAATTGGTAGATTTTGTAAGACAGTGATAGATTATTTCACACAAATACAGCACAGACAGAATTAAAAGCAAAAATTAAAAAAAAAAACAACAGTGGGTCCTAAAAATAAAAACGAGTACTTAGAGGGTAGGTAAGTAGGTAGGCTAGCAGAGCCCACACAATAATTCAGAGTAAAAAACACACATTAGTACAATCACTGTGTTTTCATAGAACAAGTTTTGAGTATACGTCGAGGCCCAAACTAGCCTGTTTGTTGGGTATTGGTGTAAGAGTTTGAGTGGATGGCTGCTATTGGTAACAACTAGGGCTTGCAAATATTCGAAACTGTAGTATTCGAATAGTATTCGACCATTTTTGGGTGGTATTCGTATATTATTCGAAACTTTTAATGTTAGTTTTAACAAGTTTTTACTGCAAGAAATCATCAGCCCTCGAAAAGGGCTTACGGTGAACCCTAGTTATCAAAACCACCAAATATAAAAAAAAAAGTATGCATCAAATATAATCTGAAAATTTAGTTCATTACGTCATTTCCCGTTTAAACATAATGAAAGTGCAGATTCACGAAAATTGTTATAGTCATAATGCTCAAATTGTAGAAAAACTATAATTACCTTTTTTAGAGAAGGATAAATGCTTCAGATTACGGCTTTCTCTCAAAATTGAAATTATTCGAATATCGCTATTACAAATATTCGAATAAAAAAATGTGTCGAATATATTCGAATATTCGATTGCAAGCCCTAGTAACAACCGAGCGCTTCCACGCTTGTGGTTGAATCACGCTGTAACGGCTCAACCGATTTCGTTGAAACTTGGAATATAGAGTTCTTTAACTAGGATAGCTAATCGGCTACTTTTTATCTAGGTACTACCTGAGCGAAGACGCGGGTGGAAGCTAGTAAAAAATATATGCAAATATTTTTTTTCCCTTTCTCAGGCTGGAGACAGATATGACTTCACAGGAACACTGATTGTTGTCCCCGATGTGGGGTCACTGTCATTACCCGGAGCTAAGGCGGAACTCACTACTAGAACAAAGCTTGCCAATGAAGGGCAGATGGAAGGCATTAAGGGACTGAAGGCTTTGGGAGTCAGGGAGCTACATTATAAGTAAGTTTTTTTTTTTGCATTCTGCCCACCTGTTGGTTTCTGCAGCCTATAGATAATTAAGCATTGAGGCATTGTGCTTGAGGCATCAAGCACTCATTGCTGAGCATTGAGATGTGAAATTATTTATTTTGCTAGAAGCATGGTTGTAGTTTTTATGAAATATTTCGCTAACTTTTCCCTCATAAGCTAACTCAAAGTCGCCCAAAGTGCTATGGAGAGAGCTGTGCTCGTGATAAAATCGAAACGAGAAAATCCGTAGAAGAACCATGGTCACCAATACAGGATCTTAGAATTCTACAATTCGCGAAAACTCGGTAATAAATCATATGACAAATTATCCGACTATTTAGACGAAAAAGCTTGGGTCTGAATATGCTCCAACTCGATTACTAGTAAATTCAACTAAAAAGACGATTCAAAATAATCCATGCGATCTCAATGAATAAATTAATATTTACTAATTAGCAAGGAATTCCTGAAATTCAACCCCTAAGAGGGTGCAGCGGTGTTTGAAGTAGGTATGAATGAAAAAAATTCATGCGACTGAAGTCGGGACTTTTACACGGATGCACAACTTGATAACAAACCAACACACTTCACTGACTGGCCTCATAGCTCAGTTGGTAGTAACTCTGCCTTTTGCGCTAGAGGTTGCGGGTTCGATTCCCGCACTGGACAAACATTTGTGTGAACACAGATGTTTATTCTGTGTCTGGGTGTTAAATATTCATCTATTATATCTATCACACGACAAGCAAGCATTTTCCTACAAGACCTTTTTACTTTTGCAGACCTCATAGCTCAGTTCTACCAACTGAGCTATGAGGTCTCTGCCTTTTGCGCTAGTGGTCGCGGGTTCGATTCCCGCACTGCACAAACATTTGTGTGATGAACACAGATGTTTGTTCTGTGTCTGGGTGTTAAATATATATCTATTATGTATACCAGTCCCTGGTACCCATAGTACAGGCTATGCCTAGTTTGGGATCAGCTGTTGACCGTGTGTAATATGTCAGGAATATATATTTTATTTACTTCAATTTCAGAACAGCCTTCCTAGCATGCAGCGTGCAAGCGATATCGCGAAGATTCGGCGCATCTGAGCTGTCAACGGATGACATGACCACTGAAGACATGAGGAAACAGATGACCGATAAAGAATGGGATAAGGTATGAACAGCCTGAGATATTACCGACGACCTCGGTGGCGGGTTCGATTCCCGCTGCGGGACAAACGTTTGCATGATCTTCAAATAATTTTTCTTGGTCTGGGTTTTATAACTTTCGTACCGTTGATTTGATTTTAATTAATCTTGTTAGGTGTGTAGTAATTAGTATATATTTTTTTAATTAATTTATATTTCTAAGATTTTTAATTCGTTTATCCTACTAATATTATAAATGCGAAAGTTTGTGAGGATGTTTGTTGTTCAATCACGCTGTAACGGCTAAACCGATTTCGTTGAAACTTGGAATAGATAAAGTTCTTTACCTAGAATAGCATATGGACTAGTTTCTATAAATAAATAATTTTTTTTTTTTTTTTCGCACAACAAAATATGGATCCATAGTTTTTTAGTAAAATAACTAAATACACGAAAAAGCACTTATAATTAGAGTTAGTAAGACTTAAAACTAAAACATATTAAAAGATAACTCTCCTCACGAAGCAGTGCCACGTGGGAGAGGTGATTCTGCCAGATATAGTTTTTAGGATGGTATTGGGACTGTCACGCACTCTGCGCATCAGGGATGTGGTCTTTTTGCGGATAATGGCCGCAAAACCATCTCATTATCAAATAAATAACATCCAACAGTCCGACAACTAAATTGGTAATTCCTTCTATTCATAATCTAACTTGCAAAATGGTACCACATTATGTAGAAGGCAGTTATAAGAATTAGTTTACTGTTTCAGGTTTACGAAATGTCGCGAGATCGCAACCTGTACAATAATCTGATAACAAGTTTGTTCCCGAGTATCCACGGGAACAATGAAGTGAAACGTGGCGTGTTACTGATGCTCTTTGGAGGCGTCGCCAAAACTACTATTGAAGGTACCTTTAATTACTGTTCTTTTGGCAGTGTTGTCCTAGGTGGAGGTACCCCGACATTCGATCCGAAGGCCGTGGGTTGGAACGAAACAGGTCCTGCCCCAATGAGTTTTTCTGTTCTAACCTGTTACCTAGAGAATCTATTTTTTTTATTACAATACAATAACTTTATTTCAGGCAACAATAGAATAAAAAACAGATGGAATTTTTCTTATCCTACGGCCCATATACATATACAGTGGTGGTCATCTAATTAGAAACACCTACCTGGGTTTATATTTTTATTGCAAATTCCCTTTCGAACTAATTTTTAACGTATCATTGAGTGTTCCTGCGTATTAAAATCGATGTATCGGATATTATATTGCATTGTTATAGCATTTTAATAACAGAAAACAACGGTTGTTTTTCTAAAACTGAAAGTTATATTAATAACAAAATAAAAAACGAGATACAAACCGGACAACTAATTAGAAACACCAAAAAAATCATTACTTAAATCATTTTTAATTTGAACAAAACCCCAATAGTTTTGAAAAATACTAAAAATACTACATCCTTAGACAATTAGTATTTGGTAGGGTAGCCTTTATTATCAATAACAGCTTTGCAGCGACGCGGCATTGATTCAATCAATTTATAACAAGTTTCTACAGGAATACTTCTCCAAGCGTCTTCAAATGCACTGTTAAGTCCATGAATATTAGTAACGTGTTTCTGCGACAGGTTGGTCTTTATAGTGTGCCACAAATTTTCTATGGGATTTAAATCCGGACTATTGGCAGGCCACTCTAATACTGTCACGGATTGTTCTGTAAGAAACGCTTTAACGCTGCGTGCTGTGTGCTTTGGGTCGTTGTCATGCTGAAATATCCAAGTTACTGGCAAATTTTCCTCGGAATATGGAATCATTGTCTCTTCCAAGATCTTTATGTATTGATATTGATCCATTTGCCCTTCAATCTTTCTCACGGGACCAATCCCGTACCCTGAGAAACATCCCCACACCATTACATTTCCACCACCGTGCTTAACTGTCTTTTTAGTGTACTTGTTATTCAAAGCCTCGTTTATTGGTCGTCGTACATATCGTTTTCCATCGGAATTAATCAAATTAATTTTAGTTTCATCTGAAAACAAAACTTTTTTCCATTGATGAATAGTCCAACTGCCATATTTGCGAGCGAATGCTAGACGATTTTCTCTATGTTGCCTGGTTAGTAGTGGTACTTTTCTAGCGATCGTTCCTAACAATTTTCCTTCAACCAACCGTCTACGAACTAGTTTAGTGGACACGTGTCGAGGATCGTCTTCTGAAAATACCTCTTTTCTTATAACATTGGATCCTTTAAAGGGGTCCGCCTTAGCTAATCGAAGCATGAGCCTGTCTTCTTGAACTGTAGTCTTCCTGGGCCGAAGTTTTCTTGGCACGTTATCTGATGTTCCGTGTAGTTTGAAATGTGCGAGGGCGTTAAATATCATCTTTACGGAACATTCCAAATAATCGGCGATCTTTCTGTAACTCCATTTTTGTTTTAAATGAAAATTCACTATAATTTTTCTCGTTGCTGCATCACAGCTCTTATTTTTACCCATTTTTAATAAAACAACAATAAATAGTAACTTTTCGTAATGAGTTAGAAATGGCGGCAATATTTACAATGTGATTGACAATTGTGAGAACTGTATTTCAGTTTAAAAAATGAAATTTCGAACCAAGTCATACAATGTTTCTAATTAGTTGTCCATTCTGCCAGTCCTAACGATATTGATACTTTTTGTTTCACTGATATTTATTTTTATTGTCGTCTTGGTTGTCAAATATTATTGCTTGTAATTAAACTAGAGATATTAAAGTACATTGTAAAGTAGTGAAAAAAAATTTACCTCCTATTAAATGCTATAATAATGTTAGTTACTTTATAAAAATGTCAGGTGACTAGGTGTTTCTAATTAGATGACCACCACTGTATACCTTAAAGACTAACATACATAATAATATAAAAACAATTATTGATAATGGTAAAGCGTTTGGCCACCATCTCACTTTTGCAAGTGAGATGTGGCCTAAGATGGAGCACGCTTTTCCAGATAGAACTTATTGACTCTAGATTTGATTACTCCCAGATTGTACTCTTTCGGGTAAACAGACGCAGGCAGAGCATTCCACTCTTTGGTAGTTCAGTATAATCTCACTAATCCGGCACTTCGATAGATCGGCACGTCCAATAATCCGGCACCCTCCGCCCACGCCTCCCTTTCCCCTCTATACCTGTGCGCTTTGGTCGCTGCGTCATCGACTAGCAGTCTAACCTCAAAACTTATCACGTGCACGTGCTAACGTATTGTTTCTTTCAAGTGAGACTAGTTTATAGTAAAAAATGACAAATAAACGCAAACACAAAACACTAGATTTAAATAATAAAATGGAGATTTTAAAAAAGTTAGATAGCGGACAAAACATGTGTAAATTGGCAAAAGAATATGGTGTTGGGCGTGCTACTATACACGATTTTAAGAAGAAGAGGCAAAAGATAGTAGACGTTTTCAGTATAACCCAGTAATCCGAACATTCCAATAATCCGGCACCCTCCGGTTTTTAATAGTGCCGGGTTAGTGAGATTACACTGTAATTATAATAAAAGTGGAGCAGAAACGTATCGTTCGACACTGTAGTATGTCGACCAGGTAAGGGTGGTATTTACTTAAATCTAATGCATAATGTGCCAAATATTCGGACATGTCTCCGACTACCCCCCTTCGACATCTTCAAGGATCAGATCGCCTGGAGAGTGGTCTACCATGCTTGGAGGAGCCAATTTTTTCTTCTGTTCTGTTTCAAATTCAGACGGGCAGCCGTCTGAGTAAAATAATTTACATTTTCCAACTGAAACTCCTACCTTTTACTTGTTATCACGAGTTAATTAAACTATATGTTTCAGAAACAACACTCAGAGGCGACATAAACGTATGCATAGTGGGTGACCCTAGCACGGCTAAGTCGCAGCTCCTGAAGCAAGTGAGCGAGATAACGCCTCGTGCTGTCTACACTAGCGGCAAGGCGTCGTCTGCGGCCGGACTTACTGCCGCCGTTGTCAAGGTAACTGGGGCTCTCTTAGTCACTCCACAAGGCCAGTGACCTGTTTGACTGTACTGTTAATCTTAATAGAAAATAATTCTGTTCAGTGACACAATAAGAAAGGTTTAAATATGGTGACCCCTGCATAAGCCGATGTTAGATCTAGGTATGGTGACCCCGACACCAGTGTTAAGATGCGTCATCGCCCATGTAACGGAAACTATGCATCAATTGGACTTATTATCTTACTTTTTACTAATATTATAAATGCGAAAGTTTGTGAAGATGTTTGGATGTTTGTTGTTCAATCACTCCCAAACGGCCGAACGGATTTGGATGATATTTGGTACAGATATAGATTATAGTCTGGAATAGCATATAGGCGGGCGGGATCTAGTTTATTTAATATAACTCAGAATTATGAATTTCAAAGTAGCAATAGGCGGCCAGAACTTTCAATCATTAGAGAATAAATGTTCTCGAATGGCGACCACGAACCGGACGGCCACGCGATGGACCGATGACATTTTTCAGGGCGCGCGAAGTTGGTGGCTCAAGACCGTTCGTCGTACCTATGTCCAGGAGTGAACTTCCTCAGGCTGATAATAATAGAATAATAGACACCAAGCAGTGTATGTTGCCTAGGTTACGAGGAACAGGCATACCTTGTGTCTAAGATGATTCAAAGTGATCCTTGTGATTTTCTTAATATAAATATCTCCTTTTCCAGGATGAAGAATCATTCGACTTTGTGATAGAAGCGGGCGCTCTGATGTTGGCTGACAACGGCGTGTGTTGTATCGATGAGTTCGACAAGATGGACCTGGTTGACCAGGTGGCTATCCACGAGGCCATGGAGCAGCAGACCATATCCATTGCCAAGGTCAGTTTAGGTGTTGAAGGACTCTAAATTCGAGGCTAGATGAGGCCAAGTGAGTGAAGTTTAGATCGTTTGCAACGATGAAGACCGTTACGAAGTTGAGCTGTTTCTTGTGTATTTTGTAACATATATTATTTGTAATAGCCTAGCCTATATGCTATTCCAGACTATAATCTATCTCTGTGCCAAATTTCATCCAAATCCATGCGGCCGTTTGGGCTTGATTGAACCACAAACATCCACACAAACTTTCGCATTTATAATATTAAGTAGTTGGATATTGATAAATTAGATAATTATGCCATGAAAAAATGGGCGATTTTGTGGTGTTAAATGGTGTTATGTGCTCTGGTATTATCTTGAGTAACCCATATTTTCTTCCCCAGGCGGGGGTACGAGCGACCCTAAACGCGCGCACCTCAATCCTCGCCGCCGCCAACCCCATCGGGGGCCGCTACGACCGCGCCAAGTCCCTGCAGCAGAACGTGGCACTATCGGCCCCCATCATGTCCCGCTTCGACCTATTCTTCATACTCATAGACGAGAGCAGTGAGATGGTGGACTACGCCATCGCAAGGAAAATCGTGGATCTACATTGCAATAAGGAGGAAACATACGATTGTGTGTACTCGAGGGAAGATTTGCTGAGGTATATCGCGTTTGCAAGGAGTTTCAAGCCGCTAATCACTGAGGTGAGTTAATAACTGGTTCATAATTCATCATCATCATCATCAGCCTGTAGAAGTCCACTGCTGGACATAGGCCTCCCCTAAAGAGTTCCACGACGAACGGTCTTGAGCCTTCTCCATCCACCGACTTCCCGCAACCTTCATAATGTCGTCGGTCCATCGGGTGGGGGGCCTTCCAACACTGCGTCGCCCGGTTCGTGGTCGCCATTCATAATTAACCAATAATTAATAATTGGTGAGTTAATAATTTGTTGGGCCGTAGGATAAGAAAAATTCCATCTGTTTTTAGGGTTCCTCATTTGGAAAAACGGAACCCTTATAGGATCACTTTGTTGTCTGTTTGTCTGTCCGTCTGTCAAGACCGTTTTTCTCAGTAACGGCAAAAGGTATCAACTTGAAATTTATACCACCTATTATGGTCTGTGGGCTTATGATGCCGTATAAAAATCAAAGCTGTAGCTTAATGCATTAAAAAGATATGACAATGAATGTATAATTTTTGTATGGAAATGTCTAAAACGAAAAACCTCTAGGGTACATCCACTTACCTCACAATTCTGAAATTTGGAATGCTAGGAGCTTTTGTAACACAATTGAAGGGAAAAGTCTGAAATTGAGGATTTTTTAGGAAACAAAGTTATATTTGCGGTCAATGTCATACAATTACTAAGTGAGAGACCGCAAATATAAGTTTGTCAATTCCTACACTTAGAATTTTTATTTTCTTACCATGACCACTAGTGCACGACTGGGATTCGAACCCACGACCAATGGTACGGAAGCCTCAGGGCGCGAGTTCTCGCACCGTCTTTATTTATTCTATTGTTGCCTGAAATAAAGTTATTGTATTGTATAATTCCTTATTCATTTTTGAGCACAATCCCCTCCCTATTTTATGTGTGTCTGGAAATTCTTATTTGATCGATCAATTCGACCAATGATATCTCAAACAAATTGGGCGAATCGGCGTTGTATGTTTGTTTGTTAGAGCATACCTTTCGAACCGTCAGCGTCAGTCCAGTCTTCATGGAATTTAGTAAGTCAACTGGTTGTTCTATGAAGATTTACTGGTATTTGCATCAGCCCCGGCTGATGGCCGTGGTGGCCCCGTCTGAAGAAAAGGACCCTCCGTAGCTAGCTCAGTTCTACCAACTGAGCTATGAGGTCTCTCTGCCTTTTGCGCTAGAGGTCGCGGGTTCGATTCCCGCACTGCACAAACATTTGTGTGATGAACACAGATGTTTGTTCTGTGTCTGGGTGTTAAATATATATCTATTATGTATATCAGTCCCTGGTACCCATAGTACAGGCTATGCCTAGTTTGGGATCAGTTGTCCGTGTGATATGTCCGGAATATTTATTTATTTTTTACTATTCCAGGAGGCCGGTAAGCTCCTAGTGGAGTACTACACGGTGCTGCGGGGGCGCGACGGCGGCGGCGCGGGGGGAGGCGGCGCGTGGCGCATCACGGTGCGCCAGCTCGAGTCCATGATCCGCCTCGCCGAGGCCATGGCCAAGATGCACTGCAGCGGACACGTCACAACCAACCACGTGCAGGAGGCATACAGGTACCCATTTTTCTTTAATGTTATTCGGAGGCAAACAGGCTTACGGCCCTCCTGATGGTTAGAAAGAAAGAAAGAAAATTTATTTATTTGACCCACAACGCAGTAAGTAGGTAGGTAGGTAGGAAGATACAACGAAAGAAAAAAAAATACTTAAATCTAGTAATACAAAAAAAAAAAAACACAATAAGAAAAACAAAAACATGTAGGTAGGTGAGGCGGTACATAGGTTGAGTAGGTATGCGTTGTGTGGGGCAAATGGGTCCCGTCTCAGCATAAAGCTGCACCAAACATAATATGTACGGTGCGGCGCTGGTTTTCAGACGGGGCCTGGGCGACGTGACGTGACGAACTCGTTACCTGTAGAACTGGTTAGTGGTTACCGTCGCCTATTGACATCAGCAACACCTGGAGAATTGCTAATGCGTTGCCTGCCGAACCCCTCCCCCCCCTAAAGTGCTCTGGCAACCTTGCTCACCGCAGGAACACAACACTATTTGAAACAAATAATGTTATTTGGCTGCAATCTTCTGTAAGGCGGAGGTACCTCCCAGGTGTTCTGCTCCAATTTAGAGCGAGAAAATCTCGCTGTGCCCTACCTCCTCAAAAAAATCATATAGTATAGTATCAAGACAGAATTTTTAAAGAATAAAATAGAAAAGTATTTATAAAAAAAGTGCGGGTAGTTGTTCAACTGCCTCCGTTTCTCGACGATAGCTCCAAATCTCCACTCTGCCCGCGACCACGATTGTTGCAACACAGTCGAAACGTCGCGAATAAAAAAGGTACGCGATAAACACCCGTTTGATTTCAATAGGCTAGTACCAGGACGTCCACTGCTGAACTTTGGCTACCCCCATAGATTTTTAGAGCTTAAGATATTGAGTATCCAATGGCTCCTAGTAACCTTTATGGACGACTCTCCTTAGATTCATTTCGTTTTTGTGCAGAGTACATTCGGGGAAGTCTTAGTACTTGCTGAATTTCACATTTATAATATAAGTTGCATACGCGATCTATTATTTAATATTATAAATGATATAAAAGAAAGTAATAAATTATTTACAGATTACTGAACAAATCCATAATCAGAGTTGAACAACCCGACATTCACTTGGACGAGGACGACCCACAGTTCGAGCCGAGTATGGACGTTGACCAAGACATACCTAATGGAACTGCAGGTAATATTATCAAGTTTATTTGGACGCTTTATAAAATCTTTTTTCTGGCGCAGCTTTGCGAATTGGCTTTTTAAATAGTGTATTAGACTGGCGCAGCCGTGCTTTTTTTAAGGCCTAGGTATACTATACAACTCAGTACCTAGTGGATGCTATAGAGCTAAATAGATAATGATTATTCTCATATGTACTCAAATTGATTCGGCAAGCATCTTATATAGAAATAAATGTACTGTAATCAAACTGATATTATAATTTGGTTTCAAAGATGAATTGAGTTTTTATGGTCTCGTAGTTTCCCGAACAAATTGTTTTGTATGTAAATAAACCTACCAATACCTGTAATAATTCAGTTGGTCTATTTCAGAAACCCCAGTGCACGGTGATTCGGCGCCTAAGAAGAAGCTAACGCTATCGTTTGAGGAATACAAGTCGCTGAGCGACATGCTAGTTGTGTTTATGCGTAAGGCGGAGATCGAAGCAGAGGCTAAAGGTATGTACGCGTCTTTGGAACCATATCCTTCCTGTTTTTCGTGAATCCACGTCGGTGAAGGTTTTCAGGTCCAGAATCTATAATCGCTTTCTTAGCGATAAGACCGCCCTTTGTACATTTATGGTCTTTAGTTTTAGTTTCTGTTTTATTTTGTATTTTTCAATTTGTAATATCTTCATTCATTCATCTATAATCATCTTGATAAAATGATATAAAAATGAGCAATTGTTTTCTTATTTACAAATATTATAATGGTATGCATATGTATTTATTATGGTTTTATTTTTATGTATTGTTCTTATTTATTTTTAAACTAGTATGTATTAAAAATCCTATCTCTCTATTTAAGTCTAAAAGTAAGTATTTAGTATCATAATTCCTTTTATTTTCGTTTTTATGATCTCAACTGTTCCCTCTCCTGTGCACTACCTTCACATCTTCTGTCCACAAACACAAAGGTTATCTGGAAGATAATGCTTTTTAGCATTAAGTTCGCCTTTGTACAATTTTTATGTGCAATAAAGAATTTTCTATCTATCTATGTATTTATCACGAACTTTTTTTATAAATAAGTAAAAAAAGTGCTTGAATGGAACCACTAGGACGTCCACCGCTGAACATAAGCCTCCTCCATTGATTTCGAGAAACAATCGCAGAATCGGAACGCTGCTGCCCATCCCCTAGCTTTTTTCTCTTAATCGTCTCTTAAAACTTATACGGGTAGAAAAGGAGGCTCTTCTTAAGCCACTGCCAAGTCGTGGGCCTATTATTATTAGCCATTTTTCCCAAATGCGTAATTTTGTGTTCTGTTTTTCTATTTATGGGTGATCCATTGCTGGATAAAGGCTTTCTTCATCTCGTACCAACCTCTCTTCTCTTGCCCTTTGTGTCCAGATTTTCCCAGCCACTGATTCGGCAGACCGCGAATTCTCTTTCCGTTACGAGGCCACCAGTGTAGAGCCCATATCATTTTAACCGCTCTTAAACTTTTCTTGATTCTATCACAAGTAAAGTTTTAAAAATACTATTATTTTCAGGAGAAGAAAGTGCGGGCATGCACAAAAGCGCGGTAGTCAGCTGGTATCTTGAACAACTAGTGTCACAAGGAACCATTGAGAACGAAGACGAACTGCTCGAACGGAAGACATTAGTGGAAAAAGTCATTGATAGACTTATGTACCATGTAAGTAATGTTACCATTATTTATAAGTATGCTAACTTGTTTTTTTTTTTAGACAACTAATGTGGCATTCAATCATACGGCCCACCTGTTGGTAAAGCGGTTACCGTAGCCTATGAGCGATTGCTATACCAGAGGCATCACGCACGCGTTGCCGACCCCTCCAAAAAGACCAAAAAAAACAGCAAATTTGAAAGTTGGGGATTTTTAGTCATTCATTTTCTTTTGAAATTAAATGAAATAATTTATTTGCGTGAAGCGTGTTAAATAATAGTGATTAGACTCACACACTTCGCCAGGAAACCTAGCATGCAATTTTTGTGCAATGCAAATTTAAAGTAAAAATAACATTTACTCTATTTAAAATTACATAATAATATTGGATTAAAAATCTATATAAATAATAAGATTAGATCAGAGAGAAAAACAATAACAAAAAAGAGTTCAACATAACTTTGGAGAGAACTTTGAACTTTGTTTTTTGTTGATTATGATACCATACACATCCTAGTAATATTATAAATGCGAAAGTTTGTGAGGATGTTTGGATGTTTCTGGTTCATCAATCCCAAACTGCTGAATTTAGATGAAATTTGGCACAGAGGTAGATTATAGTCTGGAATAGCATGTAGGCTACTTTTTAACACGCGAGCGAAGCCGCGGGCGGAAGCTTATCACATAATAAGGCACTGATTTCTTTGTCATAACAATTTATTAATTAGTGTCTTTCACGTTACTTACTACCAATCAACAATTTCAACCATTTCCAGGATCAAGTCATCATCCCCCTGTCAACCACCGGCCTCAAGGCGTCGCAGAAGTCGTCCGAGCAAGAAGTTGAAGATGATCCACTACTTGTGGTGCATCCGAACTATGTGGTGGACACATAGGGATAGGTTTAACACATTCCTCGATCTAAGTGCTCTTTTTTCTAATAAAATTTGTTTTGTAATCAAAAATTATTTGAGATTTCATTTATCCACTACCACCCAAGCTAGTACCTATACAAGGCTTATAAGGCGTGTTCAAACGGCGTGCGTTATGTTAAAATTATCGTTAAAGGTTAATATTAAGTTTGACTTTTAAGAGCCTGCTTGCGTACACGTTAAATGTCAAACTCAAAATTGTTTTTTTCCTTGACATTGGCAAAATTGACTGTGATACAGCAGAAGCCATGTAATAAGAAGTTTAGAAGACGAATTTTATATGACATATCAAACATATCGCATGCCGTTTGAACGCGCATTTACCCAATCCACCTTGTAAAGCCGATACTATAAAGGCATCGAATAAAATAATTAGTAACAAACAAATTTTATTTTCAACTTTGACTTATATTATAACACATCAACATCTTTCAAACACCTTATACAGATCATTTAAGCTAGCAATTTGCAAAATAGCTCCATTATTCACGAAAACAGTTGGCGGTAGGAAGTACCTCCTAATCGCTGGGTATATAACATGTTCCTGCTTCCATTCCTCGTTCTTCTGAACCTCTAGATTGCTGTCAGGGTTTGGTTGAGAGTAGAAAATGGCGGTTTGACGACTGAACGAATCGAAACAGTCCTTTTCAGATTCCCAATTCACTTCAGTAACAAGACGGACAAGGTAAGTTGGGAGAGCGCCCATGAAAGGGGTGTGACCATCTGAAAAAAAAAATCATTAAAACCATTTATCTACAAGACTGTATCTGCTCGACTGTCGTGTAACTCCTTCTTTTTTGGTCATCCCATCTGAAAAAATCCAATTAAATAATTTATCTACAAGGTTCTTTGCTTGACTGTCGTGTCACTGATTCTTTCTTGAACATCCTGTGTTAGGTCAGTGACCGGGTTGAGGTATGGTGGCCCTGAAGAGGGCCTATGACCGTCGAAGAATCAGTGTAGTGAAAGGATTAAAGTGCGCCTCTTAGAGACTCCTTTCGTCTTCGAATTTTTAGGTTCTAGGACATTCCGGTTTTCCCACGATGTTTTCCTTCATTGCTTGAGAGCACTAGTATAGCGCTTATAACTTTTATTTTATAAATTTCTTGCACGACTGGGATTCGAACCCACGACCGACGTTTTTGGGCACTTTATTATCTTCATAGCTAAATAAGCGCATAAGTAGTTCGGTATCAAGATTGCTACCTAAAATAGCTGAATAATTGAGTGGAACTCATTTTACTCCAAAACAGCTGATTTGTGTTTTTTCTATGAAATAATACAAATTTCCAAAAGTCTTAGAACAATATTTATGCCGATTGAACCCGCATCTCTTGCGCCCCATCCGGGCAGTGACACACCACCAAAGTTGTCAATAATTAAATAAATATTCCGGACATGTCACACACGGTCCACTGATCCCAAACTAGGCATAGCCTGTACTATTGGTTTATACATAATAGATGACTATTTAACACCCAGACACAGAACAAACATCTGTGTTCATCACACAAATGTTTGTGCGCATGTCCAAATGTTGTCGCAGAAGGCAGAGTTACTAACAACTGCTAAAAATTGCTATTTGTATGTACTTTAGTTTAAAATTGTTTATCTATGTTAATTGTGTGTGTCTGTAGTGCCAAATAATTTTTTTATCTATTTATCAACTGAGCTATGAGGCCAGTCAATTCTTGATCGTAGTGTTTACGTACCTAACAGTAAAGGTAGCGCTAACAACTCTCCGTCACTACTGCATTCAAGTGAGAAGTATTCAAGCAACATCGCTCGCTTGCTTAACATCAGCTGCGCCATTTGTGAAGCCATCTCTCGCATGTCTCCTGCGAAGAAATCAAAACTATTAACCGCGGCACATAGCCATAAGTGTTAAAATAGCTAACAATTACACAATCAATCGCCGTGGTGGCTCCGGCTAAAGAATTGGCCCCTCCATATCTACCTATCCGCGGATGTCGTAAGAGGCGACTAAGGGAAAAAAGCTAGGGGATGGGCAGCAGCGTCTCTCATTTTAACAACGATAGCTCTAACTGCGCTCGCCAACCCGCATGCCCAGCGTGGTGAGTATGGGGAATTCCCCCCACATGATAAGGAATTCGCTCTGTCTGTGGGGGAGGCCATGTTCAGCAGTGGACGTCGTACGGCTGAAATGATGATGATGATGATGACACAATCAATCACGCGGCCTTATTGCTAAAAGCCATTTCCTTCAAATTCACAGAAAAAATCGTCAGGAAACCGGCATGTCCTAGAACCTAAAAATTCGAAGATATGTGCATGAAAGGAGCCTCTAAGAGGCGCACCTTAATCCTTTCAATACACTGATTCTTTCATCGACGGTCATGGGCCCTTTTAAGGGCCACCATACCTCGACCAGGTCACTGACCAAATGCAGGATGACTAAGAAAGAATCAGTGAGAATTCCTCTGACTTCCTCAGACTGATTATAATTATGAATTCTACGAAATTCATTGTTTATACCTAACTCTGGGTTCCACTCAGGCTCCTGCGCACTCAATCCTAGTAAGAACAGCTCTTCCAAAGGCAACGGGTTTGACAGTCTTATCAGGCCAAAGTTTTGGAAATCGTACAGCATTGTCTCGTAGAATAACTCCTCACTGTAAATAAAAAAAAAATCTTTTATTTAAATAGTCTTAAAAAAATAGGTTAACTACTATCCCGCAAATATTATAAATGCGAAAGTTTGTGGTGCAATCAGGCCGTAACGGCTCAAGCGAATTCGATGAAACTTGGAATAAAGTTATTTACCTAGAATAGCATACAGGCTACTTTTTATATAGGTAGGTACCACGCGAGCGAATCCGCGGGCGGAAGCTAGTTAAGGTGAGGGTTTAATTGTTTTAAGATAATCGATATTTTCTTATATTTCGCTTACGTCGATTACTTTCGAGCGCCTTCTAACGCTTACTATCTCTTTCCGCATTCAATTATAGTACATAGCGCTGTCACTTTCTTCACTCCGCCCACTCGACATTTTATTATGATTTGAGTAGCGCCTTAAGAATTTTTTTTTTGCGGGAGCTGATAATAATATATGGAATTAAATCAGTGTTCATCTTTCAGTAAATCACTTCGGTAAGATGAAAATAATTATTAACTAGCTGTTATTCTCAAAAATATTAAACAGTTGTTTACTTTTCAGGAATTCATCAGGCTGATGATGAATACCTAATCAAGAATCATTGAAAGTCAATACGTACGTTAGTTTAGTAGTATCACACAGATACAATTTAGTAGAATGCTGTATCAAACTCCTCCGACAGTCTATACACGCTATAAATATGAGGTTCGCCAATATCTCCCTCAGATTCATACTACAATTATTCTCTACTTCTAATCTTAGTTTCTTTACACTAGTCAGCTTAGTATCAACTCTTTCGTGTTGGAACTTCCTAGTCTTAAAGGATTCTTTGGGATCTATGTATGAAAGGTTTCCTTGGTCCGTGCCCATTTTCCATCTGTCTGATATTTTATTATTTTCTCTAGGTTCCTCTATCAATGAATTGCATAAATCTCCCGTCTCGTTTTTATCTAACTCTCTCATTTCTATATCGTCTGATTGATCAACAATTTTGCAATCTTCATCAATATTATTCGTTCTATCATTTCCTGTGTCATTGTTTGTCACTTCATTCGTTTTGTTTGGATTATTGGTATTGTCTGTAACTCTAGTCATGGCGGGGAAGAATTTGTTAATTTTCTGTACGTCTGAGTCAACACGGACCATGTTATTTGCGTATATTTTAGAGCCAGCGCCTTCAGTAGTTTTCTTGACGATTTCTTCTATGTTTGTTGCGCCTGGTAATCTTGCCTTTAACAAAATAAAAATCAAAACATGTACATGTGATAAACATGTGATCATAGAGATTTTATTGAAATAGTTCAATAAAATCTCTATGATCACTTTGAAATGTCTTAGAAACTAGGTGAAGCTAAGCCTGTTCCTTGCGACCAAGAAGAATCAGGCAACAAACTGAGAGCTTGAGGTTTTTCTACGGATTTCCTAATTTTGGATTTTATGACGTAGTGAAACTCCGAGCATAGCTCTCTCCATAGCCTGTTCCTCGACTTGTGTATAAGGCTAATAGTTAGCGGCCTAGTCTGAGTGCCATATGTCATCACTGGCAACACGTACTGATCAAGACTTCAAGTCTAAAAGCTCTGCGGTATCTGCGACGAGAAGATATGATCAAAAATGGATGCTGACCCAAATTCTCTAGTATAGTCTGAAGTACCTTAAAACTTTTACTTTTGGTACTCACCTGCGTATACATAACACGCGTAGAATTGCAACTGAGCAGCTTACTCTCAATACACGATTTGATCTTCTCAATAATTTGCTCCTCATACAGAAACTGAACTTCATGTTTTGTTGGATGAACATTCACATCAACATTTTTTGGATCTGCAAAAATATTAAAAGAAATATAGGACCCGACTTTTATCCTCAAGAATGGTAGTGCTTTCGAATCCCGGTCGTGCACCAATGTATTATCAATTCTGAAAATGTATGTGAGCGCGTAATTCTAGTTGTGAAGACGGTGAAGAAAACATCGTGGGGAACCGACATGTCCTAAAACTTACAAATTCGAAAAACAAGCTTGCAACGTGGCTCTCTTTAGCCCTTCCACCACTGGTTCTTTTACCAATGGTAATTGATTCTGCTCACTAATCTTATTTCCAAGAAAGAACATTGACACAACAAGGCAAGCAAGCACCGTGGAATGCAAACCGACTATACTATATTATACTAGGTACATTATCTTATATCTTACCTAATTCAATACTAAGGTATACAAAAGCGTGCGAATTCTTCGGTAGGTAGGTTGCGTAAACTGAATCAACCGCTTTTCGGATCGCTGAAAGAATAAGCAGCAAAATATGAACTATGAAGAAAATTGGGCCAAGTGACAAGCCTTGCAGAGAACCGTACATTCTTTTATTTATTTATTTTAAACTAGCTCCCGCCCACGGCTTCGCTTGCGTAGTACCTGCATAAAAAGTAGCCTATATGCTATTCTAGATACAGAATTTGATCTATTCCAGTTTCAACGAAATTGGTTGAGCCTTTACGGCGTGATTGAACAACAAACATCCAAACATCATTAATCAAAACCCTTTTCGCCTCCACGCACTTCAGGAAAAGGGTTGGAATTGATCGTGCTCATAACGTTGAAGGAAACAGAGGAAACCCGCGGCTTGTTTGCTCCGCACGTATTAACCATGTCTTTCCTGTGGATAATGTTGAAGAATCAATGAACTATATGGATTGACGAATTTTTCTATTTACTTTTTATTAGGCTTGACATTATGTAATTTGAATTTATTAATTGAAGATTTATGTTTGTTGTTTCTTAACTAGTAAGTATTATGCTATGAATTAAAATTAATCGTATAAAATGTTTGATATGTATAATAATAATAATGTAAAGGATAATGGTACACTATTGCATTAGGTGCTCCTGTAAAAATAGTGTAACTTTTCGTAAATAAATAAATAAATAAACTAAGGCTAGATGAATCTTACCTAAAGAGTCCACAAGCCTATGATTGATAAACAGCAGCATAGTTCCTTTCTTGTGTGAATAGTTGACGTTAGTGATGTAGCCGTGTAAAGAGAGTTTCAAAGACGGCTCGTGAAGTACAATTTCCATCAACTCTCGTGCTATTACGTTTCCGTGTATCTAAAAATCAATCCCCATTCATCAACTTCGCGATTTTGTTTAGGCGGTGTGTGACAGTCTCTAAGATGAACCCAATCCTTTAAATAGCTGCACTGAGGTAACAAGCAGATGTAGATGTATAACATGAAAAGATATGGGCATAACATACACCTTTGTAGTACACCAAAAAGTCATGCCAAGGCAAAGGAATTGTAATGTCTAAAAAAAGCTTTCTCACTCACAATTCTCACATTTTCAATAACCGAGGACTTCATAGGCGTTTTCAAATCAGTTTTTTCTCCAAACTTCTTCAACGTGAACCCCACATTGCTGTTATGTATCGCATAACCTCCAACCACGTCCATTATATGTGTGTACTCTTCATTGGGACTGCGTAGGGATTTCTTACGTGCGATTACATTGTAGAATAGATCTTCTACGGTTATTTGAGTTCCGTTGTTACCGGCGCATGCTTTTAATGCTCCTTTTAGCTTACCGTTTTCGTATGAGGCTCTGTAAGTCAAAAACAATTAATTACCTCAGTCAGAGGTCAAGCTCACAGGGAAATCGAATACCGAAAAATAAAATAGACTAGTTAGCTCAACGGGTTCAGGAGAGAGCTATGCTTGAATTTAACTAAGCGGAAATCCGAAACGAGGAAAACCATAGAAGAACCAATATCGCCGACATAGTTCTCAGAATTTCATTAGCAAGATGATGTGGCAGCGTACAGGACATATATCTTGCAGAACCGATAACCTTTGGGGAATAAGGGCCGAAATTGTGTAGGTAGGTTGCGGGAAGTCGGTGGATGGAGACAGCTCAAGACTGTTCGTCTTGGCACTCTTTGGGGAGGCCTATGTGCAGTAGTCTTAAGGCTACGATAAATAAGAGAGTAGGCGGGAATTTTTGCACACTGATTCTATGAAAATGTTATCACTAACCCAAAGTCCTGTTCAGGTGTTCAGGTGCAGGTCTGAACACCTCCAATTCAAATTAGAAGCAGGTCCTGAATCCCCAGCAGTGTAACCAGAACAGTCCCAAAAACTTACTTGTAAGCACATTTATCAGTACTGGTTTTGGTAAGAATTGTCAGGTGGGCAATATGACTGATGCTAGCCAGGGCCTCGCCCCGGAAACCATATGTGTTGATCGCTTGTAGATCTTCATATTCCCTCAGTTTGGATGTAGTAAATCTTTCGCAGACTATTTCTAAGTCTGCATGTCTTATGCCAGTACCATTGTCTTGAATCTGAAATTAAATATCTATGACCTCAGTGGTGCAGTGGGTGAGTGTCCAAATGAGATGCAAGGAGTTTTTCCAGGATCTTTTCGGTGGTTGTGGTAAAGTGGTCTTCATAGTTTCTGATACCCAAGATTTAATCCCAGTGTGGGGTCAGACTATGGATGTGAGGGTTATTTTTAATTTTAATGATCTTCTGCTAACACGATTGCTTGCATGGTAACTGGCAGATCAAAAAAAAAAATCAAAAAAAATCAAAATAGGTTTATTGTGGAACAAAAACATGGTAGTACATTAATTGAAAAAACGATAATACCCGCAGAAGTTTTGGGAAACTGTGTCGCGAATATTAACGCCCTCCTCCGAATACATACAATATAGAGTTCCAATTTTAGAAGCATTTTAGATTATTTGCAAGCTATTTTACAAACATAATAAAAGTTTCGAAATATACGAATTTGTGAAGTTATATTCTGTTTGTGGAGTGTATGTTGTGTGTGAGTGTATGTGTGAGTGTATGTGAGTGTGTGTGTGTGTGTGTATGTATTGTAGGGGTTAGGGGTTGTAGGTAGGTGTAAGTGGTGATAGAGTGTTAGAGATAGATAATATATATTTTTTTATATGAATTAGCCCTTTTGACCAATAATAAAATTATCTGAATAGGTATTGATAAGGGTTTAAGTAAGGTCCTGTTTGCATGTCATGTCACCCGACCCTTTCTGCTAGGAGTCCTCTTTGCATAATGACTCTTTTTATATCACATTCTACTGGGTAGGTATAGTAGAATGGTAAAATAAATAAAAAATACCTGCAAGTATTTTAATCCTCCAGCTTTTACTGTAATGATTATATTTGTTGACTTGGCATCCAAGCTGAAAGGAGATGCAAACATAAAAGAGTTAGTTTGTTATGGTACCGATTTGTATTATTTTTTTATATTAAATAATGTTCATTTACTTAGCAAACAAATTATTTTACAATAGTACCTAGTAACAAAAACTTAGTCTAGTTTTACATATTATTTGTAAGATTATGTTATTTTATAGTAGGTATTTTAACAAGTACATGTTATGTAATAGGCAGGTAAATTTATAAAAAAAAAATACTTTCACTGTTTAGTAGGTACCTATATGCTAGCTGGTGGTATGTGTACTACAGAAAGAAAGTAGGTCTGCTTGCATGTTTGTAAGTGTACAGCAGTACATGCCTAACACTGTCGTGAATTTTGTAAAACAGTTGTAAAGAAAAAAGCAATCAATATTATAAATATTCAATATTTAGGTAGGTACCTGTTTTCAATCAATTCTTTCAGTGCATTGGCAGGTCTCTGTACAATTTCACCGGCTGCAATCCGATTCACGACTTCTTCGCTTAGTTTTCTTATTACGCCTGGTTCTGCCATATTTCAATCAAATCAAAACGTGTGTTCTTTGAGTTTTGTCACTTTGTGTATTTAAATTACAAGCAATTACAAAGTTATCTGGAGTGAGGTTATATTTTAACTGGTTATAAACTCTTGCATGCTATGTGATAGACCTATAGCCTTGTTAGTCATTTTCTCAATTACAATACTTTTCATAGTTTTCTTTAGTTTATTCCATTTCTCTTCACGATTTGTTGTTTTGTTTTGATTTTCCCGGTATTTTTTTTTAACCAAAGAGATCGGGTGGGGTCCGATCAAACAATCTGTTTTTGGTTAGCAAGCAAACAATGAGATCATGTGTTTGCTTGCTACTTTGATTTGCTTGACAGTGCGCGCAAGGCCTTTTCTATTCTGGTACATGTGTAGCGCCTTTGCCTATATGTTGAATGTCACTGTCATGTCAATTGGCAATCACAGTCAACGTTTATCATTCATTCAAATTTTTGTCTTTCAATTGATCAGCTCATTCATTCACTCATCAAAGCAAGAAGAAGCGATGATAGTGTTTTTGATTTTGTTTGTGAATTCAGAAGATAAAATGTAAAAAAAGGTGACCAAAAGCACTAAAATGTGGGACGTAAAAGCCTGCGCTGTTTGTCTCAGCACAGGCATAAGGTTATTCAGTTTGAACACTGGGAATCTGAGACATGAATTCAACTCCATTTCCGGGCTGAAGGTTTGTTTACAATTTTTTACTTTAAATAATTTTACTACTGCTGTTTGAAACGCAGTCTACCTGTTTTGTCCAGCTGCAGGCTCTGCAGGGCAATATCCTACCACCAGTTTTCAAATTCTGGCTCTTGCAGTGACGCTACATGTTACAACTTTCGTGTATCCTTAAATATTTTCTTTCAGAAAGCTAAAAGGAGTGGAATGCCTGATCACTTGTGTGTTGAATGCTGTGCCTTTGTGAAAAAATTCATAAAATTCCAGCAGAAATGTCAAAGGGCACATTATACCTTGGAGCAGATGATGGCTAGCAATAAAGAGGTAAGAATATCCTGTGCACGGTTTCTATAATAAAATACGATCCATATTAGTGATGATTACACTGAGGAGTGGTTGTAGTGACTCCATCTTCCGGTCCAAACTTTCAAGGTTCTAGTTCTATGTTCTTCATTCAATTCAATTCAATTTCTTTATTTTAGGTTCTAGTTCCGAGTTCTAGGTTCCAGTTCCAGGTTCTAAGTTCTCTCTCTACCAATACCGATCAGTATATTATAGGAACTGGGTATTAAAGATATTCTTTGAAATCATAATCTTAATGTACTGAAATATTTCTATGCTTACAGATCAAAAAGTCTCATCTGAAATCTTTAAACCGCAAACAACTTGGAATCATGCCGACTCTATCATTTTTTGATCTAAGCCGCACCCACTATGAAACCCACACATTCAAGTGGATTACATCAAATAGTAGTCATACTGCAGCATCCCAACTAAACCAAATACCTATCATCTACTACAGTACTCTAACTAAAGAAGATACTTTTGAAGATGTTATGACAAAAACTCTGGAAGTAGAAAAAGAACATATTAAAATTGAAGACAATGATGTAATATGTAGCAACGACAAAAAAGTTAAAGTTAAAAAGAAACAAACACATAATTTAGATTCTGAAAGTACTGTACCTACAGAAATTAGCAATCATTTATTAGAAAGAAAATTTGATATTATGTCAGCTGATTATATTGAATCAAATGATGTTAATAATGATATGGATTACGATGATAATGATTTATTTGATATGTCATGCAAGTTGGACAACAAAGCAGATGGCTCCAAATTCAACGAGGAATATGCTCAAATGGTGCCCATATCTGTGAAAGAAGCGAAGGCAGCGATTGAAGTTAAGAAGTTGTACATGACTGGGCTGCATAAATGTGAGGGCTGCGGGCGGGCGTTTAAAACTAAGGAGAATTTGAAAACTCATTCAAGGATGCATGATAAAGTAAGAACCTCATTACAGCATTCAACTTTTTTGTACAACCCTTAGGTTCCAAATTTTTGATTACAACAAGAAATAAAAAAAAATCCAGATGTGCTACTGATGAAACAGATTGGTACCTTATTTTAAGGTGTCATATGTAATTTGGTGTGTAAGACTAGAGTGCTAGACAAAAATAATGCTGTATAAGTTGTGTAAGTAATCCTTTAATCATTATATTTGTGTTTATGAATAATTTCAGCATCTAAAAGGGAACTTCCACTGTGAAATCTGTGATTACTACTATAAAACTCAGTTCCTGCTAGATGGTCATATGACTGAGAAACACATGTACAAATACCTGTGCAGATTGTGTCCAGAAGTTAGCTTTGACAGGTATGTTTGTGTACAAGTGCTGAGCTACGAAACACTATGTACGTGTTTCGTAGCTCAGCACTTTTGTATCCTACACACTTTTTTCTATCTTTGACGAAAAATGCATTGAATATTGAGTGGTGGCCCAGCCCTCCGATCCACAGGTGCTGGGTTCGATTCTGGTCGTGCACTTAAGTATTTTCCATTCGGATAATTTATATGCGCTATACTAGTGCTCTCAAACGGCGAAGTATAATATAGTGAGGAAACAAAGGAAAGGCACGTCCTAGAACCTAAAAATTCGAAGACATGTACTCGAAACTCCTTCCTTTTCTAAAATGTCAAATGACCGGTCAAAAGTACTTATGATTAAAAAACTCAACAGATTAACAGCAAAATCTCATTACTGCGTGCGGCACCTACACCAAGAAAAGGCATCTTCAAGGTGGAAGGACTGTGAGCGACCGAGCTGGCTAGCCCGCTCTAGTAAAAAGCGTAAAACGGACAAAGGAAAGCGTAAAGTTCCCATAACGATACCCAAAAACGTGTTTTCCTTTGAGCCGATCAGTCCACAGGAACAGTATTCTATTATACAGGTAAGTGAATCGGATAAGTTTAAGATTCTAACTCCTATGTTATGATAACCGTTGGTTCTACTGCGTCGCTATTAACGTTGCAGCCCTGGTCTGGTCATGGAGTTTGAGAACTTATTCATTTATTTGAAACTGCACGTGAATCAAATCATACTAATTTTGAATAGACTGATTTTACCAACACCGTATAGTAAACTTTCGTTGATGGCGAATGTTATAAAGCAGCTGTACACGGCTTCGCTCATGCGACAACAGAATAAAAAGTAGCCTTTTTAAAAAGTCTTTTTTTCAGGGTTTTAGCTATCTCTCTACCAAATTTCATCAAAATCGGTTCAGCCGTTTAGTCGTGAAAAGGTTACAAACAGCGAAAGACAGAATTACAGCATTTTACTATGTTTTGAGTTGGTGAAATTAAATATTTTTGAAATCAGATTTGATGCAAAATATTTGTTTCAAAGAGTTTATAGAAGTTCTCAATATCGAAATAGATGGCGTAACTACTTTATTTACCAAGTCTATAAGATATCTCTATTCTACTCAGGATCGAAAGGGCTCCCGGAACTATTTGGAGGCGAAATACAGATGTGAGCTCTGTTATAGAGGATACCGTCTGATGACTACCTACAACAACCACATGGTCAAACATGATTCGGTAAGACTCTTCATTACCTACGTCATAGAACTGAATCCACAGACAAACACACTTCTATGCCCAAACGCACCCACTCCACAATTATAGAAGGTTAAATTTATTTTTTCCCAAAAGGACTTATTCTATCAACAAAAAGAAATAATACAAGTTGATTCATAATAAGTATGCCATTCCGAAAGGGGCTTGGTCTACACCCAATTGGCAATAAAGTTTATTCTACACTATTGAAAACTCAACTTTTTTCATTGAAAAAATAAACATTGCAAATATCAGCTTTGTTGGGGTCAAATTCGTTCAAAACTTAATTACCTACTTGAATTAGGTAGCAATCTTTATGTAGAACGTTTAATAATTATATTTATAAATAAAATAAAATAAATAAAATATTGTTTATTTGTATCAAAAATACATGTTTGCGGTACTTATGTAAGCTTAGTCTAACAAGTTGAGATTGAATTATTGTACCTGAGGGAGCTCTGTCCCCCGCACTAGGTCTCTATTGAGCCTGTATAGCAGGGTCACAGCGACTCGTCTCGGACTCTCTATCTATAAAAACTAGTTAGATATGGAAGTAAAATAATATTGACGTATCTTCCCAACATACCGAATGAGACATGAGTTTCATTACTATACTAGATAACTAAGATCTATCTAGCAGGAGATTTATAATGAGTAGAGAAAGTAAAAAATAAAAAGAAGTAGCCTGTCTCAGTGTGAGTGAATGTGGTTATGCGTGTAGAGTGTGAGTATGTTAGGTGAGTGTGTGTGACGTGGGTGGGTGTGTGTGCGCGCGGTGTATACGTGATAAAATGACCAAAACTGCTAATTTGAAAACTTTCAGTCAAAAAAAAATTTTTTACTGTTTATTATTGTTTGCTTGTCATCGCTAAATATTATTTTTGTTGATAAGTCCTTTTCTGAATGATCCCTTTATGAATCACCTCTTGTGTGCACGAAAGGATCCTCTAAGAGGCGCACTTTATCCTTTAACTACACTAAGTCTTTCACCGACGGTCATAAGCCCTTTTCAGCGCCACCATACCTCAACTTGGGCACTGACCTGATACAGGATAACCAAGAAAGAATCAGCGACACGACAAACAAGCAAGCATCACCTTTAAGAAACATACTGGGTCCTACTGCTTGGCAAATACCAATAGGTCCACGCTCTGACTAAGGTCTTCTCGTCGAATAATTTTTTCTCCAAAAACTTTATGTAACCAATACTTTTGTTTCAGTCAATATCGGGAAATTTACAATGTGACATGTGCAAACTATTCTTCAGAGATCAACGCAAAATGTACAAGCATATGAACATGTATCACCTCAACAAGTATAGCTGTAGAAGCTGTGAATTCGTCTCTACTAATAGGTACAACCTTAACTATAGATTACTATAGATTGGAAAAAAAATTGAGGGTGCCATGGTCTTTGTGATAAATCAATTCGTTCATTCATTTATATGAAAATGGCTACTTTTATGTTTTAGGTTCATTCATTTGTTTATTCATTTAAGAAGCTAGTTATATTAAAAAATGCGAAAGTTTTTATGGAAGGATTGGATGTTTATTATCAATCACGCCAGAACGGCTGATCGGATCTGAATGGAATTTGGCATAAAAATAGATATATTTTGGAATAGACTACTTTATACCCTCGTAGGTATGTACAAGGCGAGCGAAGCCGTGGGCAGAAGCTAGTATACTAAATTTAAGTAATGCTGAAAATGTTCCTTGTCACTGTTTGTCATTATGCAATAGTAAAGCTGTGTTCAAATGGCGTGTGATATGTCATCAGAAATTAATTTCAACTACTGAATAAAGTCAAATTTGAGTTTGCGATATCGTTGATACCATCAAATGTCAAACACTAAATTGACTTTCATCTGTAGACGTAAGGATCATTTTGCAATAAATAAGCATCTATGTATTAGATGACATATCTCACGCAGTTTGAACACGGCTTAAGAGATGGCAATATTGTTTGTCTTATGTCTGCTTTTTTTTAAAGTAAGTCCATATATCTTTTATATTTCCCTTACAGAAGTCAGGCTGTGGCGCACTACAAATGGCACGCAAACGTAACGTATGACTGTGCACACTGTGATAAAAAGTTTGTGTAAGTAATCTCCTACATTACAAGGTGATACAAAATATGTATGCTATCCCGAAACGGGCTTATTGTACACCCAATTGGTAATAAAGTTTGTTCTACGACTTATGAAATAAACTCAATGCAAAAATCTGCTGTTTTGGTGTCATCATCAAACTCAATTTTTCCGCTGTTTTAGCTAAAAATCTTTATCTTGAACTTCTCGTTTGTTTAATTATTAGTTATGAAAGAACAGAAACAGCTAATATGAAAAAAAAATCGGAAAAAAATCTAAAAAAATAATATTACACATATTTATTTTCGCTAATTCCTTCTTTTTGTCGACAGAATAAGCCCCTTTCGGGATAATGTACTTGTTACAAATCACATTGTGGATCATATTAAGATCATTAAAATTCTCCTTTAACTTCCTAATAGACAAAATGTTTGATGATTTCAGAAAGGCATCAACTAGACTGACACACATCAGGCTGAAACATCCTTCTACGTACATATGCAATCTGTGTGGACACAGTTTCGTCAGTTCCGCGGGACTAGTGTGTCACAGACAGATATCGCATTCGAAAGAGGTAAATTTCATTGATATAAAAGTGGCATAGACAAGAATCCTACTAATATTATAAATGCGCAAGTTTGTGAGGATGGATTGGATGTTTGTGGTTCAATCACGGCTAAATGGCCGAACGGATTTGGATGAAATTTGGTCACAATTTCAGGATATTACCGAAATAGATGATCGTCTGACGGACACAACGAATCCTAATTACTGTGTGGACTGCGAAATTCTGTTCGCGAACGAGACTGCGTTCGCGACGCATCTCGGCAGTTCCAGCAAACACGTCAAGACTAATATATCTGTGTAAGTGTTTGAGTGTGCTATCTTTATGAATACTAGTATGTTGAGTTTATATTTTAATTTATAGAAAGAAAGAAAGAAAATACATTTATTTGTGACGACAATACAACAATGAGACACACAGAAAAAATAATAATAATAACAACAAAAATGTTGACAAAACAAAAACAACAAAAAAACACATATAGAGAAAAAACACAGGATAAGAAAAAAATATTATATAAAAAAAATAAGAAAAAAGGTACAGGTTGTAAGAATGTTATAGTGATAGCCCCCCACTAAGAGACCCCCACCAGAGACTATATTATAATATATTATCCTTGTCCCCACATAGTTGGCATCCCCGTATTTAGGGGAAGGTTAGGGTTCAAATCCCGTCGGAGTCGAAATTTTTGGGATATTATAAGCTCAAAAATAAAAAAATAAAAATATTGTTTATTGTTCCAAACAAGGTGTTGTGTTACATGGTTTGGGAACTCTTCTTTTAAGTTGCAATAACCTGTGTTAGAAGAGTCCCCTCTTTTCTGTGGTCCGCATAGGAACACTTAAACTTATCTTAGTAAGTTGAGGTTTTGTACGTGTTACAAGGTGATTCAATATATACTATCCCGAAAGGTGCTTATTCTACACCCACTTGGCCGTGAATGTAAGAATCTTGGAAATTTCGAAAAAAAATAACTTTTGTTTTGGGGTCAAATGATAAATAAATAAATATTCCGCACATATTCACACGGTCAACTGATCCCAAACTAGGCATAGCCTGTACTATGGTGACCAGAGACTGATATATATACAGTGGTGGTCATCTAATTAGAAACACCTACCTGGGTTTATATTTTTATTGCAAATTCCCTTTCGAACTAATTTTTAACGTATCATTGAGTGTTCCTACGTATTAAAATCGATGTATCGGATATTATATTGCATTGTTATACCATTTTAATAACAGAAAACAACGGTTGTTTTTCTAAAACTGAAAGTTATATTAATAACAAAATAAAAAACGAGATACAAACCGGACAACTAATTAGAAACACCAAAAAAATCATTACTTAAATCATTTTTAATTTGAACAAACCCCAATAGTTTTGAAAAATACTAAAAATACTACATCCTTAGACAATTAGTATTTGGTAGGGTAGCCTTTATTATCAATAACAGCTTTGCAGCGACGCGGCATTGATTCAATCAATTTATAACAAGTTTCTACAGGAATACTTCTCCAAGCGTCTTCAAATGCACTGTTAAGTCCATGAATATTAGTAGCGTGTTTCTGCGACAGGTTGGTCTTTATAGTGTGCGACAAATTTTCTATGGGATTTAAATCCGGACTATTGGCAGGCCACTCTAATACTGTCACGGATTGTTCTGTAAGAAACGCTTTAACGCTGCGTGCTGTGTGCTTTGGGTCGTTGTCATGCTGAAATATCCAAGTTACTGGCAAATTTTCCTCGGAATATGGAATCATTGTCTCTTCCAAGATCTTTTTGTATTGATATTGATCCATTTGCCCTTCAATCTTTCTCACGGGACCAATCCCGTACCCTGAGAAACATCCCCACACCATTACATTTCCATCACCGTGCTTAACTGTCTTTTTAGTGTACTTGTTATTCAAAGCCTCGTTTATTGGTCGTCGTACATATCGTTTTCCATCGGAATTAATCAAATTAATTTTAGTTTCATCTGAAAACAAAACTTTTTTCCATTGATGAATAGTCCAACTGCCATATTTGCGAGCGAATGCTAGACGATTTTCTCTATGTTGCCTGGTTAGTAGTGGTACTTTTCTAGCGATCCTTCCTAACAATTTTCCTTCAACCAACCGTCTACGAACTAGTTTAGTGGACACGTGTCGAGGATCGTCTTCTGAAAATACCTCTTTTCTTATAACATTGGATCCTTTAAAGGGGTCCGCCTTAGCTAATCGAAGCATAGGCCTGTCTTCTTGAACTGTAGTCTTCCTGGGCCGAAGTTTTCTTGGCACGTTATCTGATGTTCCGTGTAGTTTGAAATGTGCGAGGGCGTTAAATATCATCTTTACGGAACATTCCAAATAATCGGCGATCTTACTGTAACTCCATTTTTGTTTTAAATAAAAATTCACTATAATTTTTCTCGTTGCTGCATCACAGCTCTTATTTTTACCCATTTTTAATAAAACAACAATAAATAGTAACTTTTCGTAATGAGTTAGAAATGGCGGCAATATTTACAATGTGATTGACAATTGTGAGAACTGTATTTCAGTTTAAAAAATCAAATTTTGAACCAAGTCATACAATGTTTCTAATTAGTTGTCATTCTGCCAGTCCTAACGATATTGATACTTTTTGTTTCACTGATATTTATTTTTATTGTCGTCTTGGTTGTCAAATATTATTGCTTGTAATTAAACTAGAGTTATTAAAGTACATTGTAAAGTAGTGAAAAAAAATTTACCTCCTATTAAATGCTATAATAATGTTAGTTACTTTATAAAAATGTCAGGTGACTAGGTGTTTCTAATTAGATGACCACCACTGCATATATATATATATAATAGATACATATTTAACACAGAACAAATGTTTGTCCAGTGCGGGGATAGAACCCGCGACCTCTAGCGCAGAAGGCAGAGTTACTACTGACGGAGCTATGAGGCTAGAATGATGTAGCAGTTTTGATGTAGTAACTCTTATGTCGAACTTCTCGTACGTTTAATCATTATTTATAAATTAAAATAGCCTTTATTTCTACTACTATTTAAAGTTTTTAGAAATACAATTGTTAAACATTCAGTTTGTACATATTAACATATTTCCTGCAAGCAATATCTAATTAGGTACTAGTATGATGTAGTAGTCACCTCTCTGGCGTAGGCCTCCCCCAACAAGACGTTTTATTAATATAAAGATAGTAATGAGACCAACATCAGGTGCTATGAAAAAGGTCGAGAAAAGGGTTGGCCTCCCCCACAAACAGAGGTTTGCTCTATCTGTGGTGGAGGCCTTGTTCAGCAGTGGACGTCGTACGGCTGAAATGATGATGATGATGATAGAATAAGCCCCTTTCAGGATAGCATACTAGGAGACACCTTGTAGATGTCCCTCATATCTATTAATTTAAAATTTCAGCCAAAAGACTCAACGCGACTCCCGCAAGAGAATGCGAAAAGAGATGGGCGCGCCGATGCGCAGCATGTCGCGAGAGGTTGGTCTCGTACAAGAGAAGAGAGCGCGCAACGGCACCTCTGAAGTACTGAACACTGGCGTCACCACGTCTAACAACTGTGAAGTGGTAAGTAACATAGATCTTGTACCTGGGTTATTTTTGTAAAAAGACTCAATATGACTCGCGTAAGAGAAGAGCATGACTCGGTCCCGCAAGAGAACGTCTATAGCTATAGAATGTCTTCCGCAAGAGCTCCTATAGCTGGGCGATAAAAGACTCGCGTAAGAGAATGGTTACCGTAACCTTACCGTGACCGTACCGTGACCGCATCGTGATCGTACCGCACTGTGACCGTAAACCTCAAGAGACACAACCGCCAGTTCTTTCCACCGTACCTGTCTCTTGCCTGTCTTGTTTGAGGTCATCATCATCATAATTTCAGCCGTAGGACGTCCACTGCTGAACTTAAGTATCTCCCATAGATTACCAGAAACAATCATTTGGGGAGATTTGCCCATGCTCGCCACGCTGGGCATGAGGGTTGGCGAGAGATAAAGCTCTTGTTGATAAGGAACGTTTCTGCCCATCCCCTAGCTTTGTTTCCATTATTCGCCTCTTACGCCATCCAAGGGTAGAAATGGAGGGGCCTATTCTTCAGCCCCAGCTGAATAGGCTCCTCTTCCTCATGGATGAGGTCGTCTGCAGTGGCGTATTTGCCCTAAGGCCCAGTAGGCCCGGGCCTAGGGCGGCCAGATATTAGGGGCGGCAAATCGTGACAAAAAAAATCACTGATGCAAGAAATAAATCAAATGCAAAGTACCTAAATATTTAAAAGGCTGCTCCATAGACTTATTACTACTTGCTTCAGTAGACATGCAGCTTCGTTTCTGATTTCGATTTATATAAAGTTGGCAATAAAGTAAATTCATTAAGTACCTAGTCTATAATATGGGTGCTGAGAAAGGGGCGGCACATGGCCTGGGGCCTAGAGCGGGCAAGACTGCAAATCCGCCACTGGTCGACTGACCATAACTTTCTGTGATTACAGTGCGGCAAATACCTGGTGAACGATGTGCAAGCTCGGAGGCATTACGAATCGGAGCATCCCGGCTCTGATTACCTGCGACGATACATGTGTGAAATATGCGGCCATACTGCTAAGGTGAGCCATTCATTTAAGCTTTTTTTCCAACAGTCACATCATCATCATCAGCCTGTAGAAGTCCACTGCTGGACATAGGCCTCCCCCAAAGAGTTCCATGACGAACGGTCTTGAGCCTTCTCCATCCACCGACTTCCCGCAACCTTCACAATGTCGTCGGTCCATCGGGTGGGGGGCCTTCCGACACTGCGTCGCCCAGTTCGTGGTCGCCATTCGAGAACCTTTACTCCCCAACGGTTGTCGGTTCTGCGAGCTATATGTAACAGTCACATACATAGTCATGTTTCCACACTAGGATTCCCGGTGTCGTGGGTGTCAGAATCTACGAGTTATAGTATCACAACACACAGACCCGGAACAAATATTTGCAGATTTAACAAACATTTGACCCGCAGCGGGAATCGAACCCCTTGCGTGTCAGACGGAATTAAATGATAAATTTGATGATCGTTGAGGCACAAATAAGATAAACTTTTTTCTGACTGGCCTCATAG
Organism: Anticlea derivata; assembly: GCA_947579855.1. NCBI lineage: Eukaryota > Metazoa > Arthropoda > Insecta > Lepidoptera > Geometridae > Anticlea > Anticlea derivata. Next base: position 4,435,009 of record OX388279.1, on the reverse strand, counting down.
CTCAGTTGGTAGTAACTCTGCCTTCTGCGCTAGAGGTCGCGGGTTCGATTCCCGCACTGGACAAACATTTGTAACTAACACAGATGTTTGTTCTGTGTCTGGGTGTTAAATATATATCTATGTATATCAGTCTCTGGTACCCATAGTACAGGCTATGCCTAGTTTGGGATCAGTTGACCGTGTGTGATATGTCCGGAATATTTATTTATTTATTACTTTGAAAATCGCATCTTTAGCATATTACCAGCAAATCTTGATAGTACAGCCTGTTGACCTACTAAATTCCATGCAGATCGGATTGACGGTTCGAAATTTATGCTCTAACAAATAAACATACAAACATACGTACAACGTCTATTTAATTTTATCGTAAGTTCCAAAATTCTCACTATAATATTTTGAGTGATAATGATAATGTTTTTTTTATGTTATACGGATGCAAACAGGCTTACGGCCCATCTGATAGTAAGTTACAGTCGCATATTGACATCAGCAACACCTTGAGCATTGCTAATGCGTTGCCATCCGAACCCCTCCCCCCACTAAAGAGCTCTGGCAACCTTACTCACCGCAGGAACAAAATACTATTTGAAAAAAATAATGTTATTTGGCTGCGATCTTCTGTAATAATAATAATATAAATTTTATTTCAGGTAACTTATGAATAGTAGATGTTAAAAACTAAATTCTAGGACCCATATAAAAGACCATACCACCCATATTTGTTCCGGGTCTGTGTGTTTAAGGCGGAGGTACTTCTCCAGGCGGGCTGCTCCAATTTAGAGCGAGAAAATCTCGCTGTGCCCTACCTCCTCCTAAAATATACCTATTATTCAAATAATATAATGCATAATATTAAAATTATTATATATTATTTACAGCAATACGCCAATCTTCTAGTACACATGAGGACCCACACCAATGAAAAACCTTACAGATGTCCGCACTGTGATCGAAGGTTTAGCATGCTCAGCAATAGGGACAGACATCTGGTGGTAAGTACACTTAGTTACCGTCTGCCACTGTGGAACTAAACGCAGTGGCAGACGGTAGTAATGTATTACAGTGTGCCCCCATTAATCATACGTGGGGGCCGATAGTTATAAGTGTTACCGTATGCCACTGCGTGAGTATATTTGTGGGGGCAGAAGGTAATAAATATTATGCAATGCGTTGTATATTAAATTATACAACCAAGGTGTCAAACAAGCTTACGGCTCACCTATTGGTAAGTGGTTACCGTAGCCTATGAACGCTTGCAATACCAGAGGCGTGCATCACGCACGCGTTAGCTACCCAGAATCCCCTCACCGCCCCCAAAAAGCTCTGGCAACCTTACCGCAGGAAAACAACAATATTTGAAACAAATAATGTTATTTGGGCGTCTTCTGTAAGGGGGAATTTAGAGCCCCTAAATTCTTCTTGGGGAGGTTTTGTATGAAAGTGCCCATACAAAAACCGGCAAGCTATTCACTTTTCACCACTCGCCGGTGACTAGTTGACTCTCGAACATCACGGCCGCCCATTGTACATTTTACTTTTAAAATTACAAATTAGTTTTAGTTTCTGTTTTATTTTGTATTTTTTTTTATTTTCATTGGTGTACAATAAAGTATTTTCATTCATTCATTCATTCATTCATCACGGACTCGGTCCTCAGAAGTTTAAATAAATAAATAAAATAATCCGGACATATCACACACGATCAACTGATCCCAAACTAGGCATAGCCTGTACTATGGGTACCAGACTGATATACATAATAGATATATATTTAACACCCAGACACAGAACAAACATCTGCGTTAGTCATAAATGATTGTCCAGTGCGGGAATCGAACCCGCGAGTTTGAAGGCGGGGTTCTCGAAACGTTACATTTGTCAGGTCCACACCGGCGAGAAGCGATACCAATGCCAGCACTGCAGTCGCCGCTTCACGCAGAGCAGTGCGGTGAAGCTGCACATCCAGACTGTGCACCTCAAGATACCCTACGCCCCCTGGGACAAGAAGAACAGGAAGAGACGGAAGGAGCTAGAAGCGGCTGGCGTCTCATCAGGTACAGAAAAAAAAAATCAACCGTTACGACAAACCGGTATATACAAGGTGATTCATAATATGTATTCCATCCCGAAAGGGATTCTACAATGAGCAATAAAGTTTGTTCTACGACTTTTGGAAATTCGAAATTTTTCATTGAAAAAACTCTATGCGAAAATCAGCTGTTTTGGGGTCAAATCAGGTCAAACTCAATAAATCTGCTGTTTTAGGTAGCAGTCTTGATGACGAACTTCTTTTATGTTTAGGTATTAGTTTTAAAGATGATAAAAATACCAAAAACAGCTAATTTTCGAAAGGTTGTGAAAAAAAAAACAAAAAAAAAATGAAAACGTTGATGTTTTTTTTCGCTAATATTATTTCTTTTTGTTGACAGAATAACCCCCTTTCGGGATGGTATACATGTTATGAATCACCTTGTATAACGCGTTATCAACCGGTTAATTTATATCCGCTTCAGGTTACTCCTTATACACGGTGTAATGACTCCCGACAACTTAAAGAGGCATACGGATTATTATTTTGAAAATATTTAGCGTCTATTATTAGAAAATGGTTGGTCATTTTATGCTCTCTTTTTTGAGTTTTTAACTCTTTATGGTAACATCATGAATGTAACCTAAATTCAAACTATCTTATAGCATAAAAGAGACGTTTCATCAATATATGAAGCCTGGGCCTGCACTGTGTACACTACTCTAAAATATGGCTAAGCAATAAAGTAAACGTATTTAATTGGTTATTTTATTTAAATTGACTTCGTTCTAAGGTACATTAAGATTTTCTTCGACAAAGAGAGCAACATACAGCGCTACAAAAATATGGCGGATGGACGTGCGTGAAATGTAATTTTGACAACCTACATATATCTGACAAAACCAAAACATCAAATCAAACAACATGACATGAAAAATATGTCAATGTCATGTCAAACGTCAATTATAAACCAACATGGCGGCCTTCAAATAGTGTTCACATAGTAAAAAACTTACCAGAAGAACTATTCTTGTACCATCGCATTTGTCTTCAAATTAATGAAATTGTATTTTTCTTGTAATCTCCTAATATTTCTATGTAGTGTACATGTACCAGGCCCAGAATGAAATGGCTCCTTTATAAAATTACAACTTATTTGTCTCGCAACGTTTTTTATTAATATATTACCTATAATTGCTTCCCAAAATAATACATTCTTATTTCTGTACAGATCTCAACTTGGTAGAAGCACCGCCACTGCCTTTGCCGATACAGCCACAGCCTAAACTCCAACTAGACATGCAGGGTGAATATATAAACGCGTACATAACTTACAGCGACGAATAGAGTACCGCCATTATGGTCCTCCTAAGCGGAGTCGAGATGTGCGAAATAAACCAATTGTCAGACGTACATGACCTAATCTGGGCTTAAAACCGTTCTCCATTCTATACCACGTTCTCAGTAAAAAATAAACAAAATTTTTGTTGTTTCTTTTTCAGTTTTTTACTAACATTTTAAAATCATTTTGTTATCAACGAAATTGATTCGCTCTTTGTTTTGATTGCGCTTCGGCGTCAACTTCATTCGCGCGCGGAGCGGAAAGGATTCAGTCTTCATTTGAAAAAGACGATAAACCGGTTCATAGCAATTTTAACAGGTTAGTTGTAAACCGAGCCGACGTAATGCCTTCGTTTGGTTGATTTTACACATCTCTTTGCTTATCATTTGTGAATTATGGCACAAAGCAATGCCTTTTGTACAGAATTTTATGAACCTGTTTTCTTGGGCTGTTAACCTATGTAAATAAATAGTAGTCAATGTATATGATATAATTAAATGAAAGTGGCCTTTGAACTAAGCAATAAGTTAACTATATGAACCGTCAAATGCCTTAAATATTCTAAAACATGTAAGTACCTACATACAGTAAACGTCACCAACTCAGTGTTAGTGAATAAGTAATTTGTACAAGGTGACTCATAATATGTATACCATTCCGAAAGGGGCTTATTCATCATCATCATCAGCCTGTAGAAGTCCACTGCTGGACATAGGCCTCCCCCAAAGAGTTCCATGACGAACGGTCTTGAGCCTTCTCCATCCACCGACTTCCCGCAACCTTCACAATGTCGTCGGTCCATCGGGTGGGGGGCCTTCTAACACTGCGTCTGCGGCTTATTATTGCAATAAAAACAAGGAATATCAGAAGAGGAAGAGGAAGAAAAAACAAAATACAAACTAGTAACAGATTTTCCCTTGCTTTTTAAATCAGCTGTTTTGGTCTTTTTATCATCTAAATAACGTAAAAGATTAAACGTAAAAGAAGCTTAAAATCAATATGTTGACAGCTGAATAATTGAGTATGGACTGATTTGACCTAAACAGCTGATTATTGCAGTGTTTTTCAACGAAAAATTACATTTCCAAAAGTCATAGAGCAAAAGTTATTGCCAGTTAGGTGTAAAATAAGCTCTTTTCGGGATAGTTTACATATTATGAATCTCCTTGTATACGTAAAAGCGGTCAACGCTAACGACAGTTCAAAGTGTTAAGGCTGCCTTAGGCCTACGTCATAGCTTAATGATTTTTATAGCTTGGTCCAAGCTATAAAAATCTTAAGATATATCTCAACGTGTTCCACCACGAAAGAGCTCAGCTGTTAATGCCACTAGAGGTCACCCTTCCATTTGGTAACCGCGCTGAAGGTTATTTATCATGTATTAAGAATGGCACGGTCTTTCTCTTTCTGAATAAATCAACTGTATTCATCCTGATCAGCTTGATCCTGTTGAGAAACCTTCAGCGCGGTCAAACGGATGGGTGACCGCTAGTAGCTCTAATCTGAGGTAAGCTTAGACACGAGCGCTCAGATCTATACTACCATTTAGTCTGTAGGTTTAGAGATTGTCTTATACTCCTTCGTGAAACTAGTTCTTTCTTGATCAACCAGCATCGTGGCTCTTAAAGGGCCTTCCTGCTGTCCCCGAAAGGTCCAATGGACAATTTATTAACATTTTATTATTAAATAAATGTTTTGAAATCAAATCGGTAAATTAATTATGTATATTGATATTTAATTTTGTGTTTGTTTTCAAAATAGTTCAATGCCGCGTATTGTGTATATTACTATTAATTAGATAGATATATAAAAAGTCATGTAATCTGAATTATTTAATACAATATTAGTACGTATTTATTCGAATGTTTAAATTTTTGGCACTTGTTTTTTTATTTTATACTAACTCGCGCCCACGTTTCGTTTGTCACCTAGACAGAAATTAGCTTAGCTTATTTGATAATCTAGGTAAAGAACTCTTCTATTAAATCTAATCTAATCTCTTCTTCTCAAAGTTTCATCGAAATCGGTTAAGCCGTTACGGCTGACTGAACCACAAGCATCCAAATATCGTCACAAACTTTCGCATTTAATTATAAAGTCTATAAGAAGTAAGATCTATAAGAATTGATCCCATTGTTGGTCAAAAAAATAGGTTTTGTAGGTAAGGTCAAAGGATTAGACGATCACGGTAGCATAGTGGGCGAGTGCCCGTCTGGGGCGCAAGGGGTTCGGGTTCGATTCCCGCTGCGGGACAAATGTTTGTATGATCTGCAATTATTTGTTCCGGGTCTAGGTGTTGTGGTACCATGGTACTCGTAGTTTCTGTTACCCACGGCACAGGGAATCCTAGTGTGGGGTCCGGACTATAGTCGTATTTTTAATTAGACGAAGCGTACTAAAATTAAATTAAAATTAAAATTACTTCACTATTTAATTATTATTAATTAATTAATTATTTAGTACTGACAGTAGCTAATGTCACATTGTAAAATAATGTTGCCATATTTAAAGTAATAGTGATGCGTTCAATCAGTTCTCGTTCAATCAGATGAATGAACAATGAGTGTAAATAGTTAATCATTTCAAACTATAAAAGAATATTATTTCTATTTTACAATAAAATTGTATAAAAGTGCTCTGATATAAGTAACTAGTAGTATTTAACTCAGTTTTTTGAAGGCTTATAACAAAGCGCGGCGCGGCGACTAGTGCCAACACCGATCAACGCCGCGCGCGTCGGTCGCCATTTTGTTTGTAACTCGGCTTCTAACTTCTGGTCTGATAGCACGAATTTTTTTTCTGCTCTCAAGCTGTTAAGTTATTGTTTTTGTTAAGTTTTTCGTTACGTTGTGTTGTCAAGCCAAAGCTTGTCTCCAAGAAAGAAGAGACCACGGATTGCTTTAAGCGATACCGAAAAACTTATGATACAAAACGTCTACAAACACGTATTTGAGGAGAAAGCTGCTTCACTATCACCTATTGAGGCTCCCGAAAAAAAAGAATGTGTTTCAATCATTCACTTTGTCACAACACTATTTTTATTTCATCAAAAACTGACAACACAGTAAACGTCAGTTGACTTGGTCTAATTAAAAATACGACTTTATGTAGTGACTGTTGACACTAGTAGTGCCCAAAAGATAGCTTATTAAACCTCTGGATCTATACGTACGCAGACATTGGGTCAGCTAAAAAAAACATCATAACATATACATATTCTATATATTTTGTACGTTTTGAACATACGCAAACAACATTTAGATTTCATTGGACTATTTCACTCCTAGTTATTGTCATAAATACACTAAGTAACAGAAAAAAACATCTACTATATTATCTTTGGTACACAAAAATGTTACTAGTTATATTACACTCACAAAAAATATATAATTGCAACTACCTCACTATGTTCCGAATACCGTCAAGATAACATGTGCAGCCATAAATTGTCTTTGGAATGTTTTAGCACTTTTTCTACTAAAATTATTTCTTAAGCAACAGAATAAATAGTCTTCAGATCTTAAACAAGAAAGCGATCGAAAACAACTTCCAGCCATTTTTAATTACTCGTATATGTTTCAACAATCGCTAGAAAGATTGCTGAATAATCTATCGATTATTGATCGCCTAAAAAACATTGAAATTACATATTTTCTGCCTCAAAACGTCCTATTTTTAATAGGATTCATAAATATTAAGTCATATTTAATTGTATAATTGACTAAGATTATTTTACCCATAACAAATGCAATAAATTTCATAAATTAAAATTAGTAAAATGGAATGGTGTAAATTACAAATAAAAGGTCAAAAATATCACAACCTAAAAAATGAGCTGTGTAAAAGAATATTCTAAAAATAACCCCCGAAAATCTTAAGTTAAAACTAACCTGAAAAGAAGTTGAATTTTTGGCTTAAACAATAAAAAAAAACATGGTACCCTACCATGATTTCTTATTGACTTTCAAATGCGATTATGCGAGCGTGTAAGCGCTGTTTCACACGAATTTGAACCATAAATCTTTGGGTAGACAACTTAAGCCACCGCCTAAAGATAACCGCAAAGTCGTTGGTACGGGGCCTTACCACAAAATCAATAAAAAGACATATCACATCAAAAATATCTCTAGGAATGTGCTGATAAATCACTCTTCCAATTATAATTGTTTTTAATTAGGAACCCATAAGTTAAAGTTCGATTATATTTCATAAGGTCACTCGCACACAAGCCACTTGCGCAACGCTACAAGCTGCGGACTACACTTTTAGACCGGCCACATGCTTATTATGAAAAGTATAGTCCATTGTGGCTGTGGCTGTGGCCGGTTGCTCGTTTGTGCCGAGCCTTAGAGTTAACCAGACAAAGTTTTGGAAACAATAGAGCCTAATCTTTCAGTAAAAGCTCATTGTTATGACATTTAAATATTTCTCAAAGGGAAAATTATACACATCAGCCTACTATCAAGTTGTCAGGGGTGAACAGCCAAGCTTATTCAATTCCTATGAACAAAGTCAATCTGTCTCTTTCTGCGAGACAGTTTTTCTGTCAACGCTTGCTTTATACATTGACTGTTGTTCATACTCTGTCTAGAAATCCATCTGCGCATACTGTTTTAAGCGAGCCCTGTTCTATGTTATCCCTCTTAGTTTACCTGACGTACGCTATTTCCATATTTGTGATCCATATTTCTGATCTTGGATCAAAGATTGGGAAGATCTTGGGCTATACATTTCATTCGGAAACCTAAAGTCAATTTAAAATGACATTTCACATAATTCTAACTCCTACGAAGCTTAATTTAAAGTCCTTTATTGAAGTACACCTCCGCCATCTTCGGATAATTCTTCTTTAATTCCTCCTGAAATAAATAAAATTAATTTAATAGAAACAACAGTTTTTTATGGCCCAAATATGTATTGCAAGACTAGACACGGACTGAACTTAAGGATACGAAAGTTAGTTAGTACAAATTAATCCCTCTTTTGTAGCAAACTTCTTTGATCTTCGGATAGTTATACTTTACACTCTCCTGAAATAAAATAATGTTTCTGAATTCAAAAAATAAAATAAACAATAAAAATGGATCTCTTAACATGGGTAAGCTTGGGACGCTTAAGTCTGTTTTATAGGTTATCAATAAATTTCCAGTTTTTCAAAATCGGTTCAGCTGTTTGGGCTTGAAAACGTAACGGACAGAGTTACTTTCGGATTTATAATATTAGTTTTGATAATGTTTGTGCAATAAATAACATTATTTGTTTCAAATAGTGTTGTGTTCCTGCGGTGTGTAAGGTTGCCAGAGCTCTTTAGGGGGGGGAGGGGTTCGGCAGGCAACGCATTAGCAATGCTCCAGGTGTTGCTAATGTCAATAGGCGACGGTAACCACTTACCATCAGGAGGGCCGTAAGCCTGTTTGCCTCCGTATAACATAAAAAAAAAAAAAAAAAAAAAAAAAAAAAAAAAAAAAAATAATTACAGAATCAATACGCGACAAAAAAAATAGCATAAATCCATTTGCCAAGTAATGCTAACAGATGCTGCCATTCATCATCATCAGCCTGATGAAGTCCACTGCTGAACACGGGCCTCCCCCAAAGACTGCCATGACGAACGGTCTTGAGCCTTCTCCATCCACCGATTTCCCGCAACCAACAATGTCGTCGGTCCATCGGGTGGGGGGGGGGGGCTTCCAACACGGCATCGTCCGGTTCGTGCCGCCATTAAGAGGCCTACCAAGCGTCGCGCCTTCAGCGATTTCGCCTATGCGCCCGAAAAAGTATGTAAGCGAGTGCAAACATCGTTTTTCGGCGTGGCGGACTAAACTCAACTCTCTTGCATAAGTATAGGTGGTTTACTGGCCTCATTGCTCAGTTGGTAGTAACTCAGCCTTCTGCGCTAGAGGTCGCGGGTTCGATTCCCGCACTGGACAAACATTTGTAACTAACACAGATGTTTGTTCTGTGTCTGGGTGTTAAATATATATCTATTATGTATATTAGTCTCTGGTACCCATAGTACAGGCTATGCCTAGTTTGGGATCAGTTGACAATGTGTGATATGTCCTGAATATTTATTTATTTATAGTTATGTAGTCATTAGGAAGGTAGGTACGCACGACAGGTGTGAAGTATTATTTTGCATTTTCGACTACTTAGGTACCTACCTAGGTAGTTGAAATATGTAGAATCCCCTATAATTATAATCGATACCTACCTACACATAAACCAAGTAATTTATAACGTAGAAAAATATTTATATTCTAAACTGAACGACTAAACTCAACCAACTCTCTTGCATAAGTATAGTTATGTAGTCATTAGGAAGGTAGGTACGGCACGGCAGGTGTGAAAGTATTATTTTGCATTTTCGACTACTTAGGTACCTACCTAGGTAGTTGGAATATGTAGAACCCCCTATAATTGTAATCGATAACTACCTACACAAAAACCAAGTAATTTATAACGTAGAAAAATATTTATATTCTAAATTGAACTAGGAATCTAGAAGTATTGATTTTGAGGTTACCTTCAGGGGTGATTCGAGGCTGTCCACAGGAATGGATGCGGTTTGTTGGAAGAGCGCACAGCACAGCGGCGTAGCGAATGTGACGCACAGGCCCACGAGGCCCAGCTGGAAGGGAATCACTAGCAGCGGGCTTGTACAGAAAAGGCCCCGCCGAGTCGCGTAGTTTGTGATTAATGGCGTCAGGGCTGGAAAAAAAATAGTACTTATAGCGAGGTAAAGTCAAGATTTTAAAGGTCGCTTTGAATCATTGAAATAGCTTAAAACTAAAAATTGCAGAGAACATAAATAAATAAATAAAAATAAATGAACTTTTAAAATTTGGACAGGCCTCATAGCTCAGTTAGTAGTAACTCTGCCTTCTGCGCTAGAGGTCGCGGGTTCGATCCCCGCACTGGACAAACATTTGTGTGATAAACACAGATGTTTGTTCTGTGTCTGGGTGTTAAATATTTATCTATTATATATATCAGTCTCTGGTCACCATAGTACAGGCTATGCCTAGTTTGGGATCAGTTGGCCGTGTGAATAAGTCAAAAAAAAAAAAAAAAAAAATCCGGACATATTACACACAGACAACTGATCCCAAACTAGGCATAGCCTGTACTATGGGTATCAGGACTGACATACATAATAGATATATATTTAACACCCAGACACAGAACAAACATCTGTGAATCACACAAATGTTTGTCCAATGCGGGAATCGAACCCGCGACCTCTAGCGCAGAAGGCAGAGTTACTACCAACTGAGCTATGAGGCCAGTCAACATAATTGGAGTTGCGTGGAACATCTGACTCTTTATCTAAATAAACTCGCTGCGTTTTGTCGTTCGATAGGTATGCAAAGCTTCAGCTAAATCGGTCAATTTTCTGAGGAATTCTGTTGGATAGAAAAGACTCCATCATCAGATCAGCTCGCTTTAAAAATACAATATTATTCTGTTTGTTTCACGCCACCCGATGGACCGGCGACATTGTTAAAGTTACCGGAAGTCTGTGGATGGAAAGAGTTTTAAGTCCAGTGGACTTCTACAAAATGATGATGGTGACAGGCCTCATAGCTCAGTCGGTAGTAGCTCTGCCTTCTGCGCAAGAGGTCGCGGGTTCGATTCCCGCACTGGACAAACATTTGTGTGATTAAAACAAATGTTTTTTCTGTGTCTGCTATGCCTAGCTTAGGATCAGCTGACCGTGTGTGATATGTCCGGAATATTTATTATTATACAATATAGGGACCTAAATGTATGACGTTAGAGAGGTTACGTTCAAGCAAACGTTTTTGACTTTTGTTGGATAAGAATAAAGGTACGTACTCATTCCAGGTACAGCCATAAGCACCCTTGAGATGCATACGTATGCAATCCCATTTCTAGCGGCATTCTTAGATTGTCCCACGCGCTTGCCGTCCGCAGTGAACACGGGCGTGCCGTTCGTTAGCTCACTGAAACAATGTTGATTTGAGGGTAGTCAGAGGCAAGTGCAGAAGATTATTTGTCATTGGTGTTTCTCCCATCATCGTGGAGCATTTCGCAGATGAAAAGTTTCTATAAACTATAGGTATCTTACTAATATTATAAATGCGAACGTTTGTGAGGATTTTTAGATGTTTGTGGTTCAATCACGTCGTAACCGCTCGACCGATTCCGGTGAAACTTGGAATAGATAAGAGTTATTTACCTAGAATAACATAGGTAGGTACCATAACATAGGTAGAATAATATAGGCTACTTTTTATCTAGGTACAAGCGAAGCCGCGGGCGCAAGCTAGTCCTGTATGTATACAGTTCTGGGGACGCTGCCGGCCATCCCCTAGTTTTAGTCGCCTCTTACGACATCCACGGGCAGGTAGATATGGAGGGGCCTATTCTTCGGCCGGGGCCACCATGGCAACTATATTAAGTTTCGTTAAAACGGTCCGAACGTAACCACAGACATTTTATATAAACACAAAATTTCGCAGTTTCAATGATGTTGATGCCTTCGATAGGTACTCACTTGCTCCTCATCATAGGAATGTTGATGAAGTTAGCGCAGCAGACAGCTGCAAATGGCACCATCCTAGCGTAGATAGGCTTCATTGTCTAAACAAAACACATTTTGTAGAGGCAAGGACGACAATGTTGTATGGAAACGTGGCGTGGCCACCGATCAAACCTAGGTGACTCAGTCATCATTATCATTTCAGCCGTACGAAGTCCACTGCTGAACATGGCCTTCCCAACAGACAGAACGAATTCCTTATCATGGCATGGCCTTATAGGCAAATTCCCCCAGGATTTACCTATACCTACTCACCACGCTGGGCATGCGGGTTGGCGAGCGCAGTTAGAGCTATCGTTGTTAAAATGAGAGACGCTGCTGCCCATCCCCTAGCTTTTTTCCCTTAGCCGCCTTTTACGACATCCGCGGCTAGGTTAATAAGGAAGGCCTATTCTTCAGCCGGGGCCACCACGGCTAAGGTGCCTCAGTAAAGGACAAAAAACGTATAAAATGTCATTTATCAGTTTTTTCGAAAGCAAAGTCCGCGCGCCTAGTTGGGCCGTTTGAAATGGATGAAAATGCTTTCTTGTCATCATCATAATATCATTTCAGCTGTAGAACGTCCACTGCTGAACATAAGCCTTCTCCATTGGTTACCAAAAACAATAATTTGGAGGGATTTGCCCATACTCACCACGCTGGGCATGCGGGTTGGCGAGGGCAGACAAAGCTCTTGTTGTTGATAGGGAACGTAGCTGCCCATCCCCTAGCCCTGCTTCCCTTAGTCGCCTCTTACGAATCCACGGGCAGAAATTAAAAAAATTAAATTGCCCATGCAAAGAATGCCCATTCTTCAGCCGGGGCCACAAACATCATCAATGCGTATGATCTCAAATATCACAAGATTACTAAATCGCGCGATACAAAATGGCGGCTGAAGAAAAGGCCCCGCCATATCTCTACCCGTGGATGTCAGAAGACATGACTACGGGAAAACAGCTAGGAAATAGCCAGCAGCGACCCCTATTTTCACAACTATAGCTGTAACTGCGCTCGCCAACCCGCGGGCTCAGCGTGGTGAGTATGGGCAAATTCACCCCACCATTCCAAATTCGGTCTGGAAATCTATGGGGGAGGTTGTCAGCAGTGGACGTCCTACGGCTGAAATGATGATTCTGACTAAATCGCCAACATGTGGGCGGGTCTCTGACGTCACATTCAGCTAATCTCAAAGCAAACTGTTTGTTAGGCAATCGTGTACCGACTACCGACATAGGTACTACGAGTAGGTGTAAGTATGCACTCGCTAAGTGGGCTTTCATGGCGCGTTAGCACGTTCTAAATGAGATTATCATGACAGGTCAGGCCGGACGCTGCAGTTTTCAGAGACGTCTTCTAGGAGTCGGCAAAACATGATATGATATTCCGGACATAGCACACACGGTCAACTGATCCCAAACTAGGCATAGCCTGTACTATGGGTACCAGAGACTGATATACATAATAGATAAATATTTAACACCCAGACACAGAACAAACATCTGTGTTAGTCACAAATGTTTGTCCAGTGCGGGAATGGAACCCGCGACCTCAAGCGCAGAAGGCAAAGTTACTACCAACTGAGCTATGAGGCCAGTCATGTTTTCTTCTTCCACTCTCTTCTATTAGCCGTCATCTCCACACACACTCCACTTCTTTCTTACATAATGTCGTCTTTTATACAATCCACCTATCTTTTCTTTGGACTTCCTCTACTTCTATAGGTATTCATACCTTTGTTCTCGTAACATGACTGTTATCTGCAAATATGTTCATGGTCTGGGTGTTGCGGTACCATTTGTAGGTACTCGTTTCTGATACACACGACACAGGGAACCCTAGTGTGGGGTCAGGACTATGTACTTATGTCACTGTTGGGTGTTATTTATTTACTTATTTAGTACTTATAATAAGGATCGACTTTGTCTCAGTTTGGTATTCCCATAACAACAACCTAAACATGCCAATCATACATCAAATAGTATAAAACGGAACGACACACCTCCAGTTCTGACGTCAGTAATCTCAAGAGGCCTTATGTTGTCGACTCCCAAATATAGCTGATAAAGTGTGAACTGCCTTATTAACTAGCTGATAAGTTGATAACAGAATTTCCACTTTGATTTATGTTCTCTGATAAAGAGATAAGGGAAAGAGTTAATGTAAAAAATTGTGAAGTTTTAAAGAAAAAACTGTAGGTACCTACCTATGCAAATACATTGTGATGGCCATGCTTGTTTTTTGTGTCACTGATTATTTCTTGGTCAGTGTATTAGGTCAGTGACCAGGTTGAGGTGATGGCCCTGAAAAGGGTCTTTGCGTCTCTTAGAGGCTCCTTTCGTGCACATGTCCCATGTTTTCGAATTATTAGGTTCTAGGACTTGCCGGTTTCCTCGGGATGTTTTCCTTCACCGTTTGAAAGCACTAGTGAAGCGCACGTAAATTTTCCGAATGAAAAATGCATTGGTGCACGACCGGGATTCGAACCCACGACCTGTGGAAAAAAGGGCCACTTCACCAGTGCTCTCAACTTTTCTATCACGGTCGCTATTAATGTTGCTATGCAAACAAATTAAACAACGGCTTTCCATAGTGATGGGCAAATTTTGTCTTTTTTGGGCAGCGTTTGGAATAAAAATCCATTGCCTAAATCAGAAAGGGGGCAAAAACATGAATGCTGGAAAAACCAGTTCTATCATCCATATACCTTACCTTGACCTTGTTGTTGAGGTATAGAGCAGTGCCCAAGGCACCGCCGCACGCAGCGCAGTAGGAGCTCAGCAACTGGCTGAAATTATGAATAATCATCATTTCAGCCGTACGACGTTCACTGCTGAACATGGCCTCCCTCACAGACAGAGCAAATTCCTTATAATGTGGGGGGGTTTTGCCCTCACCGCGCTGGGCATGCGGGTTGGCGAGCGCAGTTAGAGCTATCGTTTTTAAAATGAGGGACGCTGCTGCCCATCCCCTAGCTTTTTTCCCTTAGTCGCCTCTTACGACATCCGCGGGTAGAGATATGGAGGGGCCTATTCTTTAGCCGGGGCCACCACGGCCAGAATAATACTTATTCAAAAAAATACGCCGTGAACACAATAAATAGAAGTGATTCATAATAAGTTTACTCCGTTTATCCCGATAGGGGCTTATTCTACACCCAATTTGATCATGGCAGGAAAATTATTTCACCAAAGCTCCAAAAAACTCCACCACCGCCCATAAGGTCACCTTTAGGGTCGCCGTCATCGAAATCGATGAGGAGGACTATATAAACTTTTATAGACTGAACTTGGGGCGAACCCTTTATATTGTAAAGGGTTAAATTACACACTTTATATTATGAAGGGTTCGCCCCAAGTTCAGTCTATAAAGTCTACAAACACACTGGTTCTTAGGCTCGTATTCAGAGACACGACTCAAGCATAGATTTAATCACAGATCAGCTGAACTCTACTTAAGTATTGAATCTCTGCTCAAACATAGCTTTTATTCAAGAACGGTACTTAAACTATTCTCAGCTGAATCGAGTCTCAAATCTGTACTCAAATGTTCTCATTTACATTTTGATTTATTTATAATTTTCGATCCGTTTTACGCAGAAATTCAAACAGCCAGGGTGGAAGTAGAATAGAACAATAAAGTGAAGTTTAAATATGCATCAAAGTACGTGTAACGGAATGAAAATGTCATTTGATTAATGTCAAATCAAATCTAAACTCAAGCACCGATTTCGTCTGATTGACGTTTCAGAATAAGCATTTACTCAGGTGAACTGTGATCATTGAATCTATACTTAAATACTGTTCAAGAATTAGAATCTCGCCTCAAATCGAGATTTAAGTACAGATCAATACTCGAGTCTTGTCTCTGAATACGAGCCTTAGAGGAACAAAGACTTACTTCGTTGACAGCGGTGCATCGCCAGATCGGTTTGTGTAGTTGACGACTGCATTGAACGTCTGGTTGACCCACTGCCAGAATATCGTCGCAGCGTTCGTTTTGTAGAATGTGATCATACCTGAGGATGATAGCCAGCTTCAGAAATTGGTACACTTGCATTACACGTATTGCCTATACGTGTGCAATAATTAAATAATTAATTAATAGGTTTTTTATATATTTTAGGTTGGTATATATTTTTATGGGTCCTAGAATTTAGTTTTTAACATCTGTACTATTCTTAAGTTACCTATCTGAAATAAAATTATATTATTATTATTATTATTCACGTATATTTAATTAAAATCTCATTTATAAAATACATTTTTTTACTACAAAAGTACATCTTAATATCAAAACAACTATTATAGTAAAAAATATATATAAAAATGGAAAACCACGGACCGCGAAGCTCGGCTCAGCTTATTATTATTATTATTATGTGCTCCTGTAAGAATAGCGTAACTTTTCGTAAATTTCGTAAATAAAATGTTTCATACAAACACTAAATATTATTGGACTCAATCTTTGCGAGCGGTAACGATATCTATATTTTCAACTTGGTAGCCTACCTATTTGTTTATTTGTTTATTGGTAATCAACAACGTTTACTTAAATCTAGGCAAATACAAACTTGTAATAGTTATAAGGCCAATAAAAGATTACCCCAATATTGTAAGTCAGGTTATAAGTTATTGAGGCAGGAGAAGTTGGTACAACCAGTGAGCTGAATAACTAAGTAGCAGTAGGCAGTCTAGGTATATTATCTATAGAAGGTGTAGTCCTACCATCGTAGGTTCTGATACCCATGCCACAGGGACAGGTCCCAGTCAGGTCAGGACTGTGTAGGTACTCAGCCCCTTCGTCCATGACGCTACGCAAAAGTGACGGAACTCATTAGAAGCTAGAGTTGCGGACTGATTGGAAACTCTGACTCGTCCACGACGCTACTGGAATTTCCTGAAACTCAGTCACTCAGTACACGATTTTATGTAAACAAAGTTTTGAAAACGAAAATAATTAACATGACTAATGATAATTCGAGCAATGACATGGAATTATTACTTCTCCAGTCACATAGACATCAGAATCACTTATAATTACTTTTTATTCGTTAATTTTTCAACAGTTTCTCGAAACCAGTCGCCTTGCGACCAGCATGTCGAGTCGCCAGGAGACTAGTTACAAACGCGTTCCTTTTGAGTAGCGTCGTGGACAGACGCGCATTGAAATACTAGTGCTATCGCAGTCAGGCTACTCATAAGTGACTACAGTTTCAGTAGCGTTCCTTTTGAGTCGCGCCGTGGACGAAGGGGCTTATGTGACTGTTGTTATTTATTTTTTTAACTTCAGGATATAAATGCAATACAAAATTTTAGAGACATCAAAATGTTTGCGCAAGAACGCAATTGTACCTTGCACTTTTCACGACTTTTTGACAGTTTCGTATCGCGCTAACGATTTGACAGCAAAATGGGTCGCAGCACGGTAGCAGCTGGTACGTACCGCCAGGCAGAATGAACGGTTTTGCAAAACTTGCGCCAATGCTACTTTTTTACGATTGCAGATGATGCTTTTCATGCCTGCAGATTCTAGGTCTACGGTTTCATGTGTTTATAATTTTGTGAGTGAATAGAAAACTGTAAAACTTGCAATAAAATGATGTTCATGGATTTATTGGAGAGGGCCAATGAGTTGGACGTAGCGGTGGCTCGGTCCCAAGCAAAGAGAAATAACTTAGGTGCAAGACTTCAATGTGGAGGTGGAGCTTTTCATATACAATACAATAACTTTATTTCAGGCAACAATGGAATAAAAAACAGATGAAATTTTTCTTATATATATACCTTAAAGACTAACATACATAATAATAAACACAATTAATTGCGACGTAGAAACTGCGACATGGGACGCGAATTGTCATTGGCAGTAGGTATCCGCCCGCGGAAGCGACGGAACACAACACCCTTCGGCCAGAGATCTTCTTAAGTTATATAAGTTATATAAGTGATCCGCATTTTGTAAAACGATACAGATTGAATAAAGAGGAAACTCGTCAACTAATTACAGAGCTGACTCCTCACATGCCACCGATTCTACGTTCTGACGCCTTGGACGTGGAAACCAAGGTAAGGACAAATGCTGTGACCTTTGACTATTTTCTTTGTGAAACTATCGTCAGTTTGGACTTCTTCTGTCGTGTCGATGGTTCAGGAGGACTAAATCTTTTTTTACCAGTACTCAGCCAACGCTACGGCATTATCAGTGGCTTCGTAGAGGTCCTTCAGTGTGCAGGTGTGAGGGCACTGCGTGCACGAAAGTACGTGCTACATTGTTTGCGGTGCGACTCCACAATCGCACTGCGTCTCATCAGGACAAAATCTCTGAGCGCGGTAATGTAATATGTCATTTTAGCTTGGCGGGTTGGCGAGCGCAGTTAGAGCTTTCATCGTTGTTAAAATAGGGAAAGCTGCTGCCGCTCCCCTATTTTTTAAGGGAATCGAAAAATTAACGGTTAGTAATGGAGAGGCCTATTCTTCAACCTGGGCCCCCAAGGCATTTTATACATAAGGAGGGTTTAATCATCATCATTTCAGCCGTACGACGTCCACTGCTGAGCATGGCCTCCCCCACAGACAGAACGAATCCCTTATCATGTGGGGGGATTTGCCCATACTCACCACGCTGGGCATGCGGGTTGGTGAGCGCAGTTAGAGCTATCGTTGTTAAAATAGGAGACGCTGCTGCCCATCCCCTAGCTTTTTTCCCTTAGTCGCCTCTTACGACATCCGCGGATAGGTAGATATGGAGGGACCTATTCTTCAGCCGGGGCCACCACTGCCAGGAGGGTTTAATGCTAATGGGTATTTTCTACTAGTTACGTTAGTTTAGTGTAGCCGAACTTTCAGTAGGTAAATATGGACTGATAAATAGAAGATAAAACTTACATCCGGTTATGATAGTGTTCATAGGCGCCTGCGCCGCCATGCGGCCGAGTACGAACATCTTCTCGCCCGTGTCAGGGTGGAACGCGCTATCGTAGAGATACTTAGTCTTCCATAGCTTGTTCTCGTCATACCCTGGTGGCATTCTGCGGCTTTTTCTGCGTAAAAACAGAAGTAAGGCTCGTATTCAGAGACACGACTCAAGCATAGATTTAATCTCAGATCAGCTGAACTCTATTTAAGAATTGAATCTCTGCCCAACATAGCTTTTATTCAAGAACGGTACTTAAACTACTCTCAGCTGAATCGAGTCTCAAATCTGTACTCAAATGTTCTCGTTTACATTTTGATTTATTTATAATTTTCGATCCGTTTTACGCAGAAATTCAAACAGCCAGGGTGGAAATAGAATAGAACAATAAAGTGAAGTATAAATATGCATCAAAGTACGTGTAACGGAACGTAAATGTCATTTGATTAATGTCAAATCAAATCTAAACTCAAGCACTGATTTCGTCTGATTGACGTTTCTGAATAAGCACTTACTCAGGTGAACTGTGATCATTGAATCTATACTTAAATACTGTTCACGAATTAGAATCTCTCCTCAAATCGAGATTTAAGTACAGATCAATGCTTGAGTTTTGTCTCTGAATACGAGCCTAAGTATATTATATCAGTCAGAGGGAAGTCGGTGGAAGAGAAGGCTCAAGATTTTGTCGTGGCACTGAACTCTAGTAACTTGTTTTTGCTATTGTTAACTTTTTGGTAAATAAATTTATTTGTATTTTGAGATTCCTACAAACTGTAAAACTTTGCTTGAATGGTGGAAAATGGTCGTAAAAAAGGAAACGTTGATGTTTTCATTCAGACCCAGACTACACTACAATACAGTAGGTAACTCCTACGGCTTCGTGTTAAGGTTGTTTTGAAAATAACCATTCGTTTCGTGTCTCATTGAACAGTTGGGATTTTTGTATTGTCGGAACAGCATTTTTCAAAATCTGTGAATAAATTAACTCCTTCAAGATTATCTTAGAATCAGATAAAAATACCTTTGTTCGAAAATCGCCGTGAGGCCCGAGCCCGTGAGTTGCTTACCTACTCACTGCCTCTGAATGGTTACAGGACTCGATTTCCCAAAACAACCATCATATTTTTATTTCTTCCTCGACGATCGAATTGAATTTTACTTTTATAAAAAGTTAACATTAGGTCCTAATCCAGTGTCTCTTCCTCTGACACCACCTCCCAATCCTCCCCTATAGAAATAAGTAAACCACACAGCATGAGTGGCAATGCATGGGCATTGTTAGCTCGATGGGATGCCTTTTGGACTTACTTAAATGCAGTGACGATCATCTTCGCTTCATCGAGTTGCTTGTCAGATGTGAACGCGTTCAACGGGTTGGTGAGCCGAAGAAAATGCCTGGCGCGCCCGAAGTATGTGCTCAGGTCGTATGGGGACTTGTCCAGGTCTATCGGTGGTGGGGCCATTTTTATCTGCGAAAGAATGTGACCTTAAAAAAGTGGACCTTACAGACCACAGAACTGAGGGGACTCTTCTAACACAGGTTATTAGGTACAACATAACAGAAGAGATCCCAGCCCAATTTATTTGTTTATCTTGTAATGAAAATAAAAAGATTTTTGATTTTTTTTTAATTTAAAATGAATCCTCTGCTACTCCACTTAGAAGAAACGACGTGTGGCCGACAGCTGAGACGTGTTGGTTTGAATCCCGCGCTTTTGAGGTACAGCTCCGTACCATCAACGTTGTGATTTTGTTTAGGTGGTGACGTAAGTTGAAAGTTTCAAAGATTTATGGTACAAATTCGTGGAAAATAATGCTGACACGCTTGTATTTGAATGGCAATAAGACGAACGAAGTTACTTTCTTTGAAAATACTTGAAAATATATTTTTTTATACCAATATGCTATCGTTCAATGACTTAGCTAATGATAATCTACATACCTACGTACCTAAACTGGATTATTAATTACGAAGGTAAAAACCTACCAACTTAGGTAGTAGGTACCTTTTTGTAGGTTTGACAAACTTGTTCATTAAAGTAGCCTTATTGTTATGTACTATCTTATCTTATACACAAGAATAAACTTGAGTAGGTACATTGGTTGGTACGTTTGAGTTTCGATAACGAAACTAGTTAGTAAGTAGGTACCTACTTAATTCAGCAAGTATGCACATAGTACTTAATTTGAATTGACGTTTCATTCACCTATAATTTGATCTAGATAACTAGATACTCGTTGCTATCATAGAGTTGGATTTTTCTCTTTCTGTACTACCTACCTACTTACTTATTGTAAATAAAGATGGGTAGGTACCTACGTACATAGGAAGGTAAGGTACCTAGTACCTATCTAGTTAAGTGTGTCCACCCATTTTGATACCTTCTTAGAATGCATAAGTGCTTAGGTAAGGAACTGGGTTAAATACCTATGTACCTACATATTTATGTAGCCCTATCTGACATACATACATTTCAATTTCTTTGCTTATAATTCCCGAGTGAACTTCTGACCCACCCATTTGCCATCTTATCTATGTTTCGTTGTAAGTAAATGTTTGTCTTTCGTAATACACTGAATGATAGCGATTACGAAATTTATAAAATCAATAAGTTGTGGATTTGGGATCTACTTTTCACAAAAAAACGCTTTTTTGAACTCGTCTTGTTTAATATTTGGGTAATTTAAAATCCTTCAGTATTCTGTTATTTGAACTTACAATTTATATTTTTCGGTATCGACACAATTGATGATAAGAACATAATTATTAGGTAACGCCTGATAATATTTATTGAGTATGCTGATAATTTGAGCTTAATATGATTTATATTTTTAGGTGCATAATTGATTATTTTAGCTTTTAAAGGTAACGCCTGGGACTTACATATTTCTTGTTTAATGGACAGCCAGGATTTCAGATCACCAGTTAAACACTATAGATACTAATTAGATTATAATTACGGTAAACTCTTCACATACACATATTATTTTGATGAATATTTTTACTAAAATAAAATTATCGGCACAACACGTTCAAATGTTGCGCCGTCAGAAAGCCTTCAGAAATGACGTGAATCGATCGGCCTATTGTGTACGTCAGGCCAGCAGGAACAGCGACATTAGCCGGGAGCTTCTGGACTTCTGACCATGCTATCATTTAGTGATGAATTTGTCATTTATTTGTACCTATTTGTCAGAATTTGTACCGCTGTAGTTTATGATATTTTACGAATTAACAGTTTCCTGCTGGCCTGACGTCAACGCAGCAGGAACAATTCTGTCCCGGGTAAACCGCTGCACATTTGATTAAACTAAGTTTGCCATCATTTAGTGCCTAATTTGTCATGTCTACCTACCATTTGTCATCAATTTTGGTTCAGTAGAAGCGAAGATATCGCGACAATTAGTTTTGGCATTGCAGACCGGAAGTAAGTGATCTCTTCCGGTACAAGTATTTTCACTTGATTAATCGTTAGCCGTAGCTTATTTCCAAAACTGTGACAGATCAATGGATTGTGCATAAACTATTCTTTCGGGTAGTAATCAAGTCTTATCGATTACAACTGTATTTCTCCCAATATACAGTTTGTTAGCAAAACGGACGCCATTTTGTAGTTCGTATTCAAGCAAACTTCATTTACCTTGACGCTTGACATGGAAGGTTTTCAATCAAATAGCTGGCCAATAAGCATAAGGGTAATAATTTTAATATTAGCTTTTAACGAAAACGATGAAGAAACAATAATAATATTAACTCTTTCTTCCTCTTACTTCCTTTCCAAGAAATATTGACATTCTGTTAGATTACTTAGCTACTGCTTTAAACTTCACCTGTCGCATTTGAGATAAAATGTATGTATGTAGTGTAGGTAATTTGTGCATGGTATTACCAACTGGTCGGAAAAATGTGGACATAAAATTCCATTAATATCCTACTACTTAATCGGCTTTTTCACCACCATGTTGCATGAAAAATTCCTAAATAAACAAGAATGGAAGTTTGAAGTTTTAAAATAGATTATAAATTATGGCAATGAATGTATAATATTCGGTGTGGTTTCATTTGGAGCAGCGCCACCTAGCGCCGGCACTAGCATAAAATGAACAGTTTGATAGATTTTTTTCTGCTGGAATTTATTGCAATCTAGCAATGTTGCCAGATCGGCCCATAGGGGCTGATTTTCGGCCGTTTCGACATTTACATCCGCCGGCCTTTTGATATCATTGGCCCCTATTTTTTTTATTTTTTCGAACGGTTTTTTATGCTGTGGGTCCCTTATGACCACTGCCAGCTACACCGGACTAGGCAGCTACACCGGGCTAGACAATTGGCCCCTAATAATAAGTTCTCTGTTTTATAAGAGAATGCCAGTGGCCTGATTTAAGAGTGGAGGGACTTTTGTTTGAGTGGAGGAGTTTGCATTTGAAAACTTGCTAAAAATTTGTTACTGTTGGTCCTTTTATTTTCAAACACACATTGTGTCGAACGGTTTTTCAGTAAACTAAAAAAAACGAAACAGTAAGCCGAATCTTTGGCCGCATGCAGATGAATACCGAGACGATCGTTTCTCTTTTAAGAAAAAGTATGAAAAATGTGGTGGCATCAATATTATGAGCCATTACGTGAAATGATTAACGTAAAAATTAATGACGTAATTTTTTTTACATACAAACATAAAATCACGCCTGTTTCCCAGAGGGGTAGGCAGAGACCACGGTTACACTACAAGCTGATGATGATGATGATAATAGTGAAAAATAAAATATTTCTTTGATTTCTTAAGAAAGAAAGAAAGAAAATACATTTATTTTGGACACACAAGCACAGCACAAACTAATAAAAAAAAGACACAAGGTACAGGTTACAATACAAAAGGTAGGGAGGAAACAAAACAAAAGTAGGTAGGAAGTAACAAAACTAGGGTATTCATTAGTCCGTGCCGAGGTGCATGCGTGAGCCAAAAAAGGTTCCATCTCAGCATTGATGCCGCACACGAAGTGTAGCGGCGCTGGTTTTCAGATGGAACCCTTTACGGCGACCTCACGATCGCAGTGTGCTTCATTGCTCGCGTTCTTCAGTCGATGTCGGTAGGTAGGTAGGAGTGGCAGATCAAAAATAAATAAAATAAGAATAAGTAGAACTAGAAGTAGAAGTAAAAGTATATATTAAGTAGTACTTAGGTAGGCAGGTTTAATTTACGAAAAACAGGTAAACAAGTAAGGTGAAGTAGGTAGGTAGCTAGGTAAATAGGTACATAAATAGGTTCAGTCAGCCCAAGCGAGAGCATAGACAAAGTAGCTAAGAAGGAATGTTTTTTCTCTTTTACACTTTTACGGTCAATCTCTACAGTGCGTCATTAAACTCCCTAGTCCCATTCCCATATCTATGGTGCCTGCAGTATTCCTGTAGTATATAGTCTGTGGGTGCCTGTTTGTATGTGCGTCACGTGGTGTAGCGCGCCCGCGTATCAAACAAACAAAACAAGTTCAAACTTGCTTGAACGACGCGCGCGACCGACGACGGCGCGGCGACGACCGACCGACGGACACACGCAAGCAAAACCTGGCAGATATAATATAGTTACTTTGTATCTATTGCCATAGTGTATTATATAGTCTTAATATTTATTTATATTTCTAGTAGGTAGGGAAGTTATAAATTTAATTATTGGTGGACAATTCACACAGCACCTTTTAACCATAAACTAAGCGAAGTTTTTACTATGGTAATTACAAGGCTGATAAATACTTAGTTAGGTACCTAAATACTTTAAAAGCTTGCGCCCACGGCTTCACTCACGTGATAAAAAGTAGGTATATGAGTTTCATCGAAATCGGTTACGTTATTCAGCTGATTAACCTTATAATTTAACTCTGCAGTTGCAACCTAACCTTATAATTTTGCCAACTCCATCCGACCATCCATCTCGTAGACAGAGTACTACTTATTAGCTCAAAAATCTTCAAAACTTCCATTCTTGTTTATTTAGGAATTTTTCATGCAACATGGTGGTGAAAAAGCTGATAAAGTAGTAGGATATTAATGGAATTTTATGTCCACATTTTTCCGACCAGTTGGTAATACCATGCACAAGTTACCTACACTACATACATACATTTTATCTTGAATGCGACAGGTAAAGTTGAAAGCAGTAGCTAAGTTATCTAAGAGAATGTCAATATTTCTTGGAAAGGAAGTAAGAGGAAGAAAGAGTTAATATTATTATTGTTTCTTCATCGTTTTGGTTAAAAGCTAATATCAAAATTATTACCCTTATGCTTATTGGCCAGCTTTTTGATTGAAAACCTACCATGTCAAGCGTCAAGGTAAATGAAGTTTTCTTGAATACGAACTTCAAAATGGCGTCCGTTTTGCTAACAAACTGTATATTGGGAGAAATACAGTTGTAATCGATAAGACTTGATTACTACCCGAAAGAATAGTTTATGCACAATCCATTGATCTGTCACAGTTTTGGAAATAAGCTACGGCTAACGATTAATCAAGTGAAAATACTTGTACCGGAAGAGATCACTTACTTCCGGTCTGCAATGCCAAAACTAATTGTCGCGATATCTTCGCTTCTACTGAACCAAAATTGATGACAAATGGTAGGTAGACATGACAAATTAGGCACTAAATGATGGCAAACTTAGTTTAATCAAATGTGCAGCGGTTTACCCGGGACAGAATTGTTCCTGCTGCGTTGACGTCAGGCCAGCAGGAAACTGTTAATTCGTAAAATATCATAAACTACAGCGGTACAAATTCTGACAAATAGGTACAAATAAATGACAAATTCATCACTAAATGATAGCATGGTCAGAAGTCCAGAAGCTCCCGGCTAATGTCGCTGTTCCTGCTGCGTTGACGTACACGCCTATTCTGCCTCCTTGTCGGACAGTACTACTGAAACTAGTAAAGCTATGTTGCTAGAAAAAAAATATCAACATGAAAAATTAAACGATCATTAAAATATCTCGTAAGTTTGTATACAATTGAATAGATTTCTAGAATTGAGATTTAACTCGGCTCCAAAGTATTTGATTGAGAAAATTCAACCTAAACTCATGACTCCGCATAACTCTTATTCTTTAGCGTGATGAAGTTTTTTTAAATATATCGCACGCTAACTATCGTCATCATACCTCATAGGTTAGCTAAAAAAAATGCCCTGGCATTAAGCTCTCCTTTTGTTTAAAATGTATTTCATTTTGCACATACATACTAATCAAAACAAATAATACGTTCCATTCCATGCAGTTATCACGACATTGACAGCTATTTGACTGCAGTCAATTTTTTATGAAAAAAAAATTAAACGAATTACGTCTTTGACGAGCAAAGGCGATCCAAAAATAATTTTCCACAAAATAACCTTCTAGTAAAGGTTTCCGACCAAAACAAAGATGTCCCTAATAAGCCGAAGCGTATTCCGTACCCTGGTTCAGGTAAAGTGTAATTTTTAACTATAATTCATTGGGTTTCCTGCCCATAACTTTCGATCTGTTTCGTAACCCTTCTGGTGCCATGTAGGTATCTAGCTAGGTATCTTGAATGGGAACGAGCAATTTTCCTCGTCGTCCTATCATGTTCCAAGCTGTGATTTTCTACGCAGCGATGCCTGAGTACCAGGCAGTGTTTGTTGCTGATTTTTGACAATTTGTCTCACGTGATCAGAAGCTATGGTTTTAGACCTCTCAGCAAATGGCTCAAATAAACCTTAAAAAGTATAAAAGTTCACACAGTTAATCTTTATTACTTGCTAGGCACCATAAGATTGTTGTCATGTACCTATATGTATATGTCCAGAATATTTATTTATTATTTATTTATATATTATGTAGGTAAAGGAGCTCACATTGGAAAGGCCAGAATGGAGGAAATTGCATCCGTACTCTGCCAAGAGCTCTGCTCTTAAATTTAAAGCATCATACATTTTAAAATATACTTTCAGTGTTTTTAAATGTGATGTTTGTATTTCAGGGATCACAGCACTGCAAGGGTATCCATACAAGTACGGTAACCGCAGATAAAAACGTATGTTTCGCGCCAATTACCCCCGGTTCCCTGGTGAGCTCCACTAACTGTCCACTAATTCCTAGTTTCTTAGTGCAAGCAATTAAGCAATTATGATACCTACTATAAAAAAAAAATTTGAAAACATTGGTGAGGATTTGTTGTTGCTAACTAAATTTGACAGTTCTAAAATTATTGCCATTCTCGTTATTGCAATCTATAAGAAAGGGATGGCAACATTTCTAGCGCTTTCACATTAAGTTAGTCTAGGATAGTGCAAAACAGAATCATCAGTACAATTAAAAACTATTAGTTTAAAACAATATTCCAATCAGATGTTGGTACTTTTGCTTCATTGGCTGTACAAATTAAAAATAAAGAGACCTCAATATTTTGGCTCAGATTATTGGTAAGTAAATGTAATCAAAATTTTACTATTCGGCACACACAAAACAAATTACCTACTATTCGGCATCAAAATTTGGTCCATTTGGAATAAATTGAGATAATTTTACACAAAATTGGCATTACTATTTGGCATCAAGATAAACAACAGGTACATAATTTAGACAATTTTACCAATCAAAAAGCTCAATTGTCTCTATTATTAATTACATTTTTGAGTTCTAGAAATCCACATCAGCTCCTGTGTTGTAAGAACTTTATGTTGCATGCTTCATAAGCACCTCAGTATAGGTACCTCATTAACCCCCTTTTGGGGTGTAGAAATCAGCTTTATTGACTTAGCATGAATGATTCCTGATTTTCTGTTACTAGCAAAATTTTTCCTTTGTTATCTGTTAATTTAAATTTATAAATTTTTATATTATTATTATTTATCCGAAACCGATAATTTATTTAGTCTGGCCAAGCCATCATATATAATAATAACTTGTCTTTAAATATTATATCACTAGTGCCTGCCTGCGGCTTACCTCTCTGCTACTCGGATAGAAAGCAACCTATGTCCTTCATTAGAGTTTAAGCTATCTCCATACCAAAGTTCATCAAAATTGGTTGGGCCATTTAGTTGTGAAAAGGTAACAAACAGATAGAAAGATAGTGAGAGAGATAGAGTTACTTTAGCATTTACAATAAAAGTGTGTTAAGTAAATACCAGTATTCGACTTGCCTATAGACAAAGACAATCAGCATACTTTTACAGTGAATTTCATACACTCTCTGACACCACACACCAGATTTTTTCTATTCACAAAATCGTACACAACAAATTATTAAGAACATAAACATTAATTAACTGTTACCCTAAGTGTGTTAAATGTAGCATGAGTTATGTGCAATGCTATTATTGTTTAACTTGTAATCTGCCCTGCAAACTGTGTTTTACATTTAATTATTTATAAGGGGTCGTCCATTAGTCATGTGATTGTGATGCTTTTCAGCAACTTTTTAACCCCCTCCCCCCTGGTGATATGTGGTAAGGTTTAGGCTAACACCCCCCCATACCAAAATTCACGTATTTCTTTTTTGAACAGAGTAAAATCTAGCGGTTTGTCGCGGTGGGCGAGGGAATCGTTGCATGGCAACGAGTCATGGTCACGCACCGCTTTTCGGTTAAAAATCGCGCTTTCAACAAACCAATAAATACATACAAATATTTTACTACAACCCCCTCCCCTCTTGTGATATTTCGTGCTATTTTTTCCGAACCCCCTCCCCCCCTTTCGAGCTTCACGTGATTAATCGACCACCCCTAAGAAGGCATATTATATGGTGAGTATTATCAGGAGACCAATTACTTATCTGCAAGTACAACCCTTGAACTAAGTCCAAGGTTTGATAAGTCTAGGTTACACTAAGATAACTAATCAATGAACAAATTAAACAGGAATCTTACACCAGACAATTCAACAGATGATCAATTATAATGGAGTTGATACAACAAATGTTTTATTATCAAACACACAACTACATTACTATTAGTAGTAATAAGTTATAATATATTCTATATAGATGATTTATTAAGTGCCAGATGAAACTTTTATTACTTACAGGATGCTTTAGTGCATTACATAGTTATAAAGATTATATTATTTTTTAAAGTTTAGGTACCTACCTAAAAACTCGTAATTCCTAGGTACTTGTTTTTTTTTTTTCAGTTTATTAGCTTTTGTTTTTTTTTACTCACGCTATGGTATACTAGAATTGATACAGGTCGATCGTTTGGTGTGGTAACAACAACTTAATATCGCACTAATTTTAGACCGCTGCGCCGATATGGCTAGGTGGCGCAGCAGTCAAGGGGAAAGTTGCGGGTTCGTAAGCCGCCCGAGTCATTTTTTTTTTTGGTTTTCAATTTCGAATGCTTATCATATTTATTTTATACATACCTATGTTAATTGTATTATTTATGTACACATTTCTAAGTATACTACCACGGTGACGTAGCGAGTGCTTAGCTTCAAGAGGTGCGATTTCGATCGCCGCGGCGGGCCACTGTTTGCGTTAGCTGTAAATATTGGTCTTGGGTCGAGTTTTGTGTACCATGGTACTCATAGTTTAGGAACCCACGATACAGGATATCCTAAAGTGGAGTTAGTAATATTTATGTGACTAATATACATTTTCAGCAACAAAATGCCAACAAAGAGGGCCGCATCAAGTGCACCCTCATTCCTGGAGATGGAGTCGGTCCTGAGCTTGTATACTCCGTACAGGAGGTTTTCAAGGTAATTCTAATCTGCAAATATTTGTTCCGGGCCTGGGTGTTGTGGTACCACGGTACTCTTAGTTCCTGATACCCACGATACAGGGAATCCTAGTGTGGGGTCAGAACTATGTATGTGACTGTTGGTGGTATTATTAGAAAATAATATAACTTTATTGTACACCAAAAGAAAAATACACAATCAAGGGAAAAATTACTTAATATAAAAAAATAAAATAGTGTGACAATGGGCAGCCTTAACTATCCTTTTTTTTTTATACCACTGAGGTGGCATACAAGCATACAAACCACCTGTTGGTAAGCGGTTACCGTAGCCTATGAGCGCTTGCGATACCAGAGGCATCACGCACGCGTTGCCGACCCCGAAGCCCCTCACCCCCTAAAGAGCTCTGGCAACCTTACTCATCGCAGGAACACAACACTATTTGAAACAAATAATGTTATTTGGCTGCGATCTTCTGTAAGGCGGAGGTACCTCCCCGGGCGGGCGCTCCAATTCAGAACGAGAAAATCTCGCTGTGCCCTACCTCCTTATTATTATTTAAAAATTAGACTGCATCCTAATAGCAGCGGAACCCGGGGGTAAGGTCAGCACTCACACTTGGTGAATTTGTTTTCAGGCGTCAAGCATCCCAGTTGATTTCGAGTCGTTCTTCTTTTCCGAAGTGAACCCCACACTCAGTGCGCCTATTGAAGACGTAGTCAACTCCATCTCTAAGAACAAGATATGCATGAAGGTAACCCTAATTTATTTCTACTAGTTCACGAAAGGAGCCTAGGATATAAGAGGCGCACTTTAATCCTTTTACTACACTTATTCTTTCACCAACGGTCATAGGCCCTTTTCAGGTCAAAGTCAAAATCAAAGGGCGTTTATTTCAATAAAATCACTAGGATCACTTTGATACGTCTTAGAATCTAGGTGAAGCTACGCCTGTTCCTCGCGACCAGGCCACGGCCAGGGCCACCATACCTCAACCTGGTCACAGACCTAATGTAGGATGACCAAGAAAGTAGCAGTGATACGAAGAACTAGTGGTTCGCCCCGAACTGCTGCGATTATCGTTGAGGCACAATTAGACTTTGAAAATCGCATCTTTAGCATGCTCTAACTAATAACCATCTTACCTAAACTACTATGGCATTGAAACTTTACCAAATGGGAAGAAGTCCTTGAAACTTTACCAAATAGAATTTTTAATGTTACTGTTTTCGTTGTATCCCAAACACCTTATGGCATATAATAAAAATCGTTTTAGAATGTATGGACAAAGTTCTTTCATATGACACCCCATTTCATGCAGTTGTGTAACTTTTTTTTCAACACACTTGCTCATAAAGTTACTCTAATTTCACCGCAATTAGGCACATAATGATTCCTGTAATCAAACTGTCACTTTTTCATTGCTATTATTCACAAACGTGAGTTATTTTATTTTATTGGTTGAGTTGCTTTGTTCTTAGAAAAGTTTCGATACAAAAAAAGATAGTGCGCAAAAATTAAAAAAAAAAACTCATTCTTTTAGTCTATGGCCGATCGCCATTGTAAGATGCGCGCGCATAGGAAAACTGTTTTTTTTTCCGCCATTGCGAAAAAAAAACACAACTAGTTTTTACAGTTATTTTTAGTAATTATTTTATTCTCAAGTGTGTTGAAAAACGTCGTACGATACACGTGTGTATTGATGATTACCGTCCTCGGCTCTCTTAAGACCCTCGCCTGACTCAATGACGCCTCAGCGGTAATCACCAACATAACACACTTATACCATAATGTACTATTAAACTCGCTTTTGGGATGTTATGTCATCATATTTTGGGATATAGGTTATTGGAAGGACCGAGATTCAAACCCTGTACCACAGATAACATAATACTATACTAGTACAGATACCTCATCTCATACAACGGAACTCAACCCTCATAACTCGGGCTATTCTTCGGGCTATTTGAGATGTCTACCCTAGGCACTAGATGCCGCTAGCAGCGCAATTGATAGCAAGAGCCACCTAGCACCTGCAACTGGTATTACCGCGTAAACCGCGCACGCACTCAGTAGATGGCGTTAATTATGCATCTAGTGGCCGGGCAGTAGAGAAGTGGATAGGTATAGATATAGATAGTATAGTGTGTATAGTGGTGGATAGATTTGACGCTGCGACGCGACGTTGCCAGCTTGACGCGCTGCAACGTTGCCAGCTTGCGCCGCACTGATAATCACCCTATGTGGGAATATCTACACAAAACGTAATTGTTATAATTTGTGACTAGCTTCCACCCAAGGATTCGCTCGCGTGGTACCACTAATAGTATCTTGCCAAATCAGAACGACTGGTCTAGTCAGACTAGTCTAGATAGATCGGGAGTTTTGTGTGGTGAGCTTGCTTACGATTTTATGCCAAATCATAGCATACCTAAATTATGTACCTACCTAAGTACCTACTTACATAATCTAGATAGTTAAAAAAAAGCGAGCGTTCGACAATATGACCTTTGCCATTGCAAAACTCCCGCATAAGCCCTTATGACTTATGTAGGTACCTATGCTGTTTTATTAAATTCAAATAATTAGATAATAAAGTGTTTGACTGGCCTTATAGCTCAGTTGGTAGTAACTCTGCCTTCTGCGCTAAAGGTCGCGGGTTCGATTCCCGTATGATGTGATATTGTATGATGAACACAGATGTTTGTTCTGTGTCTGGGTGGTAAATATGTACCTATCTATTATGTAAGTATATCAGTGTCTGGTACCCATAGTCACAGATAACATAATACTATACTGTAGGGGTATGTAAAAAAGGAAATAGACAAGAAATAAAACACATTAATTACAGGATTAAACGAACTCACCTGGAGTGAAGTTCTATCCTTATTATTTTATTACTTATTCTGGGATGACTGAGTAGTACTCGATTCCTTCATGCTAAAGATCGCGTGTCAAAAGTTTATGCTGCGACGGCAACATAGAAAAAATTTTGGTACCTGGAACATTCACACATCATATCATTACGTTCAGAGATAACAATGAGCAAATCAAGGGAAAGCTATGATGCCATAGCGTTGGGGGGGTTGGGAAGTTCTCATCCCAGAATAAGTAATAAAATAATAAGGATATAACTTCACTCCAGGTGAGTTCGTTTAATCCTGTAATTATTTTGCTTACTTATTCTGGGATGACTGAGTAGATGTTTAGAGGGCTGAACTGAACACAGAATACTTCAGTATATGTTTACATTATTTATTAAAAGAATACAAAACAAAATAACATTTTCCTCTTAGTATTAATCATATTGAACTAAGTAATCAACTAAATCACAGCAATATTAAAACAACTGAGATCTAAAACATTTCCCACAACATGTATCTAACAATAAACAAGAGGCACAATTATTTTAAGTACTTAGGTTTTTAACTTGAGGAGCTACATATTGCCTTTGCAAAAGCAACTTGAACATCATCTTTATTTAGAAGGGGCCTATTGTAATGTTTTGCAAAAGTCATTGATTTAGAAGACCAGCCTACTGCTTTTAGGATACTGTCTACATTAACACCCTGTCTGAAAGCTCTAGAGGATGCTGCATGTCGAGTGGAATGGGAGGAATAAATAGATACATCTATTCCACTTTCTTTCATAACTTGTTTTAGCCACCTGCTTATAGTTTGGGATGTAGCTCTCCGATATGGTCTCTTATAAGTAAGGAATAAATAGTTAAATGACTCATCCTCTTGCCTAAACTGTTTTGTCATTTCCAAATAATACAAGAGAGATTTTACCGGACACATATCAGGCTTATCTAGACATGGTAGTGATATTTTTGATAGGCACCTACCTGGAGCTGATGTTTTTAAAATATCTGACATTACAATATTCACTCCATTTTCACTTACCCTAATATTCTTATGTCTAATAGCACTTAGTGTTTGAACCCTCTGACCTGTTGTAAGAGCTAACAACATGGCAGTCTTTTTAGTTATTTTTTCTAAATCTAAATCTTCAAGAGGATGCCATTGTTTTATATATGTAAGAACAATGCTAGGATCCCAAGTGGATGTATACTTAGGTGTAAATGGCCTTATCTTAAAAACTCCTTTGAACCAACGCTTCATCCTATCATCATTGCCAATGTGATTACCTATTAAAAGGGACAGTGCTGAGCGATGGCAGTTTAACGTCTGATATGAGGCACCTTTATTGAAAATTGACATTAAATATGTTAGTATTTGGGGTACCGAGGCACATAGTAGTTCTTGATTACTTGACTTACAATACTGCCACCATTGGCGAATACAACTATCATACTGTTTCAGGCTATTTTTTGATAAAGATTTTATCATAATTTCAATGGCACTATCTCCTACCATCCTCCTCTTCAAAGATTTCCTGATAATATACAAGCCCCCAGGGTAAGATGCTGATACAACGGATGATGAGCTCTGGAATAAGAAGTTACAAGATTTTTAGATGGTCCAAAAGTCAGTAATTCTGAAACTGCCATAGACTTAATTAATGGGTACCAAGCCTGAGTAGGCCAAATTGGGAACACTAAAATTCCTACAGCTTTGTCTGTCCTAATTTTTTGCAATACTTTTAAGATCAAAGAGAATGGAGGAAATGCATAAAAGAAATAGTTATTCCATTCAATGGTGAAAGCATCTACATTCCATGCAAATGGGTCCCTATGCCAAGCAACATATTTGTGACATTTTTTATTTAAGCGTGAAGCGAACAAGTCAATGTCAGGTACACCAAATGAGTGGACAATATTTTCGAATATATCTTGGCATAATTCCCATTCTGTATCTTGATTAGAATTACGGGACTCAAAATCTGCTTCTGTGTTATCTTTAGATTTAATGTAAGATGCAAAAATCCATAAATCCCTTGCTTCACACCATTGCCAGATATGTTTAGCAAGGTCATTTAGCAGAGGAAATTGAACTGAACCCATTCGATTTATGTAGGATATGGCTGTTGTGTTATCAATTCTCATTAAAATTTCACAACCTCGTAGATGACCTGCAAAGCATTTCAATGCAAAAAATGCTGCTAAAAGTTCCAAATAATTAATGTGGAATTCTGTTTCACGGGGAGTCCAATTACCTCTAGCCTTCTTATTACCACAGACCGCTCCCCAGCCTGACAAGGAAGCATCTGAGAAAATCTCTGCAGAGAATTTATATTGCTTAATCCGATTAAATTTGGTCATTATGTTTTTCTGCCACCACAATAAATCCAATTTTACCTCCTCATTAATGTTCATTATACCATCATAGTTCCCCCCACAACGTTCCAAAGCTAAATATTTTTCTTTTTCTAAAATCTTTGTGTATACAAAGCCATAAGAAATAGCCATACAAACTGAAACTAAATTTCCTAATAGTTTGGCAAAATCCCTAATAGGACAACTATTAAGTGTTAAGAACTTATTTATGAGAGATAATATTTTTTCTCGCTTTCTAATTGTGGGGCTCAGAGTCATATTTATTGTATTTATAGGCACTTCTCCATTGCTCTCTATATCAGAAGGCTCCATATTCATTTCACTACGTGGGCTAGTGGGTTTATCGGGCGAGAAGAATAAAATGGCGATGGGTTTTACATTAAAACATTATAATCAGAGTTCTCCAGTGAAATATTGCAATTGAACGATGGCTTATATAATTGGCTATCAAATAAACGCAGACACTCCACCAAACACGTAATGTGCAGCTTGATGAGAAGCGATTACTTCGAGACCACCATTTGTAATCGGCGCCTTTTTATCGATTCCCTT
This sequence comes from Anticlea derivata, assembly GCA_947579855.1. NCBI lineage: Eukaryota > Metazoa > Arthropoda > Insecta > Lepidoptera > Geometridae > Anticlea > Anticlea derivata. Next base: position 4,399,689 of record OX388279.1, on the reverse strand, counting down.
CATTCAGCACACTCGAGCCCGGAGTTGTGTCAGAGTGGCGTAACGTCTGCTGTCATTACGTTCCTTGCCACTCTTAAATAATCCAAATGCCAAACATGGCAACTCCAGTCACGGAGACCATAAAGAAAGGAACAAGAATAAAATCAAAGCGCCGTCACGGCCGGACTGACATTCGCACGACCTCGTGCGCATGCGCCTGCTCGCGTCCAGCTGCACTCTTCCGGTTAATCTGTAAAGAGAATAATACAGCTAAACGAAACAACCTTGTTCGCTCGCCCATCCCTGATCCACTCTATCTGTGACCCGTCACACATGACATTAACATCTATCTGCCACGGCATCTCATCTCCCACTAGACCGGACAACTGATCTCAGGTCTCTCGTCCCTTCGACCAGCCACCATCTCCAATGGTGACATGGACCGGACAATCCCTCAGCGTCCCTTCGACTAGTTTGATCCCACTTTTAATCACCACACACCACAGCTCAGTGACTTGACCCGGAACATCGACCTGTATAAGCCAGTCCCTTAAATCAGTCATTTGCTGGACACACCATAGTCAAACACGCGTTTGCTATACGAAAGCAATGATACACGAGAATTAGATGTTAGCATGTACCGTCTCTGGGGATTTACACAGAAAAACTATAACTTACGATCTAATAATCATCACGTTCAGAGGCACAGAGAATTTCATCACCGGGTGGTACCCCCATAATCTCATGACCACGGATCGCCGCCGTCTCGGCCTCTTCATCGTCATTTAATAAAGATGTAGCCGCCTCAAGTAAGCCATCATATCCTCCGGGTACTGCGCGTAAGTTTTCGCGAGCGTATTTATAGACGCGGTTCGACCCATCAATATATTTTAGCTCATACCCATCGTTAGCTAAAACATGAAATAATTAATGTCTTTTGAACTTCTTCTGTAATTTGGTCTGATTACGCTTACTACATTTTACAAAAACGAATCACCTTGCTCAAAAGGTTTTACAGTTGCTCTACCACGATTGAAACGCTCTATTTCTGATACAGCTGCCTTCGTTATATTTTCAGATGTTTTTTTTGGAATGGTATCTTAATTTAATCGAGGTTCAGGCACCGAATATGTTGATATACTAGACAAGCCTAAGGACTGTGATTTTATTTCGAAAATTAGTTCTGTCGGCGTGTAACCTGTGATACACAACACACTCTACGTTTTCTCTACCTACACCTGTAAGGTAAACTAAGTCTTTGCGCAAAGTACCCGGAAACTTAAAGGCATAGCTACAAGTTACTAACGAGCAAGCCGATCCACTAAGCAAGAGAAAGGAAACGGGCTCACCAGATTATGTGGTTAAGGTACTCTTGGTTGATTTGCGCTCGCAGACGTGCACTTCTTTGACTGCTGCTCCTGCGCTCCCTCCATTCCGGTCTGGACACGTTGAGGCAAGGTGGCCTGGCTTTCCGCATACGTAACATGTGATTGATCGTGTTCTATCAGGAACTCTAGACGTTTCATTAGGCGCCTTATCAGCAGCAGGCTCATCTTTTTGCTTGTCGCAGTCAATTGCTCTATGTCCTGGTGTACCACAGCGGTGGCACGTGCCCGTGAAGCGAATTTCACTGTACCGAGTTCTTTTTGTGTCAGTATCTTGGCCCTCGTTGCCATCGTGTCTTCGCTTTAGAGAAATTCCATTGAGGATTCGGAAAAGTTGCGATCTAGTAGCTACGTTGTGGGAATGAAGCTCTCTTCGAATCATAATATCTTTTTGGCACAAAACTGATGCCACAAACCCGGTAATGATATCTTCAGGCATTTCTAAACGTGGAATGCGTTCCATGATGGTCCACAGACGTGTGGCTGCCTCACTAGCGGTTTCTCTCGCAGCAATTTGGAAACGCAATATTTCGTCAAAATAATCTTGAGGTAGCATGGGTTTTGCAAATTTTGCTATCAATATCTCCTTTATATCAGGATCAGAATGTTGTGTATTTTGATGGGTGGATAGAAACATTTCTTGATCTGATTCACAATTCGTTTTATCAAAACACATTAAATTATTTAACAAATTTGATCGAAAAATTGATCTTAATGATTTTGATGTTGGGTTTTTGTTACATCCTCCTTTGATTCTGTAAATACCAAACAAATTTTCAATCACATCTTGATTTAATCGATAAGTGATTATAAATTTAACGCCAGTGCCTGCTGTGAATTCTTCAGCGGAGAGTTGAAGAACAGCATTGATTGTTTGAACCATGCCATCAAAGCATGGGGGGCGGGTTACTTGTTTGTTATTACTTTTATCATATTTTATTTTCTTTAATTTACTAAAAATTTCTTTGCTTTTGATTAAAGTTTGATCCACAACACTATTTTGATTTTTGGTGATTGCACATCTGTATGGATTATAATCAAATTTATTCTTTGAATTCAGACAATCAAACAAATCATTACATAATTTCACAAAATCAGCTGTGTTTTTTGCTGTACTGCTCTTCAACTCTCCACTGTCAATGGCAGTTTTAATTGCCCCAGCCACCGAATTACTCAAAACCTGTGTGGCTAACTTAACTTTCATTTTTTGAAAATTGTTTGGATTCATGTGCACAGGCGTCAGTTTACTTAAAGATTTACTTTTGTTATTTTTATCTATATTATATACATTGATTATATCATTAAATGAAATCTGATTGCCATCTAGCTCATAATCACTATTATGCAAGTTATTCCTGACATTTTTTATCAAATGGGGAGTGTCAAAAACGGCAAAAATCTTATGACCATTAATAGAAAAGAAAGGATAATCAACGCTAGCTCCCAAGTTTTTAATTAATTTAACATTTGTTGTGGCTTGGTCGCACACTGTTAATTTTGGTAACAAACCACTTTGAAATAATTTATTAATCACAGAATCAACTATAACTTTTAATTTAACTGAATCAACAGTTTTTGAAGATAAAAAATATGCCACCGGGACTTTCCAATTGATATAAATCCCCCTGGCAATAAACACTAGAGCATATTTTGCTTCATTTTTTTTTCGATCACCACCACCAAAATCTTCAAATCCTTCTATTAAATCAAATTTATTAGTATATTCTAAATCAACCATAATGCTCATTTCATCGAAACATAACGCACACACCCTCTCCTTTATTGTTTTTTCAGCAAATTTATTTTTTATATTTTCAAATACATCATCGTTGATGCCCGGCATACAATTGGTTTCTTGGAGCCAGCGTTGAATTGTAGATGGAACAGCCAAAACAATACCCGATTTTATCATGAATTTATATGCCGCGGGTGATTTATAATACAATGACATGCAAAATTTTTTCTCACTATTTGTCCATGGTTTTTTTTTTTACATTTTAATTGCATTTTTGTTAAGAGTTTGCTTGCATCACTTTTAAAATTATGTTTTGATAAATCTATCACATTTTTATTCTTTACTTGGTTCTTCAAAGAAGTACTCTTAATAATTTCACGTTTTAACTTTTTATTTTGCTCAACTAATATTGTTTTCAATCTTTTACATTTTGGGGTATCTTTGTCCTCTATAGTTTGTTCCATTCGTCTCCTCTTTGGCGTGCTCCAGTGAACTGTTTGATTTTCCTCTTCTTTTACTTCTTGAACTTCTTTCACTTCACAAAACCGTCTCTTATTTGTATAAACCTTTTGTGGTGTTTGAACTTTCAAATCTGGTGAGCCTAAAATAAAGAATAATATTAACGATTTTTCTTTTTCTTCTCATACATGGCAATTTTTTCTAAGTCCTAATTCCATAGTGTCCCGTTATGTACACACCGACCCCCAATAACTCTACATCAACGCGCTGACCCAGTGCGTATCGTACTGGAGGATACACCATGACTTTTGAATGTTTATTAAGTACCTTAACTTAATTTTATTTTAACATATAATTCTTCATAATCGTTTTAGTTCGATTCAATAACTAAAAATGCATACCTGGTGAGGAAGTGCATGGGCAATCTTTAGTTTCAGGAGTTTTATAGGCATCTGGTACAGCGACTTTTCGAAGTCTTTTTCTAAGCCCAGCCCCATTCCGTACATATTTTTTATTAAAATGGTTAATGCATATATATCTTGTCCTTAAACTTTCATGAGGCAAATGGGTAATGCTCATATTACCTGAAATCATAAACAACACATGAAAATAAATAAATAACACCCAACAGTCACATACATAGTCCTGACTCCACACTAGGATTCCCTGTGTCGTGGGTATCAGAAAGGTAAAAATTTCGATTACGGGCCGCAAGATAGGGTTGTGGGGGTGGTGTGGGGGGGAGTGGGGGAGGTTGGGTTACCCCCTGGTACCTCCCCCTCTTGAAGGAAACCCATGGTTTTCAAGATATTCATGGTTGAAGTTATAAATAAAAATAAATAAATATTTCGGACATATTCACACGGTCAACTGATCCCAAACTAGGCATAGCCTGTACTATGGGTACCAGAGACTGATATATATAATAGATAAATATTTAACACCCAGACACAGAACAAACATCTGTGTTTATCACACAAATGTTTGTCCAGTGCGGGGATCGAACCCGCGACCTCTAGCGCAGAAGGCGGAGTTACTACTAACTGAGCTATGGGGCCAGTCAAAGTTCGAGGTTATGCATGTGTATTACTGGTAAAATCTTCAAGATAGGAGTAGGGGTGAGGGGAATGGGGGGTTACCTCTGGTACCCTCCTCCTCACACCTGGCCCCCCAGATAACCCATGGAAAATATTGGATCTTTAGGGAGCACAATGAAACACCGTAGTTCAGGAGCAGACAGAATGAATATTTATTGCCGGTGGTACACATATATTTATTTCTACAACTACCCACACAATGTAGGAAACACCACAGTTTTCAAGATATTCATGGTAGAAGTTTGATTACAAAATCATATTATACATAGAACACGTTTCTGGCGTTTCGGCGGCCGCTGCCGCGGCACGCTTGCTTAGCTCGCTCGCCTCGCGCTTTGTTTGATCACTACTCAAACCTAACCTAACCAACTGATTTTGATCTGGGCGGCGGCGGCATTATAACTAATTTTAAGTTGTGAAGATCAAACTATGACTGACGCTGACGTGATGACGTTTAAACAAAATGGCGTCGCGCAATAAATTGCGTAACAACATTCTAAGTTTTTAACAAAAATAAACGCCCTCACACCCAGGGACTGAAACGCGCGCTCTCGCGACTTTATTTAGTTCGCACAGCAGAACCTACAGTAGGTTATGTAGTCATACATAACTTATATAGCAATTAGGAAGATAGGTAGGTACGGCACGGTAGGTGAGTTCAGGCATTATTTTGCACTAGCTTTCGCCCGCGGCTTCACTTCTGGTACCTACGAGAGTAAAAGTAGACTATGTGCTATTCCAGACTATCCATCTCTGTGCCGAATTTCACCCAGATCCGTTCAGCCGTTTCGGCGTGATTAAATAACAAACATCCATCCATCCAAACTTTCGCATTTATAATATCACTAGCTTCTGACCGCATCTTCGCTCGCGTGGTACCTACGAAGATAAAAAATAATGTGCTATTCCAGACAATACTCTATCTCAGTGCCTCATTGGCTTTTTGTCATTTTGTTTGACAATAATTGACTTTCGACATTCGACTTTCGACATTCGACATTAGACTTTCACCTTTCGACTTTCGCCTTTCGACTTTCAACTTTCGACATTCGACTTTCTACTTTCGACTTTGACTTCGACTTGATAAATACTAGATTCACACAAATGTTTGTCCAGTGCGGGAATCGAACCCGCGACCTCTAGCGCAGAAGGCAGAGTTACTACCAACTGAGCTATGAGGCCAGTACAACTATTTGCAACAAATATTTGCAACTTACTACCGGTGGCTGTATAGACTTATCCTTTGGCTAATGAAACGCAACTGACATCAAAAGTGATTGCCGCGAGGCAAAATGGTGACAATAATAACGAAATTTAAAAATTTATTTCTCGGGAACTGTGAGTTTCCTTCAAAAAAGAACCTCGCTATAAGTCTTCTAATATCATCTACTTTCTACCAAAAAAATATGTAATCTAAATTTTAGCCAACATTTGTCCCGCAGCGGGAATTGAACCCGCACCCCTTGCGTCTCAGTCGGGCACTCGCCCGCTGCGCCACCGAGGTCGTGCACATTATATGAAAATTTAACAGAATGAATCTTTTAGATCCTGTCAAAAATAATGTAATAAGTACCGACTTACCACAATTAAGTAGCCAAATTTTCATGCGATTTGCGTCATTCCACGGAAAACGGAACATTGATGTCGTTTCGGAAGTGTTTTCACACATAAAATAGGAGCACTTGTGCGGTGGCATTTTGTAACGTTGCTGTTTTTTCAAACTACTTTTTCAAAAAAGCCGTGTCTTCATATAAAAGTCCTGTGTGGGATAGCCAATGGTCAATCGCAATAACAGCAGAGTCAGAGTCCGTTCACGTGCAAACTTATATCGAGCGAGTCAGGAAGTATCAGAGTCCGATTTTCAGCACTATATCACTTTAACACGAAAAGAAACAAACAACGTATCAAAGCGCATTCAAATGGGATCCGTCCGAGCGAAAGTGATCACCAATCAAACGAAACGAACGATTCAAAGCCAGCACGGTCAACGTTGGCACATACCTACATACAATGCGTTTCGTTCTCCAATATTATCGTAGGTACCTACTACCTAATACGCTTAACTTTGCGTAGTATGTAGGCGTGTGACAATTTGTAAAAGAAACGAATTTACTCATATTTTTTTTCATTTCAATTAGAATTCAAAATTAGTAATCTACATACAAAATAGAAAACGCAAAAACAAAATGCGACAATATAGGAATTTAAAATAACGCCATCTATCAAATCAGTAGTACCTGTGGTAGTACAAGCAAGCTGTGTCAATCACAACGTAGTTCAAGTCATTACCACCAGAAAAACAAGATCATTGGATTTTTGTAAAAAATTATCAAACTTGATTGAAGAGGCATTTATTTAATTTTCCCGTGGTATGGGTATTTTATGATATTATAAAATCTTTGTTTCATGACCTAATAATGATTTTTCACATACTTCAATAACAAATCTATACCCGTAAAGCCATCTATTGACATTAGTTTGAACAATATTTGTTTTCCTTGGGATGGGACCCCGTGCCTGTACTATCTGTAGATCGGAAGGCGGGACAACTACCACCGCTCAAACAGTGCTCTCAGTGCTACTTCGGAGCCCTAAAATAATTTCCTTACTTCAAGGGTATCCTAGCAACGCCAGACTTCTCGCACACCGGCGAGCTCCAAACCCTGAACATGAAGCTTCGCAACGCGCTAGACTTGTACGCTAACGTCGTACACGTGAAGTCCCTCCCCAATGTGAAGTGCAGGCATCATGACGTCGACTGCATCATCATCCGAGAGCAGACGGAGGGAGAATACTCGGCATTGGAGCACGAGGGAGTGCCTGGTAAGTTGAGAGCGAAGCGAAATTGTGCCTTCCAGACCAGCAGTGCTGTTACGCAAGCGAAATGGGAAAGAAGTTCCCAAATTTGAAGATTTTCCCTATCTTAACGACATTACAAAGCTTTCAAACATTAAACGGAAGAAGTCGTGAAGTTTTCCTTTGTCAAGTTTGGAAACGTTTTGAATGTTGCTAAGATTGTTAAAATTACACTATACATATGCACAACAGCTAGGAATGGCACAGCAGTGTGCCATGTAGGCAACAGCAATATTTTCTTGCTCAAAATTGGAGCAGCCCGCCTATAGACCTCCCTAGGCGAGTTGCTCCAATTTAGAGGGACAAAATCCCTCTGGTAAGGTACCTACCTCCGCCTTTCAAAAGATCGCAGCCAAATAACATTATTGGTTTCAAATAGTGTCGTGTTCCTGCGGTGAGTAAGGCTACCAGAGCTCTTTTAGGGGGGGATTCGGAGTCGGCAACGCGTGCGTTGATGCCTCTGGTATTTCAAGCGTATATAGGCTACGGTAACCACTGACCATTGTAATATCAAGTATTCGAATGGTTTGAAAATCTGAAATTGTTCAGCAACTGAAATTGTACCATTTATTTAGACCGTTATTTTAGTCTTTAGTAAAGTTTTTGCCCATGGTGTACATTGGACAATGTCGGTTTAAGAATTGATAGGATTTTTCAATTCAGCCACATATTTTTTATTCATATTATTATGTGTCTTCCAGGCGTAGTAGAGTGTCTGAAAATCGTAACCGCGGCCAAATCCGAGCGTATCGCCAAGTTCGCGTTCGACTACGCGGTGAAGATGGGACGCAAGAAGGTCACCGCAGTCCACAAGGCCAATATCATGAAACTGGGCGATGGACTGTTCTTGCGCAGTTGCGAAGAGGTAAATAATCTTCCTTCATTTAACCCCATTTAAAGGTAAAAAAAGAAGTTAAAGAAGATCCGCATCCTGGATAAATTGCAATAATGAGGGAAGGATTGATGATCTTAGGTTTTTAGACATGTTTTATCAAAATCGGTGCAGCCATTTACAAGATATGGGGGATGAACATGGACATGAAAAATCGAAAAATTTCAAATATACCCAAATGGGGTATCAAATGAAAGAGCTTTTAATCATAATGTATTATTATAAGAAATGAGGTTTTTTATTAAATTTTAAATTCAATTTTATGTGTTACCAGATGGCAAAGCTGTACCCGCGCATCCAGTTCGAGAAGATGATCGTCGACAACTGCACCATGCAGATGGTGGCGAACCCGAGCCAGTTCGACGTGATGGTAACCCCCAACCTGTACGGCAACATCGTGGACAACATCGCCAGCGGCCTCGTCGGCGGCGCCGGGGTGGTGGCCGGCGCCAGCTACAGCTCCGAGTGCGCTGTGTTTGAACAGGTGACAGTCAGACATCATCATCATTTGTGGTGGTAGTGGTCCCGCCTTCCGATCAACAGGTCGTGAGTTCGATTCCAGGTCGTGCCCCAATGGATTTTTCATTTGGAAAATGTATGTGTGCTATAGTAGTGCTCTCAAACGGTGACGGAAAACATCGTGAGGAAACCGGCATGTCCTAGAACCTAAAAATTTGATTGCCATAACGTTTTTGGTCGTAATAAATAAATATTCCGGACATATCACACACGGTCAACTGATCCCAAACTAGGCATAGCCTGTACTATGGGTACCAGAGACTGATATACATCATATATAAATATTTAACACCCAGACACAGAACAAACATCTGTGTTAATTCGCTCTTCGCTCGCGTGGTAGTATAAAAAGTAACCTTTATGCTATTCTAAATAAAGAACTATTTTTATTCCAAGTTTCAACGAAATCGGTTGAGCCGTTACGGCGTGATTGAATTACAAACATCCTCACATTTATTTCGCATTTATAATATAAGTAGGATTAAAGATTCTGCTTTAGAAATAAATGTTTTTGGCGTTTATGTCATGACAATATATGATGAATGAATGTACACACACCTTAATAACTAATTACAATTGAATATAGACTAAATAAATTTATATGTACAATGGGCGGTCTTATCGCTAAGAAAGCGATCTCTTCCAGCCAACCTTTGGATGGAGAGGAGTCTGAATTGTACGGAAGATGATATGATGGTGATTGTTGAATGTGATGGTGATTGTTGAATATGATGGTGTTTGTTGCAGGGCGCGCGTCACGTATTCTCGGGCGCGGTGGGCAAGAACATCGCGAACCCGACCGCCATGCTGCTGTGCTCCGCCAACCTGCTGGCGCACGTCAACCTGCCCTCATACTCCAAGATGATCAAGAACGCCATCAGCAAGTAAGTCACCGTCTCATCAACACATCTGTCATCATCATCAGCAAACCAGCATCATCTAGTGGAGCGTCTGTCCAACGAAATTTGTATCCAACGGAACGAGTGTATCCGACGTAATCACTGTATGCAATGAAACCTGTGTATCCAACAAAACAAGTGTTTTCAATGAAACTAGTGTAAAATCAGTCAAGCGTAGAATGCAAGAAGCACCGTTGGTACCGTCACCCTAGATTTAAATTCCAATGAAATTCATGAAACATGACATTTCAATTTCAATGTCTTGTCTATTCAACGAAACTAGTGTATCCAACTAAACTAGTGTACCCAATGTCACACACGGTCAGCTGATCCCAAACTAGGCATAGCCTGTACTATGGGTATCAGAGACTTATATACATAATAGATACATATTTAACACCCAGACACAGAACAAACATCTGCGTTAGTCACAAATGTTTGTCCAGTGCGGGAACCCGCGACCTCTAGCAAAGAAGGCAGAGCTACTACCAACTGAGCTATGAGGTCTGTCAATAGAACTATCTTAATTGTACACAAACAGACAGTGATCGATAATAAAAGAAGCGATTTAATTTTTTCGAGTTCTCAATGAATCTCTTCTTTTCAGGGTCTTGAAAGACGGAAAAGTAAGGACAAAGGACCTCGGAGGCCAATCCACTACCAAAGACTTCACGTATGCAGTCATCCACTGCCTCACATAAGCAGTCCTGTACAAAACTAGCAAAAACACCTATATGTATGCCTAATTTGTAAGAATAATTTATTTCTTTAATTTATCAAATTGTGATCGTCAATCAATGCAGTTCTTACAGTATTTTGTTACCTAATTATAAATAGTTCGTCCCTTTGTTACCAATGTAAATAGGAATAAAACGATGAAATCGACTGTTACTTGTTTTACTGCTATGGGATTCACACTTTTATTGCTATGGACTATGCTACAAAACTTTGCACGGTGTTTTCGTCACTATTCTATGGGCTGTAGGGTTGGGAGTTGCTAGTGGTTAGTCAAATGCGCCTGGCTGTGGTATTACTCTCGGAACAGCTAATTTCTTCACTCTGTCTGAGATTACGTATTTTAGGGCTTTTGGTGCGACCTGGAAAGAAAAAGCGTTGACAATTGCGTTTTCCATTGGCAACTTGTCTAGAGTTTGTGTCAATTATAAATGAAGAAATGGGACTTTGAATGCCAATTTGTTCTCTCTGGCCCAGAACTAGAAAAATTAAAATCTAAATAACAAGGTACCTAATTAATTATTATAAAAGTCACGTAAAATATACAAGGTGACTCATAGTATCTATGCTATCCCGAAAGGGGCTTATTCTATCAACAAAGAGAATTTTAGCGAAAAAAACAAGATAAAATAATAGTCCTAAGTAGATTTCCTCGTTTTGTCAGAGTTGCCAATAAGAATAAGTCAAAAGATGTTTATTTCAATAAAAATCCCTTTGAAACGTCTAAGAAATTGCGACTCAGACGGCGCAGGCCGGCATAGAATTTCGAGTTAAAGTAACTCAGAAATGCAATTGCTTAGCGCATCCGGGAATGCGCGATGCTATCTAGGGGTAGTTCGCGGGTTCAAATCTATCTTGAATTGTTTTTATTTTCATCATCATCATCATCATCAGCCTGATGATGTCCACTGCTGAACATAGGCCTCCCCCAAAGAGTTCCATGACGAACGGTCTTGAGCCTTTTCCATCCACCGACTTCCCGCAACCTTAACAATGTCGTCGGTCCATCGGGCGGGGCCTTCCAACACTGCGTCGTCCGGTTCGTGGTCGCCACTCGAGAACCTTTGTTCCCCAACGGTTGTCAGTTCTGCGAGCTATATGGCCGGCCCACTGCCACTTCAACCTGCTAATTCTGAAAGCTATGTCGGTAACCTTGGTTCTTCTACGGATTTCCTCATTTCGGATTTTATCACGCAGCGAAACTCCGAGCATAGCTCTCTCCATAGCCCGTTGGCCGACTTTGAGCTTGTGTATAAGGCCAATAGTTAGCGACCAAGTCTCAGTGCCATTTGTCATCACTGGCAACACGCACTGATTGTAGACTTTCTGATTGTAGATTGTTTTTATTTTAAGCATTGTTAAAATCGATGAACATACCTTCTCGGGATTTCTGTACCAAGGTTCCTGTGATAGCCGCCTGTAGACCTTGAAGTCCGGAACAAAACATATCTCGTTGATCCTCGGCAGAAGTAGCTGCAGCGGTTTGCATTTCCCTCTCTGAAAACAGAAGGTACGAAATGATGAACCAAACTTTTCAACCTTTTGTAGATTGTCACCTGCCTTTCATTACCTTTAGGGATGATTTTGCAAAGAAATTGTAACACGTATTTCTAACCAAAAGCCTAAATATGAATTGTTAGACCCTAACTTAAAAGTTATAGATTGCCCATACAAAGATACAACCCCTATTTCACCCCCTTCAAGATTATTTTTTCACCTTATGACCATTGTCCTTCCCCAGAACATAATCTATCTACCTCCTTACAAAATTTCATAACGATTCGTTCAGCCGTTAAAAGGTAACAAACAAACGGACAAACAGAGTTACTTTTGCATTTTCGCATTTATAATATTGCTAGCTTCCGCCCGCGGCTTCGCTCGTGTGGTACCTACTTACATAAAAAGCCTATATGCTATTCCAGACTATAATCTACCTCTGTACCAAATTTTATCCAAATCCGTTCGGCCGTTTAGCCGTGATTGAACCACAAACATCCTCACAAACTTTCGCACTTATAATATTAGTAGGATAGTATGGATACTTGAGGTACCGAATTCTCGGGTAAGAAGATTGTGGTAACTCATACCGTCATAGGTGGCGCTTTAAAGTCCTGCTTAGGCCCAGCAATTTGGCTGATATAGTCCATATGCTTCTTCCATTCGCTCTCAGTCCAGCCTCTCTTCTTCTTCACCTCCTTGGTGTCGGACTTCTTCAGGTCTATGACGCAATTGGCCAGCTTAGAGTAGCAGGTAGCGTTCGCCGCTTCGAGCATGCGGTCTATACGCTCTATTCGTTCTAGACTGAACCGGTGCTTGTACATCTTCTTTATTATGATAAAACGGCTAGAAGAAAAGGTAAATTAGTTCATTCTTATACCTAACTGCTCTCACTGAACGATCAGCCGAGAAGTTCAGAGTAGCGCAAAGGGCGATGGAACGAGCGATGCTCGGAGTGTCCCTGCGCGACCGGAAAAGAAATGAGTGGATATGGCGTAAAGCTAAGGTGAAAGACGTGGTTACGGTCAGCTGTGAGGAAATGGAGTTGGGCGGGTCATATCGCTATAATGGACCAAAATCGATGGACAAGAAGGGTCACTGAATGGAGACCGTGGCTGGATGATGGCATCCTACCGCCAGGCATGGAAAAGGCTGGGAGAGGCCTACGTCCTTAAATGGACATATAAAGGCTCATGATGATGATGATAATGATACCTGACTGCTAAATTACAGATTTACCCTGTTTCACCATTTCTGATTAGGTACCTATCGCTACTTATGAAAAACAGATAACAAATACAGATAAAAAATATAGGTATGCAATTCTCTCTTTGACATGTAAACAGAAATAGACATAGGTAACTATTTTTAGTCGACAAGTGGTAATAATCAGAGATATATAAATAGGCACTAAGACTAAGGCCTTGCCTGAAAACCAGCGCTGTTTTGCAGTAAAGTAGCAATAAGCTGAGCCAGGGCTTGTTTGGCTGATAGTACAAATTGTTAACCTACAAAATTCCGTGCAGATCGAATTGAAGGTTCCAAAGTTATGCTCTAACAAACATACAACGCCGATTCGTTCAAGTTGTTTGAGCGATCCCCGCTCCCTTCGCTTGCTCGATTAATTAATGTATCTTACTTCTTTCTAGGTTCATCATCATTTCAGCCGTACGACGCCCACAGACAGAACGAATTCCTTATCATGTGGGGGGATTTGCCCATACTCACCACGCTGGGCATGCGGGTTGGCGAATGCAGTTAGAGCTATCGTTATTAAAATGTCGGACGCTGCTGCCCATCCCCTAGCTTTTTTCCCTTAGTCTTACGACATCCGCGGATAGGTAGATATGGAGGGGCCTATTCTTCAGCCGGGGCTACCACGGCCACAGTTGCATAGGTTACTTACCGTAAATATGGCCAAGCCGCATCATTGACTCTGTCAGACAACTGACTATTGAGTGCTGATTTTCTGATGCCTCTGGGCGTGTATGCCGGCATCCCCTCCCCCGTATCGATTATATATTTCCTCGGCACACTCAGTATGTTCAGCCTCTTCGGTATCTTGTAGGGAAAGGTGCTCGTCGGTGTATCGAACTTCGGCTTGCCCATTTTTGATGCGGTTTGTTTGAACTGTTGTAAGTATTAGAGGTACTGAGGGGGGTTTGGGTGGGTTTGCTTACATTGTTGGGTGTTTGGGTGGATTTTATTTTGCCATTTTTGGTAGGATTTTCTCCGGCTTGCTGTTGGGACAGGTTTGATTGACAGACTTTTATTTTTGGAATGTCAAGAAATTGTTTTTTTTTTATTGTTTATTTCTGGTAAAGTCTAGTTGGGCTCGAAATGAGGTTCTAATATTTAGATTGAAAAATTCCGGCCTATCAACAAACGTTGGTAATCCAACCAAAGCCTGGTAATCAAATTCTACTAATTATATTTGCTGGTAATGCTCAGTGACTCTACAAGCAAGCAATGCTTGTAGAGTCACTGATTCTTTCTTGGTTATCCTGATTTGGGTCAGTGACCAGGTTGAAGTATGGTGGCCCTGAAAAGGGGCAAACTTCCCAAACATTGCTGAACTGTGTGAAAAATTTAAAAAAATATTGTAGCCAGGTCTATATTTACCATTAGACATAGGTATGATCCTGAATTTTGCCCCTTTTGGGTTTCTATAGCTCTAGCTGCATTACCTAGTGGGATAACTTAGAACATAAAACCACCAAATCAATATAAAAGTTTGTATTTAATTTTTCTTAACATAAATTGATCTCTCACAACATAACAATACTGTTATAGTATAACAAAGCAGCCTTTCACATCTGTTTCACCTATAAAACCAGTCATGTGAACAACTGAACTGAGATCTCTTACAATAAGATAAAAGCGAAAATTGAATGCACTAGGTAAGCGACTTTTGCCCCTTTACTATGGCGTTGTAGAAATCAGTAGACGTCAAATCGAATGATTCGCTAAAGAATTGAACTCAACCTTATTTACTTGTAGATACGTCTGAAAATGCGAGGTGCTTCATTGGCTTCACAGGCTCATTGTGATATCAGCCCTATACATAAGCAAACAAGGTTGAGTTTCAATTGTTAAGCGTGACACCCAGTCTTCTGGCGCTGTTTTTGAAACGCTTTGTGAAAATCGCAAGCGATAACAGGCGATAGTCAGGTTCATTTCCAAAACTTTTGCTAATCAGTTAATTTTGTTCTTGGTACTAACTAATACTATAACTAAAAGAAAAAATTGACATCAAGATAAAACTAAAGAGATGAATAAATGAGATTTGTGCATACCTATGTTTTTTTTTCATGAAAAACATTGAAGTTCCAAAAGTCGTTTAACTATAGTAAAGTTATTGCTTGGTGTATAGTAAGCCCCTTAGAGTTATATACTTTATAGTGTATAACAAAAAAACAAGCTGAAGTTCATGAAATAACTTATACGGACAAAATAATCTTCGAAATTCTACAACGCTTAGTAAAAGGACCCACTCGATACATTATAAAAAGCGACTAATAAAATAAGGTTTCTCTAAACACGACAAGTCTGACTGTTATTGCTTAAATACCTTTGCAATATTGTCATTAAACAGCTAGGCTTCAAATTAGTAACAAATGCTATTTCTACCACACGTTGAAATTCATAAAAATAGAATGTGCTACCCATACCCTCAAAAATGAAATAAATTGCACATATTTTCCTTCAAAATATGATTTTATAGGTGAAAATCTTCCATGACACAGGAATGTCATCCAAAATTGCAATCGCCAAAACATATGAAGGCATTGCAATAATTAAATAGTTAATTTCTTGTAATAAATAATTTCCAACATAGATTTGCTTGTAAAAGCAATGAAAATTTTGATAGTACAAAGTTAACATTTTCGAAATACAGTGTAGAAGAGATATTTCGTACAAAAATTTGTAATAATCAGCATTCATTATATCTTTTTACGTACATAATAAATATAAAACCCATTAAAAAACCCGGCTGAGTGAATCAATTGATATTATTCATTTTGTAGCCAATAACAATGGACCAACACGATTAATGTGCCTTGAACATCAAAATCCATTCAGCCGTTTGGGTGCAATGCGGTAATAAATAATTTTCTCCCACATACATATAAAATAAATAAATAAATAAATATTCCGGACATATCACACACGGTCAACTGATCCCAAACTAGGCATAGCCTGTACTATGGGTACCAGAGACTGATATACATAATAGATATATATTTAACACCCAGACACAGAACAAACATCTGTGTTAGTCACAAATGTTTGTCCAGTGCGGGAATCGAACCCGCGACCTCCAGCGCAGAAGGCAGAGTTACTACCGACTGAGCTATGAGGCCTGTCGATACGATATATGATACGTGAGATCTGGATAAATACATAATATACCCCACTGGTAAAATGCTTAAAGTGTAAATCAAATAATTGACGGCACCAAAACGTGTTTAGTAAAGTTACACAAATTAATATTTACACAAGTTAAATATTAGTGTACTCTATAGAATATTCTGAATTATAAAACAACTAATTTGAACATGGATATTACGCGAATTTATTTTGGGATTTTTAAAATATGATGACTAACGCTGTATAAAAGATCATTATATGTCAAAATTATAGTTTATTGCGTTCACGCGAGTTTCAGATCAGCCAGGTGTTAGCCTCTGATCTTAAAACTTCGCATTCAATCTTCATAAACAAGGATAATTTTTAAATATTGGTTCTCTCTAAAATTGGTTGAAATTACGCCTATTCTTCGCGACAAAGCATGTGTGATATGGACTATGTTAATTGTCTGAAATAAAAGATTTATTATATTATATAAAGCCAATTACGATTTTGTTTAGGCGGAGACGTAAGTTGAGTCTCAAATTAATGCTGATGTGCTGACACGCATTTGAGATTTACACGATCAATTAGAGTTCTCTAAATTATATAAGTTATTTCGAGTCATGTGTACTGTAACCAGTGGCGGATTTGCCCTAAGGCCCAGTAGGCCCGGGCTTAGGGCGGCCAGATATTAGGGGCGGTAAATCGTGACCAAAAATATGTAGAAATTGTCGTAGAAAAGTTCATCATCTCGGAATATATTTACAAATTAGTAACTATAAGTAAGTAGTGTAACTTTACCAAACAGTTTCGTACTTAATATAATAATTCCGGCAGGTTCTGGTGCGGGCCGCCGTGGCACTCAAGTTATAAGTGTCACGAGAGCCCGAAAGATGACATTATTTTGCATTTTGACCTGAAACTAACCCATAAAATTGTTGATTAATGAACAACATTAATCAATGCGTGCATTTTGACGTCACACGTCACTATTTGGCGACGTCACACGCCACTATTTGGCGACATCACACGTCACTATTTTGCGACATCAATGGTTGCGACGACTGTGGGCTCGGATGTCTCTGAAACTGGGGTGTTGGTTTCTTCAAGGATTTTTTTATCTGGTCCTCGGTTGACAACGCTGGAAGAAATTACATTATTTATTAGATTCGTTCGGCAGTTCGTCGTTAGTTCTCACTGTTAGACTGATAGCACACCCGAGTAAGTTTTGTCTACGGAAGATTAGCCAAAAACCTTCCGTACCCCGACACCAAATCGGAATCGCCTCGCCCCGAAAATATACACTGTTTTAGTAGACAGTGTTTATTTTCGGGGCGAGGCATCGTAACGGCATCGCCTCGCCTCGTAACTTGTTAGTACAAGTCACGAGTCGAGGCGATGCCTCTACGATGCTGATTAGTGTGCGTTACCACATTACTCAGACACCAGATCGGCATAGCCTCGCATTAAGCGGTTCAGCATTCTGAATTGAGCCTCGTTCAAACGGCGTGCGTGGATCATCTATAATTTCATTTCAAAATGATCCTTACATCTACTGAATATAGTCAACTTTTTATTTAAGGGGCTTGCGAAACTAAAAATGTACTTTATTCAGTAAGTATGAGGATCATTTTCAAACGAATTTTAGACGACACATCGTCTGACTTAAGAACCATGCTTCATACAAAGAATTCTGAACCGCTTGAAGCGAGGCGATGCCGATTGATATCGGGGTGGTATGTGTGCGTTAACCTTTAGGGCTATTACAATATATATCCGGATCTGGGCTTTCCGGGCTCCGGGCCATCCGGGTCTTCATTAAAATCCCAAAGGGAGAAGTTTTGGAAGACACGGTCGGCCCGTAATTTGGAAGGCCATTACCCGGATATGAGTGAATAGCCCCTTATTCTGTAAACCGTCACCGAAGCTTATAGAAACGGTGCACCAAATCCCAAAGGAAAAGCCCAAAGATTACGAACAATGAAATTTATGAAGTCATAGTTATATAACTGATACAGCACTGTGACTTGGTCGCTAACTATTGGCCTCGTACACAAGCTCAATCGCACAACGGGCTATGGAGAGATATGCTCGGAGTTTCACTACGTGATAAAGTCAGGAATGAGGAAATCCGTAGAAGAACCTAGGCCACTTATATAGCTCAGAATTAGCAAGTTGAAGTGGCAGTAACCAGGCATGTAGCTCTTAGAACCGACAACCGTTGGGAAGTAAAGGTTCTCGAATGGCGACCACGAACCGGGCGACCGACGTAGTGTTGGAAGGATTATAATTAGATAACTTTTCTTTTGAGCCTCACCTAGTTCGATCAGCACCACACTGAAGCTTTAAATTCCATTTTGTGAAAAAGGATCATCGAAAAAAATTATAGGCACCAAGCCGTGTTTGTTGCCTGATTCTTCTAGGCTTGGTCGCGAGGAACAGGCATAGCTTCACCTAGTTTCTAAGATGTTTCAAAGTGATCCTAGTGATTTTATTGAATTTATTTCAATAAAATCACTAATTCAAAAATGCCTTTTGACTTTTTGACTTTTGCCCCGCTCGATGGACCGACGACATAGTTTAAATTGCGGAAGTCGGTGAATGGAGAAGGCTCAAGACAGTTCATCGTGGAACTCTTTGGGGGAGGCCTATGTCCAGCAGTGGATGCATTGCTCAATATAAACAAATACATAAAAAATATAACATACTATAAAACAAAGCAGAAGCAAAACCAATGTATCATGAATGGAAATAGAAACCTTCACCGCTTAACCAATTTTGATAATACTCATGTAAATGAGTTATGATGAATAACATACCTCCCGAACTGTGACGACATAACGGTATGGAATGACGTTATGGGTATATGGAAATAAAAAATTATAATTTAGACACAAAAACATTAACAAATTGCGTAAACATCATCATTTAGTATTCAAAAAATATAGTAAAGGCAGAAAATATACCAGACTTTTGAAATATAGATATAAATAGCCCCCTTATTCATAAACACTCACTAAATTTATCAGCTTGATAAAACTATATCAGCCTCTTTCTTTACTGTTAGAATAACTGAACTGAGATAGCACTGTTGGAGAGGTGGTAGTGGCCTCGCATTTCGATTTACACGTGGGTTCGAACCCGGTCTTGCACCAATGGATTTTCCATTCTAGTGCTCTCAAACGGTGAAGGAAAACATCGAGCGGAAACCAGCATGTTCTAGAACCTAACAATTCGAAGACATGCACGAAAGGAGTCTCTAAGAGGCGCACTTTAATCCTTTCACTACACTGATTATTTCACTGGGCACAGGCCCTTTTCAGGGCCACCATACCTCAATCTGGTCACTGACCCAATACTGGATGACCAAGAAAGAATTAGTGTCACGACAAGCAAGCGTTAGAAAAGGACAGAGCGAGAGTTATCGAGCCGATAAAGATAGTGACTGACTATGATTTTTTTCTAATATATTTTCTATGCTATGAATATGAGGGTAGGCCTCAATCTGATGCGTCAAGAATCCAGTCGAAACACAGCTGGAATCTCGACAGTCATATAAAGGGATCTTAAAAAGATTCTCATAAGACTGTTTACTAAAATTTTTATAATAATATTAAACTGAAATAAATTAAAACACATTTACCCTCAAATGTAATGGTTTTGAATAGCAACACACTGTAAACTCCCCAAGCTCAAAAAAACTCACTCAAACAATATAACAATATTGCGAGCGCCAACAATCATCATGAAATGAAAACCCTATTGTAAAACTTTTCAATTAATTCCGTGATCAACGCAGACCATGCAAAAAATGTATCGCATCCTTCAATAGTTGACCACTTAGCTCAGACGACTCCTTGGGAGTTTCAGCCCACTCCCCGCGCCCCGTAAACTTAGGGAGTGTTACAAGGTGATTCTTAAAAAGAATAATATTCCGAAAGGGACTTATCCTTTCAAAAAAAAAATGGGAAAAAAATGATCATTTATTATTTCAGATTTAATTTACGAACTTTTTCAAATTAGCTGTTATTGCTCTTTTTATCATCCTTATAAGTAATTATTAACATTGCTACTTAAACAGCTAAATAAAAGAGTCTGAAATGATTTGACTCCAAAATAGTAGATTTTATCATAGTGTTTTTCAATGAAAAATTTTATTTCCAAAACTCTTAGAACAAACTTTATTATGTGTAGAATAAGCCCTTTTTGTGATAGCTTTATGATCATCTTGTGGAACATCCAAAACAAGAAAAAAGGATTGGTCCGAGTTAAATGGTTCACCTAGCCTGTTTACAAACAGCAGGTCAATGTTGAAGGGTGCGATAATATGTAGATAAAGCATGATATTGCCAAAGACAATTTAGGTAGTATTATCCTTGGTATTGCTACTCACCAAGCCATGATCTTCTGGTAGATATAGATGCAGGTCATCGGTATCGGTGTCATGATGGCCACTGATACCGGAATCACTGAAGGAAAAGGAAATTGAAATTACTATGGGACTGGGCTAAACACGCGCCAACACTAAGCGCTATTGCTAATGCATATGTAAACGAGGTTTAACATTAAGCGATATAAGTTTGAATTTTAGATAGTAAGAGATAGTATTTTGGTTATAACTGTAAGCTTGCTGTTATAACTGAAATAAATAATTCTAATTCTGGACTAAACTAGTGGTTCGCCCCGAACTGAGATCTCGATCGTATGGTAAATGTTGGTGCTTGCATGATCGTTGAGACACAAATATTATTAAGATAAACTTTGTTCGAACTTATATCCAATCATACCTGAACTCACTGAAACTTTACCAAATGGGAAACTAACATTATATTATTTTATCTGCATGTGAGTTATATATTATTGTGCCTAATTTATCTTATTATTTTTAAGGTATTTTCAATATTCTAAATTAATAAAATTAAATATGTCCTTGTACGTAGACTTACCAGTGGTAAGGTCCGCCTCGGGCTGCGGCAGCGCATACCGCAGCATGAAGATGGCGATGCCGGTGTTCTGGATGCCCGTCTCGATGGAGATGGCGAGCGCGTCCGGGTGCGGCTGCTTGAGCAGCCGAGCCACCAAGTAGCCCACGCTGTAGCCCATCCATGGGATGCAGATACCAGCTACTACGATCTGGAATAGTACAGATAAAGGTTTCAGATACCAGCTACTACGATCTGTAATAGTACAGATAAAGGTTTCAGATACCAGCTACAACGATCTGTAATAGTACAGATAAAGGTTTCAGATACCAGCTACAACGATCTGTAATAGTACAGATAAAGGTTTCAGATACCAGCTACTACGATCTGTAATAGTACAGATAAAGGTTTCAGATACCAGCTACTACGATCTGTAATAGTACAGATAAAGGTTTCAGATACCAGCTACAACGATCTGTAATAGTACAGATAAAGGTTTCAGATACCAGCTACTACGATCTGTAATAGTACAGATAAAGGTTTCAGATACCAGCTACTACGATCTGTAATAGTACAGATAAAGGTTTCAGATACCAGCTACTACGATCTGTAATAGTACAGATAAAGGTTTCAGATACCAGCTACTACGATCAGGAATAGTACAGATAAAGGTTTCAGATACCAGCTACTACGATCAGGAATAGTACAGATAAAGGTTTCAGATACCAGCTACTACGATCAGGAATAGTACAGATAAAGGTTTCAGATACCAGCTACTACGATCAGGAATAGTACAGATAAAGGTTTCAGATACCAGCTACTACGATCAGGAATAGTACAGATAAAGGTTTCAGATACCAGCTACTACGATCTGTAATAGTACAGATAAAGGTTTCAGATACCAGCTACTACGATCTGTAATAGTACAGATAAAGGTTTCAGATACCAGCTACTACGATCAGGAATAGTACAGATAAAGGTTTCAGATACCAGCTACTACGATCAGGAATAGTACAGATAAAGGTTTCAGATACCAGCTACTACGATCAGGAATAGTACAGATAAAGGTTTCAGATACCAGCTACTACGATCAGGAATAGTACAGATAAAGGTTTCAGATACCAGCTACTACGATCAGGAATAGTACAGATAAAGGTTTCAGATACCAGCTACTACGATCTGGAATAGTACAGATAAAGGTTTCAGTAACCCATCCACGATCTAGAATCTAGAATAGGAGAGATAAAGGTTTCAGTAATCCATCCACGGGATGCAGATACCAGCTACTACGATCAGGAATAGTACAGATAAAGGTTTCAGATACCAGCTACTACGATCAGGAATAGTACAGATAAAGGTTTCAGATACCAGCTACTACGATCAGGAATAGTACAGATAAAGGTTTCAGATACCAGCTACTACGATCAGGAATAGTACAGATAAAGGTTTCAGATACCAGCTACTACGATCAGGAATAGTACAGATAAAGGTTTCAGATACCAGCTACTACGATCTGTAATAGTACAGATAAAGGTTTCAGATACCAGCTACTACGATCAGGAATAGTACAGATAAAGGTTTCAGATACCAGCTACTACGATCAGGAATAGTACAGATAAAGGTTTCAGATACCAGCTACTACGATCAGGAATAGTACAGATAAAGGTTTCAGATACCAGCTACTACGATCAGGAATAGTACAGATACCAGCTACTACGATCTGTAATAGTACAGATAAAGGTTTCAGATACCAGCTACTACGATCAGGAATAGTACAGATAAAGGTTTCAGATACCAGCTACTACGATCAGGAATAGTACAGATAAAGGTTTCAGATACCAGCTACTACGATCAGGAATAGTACAGATACCAGCTACTACGATCTGTAATAGTACAGATAAAGGTTTCAGATACCAGCTACTACGATCAGGAATAGTACAGATAAAGGTTTCAGATACCAGCTACTACGATCAGGAATAGTACAGATAAAGGTTTCAGATACCAGCTACTACGATCAGGAATAGTACAGATAAAGGTTTCAGATACCAGCTACTACGATCAGGAATAGTACAGATACCAGCTACTACGATCCGGAATAGTACAGATAAAGGTTTCAGATACCAGCTACTACGATCAGGAATAGTACAGATAAAGGTTTCAGATACCAGCTACTACGATCAGGAATAGTACAGATAAAGGTTTCAGATACCAGCTACTACGATCTGTAATAGTACAGATAAAGGTTTCAGATACCAGCTACTACGATCAGGAATAGTACAGATAAAGGTTTCAGATACCAGCTACTACGATCTGTAATAGTACAGATAAAGGTTTCAGATACCAGCTACTACGATCTGTAATAGTACAGATAAAGGTTTCAGATACCAGCTACTACGATCAGGAATAGTACAGATAAAGGTTTCAGATACCAGCTACTACGATCAGGAATAGTACAGATAAAGGTTTCAGATACCAGCTACTACGATCAGGAATAGTACAGATACCAGCTACTACGATCCGGAATAGTACAGATAAAGGTTTCAGATACCAGCTACTACGATCAGGAATAGTACAGATAAAGGTTTCAGATACCAGCTACTACGATCAGGAATAGTACAGATACCAGCTACTACGATCCGGAATAGTACAGATAAAGGTTTCAGATACCAGCTACTACGATCAGGAATAGTACAGATAAAGGTTTCAGATACCAGCTACTACGATCAGGAATAGTACAGATAAAGGTTTCAGATACCAGCTACTACGATCAGGAATAGTACAGATAAAGGTTTCAGATACCAGCTACTACGATCAGGAATAGTACAGATAAAGGTTTCAGATACCAGCTACTACGATCAGGAATAGTACAGATACCAGCTACTACGATCCGGAATAGTACAGATAAAGGTTTCAGATACCAGCTACTACGATCAGGAATAGTACAGATAAAGGTTTCAGATACCAGCTACTACGATCAGGAATAGTACAGATACCAGCTACTACGATCCGGAATAGTACAGATAAAGGTTTCAGATACCAGCTACTACGATCAGGAATAGTACAGATAAAGGTTTCAGATACCAGCTACTACGATCAGGAATAGTACAGATACCAGCTACTACGATCCGGAATAGTACAGATAAAGGTTTCAGATACCAGCTACTACGATCAGGAATAGTACAGATAAAGGTTTCAGATACCAGCTACTACGATCAGGAATAGTACAGATAAAGGTTTCAGATACCAGCTACTACGATCAGGAATAGTACAGATAAAGGTTTCAGATACCAGCTACTACGATCCGGAATAGTACAGATAAAGGTTTCAGATACCAGCTACTACGATCAGGAATAGTACAGATACCAGCTACTACGATCCGGAATAGTACAGATAAAGGTTTCAGATACCAGCTACTACGATCAGGAATAGTACAGATAAAGGTTTCAGATACCAGCTACTACGATCAGGAATAGTACAGATAAAGGTTTCAGATACCAGCTACTACGATCAGGAATAGTACAGATAAAGGTTTCAGATACCAGCTACTACGATCAGGAATAGTACAGATACCAGCTACTACGATCCGGAATAGTACAGATAAAGGTTTCAGATACCAGCTACTACGATCAGGAATAGTACAGATAAAGGTTTCAGATACCAGCTACTACGATCAGGAATAGTACAGATAAAGGTTTCAGATACCAGCTACTACGATCAGGAATAGTACAGATAAAGGTTTCAGATACCAGCTACTACGATCAGGAATAGTACAGATAAAGGTTTCAGATACCAGCTACTACGATCTGGAATAGTACAGATAAAGGTTTCAGTAACCCATCCACGATCTAGAATCTAGAATAGGAGAGATAAAGGTTTCAGTAATCCATCCATGGGATGCAGATACCAGCTACTACGATCCGGAATATTATAGATAAAGGTTTCAGATACCAGCTACTTCGATCCGGAATATTATAGATAAAGGTTTCAGATACCAGCTACTACGATCCGAAATATTATAGATAAAGGTTTCAGATACCAGCTACTTCGATCCGGAATATTATAGATAAAGGTTTCAGATACCAGCTACTTCGATCCGGAATATTATAGATAAAGGTTTCAGATACCAGCTACTACGATCCGAAATATTATAGATAAAGGTTTCAGATACCAGCTACTTCGATCCGGAATATTATAGATAAAGGTTTCAGATACCAGCTACTACGATCCGGAATATTATAGATAAAGGTTTCAGATACCAGCTACTTCGATCCGGAATATTATAGATAAAGGTTTCAGATACCAGCTACTTCGATCCGGAATATTATAGATAAAGGTTTCAGATACCAGCTACTACGATCCGGAATATTATAGATAAAGGTTTCAGATACCAGCTACTTCGATCCGGAATATTATAGATAAAGGTTTCAGATACCAGCTACTACGATCCGAAATATTATAGATAAAGGTTTCAGATACCAGCTACTTCGATCCGGAATATTATAGATAAAGGTTTCAGATACCAGCTACTACGATCCGAAATATTATAGATAAAGGTTTCAGATACCAGCTACTTCGATCCGGAATATTATAGATAAAGGTTTCAGATACCAGCTACTACGATCCGGAATATTATAGATAAAGGTTTCAGATACCAGCTACTTCGATCCGGAATATTATAGATAAAGGTTTCAGATACCAGCTACTTCGATCCGGAATATTATAGATAAAGGTTTCAGATACCAGCTACTACGATCCGAAATATTATAGATAAAGGTTTCAGATACCAGCTACTTCGAACTAGAATAGGAGTACCTACGAGGATACAAAGTAGCCTATGTGCTATTCCAGACTATAATCTATCTGTGTGACAAGTTTCTTCCAGATGCGTTTAGCCGTTCTGGCGTGATTGGGTAACAAACTTTCGTAAATCCATCCAAACTTTCGCATTTATAATATTAGTAGGATGCGTATGTTTGGATGGATGAAAGTTTGTTACCCAATCACGCCAGAACGGCTCAACGGATCTGGATGAAATTTGACATATAGATACATTGTAGTCTGGACTAGCACATAGGCTACTTTTTATATATGTACCACACGAACGAAGCCGCGGGCACCAGCTAGTTAACACAAGTAAGGTGCCAGAGCTCTTTAGGGGGGGAGGGGTTTGGCAGGCAACGCATTAGCAATGCTCCAAGTGTTGCTGATGTCAATATGCGACGGTAACCACTTACCATCAGGAGGGCCGTAAGCCTGTTTGCCTCAGTAAAACATGTATGATGAACAAACCTGCCACGAGAACAGCTCGAAGATGTACAGGTTGGTGACGATGGCGAAGATGATGATGAACAGCAGCAGCGTGGTGGAGAAGCCCTTGAGGATGCGCACCATGAAGCGAGCCAGCCGCGGCGTCCACTTCTGCATGCCCAGGCCGATACCCAACGGAATCAGCAGACCTGGAAACATACATTAATTTTAATGCTTATACAGGGTGAGTTTTTTTTCAGGGCCAGTCAGGCGAAATCGGAATCCGTGAGAGTAATCGAAAAGGGATATTAGGAGTTACGGGCTCGATTGTTAAAAAATAAGATCAGCGTTAAAAAAAGTTTAAAAAAATTCACAGTTTTTTCAGAAAACAAAGATTTTTGGAAAAAAAAAATTGCAGTTCTGTGTTCTATGTTTGATAATAAATCAATAAATGTATGATAACTATGTGTCTAAAGTTGTTGGAAGACCTTCAAAATTATAAGTTTATAATTCAACAATATTTATTAAGAAAAAAACACACACAAGTTTTTATTTTTAGTTTTTCGTGTTTTTTTGTGAAAAAAAAAATCAACTTTATTTATTTTATAGTAATAACCAAGGAAATACTATAATTTTTATAATATCCCGTCAAAGTCGAAATTTTTGGGATATTATAAAAATCATTATTTTAATGCTTATTTTGAGGCACGGCTGTGCTAAAGCCGGTCACTTGCCTAGTGTCTCAATAGACAGACATTTTTAAATATAACGATTACCTACTATTTATTATTAATTTAATTTTGTATGGATCGGATGATAAAATATGAATATGGCCTTGACTTTAGTACGTACCAACAACAAATGTGGCGATATTCCTGTACGGCACAACTATGTTCGCATCACGGAATATCACCTGCCCCAGCGAAAACAGCCACGCGGGGATGAAACCTGAAACAAATACACATCTTTTAAAATGGCTGAAGCCAGTGCCGCCAGGAGATGGTGATTAAATAAAATAAATAAATAAATATTCCGGACATATTACACACGGTCAACTGATCCCAAACTAGGCATAGCCTGTACTATGGGTACCAGAGACTGATATACATAATATATATATATTTAACACCCAGACACAGAACAAACATCAGTGTTAGTCACAAATGTTTGTCCAGTGCGGGAATCGAACCCGCGACCTCTAGCGCAGAAGGCAGAGTTACTACCCACTGAGCTGTGAGGCCAGTCAAATACGCTAAACACAACTTTCTTGAGCAAACTAAAATTACCGAGAACTTATTAGCACTAAGCAAATTACAAAAAAAAGCAGGAGCGTGCGACGCACGCGCGGCTCGCATTAATTTCGACTGATCGGGTAGATTTTTCTAGAAGCGGGCTATCCCCGCGCGCCCCGCGTACCCCTTCACGCTCCTGTCACAATTAACAAATGAACATACAGGTAGGTAACATAAGGTAAGTACATGTTCGCGTCGCTAACAATGGCCTTCAACATTCAATTAATAGTACAGGCTATGCCTAGTTTGGGATCAGTTGACCGTGTGAAAGGTCCGGAATATTTATTTATTTGTTCCGTAGAAAACCATTAGTGTTGCTCAGCACATAATATGAAATGAAAATGAAATGAAATATATTTGATAAACAACAGACTTAAAAATAACATGCAATATTAAGTTTTATGTAATTAGTAACATAATGAACTATAATATTCCTGGTTGGACAACTAATGTTAGTTAATATTTACAAAATACACAAAAAACAGTTGAGCCATCTAAAGACCGTTACAAACGATCTATAGATAGCTCAACTGATCCAGATCACTACCAGTCGGAAGCGTCCCCAAGACGCTGGCGGAATTGCCACGCTGGATGGCAATGCTAATACTAATGTTGGACAAATATGCACTTTTGTATGGACACATTGGACACACTTCGACGAAAAATTGTGGTGGCACCTTTTGTTGATGTGCTACCATTGTACAGAGACGGGTGCCCGTCAAGGCTCGCGTGAAAACGCGTATGTTAATAGTGGGTGCTTTCAACTTCAATATTAATTTATTCATTGTATCAAATAATTTCGGCCAGTGCTGTGATGCAAGATGATTCATAGTATGTATATTATACTGAACGAGGCTTATTCTACAAAGAATCCTACTAATATTATAAATGCGAAAGTTTGTGAGGATGTTTGGATGTTTGTTATTCAATCACGCCGTAACGGCTCAACCGATTTCGTTGAAACTTGGAATAGATAAATTTTCTTTACCTAGACTAGCATATAGGCTACTTTTTATGTAGGTACCACGCGAGCGAAGCCGCGGGCGGAAGCTAGTTGTCAATAACTAATGAATGAAGTTGGTAGTAACTCGAGGTCGCGGGTTCTATTCCCGCACTGGACAAACATTTGTGACTAACACAGATGTTTGTTCTGTGTCTGGGTGTTAAATATATATCTATTATGTATATCAGTCTCTGGTACCCATAGTACAGGCCATGCCTATCTATGTTTGGGATCAGTTGACCGTGTGTGATATGTCCGGAATATTTATTTATTTTATAAAGTTTGTTACTCTTGGAAATTTGTAATTTTTAAATACTATGCATCATTTCCCTGCACTTATCCCACTTCATGTGGGGTCGGCACAACAACGGTTTTTCTCTTCCACTCCCCTCTATCAGCCGTCATGTTAG
Organism: Anticlea derivata; assembly: GCA_947579855.1. Classification (NCBI taxonomy): domain Eukaryota; kingdom Metazoa; phylum Arthropoda; class Insecta; order Lepidoptera; family Geometridae; genus Anticlea; species Anticlea derivata. Next base: position 4,370,409 of record OX388279.1, on the reverse strand, counting down.
TATTCACTCCTTTCTTACTCATGTCGTCTTTCACACAATCTATCCATCTTTTGCGATCCAATACTATGCGAAAATCAATAATTTTTTCGCTTATTTTTTTTTCATTGCTTACCAAAGGAAGCGAGAGTGGATATGGAGCTCATGGCTAACGACAGGTTGAGGTTCCCGCCGAGGATGAAGGTCCAGATGTTGGAAGCTCCACCCCCCGGGGATACGCCCGTGAAGAACATGCCCAGGCGCATGTCGGGCCGGTCCGGGAATATCAGGAAGCCGAGGCCGAACGATATCTGGAATAGAGACATGGCCATTTACAAGTACCTATGTATAAGTTTCGAAATTGGGAGTGTAAATTTCGAAATTATGGTATGCAATATGCATAATGTTCTCACTCTTTGCAAATATTTTTTTTGTGTTAGGTCGTATGTGACAATGAACCACTGACAATTTATACAAATTAGATCCAAAGTTTATCAATTTATAAAGTTTAAGTATGTAGGTATATCATGACGAAGAATTAACCGAGGGTTTGTTTAAAAAAACAACAGTAATCATGAACATGTAAAAAAAAATGATTCGATGATTTTTTTTTCAAGATCTGCAATTAAACTAGTGGTATTTAAGTTTTTTAAGTCTGTCAAATAGCTTACCAGTGGCATAAATAAGAACTGCCCAGCCATTCCTATCAGCGGCCCTATGGGCCTCCTGATCACTTGTTGGACCGTCGGCCAGTCCATGGCACATCCAAAGTTTATGAAGATCAGAGACACCTGGAAAATACCATAATTTCATCAAATCCTTCTTCTAAAAATCTACATAGTATCTACTACACGGATAGTTTTTAGACACAGCACTTTGCCCAAGGTTTTGGTTAGATATGAATGTGGATGGATGTAGGAGTAGAGGTAGGGTAGGATGGATGGACTGTGTGAAAGTGGATATGGTGAAGAAAGGAGTGAGTGCTGAGATGACGACTGATAGAGGGAAATGGAAGAAGAATACAATGTTGTGCCGACCCCACATGATGTGGGAAAAAGGTAGGAAGATGATGATGATAACTTTGCCCAAGGGTCCACATGTGGATCGAATGATGAAAATAACAGGTAATAATAGATCCACATGTGGATTGAAGAGGCAAACAATTTAGCCCGGATCCACACGTGAAGTATCATCTTTTGAGAATTAAAAAATTGACCACACCACTAGGGATGCTAAAAAAGTAGCTACTTAGATTAAGAAAATGAAAAAAAAATCATTGTGATTCAAACTTTTGACATTGTATAAACAATGATAAAAGTTTTTTCATTCTCCACAGCGCTCTTTATAATCGCTTTTTGTATTTATTTTAACTGATGACTTTTCATAAGTTTATCTCGATTTTTGCATACGATATAAAAAGTTGCGAGGTTTTGTGCCGCAAGCCTGTATCATCTTATGAGAATTAAAAAAACAACAGTCGCCTTAATTAGTCCCGAAGCCCGAACCCGTACCTACTGTTCGTGAGTTAATCACTTGTCACCGTGCGACGTGATAAGTAAATAGCTTATCGTTTTTGTATTTTGTTACGAAAAGAGCCCTTACAAAAACCGTAAACCTATTCACTTATCACGATGACAAGTGAGTAACTCACTAACATTACAGGATCGGGCATCTGAACTAATTACGCTAGCCATTGGTTTTTTTTTTCTCAAGAGATGATAAAGGCTTGCGGCACCAAACCTCGCCACTTTTTATATCGTTTGCAAAAATAAAGATGAACTTATAGAAAGTCATCAGTAAAAATAAATAAAGAAAAAAGCGGTTATTAAGACCGCTTTGGTGAATGAAAAAACTTTTATCATTGTTTATTCAATGTCAAAAGGTTGAAACATGATAAGTTTTTAAATACTTTCTTAATCTATCGACTTTGTTAGCATCCCTAGTAGTCTGTGTCAATTAGCGAGTTTCAAAACGTTTTTTAGAAAACTTAAGTGTAGTAGTAGACCGGGTTGGTCGCAAAAAAAGGCGTAAATTCAACTAGAATTAAGTCTTTTCAAAAGATTCTTGTGATCTCAATGCACAAATAAATACTTTTTAAAAGAAATTATTAGCACCATTTTTGTCCATTAATTTTAAATTTCAAGACTGTTACCAATACCTGGATTTTTTAGTTTTTAAGAACGAAATATTCTAATAACAAATATGTTTGCAACCAGAGATAATTGTCAAAAATCATGTAAAGAGTATGTAGGTAATCAGATCAGTTATGTTCGAAAATGAAAGAACTAGTGTGACGATAGGATACTTACGAAAGTAGCAACGCTGGTGACGAATATAGTGTCTATAACTCGATCTGGACGCGTTACTATGATTGGTAGGGCCCCGTTTGTTATGTTAAAGGATTCCGTGCCTCTTCTCTTCTCTAGAACTATATTTGTTCGGCCTGTAAAAATAAAAATAATATCCTTTTATGCCCACGGCAGACAACCGCGACATCTCCAGGCGATCAGATCTTGAAGATGCCTTAAGGCGGGCAGTCAGAATACTGATTGGTTTATTATTAATAATATAAATGATTTTCTTCACAGTTTTCATCGCACTTTAATTTTTCGAAAGAAAATCTCATTGGTGCAGGACCGGGTTCCAATCCCCGAGGCTGACCTTCATGGAGCATGGCCATGAAAGAACCAGTAACGCGACAAGCAACCAAGTTTGTATGCTATGAGCGGCCAAACTAGAGACGGAATCTTTAGGCCATCCGAAGGCCTCTGTTATGTCTTAGCGACTATCATAGCCCGGTCCTCCGAAGCACGAAAACACTCCAGTTGTTACTGCCAATAGCAGTCACCCGTCCATTTGGTGACCGCGCTGAGGGTTGCTTAACTTAGTTTAACAATAACGAGAAAAATCACAATAGTCTAACCACGTTGAAACAATCTTTTTGTTTCTGATTCCGTAAATCAATACAATGCTACTTTAGCAGTAGGTAACATAAGACTTGGTCGGTCGCGGAAACCAACTTTCCGTTCACTTGATCCGTGTCGATTACATAAACCACTTTAGGGTCATCGACAACGGACGAAGTGGTAACGAAGCGCCACTTGGTCCTATATTAGCTACTAAACATTTTAAACTCAAGTTTGGATAATTACTTTTTGATATGGCTGGAACACAAAATCACGCGCCACTCCCGTAAGGCGCTTCGAGACACATTTGATGATTTTGGTATGACAAAGTCAATAAGTATAGGTAAGTTTAATTTTTTGAGCGCATCAGTCTCTTCCTCGCCACTCCGTCCGCCTGCGCTGACCCTTACGTGTACATAGTGGAGATTGGGGTAAATTGGACGCATGTGCCTATACTAGCAGCTTTATTCATTGTTTCACTTGTGGTAATCACGAGTACTATGATCGGGTTGAATGAATAACTGACAGTTATGCCATGTCACGTTAGACGTGCGCGCGCATAAAAAGCTTAATGCCTCTTATGAACATTCACGTAGGTACCGTTAGTGTACCTACTGTTCGACATGATATTAGAAAAGGATATGGGGATAATTTAAATCTGCTTATAGGTTTAGTTTCAAATAGAAAACAAGTAAAACAGCGTCCTCTGATATGAGGCAATGATGTATTAAAGAATCATAGCCCACTAGACTAGACTGGCCTCATAGCCCAGTTGGTAGTAACTCTGCCTTCTGCGCTAGAGGTTGCGGGTTCGATTCCCGCAGTGGACAAACATTTGTGACTAACACAGATGTTTGTTCTGTGTCTGGGTGTTAAATATATATTTATTATGTATATCAGTCTCTGGTGCCCATAGTACAGGCTATGCCTAGTTTGGGATCAGTTGACCGTGAGTAATATGTCCGGAATATTTATTATTTATTTTATTTATTATCTATTAGCTAATGGTGTCGATTCTGTTGTTCCATTATCCTGAACTTACTTAATTTGATAACCCTAAAATTTCTCGTCCTTGCTATTTAGATCTAATTGAAAGAGACGGAAATATTTTTAGCACTGTCAAATAACGTTAGTTTAGGCAATTGCAACAACAGATTAAACACCATTATCTACATAAATATAGGCTGATGATGATGATGATCTACATAAAATAGTAGTTAACCATTTTAACTGCCTAATGATTTAAATTCCAACTTCAAATAGGGACACAGCAAATCTAAAGATACAAAGCTACCTTACCACAGATATAATATAATGCTGTTTATGTATTTGTTTATTCGACTAAAGTAAATGTTATGTGATTTTATACTGTCAATGACAATATTTACGAACTTAAAAACTGGCCTTTTCGTGATATTTTGAGGCATGTTGATAAAAACAGGTGAAAGACCTTGATAAAGGTTTAAAAACCCGACACTTTTAACATGATTATCATACAAATTAACAAATTTTCGACAATTTTTCAGGTTTCCTTATAAAAAAAAGCGTCTGGCATACCCATGGCCGACGCATTTCTTACAAAAGTATGGAATGTCATTAAAATGTATAACTTACCCAAGAACTTTCCAAGAACACGCAGTTGGCCCGTCCATCGATTGCTGGTAACGTCTGCGTCCGTCAGTTCATTTGTTGAGTTCCACTCTCCTATAGCTAAATGCTCGTTTCCACTTTCAAGTACAAAGTGATCGCCTGCTTGCATTTCCGTTCCTAAGAGAAAAAAAAACATCGGAACATTTATTAGACTTTTGACGAATTTAAAAAAGAGTCGGTAAGAATATAAAATAATATAATCAATGTTTTTTATTGCTTTTCAATAAAAGTAGGTATATATAACGTATAATAAGTATGTTTTGAAAACAACTTTCTATTCATAAGCCTAACCTTCGAGACGACCTTAGCTCAAGCGATGGTGTTGAAATATAACTGACGTGCAAGTACAGCAAACATATTTTAATTATAGTTATTTTGTAGGGCATTAGTACTTAGTAAAAACCTTATTGTTGAAGGTATCATGTTGATGTTTACTTACGAGTAACTTATCTTACAATGAAAGGTCTTTTTAAAAGACTTCAAAAAACGGAGGAGGTTATCAAGTCGGCGGCTATGATTTTGTTTCTATGTATGTACGATTCTATGGATTTAGTACTGGTGACAGAGAGCCACTTTATCGATACCCATTTGTTCGGCGCCAAGTAATCGAGCGTCTGTTTCAGCGATAGGTCATCTGTTCGAAAGCTTTTTCATTGAAAGACCAAGAGTGCAACACTCCAATACTAGTACAATATTTTGAGTACCGCAGTATCTACGCGGTTTGACGATATCGTTTCTTTGCATTATCTAGTGACTTAAGGTTTTAGCGTAAGTACTAAGTCTACGTAAAGGGACATTACAACATGGTTATTAATGAGCTTAATCGCAGGAAAACATGCAAATAACTGAACTGTAATTAGACGAGTTCCTAGTTCATTCTTGAAGCTGGCACACCAATGCCATACATTCCGTTTACTACAGACTTGTTTTTATGATAAATGAGTAAGTTGTATACGTTTAGATGGTTAATTGTTGTTGAGTTTTATTACAGGCAGCCAATAAATAATGTACCTACCTTTCAAGGTACTCCTGTAATAATGTACCTTGCCACTAACCGGTATAGAACGACTGGGGTATTGTGAAATTGACCTTGCTAACAAGACTAACTACATATACATAACTTCAAAACGAGCTATCATCGTCTATTTCAAAGAATTGCTTACTAAAAAGACTGACTGCTATCTTAACAATAACAGGTCAAAATGAAAGTTACAAGCCTTGAATTCGATTGTATGTCATTAGGAATAATGTTTTCCTTCACCTTTTGCTGGTACCTAATTTATATCTAGCTACAATATTCGCAATTAATAATGTAATTACCCGCTAACAAAACCATTCAGGATACTCATAATGTTTTAATGATATTATAAACGCTTATTTTATCCACTTATAACGAGAATTCGAATCTAAGTCTCATATTTCTATACATATATATATATATATATTATTATCAATAAGAAAAATAATTATCTTGTTCATTTTAAGTACTTATCGTTCCCTCTCCTGTGCACTACCTTCTGTCCAAAATTCGCAAAGGTTATCTGGGAGATAATGCTTTCTATCTGATGAATTCTTACCTTGTACAGAAACATCTACGTAGGCGTAGCTGTCCATATGCACGTTGACTTCAACGGGGTCGAAGGACGCCGTCATTGTCGGCATTGTCTGGCAGATCACCCATAACGGACATAATGCCAGGATGTACAAGATGATCAGGTGCAATGGCCAGATCGGACACATCTTGGCCTATTTTACTGTAAAGAAACAAATAATACTGATGAATAAAATAATAGTTGATATTTGATCTGCGTTTTCATTCAATCTTTATGTTATTGATTTTAACAAACACGTGGTGTAAGCATAGTTAAGTAACCGTAATAGAGGAAGGTGGGTTAAGCTTAGAAGCATCTGAGTTCATGTGATAATGTTGCACCTGTAAAACCCCTCAAATTTATCATGATCAAAAAGCATAACTTTATTGTATATTTGAGAACACGAGAGAAGTATTTTATCCCACTAATTTATCATCACTAATTTCACCTTTAAATAATAAACACGAAAAACAAGTTAAACTTTCTACAAAATACAACACAATCTTACGTACGCTCTATGCCAAGACTCCAACAGAAGTGTCGAAATAATACCCCAACGAACGCGTTCGTTCGTATTACGTAGCACTTGACATAACCTGATAGCGTTATCATCATTCGTGGACCTCTTATTTCTATCAATATAAAGGCGATAATCGAAAATTCTAAATTCAGATTTGGGCAATCTAGATGTCATTATAAGATCATCTCGTGTTTTTGGTCACGTACTGATAAAATTCTGATAAGCTAAGAACCTATTAGCATTACCTTACTAATTAGCATGTGTCATTCAGATTATTGTTTCTATTTAGCGGCCCAAAACGGAAAGTTATTGGTACACGGAGAAATAGGTAATGTTTAGATTGATAACTTTCAACTGGCATAGTGGTTATTGTTGTTATAAACTAGAAATTTGCAATACAATGGCAATTTTAATGAAACAATAAACTTTAATCAAGTTTTTTTCTTTAACCTATGATTTATGCAACACAAAACTGCCTATTGTTATTTAAATTAACAAAAGTATAACTAGAACGATGATATTAACTATATATTTAGCTGTGTATGAAATACAACAAAACCAATTTCCTTTGGATAAAATATTTCCAGGTATACGAGGAATAAATTCAAAACAGACGAAAATAATAACGACGCATCGGTGGCGGGTGGCGGGGACTTTAAAGGTCAGAATTAACAATTGTATTTCCAGATCCCATTTTAAGGCAAAATAATTCAAGTGTAACGAAATCAGAAGGTTCAAATTGGCCTTGGACGTGACGCTGTGGAGTGAATTGTATAATTTATTAGCGAAACACTTTAAATGCTGAAATAATACTAATGCAGTGACGTTCCTTTATCGTGAACAGAGATATGAAACTTTTAAATGTTTTGGCAACTTGAGAATGAAATAAAAACGAAAAAGCCAATGCTCACTTGCAAACACTTACCTATAAGTTTCTATAACAATAAAACGAGTTTACAGTATACATAAATACTACGAGAAGCACCAAATTATTCTTGGACAATTTGCCAAGGGCGACTCAGAGGTCACGTGCAAACTGTACAGTAACATTACGAAGACTGTAAATCTCGATTGTAACACGCATCCATTACGTAACTACTGTTTTTGAAAGCTTTTACAAAGGCAAGTTGGTTTTATTCTGCACTAAATTGAATCCGTAGAAGAACCAAAGTCACCGACATAGCTCTCACAATTAACAAGTTGAAGTTGCAGCATGCGAGATTGTGAAGGTTGTGGGAAGTCGGTAGATGAGGAAGGCTCAAAATCGTTCGTCGTAGCCCTCTTTCGCCTATGTCCATCGGTGGAATTCTTCAGGCTACATACCACTGTTGTTTAATTTTTAGTCGATGCCTGGCTGGAACGATGCTATACCTACATAATTATATCCTTACTAGTTTTGCATTTGAAGAGTTTATTCTCAAGGATAGAGTAATAACCGCAATAACAGTATGAACTATAATTGAGTTTTCGTGGATCAACAGTAAGCACCTGAAGTAAACGTTTATATCCATCCGGCAGTTATTTATATAGCTTTGAAAGTCGTGACCATTCGGTAGCAAATTAATTTAGAAACTTCGTAAGTGGGTTATATTATTTGAGTAAAGAAGCGTGAACGGTGGATGTGCAGAATTACAAAGCAAAATAAAAGTAAAAAAAACGACTCCCCATGGACATGAGACTGCAATGATACGAAAGAAAATAAAAGAGAAAACAGATCATAAAACATCGGACAGTTTCAGTTGCAAACACATGAGGAAACCAAAACATTTATTTATTTAGAATACAGTATAACATCATAACAGGTTTTTTTAATGCCTAAGGCGATGCCATATGTTATTAGTACATTATACATGTACATTGTACATTATAATAAATAGGTACAATTAGATAGATACTAATCAAAATATTTCGTTTCTAACACTACCTGCCGAAATCCACAGAAAGCATTCACATATTCCATATAACTTTGTACCTCCACGGTTGTCGAAGGCATATTAAAATCACCCAACACCAACCTAATTTGACCTAATTTGAAAAATATAAAAAAACAAATACTATATTTTATGAAACAATTCCAGAAAGCAGAGTTTTGAAATCTTCTTTTGGATTTTCATTAACTCCCGGACCTTGTTAAGTTAAATACACACCAGACACAAATTTAATATTTACAAAGCCAACAAGATATCAATTGAGCTAACACAAGAACGGATACCAGGCAGGGTACTTTGATAAAACAATGGACACTTGAATTGTCTATTGAGCAAAAATAATGGTTCGGAATTGTCAGTATCGTAGGGAACAATTGTTTCCGACCTATTGGAACAGATCAGTTACGATACCATGCACGTAGTAAGGCGACCCTATGTTGCCACTGGACAACAGATTATAAGTTACGACAAACTCTGTGGCGTGGTGGGCGAGTACCGACTGAGACACCAGAGGCATCAGCAGGGCAAAAGTTTGCATGAACTGCAAATATAAATCCATTCAAATTTATAATTAATTATCGACTCAGTTGCAAAATATAGAGAAAAAAATAATATTAAAATATTTTTTTATTTCACAATATTTTGTAACTTAAAAGAATAATTGTAAAATTAGTTATATTGTGAACAGGAAGGAAAAAATAGGAAATTTAATTGAGGTATGTAGGTAGGTATCGACTCTAATAATATACTTACCGTACCTACAAATTAATATTAACACTTGCAAATATTAGGAGGAGGTAGGGCACAGCGAGATTTTCTCGTTCTGAATTGGAGCAGCCCGCCTGGAGAGGTACCTCCACCTTACAGAAGATCGCAGCCAAATAACATTATTTGTTTCAAATAGTGTTGTGTTCCTGCGATGAGTAAGGTTGCCAGAGCTCTTTAGGGGGGGAGGGGGTTCGGGGTCGGCCACGCGTGCGTGATGCCTCTGGTATTGCAAGCGCTCATAGGCTACGGTAACCGCTTACCAACAGGTGGGCCGTATGCTTGTTTGCCATCTCAGTTGTATAAAAAAAAAAATTGTAGTGCCTCCCAGCGGGGTTCATGATGAAGAAAATTTATTTTTAACCCCATTTTAAACTACAAAATCTTACTACTTTATAAATGCGAAAGTTTGGACGGATGGATTGATGTTTGTCGCAATCACAATATGTGTGGTCGCAATATGGTACAGAGATAAATAATTATATGTATATCACAAAATTCATTATATGTACGACAGGGTACCCCGTGAGGTTCTGTGGTGGGCTATAAAAGAGAAAGGAGTGCCTGGGAAGTACTTGCAGCTTATTCGGGCTATGTATAGTCGAGCCTGTACACATGTCCGATCTGAAGCTGGCGTTACGGACATGTTCAATGTGGCTGTAGGCTTGCACCAGGGATCGGCTTTAAGCCCTTATTTGTTCCTCCTGGTAATGGATGCTTTGACATCAGACATACAGGAGGAGGCACCCTGGTGTATGCTGTTCGCCGACGACATTGTTCTAGTCGGAGAAGACGCAACTGAGGTCCAGAGCAGGCTGGGAAAATGGCAGGAGAAATTGGAGAGTGTCGGACTGAAGATCAGCAGGACCAAAACAGAGCATCTGTTTTGTGACTTCGGTGGTCCCTCCAATTTCATACCGATTGCCTTAGATGGTATATCCCTACCAGTCTGCTCCGATTTTAGGTACCTCGGTTCAGTAGTACAGAATGATGGTGAGATTGACAGGGATGTGAGGAACAGAATAAATGCAGGATGGATGAAATGGCGACAGGTCACCGCAACCACATGTGATCGGCGAATGCCCCTTAAACTTAAGGGGAAAATTTACAAAACGGTCATAAGACCTGTCGTATTGTATGGATCTGAGTGTTGGGCTGCCAAAGGGACGGATGAAAGAAGATTGCACGCAGCGGAGATGAGAATGTTAAGGTGGATGTGTGGAGTGACTAGAATGGATAAGATAAGGAATGAGTATGTAAGAGGGAGTTTGAAAGTGGCGCCATTGACGGAAAAGCTGAGGAGTAATCGGTTAGCTTGGTATGGGCATGTCATGAGGAGGGAAGAATGTCATGTGACAAGAAGAGTGTTAGATATGAATGTGGATGGATGTAGGAGTAGAGGTAGGCCAAAGAAAAGATGGATGGACTGTGTGAAAGTGGATATGGTGAAGAAAGGAGTGAGTGCTGAGATGACGACTGATAGAGGGAAATGGAAGAAGAATACATGTTGTGCCGACCCCACATGATGTGGGATAAGGGCAGGATGATGATGATGATGTATATCACAAAAATGCTTTGAGTGACATTTTAAGCCAAAAAGCCCCATTATCCTCTATTTAATATGTTTGACACTTCGGTCTTAAGATTGAGGGTCCTGAATAGGGCCTAGGGATGAAAGTGACCGATCAAAGTAGGTACCAGTGTGGTGATTGGATTCAGAAGCCAAAAATATCGCTGTTCTAATATCACGAGCAGCTACCAAAATATTGTAATCCATTCATAATCAGTAATCCGTTTCCGTAATCAACGAACGTGACTTTGATAATCTTAATTATTCAAGACTACTTAGTTTTGTCGGAATTGTGTAAGCGTATCAAAATATTGAATAATAATGTACATACATAAAAATAATAATGACATACCTACATACATAAAATCACGCCTGTTTCCCAGAGGGGTATGCAGAGACCACGACTTTCCACGTAAAATCAACGATCTCGGTGGCGTAGCGGGCAGTGCTCGCCTAAGACGCAAGGGATGCGGGTTCGATTCCCGCTGCGGAACAAATATTTGCATGATCTGCAAATATTTGTTCCGGGGTGTTGTGATATGGTACTCGTAGTTTCTGATACCGACGACACAGGAAATCCTAGTGTGGGATCAGAGTCAGGACTATGTATGTGACTGTTGGTTGTTATTTATTTATAAGGCCTATATTAGAGAGTATTTTAAAGCTATATCCACTTATTACGATATACTGCGAGCTTAACTTGGTCATGGACATTCCCTTTACTTTCTGACAAGAGTCAAGATGACTCGACTCACGTAGGCACATGCACGAGTTGCAAGCAGCCACCTACTAAGAGATGAAAATTATGTTTTTTTTTGCAGTCAACCTGTAGTAACCCGTCAACCCGTATTTAGCTTTCAAATTGCAGTTTAGAATTTCCATGGAGGTAGACGCATAGTAGCTTAGCTTCTGCAATCGGCTTCAATCGCGTGGGGTCCGAATAAAAAGTAGCCTGTATGATATTATAGGCTACGAGCTTTAACTATTCTATGTTTCATCCGAATCAGGTCAGCCGCTACAGCTCCACACAACTTTTGCATTCATAGTATTAGAGAAGAGGCGTCATCACAACAAGTTCAACTGGTCATTTTGTTTATTGTAAAATCATCATGATTTAGCATATTCAATGTGCTGAGTATTAAAATGCAATGTAAGTGATTTCAACTACGCAATAATTAAAAGTTCAAGAAATCTGTACACACTGATTTTATTGTGCAATCCTAGGCATCGCTGTTGATAGTTTGCCCGGAGTCGTTGCCGCAGCTTGCCTGGACGTAAGCGCATGTTTGCCCGAACGTTGGCGTAGCTCGCCCGATCGTTGGGGTACCTAACTTGCCCGGGCGTTGGCGTAGCTTGTCCGACCGTTGGCGTAGCTCGCCCGATCGTTTGCGTAGCTTGCCCGACCGTTGGCGTAGCTTGCCCGGTCATTTGCGTAGCTTGCCCGGTCATTGGCGTATCTTGCCCGACTATTGGCGTAGCTTGCACAGTTCTAGGTTATACCTACCTACTGCGAAACTAACAGTTGGACCGCAAGTGGCATTTACAGCCGAGCGCATCCGTATTCCGAGCTTCATTTTTGGCGGCCTATATACCTACTCCGTCACAGGGCTACTAGTCACTAGCTCATACCAAAGCACCACAATACACAGGAAAAACAGCTCAGCAAATAAAAAACCATTAGAAACCTATTGCTCGATTGCGAGCTGCATCCTGTTTAATTAGTTCTCAAACAAGACTAGGCCTTAATTAATTCGCATAAAGTACGTATTGCAACAGCTGAACTACCAATTTATTTTATAAAAAACCGGTATTTCGGTTCCTATTCATAAAGTTAAAGCTTAAGTTTGAGATGTCTTACCATGTAAATATGCTATAATATGCTAGTTATTTAGACACTTTGAAATAAGTCAGCTCGAGGCATTATGATGGCTCTGAAATTGCCTGCCTGAAGTGGGAGGTGATGAAAGAACCAGTATGTAAAGGGTCTCGTCTCGTGAGGGTTTTTTTAGGCGTTATTTCATGAGAATCATACCTAGGTCCTACTAAAGGGGAAAGTCCAATTGCGATAAAAATAGCTAACACCTACTAACAAAGCATAATTTTTGGAAGGTGGAAAATAACAAGATAAATTCAAACTTTATCTTAGGAATGTGATAAAACAGCCTAGCAAAACTTATCGAACAATCTAGGAACCTAACAAGATTACTTCCTTGAGATACAGAAGATTGCGAAATACCGCTATTTTTGTTACCACGTGACTGAAACTTACCGCAACGACGACGGTATGAAAAAACTATCTATGATGTAACAGATTATTGCAGAGAGAAAGTTCACAACACTATCGTCCCTCGATGATGTTCCAAGTTTGAACGCGTGGCACGCGCGATTTCAGCGCGCTACACTTCGGTACTGGCTGGTCAGCGTGAGGAAATAAAGTGTTGCCAGCTATGTAAACTAAAAACGCGCTGAGACAGCCTTCATACAAAGATACGGACAGTCAACCAATTTGATTTGTAGGCTACTATTGCTTCTATTTTGCTATACTTATCACACCTACGGCGCAGAGCATTTTGGAGAACATAATCTGGAGAACGTGTGTCCTTCAATGAAAAGGGAAGATCTTCCATCGAGTGACCTTTGGCTCTAGACCCGCGGGCTAACAATGCTGTATTCATTCGTAAGTGCGATTCAGGATTGTCACTATCCTGTTAACTCGGTTTCGCTAGCGCAGTTCTCTCTATTGACGAGGTAGGCAGGCGCAGTAATTTGTATACCTAAGTCTGATTGCAGTAACCTCTAGATCCAGCGCAATTACCATAAGTTGCCAACACAAAATCAGAACGATATAGACCGGCTATAGCGCGAATTCGCGGTATCCGTTCGACCGTAACAGCTCAGTAAAAACTCATGTATACTATGCCGTTCATATGATCATTATGTCCCCAGTGTGATTCAAGGTAATCAAGTCATGATAGGTAATACGTAGGTACTGAGAGCGAGACAGACAATGGAGGTGATTAGAAGGAGGTCATTCCATTCATTGAAGCTTTCTTGTCGTGTCACTGGTTCTTTCTTGGACATCCTGTGTTTTTTTTTTTATGTTATACCAAGGCAAACATGCTTTCGGACCTCCTGATGGTAAGTGGTTACCGTCGCCTATTGACATTAGCAACACCTGGAGCATTGCTTATGCGTTGCCTGCCGAATCCCTCCCCCCCCTAAAGAGCTCTGGCAACCTTACTCACCGCAGAAATACAACACTATTTGAAACAAAATAATGTTATTTGGCTGCGATCTTCTGTAAGGCGGAGGTACCTCCCAGGCGGGCTGCTCCAATTTAGAGCGAGAAAATATCACTGTGCCCTACCTCCTCCGAAAACCTGTCTGTGTCGTCGCCTCGTCGCGACGTAAGCACGGCGACGCGACGGCGACGCTAGCCATTCACGAACTATTCCCAGGCACGCAATGCCGATACGATACTGATATTGTGTGTAGCAATATGGAGTTTCAAACAAAGAATTCTGGAACTGCTCGAGTTGAGTCGATGCTGAACGGGTTCCGGTGCTACAGAAGTATATGCATAAACATACATACTCGTTAAGTTCTTTTTCTATTTGTTGATGAAGCTAGTTATTAAAAAATCAATGAAATGGTGAAACAGTGCTAGAAAAGTCACAAGTACATACTTAAGACATTAAATGTCCATTTTGAATAAAAACAATCTCTAATTATGATGAAGTTGCTGCCTAAGTTGGCCGCATGCACTTCCACATCTCTACCCTTCGCTCACCTTCACTACCTGTCCCTCGCTTTGCCTGCCCTTAACTCAATGTGGCCACAAAAACACAGGCAAGTGAACCTCATCCACCTTGCTTGCCTTCTTTATTGTTCTTCTTGCCAGCTATTGAGCAACTTTTTTATTCAACTCAAATCTTTTTAGCTTTTAGCTTTCACACACAGTAGGTAGGTATTACAGCCATATAGAAAAATCGAAATAAGTGGTATTATAAGGCACAAAACAAAAATTAAATTGCACATTTAAGAGTGCATAGTGTGCACTCTTGTCCAGTGTCAAAGACTTTTTAGACATTAAGTTTTTTTAAAATTAAGGTATTTTCTAGGAAAAATATAGGTACCTATCTATATTATAATTAATTTATAGTATATTTTAACTAAGTGTCATCCTTCTTCCAACTTACAAGATGTGTTGGCATTGCTGCGTTTGGACTTTAGTTTTTACTAAGCTTTTTCTACACATGAAAACCTAAAATCGACTTTCTGCTTGCACTGTTATCCATAAGTTATTACCGTTATTGGTTTTCCTACAAATAAATAAATAGAAGAAAGTAAATGTTATCATTCAGTTTTATGACATGCATTTGGTTTTAGGACAGTGGCTTTGCTCTACCCAATATAACTACCTAAATTTTGAAACTTGACCTGTGAAGGTTACCTTACATAATGCAATGTTATTTTGCATTCTAATTACACAATAAAACATTAAATATGTTCCAATAATATGTAGCACTCATCTAATCTGCATGCTAGGTAAATTAAACCCACAAAACAATAAACCCACAAAGGTGTTGCTTTAATTGAGTCCTGCCTACTCTAAAGTAAAAATTTTACAGGCCAATTGAAGCTTAGTTTGAAGAAGTAAGTTATATGACTTAAATTCTAAACCAAAATACCGCAAGTCAAACGTTAAGATGCAACAGGCACGTGAAAATGTGTGCACAAGTATTTGCAAAGTGAAAGTTATATATGAAAACTTACTAAAACCTGGTTATAAAGTGTTCTGGGCTACTGTAACTTCTTGTGGACCGCACTGCCTCGAAAATCTTTGTAAGTTCACAAACACCTCTACACTCTTCCTTCTTTCTTTACCAGCTGAACCACCACTTGAACCAATACCAAAAATCTCATTGAACGGCTCACGGGAAACTCGGGGAAGTCAATTCAATTGTTTTTTTTTTTAATGTTCTTCCCTTTCGTGCTGGCTATGGCATCTAGGCCTTACTGCCAAGTCTTACGTGTATTTTTTCTTGTTAATTTGTTTATCTTTCTTCATTTTCTTTCGTTTATAATCGTCGAGTCACCGTCAAGTCGAGTTCAGTTTTAGTAAGATATGATGGTGACTATTTTACTAAAACCTCGAGGGACCTCATGGCGCCAACTCGAAAAATGACGATACACGCAATCATTTCATTTCACTTCACTTGTGCGGTTTACTCAAACAATATTACGCAAAATACCACCATAATTACACAATATTATTCAATTTGACACTAGTTTTGTAAAATAAATTGAGAGCACAACATCACTTAGCAAGTTCCCGCCAAAAAGTCGTGGCTCAGTCACTGCCTGTCATCTGAACCGGAAGTCATTCAATTCAATTTCTTAGTTTTGGCTACTGTGGCTACTGTCACAATTCTGCCAATGTCCGTTTCATGCTAGTGTCATAAATCTTCTGGTATATACAAAATTACTCTATGGTCACGGGCTGACTCGCTTCTGGGATACGTAGTACTCCTTAGTAGTCTGTGCTTCTGGGATTATGTATTCTGTGTTGGTGTGAGTGGACTCAACTCAACTCACCCACCACTTTTTCAAATCAGTTATCGCTTACGCACGCATGTCACTAATGTCATGCATGTCAGTAAATCAAAAGCGAAATTTACGAAAAGCTTTCGAAACTGAACAAACAGCTGTGAAATGTGTTTTTTTGTCAGAAAATCATTTGCTAAAATTTAAGTTCTACTAACCAAATCAACTTCCCATTAGTTTGTTTGGTAACTCAGTATTGCACAAGAGAAAATCACGGAGAAATGACTAGTGTGGGTGAACGTCGCGATTCGGTGCCCGCGTCGGACATGGCTGGCTCGCAGGCTTCCCAAGCATTACAGGCTGTTGAAGACGAGAATACTAAGTCCTGTTGGGTTTGCTTCGCCACGGAGGCGGACGATCGACTTGCCGCCTGGGTACATCCTTGCAAATGCATTGGAACAACAAGATGGGTGAGAATCTACCTACCTTCGTAAAATTTACATAGTGATGGTAAAATCCGTGTTGTACGATGGTGTATTCATATTCATAATTCATAAGAGGTAAAGCTGCATTGATGCAGGAAACTTATCGATGACCCTACTTAGTCAGGTGATAGGTATATCCACTAGATCTCTTTGTTATTAGTCACATTAAGCTTAACAAAATTCTTAGCCTCGTAACAGGTTTTGTAATAATTGTGAAATTCATATCAACTCTGTTACGGAGTCGATTGGCTAACTTCAGAGCTACCTTAATTCTAGACTGAGGTGATACCAGACATTGTAGGGCTATTTTAAAATATTGGAAAGATTTCTGATCGGAAACATCAAGCTTTTCTCGAACCAGCTCTAAAATAAGAAATCATAGCATTTGTGATATTCATTCTACTATAGTTTCGGTTTCCGCTATATGCGGAATTCTGTATGAAAAATACATGACACACCTACTGCTGATAGAGGTTACTTAAAGTAGGCTGATTGGCTGTGCAAAAGCAATTTTAGTTCCTAAAGTACTTAGATGATTATCAAATGACCAAATACCAGTTGATAGATTACCCCATTTTTGATTAATTATCCTCCTCAAGATAACTGCTGGACATTACCCCATGTATGATTAATGGTCTTGAGTAACCTCTACTGCCTTATTATGGACAGAAATTTTAGTATCAATATTTACCATTTAAAAATTTAAAGTCGCTGACTGACTGGCTGATCAATGTTCAGCCTAAATTAGAAGTCCTAGGAGTATCAAACTTGGAAGATAGCTTCTTGCTATAGTGTAGGAACCCTGAAAATAATTAATGTAACTCAACCCCTAAAAGGCAGTGTTGTAGGTAGTTTGTATGAAACTAACATTCAAATAAAACTGCAGGAGTCTTCACAAGTATTTCAAACTTTTTATCCAGGTTCCACTCACAAAGCTGTGGATGGGAACTTGTTAATTATAAAAATGTAAGACATTTAGTTGTGTATACCCAAAGTGCGATGACAGAACCTCGACAAATTATTGACAAGATAAACTTCACAATGTCATAAGAAACCAATAAACTGTATCAAGTACTGCACTCAAACGTCTGTGCAGTGTTAACAAACAATGTGTCAATGCAACAATAACATTTGATGAATAAGCATAGGTCATTGTACCTTTAACCTTGCAAGGTAATGTAGGTGTGTTAAGTTCCTCCTTTCACAATGATGCTTGCATGGTCACAATTTTACCTGTAAGGGTTCCTTGTTATTATTATCATGGTCACACAATGCACTGATGAACATTTCAATAGGTATCTTCTGTCTAAACATTTATTTTTTTGTTTGCATAAGAAAGGAATTCAACCCCTATAGGGTGTACCCTGCCGGGTTTAAAGTTTGTAAGAAACCAGCTTTAGCGAATTAAACTGAGGTTTCCACTAGTATGTAGTACATAGTGACTTATATCCTCATTGGTAGATAATTATAGGTCAAGTAGGCAAGTACGTTGAAAAATACTACTGCAGCACAAATATTGCATTAATTTTAATTCAGGATGTGGGTAGGTAGATCATTTATTCTCACTAATTAATAAGTGTTATAAGAAGATTTTGTGAGAATTCAGGTTGATACCAGTGGCTCTCAATATTTTTTATGTTGACCCCCTTTTCAATACATTTTATTATCATTACTATTGAATAATTAAGTTTCGAAACCTTAAAAAATAAACGGCTATATAGGATAAATACCTACTCTAAAAGTCTGAAACTGGGTAAAACTCTGTTGTGGCCAAAGCACCTAACAGGTGTTTGAAGCCTCTACACATGCGCGTATTCACGTCATTTTGCTCACTTGGGATGAAAGTAGCTAGTCAGTCACCCTTTCGTTTACTTATAATTAAACTAGCTTCCTCACGCGGCTTCGTGCGCGTGGTACCTACATAAAAAGTAGCCTAGATGCTATTTTGGGTAAATAACTTTACCTATTCCAAGTTACAATCGGTTGAGCCGTTACTTTCGCATTTTTATTATTAGTAATTATGAAACGAAAGCAAAACAAAATCGTTTACAAAAAAAATCTATTGGCAAGTCATGGTTCCAAAAGATGCTGACTTGAAAAAATAATAGTATATCGGTGTAGGTAATCGGTGGACATACATAGAAAAAAATACATAGCCACCGAATCGATAACCTTTTTGGTTGAAGTCGGTTACAAAATGCGTCTTCTTTTTCGTAAATAGGTACTTACTTACTGAATAGAAAGTACTACTTTGTTATAGGTATTGGGTGGGTACTCTTATCTATCATTTGATGTTATTGTTATTGCTTTATCGAAGGTCAAAGAGGTAGATCTCAAACATCAACAAAGTACCTACCTATTTCAAAGCAGCTGATTTGCGTACATACGTAATACTACCCACCTATGTATTTATTTGTATCATTTTATGCTGATTTTATCAATTTCCTGACCTTTTCATGGTATGCGCATCGCTAAAAATATGTTTAGACCTCAACAGAGGACGTCCAATAATAACATATTCACATACTTACCTACCTACCAATCAACTCCTACCTAATTTATGGAGGGCCAGGAACCAATAAATGCATAATGCTCGTATTAATGGCCACAAGCAGGGTGACAAAGAAAACAGAGACTGCTTACGAGCATTTAAGTCACGAAAACAAAAACCTGTTTACCATGTTAAGCGCATATTTAATTTCTATCGTACGTCATCACCACTGAAACTAGGTAAAAAAATACTGAAGGTTCTGTTTATGGCCTGCTAGTTTTAATAACATCATTGCAGGCTATTGTTTTACGATAGCATCTTTGTTTTTTTCAAACATTTACCTTCGTTCTGCCTGTTTGTATCCGGTAGAGTAGAGCAAAGTAGTGTGGTAATCAATTTGAAAGATACGGTCTGGGAACCTTATCTTCTCTCGAGTTTAATTATATCGCTTCGCCTCATTAATAAAACCCTTTTAGGTACCTGGTCACTGACCTACCGCAACATGACCATGATATGAGGAATCACTTATACGACAGACGAACGAACACCACCTCGAGTTTCGTCTGAATATAGGCCTTGACGTGTGAAAAACGACTGTTTCACAACCTGCGACCAATTAGGTACCTATCACTACGTCGTATTATTTGTTTTGATGTTTTGTCGATAATAATATTGGTCATAGCCTCGTTTTTTGGTGAGAATGTATAGGTTGATTAACAGATAACAGAGAACTGATAAAGGTGACTAGACTAAGCAAGGCGTATGGACTACTGGGAAGCTGGGTGACCAGTATCAAACTTGAACAACATAATTATTTTAACAAAATAGGTACCGCTAGTAATGCTACAATGTGAATGTAGACGGCTCCGAACCGTTCATGGCATTCTTTAGCAGAAACCTGAAACAGTAGTGCAATACTTGGTAAATGTAACCACAAACTACTACAAATATGTCAAGGTCGTTGTGGTTTAAGACATTTTTATCTTGTTAAGTCAGGAGCAGCAAAACTTGCATTTCGTGATTGTTGGGAAATAAATGCCCTCCATCCTAAGAAACAATATGTAATGTGACAAAAGGTTAAGGTAGACAGCTGATAGGAACCATTGCGGGCACCGTGCCAGGCAACCTTGTGAATACCGCTTAAATGGCGATGTTCCTAAACTACGTCAATTCTAGGCGAGGGTGCGGGTTCGAGTCATCCTGGTTTCAAAGTTTATCTCTGAACTTAAAAACACGACCATTTGTGAGTAGACTCGAGGTTCTGCTCCCAACAAATTAACAGACGGACAACAAAGTGATCCTAGGGTTCCGTTTTTACCATTATGAGGTACAAATTGATTTACTTACGACTGATTTTCCTGTCATGGTTGCAGGTCCATCAAAGCTGCCTCCAGCGATGGGTAGACGAGAAGCAACGAGGCAACATCACGCGGAAAGTCCTATGCCCACAATGCAAAGCAGAATACATCGTAGTCTTCCCTTCCATGGGTGCCTTCGTGGCGCTTCTCGACGCGGTAGAAGACATGACGCATAAGATATGCCCGTTCATAGCTGGAGGTGTTCTTCTCGGATCAATATACTGGATCGCGATTACCTACGGTGCTGTTACTGTTATGCAGGTTAGTTTAATCAATAGTTCCGTGTGACTCCAGAATCTAGAATGTGCTAGCTCAGTTCAGTCAGCCAGGTTATTTGAGCTAATGACCTGTCCAAGTGGTCTTTTTGGAGTATACAAACAAGTCTCTTTCATATGATACCCCACTTCATGTACCTTGTATTATTTTTTTAAAACCACCTTTTGGACCCCTATATCTTAGTAATCCCTTAGCCTATTTCATTGATATATACTAACTGTTGAACTACTAAATTCCATGCACTTCGGATTGACGGTTCGAAAGTTATGCTCTAACAAATAAACCTTCGTCAAATTTCGAGATATCTTCGCTCGCTCGATTAATAAATTTAAAAAATATAAGCTTGTTTATTCAAATGATAATGATACTAATTGGAGCACGCCCACAAGTGGATAACAACTGATAAAGTTATTGTATTTATAGCTTTTGATTTTTTAAACTGTAGTTATTATATTCTTTTGCGCATTCGTCTCATATAACAGCAGGTTATACTATTATTATGCAGTTATACTGTCGGAAGTTACAATTTTGCTTATACATATAATGTAATTAAATTTTTACGGCGTAACTATCCGCGTTGCGCTGGCCTGACGATTGCAGCGATTAAAGATGTGACGTCAGTTGTGGTTTGCAAACGTATACAGTTAAAGTTGTTATATACATTTCCTTACGATTTAATTTAAAATGACCTTGTAATGTCTGGTTTTACTAATTTATCACTTGATTTTTAAAGTCGCGCGCGCGACAATAACCGAACAAAATACGCGGATGTTCAAAATTCATTTTAAGACCAATATTTTGACAGGACGAGGTGAAATTGGTTGAATTGGTTTTTCGAGATGATTATTTGTGGTAAAGGTGAAAATTTAGAATAACAAAAAATAAATGCCGCACATTGTCAACTCAAAAAACGTGAAAAAACCTCAGAAATGTATTTTATTTCACAATAATGAAACCTATGATTAGTAAAAATTGAAATTTCGGTTTACAAGATCTACAGACAACTAGTCGGGCCACTTAATTGAACAAACACGTTTTAGGTCACATTCCTCAATTTGCATATTTTGTGTGGCCGGAACGGTGTAACGGAACCATAGGATGGCATAGACACTGAACAAATAAGACTGATTCACATATCTTTTTTAAAAATCCCCACACCTCGTTTTACTGTTAATATGACTTATTGTAGGTTTAAGAAATAGACGCTAATTTATTTCACCCATTGACAGAGTTTCTAGAAGTAGGTTGTCGTAATGTGTGTCATATTTGGACAGCGGCTCTCATACTTTAGAACTCTCTGACCCCATGTATTAGGGGGTATGGTTGTGGTCATAACAGGTATGATAGTCGTTATGTATTTCAGTATTCATTTATCTTCAGGTCTTAAATCTAGCTTGTTCCACTAAAGCCTGACTTTACGGGCGTATGAAAATTTTTAAACAGGTATTAATACTAGGGGGTGTATTCCGAAATTTCGAAGTTTCATAGTTTAGAAATTTCGGACCATTTTGCCATGTTCTGCAATATCGTAATTGACGCTTCCAGTTGCGAAATTACGAAACTGCTAGATAAAAGTGAAAATGAAGTGTGAGTGTAGTAAATAGTACATTAAAACAAAATGTTGCTTTCATTGTGCGTTTTCCGGCGGGTACTAAGGATTTTATTTGGAAATATGTACCTTTTTTTACTTAAATACACTTCCACATCGAACAAAAAGTCTTATTTTTCTATCGTCTATCCTACATCCAGTTTCGAAATTCCGAAACTTCGAAACTCGTGAGGCCAATTTCTTATGTCAGTTTCGAAATTGAGAATCTATGAAACTGCAACCCCTAATTAATACTAAGGTATAGTTGCGGATTGCTAATGCATGATAATATTATGCTGTGTAATCCTTTTAACATACCTGTTTGAGCAGCACGTGTTGCACTTTGGATTGGAAAATAATTATTTATCTCGCTATAAACATTCACGATAATATTGCCAATTATTGTAATTATGCGGTAGAATGTTCTCCCTGATTACGAACTGCCGTAATGTACCGTAATTAACATAAAAGTTATTTGCCTGCTTGCTTGTGGTGTAGATTCGTGTTGGCCTTTTGCGTCTTTTTTATACAACTTACGTGGCAAACAAGCATAAACCCCACCTGTTTGTAAGGGGTTACCGTAGCCTATGAGCGCTTGCAATACCAGAGGCATCACGCACGCGTTGCTGACCCTGAACCCCCTCCCCCCTAAAGAGCTCTGGCAACCTTACCGCAGAAGGAACACAACACTATTGGAAACAAAATGTTATTTGGCTGCGATCTTCTGTAAGGCGGAGTTATATCTCCAGACGGGCTGCTCCAAACGTCCTTACGTATTTACCATTTTCTTTCCTATGGATAAGCCCGACTAGGCTGAGAATGGCGTAGGTCCATTGGCCTGTTTGACCTTATTTTTATACAAGGTGATTCATAATATGTATACTATCCCGAAAGGGGCCTCATTTTGTTTGTTTGATTTCGTTATATATATATACATTATTATGAAATAAACAATTGTCGGCGGTCTAGCTGTTATAAAGTTTATTCTGTGGTCAAAATGTGGACAGAATCATATTAGATCCAAAATAAAGTTTGAGATCCGTGAATGAAAATAAAATTGGGATAATCCCTACCAAGTGTACCACGACCTTCAGATCTCTAGGTGCTTAGATCTAAGAGGATATAGGAGGGTAATCAGAGGCAAGTTTGCACAGTAAGTCAAAAGAGAATTTGCAAAATTTAAAAAATATGTATAATATTTGAATCATTAGTATTTATGTAATTCTGTTGAATTAGCAATATATTCAAGTTATTGTATATACCTGCCTGCTAATTAACATGTGTAATGGCGTGACTAATTACCGACGTCGAGTTTTAGCAACGCTTCAACGAAAATCGATAATTGCGCGCGGAAATCCAAATATTATGCAAATCGCCTGGTTTACATAGTTGAACGATGAATATTTCACACCAGGTTCTGTATAGGTTTCCTTAATATTCCGGACATAATATCACACACGGTCAACTGATCCCAAAATAGGCAAAGCCTGTACTATGCGTACCAGAGACTGATATACATAATGGATAAATATTTAACACCCAGACACAGAACAAACATCTGTGTTAAACACAAATGTTTGTCCAGTGCGGTAATCGAACCCGCGATCTCTAGAGCAGAAGGCAGAGCTACTACCAACTGAGCTATGACGCCTGCTAATAGTTTTATTTTTTAGTAGGTTTCTATGATTTGATCGTATACTGTGGTAGGTAAATGATGAAGAAAAAACCAATTATTCAAATAACTAATGACGTAATTAAGCCAAAGCTCAATTTAAATTATTCGAAATTGCCTGCGCATCTTATAATACGTTATAATACCAAAGCTTTACGAGAGAGAAGAAATTACCTCCAACGATCACAAGAATTAACTTCATCGCTTCATCGTAGCTAAATAGATAATCAAGCTAACTATTAAAATAAAAACCTTTAGCAATTACAGTCGCAGTAACTATCTGTTTATCTCTTAATCCAGTAATCAAGCTCAGTTGGTAGTAACTTCCTTCTGCACTAGGCAGAAGGAAGTTACTACCAACTGAGCTATGAGGTCAGTAAAACTGTAAAACTTAGCGTAGGATGGCTTTAACCCGATAGACCGGACCAATACGATGTCAGTGGCTCAGCTTCGGTCGTTGTGACATATTTTAATAAAGTACCACAAAAAATGCGAAAGTTTGTGTTGTTCAATCACTCCGTAACGGCTCAACCGATTTCGATGTAACTTGAAATAGCTCGTTCTTTACCTAGAATAGCATAGCCTTTTTTAACAGGGTACCGGTACGCGAGCGAAGCCGCGGCCGCAAACTACTACGCATTTACTTGTCTTGACTTGGCAGTATAAATACATTGCATCTGAAAAAAGATTCTATCACAAAGATACAAGGTAGAATAATCAATAAAATAAATAAAATACCAACCACCAAACACCCATCATCATCAGCCTGTAGAAGTCCACTGCTGGACTTAGGCCTCCCCCAAAGAGTCACACGACGAACGGTCTTGAGCATTTTCCATCAACCGACTTCCCGCAGCTTTCACAATGATTCTGATGATTCTTCTAGGCTTGGTCGCGAGGAACAGGCATAGCTTAATCTAGTTTCTAAGACGTTTCAAAGTGATCCTATTGATTTTATTGAAATAAATGCCTTTTGAATTTGACTTTGACTTGAATTGACTTTAATGTCGTCGGTCCATCGGGTGGACACAGCGTTGTTCGAGAACCTTTACTCTGGAATTGGAAGTCGGTGAATGGACAAGGCTCAATACCGTCTTGGCACTCTTTCTTTAGGGGATACTATGTTCAGCAGTGGACATAAGGCTGATGAGGATCCTCCCCTAGAAACGGTGATGTTTGACCTAACTGAGTCCACGTCTCTTCTAATGAAAATTTCGGGATGTTAGCTCCAAATGCAGGGGAATCTTTTCAGTTTCCTTATCCTGCTCACTGAGAGCACTGGTGGAGGGGTGGTAGTGGCCCCGCCTTCCGATCCACAGTCGTGGGTTCGAAACCTGTCTTGCACCTATGGATTTTTCATTTGGTAAATTTATGTGCGCTATGCTAGTGCTCTAAAACAGTGAAGGAAAACATCGTGAGGAAACCGGCACGTCCTAAAACCTAAAAATTCGAAGACATGTTATATGTGCACGAAAAGAGCCTCTAAGAGGCGCACTTTAATCCTTTCACAACACTGATTCTTTAATCGACGTTCAACGGCCGTTTTCAGGGCCGCCATACCTCAACCTGGTCACTGACCTAATACGGGATGACCAAGAAAGAATCAGTGACACGAAAAGAAGAAGAATCCTGCTCACTGACATCTCTTCGGTTCCAGGTGGTAGGCCACAGAGAAGGCCTCGAGATGATGGAGTCCGCCGACCCCCTAGTCCTGCTAGTCCTGCTCCCCACCATCCCAGTGACCCTAATCAGCGCCAAGATGTACAACTGGGAGGATTCCGTGCTTCTCTTCCTGAGGAAATACTGCGCGAAGATACCAGCCCTGGCGTATATACTACCCTTTGGGAGGTGAGTGCAATGACCCTTAGAGGGACAGTGACTTGAAGAGTGTTCAATAATGTCATAATAAGCAGGCCTCATAGCTCATTTGGTAGTAGCTCTGCCTTCTGCGCTAGCGGTTGCGGGTTCGATTCCCGCACTGGACAAACATTTGTGTGATGAACTCAGATGTTTGTTCTGTGTCTGGGTGTTAAATATATATCTATTATGTATATAAGTCTCTGGTACCCATAGTACAGGCTATGCCTAGTTTGGGATCAGTTGACCGTGTGTGATATGTCCGGAATATTTATATTTATTATTATATTTATGTGGAATTAAGGGAAGAGGTAGACCAAAGAAAAGATGGATAGATTGTGTGAAAGACGTCATGAGTAAGAAAGGAGTGGATACTGACATGACGGCTGATAGAGGGGAGTGGAAGAGAAAAACATGTTGTGTCGACCCCTTTAGAGTGACAGTATAAGTAATATCCTTGGTATTATGAATCACCTTGTATAGAGCAAGGTCTTGGGTTCGAATTTCATCTGAGTCGGATTTTTGTAATTCATTCTAATATTACCTACAAATATTAAGGTAACTCTATTTGTTTGTTTATTTGTTACCTTTTCACTGGCTGGACGGATCGTAATGAAATATGTTGAGGAGATAGATGATATCCTGGTGAAGGGTATAGCCTATCTTTTGTCTCGAAAGTTAATCTTGAAGGGGTGAAATAGGGGTTGTAAGCCTTTTCACGACTAAACGGCTGGAGGGATCGTAATGAAATATGTTGATGAGGTAGATGATATCCTGGGGAAGGATATAGGCTATATTTTGTCTCGAAAATTAATCTTGAAGGGGTGAAATAGGGGATGTAAGATTGTATGGGCAATCCATAATTCTGTAAGTTAGGGATCTGTATATTCATATTTAGGCTTCTGTTAAGAAATAAAGATTTGGTTTCAGTATTTTTGCAGAATCATCCCTAAAGGGGGGAAAGTAGGGGGTATTTATGGGGTAACTAGCTTTCATATAAATGCGGACGAAGTTGCGGGTTATAACTAGCATTTATAATTTTACATAATCATGTTTTCATCGTTGCATTGTATAACTAAGTCCTAATTTTGACAATATTGTTTCTAGTTC
Organism: Anticlea derivata; assembly: GCA_947579855.1. Classification (NCBI taxonomy): domain Eukaryota; kingdom Metazoa; phylum Arthropoda; class Insecta; order Lepidoptera; family Geometridae; genus Anticlea; species Anticlea derivata. Next base: position 4,343,118 of record OX388279.1, on the reverse strand, counting down.
CAGCACCGAGAGCAGCGGCGAGCGGTCCGCGATAGTGTCGGGCCCCCATCCGCACCCGCAGCCGAATACCAGCTCGTCGCATCTCTCCCCCACCCGGATATTCTGCTCAGCGCTTCTGCTGCCCACTATATCCACTATTATGGGCAAAATATTCTTCCGCTCTATACAAAACAACCTGCACAGGTGCGTTTTATTAATAAATAAATAAATCAATATATTCCGGACATATCACACACGGTCAACTGATCCCAAACTAGGCATATCCTGTACTATGGGTACCAGAGACTGATATACATAATAGATACATATTTAACACCCAGACACAGAACAAACATTTGTGTTAATCACACAAATGTTTGTTCAGCGCGGATTGTCTGTCTGTTACGTTTTCAAGCCTAAACCGCTGAACCGGTTTTGATGAAATTTTTATGACATAGTTTCAACTCTGAGGAAGGACAAAGAATACTTTTATCGGGTAGCCTATTACTATTCTAGGTAAAGAAATCTTTATATTCCAAGTTTCATCTAAAATGGTTGAGCCGTTTCGGCGTGATTGAATAACAAACATCCAAACATCCCACAAACTTTCGCATTTATAATATAAGTAGGCTAGGATTGGATGTAGAATACCTAAGCTCCTTTAGGGATAGCATACATTATTATTCCTAAAGGATAGCATAGCTATGTATGTGACAGTTGAAGGTGATTCATAACATGTATACCACCCCGAAAGGGGGTTATTGTATCAACGAATAGAAGTAGCGAAAAAAACATAAATAATTTTTTTTTCCCCAAACTTTCTCAAATTAGCTGATTTTGGTATTTTTATCATCTTTAGAACTAATAACTAAACGTACAAGAATCGGTCGGAATCAAGATTGCTACCTAAAACAGCTGATTCATTGAGTTTGACCTGATTTGACCCGAAAACAGCAGATTTTCGCATAGTGTTTTTTCAATGAAAAATTACGAATTTCCAAAAGTCGTAGAACCAACTTTATTGGCAATCGGATGTAGAATAAGCCCTTTTCGGGATGGCATACATATTATGAATCACCTTGTATTTATTTCCATTTTTTTTTATTTCAGGTCCGTACTCGGAGGCCTAACATACATCACTATCAAAGGTGCCTTGAAAATCTACCACAAACAGATGCTGTACATCAGACACTCTAGCAGAAAGATCCTAGACTACACAGAGTCTAATCTAAGGCTTTATAAAGACGTAGCGACGTCAATCAGCGACGCTATGACGAGTACTAGGGACGATTCCGAGCAGGTGGTATAGTGGAATGCGGCCTTTAAGGTACAGTTACACATGCTCATTACTAGCACGAAAGCATGCTTTTGTTGAGCAAATGCTCATTAGTAGCATGTGTATTGAAACATTCCTAATAATGAGCATGCTCATTTAGAGTTTTGCTCAAAAAACGACGGTCGATGCGATTTTTGGGCATGCTACCTGCAGCGCGGGTGGTTAGCGCGTGAAACTAGCATGTAGCGCGTCAAACTTGAAACATGTGTAACAGTAGCAAAAAGCGTGCTATTGAGTTTGCTCAATATGAGCATGCTTATGAGCAGTTTACATTTGCTAGCAATAGGCATGCTAGTTTTAAGTATGACGCGCTACATGCTAGTTTCAGTAACGCTTCAGTAATTCAGTAGTGCTAACCACTCGCGCTGCAGGTAGAATGCCCAAAAATCGCACGACCGTCGATTTTTGAGCAAACTCGAAATGAGCATGCTCATTATTAGCAATGTTTCAATACACATGCTACTAATGAGCATTTGCTCAATAAAAGCATGCTTTCGTGCTAGTAATGAGCATGTGTAACTGTAGCTTTAGGGATTATAGCGCGCACTGACGGTTCCGTCATCAAGCCGCGTTCAAACGGCGATGCTTGTCGTGTGATAGCTATACATTAGTTATGTATGCATTGTAAACCTTGTAAATACTTTTTATCGTTGTAAAATCGTTTTTAACTAGAATAATCATCTTTTTTATATTTTTATCCAGTGTTTGTTTTGTTGAAGATAGTCAAAATTATAGAAAATGTGATAAGTATGTATACCTATAATTGTTTTTATTTGTTATCTGTAATTATTGTAAAGGGAACTATGAATAGAAAATTAAAAAATTAAAGACAATTAGATAGAAATTAGTTTAGTGTAAAGGCCATTTTCAATATTCTATTGTATTGGCTCCTAAATACTTATTCTTGTTTAGCTAGCTTTTATACTTTCGTGTCGTATTTAGCATAATACAAGTACAGTCGCCCGCACTAAGATGTACACATTTCATAATTTTCTAAATGATGTCACAGACGAAGATGGTAAACAAAGAAATAACACCCAACTGTCACATACATATTTGTGTCGTGGGTATCAGAAACAAAGAGTACCATGGTACGAAAACACCCAGGCCCGGAACAAATATTTACAGATCATGCAAACATTTGTCCCGCAGCGAGAATCGAACTCCTTGCGTCTCAGACGCGCCCGTACGGTAAAGTACTTTAATACAGTAAAGTTGAAAATGGCATAAGTAGATTATGACAGTAGTACTTGTGCTATTTTATGAGGTTAGGTTTTGACGTTTATAAATAGTGTGGAGGGAATGGGGGGAGGCATTTGCCCAGCAGTGGGATAAAAACGGCTGAAAATAGAATAGAATAGGTTATGACATGTAGTACATCATTTTTGAGGTTATGCTTTGTGCATCTTTATTTTTAGTATTGTTGCATCATTATATAACTATGAATACATCTAAGCGTAGGTGACTGTACCTACCTAATGGTTTAACATAGTCAAGCGGTATGAATTGCCGTCCAATTTATTGGTTACAATAAATAGGGAATTTAAATATTTTGTATAATCAACTATATATTAAGGTGCGGCCACACTATCCAAAAACTTTAATGCTGCATCTGCTCTGGGTGTTGTGGTCCAAGCCGACCACTTACTAGCATTCGGTTTCACAAAACTAGCTTGTGCCAGAGGCTTCGCTCGCGTGGTACCTAGATAAAAAGAAGCCTATATGCTAATCTAGGTAAAGAACTCGTAAATAATCTAAGGTCCATCGAAATCGCTACGGCGTCGTGATTAAACATACAAACATCCTCACAAACTTTGGCATATTTAATTACTAGAAACTTCTTCGCCTGTGGCTTCGCTCGCGTGGTGCCTGCTCCAATGTAGAGCGAGAAAATCTCGCCTCGCCCTACCCCCTTAAAATGCAAATTCGCTGCCGACTTTCAGTCAGGTACAGGCACTGACCTAATACAGGATGAACAAGAAAGAATCAGTGACATGACATGAAGAAGACAGGCAGACAGTTAGCTGTTAAGTTTTTTATTAGTTGGGCCGCGCTCTTAAAATATGAGTAGTCGACTTTGCCATTTGAATTGTTAATACTAAAATCTAGTTTTATTACAAGAAATGTTGTTTTATACTGGTGTTAAACTTAAAATTTTAAAATCAAACTGCGTTTACTGAAAGAAAATTAAAACGAATACAAGTAAATATTTACAACTATTTCAAAATACACAAGAAACATTGAGCTATCCAAAGACCGTTGCAAACGATTTACCTATAGATAGCTCAATTGATCCAGATCACGTCCCGAAGACGCTGGCGGAATCTTTTGGGCCAAATGGGGTAATTTTTAATGCAAACTAATTAAGTACATAACGTCTACGCCTTACAAAATAATTATAGGTTTTTTATATTACTATAACAATTTGTAATTTTTTGATCAGAACATTAATTTTAGCGTTGTATTCCATGCTCGATGAATTTATTTGGTTTTTAGGGTTCCGCAGCCAGAAGCGGAACCTTTGTGTTGACTAACAATGATATGAGTTTGACTCATTTGAGAAAGCATTAATAAACGGACTGCGTTTAAAAACACCTTTTATTTTGTAACTAGCTTCCGCCTGCTTCCTTCCTTTTAGCATTCAGCAGGGCTTTTTTAAAAAAATCTGAACGATTTCCGATGGGAAACGTCAGTTTTTCTCAACTTAACCCGTTTCGGAATGAATATCGGCCATGTTTTCTTCTCTTTAAGATAGAGACGAAATCATAATCATCTCTTATTAAAAACATCGCCGATATTCATTCCGAAACGGGTTAAGAGTTGAGAAAAGCTGAGGTTTCCTATCGGAAATCTTTCCGAAGTTTTAAAATAACCCTACCGGTCATAACTATATGTTTTCAAAGTTTCAAACCCGTTCAGGCGTGCAATTTATGCAAAAACATATATTCTACTAGGTATACTTATACGGAACCATACGCGATAGGGTGCGTTTAGTACTTTAAATTCTTTCGGTGGCGGTGAGGACGACCTCTGTGGCGTAGCGGGCCCGTCTGAGACTAAAGGGGTGCGGGCTTGATTCCCGCCGACAAATGTTTGTATGATCTGCAAATATTTGTTTCGGGTCTGGGTGTTGTGGTAACTCCATGGTACTCCTTGTTCCTGATACCCACGACACAGGGAATCCTAGTGTGGGGTCAGGACTATTAGTTAACCCGATTTCCGCTGAAGCTACCGCAACCTCGCTTAGCGAGTCCCCATCTCATGGTCGGTAGGTAAAACAGATTACTTTAGGAAATTTTAGGCTTTCCTAAAATATTCATTGTCTGCCGTCCACTGGCTCTTTAGCTATATGTATGTGACTGTTGGGTGTTATTTATTGGTCATTAATTGATAAGAAAACTTGCACTTAATAACAGGGACACCTAGTGATCCATATATTCGACCTTATCTTTCATGAAACATTTATTGCCAAAAGTTTTATGATATCGTCTCATTTTTTGTAATAATACATTTATTACCTACCTACTCTTGATAATTGGCGCGATACGCCTACAATTGCAGATTATTATCGATTATTTCCGAGAACACAAAACATTATTTGATAGATAAGTGTAATGAAGTCGAGACTAAACGGCTGTTTAACCTAAACGAGCGTAGCTCTACTCCAAATTCTTTGCCCTAAACCGACTCTTAAATTAATGTATGGTGTTTAACAATAGACAAGCATAAACAAGAGGTGTCGGCCCTGGCTTTAATAAAAATAATACTTTTTTTTTAAATACCTACATGTATTCATAGTCACTGTTTGAAGACTAGATTCAGAATGCACCGCCTGAAAATAAAGAACAGTTGAAATGGGCATCAAAAGCGGCTCGACCTCAGTGGGCATAGTCCGAGTTTTGGGCAACTTTTGCTCCGTGGTAGGTCCTACACGCTCGAAACGTAACACAGGAGTGCTATTGCTATAGCGAAATGGTAATGAAGTTTGCAATTATGAGGATGAATTTATCAATTTTAACGACATCTGAAGTTTTTCAAACACGAAAAGGAAGAAGTTAAGATCTTGAAGTTTTCTGTTGTAAAGTTTGGAACGTTTTGAATGTTTCTGAGATTGTTAAAATTACCCTCAAAGTTACGAACTTCAATGCCATCTACATGATTGCACCACTGGTTTTCATTTTAAACCTAACCACGGCATCTAAGCCGCTTCGCCAACTCATGTAAAACCTATGGTAACACCATGGATGCATTTACACTGCTTTTTCACCACTCAATAACAAACTTCTCAAATGCATAATCAACATTCGTTGTGCCATTGGGTAAAACGTCTACCAAAAGGCCCACCTAGTAACGACGGTATCTCAAACATGATTATGTAGAAGGGGCTAGACATCACTTAGATTAGGGCCTAGTGCCACCGCGGCATCGATAGATAAAGTACACTAAACACTTACCTACACTATTTGTTTACTTACACTAAGTAAACAAATTCGCCAAGTGTGAGTTCAACTCACGCGCAGAGGGTTCCGTAAACATAATACCCAATATACCTGTTAGTTCTACATTTGTGCCAAAGGAGCCATTTCATCCTGGGCATGGTCCATGTACACTATATAGAAAAATTGAGAAAAAATAGGAGATTACAAGAAAAATACAATTTCATTAATTTGAAGACAAATGCGATGGTACAAGAATAGTTCTTCTGGCAAGCTTTTTACTATGTGAACACTATTTGAAGGCCGCCATGTTGGTTTATAATTGGCGTTTGACATGACATTGACATATTTTTCATGTCATGTTGTTTGATTTGATGTTTTTGTTTTGTCAGATAAATGTAGGTTGTCAAAATGACATTTCACGCACGTCCATCCGCCATATTTTTGTAGCGCTGTGTGTTGCTCTCTTTGTCGAAGAAAATCTTAATATACCTTAGAACGAAGTCAATTTAAATAAAATAACCAATTAAATACGTTTACTTTATTGCTTAGCCATATTTTAGAGTAGTGTACACAGTGCAGGCCCAGGCTCCATATATTGATGAAACGTCTCTTTTAAAGTCGACGGAAAGTAGGTACTGCTTACTTGCTTGTTTGGAAAGAAGGTAGGTACATACCTACTGCTTGGGCATATAGTTAGATTTTTTCGCGATTGGAATTTATTTACAAAAACCCCAAATATTAGATAGGTAGGTAATTAGGTATAAGGTAACTACGCTTCATCATACCATTATATACATCCAACAAAACCCTATCGAAGTGTAGTGGGTAGGTAGATACCTAGTGTGAAGGTAGCTATTAAACGAGGTGATGTGAACTTTCCATAGTTACCTACCACGGCTTTAGCCAAAGTAACCACGATACTCCACTGCGGTTTTGGTGTTACAATCTTATACTCAGCACGCTAGTGACGTAGTGGTTAGTGTGGGTTCCTATCCGATGTAACTACGCATACTCCTATAGGTATCTAGGTAATAAGCACGCGAATGGGATCATAAAACAAGATAAATAGTTAAAGCTATTAAATGCATCGACATCAAAAACAAAATTGCAATATCGCTAAATCTAATTAAACTAACCCATTAGCTGATACCGATTCGTTATCAAATTTATCGACTGATAACTTATCATTTATCTTATCACCGAGATGAAATTATGGTAAATAGTAGTTTTATGTTACAAGTACTGCAGTGTATGTTTGTAATTTGAACTAGCAATTCTGTTATCAGTTACAAAAAGTGCATTTTCAAACAAGCTTATCGTGCAGTGGTTTTTGGTGTTTGTAGGTGAGTGTTTCTGTGGATTATCATCTTAGTGACCGGACTTATTTGGACGCTAGAAGGATTATAAGGACAATTTATGTTGCCAGTTCAAAAATAACGTTAAGGAAGGTTAACGAATCATCAGCCTGCGAAAGCCCACTTCTGGACACAGGCCAGAGTACCTACAACGAGAAACGGCCTTGAGCCGTTCCCACAGACTTCCCGCAACCTTCACAATGTCGTCGGTTGCGGGAAGTCTGTGGGTCCGTCGGGTGGCCTTCCAACACTTTCGTCCGGTTCGTGGTCGCCATTCGATGAGCTATTCCTAATTCCTATACCTATTCCCCAAATAGTTGTCGGTTCTGCGAGCTATATGGCCTGCCCACTGGCAATTCAACTTGCTAATTCTGAGAGCTTACTAATTTGAACTTGGTTCTTCTACGGATTTTATCACGCAGCGTCTTTAGTTTTCTATGGTTTACCCCAGCGACGACATTGTGACGGTTGCAGAAAGCGAATGGAGACCCAAAATTTATATGACGATACAGATGAAATCAAAAGGTGTTTATTTCAATAAAATCATTAGGATCACATTAAAACGTCTTAGAAACTAGGTGATGCTACGCCTGTTCCTCGAGACCAAGCCTAGAAGAATCAGGCAACAAAAACGGCGCGCGTGCCTATCATTTTTTCGTACCAACGACTGTTGCAATATGATTTTACAGTGATGATACCTTATCTTTACTAAGCACATCAATAAATATTAATGAGCTTAGGTACCTACCTAATGCAAACTGCAGATTATTTGTGTACCTACTTGTTTGTTTATATTGTTGGATGTGACTCAAGACTGTTTTTCAAGGCCATTCACCTGAACACTAGGTACTTACTTGACCTCATCAACTACTAGGTCATCATCATCATCATCAGCCTGTAGAAGTCCACTGCTGGACATAGGCCTCCCCCAAAGAGTTCCATGACGTGGACTTCTACAGGCTGATGATGATGATGAACCTTTAGTCTTTCCCTAAAAGTATTTGGGGGTCATCCAACGCTGCCCTCTATGTAGGGCTTTTTAAAAAATATGGCCGGAATAGTTTCCGATCGAAAACGTCACCTGTTAAACCACCATTTTGGAATGAACATCGCCGATGTTTTGACCTCTTGTTTTAGAGCTGGTTTGATGGAAGCACTGGTGGTAGTGGCCCCACCTTTCCATCCACTGATCGTGGGTTCGAATCCCGGTCCTGCATCAATGGATTTTCCTGACGTTTCCAATCGGAAACTTTCCTAAGTTTTAAAATAGCACTGCTTGTCCGTCGTTTACTCCAACGGCCGTCAGTAGATACTACGAGCTTAATGAAAATCTCATTTCCAGAAATCAACCTACAATGGCTAAGTTCATAAAGTCCATATTCACGCCGGAAAAGAGACGGAATGCTTATGAAGACGAGTTAGAGGGAGACACAGAATCGCCCCCGTTGGATGTGAGGAGGAAACTGTCCATGTCAAGGTCTGGGAGACTCAAGCAGTCATACAAGAAACGACAACAGTTGAATGTGGATGTCTATGGAGGAGAGGTAAGGCGTTTTTCCCTACACTATTATTTTAAAAATATGTTTGTTTGTTTTTTTGTTTGTATGTTGGGGTAAACTATGGAACTACTGAACCGATTCTAAAAATTCTTTCACTAATAGATAAACGCAAAACGCAATAAACAAACGACTGACGACATCATAATTATTTGACTGTATAAACTGTACTATTATTTGACATTTAGGGTGGATTCGACCAAACGCTATGTTATGCCAGAGTAACAATCCCTGGGATAACTCCGTGGAAAACAGGCTAATTAGTCATTTTATTCTATGGATAAGACATACTAGTTTGGTCGAATCCACCCTTAATGAATAAGTTACCAATTATTATTATTACTTTGTACAATCAAAAACAATTTATTATATTTTCAAGCGCTAACCAACAAATTTTAAATGTATGTAAAACAAAATATTTGCAGCGCACCTGTAGGGCGTGTACTAAGCTTTAGGACCTTAGCCAAGTGTCGATTTTTACGTCCCCTTTGAGGAACGGAAGTTAATGCAACTAGCGGTCAGCCATCCTATAGGTACAAGGTGATTTATAATTAACAATAAAGACGATAAGAAGACCATGATAATTGAGTTTGACCTCAAAACAGAGGTCAAATCAGTTCAATCAAACTCTTCAAATTTCAGTAAATCTTAGAACAAACTTTATTGCCAATTAGTTGTAGAATAAGCCAACTTCGGGATAGTAGGTATGAATAATTAATCAACTTGTATGATAAAAAATATACTATGCATGCGTGCGTATGCACCATGCAGGCAATGGTTAACAAGATAAGTACTTCAGGGGGGTGAGTGGGAGTTGGCACAACAGTTTTCACTCTCACTCGTGCGTGGAAACAAGCACGGTACACGTGTTATTGTATTTATATATTGAATGGCAATGAGTGACAGTCATGGTCCGCTAGAGGCACTGTTACGGACTCCATGCATAAACACGTGGATCACGCACACAAGTGAGTGTAAAAACCATGGTGCCAATTCCCACTCACTCACCTCAGTTCGTGGCAATAATTGCTGGAAACATTGTCTCGGATCTAGGGATCTTAAGGTTAACTAAATACCCCTTCTGTTCCAGGATCTACACGCAGCAGAAAGACCCAAGGCAATGGAATACCACGTCAACAAGCCAGTTACACCTACACCAATCACCAAGGAGAGAGTGAACTCAGAAAACCATTGCATAGAGTCTAAAGTTGAACTAACAGAAAATGACACAAGCTCTGAGGTACGTAACGGTAGCAAGTCACCCGAGGAAGAAATCGATAATGCCTTTGAGATAATCGACAAATCGTAGCAACAGTAGGTACCGACATAGCAATAAGTGTTAAGTTACTTATTTTTATAGTACTTATGTATGTAAGTTAGTACATATTGTAAGCCATAGAAGGTATCCAATCGATTGTCGATGGGATAATTGAGTGTTTTGTAAGTAAGAATGTGTATAATTAAAAAAAAAAATGTTTATTTGAGCTAGTCTTAGGTGGTAGGTACAATTGAGAAAAAATAATATTAACAATATTATGGACTACGGACCTCCAAACTAAGTTAAAAACTTGTATTTTGGAGGCCAAAAATCCCAACACTATTAAAATAATAGATAATTGTAAATTTTAAATTGTAAAATTGGGGTCATCATACAGAATGCCAGTTTTTTTCGGAACGATTAGGACTAAGTTATGTATAAAAGTTATTCATAACATGCATAATGTATACATTCACGAAAGGGGGTTATTCTATCAACAAGAAAGAATATTAGCAGAAAAAAAATCTAAATGTTATAAAAAAAAATCACCAAACTTTCTCAAATTAGCTGTTTTTGCTATTTTATTTACCTTTTTAACTAATTATTAAAGTAAGAGAAGTTCGTCTTGAAGATTGCTGCCTAAAACAGCTGATTCATTGAGTTAAATAAATAAATATTCCGGACATATTCACACGGTCAACTGATCCCAAACTAGGCATAGCCTGTACTGTGGGTACCAGAGACTGATATAAATAATAATAGATAAGTATTTAACACCCAGACACAGAACAAACATCATTATTCATCACACAAATGTTTGTCCTGTGCGGGAATCGAACCCGCAACCTCTAGCGCAGAAAGCAGAGTTACTACCAACTGAGCTATGAGGTCAGTTTGAACTGATTTGACCCCAAAACAGCAGATCTTTGTAGTGTTTTTCCAATTAAATATTTTGAATTTCCAAAAGTCTTAGTACAAACGTTATTGCCAATTAGTTGTAGAATAAGCCCCTTTTGGGATGGCATACATATTATGAATCATCTTGTATATAAGTGCCTCTTTCACCATCTCCTTGCGAGCTACGGGCTTGTGTAACACGGGCTTTATTTGGAATAGGTGTGACAGTAAAGCCCATAGGTAATTATGTTCGTTATTTTTATCCGGGTTCCCGAAACCGAACCTGCTTACCGAAGCTAGTTATTAGAAGACTAATCATGACAGTAGAGGAAAACAAATCAAAATAACTTTTATTTCGGAACAAAAAAAAAGAAACAACGAAAAATGTAGAGAAACGATAACAACCGCAGTAGTTATAAAAACTGTGTCGCGAGTGTTGGAACAACAAAGGAACTTAGATTTTGAACATTCCAAAAATACCCGATTTGGGCAGAATTCAGGTGGCGATCCAGTGGGTCGCAGGTACGAATCCTGCCTGAGCCTTACATTTTTGGGACGTTATAAAATCTTATCCTCTTTATTCAGTCACTCAGTAAATTTATCGGCTCGATAAAAGTGTCCGCTCGATAAAAGTAATTCTTTTGTTTACTGTTATAAAGCGAGAGTTATCGAGCCGATAACGTTAGTGACTGATTATGAATAATAGGTTTAGTTTAAGAGTTGAGTGAAGTTTAGTACCCTAAGTGTGGGTAAACGCTTTAAAAATAACTAAGTTACTAGGTACCTAAGTACCTAGTAACTTAGTTATACTTAAAGCAAAACAAGTTACGTACTTAGGTACGTAACTTGTTTTGCATCGCTATACTTTTATGAAAGGTAGGTACTTCCAAATCTACCGATAAATATCTTGCCATCTTTATGATTGCTTAGATATGATATAGCTGACTATATGATTATAATTTATAATGCAATATTTTGACATCTTTCCCTGTAACAATGATTGTTTAATTAAACAGTATTGAGTCATAAAAACTCACTAACTTTATATGCTCGATAACTCTCGGCCTGATCTTTTCTAACAGTAAAGAAACAAAATAGGCGGTCATACTTTTATCGAGCCGTTAAATTTAAGTGCGTGATTATGAATAAGGTGGTAAATAAATATACAAAATCTTTACGTTACGACAATCAATGCATAGATGAAACAGTTTTTCAATAATAGATAATCATCAATAATAGAATATTTTGTCGAGATTTCTAGTTAAAGCATGAATGTAATTCTAGGCTAAGTTAAAATAAGATTTTTTTAAGCGTTTGGTGTTATGTAATTTGTTGGTTTTTGTATGAATAAAAGACTGATTGAAATACTAACTCGATTCAGTATATGTACACGGCGAAATATTTTTTGAAAATTTTACCTGCATTGCCTATCCAAATAAATTATAATAATTATCCGAACTGAGTATATTTGCGAGAATATTTGTATTTTTGTGATTTAATCTAGCTGTAATGGCTGAACCGATTTGAATAAACCTTTAGGAATAGATTTAAAACGTTAGGTAGGTACCTACCTGAAATTCTACAATATTGGCTACTTTTTATCCAGGTTACACGCGAGCAAAGCCACATGCGGTAGCGTTAGATACACATTTAAAAATATCAAAACCAAATCGAAATGAGGAAATCCGTAGAAGAACCGAGGTTACCGACATAGCTTTCAGAATTAGCAGGTTGAAGTGGCAGTGGGCCGGCCATATAGCTCGCAGAACCGACAACCGTTGGGGAACAAAGGTTCTCGAGTGGCGACCACGAACCGGACGACGCAGTGTTGGAAGGCCCCCCACCCGATGGACCGACGACATTGTTAAGGTTGCGGGAAGTCGGTGGATGGAAAAGGCTCAAGACCGTTCGTCATGGATCTCTTTGGGGGAGGCCTATGTTCAGCAGTGGACTTCATCAGGCTGATGATGATGATGATGATGAAAACCAAATCAAAAGGGTGATAATATTTTCCTGGCGTTAATGAAATAAAATATTTTCCGCCCGCGGCTTCAATTCAATTCATTTAAATTTTCAGACATGTCATCCATTTTGTTAGTAAAAAATAATAATTAAAAACTTATAAAATATGTTAGTAAGCACAAAATTATAAACAGTAAAAAAAAAAAAACATTTTTGAGTGACCAACTGTGCGACAGGCTGGTGTTTTGAAAGCCAGTGGCCTATGATGCTGGAACCATAATTAAAGGCTTCGCTCGTATGAAATGAAATATGAAATATATTTATTTGACACAACAAGTAGGTACTATACCGGCAGCTATATAACTATTTCTTTAAGCACTATGTAGTATAGAAATAACAGAGGTTTAGATAATTATAATAACAGTAGGTACTGATGCACCTTACAAATAAAAGATGCGCTATGAGCCGGACTAGAATATCTGTGCCCCGGTTCATAGTCGCCGTATTAATAAGTCTTACTCGATAAGTAGTAGCCTATCAAAAAATCTTTTCCATTCAATGATTTTTTGCACCGATATATATAAAAAAACAAAAAATAGGTTCTAGGACATGCTGCTTCCTCACGATGTTTTCCTTCACCGTTACCTACCTATGGTTGAACTGAATGAAGCAAAAGAGGTATGGCAGGATCGTAGCAAGTGGAAAACCATGGTCTCTGCCTACCCCTCTTTATGTTACCTACCTACCTAGGTACTACTTGTACTATGATACGGAGGCAAACGGGCTTACGGCCCTCCTGATGGTAAGTGGTTACCGTCGCCTATTGACATCAGCAACACCTGAAGCATTGCTAATGCGTTGCCTGCCGAACCCCTCCCCCCCTAAAGAGCTCTGGCAACCTTACTCACCGCAGGAACACAACACTATTTGAAACAAATAATGTTGTTTGGCTGCGTTCTTCTGTAAGGCGGAGGTACCTCCCCAGGCGGCTGCTCCAATTTAGAGCGAGAAAATCTCGCTGTGCCCTACCTCCTTATTCTGTGCCTTATCTGGCCTCATAAATCAGTTAGTAGTAACTCTGCCTTCTGCGCTAGAGGTCGCGGGTTCGATCCCCGCAAACATTTGTGTGATGAACACAGATGTTTGTTCTGTGTCTGGGTGTTAAATATGTATCTATTATGTATATCAGTCTCTGGTACCCATAGTACAGGTTATGCCTAGTTTGGGATCAGTTGACCGTGTGAATATGTCCGGAATATTTATATATATTTATCTATTTGTAACCTACCTGCCATCATACGATATAAGCTTATTGTTCTGCCTTTTTGTCTCCCAATCTTTATTATATTATCTTTTTGTGTATCTTGTGTTTATCAAAAATAAACTCATTTCATTTCATTCAAGCAAGCAGCACGTCCTCCAAAGATTATCATACAATATAATCGCAATTAAGGCAAAGACCGCCGACAGTTCCATTATCATTATCAAGCGATTATCGTCATGATGGATCATAATCGTATGCACTATTTGGAACAACCCGGTTCAAGGAAACTTAAAAAGTACCTACCTACTTAATCATAAATCCTACTGATTGATCTTTTTTTAATACTACTAACATGGCAAACACGGCTTGAGCTGGGTGAAAATATAAAATTTTTAAAATTCCTATATAAATGTACACAATTTTTATTTTTATACATTCTAGACATCACACATCAACATCAGCCTGTAGAAGTCCACTGCTGGACATAGGCCTCCCCTAAAGAGTTCCACGACGAACGGTCTTGAGCCTTCTCCATCCACAGACTTCCCGCAACCTTCACAATGTCTTCGGTCCATCGGGTGGGAGGCCTTCCAACACTGCGGTTCGTGGTCGCCATTCGAGAACCTTTACTCCCCAGACATCACACACGGTCAACTAATCTTAAACTAGGCATAGTCTGTACTATGGGTACCAGAGACTGATATACATAATAGATAAATATTTAACACCCAGACACAGAACAAACATCTGTGTTCATCAACCAAATGTTTGTCCAGTGCGGGAATCGAACACGCAACCTCTAACGCAGAAGACAGTGTTGCTACCAACTGAGCTATGAGGCCAGTATATTATATTAAAAAGCCGTTTATATAAAACTTAGTGGGTATATTTACAAAGTTGAGGTTTTAACATTAATCCTACTATCCTATCCTCCGAATATTATAAACTAGTTTCCGCCCGCGATTTAGCTCGCGTGGTACCTACATAAAAAGTAGCCTATATGCTATTCTAGGCAAAGAACATCCACAAACATCTTTCAACAATCAACTTTCGCATTTATAATATAAGTTGGATGCGAAAGTTTGTGAGGATGTTTGTGGTTCAATCACGCCGTAACGGTTCAACCGATTTCGATGAAACTTGGAATAGATAAGAGCTCTTTGCCTAGAATAGCATACAGGCTGAACGTGAAGCTGATGAACTCTGGAGTACACTCCTCTTAGACCAACCCTGGCTACTGCAGACAGCCGGCCGGCGGGGCTATCTTCTACTAACCATTACACAACACTTTTTTTTTCATTTTAACACTTTTTTTTGTGCACGAAAGGAGCCTTTAGAGGCGCACTTTAATCCTTTCACAACACTGATTCTTTCATCGACGGTCTAAGGCCATCATACCTCAACATGGTCACTAACATAATACAGCATGACCATGAAAGAATCAAGTGACACGACAAGAAGAAGAAGAAGCATCATCATCATCATCATCAGCCTGTAGAAGTCCACTGCTGGACATAGGCCTCCCCTAAAGAGTTCCACGACGAACGGTCTTGAGCCTTCTCCATCCACCGACTTCCCGCAACCTTCACAATGTCGTCGGTCCATCGGGTGGGGGGCCTTCCAACACTGCGTCGCCCGGTTCGTGGTCGCCATTCGAGAACCTTTACTCCCCAACGGTTATCGGTTCTGCGAGCTATATGGCCTGCCCACTGCCACTTCAACTTGCTAATTCTGAGAGCTATGTCGGTAACCTTGGTTCTTCTACGAATTTCCTCATTTCGGATCTTATCACGTAGTGAAACTCCTAGCATAGCTCTCTCCATAGCCCGTTGTGCAACTTTGAGCTTGTGTATGAGGCCAATAGTTAACGACCAAGTCTCAGTGCCATATGTCATCACTGGCAAGAAGAAGCATATAGGCTTTTATCTAGGTACCACGCGAGCGAAACCGCGGGCGCAAGCTAGTCTTCTATAACTCATTATTTATAATTTAATTTTCTTCTTCTTGGGTTTGATGGGCAGTGGGCCTCCAATCTTGAACACAGTACTGAAACAAAAAAATAATTTATGCATAATTTGGAGATTTTCTGAATATCCTAAAAATATTCGTGACGGGAACCGAGCCCGCGACTCTCCCCTAGAACTTGGGATGCGCCGAGTCAATTCTTCGTAAGGTAGAAATTATCTAAAAAGCTCTTGTGCGGCATCAATGCTGAGATGGAACCTTTTTTTGGCTCACGCATGCATTGGTACGGACTAATGAATACCCTAGTTTTGTTACTTCCTACCTACTTTTGTTTTGTTTCCTCTCTACCTTTTGTATTGTTACCTGTACCCTGTATCTTTATTTTTTTTATTTTATTAGTTTGTGCTGTGCTTGTGTGTCCAAAATAAATGTATTTTCTTTCTTTCATTCTTTCTTTCTTTCTTGGCTCGAAGCGCCGATAGCTACAGTGGTAACGTTGCAGTTATCGGAGCCTGTTCAATGACTTTTATGGGTTTTTATAAATGTCATAATATACAGGCTGATTTATAATATGTATGCTATTCCAAAAGGACCTTATTCACCCAATCCTACTTATATTATAAATGCCAAAGTTTGTGAGGTTGTTTGGATGTTTATGGTTCAATCACGCCCAAACGGTCTAACGGAATTGGATGAAATTTGGCACAGAGATAGATATAGGTCTGGAATAGCATATAGGCTTCTTTTTATCTTCATAGGTACCACACGAGCGAAGCCGCGGGCGGAAGCTAGTTACTTATAATGCTGTCAAATTGTTTCTTTTGTTGAAAAACAAAAAATCATTCTGCGTGAATGGTAAAGGCTTAGGCTGTCAAGCCAAAAGTCAACAATTCATACTATAATATAAATGCGAACGTAACTATGTTTGTTTATTTGTCACTGTTTCACGACTAAACGACAGAACGGATTGTAATGAAATAGAGGCCCTTATCTCCTTAGATAGATTGTATCCTAGGGAGTACCTAGGCCATTAAAATATATATAAGGTTAAATATATAAAGTAAATACTCACTGACACGTTGTGCAGATGGGGCTGAACTTGCAGAAGACTGGAACAGATAATTTCAACTGCTAATAGTACATTATGGTATAAGTGTGTAACGACAACACTTAAATATAAATATTCCGGACATATTCACACGGTCAACTGATCCCAAACTAGGCATAGCCTGTAACTATGGGTACCAGAGACTGATATACATAAAAGATACATATTTAACACCCAGACACAGAACAAACATCTTTGTTTATCACAAATGTTTGTCCAGTGCGGGGATCGAACCCGCGACCTCTAGCTCAGAAGGCAGAGTTACTACCAACTGAGCTATGAGGCCAGTCTTGAGAATAAAATAATACTAAAAATAACTGTAAAAACGAGTTCAGTCTTCCTATGCGCGCGCATTTTACAATGGCGATCGGCCATAGACTAAACTAGTTTTTTTTTTACTTTTGCGCACGATATTTTTTGTATCGAAACTTTTTTAAGAACAATGCAACTCAACCAATAAAATAAATCACGTTTGTGAATAATAGCAAAGAAAGCGTCAGTTTGATTATAGGAATCATTATGTGCCCAATTGCTGTGCAATTAGAGCCACTTTATGAGCAAGTGTGTTGAAATAATTGTTATATCATTGTTGGCTTAGAGGAAGTTTGCTTGGAAGGGTCTCACTTTAGTTACATAAATAAAAGGTTATTCATAATACTACTATCCTGAAATTATTATATAAAAATTATATAATTATTCTACACCCAATCGATAACGAATTCTGTTCGAATTTTGTGTAGTCTTATGTATTACGAAGTTTAGTATCTTTGGTAGATAGATAGAAATCATTTATTCAGCCCCCACAAAAAATAAACAACAAAGTATGTACTTACAGAGCTAACAAACAAAAAACACTTCTCAACTAAACAAGAGATAAAGTACTTATAGTATAGTACTTATAGTATAGTACTTATAGTATAGTAATTATAGAATATATATAGAAAAATAAGACATTTAAAGAAAAAAAAAATTAAAAAAACAATAATAGACAATGATAATCCTGGCCTTATAGCTCACTTGGTAGTAACTCTGCCTTCAGCACTAAAGGTCGCGGGTTCGATTCCCGCACTTGACAAACATTTGTTTGATGAACACAGATGTTTGTTCTGTGTCTGGGTGTTAAATATTTATCTATTATGTATATCAGTCTCTGGTACACATAGTACAGGCTATGCCTAGTTTGGGATCAGTTGACCTTGTGTGATGTCTGGAATATTTATTTATTATTATAATAATAAATAAATTGTTCAGAGCGTAGTGGAGAAAGGGAACTCCGCTCAGCATAATGCTACAGCCAATGCCGTAGCGCTGGCTTTATTTATTTATTTATTTAATCTTGATTGCTCACAAAAACAATGTACAAAAGGTGGGCTCAATGCAAAGGCATTATCTACCAGCCAGCCTGATTGGGTAGAAACAGGAGGTTGGCTTTCTGCTGAGCCCCAGTTTGATTTCACGGACGTCTTGACTTGAATCAGGGTGTTATAACTTACCGCTCAAGCAAACAGAGCAGACATATCCAATAGTAAGAAGTTCTCTGTGGCAGAAGCAAGCTGCCCGGTAGTCGACCCTGCCCCGCCCCGGCAGAACCAGCTTTGTGCGCTCCGATGCCTCTGGTAGGAACACCCACTGAAAACAACAAATAACACCATCAGCGACAGCCTGACAAGCAACCTTCATAATGTCGTCGGTTTATCGGGATGGGGGCCTTCCAACACTGCGTCATCCGGTACGTGGGCGCTGCTTCAGAAAATGTATTAAAACAAATGGGTATGAAAAAAAAATCACTCATCTAGAACTCCTACACACTAGGGTTTGGTCCCGGGAATTCCCGTTTTTTTTTGCCAATTTAGGAACCGGGAAATCATAAATCTGTAATAATTTAAGCATGTAAGGATATTGTTGATTTTTATGCAAGAAAAACAATGTAAAATTTCAAGTATTTTTCTATATTTTAAAAATTGTCGTTAATAAAAACATTTCAATTGATACTTATTTATTTTTCATTCATTTCCCCTCTTTTTATACCTACTCAATCGAACATAAATGCAGTTTTTTTTATGAAATTTTACATTGTTTTTCTTGCATAAAATCAACAATATTCTTACCTTACATGCTTAAATTATTAAACGGATCAACAATGATATAGCTTTATTCTATCCTTTTGATCAGAACCTGCGACATGCAAAAGTATGTGCGGTTGGTTAATATTAAGCTACGACAGTTTAAACCTTTCGCCTAGACGTAAAATATTTTTCCCGAAATTTCCCGAAATACCCGGGAATTCTCGGTTCCCTATGTGAAGCTTCCCGGTATTCCCGGTTCCTTAAAAACTACCCGATTCTGCAATCCCTACTACACACAGATAAGTAGGTAATACCTAATAACACT
Organism: Anticlea derivata; assembly: GCA_947579855.1. NCBI lineage: Eukaryota > Metazoa > Arthropoda > Insecta > Lepidoptera > Geometridae > Anticlea > Anticlea derivata. Next base: position 4,323,608 of record OX388279.1, on the reverse strand, counting down.
AGCTTCCGCCTGCGAATTCACTCGCGTGGTACCTACATAAAAGTAGCCTATAGCCTATATTTATTTACGAAAAGTAACACAATTTTTTCTGCATTTATTCTTAAATATGCTATTCCAGACAATAATCTATCTCTGTACCAAATATCATCCAAATCCGTTGGACCCTTTGGGCGTGATTGAACAACAACCTTACAAACTTACGCATTTCGAATATTAAATATTAGGATCAGTCACTAATTTAATTAGAATTAGAAAAGTATGACCGCCTCGCCAGGACATGACGAGTCATCGAGCCGATAAAGTCATTGACTGATTATGAATAAGAGGGAATATATAAGTAACAATGTCAAAGGCCTTCACGATACAGGCTTGGCCTAGTGTGAAGACCGCTGTTTAATTGCTTTCTACGTCATAAGCCCTCTCAACATTTTGCACCTTCATTTTGTACTAACCAACCAATTTAATTACCTTAAGTTTATAATACTTACAAATGTAAAGGTGTCTTTTGTTGCTAAATAAATTATTTTTCTTTTCTTTCTTTCTTTTAATGTCTGTTTGCAACGTTTTCAGGACTAAACAGCCGAACCGATCTTGATGAAATTTGGTATGGAAATAGCATAGGGCCTGGGAAAAGATATATAGAATAGTTTTATAATCCGTTTGTGTTTTTATGTTTTTTATAATATTGTCTTTGGTATTATCCATACATTGGGGATGTATTGATGTACTTACCAATAGGTATTGCAAAAGACCTTCTAATGAAGGAACTTTTAGGTATAGTCCACCCGTGATGTCACATCCTTGCTGGAGCAAGCTCAGGTGTTTGTCCAGCGAGCAGACATCTATGATCACTTGCTGTTTCTGAAAAAGATAATATGTATGTCGGATTGCCGAGCTCATTATCGCGTTCGTTAGAATCAGGATTTAGAAGACCGAGTAGAAAATACTTCCACATGTAATTCTTCTCAATTATATATTCAAAATAACAATACTGAGAAGCAACGAGAAAGAGGATTTGCGAGCGTGCACACCGGGCCACTACCGAACCAAGACTGAGCTCCAACCATTATCCCCACCACTAAAGTGGGCGCCAGCGCCGCTCGCAACCCCACTCGAATGACTTCGTTCTCTCTGTGCTAGCAAAGTCAAGCGAGCGCCCAATACTTTCTTAATTAAAAAAATTGATCCAAATAAAATCTAAAATGCTTAGATTCATCAAATAACAATATACGCGAATTATAAAAATTATAAAGATTTCAATATAATTAATTCATGCAAAATCAGCACCAACGTGCCGCCGTATATATAAATAAATCAGCTTGCAAGCGGCGATGGTCTTGCCAATAGGTTTTTTAGTGCAATAATATCTCAAAGGATCACTTTGAAACGTATATGTTGTGTTTTATTTTTGGAAATTTTATCCTTACTAAATTATATTATAAGTTTTTATATTATTACGAATAATTTTTTTACTAATACTACTAAGTTGGCAAACAAGCATACCCACCTATTGATAAGCGGCTACCGTAGCCTATGAACGCTTGCAATACCAGAGGCATCGCGCACGCGTTGCTTGGAAACCTTACTCGCCGCAGGAACACAACACTATTCGAAACACCTCATCGCCACGTGGGTCATCACCTCAACCTGCTCACTGACCAAAGACATGATGACCAAGAAAGAATCAGTGACATGACAAGAAGACACGTGGGTATCTCGAACCACTCACTTTACGAGATCCTTTCTTTCCCACACGTGTAAGTTGTGGAATTAGCTTCCTTCCGAGGTTTTCCCACTAACCTACAACATGAAGGGCTTCAAGAAAAATACAAAAAGCTTTCTCCAGGGCAGGCAACGCATTAGCAAGGCTCCTGCAAAATACTGTTATTTGGCTGCGATCTTCTGTAAGGCGGAGGTACCTCTCCAGACGGGCTGCTCCAATTTAGAGGGAGAAAATCTGTGCCCTATCTCCTAGTTAACCTAAGCCCGTAGTTTTTTTTTGTATACAACTCATGTGGCAAACAAGCATACGGCCCACCTGTTGGTAAGCGGTTACCGTAGCCTATGAGCGCCTGCAATTGATTCTTCTGATTCTTCTAGGCTTGGTCGCGAGGAACAGGCATAGCTTCACCTAGTTTCTAAGACGTTTCAAAGTGATCCTAGTGAGACCGCAGGAACACAACACTATTTGAAACAAATAATGTTATTTGGCTGCGATCTTCTGTAAAGCGGAGGTACCTCCCCAAACGGGCTGCACCAATTTAGCACGAGAAAATCTCGCTGTGCCCTACCTCCTCCTAAAGCTAGTATGGCACCTGAGCAGTGAAGAACACGTTCATGTAGTTGATGTACTGGGCGGCGGTGTCGGAGCTGCCGGTCACGATGAGGATGCGGCAGCTCATACGCAGACCCGGGGCGGCTTGGCGTCGCATCTAAAAACAAAATCACTATATTCATCATCCTCCCTTCTTCTTTTTCTTCTTCTGGCCGTGTCACTGATTCTTTCTTGGTCATCCTGTGTTAGGTCAGTGACCAGGTTGCAGTATGGTGGCCTTTAAAGGGCCTATTAATAAATAAATATTCAAATATTCCGGACATCATCGGAAACTTGCGCATCCTACTTTCTACTATAATATTATAAATGTGCAAGTTTGTGAGGATGTTTGTTATTCAATCACGCCGTAACGGCTCAACCGATTTCGTTGAAACTTGGTGGCGGAAGTTAGTCCATAATAATATTAGTATCAGTTTCCGTAGCCTAAGCATAGTAGTTTAGTTACCCATTCCGTGTACCTATTGTTTTTATTGTAATAATAAATATATGTTACTGTGGCACGTAGAATCTTCCTAGTCCTAGGGGGTCCGATGGTATGTAGGAAAACTCAACTTGGTACAAAATATCCAATTTACTTTCACAGTAGGTATCACTTTTACAATGCCTAGGTAGGTAGGTAAAATCAACCTGATTGACGTTCCCGTCGACGTTCGTTACGCAGAGCGCGAGACGAAACGACCGTAAGGATACGTTCAATTTACAATTGGGGGAAGCGGGGGTGCGTCTAAGCTAGCGGGTCCACCCTTCCAGTACTGGATACGGCGGAGCGCAAGCGTAGACTGGTGAGCTTTTTTTTTTTTTTCGAACGGATTTATATGCTGTGGGTCTCTTACGACCACTGCCAGCTACACCGGGCTAGACTGGTGAGCTCTTTTTTTTTCGAACGGATTTATATGCTGTGGGTCTCTTACGACCACTGCCAGCTACACCGGGCTAGACTGGTGAGCTCTTTTTTTTTCGAACGGATTTATATGCTGTGGGTCTCTTACGACCACTGCCAGCTACACCGGGCTAGACTGGTGAGCTCTTTTTTTTTCGAACGGATTTATATGCTGTGGGTCTCTTACGACCACTGCCAGCTACACCGGGCTAGACTGGTGAGCTCTTTTTTTTTCGAACGGATTTATATGCTGTGGGTCTCTTACGACCACTGCCAGCTACACCGGGCTAGACTGGTGAGCTCTTTTTTTTTCGAACGGATTTATATACTGTGGGTCTCTTACGACCACTGCCAGCTACACCGGGCTAGACTGGTGAGCTCTTTTTTTTTCGAACGGATTTATATGCTGTGGGTCTTTTACGACCACTGCCAGCTACACCGGGCTAGACTGGTGAGCTCTTTTTTTTTCGAACGGATTTATATGCTGTGGGTCTCTTACGACCACTGCCAGCTACACCGGGCTAGACTGGTGAGCTCTTTTTTTTTCGAACGGATTTATATGCTGTGGGTCTCTTACGACCACTGCCAGCTACACCGGGCTAGACTGGTGAGCTCTTTTTTTTTCGAACGGATTTATATGCTGTGGGTCTCTTACGACCACTGCCAGCTACACCGGGCTAGACTGGTGAGCTCTTTTTTTTTCGAACGGATTTATATGCTGTGGGTCTCTTACGACCACTGCCAGCTACACCGGGCTAGACTGGTGAGCTCTTTTTTTTTCGAACGGATTTATATGCTGTGGGTCTCTTACGACCACTGCCAGCTACACCGGGCTAGACTGGTGAGCTCTTTTTTTTTCGAACGGATTTATATGCTGTGGGTCTCTTACGACCACTGCCAGCTACACCGGGCTAGACTGGTGAGCTCTTTTTTTTTCGAACGGATTTATATACTGTGGGTCTCTTACGACCACTGCCAGCTACACCGGGCTAGACTGGTGAGCTCTTTTTTTTTCGAACGGATTTATATGCTGTGGGTCTCTTACGACCACTGCCAGCTACACCGGGCTAGACTGGTGAGCTCTTTTTTTTTCGAACGGATTTATATGCTGTGGGTCTCTTACGACCACTGCCAGCTACACCGGGCTACTGGTGAGCTCTTTTTTTTTTTTTTTTTTTTTTTTTTTTCGAACGGATTTATATGCTGTGGGTCTCTTATGACCACTGCCAGCTACACCGGGCTAGGCGAGCGCAGAGGGCGCTACTGCCGAAAAAAGGTTAGGTTTTGGCAACGAGCGCAAGGGCACCACTTAGGTACGGACCTCGGCTTGGGCTGTTGCCAGAGAGAGGTTTTTTGAGGAGGCCATCACCCTGACGGGGTGGAAACGCAGGGACGGGACGTCGTCGTCGACCCCGCCGGCGGGGTCGGTGTGATGAATTGAGTGTTTTTATGTGTCGGAGTTAGATGAAGGGATCGCCTCCGCGTTAGCGGAGGTGATCTCGTCATCTGGATCTTCAAGAACATGTCTTGGCCTACGGAGGAATTTCTCACCGTTAAGTACGATGGGGTAGTCTGGGACGTTTGAAACGAGCGGGTTCGGATGGTGAGGGGCCGAGTCATAATACCGCCTTGAGGCACGTTTCATGAACTGGGCTATGGTTTCGAGGTTGAGGTCTCGATGTAGGTCAACGTTACGAACGTACCATGGTGAACCAGTGGCTTTCCGCAAGAATTTATTTTGGATAATTTGCAGGGACTTTACGTGTTTGGAGTGAGCAAAAGCTACTGAGGCGTAAGTCATGACTGGTCTTATGCAAGCTTTGTAAAGCGTCAACTTATTTCTAAGAGACATTTTACTCTTCTTGCACAAGAGGGCATGGAGCCGGCTAAGATAAAACTTGGCGTTGTTGCCAACTTTCTTAGTGTGCTCGCGGAAGGATAGACGACTGTCTAGGATGACCCCGAGGTAACGGGTAGACGGTACCCAAGGGATGGGTTCGCCGAAGAGGGTGATAGTCCTGAGGGGACTTTTGCTATTGGGCCTGGTTATGCCCTGGTGAAAGTACACTGCTGCACTTTTAGTCGGGTTGACCTCGATGCGCCATTTGCGAAACCACTCGCCAAGATCGGAGAGGGCTTGCTGCAACCTTATACACACCCGATTGGCGTTCCTATCGGATGTGTATAGGGCTGTATCGTCCGCGAATAGGGCGATTTCCACCTTATGGGTGCGAGGTATGTCGCTGGTATACAGCGTGAACAGCAATGGGGAGAGGGCAGAGCCCTGGGGGACGCCGGCCCTGATGGGGCGGGGGTTGGAGAGCGTGCCTTCGACGCGGTATCGGAAGCTTCGATTTTGGAGGAAGTCTCGCAAGATGAGTACGAGTCTGACTGGCACTCCGATTTTGGAAAGCTTGTACAGCAAGCCGTTGTGCCAGACTTTATCGAAAGCTTTCGCTACATCGAGGAAGATCGCGCCTGTATCAGCCGGCCAGGTGCCGGAGAAATTGGAGAGCACATGCTCCGTGATGCGGAGCACTTGCTGCGGGCACGAGTGTCTGGCTCGGAAGCCAAACTGTTCGTCCGGGAGGAGGTTATGTTCGAGAACATGGGACCAGAGACGATTCAGAAGGAGTCGCTCATATATTTTCCCCAGGGAGCTGAGGAGACTGATAGGGCGGTAGCTAGTAGGCTCCGACATTTTCTTGCCCGGTTTGGGAATGCCGATGACAGTGGCTTCCTTCCAGGCATCGGGGAAAGAGCAGGTCGCCATAGCCGCATTGAAGATGCTGACGAGGAGATAGATAAGGGCAGTGGGAAATTGCTTTAGGACCCTATTGCTGATGCCGTCAGCGCCAGGGGCCTTTCGCGTGCGGAGATTTTTAATAATCGCCTGAACCTCTGAGGCCCTAACATGGTTAAGGGGACAGTCGGTTGGATCTGAAGAAGCTAGACGTTCGACTTCACTGTCCACCGTATGGAGGTGCACAGGGTCGACCGGGTTGAGGCTAGGGGAGCATTGGGACTCGAGGCTTTCAGCTAAGCATTCAGTCTTTTCGTCGTCATCGAACGCACAAGTTTGATCGGGGCGGGTCAGAGGGGGCATGACTGAAACAGTATCCGCTTTCATGGATCGAGCCAAGTCCCAGTAGGCCAGGTGGCTTGGCTTGAGCCCGGAGAGCGTGCTGTCCCACTCGTTATTACGGTGGTCGCGGACCCGGCTCTTGACTAGGCGCTCGAGAGCGCGCAGTCGGCGTCGGTTAATGTCGGTGGGCCATGAGCTATAGCGTCGGATCGCTGCGTTCTTCTCCGTGATAAGCCGTTTCACATCATCTGGCAAGGCCCAGCGGCGGTCGGCCACCACTGGGACCTGCTTCGATGACCCGCTTATGGCGGTGGTGACATGGCTAGTCAGGGAGTCAACCGCAATTGTGATGTCATCCGGGGAGATAATGTCGTCGGGGATTTTGTCCAAGGCGGGCGAATGTATATCCTCGAGAGCTTTCTCGAGTTTATTCCATTGCACCACAGTCTTGGTCAAAGGGGTCGTTACAGTGGGGGAGCCCAAATGCATGAGCACAGGGCGGTGGTCTGAGATCAGTTCGTGGAGCGTTTCAATGGAATGCAACCGTAGGGAGACATTCTTAAGCAACGCCATATCTAGTATGTCGGGTCTGTGGGCTATATTATGCGGATAGTGGGTCGGTGTCATTGGAGGAATGACATCAAAGTTGAGGGAGTCGGCTAAGCTCTCAAGTACCTTGCCGTTGGGAGTGTCGTAGAGACAGTTCCAAAGAACATTCTTGCTGTTGAAGTCTCCCGCCAGAATGACAGAGCTTCCCAGAGTAAGGAGTGCGTTGATGTCACTCCTGAGCAAGGTTCTATTGGGACTGAGGTAGCAGGATGCTATGGTGATTGGTGGATGCCCGGTCATCGCAAGTCTGCAGACAGAGGCTTCTAAGTCAGTCATGTCGGGGGTATCTATCGGTATGCAGTGCAAGGACCTCTTGTGATAGATCAGTGTACCACCACATTGTTGGTTGGTTCTATCATTGCGGACCAGTTGGTAATTCGCAATCCTAGGATTGCGATGGCCCGGTTTCAAGAAGGTTTCTTGCACTAGTAGTATATCGACTTGGTGTCGGGACAGAAAGTCCGCGACCAGAAAGCGTTGGTGCGCGAGACCGTTGGCATTGAAAAATGCCAAGGTGACGGAGCGGGGTTTCGTGCGTTCCTTTTGTGCAACCATATTGGATGCTAATTAAGGGGGTTGCTGGATGAGGTGAAGGCGCTGAACAGCGCTTTGTTTTCCGTTAGGAAATTTAACCTGGCGAAAGGGTCTTCAAAAGTCCTAAACTTTTCACCAAACGCGATGAAGTCCGCGACGTTGAAGGCAGACTTCTGCACCTGCCCAGAAGGGGCAGAGGGATGGCACTGTGCGGGTGGCCGGTACGCTGGTGCACTGGCCTGATTTCGAAGGGGTGGGGGGCGGTAGGCCGGCACACTCTGAGAGGTGCTAGCCTGGCGACCCAAACTGGTTTCGGGGAGCGGCTTTGCCCACGCGTTGTGGGTCGGAGCCGGGGGGACCATAGTCAACTTAGGAGTGGACTTGGTGTATTGAGGGGCGGAGGGGCGAGCTACGCGTTCGGGATGCCTCCGAGTAACCTTTTTGCTCGCTGTCGGGGCCCTCGGACAACCGCGATAATTCGCGGTGTGTCCAATGGCTCCGCACAGCACGCAGCCAGGTGGGTCTGCGGAGTCTCGGGTGCGGCTACAGTCAGCGGTACCGTGATCACCAAGGCACTTGACGCAGCGGGGACGGGCATAGCAGTTGCGCGCAGAGTGGCCATAAAGCTGGCATCTGTGGCACTGGGAGGGGTTGCCATTACGATGGGGGGGTTCAACAGAGAGGCCGGAGAGGCCGTTGACTTTCTTCAGGTTGAAGATAGCCTTTCCCTCGGCCGAACGATCTAGTACTACCAGTACCATATCGTATGATTTCTTCGCTCGCGCCGAGACCATGCGGTGCACTTCCCTGACTGGGAAGTTCTGGGCGAGTAGGTCCTGCTTGATCCACTCCGTGGAGTGCTCAGCGGGGAGGCCGCGGATAACAACGCGTAAGAGGCGTTCCTCCTCCAAGGCAAAGGTGTGGTAACCAATGCCCTCCTCGCGGAGGAAAGAGGTTAGTCGACGATGGTCAGAGGAGGACGACACCGTGATCTTAATAGCCTCGTTGGTCGTTTTCGCGTGCGTATATGCGATGGATTTGGTCACGCAGACCATCGAAACTTTGTCCCATTTATCCTTCTGACGAAGGAAGATGGGAGGGGGAGATTTCTCCTTTGTTGCGGAAGTGGTCGCCGCTTTTGGAGAGGGAGTAGGGGAGGAGTCGGGCCTGACGGCCGAGAATTTGGCTGGCGGAGCCTGAGTGGATTGGACCTTTTTTGCGGCCCTTTTCCTCTTACCCTGGACTAGAGTGAACTCTGAGTCCGAGGCAGAAGATGAGGAGAGCGGTGAAGCCGCTCGAGAGCTGGGTTCCAGAGTGGAACAGCTTGGAGTGGGTGAAGAAGGCCTAGACTGAAAGCAGTCTAGGACCATGTCTTCGCTCTTAGGGTCGGGGGAGGCTGGGCAATCGGCCAGAGGTTCGTTGGAGCGGGCGTTGGCAATAGCTCTTAGAGCTTTGGTATGCCCCGATGGTGAGGTTGTGCGAGTCACGGGTGCCTTAGGGGCCTGGCGCGGGTTGCGCTTTATGGCCAGAGGGGCCGGAGAGGCTTCACGTGAAGCAGGGGTAGCCTGAATGGCCTTGCGCGGGACGCGCTTTGTGGCCTGAAGGGCCGGGGAGGGTTCGCGGGACGCGGGCGGTGCCTGAAGGGCCTTGCGCGGTGCGCATGTTATGGCCGGAAGGGCCGGCAGAGCAACAGAAGGCTGCTCTGCAGCTAGTGTTGGAAATCGGCGAAGGATCTCCGCGGTCTGCTGCAGAATTAGTGCGCCCTGCTGTTGCAGGTGCATCAATGCCGCACGAGCAGCCGCGATGTCTCCCTCCTCGATTTCCATCTCGCCGGGGGGAGAACCCGGCGAGTGTGTGGGTGAATGGCCCACCCTGGCGGGATAGACAGGGCGGGGGTGAGGCCTAAATGTCCTACCTAATGGTGCGTCCTTTTTGTCTCTCTTACGGGACAAAAAGGGTGTGTCCTACGCGCTATCTGGTGTCGACTAGACTGGTGAGCTCGAGCCGCCGGCCGGTTTATATAGGCGCGCGGTGGGGCTGCCTTCTATGTGTGCGTAGAACATTCACAGGAGCGGGGCAGTAGGTGCGCTCATGCGCTCACGCACACTGCTAGGCGCGTTCCGTGGTGTTTCATTACGTTTTTTTTTTCTGGGCTAGCTTGTCACAAAGCAAAATGAATAAATAGATAACACCCAACAGTCACATACATAGACCCCAAAACTAGGATTCCCTGTGTCGTGGGTATCAGAAACTACCAGTACCATGGTACCACAACAACCAGGCCCTGAACAAATATATATAGGTCATGCTGCGGGACAAACCGCAGCGGGAATCGAACCCGCACCCCTTGCGTCTCAGACTTGCCCGTAGCGCTATCGAATTCGACAAAAGGGTTTCAAAAAATTTACTCTATTCAATCATTCAAAAACGAATTTTAGCTAGCATATCGCAAACCGTTTGAACGAGGCTTACCCTTGCTATAAAACACAGGCCTAGTGCCACTGCTCCGGCCAGTAGAGACTCTCCAGGCTTGTCATCTTGTGGCTGACTCTTTACTAAATTCACCAATCTGAAAATTACAATATTAGCTACAATTAATCCTACTAATATTATAAATGCGAAAGTTTGTGAGGATGTTTGCACATTTGGATGTTTGTGGTTCAGTTATGCCCAAAAGAACGGATTCGGAAATATGGAGCACAGAGACAGATTATAGTCTAGAATAGCATAAAGGCTACGTTTATTTTAAAAGGTACCATGCGAGCTAAGCCGCGGTTGGAAGCTAGTTTATTTATAGTTGCCTAGCTACCGCGGATTTCTCGACAACATTTTACAAAACCTGACTTCATAAAAATCTGTGTTAGCTGAGAACCAGGCGACGCAGTGTTGGAAAGCCCCCCATCTGAATGGACCAACGACATTGTTAAAGTCCGTTCGTTGTGGAATTCTTCGGCCTATGGCCAGCTGTGAACTACTGCTGATGATGATGATGACATACAAGGGTATAAGATGCAGCAAAAAAATGTGACATTAAGGGTTGAATGGTACAGAATTTGCAACATACTACTACCTTGTCTTGATAGTCTTTTCAACAAGTGTGAACAGTTCGTACTGGCCATCAGTTTGTCTTACATCCAACGGTTTGCCGGGTGACGGGTAGAGGTATTCGCTGAAACAAAGAAAATCAATGAACTGACATTATTAACATTCACTGACTTTTGATAATGATGAAAGCATGAACACTATCAATCCTTTTAGACTTATATTTTTTAATTTCCCTTTTTTTTAAACCTTGAGTCGACATACGATTATGTCACATAGGTTGGTCCCGGGTACTTCATTTTTGCCACTTTTGAAAGTTGTTTAGCTTTGCCGATTTATTTTCTTTTTCTCGTGTTTTGTTGAGTTTTAGTGTGTAATCTCGGTGTTATTTTAACCATAACTTTTCACCATCACGAACTGTCAGCTGCATCACGACTTGGAAGTTCCAACAGTTAGAGGATATAACCAACAAAATAAAATCCTACGCCAAACTAATAGAACTTCACCCGAATGAACTCGCCAAAGATCTAATGAATCCAACCACATCCTTCAAAAGAATAAAGAGGAGAGCTCCTCAAGACCTATTACAGCTCTAATGATTTAGAGAAAAGTGAAAATATGGACGCTCCACTGGGCTCTTTTCCATCCATGCCAATTACGCACCGAATAAAACACCAAACTCTAGCTCAATGCCCATCCGGGCAGATTGCAAAAAACAAAGATTAAAAAAAAAAAATTTAACCATTAAAGCTTAGGACGTTATCACGATTGTAGGCAAATAGAACGGGAGTGAATTAAATGATTTTCTTTATTAACTAAAAATGTGGTTTGAAGTTTTGAAGAACCCCGCCATCATTTTCTTCGGAACAAACTTGAATATCATGTTTACTTGACACTGGCAATATTGACTGTAAAAACAGGACACCCTAAAATGAAAAAAATAGCAAAAAAAGGTTGGTCCCACTTTGAAAGTTTGTTAAATGCTCACCTTTTATGAAAATGACAACCAATAACAGCAAGTTGATTCCCAGACTTTTGCATCAAATGTGAATTGGCAAATGCTATGACTGCATCTAGGCAGTTTGTGAGCACTTTCGGATCCTCCGTAATGTAGCGCTGATTCGGATTAGTGTCCACTATGATCACCAATAGGCTGCTGTCAGAGGGAACTGGAAGAGACAATATGGTATCAAAGTCAAACTATTAACTTCTAGACATTAGGTGAAGCCATGCCTGTTCATTGCCACAAAGCCTAGAGGAATGAGGAATTCTTTTTGAGAGTTTAAGCTAGGTCCATACCAAATTTGATCGATTCAGCCGTTTATTCGTCAAAGGCAACAAAGAGGTTCCATTCATATTTATAGTGCGTTGTGCGATTTTTGACAGAGATATCGAGTAGGACATACCGACAGCGCCGCAAGTAATTTTTTAAGTTATACGAGGTAAAAAGTGGAGCTACTTTCGTAGACATACGACGAAATTAGATTCGATGAAAGATTCACTTCATCGAGGTTATGTTTGTAATACTTACGTTCATCGTCTGCCATTTTGTGGTAAGCTTGTGGCACACAACTAAAAGAAGCTTACTGCATATGGTTTAGTACACAGCAAATAAATTAATTGATAAAATAATGAAGTAATAAAAACAGCGTAATCTCTTTCCAAACTCAAAACAAAACTTTGTATACTTTTTTTATATACAGGCTATGGCATCTTAGGTCGGCGCGACGGTGTAGTGCAATTATGCTAATGTCAATCAAGAGTGTCAATGTCAAGAAGTACCCAAAATTCGTGTACGTCAGCGCAGCAGGAACACCGACATTAGGCATGAGCTTCTGGACTCCTGACCATGCCATCATTTAGTGATGAATTTGTCATTTATTTGTACCTATTTGTCAGAATTTGTACCGCTGTAGCTAATTATATTTTGCGAATTAACAGTTTCCTGCTGGCTTGACGTCAACGCAGCAGGAACAACTCTGTACCGGGTAAACCGCTGCATATTTGATTAAACTAAGTATACCATCATATAGTGCCTAATTTTTCATGTCTACCTACCATTTGTCATCAATTTTAGTTCAGTAGAAGCGAAGATATCGCGATAATTAGTTTTGGCTTTGCGGACCGGAAGTAAGTGATCTGTAATTCTGGCCAAGAGGTTGATTGGAATAGACATTGGCTGTAATGGTTCAAAATTATGATTTTGATCTATTATTTATTAATAGAGCCACTATTAATCAAGTGAATGGGGCACTACAGCCATGCCTTTATGAGCTAGTAGTAAGTCTGTGGGTATAGCAGAAAAAGAGTCAAGTAGGATATGAGAGCGTTATGAGGATTGAGAAAGGTTTTCTGAGATGGTTTGGTCATGTAGACAAGATGAACGAAAGAAGATTGACGAAACAGGTTCTAAAAAGGCGATTATTAATGGGACCGTTGTTGGAAGGGGAAGACCAAGGCTTACGTTTAGTGACCAAATCGGTGACGTTTTGAAAAAAGGCTAGGTCAAGAGTACCCTTAACCGACGAGCATGTATGAAGAATGTGATGAGAGTGAATGAAGCAAAAGAGTTATGTCAGCATCGTAGCAAGTGGAAAGCCGTAGTCCCTGCCTACCAGTTTCCACAACTTAGGGTATTTTTAAGGTTGCGGGAAGTCTGTGGATGGAGATGGCTCAAGACCGTTCGTCGTGGCATTCTTTGGGGAGGCCTATGTTTAGCAGTGGGCTTCATCAGACTGATGATGATGATGAGGGTATTTTACCTGAATTTAGGGTATAGAATTTTTTTGGGTATTTTTTGGGGGAAAAAATTTACAGTGTGAGGTTAAAATTCCACTCGAATTAAGCAATTTAAGTCTACGGTCACAAATATAATTTTGCAAAAAATATTGAATATTTTGTGCTTTACACAAAACTATGCAAATATTATTGAATTTAGGGAATTATAATTTATTAGGGGAGAATTTATTTATTTTTTTATTTAATATTATTTTCTGGCTCTGGGGGAAAACCAAATTTCAGGGTTGCCAGCACTGCTGCCTACCCCTCTGGGAAATAGGCGTGATTTTATGTATTATGATGACGTATCAAAATTATGTTAGCGGTTGATCATTTTGATTGTCCTTTTCGATCGGTAGATGTTTGTTTTCCCCGTCTTGACACAGGCACAGGCATATTACCAGAGCAGTACCTAGCTGGACACACGTCACTAGTCTTCAATAATGTATTTGTCAAAGTAGTCAAAGGCGCATTCCTCACATAACTTCTGGCCAGAGCTATAGGCCATGCATCATGTAGATGAAGCTTTTGACTCGTGCTCAGAACGATACGATCAAAGTACAGAAAAAAATGTTTGAAATAGAGTGGACCTTCAAAGCAAAGCTTGTTTTGGATGGAATTGTGTAGCCTATATAAAGCCACACAGATGCCATATTCAGTAAGAATATGTAGGTTATGCTATGAGATTACTCAATGATCTAAGTACCTTACCGCTACTAATATGTACCTAACATCCCAAAGAGTTACGGACTCCCTTTATCAGCCAGCAAAGTAACTGTATTTATGCAAATATAATTATCATTCATTCATACATTTATTTATTCATTACTAATTCCTCATTGTCATCATCATCAGCCTGTAGAAGTCCTATAGACATAGGCTTCCCCGAAAGAGGCCCTTCAGAGGAGCCTTCCAACACTGCGTCAACCGGTTTGTGGTCGCCATTCGGGAACCTTTATTCTCTAAAGGTTGTCGGTTCTGCGATCTCTACCTATGGCCTACCCACACTTGCTAATTCTGAGAGCTACATCGGTGCTAGCTTGCTATAACCATCGATGAAAGAATCAGTGTAGTGAAAGGATTAGGTAAAGTGCGCCTATTAGAGGCTCCTTTCGTACACATGCCACTTACAACTTAGTTCTTGCAAATAAACTATCTTATCTTATCTTGGCCGTGGTGGCTCCGGCTGAAGAATAGGCCCCTCCATATCTACCTATCCGCGGATGTCGTAAGAGGCGACTAAGGGAAAAAAGCTAGGGGATGGGCAGCAGCGTCCCTCATTTTAACAACGATAGCTCTAACTGCGCTCGCCAACCCGCATGCCCAGCGTGGTGAGTATGCGCAAATCCCACCCACATGATAAGGAATTTGCTCTGTCTGTGGGGGAGGCCTTGTTCAGCAGTGGACGTCGAACGGCTGAAATGATGATGATGATCTTATCTTATGTCTTCGAAAGTTTAGGTTCTAGGACATGCCGGGCCTCACGATGTTATCCGTTGGAGAGGACTAAAGTGCACGCAACATTTTTCGCATGGAAAATATATTGGTCGACGGCCGGGATTCGATCCCACGACCTGTGGTTCGGAAGGCAAGGACATTACCACCACTCCACCAGTGCTCTCGGTAACCTTGGTTCTCCTACGATTTCCTCAACTCGTATTTTATTACGTAGTGAATCTTCGAGTATAGCTCTCCGCGTTGCGCGAGTTTGAGCTTGTGTATAGGTACCAAATGTCAGTGCTATAGACAAAGACAGAATCATTTATTTGCTATGCTACTAAAACACACACATTTACACAACATTTTAAAACTAAACAATTACGAAAGGAGCCATTTCATTCTGGGCCTGGTCCATGTACACTACATAGAAAAATTAGGAAAAAATAGGAGATTACAAGATGATGAAACGTCTCTTTTATTCGCTATACGAAATGGCATGGTAGTAAATAGTCCGGAATGACTTCTCAGCTACTTTTCATCCGGGTAGGTACAACGCGAGAGAAGACATGTCATGAGCGCAAGCTATTCATATAAAAGGGTCCTGTGGCCCGAGCATGAATAATTCACTAACATTTTTTAAGTTACGATAGAAATGTCAAAAGAGACGTTTCATCAATATATGGAGCCTGGGCCTGCACTGTGTACACTACTCAAAAATATGGCTAAGCAATAAAGTAAACGTATTTAATTGGTTATTTTATTTAAATTGACTACGTTCTAAGGTACATTAAGATTTTCTTCGACAAAGAGAGCAACACTGGACGAGCATGAAATGTCATTTTGACAACCTACATTTATCTGACAAAACAAAAACATCAAATCAAAAGAACATGACATGAAAAATATTTCAATGTCATGTCAAACGCGAATTATAAACCAACATGGCGGCCTCCAATAGTGTTCACATAGTAAAAAACTTACCAGAATAACTATTCTTGTACCATCGCATTTGTCTTCAAATTAATGAAATTGTATTTTTCTTGTAATCTCCGTTTTTTTTCTAATTTTTCTATGTTGTGTACATGGACCAGGCCCAGAATGAAATGGCTCCTTTTTGCCAATCAAAATTAAAACATTTCATCGCCGATGTCATTGGCTAATATCGTAGACCGAGAATAACATAGACGTCACGTTAAATAATAATACCAAGAAAGAAAAGGATATAAACATATGAAACGACGTATGAGTAAAGGAGAAAGAACTGTTATCTTCCATCACTGTCTGCGTATGCACTTTGGGTTTGTTGTGCACCAAATGATTGGTGCACAACAAAGTCAATGGTAATTGTGAAAAAGTACAGTAATTACTAATTTACTAACTAATATGTTTGTGTGCCTGGTGTAGCAGGTGTAGAATTCAACTGGTAACATGGTACGTTGCAGTATTATAGGCTCCACAAGCGATAGTTTAAGGAAATTGGAAAATATTACCTTTCACCGGTAAGTACCGTTTTTGTTTCTATTTGCAATTAAAACTTTATGCTGGAAAAGGATCTGGCTATATAATTGAACACGTTATTATTTATTTAGTTTTCTAATGCTTAAATCATTACCATTTGTTTAAATTTTAAAATTTATCATTTGTTGATAAACGGCACAGATTGCATGGTCATTCTCATACCCAGAGCCACGCACAAAAATATCCATTTCATCTTGCTCGGGTATACGCGCTAGCCCGGTCTATATTATACTCTGTTTACGGCTAATATCGATAGTCTATTCATATCATAAATCATGATATGATTATACTATCGATTCATAAGTCTTAAGTTCATAACGCTATCGTGAATAATTCGTGCTTGGGGCACAGGCAAGTAAATAATGGCCGGTAAAATTAAAATCGAATTTTGAAAAGATGTCAATTTATATTAAAACACATTAAGCTCTTAAAATCTATACTCGAACTTCATAGATTTGGCAGACGATATCTAGCAAAAGTCATAGTAGCAATATCTACCGCTATTGTATATTAATACCAACTTAACAAATAAACACCATAGAATAGTTTCACCACAAATTCCTTACTACCCACACCCGAAACCATTACATTGATTTACATAAGTTTTCTTATCAGACAACGTAAGACAGGAGCTTATTATAACATCCCGAATTGTTATTTCATAGCCAGATGACAAACTAGCGATACGGGCGCCAAACTTATGTCATCTGTCAAAATACATGTTAACAGTACGACGAACGGTTTAGATTGTACAGAGATAATACATGAATAATATACGAAGGATGTGACAACCTCTGCTACCTGTCATTTTAGACATTGTTTATACAATACGGATAATGATATGCCTCATTTGAATGCTGGTGGTCTGATAGAAAAAACCGTGCGTTTTTGTCGCTGTGTTGGCAACAATGTTCATGTAAACTTATGTCGTTGACTGATTTTTGGTTTTTGCAAAATTAAAACTACCGCTCTGTTTAGATAAAGGCCTAAAAAAATATAGGGCAGACTGGAAAAGTCCACGAGTCCCACAGTCCAACTGAATATTTTACTAAAGTACTTTTCTTTTTAGTCCTTCGAGAAACTAATTAAATGAAAACTAATCAGTTTATTGAAGTGAAGTAACCGAGTGAGGCAATCGAGCAAGTTTTTACGAGAACATTGTTTACAAGGCTTCGTGCTTCGAGACAGGGACGGTGCATTAGCGCGAGCTTTCGAAAACCGAAGTTTGAATGAGAAAAATAAAAGAAAAAACGCGGGAACAAAATAATTATGCACGTTTCGTTCGGTAATGGGCTTCGCGCTACCGTTTCGCTTTAATAGCTCGCTTGTTCTGAGAATTTAATTACGCTCGGAGTGAGCCCAGATTAGCCCCGCGCGCGTCCGTTTTGTTAATAACTCTAATAATGGATGACGCGCGCTCTTCGCCTCAATATTTATTTTTCCGACCTTTTACTAATCTGACAGATCCGAACATTACATTGTTCCAATTCTTTGAACTAAACGACAGTTCATGTTGGTATAGAATGGAGCATAGAAAATATCAATAATAGTAATTTAATAACGAGGTCCTCAAAACAAATTCTCTTACCGATAAGACATTGAGCTCGACACAAACAAAGCATAAGTAAGTAAAACGATTCAGCCTTATATGAACCGGGGTTCAGAGATGAACACAAAAGAAAAAGATAGCCGCCTATTGTTTTTTATCATGTTGTCAATATCGCGCGGCCAAATTTTCAATATTGGAATGCCACGATTCGCCAATAAGAAGCGGGAAGAATTGATTTATTGTCCAATTAGCGTCGGTCAGGTGTGCCAACTGCCAAGATAGTATCAGGCTGGCCAACCTAACTCGGTTGCAGCTTCTATTTCTTTTGGTGCGTCCCATTTAAATGGCATATTGGAATCAAAAAAGGACCTTTACACCATGCTGGCTGGGTTTTCTGGAAGGTGTATTTGAAATTCTGATCGTTCGCGGCGAAGGTTTGGTTAAGTGGAAATCGATTTGAATTAATTGCAGTGTCTGACTTTTTTCGCGCAGGAACTTTAATTTGATAGATTATTATTTTTATCCGTCAGTTTTACACAGGAAATTACATTTGAGTTATTGGATTTTGATGGTGTGTTGTGATGGACCTATGTTCGTAAAATAGCCAGTTGAAAAACTGGTTTCCGCTTTTTAATCTGACTTAATTCAACGAAACTCTTTTACCTGTTCTATCATCTATGCCTGTGCCGTTCTTTGTAGGTATTTAAGTTGCATAAGCGAGGTTGGCCAGGTACCTATAATCAGATTTATGAGCTGTTCATTGCGAATTCTCTCACTCGAACAATTCTCAACATACCTACTCAAGTAAACCCACAGTTCATATCCGTTAGCTCTGAAACATCAACTAAGAACAATGTTTCCTTGTAAACACCCACCGTACAGCATACCGGTCAATTACGCTGTAAATTTTACAAAATTGTCTGTTCTGTGTAGGTTACCGAAATTACTGCACCAGAACGTTTATTGTTTCCAAATTTACGAACCTCAGGAGCTATTATTAATAACCATGATTATTAACCTCGTGTAGAATCGCTTAGCGTAAATATAGTTTCAGTAATAATTTCGCCACCAAAGTTGTTCAACAATAGAACGTCGGTGGCGTAAAACGAATTGTTTGCGGGTAGTCGATAAATTCCGGTCGCGGTGACGGAACTCGGTCGAAGTCGTCATTTGCTATTGAGCGTTTGCTCGACGCGGACGTACCATGAACGTGATATTGTCGCTCCATATTACAGGGAACATAGAGCGCGACGAATTAATCTTGATACTTAGATTATTAGACCTACTTGGGGGATGGAAACTATTAGTTTCGCTCCGCATATCTTTTGAAACTCAAGGAACTACACCTCTGTTAGAACACCGATTACACCTAGTTAAAAAGTAATTTAACCTACCATTACTACCTACATCTACTTACAAAGCCATCTAGTAGACAACTTGATAGTGTCAATAGATCTTTAAGTTTATTTCAATAAAATCGCTAAGATCATCTTGAAAGGTGAAGCTAAATATGTCGCACTTGTAAAATAACAACCCTACTCAACAAACTCAAGTGGCAAACACAATTTTCCCAGTCTCATATCACATTTTATAACGCTTTATTAAATGGTGAACCTCTCCACGCTAGAAAAAGACGGTGATATGCCACCCCCGAACACATTCCCCGCAATAAATGTGCGAGAAAGAAAGAGACGTAGTAATAGCCGGAAATTAGCACTCGTCTATCTTTCATTTTACACCCCAAATTTTCTTATTCCAATTTCCTCTCCGAGCGTGCGCCAGCTTTTCACTGACCTAACAAACCGTAGCGCTGTCAGCTGAAAATAGAACGTACTATACTTGAAATAGAGTTGTATTTGACGTTGGTTGTGTTAGAGTGATTGCGGCGTTCTATATTAGAAATCGCTTTAGAACACTCTGTCATTTGAAATGAGTCATTTTCTGATAAGAATGCCCTATTGGCTGAGACGTGTGCGCGGGCCTCCGATAATGCCATTTCCTAAAGATAGCGAATAACTTAGGTGTCGGTTTTTGCACTGAGTTTTAATAAACCATATTATGGGGGAGAGGGCCGACCGAGGAATGGAAATGAGCGTGTGGTACAGAGGAAATTTGAATTTATACACGAGCTAGTTTTATTCATGACGGTGCGCGTCGGTCGTTTAGAGATTAGGTACGAAATTTTCGTGCGAATATGACGGCTATATTTTGGAGGGAGATTTATTATGGCTGAATTGGATTGTGCTAATCTATGTTTGTAGATTTGTGTGGTTTCTTATGCCGCGTTCCAACGGCATGTTATATGCCATCTAAAATTCGTTTCAAAACGATCTTTACGTGTAATAATAATAATTATAGTCAAAATTGACTTTAATCGGGCTATTTTGAAGTAAAGTTTAAACATACAACGCCGATTCATCCAAATTGTTTGAGAGATCTTCGCTCACTCGATCAAAAATGTCTATCAAACAATCTTTTATTAGGTATTGTGATAGACCTTTTTTTAACGTGCCTAAAATGTACAAAAATTAATAATCCGTAAACATTTACGAATCTGTAGATTATGTTCGGTCAGGTGGCGACGCGGAGTCACAAAGATGACAAACCTATTAAATTTTTTTTTGCGTGGGATTTGCACCTTCATTTCATTTCAAACCTACGACTCTATCGCGTCATTGAACTTTACGTTCAATTTGAATGCTACATTTGAAGTGGTGAAAACTTTTAGTGCGTGGGAAATAAAGTAAGATAGCTTAGAAGTATGTTATGTACCTACCTACCTAGATTTCTACTTAGGAACCTACAGTCGCGTATAGTATTATGTTATCTGTGGTCGCATATAAGAGAAGTTCGATGTCATTATGCATTGTTCAACGCATTGCCTATAGATCTAAAATCTATAGACAGTCTTAATTTGTTTAAATCTAAGCTGATGAAATTTTTGTTGGCGGGATGTTTCTATTCAATAGATGCCTTTATGTGTAATGTAATGATGACTTGTAAATTAAATTGAATTGATTAAATAATAAGGATTGTGCTGTGGTTGACATCTGAACATTTTGGACATTTTATTTTTAACTAGGTATACAATTATTATTTCGGTTTTATTAAATTTTGGACATCTTATTTTTTACTTATCTTTTGTTTAATTATACATATTATTATTATTAGTTTTTATCTGCATGTATCTGACTTGTATTATAATGTGCACAATTCATGTTGTTATTTTTAAGGATTCAGACACGATTGTAATAATAGTTATTGAATAAATAAATGAAATGAAATGAATACCACCTAAAACAGCTGAATAACTGAGCTTGGACTGATTTGAAACCCAAACAGAATACTTCTGCATCTATAGTTTTTTTTAATGTTTTTTTTTAAATCTTTATTGACAATTGGGTGTTATTATACAGCCCCTTTTGGGATAGCATACCTACACACATTATGAATCACCTTGATGTTTAGGTTGAAGTGGCAGTGTGCCTGCCATATAGCTCGCTGAACCGACAATCGTTGGGGAACAAAGGTTCTCGAGTGGCGACCGCGAACCTGACGACGCAGTGTTGGAAGGCTCCCCACCCGATGGACCGACGACATTGTTAAGGTTGCGGGAAGTCGGTGGATGGAAAAGGCTCAAGACCGTTCGTCGTGGCACTCTTTGGGGAAGGCCTATGTTCAGCAGTGGACTTCCTCAGGCTGATGATGATGATGATGATGATGATGTATAGGTTAGATGGCACTTTTTAATTTTATTCAATTAAAAAAAAATGTTCAAAACTATTGGGGCCAAAAAAAATGGCCTTTCCACATGTGACTCGAATTAATCCATTCATAATTTCATTTACGGCTAATGGTCACTTCATTTTTTGTAGCCACACTCGAAAGCTTTTACACCTCCATTCATTAAATAATTTTGAGATCATAAATAATACACACACAACAATACAAATTTTTATCGTCGCAACAATATTTGAGAACGCAGGTTGAAAAAAAAAACTCATTCATAAAATGTCATGTTCATTCATCTTGCATACCTAGTACGCAAAAAATGTAGGTGTGGGTCGAACGTAAGTAGGATGGAGTCTATGAAGACTTCATTTTATTATCCCATGGGATTCCATAATGATGAATATAAAGCTATTATACCATAACCGAGAAATTGTCATCTCATATTTTATATTTTGGGTTATTGTAGGTTTTTTTTATTTAGAATTCATTGCTTTAGATTTGCTACGATATTGTAATCATGGCAGAATCGCTGGAAGACCTAGATATATTTTATTTTATTTATTATGGTCTACCAACAATTGTTACAACAATACATGAAATACGATACAGGAGATAGGTACAATGTTGTACTGTTTTAATCTAATTGCACAATCACTTAAAGGTAAACACTGCATGCATAATTAATAAAGCTGAAATTACAAAATGCGCCAGAAGGAATCAGTGACACGACAAGAAGATGAAGACTTAAAAACAGCGAATTTGAGGAAGTTTAGAAAAAAAAAAAAAAAAGTTTCGCTATTTTTTTCGGTAAAATATGATAATAACTTCGATAATATACTACTATCTAAGGATAATAAGTATTTTATTTCAGGATGGTAGGCAGGTGGTAGGACTACATGCACACCTCGTTCTTATTTTTAACTTATATAATACATTAAAACAACTAAGTAGGTACCTACCTAGGTACTTAGCTAAATCTACAATCATAAAAATTAGTTTCAAATACCTATTGCTAAATTGCTTATTTTAATATTGAAATTTTCTAATTTAAGTTTCTATATACATACTAATATAATAATAAATAAATAAAATCAAATAAATACAAAATAAAATAGAAACTAATTAAACAAATAATTTTGGTCATGCGGCAAGGTGCCAAGAGCACTGGCTGCATTCCCGAATTGCCAAAGAAATTCTTTGTGCAAGGAATGAGCCAGCTCTCTTATCTCTTATATTTAAGTTTCTTGTTCAAATAAAAGTTTGTCTGAAATAGATGTTTCTTCGAAGAGAAACTATCGCGTCCGCGAAATCTTGGTCGTTGTCGGTCGCGTCAGTCGGTAGCAAACATTTTGTTGCACTTTTCAGAAATCCGATTACTGGTACAATTTCTTATTTTGATTTATATCAAGTGCAGACAGAATAAAATACAAAATAGTTTATATGTTTTAGAATACCTACTACATACCAAGTATAGGCAAAGACAAAATCAAAAAGTATTTGAAAAATCGCAAGGATCACTATAATCTCATCAAGTCTCTAAGAGACTTGAAATTTGGAGGGTGTGTCCCATAGTGTGTAAAAAGGAATTCTCAAAGTTCAACCCGTAAAGGGGTGCAGCGTAGGTTGAAGTTTGTATGAAAAAAAAATCACGCGAACGAAGTGGTGGTGGCTTTCACTAGTGAGGTATAAACTAGGTGAAGCTAGGTACACTTGTCCATCGTGCCTTAGCCTAGAAGATTATTACCAAAAGGGTAAGAGCATTTTATTAAGTTAGTTTTTATTAAGCGGACCGACCTTGTTTATTATGTACATTAACGATCTCACCAATATTCAACTGTCTAACGGTAATGTTTACTCATATGCCGACGACACGGCCTTACTCTTCCACGGCAAAACTTGGGAAGAGGTATATCGACTCGCTGGCACAGGCCTTCAAAGGGTCATTCAATGGCTTAAATTAAACACACTAACACTTAATACTTTAAAAACGAATTATATACCTTTTTCAATTATCGATTCATCACAACCCGATCCTAACCTTAAGATAAAAGCTCATTTCTGTAATAATGTAGATTCAATTACATGTGACTGCGAAAATTTACAAAGAGTAAAATCTACAAAGTATTTAGGAATTGTTATAGATAAAAATCTTTCCTGGCACCCCCAACTTGAACTTGTTGCAAACCGATCAAGGAAATTGATCTGGATTTTTAAATATCTACGTGAAATTACTGACAGACAGCTCATAACATATATATATACAACTCTGGTACAATCTATTTTATTATATTGTCTAACAATCTGGGGAGGTACACATAAAACGAAATTTATTAGTACTGAACGAGCTCAAAGACACATACTTAAAGTAATGCTACGAAAAAAAAAAAGTTTTAGTACAAGTCAATTATATAATGAAGCAAACGTATTAACCGTCAGACAGTTGTATATTCTGCAATGTACACTAAAAACACATAAAACTATAACAATTGACCAGAACATTCTAAATAAGCGTACTCAACGTTCTGTAATAAAAAGCCATAAAACTAAAACAGTATTTGCCTCAAAGCAGTATAGTGCTCAATCAACAAAAATTTACAACACAGTTAACAAGAAAATTAACATCTATACAATGTCCTATCAGCAATGTAAAAGAACAGTTACGACTTGGCTTAAATCGTTGACTTATCAACAAACTGAGGATCTCCTAGTATCTATATATCTATAATAACAAGCTTACGTCTGCGTGGTTCCCGCACGAATGGGACCGACACGACACTTTAATCTAAAAATCATATAAAATAAAAAAAATTATAAGTACATACTACATAATATACCTATCTATTCAAACACAACAAATACTCAAGCATAAAATTATTCTATTGTAATACCTAGTTATACTTAACCTAACTTTTCATTAGTAAAAAAACCCAACTCATATTAATCAGTGTGCGCCTATACCTTAAATTGTTTTTTTTCCTACTGAGTGGCTACCTTGCCTACCCACTTTTATTATGTTATATTATATTGATATATTTACTTATAATCTATGTATACCTCATTAGATATATATATATACCTCATTTACATATTAGATACCTACCTACTACTATTACTTTACCTAGTTAATAACATTGTTCATTTTATAAGTGTATTTACAGACCACAGAAAAGAGGGGACTCTTCTAACACAGGTTAGTACAACTTAACAGAAGAGTTCCCAACCCAATTTATTTGTTTACCCTGTAATGAGAATAAAAAGATTTTTGATTTGATTTGATTTGATTTGATTAAGTAGGGAGGTACCTACATAATATTATGTCGACTCATGAATAAGATAGATAGATGGAAAACTCTTTATTGTACACCACAAGGACATCTTACAAATTACACACAGGTACATACATTCAATATTAATAGCAAAGTACAATGGGCGGTCTTATCGCTAATAGAATAAATAAATATTCACACACGGTCAACTGATCCCAAACTAGGCATAGCCTGTACTATGGGTACCAGAGACTGATATACATAATAGATATATATTTAACACCCAGATACAGAACAAACATCTGTGTTCATCACACGAATGTTTGTCCAGGGCGGGAATCGAACCCGCGACCTCTAGAGCAGAAGGCAGAGCTACTACCAACTGAGCTATGAGGCATGCTAATAGTTTTATTTTTTAGTATGTTTCTATGATTTGATCGTATACTGTGGTAGGTAAATGATGAAGAAGAAACCAATTATTCAAATAACTAATGACGTAATTAAGCCAAAGCTCAATTAAATTATTCAAAATTGCCTGCGCATCTTAGTTATAATACCAAAGCTTTACGAGAGAGAAGAAATTACCTCCAACGATCACAAGAATTAACTTCATCGCTTCATCGTAGCTAAATAGATAATCAAGCTAACTATTAAAATAAAAACCTTTAGCAATTACAGTCGCAGTAACTATCTGTTTATCTCTTAATCCAGTTATAAGATCAAAGTCCGGTAGCCCCATAATTAATCCCGAGTACTTTATAAGCCACCGTGGTGCCGGCATCAGAATATTTTCGTCCAATTAACTTGTAACATTCTCGCTTACCGAAATGCCGTGCCGTGCCTACTACAAGGTGATTCAATACTACCCCAAAAGGGGCTTATTCTACACCCGATTTGAAAATTAACTTGTAACATTCTCGCTTACCGAAATGCCGTGCCGTGCCTACTACAAGGTGATTCAATACTACCCCAAAAGGGGCTTATTCTACACCCGATTTGAAAATTAACTTGTAACATTCTCGCTTACCGAAATGCCGTGCCGTGCCTACTACAAGGTGATTCAATACTACCCCAAAAGGGGCTTATTCTACACCCGATTTGAAAATTAACTTGTAACATTCTCGCTTACCGAAATGCCGTGCCGTGCCTACTACAAGGTGATTCATAATATGTATGCTACCCCAAAAGGGGCTTATTCTACACCCGATTTGAAAATTAACTTGTAACATTCTCGCTTACCGAAATGCCGTGCCGTCCTACTACAAGGTGATTCATAATATGTATGCTACCCCAAAAGGGGCTTATTGGGTAGGTATTATCAAGGTGTCCGTGACCTAAATGGAGCCCCTAGCAGAATACCAACGCTACAGCATGGCGACATGCTGGAGCATCAAGCTGAGCTACGGGTCATTTCTCTACCACAATAATATTGTTATCTATATGTTTATATTTAAGCAACTTTCTGTAATTTCATTTTTCTTTTTTTTGTCCTTTTTGTATAATTCTTAGCTCTAAGTTGTTTTATTATAATGTTTGTCTTTATTGTGGTTTATGAGAAATAAATTCATTTCATTCATTCATTCATTCATTTCATTAATTAATTCATTCATTAATACCCCGATTTGAAAATTAACTTGTAACATTTTAGCTTACCGAAATGCCGTGCCGTGCCTACTGCTACTACAAGGTAGTTCATAATTCTTATTAATACCTATATATTCCTTTTTTGTTGATAGAATAACCCCCTTTCGGGACTGTATCATCATCATCAACCTTAGAAGTCCACTGCTGGACATAGTCCTCCCCGAATGGGTTCGACCCATCTGGTAAAGTGCGGGTAGCTGGAGTGCCAGAGTCTCGTTTGTTGATCGACAGGGTGAACCAAGAATCGGTGAAGTTGGCTTGGGTTCCGAACGGTGGTATTTGGAACCCCTTACACCCCGGATGGTATTCATGTTATGATTCACCTTGTATAGAAAAAAAAGATGCGTTCATAAAGATGCGTTCTCCGAAACTCGGCCATTATCGACCGTTACCTCCCAAATAGAGTGCGATCGAAATAAGAGATAACCCTTTCACGTGGATTCTACTAATTGGTGCAATAAATTTTGGGATGCTGTGACAACTTTGAATACCATTTACTAGCGTCGCAGGAAGGTCTTGGGCCTTATTAGGAACTCACGACCTGTCATACAGTCACCTACACTAAGTTTATATCCTACAAAAATTATAAATGCTTAAGTTTGTGAGGTTGTTTGGATGTTTGTTGTTCAATCACGCCAAAACGGCTCAACCGGTTTCGATGAAACTTGAAAGATAAAGAGTTCTTTACCTAGAATAGCATATAGGCTACTTTTTTCAAGGTACCACAGAAGCTGCGGGCGTAAAATAGTATTTCATAATTATTATCAAAATTATGCCACAGTAGGGACACACCTTAATGCAGGCGACTACGACTGTACCTACCTAAAGAATTTACTAAGATTTCGATGGAATTAAAATGTTCTATATTTTAAATAATCAATTCTAAGTATGTTGTTTAATAGTAGCTCGCAGAACCGTCAACCATTCTGGAATTAAAGATTCTCAAATGGTGACCACGAACCGACGACGCAGTGTTAGAAGGCCCGATGGACCGACGGCTCTGTGAAGGTGGCAGGAATGGAGATGGAGAAGGCTGAAGACCGTTTGTCGTAGCACTCTTTTAGGGTGGCATATGCTCAGCAGTGGACTTCATCAGGCTAACGATGATGAGTTTATGTGGTAGGTAGTTTACTGCTTGATAAATAGACTATATTCAGAAATATTTGCGCCAACATTAAATTAGTCCATATTTCATTAAAAAAAATCTTGGATTATTATTGCGCCTGCCAGCTGTAACTATAAAAAATAACATACTCTTATGAGGGAGTAGGGAAGCTCCGAAATTTGACGTTTTGGCGACAAAATACGGAACAAATATCGATTACAAAATCGTCCTAACTTCAACCCTATGTAATGTAATAATAAGAGGGTTCTTTCTGAATGGAAGCCCTGTATTGATAACTATAGAGTCGTCCCAGGCGCGCAACCGTTTGTACCCACGTCTTGTGGACGGACGCTTTTTGTCGTTTTAATTATATTTATTGTTCTCGTTATTTATTTATTGTTTTGTGTTTGCTACCGTGCGTTTTAACGATTACAGAGAGACAACGGGTGCATCCAAATTAGGCCGAACGTGGATGCAAATGTCCTCTTTTGCATACAGGATCGAGCTCTCGGAAAAAACGCAATCGATATTTCGACGATCTCGAATGAAAACATCATTAATGCTATGCAAACGATCATGGGAAGAGTTCTTAATAGTATGGTTTTTGAACGAAACGATATCCGGCTTGAATATTTAAAATGAGTCACAAAAAGTAAGTATCTGTCTACGCATCAATAAGTATTATTCGTATAAATATTTTTGAAATGCCGTGTTGGCCTAGTGGGGGGTACCCTGACTTGCAATATTAAGATCTTGGACTTGAATCCGGTAACCAATAAGTATAATACTTCTATTCAAAAAATTTAATGTACATTAACAGGTGCTTAAAACGATTAAAAACCAGTATGTAAGTATTCATAAAAGCGACGATGGGCTTGCTACCTCTACTCACTATTGCAAAATGTGGACATGGACCAAAATGCTAAGACGTGCCTTTGACTACACTTTTTAAAAATCTCCAAAGAAATGTTCGCCAAGAGATCTAAAGTTGTCCTACCATGCTGAGGGATAGATTTTTTGAATATTTTTATTTGTTTTTATTACTAAAACGGGCAGTTTATTTATCAACCATTAAAAAGCCATAGAGATAACATAGAGTGGATGTATTTGCAAACAAAGGGGATTCAATTGTATCCAATAAAATCGATTTTAATCGATGAAATGCCCATCATTCGAAACTCAGACAATGTAGACACGTCTAAAATTCAAACAGAAGAGCGATGTTCCTTTTTCAAAAGTATATTTTCTTCTTTATTTGAATTATAGACTCGAATTGACTCAATATTTATTTTTATTTGTATTATTATGTGGGAATAATAGAACAAATTCGTCATTGCAAGTGATAAATCTTAGAATAAATAGAATTATAAACGTCTCTGTGGGTAGTCGCGTCACAACATATCGGTAGTAAGGCACTTGGACACTTTCTGTCCGATATAAAGAGGATCAATATTATTGCATATTGACTTAGAAGTCTTGATACTTTAATATCAAGTGGGAATTGATAATATTTAAACTATCACAAAAAGGGCTTATTCTACATTCAAATGGCAATAAGTTTTGTACTACAACTGTTGGAAATTCGACATTTTACATTAAAAAAAATACACTGCAAAAATCAGCTGTTTTGATTTCAAATAAGTTCAAAGTCAATTATTCAGCTGTTTTAGCGTAGCAATTTTGATGTTGAACTTTTCGTACGTTTGGTAATTCACTAAGTAGGTAGTTATAAAAATGATAAAAAGACCAAAAACAGCTTATGCTGTTTTAATGCATAATTTTTGTCAATTAAAAATGTAGAATTTTTTGAACAATATCACAGCGTAGTCATGATTGGCTTCAGGGGGAGGGGGGAAACAGCAAAGAACGACGTGTCTATTCTCTTTGGTGCCAAAAGGGCGCGTATTGCCAATTTTTAAATGTCATCATGTATCAAGATTATTCATAAAAAGAAACAAATTATGAATGAACGACATATTTTCAATGAACGACAATAGCACAGCAGTCCACTACAGTTTACAAGAATATTACCCAGGTAGGTAGCACAGAGAACTTTTTTAGGTAGGAATCCAACTCGGGTATGATCGGCCTGGATACGCTGTAACTAAGGAGAAAATTACAGCTAGCTATACACTATTGTCTTATTCTGCGAAACAAAGTGAATAATTCGACCGCTTTGAGCATGATGCCACTATGTGTGCCTGACAATTACGTGCGCTGTGGCCGCCGTCGACATCAACTGTTCGCCTGCCACACACCGCGAACTCGTCACGCTCATAATGCGCCAACGCTAAGAGCTCTCACTCTTTTAAATGCCTATGTACACGAGGTCCAACATGTCGACATCTTTAATGATAACATTTGTATAATATTTAATTCGCTAAGAGTATATTTAAGTTTTAATTTTAGACAGTAGGCACGTTGGTATATACTGTAAGCTTGCTGTTTTAACTGAAATAAATAATTCTAATTCTAAATCGGATGGGCAGCGTTTGGGAATCTTCGTCATATGCAGGTACCGCAGAGCCTCAAGGAGAAAGTCTACAATCAGTGCGTGTTGCCAGTGATGACATATGGCACTAATACTTTGACGCTTACTATTGGCCTCATACACAAGCTTAAAGTCGCACAACGGGCTATGGAGAGAGCTATGCTCGGAGTTTCACTACGTGATAAAATCCGATATGAGGAAATCCGTAGAAGAACGGTCACTGACATAGCTCTCAGAATAAGCATGTTGAAGGCTCGCAGAACCAACAACCGTTGGCAAGGAAAGGTTCTCGAAATAAGACCACGACATAGGCGACGCAATGTTGGAAGGCCCCCCGATGAACCAACGAGATTGTGAAGGTGGCGGTAAGTCGGTAAATGGAAAAGGCTACCTGACCGTTGACAGTTGTTCATGGAACACTTTGAGGGAGTTCTTTGTCCAGAATAGGAACTTGTACTGGTTGATGATGATGATGAAATGCCTAATGCCAAAGATACCAAATTTACAAATACCTATGATTATTGGAGAGAGTTATGATTTCGTAGAGCCTCTACGGACCACGTAGAGGCTCTACGAAATCATTAGGTAGTAGTAGTACTCAACTAGGTACATACCTACATCACTTTACATGCTTTCACCCCTTGAGTCTCAGATGGTTGTACGGACCTGTCGGTCGGACGGCAAAGATTTTTCCCTCAGCGGGAATATTTACTGCACCCCTTGCGTCTCAAATGGGCAATCCCCATTTGAGACGCAAGGGGTGCAAAATCTTTGCCGTCCGACCGACTAGACCATCTGAGACGCAAGGGGGGCCCGCAGCGTCTCAGACGGCCAGTGCCCCACTTCGCCACCGAGGTCTTCGTATCTTCTAGACTTGGCTAGAACAGGCGTTAAATCAAGTAGATTTAAGACGTTTCAATGATAGTGAATGAGTTTGAAGTTTAATTGAAGTCATTTTACCTAGAAACTTATCCACAATCTATGAGCCCAGTATCAATGAACCAAAACAATGTATTACTGAATTACCTCTCACGACATTAATTACTCTTGTAATTGTTAATTGTTCTGTAAGGTCGCTGTTCACCAATTATGCGGTTACTGTAACCGTCGGTTATGATAACAGAAAAATAGCGAAAAAAAAACACTTATTTTTTTTCTCCAAACTTTCTCTAATTATATGTTTTGGCTATTTTTATCTATTCTTTATATTTCTTGATAACTAATGACTAAACTTACGAGAAGTTCGGCACTAAGGTTGCTACCTAAAACAGCTGATTCATTGAATTTGAACTGATTTGACCACTGAATAGCAGATTTTAGCATAGAGTTTTTTCAATGAAATAAATGACGAATTTACAAAAGTCCTAAGAATAAACTTTATTGCAAATCACCTTATATATGAAAAAATGTATGCAAAAATGACAAAATGAACCAAAATTTCGAAACAATGAAGCTTCGAAATTTCAGATTGCACCCCCCATCAACAACCGAGTAATTTACTAAATCCTTGAACGGCCGGTTAATTTGTTGGTGAAAACTAGCCTTAGTGCCGTAATTTTATAGAAAACAGCCCATTAATTATTATGAAAAAGGGAACATAGCTAAGACATTTCATAATTGATGGAAAGTTAAGATGCCGTTTCACCTGAGGATTTTGGAATGCATCTCCGATATGAGGAATTGCTCTATTAGTAGTAGGCTTACCTACAACAATAGAGTAGTGGTTTTACCCAGAGAACAGCCAAACCAAGTAGGAAGGTACAATTTTCTATTCAGTGGTTTTGCTAGTTAGACTAGAAGAATCGGGCACCAAGCCGTGTTTGTTGCCTGTTTCTTCTGTGGCTGAGTCTGTAACTGTCTGACCTTTAATTTTTGTAGCATATTTTTCTAAGTAGGTATTGTTGTTTTCATGTTCGCTACATTGTCTTTCGGAAGATGACGAAAAGACAAGCAGCTGTTTTTCTAGCAAGTATTTTTTAAATAAAAAAAATCGAATTTCCCTATTTGCTATTGGAATTAACTTTATTGGCAATTGGGTGTAGATGGGTACATTATTATGAATCACCTTGTACATAGATCATATATAGGATGATAAAGAAAGAACCAAATGCAAGACGAAATTCATTCGGGAGGACCTGATGAAGGAATATAGGTACTCACAAGGAAAATCACAAAAAAACAAGTTTTTAACCAAATAACCTACCGGTTATGGCAGCGGAAAAACTCGGATCTTAATTAATAATTAGCGTAATATATCTTTAAGTTGACATTGTAAATACGAATTACGTGTAATTAAACATACATGTTGCCTCGGTATTCGGATTCACGGTTTCATAAAAATCGGTACCGTTAGCTTACAATACAATACAATAACTTCATTTCAGGCAACAATAGAATAAAAAACAGATGGAATTTTTCTTACACTACGGCCCATATAGATATATACCTTAAAGACTAACATACATATAATAATATAAAATCACAATTAATTGCCACGTAGAAACTGCGACGTGGGACGCGAATTGTCATTGGCAGTAGGTATCCGCCCGCGAAAGCGACGGAACACAACACCCTTCAGCCAGAGATCTTCTTAAGCTTAGCAGAGACAGTTTTTAACGCAAAGGTGTCTCTCAAAACTCTGTCTTTAACTCAAAGGGAGGGGTGTGAACTCACACCCCTCCCGTCTCAGACGAAAATTATATTATCATTATCTATTAAAAACATTATTATTATCTAGGTACCTACCATGTGAGCGAAGCCACGCGGCGCGGGCGCAAGCATTATAATGTAAACAAACTCGTGCTAAACCGTGTCCAACGAGCTGAAATTCACGGTTTGGAAACTAAATGGAGGTAAAAAAAAAGGGACCACAAAAAAAAGAAAAAAAAAATCTGGTGGAAACGTGGGTAGCTGTAGTGTTCATCCGAAGAAGACGGTCTCAGTTTCCAAGGCTTATAACGAAACGAAATTCGCGTATTTTAATTTGGGCTCGCGGTCGGGCCGATACTTTTTCTTGATACCATGTAACTGTCACTTTTATCATAACTGGTATTTTGGAAATTGTCTAGAAATCTATATTTTTTCAATGAAAACAATGACGCGTCACTGAATAGGTGCAATCCTTAATATTCACCTGGGTCAACAAAGTGGATTATAGGTTTCTTCAGATCACCTCGGAATTAAATCACCTAGGTGAATCCACAAGATTCAAGATGTTTATTTGCAGAAATAAGTGTTACAGAGGACCTCTCTGCTTAAAGCTATGAATATGGCACGCATCGCAAACTATTATTTTAGACGAAAGACTGTAAACTTAACACATACTATAGTAAATTTTTGGGTATACTACAGAATCAGGACTCTTTGAATTTATATTATATACAAATAAGCAACATTCACTATAAAGTAAGCTATAGGAAACATTACAAAAGGCACGTACTTTTTGTTAGGAGCGTAAAGAAATACAGAGCAGCATTTTTATTTTTCAGTATCAGTATCAGTATTCATCAATTGAATAGAAACAGTTTTTAATGTAAAAAGTTTTTAATTGTTTTATAAAAAAAGTTCATCATCATTTCAGCCGTACGACGTCCACTGCTGAACATGGCCTCCCCCACAGACAGAGCAAACTCCTTATCATGGGGGGATTTGCCCATACTCACCACGCTGGGCATGCGGGTTGGCGAGCGCAGTTAGAGCTATCGTTGTTAAAATGAGGGATGCTGCTGCCCATCCCCTAGCTTTTTTCCCTTAGTCGCCTCTTACGACATCCGCGGATAGGTAGATATGGAGGGGCCTATTCTTCAGCCGGGGCCACCACGGCCAAATACAGTTAATTTTGGTTCATTTTTTATATTTTTAGGCAAATTGTTAAAAAAAATTACTGCCATGTAATATGGGCTTTGGTATTATTATATTGACTTAAGTGATACAAACTGATTAGTATTTGTCAGGTGAAAGGCATGTTTCTAGTCATCATCATCATCAAAATTCCCAACGATAAAGACTAACAAAATGTACCAATTTAAACATTTCAAACGAATAAAAATTTCACCTGCCCACAACATCGGACCAAGAACTCGGCGACATATCTTTTTGTACAACCGGTAGCTACAACCTTATCACACTAACGTTTTCACAACCTCCTCGAATACTGGGCGAAAGCGCGAGTTCCTTTAGAGTGACAGGGTGGTAACACTTGTCCGGTCCATCTCAAAATCCGGTAGCCAAAAGTAATTTGTGAAATTAAGTTCGTAGAATTTGGGGTCAATTAAAGAGTGCGTGTAACCTCGCTTGAACGAATGGTACTTTGGGTTCTTATACAAAAAATTTGCAATAAATTAAGAGAGTTTATCTCCGTTACAGAAGCTGCTATAATTTGAAATGGTTTATTCATCATCATCAGCCTGTATTAGTCCACTGCTGGACAAAGGCCTCACCGAAACAGTTCCATGACGAACGGCTGTTTTCATCCACCGACTTCCCGCAACTCTTACAATGTCGTCGGTCCATCGGGTGGCGGGCCTTCCAACACCGCGTCGCCCGATTCGTGGTCGCCATTCGAGAACCATTATTCCCCAACGGTTGTCGGTTCTGCGAGCTATATGGTCTGCCCACTGTCACTTCAACTTGCTAATTCTGAGAGCTATGTCGGTAACCTTGGTATTTCTACGGATTTTCTCAATTCGTATTTCATCATGCTGTGGGACTCCGAGCATAGTTCTCTCCATAGGCCACGTTGCGACTTTAAGCTGGTGTATGAGGCCAATAATTAGCGACCAAGTCTCAGTGCCATAATGTCCGTGCAAAGAAATACCATTGATCTAATTATCATTTATTTTTGTTGCGTTTTACCTGCTATATATAGGACAACCGAATCCTACTAATATTATAAATGCGAAAGTTTGTGAGGATGTTTGGATGCAATCACGCCGAAACGGCTCAACCGATTTCGATGAAACTTGAAATATATAAAATTCTTTACCTAGAATAGCAAAGAGACTATTTGATGTAGGTACCACGCGATCGAAGCCGCGGGCGGAAGCTAGTCAACTATAAAAAAAAACATTACCTATGAGTTATATATTTTTTTTTTTCCGGACATATCACACACGGTCAACTGATCCCAAACTAGGCATAGCCTGTACTATGGGTACCAGAGACTGATATACATAATAGATTAATATTTAACACCCAGACACAGAACAAACATCTGTGTTAGTCACAAATGTTTGTCCAGTGCGGAAATCGAACCCGCGACCTCTAGCGCAGAAGGCAGAGTTACTACCAACTGAGCTATGAGGCCAGTCATGAATTAAAGGTGCCAGTAGGAAAGTTTCGGTGGTAAGTGCAGCAAAGAATTTAGTTAGGTATTTCAGAAATTCATTAATTATTCCAAAGCATTTAAAATTATTTATTAATTGATCATTTACACTATGCTCATGGAAATAACAGCAAGACAAAGACGGTAAATTATAAAAACTACATCGGCATTATAAAACCAAACAATGGCTCTCGTAGTTATCAAAGTCAAAAGGTGTTTATTTCAATAAATCACAAGGATCACTTTGCAAGGAAATTCTTCACTGAAAACTATGCAAAAATGCTGCTGTTTTGAGTTCAAATCAATTCAAACTCAATTATCCAGCTGTTTTAGTAGTATAGGTGGATAGATATAGATAAAAATATCAAAAACATCTGATTGTAAATGTCTAAACAAACGGAAAATAATAAATATGTAATCAACATTCTGTTGATTCCGCTAGTATTGGTTAGCTAGGCTAGCTTGGTCGCGAGGAACAGGCATAGCTTCACCTAGTTTCTAAGACGTTTCAAAGTGATCCTAGTGATTTTAATGAAATTATTAAAAAAAAAAAAAACTCGTTTTTTTTGTTAGACTAAGCCCCTTTCGTGTACTATGTAGCGGAACGCGTTGTATATGGTAATAAAAGTAAGATCATTTGTGGCGTACCTACTCCACCATCCTTCACACCTGTAACATAAATACATAAATTAATCATTTCATTAACATTGCATTGTACAAACATAATTTACTATTTTACTATAGGAAATATTGTAATGTCGGAAGGCAGTCGTGTGTGCAACGTAAATAATCGTATCGACTAAATGTCTCACAGTCCGCTATGAATCTAGTTGCATACACGCTGAACGCAGCCGCGGGCGTGCGCGCGCCTGCGCTTACCTTCTGACAGACCATAGAGTATTTTGTGACAGACGGTGCCTAGCAACTCGTGAAAAACCCTTCACGTGCTGACTTTTTAGGGCTGTTATGCACATATATCATTTTAATTTTATTATTATTATATAATTTTTATCATTATTACACTATGCAGTTTGACATTATTATTATTTTCCACCTTTATTAATTTTTATATTTATATACCTATTCCCTGACGATTCTAACATAATCTTAATAAGACTGTTCTCACAGGGTTGAATGACTGTGTAGGTAATGGTTTCGGCAGAATACCAGCGTCTGCTGCAAAACAGTAGGCATAATGCTGAGCCGAAGCCATTTTGCTGCTGCAGCACACATCACAC
The DNA here is from genome assembly GCA_947579855.1 of Anticlea derivata. Taxonomy (NCBI): domain Eukaryota; kingdom Metazoa; phylum Arthropoda; class Insecta; order Lepidoptera; family Geometridae; genus Anticlea; species Anticlea derivata. Next base: position 4,287,039 of record OX388279.1, on the reverse strand, counting down.
CATTTTTACTTTCATTTCTTTTCTCTTGTTTCTTTTATTATAATTACCTAATGTTTATTGTAAAATGTTGTGCAAATGTGTGTGTTTTGGTGGCAATTAAATAAATGTATATGTCTATGTCTATGTCTAAAAAACATCTTGGCTTGTATCTCTACAAATTATTTATTTAAATCTAACGCTATTGCTATCTGTATTCCTATATTTCTTATTTCATTGTGCTTATGCTGTTTCCAAAACTTTGTCTGTATTGTACATTCAAAACACTACAAATTATTTATTTAAATCTAACGCTATTGCTATCTGTATTCCTATATTTCTTATTTCATTGTGCTTATGCTGTTTCCAAAACTTTGTCTGTGTTGTACATTCAAAACTAAAGTGAGTGGACTTTATCCCGTGTTTTATTTTGCTGCAGCAGACCTCACCAAACACTAGGATAGTCACTAACACTACAGTAAGCGCTTTAATGACCTGTTAATTGGTGAGTTCGATCAGCAGCTGCAATTCCTGTCTGCGCTATACCTTGCTCCTTACTACTCCACTACCATAGATGCACCCACAGTTACTACGTACGTTTAAGGCAACAGTAATTGGCTGGAAAACTCTTTAATTGATACATGATAAGTATCTTTTATTGGCTAAAAATTATATTGTGTAAAAAGTCACCGGTGCACCTCTACCGGGAATCGAACCGACTAATTAGCGAGTGAAGGCTGTACAGTTAGCTCGCGACACTTGGGGCTGGGGTAGAGATAGCAGAATCAACAACCTTTAGCTTCTTATAGGACGCGTCATCTAAAAAGAACGCTGGCGGTTAAAATGCGCAATGGCGATTTATCGGTCTATTTGGTGGTATGAGGTGGGTCGGGTCACGCGCCGCATGCTTGCCGGTGCACCATTGGTTCGTCAGTCGACCTTTGCTTTCCGCACCTCATACCACCAAATAGACCGATAAATCGCCATTGCGCATTTTAACCGCCAGCGTTCTTTTTAGATGACGCGACCTATACGCCAAGTGTTATTTTGTCTCATTGATTATGACTCTTGGTTATGCGTGTCCTAGCAACAGCCTTCTTGTAGGACAGTCGGGTACTGTCCAGTCGGGTACTGTCCACTCGGGTACTGTCCACTCGGGTACTGTCCACTCGGGTACTGTCCAGTTGGGTACTGTCCAGTTGGGTACTGTCCAGTTGGGTACTGTCCAGTTGGGTACTGTCCTGTCAGGTATTGTCCTACATGAAGGACTGCTGGAGAACCTGTGCTCGACGTATCCCGGCCGTAACTGCTCGCTATGTGCGCAGCACACACAATATCTCACTACGCATTTGAAGACTCAAAAGGACTAAGCCTTTTGAGTTAGTGTAGTGTAAAATAAAAAATAGTGAAATGTAGTGTACGTGATAGTGACAACTTATAAAGAACACAATAACAAAGTGTCTTCCCCTTAAATAGAAACTGTAAGAAAAGTGCTATTGGACACATTCTTAGTTATAATTTACTTTATAAAACTATGTCAAAGTCAAATTACTCATTAGCCTACTTGGCTAGATTGTAATAATATGTGGAGTATAATAAATATTGTACTCTGGGAATAACAAAAAAAAAAAAAAAAACTACGCATTTGTAGTAGCCCGCTTGTGCCCGCGACTTCATGGCGTGGTACCTAGATAAAAAGTAGCCCATATGCTATTCTTGGTGAATCACTCTATTCCAAGTTTCATCGAAATCGGTGTAGCTGTTACGGCGTGATTGAACCACAAACATCCACACATGGCATAGGTAGTACTATAAAACTGAAATGGCGTAGTCGGATCGCCTCGGAGACCGCACTACAACTCTCATCATCATCATCATCAGCCTGCGGAAGTCCACGTTTTTTTTACCGATCTTTTTAAAACCTTAAACAGCTGAATAACTGAGTTTGAACAGATTTTTGCCCCAAAACAGCAGATTTTTGCATAGAGTTTTTTCAATCAAAAATGTCGAATTAGCAGAATTCGTAGAACAAACGTTATTGCCAATTGGTAGTAGAATAAGCCCCTTTAGGGATAGTATAGGTACATTTAAATTGAATCATCTTGTTTAGAGATTCAGACAATGTGTTGTCCAAAATTGTATGAAGTCTTAATTTTTCTGCACCCATTACAAGTTTTTACTGATTGCCCAGCAGGGTCCCTTCATACGTGGAAAGTTGCTTCTTGGTGACTACTGTTTAATATGTGGTCGAGTAGCTATAAGTAACTATTGTAGGGCCTGTAAAAATCGCATCATGTATTACCTAATGTCATTTTTCTCGATCTCAAGATCGCGTTCAGCAGGCTCTTTCTGTAAACACATTTCGAACCTCCAAGAGCTGAATCCGGGGTAACTTTCAAATTTCATATTCTGTAGACCTCGAAAACGCCTGTGGCGCCTCACTGATGTGACTTTCGAAGTGAGTTATGTAACTTGAGTGAATTGGATTTCGAGTTCGAATTTTTACAGAATAGTTTAGCAGATCTGAGAGTGATCTATGAATACGCCTAGGTGTACCTAGCTAGTCTGTCTTTGTGGTGGTGATAGTACCAGACGAAGTTTTTAAAGTCTTGGTTTCTTCATACATTCAATATTTTAAAAATAATGTTCAAAGAATATTCAAAATGTTATCAATGATAAAAGGGTGAAGAAAAACATCGAGAGGTAACCAGGGCTTGCAGCCTGTCACTTATGAATACTTATTACTGCAATATGTGGACATGTGCTAAATGTTTGGACGTTCCTCTAAATGAAAAAGATGTGAAAGGATGTCTACCATTTCCTGGGAAATACCTTTTATTATCTTCCTAGTGGCTTGGCCGTGGTGGTCCCGGCTGAAGAATAGGCCCCTCCATATCTACCTATCCGCGGATGTCGTAAGAGGTGACTAAGGGAAAAAAGCTAGGGGATGGGCAGCAGCGTCCCTCATTTTAACAACGATAGCTCTAACTGCGCTCGCCAACCCGCATGCCCAGGGTGGTGAGTATGGGCCAATCCCCCCACATGATAAGAAGTTTGCTCTGTCTGTGGGGGAGGCCATGTTCAGTAATGGACGTCGAACGGCTGAAATGATGATCTTCCTAGTCTATCTTATTGTATATCTCTTCCTAGTTTTATCTTCAAAATGGCGTCAATACCGTGCTGCTCTATAAAACTATGTGACGTCCAAATCAAAATACCAATCAGCGAATTCGATAATCGAATACACAAAACAAATAAACATAACTCATAGCAGATCCGTATCGATTATTAAAATCGCGAGTGGAATCGATTATGGCGGGAGCGGATGGTTAATTGGTTTGCGAGTTGTAAAGCATTCGAATGATAACTCACTCGGTTTTATAAAGATTTTAATTGCGAATATCATAATAAACTGGACTGGGCTCATGTCGTAGCTACCTATATTACCTACCTATAGCTACCATGTAGTTTATTTTTGTTTATTTTAACCCAACGATACACTCTTGTATGTCTTAATACGCATAACTAGCTTCCACCCGCGGTTTCACATCCAGGTACCCGTATTCCAAGCTAATAACTACATACATGCCAAAATTAATTCAAACCTGTTCAGAGGATGCGGCGTGAAAGAGTATCAAACATATTCACATTTTTACAAAATTTCGCAATGATATTACCTACTAGCTTGTGCACGGCTTTTCTCGCGTGGTACTTACATAAAACGTAGCCTATTCTTAGTAAATAATTCTATCTATTTTTAATAGGTATAAGAAGTTTCATCGAAATCGTTTGAGCTGCCTGTGGCGGAATAAAACACTGCTTCCATCACATTGTAGATTTATTTAATTGATACAGATTCTAGCGCCTTTTTGGTGACATCTTGCTTTTCAGTTTTTGTAGAGAAGGCAAAAGGAAAGTGGGAGAACATTAGTGTTGCAACCTATGAAACAGTGTTGCCGTCTAGTACTAAAATTACCTAACAAAGTATCCGCGACACTGCCGGCCGGTGCGCCATTGGTTTGTCAGTCGACCTTTGCTTTCAACCTGTCATTATTTGATAAGAAAAATGTCAGTACTGGTGATCCGCGTCTGGAAACTGGAAACCCTTCTAGGTAATTATCTTATTTTAGTCAACTTGCAGCTCTGTCATCCCCACTGTGATTACCACTCAATAAAGTATTTCCAGACAGTCGATTTATCCGCGCAATTTTGTGTTCGGTTGATTAAATCACAAACATTAATTTGTTAGCCGCCACTGGCCGGTGCCCAGTGTTTCAATTTACTGATTCTCTTATTTCTTATAAACCGGCTACCGGATTATGATTGCAATAATAATGCTGCTGTAGTGGCCCCGGCTGTAGAATAGGCCCCTCCATATCTAGCCGAGGATGTTGTAAGATGCGACTAAAGGAAAAAAGCTACGTGATGGGCAGCAGCGTCCCCTACATTCACGAAGATAGCTCTAACTGCACTCGCCAGCCCGCGTGTAACCTTTGTCCGGTTTGTGGTCACTTTTCGAGACCGAACGGTTGTCGGTGTCGATCTATTTGGACTATACTATACCTAGTCGCTTTATGACGCTCAACTTTTCCAGGAAACTAAAGCTTGAGAGAAATGAAGATATCCTCGACACTGGAAGGGCGTTAAACAATTTTCATGGCCTCTTAGCTGTAACTAACCGGAGGCTGTGCATGTGCAGGGCTTCCACTCTAAAATATCAAGAACAGAATTCATATGGGGGGTGTCGCATCTGAGAACAAGACTTGTGGTAGATAGATAGATAAAAAAAAATATTTGGCACCACAGACACACACAATTAACATGGTTAAACAATTAGAAACGTGGTATGGAATTGTAGTTAGTTACCTACTTACAACTTTATCTGATGGTAAACAGTAACGGCACTGCCTAATATAGCTGCAGTACCACACGTATTTCGTATTATAATAACTTGTAAAGATGAAAAAAGATCGGTCACTTTTTTTTTTTAATGTTCTTCCCTCTCCTGCTGGCTATGGCATCTAGGCCTTACCGCCAAGTCTTACGTGTATTTATTCTTGTTAATTTGTTTATCTTTCTTCATTTTCTTTCGTTTATCATCGTCAAGTCACCGTCAAGTCAAGTTCAGTTTTAGTAAGATATAATGGTGGCTATTTTACTAAAACCTGGTGGGACCTATTGGCGCCAACTCGAAAAATGACGATACACGCAATCATTTCATTTCACTTCACTTGTACGGTTTATTCAAACAATATTACGCAAAACACCACTTTATTTACACAATATTATTCAATTTAACACTAGTTTTGTAAAATAAATTGAGAGCACAACATCACTTCGCAAGTTCCCGCCAAAGATCGGTCACGCTGGTATATTTTTTATTTTTTTTAGTTACTTTTGTGGCTAAGATGTCACTCGGCCACAAATGGCCTATTGTGATCGCCACTTTATTTGTGGTAAGTATCCCCGCCTGTCACGCTGGTAATCTATGGGGCATATGTTCAGCAGTGGAGCCCTGACTGAAACGATGATGATGTGGTCTTCAATGGTGCCAACCCTATACCCTGCAGGCTGCAATTGGCAGAATGGCTAACTGGCGGTGCCTGCGGGCTAATTAAAGCATCAGCGAGCCATGTTGCCCCCGACAGATGATTTTTCATATTTTGTCTTAGTTGTCAGTGCGGCTGGAGGCGTTTCGGTGTCACTGGTTCTTTGGTTGTCTTCTTGGGTCATTGGTGATGTTGAGGTCTACAAGGTGATTCATAATTGTATACTATCCCGGAAGGGGCTGACCTGACCTCTGATAGGCTGACTGAAGCACAGAAATTTGTGTCAAATTTGATGTTTTTTTTTATAAATTATGCCTTGAAATTGCCCTCACGATGATTTATGACAAATAAGTCTCTTAGGTAAAATCATAAGGCGTATTCAAACCGTATTTAAATCATTTAAAATGGATTTCAAAATGATCCTTAAGTCTAGTAAATAGAGTATAAAGTTTTGAGTTCTACTTTTAGGGGTTTGCTATATTGTTGAGCTAGGTATATCGCAAGCCCTCAAATGTCAAACTTAAATTAACTTTAATTATAAGTCGTAAGGATCATTTTCAAATAAATTTCAAACGTAATTTACGTGACATATCTCACGCCGATTCAACTCGGCTTTAGGGCTCTTTCTTAAATTCATTTTGACAGTTTCAGCTCAGTATTTTGCCTAGAGATGATGGATACTCTAAAATAAGTTGTTTTATTGAATGCCCCTTGCAGAAGAATCCAATCATGAAGTTATTATCACAAGGCAGACATCAAGACAAATGAGCCGATGCCCGAAGGCGGGCGGATTAGTAATAGGTGGCACTGCTACATTAAACAACCGCGCCCACACAACTGAATTTAAATTAATACACTTACTATGGGTACTCGAATTGTTTCAATTGAAATAGTACATATAATTTTTATTAGAGTGTGTTTTATCACTCTAGACATCAGACTGCAATCAGACTTCAGACTCAGTTTATTTTCAACGCGATTGTTGTGAAAGGATATTGTATAGAAATGTATGGATACTCGTAGATACCATGTTAAAATCTAGCTATCTTATTATGGTACTTTGTCATAATTTGAAGACAATGTGCTCTTTGCTGTGATATGAATCGTTATCGATAAATAATCGTTGAATCGATAACTAGTTGGGAGGTGAATGAGAAAGAGAATAAAAAAAAATTGTCTGCGCCCGTAACGTTGCGAAACCTATGTTTTGAGATTTTGTAGGCGTGAACCGACAAAATCCCTTCGAAGAATGGGTGTGATGGTGTGCAATTTACTAACTTAATGTCTTTCGAGAATCTGTAGTAGTAGAAAATTAATCTTTGCAAAATTAATTGAACCGTACTCTGGCTTCTGATGATTCAGTCTTCAGAAAATGATTGGGATATTTTTATTCATCGTATTTTACGAGAGTGACTGGTTCCTTTATTCTCGTAAAATATGATTTAATTATAGGTAAGTTTTTCACAGAGCACGGGATCGACATAATTTATATGACAGACATACACATCAAAATTTCCACGGGAACGAAGTCGCGGGCGTAACTAGTATGTACTATTACGTATGGTAAAATTCCGTCCCACGAAAACACATTGTAGGACTTAATTCGTGGCACGGACTCTAAGTACCTACTAACTCCTTTTAAAGATCTACGATCTAATTTTTTTTAATATTCCGGACATACACACACGGTCAACTGATCCCAAACTAGGCATAGCCTGTACTATGGGTACCAGAGACTGATATACATAATAGGACACAGAACAAACATCTGTATTCACACACAAATGTTTGTCCAGCGCGGGAAGGCAGAGTTACTACCAACTGAGCTGAGGCCAGTCATCTTTGTAGTAGGTAGATGTAACGAACTACTTCTAACTCCTAATAAATCGGCCCGTTCAACCAGATCCCAATCAACAAACCTTCGGTGGTCAAGAAAAATGCTAGGAATTTAAATTGGACGAAAGGGTTACTCTGGTATTCAATCAGATAGTCGAAATATGTTTATTTGATGTATTTTGAAGCAATTACACGTCGTTATGGGATTTTGTTTCCGCAAAATGTTTCCATAAGATATTTATGTCAAATGAAATTTAAGCAGAGGATAGTGAAAAAAATTGTAAAAAAAAAAAAAAAAAAAATCTAGAGACGCTCTTTTAAGATCTAGACCAGTCAATTTTAGTGCTTCATCATCATCATCATTTCAGCCGTACGACGTCCACTGCTGAACATGGCCTCCCCCACAGACAGAGCGAATTCCTTATCATGTGGGGGGAATTGCCCATACTCACCACGCTGGGCATGCGGGTTGGCGAGCGCAATTAGAGCTATCGTTGTTTAAATGAGGGACGCTGCTGCCCATCCCTTAGCTGTTTTCCCTTAGTCGCCTCTTACGACATCCGCGGATAGGTAGATATGGAGAGGCCTATTCTTCAGCCGGGGCCACCACGGCCTTTTAGTGCTTAAATCATAAATATCACTAGTTGAGAGTAAGTAGGTATCTAATTATTCCATCCAAAGAAAGTGGGCCGAGTCAAGAAGGAAATTATTATGATTTTCGTCAACTCGTATCTACTGAATGGTCCGACTTTTTCGGTACGAGATGGCGAACTACTCTTTATTATTTCTTTGCCCTATGGTAACGTTTTCTGGCGGCAATTAGGCTTTTTAATCGGCAACAGGAATGTAGCCTTGTAGCCACCATGTTTGTAACAACGCCATTTGTTAAAACAAGGAATTTATGAATAAAAGTATTAATTATTTACAGCCTTTCTTGAAGTTGTACGAAAATTAATTTTATTTATTTACTCACGTTTTGGTCATTAATTTGGATAATAATGAAAGATTAATTTACATTTTTTTATGTTTTATTTTATTTTTACGGATAGGTACAAAAATAGGCTCACGACTCTTGTCCCGGAGAATGGTAGACATCCTCTCAGATCTCCAGACAATCAGCTCCTTGAACATGTTTAAGAGGGATAGTCTGAGACATGTTGATAAAAACTCATGGGTTCGAACGGTAAAAAACTTAAAAACATATATCTATGTCTTATATTCCATATATTTATTTCTATTAAAAATAAAAACAAATATGTATTGATAGCTTCCCATTTAAATTAATCCTAATTGTCATCAGTAATTTTATATTTTGCTAGACTGCAGCCTTAAACATCTATTCTGAAGATATTTTTACACCATAAAATAAATGTATCTGGCAAAATAACGGACTACAATCGATAACCGTTAATAAGGACTTGCAAAGTAAAAAAACCCTATAAAAACACAGTGAAACCTTCTCTGCTGTCAACCTATTGACTTACCAATTCATACAATAAAACACGGCCGGTTTAAACAGACACTCGAAAAACTAACACGTATACGAACAGTGGGATATGAAGGGCGGGCGTAGAGGCCAAGATAAACTAGTCAGTGGTGTAATAAGTTAGTCAATGGTCATTATTAAGGCAGGTTTATATTGAGACAGTGACTGGCGCCAGTATTGGTATACAGCGCTACCACAACAACGACGCTATCGACAGTCCTAGCTGGCGTGGTTGTTGCTCCTTTTAAACATATTTTTGACATTCCAGCGATTCCTGTACCTATCAAGTATCGATCAAACGCCCAGCTATTTTTCAGCCAGTGAGATCCGCTTGTGGCCAATAGTTAGCGACCAAATCTTTAGTGTTAGTTAGTGCCATATGTGATGGCAACTCACTGATTGTAGACTTTCGTCTTGAGGCTTTTGGTATCTGCGACGAGAAGAAATGAAGAAGTTTTCCAAACGCTGCCCATCCTTGTTGAATTCGTTGGTCTATTTGTCGATGTGAGATCTACCTAGTTGAATCTTCTGACTCAAATTAGACAATGTGGTCTACAACTTGAATGGTATCGTTTCTAACATGTACCGGCATGGGTGCGAGCGACGGCATGTTCATTTTAAGACCCACCTGTTCAGAGACAGTCTTCAGGTCTCTGAGCATTGCGCAGCATCGGCAAATCGAAGGTGAGTGATGTATTTGCCGTTGAGGTTGATGTCATGTCTGACCCAGTGCAGAGCTGAAAAGTTTCGGAGAAATTACCGAGCTCCGCACTCAGCGCATCGACGCCATTCGCTGGCGACAGTGCCGTTGTTAATGGCGCTAGTCACTATCTCAATATCAACCTGCCTTAACGATATGACCAATTACGATAAACTACTGTCCGCGTATAGCAATAAACGGCCATTTTGGGAGAGTAAATAAATAAATAGTAATTAATGATCTCGCGAGCCGTGTTGGGCAGTGATGTGAGAAAACATTGTATCTAAAATTAAAAATAAAAAATAGTTAGGGTCGCTACTTGCTTGGTAGTCATCCTTCAGATCTCCAGGTGATCAGATCCTTGAAGATATCTAAGGGTAGTCGGAGGCCGTCCAAACATTTAGCAAATGCCCACATTTTGCAGTAGTGAGTATTCCATGCGTGACAGGTTGCTGAGTGGTCATTCCAACGGGCATGACGGAGAAACAAATATCTTCACATCTCTACAAACTTTTGCATTGATAAATAATCTCACTGCTATAATATAACATACATACATACATAAAATCACGCCTGTTTCCCAGAGGGGTAGGCAGAGACCACGGTTTTCCACTTGCTACGATCCTGACATACCTCTTTTGCTTCATTCACTCTCATCACATTCCTCATACATGCTCGTCGGTTTAGGGTACTCATGACCTGGCCTTTTTCCAAAACGTCACCGATTTGGTCACTAAACGTACGCCTAGGTGTTCCCCTTCCAACGGTCCCACTCACACTCGCCTTATACACATGTTTCGTCAATCTTCTTTGTTCATTCTCTCTACATGACCAAACCATCTCAGCATACCTTTATTTACCTATAATATAAGTGGTAGTATTTTATTTATCGGAATCACAGTAAATACAAGACCAAGACCGTCACATCCCTACTTCCGTAGCTGTCGCGTCGCGGCATACAAATCTGTGCATTAAAATGTATTAACATCGATTATGGTGTGGCCAGTTTTTATTTGTTGGTGGTACCAATTAGCGGGGTAGGCACAGGAAACGAAGATAGCTTAAAAAGCATGATGAGACGCAATTGGGTATGGTGTGACATATCCTAAGAAAATTAAGATACCTTTGCAAAACCTTTTAGCACACTGAATGATAGAAATATTTATTTTCAAACTAGCATCCGCCCGTGGCTTTGCTCGCGTGGGACCTACATAAAAAGTAGCCTATATGCTATTCTAGGTAAATAACTTTATCTAGGTATTCTAAATTTCAATGAAAAAGGCTTTAATGAAACAATAAGATGCACTTAACGAATGTATAATTTAATCAATAATTTACAAATATTTCCTGAATGTTACTTACTTACTGGTTACTGGTTTGTTGGAAAGAAATTAGGAGCAACTTACATTTTTATACAGGGTGTAATACGACAGCTTCTGAAGACTGAAAGTAATGCACAGCTTCCTCTACATAGGCTCTATAATTAAGCAACATAGCTTTATCCCGAGCATAAAGGTCTTGTTCAAGTTTTCGGGAGTAGCTATCTTACACCTTTTATAAGGACTCTTAAGGACTCTTAAGGACTCTGGGCTGAATGAAAAGATAAACTCTTCATTCAGCCCAGTATTAAGTTATTTTATTTACACTTATAATGAAAGTAGATGTATAGGTAAAACTGGTACAGTGAGCGATATAAGTCGATAGACTCAAAAGGTTCTCAAGCTTTTGACTTTTGATAATTAAAATCTCAGTTTTTGAAACTTTAATTAACAATCGTTATAGTATATAATTTATATTATGATAATAATAGCTACTTGGTTATCAACTTTTATCGTTGACTGTACTTTATACTGACCAAATCTAGTACCGAAAATCTATTTCACTGTAGCTTTAAATACCAATTTAATTTGTTATATAAAATCTACTCTATCAAATCCAGCTTATAGTTTTACTTAATTAAATAGTGTTAAAAATAAATAATATAACCATTTACATAAATTTTATTTAGTTTTGTAGGAATCAGAAAATATAATTTCTAAGTTAATCTTTAATAATAAAATAAGTGATTCTAGAAACAGACTCTGACTTTTTAATATCAAATAATACCTTTTTAACAACTTTCTTCTAACTTTCAGGCAAAATATGTAGGTACGTTTTTATAAAGTTGGATGAATATGTCGTTTAGCATTGTTAGCTAATAAGTACATAATATTTATACCTAAATACATATTTTACAAGATATTAACTGTTTCAAACCGAATCTACCAATGAAAAAAACATTTCTGCTTGCAAGAAACACAAAACTATCAAACCTTAAATTAGTAGCTTGGATAATTTCTTGACTTTATTTACAAGGTCTACGGTAAATTACAATCGATTGTCTAGTCTAGCCTAGTCTAATAATTGAAAATTGCACTTTTTGAAATTGTTAATAAACTTGATTTTTTAATGCAATTTGCTGATGTCACAAAGCGTGGATTAGGGGCAGGAATATACACTTATACACTTTAGAGACACTGCAGAAACGTATGGTTATTTATAAGGCTGACTGTACAATGTAACATTTCCACATGGCAGATTTTTTTTTATTATGTGTATTGTAGTAGATTGCTACGTGTTACGTAATTGGTACGGAATCCCGAAAGGGGCTTATTTTATACAGAAACAGGAACAATATTACCGAAAAATAAAATACCTACTATAAATTTTTAACGATTTTTTCAGAATCTACAGTTTTTGGTCAACCTTCATCATCATCATCATCATCATCATCATCAGCCTGTAGAAGTCTACTGCTGGACATAGACCTCCCCCAAAGAGTTCCATGACGAACGGTCTTGAGCCTTCTCCATCCACCGACTTCCCGCAACCTTCACAATGTCGTCGGTCCATCGGGTGGGGGGCCTTCCAACACTGCGTCGCCCGGTTCGTGGTCGCCATTCGAGAACCTTTACTCCCCAACGGTTGTCGGTTCTGCGAGCTATATGGCCTGCCCACTGCCACTTCAACTTGCTAATTCTGAGAACCTTCTTGCTAATTCTTGCTTTGGTCAACCTTATAACTAATAAACTTACGAAAAGTTTGACATCAAGATTGCTACCTAAAACAAGGAACTTAATGCACTGAGTAGACATATTTTCCATGGAAATAAGTCTAATTTAAAAAAGCGAAAGAACAAAAGTAGGTACCTACCTAATTGCATATAGAATAAGCCCCTTTCAGTTTTCTATACGAAGCAACCTGTATTAGTAAGACTACTGCAATTTCGGTTTTCTCAGCCTTAAATATAAAAAAAATGTCCAAAAGCCACTAAGAAGGTGGATCCTCACGCGCTCCCGCGTGATACAACCGTCAATGGGGCTGCAAGGAGTTCAGAATATTCATATTGATGGCGTGCTGATGACTCGGAGGGCCCCCCAGGAAGCTCAACTGGGGGCGAGTCGCTGCCGCCATGGCTGCGAAAAGAGGGGGTGCCCCTCCGCCCCCGAACAGGGCGAAAGAAGGGGGCAGGAGGGGCCGGGCCGAGAGACGGAGTTTTTCAATCTCAGCTTCTTGGAGACGTTTCGCTTTCGCTCGCCGGTTCTGGAACCAGATTTTTACCTGAAATGAGAGGTGTTTGGTTAGTGAAGGTTCCGTATTAGTTTAGACGCTTCCGACTGGTAGTGATCAGGATCAATTGAGCTATCTATAGATCGTTTGTAACGGGTTTTAGATAGCTCAACTGTTTCTTGTGTATTTTGTAAATATTAACTTGTATTAGTTTTAATTTTCTTTCTGTAAATAAAGTTATTAGAGCACATGAAAAGGATACACCAGCTATTTCAAAAAATCTGATGCTAAAACACACAGAGCGACTGAATGATTTCATCATGAGGAACCCTTTAGAAATGTGATGGTAATTATATATTTCTGTTACAATGTCTGTGTGTCACGTTGTACTGTGCTAAACATTATCATTTCAGCCGTACGACGTCCACTGCTGAACATGGCCTCCACAGACAGAGCGAATTCTTTATCATGTGGGGGATTGGCCCATACTCACAACGCTGGGCATGCGGGTTGGCGAGCGCAGTTAGAGCTATCGTTGTTAAAATGAGGGACGCTGCTGCCCATCCCCTAGTTTTTCTCTTAGTTGCCTATTACGACATCCGCGGATAGGTAGATATGGAGGGGCCTATTTTTCAGACGGGGCCACCACGGCTAATATGCCGTTAAAAATAATCGTTTTCTTTCTATGTATATTGTTTAATAGACAATTTAGGTGGCAGACTGGCATACGGCCCACCTGTTGGTAAGTGGTTACCTAGCCTAAGAACGCTTGCAATACGTTGCCTCCCACACGAGTTTCTACGATATGTCCTACTATAATATTATAAACGCTAAAGTTTGTAAGTATGGATGGATGGATGTTTGTTACTCTTTCACGTAAAAACTACTAAATGGATTTTAATGAAACTTCACAATAATATAGCTAATACATCAGAATAATACATAGCCTACTATTTATAAAGATATTGTATGAATTGTCCATAATATGACGATAAGTGTCAAGTAAGTAGGAAAAAATCAACGCCACGCTAATATAAGCTAGGTACTCGAAATACTAATCCTGCGCAGACTAAGTCGCGGGCACCAGGTAGTATTGAATAAAAAGACTGTAGATTTATACAAGCAGATTAAAATCACCTGTGTCTCCGTAAGCCTCAAAGAAGAAGAGAACTCTGCTCGCTCTGCGATGCTCAAGTACTGTTTATCCCTGAACTTCTTCTCCAGTGCCAAGAGTTGCTGCGTGGTGAAGGGCGTCCGAGGCTTCCGGTTCGGTTTGTGCTTCCGAAGTTGGCAGCGGACGACGGGTGGGCCGGAGGGGGCACCTGATGGGGTAGTAATAGGTTAGTAGGAATCAATTTGGAACCTAGGATGATGAATACAACGTGTTACGTAACTATTATAACTACTAAGTGTCCTGAAAGTTTAAAAGTATAAAAAAACTATCCCAAAATTTAACGCGGAATTCAAAATCTGCAGTTTTTGGTCTTATTAACATCTTTTTTTAAGATTGCTACTTAAACAGCTAAATATTAAAAACAGCTTAATATTTATTGAGTTTGAACACATTTGAACCCAAACGAGCAGATAATATTTTCAATGAAAAATAACGAATTTTTATAAGTCGTAGAATAAACTTTTACGCCAATCAGGCGTAGACTAAGTTCCAGGGATACCCTACATAATTATGAATCAACTTGAAGAGGAATCATGAAGAACTTTTTGCGCTTGCCCAACCTACAAGGCAAGCCGGAAAATGTGCGGTGTTGATTAGGCCACGGAACTCCTCAAAAATCGATTGATGTTCGGCCGGGATTCAATCCCACGACCTTTAGATCGCAAGTCAAGGCACCTCCCACTAGGCCAACACGGCTCACAACATGGCCTCCTTAATTGCCATGAAAATTGCTACAAATCTGTAAACAGAAATAGCGTTCGCAATACCCCCCACAGACCAATCTATTTTTGCGTATGAGCGTTAAATCTGTAGAAGGCTAACCTATTTCTACGTGTATCGGAATTTCGCTACAGTATCTTTATGCTACTGGAATAGCTTCATCATAATCCAGAAGAAGGCCACTGCTGGACTCCCCCAAAGATTGCCATGACGAACGGTCCACCTTTTTCACTTTTTCAAATTTTTCCTACACCGACTTCCCGCAACCTATACAATCCATCGGTTGGGAGACTTTCCTACAAATAATAATTATGTAGGTACCTACATAAAGTGTGGTCCCGCAGACCAATCTATTTTTGCGTATGAGTGTTAAATCCTTGGAGGCTAATGGTGGTGCTTGACAAATTGAAATAGTTTTGTTTCTTCCTAGTCGACTTTCAATAAGGAACAAAGAACGTAGGTATGCCCAAGAATAATAACGTTACGAAGTCCACTGTTGAACATGGCCTCCCCCACAGACAGAGCAAATTCCTTTTCATGTGGGGGGATTTGCCCATACTCCTCACGCTGGGCATGCGGGTTGGCGAGCGCAGTTAGAGCTATCGTTGTTAAAATGATGGACGCTGCTGCCCATCTCCTAGCTTTTTCCCTTAGTCGCCTCTTACGACTTCCGCGGATAGGAAGATATGGAGGAGCCTATTCTTCAGTCGGGGCCACGACGGCCAAGGCCACGGCCCTTATAAAATCAATACATTCAAATAACACAAAACACACTTAATAAATCTAAAAGGCAAAACTTTACTTTAATCTATTTACTCTTGTTCATTTGTACTCTTGCACATCCACGTCTCTTTCTACATGGGTAGTACCTAGAAACTGGCGAAGCAGCGATTCCTCGTTTCTACATACAAGTTGTTACTTAGTACGAGGAGCTCAATGCATAACTAGTTTATAGGTCTATAATAACAACTACTGGTCTATGATATACGTATACCTAATAATAACCTTTGTGAATAATTATAAAAAATCATCTAATTTACAAAGCTCAGTCTCGCCCTTTGTTTCGTCATCACGCTGATGTCATTAGCGCCATAATGCCGGTGGTTTGAATATGAAAATCGATTTAATCGAGTGTATAATCGATTTAGTCCGCCATTGTCCGGCTTCCGCTGCGGGAATCGATTAAATTCAAATATTAATTAAGTTTGTTTCAATAGTATTATAAGGGTGATTTGGTGACAGTTTCCTGCTAAATTTAGTAATGGAATAACTTTTATTCAGACTCTTAACTAGGTAATTAGTAACCGAATGATACTAAATTCATGTATTTAAAGTAGATAAATTGTTACTAACATCTTCTAATTGTTAAACGTACAAGACGTTCGACATCAAGATTACTACCTAAAACAGCTGAATAATTGTTTTTGAACTGATTTAACCCTAAAACAGACGACTTTTGAATATAGTTTTTTCCATGAAAAATTTGAAATTTTGTCAAGTAGTAGAACACACTTGATTGCCAATTGGGTGTAGAATAAGCCACTTTCAGGTTAGTATACATATTATTAATCAATCCCCTTGTATTAAAACGTAGTTAAATAACTCAGTGTATTACAGTTTCAAAGAAATCAGTAAAGTCGTTACGGCATGATTGAATAACAAACATCCAAGCATCTAACTTCCTCACAATCTTTCCCATTTTATTTTCTGCCACGTAATTTGTTTTCTGCCGCCTATTTTCTGAGAATTATGTATGTCCTAACTGTTGTGTTATTTTTAGTCACCTCTAGAAGGTCGTGACGTTACTACTATGGTCTCCGCCGAAAACCAGCGCTGGGTGCACACATCAGTGTGTATCCAGCACAATGCTGAGCGGAGGCCATGTTTTCCAAGAGCTCTGCTGCGCACAATATCTTCTATCATTTAGCATTTAATTTCTTTTATTTTATTTTATGTGTAGTAGTTCTTAAGGAAAATAAAAATCTTTCTTTCTTTCTAGTTTTATTTCTGGACGAATTCATATTATTGATAGTAAGTCGCTTAATTAATTTATTTCGAATGTTTACTTAATTCAATTTCCATTCACTGATTGAGTTTAGATCGAGTTTGTTTGAATTAACATTGGACCTTAATTTACAAACAAAACATGGTCGTAGGCCCAAAAATGTGCATTCAGAATAAACCTAATCAACGACAGGTAATGGTCAATTCGATTTAAATGTTAATTTCTAGAATAATTGAGTACCTACATAACTATATATTTATTAGTTATTTTAAGAAATAAATTCGTTAAAAATTCAAAAAACCAACATCAAGTTCATGAATAAATAAATGAATAACACCCAACATATATAGTTAGTCCGATCCTGACCCCGCAATAGGATTACCTTAGTGGTGGGTCTATCAGAAACTACGAGTACCATGGTACCACAACACCCAGACTCTGAACAAATATTTGCAGGTCATGCAAAACATTTGTCCCGCAGCGGGAATCGATCTGCTGAAGCCCGCACTGCTTGCGTCTCAGACAGGCACTGTCACCAACACGCCACCGAAGTCGTCAAAATATCTTATATCTTAGACCCGATATCTTTGGAAACTTCCGCATTCATAATATTTGTGGGATTTAGTTAGTTCCTGAGTGTTTTTAATGTTTGCCAATTTTAATACAATATCTGGAAATAACAGAACACAATATAAGAAAACCCATACATCCGCTAAAAAGCCATATTCAAACGTTATGAATTAATGCCCTTCGTAGCTTTCGATTCATCCAATATCCTTCCATAGACAATCTAGAATGGCCATAGAGCCGACTACGGTGATAAAACAGAACAAATTCAATGGCCTCCACCTGTGGACATATCAATGCAAACTGCCGAACGCTAATGAAGATATAATATCGCTAAACGTATTTATTTTCCCGCCAAACCGTCCGCCATTTTGACCATAGAGTATAGAGTTGTGTAATGGCCGCCAATTAAGCCTGTTTCGGCTACTTAATACGATTTAGTTGTCAATGTCGGGGTTTAATTGGGATATCTTTGTTGGGTAAATTGTTTATTTTGATGTGGGAGGTTAATTTGTAATAATACCATAGGGAATTACTATTTATTAACTGAATAAATGAAACGCCCACAACTTCGTCCGCGGGTTTAAGTTTGTTCCTACCTTGACTCTTGTCACTTCGTACATAGAGATCTTGATTTTCATAACCGTATTTGACGTTCTTTATTTCAAAATGGGGTTTGTCCTAAAAATGATTTTTAAAACCTCGATGATTCTATTTGTGAAATAATTTTTAGAATCAGTTCAGTAGTTCCAGTGATTACCCCTACATCATCATCATTTCAGCCGTATATACGTCCACTGCTGAACATGGCCTCCCCCACAGACAGAGCGAATTCCTTATCATGTGGGGGGATTTGCCCATACTCACCACGCTGGGCATGCGGGTTGGCGAGCGCAGTTAGAGCTATCGTTGTTAAAATGAGGGACGCTGCTGCCCATCCCCTAGCTTTTTTCCCTTAGTCGCCTCTTACGACATCCGCGGATAGGTAGATATGGAGGGGCCTATTCTTAAGCCGGGACCACCACGGCATACAAACAAACAAAATAGAAAATGCTGATATTTTTTTTAAATTTCCCTCAGAACTCCATTTACGGCGATAAGAGATACCTAAGAGCTTAGTACACCATAAAAACGACAGGAAACCATATGAATAATATCAAGTTTCTAAATCCATTTCAAATTAAAAACATCTAAAAGTTGATTTCCTTTGAACATTCTTGCAATGTTGCGCCAATCTCCAAACCAGATAAAATGCAAGGTATTGCCTAGGTAATTTCAACTAATCGAGAAATAATTTTAATAGACTGTACAACTATAAGGGGCTTATTCTTGCGTGTTCGAGAATAATCTCGTTTA
The DNA here is from genome assembly GCA_947579855.1 of Anticlea derivata. NCBI lineage: Eukaryota > Metazoa > Arthropoda > Insecta > Lepidoptera > Geometridae > Anticlea > Anticlea derivata. The sequence continues at coordinate 4,268,121 of OX388279.1, read as the reverse complement.
TCGCTCTCAATCCGAGCGTTTCCGGGCGATTCCGTATGTACTTTTTTTTTTTTTTTTGTGGCTCGCGCGACTTCATTAGTGTTCTGTGCACGACTTGAAATGAAATGAAATAAATTTATTTTGACAAACACAGACAGAAGACACAAAAAACAATAGAATAAAGGTTAACGATAGGGAGATAGGTAGACATAACACAGATAGCATACAGTACAAACAACAACACATAAGTAGGTATCTATGTCATTTACAATATTTAAGTGCTAATTAGTCTCCCAAGTAACTTGTGCATTTGCCATTTTAATTTTAATTAGTTTAGTCTGTACGTACTTATAACTAATGTAATAGCGTAAGCATCTTTATGTAGGTGTCAATGTCATATTTTTTATTCGTAGGTAGAGTAATCTTCATCTGTCTTTGATTAGGAGTGAAGCCTTTTGCTGCGTAATTTAAAGTAGTGTTTAGAGAAGTAGAGTTTAAAGTCGTGAGGGAGTTTTGAGGGTAAATTAAAAAGAATTGTCAGAATCTTTGATAAAAATCATGTCACTCTGATAGTATGAGGCGAATGACAACATTTTGAAAAACTAACCCTATGCTAAGGTGCATGGATGAAGTTCGACAAAAAACTGTGACATCTTTCTCGAGCTCCTCGGAATAGGATCCCTGGTCACTGATCAATAAATCAAATTCATATCACGAGCCATTCTTCGTGGCTTCGGCCAATTATAAATCGAGAATTGCAGACACGAATCAGCAATTAGCAAGAAAATGTTATCTCCGCCATTTTCCGGTAAATAAGTAACTAGTATCGATGCTCTACCAACTGCATTGAGTTTTTTGCTATATACGAGTTATAATATTTCTGAGAAAATCGACTAATGGTTGGGATAAACGGGTATAGTATGGACAGGCATGACTTTAGTTGAGAGTGAAGACAAACAAGGTATTGAAGCGAGAATTCGTTATATTTTTAGGCATCATGAGTGCATATTTTCGAAGAAATTGCATAAATAATGTTTTGAAATTTCTTCCAAAAAATGCGCGTATCTGAATGCTATGGCCCTGAAAAGGGCATATGACCATCGCTGAAAGAACCATAGTATGGTCAAATGATTTTCTTTTACAGTGGATGGTGATGAAAACTAACGAATAAAAAGTTCTTAATTTTTTCTGAAAAATATTAATAGGAACTAGGAAATAAATTAATTACGTAGTTTGTAGTAGGCAATTTCCTTAATCTTGCTAATATTATAAATGCGAAAGTTTGTGAGGATGAACCGATGTCGATGAAACTTGGAATAGATAAAATTCTATGTCTAGAATAGCATTTCAGCCGTTCAACAACCACTGCTGAATATGGCCTCCCCCAAAGACAGAGCGAATTCCTTATCATGTGGGGGGATTTGCCCATACTCATCATGCTGGGCATGCGAGTTGGCGAGCGCAGTTAGAGCTATCGTGGTTAAAATGAGGGACTCTGCTGCCCATCCCCTAGTCGCCTCTTACGACATCCGCGGATAGGTAGATAAGGAGCCATCACGGCCTAAAATTCAAGTAATAAATTTTGCTATCATAAACATTTAAATACTTGAGTTTAAACTGATTTGACCAAAAACAGCAGATTTTTGCATAGTGTTTTTGTCAATGAAAAATAATGAATTTTAAAAAGTCGTAAAACACAAGTAATTGCCAATTAGCTTTAGAATAAGCCCTTTTGGAGATAGTTTGCATACTATGAATCACTTGTATATAATCTGAATAAAAAGATGTTCATTAAAAAACTACTTGTTTAAAATAAATGTTTAAAAGTTTTTCTTTATATGGTAAGCATTAACACCTTCAAGCTGATTAAGTTTATGAGCTGGTGTATCCTTTTAAGTTTCACACCTTTAACATAACTAAGAATGGTTTTTCATCTGACCATCGGGGTCCACAACTCCTGATAAAAAAATATTAAAAAAAAAGCCAGAAGTTTTAGTTATATATAATTATATATAAGTAACAGAAAAATAATAATAATAACAGTTGTAAATTAAACTAAAATAATATAATACTAGAAATGAACTCTGTTTTCTACGACTACGACTACAAGTAGAAAACAGAGTTCAGATCACCAACCACAGGCAGCGTGCCCAAAAGGCTGGCGACGTTACCTCGTTGGATCGCTATACTGATCCTTTTTCCGAGGTAAGCACCAGCCCTTCGGTCATTGGTCTCATCCACCAGCCTCCTAGATAAAGCATCGAACAAGAGCCACGCCCCTGGGTCCCAAGGTCCTAGCGTCTCAACATAAAAAATATATATATATATATATATATCTTTTTTTTATACAACTGTGGTGGCAAACAAGCTTACGGCCCACCTGTTGGTAAGCGGTTACAGTAGCATATGAGCGCTTGCAATACCAGAGGCATCACGCACGCGTTGCCGACGCCGAACCTCCTGAGCTCTGGCAACCTTACTCACCGCAGGAACACAACACTATTTGAAACAATGAATGTTATTTGACTGCAATCTTCTGTAAGGCGGAGGTACCTCCGACCTACCTACCTCCTGGCGACCACGAACCGGGCATCGTAGTACTGGAAGGCGACCGACCCGAAGTGTGTAGATATTGGGAAGGTTGCGGGAAGTCGGTGGATGGAAAAGGCTCAAGACCGTTGGTTATGGAACTCTTTAGGGGGGGCCTATGTCCAGTATTGGTCTTCTACAGCTGGATGATGATGATGATGATGCTTCGATTACTCATCGCAGATGATTATTAGGTATCCAGATAGGTATTTAATAAACATACCATAAAAAGGGTAATTTTAAAGATACTAAAAATTGAATGCTTATTCAAAATAAACGATATGAAATCACCCAAAAAACATTTAAAATAATTTACCGCCAAATTATTGTTTGTTAATTGCTGGCTTGCAGATTTTATGCGCCCGCGCACATGGAAGTTAATTAAGACGTAAAAAATATTCGGAGAACCGCTACCAAAAGATGAAAGAGGTCTTTGAGATAAAACTGAGCGTTTATGAATTTGATTTGATGATAATATTTAAACACTTGTTTGTGCTACTTGACAAACGAAGCCGCCAAGAAATCGAACCGACTTGTGAGGGGGCATATGTTCAGCAGTGGGCATCCTACGGCTGAAATAAAAACACACCTATTTCTAAGATAAGACGCAGTGTTAGTAGGCCCCACCCGATGGACCGACGACATTGTGGAAGTTGAGGGAAGTCGGTGGATAGAAGATGCTAAGTTCGTCAACTCTTTGGGGAGGCCTTTGTCCAGCAGTAGACTTCTACAGGCAGATGATAATGATTTCTAAAAACCACAGAACTAAAAGATGAACAACGAAAGATGCGGTGGTATACAACAAAATAGATTTTAATTTTTTTTATGCGTCTAAGGTGGCAAACAAGCTTACCTACAGCCCACCTGATGGTAAGTGGTTACCGTAGCCTATGAACGCTTGCAATACCAGAGGCATCACACACGCGTTGCCGAAAGAGCAGCCCCTAAAGAGCTCTGGAAACAACACTATTTGAAACAATTATTGTTATTTGGCTGCGAACTTCTGTAACGCGGAGGTACCCTTCCAGGCGGGCGGCTCCAATTTAGAGTGAGAAAATATCGCTGTGCCCTACCTCGCTTAAAAATTGCTTATCATGGACAAAGCGCGCTCTGTACTATATTCCTCCTCCGGCCAGTGTCAGTGGTCGCCGGTTGGCTAAGCGTTACAAGCACTGGAGGCACAACCTTACAATTTCACAATTTGTCGAGTCGCGCTTTTTGCGGGCCGCGGTAATTGGCACTCACCTGCGGGCCTCTCGCCAGCACACCACGCCAAATATGGCAACCCGGCCAGACATACGGTTTTTTAGGGCCATCTGACAAATGCGTAATTATTTATTTAATATCCTCTGTGGCTCTCCGTTTGGGCACAATTCGCATACCGCGTTTAATGCCTTTCGGTCGCCATTGCTGGTGTAAGAACGTTATGCTCTTTGCAGGATAATAAATGCGGTAATGCGTTATTGTACGTTTTTTGTGTTAATTTATTATATTCAACAGTTGTTTTAATTGATGGATTCCTTTATGGAAAGTTCCTGTTCGTCTTGTTTTCGATTATGTGTACCGTTGGTGTCCTTATCTTTTTTTTTTTTTTATTGGTGATGGTTAGGCGTTTGACCACCATCTCACTTTTGCAAGGCCTAAGATGGAGCACGCTTTACCAGAAGGAACTTATTTACTCTAGATTTGAATCGATCACTGAAGATTCTTCTCTTCTTTATATTATACCAATGGAAAATATGTATTGATTTAGTACGCAGTGCGTACCTAAACACCTTACGGTGAAGCGGGAAGGGAGACTGGCATGGTAATTATCAGAGCATGCCTTGAAACTGGCATGTCAGACATCAATGTTTTCAATAAAAAATGTATTGATATATCATTCTGATGTTGTCAGTCTAAGATCTCGTCACCCTGCGATTTTGTAAATCTGAGATATCGTCATCCTGTCATCCTGAGATCTTGGCATTATTAGATCTCGTCATCATGAGATCTTGAAACTATGAAAACTCGTCATTCTAAGATCTTGGCATTATAAGACGCACTGATCATCATGAGCATAGTTCATCGTAGTTAGCATAGAGTCATTTTGACTCAAATTATTTTCGTTGATATGGACCTCTCGTTACTCGAAGGTGTGGTACAAACACCATAATAGGTACTTTAAAGGTTAAATGGCAAACTCAATGCAGTCAAGTTTCACTACCAATAGGTAACATAAACAGCGCAATAATTAAACGTAGGTACCTGTCTTTAGGATCAAACTACAATTAACTTATGATTCAGGATGACACTTTGTCTCAGTGGACTGCTACAGGCTGATAATGATGATGATGTCACCTAATATATGATTTTTTATCTATTGTAATTTTTCTGTTGAAACATACTGTAACAAGATTTACAAATTGTCACATTTGACTCAGGGACTGAAAGCGGTAGAGGTTATAGGTACTGGTACCGTTAAAACATTTCGGTACCACTATGCTATACCGGTAGGGCATTACGGTACCGTTATTTCATACCGGTAGATTTCGGTACCGAAATTTTGAGCCGCGGCTAGTTCGCTAGGACAGTCGCGCCGCGGTGGCGGGGTGGCGGCGTTTCATCAAAGAAAACCTTTATAAACCTTTATTTATTTCGGTTATAGGTACCGGTAGCGAAATAAACCGAAATGACCTGCGAAGCCAGAGATTCCGGTACCGTTATATTTATCGGTAGAGAAATATTCGGGTAACCGGAATTTATCGGTATGACGTCAAATCGTTATTTAAAGGTACCTTTATATTCCGGTTATTCAGTCCCTGCATTTGACCCATAGTCGTCAGGTGCACATAAGGACAATACTATGATGACTGATGTAACTTGCATCATAGCAACAGCTATGATGCAATTTACATCAGTCATGCAAGCCAAAACCCAAGATTTTGAAGCTACAATGGTACCCAAATATTTGTTTAGGAAAAATGTATACTATCTCTAAGAAAAAGTTATACCTATCATTTTCAACCTAGCAAACTAATGATTTAGTCGCAAATTGCTGAACAGTCCTATGAATGTAGTTTATCCCTTATATTCAAATGGTTTATTCAAATAATTAATGTTTTGAACCGAAGTTGTCTCAATCGATACCTACATGCCTAAAAGGTGCCGCCATTAGCTTAGCCAATTGCTAAAAAGTGTCTAAGTGTCTAAAAAGGGTGTGGGTTCAGTGATAGCAACTAGCGAATTTAAATTCAGTACAGGTACACAGGTCTCATAGCTCAGTTGGTAGTAGCTCTGCCTTCTGCGCTAGAGGTCGCGGGTTCGATTCCCGCACTGGACAAACATTTGTGTCTTTAACACCATTCTATTCCCTGGAATCCTGGTTCCATCTGAAAACCAGCGCCGCTACACTTCGTGTGCGGCATCAATGCTGAGATGGAACCTTTTTTGGCTCACGCATGCATCGGTACGGACTAATGAATACCCTAGTTTTGTTACTTCCTACCTACTTTTGTTTTGTTTTGTTTCCCCCCTACCTTTTGTATTGTAACCTGTACCTTGTGTCTTTATTTTTTATTTTATTAGTTTGTGCTGTGCTTGTGTGTCCAAAATAAATGTATTTTCTTTCTTTCTTTCTAACACAGATGTTTGTTCTGTGTCTGGGTTTTATATAAATATTTATCTATTATGTACTCGTATATCAGTCTCTGGGACCCATACAGGCTATGCCTAGTTTGGGATCAGTTGATCATGTGTAATATGTCCGGAATATTTATTTATTTATTATTTATTTCCAAAAAGTTATGAAAAAGTGGATATATTGGGATGTGCCTCTGACTACCCCCTTAAACAATTTTCAAGGCTCTGAGTGCCTGGAGAACTGAGGGTCCTTTGTCTCATATCATCGTATTAGCCGTAGGAAGTCCACACGGCGAACATAGGCGTCCCCCACAGATTTCCAGAGCGACTTTCATCATGTGCCCATGGGAGGCCCATTTGCCAACAGCACCATGCTGGGCACGCGGGTTGGCGAGCGCAGTTAGAGCTATCTTTGAAGCTGCTGCTCATACCCTAGCTTTTTTCCCTTAGTCACCGCTTAAAACATCTTTAGATAGATAGACAAGCCCCTGTCACACCAACTTTGTGTTTTTTTGAAAATGTGTACAAGATATTACTTCGTTGTCCCCCACTTCTAGGTATCGTCGTAATTTAGTTGTATTTTAACAAAAATTTACTCACAAATTCTTCATCTGTCATGGTATTATTATGTTGTCATAAAAAAAAACTTACTTTACAGTGAAAATGATAGTAGGTATAAATTCACGATAGCGCTACGCTTATGGAAAATATTAGCCAATAACATCGGTGATGCCCCAAATCTTTTAATTTTGATTAATAAGTAATATTTTCAATTGTATCGTAGGTAACGCTATCGTTAATTATTTGTGGTCACCCCCGATTGTAGATACTCGTAGATATGCGCCGATCGTGTAATGAGCGTTTCAGAGAAAACGATAGACGCAACAAAGTAGCTTCGCTCTCGCGATATCGCTCCCACTAGCGCCACAACTCCCAGATAGAAATTGCAACTTCACCATATAGGTATCGCAATTATGGATACCGCTGTAAAGAGAAACCGTTTTCAAGAATCTGACCATTTACGCTGACAAATATGTCGGGTATTTGTTACTGGTCCACTTGTAACCTGCATTGGTCTCCTGAGAAAGGGTCACCGAGATTTGACGCCCGTAATACAGACGCGTTTAAGTATTTATTGATCGAGCGAGCAAAGATCTCCCAAACAACTTGGGTTATCTGGCGTTTTATGTACATTCCAAAATAGTTTTTATTATCATACCTAGGCATTGGTTTTTGGGATACAATGAAAATAGTAATATTAGAAACCAACATAACGTTAACTCCCATTAGGTAAAGGCTTAATGACTTCGTAGTTCAGATAAGATTGGATTTTATTTAGAACATACAAGAGGTGCGATTTTCAAAAGAGGCGTTTCATCAATATATGGAGCCTGGGCCTGCACTGTGTACACTACTCTAAAATATGGCTAAGCAATAAAGTAAACGTATTTAATTGGTTATTTTATTTAAATTGACTTCGTTCTAAGGTACATTATGATTTTCTTCGACAAAGAGAGCAACACACAGCGCTACAAAAATATGGCGGATGGACGTGCGTGAAATGTCATTTTGACAACCTACATTTATCTGACAAAACAAAAACATCAAATCAAACAACATGACATGCAAAATATGTGTCAAATCATGTCAAACGCCAATTATAAACCAACATGGCGGCCTTCAAATAGCGTTCACATAGTAAAAACTTACCAGAAGAACTATTCTTGTACGATCGCATGTGTCTTTCAAATTAATGAAATTGTATTTTTCTTGTAATCTCCTATTTTTTCCTAATTTTTCTGTGTAGTGTACATGGACCAGGCCCAGAATGAAATGGCTCCTTTATCCGTACATCCCCATACCCGAGATTAGTTCTAAGATATTTTCCCTACATCATCAACCTATAATACATGGGTCGTAAAGTTGAAAATTGTGTTAATTATTACGGCAGACATATGCCAGTCGCAGATTTTTAAGAACCAAGGGCTTTACTGTTCCACATTCAATACAAACCGATACGTGGGAATAGCAAATAGAATCCAATTAAAGAATACAACATACTTGGAATTCACTCTGGCCACCATTATGGTGGAAATATTTTGGTTAGCTAATTCCATAATCAGCACGGATTTCCTCAACTCGGATTTTATCACGCAGTGAAACTCCGAGCATAGTTCTCGCCATAGCCAGATGCGCGCGTTTGAGCTTGTGTATGAGGCCAATAGTTAGCGACCGAGTCTCAGTGCCATAAGTCATCACCGGCAACACGCACTGATTGTAGACTTTCGTCTGTAGCTTCTGCGGTATCTGCGACGAGAACATATATTATGATGATGTTTCCTAAACGCTGTCCATGTTGAGTTGGATTTTTCGGTTGATTTCTTTATCAAAGTTGGACCTACCGAGTTGAATCGTCTGACCCAAATAGACAAAGTGGTCTACAACTTGAATGGTTAAAAAAATACCGTTCCCAACACTAACACAACACTACGTAAATATAGAATATATTCATGACTATCAACTATTAGTGATGTAGCATGACCGCACGATAGTCGCGCATTAGGGATATCGATAGCCGTTTAGAATTGATAGCAATCTACTGTTTGATTGGTGCTCTCCAATCAAATAATTGCCACAAAATGGTAGCCGACACGCTCATTCGATTCGATTTTCTTATCGTACCATTAGAAACCACTTCGATATAAATTACGTAGCTCTACCGGTCATAGAGTTATTTATTTTTAATAAGATTAGCTATTATTACCTATTGTCCGAATAAAAAACTTTTTTTTATTTTTGAATTACCCTTTAGATGAATTTATGACTGATAATTTTATTTTTTTTCCTTAAATTAAACTGACCTTTTTTATTTTTTTGTTATTATATGACTTATTCTACTGTTGACATTATTATTATTTTTTCGATTTGTATATTGTTTATTTTATTTTATGCATTTTTGTTTCTTTTATCCATTTTTAATTTATATTGTTATTTTTTCTACTGTAATTATAAAATTGCGCGCTGACCCGGCAGAATACATTGTAAGCACATATTAATTAAGTATAACACCTCTTTAACTTGTATTTCTCGCAATAGATGCTGAAATGAAATGAAATAAGTTTAACGCTATTCGTACATTTCGTACATAACGCAATTCAGTCACTAGGCTACGACACTTCATAAAATATTGTAATTTAGTAGGTAACAGACCCCTTAATAGTTTTTTTTGTCCTGTTAACATTGTAGAACCGACCTAGCAATGGTAACCCTAATGATGTGAAATTTTCGCACGTGGAAACACGGCCGCAATTTCATATCTGCCGCTAACTGGCAAAGTAGCATAACTACAATAAACAAAAAAATGCGAACACAGAACTATTATATTTAATTAGAGGTATGATTAACGATGCGCTGTCAGCGCCATCAGTAATGATGGTTGTGTGATGATGGTGAAAGGAATATTTTGACAAGAATGTGAGATTATTCTAGTAGTTTTTTTTATTTATGAAAACGTGATAGATGTTTTTTTGTATTTGAATGACGATTATTGCGTAAAATATAAATTGACTTAAAAATAAATTAACGATAGGAAATTTAAATTTTTGTAAGTAAATAGTATTCAAAATGTAAATAAATTGAAATAATTTATGTAAATTCTATGTCTGAGTCTTAGTCTTTGACAATGAACTATGCATTGCACGAATATATTGCATATCCCGGAACGCCTACAACTCTATTTTGAAGTTTGCATGTGAATTAAGGAGGGTTGTACTATAATGTCATTCAAATGCAAGCTTGTCAGCACTATTTTAGATTAATTTTAGACCCAAAATTCGAGTTTTTGTGACTGTTACTGCCTAAAGAAAATCCCAAAGTTTGTACGGGGACTTGTGAGACTTGTGACTTATAAGATGTTTTTAGTAATATTTATAGGGCTTGAATTACTAAAGTAATATATTTATATGTACCTAGCTGTAAACTTCTAAATAATAAAAAAAAAATAAGTTAACAGTCACATGAACATCAAAACCCAGAACTTAGATTGCTTTTTGTCAAGTTTGACTGACTTCAAGTTTGACCAGAGACTGAAAAAGGAGCTTAGGTCGTTGGCCGCCAAGATAGGTCAGAGACATAATAAATAACGCAGTCTTAAATCAGTCAAATTGGCGGAACATAGATGCCACAAACAAAGAGATATTGATTGTTTTTAAATATGTACGTTCATCTTATATATTTTTTATGACATGTTCATCTAACTACGTTCTTTTAATAAAATTATTTTATTATCTGTGCTCCGTCGGTGCTAACGTCGGGCGTTGGAAACTGCAGCATAGGTAGTTTTTATAGCTGCAATTTGTACGCATTTTATACAAAGTCCTTAATATTTACTGTAACTATGATAATGTAAAAAAAAAAATACAAACTAAGGAAAACTATCCCCACTTGGATGAGAAATGTTGAACAGTATGATTATGACGATAATATGACTGAATGCGTTAGGTAAATGAGCTATATGTCAATATAGAGTAGTCAGCGCGCTGCTAGTAGGTACTACCACTACGTTAATACAGTTCTAATTTGATTTAAGTTAATTTAATTGTTTTTTTTTACTAATTAGAATACAATGAGACGGTAAAATAGAGTATAAAATGAATTGACTTTTGACCAGGTCTAAATTAGTATGTTTTGTGATTTAAAAATTGGATGTTAATGTGAATTTGAATAAGTATATTAGAATATCATAAATAAATTATAAAGTACCTACCTATAATTTATTTTTAGCGTTTAAGATTTACCTATGATCCTATTATTTATTTTTTATACTACCTGCTCGTCAATGGCATATTATGTGTCATGCAAACCTTTCCTAAAGTAAGTCATTACAGCCCTACGGTCTAGCCGGGTCATAATGTTGTACTGAATTTCATTATTTCCCATGGGACATAATGTGATTTGTATTTGGAATGCAACCCATGTAGTCGTGCTTGATCGAGATTGGTTTCAAAAATGTTTGGGTGCAATGAGATTTTATTCTAATTAGGTTGTATGTTATCATTTTCTTTGCACTGCCTACAAATAAAAAAAAAGAAAAACATGAAAACTTTTTACGAAATTCATTTTCACCCGCGCTCGAAGAAGGATTTATTCGAATGTCGAACTGACCACTACAGAATAGACTACAAAAAAAGAAAAAAAGGCGCCAAGCGCTCAAACTGCTGTGCTGTTATCTACACCAAAATTCAGTTTCGATTCGAATAAACTTCTAAAAAATGTCAAGTGACGACGACAGTGATTTTGATTCGACTCCAGAATGCATATAATCTGAAGCCTCTGGTATAGTTGGAAAATTACTTCCAGAAAAATCATTTCTTTCTACTTAACAGTCATTGTTTTTTCAATTGCCTTGCAGAAAGTATAAAAAGTAGAGTATGCATCGCGGGCTTAAATGTGTATTTTTGTCTTGGGCGATCTTGAACCCCTCGTACTCAGGATTCTTGCCTTAACTCCCTCGCTCCGCTCGGGACTTAACCATAGAATCCCTCGTTCTCGGGGTTTAATATAGCGCCCGCGACATAATACACTACTTTAAGCCCTTGTTGCATAATCTACTATAAAGTACCAGATGGCCCGCCCGCAACTTCGTCCGCGAGTTCAATTATGTCCCTACCTTTACATACATTGATTGACTCTTGTCACGTCGTACGGTGTGTGTACGGAAGCCTCAAGGGTCGCGAGCCCTATTCACAATTGGCCGTCTTTATTTCAAAACGGATTTTCTCCTTAAAATTTACTCTGATACCTCGTTAAATACTTTCAGTTTCAGTCACAGTTCATCAATATTTTTAGACTGATATGTTCAAAGGGACTTCTAGGAACAGTTTGTATGGGAAAAAGAAAAGCAAGGTTTTTACGTTTTTCCAGACATTATTTCTATTTTACTTTTCATAAAAAAAGAACCTTCCTCGAATATCAAGGAGAATTTCAAAATAATATCAGCTAAATTGGTCGTCGTTCTCAAGTTTTGCTCTTCAAACACATTTAGCGATTCATTCCTCAATAGATTTAGCATATTTTATTGACAAACGAAAGTAATTCACCACAGACAGTTATCCTTAACGGATGATTTATAACTGGCTAATTGTTTTCGAATAAACGCCTTATGAATATGGAGATTTCTTGAATTAATTGATTTGATTGGCAAATGCTTCCGGTAACTGTGTTACACGCGTATTCAAATCAGTAGACGCGACTAAAGGCCGCCGGCATGTTTTGCAAAATTTGAGCTGTTTTAAAAACTAAGTACGTGAATTTTTGAATGCTTAATCAAATGCGTATTACGAAATAATCATTATCATCAATCATTACTTGCACAAAATTAGTTTATACATAATGCCTTTTATATAATCTTATTTCTACCAATGTTTAGTATTGTAAAAAAATATTTTTATTTTATTTGCTGTATTTTATTTATTTTATTTAATTATATAAGTTGCACTGCATAAAAAATATATATGGTTTAGGTGAAACGTTGTTTCGCCCACGTGATGTCACCCTATTAGGTCCAGTCTGAAAACCAGCGCTGCTTCCCTACTTTGTTCGGGAGTGGCAAATGCTGAGACATGGACCTGGTTTGGCCGCACTCGCACAGTTGCACTGAAAAGGACAGTTACCTACCTACTTTATCTCTTTCTTTTTGCTTGTGTTTTTGTTTGTTCTTTATGTAATTTTTGTTTGTTCTTATACTATTTTTCTACTGTGTGTGTGTGTCAAATAAATAAACTCTTATTCTTATTCTTAACTCTTATTATAAAAATATGCAGTACCTTGCGCTCGCGGCTTTGCTCGCGCGTTACCTTGATAAAAAGTAGCTCATAATGATTTTCTATTCATTTAAATCGGTTGAGCTGTTACGGTTTTACTGAACCACAAACATCCGAACATCCTCACAAATTTTCGCATTCATAATATTGCTAGCTAGCGCCCTCTGCTTCGCACGCATGGTACCCAGATAAAAAGTAGCATATGTGATATTCAAGACTGACATAGGGATCTAAGCTTAAGTGATGATAATGCAGACGAGATCAAGAGAACAAGAGATCAAAACATCGGTGATGTTCGAACATCGGAAATATTTCCGATGTCTTAAAAAAGGTTGACTGGCCTCATAACTCAGTTGGTAGTAACTCTGCCTTCTGCGCTAGAGGTCGTGGGTTCGATTCTCGCACTGGACAAACATTTGTTACTAACACAGATGTTTGTTCTGTGGCTGGGTGTTAAATATGTATCTATTATGTATATCAGTCTCTGGTACCCATAGTACAGGCTATGCCTAGTTTGGGATCAGTTCACCGTGTGGTATATGTCCGAAATTTGTATATATTTATTTATTTATTAAAGGTCCTACTGGTGTCTCTTATTTAGGACCAAGAGACTCGTTGTGTACATGCAATAGCATAAGAAATACAGAAAAAAAAACTCATAATGATACCATATTTATCGGCAGATCTTTGCCGGCGTACCCAAAAACATAAATAGACTAAATCAGTGAAATAAAACTATTGTAGAAGAGGTCAAATGAGATAATTAAAAACGTTGGTGATTCTACATCAGAAAAGCTCCAACATCTCATTATTAAAGGTAAAGTTGTGTTACCACACTAGGTGGCATCAACTAACAATAAAAGCGGTCAATTACGAGTGGGACTCGCGCCCTGAGGCCTCCGTACCATTGCATGGAGTACGAAAATTGAGATCCCAAGTGTCAGAGTGACAAACTTATATAATGCGGTCGTTCGCATAGTTCACTGTATGATATAAACCGCAAAAATATGTTTGTTTCGTAACAGCTCCACAAGGGATTTTAAATTAATCTCGCTAGGTTTATTACCGTGATAATATGGACTAACTATGAACGATGTGTTACAAAAGGCTCACAAACAAATTTCAAAATTGCTAGGATAGGGATGTACCCTAGAGGTTTTTTATTTTCACCATTTCCATACAAAAGCAATACATTAAATGCTATATCTTTGTATTGTATTAAGTTGTAAGCTTTTTTATATACGGCACTATAAACTCACAGAACTTAATAATTGGCATCAATTTCCAGATACATTTAGCCGTTCCTTAGAAAAAGGCTCTAGATAGACAGATAGTCAGACAGACGGACAACACAGAGATCTTATAAGGGTTGAGTTTTTTCCAAATGAGGTACGGTACCCTAAAAAGACATTACTTTAAATCTTCTAACTACTGTATCGTACCCACATAGATAAAAAGAGATAAGAACGAATTTTCTAAATTCAATCCAGCATCTTATCAAATTAGATCTAAGTAAGTACTCACTAGACGAACCGGTTCTGAACATGGGGTTCGGTGCCATCCAGGGAAACGCGCCGAACGGCCATGACGGCGGCGGGGCTGGACCCTGGTACAGTCTCGGGAGCAAAGGCTGAGGGACGACCACCCCCCTACTTTCAAGTTCCTCTCCATCATTTGCCTCCCTGTCTTCTCTGTCATCGACGTTCGAGTCAACATCTTCGATGTCCACGTCACTTTCGTCGGTTTCAGGCGCTGCGTCGGTACTTTCTGCGTCATTGCTGATCGCGTCAATGGATGGTTCTTTAGGTGCGTCAGTTTTTCCGCGTAGTAAGGAATCAACGCTGAAGGATATCCGCCCTTTTCCGCTCTCGGCGGAGTCGGCGCGCTCGCATTCGAGCGTCGTCTTCATCTCATCTACTCAGCATTTCAAATTTAGAACTAGCGTTTATTGCCGAGTCTCCATTTTTGAAAAACCGATTAGAAAATCTATGATCGTTTCGGTAATATTTTATTAGCGGATGTTATGTTTCAGGAAGCGGAAGTCTCATTGTTGAACAATACTCGTGTATGAGTTTCACTGATATTTTTGTGCCTTTAGATGCTGGCAAGTGCAGCTTTACTTAATTTATTTAAGTAAATTCCTTTTATTTGTGATGTTTAATAGGCGTCACACGTCAACTATTGTTTATTCACACTTTAGTCAATGACACTATGACAGTCACCGTTCAATTTATCACAGTTAGCAACACTTTAAAATTCAAAAGTGGAACGTCAAAAAATTGCGCGTCAAAAGATGTAGAGAAATTAGTTGCGTTCGGAAACTTGGTATCGTTCGGAAAGCCGCGATATCCCTCGCGTCGATTCGCGTGGAAGCACGGTGAAAATCGCGCTAGTATTGGGGCGCAAACCGCGAGTCGCGGACCGCCTCTCCTCTCCGCAACCGAGAGAGACGCAGCTACCGAGCGAGGAATTTTAATAAGCGGCGCGGAGCGAACGAGACGACGATACAATCCGACATGTGTGGAAACGCGATATTCAGTAGGCGGGGTCCGTCGCGCTCAAATTAATAGTCTCTATGGAGTACGCCTTATAAAATACTATCACAGCTTCCTAATTTGACTTTTATCGCTTGTGTTTAAAGTGTATTTTAGATTGAGTTGTCGAACAATAAAATGACGTAACGGAATTGAACGAGTCAGATTGCAGCGGGTATTGTGTTGAATGAAAAAGGAGTAAATAGACGTCTGCCGTAGGCGGTGTAGGGGACTTTACGATTTAATTATTCGCGAATGCGGAGGCATTTTGTAGCGAACTAATGCCTCATTGTCTCATTAATATCTCGGGCGGGCCGGCCATGTTTGATTTGTTTATGACAGGTGAGACGTGTGACGTGCTACCGTTTCCGAACAGACGCGGGTGTTCGGAAGTCCGAATGGAGACTTCACGCTCTGTTGGCTGTGACTTGTTCTAATTTAGATGTGCTTCATTTGCGTTCACACTTTAGCTTCCACATTTGAATATATTTTTCATTCTTTTGCCTTTATTTAGGCAGGCGTTACGTTAAGTAGTTATGAAAAGTTTATTACCTATTTACTATAGAAGCCTTATTGTATGAAGGGCTTCTGTGGTGGAATAAACTTCATTGTACTGATTTTTCACCATCAATGACTTCTATTAACAAGCTACAATACGTAAGCCAGGATGACTGGTAAAAAATGCTTTAGCATTAAGTCCTCCTTACACTAAGTTTAAGTGTGAATGTATAAATAAATAAATAAGCCTGGTGTCTGACCTCACGACCTCAGTTTGATCAAGAAAGAACCAGGGATTGGAAACATAAACGAGCCTAGATTGTTAAATACAAATCACATCAGCCTTCGGAAAATGTAATATAACGCAAATAAATTATAGCTTGGGTTACCACATTACGCTTTTCAATAGTTGATACGCTCTATGATAGGTTCACAGTTCGTTTTTTCTTAGTGAAATTGTAATTTTTACAGATTACCTACCTACTATTGGTTATAATGACATTATTTTTTACTGACTTAGAATCTCCTATTAACGAGATACTTCAAAATAAAAATAAAAACAAATAACGCCATTAGCGCCATGTCACTTAACACGAAGTTAATCGCATTAAATCGCTATCTACCATCTTTTTGTGCATCTAAATGTTTCTCCATTTTGCCATTCCTTTTTCAACCTTATCACCTTAGTTTAAAGCTCAAATCAAACGCTGTCATAAATGATGTCAATTCGCAAATATTAACAATCGTTTATTCAAACGCGTCAAAGGAATTTGATGCTTAAACAGTTGTGTTAGGGCCGTTTCATTTAAGGGGTGGCTTCCCCTAGCCAATTAATGCAGTGTAATCACACAGAGAGATTACCGCTCGCCTTAATTGAAAGAGCGTAATGGTAGAGCTTCATCGGTTATGCGGATCCGTAATAAAACTGGCTGGATTTTTCCTTTGATTTATTTCGGATTTTGAATTTCGAACGTTGCTCATTCGTCTGACGACCATAGACAAAGTTTTAGTTTGTTTTGTCACAATAATTGCAAAGATTAATGATAGGTAAATGAATTTTAATCTTTGCGTTTGTTGGGCAAATATTAGATTAAAAGTAGATGGGTAAGTAGGGTTTTAACTCTAGTTACTTAGTTCTAATTATTCTGAATGAAAGAAAAAGCTTTAAGTTTATAGCAAAGAGGTAAAATTGATGAGATGCTACACAGTTATAAAAAAACAGAATAACAGTTCGGTTTACCTGAACAATTTTACTCCTACTTAATTAAATTCTCACCTCTCTAGTACTATATAAATTGAATGCAAAATCTGAATCCTCGCCGTAATAAAATGTAGATACTTCGAGTTTCGAGGGCCTGGAACGCGGCTTAACTGAAATTTATACTGAAATAATACGAAAAAGGGCAATCTTTTTAAATAACGACTTCATATTCCCGAGTGGTGCCGACAATTTAGCGGAGATGAGAGATTTTTTTAATAAAACGTGGATGATTATAGTAGGTAAGTGGGGGCCGGCCGCCATTACTCGCGAGAAATGAGTTTTCAGTCCGCGACCTTTTTTGTGGAAATACAGGGTGAACTCTGGCGATTAAAGTTTTAATAGAGATCTTGTGATTTTATTGAAATACATCCATAATCCATATCCATTAATATCATAATAATATATCCATTTGAACGGAATCGATTTTTTTTTCATTTTAAAAGTAGATTCATAAGAATTTGCAGAAATTAAACTAAAAACTCTAGTAACATAATTATACCACAGAGCCTCGAGACGAAGTCTAATCAGTGCGTGTTGCCAACCGTTGCTTGGGGAACAAAGGTTCTTGAATGGCGACCACGAACTAGGTGACGAATTGTTAGAAGACATGAACTGACGACATTATTAAAGTTACGGGAAGTCGGTGGATGGAAAAGGCTCAAGACTCATGGCTGGACTCAACTCTTTGAGGGAGGCCTATGGCGGTGGGTGATTCGCGGTTTTATTACTTCTTGCTTTGTTTGTATGTCCTGTAAAATTCAGAAATTTTACAGATCATAACAAGGTCATATCGAACGCCAATTGGACACGGCTTCATGATTGTCTTTTGAAAATCGAAGCATCCCGTAGCATAACCATAGACAAAGCAAGAAGTAATAAAACCGCGAATCACCCACCGCTGTCATCGTAAACACATTTTCCGCTTTTAATATTTGGAAATTGCTCTCCTTCTGTTATTCTTTTGCGAAAGGGGAGGAGGGGTAAGTGCGAAAACCTCCCGCAATTGTATTTTTAGGTTAAAAAGGGGGTATTAATAAATAAGGAAAAAAATAACTTCCTGTAGGTTCTTGAGGGGTAGTCTCTCTAGAGTTGCGCCTAATTTTTGTCTAATTTTCTTGTTTTCTGATAAGTTTGATCTAAAATAAATGATAATTAAATCCTATAGCACGGCATTATTTCTCATTTTGAAGATCTTATTGTGAAGTAGCCAAAAAACATAATCTATCTAATATAAATACATAAAATCGCGCTTGTTTCTTAGAGGGGTAGGCAGAGACCACGGTTTTCCACTTGCTACGATCCTGACATACCTACCTCTTTTACTTCATTCACTCATCACATTCCTTATACATGCTCGTCGGTTTAGGGTACTCATGACCTGGCCTTTTTCCAAAACGTCACCAATTTGGTCACTAAACGTACGCCTAGGTCTTCCCCTTCCAACGGTCCCATTCACACTCGCCTTATACACCTGTTTCGTCAATCTTCTTTCGTTCATCCTCTCTACATGACCAAACCATCTCAGCATACCTTTCTCAATCCTCATCACTACGTCTTCTTTCACTCCACAACGCTCTCTTATCACACTGTTCCTCACTCTATCTTTCAAAGTTACTCCACACATACTTCGCAAAGCTCTAATTTCCACTGCATTTAACCTACTTTGATACTTTTTCTGCCATACCCAGCTTTCACTTCCAAACATTAGTGTCAGCACTAACACTCCTCCATGCACAGCCAGTCGTGCCTTTTTGGACACTTTCCGACTGCTCATAAAGGCATGTAGTGCCCCATTCACTTGATTTCCATTCACTCTCGTTTCAATATCACTCTCATGCTTCCCACCTCTTGTAAACAAAGTCTCCAGGTATACAAACTCATTCACTTGTTCAACTCTTTCTCCACCAATCAGAATATTACAAACTGTCACGCATTCATCTCTTTCAAAAACTATTACTTTCGTTTTATTTACATTTACTTTCATTCCTTTTCTTTCAAAAGATTCATGCATAATTGTTACCATCTCCTGTAACGCCTCCGCCGATGACGCAAGTATAGCCTGGTCATCAGCATAGAGGAGACACTTGACGAGTAACTCCTTCATTCTTAATTCACATTCAGTATTTTTCAAATCTTGCAAACAACTAATATACTATCTAATATAAAGTGTTCATAACTGGTAAACTATTCCAAAATGGGCTTATTCTATCAGCAAAAAAAAATATTACCACACGAAAAACAAGGACTCGAAATATAGGGGACGCTGCTGCCCATCTCCTTGCTTTTTCCCTTAGTGGCCTCTCACGACAACCACGGGTAGATAGACAAGGAGGGACTTACTCTTCAGTCTGCCACCACGGCTTTAGATTATAAAGCTAAATATTTAGAAACTCTTAAGAATAACAGCGCTAACTCAGCTAAAAATACCCAAAAGACTGCTAAGTGACTTTTATAACCACAAACTCTTTTTTTCACTACATTGTCTTCTTTCATATTCGGCTACCCTTTCGTAACATAAAAATAAACCTTGTTACAACGTCGTGTTTAAACCTCGAAAAACAAACACGTCCTAAAACAACCAAACATCAAGCTGCCACTTAGCCACGTCACTTAATAGAACCATTTTGGAAAGAACCCTCTGTGCTAACTAATCTTTGATGATAAGGGTCCGATGAAAATGGGCGCATTATACTCAAATATTATTTGAACAAACGCGTATCAGTTTTTGAATGGAATAGGGAAGTAACAAGTTCGATTTTCAAATAATCGAGGCGCCATGTACTTTTTTTCTGCTTTCTTTGGCGAGATTGTTTATTCAGCCAGTGATAATAGTTTAACAGTATTTAAGTTAATCAGATTAACCTGTATGTATAATTTTTTAAAGTATTTTTTTATTATGACGAATGGAGCTTGGTAAAGCTTTGCAGAAAGTCAAAAGTCATACGCGGTAGAGCCAAATAGTGTCATAAAGGTGAACTATCACTAAATATAGCCACTTAAAAGAATATATATAAGACCTACTGGTTTCTTCAAGATGTTTTCCTTGAAAACATAAAACACGTGTTCAAAATGTTTTCCTTCACAACTTAAAGCACGTGTTAATGCGCTCTTAAATTTTTCTAACAAAAAAAAATCATTAGATGACGACCGTGTTCGAACCCACGACCTGCGGATTGCAAGTCGGAGAACCTCCCACTCGGCCAACAAGGCTTGTTGTTGTCTGGGGAGAAAATAGTGAAATAAGTTTGTATGGAAAGTGAACGCTTTACCTGTTCATCATCTCAACCATCGATCCAAATAAATGGCGCCAAAAACTCTTTGAACAGATTATGGCGGCTAAACGCCATTCGGGTGTTTGTTTTCAAAAATGGAACGGCTATCCTTACACATTAGCACCTTTTACTGTATGCGCTTTTAAGGAGACTTCGTGTGTGGTCCGTTGACTTTGTTTTAATGTTAACAGTGTCGTAATTAGCTGAGCATTCAAACAGGTAATTTTTGGTAATGTTTAAACACACAGAAACATCGATAAGGTGCTGCTTGCTTTTATATTTTTTACGGAAGGAGTTATTTTAATCTATGGCCAAGTTATTTTTATTTTTTTTATTGCGATGGTGAAACATTCTGCCCGAGTTTGTCATAATCAATTTGTGAAACAGACAATTTCTTAAAGCTCTTTATTTTCATACTAAGCGTTTAAGAATGTCATATAAAAACTACGATATAAAATAAATTATCAACGCGTGTTTCGGAGTGTACAAACCTAGTTTTTGTTCCATCTTAACACCTTTTCGATACAACCTTTACAAAAACATTGCAGAAAATATATAAACTGCTATAAAATTATTCCAAACCTTTTATTTCCGTATGTAAGATTTGTATAGCCTTTATATCACAGCAATAGAGATTGAATTCACTTATTTTTTTCTGTTTAGATGATGGTTTAAGTTTGGAGCTCTATCACGTTCATTCAATTCACGCCAAATTCCTTTTATAAAAGCTCTTACGACTTCATCCCATAGACATTTTTTCAGAGGACATAAACAAAATTCTATTTTTAAAAGATATCAAGATAACATTAGTGGCTTCTAAACGGCTGTCCTGATCTCAATAGCTGACTTAAATGTGAATGGGTGACGTTTTTCCAAGAGATGGTTTTATGTTGATAAATATGAGACTAATCAAATTATTTATGGTATTAAATTGTAATAAAGTCATGGTTGGAACATCTGCTGAGAGCTTTTGAGGATATTTTTTGAAAGGGTTCTTTTGATAGCCACTTCAAAACGTAGAAATCTATCTACCTACCTTTGTGGTAGATATGTGTTGGAAAAAATACCACTTCGATTTCTTATACCTAGTAGTCAATATCTAGTTGTATAATTTCAAATAACGTTACTTAAAAAAAATACATGTAAACAACTTTTATCACCTACATAGAACATTTATATTAACAAAGTTTATTGTTCCTCATAATCTTGGAGCAAACTCGTTTTCTTAGCCAATGACCGAGTGAAAATGTTCTATATCATGCAGTGGGAAGAGATACACATGCATTAATCCACAAACGCATAGATCCACTATTGGTTAATGTACCAGAAGTGAGCAAATTCGTTTTTAAACGGCTATCAGCCGGTCATTAAAACGACTGTGAATGGCACGGATCGGAACAGCGTGCGATGCCGGTGGGGTGGCCATTAAAACTGTAGACTTTTTGTCTATGAAACGCTTGGAACTTTTGAAAAGGGTATAGGATGTGGTATTAAGAGGATACCTATCCGATATTAAGAGCTAAATCTATCTCAAAAACTCTCATTGGAATTGGTGACACTGGTTATAAACTTATCCATATTAGATAAGTACTTTGAATTTATTGAGCAAAAGACCTAAAGGACGCGTTTCCAAGCTCTGGTCTGACCAGGTTTAGGAGCACCGAAGGCTACATATGACGATGATAACCATTAGATTTTGGTAAGTAGTCACGTTTCTCAACAACGATAGAGACTTTGTACGAGGTTTATTGATAGTTGCAGCTCAAATGAGGATTTTTCTTAATATGAAAATTTATTTTAGTGAAGCTGTCATTTTGAAAAAATATTTATAGAGATTTAATTTGAGTTTTTCTAAGTTATACGCAGTTACTAAATCATATTATTTTTACTATGTTTGTTTATATTCATGGTCACCCTACTTAACAGTGTAATAAGCACTCTCAATAGGCCGGACTGACAATGGCGAGCGTTTGTCTGCACACAATAGCGTCGGGAGTCAATCTCTGTTTGGACATCTGGAGCTTCTAATATCTGGGACGAGCTTTTTTTTCATTTACGATGCAAGTCATCCATTTTCTTTGTAAAATCCCGTGCATTGGATAATGAAAGGCTCACGACTGTATTACATATGAAATATCTAGGTCAAACCAGGTCTTTGAAAATGTCTAAGGAAGTCAAAGCCACGTCCAAATCATACAATTATGTTTTGAGCTTACATAACAAGTAGCCCGTTGCCACTTAGAAGTAGGTACCTATAAGAATGGCATCTTCATGTTGTTTTCTTTCGGACATATTTTATCAGAGTCTGGCCTTTCTCAAACGTTAATTTAAGTTCTACTTCTTCTTTAGGTTTGTTGCTACTAAACAATCTAATAAAGTTGAAGAAAACATATTAGTTAACTACCTAGATACTTCATTATTTTTAACTAAAGCTAGGTTTATAACGTCATAAAATAAAGTTGGTAAGATATTTTTGCAAAACAAAAAATATAATCGTACATTATGTACAGGTTTTATTAGAATTAAAACTCTCTCGTTCTCACCATCATTACCCAAACGACCCTCCACCTAACAATGAATCGTCCAATTTTCAAACTTGTATTACATTTACTGAGATACCGGCATTAAATTTGAGCAGGCCAGTAATCATACAAACACTTTAAACAACCTCTTAATTATCATCCAATTTAAAATGAACTCTCAAACCACCTAGCTTACATTAAAAATGCTTTGAAAGCTTCCAAAAGGCCGGTCAACTTATACAAGCCTAAGGGTAAACTCCCCGTTTTCGTACCCTATTAAGTGATGGGTAATTTAGGAATACATAAAGTACATAATAGGGTCCTTAACTTGGGTTTAATGAGGTGAAAACGGGATCGTTTACCCTGTAGGTATATCAGTTAATGTTCAATCGATTCGTGTTCCAAATATGGAACGTAGGATTCAGTTTTCGTGACAGCTCGGGCCATTATTACTTTCTAATTTTATATTTTGAACACTCTATTTGAATAAAGGATTCCATTAAATAAGTATTACATGCGGATGAACAAGTTGTGCAAGCCAAGAAAATAAGAGTATTACGTAAACTTATTTAGTAGAGGAGCGCAAAGTAATTAAGAAGAAAAGAGAGATAGGTACTTACATTTCTATTCAAGCAAAAGAAACAAAATTATTAATATTCTCAGTTGGTGCAATCCGACTAATATTATAAATGAGAAAATTTGTGAGTATGTTTGGATGTTTGTTGTTCAATCACGCCGTAACGACTCTACCGATGTCGTTGAAACTTGGACTAGATAAAGATCTTTTCCTAGAATAGCATCTAACTAAGCTACTTTTTATGTAGGTACCACGCGAGCGAAGCCGCGGGCGGAAGCTAGTGAAATATAAAGTCAAAATCTTGGAGGTCCGCTTCAGTGTAGCCATAACATAAAACGCCAGATTTAGCCATTCAAATGTGAGCGTGTCAGCACTATTTTACGCGAATTTGAACTTTAAAGGAGCCATTTCATTCTGGGCCTGGTCTATGTACACTACATAGAAAAATTAGGAAAAAATAGAAGATTACAAGAAAAATACAATTTCATTAATTTGAAGACAAATGCGATGGTACAAGAATAGTTCTTCCGGTAAGTTTTTTACCATGTGAACACTATTTGAAGACCGCCATGTTAGTTTATAATTGGCGTTTGACATGACTTTGACATATTTTTCATGTCATGTTGTTTGATTTGATGTTTTTGTTTTGTCAGATAAATGTAGGTTGTCAAAATGACATTTCACGCACGTCCATCCGCCATATTTTGTAGCGCTGTGTGTTGCTCTCTTTGTCGAAGAAAATCTTAATGTACCTTAGAACGAAGTCAATTTAATTAGAATAACCAATTAAATACGTTTACTTTATTGCTTAGCCATATTTTAGAGTAGTGTACACAGTGCAGGCCCAGGCTCCATATATTGATGAAACGTCTCTTTTTTAAGACTGACAACTTTATGTCACCGCCTAAACAAAATCGCAAAATGGTACGAGGGACATTAGTAGATACGAGTATTTAACATGGTAGGTATTGTGGTAGATCATAAAAAAAGAAAGAAAGAAAAACTATTTATTCGTCCCATACGCACATCGCACTTTACAGGCATAGACAATTAGTAGAAAAGTAAGAACATAATATTTTAATATTTATAAGGCCTGTTGTAATGTATGATCTGAGTTTGAGTGAGAGTATTGATGGAAAAGTTGGTATCGCCATGAGGAGCATCGTGAGGAGCGATGAAAGTCATGTAACGAGAAGAGCTTTAGGTATGAAAGTGGATGGATATAAGATGTAGAGGAAGGTCATAGAAAATATGGATGGACTGTATTACAGATGACATGATTATGAAAGGAGTGAGTGTGGAGATGGCGGCTAACAGAAGAGTGGATGAGGAATACATGTTGTGCCGACCCCACATAATGTGGGACAAGGGCAGGAAGACGATGAGGTATTGAAGTTTACAAAGTACCTCAATTATCCTTCGGACATTAGATTGTAGTTAGGTAGTTATTGTTACTATACTAATTGCTTATTTTTTGAGTAACGTGAGCACAAACGCTTTAATTAGTTTAGTTTTATTACGCAATTTGTTTTATCGCAACGGAAATTCATTATTTATTGTTTGAGTGGTGATAGCGGGTTTGACATGAGTTTGTAATCAGAGAAAATTAAATTATTATAAACTAGCATAGATCCGCGGCTTCGCTCGCGTGGTTCCCGGGTAAAAAGTAGCCTATTATGTTATTCCACGCTATTAACTGCATACATGCAAAATTGAATTCCAATCTGTTCAGTGGTTGCGGCGTGAAAGTTTAACAAATGTCTTACATCTTTACAAACTATTGCATAAAACCAGCGCTGCTACGCCTCGGCGGAGCAGCAATAAGCTGAGATAGGACCTTTTTGACCCATGCCACTGCAGCGTAGACATTTCTCGCCATAAGTAGGTATCACCAGTTGGCACCCACTTTATAGGTGGGTTAGGCGCTTGCTTTTCTTTTCTGTTTTTTCTTTTCTGTTAATGTGTAGTTTATTAATGTTTTTTTTTGTTTTTAAGTTCACTGTTAGCCTACCTACCTACTAAGTGCCTAAGCTGTTTGTTTATAGTGATTGTAACCTACTGTTGTTTCTTCCGATTGTTTTTATCTCTGCCTGTGCTGTATTTGTGTGTGTCGAATAAATGATTTATCTATCTATCTATCTATCATTATAACCGAGTAAAAAAATCTTATAAAGAAAGTTCATACGGGCCAGTGGAAGGCTTCCGTCGGGAGAGATCGTACAGATTGCTACAATATACTTGATTTCGCGCTTTAATTTCTATACACTTACCTACTGTAATGCAATATCCTGAAAAGGGATAACTCTACACCTAATTGACAAGAATAATAATACTACCCATAATACCCATGCTGAAGTTTGATTCCGTCGATGTTCATACAAACTCAACGCCAACGAACTTTATTACTCGTTGGGTATACCCTGCCATTTGCATGTTGCTCTTAAAAATAAATTAATTATAATTTTATCAACTGTTCCCTATTTGTATATTTCACGAGCTTTGACCCGTTTTTAATTAGTAGGTAAATTTAATGTGAGCAAGTTGAAAACGAAAACAGGAAAACTAACTTATCTACTATTAAATGTGAGTAGAGGTAGGTACCTACTCAAGATTTTAGTAATTAGGTCACCTACTTAAAAAAAATGAGAATTCATGACTAATTATTGCCAAGTCGGTGCCAAAATAATAAATTATATTTAGTACCTATATAAATTATAGTACTTTTACGAAAAACGTGGCACAAATAGTTAAAAACCACTGGCAACATTTAAATCATAAAAAATAATAACCCTTTCCGTAATTCAAAATAAATAATTCCAACAAAGTGCAAAGTACACGGTATTCAAATGCGCTCAACTGTTCTGTCACAAATCAGACGTTTATTTAAAATTCGAAAAAGGTCCAATACGCTTGGACTTGATACGTTTAGAAGCATTGTGTTTGGACTCAAACCAATATTGGGTACATTATAGGCCACTTTAGCACCCCTCATACAATAGGCTGTGATAAATAGCCCGCACTTCAGTGATTGTATATTTATTTAGTTCCATAAACTATTAAATAGGGTCCCGGACTAAACGTAAGTGAATGATTCGACAATTACGTTACACTGTGAATTTATTGAATGAAATTGTTTGAATTTAGTTTGAGTTGGGGTAACAAGATTTAATGATGGGTCTCGATTCTGAAACATATTTAACTGTATTTAGTTTAGACGCCATATTCGTTGTAACTATAAAAAATATAACTATCCTATCCAACTTCCTACTAATATACATATAACAAATGCGAATGTTTGAATGTTTGTAGTTCAGTCACGTTACGGCGTGATTGAACTACAAATATTCAATTAATTTCAATGAAACTTGGAATAGATAAAGTAAGCCCCTTCGTCCACGGCGCGACTCAAAAGGAACGCAACTGAAACTGAAGTCACTTATGAGTAGCCTGACTGCGATAGCACTAGTATTTCAATGCGCGTCCGTCCACGGCGCTACTCAAAAGGAACGCGTTTGTAACTAGCCTCCTGGCGACTCGACATGCTGGTCGCCAGGCGACTGGTTTCGAGAAACTGTTGAAAAATTAACGAATAAAAAGTAATTATATGTGATTCTGACGTCTATGTGACTGGAGAAGTAATAATTCCATGTCATCGCTCGAATTATCACTAGTCATGTTAATTATTTTCGTTTTCAAAACTTTGTTTACATAAAATCGTGTACTGAGTGACTGAGTTTCAGGAAATTCCAGTAGCGCCGTGGACGAGTCAGAGTTTCCAATCAGTCCGCAACTCTAGTTTCTAATGAGTTCCGTCACTTTTGCGTAGCGTCATGGACGAAGGGGCTAACCTATTTGCCTAGAATATCATTATAGGCTACTTTTTATCCAGGTACCTACTATGCGCGCAAGCAAAGTCGCGTGCGGGTTCTAGTATATATAATATTTAAATTAATAAAAATGAATTACAACATGTATGAGAACGCCTCGATCAATTTGGCTAGGTCCCCTAGCTTTCTTCCCTTAATGGCCCCTTAAGACAACCACGGGTAGGTGATTGGAGGGGCCTATTACTTCAGCCGGGCCCACCACGGCAATCCGTTGGTGTTTATGATAATTCCAAAGCCCTGACACTTTATTTACTAAAAAGCGGCATACATCACGATCCGTACAATTCGATCAGTCATGGCTGGTTAGCTAGCATATGTAAATAAACGGCTGACAGACTTTAATAAACCCGTGGGGAGCGAGTTTGATTCCCAGCGCGCGGCGTTAAATGTGATATTTTTCCATATCACTGTGAGGGTTGAGATGAGAATGGTTTTATGCAAGAATGCATTTGGAGCAGAAAATTATCAAAACTTTTTAACAACCTACGAGACAGTCCTATGTTTTTAACCGACTTCAAAAAGGAGGAGGTTCTCAAGTCGGCTGTTTTTTTTTTGTATTTTTTTGTATGTATGTTTCTCGATATCTCCGCCAATACTAAACCGACTTTGATAATTCTTACGCTAAAATGGTTCTCTTAAACTTTAAGAGAACCATTTTACCATTTAAGAATTAAAGCATACAATAAAGAACGTAATAAGTAAGGGAAATATTTATGGTGACGCTCAAATGTGTTTTTATTTAATTTAATTTAATTTTATATTGGAGAAGGTAGGGCACAGCGAGATTTTCTCGCTCTTAATTGGAGCAGTCCGCCTGGGGAGGTACCTCCGCCTTACAGAAGATCGCAGCCAAATAACTAATGTTATTTGGTTAAAATTTTTTTTTTTTTCAAATAGTGTTGTGTTCCTGCGGTGAGTAAGGTTGCCAGAGCTCTTTAGGGGGGGGAGGGGTTCGGCAGGCAACGCATTAGCAATGCTCCAGGTGTTGCTAATGTCAATAGGGCAAAAAAAAAAAAAAGATCCTTAAGTCCACTGATTAAAGTGACTTTAGAGTTTGAAAACTCAACGGTTTCCCACGGCCCTAAAAGTCAAACTCAAAATACAACAGTTTCAAAAAATCTCCAAGTAAAAACCATCGTGCCTCAACCTTGCATAGCCCCATCCATCTGATCGCTTAACCCTCAGCTTACCATGGTTTAACGGAGCCAGCAATAACCTCAAATAACTGGGGCTATTTGAATTCATTATTGCATTTGTCATAAAGTGTATTGCGTTTCGTGTTACGCAGGGAATTTTTTCTTAATTTCCGCCCGGGAATTGGATAGGGATGATAAAAAAACGCGTGCGTTGTAACTTAGGAATTCTAAGTTACAAAAACTAAAGTCAATGTTTTTAGTTTATATTCCAAACATTTTGCACATAAGTTAGAAAGTAGCAGCGGCAGACTGATTATCGAAAAACAGGTATAAAATTCAAAATTCAAAAAAAAAATTCATTTATTCAGAACAAAGTACACAGGGAAACAGGTTACAGATTGAACGATGAGACTGCAAAAGTTATAAAAACTGAGTAGCAGCCTCAACGCCCTCCTCATTGACACAACATAGTTCTGTATGTTTCAAAGATAAAGTAAACTTAAAAAGAATACAACAATTATTCCGGTAGGTATTGGGTTTTTTTGGTTAATCAGTCGAGTCATTTATTTTTACTGTACTAGGGGAAAATAGAATAGAATATAACTTTATTGTACACCAAAAGAAAAATACACAATCCAGGAAAAAAATAACTTAAAAATACGCTACATTCGGATGAAAAAAACTGAAAACTAAAAAAGTAATTAGTGACATCAATATTTCAACAATCTGTTTTAGAATAGTAGCGATAAAATCATCCAATACCGAATCTTGCACCATTAATAACGAATTATGAATGACTTCTTAAAATTGTAAGGAATCTTGCGTTCGTGAAGAAATGCAACATGTGCTTACCATCATTTCATCGCTTCATCTAGTTATTCATTTATCATTCTTCCATCATTTATCACCAAAATGAGACTTAAAGAGATAGAAAATGAACTACGCTGAGTAAAGCAACAATAAATGATTAATTGAAATCCGATTTTTAGTCAATGGAAGAGTTGAATTGCGAGTAATTTGAACTGACTGGTAATTAGATCTTTATTGTGAAGGAATAAGAGTTAGATTGGTTCTGCAGTGCGTGTGGCGTCGGTGTGTCTGTGAAATGTGGATTCAAATGAATTTAATGGAATGGTGACGTGGTGATTTTCATTGACCGTTGGAAGGGTTAAAGTCCCGGGTTTGGTTTGGTGAATTCAATGGTGATTTTTAGCCCATTCACACACTTAGCACCATTTGATTTTGCTTTACATCTCATTGAAGATATTTCTATGACTCATCATCATCATCATCATCAGCCTGATGAAGTCCACTGCTGAACATAGGCCTCCCCCAAAGAGTTCCATGACGAACGGTCTTGAGCCTTTTCCATCCACCAACTTCCCGCAACCTTAACAATGTCGTCGGTCCATCGGGTGGGGGGCCTTCCAACACTGCGTCGTCCGGTTCGTGGTCGCCACTCGAGAACCTTTGTTCCCCAACGGTTGTCGGTTCTGCGAGCTATATGGCCGGCCCACTGCCACTTCAACCTGCTAATTCTGAAAGCTATGTCGGTAACCTTGGTTCTTCTACGGATTTCCTCATTTCGGTTTTATCACGCAGCGAAACTCCGAGCATAGCTCTCTCCATAGCCCGTTGGGCGACTTTGAGCTTGTGTATAAGGCCAATAGTTAGCGACCAAGTCTCAGTGCCATATGTCATCACTGGCAACACGCACTGATTGTAGACTTTTGTCTTGAGGCTCTGCGGTATCTGCGACGAGAAGATATGACAAAGAATTTCTATGACTGCATCTAGGCAATTATATTCATAGTAGCGTGACAATAGTCCAACTTAAGTAGTAACTTTTATACAATTTTATCAGAAAAGGTGAGGGCACTGGTGGAGTGGTGGTAATGGCCACACCTTCCAATCTACAGGTCGTAGTTTCGAATCCCGGTTGTGCACCAATGTATTTACCAATCGGAAAATAGATGTGCGCTATACTAGTGCTCTCAAATGAAAAAGGAAAACATGCATCGTGAGGAAACCGGCATGTCCTAGAACCTAAATATTCGAAGATAATGTGATATGTCATCATCATCATCATTTCAGCCGTACGACGTCCTCTGCTGAACATGGCCTCCCCCACAGACAGAGCGAATTCCTTATCATGTGGGTAGGATTTGCGCATACTCACCACGCTGGGCATGCGGGTTGGCGAGCGCAGTTAGAGCTATCGTTGTTAAAATGAGGGACGCTGCTGCCCATCCCCTAGCTTTTTTCCCTTAGTCGCCTCTTACGACATCCGCGGATAGGTAGATATGGAGGGGCCTATTCTTTAGCCGGAGCCACCACGGTCTTAATATTCGAAGATAATGTGATATGTGCTCGAATAGAATAGAATAGAAAAGAAAATGTCTATTTTTACGTTAGTTTATTTACGTAAAAGAGCCACTAAGAGGCGCACTTTAATTCTTTCACTGACGGTCATAGCCCCTTTTCAGGGCCACCATGCCTGTCTTGGGCACTATCCTAATACAGTATTATCAAAAAAAGAATGTGATATTTTACTAATGTTCAACGTTAGCACAATAGAGCTGATCTATACTACCTACTAATGTTATATATAAGAAAGTTTGTCAGAATGTTTGTTTAACTTAAACTTAAGGGGAAAATTTACTGTCGTACTGTATGAATCTGAGTGTTGGGCAACCAAAGGGACGGATGAAAGAGATTGCATGCTGCGGAAATGAGAATGTTGAGATGGATGTTTGGAGTGACTAGAATGGACAAGATACGGAATGAGTACATCAGAGGAAGTTTGAAAGTAGCGCCAGTAACTGAGAAGTTGAAGAGCAAAAGGTTAGCGTGGTATGGGCATGTCATGCGGAGGGAAGAATGTCATGTGACTAGAAGAGCGTTAAAT
The DNA here is from genome assembly GCA_947579855.1 of Anticlea derivata. Classification (NCBI taxonomy): domain Eukaryota; kingdom Metazoa; phylum Arthropoda; class Insecta; order Lepidoptera; family Geometridae; genus Anticlea; species Anticlea derivata. The sequence goes on along the minus strand of OX388279.1, from coordinate 4,236,516 downwards.
ATGAAGCTGGAAGGATATAAGGGAAGAGGTAGACCAAAGAAAAGATGGATAGACTGTGTGAAAGATGACATGAGTAAGAAAGGAGTGAATACTGATATGACGACTGATAGAGGGGAGTGGAAGAGAAAAACATGTTGTGCCGACCCCACATGAAGTGGGATAAGGGCAGGGAGATGATGATGTCAGAATGTTTGTATGTAGCGCTTGCAGAACGGACAACCGAATGGCGATCACGAACCGGGCGACGCCAACGCAGCTTTTGTAGGCCCTCCACCCGGTGGACCGACGACATTGTAAAGTTGCGGAAAATCTGTAGATGGAAAAGGCTCGAGACCGTTCGAAATAGCACTCTTCATGACTTCTACTGGCTTTTGATGATCATTTTTATGGTTCAATATTTCAGTAACAGCCTAACCGATTTCGATTAAACATGGAATACATTTTATTTAGTTACCACGCAAGCGAAGCCGCGAGCACTCGCTAGTTAACTATAAATATTGTCACTCTACTACACAGTACACTCCAGATTTTGAGACAAATCTATACCTTATTTTTATTAGTAACTAGTTACTGCCCGCGGATTTACTTTGCTCTTTAAAATGCATGCAAAATCACCATGATCACTTTCTCTGTTGTTGCGTGAAAGAGGGTCAAATTAATACAAACATACACTCTCGTATTTTCACTATTTTTCATAATTATACCTCCATATAAAATTATTACTGATCATCAAGTGACTTTAGGTACTTAGGTAGTAGTACCTGTAGGATATTATGTGGTTTTCCTGGTCATGAAAAGCCAAATTCAAAGTGTCATTTATAATGTTATTTGATCGTCATTGACCACAACTTATTACAAGGAATATTTTTTTAGGCATATGTATGCTACATTTAATTTTAAAGCCCATCTCATTAGTCAGTGCCTTATTCATTCACAGTCATGCTAATGAGTCTATTGATGACCAGCAAGTTGTGGCGAACAAATACGGTCCACCTGTTGGTAGGCGGTTACCGTAGCCTATGAGCGCCTGCAATACCAGAGGCATCACGCACGCGTTGCCGACTCCGAACCCCCTCCTCCCTAAAGAGCTGCGATCTTCTATAAGGCCGAGGTACCTCTCCAGAGGAGCTGCTCCAATCACAACTAACTAAAATAGTCGTATAGGAAACAACTTTTGTTGATAAATCATCATCATACTCAGCCCGATAAAGTCCACTGCTGAACATAGACTGGGGAAGTCTAGAGCCACTACCACTACCAACGTTCTTAAGCCTTCGCCATCCACCGAGACGACTTCGGTGGCGCAGCAGGCGAGTGCCCGTCTGAGACGCAAGGGGAACGGGTTTGATTGCCGCTGCGGGACAAATGTTTGCATGATCTGCAAATATTTGTTTCGGGTCTGGGTGTACCATGGTACTCGTAGTTCCTAATACCCACGACACAGGAATCCTAGTATGGGGTCAAGGGTGTATGTGACTATTGGGTGTTATTTATTATTCATAAATACAGTGAGTTTTAAAAATTAATCATATTTTTTAATCTGATTTATCTGAGCTCTGCATGTACTGCGCCGACCCCAACAGATGTTGCCATAAAAACTCACAATAGCTCTAAGTGGAGTCACTCACTAAATAATAAACTTTAATGACACCTTATTACGGATTTATTTGTGCTACTACCGAATTATTCCAAAATTTATTGAACTAACTTACTGCTAACTATTCATAGTTAAACTCGGTCGGACTGTTCTGTTTGTATATCCTACTTCCTACTTTCTTCTATTATTATAAATGCAAAAGTTTATGAGGATGGTTTCGTCGTTCAATCACGCTGTAACGGCTGAACCGATTTCGATGAAACTTGGAATATAAATAGCTCTTTACCTAAAATAGCATATAGACATTATTTACCTAGAACACGGCTCTATACTTGCAAATTCAGAAGTAAATCGTTGTGATCAAAGATAACGCAGTTTTCATGATTGGCAACACATTATTATGATTAAATAAAAAACTGAGCATTTTGAGCTAACAGTATCGTAAGCTGAATTAGATGTTTATTTTATTCAAACTTCGCATAGAGATCCCTCGAAAACCAACACGGGTAGAGCCAGATGCTTCCCCTAGTTATGCGTAATTTATTACAAATAACTCATAAAACCAGTGGATGTTGCACAACAATACATTTTTATTACTCATAATGTACATTTTTTACAGGATTATCTTTTAATGATCACCCATACAATTTTACAATACCATTCAAGTATATAAAATATTGGGTAATTTTTAATGGGATTCATTTAGATTTATATATTTTTAACAGTTACATTTAAGTATTATTCATTGTTAATTTTATTTAGTAAACTGTTATGATTATACTTACTGCGGGAAAAATACCGGACTCCTACCGATTTTGGCCGTAGGTGGTTTCGATAAGAATTATCTCTAATGCCTTGTTCATACGACGTGCTATATGTCATCTAAATGTATTACAAAATGATCCTTATCTCTACTGGATAAAGTCAATTTGACTGGTCTTGACTGGCCTCATAGCTCAGTTGGTAGTAACTCTGCCTTCTGCGCTAGAGGTCGCGGGTTCGATTCCCGCACTGGACAAACATTTGTGACTAACACAGATGTTTGTTCTGTGTCTGGGTGTTAAATATGTATCTATTATGTATATTAGTCTCTGGTACCCATAGTACAGGTTATGCCTAGTTTGGGATCAGTTGACCGTGTGAATATATCCGGAATATTTATTTTTTTATTTATTTTGAGTTTGATTTTTAAGGGGGCTTGCGATATCGTACGTTCTCAAATCTCAAATGCGAAATGGACTTTATCCAGTATAGGTAAGGATCATTATGAAATACATTTTAGATGACATAATGCACGTCGTATGAACACGAAGATCTTTGGAAAAACATAATTTTTGATTTAGTGCAAATGACTAAATTATATAAGAAACTAATAGAAGTCAAAATAGTTTTTTTATAGCTCGTAAAGTTTCGCTCTTTGGAACTGAGAGACGGAATCTTAAGAAAATCTCGATACTTATGCATTTACGAGTAAAATGATGATGATAGTGTTCAGACCGCGATAGTTAAATAAATTATATACACACTAGCTTGCGCCCGCGGCTTCGCTCGTATGGTAAAAAGTAGAAAAAATGCTCTTGCTCTAAGCCTTAGCTCTATGTTCGTTAGATTTATCAAGTGATTTTTGCTCACATTTGTCTTCTTTTTTTCACATTTTTACAAGCTCTTATTTATTAAGGATTATAATTAGATTACTTTTCTTTTCAGCCTCACCTAGTTCGATCGGCACCACACTGAAGCTTTAAATTCCATTTTCTGAAAAAGGATCATCGAAAAAAATGAAAGGCACCAAGCCGTGTTTGTTGCCTGATTCTTCTAGGCTTGGTCGCGAGGAACAGGCATAGCTTCACCTAGTTTCTAAGACGTTTCAAAGTGATCCTAGTGATTTTATTGAAATAAATGCCTTTTGACTTTGACTTTGACTTGATTTTGATTTAAACCGGTCTTTAGAGGCTCTTTTCGTGCATAGAGCCTCCTTTCGTGCAAGATTACCTACTAACCTATACCTAATTGTGTAAAATACTTAGGTGTTATTATTTGTTTCCTCATAATAATATTCTGTAGTAGGTATAAGTATTTCTACTACTTACGACACATCCACGAGCAAAAATTATGATTCCCAAAACGCAGACGCGAAAAAAATTGGCGCCGGCTGTCATACGTCACTTAACTTCTTGACGCCCTTTGAACTGTCCCACCAATTTTTTTTGCATTTTTTGTTGTTAAATTTCTAAGGACCCCTAATAGTGCCGCGGGTTAATGAACTATAACGTTCATCGACCCGAATCCTGTGTCAAAATTTAAAAGTTGTTTATTGTCCTTTTGCGGCAATAGGTATGGCCATTTTGCAGGCTCAATCAAAAAAGTTTTTAAAACGTACCTAGGTATTTAAATTTTACTTTAACCCGCTCCAATACTGTTACATAAGAGACATTATTATCGACACTAAATCATCGCAAACTAAAATCGTAGGAAAAGATCTTCATGAATGACTGTTGATAAACTTACAAACCACAATAAGGTTACAAGTGCGTGGGAAACCAACAGATTTGAGTACAAGCTTATTTGCTACCCAACAACATTGATAACCAACGTACCGTAAAAAGTCCTATCATTTCAAAAGAGCCGCATCGCACTTCACTTCAATCATCTACTATCTACAGAAAAAAGCATACAGACTCTTTCAATTCAAAAAAACTGGCCGAAAGAAATGCGTTTAAAAACATCTATTCAAAAATGGAACTGCAATAATTCAAATTTGGAAGCCGTTCCGCAAATCCAGTAACGAAGCGTGGCGGCGGGTTCGCGCGCAGGTATAATCGGCCAGTTTCGGGTGCCAAAAGACACCGATACATAAATTAAATGTTGAAATTAAGTAGGTATTTTGTGTATATTTATTGATATTGATAATTATTAGTGCTCGATGATACATTGGGTTGACACTTGACAGCCAATATTTGAAATTTATTGGTTTAAATCGGTTTTGAATTATGTATGCATGTGACTTTTTCTGATTCCGTGTTAGCAAAATTCATAATTATCAGCACGTGCGTGGCAAAGCTGTATTACCTATAGCAGATCATGCATACATCTCTTGCTTCTTTGTTGAAATCACACTTTTATTATAAATGTGGATGTAACTCTGTCTCTTTGTCTCTGATTTATGAAAGGTATGGAGACGACATAGGCGATTTTTTGTCTAGGTAAAGCCGAGCAAAGCCGCGGGCTGATGCTAGTTGTTCATTATTTGTGAAAATGAGAAAAAGTTCACCAAAATCAGCAAACATTAATATGAATCCAAGTTCGCACAAAGCACAAGAAATTGACGACAATAAGCCTTATGTCAAGGCGATACAGATTACTGTCGCTTAGTATTCATTAAATCATTTTTCATCCATTCAGGGCCCTTCAAATGCGCGGCAAAAGATTAGTTGGCCGGCAGTCGCCAAACATGGAGCGAATCAATGTCATAGGTCGCGTTCATACTGGCTCGAAAACGCACTTCAAAAATGATTATCAAATGACCTCATGACCTTATAGCTCAGTTGGTAGTAACTCTGCCTTCTGCGCTATAGGTCGCGGGTTCGATTCCCGCACTGGACAAACTTTTGTGACTAACACAGATGTTTTTTCTGTGTCTGGGTGTTAAATATGTATCTATTATGTATCAGTCTCTGGTACCCATAGTACAGGCTATGCCTAGTTTGGGATCAGTTGACCGGAAAATTTATTTATTTATGTTATTTAAATCTTACTAATATTTTTCAAAGACAAACCCTCTTAATCATCATCATAACTCTCGCCTTGTCCTTTTCTAAAAGTAAACAAAAGAAAGAGGCGGACATACTTTTATCAAGCCGATAAAGTTAGTGAGTGATAATGAATAAGGGGGTTAGTTTATTAATAATTACTTTATAAACTTTATTTAAAGAATCAATTACCTACCTTAGTGAGCCTTATCGTGGGAACACCCGTCGCTTCACCTTGTTTCTGACGTTTCAGTGATCATTGTGATTTTATTGAAATATCTTTTGACTGGCCTCATATCTCAGTTGGTAGTAGCTCTGCCTTCTGCGCTACAGATCGCGGGTTCGATTCCCGCACTGGACAAACATTTGTGATTAACACAGATGTTTGTTCTGTGTCTGGGTATTAAATATAAGTATATATATTATGTATATCAGTCGGTGGTACCCATAGGACAGGCTATGCCTAGTTTGGGATCAGTTGACCGTGTGTGATATGTCCGGAATATTTATTTATTATTATTTATTTATCTTTTGACATCCACTTACTAAAAAACTCAGCCAAAATTATCAGCATTTCAAACGCGCCCTAACATTGGCATTCACAGGCATTATGAGTAACGATATTTAATTTACGCCACAAAGGGTTCCGTCCGCGCTTTTTATGAGTTTTAAAGGCTGATCCTGGCCTGTTAAGTGATTCTTACGATTAATGGGCTCTTAATGAGAAAGGGTCTAAATGAAATTTGAGCTTATTATATTTTGACTGATTAAGTAGAAGCTGTGGTAAAAGCGCTCAGAATATGCAAGTTTAAGTCGCAGTGGGCAGGCCGGATATATTGCTCGCAAAACCGGGAATAAAGGTTCTCGAATGGCGACGAACCGGTGCATGATGGACGTTGTAAAGGTTTCAGGAAATGGAATGGTGAAGAAGCCATTTCAAATGGTCAAGAACGTTAGTAATGGCCATCTATGGGGGAGACCTATGTCCAGCAATGAATTTCTTCAGGTTGATTTTTTTAAGCAATCATCATCATCATCATCATCAGCCTTATGAAGTCCACTGCTGAACATAGGCCTTCCCCAAAGAGTTCCATGACGAACGGTCTTGAGCCTTTTCCATCCACCGACTTCCCGCAACCTTAACAATGTCGTCGGTTCATCGGGTGGGGGGCCTTCCAACACTGCGTCGTCCGGTTCGTGGTCGCCACTCGAGAACCTTTGTTCCCCAACGGTTGTCGGTTCCGCGAGCTATATGGCCGGCCCCCTGCCACTTCAACCTGCTAATTCTGAAAGCTATGTCGGTAACCTGGGTTCTTCTACGGATTTCCTCATTTCGGATTTTATCACGCAGCGAAACTCCGAGCATAGCTCTCTCCATAGCCCGTTGGGCGACTTTGAGCTTATTAAGCAATGGCTACTGCAATATGTGGGAATGTGCAAAATGTTCAGACGTGCCTCTGACTGACCTAAGACATCTTCAAGGATCTGTTCGCCTGGTGATATAAGAGGATGTTAACCAAGCTTGAGGGTTAAGAGTCGTGAGCTTTTTTTTACTGTAAAGTTTTATTCGTTTTGTAATCAGAGCAGGTCTATTGAGTGGTAGACGGTATTAGCATACGCTATGGCTTGGACACCAACAAATGCCCTTATCTCCCTCTACCAGATTGCCCCGTACAAGCGTCTTAATTGGTCATCAATATGCGGCCCTAATAAGCTGGCACGGGGGCACGAAAGTAATACGCCGTTTCTCGAGTTAAGACTGTGATACATAGAAGAAGTTGAAACTATAAATAAATAAATTAAATAAATATTCCGTACGTATTTACACGGTCAACTGATCCCAAACTAGGCATAGCCTGTACTATGGGTACCAGAGACTGATATATATATAATAGATAAATATTTAACACCCAGACACAGAACAAAGATCTGTGTTCATCACATCAAATCAAATTAAATTAATCTTGGTCTTCACGCGCATGTACACCGCCACTTCCTCCGACTTGACGGTATAATACACACAAGACACGTAGAGCTGCGTCGTCGGCACATCAGAACGTAGCAGAAGATTCTGGCTAGTTGGTGCGGTACCGCACTTGTTCGGCCAGTACTGAAAATTGAAAGTACAACACGCAGAAGTTAACTAGGCACCTAGCTGTAATGTTTTGTGTCAATCTCACTCGCGAGAGCGGTAGGGGGAAACACATTCCACGCAGATGCCAAGTTGATTTTTGTGTGTAGCACATGATTCGAGATGCTAATTCAATCTCTAATAGAGCCTTAAATGACTCAGTACTTTCCTCCCGCTATGCCGTCCGCTGCTTAATTAAGATGTCGGCCAGCGCGCGGCATGTCCGCTAACGAGCCGCTAACACATCTGCCCGCGCCCACCTAGCCACTGTCCGTCTGTTTGTCACGAATTGTTCAATATTCTGATGACCACTAATGTCACATTGCTACCGTAGTTTGTTAATTAATCGACCGAGCGTACATCTCTCAAACAACTTGCGCGAACAACTTCGGCGTTGTATGTTTATTTTTTAGAACATAAATTTCGTTAATCTGCAAGGAATTTAGTAGGTCAACACATTTAAATACCCAATTTACTCGGAAGAATATGAGTAACATCGGCCAAGGTATAAATAACCCCTATTTATACCTTGGCCGATTTTACTCATATTCACTCAAAATGGGCTTTTAAAAAAAATACAAGTAGGTACATGAAATGTGAAATGGATATCATTTTTGTGTGCTTCATACAGCCTCCTTTCGTGCATATACTGGCCTCATAGCTCAGTTGGTAATAACTCTGTCTTCTTCGCTAGAGGGCGCGGGTTCGATTCCCGCACTGGACAAACATTTATGACTAACACAGATGTTTGTTCTGTGTCTGGGTATTAAATATATATCTATTATTTATATCAGTCTCTGGTACCCATCTTACAGGCTATGCCTAGTTTGGGATCAGTTGACCGTGTTTTGTATGTCCAGAATATTTATTTATTTATATGTCACATGTCTTCGAAAATTTAGGTTCCAAGAAACGCCGGTTTCAACACGATGTTTTCATTCACCGTTTTGAGTATCTATTGGTGTACGTCTTGTGGATGGCAAGGCGGGGCCGCTACCACAACTCCACCAGTGCTCTCTGTAAAACACAGGTAAAACCAAATGCTGCCGCAAGCATCCATTGAAAGGTATCAAGTAAATCTAGCCCCAGGTAAATGCTAATGAAGGCTGCGCAGGATTGCTTTATTAAGTGAATTTAGCTTAATTAGATACAAATTCTCTCGCCGCAGATAAAAAACCTGTTTTTTTTAAAGAGCTATATTAAAGCTTTTACGTTCCTCTGCCTACTCCTCTAAGGACTTTGTTGTCACTGCAATTTATGGCAACAGACTAAATTTAGGTACTAATGTTTGGATTGCCTCTGACTACTCCCCCCCATTAGGCTAGTACAACGATCGTTGTTGTTACTGCGAAATATGGGAATGTATTAAATGTACATAGTGTTTGGACGTGCCTCTGACTAACTAAATAGTCCTTCCTCACGTCTAAGAATAAAGTCAATTTTGAGTTTGACTTTTAGTGGCTTGCGATATTGTTGAGCTATATCGCACGCCCTCAAATGTCAAACTCAAAATTGAGTATAAGCAGTAGATGTAAGGATCATTTTGAAATATATTTTAAACGCATGTTAGATGGCATTCGCACGCCGTTTGAACGCAGCTTTGATGTAAACACAACAACAATATTTTCAAAACCCAACTTAGCGCTACCGCAAGGTATTTCATCATCACCATCATCATCAGCCTGATGAAGGCCACTGAACATCGACCTCCCCCAAAGAGTGCCATGACGAACGGTCTTGATCCACAGACTACCCGCAACCTTCACAATGTCGTCGCTCCATCGGGTGGAGGGCCATTACTGCGTCGGCCGGTCCGTGGTCGCCATTCGAGAACCTTACTCCCCAACGGTGGCTGGTTCTGTGAGCTATATGGCCGGCCCACTGCCACTTCAACTTGCTAATTCCGAGAGCTATGTCAGTGACCTTGGTTCTTTTATAGCCAATTTATAAGTTACCTATTTATAGCAATTTACAAATGCTGGTAAAACGAACTTGGACGACCCACGTCTCTCAGATTCAACACCATAATTGCGTACATTTCATCTACTAGGTACTTCTAAAGAATGACTCGCAATATCCTCCGCGAACCATAACTCATAATTGATACAGCATCAAACACTGATTGTTAGCGAAAGCGCTTTGCTTTCAAACTGTCCGTACTCCTTGACTTATCGATTTTCCTCATAAAATTTATGAAGATTACCATCGACAATCACGCCTACTCGCCAGAAATCAATGGACACTCAGCCTTACCATAGCTAAGATTTATTATCCCCTATTCGAATGTAATCTCAACTAATTCACCGTAGAAAAACGTTCGCTTTATAGCCACACGGACAATATATCCTTTGTCGTTGGTCTCAATATATTTTAAATGACTTAAAGACGGCCTCTCGTGAAGCCGGCTCCATTGTGACTGGCGATGGAGTACCTTTGGAATCGAATGCCAGGATATTTATTTTGAATTAAGAATAATTTCTTTTTTAGAGCTGCTGTCTGACGTGTGCCGCGCATTAGGGTCTTTTGTTGACGCGGCATTAATGAAGGACCAAAATGGTCATGCTCCTTTTTTGAGTTTGGACTACCGCATCGTTGCTACAGATGGAAGCTGCATCTGCCATAATACTGTTATGTTATAAATATCTTTGGCATTTATTTGTAAGATATCCTTAATACTGGCACAGGCGCAAATAGGCACAGTATCCTTAGTTGCACCCGCGAATCTTCAAAAAATATCCATCTCCGTTGACATAACTGCATAATTTGTGAAATTCGCTACAGAGCAATAGCGAAATAAAGCCCTTACAACATCTATTCTAGATGATTTATACAGCGTCAGGTGGAACTTTTTACTCACTTACAGGACGCTGTACTTAGTGCCTGGGACAGGTTTTGTAGATGGAGTAAGTAGGCTTGCCAACACCTATAAGTACCAGGCCTAGTCAACCTTATCCATAAGAAAGACATGATCAATACTGTGGAGCTGACTAAGCTGCGGGTTTCGATGTTTTCCATCACCTTTTGGACCACGTATTCATATCGCCACATTGGCCATGGTGGCCCCGGCTGAAGAATAGGCCCCTCCATATCCATATATGTATCGGATAGGTATCCGCGGATGTCGTAAGAGGCGACTAAGGGAAAAAAGCTAGGGGATGGGCAGCAGCGTCCCTCATTTTAACAACGATAGCTCTAACTGCGCTCGCCAACCCGCATGCCCAGCGTGGTGAGTATGGGCAAATCCTCCCACATGATAAGGAGTTTGCTCTGTCTGTGGGGTAGGCCATGTTCAGCAGTGGACGTCGTACGGCTGAAATGATGATGATGATGATGATTCATACGCATACATTTTTTTTGTCAAGAACAACCCAGTGGTGCGGACCGGTATACGAACCTACGCCCTTCAGATCGAAAGTCGAGGTAGCTCCCACGGCTCATCACTAGTAAATATTATCAATTTTAAAACAGTCTCCATTGTGATTTGGTTCAACAAAGCCTCCTCAGTGCTTCCTTAGCATGATAACTGCTAAGAGCTACTAATTGCTTCTTCATGCAAACTTATGCCGCGTCCAGACGGTTACAGCCGTAAGAAACAAGCACTAAAGCGCCTTTATAGATTGAGCGTGTTCTCAGCGCACAATATCTATAAATACAATATCAATAATAACACAATCAATTGTTTGTTCTGTGTCTGGGTGTTAAATATTTATCTATTATGTACATCAGTCTCTGGTACCCATAGTACAGGCTATGCCTAGTTTGGGATCAGTTGACCGTGTGTGATATGTCAGGAATATTTATATTTATTTGTAATAACGAAATATGGCTAAGGCACTCGTTGATGGTTGCTTGAATGTCGTGTCACTGGTTATTGCTGGGTCATCCTCATCCTGCACAAGCAAATGAGATAACTCATAAGAGTTCAAAAATGTCCAAGCTTTTTTTTTTTTAATATTCCAGACATATCACACACGGTCAACTGATCCCAAACTAGGCATAGCCTGTACTATGGGTACCAGAGACTGATATACATAATAGAATAGAATAGAATAGAATTTATTCATGCCAAACGTGTTACATTTTTACATTTTTACGCTGTTATAGGTACTCTAAAACATATAAAAACTTTTGTAGTTGAGTTGATAATAGATATATATTTAACACCCAGACACAGAACAAACATCTGTGTTAGTCACAAATGTTTGTCCAGTGCGGGAATCGAACCCGCGACCTCTAGCGCAGAAGGCAGAGTTACTACCAACTGAGCTATGAGGCCATGAAGCTACATGACACTAAAACCGTAATAAAATGACAACTTTAAAATTTAAATATTGGCCCTCATTCTGTATCTACATGCTCAAGCATTCATCTTCAATTTCACAGTTTCAGTTAGTTCATCTATTGTTTCAATTCTCTCACTCTCTCTATGTCCGCCTCTCTCTTTTTCAACATCGGACAACCAGACGTACGGAGACGCGACATCCGTTCATGGTTGATATACCACCCTGCCGCACCAAGCGCTTTGCTTGTACCTTTATATTTTTTTTATTTTTTTTTAATATTCACACGGTCAACTGATCCCAAACTAGGCATAGCCTGTACTATGGGTACCAGAGACTGATATACATAATAGATATATATTTAACACCCAGACACAGAACAAACATCTGTGTTAGTCACAAATGTTTGTCCAGTGCGGGAATCGAACCCGCGACCTCTAGCGCAGAAGGCAGAGTTACTACCAACTGAGCTATGAGGCCAGTCTATAATGCGGCCAGGCCATAATGCGGACAGCCAATGAGTGGAACTCTTTGCCGGCGTCTGTGTTTCCGAATACCTTTAATTTGGGTGTCTTCAAGAGTAGAGTGAATAGGTGTCTTCTAGGCAAACACTGTAGACCACAACGTCACTTAACATCAGGTGAGATTCTGGTCAAATGTAAAAAATTCATAGAGCCGATAAAGTTTGTGACTGATTATAATTATGATTATAAGAGGGATCTAGGAGAATTGTTTGCAATACGAGCTTGCGCAAATATTAACGGTAACGGCCTTACTCGTAGATGCAAAGTCTGGATAATGCATTATATAAAACAAAGATTGCAATGACAGATAATGAGTCGTGGCTATTGTGTTAGTTGCCTTTTAGCACACGTGCTTTATTTTTTATAAAAAAAAACACAAGCTTATTGCGAAGCTCTGAGACAAAGGAAATTTTCTTTTAATACTAACTACCGTCCACGGCTTTGCTCGCGTGGTACCTATGAAAGTAGCCTATGTGCTATTCAAGACTATAATCAACAAGAAATAAATATATCTCTGTGCCTAATTTCATCCAAATCCGTTCAGCCGTTCTGGCGTGATAGAGTAACAAACATCCACCCATACAAACTTTCGCATTTATAATATCAGTAGGATAATAGGATTGAGAACCTCTGCGCTGTGACTTTAATAAATTTCGTTAATTTCGACCATCATCATTATTTTAGCCGTAGGACGTCCACTGCTGAACATCCCCATCCCCTGGCCTGCACCTAAACCATCGTTTCGGGGATTTGCCCATACGCGCCACGCTGGGCATGCATATTTTCCCTTAGTCGCCTCTTACGACATCCATGGGTAGTTACGGAAGCATATTCTTTATTGGCTGTAGTATGAAGAATAGGCCCCTCCATTCCTACCCATGGATGTCGTACGAGGCGATTAAGGGAAGAAGCTAGGGGATGGGCAGCAGCGTCCCCTATTATAACAATGATAGCTCTAACTGCGCTCACCAACCCGCGTGCCCAGCGTGGTGTGTATGGGCAAATTCCCCCCCACATTATAGGAAGTCGCTCCGTAAATCTGTGGGGGAGCCCGTGGACTTCAAACGGCTGGAATGATGATGATGATGATGATTCTTTATTGGGGCCACCACAGAATGAATGTGTGACGTAATTCTGATACGAAACACCTACTTTGTTTACAAGGTAATTACGTACTATGAAGTTTGCGGTTTCAACTAAATTCCTAAATCAATGATCAATGTGTGTTTTTTCCGAGAATTCCCACAACAATGCGATAAACAGTCAATTAACATTAAAAAACTTTTAAATAGCGATTTATATCCCTAAGACTATAGCAGTTAAAACTCAAAATTGTGTGTCTAGATGAGTATGACACTTGATGATCGAATCAAAACATTGGGAATTAGCAAGTAATGTGGTAAAGCTTGGTTCTTAAAAAGTGGTGACAGTCACGTGACATCCGTAATACCTACAGCGGAGGCGCGACAATTATTCATTGAGTTGCTATCAACGATATTTGATCAGTACCTTAATATTGGTTTATCTTTATTGATTATCCTTATCTTGATCGAGCGAGCGAAGATCTCATAAACAACTTGGACGAATCGGCGTTGTATGTTTGTTTGTTTATGTGTACCTAAGAGCAAAACTTTCGAACCATTGTCAATCCGGTCTGCATGGAATTTAGTAGGTCAACAGGTTGTACCATCATTTTTTTTTGTTTTGAAATTAGAATATAATATAAGTAAGCGGCCAAGGGGTTTCAAAGATATAGGAGTCCAACAAGGGGTTTTAGAAAAAAAGTTATACAAATTCCTACTTTTTAAAGAACTTTTTTCATACATTCCAAAACATTTTTTATTATTAGATTAGAATAGTAATGTATATAACAAATATAGCGTGGACTCCCATTTGGTAAAGTTTCAATGACTTTGTAGTTCAGGTTACATTGGTTATTTGTTAGAACATGCCAAAGGTACGATTTTCAAAGTTGGTCTCAAGTTTATTTATGAATTTATTTATTATTACTTTTGACGTAAATCATTCGATCGCCATTTTTGACCAAACCATGCTAATATAATCAGAAAAAAATAAATAGAATTATTCTGCGGCACGCCTTCTCTAGTTGTTTTACTACTAAACTAGATGGCGCTGCTAAATTTGTACATAAAGTTAGAACGCGCTATCGTTGCGTTTTGGTGAATGGTTCGGTTCGGTACCGGATTTTATTATTCTCGGCCATATTCTCTCCAAATTATGGGATTTAGTACGATTTAATTAAGTACTAACTTCGATTGATTGTTTTTGGAGCCGACATCACGTACATGTAGATGTCTCCGTTCAACATCAACATATACAATCTGTAAAAGTCCTCTGCTGGACATAGGCTTCCCCCAAAGAGTTCCACGACGAACGGTCTTGAGTCTTTTCATCGGTCGGTTTAAAATGTCATCGGTCCATCAGGTGGGGGTCTTCCAACACTGCGTCGCCCGGTTCGTGGTCGCACTTCGAGAACCTTTACTACCGAACGTATCCGTTGTAAATTGTAATCTTCAAAATATGTTCTAATTTGCGTTACCACGTACCACGTACTCAAGCAAGGCGGTGAGTGAAGGAAAACATCGCGAGGGAATCCGGGGCTTAGTGAGCTCCGTACGTATTGACCGTGTCTTTCCTGTGGTTAGGGTAGACTGGGCTGGGCTGAGAGGATGGTATAGGTGCTGGGCAAGCCTACTCCAGCCAAACATGTCCGAAGCACTAAAGTTACCTGTGATTGAGAAAACAGTTCCTATTGACGCCGTATATTTATAGATAATTTCATCTAGACTTAAGGTCTTAGGTACTAAATTTGGCTGTGCTTTTATACAACTAAGGTGGCAAAAAAACAAACGGTCCACCTGTTAGTAAGTGGTTACCGAAGTCTATGAACGCTTGCAATACCAGAGGCATCACGCATGCGTTACCGACCCCGAACCCTTATAGCTCTGGCAACCTTACTCACCGCAGCAGGAACACAATACTGTTTGAAACAAATAATATTATTTGGCTGCGATCTTCTGAATCTGTAAGGCAGTGGTACCTTGCCAGGCGGGTTGCTCCAATTTGGAGCGAGAAAATCTCGCTGTGCTTTAACTCCTCCTGTTCTGTGGATGAAAATAAGTACCTAGGTACTAAGCTCGACTGTTCTGTGTTCACGACTAATTAAAACGATATTAGCTACCTATAATCTTGTAAGTCTGAACATCAAATCAGGTCAATCACCCCACAGCCATGGGTACCCATCAATCTTCATTTCCCATAGACAATTCTCACAGTTGTTTTCTTTCGCTAATGTGATTTGGTAAGTGTTAGAAGAAACTCGTAGACAAGTTGCTGTAGCAGCGTTAATGATGAACGAAAGTGCTAAAGAATAGAACTGATAGAAACGCGCAACCGCCTTCATATTAATATATATTTTTTTTATAATTGCGTTAGATTTAGGTAGTAGTTTTAGATTATTATAACCATTTCATATACCTTTAGATAAAGTATATTAGATTTTCTTGACTTAATCTTTCTCTCGACCATGGCATCAATTTATTAAAAAAAATGTTACTGCTCATCTTATTTCCCTAAATCCTCTCGAGAGTTTCTTACATCGATAAAGCGATTACGGAGATAAAAAAGTGGAATCGCTTGTCTAAGGCAGATACGCGCTTTTTATAGCTTATTATAGCTTTTTATAGCTTCAGTGTTAACGTATGAACGCGCTTTTTATAGCTTATTATAGCTTTTTATAGCTTCAGTGTTAACGTATGAATAAGGTAATTGATCGCGAACATCATAAGCGACAATCTCCAGGTGATTTACGCTACAAAGTGTGCGAGAAACTCTCCACGAGGTCTTACGCGCTCCCTACGTTCGAGGTCGCAACGATAATCACTTGTCTAACACAGCTACCGACTACAATCTAGGATGTTTGCGGATGAAAATAACCATTGTCGGGTTATCCTTCGTAGTTTCCTATGGGAAAACCTTTTTAGTTCGCAAACTATGCCCTTTTGGGATTTTACCTCCTCATTTGGAAAGGATTTAAATTTACCCAAATGTTTTTGCAACGTAATAGGAATAACAAATATCAACGAAAATAATGTCGAACTGAATGATGAATAATAATGTAAATGGTAATGTAATGAGGTCGAGTGGCGACCACGAACCGGACGACGCAGTGTTGGAAGGCCCCCCACCCGATGGACCGACGACATTGTTAAGGTTGCGGGAAGTCGGTGGATGGAAAAGGCTCAAGACCGTTCGTCATGGAACTCTTTGGGGGAGGCCTATGTTCAGCAGTGGACTTCATCAGGCTGATGATGATGAAGTGATGATGAAAATGTAAGTGTGAAAAAATAAATACTATCCTACTTCCAACTAATATTATAAATGCGAAAGTTTGTGAGGATGTTTAGATGTTTGTTGATCAATCACGCAATTATATGCATACTTTATTTTATCAACGGAAGTGCTAAGTGCACCCCCCTCAAAGCACCCATGTATGAAATATCATAAAGAATAAGATATACGACCTCAGTAGCGCAGCGGGCGAGTGCCCGACCAACAAGCAAGGGGTGCGGGATCGATTCCCGCTAAGGGATACATGTTTGCATGACCTGCAAATATTTATTCCGGGTCTTGGTGTTGTGGTACCATGGTACTCTTAGTTTATGATTTTACCCAAGACACAGGTAATCCTAGTGTGGGGTCAGGACTATGTATGTGACTGTTGGGTGTTATAATTGTCAATATACCAGGATTTTGCAAGTTCGATGTTTTCTACTTCACTGCTATAACAATTAACACCTACCTAAGATCTAATAGTTTAATTCTTCATACACAATTTTCCCATGATGTGAAGACAATTTTTCCCATCGAAAGGCGCTAAGTTGTGATAAACGAATAACAGATAGTAGATGCGTACAGTTATCGGCTGTGGGTGTGGCACATCGTGAGCACGGTGGCTTGCTAATACAAATATTACACAAATAAAATGTGTATTGAAATCTTTTTTAATCCGTTTATGATTGCCTTATAATTTTTCGCGTAATACTACTTTTTATTGGAGAAGTTAATCAACTAAGTGTCATACTTTAAAAAAAATATATCGTCTGATCGGTTGTAGACTCTGTGGCTCAGTTGGTTAGAGCATCCCCGTACTTAGGCGAGGATCACGGGTACGAATCCCGCCTGTCTAGTAATGTTTGGGTATTATAAAAGCTTAGTATACAAGGTAATTCATAATATATATATTCCATCCCGAAAGGGGCTTATTCTACACCCAATTGGCAATAAAGTTTGTTCTACGACTTTTGGAAATTCGACATTTTTCATTGAAAAAACTCGAAATCAGCGAAAATCAGCTGCTTTGGGGTCAAATCAGGTCAAGCTCAATGAATCAGCTGTTTTAGGTAGCAATCTTGATTCCGAACTTCTTGTACGTTTCGTTATTAGTTCTAACGATGATAAAAAAAAACCAAAAACAGCTATATTGAGAAAGTTGGAGATAAAAAATTAAAGTGAAAATATTGATGTTTATTTTCGCTAATGGTATTTCTTTTCGTTGATAGAATAACCCCCTTTCGGGTTGGTATACATGTTATGAATCACCTTGTATTACCATAATTTTCGATTCCTATAATAACAATTCAAAAAACGGATGTCCGTAGGTAGATTACCAAGGAAACGTTGTTATTTTTCAAAAAAACCACACATTTTTCGAGTACTTGTGTTAGTTGTAATTTTCTTGCGTTTAATTAATATGATATGCCACAGCATTAGCCGATAACTGCAGTATAGATGGTAATACGTACAAATGGAAGATACGACGCTTCGCACGCTACGGAATTATCAGCGTTTGTAGGAACTACAGGACCATTCGTTCTTTGTGTTAAGCGTGATGATGGCGCTAAATGGTCTAGTTTTGTCGACAGTTTACATGTAAAGGCTCAAGATCGTTCGTCGTGGCGTTTCTTGTGGAAGGCCTATGTCCAGCAGTGGATTTCTTCAGGCTGATGATTTTGGTGGCGTCAGATATACAGTCATAGCCAAAAGTTAATTTAATTTATCTAGCGAGCGAAGCAAGCTAAGATCTCTCAAACAACTTAGGCTGTTTGTCGTGAAAGCTTTTAAAAACATATACATAGACAGACAGAGGCTCTAGGTCATGAGAGCAATTTTGAGTAGGTAATTAAAAAAAATAATCAAATCTCGACAGATTTTTCTATGAAATTAAAGTCATGCTGCTTTCATAGTTGAGTGACAACATATTAACGACTAAGAATACGAGAGCGAGGGACAGGTTAACAGACTTTCGTATTTATATCATCATTGAGATGTCTGATTATTTAATTTTGTTCCAGTTTTCAAGGTAAAGTTGGTCCATTGTCTCAAATTAATAGTTTCCCAAAGGTGGATTCGAGTGTAACACGATAATTCAGGGTTGGCACTCGAGTCTCGACTCTAATGAGATATAATAAGTACCACCCAGAGTGTCGGCTATAAAAGCTCGGCTAGTATGGAGTGAGCTTTCTTTTGTCACTGGCTCTAACTTGGCCGGGAGGCTGAATAAGAGATCCCACTATCACAATTCTCACATTTTTTCCACATTTCTGTTGTATTTATGTGGTGTTTTCGATTACTGTTTGAGAGAAACCACATTTTGCAAGGTATACTTCGACTAGTAAATAAATAAATAAATAAATAAATATTCCGGACATATCACACATGGTCAACTGATACCAAACTAGGCATAGCCTGTACTATAGGTACCAGAGACTGATATACATAATAGATATATATTTAACACCCAGACACAGAACAAACATCTGTGTTAGTCACAAATGTTTGTCCAGTGCGGGAATCGAACCCGCGTCCTCTAGGGCAGAAGGCAGAGCTACTACCAACTGAGCTATGAGGCCAGTCAGTAAAGCCCCCGTGACTTTGTTCGCATCATTTTTCTGCGACGTTGCACCTCTTTTGATATAATATTTCTTAGAATACCACAACTACTCACTAAAAGGGAACACATCAACGGCTTAGGCTCTGCATTGTTTGTCAGTCAGTCAGTTCATCATCATTATCATCATAGAAAACTGAAGAAATATGGACAAACTTACGTGAAAAACATTTATTTATAAAATTATATTAATTAGGTCCACGATTTTCTAGCTTGCTTGTCGTGTCACTGATTATTTCTTGGTCATTTATCACGTCTTGACCTGGTCGAGGTATGGAGGCCCTGAAAAGGGCCTATGACCGTCGGTGAAAGAATCAGTGTAGTGTCTTAGAGGCTCCTTTCGTGCACCTGTCACATGTGCCAGGTGATCAGATCCTTAAAAATGACGAAAATTAGGCTGCACTCATTTTACAGTAGTGAATATTCCATACGTGACAGGTTGCGAACCCGTCGCCCACAGACCAATAGGATGCTAACGCATCCGTATTTTATGCTAATGCATCCGTCACCAGTATAAAATATTTTTTATACTACCTGCTCGTCAATGGCATATTATGTGTCATGCAAACCTTTCCTAAAGTAAGTCATTACAGCCCTACGGTCTAGCTGGGTCATAATGTTGTACTGAATTTCATTGTTTCCCATGGGACATAATGCGATTTGAATTTGGAATGCAACCCATGTAGTCGTGCTTGATCGAGGTTGGTTTCAAAAATGTTTGGGTGCAATGAGATTTTATTCTAATTAGGCTGTATGTTAACATTTTCTTTGCACTGCCTACAAATTAAAAAAAAGAAAAACAGGAAAACTTTTTACGATATTCATTTTCACCCGCGCACGAAGAAGGATTTATTCGAATGTCGAACTGACCACTATAGAATAGACTACAGAAAAAGAAAAAATGGCGCCAAGCGTTCAAACTGCTGTGCTGTTATCTACACCGAAATTCAGTTTCGATTCAAATAAACTTCTAAAAAATGTCAAGTGACGACGAAAGTGATTTTGATTCGACTCCAGAATGCATACAATCTGAAGCCTCTGGTATAGTTGGAAACTTACTTCCAGAAAAAACATTTCTGTCTACTTAACAGTCATTGTTTTCAATTGCCTCGCAGAAAGTATAAAAAGTAGAGTATGCATCGCGGGCTTAAATGTGTATTTGTCTTGGGCGATCTTGAACCCCTCGTACTCAGGATTCTCATGGTCTCTCTCTATGGCTAAATCCCTCACTCCGCTCGGGATTTAACCATAGAATCCCTCGTTCTCGGGGTTCAATATAGCGCCCGCAACATAATACACTACTTTAAGCCCTTGTTGCATAATCTACTATTATGTTTTATGTACAAAAGTCCAAAGACAAAATATTTTAAAGAGCAGTCTCCACACTCGGTTGGACCGGTCTGAACACTACCACTTCATTAAACGTCAATCGTTCAGTCACGACGTCTGAGGCGCGAATGCATAGATAGTCTCACGACTGTATTCTTCATAGGACGTCCCTTAGAGGAGTCAGGCAAATCCAGACCTGTTTTTTCAGACAGGTAAATCCGCATATATGGGAATTTGTGCATCGCTTAAAATTACAACCGGCACTATGACATAGGTATTTCAATAAATAAATAAATATTCCGGACATATCACACACGGTCAACTGATCCTAAACTAGGCATAGCCTGTACTATGGGTACCAGAGACTGACATACATACTAGATATATATTTAACACCCAGACACAGAACAAACATCAGTATTCATAAATAAATAAATAAATATTCCGGACATATTACACACTGTCAACTGATCCCAAACTAGGCATAGCCTGTACTATGGGTACCAGAGACTGACATACATACTAGATATATATTTAACACCCAGACACAGAACAAACATCAGTATTCATAAATAAATAAATAAATATTCCGGACATATTACACACTGTCAACTGATCCCAAACTAGGCATAGCCTGTACTATGGGTACCAGAGACTGACATACATACTAGATATATATTTAACACCCAGACACAGAACAAACATCAGTATTCATAAATAAATAAATAAATATTCCGGACATATTACACACTGTCAACTGATCCAAAACTAGGCATAGCCTGTACTATGGGTACCAGAGACTGATATACATACTAGATATATATTTATCACCCAGACACAGAACAAACATCTATATTCATCACACAAATGTTTGTCCTGTGCGGGAATCGACCGCACCCGCAACCTCTAAGGCAGAGTTACCGCCAACTAAGCTATGAGGCCTTCAATATATTAAAAGAAAATTGCATAGGTTCGTCATTGATGTTATAATCCTACTTCCTATCTTATCCTTCTTCCTACTAATATTATAAATATGAAAGTTTGTTAGGATGTTTGTATATTTAGATGTTTGGATGTCTGTCGTGTTGTAAGCGTAACGCTAACGTAAATTATTAATGCTCGTGCCACTTACTTACGTGACGTGTCGCTGATTCTTTCTTTGTTATCCTGTATTAGGCCAGAGACCAGGTTGAGGTATGGGGGCCCTGAAAAGGGCCGGTCGGCGAAAGAATCTATGTAGTGAAAGGATTAAAGTGCACCTCTTAGAGGCTCCAGAAAGATTCTACAATACCTATCAACCACGCACCGGAAAACGCAGTGTAGGACGGCCCCCCACTAGATGGAAAGACGACTAATAAAGGTTGCTGAAAAGAAGCCTTCGTGCAGACGCATAGGTAATGGCTTAATAGGCCAGCTCTCACGTAATTACAAATTAGATACTCGCGCCCAGCGCTGATAGTGCCATACCTTGCTTGCAGGGTCATTCTGAAAAGCTTACAAATTGAAATAAAAATATTCAAATTTTATTAAATTTAAAGTAGCCGCTTTCGGCTAGTCGGAGGTACCTTAACTATAGTTTAGTTTAACTTAAGATTTGGAGATCGCGAGTTCGAATCCCGGTCTTGCCAATGGACTTTTCTATTCGAAAACGAAATAGAATTCTGAAATGTTATAACAAATCGGAAGAATTCAAAGAAAAATCTTTTTATTAATGACCACAAGGTTAGCGGACTATACAATACTAGATTGAGTTGCGGAATAACCCGAGGTCTTAACCCTAGAACGTGCACGATCTTCGCCCTAATGAGTTTAAGTACCCTAAGCTTAGACCTTACAACTTTACCTGTTAGTCGCACCGTCTATTAAGGCCTTATTGCTGGTTGTATGGTCTATTAGGGCCTTATCGACGCTTTATAATGATTTGTGGACTGTGATGGTAGATTGTTGTAATTGACTGTTTGTTTGTTATTGGGTAGGTATAGTAGTTAGTTTTACGTTTATTTGAATGTAGGTACGAGTATGTGCGCAAAACGGTGAAGAAAAACATCGTGAGAACATCGTTACAACCAACTCGTGTCTTTTATAGCTCGACTAGGCTTAGGGGATAGTATAGGTGCTTGGCAAGCCTGTTCCATCTTAAAATGTCTCAGGCACTCGGCGTCTTGTAGGCTAGTAAAAAAATCACCCGAGGCTCTGAATAATATCGCATGCTGTTTGAATATATGACAGGCCTGATAGCTCAGTTGGTAGTAACTCTGCCTTCTGCGCTCGAGGTCGCGGGTTCGATTCCCGCACTGGACAAACATTTGTGACTAACACAGATGTTTGTTCTGTGTCTGGGTGTTAAATATATATCAGTCTCAGGTATTGGTAGGTATTTTTATTGGCTTATATTTGACATTTGCTATCTTATAAAGTCATATAAAATAAAATATTCCGGACATATCACTCACGGTCAACTGATCCCAAACTAGGCATAGCCTGTACTATGGGTACTGATATACATAATAAATATATATTTAACACCCAGACACAGAACAAACATCTGTGTCTGGGTTCATTCTATACCATTAAAAAGTGTATAATTTCGTAGTAAAAACGATCTTGCATGTAATCGTAACAGCAAATGGAACCACACGCAAAGTCGCGAGCAAAAGCTGGTGCTTTTCTAAAGCAATTTCAAAAACACGGCAATTTAAAATTTTGCATGTAGATAATGCTGCAATATGTTTATTTATAGGCTTAAAGCGTGTAATGGCGTAGTACTCTATGAACCGTTACGCCGTGTTCATACGGCACCATACATGGCATCATGTATGGTGCTTTTTGTCATTGAAGTAAGTAAAACATATATTTTCGGAGGAGGTAGGGCACAGCGAGATTTTTTCGCTAAATTGGAGCAGCCAGCCTGGAGAGGTGCCACCGCCTTGCAGTAGATCGCAGCCTACTAAAATTTTTGTTTCAAATAGTGTTCCTGCGGTGAGTAAGGTCACCAGAGCTGTTTAGGTGGGAGGGGGTTCAGGGTCGATAACGCGTGCGTGATGCCTCTGGTATTGCAAGCGCTCATAGGCTACGGTAACCGCTTACCAACAGGTGGGCCGTATGCTTGTCTGCCACCTCAGTTGTATAAAAAAATTTAAAACTAAGTTTAAGCCGTAGAACAAATGTTTGGTTATGCCCCAAATGCACTTTTAGGATTATTATAGGTATACATTATATTCTACATACGGAACCCAGTGAATCATAGTTACGGCAAAGAATACTTACTACCGACTAGGTTACCAAAGCGAACCTACCATCAACTTTGACATTGTGATTGATTACGCAATGACATAAGCTGAGAGTCATAAAGGTTTAAAGTTCAAAATCGTGCTGACGTTTAGGTTCGCATTTGATGGGTCAATAAGACATCATGGTGGGCCCCAAGGCACCATTATTATATTTAGAGTCCTTGTAAACCGGACTTGGATTATTGCTTAATTGATAGCAAACTGTTCATTATGCGAGAACACATCATTACGTTACTGCGATATATTTGAACTTGAGCCTTAAGGTGAGGGTTTAATTGTTTTATGATTTTTGAATTGTTTTTTCTCAATGACCGCAAAACGCACAGTTTTGATTTTTATGACAAAGATATTCCGAGCATTTTATTTACGTAAATACAAGACAGAAACGCGATTGGTAAAACTTTTCTCGATAGATTTATTTTTTAAAGTTGGGTCCTCTGCAACAGTTTTTTCGAAAATACTCTGAGACTATATAACAAAAATAACTTTTTTTAAATATTGTGTTAGACAATAGAATTGGGTACCTAAATCCACAACACTTTAAAAAAAAATAGATAGTTTTTAAGATAATCGATATTTTCTTATATTTCGCTTACGTCCATTACTTTCGAGCGCATTCTAACGCTTGCTATCTCTTTCCGCATTCAATTATTGTACATAGCGCTGTCACTTTCTTCACTCCGCCCACTCGACATTTTATTTTGATTTGTGTAGCGCCTTAAGCTTGTGCACGAAAGGAGCCTCTGAGAGGCGCACGTTAATCCTTTCACTGCCCTAATTCAATCACGGACGGTCATAGGCCCTTTTCGGGGCAACCATACCTCAACCTGATCTCTGACCTAATACAGGATGACCAAGAAAGAATCAGTGACACGACAAGCAAGCAAGCCACAAGCTTTCTGAACTGTTAAGCTACTACTACGACTTTCATTTTCACTACTACGACTTGGTGATTCATAGGCAAAGTGAGCGTAATTTAAGAAGATTATAAAAAAAAACAAATTTGACAGAAGTTAGGTACATTGAAAATGATGTACTCGTAAGTCGGATATCAGTTTGAAGTAAAGACTTCCCTGTGTTGTGGGTATCAGAAACTACGAGAACCATAGTACCACAAAACCCAGGCCTGGAACAAATACCAACATTTGTCCCGCGGCGGGAAACGAACCCCTTGCGTCTCAGACTGGCACTGCCCCGCTGCGCTACTGAGGTCGTCGAACATGCCATAAATTTTTTTTATTAGTCTTTTCATCATCATCATCTTCCTGCCCTTATCCCACGTGGGGTCGGCACAACATGTATTCTTCTTCCATTTCCCTTTATCAGTCGTCATCTCAGCACTCACTCCTTTCTTCACCATATCCACTTTCACACAGTCCATCCATCTTTTCTTCGGCCTACCTCTACTCCTACATCCATCCACATGCATATCTAACACTCTTCTTGTCACATGACATTCTTCCCTCCTCATGGGATCCATACCATTCATATTAATTTAAAATATTAATTTCATCATCATCATTTCAGCCGTAAGACGTCCACTGCTGAACATGGCCTCCCCCACAGACAGGGCAAATTCCTTATCATGTGGGGGGATTTGCCCATACACACCACGCTGGGCATGCGGGTTGGCGAGCGCGGTTAGAGCTATCGTTGTTAAAATGAGGGACGCTGCTGCCCATCCCCTAGCTTTTTTCCCTTAGTCGCCTCTTACGACATCCGCGGATACAGATATGGAGGGGCCAATTCTTTAGCCGGGGCCACCACGGCACAAATAATATAATTTAAAATATTAATTTAATATGCATAATTGTTTTTATTAGTCTTTTATCATCATAATATATATCTATAACCTATCATATTCACTTAGAACACAAGTTGACATTACAGAGGTGAACAAAATTTGGACCATCAACTTAAGATCATGTTCTTAGTGCCAGTAGTCTTTTAATAGTCTACTGAGCTTAGTGCGGCGTCGGGGGGTCACGGCCCTCCCGGCTAATTGCCGTGACCACCAATATTTGACATCAATTAAATACCAAGCGTATTTTTAATTATTGGTCTTTGCTAGCGCCGGCTCTTGTACTTAATCCTTGGATGTTTAAGCTTGGCGGAGAGCTTCTGAAGATTTAAGCCCGCGTTTCTAGAAGCTGACATCGTAAATAGTCTGTGTTTATGGGTTAAATATCTAAGAACCAAACGTTTCTGCTCAACTTTTATTATAAGTATAGCCAAAGAGGGGAACGATCTACCTGCGTCTGTTTTCCCGAAAGAGTACAATCTGGAAGTCTATAGGAAGTCTATAGGAAGTCTATCTAGGAAGAGACGTTTCATCAATATATGGAGCCTGGGCCTGCACTGTGTACACTACTCTAAAATATGGCTAAGCAATAAAGTAAACGTATTTAATTAGTTATTTTATTTAAATTGACTTCGTTCTAAGGTACATTAAGATTTCCTTCGACAAAGAGAGCAACACACAGCGCTACAAAAATATGGTGGATGGACGTGCGTGAAATGTCATTTTGACAACCTACATTTATCTGACAAAAAAAAAACATGAAATCAAATAGCATGACATGAAAAATATGTCAATTTCATGTCAAACGCCAATTATAAACCAACATGGCGGCCTTCAAATAGTGTTCACATTGTAAAATACTTACCAGAAGAACTATTGTTGTACCATCGCATTTGTCTTCAAATTAATGAAATTGTATTTTTCTTGTAATCTCCTATTTTGTCCTAATTTTTCTATGTAGTGTACATGGACCAGGCCCAGAATGAAATTGCTCCTTTAGGGTCAATAAGTTCTTTCTGGGTAAGCTTGCTCTATCATGGGCCACATCACACTTGCAAAAGTGAGATGGTGGCCAAACCAAAAGCTTAACCATAACCAATAAAAAAAAAAACACACTTCATCCTTCATCATCAGCCTGTAGATGTCCACTGCTAGACATAAGGCTCCCTCCCCCAAAGAGTTTAACGAAGAACGCTCTTGAGCCTTCTTCATTCACAGTCTTCCCGCAATTTTCACAATGTCGTCGATCAATCGGGTGGGGGGCTTTCAAACACTAAACCTAGTTCGTGGTCGCCTTTCGAGAAACTTTACTCCCCAACGGTTGTCGGTTCTGCGAAATATATGGCCTGTCCACTTGCCAACTCTGAGAGCTTTATGTCGGTGTCCTTGGTTCTTCAACGGATTTCGTCATTACGGATCTTATCACGTAGTGAAACGCGCGCCGTTCACCGTATCGCTCGCCGTTTGAACACGGCTAAATAACTGTAGGTAGGTTGGTAAGTAATCTTTCTAGCCTAAAAAGACTTCAAAAGCTTTTAGTTACACACACACTGAAGCTTTAAATTCCATTTTGTGAAAAAGGATCATCGAAAAAAATTATAGGCACCAAGCCGTGTTTGTTGCCTGATTCTTCTAGGCTTGGTCGCGAGGAACAGGCATAGCTTCACCTAGTTTCTAAGATGTTTCAAAGTGATCCTAGTGATTTTATTGAAATAAATGCCTTTTGTCTTTGACTTTGGCTTGAGTTAAGCAGTTTTCGATTTAACGCAATTAACGTATTAGTTTACTAAGTCAAACCGTATAGTCTTGAATCAGGAAGCTAGCATGTAGTCTCCGGTCTTCGAATCGACACAGCTGCCAAGATTGGGGGCCTAATAGTTATAAAGGACGTCTGCGATACCGAACCATGTTGAACGCTAAACTAATAACCGAACACTGAATACCAGCTGCCCTGCTCTTCTCCGCACTAACAAATTAAGACCGATAATCAAGATTTTTCATATTTTATAAGCTACCTTCACCTCTTTAGGATGTGTATTGTCAAAAAACTATTCTAAGCCAGTACTTTGTAGTAAATAAAATAATTTTGCCAAAGTACAGTTCCTTCTCCTACAAAATGTTGTAATTTTAAAAGTCAAACTCAAACCAAATTATGATCGGAAGACGAAAGAATTATAGGTTTTAGATGACATATCCTGGTTCGTGGTCGCCATTCGAGAACCTTTATTCCCCAACGGTTATCGGTTCTGGGAGCAAGGCCTGCCCACTGCGACTTCAACTTGTGCTAATAATAATCCTGATGTTGGTGACCTTGGTTCTTCTTCGGATTTCCGGGTCTAATTACGTAGTGAAACTCCGATCATAGCTCTCTTTATAGCCTATTGCGCTATCAAACCGGGCGATACAGTGTCCAAGGCTCCACACCCGATGGACCATAAGAAAGTTGCGGAAAGTCGGTGGATGGAGAAGGCTCAAGACCGTTCCGTCATTGAACTCTTTGAGGAAGGCCTATGTCCAGTAGTGGACTTCTGCAGGCTGATGATAAAGATATGACATATCGCACGTCGTTTGAAGACGGCTATAATAGGAAAGTTTCAATAAAACTTTCCCATAGTTTCAATAAAACTTTCCCATAGAGTAAGTAACCTACTCACTTTAAGCACAAACAAAGACGTTTCAACTAATTTGACCGGCGCGCCCAGCACGCGGCGGCACAAAGCAGCGCGTTGTTTGTCTGTTTGTCCGACGGCGCCCACGCACTCAGCTTCTGTGCTGATCACCGTGACACACCTAGCTGTTTGTTTTATGTTGGTATTTGTGACGGGATTTCGAAGAAAATTTTCATTGTCAATTTAGTTTTGTCTACGTAAGCAAGATTATATAATTCAATCCAATTGTTTTGTTGGAGCTTTCATATCTCAAACTCTAAAGAAAACGCGACTTCATTCGCGTTTTCTTTGGAGATTCGCGCGTATGTTATTTTCTTACAAACTTCAAACCCTATTGCATCTTAAGGGATGAGTTTCGAGAATCCGTTTCAGAGTGCACCCCTAAAGTAGAACAGGAAGCTACCCTCCAAATTTCATAGCTACTGGTTGATTGCCAGTCAGTCAGCCAGTAGCTTAAGAGTTTTATAAACATTGTATGTTTGATTGATCATCACATGTCAAGTTTTTATCTATTGCTTGAATTTAAAAATAATATGAACGCGGGCTTTCGATTTTCTCGTCACAAAGCTAGCTATACAATCTCTTTTGACGTCATTGCTTGTAAGAGAAGGAGTGCTCTTTCCGCAGGGTACGTACGTACACTTTACCTTAAATAATTACCTTAATTTCTATGGGTCCTAGAATTTAGTTTTTAACATCTGTACTATTCTTAAGTTACCTGAAATAAAATTTATATTATTATTATTATTAAAAATCCGATGCTAAGCAACAATGCTTGCAATGCTCTTTAGAAAGAAAGAAAGAAAAGAAAGAAAGATATTTATTTCCCTTAAGAACTACTACACATAAAATAAAATAAAAGAAATAAAATGCTAACTGATAAAAATATTGTGCGCAGCAGAGCTCTTGGAAAACATGGTCTTCGCTCAGCATTGTGCTGGATACACACTGATGTGTGCACCCAGCGCTGGTATTCAGCGGAGACCATAGTAGTCACGACCCTCTAGAGGTGACTAAAAATAAATAACTGTTTCGATTTGAGAGACGTGGTAGCCAGTGAAATCATAGGCTCATGAGGCTTACCAGCATGTCTCGAAGGTCGGCAACACGTGTGTGATGCATGTACATTTTCCGAATAGAAAATCCATTGGGGCACGACTGGTAATCAAACCCACGACCTGATGATCAGAAGGCGGTGCACCTGCCACCACTTCACCAGTGCTCAATACAGTACGGTACCAAATCATTTACTAACTTTTATATATG
This sequence comes from Anticlea derivata, assembly GCA_947579855.1. Taxonomy (NCBI): domain Eukaryota; kingdom Metazoa; phylum Arthropoda; class Insecta; order Lepidoptera; family Geometridae; genus Anticlea; species Anticlea derivata. Next base: position 4,206,910 of record OX388279.1, on the reverse strand, counting down.
TTTTTTTACGGGGACTTATGGGGATCTCTTATGGGGTCTTATGGGGACAAATAAATGTTCTTTCTTTCTTTCATTCTAACTGGTGGACCGTATGTTTGATTGACACCTAAATAACCTAAATTGCATAACAAAAATTGTGACGTCACGTGCTCTAGATGGCAGTTTATTTAACCACCGATCGGTTTATGACCACTTTGAAGACGTTAGAATTTTTTCTGTCTTGCTCCAGCGGTCATTCAAAGCGCCTCGAAGACCACATGGCGCCTGTTTCACGGTCCAAACGTTGAAATATGACAGAAAATCATCCTATTTCACGCCCACGGACCAGCCCTGCGTCATTAAACAAGTATTTGGGACGATTCGGCCCATTGTAACGAAGAACAGATGCTTTGTTCGCAAATTACACGGTTTCAAGTATACTTTAATGGTTATCTTTGACGTAGTCAATGGGTGCCTGTAGTGGGACGTACAGCTTCGTTTGCGTGCAGTACAATCCTTACAAACTTCAATCACCACTGCAGCCCCTCAGAGGGGTTGAAATCAGGGATTCCTTTCAAAAGGTTCTTAAAATATTTTCACCTCACACGGGGAAAGAACCTAATCATAAAAAACCCACGGGGATCATCATCTAATCCTGGCAATGCTAGTCCATTGGGCCAAATAGGAGCCAGCTCACGTCAGAGTCACGCGTCGCTTCGACTAGGCTCCCTGGTATTGTTTTGAAAACCCGGAGGGTATGCCGCTTTCAGTGAAGCGAAAATAATTTTAGTTCTTCATTTCTATGAAGAGCGAGTGCAATGCATACCAAAGTACTCTTTTCCTTATTGTCATCCTTTTGCCTTCACGATCTGTAGTTTAACCAATTAAAAACAAAGCTTCAGTAGGTATTTCTCAAAAGAAGTCGACATTATTTATTTGCGACAGGCAGCTGTTGCAATTTTCTTCAATTAATAGCGATTTGAGAGGGAATCGCAATAATTGTCTTACACAGAAAAACTGACAATGACCCGTGCCCACCTTTGTATCACCTGCTTTAGTTTCAAATAGAGCGTCAACGTCATAGGGCGGAGAACATACCAGCCCCAATTAGGGCAATCTTTTTCATCAGGCAATAATGCCTCAACGGATCACAAATGCCATTCATCGTTGCATGCTGCCAGCGTTTTTTTTCGCCTGCTTTCATAGCGCGAATGCACGAAAAAGCACTTGTTGAATAGCCAATAATTGGATGCCCACCATGGCCGCGCGTCAATGACACAATGAAGGTACTTATGTCAAAATTACCCATTTCTTCTTGGATGTAAAAATCTAAACGGCTAGTAGAAGTATGACAAAATTGTCTTTGTTTTAATTGATATCATAGTCAAGCCCGTACTAAGATGTTTTTCTCATAAACGTGTCAAATATTTTGCCCTGAAAAAGAAGAACAAATATTAACTCTCTACTCACACTGACATCAGGCTGAATTTAATTATTTTCATAGAAATTATTTTTTCTTTCTTCTCCAACTTCATTCTTTCAGTGTTTCAAGACATCTCATTCCGTATAACGGCCGCCATGTACGGTAGCCACTTTTAAAGAAACTAGGGACAACAAAGAGAGCTAATTCGTTTTCAATTGCGCAAAAACTTTTCCAAACTATTGTCCGGCACAAAGACCACCGAGACAGTCGAACCAAAATATCATTTGTGACCGAAACATCATCTGCGGTCAATAAATTCAGTTTAAATACTTGAAGCTATTGTTGGGTTGTTTGTAATAAATAAAGCTTACAATAGAGTTTTATGAACTCCAGCTCAACTTCTTCAGAAAACAGTTTTGTATCAAAAATAAAGACGGTTTAGGTAACTGAATATCTGCTCTATTATTGTGCAATTGACATAAAATATAATTTACTTGACCTAATAAGCAGAGCATTATCAAACACAATAATAATAAACAAAACAAGCAAATAGCCTAATTTAATTCTAAAATCAGTGATGACATATGGCACTGAGACTTGGTCGCTAACTATTGGCCTTATACACAAGCTCAAAGTCGCCCAACGGGCTATGGAGAGAGCTATGCTCGGAGTTTCGCTGCGTGATAAAATCCGAAATGAGGAAATCCGTAGAAGAACCAAGGTTACCGACATAGCTTTCAGAATTAGCTGGTTGAAGTGGCAGTGGGCCGGCCATATAGCTCGCAGAACCGACAACCGTTGGGGAACAAAGGTTCTCAAGTGGCGACCACGAACCGGACGACGCAGTGTTGGAAGGCCCCCCACCCGATGGACCGACGAAATTGTTAAGGTTGCGGGAAGTCGGTGGATGGAAAAGGCTCAAAACCGTTCGTCATGGAACTCTTTGGGGGAGGCCTATGTTCAGCAGTGGACTTCATCAGGCTGATGATGATGATGAATTCTAAAATCGGAATGGTCCGGGTCGTGGTCGTATCAGGGGTTTGTGAATCGTCTAGGAATTGTCATTGATATTTGCTCAGAGTCTTTGAGAGCCCAATTAAAATAAAATCTTTTTGATTCTCTTGAAGAGTGCGTTCTTCTAATGATCGAAATTTGACTTGAGCTCTTGTGACGTTTTATACCTATTTGATATTATTGTAAACGTACTTTAGTCTGTGTTGTAAACATTTTAATGATATAATAATGTATACAAGACACGACGTGTATGTATGACAACCGCTGGCGATTAAAGGTCGGTTAAATGGACCGACGACATTGTGAAGGTTGCGGGAAATCGGTGCATGGAAAAAGCTAAAGACAGTTTGTCACAGAACTCTTTTGGGAGGCCTTGTCCAGCAGTAGACGTTTGCAGGCTGATGGTATAGGCTAGGTCCTACACAATCATGACTCCTTTTTCATGAAGTTGTAAGTATGAAGGTCAATGTCGAGCCATATGGCCTGCCCACTGCCACTTCAACTTGCTAATTCTGAGAGCTATGTCGGTGACCTTGGTTCTTCTACGGATTTCTCCATTTCGGATTTTAGCCGAGTAGGTATAGCTTAATCCATAGCCCGTTGGCCGACTTTGGACTTGTGTACGAGGCCAATAGTTAGCGACCAAGTCTCAGTACCATAAATAATCACTGGCAACACGCACTGATTGTAGATTATGTGTAGATTGTAGATTATATGTGTTAAGGCTCTGTGAGATGATATGACGAACGCTGCCCATCCGAGTTGAATTCGTCGGTTGACCTCTTTGTCGAAGTTGGGCCTACTTAGTTGAATCGTCTGACCCGAATGGACATAGTGGTCTACAAAATGAATGGTACAGTTTTGCCATCAAAACACAAAAGGAAATAAAATACATCGAACCCAATCAACAATTTTTAGATATTGGCGCTATTTTTTGCAACTCTCCAAAATGGCGGAGCGCGGGAGCCATTTTGGCTCGGAAATGTTAATTGGAAAGATAAACGTTCTATATGTTTTGTTACGTTCACAAAAACTTTTATCGGTGTCCGATTAAAATGCCTTTTCGTAATCGAACAAATGGGGGCATTTTGAGCGCCTGCGCACATTTTTTGCTCTAAAAGACACCTTTCACTGAGAATGTTAAGTGATTTCCTCGAGCAAATTCTCAAAATAATTATTGTTTTGCAAACTGAGGTTCAATGAGAATTATGTTTGACATTCATAATTAAAAGAAAAGTTGATTAAGTACCTACTTTTACATAATATATCATCGCAAATAAATAAAACTTTCAGAAAATATATGAAAGAGCATTTACTTCGATGCAAGTATTTGCCTAGCAGGGATCAAATACATCAAAAAGAGGTTTCGTTCTAAAAATCCAAAACGAACTCTACAGTCAAGACTCAAAAAATCTGAAAAAATCCAGATTACGCCTCTTTTGGATATAAAATCTATAAATTACGGAACACGACGTAAACGAACGTACTGAAAAAATTAAATTAATGGAAAATGTAAGGAAACATTATGATACACATCCAAATATCAGTAGCACATTCCACACATATCCCCGCACACCTGTGGACGATTAACACGAATGTCAAAATAGAATTCAAAACTAAAATATTTCCTTACAGGGCAAATTAACCAGAGGACATAATTAGGGTTCTGCAATCCTCTTCGAACTAATCAAATTATTCCTTATCACAAAGCAATAAGTTCTATAATCGCGTGGTGTAATAAATCGAACAGCAAATTCAAAATTGGAATTCAATGTCCCGTAATTGCTAGTGAAGTACGACAATTCCATTAAAGTTATCGATGAAACGATTACAGAAACTATCGATAGTCGACAAGTTTATAATTACGTTTATTTTATGCCGATAATAGGCAATTATATTTTTATGATGTTGGCAGTGGAGAGTCGTAGAAGGTTGTTTCTCGATATGAAGGAAGTGTTTTTATTACCTACCTTAACGGCACTTTTATAGTGTGGCTTTTTACCGATTATGGTTGCTCAGGTTGAGCACTTACAATTTAAATGACACACAATAAAAGTTTCTTTGATCAAAATTATGATAAATCGATAAATGCTAGCTTTTACCTATAATTACCTACTAATTACGTTATTCGTCTACCGCCTTTTCACAATAGTCTCATTAACCTTCGATAGCTAAAATGGCCGATTTATATATTGCCATCTCTTTTCATTGACATGAAAGTGAATATCATGAATATTACATAAGGCCTCTCTAGGAAATCCTTAGGCTTATTTTCTATTTAATTTTAACAACACACTACATAATAAAACTCGTTTATTACTTTTACGTAATTTTTTTAAACTCATGTTTTTACTACGGGGCGCCGGCGGCTTCGCTTGAGTGGTGCCGAGATGAAAAGTAGCCTATATCCTGCCATATCCATAAAATTTATCAAGATCGGTTTAGCCGTTTTGTCTTGAAAACAGACAGAGAGACAAACGTTACAAACAGACAGAGTTACTTTCGAATTTATAAGTATTAATTACTGTGATATTTCCTATAAGTAGGTATACACTTGAGTGAAGCCGCGGTCCTTAATTTATATCTTCACAATTACTTGCATTTTTTTCTAGCATATATTCGAAATGAATCGACAACTCCCATCCCTAAGTAATCATAACCGTACCATAGACAATTTGTATCGTCCTAACGAGTCTCACGTTACATAGAGCGTTCATAAATCATATTTTTTCGCGGCAAAAACCAGCGGCAAAATGCGTGCTAATTGACATGTTCCTGAGGATGAGCTCATCCACCTATAAAAAAAAACTAATAGGTATACTCTGAGATGGAAAGAAATGAATGGATACTCATTCATTAGTTTTCACAACGTGAATATAGTTTTTTATTACGTTGTGTAAATAACTAGAACATACCGTAATTGGGTTGTAAATACTTACTTATTGAGCTAAATTTGCTTTCTTTCCACTAAACTAAGGTCTTATTATATATTCTAGACTAGCTTGCGTCCGGCTTTGTTCGCGTTTTATCTAGATACAAAGTAGCCTCTATGCTATCCTAGGTAAATAACTCTATAATTATATTCCAAGTTTCAAAACACAAACATTCGCATATTATAATAATTATAATATGCGAATGTTTGTGAGGATGTTTGGATGTTTGTGGTTCTATCACGCCGTAACGCCCAGCAATTAAATGATAAAAATAAATGGAATATAAATTATAGAGTTCTTTACCTAGGATAGCATAGATGCTACTTTTTATAATATTAGTTGGATAGTTCAATATTCAAAAATATTTTATTTTTATTTACTTTGTTTATTCAGAACAAAGTACACAGGAAAATAGGTTACAGATTGAACGATGAAACTGCAAAAGTTATAAAAACTGAGCAGCAGCCTCAACGCCCTCCTCATTGACACAACAAAGTTCTGTATGTTTATGAGATAAAGTAACTTAATATGAAAAATAGGAGTTTACTGTTGACTGAAAAGTTAAGACATGTTTAAAAAAAAAGGCTTGTCCAGCACCTATCTATGCCATCCTACCGGTTAAGTCGGCCTTATCAACAGGAAAGAAACTGAGTACCTAAGGCCTAAAGGTACTCAGTGTAGCGTGTACTCAGTTTTTTTTTTTTTTTTTTATACTTCTGAGTTGGCAAACAGGCATACGGCCCACCTGTTGGTAAGCGGTTACCGTAGCCTATGAGCGCTTGCAATACCAGAGGCATCACGCACGCGTTGCCGACCCCGAACCCCCCTCCCCCTAAATAGCTCTGGCACCTTACTCATCGCAGGAACATAACACTATTTGAAAACAAATAATGTTATTTGGCTGCGATCTTCTGTAAGGCGGAGGTACCTCCCCAGGCGGGCTGCTCCAATTCAGAACGAGAAAATCTCGCTGTGCCCTTCCTCCTCTAAGTCTCAGTGAGTGACAGTGACGGTAATAGGCAGTTTTCAGGGCCACCATACCACAACCTGGTCACTGACCTAATACAGGATGACCAAGAAATATCAGTGTGATGACAAGCAAGGATTTCCTCCAGGCAATTTAATTTAAATAGGTAGTAGGTACTTTTGACCTAGAAAATTCCATGCAGATTGGATTGTTCGAAAGTTATGCTCTTCTTCTTCTTGTCGTGTCACTGATTCTTTCTTGGTCATGCTGTATCAGGTCAGTGAACAGGATGAGGTATGGTGGCCCTGAAAAGGGCCTATGACCGTCGATGAAGAAATCAGTGTAGTGAAAGGATTAAAGTGCGCCTCTAAGAGGCTCCTTTCGTGCACCGTTATGCTCTAACAAATAAACATACAACGCCCATACGTCAAAGTTGTTTGAGAGATCGCTTTGCTCGCTCGATCAAAAACTATTTTTATTCTCAAAAGACTAAGCGCTTGATACTTTTATGAGTTTAGTCATACATTACTCTTTTTTTCAATGAGACGTGTATGATTTAATAGGAAGTATGATTGATTGGAGCGATACCAAGAATAGGGGTTATTTACATACTTCATCATTTCAGCCGTTATTTATATACTTAGTCGAGAAATATTCAGATCATTTCCTTCAGTGCTCTATTTTAAGATGGGTATTTATCAAGTGCATTTTTTCTTTTTTCTCTACTCAAATTTTCAAAATTTTACCGTGTGTGGATACATCTTCACATTTTATGTTTACAAATGATCCTTAGGTCTACTGATGAAAGTAAATTTTGAGTTTGACATTTGAGACCGCCCGATAGCGCAAGCCCCCAAAAGTGATACTCAAGACTGACTTTATTCAGATATGATAAGAAACATTTCGAAATAATTTTCAGACGAGATATCGCAAGTAATTATTGAACGTTTTGAACAGAAAATGGGGAATTTTGATTCGCAGGTATTTGGAAAATAATCATCGGCCTTTCATCAAAATTAAATAAAACTGCTGCACGTGCATTCTGATTTACCGTTTAACAACATATCTAATAATAAACACTATAAATAACCCTAAAAACGTTGCGGAAAATATACATTTTTTATTTTTTTTTTTACTTTTACGTAAAAACTACTACTTAAACTCACCAACTAAATGGAAGTTACATTGGGTAAAACCATTGAAATACCAGCTGTTAATGAAATATCGGTATAGTTATGGTACTCAGTCGCGTATACCTATACATTTCAAAATGATACCACAGTATTAAAAATAAAGAAAAGTACATAGCACAAAAATCTAGAAAATTGTGTACATAACCATCAACTTGTGCCATTTTTAACTCTACCTACTGTATTGTGCCATCATTTTGAAAATAATGAAATGCCTAATGAATATTAAGATTCTTAGTGCAGGCAAATTACATACCTACCTAAAAATATGCCTTCCTTCAGCGCAGTTGAGCCTCACCTAGTTCGATCGGCACCACACTGAAGCTTTAAATTCCATTTTGTGAAAAAGTATCATCGAAAAAAATGATAGGCACCAAGCCGTGTTTGTTGCCTGATTCTTCTAGGCTTGGTCGCGAGGAACCGGCATAGCTTCACCTAGTTTCTAAGACGTTTCAAAGTGATCCTAGTGATTTTATTGAAATAAATGCCTTTTGACTTTGACTTTGACTTTGCAGTCGAGTAAAAATATAAAGAGATCTTCAAACTCACAAAACCAACAATCACTTGACAGTTTTGCGCTCCGATTTGGCGTTACTTGCACGCATTATGAAATCACATTTACCTCGATTATTTTGCCTGCTAAATATGCATGTAAATCATCTTTCGGCATTCCTGAAATACTATATTTAGCAAAGGTCTGTTTGGATGTTTAGCCAGAATGCCACATTATTTGTATGTGGTTGGATTCCTGGCACATTTTTGTGGGCGCATTAATGCGAGAAGCAGATTGCCGCCGGCTGCGCCAGTTTACGCCAGTTACGAAGCCGCAAGGGTAGATAAACTATCGCATGGCTAGCGTACTGCGTGCCGGTACGCTGGCCATACGATAGTCTTGACCACGAACCGGACGAGACCACGAACCGGACGACGCAGTATTGGAAGGCCCCCCACTCGATGGACCGACGACATTGTGAGGGATGCGGGAAGTTGGTGGATGGAGAAGGCTCAAGACCGTTCGTCGTAGCACTCTTTGGGGGATGATGATGATGGCTAGCGTATTATTTATTTATTTACGCCAACAGCACATAATTAAATAATAAATATTCCGGACATATTCACACGGTCAACTGATCCCAAACTAGGCATAGCCTGTACTATGGGTACCAGAGACTGATATATATATATAATAGATAAATATTTAACACCCAGACACAGAACAAACATCTGTTTTTATCACGCAAATGTTTGTCTAGTGCGGGGATCGAACCCGCGACTTCTAGCGCAGAAGGCAGAGTTACTACTAACTGAGCTATGAGGCCAGTCATGTATCACACATTAAATAAGAACTGTTCTATGTAGACTAACTGATACATAAGCCAATTACAGACTAACACAGCACTGGTAGGGACTATTTGACATACCAATCTAACCTAATAAAGAGATACAATTAACTAAAAACAAGATAAACTGTGTACTTATACCTAAACTATAGAAGTGCTGCAACATTTTTGGAGATCAAAGTTATTCTAACCTGGGTAGGTATAAGTAAATATTTACTAAGATTTACTATAGTAAAGTCATATAGTGAAAGCAGTTATTTAGATGCTATGAATCAATTTCGTTCTGGAAATGTTCCACTTTACTGGTACACGTGGGGGCTCACACGTTACGATTAATCGTAGCGATCTGCCGATTTCGTTCAAATCAGTGTTTCCATCCTACCAATATTATAAATGTGAAAGTTTGTTTGGATGCTTAGATGTCTGGTCTCGAAATCTATGGAGGACTGGAGACTACTGCTGAACACAGGATGTTCAGCAGTAGTCTGAAATTTAATGATATCAATAAATGTAAATTGGGTACCGAATTTCAAGCGAGACCGGTGACTCGCTGCCTGCTCCAGTAACCTGTTTTTTACGTAAATGTGGCTTATGGTCACATTCCACACGTGGAGATTTGATGCTACATCATTAGTGAGGAAAAAAGTCTATGATTATTTTGGGGAAAGCCTTTAATTAGTTTGTCGGTATACGAGGATACCTACTCTATAAAATAGGTTTACTAGTAAATACCAAATGTGTAGGTTACCAGATATAGTAAGAAGGCTATTTTTATTTGGATACTACGCGAGTAAATCCCCTGGTAGATCTAGTGGTTCATAAATTGGCTTACGGTAAGTATAAGATAAATAGATAAACTCTTTATTGCACACAACAACATTGGCGGACGAAACGCCTATACACCTGCTAGGTGAGTGCGGAGCACTTATGCTCAAACGTAGCATCCATTTGGGAAAGCACATCCTCAGCCCAATGGAGCTAAAGCAACTCACCCCAAAGAAAATCCTTCAGTTTTTAACAGCTGCTGGGCTTTGTGGTGAACTTTAAAGGCCCTGTAAAGGGGCCACAAAAAGTAAATAAAAAAAAAAAAAAAAAAAATTGCACACAAAGAAAAATAACAAAGGCAGATACAAATAGTTCAACGAGCGGCCTTATCGTTAAAAGCGATCACTTCCTGACAACCTTTGGATGGACTAGATAAACAAATCATATCAGCGTGTGATGGACAAAAGTTTAACAGTACAATATTTACGATAAAAAAATATTATTTTATAAAGGATTTATTATTTCGATGCGGTAAATTCTAGTAAACTGTATAAAAGTGCCACAAGTTAAACGGTAAGGCTTCTTCTAAACTGTCACCTGCTTCCGTGCAATCACTGTGGCCGAGCCCTAACTATATTGGCTTTGTAAGCAAAACCCTTTTCACAAACACATTTCATATCGGCAACCCTCACCAGATGCTCCGAAATCAATACACAAACAGTAATAATAGATTCGTATTAATATCATCTTCCTCACTGAGTTATTAGGGAAAATCATACGAAAACACGCCAAAAAGAACCTTATCTCGTCGAATTTAGGGACATCACCACGAAGAGGGGATCGCACAGTGACATCCACTATTTTTCTTCGCACCCCAAGTAATTAACTGTCTCCCTTTGGAATACTAAACACCTATTTAGTACCAACTATTGCGGGAAAGAGATGGGGAATGTAGATGTGTTCGAGTTAGAAAGAGACGGAATATGATTTCACCCCAAAGTTTTCACGGTTATGATCTTAGGGTGCTTATAGACGTATGTTATTGTCATACCCGTGTTCGTTTATTTTGGGAGAAATCGAGTGTGAAGCGATAGGATATAACGAATCTAATTTATTTAAACTGTTTGGCTTTTAGTTAAGAGGAAGCATTTTGAAGGGTGACTCTAAAATGGTTAAAACTCCATAAGTCACTTTTTTAAACGACTGCTATAGAGTGCTCTACATACTAAAATGTCTACACTATTATGCCATAATAGTGTAGACATTTTAGTATGTAGAGAATGGAATAAAATGATATCATCATTATCAGCCTGAGAAGTGTTCTATGAAGAATTTGACGAACGGTCTTAAGCCTTTTCCATCCAACAACTTTTAAAATGTCGTTGGCCCATCGTCCATCACCCATCGTCGGCCTTCTAACACTGTGTTGCCCGTTTCGTGGTCGCCATTCGATAACCTTTATTCCCCAACGGTTGTCGGTTCTGCGAGCTATATGGCCACTTCAACTTACTAATACTGAGAGCTATGTCGGTGACCTTGGTTCTCGGATTTCGGATTTTATCACGCAATGAAACTCCGAGCATAGCTCTCTCCATAGCCCGTGTTGCAACTTTCAGCTTGTGTTTGAAAATAGTTAGCGATCGTAGACTTTCTTCTTGAGGCTTTGTATTTGCGATGTAAAGATATGACGAAGTTTTCCAAACGCTGCTCAACCGAATTGGATTATATAATTATAAAATAACATTAAACGAAAATATAACGCAATAGACGATAAGGAATAAGATAAATAACCGAGTAACTCTTCGAAGACTTCGATTATGGATAAACGGTCGCGAAAGATGAAAATAAACTTGATTTGAACAAAATTGATAAAGTCAATAAATCACTACACAAAATAATTGTCACAAGCAACAGTAAATCTGCGCTAATTTGAAACGGATCCGTAAACACCGAACGGCAACGTTCAGAACCGGCCTCACTAATCCCACAAAGGGCGAAGATTCACTCAAAAGAATTTAACAAGCGGCATTCACGCGAGGAGTCTCATTATATTTTTATACTTTATACCTCCAACATAAAGTGCGCGATCAAAACGCGCGAACCCTACAAAAGGTAATTATGTTTTGATTCTTATAAAAAAAAAATCGAGTATCACAAAGGAGACTAACGAGATAAGAGCGTGCTAAATCGCGCTCCCCCCGCACCCCGCACGGATCGGTTCGGTCGATTGGTGGAGAGGGACGGCACCAGGCGGCGACGCAAAGGCCCCGCCCTCCTCAGACCGAGGGTCTCCACCGGAGCCAGTCCGCCAGTCAGCCTCCGACCGCGCCCGCATGCGTACACGATCCCCCGATCGCGCAGTGTAAGTGCTAAATGGAACTCAGCGTTCAATGTTAAAGAAAAGCTACGAGAAGCAGGAAGTGAACATGGCGATACAGAGTGTGTCGAGATACCCGAGCTCTCCGGCAGAGGCTACAGAGCCACCGAAGGCGAGCAGAATCAGCTTCAGCGTTGCGTCTATCCTCGCAGACACGAAGACCAACCAAGCGGATGATAAGGCAGAGATGATCAGACACCACCGGACGATACCAGAATCACCTTTGCGGCAGTCACCATCAGCGCAGCCTGAACTGCCCGGCGGGAAGTCAATCTCCCCGAGACCGTCATCCCAGACGCCTCCGAATGCCAACGCGTCTGCCACAGTCACCTCCTCCGATGAAGAGTACGAAGATTCAGTGAATCAAGAAGATTCTATAGTCGATGTTGAAGATCTGCAGAATGGTACGCAGAGTGAAGATGAAGATAGACAGTCGAATGATAACGGGAGGCTAGTGAGACCGACACCATTCAGCGCGCTCGCAGCGGCGGCGGCGGCGTACCACAGTCTGAGCTGGCCGGGACCCTCTCCTGTGGTGCCTTCGTTTGGACCTTTGTTCCAGAGTCATTTTCCTGGACATTTAGGTTAGTATTTTGTTCAGTTTTTATTCCAAGCGTTTTCAATTATTTTCTAGTCTATCTGTTTTTTTGATAATTTAGATCTTACGTTTTTATTACAGAAGTTATAGGTTTATGTAGTTAAGTATTCGTTGGTTTTTCATTCTTTCACTGTTGTTTATTAGTCATACTTTCACCTTTTTCTGTCGTATCTTTTATTTAATTGATTCATTAAATTTAGCATGACTCGATGATTTCAATTTTTTTGTAGCGAACAGATGTCTTTTGATGATCAATCATTTGAAAGTTTCATTTAATGTTTGCATTGACGTTGCTTACCGATTTAATTATAATGATTTTAAATTTTGGAGACTTATAAACATAACTAATCAGTAACTATATATATCTTTGTTAAATATATATCTATTATATATATCAGTCTCTGGTACCCATAGTACAGGCTATGCCTAGTTTGGGATCAGTTGACCGTGTGTGGTATGTCCGGAATATTTATTTATTTAACTTTATCGGCTGGATAATTATCGCCTGGTCCTTTTCTAACAGTAAACCAAAGTCAGGGGCGGACTTTGGTTACTTTTCTAATTACTTTATCACTTTATCGAGCCGATAAAGTGAGTGATTATGAATAAGGCGGTTAATCTTTAATTAGCCCAGTCAATGATTAAAAAATATATATTTTAGATTTTTTTTATAGTATCCCAATATTTAAATTATTGACTCAGTACTGGTGTATATTAGTATTTACGTGAGTGTGGGTTATCAAATAGGTAACATATTCATTGAGATGTTTAATTAGTCACGTGTTTCAACAATAAGTAATTGATTTTCAAATTTTTTTGAGTCGGGTTAGTTACACCGTTTACCTATAACTCAAGAACGGCTGGACCGATTTAGATGAAACATGGAATATGTGGAGTTATTTAACTAGAATACAATATCGGCTACTTTTTATCAAGCGAGGGAAGTCAGTAGCGCAAGCTAGTTAAAACTAGAAGTAGTAAAAAAATAAAGGTTTATTATTGTAATTCAATTTCAATTCATTTATTTCTCTCCATAGGCATAAATAGAATGCACTTAGAAATGTCAAAACATAATAAAATAAACATACAATAGTAAATACAAATAAAAACTGTATGCGTCAAGAACTTAAAATAATTACACAGTCAAGAAATAATAATATTCTTGTTGGTTCTTAACTCTAATTGGTTTTTTAGCTTGCAGCAATGCGAGAAAAACAGGAAAAAAACGGTATATTTATATGTTTTATTATTAATTTAATGTATACGTAATACATACATTTCCAAAAGGCTTTTAGTGTTAGATATTTTTTAAGAATAAATTCAATCACTAAGACTTATAATTATAGAATGTTAATATAAGATTTATTTTAAATTCTTTTCAAATATGCTCGCAATATCTTAAATATTTCGGTCTAGATTATAGCATCTACTGAGTAGGTACATACTATAGCTAAATTAATATTGAAACAATGTTATATTTTTTTAAATATATTACTTCAAAATTTGCAGCGCCCTTAGGTACATGGTCTATGTACTTACCTAATTTACGCTAAAAAATACCATCTAAACTGACTATGTACATGGAGCATGAATAAATGAACAATATGTTAAGCATATTAATTTGGAAAGCTTGCGTAGCCGTGACACAATCATCATAACAAAATGTCTATTCGAACCGGCTCTGACACTTAAAAAACACTTTATACGTAAATTATTAGCCCCGAGAATGTCTACACAACATTTTTTTTTTTTACGAAGAAATAAATATATATATATATATATTTATTACATAAATATATATATTCCAGACATATTCACACGGTCAACTGATCCCAAACTAGGCATAGCCTGTACTATGGGTACCAGAGACTGATATATTTTTAATAGATAAATATTTAACACCCAGACACAGAACAAACCTCTGTGTTAATCACACAAATGTTTGTCCAGTGCGGGAATCGAGCCCGCGACCTCTAGCGCAGAAGGCAGAGTTACTACCAACTGCATATGAGGCCACTCATCATCATCATCATCTTCCTGCCCTTATGCCCCCCACGTCATGGGGGTCGGCACAACATGTATTCTTCTTCCATTTCCCACTTTCAGTCGTCATCTCAGCACTCACTCCTTTCTTCACCATATCCACTTACATAACATAACTATCATATTTTAAGTTTTTCCTACTTAGATTCCTATTATAAAAACGGGTATTTTACGCGCATATTGGCGCAGATTGCCCTCGAATGGTTAAAAAACCTATCGAATGGTTTATTTCCGGCAAAATATAAAAAAACAAAAATGCGATATTTGTAATAAATGAGCTGGATACGTTATCTAATTTAGGTGCCGACCACATTGTCAAAATAAGTTTATTTCAATAAAATAACTAGGACGTTGGCGCAGTTAGAGCTATCGTTGTTAAAATGAGGGACTCTGCTGCCCATCCCCTAGCTTTTTTCCCTTAGTCGCCTCTTACGACATCCGCGGATAGGTAGATATGGAGGGGCCTATTCTTCAGCCGGGCCACCACGGCCAAGTTAGTATTTTATTCTACTAATATTATGAATGCGCAAGTTTGTGAGGATGTTTGGATGTTTGATAATCAATCACGCCGTAATGGCTCAACCGATTTCGTTGAAACTTGGAATATTAGAGTTCTTTACCTAAAATAGCATTTATAAATAACCATAACTAAGTAGGTACCTTTGTATCATATTAGTTTTGTTTTTGGTCGAAATCACATTGTTTTTGTTTCAATTTATCCCGCTCCCATTTTTAAGGATTTCCCCCATACCTAATTAGGTGCCATAGGTACACTCTAATTAATGCCTCGATAATTTTACTACAATTTAGATTTAATAAGTAAACAGTTTTCGGAAATACCCATAACTATTTACAACTGGAATCAGGAAAACGAACTACTTAATAATAATTATAATTAATTTATAACCACAATGGCGTTATTTTTAAACAATTACAGTTTATCGCGGTTTCCTGTGTTATTTAAATTGAATTAATAATATACAAATGCGTAAATGTTATTTAGTTCTGTTATTAATGGTTATTTACTTAGGTATATAAACTTACGTTTAAATACCTATGTACCTATGTAAATACCAGGCTGTTTTCGATAAATGCCATTCATGGAATTCCCGTTACCAGCTGGATCATCATTATCATCATCTCCCTGCACTTATCCCACTTCATGTGTGGTCGGCACAACATGTTTTTCTCTTCCACTCCCCTATATCAGCCGTCATGTCAGTATTCACTCCTTTCTCACTCATGTCGTCTTTCACACAATCTATCCATCTTTTCTTAGGTCTACCTCTTCCCTTATATCCTTCCACATTCATATGTAGATTTTTATTGGATTTTTATTTTCATCTTTTGGACATGTTGACTACTCTATTGCATTAGGTTTATCCTGTAAAGATATATGTATTGTATGAATAAATAAAATTATTATCTATTAGTTTTATACAAGGTGATTCATAACATGTATACCATCCCGAAAGGGGGTTATTCTATCAACGAAAATAAATATTTTTAGCGAAAAAAAACATTAATATTTAAAAAAAAAAAACTCAAATGAGCTGTTCGTATTTTTATAATCTTTAGAACTAATAACGAAACGTACAAGAAGTTCGGAATCAAGATTGCTACCTAAAACAGCTGATTCATTGAGTCGGACCTGATTTGACCCCAAAGCAGCTGATTTTCGCATAGAGTTTTTTCAATGAAAAATGTCGAATTTCCAAAAGTCGTAGAACAAACTTTATTGCCAATTGGGTGTAGAATAAGCCCCTTTCGGAATGGCATACATATTATGAATCACCTTGTAGTATCTAAGATAAATTAACGTACTACGAGAATTTCGATATTAAGGTCTACCTAAAACAGCAGATTAATTGAGTTTGAACTGATTTGAACCCAAAACAGCAGATTTTTGCATTTTGTTTTTTCAATACCTAAACATAAGGCCTTGGGTACACGATTCCATTAAACGCTGTAATAAAATATCAAGAATTGATGTAAAAAGGTCTATATGCAATGTCATCATCATCATCATCATCAGCCTGTAGAAGTCCACTGCTGGACATAGGCTTCCCCTAAAGAGTTCCACGACGAACGGTCTTGAGCCTTCTCCATCCACCGACTTCCCGCAACCTTCACAATGTCGTCGGTCCATCGGACGGGGGCCATTCCAACACTGCGTCACCCGGTTCGTGGTCGCTATTCGAGAACCTTTACTCCCCAACGGTTATCGGTTCTGCGAGCTATATGGCCTGCCCCCTGCCACTTCAACTTGCTAATTCTGAGAACTATGTCGGTGACCTTGGTTCTTCTACAAACTTCCTCATTTCGGATCTCATCACGTAGTGAAACTCCTAGCATAGCTCTCTCCATAGCCCGTTGTGCAACTTTGAGCTTGTGTATGAGGCCAATAGTTATATGTAATGTAGAACTAGTCAACTGCCTGTTTTCACTGTAAAATTATGAAATGGTATTTGCGTGCCAACCATCCATCGTAACAAATAATATGCAATGGTAGCCATTATACGTTTTTATAAACACGAGTCCGAGCTGAACGAATGACCTAACTTTTTTGGTCCCAATGCTTTGTGTGTTTAGCTAATCTAGATAGTTATGTTAATGTGATTTAGTTACTACTAGCTGCTACCCTATGACCGCATTTATATGAAAGCTACTTCATAATTTTAACCTCTATTTTGCCCCCTTTAGGGATGTTTTTGCAAAAACGCTTATTTCTTTATTTGTTACCAAAAGCCCAAATTTCATTACGATCCGTTTTGTCGTGAAAAGATAACAAACAGAGTTGCTTTTGCATTTATAATATTAGGCCTCATAGCTCAGTCGGTAGTAACTCTGCCTTCTGCGCTGGAGGTCGCGGGTTCGATTCCCGCACTGGACAAAAATTTGTGACTAACACAGATGTTTGTTCTGTGTCTGGGTGTTAAATATATATCTATTATGTATATCAGTCTCTGGTACCCATAGTACAGGCTATGCCTAGTTTGGGATCAGTTGACCGTGTGTGATATGTCCGGAATATTTATTTATTTATTAGTATGGATGAAAATAAATTATTTCTCCGGTAAGTATAATAACGTAAAATTAATTTCTAAATAGAAATGAGACAATTATCATCGAAATTACACAATTATGCCGCAAAAAATTAAAAAAATGCAATCGGCACAATTCCTTAAAAGGTTATTTTATGAAAGAATATCGAGTGATTAGTTAAGACATTGCTTATTGAATAAGCTTGTACCTCTTAGGTCTAATCGTGCCCGTGAAGGTAGCATCGGTCCTGCACGCGATTCTAAGCTCTATGGTAAAACGCATTGTTATTTTTATTTAAATACAAGGTGATTCATAACATGTATACCATTCCATGTTATTCTATCAACGAAAATAAATAATAATTAGTGAAAAAAAACATCATATTTTTTTCACTAACTTTCTTAAATTATCTGTTTGTCTATATCTAAATTGTCTCTTTTATCATCTTTAGAACTAAAAACTTAACGTACAAGAAGTTCGGAATCAAGATTGCTACCTAAAATAGCTGATTCATTGAGTTTGACCTGACTTGACCCCAAAGCAGCTGATTTACGTATAGAGTTTTTTCAATGAAAAATATCGAATTTCCAAAAGTCGTAGAACAAACTTTATTGACATTTGGGCGTAGAATAACCCCCTTTCGGGAAAGCATACAATTATGAATCACCTTGTATAATATCGAATTAAATCGAGTGATTGTTTTCACGGAAAAGCATTGCATTGTTATTAAAACAATAAAGTAAACCATGAAATTCATTTTATTTTATGGAGTTTTGCACTTATTTAAACAATGAAAACATACCGAGACATAAAGTAGGTAAATTACCTATATAGCATCTATATAGTTATAAAATATCCGACGTTGAATTGTAATATATGTAGCTAGCTTATTTTAGGTGATAACCCCCACTAAAAAAAATGAGGGATATTATAAAAATCAGGCCCCTCCATATCTACCTACCCGTGCATGTCGTAAGAGGCGACTAAGGGAAATAGGGGATGGCCAGCAGCGTCCCCAATTTTCACAAATATAGCTCTAACCGCGCTCAAGACCATTCGTCGTGGCACTCTTTGGGGGAGGCCTATGTCCTTCTGCAGGCCAATGATGATGATGAACCATTCGTAGAGCTTAACTTCAGAGCCCCTTACATCGTATGTCTACTGTACTTTGAAGGTAGGGGGTTCCTTGGTGCATATGAACGCAACGCATACACGCCACGTTCAAACGCAAAAGTCGAATGAGTTGAGTGTGAGAGAAGTAGAGTGAGTTTGTTGCGCGCAAACGCACTGCGTAACATGTAGATTTACTATGCATCTGACTTCTGCGTTGTACGATACGCATATGCTTGGGGTTTATATCCAAGGAACCCGTACCTTAAATAAATTGGTTACTTTTTTTTGTTTCTGTGGAATATAGTAATTTGCAGTAAGCTCTATAGCACCGTGAATTTAAGTTTAAATCAAGTTGTGTAACGTCCATTATATTAGGTAGGTACATTGAGCAATAAATTATTAAATGTGACATTCAGAGGATAATCGTGCAATTACTAGCAATCTTGTAAGCTATTTGCAATGAATAATTAGATATTTATTTAATACTGTCAACTTATGAATGGATATATAAATCTTTGTAATTCAGATACTTATTAGGTTACATTATTTATTACTTGTATTATTAACACGCTCACATTATTATTCTTCTTCTTCTTCTTCCTGCCCTTGTCCCACATTATGTGGGGTCAGCACAACATGTTTTCTTCTTCCACTCTCTTCTGTTAGCCGTCATCTCCGCACTCACTTCTCTCTTACTCATGTCATCTTTAACACAATCCATCCATCTTTTCTTCGGCCTTCCTCTAGTCTTATATCCATCCACATTCATACCTAACACTCTTCTCGTTACATGACTTTCATCCATCCTCATGACACACATTATTTTTATTATTAGTATTATTTACAACTTTTTTCTTTTTTTTTTTCAATCTTACGGTCCACAAATCGTTGCCTTGGAACTATAGAATGAAAACTATATAATATAA
The DNA here is from genome assembly GCA_947579855.1 of Anticlea derivata. Lineage (NCBI taxonomy): Eukaryota > Metazoa > Arthropoda > Insecta > Lepidoptera > Geometridae > Anticlea > Anticlea derivata. The sequence continues at coordinate 4,187,197 of OX388279.1, read as the reverse complement.
TATAGAATGGGGAATTCTACACCTTTTAGGCAATTTAACTTTTGAATGACTTATGAAAATTCGATCAGTTAAAACTCAAATTACTCAGATGTTTAACGTTGTAATTTGTATGTAAACTTTATTGCACATTAATTTTAGTTAAAACGTATTTGACTTTGTGAAAGACAGCTTCCAATTAATCTCAAAAGCTCTTAGTGGCTTTATACAAACAACCACAATATATTTAAATCCTAAAATCCTTGAATCCCTTACAAACCAACATCGAAGAACAATAAGCCATCATAAATAAGGGATCTGTCGAAATGCGTAAACAATATTCTACAAGATGGCGGATCAAGGGACCAATGGCGGGTGTTTTGCATAAACTTTGAATTTCGAACTTTCAGCGAATCGCGAATATATTTTAATAAAACAGTGGATGTGTTTATTCGATGGGTACTAGCTTCCGCCCGAGGTTTAGCTCGCGTGGTACCTACAACAAAAATAGACTATAATGCTATTTTAAGTAAAGAACTTGATCTATTCCAAGTTTAAACGAAATCGGTTGAACCTTCTTCTTCTTCTTCTGTCGTATCAGTGTTTCAACCTTTCTTCTCAACCTATATTCTATTCTATAATTTTAAACTAAAGTTAAATGTGTTTCGCCCAGTAGGAGGCCACTTTTATTCCGGGTCGGTAGCTTGATCCGTTACGGCGTGATTAAATAACAAACATCCAAACATCTTCACAAACTTTCGCATTTAGGTATAATATTAGTAGGATTTTAATTTAAAATGCATCTAGGCCGTTCCTTAGATTTAATTGGTGTGAGCTATTTATTATAATTAAATTGATAGAGACCTATCAATTAAATTATAATAAAATATAGTAGAAGTAATAAAATTATAGTACCTACCACGCTAGCGGGACCACGGGCACAAGCTATGTAGCTCAGTAGTAAATAAATTTGTATTTTTTCGTACAAATACATTGGTTAATTTTAAAACCATTAAATATGGCTGTGTGAACAGGTATTTAGATATACATAAAAATATAACGTAATAAGCTCCAAATGGTACTTAACCGTTTTTAACTAAATAAATGCACAAAAACTTGATGACACACATAATTGACCAGCCCGCAGCGTATCTTAAATCTGTGCTTACAAAAGGGTCCTTTCTACTGAAAAATAAAACGCGAACGGGGTTCAAACCTGTTCTTTATCCGTACAATGGCCCTGAATCTAAGGATTCTTCACACGAGCTGAGCGTGTGCTAGTGTTACAAGCCTTTTGCGTACTTTTAATTCATTTTTGTAATTGTTCAAAAACGTTCCTTGTGATTATACTGAAATATTCTATTGACTTTGCAAGGTCAATCGAAACAACGAGAATGTGAGCGGCAGATCAGTTCAAACTTAATGAATAAGCTGTTTAAGGCACAGTTGCAGTCAATCTTGATGCTGAACTTTTCGTTCGTTTATCAAATTAGTTATAAAGATGATAAAATAAAAATAGCTCATTTGAGAAAGTTCGAAAGAAAAATCAAATAAAAATATTTAAAAAAATATGTTTTTTTTTTTGCTAAATTTATTTATTTTTGCTGTTAGAATAACCCCCTTCGGGATGATAAATATGTATGGATCACCTTTTATATTAACGCTCTCAAACTTTGAAGGAAAATACATATACCATGGGGTATCCAGCATATCCTCAAACCTAAATATCCGAATACCTACAGCTACATGTGACATTTTTTTTTTAATTTTTTTTTAACTTTTATATTTTACATATCACACACGTTCAACTGATCCCAAACTAGGCATAGCCTGTACTATGGGTACCAGAGACTGATATACATAATAGATATATATTTAACACCCAGACAGAAAAAAACATCTGTGTTAGTCACAAATGTTTGTCCAGTACGGGAATCGAACCCGCGACCTCTAGCGCAGAAGGCAGAGTTACTACCAACTGAGCTATGAGGCCAGTCATTTGTACGAAAGGTGTGATTATAGTGCGCCTATAAGATGCGCACTAAAATCCTTTCACCACACTGGCTCTTTTCAGGGTCATATATCAACCTGCTTAGTGAAATTAATGCGGGATCACCAAAGAAAGAACCAGCAACACGAGAAGCAAGCAACGATCGATAGCTTTGTATTTGTATTTTTTTTTATATTATATTATCACAAACGATCAACTGATCCCAAACTAGGCATTCCGGACAGACATTCCGGACATTTCCGGACATATTATCACACACGGTCAACTGATCCCAAACTAGGCATAGCCTGTACTATGGGTACCAGAGACTGATATACATAATAATAGATAAATATTTAACACCCAGACACAGAACAAACATCTGTATTCATCACACAAATGTTTGTCCTGTGCGGGAATCGAACCCGCAACCTCTAGCGCAGAAGGCAGAGTTACTACCAACTGAGCTATGAGGCCACTCAACATCATCATCATCTTCCTGCCCTCGAACCCGCAACCTCTAGCGCAGAAGGCAGAGTTACTACCAACTGAGCTATGAGGTCAGCTTTACGTGACAGTATTCAACCTAAGCTAGTAGCTTTCATGAGAGTAAGAGAGATTTTTTGTAATAGCACTATTTTATTGTAATTTAAAGCTCTGACATACCTACTTAATTTTGAAAATATGTATAGGTATTGCATGCGTACAACGCTATATATGGCTGCTCCTAATTTGTATTGTATTATGTAACAACTGTACCTAACCTATATTACGCAATAAATTACTTTGATTTGATTTGATTTGATTTGAGTAGTCACTAGCCTCGTGCAAATACGCCTACAGGCATATTGCGCGTTCGCAGGTAATACGCGTTAATACGCTTTCCTATTTGTTTATGGGCCGCAGTAATGGTCTATTAAGATTGTTGAATCGCTAGTGAGAACTATGCTGATTAGTTTAGTAATTGATTTTGCTATTTTCTATGTTCGTTATGAAATAAGAGAAAATATAAATAAGCAATCTCTTTGACTTTAAAGCCCAGGCACACTATCTCAACGGACTCAATGCTTACACCTTATAAACTAGATCCTACTATGTAGGAGACAAAGGAGTCAAATATAGTTTTTTTTTAAATAAACAGAACTTGACCTTTTTGTTGTTTTCAAAAATCAAACAAATGTGTTCACATTTTTATTATTATAAAATAATTTTTAGGTGACATAACCACTTGAACAAACTAAGTAGGTATATTAAAGCCACAGTCAGTTTCCATAGTAGCTAGACCACCAAATTCAGCTAAAATATTAAAAGTTTCGAAGTGAATCTAGTGATTTTATTGAAATAACACTTTACAACTTCGATTAATAAAGAAAACAACAGGAAAAGACAGGATGAAACATAGTGTGACAGCCACACAAAGCCATTTTGATATCTATAAGTTGGCTAAGTGCGTGTCGGACCACGCACAGTGAAGACTTCCGAAGTCAGGTTATAATTAATATGATATCAAAACCAATCGTGAATTGCGATTCGAAAACAAAAGAGACGTTTCATCAATATATGGAGCCTGGGCCTGCACTGTGTACACTACTCTAAAATATGGCTAAGCAATAAAGTAAACGTATTTAATTGGTTATTTTATTTAAATTGACTTTGTTCTAAGGTACATTAAGATTTTCTTCGACAAAGAGAGCAACACACAGCGCTACAAAAATATGGCGGATGGACGTGCGTGAAATGTTATTTTGACAACCTACATTTATCTGACAAAACAAAAACATCAAATCAAACAACATGACATGAAAAATATGTCAATGTCATGTCGAACGCCAATTATAAACCAACATGGCGGCCGTCAAATAGTGTTCACATAGTAAAAAACTTACCAGAAGAACCATTCTTGTACCATCGCATTTGTCTTCAAATTAATGAAATTGTATTTTTCTTGTAAACTCCTATTTTTTCCTAATTTTTCTATGTAGTGTACATGGACCAGGCCCAGAATGAAATGGCTCCTTTATTACTTTTAATAAGTATTAAACGTTTTGATTTCACACTTATTGAGTTACAATACCTTTCTTCATGATTATTGTTTTTATAACAGCAATAGTGATATCATTTAATTAACAGTATTGGTTTATAAAAGTTAACGTTGCGTTCGATTTGATTCCGTATTAACGGGTTCTTGTGATTGGAAATTGCATAATTTAAAACAAAGTATGTTGTCGTGATGCCTTGATTTAATAATAACTTCTTAACATATACAGTGTTGGATGGAAAAGGCTGAAGACCTTTCGTCGTGGAACTCTTTGGGCGAGACCTATGTCTAACAGTAGACTTCTACAGGCTGATGATGATGATGAACATAGACAAATTATAATACCAATGATCCATCCTATTTTTCTACTAATGTTGTAAATGAGAATGTTTGTGGTTCAATTACGCCGTAACTGCTCTACCGATTTCGTTGAAACGTGGAGTAGATACAGTTTTTTACCTAGAATGCATATAGAATACTTATTATCATGTATATATACTATGTACACTATATACCATGCGAACGAAGCCTCGTGTACAAGCTAGTATTTCATGATTAGGTACTCTGCGGTCCACAAATCGATGGTAGAGTACCTTATCATCAAATAACTAGCTTAAAATAATATGTTTTATAGATAAATAGATAGATAACAATGGGCGGCCTTATCGCTAAGAGCGATCTCTGCCAGGCAACCTTTGGATGGACTGGAATGAAAAGATAAGAGAAGGGCATGCTGGTGTGGCTTTAAACTATAATTAAACTATAATCTAAGTGATATTCATAAAATTAGAATAAAGTATAGCTAAGAATAAAACAAGATATCCCTCGCTACGCATCCTCGCACATCTCTGGTGGAAACGCAGCCTTAATGGCGGGTTGGATTTTCATGAGCTAGCTTAAACTTTCAAAAGAAGGACCGTTTACTATTTATCCAGATGCGAGCCTGAGTAACATAGTTAACTACAATTGATTAGTTACACTGTTCTTTCAAAAGCGGTCTGAAATATTTAAACTGTGCCACGTCAGATAATAATAAACATTTGCTAATAACCAACTTCCCTAATTTTTCATCATAACATGAAAATACACTCAACACGAAAATTCAAAGATATAGTGCGTTTCAAAATTAGCTGTCAATCCATGAATAATGTATTGATATCAAAGTAACACGGAATTTGTCTACCTCTTTACCCGGGCTAATTAGCCCTGTATAATGACATAACGTGCTATACATAGCTTACTAGGACAGCTCATTCACTTATGCAAATGCTACTTCAACTTTAAATGCCAATTTCATTACCTATTTAAGTAGGTACCTATAATTTTTTTAATAACTTGGTTATCTCTCATTACAATTTTAATTAAATGTTAATTCTATTTTTTATAAACTAAAGCTTCTGTTTATTTGTTTTTATAATGTGTGAATATTTATTTTAACATAGGCATTGTGTAATTTGAAACTCATTAAGTTTATCATTCTGAGTAGGTACTTACCACTTTAAATACTAAAAATAAAGAAAAATATAAATAAATATTCTAGAATATAAAGATGAAATGATTTTATATGTAAACATGAGAGAAACATGTGTGTTGTGTTATAAGTTTTTCTCGGCTCTAGAAAGTAAAGCTATTCATATCCGTTTAAAGAGTGAACTAGCCATGCTCTACTCACTGCGCTATAACGTAAGTTTACACTGCAGTGCAAAATTAATGATAAATATATCCGTATTTGTCTATCAGTGTAACTGGACGGCCTTATCGCTACCAATGCTCTCGTTAGCGCGTGCAAACCGAAACCCCATTACCGGCCACACAAGCGAACAAATAAACACCTTAGGTGTTGGCCGCAAGGTTCATATTAATTTGAAATTTATTTTAAGGTCTTTTTTCGCCCTGTGCTCGCACGATTGCCTCTCCTAATTGGCTCGCCATCTGTTTTAATTCATTTTGCGATAGTTTTACAAGTATTTTATTGACGCGTAGCTCCGCCTGGCGGTCGAGTAGTGTAACGAAGCGATTAATCGATTCGTTTGCGTGCGAGTCATTCGATCGAATCGACGTATGAATCGATCGGGTTATTCCATTTTGAAATCCATTTGTTTGCAATTCCGAGCGCACGGTAATAGTTTGCAATTAAAACGACGGAAAATAAAAACCAACCATCCATCATATTCCTATCACACGATGGGAGGTCTTTGGAGATGAAATGCAACACGCTTAATACTATGTAATAAGGTTGTAAATCGCTTATTATGATAAAGATAAGTCCAGTAGCCAGTGACGCGTGCTGCCATCTCTCGGATGATGACAGTAAATAATAAATCTTGAAGATAACATCAGAGGCGAAGATTATACGGTACTGAGTCCCCATCACGCCATCCGTGTTTCCTGCGCTCGCAAATTAGTAAAACGCTTACAACTGGGCTCATTTGAAATACCACCTTCGAAACCTTAAACTGAAGGGTATAGCACTGAAAATTGTAAAGCCAGCTCCAAGTTTGCGGTAACTCATTCAGTTCTGTAGAACACTGAGTGTATTTTTAGTACTTCGGAGAACTATACACGCTTAAGTTGAAGCCGTTGCTTGTACGACATTAGACAATGAACTATAACCAAAAGGTTTAACGTATATTTAACGTGAAGTTAGTCAAAGAGCAAGACTGCTTTGCTGGTTAATGGATTAATGTTTGTACTAAATCTCTTTGACTAAATATTGCTTAGTAGGTTTATAGCTCGCTGTGAAATATATACCTACTCCAAAGTTCTAAATTATATCACAACTAAATAAAAGAATAAAACGGCATCATTTTCAAGGGCAAAAATAAAGTCAAATGCCCATTGAAATGCAACTTTCGCCGATACTTTTTTTGATCGCGTTTGTATACCTCTCCGACCTCGACCTGCGCGTTGACCAATTAGAAACACCCATTAAAATTCGGAAATGTCCACTCTTTTCGGCGGCATTCCTTCACGAAGCCAGCACTCCTTTGCCAATTAAGCAAAAAACAAAAAAAGTATGCGATTTGAGCCGTCAATTTTACAAATGGAACAACCACCGGTAGCGTTTAAAAATGGAACGCTAATGACATTTTGAATTTTAAATTCGTCATTATCGGGCAGTTGCCGGATATTTTAAAAGCAATAATATGCTAATTGAAATAAAACGTTTAAATCAATGCGGTTTGGGAATATTAATCGTGTTAATGTTCTTCGAATTCTGCTTGACATTTGATAATATTGGAGATTTCTTGATAACAATAGTTTTTGATATAGAGTGTTGTTTGTTGTGCACGAAAGGAGCGTCTAAGAGGCGCACTTTAATCCTTTCAATACACTGATTTTTTCACCGACGGTCATAGGTCCTTTTCAGGGCCACGGTATGACCAAACCTGTATTTGACCAAGAAAGAATCACTGACACGACAAGAAGAAGATATAGAGTAACACAATTTGCTTTATGGAAAATTAAATATCTCAAAATCTCTCTCGTGAAAAAAAAAGGTTTCATTAATTACAGAAAAGAATTGAACAGTCATAACTAGCTACCTATCTGTTATTACTTATTAGTAATTTTTTTTATTGAACCAATATATGGCGATAGAATTAGGTATAACATAAAGGTCTTCTTTAGTAAATCAAAAATATTAATTTTAAATCAGATTCAACATCAATCATAATGTCTACAGTTAATTAAAATAATCAACCATATAGAATTAGATAATTTGTCATCGGACTTTTTTCTTTGTTCGAAACGTCATAAATTAAAGACCTTCTTGGAAGAATACAAAAAGAGAATCGATAAAAATTTTGAATAATGAATTTAGTGTACGTACGATTATTTAGATTTAGCGTCGATTCTTTGTTGTCCTTGGCGATTATTAACTATAAAAATTACCTATAAAAATTACCAATTACCTCTAATTGAAAACGCAACCAATAATTTGAGTAGTTCAATCACGCCGTAATAGTTTTTTTTATACTACTATTGTGGCAATCAAGCTTATGGCCCACTTGTTGGTTACCGTAGCCTATGGACGCTTGCAATACCAAAGGCATCACGCACGCGTTAAATACCTCCCCCCCCCCTCCCTAAAGAGCTCTGGCAACCTTCACAACGCAGGAATACAACCCTATTTGAAACAAATAATGAATGTTATTTGACTGCTAATCTTCTGGAGGCGGGCTGCTCCAATTTTGAGCAAAAAGTTCTTAACCTAGAATAGCATATAGGCTACTTTTTGTCTAGTCACCATAGCAAGCAAAGCCGTTGGCTAGTACTACTCACCGTCGTACACGAAAGGTGCCTCTAAAAAGTGCACTTTAATCCTTTCACTACACTGATTCTTTCATCGATGGTCATAGGCCCTTTTCAAGGCCGCAATACCTCAATCTGGTCACTAGCCTAATACAGGATGACCAAGAAAGAATCAGTGACACGACAAGAAGAAGAAGACTCACCGTCGTAATTGTATCGTTACGCTATGCCATCTTGTAGGTGGGCAGCGTGGGAGTCCAGGCTCCCCGCGGTCAGCACCGACCAGACATTAACGTTTTCATTTATTAATAACCATAGAGCAGGCGACCATAGAGTTTAGAGTTTACTTCTATAGAATTTGACAATACAAAAAAATGCATAGAGCGTAGTGCGTAGCGCGTAGTGCGTAGCGTACAAACGTAGTGCGAGGAAAAAAAATGAATGACATAATTGTAGATTATGCCTAAAGAAGCACTCCGAAATAAGGCTTTGTGTACACCCGAACAAAGCTAGTTCGTTCGTCAACTGATTCTTTCTTGGTCATCCGTCTTCAGCTCAATGCTAGTAAATCACGTAAAAGTAGATGAAATAATATTGGTGAGCATTATGCGTGTTGAAATGATAAAAATCTAATAAAATAGGTTGTAAGTCATTTTAGCGTAAAATAAGTATATTTCGATCATAATTATTTCACGTAAGCCATTACAACTGTTAATATCATTATTTATGAGTAAAATATCAATATCATAATACGTTAAGGCTTGCCCACACTAATCGTTGTAAAGTCGCGTGCGCAGACGCCCCACGATGCCGTGGGCGAAGCAAGCGGCACTACAAACAATTATAAAACCTTTCTATTTACTAGCATGATAGCCGGATCACTTTGTATTAACATTCAATTTTAAATGCACCTTAAGACGTTCTGGGAACATTGAAAATTGCTTGGATGTGTAATAATTATAGAACCTGATAGAGCTCGTTTGTAAAAGATTATGAACTTTGACACGCTGATATAAGTTTCAAAATCTGTTGGGTTCGTGTTACGGATCAAAAGGTGATGTATCGTTTAGGGTCGTTAGAGTAAAACGACTATTTATAGTAGACTATGAGAGTTGAGTTGTTCTCTAGTTTATGGTTTAGTGTTTATTAATGAATTAATCGGCCACTTGTCAGCAAGTGCACGATGTACAGTCAATACGATTGATTTGTAGGCTTCTTTAGAACCTTTTCACTTAAATCTACGGCACAACGTATCATAGCTGCATCTGCCGCTACAAATAATATTGGTTGACTGTACCTGTATTTACATACATACATACATAAAATCACGCCTATTTCCCAGAGGAGTGGGCAGAGACCACGGCCTTCCACTTGCTACGATCCTGACATACCTCTTTCGCTTCATTCACTCTCATCACATTCCTCATACATGCTCGTCGGTTTAGGGTACTCATGACCTGGCCTTTGTCCAAAACGTCACCGATTTGGTCGCTTAACGTACGCCTAGGTCTTCCTCTTCCAACGGTTCCATTCACACTCGCCTTTTACACCTGTTTCGTCAATCTTCTTTCGTTCATCCTCTCTACATGACCAAACCATCTCAGCATACCTTTCTCAATCCTCATCACTACATCTTCTTTCACTCCACAACCTTCTCTTATCACACTGTTCCTCACTCTATCTTTCAAAGTTACCTGGTTTTATGCAATGATTTATTGTGAGTTGAAGTAACCATTCATATCATAGAAATAATAAATTATTTTACAGTACACAATAAAAAAAACATGTCTCAATGTGTAAGTCTCTCTTTATTAAATTGCCCACATCATTATTTAATTTTGTATTCAAATTACTAAATAATTTAAAACGTTGAAGATATCACCTTTCATAAGATATCATCACATAATTATGTCGAACGACTTGAAATAAATATGAGCTATACCTCGTCTGGGTTCACTAATGAGCAAACACATAATTTTTGCCACAAAATATTTTTTTTATTTTCATAATGCTTATACCGTAACCTAAATTCTACTAATATTATAAATGCGAAAATTTGTGAGGCGGTTTTGATGTTTGTTGTTCAATCACGGCTAAACGGCCGAACGGATTTCGATGAAATTTAGTTCTGATAGATTATAGTCTGGAATAGCATATAGACTACTTTTTATAAAATAAAATAAAAAATAAAAGGGCACTTATTCACCAAGAATTCCTACACACAGTAATTATAAAGATACAATTGGTAATTTACAAGTTTTGGTATGTATGTAGGTAGACAGGTGAAATGGTCGAGGGCTCAGCTACGCTGCTTTTCAGCCTCGCCATAAACTCTGCTGTCTGTTATATAGGTACTACGAGACCGAAGCCGCGGGCGGAAGCTGGTTAATAATATATAGATAGACTTGGTCGCTATATGCCTGATTCAAAGTCGCGCAACTGGCTATGGAGAGATATGCTCAAAGTTTTACTACGTGATAAAATTTGAAATGAGAAAATCCGTAGAGGGTCACCGGCATAGCACTCAGAATAAGCAAGTTGAAGTGGCAGTGGGCAGCCCATATATGTCGTAGAACCTATGACCATTGGAGAATAAAGGTTCTCGATAGGCGACCACGAACCGGGCGACGCGGTGCTGGAAGGCCCCCACCCAATGGACCGACGACATCGTGAAAGTTGCGGGAAGTCGGTTGATGAAAAGACTTGTCATGGCACATGTCTGAATAAATAAATAATAAGAAGATGATTTCCTATAAATTGATTCTATAACCTGTTTGCATAATTTGGTTTTCATAATTGATATTAATTATGTTGTGTGAGAAACGCGCTACGTGAAATCCGACAGGGTCATAATTTTTAATGATACTAAATTTTTTTTTATATCATAATAATTAAGAATAAAATCTATAAATTGTTGTTGAGATGAATAAAAGCTTTTGGCCGTGGTGGCCCCGGCTGAAGAATAGGCCCCTCCATATCTACCTACCCGCGGATGTCGTAAGAGGCGACTAAGGGAAAAAAGTTAGGGGATGGGCAGCAGCGTCCCTCATTTTAACAACGATAGCTCTAACTGCGCTCGCCAACCCGCATGCCCAGCGTGGTGAGTATGGGCAAATCCCCCTACATGATAAGGAATTCGCTCTGTCTGTGGGTGAGGTCATGTTCAAAAATGTGAAATTATGATGATGAAAAGCTTTTGGCTAGCCTCAATTTGCTTTATTAGTGGTTTCCCGTGACTTTGCCTAAGTTTGTGCCTTTGTTATTCAATAAAATAACTTTAAACATTTGTATGGTAAATGTTAAAAATAAAGATGGTCAATGATGAGGCTTCCGTTACATAACTCGGGAAAATGGGAAGCATAATTTTTACGGCACTATAAACTCACAGACTTTTAAATTTGGTATAAATTTCAAGTTGATACTTAGGCCGTTCCTGAGGAAAAGGGTCTTGCCAACAAACAGGCAGATGAAAAACAAAATGATCCTATATAAGTGTTCCGTTTTGTCTTGTTCAGGTACGGAACCAAAACATTGTGGTATGAGATACCAAAAAACTTGTCTTTAATAGCCAATACAATTAGAAAATTATTATAAATAGCAGCAATTTGTTGTATAATTTGATAATAATTCAAATACTCAGAAACTTTAATCACAGTCACACTACCGTACCCATTTTTATTATACTAAACGGTTCGATTTTATTATTAATTTCGATACCTATTTTAAATGAGTCAATTCTTTGTGCCGCTTGGTACCTATTCCAAGTTTCAACAAAATCGGTTGAGCCGTTACGGCGTGATTGAACAACAAACATCCAAACCAACTTTCCTATTTATAATATAGAGGGATCATGTTGATACGAGTAGTATATAATGTTATGTAGGTTAGTACATGCAGGTATGTTTGTGTGCATCTGTTGGTGTTGGTGGGTAGGTACAGTCAGCAACGAGAGTCACGCTCCTAATTATAGAAGCATTCCCAATCAATTACCGCGCATGCGCAACAAAACTTCTGCGAGCACTTCATTTGCGGTACAGTCGGCAAAACAGGAGCGCGAAATTATGAAATTATATACCTAAACAACAATTTAAAAATATTTTACTAGCGGATACAAACCCAACGAAGGACGCAGTTCAGGAAAGCCCCAACTGATGCACCGATGATTTTAATGGTCGTGGGAATTCGTGGTACTTTTTGGGGGAGGCCTACATGGCCAACAGTGGACTTTGGGCAGAAAGGCTCATGAGGATGATGGTTAAGTATTTTTGCAGTAAGATTTAGGACATTAAATCCTAACTATCCTAACCTTAATCAATATTATAAATGCAAAAGTGTGTTTGTGTGTTTTTCCACAGATCAAAAAAGTACCACCAAACACTGTTCTTTATCACGGCTCGCTTTCGTACATAACTAAAGAAATCATTTTTTCTACGAACCTATACCATTTTTACTATAACATCCATTGATTGTTTAAAAAAAACAGTTTAAACTCTACTTAAGTGCGCAACTTACAAACTATAACGGTCATGGAAAACAACACATTTCATTATCACTTCTCCAACCGTATTAAATCTTAAATCCCGTTTAAGCCGAATGGTTTTGTACTTAACAAGCAGTCAAATGTCGGGCGCTGGCATCGGGCCAAAATACTAATGTCCCATTGAATACTGCTATTTGTAAACTGAACACTGTGTAAGTAGCTCTCTTAATAGATCATTAAGGATAAGCCACGAAATTAGAGTAAAAAATTACCTACTATATAAAAAATAATTCTTACATTTTACAAATGGAAACTTGCGCGACTCAGTCGCATGAAGTTATCGCCGTGGTGGCAAGAATAGGCCCTTAATATTATAAATGCGAAAGTTTGTAAGGATGTTTGTGGTTCAATCACGCCAAAACGGCCAAACGGATTTGGATGAAATTTGGCACAGAGATAGAATATAGTAGGAATAGCATATAAGCTTTACTTTTTATCTACATAGCTACATGCGAGTGAAGCCGCAAACGGAAGCTAGTATTTCATACGTTTGGATCACGCCATGTCACAGGGAAAATAGTGTCAAAAATCCAAAATGGCGACTGTATCAATGTTTTAAGCAAACGTTTATAGCGATAGTGTTAGACACATACCAATGGCAATACGAACAACAAAAACGCTTCTATAAAAACAAGAAAAAAACTATGAATCTCACGAAATCGGAAAATATGTCTTTTTTTTTAAACCACGTTATGGGTAATATTAGATTTCTTTATCTATTTCCGCGTTGTCTATGGCCTCTTTATTATGAGAGAGCGATCGGAGCTGATGAATGGCTTGTTGTAGGCATTCCGTTTGATCCTTAGATAAATATTGTGGGAGGAATCCGGGAAGATCTGTTAATAGTTCCAACTCTTTGTGCTTACGAATTTATGGGTTAAAGGCGGTTATACTGAATAAACTATAGCGATAGTTTAAGAACTTCGCGTGCTGACCCATTAATGTTTTATTAACCTCTCTCTCTCTCTTCTCTTTGAGCTCTTTAGAGGGGCGGGGGGAGGGGTCGGCAACGCGTGCGTGATACCTCTGGTATTGCAAGCGCTCATAGGCTACGGTAACCACTTACCAACAGGTGGGCCGCCAGCTTGTTTGCCACCTCAGTTGTATAAAAAAAAAGAAAAAAAACCTAAAAAGTACCAAAATAATTTTGTCTAGAAACTAAAAAAATACAGACTTCAATAAAGTGTCTATAAGATATTAACTCCTTGGGGCCTTATAAAGCACCTGACGGTAGTTTGCGTTTCTGCGCATGCGCAAGTTTATGTCATTATTCTGACTCAGGATGACAAATAAAAGATATAAAAAGCCAAAGAGTCAAGTCACTGGTCATCATCATCATCAGCCTGTAGAATTTCACCACTGGCCAAAGAGTACCATGAGAAACGGTCTTGAGCCTTTTCCAACCACAGACTTCCCGCAACCTTCATTATGTCGTCAGTCCATCGGGTGGTGGGCCTTCCAATAGGTACTGCATCACCCGGTTCATGGTCATTCGAGAACCTTTATTCCCCAACGGTTGTCGCTTCTACCGGTTGTTTTAGCTATATGGCCTGCCCACTGCCATTTCAACTTGACAATTCAAAGAGCTAAGTCGGTGACCTTAGTTTTTCTACGGATTTCCTCATTTCAGATATTAACTTGTAGTAAATCATTTCCTCCGAGCATAGCTCAACATTTAACATTATTCAAAATCATCTTTCCTTCTATGCTTTTGATAGTGGAATTAATTATTTTAAAAACGATAATTTATTACTTAAACGGTACTTTATTTATGAAAACTTTAATAAGTGTTTTGGCAAGAAGTGTTATTTGAAAATACTATTACATAAATTTAAAGCCGTTTAAAAATTGTTTCACTGGCGTCGTAATAATAACCATTCAAATGACCACGAAAATTGCGTTGAAACCTACAACTATTATGTAAATATCTAAAATTAATGGTGTGTATGTCTACAGCTTACACATAACGAATTTCTGAATTCTGAGTATGCAAATATTTAGTGCATAATTGGTGCAATCTGAAAATCCAATTCAAAATTTAGGTGCCAAAGAGGTTTCTGAGATATGAGCCAAAAACTATGTGTCAGCTGGAGACCCGGGTCTACAGCTTGCACATCCAGTACTGCCAAACGGCTGACGCGAGAGCTTTGAAAACTAGCCAGATATTTAGTGCCAAATTAGTGCCAAAGGTACTAAAAATTTCAGGCCTGTAGCTTAAAAGGTTTCAGAGATATGAGCCAAAAACTATGTGTCAGCTGGAGACCCGGGTCTACAGCTTGCACATCCAGTACTGCCAAACGGCTGACGCGAGAGCTATGAAAACTAGCCAGATATTTAGTGCCAAATTAGTGACTAAGGTACCAAAATTTTCAGGCCTGTAGCTAAAAAGGTTTCAGAGATATAAGCAAAAAACTATGTGTAAGCTGTAGACCCGGGTCCCCAGCTTACACATTTCGTTACGCCAAACCGCTGATCAGAGGGCAATAAACTTTAGGCAGGATTTTAGCTCATAATTAGTGCCTAAGGTACCAAAAATTTCAGGCCTGTAGCTGAAAAGGTTTCAGAGATATAAGCAAAAACAGTTTTCCCGCCAAAAAATTCAAATAAAGTTATTGAAAATCGGCTCATTGCGGCGTTGCCACTTCGCTTCAAACGACTTTAAACTTTATTTACATGTCACGAAGATTGATTTTGGTATTTGATCATTAAAAAAGTTAATTTGGTTTGTTGAGTTTAGTCTAGGAGCTCGGAGGATAAAATAGTTTTCAGCCAAAACATACCGTGTTGCCATCGATGTAATCGTATCTCGTAGACTTACGTCTTGATTGATGATGGAAGTCAGAGGCAATCACGACGACATCATCGCCCTGAGTCAAATTCTTTGTCAGTGTCGGCAAGTTATTTATAATCTCTCTGATAGGAGCACCTGGCTTACAAATGGATAGAACAGATTGGTAGTCATTATTATGTAAGTGTATAAATTCTCCAAGAGATTTTCCGTATGTATCGCACAATATTAGCATTTTCTTAGGTCTATTTTGTGAAATTACGGCGGTATCCTCAGCTTTATAGCTTTACAGCTTTATAGCTTTATAGCTTTATAGCCCAGACTTATGTCTGGGTTCATGGTTTTGGGTACTGTTATTCGTTTGGTTTCCAGTGTTCTCCTCTGTCGTTAGCTTCTCTACGGATCGAAGTCCTATTCTCGTAGTAATCCCGTTGTCTTCATTATTCTTTATTGTCACGACCTGTTTTGTTGCTATTGATTCACTCGTTTTAGTCTGTCTTGTTTTTGTCTTCCCTTTTTTCGCTACTAATTTTTTTTGTATTTTTCTTTCTATTCTGTGAGTCTTTATCATGTTTCACTTGTTTATTCAAAGTTATTCTATTTTTACTTAAGTTCTTGGTCTTTGCTTCAGTTTTAATATCTACGGTGTGTCTAGAACTTTTTAATTTTATGTTTTCACTTTGGAGCTCAATTATTTGGCTTATTAAATTGTCCAATTCTTCATTAAGTATTTGGGTGTTCTCATTGGTTTCCAACAGGAGCGTTTTTTGTAGTTGTTCGAACAGCGCTGCATTATTTTCGTGCAAACGTATTACGTTATTCATAGTATATATGCTATCCGCTATCCGAAAGAGGCTTACTCTCATCATCATCATCATCCACAGCCTGACTTCACCCACTGCAGGGTATAGGCCTCCCTTTTTATGTGCCATTCTCCTCTATCGTGTGCAAGCCTCATCCAGTTGCGGCCTGCGATGCCTGCGATATCGTCTGCCCATCTCGCTGCTGGACGACCAACGTTCCGATATCCAGTTCTTCCTACACCCAATATAAAGTTTGTTCTAGGAATTTTAAAAACGGAAGAGATCGCTTTTAGCGATAAGGCCGTTTGTTACCCTTATTTGTAATTAATCTGAATTAAATGTTTTTTTTCTTAACGGTGTACGATAAAGATATGAGTAGTTTTTTTCATTAAATCAGAGATAAAAAATATAAAAAAACAAAAAGCAATTCTAGGGGACACCCGGGTTTGTACGTATTACTAATCCTTCGCGCAGTCGTCTTGTTCCTTTAGAAGCTTCAAATTAAAGTTTTGTGCTTTTTGTATTTCAGCGGTCAATTTTCTAATTCTACGGCAACCTGGTTTCTTGTTTGGGGCATTCTGGTACAGTCACTGTAACGATCAGAAAACGCAAAAAGTCGATTCGGATGAAGAGATTCGATCCAGGGCACGTCGTTACTGACGATTATTGAGTCCACCGCCTCAACCGCTACGCCAGCGGTACTTTACTTACAGCGACGAAATAAGTGTAGAGGTTGAAAGAACTATTTCTTAGAGTCGCAGATCGTTGTAATAAAAAAATCGACCGTCATTACACTTTTTTGCACACCCTCATTAGCTTTTTAGTTCAATATGACTCTATTGATAAAAAACTTTTATTTAGTCATTATAACGAGGCACTTACGTATAATATTGTGACACGTTCGTTATTTTGGTTGTTATAATTTTTGAGAGTAGATCGCCAAAATGGTTTAAGGTAAACATCATGAAGAAACCAGAGGTTTAGTCAGCTCGCACACTACGAGTACTTACGTGTTAATAGGAAACAATACAATGCCACAAATCTAGGCCCCGATCGCGCTAAATTTTTGCTTGTGGCGCTCTGCGGTATATTTTAAGGGATGAAGATGAAGTTTTCCAAACGCTGGCCATTAGATAAAACAGAATCGAAACCATTGTGTAAGTATCATCATCATCACCTATTTGAGTCCACTGCTGTACATAGTGTACCTACCACTAATTAGAGGAGGATAACTCGAGTCAGTGACCGTGGCGGCCCCGGCTGAAGAATAGGCCCCTCCTAACCTCCTACCCGTGGATGTCGTACTAGGCAGGCGAGTAAGGGATGGGCAACAGCTTCTCCTATTTTCACAAATATTTTCAATTTCCCCCCACCCCCATCACAGGAAGTCACTCCGGAAATCTGTGGGGGAGGCCGCTGTTCAGCAGTGGACTTCAAACGGCTGGAATGATGATGATGAACTCGAGTCAGAACACGCATCCAGATCGAATCACAGGGTACTGAGCCGCAGGTAAATGGATCACGCCGCTCCCAAGCAGCTGAAGCAGCTCAACGGCTCAAAGTAGTTCTACTTCATCTGCGATTCATGCGACCCTGACCCTGATTAGAAACGATTTCATACGACAACAATTTGTATTATTTTCAACACTATTAAGCCCATATTAGAAAAGCTGACCCGTTTGATGAACTGATTGCTAGTACCTTATTGCATTGTTTGCTTCACTTTACCTGATTCATCTGAAATCATTCATAGATCTACTTGCGCGGTTCAAGAGCGCGAGCTGCGAGCTGATTTGCAGCTCAGGTATTTTGAGTGAGTTACCCACCGCTACCACTTAGAAACTTTGATGTACCAAATAAAAACTATAGTAGGTATTATTATAATATTAAAACTACAAAATGTTTGTTTATTTTTAGATTTTGACGCCTTTTCTTTTTTAGTTACCAGCATAATTTTAGTGATACTTCATCATCTTATCCTATCTAAGCTTCTGAATTCTTTAACCTACATGATATATACTTTAAACATACATAAGCCTCTCGATTTGAGAGCAAAAGACTTGGCGGCAGGAATAAGATGCCACAGCCAGCCCGAAAGGGAAAAGCATAAAAAAATGCAAACTTCAAGAAGGAAAGAATGACACGATAATGTTACGCGCCTGTACAATATCGGGCAGCCTGTAAGGACGTGGACACTCTGATAATGTACAGCCAGCCATATTCACAGCATCTAATTCTAAATGGGGGAATAAGATCTGCACTGACGTCCCGCGTTGGGGTGCGCATTCACAGCATTTTATTGCAATAATTTTTCCAATAATACGAAGCCACCTAGCTTTAGACGGCGGAGTCACATATCTCATCATGTCACATAGGAACCTACTCATCATGTCACATAGGAACCTACTCATCTATTACTTTCGTGACGTGGTTTATAAATGGTTCATATCTACCTACCTTATGTGAGGTACCTACCTACTTCCCTATGTTTGGTAGGTCTAGGTACAAAGTGTAGGTACGTAGTACCTAGGTATAATAAATACTTGGTACCTATACCTAGCTAGACCTACATAAGTAAGTACCTTACATAAAGTACGTAGGATTGTATAATATTATGCAAACACGTCACGAAAGTAATAGATGGCTTCCTAGTACCTAGAGCTAACCAAACTTAGGTAGAACTAAATAGCCTAAATGCGTAATAAAACACGTCAAAAACTATAGATAGGTAAATAACTAGTACCTAGGTACTACGTAACTACCATCTATAATTTACTAGCCAACTTAGATATGAACAAAATGAGCAAATACGTCACGGTAGTACCTAATAGATACCTGCATATCCAACTTTCATATGTGCTACCTACCTACCTACCAAGGTATCTTGATTAACCTAAATACCTTACCTGACTTCTTCTGACAGACTTTTATTTCTGTTTTAGTGTGTGGCTAGGCGGAGCAATGATCTATGAAATGCGGGGCGGTGGCGCGGGCAGAAAGTGTATGAGAATGGCCGGACATAGGGCTTAGTGGCGCGTATTAGGGTCGACCTATGTCCAGCAGTGGACTAGTGTGGGCTGATGATGATGATGGCTACAATGGAGGCCAATTTCATACGTCAGTTTCGAAATTGAAAATCTATGGAACTTCAATCGAAGTAACAAATTATGTAGGTAGGTACTAACCAATTACTTACAATATATTTTTATTTTATCTAGATCGATCGACACCTATCTTACATATGAAATAACGGCTAGGTTAGAAGTACAACAAATTCAGAAGATGAAGATACTACCTAATAAGAAGATGTGTAGGTATCACAAAAATTATGCTAGTAACTAACAAATGTTAGTAACTTACCTACATTAGAGGTAGGTACAGTATGTCCAGTGGACTTCAATAGGTTAAAGATACCTCCTACATAATAGTTTCGATTCTGTTTTATCTATATCCAGCCAATTCTATCCATAGCCAGCGTTTGGAAAACTTCATCTTCGTCGCATATAATATACCTACCACAGAGAGCCTCAAGACGAAAGCCTACAGTCAGTGCGCGTTGCCAGCACCAAAAAGTTACGAACGCCGACCACACACCGAATGACGCAGTGTTGAAAGGCCCCGCACCCTATGGACCGACGACATTGCGAAGGTTACTGTAATTCACTGAATGGAAATGGCTCAAGACCGTTCGTCGTGGCACTCTTTATGGGAGGCCTATGTTCAGCAGTGGACTTCTGCAAAATGATAAAATATTTTTGTGATACATGTCCTCTAATAGGTAAGTATCCAAAAGGGAGGTCATTCAACTTATCGTTGATGTGTATATACTAATTGCGGAACATTTTGTATACATACACTAGTTCACTGAAGTAAAAGATAAATCTCTCTTTTTCGAGGTACGACACGCAAGGTACATCGATGGCAGCACTGGGTATGTTTTGGCTGAAAACTATTTTATCCTCCGAGCTCCTAGACTAAACTCAACAAACCAAATTAACTTTTTTAATGATCAAATACCAAAATCAATCTTCGTGACATGTAAATAAAGTTTAAAGTCGTTTGAAACGAAGTGGCAACGCCGCAATGAGCCGATTTTCAATAACTTTATTTGAATTTTTTGGCGGGAAAACTGTTTTTGCTTATATCTCTGAAACCTTTTCAGCTACAGGCCTGAAATTTTTGGTACCTTAGGCACTAATTATGAGCTAAAATCCTGCCTAAAGTTTATTGCCCTCTGATCAGCGGTTTGGCGTAACGAAATGTGTAAGCTGGGGACCCGGGTCTACAGCTTACACATAGTTTTTTGCTTATATCTCTGAAACCTTTTTAGCTACAGGCCTGAAAATTTTGGTACCTTAGTCACTAATTTGGCACTAAATATCTGGCTAGTTTTCATAGCTCTCGCGTCAGCCGTTTGGCAGTACTGGATGTGCAAGCTGTAGACCCGGGTCTCCAGCTGACACATAGTTTTTGGCTCATATCTCTGAAACCTTTTAAGCTACAGGCCTGAAATTTTTAGTACCTTTGGCACTAATTTGGCACTAAATATCTGGCTAGTTTTCAAAGCTCTCGCGTCAGCCGTTTGGCAGTACTGGATGTGCAAGCTGTAGACCCGGGTCTCCAGCTGACACATAGTTTTTGGCTCATATCTCAGAAACCTCTTTGGCACCTAAATTTTGAATTGGATTTTCAGATTGCACCAATTATGCACTAAATATTTGCATACTCAGAATTCAGAAATTCGTTATGTGTAAGCTGTAGACATACACACAAATTAATGATCATTCTTTGCGTAAAACATGTCAAACATCACCAAGACGCAAGGAATGCCCGCCTCGCTTGTACAGACAGCACAACCGTCAGGCAAACAACGCTCGTTTAAAATATTGGAATGAATGACATACCGCGCCTCGCACGATTAATGATACTGCTCGCACAAAAAGCAAACACGCTCATTAATATATCAACTGTCTTTTAGCTGCGTTAGGTACCGTCAGCAAATTCCATATGAGATTCAAAGCGAATGCACTTTTCATAACTCACCCGTTAGACGTTCTGTTTTTAAAATGAGGTTTTTTTTTTAAGTTTAGTTTAAAAAATAAAATGATTTCATCCGACAATGGGAAATGTTCACGGATGCATTTAAAACGTCTCGTATTTCTTTCTTCGCTCACAACAGGGACATAATTTAGCAAGAAACATCTGTAGTCGATATCTCTTTATACAATTAACGGGAGAATGGAATGAGACAGCTCTGTATAAGAGTATTTTTAAAAGTTATTTAGTTACAAAGCCGTTTAAGGACACACGTGCGGCTGTTTTGTCTTATTAATGTTTTTGTTCGTTAGCTACATTATTTCCTTTGAGAGGTCTAGCGATTGAGAAGTTTTTGTTACGTTTTGTAATATGAAAATCAAGATGAATTTGCCTATATTATTTCACTGTACTATTTTAACATGATATTATTTAATATTCGCAAAATAACTACGAATCCTCCTTTAATAATTTAATATTGCTTAAGTATGTATGCATGTATGCATATATGTGTTCCCGTATCATCTTTCAAATCATCTTTATACCAGTAAAAACTGACACAAGTCGACAGAGTGTAGCTTTATTTCCGTTCATGAAGACGCTGCCTTTGACGTCCGCTAAACACGACATTAAACACTAACCTTTTTTTTCAGCTGTCACATATTTTACTTTTTTACCATTTTTTTTCAGCCATTAGCTATTAAGCGACCGTACTCTTTGACATTGGTATTAATATGTTGGCAGTAGCGCCACACTATCAACATGTTAATTCTAATGCAAATTTGAATCGTAGTTTGCTAATGGAGCTAATATTTTTACAATAATTTTGCTTGCGTAAAAATAACTTCTTTTTCTTCTTCTTGTCGTGTCACTGATTTTATCTTGGTCACCCTGCATTAGGTCTTTGACCAGTTCAGGTATTGTGTCTCTGAAAAAGGCCTATGACCGTCCGTGACAGAAACAGTGTGTGAGAGGATTAAACTGCGTATTTAGAGATTCCTTTCATGCAAAAAACAGCTACAAAAACATTTTTCAAACAGAAATCCTTGTGACTATTCTAAGATGATCATAACTTCAGTATAGGCTTGTCAAAACGTGACGAATGTTGTTTAAAATTGAGTACAGTGAAAGTAGCTCCGACATTTCAACACCCAGCACGTGTTCGTACATCAATCAAAACATTCATTAGTACTTAAATACCAATTAGTTGAAAGATAATTTTGTAGGCTACAGTCTATTAAAGATTCAATCAATTTGAGTTGTAAATTGAGATTTTTCTATCGCTAATAGAATTGATTCGTTAAGAGTTTATTTTCGTCATTGATGGATTGATGGCTGTAAAATTGAATTTGTGAATAAGAAGTGAGAAGAAGAATAACTGACTGACAGCAATAATCATAAAAATCGTGTCCAAAAATCCAAAAGTCTTGTAAACTCACTTGGAAACAAAGAGTATCTTTAGGTATTTAAAAGAATAGATTTTTTGTATCGATTCTATTGTTTCTAACACAAACTAACCTAATTTTATAGCACTAAAAATGTATCCGTCCCTTTTACAGATCGGAACAACAAGGGCTATAATTTTAGCGCTGTCAAATTTAGTTAGATAACAACATAATCAACACCACTGTGTTATTTCAAATGATCCATTATTGGAAATTTCTTAATATCTTTATTCTTCTTTATCTGATATCCTCATTTGCATATAAAAGCGATTGTTTTAAAAATCTCCAAATAAATGACATGCTAATGCTTTACTCCTCTTAATTCGTTCTAGCTTCTGTTTGTGAGATGACTGATACACTCGTTTTAGTAGAATTCAAAAAAGATTAAATTTTTATAGGTCGTAACGACTAATTAGTTTGGTTCAATGTAACTTGAGACGAAGTTTTTATCATGATAAACTGACGTAATAATTATTATTATCTATTATCTAGAGCGTAGGCGTCTATCCATTTCAAAACGATTTCTTAATGATTTCGTTGCTAAATGACAAAAATGTCTTGAGATTTAATCTGAATTTATTTCCCTTAAAAGGTTTAATTAATTTTATTTTTTCGATTTATTGGCCCAAAGGTCGGACATTCTGAACATTTTTCGGCGTGCTTTGTAATCTGAATATTGCCAGTAAAGTTTGCATTTCTGAGCAGAACATTTCTGAATGTTAGAAACATAAACTTGTCTGGGTCGTATGGAGGGCAATGTCAAATATATGCAAAAATACTTTACTAATTCACATAAAATTGAATGCGTTGAATCTGTAGAAGAACCAAGGTTAGTGACATAGCTCTCAGAATTAACAAGTTGCCATAGAATCGACATCCGGAATAAAGGAGGATAAAGGTTCTCGAATGGCAACCACGAACCGGGCGACGGGCCCACCACCCGATGGACCGACCACATTGTGGATATTAAATCGGTGGATAGAAAGGGATCAAGACCGTTGTTCAGCAGTGGACTACTACAGGCTGATGATGATGATAAAAAATGCATTGATGTTAAAAGCTTAAAGAGTTGTAGGTATAGTAAGTAGCCCTAGTAGGTACTAGAACCACTTAGCTCTAAAAATGTTTACCATCAATGAATCTGTAAATTTATACCTAACTGTATCTGTAATAGAAACAACTTTACATAGGTTGTACCTTTAAGATTCAAAGATGCTGATATTTCAAAAAAAAAAATTGGTTTAGGTACTAATAGCTTAGTTCTCAATTTTCTTATTGTATATTGTCAGTATGTATGTATTTTATTCTTCATCTTGATAAGAAAATACCAATCAGTTGACATTTTGAGCTATCAAAACAATTTTATTGTATATCTTGGAATTGATGAATTTTACACATAAAAGCAGTTTAGAATAAAATATTTCTAAAAGCGGCTTCTCACAAAGTTATCAGATCGGAACATTGCTTTCATGTTAGTATAGTAGGTGGCAAATTGCAGTTAGTTGAATTTTTGAATTTTATCATCTATTAGATGGTTTGATCCAAAATCTTCGAGATTCCTGTTTTACATCTCAACAGATGTTAATCTAGATGTTATCCCATTTTGATTTCTTTGAAATTCTCCGCTGAGCCTTTGTCGAATCACAAATATTTACTTAAAATCTGAATTTAATGGTCTTCACGACCATTATCCTAATCTTCAGTTATATCAAGGCTTTATTTTGGAAGCATTATTTTTAAGCCGTGTTGAAATGGCATGCGATATGTCCTTGATATGTTTAATAAAATTAATTTTCTTATAAATACGTTTCAAAATGATCCTTACCTCTACTAAACAAAGTCAGTTTTGAGTTTGACATTTGGGGGTGTGCGATATAGTTCACAGATATACCAAGCTCCTAAAAGTCAAACACAATACCCTATCGTGTGGGCTAATAATATAATATAGGGCTTTCAAAATATTGTAACGTTTCATGAACATTTTTGCAATACAGAGATCCGTTCAGTCGATATGACGCTTTGAAGGTCATTCCTCTACCCACTCAATATTATTTATAATAAGACAATTTACTCTAGATCGTTTGGTACACTTAACATATAAATAGTACAAAAAGGGACCCAAAATCTGTCACCACTCATGATGTCAATTGATGATTAAGTGTGTCCTAAAAATTAACTTAGAGTTTGATGCTAAGGAATGAAATTACAATAACTAACCTATATTGTCTCTTCCACAGATGGTAACAGCGAGCCGCCAAAGCTGAAGTGCCACCTTCGCAAGCACAAGCCAAATCGCAAGCCCCGCACGCCATTCACCGCTCAACAGCTGCGGGCTTTGGAGACCAAATTTGTCGACAAGCAATATCTGAGCATCGCTGAGCGGGCTGAGTTCTCGTCGAGTCTTGGACTATCTGAGACACAGGTAAGCAATACACAACAAATGAGAATTAGAAGAATAAGTATTTATTTTCTCTCAACAGAGGTTAAAAGTAACAGCCCCTTCACACGGTAACATCCCGTTCCTTGCAGGCAGGGCTTTCTGCACAAATCATCATCATCATCATCAGCATGTGGAAATCCACTGCGGGACATAGGCCTTCGCGAAAGAGTTCCATGACGAACGGTCTAGAGTAGAGGTAGTAGAGAGGGAACGGTAGAGTTCAACCCTGTCATTGGCCTAAGGTGACCAAGAAAGAATTAGTAAGAAGTTCACGCTTCGTATGGAGTTTTGCTATGCAATTTACTTTACCTACCTAAAGACATTCAAACCAAAATATTTAAAAATAATTGCTTTTAAATTATACCTGTACTACTTTAAATCTTGACTTTTTAAAACATCCTGTCATATCAATATTCAAACCAAGATTGGATCTCTTTTTATAAATGTTATTTATGACAAATTAATATCCCACTAATTACTTATATCTTGATATCTCAACACGAATATTCGAACAATTCCCAAAACATTCAGCAAATTAATTTTAATTTCCTTGTCAACAGGTGAAGATCTGGTTCCAAAACCGTCGCGCCAAAGCGAAACGTGTCCAAGAGGCGGAGATCGAAAAACTCAAAATGGCGCAGTTTTCCCGCCACCCCCACCATTTGTACCCCCACCCGGCGCTGCAGCAGTACTTCCATCCGCACCACCCCATTATGATGGGGGGTCGCCCGCTGCCCCCAATGGGTATGCCCCCTCAACACCTATCGATGGTACAACCACCTGTATCTGGAAGCTCACCGTCACCAAACGCGCAGACTGGAAACTAATCTTAAAAAATCAAAAAGAATCCAAAATGGAAAAAAATTTCATGATTAAAAAAAATGTTTACTTTTTTGCGATTTTTTTGTTGACGGTACTGATGTTTGTTGTTCTCGAGTAAATGTAAATTATTGTGTAAATAATTGATATAAAATTAATTATATTATTTTAATATTAACTAGATTGTATAAAATGTTTACCTATCACCAAATTACTTTTAAAATTCTATTTAGTTTGTTTTCTTGAAATAATTGTAATTGTTTGTCAGAGTTTGTTATCTTGTAAATATAATATTAAATTGATTTGTACCTACTTTTAACTATCTACTTATTACATATGTAGCTGAAAATATATTTCTTCACGGTGGAAACTTTTTTATTGAAATTCTGAAATCATAGGTTTTACCTACTCATGTTAGCTAAAAACTAAAATTAACGATGAAGGAAAACATCTAAAGGAATGGGCATCTTCCGGTCTTAGAAGATACAGATTTGAAACATACATGAGGTGCACTTTAGTTCTTGACCACACTGGTTCTTCTACCAACGGTCATGGGCCCTTTTCATAGCCACAACCTAGGTTCTGACTAACTCAACTCACTCACATCATGCAGGAAAACCAAGACAGAACCAGTGACACGACAGCACAAAATAAACCATAGTTGACCTCTTCGGGTTAAAACTTGCGCGCAACTTTCAACCTAAGTTTTATTACTATAAGGTTTAAAATGAATGATACTTGCAATAATGATAATCTAAGGCCCCTAACAGACAAACTGTACTAAGCTACGCACTAAGCTCGACTTCGAACGATGAATTTGACATCAATGCTTGAGAAGCTTAAGTCATGATAATATTTTTAGGAAATTAATTACGTATTTATATTACCATGATATTATCATAAGAGCTATTAATAGTGCAATTGTAATGAATCTTTATACGGTATTTTCACACATTATCTATGTCCAGTCTTGTAACTGAAAATATGCGGTCAGCTGGAGTATGTGTAGAGTCTGCGCTACAATATCCAGCCTATATATTTTAGGTAAATGTTGCACCAGGGAGAAGTTTCCATTGAATATTTGGTTGTTTCTGAGAAGTTTGAGGGCTACCATTGCTGTTCCACTGTAAGAATGCGCCAGAAATTCAGCAGTGTATTAGTAAGGGCAAAGGATGTTTAATAACATATAAATTAAATGAAATAAGTTTATTTTGACAAACACAGAAGACCCAAAAGACACAAGATAAAGATAGGGTGACAGGGCTTATATATCCCAACAAATAACAACACCTAAATGTATGTACCTACCTGTTTAATACTTAGGTGCCTGTTAGTATCCCGTGCTATGTGAGCCAAAACAGGCATGGTCTCAGATTATTTATTTATACATAACGACCTGGACCTCTGTCACGAGTCTTACATATGAGAAGTTCCGTAAAGTCCTTCGGACTTTACGTGTGTTGGTGCCCTAAGTGATAATAGTATGTTGTCAATTGAGTGAAGAGGACTAATTTAAATATATCCATTAAAGTTAATTGCCTGATAGAGAGGTCAGGTCTCCCTGATAGTGCGATGGAGGGTAGATGTGATTTTGATGGGGTTATCAGTAGGTAGCTAGAAGGGGATCCTAAAGTAAAAATAATAAGATGGATGGCCAACTACGATCCCAATTTTGATTATGTTTCTTGCTTGTCCGAATCACTACTTGTAGTGTAACTGATTCTTTTTTAGTCACCTGTAGTATATGTAGGTCATATCTACCTATCCGCGGATGTCGTAAGAGGCGACTAAGACTAAAAAAGGTAGGGGATGGGCAGCAGCGTCCCTTATTTTAACAACGATAGCTCTAACTGCGCTCGCCAACCCGCATGCCCAGCGTGGTGAGTATGGGCAAATCCCCCCACATGATAAGGAATTTGCTCTGTCTGTGGGGGAGGCCATGTTCAGCAGTGGACGTCGTACGGCTGAAATGATGATGATGATTAGGTCAGAGACTAGGTTGATGTATGGTTGCCCTTGTAAAGGGTCCATGACCGTCGAAAATGTGAACATTTGCCAAAATGTTTGGATGTGCCTCTTACTACCCCTCTTAGATATCTTCAAAGATCTGAGAGGTTGTCTATCATGCTTGGGGAAAAAGTCGAGAGCCGATTTTATTATATATAGATTTTACTATATTATAGTTAGGTCGATTATACTATTTTTTTAGCTGTAGAGCCGTTATAACGAATATAAATGTTTCATTTATATACTTACTAGCTTTCGCCCGTGGCTTCGCTGGCGTGGTACCTACATAAAAAGTATGCTATTCCAGACTAAAATCTATCTATGTACCAAATTTCATCCAAATCCGTTCGGCCGTTTAGCCGTGATTGAACCACAAACATCCAAACATCCTCACAAACTTTCGCATTTATAATATTATATTTATATTATTAAAGTGAGATTACAAACTAAATGGCATAAACAAAGAAAATTAGAGGTGGTAACTATTGTTTTTAAAAAACACATTATATTTTAAGATCACCCTGTACATAAGTTTTAAGCTGCATGCATATGAGCGTCATTGTTTTCATAAACATTTTTATCAACACATTAAATTTTATTAGGAGCGATTTACCTACATGGATGATGTCCTACTTTTAATTAGTACCAAATTTTTATCTAAATTACTCATTACATAATATAAAAATATTTATTGGGCTGTCATAATCATAATGACAGTTGACAACAACAATGATGTAAAAAGCGTTGTTTACGTAGTTTGATAAATATAAAATAATAATTTCTTACACGTGTATTACTTGCATAGGCCCCTTAAGTAGGTAAAAAAATAATAATATTAGTAATGAAGGCTATTAAAAAAAATTGGCTCACGATTTTAGTAGGTAACGTCTCATATCTCCGGGGGATCAGATCCTTGAAGATGTCTAAAGGGAGAAGCCAGAGGCACGTCCAAACATTTTGGCAAATGCGCACATTTTGTACTAAGGAGTATTCCACGAACCGGGCGACGCAGTGTTGGAAGGCCCCCCACCCGATGGGCCGACGACATTGTGAAGATTGCGGGAAGTCGGTGGATGGAGAAGGCTCAAGAGCGTTCGTCGTGGAACTCCTTAGGGGAGGCCTATGCCCAGCAGTGGACTTCTACAGGCCGATGATGATGATGATGAGTATTCCATACGTGACAGGTTGCAAGCCAAGCGCCGCTTATTTGTTTCCTCGTGATGTTTTCCTTAATAAGAACTTAAATTTTTCGGACAGAAATTAATCTTGCTGGAGCTCGACCGGGTGCATCCACTACCTGACAGGCCTCATAGCTCAGTTGGTAGTAACTCTGCCTTCTGCGCTAGAGGTCGCGGGTTCGATCCCCGCACTGGACAAACTTTTGTGACTAACACAGATGTTTGTTCTGTGTCTGGGTGTTAAATATTTATCTATTATGTATATCAGTCTCTGGTAGCCATAGTACAGGCTATGCCTAGTTTGCGATCACTTGACCGTGTGTGATAATGTCCGGAATATTTATTATTATATATTATTTATTTTTTTACCTACAGTTCGTAGCCATAGCAGGTCCCACTAGACCAATACGTATCGTATCGTAAGCGTAAAGCTACCATGAATCATTCGGCTCATCGACAGGCCTCATAGCTCGGTTGGTAGTAGCTGTGCCCTCTGCGCTAGAGGTCGCAGGTTCGATTCCCGCAATGGACAAACATTTGTGTGATTAATACAGATGTTTGTTCTGTGTCTGGGTGATAAATATTTATCTATTAAGTATACCAGTCTCTGGTACCCATAGTACAGGCTATGCCTAGTTTGGGATCAGCTGACCGTGTGTGATAATGTCCGGAATATTTATTATTATTATTTGTTATATTCGTAGTCGGGCTAGTGATGTCGGTCACCATGATCAAAGTGAGTATGTCGAATGCGAGATGGTTTCAATTCTACCGAAACACGCGAATGTGTAACAAACCGTCTACTGTTCACGTCTGTACGACTCATTTACTTTTAATAAATGGTGTAAGGCACAGACGTACGTCTCTCATAATATATCTAACATGGAAATTCAACTTAAAATCAAGACAAAACATATAAACAACACAACGCGCAATGCAAGGAAGATATCTCTAACTTAGGTCTAAAACATAGGACTTTCATACAAGCATTCAACCCCCATTTCACCCCTTTAGGAGTCGAATTTTTCAAAATATGTTCTTAACTCGCGCCTACATCCCTTAAAGAGTGCCTGTGCCAAATTTCAGACTCCTCAGCCCAGTAGTTTTCGAGCTTTCGTGATGAGTCAATCAGTGAGTGGACTTTACTCCTTTATCATCATCATCAGCCTGATGAAGTCCACTGCTGAACATAGGCCTCCCCCAAAGAGTTCCATGACGAACGGTCTTGAGCCTTTTCCATCCACCGACTTCCCGCAACCTTAACAATGTCGTCGGTCCATCGGGTGGGGGGCCTTCCAACACTGCGTCATCCGGTTCGTGGTCGAGAGAACTCGAGAACCTTTGTTCCCCAACGGTTGTCGGTTCTGCGAGCTATATGGCCGACCCACTGCCACTTCAACCTGCTAATTCTGAAAGCTATATCGGTAACCTTGGTTCTTCAACGATTTCCTCATTTCGGATTTTATCACGCAGCGAAACTCCGAGCATAGCTCTCTCCATAGCCCGTTGGGCGACTTTGAGCTAGTGTATGAGGCCAATAGTTAGCGACCAAGTCTCAGTGCCATAAGTCATCACTGGCAACACGCACTGATTGTAGACTTTCGTCTTGAGGCTCTGCGGTATCTGCGACGAGAAGATATGACTACTCCTTTATAATAATAGATAATGTCTCAAAAAGAAGTGGGCAGGCCGTGTAGCGCGCCTACAAAACATGAGGTGGACAAAATACCTAGCTATAAAATCAGCCAAGAGAGAGGCTCGAAATCTATTTGTCGCTTTCCTGTAGAGCAATTTTAGCCCGTCAGATTTTTTCTGGTCTCTTTGTACCATACATGGTGTTCTAAAGCGTGATTACAACATTCCCTTCTCGCTCCATCACAAACAAATTAATCCTCAATGCATACGTTCGCAATTACTGCGTAATTAAAAATAACTTATTCATTTAGTATAATACGCCTCTCTGCCCGTTAATTGCTTAAATTAATCACATTAATGATGCGTACCTACGGCTCGAGATTGAAACGAGATGACTAGTGAGGAGTGGGTTAGAGAGCTATCGATATCGATGTTTCTTCAAATGTGAAGTTAGCTGTTTGGATGGGCAAAATATTTTTATTAAAGATTCCCAACTTCTTCTTCTTATTCTTGTCGTGTCACTGATTCTTTCTTAGTCACCCTGTATTAGGTCAGTGACTAGGTTGAGGCATGGTGGCCCTGAAAATGGCCTATGACCGTCAAAAACTATTTTCAAAATGATTAAATACACATTACAAATGAAGATGTTAATTACATAGTAAAGTTGAAAATGAAACGGTTTGATGGTAAGATAATTTTTGAGGTCTTGCTTTCTAATTGGTATTTTTAGTGCCGTCCTATCCATTTTTTAAATTATGAAATGTATACATCCTAATGCAGGCGATTGTACGTGGTTTTGTTAAGTAGCTTCAGAAGACAATGAAAATGAGTCCGCCGGCAGATATTTAAGCCATCTTAATATGGTGATGACCGGTTCATGAGGTCAAAATATTTAAAGGTTTTTAAGTTTAGGAAAATACTATTAACAAATTAAATATCGTGAAGTATAAAGTCTGAGTTGTTGCGTCTAAAAATTAGCAAGCAGAAATATTATCTATTTAAAAAAAGTCCGTCATTTTGTTACATAAATGTAATAATTTCGATAGTTCCGCATCCCATCTCTACCATCAGGGAATTTGGCCTGTATTTCACTCACGCTCATTAGATATCGCCCGAGCGAATCGCTCGTCCTGCCACAGATTATACTCCAACTACTATTGCGATACCACAGCACATAGTATAGTGACTAAGAACACGCCTAAGATTTGATAGCAATCACTATAAGAATGCAATGTCACGCTAGAAGCTAATGCAGAGTCAAATAGACGTATCGACTTTTTGCTCAGTCGAAAATGCCGCGTCTATTTCGATTCACAGATCTTTGTTTTTGTTGAAGAATCTATCTAATAGGTAATAGTGGACACAGGCAATCCTAGTTTGGGTACCAATGTTAAATTATATTATATTAAACAAATCAGGAATATTATTTTATTATGTTACTAATTACATAAAACTTAATATTGCATGTAATTGTTAAGTCTGTTGTTTATCAATTAAATTTCTATTTCAATTTCAAAAAAAGGTTTAGCTATTATTTTAAGCATCAGTCTATATATATTTTCACTACAAGACAGCATTTCGTTATTTATTTAAACATATAAATGGATAAGTAGAGGTTATAAACTTATGAATGATGCTAATACTTAACCTACGCTACTCCTAACCCCCTCCTAGATAACCTAGATCACACTAATTATAATTAGGATTCATTCACGTTTGCAATAAAAACAACACTGCAGCAATGGAGGGAGAATAATGGGTAGCGCGCACGTGCAGTGTGGTATGAACCGCAAAATAATACATACGCACAAAAAAAGCGCGCTCAATAAAAAACCTAAAGATGCTTGCCATTCCAGGTGTGTTTTGGTGCACGCTTCGCAAGGCACGTGCTTAAAATCACCATCGCACGAAAGCCTGATAGGTCATCTTCACTCACGTGATAGACACAGGTGTCGGTAGGACCGTCCTCGACCCCTAAAAGACGCACGTGACTATTGGATTATGCTGGATAGAAAATACTGTGTAATTTTTAGGGTTCCGTAACTCATTTGGAAAAACGGAACCCTTATAGGATCACTTTGTTGTCCGTCTGTCTGTCTGTCCGTCTGTCGAGACCCTCTTTCTCAGAAACGGCTAAAGGTATTAACTTGAAATTTATACCACCTATTAAGGTCTGTGGGTTTATGGTGCCGTATAAAAATCAAAGCTCTATCTTAATGCATTAAAAAGATATGGCAATGAATGTATAATTTTTGTATGGAAATGGCAGAAATCAAAAACCTCTAGGGTACTTCCAGCTACCTCACAATTCAGAAATTTGGAATGTTAAGAGCTTTTGTAACACAAGTAAAGGGAAATGTCTGAAACTGAGGAATTTCGAAGTTTTCTAGGAAACAAAGTTATATTTGCGGTCAATGTCATACAATGACTACCTGAGCGACCGCAAATATAAGTTTGTCAATTCCTACACTTAAATGTATGAATGTTCATTAATTTTTATAAATCCATTGGTGCACGACCGGGATTCGAACCCACGACCAATGGTACGGAAGCCTCAGGGCGCGAGTTCTCGCACTTGAACGTCTTTATTTTACAATCACGTCGGGCACTCTTAAAATAATTTCTGGCATCAAATTGCTGTATAAATAACTTAGGCTGCTCAGGCATGATCTAAGCATTGTAGAATGAACAAGATTATGCTTACTAGAAATCTTGGACTAGAGGTTGCTACGATCTTTGGAGAAATCTACAGTTTATCATTACTCCACGATTACTATCTGTAGACGCATTTCTCAGTCATTTATAATTAATGACAGGCTATAATTTATAATTATAATTATATTGTAACAATTATTGTTCCGTTATAAGGACATAAAGATAAAACTATGTTGTGTTTTGTATGCTTTGCATTGCATTGTTCATAAACATCATCAGACTGCAGAAGTCCACTGCTGGGCATAGGTCTCCCCCAAAATGCTCGTAGAACCGATGCGGGAATAAAAGTTCTCGAATGGCGACCACAAATCGGACGACGCAGGGTTGGAAGGCCCGCCCACGCGATGTACTGACAAAATTGTGAAGGTTGCGGGAAGTCGGTGGGTGGAAAGGGCTACCTACCTTTGTCATGGCTCTCATTGAGGGAGGTCGAGTGGACTTCTTCAGGCTGATGATGATGACGATGATGATGCTTGCTTAGATTTGAGTTCACCGTCATAGGAGGAGGTAGGGCACAGCGAGATTTTCTCGTTCTGAATTGGAGCAGCCTCCCTGGGGAGGTACCTCCGCCTTACAGAAGATCGCAGCTAAATAACATTATTTGTTTCAAATAGTGTTGTGTTCCTGCGGTGAGTAAGGTTGCCAGAGCTCTTTAGGGGGGACGGGGGTTCGGGGTCGGCAACGCGTGCGTGATGCCTCTGGTATTACAAGTGCTCATAGGCTACGGTAACCGCTTACCATCAGGTGGGCCGTAAGCTTGTTTGCCACCTCTGTTGTATAAAAAAAAATAAAAAAAACATAAATATACATCCATCAATTAAACTTTTGCATACCGAACCAATGCAGTAGATATCAGAGTAACAGACAAATCTGAAAGATAATGATGCATGTGATGATTAGCTCTTTACTATAGGTATCTTTGGAATAAAGAGAGCTATGCACACTACCACTGTTCTGTGTGCACTGAGTGATAGAATCGCAGTGAGTGTTTTATGACTTCCGTTACTGACAGACGCGCAGATAAAGCTATTTCAGTGAATGAATGGTGCTCAATGAATGATTGAGCAATCGGTAGTCTTAATTGCGTTTTATGTTTATTGGTTACTTGTTTGATTGTATATTTCCGTTACGTTTGAAAAACAAAATACTGTCTTAAGTACTGTCAAAATATTCATATTCATTTATTGCCAACATGTACCTACATGGATATAGGTGTAAAGGTAGCTTAAGTAAGTACATGTATCCTGTAGGTCGCTGCAAATATCTAGTTTTACATACATTTAAAATTTGTTAGATAGTGCATGAAAATATAATTATTTTTTATTTTTTTTATGTTCCGGACATAGCACACACGGTCTACTGATCCCAAACTAGGCATAGCCTGTACTATGGGTACCAGAGACTGATATACATAATAGATAAATATTGAACACCCAGATGACACCCAGAATTGTTTATGATTGTACAAAGTAATAATAATAATAATAATTGGTGACTTATTCATTAAATGTCAAATAATAATATAAGAAGGAGATAGGGCACAGTGATATTTTCATAGACTACGGTTACCGCTTACCAACAGGTGGGCCGTAGGTTGTTTGCCACCTTAGTAGTATAAAAAAAAGATGAATTGGTTTAGCCAGGCCATGTAGCTTTCTAAACCGACAAACGTTGTAAAAGAAAGGTTCGTGAATGGCGAACTGGACGCAGTGTAAAAAGATAGGCATTTCTACACCGCCTTTTCTGGTTTTGAGCCTTCTGTTCCTGAGAAGGCTCAAGACCGTCCGGCGTGGCACTCATTCTTGCGGCCTACGTTCAGTAACGGACTTATTCAGGTTGATGATGATGATGAGGATTCAATATTGATAACGGCCGAGTTTCAATTGAATTTATCAGCTCCTTAAGCCAGTGGTTGGCTCCCGAAGGTCCATAGGTCACCGCAATGGGTCGTAAAACTTTACTGTCCGCTTTATGTTTGTTTGGGCCGAGACCCTTTGATTGTTGGCCGATTGCAGGCGCGGGCATAAATATAGCGGGACTGGTACAACCACAGACAATATTTATTCAATCTTCTGAATTGACTGCCTATCGGAGTGAGAGTCATTACTCTCACCGTAGTCGAAATCAGCACTGCCCATTGGCAGTGCTGATTTCGACTACGGCGACCCCTAGCATTCTAGAGAGATCTATCTCTCTAGACCCGCTCTATTTAATCTCCGTCACTCTAGACGGAGAGTAAATATAGCGGGACTTCTTACCCACAGATAATATTTATTCAAACTTCTGAATTGACTGCCTATTGGAGTTTTGAGTGGGCAGTGCTGATTTCGACTATGGCAACCCCTAGCATTCTAGAGAGATAGAGAGACGGAAAGATGGAGAGACGGAGAAACGGAGAGTCGGGACGGACAGATGGATAGACGGAGAGATGGAGAGATAGAGAGACGCAGAAACGGAGAGTCGGGACTGACAGATGGATAGACGAAGAGACGGAGAGTCGGAGAGACGAGAGATGGAGAGATGGTGAGACGGATAGAGGGAGAACGGAAAGATATTTATTATATAAGTGTAATGGAACCATTTCTCTACGCTATAAGTAGAGCCACGTCTGCCCCAAACTCGAGCGTGCCTTGTTTCACAAAGAAAACCGCCATATTGTTGTTAGGACGTGTCAGCCCTTTTAAACGTGAAACATAAAATTTAATAGCCAAAAAATTTTATTTAATAGTTACCAAATCGAAAGGCCATTATTATTTACATATTTTATCTAACGACCGATAGTAATAAGGCATATTAAAAACTATATCATTTGGAGAAGCTTTACTGGTAGTCAATTATTTATGACTGGGCTTCAAAAAGTAAGGCATTTTTACTTGTATGTAGTGTAGACGATTTGTATCAAAGATCCCAAGACAGAGTCTACAATCTGTTATGACAATGACACTGAGAATTGGTCGCTAACTATTGGCCCCATACACAAGCCTCAAAATCGCGCAACGGGCTATGGAGAAGGCTATGCTCGGAGTTTCACTGATAACCCCCCTTAGACATCTTCAAGAATCTGATCGCCTAGAGATCTAAGAGGATGTCTACCATTTTTTGTGGATAAAAGTCGTGAGCCTGTATTTATTCAATTAGAATATATTAAAAACATTGTCATAGGTTACTGTAGACAAATAATCATATAATAAAAATAGCGCTCTAAAATCGAAACCGCATCGAAAATTAACATCAAACCTACCGACCGACACATTTTGAAATTATAAACAGGTCCGGTCATAAAACCGATAAATAAACGTAAATTACTAACTAACATCTCGAATTTCGCTTACAAATTGTCTGAAGATCGAGTTATTTAACAGAGTAAAAACATACATGGAGCGAATAAAGGTATGAACTGAACACGCACGAGTAGATCTGCTACCGTATGATGATAACATCGATTTTGAATTGAAATAACTAATTAATTATATCGAAGCGACGCGTGACCCGAGAGCTGGCTCTTATTTGGCCCAGCGAATTAGCATTGCCATCCTGCGTGGCAATTCCGCCAGCGTCTTGGGGACGCTTCCGACTGGTAGTGATCTGGATCAGTTGAGCCATCTATAGATCGTTTGTAACGGTCTTTAGATGGCTCAACTGTTTCTTGTGTATTTTGTAAATATTAACTTATATTAGTTTTAAGTTTCTTTTGTGTAAATAAAGTTTCTGTATTAAATACAGATTTATAAACTTCCAACCCCTCTATCTTAATTAGTATTTGCTTACCGTGGTAGAATAGTATAGTGCCTACCATAGTAGAGTATAACTGCACTATTTGACAACATGGTATATTTTTAACCACAATATTTATTGGTAAATAAATGATTTGATTTGATTTATGTTTGGTAATATGTTACAATAAAGTCTTCTGATGAAAACAAAAAAGCAATTTAAATTTCATTTATTTTGCGATACAGGCGTTACACTATAGATGTTAGACGGACATGACCAAGGCCATTGACAAACTTATCAGTATGCAAACAAGATGTTTTTTTTTGTAACACATTCTCAATAATACAATTTGAAGTATAATCTTATTCATCATAACTCCTTAGCTTTATAAGGCGAAAAATAAGTTGTTGAGTATGAACTAACTAGGAAATTGCTTACGATTAGAAAGAAAGAAGAAACACACAAATTGACTGCAGCCTCATTGTATTTTAGCTCTGTGAGGTTTATAGTTCATAAAACGAATGCGAGATAAGACTGTATTTATAATTAACATTAATGACTTTAAACTATTAACT
Organism: Anticlea derivata; assembly: GCA_947579855.1. Lineage (NCBI taxonomy): Eukaryota > Metazoa > Arthropoda > Insecta > Lepidoptera > Geometridae > Anticlea > Anticlea derivata. Next base: position 4,149,246 of record OX388279.1, on the reverse strand, counting down.
GCTACCGGAAAATACTGAGAATAAGACATAAAAATGTTGATAAAAGTTTTTAATATTTGATAAAAGTTGGGTAGCTTTCGTGCGGTTTTAAGGGGAGGCTGGATTGAAATATTTTATGCTCGGATTTAATTTCTATGCTTGTGCAAGACAAGGATAATACTTTAAAATTTGATTCAACACCAACATAATGAATGAGGGGTGATAAATGACAGTCATTAATGAAAAATGTGTAAAAATCTATTTGCCTGCTGAATTTGTGCTGCTGCGACGGTCATAAGCCCTTTACAGGTTCACCATACCACTCAATCTGGTCACTAACCTAATACAAGATGACCAAGAAAGAATCAGTGACACGATAAGCAAGCAAGCAAACAAAAAGATTATATTTGGCTGGCCTCATAGCTCAGTTGGTAGTAACTCTGCCTTCTGCGCTAGAGGTCGCGGGTTCGATTCCCGCACTGGAGAAACATTTGTGACTAACACAGATGTTTGTTATGTGTCTGGGTGTTTAATATATATCTATTATGTATATCAGTCTCTGGTACCCATAGTACAGGCTATGACTAGTTTGGGATCCGTTGACCGTGTGTGATATGTCCGGATCTTTTTTTTTTTTTTTAAAACAACCGTAGTCCTCCTCTTAACTAGTAACCTGCGATAAGTGGTTTTCGGCTATATAGAGGTAATTGGTATAATGAGGCGGCACTTCTAGAAATATATTTGGGTGGCATATCCACTTCTAATTCCGTAATCTTGTGTACTTTTGTGGAGTTACGGCGACGGTATGTTAATGACTTTATTAGGAAGCATAGGCTCGGGAAAAACGGCGCCATTTTGATCGAGCGAGTGAAGATCTCTCAAACAACTTGGACAAATTGGCGTTGTATGTTTATTTTTTAAAGCATAACTTTCGATCCGTCGACCCGATCTGCATGGAATTTAATAGGTCAACAGATTGTACTATCAAAATTTACTGTTACGAATATGAGCTAAATCGGCCAAGGGGTTGGTTAGATAAAGTGGTAAAAAGGGGGAAAAATATATACTAATACATGAAGTGGCTGTCATAATATGAAAGAGCTTTGTTTATACAATCCAAAACTATTTTTTTTATACGCTGACGAAATTTTGATGGTTGCTGGAAGTCGGTGGATGGAAAAGGCTCAAGGGCTGCTCCAATTTAGAACGAGAAAATCTCGCTGTGTCCTTCCTCCTTCTAAATTTTATGGCAAGTTGGCAGTAGGCAGTGTTCAATGTAACCTTTATTACATTGGCAACACGGCCTTTGCACGAGCTAATTGACGCATTGCACACTTGCAATTTATGCACGTGCACTTTAATATTCGGCATATCTCGTATTTCTTACAAAATATTCACGTTTTTGGCCAACTACAAGGTGATCCATTATTGATTTTTTCATTTAAATAGCATGTTATTTTGATTTTACGTTTGTTTTTTTAAAGAAAGTTTAAAATCTTTCATCATCATCATCATCATCAGCCTGTAGAAGTCCACTGCTGGACATAGTCCTCCCCTAAAGAGTTCCACGATGAACGGTCTTGAGCCTTCTCCATCCACCGACTTCCCGCAACTTTCACAATAACGTCGGTCCATCGAGTGGGTGGTCCATGTCGGTGACCTTAGTTCTTCTACGGATTTCCTCATTTCGGATCTTATCACGTAGTGAAACTCCGAGCATAGCTCTCTCCATAGCCCGTTGCGCGACTTTGAGCTTGTATATGAGGCCTATAGTTAACGACCAAGTCTCAGTGCCATAAGTCATCACTGACAACACGCAACACGCTGATTGTAGACTTTCGTCTTGAGGCTCTGCGGTATCTGCGACGAGAAGATATGACGAAGTTTCCCAAACGCTGCCCATTGCATAACATAGGTACCTATGTCCAATTACAGTTATTTTCATAAATTATCATGCAGATCATTAATTAAGTATTATAATTATTATTACAGATTATTAATGGATTAATAGATACTGTCCTACATATTACTCGTATGCATATCAGAGAATGAACAATTCATATATTCGGTAATATGGTAAAATGGATGACTCTCAAGAAATCTCCTGACCTGTTATTTAAATTTTTAGATGGGTAACTGTGTAACTTCTAATGGCAATTTATTGTACATAGCGAGCTTAAGGCAAATACCTAGTTTATAAGTCTGACATGACTGGCCTCATAGCTCAGTTAGTAGTAACTCTGCCTTCTGCGCTAGAGGTCGCGGGTTCGATCCCCGCACTGGACAAACATTTGTGTGTGATAAACGCGGATGTTTGTTCTGTGTCTGGGTGTTAAATATTTATCTATTATATATATCAGTCGATGGTACCCATAGTACAGGCTATGCCTAGTTTGGGATCAGTTTACCGTGTGAATATGTCCGGAATATTTATTAATTATTATTTATTAAGTCTTTACAAGCCTTGTTCGTGGCACATCTAGTTAATTAGAAAATTGTTTTCAAGAATCAATGAGCAATATCATAATCATCATCGTTGCAACATCAATTTGTTAATTTGTTTAATTTGATTTAGATAACGCATATCCGCTATTAATTTATTAATCAGATAGCTTCCGGTTTAGTAAATACTGCTATCGTAAAGCTGTGCTGGCCTTGTGGGAAGTACCTCAGCTTTCAAATGCTCGTGGGTTCGTATCACGGCTGTGCACTAAATAATTTGTCTAAGTTACACTTAGAAAAATGGATCAAGACTTGTTAGTTGATAAATGCGCTTGATGAAATATCTACCTAATGTCCAAAGTCCAAAATATCCATTTGATAAATTAGTAAAGTAACTAAGACAAGGCTTCCATCGGTTCCATTGGCCCCTTGGCCATCCAATCTCAAAAACTTTCAGCTGTTAATGCCGGCCACCCATCCATTTAGTACCGGCACTTACCGCAAGTTACACCACGTAAGTGAATTAAGTAGAAGCTCCAAGTTGTAAATAACACTCTCTCCACCATTTTGTTTACAATATTGATATTATGACGGCAATAAATATTTTAATTATCGTTTTAATTGATCCATGTTGGTAGTTAATGATCGCGTCAAAAACAACGTATCGAATTTCTACGAAACGACGGCGGGTATATGCTAAGTGTAGAGTTACGAATGTATAGAGTGCTGGCTACAAATAATCTGCGTGACAAGGTGACCATGTTCCCAACCAGTCACATCAGTGTAACAGTGCGACTTAATAGGGAAAAGTCCCAACGAGTCACACCCAATCCTGTCACAGTGTGTACCAATGTATAGAGCGTGGCTACACAAATATCAAATAATCTGCGTGACAAGGTGATCATGTTCCCAACCAGTCAAATCAGTGTATCAGTGTGACTTAATAGGGAAAAGTCCCAACGAGTCACACCCAATCCTGTCACCGTGTGTACAAATGTATAGAGCGTGGCAACACAAATATCAAATAATCTGCGTGACAAGGTGACCATGTTAAACCACATCAGTGTATCAGTGTGACTCGATGGGAAAAAATCATAACGACTCACACCCAAAAGTTGTATTTGTAGTGACGAGAATTAATGGTTGCCTGCATTCCATTTAACATTGTTTCCTAGTGGACAACTGATAGTGACAGATGACACCTGATATGTAGATATTGATACTCATACTCTGTGGACGTCAGTCAAGCCGGCCCGATGCAGGCGCGCGGGAAAGTCACTGGGATGTATTTGTGTTGCGTTTAACCAAAGAGGATATAAGACAGTAACCAAAGAGGATTTATGATACTGCGACTGTCACTTGACTGGATATAGAGTAGGTATTTGCGCCGCCATTAAAATTTCATCATATTTTTCTTGGATGGAAGTTTCGCCTACCTGTGTGTAACAACGACTGTCCTGGAGGAAACCAGTATGGCGAAAGGCATACATCATCTTCCTGCCCTTATCCCACATCATGTGGGGTCGGCACAACATGTATTCGTCTTCCATTTCCCTCTATAAGTCGTCATATCAGCCCTCACTCCTTTCTTCACCATATCCACTTTCACACAGTCCATCCATCTTTTCTTTGGCCTACCTCTACTCCTACATCCATCCACATTCATAACTAACACTCTTCTTCTCTTCTGTGTCGAAAGGTATTATTGGTTAATATTTGACATTTGCGATCCTATCGTAAGCGTAACGCTGTCGTGCATTCGTGCTCGGGCCACAGAGGTTATCTGACTTGCATTGGTGACGTGAGGATTGGACTAAAGAAATTCTCACATTTTTATCGCGTCGATAAGTCGGTTAAAGGTTACGTTTCCAACGATTATTATAACAGCTAATACAAACTACTGGCTGCTGTAACGCATGATCAGCTACACATTTGATAACCATTTTCGCCTAGACTAATAAGAATGAATAATAAAATGGAAACCGGCATGTCTTAGAACAGTTAATTGATTCAGCCGTGACTGTTACGAAGGAGGTAGGGCACAGCGAGGTTTTCTCATTATTGGAGCAGCCCGTCTGGGAGGTACCTCCGCCTTACAGAAGATCGCAGCCAAATAACATTGTTAGTTTCAAATAGTTTTGCGTTCCTGCGGTGAGTAAGGTTGCCAGAGCTCTTTAGGAGGGAGGAGATTCGGGGTCGGCAACGCGTGCGTATTGCAAGCGCTCATAGGCTACGGTAACCGCTTACCAACAGATGGGCCGTATGCTTGTTTGCCACTTCAGTTGTATAAAAAAATTTATATATAATAAAAAAAGTCCATTAAAGAAGAGACTAAAGACTAAGACAACTCCTAAGACTCAACTTAAGTACTACTTTACTTTCTGTTCAGTGCTCGGCGAGACATGTCAACTCTTCCTGATGATGCCTTGTAGAGTTGCGGAACACGTGTCGAATTCTTATTAATTTGTTTGTTGAACTTATGAGGAATAGATTAGTGGTATAGTAATTAGTATTTTATTGTCTAATTAATATGTCTTAGAACCTATAAATTCGAAGACATGTCACATGTTGAAACGATAGGAGCCTCTATGAGGCGCACTTTATTCCTTTAGTTACTCTGATTCGTTTACTGACTGTCATAAGTCATAACACCATTCAAACTGGCTTAATACATTATGACCAAGAATTAATCAGTGACTCGACAAGCAAACAATGAATAAATGAATATTTAAGTTTGAAGTGGACTTCCTACGGCTGAAATGATGATGATGGTCAGGCTGTTGTAGTAGTCCATATCAGCACACCCATAAGTAGGTACATTTAATGATTAAAAAAGTGTTTTTACGACTTAATTGTAACACTGGGTTAGAATTAGTACCTAAGTTAAAATTTTAATGAGCATATTAAACACATATTTTTATGTCGGTGCTAATGGTCATAAAGTTTTAATTATGACATTAATTACTGTGTTTATGAGCAGAAATTTGCAAAGAACAAAAATGTTCTGCAGGTAACCTACCTAGGTAGGTCCTTGTATTAGGTAGAGGCAACGGACTATTAAATATATTTATTTTTTAAACAGCAACACTGTCCTTTAATATTTTTGGTTGTCTAACCATGGAAAATATTTTTTTTTCAGTAGTCCGGTTGACCGGACAACTGAACCGGACCACGGGCAATGAGTCAATTATTTCATTTCATTTATTCATGCTGCATGTCATATCATATAGTACATAGTCAGCTTAGATGGTATACAACGTGATTCATAACATGTATACCATCCCAAAAGGGGGTTATTCTATCAGCAAAATGAAAGAACTTTAGCGGAAAAAAAAACATAAATATCTTGTTTTTTTTGGTAACAAAAACTCAATTTACCTTTTTTTGGTTTTTTTATAATCTTTATCTTATTACGAAACTTACGACAAGTTCGGCATCAAGATGGCAGCTGAAATAGCTGATTCATTGAGTTTGAACTGATTTAACTCCAAAACAGCTGATATTTACATAGAGATTTTCGTGCACTTCGCAATGTCATCGGTCCATCGGGAGGTCTTCCAACACTGCGTGACGTCCGGTTCGCGGTCGAACCTTACAGAGACCGGCAAATTACGCAATATTTTATCATTGCTTTCCGTCAGAACCGTTCGTTCAGAAACGGGCTACATAAATAAAAGACATTAGTAGCTGCAGTTATCTGTGACCTGTTGATAAAAGCTCAATAACTTATAATTTTTATTGCAATTATTGCTCACAATTACCGTTTATTACTTTAATAAGATATAACATTTTCTTTCGGCGCTCGGTTTAATGGCTCTCTTAGTGATCATTAAAATAATTTCTTATCTTACGTTTTTGGTTTTCGGAAACCGTGAAACGGCCATTCAAAAGAAGGATTTATACAACACGCGAAAAATAATGAATCTATTATATTCTATGTTAATATACTAGTTGCGGATCACGTTGTTCTATCTGCAAACCGAGATTTTGTTCACATTGAAACCGGATAAAAGTAGTATTTATAACAAGCACACTATCTGAAAGAGGCTTCTTCCATCAACACTTACTAAAAAGAAAGCATATGTTCTAACCTAATAAAAAAATATATAAATAAACTAACTTTTTTCAAATAAGCTGTTTTTAGTATTTTTTACAGCCCTATAAGTAATTTTATTAATTACATAGGGCTGTTAAAAATACCAAAAACCTTAGATAAGTTCTACACCAAAGTTACTAAAACAGATAATTATTAACTTATTTGACCTCAAAACAGCTGAATTTAGCATAGAGTTTTTAATTCAAAACGAGACAGAGTGAATGTGCCGTTTCTATTAAGGAACAGACACAACAGCACTTAATAATAAAATGTATAGGTAGGTACTTAAGTATTTTTTTGCATACAAATATGCAATTTCTGCGAACACAATAAATGTAATATTGTACTCAAGCCCACCATCACTTCTCAATTGTAAAAAAAAACCATTGTGTCCATTCAAGTACCAATACAAAACGTCAATTCATAACGTCAATGTCAAAATGACACCCGCTGATTTAACCGCTGTAGCCTGTAAGCCACCCAAAAGATTTGAAATAGGATTTGAGGGTTTGTTGTGTCCAAGGTGTGGTAATCCTATTCAGAATTATAAGATTATGTTATTGAGAATTTTAAATCTTATTTGCTTGAAATTATCAGCTTTGTGCTTACTTTTTGTAAATTAAAAAAACGTTGAGGTAGATTCTCCTAATTTTAATTTTTACGTTATAATTAAGTTTGGGCGCTCAAATAAGGAAGAGCCTATACCAAATTTGACGGGTTTTTTTAATATTAAGTTTGCAATTGGTCTTGAATATTTTTTTATAGAGAGTATTATAGGCTAATAGTAATTATTTAAGAGTAGATTTAATTAACTTAACTGATGAAACTAGCACATAGCTTAGTTCTCATAGATTGTTAGAGTTTTAACAAAAAAGCAATTAATTTCATTAATTTTAATTTTCAGTAAAACAATCTAATGCAAATAATTGTTACTATACAAACAGACAACAAAGTATCAGTAATCCAGTCGGATCGGTTGATTGGTTCGTAATCAGTTTCATTGCACGCAATTACGATTGAATACATTAGTTGTCAGGCCAAGTGAGAAACAGACCTGTTAAAGCCTAAGTATTCTACGATTAAAATGTATTCCTAGACACTACAGCACTTAAATAATTATCCTCTAGATTCGATCATTCATAATTGCTTGTTGTCCTAAAAAAAATATAACAAGAAATGTTAGTATGGCAAAGTGTGAATGGAAGACCTCGGTGGCGCAGCGGGCGAGTGCCCATCTGAGACGCAATGGGTCCGGGTTCCGTTCCCGTTGCGGGACAAAGAGTTCCACGACGAACTTCTTCTTGAGCCTTTTCCATCCTCCGACTTCCCACAACCTTCACAATGTCGTTGGTCCATCGGGTGGGCCTTCCAACACTGCGTCGGCTGGTTCGTGGTCTTAGAGCTATACCTATGGCCAGTAGTCTATATAATTATTATAGAGTTCAATGGACTTTATTTTTTATACAGGATATTTATTGAGGTCATGTGGATTATTAACAGGATGCTAGTGACCGCAGTTGCAGGATTATAATACTTATTCATTCATCAATTTATGCCGACATTATTGCACAGTAACGTATAAGGTTTTAGTAAAAATTATGTCCATTGGTTACTCTTTCTGTTTTATCAATGATGTATGTAGTGTTTACCTATAAGTGATTGTGATATTAGCTTAAAACAGTACAACACTGTACCCTATTTCTTGTATGTATTTCATGTATTGTTGTAACAATTTTTGGTAGACCATAATAAATAAAATAAAAAATATTTTAATTTAATAATTAATTTACTAAATCGCAGCATAGGACAGCCTTCCACGATGATAGACGATCTTATAATGTCGATAAGAGCCGTTGGATGCGGACGCACGAGACCAATCATTCTGATAAATTTTATATACATTTAGATAAATAAAAAAATAAATATTCCGGACATATCACACACGGTCAACTGATCCCAAACTAGGCATAGCCTGTACTATGTGTACCAGAGACTGAAATACAAAACATAAATATTTAACACCCAGACACAGAACAAACATCTGTGTTAATCACACAAATGTTAGTCCAGTGCCGGGATCGAGCCCGCGTCCTCTAGCGCAGAAGGCAGAGTTACTACCAACTGAGCTATGAGGCCATACTTAGGGTCCTACCATTGACGTCTTTATGTCATTCAAACGCAAGCGTGTCAGCACTATTTTACACAAATTTGACCATAAATCTGTGAGACTGTCAACTTAAGTCACAACCTAAACAAAATCGCCAAGATACGAGGCGAGTACGTACAAACAATTTTTTTAGAAAAAAATCTTATAATAATAAAAACGTTTTACTCTCTCATTCATTAATTGTAGAATTATGCAGGTCAATAATGCAAGTCCATCTAACTAATCGACCTTTAATTGGCAAATACGATAACTCCCTTTTCAGTTTTTACCTCGCTCCTCTGACATTATGCGTTTATTTATTCACTCACTGAACTCTAAAACCTGTAATTATATCAATTAATAATTCAACTGTAGACGCTAATGGCTCGCTGAGTGATTTTTTACCGTTTTCCTTCAATTACGGTTGTTGTTAATAGTAAATATCTATTGAACATTTAACAATTGCGAATGCCACTTATCTTTTTGTGATTTTTTTATTGTTTCTAATGTAATAGACTATTACCGGGTACCCTACATTACAATACAAAGTAATATATGGATTATAAACTCAGTAAATGTGAAAGCGTGTTTGTTTGTTTGTTGGTTTGTCAACGAAGTGAGGTTTATTGATATAATTTAAGAGCATGAATTAGTTAAATGTGCTACCCGGTTAAAAGGATAGCCAGTTTATTAGATAAAAATGAGTTTATGGAGAAAATAATAATAATCCGTAATATTTGTTTTTTTTTAACGATTATTCTAACTCATTGTTAAACGGAAGAGAAGTTCGACATCAAAATATTTACCCAAAACAGCTATATGTATAATAAGTTTTGAACTGATTTGACCCAAAAACAGCTGACTTTTGTAGTATACTTAATTTTTACATGAAATCAATGAAAAATTACGAATTTCCAAGGTCACCCGTTAGGTTTGGTCTGAAAACCAGCGCCGCTACATGTTGTCCTAATGTGTAGGCATTATGCTGAGACTATGCCTGTTTTGGCTCACACACACGGGAGACTAATTAGCACTTAAATATTGTAAATGACATAGATACCGTTTTGCCGATTTTGATTACCGATTGTGTTGTTGTTTGTACTGTGTGTTATCTGTGTTACGTCTACCTATCACTAACCTTTATTCTATTGTTTTTTGTGTCTTCTCTGTGTTTGTCAAAATAAATTTATTTCATTTCATATATTTTATTTATTTCATTTCATTTCCATGTTGGTTTGGAATAAACCCTTTTTAGCGATAGTATACATAAATATTTAAATTATGAATTACCTTCTTTAATATCTATTTTTACCAAAATAAAAATTTAAGCTGTTAGTATTTGAAAGATATTTGAGTTGCTCCATTTTTCCAGTCTGGTAATTAAGATGTCGAAATATAATTATTTAAAAAAATTATGAAATCATATTTTTTTCCGGTGGATAACTCCGTAATCCGTACACAAAGCGTCGGACATGCAATATCTCATCTTCACACGTCACTGTACAAAACAAAACAAAAACCAGCATGCTATGGAATTAATTAACCCTAAAGGCCGGTTTACACTGTGGTGGTTATATATACCTAGAATTATAAATACTTATTGTCACTTGCTATAAAATAAAATAATAAAATAAGAATAAAATAATAACACCCAACAGTCACATACACAGTCCTGACCCTACACTAGGATTTCCTGTGTCGTGGGTATCAGAAACAACGAGTACCACGATACCACCACACCCAGCCCCGGAACAAATATTATCGGATCATGCTAACATTTGTCCCGCAGCGGGAATCAATCCCTTGCGTCACTGACGGGCACTCGTCCGCTGCGCCACCGAGGTCATACATAATTTTTTTTTAATTTTTTGTCATTGTGACACTGACCCATAATTATCGTTATCTTCTGTTCCTGGCATCCAAAGGTTGTTTGGAAGATATCTCTCTTAGGGATAAGACCGATTGTACTTCGCTATAGCTTGAACTTTGTACCTATAAGTAATTTGTAAGATATCTTTGTGGTGTACATACAATAAAGAGTTTTGTAATGTATTATTTTCTATTTTTAGTTCGCGAATGCTATTTACGATAGTAGATTAAGTTTTATTAGGTATTTACGAATCAGAGGCATTCTTGAAAAAGTATAAAATATACGAAAAACCGAACATGAACTTTATGAAATTAGTGTCATAAGATTAATCTTAATTATTTAAATAATCTGATCAACTTTACGGTGTTATAAGCTTTTCACAAAAAAAGTTTGCGAAACGATGTACATGTAAAACGTGTGTCTTAACAATTCGTCTTGACAGATCTTTTTATACAGATGCTGTATATAAAATGAAATAAGCATTAACAACACATTAAAACAACTCGTTTCAAACAAATCAAGTAAAATTTAAAGAATTCCAAAGTTTATCTGCAATTCGAATTTGCAACATTCTAGGCACTCGCGAGTGTGATCGTAGCCTTAATCGCAATAACGCCAGAACGCTAATGACTTGAAACGCAAAAAAAAAGAAAATAAAAAAAAAACCGCTACCGTTGACACAAGCCATGGAACGGGGCCGTCTTTACTAATTTCTTTTGCTACTGTATGGTGTTAATTGCTCTGGTGAAAGAGATAGCACGCATCGAGCTGCGCAAGTGCGAAAGAGACTGTAAATTATAAAAAAGTTGTTGGTACCAGTCAGGGCACAGTAGCGGTACCTCGTTAAGACAATGCTTTTGCCCCTTTAATGACTGTTTATGTTCGATTCAAAAACATGATTTTGGTGTAACTGTTCATTTTACGGTTCCGATGTTGAGTTGAGTTTTATTTATGGTTTTTAAAAATAATTATTATTGTCGGAAGTAAGTTTTAGCTTAGCTTGCTGAAAAAAACATTATGTTTCAAATAGTATAGTATAGTAGTGATCCTATGGCAACGCGTGCGTGATGCCTCTGGTATTGCAAGCGTTCATAGGCTACGGTAACCACGATTAGATGAATTTTAAAAAAATACAACAGTAGGTAATAAATACTTTCGATACCATCATGAAAATCCTCTAAAAGTAATAAAGTTCCAATTACTTTACTTTATCACAATATGGCGTTTCATATAGTACCTGACAGTGTCTATTGTGCCGTGATTGGCGTATTGTGGGCCACCCGCCTGAGCTGTCAGTCAGGCAAACATGGGTTTTTGTATAAACAATGGATTTTGAGCTCTTCAATCTGACAGGTTAAGCGGTAAGGTGGTAAGTACGAAATTTTTGAAATTAGAAGCTTGGTTAAAAAAAGAACGAATTTTGCCATGTATGTAACTACTTCTCCTTCTTGTTGTGTCACTGATTCTTTCTTTGTCATTCTGTATTAGGTCAGTGACTAGGTTGAGGTAAAGGGTCCTGAAAAGGGCCTAAATTACATAACTTTACATAAATAGTATTTATTTATTCATTTATTCTTTATTGCATATAAAAAAAAGAAATGTACAAAAGGTGGGCCTAATGCCAAGGCGTTATCTACTAGCCAGCCTGTTAGATAGAAACAGAAGGTCGGCGTACGATAAAATGTTTAACATCTAAAAATTATATTCAAATCATTATCATTTCAGCCAAGGCATCCGCTACTGAATAAGCCTTCCCCATAGATTTGTGATATTGATGGAAAAATGTTTGATATTGGTGTCGATTCTGTAGTTGCTTTATCCTAAACGAAACAAACGAGATAGCTCTTAAAATGTTGTCCTTTCTTTAAAGACCGAAAAGACAAGGGCGGCTATAATTTTAGCGACGTCAAATTTACTGTTGAAATTGCAACAACAGACTCCACTTCATTAAGTACCTAGGTATATATATACCAATAACATAAGCTTATATCACAGCTTACCTACAATAGCATAAACTTTCAAAAATATATATATTTCGGACTTACCACCCTTCCTTATCCTTAAGCCCACCACCTACAACTAACAAAATTATTCAATAAAATAAGATTTTACACGATTCAGTACACTCGTATACTGACAATGACAAGTCAATCATTTTCGAATTATGAACTTGACTGTACAATAGTTGTAATATTATCTGACTGTATACAATTTTTGACAGACAAATTCTAATCCCTGATTCGTCACAGAAAATCACTAACAAAAACTAATTTTAAATCTTTTTAAGTTTGGATCGCTAGACTTGAAATTGCTATAAACAGGTGCTATAGGTGCAGATTATACATCTTATGTTTTTTTTTGATAGATTGTGGGAAACCATTCACGTCTTCATAGGAATTCTACAAAGCTAAACAAAACGTTGCGTGCGTTGGGGCCGCGGCATGCCATTTGACGCATACCTTTATTAGATGCAATTTACATAGAACGGAAGGATAAGTAATCTGAGTAGGTATAAATAGAGTCTCATCAAGGCCTACACTCACTTATTTAGAATAACTATGTAATTAACAATTAAAGTATTATGATTTATGAACTGATCTTTCCGTGAAGCTTCAGTTGGACTGACTCATACAAATGTTTATTTTATTTTATTTTATTTATTTAAGGTACAAAAACAGTTAATAAACTAATACATGGCCAAAAACAAACTTATTAGTAAAAGTTAAATTAAATCTATTAACCCTAAAATTGTACACGACATTCAAAACAACGTTTGTTGTAAATAAAGTAAAAATACACATGATCTAATTTCCAAAAGTATAAACAAAAGGCTTAATCTAATTCTAATTTAAGTTTCAACAAACTTGCTTTGAAACTCCTAATATTTTGATGAAAAATATCAAGCTTATTGGAAGATTTGTTATACAGTTGACACATACGATAAATTGGTTTATTTTGCGAGACATTATTACTGGATAGAGGAATAACAAACAGACGAGGATTACGCTGACCGCGCTTGGAGGTGGCAATATTCAATGTCAATAAAAGATCAGCACTAAGATCACCATTAGCTACTCTCTAAGTTCGTATCCTGAAAATTTTGCGGTCGCTCGCGTTTTTTATGATATTAATCGCATAAATTGTTTTATAGTACACAGAATCCACACAGAATTTAAAAATAATCTCTCTCTATTGAATCTCAGCTATATATTCTGTTGTGTGATAAGTTTCTGTTCGCAAAACAAATCGTAAATTATTCCGAAATCTTTAGAGCTCTTTTAAAATTTCAAAGCGAAACACGTTGTTTAAGACATATTATATTGAATACTGAAACAAAATTAAAGGAAAATAAATAAATATACTAGGACTTTCTAATAAAGTATCTCAAACATGAATTTATAAACACTAATTGCAAGAGTTCGTAGTTTTTGCTGGAACTTTGTCTATTCACGCACAAGCGGAGCGTTTAGCGGAGCGACTACATAATGATAATTATGTTGTACAATATCTTCGATTAATAAAGTAGGCAAACAGCAGTATTTTTCTAAATTACGTCGTACAGTAGCAGTATTTTTCTTAATACCCATATTTCAAAATTACGTCGTTTTTTTATTTTTTTATAATTAGTTTACACATAATAATGTGTTCTAATAATATTCTAATATTACAATCTAGCCATGCTGTAGGCTAATAAGTAATTTAACATTAACATAATTTTTTAAAATAACTACATCTAAGAATGTGTCCACTAACACTTTTCTTACTGTCTCTATTTAAGGGGAAGACACTTTGTTCTTGTGTTCTTGATAGGTAGCACTCGTTTGCACTTTCACTACATTACACTATTATTTAACACTATACTAGTTCGAAAGGTTTTGTTCTTTTGAGTCTTCTCACTATGTCCGTGTTGTCGAGGAGCTGGATGGCCTCGACATTCACATGATGATGAAGCCTACGTCAAAATTACGTCGTGAATAAGGTACATTTTGAGTTATACAGGCTATCCAACGAGGTAGAGTCGCCAGCCTTTCAGGCACACTGCTATTCACGACGATTAACGATACGAGCCATAATTGTACGTTAAATCAGTGGGATAGTCTTTGAACAAGAAAAAAACATTTCTTTTTTAGCTCAAAATTCACTCTATTTGACTGGCCTCATAGCTCTGCCTTCTGCGCTAGAGGTCGCGGGTTCAATTCCCGCACTGGACAAACATTTGTGACTAACACAGATGTTTGTTCTGTGTCTGGGTGTTAAATATATATCTATTATGTATATCAGTCTCTGGTACCCATAGTACAGGCTATGCCTAGTTTGGGATCAGTTGACCGTGTGAATATGTCCGGAATATTTTTTATTGCTTCAGTGGACATTGTTCATTTTGAAATAGCACATTGAAATTCACGCCGCAGCTGACGCTCCCCGCTCCGCTTGTGTTTGCACGCCGCCCATACATTCACGGTATGAATTCAATTACAAAGTAGTATGCAATGTACTTGGAAAAACAGTTCGTTTAATTATAATGCAGTAAATAATGGGCAATTAACGAGACACCGTGAGTAGAGTAGCCGTTACGTGTCAATAGGGTGACCATGGTCGCCTTAAAGGAAGAAATAATCCCATATGCAAGTTTTTACGGCTTCATGAGACTCATCATCAGCCTGTAGAAGGCCTCGCTGACATAGGTCTAACTTAAGTCACTGCTTAAAGAAATCGTATACAGATGGTATGGGGATGGTCTAGACGTGTGGAGCTGATAAAGCCTAGAGTTTTCTTGAGATATTTTCCTTCACGTTGTGTGTTTTGTTATTTTTTTCGAAAATCCATGGTGCAAGACCCGTATTCGAGCCTCGGATTGAAGTCGAGGTACCTCCCATTGAATCAACAGGCTCCAATAAGTCGTTATTATTATCAGATTAGAATATAATGAGTGATATTCGTCGATCTCAAAATAAAAATATTCGATTTCAAATAGTGTTGTGTTCATGCGGTGAGTAAGGTAGAGCTGGGTAGGTTGGGAGAGCTCTTTAGGGGGAGGGGGGTTCGGGGTTGGCAACGCGTGCGTGATGCCTCTGGTATTGCAAGCGCTCATGGGCTACGGTAACCGCTCACCAACAGGTGGGCTGTAAGCTTGTTTGCCACCTCAGTTGTATAATTTTTTTTTTCAAATGACAGATCGATAGTAATCTTTAGCACTATCCCCCATTTTCCCAAATCCTTGGCCACTGCCACGCAACTCTAATGCAGTTTTACACAGGAATGAGCACTCGTTTGCTAGACCACCCGTGTATCTCCAGGAAAATTGTTTTTCTCGTGTTACTTGACTTTCGAGCCTTAAGTTAAACATCATTGTTGGTTTTGTCAAAAGGGACTTTAAAATGCAATGCCAATTAGATACCAACAGGCCCTACAGATGATTAAAATATAAAGGTAGCTTTCGCATGCGACTCCATGGCCACGTAGCTACGGGAATGTATAAAAATAAATATACAAGGTGATTCATAATTGTATAGCTACTATCCCGAAAGGTACTTACTCTATCAACAAAAAGACAAAATATCAGCGAGAAAAAGTAAAAAATTAAGGTAATACTATCGGTGTTTTTGTCATCTTTACAACTAAATATAAAAAGTACAAGAAGTTCGACATCAATATGCCTAAAGCAGCTAAATAATTGAGTTTTTGATTACAATTTTTGAATAGTTTATTTTTTTTTCATTTATAATTACACAATATTTATTCAACTAATATTTATTCGACTGGTAGTGATCTGAATCAGTTGAGCTATCTATAGATCGTTTGTAACGGTTTTTAGATGGCTCAACTGTTTCTTGTGTATTTTGTAAATATTTACTTGTATTAGTTTTAAGTTTCTTTCTGATATAAACTACTAAACACTTTAAACAAATAAGAAATAAACCAAAATATACTAACCTTATCTAAATAACTATTTAACTAACGACTAAGTACTAATAAAAAAGTGACTGAATTTTTTATGATAGTCGTCCTAAAAATCCAGTCGATCAAAAAAAAATTGATTTGATATGAACAAACTTTATTGCCAATCGGGTGCAGAATAAGCCCCTTTCAGGATAGAAAACATATCAATTTGTATAATCGAAATATTATTAGAAAATTATATCTATCGATAAGATGGCGTTCTTAGTGGAGTATATATTTTCACTCCCTTCACACTAACATCAGACTAACATCGTTATTGCTCTCAAATTGTATTCTTTGATTGAATTTCTCCTCGCGACGAATAAAATACTACTAAACACCATTAATAGCGATTTTCCCCACATTATACACGCCAAATTTTCATTTCAGCACAATTAGGTTAATTTGGCGCATTGAAACGCAGTGAAATTGCCACACATCGCCTAGCAGTCGGCTAACAATATTTTATTAACCTCTCATCAAAAGATACCAAATAATATCAGTTTAATAGACAACAATCCATCTCCTACAAACACTTACAAACCCATCTCGATAAGCAATTTACGATTCAATCTCAACCTTAACTCCCAGACATAAGGATGTGACGGGTTTCTTTAACTTATCGATATAATAGTGTACGGCACAAGAGTCATATCATCGTCATATTATTTGAATCGCGTGCCATGATTCGGCAGATTTCATCAAAGCATCGGCAGACCACCAATGAACCTCTTGAAATGGTTAGAGAGATATTTGAGTGTTTTTCGATATCGATAATAAATAATAATTTCGTTTTATTTCATCCAAATTTGATGTAAAATGTTTGTTAACGAACCGCCATGACCTAAAATCATCTAGCTTGACATTGGATTTTAGAGGTATGTAGCTTAGTAAGAGGGACTTTATCGTTAGGATCTCTTCTGTAGAAGAAAACAATAGTACTTACCTACCCAGTGAATTGAATACCTTGTTTACACAAATTAAAATATAAATACCTACTAAGGTACATATCACTGGATCTTTCACCATCGATCACTGAAATATATATATTTTTTTTATTTATTTTTTCTACACTTTATTAAATAAACGGTTACAATTTTTGTTTTTGTGCCCTAAAAACCAAGTAGAGTTTGTGTGGACACTCACACTCGTCAGAACCTAGTTGGTTCTTTCTCAAGTTACACGAGCACTTAAAATGGGTAAGTATTAGGTAGGTTAGGTTAGAATAGTTAATTAGTGGAAGCTTATCGGGGCCCATGAAAAAACTAGTTGAACAAATAATAGACATGTCAGCGGTGCAAAATCTTACTTCCGCTTTATATTCCTTCGCGGTAAACTCCAAGGGGCTATAACTGTTATCAACAACGTTATCGTAATTTTTAGGTTTACTGTATTTATCGATTATTTGTTTTAATCGACAATCGATACTTATTGTCGTGCAACTTTTCCAACACTAGAGCGTTTACTAAAAAGCGTTCTCAAGATGCACAATCAACACACATTGAATTCTTTGTTGTGCCGAGTGATTTATTGATTGCGTCTCTGTCAACACTGCTGGCCTAAAAAAAAACTTTACACCGCCTTGAATATTTCATTTGATCCGTATTTTATCGATAATAAAACGCCGTGAGTCACATCACTCGTTAAGCGTATTTAGTATACAAATGATTTAATCGCGTCGGTACTTCTTAACGATTCCCCCGTGCTTTGAAATAATAATTGAAAAACACCATAACCAAAGCTTTCTCGTAATTTAACCTCCTTGGCGGTGCTGATGATGGAGGGGAGGTGGCAACCGGCACTACAAAATCCTTATCACGAAAATAGTCCCGCGGTAATTAGCTTAAGTTACATTTATAATACATGCATATTAATAAAAAAACTTACATCAAACTCCATTCAATCAAACATTAAACTAAATCTAAAAGAAAATAAATATAATCTCAGAAATAAAATAAAATTACAAGTAGCTAAAACTCGGACTAATTATGGTAAAAAAACAATACTATCAGAGGGAGCTACATTATTTAACAATTTACCAAACAACATAAAGGAATGTGAAAATTTGAATACCTTTAAAAATAAACTTAAATTACACATACATACTCTGTAACAATACATACTATGCTTTCAATGCTTACCTATCTAATATTAAGCCTATCTAATATTAGTACCTACCTACTGGCTAATTTACTGTTTCGTTTTTACAAATTGAATAATAATAATATGTACATGTATTATTTAGTTGGTTATCACTTCATTTTTAATGTATAATAAAGTTCTAATAATAAAGAATAAAGTTCTTTAAACCTAAGTTAAGGGATACTAGGGCAAAATTTCGTTATATTATTTTTTATGCTTCAGTCACGAAGTCACTTCTACTACACTATCCTTTTTTGTGAGACTTTGTTCAGTAGAGATAAGAATAATTAAAAAAAAATGTATATGACATATCAGGGAAATATCGCATGCCGTTTGAACACGCGTATACGATGACGATGAAATAACAGACTTCGCTGCGCCACCGTGATAGTCAAACGAAACCTGCTGAAAGATTAAATCCACAATACTTTAAATATTTACAAGAAGGAAGAAAGAAAACACTTTTATTTATAACCACAATCAATAGTTTCGTTAGGAGGTAGGTTAGGTACATAGTACTTATGAGTAAAGGTAGGCACTAAAAACGTTACTTAAGCCTAATGACAATGGCTATCAATATGTATGGAGATTTGGTTACAAACTGGGATAACGACTCAGTATAATGAACCCGCTACTCTGCTATAATGATCTAAAGAACCAACAGTTAAAAGAATCCAATATTTTGACATCCTTATAGTACTGGGGTCATTTAAAACACCGTTTATAAATGGCCGCTCGTGTAGTGGTTCGGGTACATTAGCCCAGAGCCCCTGCTGGGGCAAAATTGCGCTAAAATTGGACCCCTGTGGGGGAATCACTAACACATTAACTTTACTGCTCGGATATTGAGTGTATTAATTTGCACAGTATTTATTTACTTATGCGTTTGAAATAAATAAACAATTGTCATCATCACTATCAGTCTGTGGAAGTCCACTGCTGGGCAAAAGCCCCCAGAGTTCCATGATGAACAGTCTAGAGCATTTTCCGTCCACGGCTTTCCGCAACTTTAAAAAGTGGCGGGTCCATTGGGGGCCCTTCCAACACTGTGTCGCCTGTCACCATTTATAACCTTAATCACCTACGGAATTCTTAGTATGTATCTGGTAGTAAGTAAGATACCAAATACAAAGATAAGAGAAATAAGATAAGATGCGTTTATTTGCTGAGATCTCGTCCACATTCGATCTCGTCATACTGCGATCTCGTTGTCCCACGATCTCGTCATTTTGCCATCTCGTCATTCTGAGACCTTGGCATTTTATAATGCCTGGAAAAATATGTCTTTCCCTTCTTGGGAAATATGTATTTTTTCAGGCATACATTGTAACTTTTTCCCATGATTATGAGCACCAAGCAATTAAGTATCTCCTTTATACTATACTAGCCTCCGCCCGCGGTTTCGCTTGCGTGATACCAACATAAAAAGTAGCCTATCTGTTATTCTAGGCTTTATCTATTCCAAGTTTCAATGAAATCGGCTCAGCCGTTACGGCGTGTTTGAATAACAAACATCCAAACATCCTCACAAACTTTCGCATTTATAATATTAGTAGGATTATGCCACCATAAAACATCCTTAGAAAATATTCAACGACGATAAATCGTAAAAATACCCAGCATTCCTACTTACAAGCCACTTTGAATCAATATCCCAAAACGAACAAAACTCTAGGAGCAAATGAAGTTATAACAATAGACCCAAAACATATTTTGAAAGGACACATAACTTCGAAATCATCAACCAAAATACCACCTTATAAAACTCTGATAAAGTTTAAATTCGCATGGTTGTAAAATAAGGCTTCGTGGCAGACTCCTGCGTGCAATTTGCATATTTGCATCCCTTTTACTCTTACAGGATGGTAAATAGCTGGCGTTGTTTGAAAGGTATTTTGCTGACTTTTTTAAAGACAAAATTTTTCTTGTCTACCTTATGAGCTTCCGCCCGCGGCTTCGCACGCGTGGTACCTATGAAGATAAAAAGCAGGCTATATGCTATTCCAGACTATAATCTGTCACTGTACCAAATTTCATCCAAATCTGTTCGGCTGTTTGGGCGTGATTGAACCACAAACACCCTCCTTTATATTTTTATGTTATACGGAGGCAAACAGGCAGGCCCTCCTGATGTAGTTACCGTCGCCTATTGACATCAGCAACACCTGGAGCATTGCTAATGCGTTGCCTGCCGAACCCCTCCCCCTCTAAAGAGCAACCTTACTCACCGCAGGAACACAACACAATTTGAAACAAATAATGTTAATTGGCTGCGAATCTATGTAAGGCGGAGGTACCTCTCCAGGCAGGCTGCTCCAATTTAGAACGAGAAAATCTCGCTGTGCCCTACCTCTTCTAAAAGTATGTGGTGGTACACACTACATATTATTGAATTGTTTATTCAAATAGTAGGTACCTACCTAAAAATAAAGGCTTAGTTTAGAAACTTAACCTTTGGGCGAAAAAAGCTGATTCCTGCCAAAGCATTACTAAGAACATCCTCTCTTAACCACATAATCTCTCCAACTTTACATACACACCTACCTATATATTGCCTACTGGATCATAAAACATTTCAGCAGCCCAGCGGGCCCATCGTTCTGAATGGCGTCCCTAAACTACTTAATAGGGCGATAATTGCGGGGCAATTTCGACCCAACCCCCCTCCTGCTGATGGGGCCGATAGGACCCTATAATGTTCGGGGGTGGGATGGCTACGGTAGCGAGTACGACACTTCAATTTACTCCGATTTTCATTATTTGATGCATCGGTGATCCAAGATTGGTTGACCTTTTTGCTATCACAAAACGGTCGTAGTTAATGCAGCAAGGATTTGGCAGATTTTATTACTTATTTTAATATGTACTTACCAGAAAGCGACTTAAAAGGAGCCATTTCATTCTGGGCCTTGTCCATGTACACTACATAGAAAAATTAGGAAAAAATAGGAGATTACAAGAAATATACAATTTCATTAATTTGAAGTTAAATGCGATGGTACAAGAATAGTTCTTCTGGTAAGTTTTTTACTATGTGAACATTTGAAGGCTATTTGAAGGCCGCCATGTTGGTATATAATTGGCATTTGACATGACATTGACATATTTTTCATGTCATGTTGTTTGATTTGATGTTTTTGTTTTGTCAGATGAATGTAGGTTGTCAAAATGACATTTCACGCACGTCCATCCGCCATATTTTTGTAGCGCTATGTGTTGCTCTCTTTGTCGAAGAAAATCTTAATGTACCTTAGAACGAAGTCAATTTAAATAAAATAACCAATTAAATACGTTTACTTTATTGCTAAGCCATATTTCAGAGTAGTGTACACAGTGCAGGCCCAGGCTCCATATATTGATGAAACGTCTCTTTTTGATGAATTTTATAGAATAAAGTAGAAAATTTATGAAGTTTATATGACACTAGCTTGCGCCCGCACTGCTATTCTAGGCAAAGAACTCTATCTATATTATATATTTTTTATTTTCCTAATTTTAAAGTTATAACAACACATAATTATGTATGTATAAGCATTATGGTTATCATTAAATTTAAATGATACCCAAAATTTTTGTAGTTGGTATCGCATTGCCGATTCAAAGCGAAGATGCGGGTTTGAATCCCGCTGGTTCGAAAATTTCAAATATCAAATCGGAATTACAGAAATGTAGTTTGTTTAATTCCAGAGAATGTTAGATTTTCCCTAAAACCTGTAGGGTATCAGATCGGATTGACATATGTATATGAAGGTAATATTTTAATACATTTTGTCGTAACTTGCAGGGCACCTACAGGGGAATTAATTCAAGAATGTACTTGTTTGCTAGCTATCTCATTTTACCTAAAGCTTGAATACTTATTGTGAAAATTCATCAGAAACTCCCGCGGTTGGTAGATTGCTTAATTTTCTTTAATATTAACTTGTACACGGACCCCTTTTTAATTAATATCGACAAAATAGTCGACGACCGCCAGCGAACTCTGATAAAGAGTTTAGTGAGGTCACACGACGCAAAATATCGATTAAAAATTTGCCTTTATTAATACTTATAAGAAAATTATGTCAGTTTTATGTCAGTTAAGTGAAGTGAAAAATACTAATAATAAATAAATAAATAAATATTCCGGACATATTCACACGGTCGCAGTGTTGGAATCCCCACCCGATGGACCGACGACATTGTGAAGGTTGCGGGAAGTCGGTGGATGGAGAAGGCTCAAGACCGTTCGTCATGGAACTCTTTGGGGGAGGCCTATGTCCAGCAGTGGACTTCTACAGGATGATGATGATGATTCACAACTGATCCCAAACTAGGCATAGCCTGTTCTATGGGTACCAGAGACTGATATATATAATAGATAAATATTTAACACCCAGACACAGAACAAACACTACTATACTGAACGACTATAGACTTAAACTAATAGACTCATAGAATTTATCGCTTCTGTAAGAACTGCTCAGCAATCTGTGGCTTCTCTGGTTTTTTTTTTGGGTTTTGATGTTTCATAAAGAAGCTACTAGACCAAGCGTCGGCATAAAGTCTATCTATATAAGATATATATCTATCTAATTGGCATAAGTTCAATTCAAAGTAAGATTACAGTATATCTTAGTAGTAATGGATTGATAGAGTTTATAATCTATGAAAAAATAATTCAAAGTCTCTGACACTCTATCGAAATAGCTTGTAACATGGGTTAAAACATCAATAAATTTCTCAGCAAAGTATAATCATCGACAAGAAACTGTCCCTTCACTTTAAATATTAATTTCAAAATTGGTTTAAATAGGTATTACGTCGCTTGTTAGCCCCGGTCCAAAATGAACTCATTAAAACTATAAAAGCAGCGGTAATTAAGGCCACCCCCACCCTCTCTCCCCATCCGGCCCCTGGGGACTGGGCTTAGACCTCCATTTTCCCCCTATTTCCCGCAAAAAGTGCAGATTGAAAGAGACTGGATGTGGTAATCATTAAAGGTATATGTTTTTTTACTAACCGAACGACTCCGGTTAGTATCCAACCGGAGTGTTGGATAGAAGGCCCTGCACGCGATTGACCAACGACATTGTCTAGTTTTTGGGAAGTCGGTTAATGAAGAACGGTCATGACTGATCACCGTGGCACTCTTTGGTGGATGCCTATGTCCAGCAGTGGATCTAAAACAAAGATTTTAAAATCAGCTGCGCTATTAAAACTCTTTTAGTTGTATGTTTTTATACTGTTAATATAGCTCCGACATAGCTCTAAGAATTATCAGGTAGAAGTGGCAATGGGTAGGCCATATAGCTCGCAGAACCGACAACCATTGGGGAGTAAAGGTTTTCGAATGGCGACCACGAACTGAGCGACGCATTGTGAAGGTTGCGGGAAGTCAGTGAATGGAAAAGGCTCAAGACCGTTCGTTGTGGAACTCTTTGGGGAGGCCTATGTCCAGCAGTGGACTTCTACAGGCTAATGATGACGATGCTACTGTAAATCCGCACTGACGGAAATACCTAAGATTTTTATAATATCCAAATTTTCGAGTCAGTTGGATATTATTATTATTTTTGGCACGCTACCATCTGGTGGCGACAAGGACCTTCACAATGTCATCGGTCCATCGGATGGGGGGCCTTCCAACACTGCGTCGCCCGGTTTGTAGTCGCCATTCGAGAACCTTTACTCCTCAACGGTTGTTGGTTCTGCGAGCTATATGGCCTGCCCACTGACACTTCAACTTGCTAATTCTGAGAGCTATGTTGGTGACCTTAGTTCTTCTACGGATTTCCTCATTTCCGATCTTCTGATTTCTAACCTAGTACTTAGTTATAAGTTAAATAGTTATTTAGATTAGGTTAGTGTTTTTAGGATTATTTCTTAATTTGTTTTTGTTCTATTGTTGGATATTATAAAAGTCTTCCAGTTTTGGTTTATCTATGGCGTGTGGAACCGTCGAAGGCTTTATTACCGGCGACATTACAGTCCGGGGACGCGCGGTAATTTTCAACTAATAACCTGTTTAATTTTCACTGCCTTTTTCAGCTTTATAAAGCAGCCTGTTTATTTTGAAATTGTGGAAATATTGTTCTCTCTTCGTTTGTCTGGAAAATATTTTTGTAATTTGATAACGTGGTATTGTTTCAACTTATTGCTCGATCCTTAAAATGTTCCTGAAAGAATGTGCAAAGAAATATTTTTTCACATTATTATCCTACTAATAATAAACTCATGGCTGTCCGCAGCTTTGCACGCGCGATACCCGACCGGATAAAAAGTAAGTATTCTATGTCCTCTTCAAGGTTAAAGCTATGTCCATACCAAATTTCATCAAAATCGATTAAGATTAGGTAGGTACCTAAGTATTAAAAATACTTGAGTATATGCAAAGTTTAAAAAAAACATCACTATAAATTGCCTTTTAAAAAGCAAATTACGTAATCGAGAATCACTCAGTGCTGAATGATTGCAAATGGTCGCAAAAATCAGCACGCCCTAATGCGATAATCAACCATACCGGCCAGTCGAGGGCCGATCCGTTATCGATAAACTCGGGCACACGGTACAACACTACTGCGAACATGGAACACATTGAGTTTTTGGTGCTCTCATGCAAATTAGTGCTCTCAGTGATCAATAAAATTGATAACAGAAATCAGAGTAAAGACATTATATTTAGACATAGACATAGACATTTATTTAATTGCCACCAAAACACACACATTTGCACAACACTTTACAATAAACATTAGGTACTTATAATAAAAGAAACAAGAGAAAAGTAATGAAAGTAAAAATGGTGTGATGTGTGCTGCAGCAGCAAAATGGCTTCGGCTCAGCATTATGCCTACTGTTTTGCAGCAGACGCTGGTATTCTGCCGAAACCATTACCTACACAGTCATTCAACCCTGTGAGAACAGTCTTATTAAGATTATGTTAGAATCGTCAGGGAATAGGTTTATAAATATAAAAATTAATAAAGGTGGAAAAGAATAATAATGTCAAACTGCATAGTGTTATAACGGTAAAAATTATATAATAATAATACAATTAAAATTATATATGTGCACAACAGCCCTAAAAAGTCAGCACGTGAAGGGTGCACTGTAGCTATTGGCACCAGACCACCCAGTTTTTTGCTGCTCTAGCAACATAATTTTAAAATGTTTTTGAAAAGTAAACTTTAATTTTATTAGTCGAAATGGTGGTGGTATATGGTATGGTATATATTATTCCAACACTTGGTTGCCTGGTACCGAAAGCTGCCCCTAAACGCTACAGTCTTATGCTTACTATAATGAAGCAAGTCCCTTGTCTAACTTGAACTTTTGAACTATTTACGATGCACTTAAGGCTATTTGTTTTTTATAAACAACTAAGGCTAAAAACAAGCGTATGGCGTATGGTAAAAAAAACAACATACAAATATTTTGTCCTGCTGCAGCGATCGAACCCACACGTCATTCATCCAAGCTGTCGTCCAACGCGCCACCATAGTCGCCAACTTTGACAACCGTGTGTACTAAGTGTAAATCACTTTATCTCGGGTTATTTCGAGGTGATTTCCGAAAATCAATCGGTGGCCAGATCAGATATCCGTGATGTATGGACCCATCAGCGAGACTGTCTTAATTTGATCGGATTTCGTTTTACAACTTGCCCGTGGCCATCACCTTAAATCATCATCATCAGTATGTAGAAGTCCACTGCTGGACATAGGCCTCCCCGAAAGAGTTCCATGATGAACGCCTTTTAAATCCACCGGCTTCACGCAACTTTATTCATATCGTTGGTCTATAAAAAAAATAAAATAAAAAAAATTAAAGCGTCGTTCGGTTCTTGGTCGATAATCGAGAACCTTTATTCCCCAGCGGTTGTCGGTTTTGGTCTTTATGCGTAAAATAAACAGGAAGTTAGGAACAAATCTATCTTTTAATCTATTCCTTATTGCTCGTAGATAAACGATTTGTTTGTGATATGCGAGAGTTTGAATAATAGAGAATAGAACTTCTTGGCAAAGGTAGGTCCTTTGGTTAATTCCATATGTCAAATATAGAGGGAGCTGGTTGTGTATAATTAGTTTGTCTCCTATCAAAGATCTAACTATTTGCAATAACATTTATAGAGTGGTGGTAGGTGTGGTGTGATAGTGATTATTATGGTATGACATATTGAAACTGGAACTTTACTTCAGTTAAGGGCTTATGATAATCACATAAAGTTAATAACCGAAATCCTAGTATTTTGTAATGGATTGATTAAGTTAAGCAACCTTAAGCGCGGTCACCAAATGGTCGGTTGATTGTAATCTAGGAGCATAACAAGAGAGCACTCCTGTACTTCGGAAGGCACATCGTTCCCGACTATGATGTTCGTTAAGCCACGGCGTTGTTGGCAATTCATCATCATCATTTGAGCCGTAGGATGTCCACCGCTGAACTTAGGCCATCAGTGGATTTATATAGGCTGATGATGATGATGATGATGACTCAATTGTGTCATCTCTATATTAATATTCCCAGTATAAAACAGCTCAGTCTCCCGTTATCGTCAATCAGCTTGATGTGCTTGATGAATGAACGTTTTGTGATGCTAATACTCAGATTATATAAAAGTACCCCACTACCGTATCCCCGCTACCTTTAAAACACCCTATATCCTTCGCAACTGTTACAGAACTTTGAGCTTTATTGATAAGTATATAGAATTTGTTTTGTTTTAAATTTGTGAGTCGGGTAATGAGGCATAGTATAATACACGTGCAGTGCGTTATCTCTGATTAGTTGTCGTCAAATCGCTAAGGGTTGTTTGATTAAGGGTTAAATTGACTGGGGATGATTTGTTGTAATTGATCGTTTGTTTAGGCTTTAAGGCTCGTGTTCTGAAACTTTACTTATTCAAAGGGAATAGAAGATTTGTTTGAATAAAATAAAATAAATAAATAAAATGAAACTTTATTTCTACTTCCTACTTATATCTAAATTACATAATAAATTCGACTTCTTAACTTACTAAGCTTTCAGAAGTAGTCGCCACCTAGGATTAGTTAGTAGGATTTGTTTGTTAAAAAATAAGTACATATTAAGTGGAATAGGTACCTACTAGCTTGTGCCTGCGGCTTCGTTCACGTGGTACCTAGATAAAAAGTAGCATTTGCTATTCTAGATAAATAACTCTATCTAATCCAAGTTTTCTTCGAAATTGATTGAGTCGTTACGAGGCATGACTAAACCACAAACATCTAAATGTCTTCACAAACTTTCGTATTTATAATCTTTGTAGGATTGAGCTTGAGCTACGATTGAGCTTGAACCATTGGCCAATCATAATTTATATCGCTTTTCATTTAATAACAAATGGCAATCTAGGTTCTGATTGAGTCATCATCATCATCGCGACCTTGTACGGTCTGCACCCAAACAATAATTTGTGGGGATTTGCCCATACTCGCCACGCTGGGCATGTGGGTTGGCGAGCACAGATAAAGCTATTATTTATAGGGAACGATGCTGCCCATCCCCTAGCATTTTTCCCTTAGTCGCCTTTTGCAACATCCACGGGTAGTAATGGGTGGGGCCTATTCTTCAACCGGGGCCGCCACGTTCTGTTTGAGAACAGTTTCAGAATAGGTACGAGCTATAAGCGAGGTAGGCCACAGCAAGATTTTTTCGCTCTAAATTGGAACCTGAAACTGAAGCGAGATACCTTCACCTCACGAAGATCGTAGCCAAATAACATTATTTTTTTCAAATAGTCTTGTGTTCGTACAGTATGTAAGGTTGCCAGAGCTCTGGGAGGAAAGGGTTCGAGGTCGGCAACGCGTGCGTGATGCCTCTGGTATTGAAAGCGTTCATAGAC
This sequence comes from Anticlea derivata, assembly GCA_947579855.1. Classification (NCBI taxonomy): domain Eukaryota; kingdom Metazoa; phylum Arthropoda; class Insecta; order Lepidoptera; family Geometridae; genus Anticlea; species Anticlea derivata. Next base: position 4,120,787 of record OX388279.1, on the reverse strand, counting down.
TACGGTAACCACTGATAAAAAGATGGGCCGCTGGTTTGCCACCTTAGTTGTATAAAAAGAAACAAAGCTTTCAACGTTCCCAATTAACTATAACATGCATAGAGACATAAAATTGTATCGACGTAAAAAAGGCATCCGAAAAGTTCAAAATGGCGGCGTCAGCTCCGTACGTCATAAATCTGAATTCTGTGAAACAAACCTCGAGGGATAATATACGGGCTTATTGTCAACGGAGCTAGCGAGCCAGTTGTAATAAAAGCAACTAAAAATCACGGATTTTGTCGGAACTACCAGATGCAGAGGACGAAGAAACAGAGTTAAAAATCATAAGATTTTTTAGACACTGCGGGTGGAACCGTAGCTTCGCTCGCGTGGTACGATAAAGTAGCCTAGGTAAAGAACTCTATCTATTCCAAGTTTCATCGAAATCGGTTTGAGCCGTTACGACGTGATTGGATCACAAACATTCAAACATCATCACAAACTTTCGCGTTTATAATATTAGTAGGAAGTAGGTTAAACAGGTTGCGTTTTTTTTCAGGGCCACTTAGGCGAAATCGGAAACCGTGAGAGTAATCGAAAATTGATGTTCAGAGTGAATAGGTTTCTTCTAGGCAAACGTGCTACACCGTAGACCACATCATTACTTAACATCAGGTGAGAATGTGGTCAAAAGTTAGCCTATTTTGTATTAAAAAAAAAAAAAGTTACGGGCTCGGTTTTGAAAAGAAAAAGGTAATTTTACACAAAAAAAAAAGATGTTTTTTTTTGTATTTCTGTGTTCTATGTTTGATAATAAATAAATAAATGTATGATAACAATGTGTATAGTTGTTGGAACACCTTCAAAATTATATTGCTTGGGGTTTGGGGTCGGCAAGCGTGCGTGATGCTTCTGGTATTGCAAGCGTTCATTGGTCATAATAACAAACAGGTGGCCGAGCTTGTTTGCCGTCTTATAGTTGCATAAAAAAAATACCAGCCATCAACTATTTCTTAAATTTTTAAACCGGTTGCCTCTCACTACACCCTACTCTGCACAGAATTGAGTTATCCAGCCTATGGTGCGGCTCGCTGGCACGTTAATGCGCAGCCGCGATCATGCTAAATATCGTGAGCGTTCCACCTATTTATTGGTTTGATTCGCCATTTTCATATTTTATTTGTTTTAGGGTTCCAAAGTCAAATACTCCGAGGATCCCCGATATTCGTCAGCCACAGCACCACGGCACTCAAATAAAAATAACCTTAATTACACTTTCTTTCTAATAATGAGCATTTTTTTGATGTGGCATTTATAGCCAGAGCTTTCCTGTGTTTGAGCACTTTGAGTTGTCCGTTTCGGCTCTGATGACATTTGCACTCAAAAAGGTAGCTTAGCTAAAACAGGCACCAAGCCATGACGGAGGCTGGAGGTGGATTATGAACTCCAATGCAAGGATTGACCACATACAAGCTTTGCCATGAGTACCTACCAAATGTATATCTACCTACCCAACGTCCAGGATTCACTATTCGCATAGGTAGTAGGTATTATATGTATTATAGACATATTTCAGCTGTCATATCGCTGACGGCTAGAACACTGCTTGTGTACCAAGGTTCTAATGTATACCTACCTAATTAAATTGAATACTTAAGCGATTTAAATTCAATTAAATCCGATATACAATTCACTTCGCGCTTTGAAATCCAAGCACTGCCGATAAATTAAAGGTAGAAAATCAAAGATTTCCAGTCGCAGATAATGAGGAATAAATCTGTGAATTAGCCAGTTTTCAACCTGCTTACACCACAAAGGGACCGGACGTAATTAAATATTCAACGTAATTAACTAAGTCAAATGATCCCAAACTTGGTATAGCCTGTACTATTATGGGTAGGACCAGAGACTGATATACATAATAGATAAATATTTAACACCCAGACACAGAACAAACATCAGTGTTTATCACACAAATGTTTGTCCGGTGCGGGAATCGAACCCGCGACCTCTAGCGCAGAAGGGAGTGTTACTACAAAGTGAGATATCAGGCCTGTCAAAAAAAAAAAAGTTGAGTCACTGGTGTCGATTCTGTTAATGATTCTGAACTAACATAATCTGAGAGCTCTTAAAATCGACGTGCATTTTATTTTGATCTTTATAAAAGGGAATGCTACATTTTTTATAACGTGGCATTCTTAGGGAGGCAATATCCTGTCAAATTAACAGCATAGGCCTCCGGCACTCTTAGTGCCTCGAAAAAGGTCTTGAGCCTTCTCCATCCAACGTCTAGCTACCTTGACAATTTCCTCGGTACATCGGGTGGTGGGTCTTCAATTCTGCATAGTCGAGTTTGTGATCGCCATTCGGTTTTGCGCTATATGGCCTGCCCACTGCCATTTCAAATTACAAATTCTGAGAGCTATTTTGGTCAACCTGGTTCTACGGTTTTTTAAACGAATATAGCTTTATAGCTCTGTCCATTGCCCGTTGCGCGACTTTGAGCTTGTGTATGTGGCCAATAGTTAGCGACCAAGTGTCAGTATCATATGTCATCACTGGCAATAAGCAATGATTGTAGACTTTCGTCTTGAGGCTCCGTGGTATCTGCGACAGGGAAGATTTGACGAAGTTTCCCAAACGCTGCCCATCCAAGTTGAATTCATCGATTGACCTCTTTCTCGAACTTGGACTTAACTAGTTGAATCGTCTGACCCAAATAGACAGTGGTCTGCAACATAAACTATATTGTTCCCATGATGTACCGGCAAAGATGCGTAATATTTTTCTTACTTATGTTCACTTTAAGACCCACCTGTTTTGAGATGGTATTGAGGTCTCTAAGCATTGCGGCAAGGTCCTCCAAAGCGTAGTTTTATTAGCAACTTTATTTTAGCCTACGTAAAGTGCCGCGAATATCACATGCCCTTACGTATCCGTCCCGTCACCGTATAAATAGCCTTCTTGAGAATTAGCCAGTTAAATCTACGGCTTTAAGGCATAGAACGAATCAATTAAGACAATACGTTGAGATAACATCTCGGTAGGTACAGTTGTGTGCGCAATCCACTGTAGCACTGCATAGCAGGTGCGTAGTGAAGGGAAGCCATTGTGAAGGACAAAAAATTCATCTTCGATTTTTTTTTAATGACTAAAACAGTTAAAACTCATAATCTGTTCTGAAATGTCTGTGGTAAATCAGACACTTTCACAATGTCGTCGGTTTATCGGGTGGGGGCCTACCAACTCTGCGTCGCCCGGATGTGGTCGCCATTCGAGAACCTTTACTCCCCAACGGTTTTCAGTTCTGCGAGCTATCGAAGTTCAGTAAATGTAGGTAAATCTCTCAAGTTACACGAATTGTTGGGCCGTGGTGGCCCCGGCTAAAGAATAGTTCCTTCCATATCTACCAATCCGCGGATGTCGTAAGAGGCGACTAAGGGAAAAAAGCTAGGGGATGGGCAGCAGCGTCCCTCATTTTAACAACGATAGCTCTAACTGCGCTCGCCAACCCGCATGCCCAGCGTGGTGAGTATGGCAAATGTGGGGGCCACATGATAAGGAATTCGCTCTGTCTGTGGGGGAGGACATGTTCAGCAGTGGACGTCGTACGGCTGAAATAATGATGATGACACGAACTAATACTAATTTAACTTGGGGTCCTAATATTTTAACACAGCCTGTACAGAACGACACATTGAAACTTCAAACTCCGTACACTTCAGGACAGTAATACAATCCGCTCCAATTGAATACATGTCGTGATAAGTGTATTAGTGAGTTAATTACCCTTGATTCATTGAGCTGACCCGATTACACTGCCGAGCATGATTAATGGCGCTGAGATACATTGCGAATAGTTTAATGGACGTAATTGCTTGTGGGGATTGTGGATTGACATACAGATGGTGATGGTACCTAATATTTGCATTATTATTTGTTAATTTATTTAATAAGTAATATTTCTCGTATAGTTTAAAGACAGAAAATGAAAACTAATACAATTTATTTACAACTATTTTAAGAAATACACAAGAAAGAATTGAGCTGTATAAAGACCGTCGGAAACGATCTTATTGTATCTCAATTGATTTAGATCACTACCAGTCACTAGAATTTAAGTTAAATTATTAATTCATTACTTTAAAATAGTTTCAAAAAATAATGAAGTAGGTATATTAAATTTTATAATTGACCTATGTACAATATTTTAATTCATAATTAATAAATGTTGAGGAATTAATTTAAAATTAAGTATTTTTATCAGAAAAACCAATAATAAATTCCAAAATGAATTAAAAATTCCCATCAAAGAATTCGAATTCCGAATACGAATCGACAATTTAAAAGTCATACTTCATCGCTGGCGCGCCAGTTATGAGCGGCGACCAGCCGAAACAATTACTTAATGTCAACGAAAAAGATAATTTAATAATTGTTGCCGATGATTTACGAGGGGCCCACGCCCACCTGGGGGCCAAATATTAAAATAACCGATACTTCACCCAGCCTTATTTATGCACGTCAGGACAAAGTTACATCTTACTCTGTGCGCCGTCTTGCATTTGTAAAAGAACACGGTAATAGTCGCTCGGAGATTTCTAATGTCTCAATTTCAATCTTCACATACACAAACTTCAACCTTACCCACCTGGACTTTTAGCACAAATTCGTTCACTCTTGAGCATGCATGAATTTTGCTCTCCGCTACCAAAACGACGTAACTCGAAAAATCGCTTACATTCAATTTAAAACTTTGTTGTTACATCCGAGAATGCAGAATCGATAGAAAAGTTGAGACTTGTTTAAATTATGTCTTGTTTAATGAGTCGTAATGTACTTTCATTCAAAACATATCAAGTCCTGAATTGTTTCAAAGAAAACTCTCTCTTTTATGCTGTCTTTAAAGGTTATTTCGGCCTGCAGCGTTAGCCTTCAGTTCCACAAAGTCGTGCTCTACGTGGTTCGCGAGATGTTTTCACCGAGAACACAGCCATGTAACTAATGCAGGGAATCTACATATCATTAAGAGATGTAGGCTGGTTATACGTGTGTACTGCTTTGTACTTTATATTTATGATTTGGTTTATTCGTATTTATGACATCGATGCGTTTTGAACACGGCACTCGATGTTGTGTTATAGAGCTGTTTCCGACGCCTTTTGTATTGTGATATTGGGAATTTATAGAAGGATAGTGTATTAGAAATATATGAGAGATTATATCACGGTTAAATAAAAAACAGCCACCTATGAAGAGGTTTTTATTTTTTATTTTTTTTTATTTGGTTCACTACTTGAAATATGCACATTCCATTGCTTTATTTAAATTGTGTGCTATAGACATTTACAGTGCAATCTCTAATAATAGTGAACACAGCATGCGATATGAGAGGTTGAGGAGGTTCTTGATAGAGATCTTTAACGGTTATTTTTATTACTAGTGGTTCGCCCCGAACTGAGATCTAGAAATTTCTGGTAAAAGTTGGTGTTTTGATGATCTTTGAGGCATAATTGAGATAAACTTTGATAATCACACCATTAGCATGTTCTAAGTAACAACCAATCTTACCTGAACTTAATAAGTTATTTAACTTTAACAAATTGCAGCTCACGTTATATTGGTTTTAAATGTTGTTTTCGTTATAGACCGAAAACCATTATGGAAGAATAAAAATAAAAGTCATTTTGGCTTTCAAGCAGACCCAAGGGTTTGTTTTTTTTTTTAAATCTTATTTGGACCTCTATATTTTCGCTTGCTTCGCTCTCTCGATCAATAATTTTACATGTTGGCCTATTGGAAGATACCTTGACCATTGATCCAAAGGTCGTGGGTTCAAATTGCAGACGTGCAACAATGTATTTTTGTATACAAAAAATGTATGTGCGCAATAATACGTAGGCTAAAGTCGGTGAAGGAAAACAGGATAAGCGGCGATGGATTTGGATGTAATGTGTCGTGCCTCTGACTACCCTTTTAGACATCTTCAAGGATCTAAGCGCGTGGAGATCTAAGATGATGTCTACTATGCTAGGGGATTGTAGATGTGTATATTTTAATCTTTTTTAATGATTTACACCAGAAACGAGTTCAATTTAGGGTCTCGGCTACCGAGTTGGCTGATCAAACACAAACACTGATCAAACAAAACTGGCTCGCTTGACGGAATGCCTTGTTAGCACCGGTGCCGTGACCACTGAGTGTATTAATTGGACAATAACTGTAAGGCTGGGTGCAGAAGTAGGCCCCTAGTACACAAGAAGTAGGTACTTTCTTCCTACAGGACTAACGTTATTTGCAAGATGTGTCAAGAACACGATTTTTTTCTTGGTCTCGCTAGCGATTAAAATAATATGTGTTTTATAGGTAATATTCTTTTCATGATATATGAACCATAATTATGTATGTCCACGAACCTCCCTCTGTAAGCCTGATTGATAGCCAGATTAGACGATACGAAGAGAATTTATTAACTTTACTTTGATGCTATGCGCTAGAGATGATGATGATGATGATAGATGAGTGCGGACCGAACGCTATCCGTAGATGCACTGGCTAGGTAAACCGCGCGCGCGCTGCCTCGTGCGGCTTACATAGCCAAAATTGCTAGATTAATAATAATGTGCATCGAACATCACTTCTTTCTAAGGTCTTCTCCTCAAAGGTTTGCTGGAAGAAAACTCTTTTTAGGGTTAAGCTCGCATTTTTACACACCCTTGCAGAACATATGCAATCATTTGTCCCACAGCGGGAATCGAACGCGCACCTCTTACGTCTCAGACGGGCACTCGCGCCGCCGATGTTTCTGGAAAACAAAACACATTTTTTCCAGAATATAATAGTAAGCTGAAAGTGTGTAGATCCAGCTTTAACCCAAGCCACGTGAGCTATGCATGGGGCACGTGATGGGTGGCCGTACAAACTTTACTCAACGCATTAGGCCCAGACGGCCCAATAGGCCATAGTTTACCCAACGATAAGCAATGTACGCTTACGTGTGAAATTACGGAAATTGTGTTATGTTGGTGGAGCTTAGACCTGTTTTATTGGAGAGGGTTTAATTTTTAGTGTTCCGTAACTCATTTGGTAAACGTAACCCCAATAGGATCACTTTTTTCTGTTTGTCTCTCTCTCAAGACCCATTTTCTCCAAACTTGTGAAAGCCCCGTGACTTCGTTCGCGTGAAGACACACCTTCCAAATTTTAAGTCTCTAGAACCAACGGTTTAGGTTCTGCGTCGTCTGTCAGTCAGTCACACACACTTCGCCTAGGCTATATGCTATTCCAGACTATAATCTATCTCTGTAAATCTAAATCAATCATCCGAATCCGTTCGGCCGTTTAGCCGTGATTGAACCACAAAAATCTAAACATCCAAACATTCTCACAAAGGGTCGGGTTCGCGGTCGGTAAGCCGTGCGTGATGCCCATAGTATTGCAGCGCTGATAGGCTACGGTAACCACTTACCAACTGGTGCTCCGAATGCTTGTTTGCCATCTCTCTCTCTCTCTCTCTCTGGTCTCTGGTACCGATAGTACAGGCTATGCCTATTTTAGGATCAGTTGACGATTTGTGATATGTCCGGAATATTTATTTATTTATTTTATTTTTATCTCAGTTGTATAAAATACCCCGCGTGACGCGGCATGCCGTGGCGGCTCGTCGCGTCGTGGGCTACTGTATCTAAGCGACTAGTGTGCGCTGACCGGTGGTGGTAAAATCCTCTGCCATCCCGTCCCGGTGTGCGTAGGCCTTAAGACTCCGGTCAAAAATAGACATTCGTTACGTTCAAAGCCGTACAAGGGATGTTTCCGCCCACGCCAGTTACGGAGATAATACCACTTACGAGGGGTGAACGGATCCGCCTTGCTTTGAATTATACCTTTCAGATGTACCTACTTAGCTATCAAGCTAAATATGTCTGTATGTTATTTTTTATTCGAATAATAATAATAAGTTTATTTCATCATAAAGTATAGAGTACATAGTGCATAATCCATAGGTACTTAATAATAACTAGTGATAAATAGCCATACGGCGAGGACGACGGTAATGAAAATATGTACTTAGGACGAGAACAAAAATAAAAATGGTTTTGAATGAATGAACAAGGCTCTTTCATATGACACCCCATGTCATGTGGTATTTATTATATGTACCTATATTATAGCAACCTCTGTTGACCTACTAAATTCCATGCAGATCTGAGTGTCAGTTGGAAAGTTATGCACTGTATACCAGAGGCATCACGCACGCGTTGCCGACCCTGAACCCCCTTCCCCCCTAAAGAGCTCTGGCAACCTTACTCACCGCAGAAACACAACACTATTTGAAACAAATAATGTTATTTGGCTGCGATCTTCTGTAAGGCGGAGGTACCTCCCCAGGTAGGCTGCTCCAATTCAGAACGAGAAAATCTCGCTGTGCCCTACCTCCTCCTAAATAAATGTGTGATGGTAAGTGGTTACCGTCGCCTATTAACATCAGCAACACCTGGAGCATTGCTAATGCGTTGCCTGTCGAACCCCTCTCCGCCTAAAGAGCTCTGGCAACCTTACTCACTGCAGGAACACAACACTATTTGAAACAAATAATGTTATTTGGCTGCGATCTTCTGTAAGGCGGAGGTACCTCCCCAGGCAGGCTGCTCCAATTCAGAACGAGAAAATCTCGCTGTGCTCTACCTCCTCCTAAATAAATGTGTGATGGTAAGTGGTTACCGTCGCCTATTAACATCATCAACACCTGGAGCATTGCTAATGCGTTGCCTGTCGAACCCCTCCCCGCCTAAAGAGCTCTGGCAACCTTACTCACTGCAGGAACACAACACTATTTGAAACAAATAATGTTATTTGGCTGCGATCTTCTGTAAGGCGGAGGAACCACACCAGGCGGGCTGCTCCAATTTAGAGAGAGAGAAAATCTCGCTGTGCCCTACCTCCTCCAAAAACATACAACGCGGATTCGTTAGAGTTGCTTGAGAGATCTTCGTTCGCTTTACTCGTTCGATCAATAAAAAGCAGTGGAATTATCAAAGTGTTGGCGCCTCAGCAGCGTCGGTCGTCGCGCATAACGTCATATGTGACAATTTACGATCCGCCCCTTTCCGCTGTTGTGCGTATAGGTGGCGCCAGTGTTACAAAGTACGGTCTAATTTTAAATTATTGTTTCTTGTTTTTGTCGGGATCTTACTGTCAACGGTGGTTGACTTATTGCTCAGATAAGCTTGCTTGCTGCTTGCTTGTCGTGTCACTGATTCTTTCTTGGTCATCCTGCATTAGTCGAGGTTAGGTTTTGCTTTGCAAAAAGTCAAAGTCAAAAGGCGTTTATTTCAATAAAATCACTAGGGTCACTTTGAAACGTCACCTCAAGAAGAACCGGACACTTTTAAGCTCGTCACTTTTGTAATGGGCACTACTCGATAATCAGCCTAATAAAGTCCACAGCTTAACATAGGCCGCGTCCCGCCCGCGTACTTCAAAATGACATCGGTCCATCAGAGGAGACCTTTATTAGGTACCCAACGCTTGTCGGCTCCGCGATTATTTGATGTTTTTATCCATACATATTTTTTGTTCAGGCGCTAAGCGACGCCAGACATCAGTAACTCAAAATCTTCGTGCATCATTTAAAAAAAACAACTCTTTGTCATTGTGCATTCGAAATTTAAAAGAGCAAAAAATAATTTCAGTCAGTGGCAACGTTCGGAATTTGAAAAGCTGACACGTCCAGAGATTCGTGGATTTTTCCAATTTCCACCCCAGAGTTATCTGCGTCCACTCGGATGACTTCGACAGGTTATTTTTTTTAAAACGATATTGAAAATGAGTGACGTTTTATTCACATTGTATCCGACGTGTGTTCGTTTTTGTCGGCTTGGTGTCTGAAAATTGGTGAACGAATGTCAAAAACTTATTTTGCATTAATTGTTTGCAAAAAAAATCTACACGTTAAAAATTTAAAAATAACTAAACATGTAGGTATCTATTACATAAAGTTTAATGACACTATATAATTATGAAAACAAAGAACTCTTGGACAGACGATTCCTTGGAAGCTCATTGATTCAAACGGTGAAATTAATATTCTGTCAAAAAGTTAAGAAAAAGCAGTCAAAAAGTAAAAGAAAAATAAGAATACTTGCACAATGAATCAGTCACAAATAATAATAGGGCGCCACAAGAAAAGCATTCCGCAACCAAAAATAACCAACCGATTTAGAAAATCCCGTTTAACCATTAAACTGGGGGACTTTGGACCCCAAGCAAACACACCGCACACTACTCGCGATAAATACGTTGTAATTCACGAATATCGCGTTGTGTCAAATATCGCTATATCGAATATCGCATTACGAGCGGCGGCCGAGCCGATAATACGCGGCACGCGCCCGCTTATGAAATCTGATGTCAAATGGAAAGAAACTGAGATTAAAAAACAGATGGGACGTATAATTGCAAAAATGCCTATTATCTATGCCTATATAATACATCCTATCCTACTAATATTATAAATGTTTATGTGTAAAACGGCTCAACAGATTTAGATTAGGAGGAGGTAGGGCACAGCGAGATTTTCACGTTCTGAATTGGAGCACCTGCCCGGGGAGGTACCTCCGCCTTACAGAAGATCGCAGCCAAATAACATTATTTGTTTCAAATAGTGTTGTGTTCCTGCGGTGAGTAAGGTTGCCAGAGCTCTTTAGGTGGGAAGGGGGTTCGGGGTCGGCAACGCGTGCTTGATGCCTCTGGTATTGCAAGCGCTCATAGGCTACGGTAACCGCTTACCATCAGGTTGGCCGTAAGCTTGTTTGCCACCTCTGTTGTATAAAAAAAAAAAAAGATGAAACTTGGAATAGATTAGAGTTATTTACCTAGAATAGCATAAAGGCTACTTTTTATCTAGGTACCACCCGAGCGAAGCCGCGGGTGCAAGCTAGTAATAAATAAATGACACTTAACAGTCTCATACTTAAATAACATAGTACAGTACCTACTGACTCCTAACTAGGATTCCCTGTGTCGTGGGTATCAGAAACTACCACAACACCCAGACCCGGAACCGGATCCTTTCACAAGACTGATCCTTTCACCAACGGTCATTGACCTAATGCAGAGAAAGGGCCAGTGACACGACAAACAAACAAGGGCTACCATAATTCATGGTCCATAGGCCAAATACAGAATAACCAAGAAAGTCCTTTATACACGACAAGCAAGCAACTTTTCCCGGCACGAAAGGAGCCTGGTCCACGAAAGGAGCCCCTAAGAGGCGTACTTTAATACCACCATACCCAGTCAGCCGTGGTGGCCCCGGCTGAAGAATAGGCCCCTCCATATCTACCTATCCGCGGATTTCGTAAGAGGCGACTAAGGGAAAAAAGCTAGGGGATGGGCAGCAGCGTCCCTCATTTTAACAACGATAGCTCTAACTGCGCTCGCCAATCCGCATGCCCAGCGTGGTGAGTATGGGCAAATCCCCCCACATGATAAGGAATTTGCTCTGTCTGTTGGGGAGGCCATGTTCAGCAGTGGACGTCGAACGGCTGAAATGATGATGATGATGACCCAGTCTGATCTCTGATCTAATACAGGATGACAAAGAAAGAATAGGTTGCTTTTGTAGGCAAAAACGGGTCTACAACAAGACGGTACGACTACTCTTTGCCCTACCCTCGTTAAGGGTGCTACCCTTGTAAAAGTCAGTGTGAATAGAGCTAATCCTTATCACGGCCGAGGGTTAGAGTGAATCAATTAAAGATAAGCAAATATGCTGCATTGTGCTGTAGGAATTGAATTAGTTGCTGCGAGAGGAAATTAACTTTTGCCGGATAAAGCGATCCGTCATCCGGACGTGTAATCTAAATTGCTTGCATTGTTTTCGGGAATATCTTCGTGAGATTTTTTTATACGTACATATAAAGCAGTACCTAATAAAGTCAAAGTCAAAAGGTGTTTCATCATCATCATTTCAGCCGTACGACGTCCACTGCTGGACATTGCCTCCCCCACAGACAGAGCGCATTTCTTATCGTGTGGGGGGATTTGCCCATACTCACCACGCTGGGCATGCCGGATGGCGAGTGCAGTTAGAGCTATCGTTGTTAAAAAAAAAAGATGTTTATTTCAATAAAATCGCTGGGATCACTTTGAAATGCCTTAGAAACTAGGGGAAGCTACGCCTGTTCCTCGCGACCAGAATCAGGCAACAAACAGCGCGCGCGAGCCTATCATTTTCGAAGATATTTAAAAAAAAATTAAATGTAGAGCTTCAGTAGAATGTTCTGCTACCCCTACCAAGATTGATTCTAGTATTTTTAAAATATGGAGTAAGTAAAAATAAATTAAACCTAATTTATATGTTTAGATTTAATTATATTCCTTGCTTATAACATCGCATTGGCTTTGCTGTTATGGTGTTATAATTATAAATAAATAAATAATATAACATCCAACAACAACACTAGGTTTCCCTGTGTCGTGGATATGAGAAACTACGAGTAACATGTTACCACTACATCCAGACCCGGAACAAACATTTGCAGATCATGCAAACATTGGTTCCGCAGCGGGAATCGAACCGTTTCAGACGGGCAATCGCCCGCTGCGCCACCTACAGACCAACAGACTAAATACCGATAGACCTATATACCTACCAATAGCTACCTTTTTTTTATACACTGAGGTGGCAAAAGCATACGGCCCACCTGTTGTTCTCTACAAAGCACAGGTCCGATCTTGCATGGAGTACTGCTGCCATCTATGGGATGGCTCGGCTAAATACCAGCTTGAAGCCCTCGATTCAATTGAGCGACGCGCTGTTAGGCTCATAGGAGATGACTCGCTTGTGGAGTCCAATCTACAAAGCCTTGAACACAGACGGCGTGTGGCCAGACTGTCAGTGTTCTACAAGTACCACTTTGGTGACTGTACGCAGGATTTGCATGACCACATCCCTCCCTCCCCCTTCTACTACAAGCAAGCAGACAAGCAGACGCACAGGTAATTAACACCCTTACCTGGTCGACATACCACAGTGTCGAACCAAACGTTTCTGCTCCACCTTTATTATAAGCACTGGCAAAGAGTGGAACGATCTGCCAGCGTCTGTTTTCCTGGATGAGTATAATCTAGGAGTCTTCAAATCTAGAATGAATAAGTTCCTTTTGGTAAAGCGTGCTCCATCTTAGGCCACATCTCACTTGCAAAAGTGAGCTGGTGGTCAAACGCCTAACCATCTCCAATAAATATATATATATATATATATTTAACTATCTCAAGCAAGCTCAATCATTTTCCTTTCTCATAAAATACCCAATAAACCAATTTAGCGGCCGAACTAACACCCTCGCCTGAATTATTCATAACTAAATTAATAATAATACATACCCTATCCCATAACATTAATAATGGCTATTATCCTTGGGGATTTATTAACCAAACCTTTTATTAATAAAAAATTCAAATGTGGATTACAAGCGTAAGTCACGAATTAAATTTGTTTGGAGTTCTCACATTGGTGGAGGTAATAAATTGTTTTTGTGTGGGAGGGCTTAATTGTAGTGTAATACTTGTGTGAATTGTCAATATGACGTTTCGGTAAAACCTATGAGGAATTTGTGGGATTTGATCTTTTAATTCTCATAAAACGGATGCAATACGGATTGATTGACAATCAATTCACAGCACAGCCTGTGTTTAAGAACGCTGAGATTGTAAATTACGACTATAATAGCGCCATTGACGGAAAAGTTGAGGAGTAATAGGGTAGCATTGCATGGGTATTAGTACCAAAAAATTTATTAAAATCTTTATTTAGTTACTATGATTGAAATTAATTTTTGCCTACTGGATCTTCACTGGAAAGAACTGTGGCCGTGGTCGCCCCGACTGAAGAACAGGCCCTTCCATATCTACCAACCCTTGGATGTCCTAAGAGGCGACTAAGGAAAAAGGGGGATTGGCAGCAGCGTCCCCTATTGTAGCAACGATAGCTTTAACTGCGCTTGCCAACCCGCGTGCTCAGCGTGGTGAGCATGGCCACATGATAGGAATTCGTTTTAGGAATATGTGGAAGAGGCTATGTTCAGCAATGGAAATCAGCTGAAACGATCCATTGAAAATTCTTCATCATCCATTATGAAGAACTAAACTCTTCACTAAAATCGTATTTTTTAGTTATCTAAAATGTTATTTTAATTCTAACATTTCCGACCAGCCAGGCTATTGTGTAAGCAAAATGGTAGTGAAGATCGCAATTATAAGGATGATTTTATCAATCTAAGCTACATCTGACGTTTTTCAAACATGAAAAGGAAGAAGCTAAGATCTTGAATGTTTTCCCTTTTCAAGTTTGGAACGTTTTGATTGTTGATAAGATTGTTAAAATTACCTTAAAGTTACGATTTTCATTGCCATTACGCTTGCACAATTGCACCACAGTATTTCTAAAAAGGTTATTTCTGTATTTTTCTTTATTACCGGCCTATATTTTTAAAATTCAAAAAAAGAATGCCAGCGATCTGTCATCGATTACGCATTAGCGTACACGCATCCGAGCGTCACAGATAAGCTAACACACACGCTCTCTATCGGTATTAATGACTTCGAAAAAAAATATTGCGAAGACTTCATCGGAAACCATTTTCACTGTATCCCGAGTGACATTTTAGGCACATACACGTTATTATTACCGGATGTTAAAACATTCAGGGAAATCTATGTTCAAACGGCGTGCGATATATCATCTGAAATTTTAATACAAACGATCCTTATCTCTGCAGAACATAGTCTAATCTAATATATTTTGAGTTTTACTTAGTTTGGCATTTAACGATGTAGCTCAAGCTCCTAAAAGTCAAACTCAAACTAACTTTATTCAAAAGAACTAAAGATCATTTTCAAATTAATTTTAAATGATATATCACACGCTTTTTTACACAGCTTTACTCAGCTTTGGACTGACTGACATCTAAATGATTTTTGTCGTCGTGTAGAATCTCTTTTTTCAATTTGAAAGCATTATGGTTAAGATAATACGCGTGCCCAGCGTGGTGACTATGGGCAAATTGCAACATGATAGGAAGTCACTCCGGAAATCTGTGGGGGAGTCCGAAGTTCAGCAGTCGTCTTCAAACCGCTGGAATGATGATGATGATGTATTTGTGTTGTCTCGTTTAAACATGGAAACAAACTCAATAACAATATTTCACTTACGAAGTCACGTCTCCAGGTGAACATTATAAATGATTGCCGTTCAACGTGAGAGTACCTATTATAGTCTGTGGAAGAACATTACATATCTTTTCCGTAGTGAGTACAGTCCGCGACGTCAGTCTGGCACATCGTTTGCTAATTAAACAACAAAAACGGTAAACTCACATTTTCGTACTAAACAGAGTCCTCACGTAGGTTATGTACATATCGCTAAACTTGACGCATTGACTGTCAGTTATAATATTTTATTTTTTCAAAAAAATGAAAATCCATTACTGGCCGTAAAAATTAGCATGTAATTTTTTATTGTATATTAGACTAAGGGCTGATGGTTTTGTAAAATAAATAAGTTGTAGTACTTTTATTTTAAGGTAAATGGCGCTGGGTACAAATCTATCGAAAAGTAATGAAACACCAGTGGCTGCTCCCAAAATCGGTTCAGCCGTTACGTTGTGAAAAGGTAACACAAAGGCAAACATAGAAGAGTTAGAGACTGAGTTACGTTGGTATTTATAATATAGTGCGACGAAAGTCTACAATATGTGCGTGTTAACAATAAATATAGCACTGAGACGTGGTCGCTAACTTTTTGCCTTATACTCAAGCTCAAAGGGGCTTCCAACGTCGCCCGGTTCGTAGTCGCCATTCGAGAACCTTTATTCTCCAACGGTTTTCGGTTTCAAATAGCTTTAAATTTTTAACGATAGGTACATGTAGTAGACATGAAAAAAAATAAGTGGCCAGCTTAGCCATTTTATCGGGTGTATATTTCATTAGTTGCGTATATCAGACAATTTTTCATCAATGTGCCACAACAATAGCCGTCAACTGTAAATCTATGAACCCACGAACAATACATAATGAACGGGAAAGTGCGATATGGATTATGAATGATTCTTTGCTCATTAGACGATTTTGACGCGCTACCTCATCATTTCAGCCGTACGACGTCCACTGAGGACATGGCCTCCCCCACAAACAGAGAAAATTCCTTATCATGTGGGGAGATTTGCCCATACTCACCACGCTGGGCATGCGGGTTGGCGGGCGCAGTAAGAGCTATTGTTGTTAAAATGAAGGACGCTGCTGCCCATCCCCTAGCTTTTTTCCCTTAGTCGCCTCTTACGACATCCGCGGATAGGTAGATATGGCCTATTCTTCAGCCAGGACAAAGTCAAAGTCAAAGGTTTTTATTTCAATAAAATCACTAGGTTCACTTTGAAACGTCTTAGAAACTAGGTGAAGCTATGCCTGTTCCTCGCGACCAAGCCTAGAAGAATCAGGCAACAAACACTTGGCTTGGGGCCTATCATTTTTTTCGATGATCCTTGTTTTTTTTTTTGTTTTTTTTTATATATTTTTTTTTTAATTTGACACCACGGCATTCTTTTTTATTGTGTACTGCGTACTGTGTACGCCCGCCACTTCGCTTACGCGGGCGGACGCTAGTACATAGATAAAAACTCTATCTATTCCAAGTTTCATCGAGCCTGAGCCATTACGGCGTGATTGGACACTAACATCCAAACATCCTCAACAACTTTCGCATTTATATTATTAGTAGGATAGGATAGGAAGTAGGATAGTAGGATGTATGGCAAAACTGGTTATTTCTTGCCCACTTTACTTCAGGCTAGTAACCTTATCTTTATATTTTGGTAATTTTATTTCACTCATGGGGTTCTACGGAGAAAGTGTGAAGGCGTGGTACCCACCCTAAAAATACCCATAAACATCTCAATAAGGGGATGTGCACAAAGAATTATCTACACCCCACATCCCATAAAGAAGATGTATCGTTACTTGTAGATAAACCTGATTATTTCTTGAATTTTGGGGTCATCATCATCATCAACAACCTGTAGAAGTCCACTGCTGGACATTAGGCCTCCCCAAAGAGTTCCACGACGAACGGTCTTGAGCCTTTTCCATTCACCGACTTCCCGCAACCTTTACAATGTCATCGGTCCATCGTGTGGGGGGCCTTCCAACACTGCGTTCGTGGTGCCATTCGAGAACCTTTTACTCCCCAACTACTAACTTGGGGTGGTAACTAGTAATTTCAGTTTATTTAAAACAGCTTCCGCCTCCAACTACCCCTTCGACATGTAGCTTATCCCACGCCTTTTCCTTCTGTAATATTTGTACATGACTACACCCTTTAGAAATCTTCAAGAATCTAAATGCCTAATGACTTACAACAGCTAATATCCTACTAATAATAAAAATGCGAAAGTTTGGATGTTTGTGGTTCAATCACGGCTAAACGGCCGAAAGGATTTGGATGGGTACTTTAATTAATTTATTGACCATTTCGTTATAACATATAACATAGGCATGTCAGGTTTACAGTAATTACAGTTCTTTACAAGTAACGTTCATATAATTTTACAAAGATTTTAGATAATTTATAGGATAGGTAATTTATAGTTTCTACTCCACATGCAAATCAGAAAATGAAACATTTAAATATTCCGCGACATGGTAAAATGGATGATTTTGAAAAAAATATTTAATTTTTATTTTAAACTGATTAAAGGGAAGCCGGGTTACTTCTAAGGGTAGTTTGTTATACATCGCAAGCTTAAGGCAGAGACCATGGTTATAGGTTTTCACGAGTCTTTTTCTTGGAACAATTTTTCTTTATTTCTAGTGTTGTATTTGTGTATATGTAGCTTCATAGGAAGATCTGATACATCGATAGATTATAGTCTAGAATAGCTTATAGGCTACTTTTGATGTAGGTACCACGCTAGCGAGGCCGCGGGCGGAAGCTAGTGTAAAAAAAACGTGTTCGAACTGATTTGTCCCCAAAACAGCAGATTTTTGCATAGAGTTTTTTCCGTGAAAAATGATGAATTCCTAAAAGTCGTAGTACAAACTTTATAGCCAATCGGGTGTAGAATAAGCCCCTTTCGGGAAAGCATACATGTTATGGATCACCTTGTAAAGTTGAAAAAGAAACAGCAATTTTTTTTTCACAGATTCTTTAAAATTCGTAATACTACAAAACATTGGCTACTATTAGCCATGGCCGCTCGGAACTGTAAAACTAGAGATCATCCATCCAAACATTACCCATGAACTTACTTGCCATTAATCACCCACTATTAACTTACAAATACAATACAAATGTTTTATTCATTGATAAAAGTTATATAGAAAGAAAGAAAGAAAGATCATTTATTTGTCCCCAAGAACAACAGTTGAAAAGACAAAAGTTTACATATTCATTTTTTTTTTGACAAGGCTTATATAATCTTTAGTTGTTGTGTGTCTAGTCTCTAATTGTTTTTAATATTTTAATTAGTTCATAATGACATTATTTTTCTTATTTTTTTTATTAATTAAATTTTATTAAGATTGTAAATAAAACATTGCATGCCTAGATATAGGTAGAATACATTGATTCAATAGTATATAGTAATTGACATCTTTATGACATGTATTTCGAGCAATAAATTATACTTTGACTTTGACTTTTAAAAATAAGAATACTTTATATTTATTTATAAAGTATATATATAGTGATAAGATCCGAAATGAGGAAATCCGTAGGAGAACGAAGGTCACCGACATAGCTCTCAGAATTAGCAAGTTGAAGTGGCAGTGGGCAGGCCATATAGCTCGCAGAACCGACAACCGTTGGGGAGTAAAGGTTCTCGAATGGCGACCACGAACCGGGCGACGCAGTGTTGGAAGGCCCCCCACGCGATGGACCGACGACATTGTGAAGGTTGCGGGAAGTCGGTGGATGGAGAAGGCTCAGGACCGTTCGTCATGGAACTCTTTGGGGGAGGCCTATGTCCAGCAGTGGACTTCTACAGGCTGATGATGATGATGATGATGAAAGTATAAATAGAAAAAGATTAATAAAAAAAAAACATGTTTTATGATCAAATTAAATTAGGTATAGTAATAATATAGGTGACTGTTGCATGGGGCCAAAAAGGTCCCTATCTCAGCATACCAGTGTATGGTACGGTGCAGCGCTGGTTTTCAGACGGGACCTGTGGTGCAATTGCGTAAGTGTAATGGCAATGAAGTTCGTAACTTTGAGGGTATTTTTTACAATCTTAGCCACATTCATAACGTTCCAAACTTGACAAGAGAAAACTTCAAGACCTTAGCTTCTTCCTTTTCATGTTTGAAATACTCCAGATGTCGCTAAAATTGATACAATCATCCTAAAAAATTGCGATATTCATTACCATTTCGCTTACGGAATAGCCTGGCTGTAGTGATATCACGAGCATCAGCTGACACAGCACTGAATTAAATTTAGAAAACATGTACGTAGGTAAGTACGAGTAGGTTGGTATCATAATATATAACCAGGTATATATTTATATATATTGATAGATAAGCGGGTTGATAAGTACTAAAATAAATAAATTAATATTCACACGGTCAACTGATCCCAAACTAGGCATAGCCTGTACTATGAGTACCAGAGACTGAGTTGAGCTGACAGAGTTACTACCAACTGAGCTATGACGCCAGTCCGAACAGTCCGAAAATACATAAGGTAGGTACAGATGTAGGTATAAGGATTTGACTATACTTTATATAGTTAAGTTAAAACCTATATAAATATTTAGGTCATACTTAAGATATAAATTTTCACTCCTCCACATTTTAACCTTACATCCAATTATAATGTAAACCTCACCGGTACTGTATCTTGAAAACACTTAAAGAAATTGAAGAGAGCTTCTTTAGCATTTCTTCCCGTTTCTCTGCCACACCTGTTTACCCCTTCGACCACGACTGGTTCATTTTTGAAGAGCTTCGCAGTCTTCTCAGTGTTCATACTACCATCTGGTTTAAGGTAGCCTGCGTTTTTGTAGCTGCAGAAGATGAAGTCTTTGAATTTCTTGTCTTCGCTGTAACCTGAAGAATATAATTTTTTTATTTACCATCTATTCAGTTGGAGGAGGTAGGGCACAGCGAAATTTTCTCGCTCTTAATTGGAGCAGCCCAGCAGTTCCTCCACCTCCGCCTTACAGAAGATCGCAGCCAAATAACATTATTTGTTTCAAATAGTGTTGTGTTCCTGCGGTGAGTAAGGTTGCCAGAGCTCTTTAGGGGGGGAGGGGTTCGGCAGGCAACGCATTAGCAATGCTCCAGGTGTTGCTGATGTCAATAGGCGACGGTAACCACTTAGCATCAGGTAGGCCTCAAGCCTGTTTGCCTCCGTATAACATAAAAAAAAACATTCGTTAACTCATTTTAGCTGTAGGACGTCCCATTCTGAACAATGCGTCCCCCACAGATTTTCCGACCCTGGGCAACGGGGTTGGTAGTACCTACTCGTATATTTTATTTTATTTTATCTAAAATCTGATTACCAACTGTCTGCTACTATCTAATAATTATGAACCCGCTTATACCTAATCCCTCGATGACCATCTATTCGAGGGGGGTAAATTAATAACCAGCGCTGCATACATTGCATGCAGCAAATGCTGAATTTACTCCCTTTGCCTTTTTATTATTATTTATTTGTGTATCCTGCTCTTTTTTAATATTTGTACTTAAAAGGCAATAAATGTTTTTTTTTATTTTTTTATTTGATGTCACTTTTATAAAAAAAATATAGGTTTTTTTTTTATCATATATTATATTTATATATTATATATTTTTTATCGTAAAAGTAGTTATCCTATTTTTTTCACAATATTTTACTTTAAGTGCTGCGTAATAACTTATTTTCTTCCTTTTTTTTGTTAGCCTCTGTGCCACCACTCTGTCACCAAACCTTGCTAGATTAAGTCAATGATGATGATGATGCGGATGTCGTAAGAGGCGACTAAGGGAAAAAAGCTAGGGGATGGGCAGCAGCGTCTCCTATTTTAACAACGATAGCTCTAACTGCGCTCACCAACCCGCATGCCCAGCGTGGTGAGTATGGGCAAATCCCCCCACATGATAAGGAATTCACTCTGTCTGTGGGGGAGGCCATGTTCAGCAGTGGACGTCGTACGGCTGAAATGATGATGATGATGAAGATGATGTTTATAATTACCTCCTTGGTAGGCTTGTAGTAACGCCTCTATTGGGACGCCGGTTTGCGCCATGCATTGCTGGACAGTGATGAATACTTGGCTTGAAACTTCAGGAGGTAGCTTAACATCTTTCTGGGGAATTACAATAAAAACACATCTTGAACATTAGATTAAAAGATTTGATATAAGCTCGGGTATCCAACAGTTGGTGCACAGCGTAGCGCACAACTTTATTGTGCACCAAGAGAATAAAACACAATCCGGGAAAAATAAATCAACAATAAAAATTAGTTATTTAATTTTTTATTGTACACAGTAAACATACATAAATAAAACGTAATAATACATATGCATGTACAAAGGCGAGTTTAATCCTACAAAGAGTTCTCTTCCAGCAAACCTTTTTAGTGTGACAATGGGCAGCCTATGTTTATTATATGATGACTCAAAAAACGTCTCTATCACTATCACTTTGCTCGCGTGTTCTATGCTACGTAAATAACTCTATAATATTCTAATTTTCATCGAAAACGGTGGAGCTGTTACGGCGTGATTGAACCATAAACATCCTCACAAACTTTCGCATTTATATATCTATATATATATATTTATATATCTATGGGCCCTGTATTTGTACATGTACTTTGCTGTGTTGCCTGAAATAAATGACTTATTATTATTTATTATTTACAATAAAAGTAGGATATTATTTTATGTTTCCTTCTACGAGAGCGGTAGAATTTTCCGAATGGAAAGTTATTCGTGCACGACTGGAATCCGAGCCCACGACCTGTTGGATCCGACAGCGGGGGCCACTAAGACCGCTCCCTAGCAGAAATAGACCAAATAACTATAAACTTGTACCTTTTTAATACACAATGAATAATCCACTACTAGAGCACATAGAACCACAGCTAACAATGACTTCATTTTCCATAAAAGTTATAAAAACATAGCTATTGATTAGAAAAAAACTTGCGTTTGCAAGGACTTTTGTGTTACAAGTGAGGAAATAGACGTCGAGGATAGTTTTATAAGATTTCAGATACCAGGATCTTACAGTAATGTAATTAAGGTACGTATATTAATTGTTGTTTCTCAACGATGACATTAGACAGAAAAACTGAGAGAAAATTTATAGCGTAGGTACAGACTATAACGCTATTTATTTATTTATTAAGATAACAACATCATAACAGGTTTTTTTATTAAGCCCTAAGGCGATGTTATATCTAGGTACCTACTTAACTTAATTTATTAACAACACTAATTGATATATTTTGTCTCAATGACAAGCTGTGCCATTTCCATGGCTTTCGGCAGGTTTTGGTAAAACACGTCTACACTGTTTTGGGTCAGAATATTGAGTAAAAAGATAGCGAGTGACACGGGAGAAAACTTAAGTAGGTTGGTCCTACAGCAGCTATTGTTATATTTAATCGGTTAGAAAAATATATGAGTATCAATTCGATTCATCAGGCGATTATTTATGGTTCTTTTATGTTTGTACTATCACTAAAAATCCACCTAACCATTTTTGCAAATGTTTCTCTTGCACAGCTAGTCTGTCTGGTCCTGTCTGGCCCTTTTATTTACTGTGATCCTTTGTGGGTAAAACATTCATTTTATAAGTTTGATTAGGTACGCAGTAGGTATGTTGTTCAGTTGAAAAAAAAATTAGGAACAATTGTTGGACATATTTTTTGAGGTTTTGTTGGGTATCTTTATTTTTAGTACTGTGGCATCATTTTGAAATTTATGAAATGTAAACACTTGAATGCAGGTGACTCTACCTCAACCTGGTTACTGACCAAGAATGAAGTGACAGGGCAAGCAAGCAATGTCTTTAGTATGAACACAGACTAATTATTACGGTCTAGGTACGTAGGTAATTGTCTGTCTGTATTGACGTATAGATCAATTACTTACTTAGATACTAATAGCTTGACAACAATGCATTGCTTTCGTCACTATGCAAGAGTATCAGTTTTTTCCGACCACAGAACAGAATGAGATTTTATATTCTTGGATTCTATTCACACGATAAAATATTTCTAAGATATTGTATAATCTCAACTTGCGATTAACGTTTTTACTGTCAATAACCCTAAAAATCTATCGTACAATGTTGCAACAAATCTAGTAGGAATCTTCTTCTTCTTCTTCTTCCTGCCCTTGTCCCACATTAAGTGGGGTCGGCACAACATGTTTTCTTCTTCCACTCTCAAATCAATAGAACCGTTACGGCGTTACGATTGAACCACAAATATACAAACATCCCCACAAACATTACCATTTATAGTATTAGTAGAATTTCTAGTAGGTAGGTATGTGATACAGCTAATTATGATGAGAACCGGTTTTTCCTGTGACTAGTTTCGATTTTCCGCGTTTGAACAATGCTCTGGCAAAAAACATAAGTTGCTCATTTAAAATACGTTCAGAAACGTAACGTTACTTTAATCACACTATGAATTGATTTTCAAATAAATAGGTAAAGTTGCTGAGTAGCTTGTCAAGTCACTGGTTCCTTCTTAGTCAACTGGCATTAAAGATAACCGTTGGGCATTAAAGGTGGTCGAAAGGCGACCATGTATCGAGCACAGGAAGGCCCCCACCCAGTGCACTGAAAGAATTATAAGATTCGATACATTATTAAAATTCGTTTGAAAATGATCCTTATGGCTCTACTGAATAAAGTTAATTTTAAGTTTGGACTGTAGCTGACCGATATCGCAAACTCCTAAAAGTCAAACTCAAAATTAACTTTATTCAGAAGGATCATTTTAAAATATACATTCGATGACATATCACGCGCTGTTTGAACACAGCTCAAGGCAATGACACTTTCAGGCTGATGATGATGATGAACCACGTCAAAGTGCGATTGTGGGATACAAAGAATCAATAAAACCACTAATATCAGTTAAAAGGACTTCAGAAGCTGAAGTCTAAGAAATCGTTACAATCTTGTAAACGGTTTGTACTCGTAGCAGAAGTACACATGTAAAGAAAAGTGTTAGACATTTAATTTTAATTACATAAAAGCCCGGTGGGGACATGATAAATAAGACTCATAATCATCATCATCAGCCTGTAGAAGTCCACTGCTGGATATAAACCTTATGTCACATTTGGCATCTGTCAGTCTTAGCTTCATAGTGAGTTGACATGCATAAAATTATCGATAAATTGAATGATCAATATGGTTTTCAAACATTAGTGAATCGAATGCTTTTTATTCTTGACCCTTCCAGTTACAACCGCAACTGCTGAAAGAAGTTTTTCAAAATTAAAACTGATAAAAAATTACTTATGAACTTCGATGGGACATGTACGCCTGTCAGACCTGTCACTATTGTCCATAGAGGCAGAAACTTTAGAAAAACTAAAGTCATCATCAGCTATAAATGGTTTAATAAATAAGTTTTCCGAAAAATGGCAAGGAGAGTGTTTTTTTTAATACTACTGGGGTGGAAAAAGTGACAGATAGATAGGATGGATAAATATTTCTTTTAATTTATGCAAGCATTCTTTTCTGAGAAACCTTTACCCTTCTTAGGGGCCCCCAAACAAAGTTTTATACGGGGCCTCGCCAAGGCACGCTACGCCACTGGTTCAAACCCACTAACTTCGGGTTAAAAGTCAAGGTCCCATAAGGCAACGAGCTGCTTTGGTAAGATAATGCAAAATCTGAGAAATATATTTCCACAACCAACCTCTTTCTATCGACGATTGTACTACAGGGCGTGACTTGCTCGTAGTAGCTTTGACGTTTCGGTGTAGACATTAATTGAGTCAAATAAAATCAAAGTGTACTAGTGTCATGTGCATTTTAGTGCACTTACGTCCCGTAATGAAGTCGTAAATCTTGGGCCGGTGTGCACCAAAATAACCAGACGGTTAAGATAACAGCTAGATAGATAAAAACACGACATAGGGTAAGGTAGTAAGGCCTTATGACATCTATTCTAGATGATTTATACAGCGTTAGGTGGAACTATTTTCTCACTTAAAGGACTTTTTAGTGCTTAAAAAACTATTAGGTACTGCTTATTATTAAAAGAAATATATGTAATTAAACCTTGTTTCACAGTAATAAACTATTTTCATTAACATTTTTTTTTTCAAATTAAATTAAATACTGCCTTTTAATAAATACATTGAATTTATTTAAATTTCACTAAAAATGATAATAAAATAAAAGCTGAAATAAATATGTTGAATGTATGGTTATTGTGTTGGTGAAAGTGGCCATTGTAATAAAATACAAAGTCAATAGTGATTGAAGCAAGACGTTTAATGAGAAAATAAATGGGTTTTCTACTAATTTTGTTAAGCTGCAGTTTTCGTACATAGTAAAATCTATTAATATGCATGATTGTACCGCGGAACTTCAAGACGAAAGTCTACAATCAGTGCGTGTTGCCAGTGATGACTTAAGGAACTGAGACTTGGTCGCTAACTATTGGCCTCATACACAAGCTCAAATTCGCCCAACGGGCTATGGAGTGCTATGCTCCGAGTTCCACTGCGTGATAAAATCCGAAACGAGAAAATGTATATAGCTCTCATAATCAGCAAGTTGAAGACGGTAGTGGTTAGTGGGTAGGCTATAGGTATCGCTCGCAGAACCGACAACCGTAGGGGAATAAAAGATCTCGAATGGCAGCCTCGAACCGGACGATACAAGCTCAAGACCGTTTGTCGTGGCACAATTTGGGGGAATGATGATGATGTATAAGTGTATTTAATTTATACATATTTATTTAAATTAGTAGTTGTACAAAAAATTAGCTTTCATTGTGACTATTATCTATCTCTGTGACAAGTTTCATCTAGATCCGTTCAGCCGTTCTGGCGTTATTGAGTAACAAACATCCAGCCATCCATCAAAACTTTCGCATATATGCGTGCTAAAATAGTAGAGACATGATAGAGTAAAAGTAAAGCTTGTTACAGACGAGCGAAGTAGCATTTTTAATAGCACCTAATTATTTATAGCACCACAAAATTTTATCACAAATATTCAACGCACTAAATAGAAATAATGATCCCTCCGAGTGTGTAGATCATAGATACGATAATTCTAAAGATTAAGACGACTGACAGCTGTCAACTTGTGTCGGTACTTCTGCGATAGAATGGCTTTGTTTGCTTTGCTATAGAATAAGGAAAACAGCTATGGTCTGAAAGACAGCGAACAATATTATGTAAATCGTACGTTTTCTAACGGGTACCATAATCAATAAAATTTTAAAAATTCGTCCTTTTTTAAATTCAGCAACAACAATAAAAAAAATGATTGAAAAAAAACTAAGTTAAATGTTTGAAAGAACCCATTTCTGATCTATCTAGAATTCTATTCTTATATTATTTTATACTAAGTAAAAGATTGTAAGTCAAAAACTCTACGCAAAAATAAGTCAAGCAATATGTAAGTTTTTTCTCCCATTTGGCCAGACTATAGTCACTTAGATCATACCGCCGTGTCTTCCGTTATAAGTAAAGATCATTGATATCAAGTTATAAGCTCAGAACAGCTGTCAACACAACTTTCGTCGGCTTTGCGGCTGTCATAATGACGTAAACAATGACAGATAATGTATTCTAATGACGCGTCAGACGCGATAAAGTTCTTGAATCCATTGTGACACCTCGCCTTAATTGGAATTTATGTTTTCGACGATACGCTTTGTATTGAGCGAGGGCGCTACTAGTGGAACTCGAATGTGTTTTTTTTTACTTTGGCATTGTCTAGTCAAAGCCAAAAAATGTTTTATTTTTTCAATAAAATCACTAGGATCACTAAAGGAAAGGAGCCTCTAAGAGGCGCACTTTAATCGTTACATTACACTGATTCTGTCTTCGACGGTGATAGGCCCTTTTCAGGGCCACCATACCTCAACCTGGTCACTTATCCAGTATAGGATGACCAAGAAAGAATCAGTAACTCGACAAAATGAAGAAGACTAGGATATGAGGTGAAGCCTAGCCTGTTTCTTGCGATCAAGCCTAGAAGACTCAACCAAAACAACCACCGAAACCAAAACGAATGGTTCTTCCTACGAACTCTTTACCATATTCAGTAGCTGCCTAAGTAAGCCTAGGCAAGAAAGTCCGTAGGAACGAGTTAGTATCCAAAACGGCCTCCGGGCTCATTATAACCGGGACCGACATCTCGTCGTGCACGGAAGCACAAAAGTGCCAATAGCGATCACCATTTGGAGGCCGACAATTTATTATGATTTTTGTATCCTCTTAAGAACTACTAGGCAACTTACACTGCGAGCTCGCTTCACTGCCTAAGGAAAAGCAACCTTAGCCTTTAGGCTTGCATCCTTTTTGAACATTTATTTGTCTTCGAGAATATTGATAACAGAAAATGGTAGGGGCGGAGATTCGACGCGAGCCTTTTATTATGCACACAAATTCGGGCTCAGTTTCGCTTCCGAACCGCTTCCGTTCTTAAATGCTTTATTCGTGTGTACTCAGCCTTATCTTAATTTCTTAATTAAGCCCGGTGCACACATTAAATTAAAATATTCCTAAGTAATAATTTTAGGAGCAATAACTATCGTTTGTAATAAACTTTGAGTAGTATTTAGTTTGTTTTATGTGAAGAAATGAAATAAATTTTCTATTGAAATTAAGCTATTTTTTGGTTCGTTACGTTTTAAGGGTAAAATAACACATGAGTGGATAACTTTGAGATAAGTGACTTAGATTAAATAAATCTGAATGAAAAATACAAACTTATTTCATGACAAAAGCATATATTTTTTGACCGAATCTTCAATATCATCATCATCATCATCATCATTTCAGCTGTACGACATCCACTGTTGAACATGGCCTCCCCCACAGACAGAGCGAATCCCTTATCATGTGGGGGGATTCGCCCATACTCACAACGCTGGGCATGCGGGTTGGCGAGCGCAGTTAGAGCTATCGTTGTTAAAATGGGACGCTGCTGCCAATTCCCTAGCTTATTTCCCTTAGTCGCCTCTTAAGAAATCCGCGGATAGGTAGATATGGAGGGGCCTATTCTTCAGCCAGGCCACCACGGCCACAGTCAATATAAATTATCATATAATCCACAGTCACTTCAGAATTAGCGTAGATTCTAAGCGTTGTAACATGAATGTTTCTATTTAAAACCGTCAAAAAACCTATGCTCATCAGTTTGAGTAGGTGCACTATAAGAATAAGGGCCTAACTATTTGTGGTAAATAAAGACGGTCAAGTGCGAGAACACGCGCCCTGAGGGTTCCATACCATTGGTCGTGGGTCCGAATCCCGGTCGCGCACCAGTGGTCATGGTCAGAAAATAAAAATTCTAAGTGTAGGAATTGACAAACTTACATTTTTGGTCGCTCACGTAGTCATTGGATGATATTGACTGCAAATATAACTTTGTTTCTTAAAAAACTTCGAAATTCCTCAATTTCAGACATTTCTCTTTAATTGTGTAACAAAAGCTGCTAGCATTCCAAATTTCAGAATTGTGAGGTAACTGGAAGTACCCTAGAGTTTTTCATTTTAGCCATTTCCATACAAAAATTATACATTCATTGCCATATCTTTTTAATGCATTAAGCTTGATTTTTATACGGCACCATAAGCCCACAGACCTTAATAGCTGGTATAAATTTCAAGTTGATACCTTTAGCCGTTTCTGAGAAAAAGGGTCTTGACAGACGGACAGACAGACGGACAACAAAGTGATCCTATAAGGGTTCCATTTTTCCAAATGAGGTACGCAACCCTAAAAACGGTAACTCTATCAATATTCACAAACGACAATTATAAAACCAGTAAAAGACCTAGTACCTACTGCATAATTCCTGCATTCTGTCTGATACCGTAGCGTACTTAAACTGATCCGAGATTAGAACTATCCGGCGATTCTTCTATTCTCTATTCTTTTCAATCCAAAACGACCTCGCGTCTACATCGCTTCGTTAAATTTGCATCCGTCGAGTGGCGATTTCCCCGCGGATGGAATATCGCCCGATCTACGGAATTGCCACCCGCCGTATCCAAATCGAAAATAAACTCTTTTTATTCACGTTGATAATGGACGGGACTATTCTGGTTTGTGAAATACGACTCAGTTACACGAACTTACTTAGCGCTGATGAATAGGCCCCTCCATACCGGCCGGTGTGTATGTCGTAAGAGGCTAAGAGAAATAAAGCTAGGGAAAAGGCAGCCCGAAGCATCTGCTATATTAACAGCGATACATGTAACGCAGTTATAGCGCCCAGCAGTGCGGTGATTCTAGGCAAATATCCTCCCACATGATAGGAAGTTACTCTGAAAATCTGTGGCTATGTTCAGCGTAGACGTCCTACAGCTGAAATGATGAAATGATCATCATCTCCCTGCCCTTATCCCACTTCATGTGGGGTCGGCACAACATGTTTTCCTCTTCCACTCCCCTCTATCAGCCGTCATATCAGTATTCACTCCTTTCTTACTCATGTCATCTTTCACACAGTCTATCCATCTTTTCTTTGGTCTACCTCTCCCCTTATATCCTTCCACATCCATATTTAACACTCTTCTAGTCACATGGCATTCTTCCCTCCGCATGACATGCTCATACCACGCTAACCTTTTGCTCTTCAACTTCTCAGTCACTGGCGCTACTTAAATGAAATGATGAAATGATAATGATGATAAATCATATTGAGGTAAAGCTAACTGAACGAATAAACGATGCTAAAGTGATTCTGCATAATTTGACGATCCTAATGTGGAACTGTCACCACGTCCCCGAATAAGCGCCCATCCAATCGCCTCGTCTGAACGATTTTTGCATAGTAAATATAGGCATAAGATTTTATTACAAAAGGAGTCTATTGTATTGAATTGCACCGTTGCTTTGTCAGAAACGCTTTTCGTAATAAAATGGTATAGCTATTTGCATTGTCGAAACGTTTCTTTATTATGGAAGGCATTCAACCGACTGAATTTCAAGGGTCTATCTTTGGTTGGGATCTGAATACAAAAGTTGATAAGCCCAATAAAATTCTATTACATTTTCGTGTATTATGTATGCTGGCACTTTTTCTTTCTCTTTCTGTCTCTCTTTAGAGGATTCTGAAGTTCAACAAGGACTCCTCAACGACCTTGGTGGCGTAGAGGGTGATGGCCCGTCCGAGACGCAATGCAGATTTGAGTCCCGCTGCGGGACATATATTTGTTCCGGGTCTAGGTATTGTAGACTCAATGACTAGCATTACTCCTTTGAAGTGTCAAATAATTCCTTCCTGGGACTCTTAAATAATACGTCGAATACTCAGATCACTCGACAACTTCTTTATTCAGGAACGGGTGATATTATTTTTTTACAAAAACATAATTCACGTGTACTCTCGATGACAGCTCGAGTCAGAATGGCCGACCGTTGGTTGACAATGACAGACAACTTAGATATTATATCTTTTCAAAACGCACCAGTAATTCTGTGATCGCCAACAGAAGTATAAACAACAGTTGTCATTTTCTTACAAACAAAGCAATAAACAAACTAACATTACCATAACGCGAACATTTGAAGAAACGAACCTACCCGAGCTTCGTGTAATGGGACACCGCGTTAAAGGATCACTCTGTATATCAGTGATGGCAGCAATGTGGATCACCCTGTGTGGCAATAAAATTATGCAATGAATATCATTTCGTTTTCTCTCATATGGGCTGGTGGTGTAGTTATAACTCCACCACCTACTGAGCCTGGGAACGTAGTCAATAGTTTTCAATAGTGCTTGCTTTTCGTGTCACTGATCCTTTCTTAGTCATCCTGTAATAGGTCAGTGACCAGGTTGAGGTATGGTGGTTGGAGTGGGGGCTCTAGCTGCTCATATGCGGATCCCGGGATGGCGGCGGCACTGGTGGCAAGTGCCGTCGTGAGCACCTGCGAGGGTGCCGGGGGTGACTGTGGGTGTCATTCCCGGGACAGTGCTCAGGCGATATGCGAGAGGGGCACCGGTGCGTTCCGTACGGAGATCCCGGAGCCCCTTGACAGGTATGGAGGCCGGCCACAGTGGTGGTTTTAGTCGGTAGGAGTCCGACATACCCTTCTTTTGCCCCCGCAAAAGGAGGGATCCATGATGGATTTCCCCACGTTAAAAAAAAAAAATGGTGGCCCGGAAAAGGGCCTATTACCGTCGGTGAAAGAATCAGTGTAGTGAGTGGATTAAAGTGCGCCTCTTTAAGGCTCCTTTCCACACTCTTTTCAATAGGCATTCATTTGTAATAATGGTTTACAAGTCACTATACATAATTTACATCATCATCATCTTCAGCCTGTAGAAGTCCACTGCTGAGCATAGGCCTCCCCCAAAGTCCCACGATAAACGGTCTTGAGCTTGACCAAAACCGCGGGTGGAAGTTAGTAATGCAATAAAAATGCCTCCAAGATTGATTCGAACGGTTTTTAGAAGTCTATGTAAAAATCGACCCTTAACAAACTATCAGAATAATTCCGCAGTATGTATGCCGCTGAGGTCTTTATTAAGTACTTTGTGGCATTTTGTAGGATAAAACTAATCTATTTACGGTTAGAAAATGGTTTGAAAATGCTTTTTCTTTTAAATATCGTTGAGATTTTTCGAGGATCGGAATTTATTCGGAAAAAAACAGGTTTTATTGTAAAGAACGATACCTACAGAAATTCACACTTCATCATCATCATTTAAGCGTAGGACGTCCACAGCTGAACTTTAAGGGGTGTGTATGAATCTGGGTATAGGCTAGGACTAACTAAACCATTACTAGTCATTTCATACAGTCGCTTTATGTCATAATGTCAAATGATTCGTCACAAAACCAGGGTTTAGTTAGACCTAGTCTAAATTCAGTATCATAATAACACCCTTTATGTTCAGCTGTGGACGTCCTACGCCTAAAATGATAATGATGATGATGTGCATTTCTGTAAGTATCATTCTTAACAAAAGCTTGTCAATAAAAACTGTTTTATCTCTCCGCGACTCCCATATATCCAGGGCGACCGATTGTTAGAATAATTCCCACTAATATAGGTACAGATCTTAAAAACCCGTATTTAAGTCGTGTTCACATTTTTACACCCCACACACTGTCATCAAACAAAAATTATTTACGAACATTTATTCCTCTTTTTTTTACCCTCAAAATTCCTCAGTCATATGACAAGCCTCATAGCTCAGTTGGTAGTAACTCTGCCTTCTGCGCTAGAGGTCGCGGGTTCGATACCCGCACAGGACAAACATTTGTGTGATTAACACAGGTGTTTGTTCTGTGTATATCAGTATCTGGTACCCATAGTACGGGCTATGCCTAGTTTGGGATCAGTTGACCGTGTGTGATATGTCCGGAATATATTTATAGTCATAGCATAGATTTTATGACGTTTTCAATGAATAACTAGGTATCAATAAAATCTATGAAGATGCACGTTTCATTTTTGCATTTGTTTTGAAGTTCAGTTTATCTAATAAAATAACATCACTTTAATCAGTTATCCTACTAATGTTATAAATGCGATAGATTGTGAGGATGTTTGGATGTTTAGTGTTCAATCACACCGTAACGACTGACAGATGTCGTTGAAACAAGGAATAGATAAAGATATTTACCTAGAATAGCAATATACTATATAACATGAGCTGAGGCGGGAGTGGGCTAATTACAAAATATAAATACCTACAGATACCTTTATAATAATAATAATAATAAGTCATTTATTTCAGGCAACACAGAAAAGTACATGTACAAATACAGGGCCCATAGATATATATAATTTAAAACTAAAATACATAAAAAACTTCCCACTTTAAAAAATACTTTTTATGTAGTACCACGCATGCCCAGCCGCGGGCGGAAGCTAGTACTAAATATAGCCCAGAAAGGATATTGAACATTTATACAAACACCTAGTCCAAATAAAAAAGCTAATAGTACGTACTTACCTACCTACTTTGTTTTCATATGGTGATGACGTCATAAGTTTTACGTCACTAATTAATTACCCCATATGATCCAACCAGCTGGGCAGTTAACACCGCATTTTCAACATACAAACATACAGAATTCCTCACACTACCCAGCATAGTGTTACTTACACCCACAAATGATACATCGTACCTACAGACTTCCGGTAGCGCACTTCCGGCCACGCCCCCTGCCGACGGAATTTTGTAAATACAAATGTAGATTATCTTATGTGTAAATTATGTATATTTTATGTGTAAATTATGTTATGGGGTGATATTTATTGGGTTTGTTTTCGGAAGGTGTTATTGCGCCGTTTTTGGGAATGTAGATAAAGTGATAACACGCATTTAGGTGAAAATAAGTTGTAACTAGATGAAAATAATCACTTAAATCTTTCATCATCATCATTTCAGCCGTACGACGTCTACTGCTGAAAATAGCCTCCCCCACAGACAGAGCGATTTCCTTATCATGTGGGGGGATTTGCCCATACTCACCACGCTGGGCATGCGGGTAGGCGAGCGCAGTTTTTTTTTTTTTCAGGACATATCACACACGGTCAACTGATCCCAAACCAGGCATAGCCTGTACTATGGGTACCATAGACTGATACACACAATAGATAAATATTTAACACCCAGACACAGAACAAACATCTAAGTTCATCACACAAATGTTTGTCCTGAGTGGGAATCGAACCCGCAACCTCTAGCGCAGAAGGCACAGTTACTACCAACTGAGCTATGAGGCCTTCAAGTTAGAGCTATCGTTGTTAAAATGAGGGACGCTGCCCACCCCCTAGCTTTATCTTTTAAATTCTTTAGACTTGTATATTTAATAGTCATGACGCGGGGCTTCAAGGAAAATTAAAATAAAAAAACAAATTACGATGGACATGGATTACTAGTGAAAAACTACATAATTAAAATAAAAACTGTATCGCAGTTACCACGGCCCACCTCCCGTTTATAGTAATTGATATAACAATTGTACAGTCAAATTTACAGTTATACTTGTTTCTACGATGCACACCTTAATCTCATCATCACACTGGTTCATTGGCCAACGGTCATTAGCCCCATATCTCAACTGGTCGACCTAATTCAGGATGCCCATGAAATTACCAGTGATGTAACATTTTAAAGTCAAATCTATTCACTGAGCCTAACCTGCCCCCAACTCAAACAAAGCGTTCCCTTTCAGACTAGCTCGGCACAGGCGTCCAAGCTTCTCAATAGCGGCCTATCTTTACGCTAGGTTGGACTTTGGACACCACCAGACTTCGAACCGGACGCATAAAGGCCCCTGTACTTCATGCATACAGCATGCATTTATGCACAGTACCTATATCTTGTAAGTTTATATTGTAAAGAGTCATTTACAAACGGCCTGCAATACAAGGTGATTCATAATATGTATCATTATCATCATCAGCCTGTAGAAGTCCACTGCTGGACATAGGCCTCCCCTAAAGAGTTCCACGACGAACGGTCTTGAGCCCTCTCCATCCATCGACTTCCCGCAACCCTCACAATGTCGTCGGTCCATCGGGTGGGGGGCCTTCCAACACTGCGTCACCCGGTTCGTGGTCGCCATTCGAGAACCTTTACTCCCAAACGGTTATCGGTTCTGCGAGCTATATGGCCTGCCCACTGCCACTTCAACTTGCTAATTCTGAGAGCTATGTCGGTGACCTTGGTTCTTCTACGAATTTCCTCATTCCGGATCTTATCACGTAGTGAAACTCCTAGCATAGCTCTCTCCATAGCCCATAATATGTATGTTATCCCGAAAGGGGCTTATTCTACATCCGATTGGCAATAAAGTTTCTTCTACGACTTTTGGAACTTCAACATGTTTCAATTCACCGAGAAAAAAAAACACTAAATATTCTTTTTAGCAAAAATTTAATATACCGAATGTTTTCATAATACTTTTTTAATAATAATAATACTTTTTTAATATTCCGGACATATTCACACGGTCAACTGATCCCAAACTAGGCATAGCCTGTACTATGGGTACCAGAGACTGATATACATAAAAGATAAACATTTAACACCCAGACACAGAACAAACATCTGTGTTTATCACACAAATGTTCGTCCAGTGCGGGGATCGAACCCGCGACCTCTAGAGCAGAAGGCAGAGTTACTACTAACTGAGCGTTCAGGCCAGTTTTTATAGGACACATCCGCAACTCTTCAAAACTTTCTAACTACCTACAAAAACAAAGGTACCTACAATATTGTCAACTCACCTACCTGCTGAACATATTCTCACGATAAATTAAACAGAATTATTTTATAATCTCTCGTCGGCTTCTCGAAACAATTTAATCTTTACCCAAACACATCGAGTCCTTTATTTAGAGACGTAATATACAGGGTGTCTCAATGTCATCTACTTTAGAGCACTAGTGGCGTGGTAGTGACCCCGCTATCCCAACTACATGTTGCGGGTTTGAATTCCAGTCGTGCACCATTGGATTTTCAATTCGGGTAATTTATGAGCGCTGGTGCTTGTGCTGTTAAACGGTGAAGGAAAACATCGTGAGATGCCTGGAACCTGAACATCTGAAGACATACGAGTAGGTATGCGCCATGTGCACAAAAGAATCCGAGCCTCTACGAGGCGCACCTTAATCCTTTCACCACACTTGTTCTTTCATTGTTTTCAGGGCCACAATATCTGAACCTCAATGACCATTATGCAGGATAACCATGAAAGAGTTAATATGTAGATATATTAAAAAGTTGCCTATATGCTATTCTAGGTAAAGAACTCTATATATTCCAAGTTTCAACGAAATCGGTTGAGCCGTTACGGCGTGATTGAACAACAAAGATCCAAACATCCTCACAAACTTTCGCATTTATAATATTAAAGATAGCAGGATAGTAGGATATGTGTAGTGATCATCTGTAGAAATACCTTCTTCGGGATCGCAAAGAACTTGTCTTGGGTGTAGAGGGATGAACACCCTGTATAAAAAAAATTGAGAAGTTTTGTAGCAAAAAGCACCCCACCCTCGGAAGGCCGGCGCTAAACGAATTTAAATCCTGACCAAATATTTGAGATGCGATTAAGGACCGTGGGGACACTGATTGATGGGAATGTGATATTTTCGATGTAGAATAATTGTGGTTGTCTCTGGTATTCTATACTAGCTTCCGCCCGCGGCTTCGCTCGCGTGGTACCTCCATAATAAGTAGCCTATATACCATTCTAGGTAAAGAACTTTATCTATTACAAGTTTCAATGAAATGAGTTGTTGTTGTTAGTTGAGTCGTTACGGCGTGATTGAACAACAGACATCCAAACATCCTCACAAACTTTCGCATTTATTAGTAGGATTGGGTGTAGAATAAGCCCCTTTTGGGCTAGCATACATAATATGAATCACCTTGTTCACACTATTGTGGGCTTAAATTAGTAAAAAAATAACAATATAGGTATTTGCGGAAATATTCATTACATTAAGTTTTTTTCACCACATATATATGATCAGTCTCTGTTCTTTTCCTACTCTGTTACAGTGGACAGCTGACTTATGACTTATAACCTTTATTGATTGACAAACATAACAGTCTATAATCTGTGGGAACTAAGCCTTATTTGTTTTATAATTTACACTGAAAATAAACGCACACAGCCTACCCAAAGTTTAGATGGAATTGTATTGAATGAATGAATGAAAATTCTTAATTGTGCACATCATCGGGTAGGGGGCCTTCCAACACTGCGTCGTCCGGTTCGTGGTCGCCACTCGAGAACCTTTGTTCCCCAACGGTTGTCGGTTCTGCGAGCTATATGGCCGGCCCACTGCCACTTAAACCTGCTAATTCTGAAAGCTATGTCGGTAACCTTGATTCTTCTACGGATTTCCTCATTTCGGATTTTATCACGCAGCTATAGCTCATCTAAACTATAGCATAGCTCTCTTCATAGCCCGTTGGGCGACTTTGAGCTTGTGTATGAGACCAATAGTTAGCGACCAAGTCTCAGTGCCATATGTCATCACTGGCAATACGCACTGATTGTAGACTTTCGTCTTGAGGCTCTGCGGTATCTGCGACGAGAAGATATGACGAAGTTTTCCAAACGCTGCCCATCCGAGTTGGATTCGTCGGTTGACCTCTTTGTCGAAGTTGGACCTTGAATCGTTTAACCCAAATAGACACGTTATATATTGTACATACATCTTAAAAACTTGTATTATGCCGTGATCAAACGGCATGCGATATGCCATCTAAAATGATGAATTATCTTTATTTCAAAGTGATCCTTACCTACTGAAGTCCTGAAATTCAACCCCTAAGGGGGAACAGTGGGTGTTGAAATTTGTTTGAAAAAAATCACGTGGACGTACTTCCGCGGCTTTCAATGATTAGTTATAAAGATGATAAAAATACCATAAACAGATTCTTTATTATAAAGTTCAGGAAATAATTCAAAAAAAAATTGATTATTTTTTCGCCTATATTTTTTTATTTTATTTTATCTATAAGCCTTTTTCGGGGCGGTCTATTCCATTTTTTTTATATTTATTTGGGGCACGGAACACGTTGTATGTAAACGCGGTAAGTATGAACCCAGGACAAAGGTGTTCAATTACAAGTGTTTGTTGGCAGTTAGAGTATTGGTTTCGGTGAAATGAAAGACGAACTAATCGTACCGAGGTGTCGGGTTCCTGCTTCAAGTGGAGGGGGCTGGATAAGTGCGGAATAGGACTTTTGTTTATGTGAATAAAGTTGCTGGCTTGTCTTGTTACGGATTCTTTCTTGGTCTTCTAAGTTTAAAAAGCAGGTTGAGTGTAAAATCAGTGTGGTGAAAGTATTAGCCCACATTGATTCGTTAGCATTGGCAGTAGCGGAAGCTGGGGCCACTAACTCCAATGCACCATCAGTGCTCCAAAAATAAAGTAATGTACTGGCAGATGACCCACCTGATGGTAAGGGGTAACCACTGCCCAATGCAGCTGCAATACCACCTAGAATGCGGTCCACGTCGCTTTGAATACGTCGCTTAGAGACATGCGTTGATAATCTCATGTGTCTTTTATTTTACCGGCTACATTCTCAAAACCGAAATAAAGCATTGTAACCATTCGTTCTTGTAGGCAGTTTTTATACAAGATTGCAGTAGACAGTCTGTACAAAGAACCCTCCCACTTATGTCTGTGACCGTCTTCAATTTGGCCAATTTATCACTGATCAATGGTCCTCGTAATCATAGTTTATCATATAAGCGCCTGTTCCCTATTAGTTTAATAGGGAACAGGCGCTTATATGATATCGTATTTTAAGATGCGAATAAAAAAGCTAACTCCCAGAAGTAAATAATAAATGCGATAGTGAAAGTATGCTTGTTTGTTGGTTGGTTGGTTTGTCCTTCTATCACGCAGCAATAAAGAAATGGATCAACGTTATTTTTACGTACATATAGGGTACTTTTTATTCGGATTCCAAGAGAAGCTGCACAGCAGATTGTGCGTGACAAAACCCCCCGTTAATAAATTGAACAAGCCTAACTCCATACTAATTTAGCATGTCGGCGAGATGAAAGCTAGGGTGGCGCTTGCCTGCCGATTTAAAAACCACACACAGTGCCGAATAGGGGCACTTTGTGACCAAAAAAATAGGTAAGTAGGTACTTATCGTCGCCACTTGGCAATTTCCGATTGGATATTTTCTGTTTCTATCAAAACGCTGCAAAAACTTTAAGTTCATGCTTTACTTAGGACGCACTTATAAAAACAGATAAATAAATAGGCTGACGACCTTTATACTCTGGGTAGACAACCTCTGCAATCTCCAGGTGACCAGATCCTTGAAGGGTAGTCAGAGACAAGTCCATACACTTTGGTACATGCCCACATTTTGCAGTAGTGAGTATTCCATACGTGACAGGTTGCAAGCCGATCGCCGCTTATAAGAACACTTAATGGTTTTCACCGCTGTGAATGCCTACTTAAAGTAATTAGTGCACGATTTTCGAACCCACGACCTTCGGGTCGAAAGTAGGTGAACCTACTTCCCACTAGGCCAGTACGGTTTACTTAGCGATCTCAATAAATCTAAAATAGTAAAACTAATCAATGAAAAGATAATTATCAAATAATTTTATAAGGTATCAGAACTATTCATTAAATTCTAAATTAGGTAGGTAATTATTATGTATAAAAAGATAATTTTATAAACTTTATTACAAGGGATTAACAGTAATATTAGATACTATGTCTATTAGTTCCTACATTAAGAGGAATTTTAAATTTTAACACTTTATTACTGTGTGAATTGACGTTATTAACGTGCTAATTAATTAATGGAAATAAACGGAAACTACTTTCTCTCGGAGCGGTAAAATTAAATTAATAATTATGAAAGGTATCTTACTCAAGACATGACATACCGTAATATCTGATAATCATCAATCACTACAATATAATAAAACCAGTCCCCCCGCCGCGTCTGTCTGTCTGTCTGAACGCAATAAACTCAAAAACTATTACGGATTTTCGTACTGTTTTCAAAAATGGACGGAGTGATTCATGGTGCTTCTTTCTTGGTCACCCTACACATAATATTAATTACCATGTACGAAAGGAGCCTCTAAGAGGCGCACTTTAATCGTATCACCACACTGACTCTTGCACCGACGGTCAAAGGCCCTTTTCAGGGACACTATCACACACCATCATATTATACACCATCTTGCCCCTTCTCTAATCTTTTCAGTCCAGTCCATCCTCAGGTTGCCTGGCAGAGATCGCTCTTAGCGATAAGGCCGCCCATTGTATTGCCGTGTAAATTAGTAATTGTGATCTTATGTATTATTTCCGTGTGGTGATCAATAAAGTGTTATCTATCTATCAATATATCTATCACAACCTAGTCCCTGACCTAGTACAGGATCACCAAGAATGAATTAGTGACAGTGACACGACAAGCAAACAAGCGTTAGCAAAACACTCAGATAAGAAGCGGAAACGGAAATTCATCTAAGCTTTTCCTAAAAGCGTTTAAAAATCTGTACTTTTTTTTCTTAAAATGTGTTTAAGATGAAAAAAGCTTTTAACAGTTCATTAGCTGGCTGACACTTTTGTGAGCACGTTTTTAAACACCTATTTAGTAAGCGTTTCGGGACATTCCTTCTGCTTAGACATACATACATACATATAATCACGCCATTTCCCAGAGGGGAGAGACCACGGCTTTCCACTTGCTACGATCCTGAAATACCTCTTTTGCTTCAATCACCCTTCTGCTTAGACATACATACATATATAAAATCACGCCTATTTCCCAGAGGGGTAGGCAGAGACCACAGCTTTCCACTTGCTACGATCCTGAAATACCTCTTTTGCTTCAATCACCCTTCTGCTTAGACATACAAACATACATATAATCACGCCATTTCCCAGAGGGGAGAGACCACGGCTTTCCACTTGCTACGATCCTGAAATACCTCTTTTGCTTCAATCACCCTTCTGCTTAGACATACATACATATATAAAATCACGCCTATTTCCCAGAGGGGTAGGCAGAGACCACAGCTTTCCACTTGCTACGATCCTGAAATACCTCTTTTGCTTCAATCACCCTTCTGCTTAGACATACAAACATACATATAATCACGCCATTTCCCAGAGGGGAGAGACCACGGCTTTCCACTTGCTACGATCCTGAAATACCTCTTTTGCTTCATTCACTCATCTGCCTAGACACTTTTAATAAATTGGTTTATATTTTACTAGCTTCCACCCGCGGCTTTGCTCGCGTGGCACATACATAAAAAAAGCCTAATATGCTATTCTAGGTAAAGAACTTTATCTATTCCAAGTTGCAACGAATTCTGGAGGAGGTGGAGGGGAGGAACCTCCGCCTTACAGAAGATCGCAGCCAAATAACATTATTTGTTTCAAATAGTGTTGTGTTCCTGCGGTGGGTAAGGTTGCCAGAGCTCTTTAGGGGGGGAGGGGGTTCGGGGTCGGCAACGCGTGCGTGATGCCTCTGGTATTGCAATCGCTCATAGGCTACGGTAACCGCTTACCAACAGGTGGGCCGTACGCTTCATTGCCACCTTATTTACATAAAAAAAAAAACGGTAGACCCGTTACGCCGTGATTGACTAACAAATAACTAAACATCCTCACAAACTTTCGCATTTATATTTAATATTAGTAGGATTGGGTTTTATAAATAACAAATAAGACCCAAAAGTCACAAACATAGTCCTGACTCCACACTAGGATTCCCTTTGTTGTGGTATCAGAAACTACGAGAACCATGGTACCACAACACCCAGACGAAACAAATATTTTAAGATCGTGCAAACATTTGTCCCGCAGCGGGAATCGAACCATTGCGTCTCAGACGTGCACTCGTCCACTGACTCACCTGACGGGTTTTATTTTTTTGCTGTGCCTATGCACTAGGTACATACTGTTAGCTGTTCTGTGAGGGTGTTATCTTTACATGCACTCGCTCTTCATAGAAAATAAGTAAAGATTGTTTACAATTTTTCTTACATTTAATATCGAGAACCTAATGTCTAGACAAACCTAACATAGGTTTTAAGACATTTACTACCATTCATTTGTATTCCTTTTGTGTATTAAATAAATATTAATATATACTGCGCTACCGAGGTGCAGGTTTTTTAGAGTTTTTATAAAGTAATTATCTATTTTAAATTGAAGTTTCTAAGTGTCTGGAATCTCAGCATTGGTATATCATGAAAAGTTTCAACTTGTCATAATTTAGCTAAATCACAGTAAATATTCCGCCACGATTTACATGCAAAAATAGCAGAACAAACATCCGAGTGGGCGGGCACAGGAAATCCATTACCTAACTTCATACGAACCCTACATAGAATATAGGGGTGTGTGTGGGAAGTGGGGTAACTATCGATATCGATGAGTGAGAAAAATATCGATACTTTTTAACTCTAAGGAATATCATTCGGATGCAGACTTTTACGCTGTCTATAAATTAAACCAGGTCATTTAAAATCTAATAAGAAAATTACCATCATCAACAACTTGAAGAAGCCCACTGCTGGACATAAGTCTCCCCAAAGAGTGCCATGATGAAAAGTATTAGAGCGCTTGTACACGCTAAGAAATTGAGCAATGTTATGATGTACTATACATTGGCATTATTTTTAAATTTATGAATTGTATATTATATTAGTACCTACAGGCGACTGTACCAGGTAGCAAAAGACAAAATAATAATTTTAAACAATAACGTGATACAAAGCCATCATCATCTTTCTGCCCTTGTCTCATTATGTGGGGTCGGCACTACATGTTTTCTTCTTCCACCCTCCTCTGTTAGCAGTGATCTCCGCACTCACTTCTTTCTTACACATGTTATCTTTAATAAGTATTTAATATTTTCTTTGGCCTTCCTAAACTCTTATATCCATCCACAACTCTTGTATCATACGTAATAAATAACTAATCACGCAAATATGAAATAAAAATATTTTCCATCAATTTTCCCATCGATAGCACCTTTCCCATCACTACAGCACATATTAGAATGCACGTCGTCACATTTTCTAATCTAAATTCAAATTGGCGCAGCCCGCGCGGCCGCCATTGTGAAAACGGCCATATTTTTCCAATTTCGTCCGGAAAACTCGCGCTTCTACCACTTTTGCATACAAACCTATATTTGCACCCACCCAAGCGATATTCAACCTTATATTTGCCACATTAGAGACGACTTTTGGTAATTTTTGTGGCAATTGGAAAGCTGTCAACGTGAAAATGCGCGCGCGTTTTTATTGTCATTCTTTGCTAGCTTTTGTGTGACGTTCCATTTGTGTGTAAAGTTGAAATCAA
This sequence comes from Anticlea derivata, assembly GCA_947579855.1. Taxonomy (NCBI): domain Eukaryota; kingdom Metazoa; phylum Arthropoda; class Insecta; order Lepidoptera; family Geometridae; genus Anticlea; species Anticlea derivata. Next base: position 4,077,734 of record OX388279.1, on the reverse strand, counting down.
TACTTTTGGATATTATTTCGGTGCTTTTAATAAAGGCCGTGGTGGCCCCGGCTCAAGAAAAGGCCCCTAAGTAAGGAGCTAGGGGACGGGCAGCAGCGTCCTCTATTTAAACAACAACTGATTAAGCTGCGCTCGTCAGCGGAGCCGCGGGCGCAAGCTAGTATAAAATACATCGATAATACTGCTAAGGCCGTTGTCACACGATCATACTATAAACTTTACCATGAAGTATAAACACAATGTTAATACGAGTCGCGTTTTGAATATCGAACGTCTTTATTTTGAATGTGACGACATTTGTTACAGATTCAACATGGCGCCGGTTGGACAGAGAGCCCCTTGTTTGGACAGAGAGTCTTTTGTGACAAAGATCTAGAAGCAGCCTGGATGTACTGATGTTTAAAAATAAAGTACTTACTAACTTGCATAGACAATATAATTATTATCCTACTAATAAAATTAGTAGAAATTGCATCATTACACCGACAAGAGCTAAGCTCTTAAATCATAGTAGTAATATTATTAGTATATTGTCTATTATATATCTACCTTTAGGACGAGTGTGAATGGGACAGTAAAAAGTGAAGATCAAATCTGCTTACCCCTCTGGGAAACAGGCGTGATTTTATAATGTATGTTAAATGTAAACAAAAGTATCTGTATGACTACATTATCATTACTTTGATTGGGTGCTTAATCCGTAAAAAAAATGAAATTTTAGATATCAACTTTCGGCGAGGAATAAGGGTTAGGAAAAGCGTGATGCTTCTGGTATTGCAAGCGGTAACCACTTACCAACAGGACCACCTGTTGGTAAGTGGTTACCGTAGCATTAACGGACCACCACGCTTGTTTGCCACCTTAGCAAAAAGTCTACAACTGTATAAAGTTACTATCATTTAAGAATTTAAATACTTACAACCATTTGTCGTATCCAGATTGCAATGAATCAGGGATAGCAAACCCGCGGGCCCTAAAATAAGACATCCCGCTCGGAGATGCTCATATTTATTTTTTATTTTATTTATTTATGATTATTTGCATGGAGCGCGCTGGATGTGACAATCCAGGCGCTATTGTTTTCCGAAATAATAACGAGAGATGGCGCTTTAGCTTTATTATTTTATTTTTCATGTATCCCGTCACGATAAGCCTCATGCCCTTAAGGCGGTTCTCTCGAATATATTTTATAAGAAATGGCGTTTGAATGGCCACGAAATAATAACGATAAATGATGGTGATCTGAAATTGTTGTCAAAATATTAATCGTTCTCACGTTTTTCAGTTACTTCAGAACTTTATAAAAATAAATTCAGTTAGGTATGTAAAGATTAATTTCATAAAAGTAGAGGTACGGGTTTTATCCCCAAGAAATGGTACACACTCAGATCTCCATCAGATCAGTTCCTTGAAGATGTCTATGCGGCTGCCGTTTTAAAAATACTGGTTTCCTCACGATGTTTTCCTTTACCGTTTTAAGCACTTGTTATACCGCACTTAAATTTCGAATTCGATTTCATTTCGACGACACATTTTCGAATAGTAAAACTCATTAGTGAACTATCCGGGTTTGAACCCACAACCTTTGTAGGTATTGAAAGTCGGTCCCACTAGGTCAACGTGGCTATAAAAATGTTAATTATATTGAAAAATATAATAGCTACCATTATGGTATAATAGGTAAGTAGTAGGTACCTACATAAGGAGGGAATAAAAATGCTAAGGATCAGCCACAGCACAAAACCAATATTATTCTTGTGTGTAGTAAAAATATATGCCGACTTATGCCTACTTACTTCAATTTAGCAGCACTAAGAATGCCGATAATCCAAATTGCCTTACGATAAACGCCACTAATAAGCTCTTTACTGAATTAAGATCGTTCTCAATAAACACTTTTAAAATACTTCGCGTAATTAGCCAGCGGGGATTTGGAAGAATACCGCGATACGCCTTTGCCATAAATCCAATTACAGTTGGGTTAATTCGAGAAAAAAAAGTAAAATGGGCGGGAATTTGAGCGTTCCATTTTTAAAAGTCCGTGGGATCAATAAACAAAAGGTCTAATTAGACGATAATTTCTTTATAAGGCTTCAATCTTTGCTTCTGTTTGTAGTTACAATGAGTTGTTTTTGGAGATTGTTTGTGTTTATTCAGCCGTTTTATTCAAACAAATACAAATTGATACATATATTTTTAATAAAATGCATGAATACCTAATAATGTGATTAGTTCACATTATTATGTAGGTATTAATGCATTGCAACTACGTGAATCTTTATAGTAAACAAAACAAATTTAATATAGCATTAAGTTAATTACCAGCCGATGGTATCACAAAATCATTTTTTGAACCAGGAGTAAGAAAAAATGCTCTAATCTCTGCTAAATCTAGTCTAAAATCTAAAGTGTCGAGCGCATAACTTCGAAAAGCGGCATATCCCTTTGCATTTTTTGTTAATTCATACCGGCTCAGGTAATGAATCGCTCCGCGTGTCTCCAATAAATACTGGCTACTGGTTAATTGAAACATTATAAAGTCCCGGAGAAAAAAAAAAGAATAAAGATCTTATCGAACGCCCTTACAAAGACACCGCGTCGGACCCAAAACGGACCAATACGTTGTTTTAGGAATTGAACCTTTTTACTTTCGTGGAACTATTTTTTTTATTATTATAACGATGTCAAGCAACCGTCCACAAAAACACTAAAATGGGTAACAAGCAAGTAAAATAAGCGGAGATATCAAAACAAGAGCACTGAACACTTCTTAACAAGCCACCGTGCAAACAACAACAAACATACCATTCCCAGCCCGTCTCCTTTATTACCGAGTATGAAGAATCAAATTAGCATGATCTTCTGCAGGAAAACTTAGTCACTGGTGTTCAATTGACCAGTTCACGCTGAGCTCTGCACGAGACGTACGTGATAGTACCTATACTGTTGTCAAAAAGTATCCAACCTACTCCAATAACTTAAAAAAATCGATAGGTTGATAGGTCCTCATGACAGTCAAAAATCATTAGGTATTCTATGAATTTCAGTTCCACTGTTAAAAGTAATTTTAAAAACATATGCTAAAAATAATAATTCGTAGTTTATAAAATATCTTGCCTAGTGCAAAGTGTGGCTATGGCATTACTAGCCATGCTGCCACTTTTTAGCTAGTTGTAGCCACTTCTCGGAACGAGAGGTCTTGATACTTTGGCCGTGTTGCCGTCGGTCGGCGCGAAGAAGCCTGGTATATTCTAATAGGCCATTAACATATAATGCTACTGATTGGACGGATGCGGACGGCAGATGTGACATTGCGCTGTACGGAGGGGCTGCCAACTGTTGAGCATTTAAGAGTTTTCTAGATTTTGAGATGTATCCCTTAAATCCCTCCTACTAAAAAAAGAGCAAATTCACAGAATTTCCAAAATTATATAGGTAGCCTTTAACTGAATTAGGCCAGATATGTCCTCGTTCTGTTTAAAAAAATTTTTTTGCGCATTAACACGTGCTCGGTACGGCGAAGGACATCGTGAGGAAACCCAAGGCTTAGTCAGGTCCGCACGTATTGACAATGTCTCTCCTGTAAATAAGGCTGACTAGAGGATGGTATAGGTGCTGGGCAAGTCTACTCCATCTAAACATGTCCCAGGGACTACAGCGTCCTGTAAGTGAGTCAAAATCATCTAGAATATATTTAATAAGGCCTTAGTTATAAGAGAGTAAAATAGCAAAAGAAAAAAGAAACAAAAATAAAATTATGTTTGTTTTACTCTTCTAAGAATCGTATAAATTCTATTGCTTACTTGGAACAACGAAAGTATTACGAGAAAACAGCAGCCAACGCGTCTACTTTAGCGTTATGCCATAACAAAAACTCCCAATTTGGAGAATACAAAACTAAAATCCAACGACTCTACCATAAACAGTAAGCCATAAAAGCCTGTCACCTGCCTCCTTGTCTTCCACAGCCGTAAATTAAAGCCTATTTCCATTCTAGTTCAACTTGATAGCCCCTTATCGAAATTTCCATGTCACAAAACTACCTATCGATTGTTGCACACCCCTGACTGTGATGGCGCGCGATACGGTAGCAAATATCGCTACTTTCGCGACTCACCTTACCTCACACTAGCTAGTTTCAAACCCACTAACAAAAATAAATCCTTACTAAAACTATACTAAATTCTCCCTTATCTATAAAAATTTAAGTATCAAAATGGTTTGGGAAACTATGGTGCTTAGGACTTTATAATTCGAACGCAATTTCGGATCTGAAATTCACAGTTCCATTTTCAGAACGCTCGAACAGCAACGTCTATTTTCCGAATTTCGTCTTTATTTCAATGAAGTAAGTTTGATAGTCGAAAATGTATTATAAGAAATTGATTCCGGAATGCGTTTAAGAAAATATCCCCAAGTGCAGGAAAATTGGACGCAGTGTCATGGCGATAGAGATTAATTTCCTTTGACAAGTAACTATATCGTTTACGTATAAACGGTGCGCGAATAACACAAATGGAATTGTAGGTGCACCATGCACCACGCTTTTGTAGAACCTAAATAGGAGGAGGACTAATATTGTGGAAATGGCTTTTTTATTAAATTGTAAAAATATAAGTGACATACAGGATTTATTCCACAAATCCCATTGTGTTTCCCAATCAATGGTGTGGAGTGGTTTTTTTTTTTGCATCAATTTATCATTTAGAAAGTCATTAAAATAAAAATATATTAATTACAGCAAACATTTTACATTATTTTTATTTATAGGTACCACTGGTTTCGTATGCTTAAAAAACTGATTTCCTACTGCAGTTCCATAATAAGTATAATGCCTTATAAGTACACATCGCAACAAATAAAAAACCTACAATACGGACTTTCACAGCTTCAGTGGGGCACATGAGTAGGTACCTATTTTGCAATCAGTTTCAATCACTTTTTTTATTTTAAACCGTTAAACAAGGCGGCTTTGCGATGACCTATTATAAAAATAGCCAAACTAGTCAGTATATATTTTGCTAGCTTTGCGATTGACCAAATTATAGTATCTAATCGCACCCTAATTTACTCGTTTCGAATAGAAACTAATTTCCAAAATGTTACGTAATTGCCGCACGGATCAAAGTCCTAAAATAAATAAAAAATCCATCTCCACTTTCCAAAGGCTAAATTCCCATCGTGTGCGACTGAAATAATAGGCTCGCACTGGGAGGTATTAAGACATCGTCTTGTATTAGCTCGTGACGTCCCCCTTTAGTCCCCTCTTTAGGGGTACGAAGGGGGAGGAAGGGGGTCTCGTTAGAGTACCTGTTACGTCTCGACTCGAATTAGGGCCCGTAATTAGATGGGAATGCAAATTTGTTTCGCTACTGTACCTACTCCATGTGGGTTTACTCCAATGATGGTTTGCCTTTTTTAGTTTGGTTTATGTTATCTGTGGTTTGGTATAAGTGAACTTCATCATCATTATCATCAGCCTGTGGAAGTCCACTGCTGGACATAGGCCTCCCCCAAAGAGTGCGTTAACGAATGGCCGTGCTGTGGAAGACCGCACACTGCGTCGCCCGGTTCGTGGTCGCCATTCGAACTTTTATCCTCCAACTGTTGTCGGTTCTGCGAGCTATATGGCCTGCCCACTGCCACTTCAACTTGCTATTTCTGAGAATTAAGTCGGATTATATTTCTACGGATTTCCTCATGTCGGATTACCACTTATATAGGTACTGAAACTCTTGGGGACGCCCAGACAACAGAAACTGAGTAATACAGGTTTCACACTTTACACGTACCTACAGTTAAAAGCTTGTTAAAAAAGTTCACCTACTGCTACTTCCCAAACTGTGCATAAACGTCTCAATACACAGGGTGAATTATTCAGAAGCCATTAAGCGACTAAAAGCCACTAATCGCTTCGTTTCCGCCACCGAATGTAATTATACCGCTTTATCTATGCTGTGGCTTTTATTTTTTGAGATAATCGTGGGTGTCGGTGTGCTGGGGTCATATGGGGTGCATTTTTTTATATAAATTGGTATTCAAATAAATCTCAGTCATAATTCATAATTCCGTCATAATTCCGATCTAAGATCTTCCGATCTGGGTCTGACTGAACCACCTAATATACCTACCTAAGGTACAGTGTAAAATTCGGCCAATAATAATAATCGTTCTGAATTGGAGCAGCCTGCCTGGGGAGGTGCCTCCGCCTTACAGAAGATCGCAGCCAAATAACATTATTTGTTTCAAATAGTGTTGTGTTCCTGCGGTGAGTAAGGTTGCCAGAGCTCTTTAGGGGGGAAGGGGGTTCGGGGTCGGCAACGCGTGCGTGATGCCTCTGGTATTGCAAGCGCTCATAGGCTACGGTAACCGCTTACCATCAGGTGGGCCGTAAGTTTGTTTGCCACCTCTGTTGTATAAAAAAAAAAAATTAATTGGCGTATAGGTAATAGGTAGACCTGACCCTTAACTAGGATTCCCTGTCTCGTGGTTATCAGAAACTACGAGTACCATCGGAGGCGGTGACCTCGGTGGCGTAGCGGGTGAGTGCCCGTCTGAGGGTGCCGGTTCGATTCCCGCTGACAAATGTTTACATAAAAAAAAAAAACCTTTTCTGATACCCATGACGCAGGGAAACCTAGTGTGGGGTCAAAGCTATGTATGAGACTGTTGGGTGTTTTTTTTTTTATTTATCCTGAAATGGTGTTGTCATCCAGTGCCGCCATGTAAGCCCATCACATAATATCTATTAAGAAGCGCTAACAGCATTAGTAAAACATCTCAAAATACTCTTCCGCTGTGAAGGTAAGTGGCGCCGATGGGAAGGGATGTCCATAATTTACACACTCCAAGATTAGGTAGGTACTTGGTCTTTTACAGAAGTTTTTTCCACTTTCATGCATCCATCCAGTATCATTAATATTTTGTGAAGATATTATGAGGATGTAAATGTGCTTGTTAGTCTTTCACGCCGTAACCACTGAACGGATTAAAATGAAATTTGGCATGTAATAAATAGGCCGAAATTACTTATAAACTACCTACTATAAATGGTTACCACGTAAACGAAGCCGCGGATGAAAGTTAGTATCGTAATATATACGTCGTATAGGTAATAACTATCAATTCGTGGTCTAGGGGTTCATCATCATCATCATCATCATTCAGCCGTACGACGTCCACTGCTGAACATGGCCTCCCCCACAGACAGAGAGCAAATTCCTTATCATGTGGGGGGATTTGCCCATACTCACCACGCTGGGCATGCGGGTTGGCGAGCGCAGTTAGAGCTATCGTTGTTAAAATGAGGGACGCTGCTGCCCATCCCCTAGCTTTTTTCCCTTGGTCGCCTCTTACGAGATCCGCGGATAGGTAGAAATGGAGGGGCCTATTCTTCAGCCGGGGCCACCACGGCCATTACGGCCTCTAGGGGTTCACTAAGAAATAAATTTATGGATGCTGTGTTTGACTGTTATTGGTTTCTCATGTAGCTTAAGACATTTTGTTTCCAATTATAACTATTTACTCAAGTGTAATCTGTTGGCAAACCTAATAAATAAAATAAAAATAAAATAAAATTTAAAGGAAAATCCTGAGTCACCCTATATGGGGTAGGAATATTGGGTATTTTGGAATGGGTAACGCGGGATTATACAAAACTCGCAAACAGTGAAATACCAATAGGATTTTACAGTTTTCAGTCAATTTGCGCCTCTATTAAGAGCTACCATGTACTGGCTAAAGGGCTGAAACTACGCATGTTCCTCGCGCCCAATAAGCTGAAATACTACTGAGAATGTTGATCAAAATAACGACATGTAGCTTAAGTACTACTTGTGTCCCCGTTTTTTTGCTCTTCTTCTTGTATAAGCTCATCATAAACTCATCATCACTACGTTTAAACACCAATAAAATAATGTCTGTATTTAGACGCTAGCGCCAACGTGGTGAAAACTGATGCGCGTGACAGGTGACAAGTGATTTGACAGTTGTGAAGTGTGTGAACTAGGTTTAATGGGATAATCAACACTAATAAATTAAAAAGTGATTAAAGTAGTCTGTATGTTTTTAAGAAGTAATTACTAGAACCTATTAACTGATAATAATGAATTGTTGAATTCGGTTTTGTAAATATATATTGAAATACGTTTTATCATAGAGTCTGTTTTAGGTTAAGAATATGTTGACGCCAATAATACACAAAAATAAAAGGCCAATGTCATCATATTTTCGGAGCAAGTATGAATCAACCAAAATAATGAACAAGGGAAATTTTTATTACGATGCAATAATTATTTGCTCCTTTATAATTATGTTAATTATCACAGATTTCATAACTTCAACCTCGATATTAATTTCTCATCGCGAAATAATTATTACGTTCCAAAAACCTTGTTCCCACTGACAAAATTATTTTTTCCCAAAACTTTAAGAACCAATTTGCAATTTGCCAAAACCAATCACAATAATTTTTATTTTTAATTACCGACAACGTCAATTTCGGAACGAAATGGGAAAAAAGAATGAAATTATCTTAAATTTAGAACTCGAAAGTTGCTGGCTCTTTGACTTATTATGCAGAGAGTAGAGTTTAAAATCGCGTAGCAGATATTTAGGATAAATGAATAAGGTTGTCAGATCTATAATGTTATTGTATGTTATTTGTCAGGTAAAATGATCCTATGGGGTCCCGCCCACCTATCCTCTTGAACAAAAGCTATAATTTGGGATGATGTCTTAATTATTTAGTGTTTTTATGGGCACGGCTTCTTTTCGATACAAAAAATGGAGCTGGTTTTTAAAAAACAATGATTTATTTATGAGCAGTCCTCGTTTGACGCTCGATCATTGGCATAAACTTTAATTCTTTCTAATTATTGTAAATCGATAGCATTGATTTTGAAAACAGTAAAAGCGTGTTTGCTTTTCTTTCAATTCAGAATTGTCAATAAAGATGGCGAAATGAAGCCAGATTTAGCCACATCTGGCTACATTTATTTGTGATAGCGATGTACGGAGTTCTACAAGATGTTTCATAACATGTATGTTATCACTTATTCTGCAACCAATTGACAGTTCTGAGTGCCCTTTAGAAGTTGAAAACGGTCTTACATTTGCAGTCAAGGGGTGCACTAAGAAACGATTTCTAGAAATTAGTCCTCAGCCCGCAGTGGGTTATTTTCATCATCATCATCATCAACAACCTGTAGAAGTCCACTGCTGGACATAGGCCTCCCCCAAAGAGTTCCACGACGAACGGTCTTGAGCCCTTTCCATCCACCGACTTCCCGCAACCTTTACAATGTCATCGGTCCATCGGGTGGGGGCTTTCCAACACTGCGTCACCCGGTTCGTGGTCGCCATTCGAGAACCTTTACTCCCCAACGGTTATCGGTTCTGCGAGCTATATGGCCTGCCCACTGCCACTTCAACTTGCTAATTCTGAGAGCTATGTCGGTGACCTTCGTTCTTCTACGGATTCCCTCAATTCGGATCTTATCACGTAGTGAAACTCCGAGCATAACTCTCTCCATAGCCCGTTGCGCGACTTTGAGCTTGTATATGAGGCCTATAGTTAACGACCAAGTCTCAGTGCTATAAGTCATCACTGGCAACACGCACTGATTGTAGACTTTCGTCTTGAGGCTCTGCGATATCTGCGACGAGAAGATATGACGAAGTTTCCCAAATGCTGCCCATCCGAGTTGGATTTGTCGGTTATTTTAGTTTTGGATAATAACTTCATGCAATCAAAATCGCGGGCGCTTAACCAGTCGTTATCTCTGAAATCACTCCCAAACTCGATTTAGTTGTCATAACCTTCGAAATATCCTTCTAATTGAGATATCTACTTTTATTTGAGTCTGACCGTGGAATTAAATGGTATCTTTAATTTAATCGGGTGTATGAGAAGCTAATGTTATAATCAGATTTAACAATAAATCGATAGGCTGGGTAATTATATGAATGAACTTTGTTTAAACATTCCAAAACTATATAAATTTATATCCTGGGTCATATGGTTTTTGCGATGCAACAAAAAAGTAACATTGTAAAACACATGTCATGTGAGCTCCCATTTGGTAAAGTTTCATTGAAGTTCAGATATAATTGGATGTTAGTTAGAACATGCTAAAGCCGCTATTTTCTCAACATTTACCTTAATTTTGCCGCAACAATCATCTGCTTGCTTATCGTGAGACTGATTTCTTCTTGGTCACCTTGTATTAGGTCAGTGACTAGGTTGAGGTATAGACCTGAAGGGGCCTATGACCATCGGTGAAAGAATCAAGAAAGAAGAAAATGATCGAATCATAATTTTATAGCAGACATCGCGAGATCTCAGTTCAGGGCGAGCCATTACTAACTTCAAGGTAAGCACTCATTAGAAATTTCTCTGGAGCTAAAAGCGGTTACCCAAAACCCCGATACACTTAAAGATTGCGCTTTATAATCCAGCTCAACCCTTATAGGTCTATAAACTCAAAAACGGCAATGTTAAAGCTCGGATTCGAGTGATTATTGTAAATTGGTCGTAAACCTGGACTACGGTCCGAATGAGGGTTAGGGAGTTACTGTGGTTTTATTTGCACAGCGTATTGTAGAGATTCTAAGTTATTTTTTTCTGTATTTACAAAAACCTTACTATGCGGACATATTTTTTACAGAATTAGTTTACAATACAATAACTTTATTTCAGGCAACTATAGAATAAAAAACAGATGGATTTTTTCTTATCCTACGGCCCATATAAATATATACCTTAAAGGCATACACAATAACATACATAATAATTTAAATAACAAAATTAATTGCCACGTAGAAACTGCGACGTGGGACGTGAATTGTCATTGGCAGTAGGTATCCGCCCGCGGAGGCGACGGAACACAACACCCTTCGGCCAGAGATCTTCTTTTAGGTAGGTCGAAGGATGTTCGGTCGGTACCCTCACCACAAAGGAATTGAAAGGTTTAGCCTCATCGTCCTGCCTTTGTCTCACAGTTTCCTCTTCCACTCTCTTCTGCTAACCGTCATCGCCGTACGCATAATTCTCTCTCATTGTCACCTAATACAGTCCACCCATCTTCTGGCTAATGTCTTACCTTCACTTTATTGTTTATGCTTAAAATAGATTTTACAAACAGCTACACGTTAGGTTGTTTCAAGCTAATGAAGGCTTAAGAGTGTTCAATGAACACCCAATAAGTCCTCATTAAGCATCTTTAAAATTTCGCGTTTGAATGTCGATTTACCACAATGGAAAATATCCGAGGACTTGAAACTTTTCTGTCATCAGAATTACTTAAAAAAACAGGTGGGAATAGTAGAGATAAAAGTCAGGTGTAAAGCATAGTCTTTTAAGTCACAGAACTAATGGGGGAAAAAATCCCAGTAGTTCTGTCAACAGAACCACTCAACAGAACAGGTGGGAGTAAACGTCCCTTTTTGACGCCAACCCGAAAAAATCACGGTACATGCAATCATTTCATTTCACTTATTTTATAGAGTCAAGTACTCAGGCGTAGATTCCCGATTCCCACCATAAAAATTCCAACATACTCCAAAAAAACCGCCACCAAAGACCATATTTCACGCTAATGTAATAACTTCAGAAATTAAATCAATTATTTCTGTGACCCGGTCCTTTCGGCGATCGAAATCACCATTTTTTATTTTTGGACAAATAACTATAAATAAGGTCGCACGGCAGGTGATGAAAACCTTTTTGGAAGGACAAAAAACGGTTTATGTCTTGTGACTTTGGTCAATTTTATCTCTAACAAAGTATAGTTCTATCGAGTAGCGTGAAATAGTCAAAGGAAGATATAGAGATGAGACAACTATCGGTATCGTTTAAGAGCAAAGTTCGGAATTCAAAATCCTAGGCATACCTAGTTAAATTTCAGTATTACCTCAATCGTAATGCATCGTACAGTCATCGGCAATGAGATGTATACATACTTATCACAATTAAAAGTAACTCTGCCTTCTGCGCTAGAGGTAGCGGGTTCGATTCCCGCACTGGACAAAGATTTGTGACTAAAACTGGTGTTTGTTCTGTGTCTGGGTGTGAAATATATATTATATAAATTATGTATATCAGTCTCTGGTACCCATAGTACAGGCTATGCCTAGTTTGGGATCAGTTGACAGTGTGTGATATGTCCAAAAAAAAAAAAAAATTTAAAATGATCATTTCATTTTAAAATTCTAAAATAAATGGCATTAGAAAAGGAAATAAAACTCCAAACAGGTTCTTATGCGTTGATAGCTAGTCAGTCAGTCAGTAACGAAACATATTTTATATGGTGGGTGGTGTCAACATCTCTATGGTGCTAGTGGGTCAGGTAAAAAAATATTTATTTTTGTTTTTTTTGGTAGTCAACGTCGCGAGATCGTTAAGTGAAAAAAGGACCAGTTTCGGTCCTTTTGTGGGCCAAATGTTTAAAATCAGACGGTAGCGAACAACACGGCAATCGTATTAATTAATCGTTGTTTTTTTACAAGTGAATTTTAATGTGGACATTTCGAATTGAGACAGCCGCGGGATGTTGATACAATACGGTGTAATTAGGGCCGATTTGCAGTTGACAATTGGTGAGAAAAAGGCCTAATAGGTTCCCTTGATAGAGATAATGAAGAGGCTATTTCTTGGTCCCGGGTCAATAGTAGAAAATGCATTGCTGCTGGAACAGCTGGGTTGATGTGGCTGGTATCATTTGAGCAAAAAATCTTAGATTCCCTTTTGTACGACAACTATTTGCAACACACTAACTATTTACGACTAGCCGGCCGCTGCTTGCTCGCGTGTTACCTACTTAAAGAGTAGCCTATATGTTATTCTAGGTAAAGAACTCTATCTATTCCAAGTTTCAACGAAATCGGTTGAGCTGTTACGGCGTGATTGAACAACATATATCCAAACATCCTCACAAACTTTCGCATTTATAATAATAGTAGGATGGTCTGACACGGTGTCGAAACAGATGGACATGCCCGTCAAAATAGCTCTCCATCAAGCCGACAACCATGGCAGATAGAGAAAAATCATAGATCGGGGCATACTTGCGCGGAGTCACGATCCTGAACTATGGGGGAACGAATAAGAAAGAAATAAAGAAAGAAAATTTATTTATTTGAATAAGGAAGAGGATTTGCTTACAATCAACGTAAGTAAAAATCCCCAATGTGGTGACGCCAAGATGATACTGACAAAAGAGTAAGGCTTAAATGTGCTTTAAATGTATGTATATAGGTTCGAAGTGCATTGAATACGTTGAATACACGTTCAATGCACTTCGAACTTAAATAAATAAATAAATATATTCCGGACATAGGTATAACACACGGTCAACTGATCCCAAACTAGGCATAGCCTGTACTATGGGTACCAGAAACTGATAATATAATAGATAAAAAAAAGAATTAAAACTGCACTTCGAACTTAAGGATAGAAGACCGAAAAACGCAGTGAACTCTTTAATTTCTAAAGAAAACCAAATAAATCTACTACATGAAGTGACACTAAAGATACTACCAACGACTTCATCCAACTAAATATCATCCATTATTTCGCAAAAATCAATATCTTCGCTGCCATTTTGATTGGGCTATAAATATACCACGGGCTGTCAACCCGACAGACAATGTCGCGATATATATAACGCCGGTCGCGATTTCTCGTCATTTTATTTACTGGGAAATGCACGCGGCTTTGTTCGCTTTCGCGTTCATACAAACTTCAATAACCCGTTGTACCCTTTTAGGGGCTTTTCATTATTTTTGTAATTTTCAAATTGATGCACTCTAATAATTTTAACGATGATACGTAAAAAGTACAGTTGTAAATAGCACAAGTTGGTGTTTAGGTAGGTAAAACGTTTTGAGATTTGTTGCGTACATTCTTATGTTTCATCATTTAGAAAATTATGAAAGGTTTACATCTTATTAGAGGTGACTATTTTCTACAAAACTATGTTTTTTAGTAGATTTTTTCCTTATATTATAAAAACTTAGATTCTACATTTACAATCGTACGGAACACTCAAAAACTCATAGTTTTTCGAAGTCGGCTATAAGTCGTTGACAAAACATGATTAATGACAACATAAAAATATCTCCATAAAGAAATAAATTCTTGGTATTAATTCTATCAATTATGTCCAGTTTTTGTGGACAAAAAAAAAATAAGAATGCGTGAAAAAGGGTTTTTTGTAAATCGATACAGAAGGGGCCATTAGCCACACTCGAAGACGGATTCAGGTTGTTGAAAGAAAACTAATAAAAAGTATAACTTGATTTTGAAAAATGTCATATTTAGTCGCTTACATAGTCCACACTAGGATTCCCTGTGTTGTGGTATCAGAAACTACGAGAACAATGGTACCACAACACCCAGACCCGGAACAAATATTTACACATCATGCCAACATATTTTGTCCTCCATAATATGTATACCTACTATCTCAAAAGGTAAGCCCCCGTCTATCAACAAAAAGAAAAATAATTAGCGGGAAAAATACTAAATATAAAACAAAACAGATTCTTTTCTCGATATTTTTCAAGCTTTATTTTTGGTCTTACTATCTTAATAATAGTGTTGGAAGGCCCCCCACACGATGGACCGACGACATTGTGACAAGTTGTGGGACGTTGACCTGCGAAGCTATTCTGTAAAATTCGTACTCGAACTCAAATTCGCTCAAGTGTCAGTGACTCACTTCGAAAATAACGTTAGTGTGGCACCATAGGCGTGCTCGAATTCTACAGAATCATCATCATCATCAGCCTGATGAAGTCCACTGCTGAACAGGCCTCCCCCAAAGAGTGCCATGACGAACAGTCTTGAGCCTTCTCCATCCACCAACTTCCTGCAACCTTCACCAATTTTGTTTTTCTACAGAATACTAAATTTAAAAGTCACCGCGGATGCAGCTGAATCAGCAGGCGCATTCTGTTAAGACTCTGCAGAATGCGCCTGCTGATTCGTACTATATTGGCGTCATAATAAAACTGAGTTGTCACTTTCGGTAATAATAATATTTATTCAACAGAAAAACTTATAAACATATTACCTTTACCTCTCTGCTATATCATCTTCTTTCAATGCAGTCAATTCATAAGCCTCTATTATTTCTACAACGTTTGATGTATCTTCAGCCTCTGTGCTGGGCGTGTCTATCAACACAACAGGTGATTCTGCAGATGTATTCACCACACCAGCCTTCGCTGCTTCCGCCGTGGTAGCCCCCAATCCATCTGTCAGGTCAGAGTCTATAATCTTCGGCACCATTCTCTGTTCCTTTGCCTTCATATGAGCCAAATAAACCGTCCATACGAAGCTAGCTGCACTGACAAAGATGATTCTGTTCTTCTCTGATATATAATAGAAGTTTAGCGTTTGAGCTGTCGGCCAGAAAACCACTCCAATTTTGTAAGTCGGCCAGAATTTCTCTCTGACTTCATTGACGCATGTTTTCATAGGTTTAAACTCCAGTAGACTCATGCCAAAGTAGAAATAAGCCATTGCTAACGGGGAGTATGATACCTGCTCGATAGCAGCCCTTATTACAGCTGTCTTCAAGGATTTGCCTTTGAAGAATCTGCTGGTATACTTCATCCAGCCGTAGAAAACTGGCGCCATGAAAAAGGCACCAAAAAATCCGAAGCGAGCCGCGCGGGCAATGTCAGCGTCTTCTATAGACGTTCCGTGTTCAATGTACTCTTGAACTATGCTGCAGCTTGGCCAGATTATGGCGTAGGACACCATACCTCTGACTAGGGGGTAGTTTATGGGTAAACTTCGGACTTTTGTGAAAATTCCACTCATTTTCGATATTTTTTGGCGTGGCATGAAAGGTTATAACGTATCACTGACGGCAAAGACGATATAACACTAACTGACGGATAATGACGGAGTATTTTATCCTCCTTCTTACTTATTATAAATGCGAAAGTTTGTGAGGATGTTTGGATGTTTGTTATTCAATCACGCCGTAACGGCTCAACCGATTTCGTTGACACTTGGAATTTGAAGAGTTTTTTACCTAAAATAGCTTAAAGGCTAATTTTTACGTAGGTACCACGTGAGAAAAGCCGCGGGCGGAAGCTAGTAATCTATAATTGTATCCCCATGGATATATCAGAATAAGCAGAAGTTTGAAATGTCTCTATTTAGGGATCAATAACGTTGTTTTTTGTGGAATGCTAAGACCGAAGCGGGTGGCTCAAGCTTATTCCCAGTAACTGGGAATAAGTTATGGGCCAAGTTGGGCTGTAGAAGATGATTACTTCTCACCATAATTTCAACTCCACTGCTGGGGACAGGCAGCTATAACGATACTCACTCTAGTCCCTCGCATGACTCATCCACAGATATCCGGCTACAATGACAATGCCGTTAGACCAACATACATAAAAAACCAAAAATAGTCTGAGAAATTCGTATGATTGTTAAACATGATAATCGCAGTATTACATACAATAATAATATTGACTGGCCTCATAACTCAGTTGGTAGTAACTCTGGCGCGGGCGCGGTTTCGATTCCCGCACTGGACAAACATTTGTGCAGATGTTTGTTCTGTGTCTGGGTGTTAAATATATATCTACTATGTATATCAGTCTCTGGTACCCATAGTACAGGCTATGCCTAGTTTGGGATCAGTTGACCGTGTGTGATTTGTCCGGAATATTTATATTTATAATAGCAACGCATTTCAAGTAATCAGTTGTTGTCCACTTCGGTAATCGGAGCATAATAATCATTAGAACACAAAACGTGACATAAAATTACCGTTTACTTATCTTACTGTGATCTATTGGACGCCCACCCACAGTGACGAACTTTAGAACAATCGAATAATGTCTACTATAGTATAAAACTGTTGCGGCATGGACTGACTGAATGTTTTTTTTTTAATAATAATAATATTTATTGAGAAAAAGAGAACATAGGTAACTAATATCTAAGTAGATCACATAGGTTCTTACTACTACAACATATCTGTACTTAAATGATTAGGATTACGTAGAAAATATTAAATGATAATCAACAATTATGATGACCTACCCCTCAAAGACGTTATCCGATAAATAGAGTCAGTTTAGTCCCGTTTCCCCTCAGCTATGGAGCTCTTAAGCTATGGAGGTCTTATGGCTGATGACGAAATTTAATGCCTAATTCTGTGTCGTAGTGGTCGAGTGCCCGCCTGAGACGCAAGGGGTGAGGTTGCGATTCCCGCAGCGAGATAAATGTTTGCATGATCTGCAAATGTTTGTTCCGGGTCTGGGTGCTGTGCTACCATGGTACTACTAGTTTCTGATACCCACGATACAGGGAATTATAATGTGGGATCAGGAATATGAATGTGACTGTTGGATGTTATTTTATTTATATATTTAATGCTATGAATGGTTTTTTATAGTTTAGGGATTCGCTAAGAACAGGACGCCTGAAATGTTGGCAGGATTTGCTAATTGATCCTGGTCTGGGTTTTTTTTTTTTTTTTTTTTATGTTATACGGAGGCAAACATGCTTACGGCCTACCTGATGGTAAGCGGTTACCGACGCCTATTGACATCTGCAACACCTGGAGCATTGCGTTGCCTGTCCTGGAGTAATCTTTTTGTATTTTTCTTAAAGCTCTTCATGTTGTAAGTTGCGGGAAAACCTCGGAAGGAAGCTCATTCCACAATTTGCACGTATGGGGGAGAAAGGATCTCGTAAAGCGAGTGAAAAGACGTCGACGGCTGAACATGGTCTTCACACAGATGTCCAGAGCGAATTCCTATCATGTGTGGAGCTTTTCCAATACTCACCACACTGGGCACGCGGCTAGGCGATAAAAACACTACTGCTCATCCCCTAGCTTTCATCCCTTAGTCGCCTTTTACGACATCCACGGGTAGGTAGCTAAAGAGGGGCCTATTTTGCAGCCGGAACAACGGAATTGAAACCCTACTACCAAACAATCTGAGATAGAACATAGTGGTTCGCTAAGAAAAGAGATGTTAGCCCTGTCCTGGGGTATGATAATACAAAAAACGGGCAATTTGTAAAAACAATTCTGCATGAATGAAGTCGAGGGCATCCACTAGTCCAACAATATTTCGATTATTTAGCTCGGGTGAATCGATTCGGCGATTGTCTTTGAGATAGCGATGATTCGGCGAAATCGCATGCGGTCGCGGTATGTTATTAGTCTAACGATCTAATTAGGCTTATTGGGGTGCGGTCCCAATCACAGAATAGAAAGAATAACAGATGAGAATGATGTTTGTTTTTATACAAAACCAATGTCACCACGATGATGATGGATGGGCAGCGTTTGGGAAACTTCGTCATATCTTCTCGTCGCAGATACCGCAGAGCCTCAAGACGAAAGTCTACAATCAGTGCGTGTTGCCAGTGATGACATATGGCACTGAGACTTGGTCATTAACTACAGGCCTCATATACAAGCTCAAAGTCGCGCAACGGGCTATGGAGAGAACTATGCTCGGAGTTTCACTACGTGATAAGATCCGAAATGAGGAAATCCGTAGAAGAACCAAGGTCACCGACATAGCTCTCAGAATTAGCAAGTTGAAGTGGCAGTGGGCAGGGCATATAGCTCGCAGAACCGACAACCATTGGGGAGTAAAGGTTCTCGAATGGCGACCACGAACCGGGCGACGCAGTGTTGGAAGGCCCCCCCCCTGATGGACCGACGACATTGTGAAGGTTGCGGGAAGTCGGTGGATGGAGAAGGCTCAAGACCGTTCGTCATGGAACTCTTTGGGGGAGGGAGTCCAGCAGTGGACTACTACAGGTTGATGATGATGATGAATGTCACCACGACACAATGGCTGAAAGGTTATACATTTACGTTCTTACATTGCTTAGCATCCTATTGGTCTGTGCACCGCCGTAACGGCTCCTTAATCTATGGAACTGCTTATGTGCAAATACAAAAACAATATACCTAATAAATACCAAACTCAGTCGTATATTGAAAAAAAAACACTATTTTTTTTATTAATGAATCAAAATCCACAGCTCTTAGATATTATGGTACAACTTAACTAATTCACTTAACTTAAAGCCAATAAAGGATTTAATTTTTTTAGCTAATACATTTACTAATTACGACTTTCACTGATTTGGCACAAAAATAATATTATATATATGTGGTGTGTGTATGTGTGTGAATAAGTGTGTCAGTGAGAGAGTGAGTGTTTTCGTGTGGTGCTTGAGTGTGCATGTGTGTAATGGATGTGAATATGAATATAGCAGTAGACTTTAATTAAGAAAATTCTACAAAAAATGCTAAAGAGTGAAAAATAAAAACAAAATACCTATACCCTAATTTCCAAATTAATTTACCAATGTCAAGACTAAAATCAAAAAATATCGAACGCGTTTATATCTTTTGTATGGGTTGTGCATTGGTGAATACCTTAAAATCTTACGATAGTCCTACTTTTGGGGTGTTCAGGTACCTATCATTTAGTAGTGTTATACCTTTGTAGGCTCCTTCATAGTCCCCAATCCTACTAATATTCTGAGATAATTCTAAGCTAATATTACATAAAAATGTGAAAGTTTCTGAGGATGTTTGGATGTTTACATATTTGTATGTTTGTTATTCAATCACACCGTAACGGCTCCACCAATTTCGTTGAAACTATAAATAAAGAAGTACTTAGGTATTTAAAAACTAAGCTCGTATTGAGTGGAGACGTGTAGATTGGAACCGACATTTAGATCCGGGGATACGCACAGTTAAATCCCCACTGGCGGTCAACCACCCAAATTTGGATTGCGATGACCGTTGAGAAGAACTATTATGCAATCTGTGGTTAAGCCTTGTACCTAAGTTGATCAGTAGGTAAAAAAATACAGCCGCATTGTTCTTTAATGAGTCGGCTAAAATGACTCGTCCGTTTCTAAACTAAACCTAACTATTTATGAAAGTACTTACCTACTTATGAAACTACATTCCTATAAAAAAATGAAAAAAAATGTATCTCCTATTTTGTGTATCGTACCGCCATCTATTAAATTTATAAAAATATTTGAAAGGACGATTTTTTTGCGTGCGCCATCTATCGGTCGTTAGCATTATTACTAAGGGAGGTAGTGACTAAGTTCCCTAAGTAGTAAACAGATACATAGAAAATCCAACAGATGTCACTGCCATAGTAAGTGTTGCCAACGCTAGCTACTCGCCAACAGATGGCGGGACATTGCTTAAAACTTTGTTATTGAGCAACATTTTGTTTGCTTTGGGTTAGCTTTCAAAAAGCGTTTTTGTAGTATTATTCGCACTTTGAAATAAGGGCTTAGTTAATCATTTTAGTCCTATTAAGCATCACATTTTCATTGTAGATAGGTATAGGACATACATATGTTATTATCAAGGTGAGTGAGTAGGATCGCAACACCCATTACCTACCTACATAGCTCATCGTGTCTGTTGCTTACCCCATGACACAGATAACATAATACTATACTCCCATGATGACAATTCCCCTAGGTTGGTATTCCCAAATATATGAATCGCAACAAATACTGTACAGCAACCTACCTACCTAATTGACTCTAACAAAGGCGTTGTCCACTTTTTATATGGAGCCTGGTTTTTTATTCATCAAATCGAATCAACCCAAATGGAATATATTCGGGTAGAAAACTCCAAATATTTATTTTCTACATAAAAAATAAATTTTTAGACACCCATTTTTTGCGATAAAATTGACACTGATCGACAGCCAGTCAGCTTATGGCCACAAAACCCCAAACATTCTACCATAAGTACGTATTTCTGCAAAATTAGAAAAATTGTTTTCCCAAATTTTTTTTTTTGTTTCTAAAAATTTATTTTTTGTTTAGAAAATAAATATCCGGAGTTCTCTACCCGAATTTATTCAATTTGGGTTGATTCGATTTATTGATGAATAAAAAACCATTAATGGACATGGCCTTTATTTCTGTCTATATATTATCAACTAGCTTCTGCATGCGGCTTTGCTCGCGTGGTATCAAAGTACATAAGTTGCCTTATGCTATTCTGGGTAAAGAAAGAAAGAAAGAAAATACTTTTATTCGTAGCATTAACCTTAAAATTACCCAACACCTTATGGATTAAACTATAAAAACTAAGACTAAGAAAGAGAAAGAAAGAAAACTTAAATGCGACGAAAAGGCGTCCGACTCAGCATTATGTTGTGATAGCTATTGAACATGGCCATCACAACGCTGATCTTCCGTCGGAACCAGAAACCAAACACGTCACGAACACTAACAAGACACACAACACAAGACACTAAAGAACTTTATCTATTCCAAGATTTCCAACTTTCAACGAAATCGGTAGAGCCATCACGGCGTGATTGAATAACAAACATCCAAACATCCTCACAAACTTTCGCATTTATAATATTAGTAGGATAGGAAGTAGGATTCTACTAATTCTAAATTAAGTATAAATTCAAATCTGTTTCGTGATCTTAGATAAGAATTACCTATATTTTCAAGTTAGTTATATTTTTTCATCCAGTAGTTTTGTAGGTACCTAATATCATTAAGGAATCCACTTGAAATTGCTAAGTTGTAGTCACATCGTAAACCCGCTACTTTATTGCCAAACCTGACAAGTACCTATTCAATCGTTTCAGTTTTTTCAAATCCATTTAGCGAGACTTTTTAAAAAGTCCTCGGAAAAATATCCGAAGGACCTCTTACATTTTGGTACTTACATGATATTTAATGGTAAAAATATATGGGAGAATAGGTGTGCTAATCATAATCACTGTCACTTTTAACCGACTTCGCTTATTGTATCGAGGCTTTATTGAATACCTAATTTTTATTCAATAAAGCCAATAAAGCGCTTTAGTGTCACCAAAAAGAGCTGACAAGAATGACCGGCCAAGGATGCAGGATTTTATTTACCTTTAAGTAAGGCAGTTATTGGTGTCAATTCAGTTTTAGAATTTTCCTAAAATAGCTAAATCTGACAGCTCTTAAATTATAGCCATCCTTGTCGTTTAGATGTTGTCGGGAGAGACAGCATCATTTTATCCTTCATAAAATTTGTATAGTCCTTTACCATAATTACGTGGTATGTTGGCCTAGTGAGAGTCACCTCAAATTTTGGCCGGAAGGTTGTAGGTTCGAATCCCGATCGTGCACATTGGATTTTACTATTAGAAAAACAAAACGGTGAAGGGAAACTGAGTCAGCTCTGCACGTTTTTACCATTTCTTTCCTGTGGATAAGGCCCACTTAACTAAGAGGATGGTGTATACCAAGATGCTATACAAGCCTCATCATCAGCATCATGGTGGCCTCTTCGACATCCAATCTTGCATAATTATAGGCCTCTTCACATCTTCTCCATTCCTGGCGATCTCCAAGCAAGCCTACTCTATCTAAAAACATGTCCTCAGGCATAACAGCAGCATCCTGTACCTAAGTGAGTAAAATGTTCCATCTGTATAGGTACCTACCCAATGCTATTTTTTTTTATTTTTTTTCAATAAAGGAGCCATTTCATTCCGGTCCTGGTCCATGTACACTACATAGAAAAATTAGGAAAATTGGAGATTACAAGAAAAATAAAATTTCATTAATTTGAAGACAAATGCGATGGTACAAGAATAGTTCTTCTGGTAAGTTTTTTACTATGAGAACACTATTTGAAGGCCGCCATGTTGGTTTATAATTGGGGTTTGACATGACATTGACATATTTTCCATGTCATGTTGTTTGATTTGATGTTTTTGTTTCGTCAGATAAATGTAGGTTGTCAAAATGACATTTCACGCACGTCCATCCACCATATTTTTGTAGCGCTGTGTGTTGCTCTCTTTGTCGAAGAAAATCTTAATGTACTTTAAAACGAAGTCAATTTAAATAAAATAACCAATTAAATACGTTTACTTTATTGCTTAGCCATATTTTAGAGAAGTGTACACACTGCAGGCCCAGGCTCCATATATTGATGAAACGTCTCTTTTAGTTTGTATGTTGCCTGGGTAGGTCGGTATTATATAAATATTATATTCTTACTTTTATGCTAATTGTCTATGCCTGTAAAGCGAACTTGTGCTTATGGGACGAATAAGTAGTTTTTCTTTCTTTCTTTCTTTCTTTACCTACATCCTACTATCCTAGGTACAAATATTATAAATACGAAAGTTTGTGAGGATGTTTAGATGTTTGGATGTTTGTTGTTCAATCACGCCGTAACGGCTCAACCGATTTTGTTGAAACTTGGAATAGATAAAGTTGTTTATCTAGAATAGCATATAGGCTATTTATGTAGGTACCAAGCGAGCGAAGCCGCGGGCGGAAGTTAGTCATCTATAAAAGATGATAAAATTCCATACACCTTAACAAAATTATTTATGTAGATAAGTAGAAAGGTAGTACTTGTCGAGTTTTGTATTGTGTACAAAAATTTGTGTAAAAAATGTTTGAATAATAATATTAAATCTTATCTGGATCAGTTGAGCTATCTATAGATCGTTTGTAACGGTCTTTAGATGGCTCAACTGTTTCTTGTGTCATCATCATCATCATCATTTCAGCCATACGACGTCCACTGCTGACAAGGCCTCCCCCACAGACAGAGCGAATTCCTTATCATGTGGGGGGGATTTGCCCATACTCACCACGCTGGGCATGCGGGTTGGCGAGCGCAGTTAGAGCTATCGTTGTTAAAATGAGGGACGCTGCTGCCCATCCCCTAGACTCTTTCCCTTAGTCGCCTCTTACGACATCCGCGGATAGGTAGATATGGAGGGGCCTATTCTTCAGCCGGGGCCACCGCGGTTTCTTGTGTATTTTGTAAATATTTACTTGTATTAGTTTTAAGTTTCTTTCTGTATATAATATTAAATAAATAAATGGTTTATATGGAACTTTAACATAGGTACAGTAATGAATTGGGGAAACGATGATAACTGAATTGAAGAGGTCATAAAACTTTGGGTCAAATTGTGTTTTTGTTTTGATAATGGTAAAGCGTTTGGCCACCAACTCACTTTTGCAAGTGAGATGTGGCCTAAGATGGAGCACGCTTTACCAGATAGAACTTATTGTGTGCCCTGCGTCACTGTAAGTAGGTACTTTTATCGTGTGGCGTCGGCGATCAGTTCAATAACTTCCTATGTTTGCAGAGTAATCGATTTCGAATGAATTTGCTCTCACATCACACATTAATCATTTAGTTCGGCCTACATGTTATGGTATTCTATACGATTGATTAAAAAAAAGATTTTTTCTTCGAAACTTTCGGATTCAAAAGGAAAATGCGTGTTTTTTTTTTATACAACAGAGGTGGCAAACAAGCTTACGGCCCACCTGATGGTAAGCAGTTACCGTAGCCTATGAGCGCTTGCAATACCAGAGGCATCACGCACGCGTTGCCGACCCCGAACCCCCTTCCCCCCTAAAGAGCTCTGGCAACCCTACTCACCACAGGAACACAACACTATTTGAAACAAATAATGTTATTTGGCTGCGATCTTCTGTAAGGCGGAGGTACCTCCCCAGGCGGGCTGCTCCAATTCAGAACGAGAAAATCTCGCTGTGCCCTACCTCCTCTCAAAAACGCTTCTTTATCAAAATCCTAAGCGACTTGCTTATTGTCAATTTATAAATTATCAAAATTAGCGAAAACTTCATAATTATTTTTAACTCATATGTATTAAACTGTAGGTACACATGTATATTTATGTAGGTACCAAGGTACCTACCTACCCAGGTACATAACAATTCGAAAGTACTTATTTGTATTTAACTTTAAATGTTAGTGAGTATTAAAATTTAATATCGTTTGGTAGTATTTATTTTATTTTCGTTTTTATTCCTTTTTATTTGATGTATTTTCAAATTGTTTTAACTTTACCAAAATTAAATGAAACTTCTCTACATATTCTTGTTAATAAGTAATCAACTTTTCGGATAAAAATAATGACGGTCATGGAACCTCGTGCCCTGAGAGTCATACGGACAGCTGTGATTTTTTTATAGGGTTACCTACGCATTTTTTTGAACACTAAGCCTAATAAAATTGTACAAGGAAGTGAGAGACACATGTGCCGGACATGGTGCCACGGCGTCAAGTTTTTATAGAACCCAGCATGATATCGACAGAGGTCAAGTTCGACAATAGATTCTGGTATAAAATTGACATCTCAAAAGATCGTCTTTTATTAAGGCCCCTCCATTTCTACCCGTGGATGTCGCAAGTTGTGACTAAGGGTAAATAGCTAGAGGATGTGCAGCAATAACAATAGCTGTTTCCATACATTACCAATGTGCAAATTGTGGAATGAGCTTCCTTCCGAGGCAAACCTCTTCATTCCTCTTCATTTTGTAGGTTAGCGGGAAAACCCGCTAACCTATAAAATGAAGAGCTTTAAGAAAAATACAAAAAGATTTCTCCAGGGCAGGCAACGCATTAGCAATGCTCCAGGTGTTGCAGATGTCAATAGGCGACGGTAACCGCTAACCATCAGGTGGGCCGTAAGCCTGTTTGCCTCCGTAAAACATACAAAAAAAATAATAATACCCTAATACAGGGTCCACATGAGAACCCCCTAACTATAACCTGTCACCAACCATATGCAGTGGGCAGCTGGGCAGGCCATATAGCTCGCAGAACCGACAACCGCTGGGGAGTAAAGGTTCTCGAATGGCGACCACGAACCGGACGACGCAGAGTTTGAATTCCCCCCAATGGACCGACGACATTGTGAAGGTTGCGGGAATACATTACCTACTTAGATCTTTTACAAAAATAACAACTACTTATACATATATTGTTTGTCATGATGTCATGTCGTTTGCCGTTGTGGCTCAATAATAGGCCCCTCCATTTCTACCCGTGGATGTCGCAAGAGGTGACTAAGGGAAAAAACCTAGGGGATGGGTAGCAGCGTCCCTTATGTATGCTTTATCTGCGCTCCCAACCCGCATGCCCAGAATGGCGAGTATGGGCAAATTCCCCCAAATGATTGTTTGTGTAAATCTATGGGGTAGGCCTGTGTTCAGCAGTGGACGTCCTTCGGCTGAAATGATGATGATGATGATTGTTGTGATGTTGTTGGCTCTCTTATGCCCTTTTATTAACTACCGACGATGACAGACAAACCTAAACAATGGCTTCTCTTTCACACCATTCTATAAACAAGATGAAGTGGATGATTAATTTTATTTTGTATTCGAAATAAAAGTCGTTATTCATTTGTGGAAAAATTTCTCTCACTTTAAACTATTAAAGGAAGCATAATCAATATCCTATTATAACTAGGTATTCTATATTAGTAATCTTACTAATATTAAAAATACGAAAGTTTGTGAGGATGTTGGGATGTTTCTGGTTCAATCACGCCGTACGGCTCAGCGGATTACGATGAAACTTCGAATAGATAAGAGTTTTTTACCTAGAATAGTATATAGGCTACTTTTTATTTAGGTACCTATCACGCGAGCGAAAAGCAATTTGTAGAGTGATACCTAGTTAATCTGTACTACCCAAAGCCATACTAGGCACTCATTTTATTATTAAAACGTTCTAAAAAAATGAAAATATTATCTACAACACGAATAAGATTCTAGTAAAATAAACAAAATATTACATAAACACTAAGTTACTAAAGCACAAATTATAAAATCAAATCCGTCAAAAAAAACACAGAAAACCAAAATCAATTATAAAGTCATTAGAGAATCAAAGGGCATCTCAGGCCAAATGAAATCATCCGCTTTATTTACGCTACGTAGTAAACACTCCTGGTGTTAGACAGAGATAGCTATATACCTACGGTGTATTGAAAAGAAAGAGACGAAGACATTCCCGACTCCGCCCACGACGCACCAGGCGTAGGATTGGCTTCGGGCCCCAATCTATTAACCATCAGTCTTGCATCGCTTGCCTTTTACACCACAACTTAATTAGTAAAACAATTAGTCAAAAGTGAATAATGAATTGAGTGCCTAACATTTTAGTTGAAAAAACAAAATGGAGAACTACGAACAACACAACGAAGTGTCTACATCATTTAACAATAACAACTTGAAACACAATTACAACGATTGCAAGGAATTCTACCAGGACGCTGAAAAAAAGGACCCCTATCGATTCAAGATGGACGAAGGAAATCAATCCACACCGTTTTCTGTGAAGGATATTTTGAACAATCCGACTTGCCATTACGAACGAAGCGACCTATGGAAATACAACGATAGAGACAAGAGATCATACGGATACGACCCATTGTATCATCAAACCCAAGCCTACTGTCCAGAGTACATCGGACAAGTCTACCCAAACATACCTGTCCACAACAATATTGACTACTGGACGCAAGAAGCTTACCACGACCACAAAATCGAAGATTACTACAACTATAACCCGTATTGCCACAATTTGTATCACCAAAACTACAATGAGTATGCTGAAGTGCCGCTTTTTGGAACTCATGTAGATGCAGTTAAAGATGAGAAGGAGATCGTCAACGTAGATACTTCTTCACCGGCTGTAGAAAAAATACCTGAATTTATTACACCTGATTTGCTGCCAAGGGATGCCTCGCCGAAGAAAAATATAAGTAAGTTATCGTAGAAAACTGTCGTAAACAAAAATATTTAATAATTTATTGTCCGCTCTTCGATTAAAAAATGTATAGTAAACTCAAAGAAAGTGTACAAATAACCGCACTAAAATATATCTCACAATTTTCTCTATCTTTCACAGAAGTTTTCGCGCCGGAAAAGCCAGATCGCAAGGACAAGACCGTCAAACGAAAACCAAGGATCCTGTTTTCACAAAACCAAGTCCACGCACTGGAAGTTAGATTCAGGGGCCAGCGATACCTCACTGCACCAGAGAGGGAACAGCTTGCAAGAACCTTGAGCCTATCCCCGACGCAAGTGAAGATTTGGTTTCAGAACCGACGGTACAAAAGCAAAAGGAATAAGGGTCCTGAAGTTTCTACCTCAACGGACGTCAGGCCGAGCAAGCTATCCGGAAAGAAACTTTACAGGGCAGAGAATAAGGATGCGTTTCCTGTATCGAATTTTGATTATAAATCTGAAGGGAAAATTGAAACTGAAAAATTATTCAGCTCTGATGAACAGTTGACTTCGAGTATTTATTTCGACGATAGTTTGACCTACGATAGTACAGTCACCGACAAGTATTACCCGAAGCAGATAGACTTAGACACTATAGGAACGAATAGTATAGGAACTTCGGGTATTCAAGATATTTACCCCGAAATAATACCCGACAACGCCAAAGTGTATGATGAGAGTAAGAAATTTTTCCCAATGAATTTTGTTTGTTGATGCCGAAACTATTGCCATTTTTAGACTGATCAAAAGTATTATAGTTTTAGTTATATTTTGTTATTTTTTCAGTTTTGAGCCGTGTTCAAACGGCGTGCTATGTGCCATGTAAAATATGTTTCGTATTTATTTCAAAATGAACTTTACTTGTATTGATTAAAGTCAGTTTGGAGTTTGACATTTATCGATATCGCAAGCCTCTAAAAGTCAAACTAAAATTGACTTTAATTATAAGATTCAAAGATCATTTTGAAACGAATTTTAAATGGCATATCGCACGCTGTTCGATCACGGCTTAAGATGCATGTTCAATGCCTAAGATATTAACTGCTATGCCAAAGTATGTAGCCCTAAGATTGTTTTGTAAATAAATATTTTGAAATAAATTTGATACTGATTTTTTAACCCATTAAAATGCGTAAAACATATTTAGCTTCTAAAGGTATGTTCCCGTTTGAATAAACGACTTTTAAGATTGATTTTTTTTAGCCAATATTGTCCAATCACCTTTTAAACTTAACTTAAATTGAGTAAGTAAGTAAGTAATAAAACTCAAAATATGCATAATACAAGGTGATTCATAACATGTATACCATCCCGAAAGGGGGTTATTCTATCAACAAAAAGAAATAATATTAGCGAAAAAAACATCAATATTTTCATTTTATTTTTTTGATTTTTTTTACAAACTTTCTCAAATTAGCTATTTTTTGTAATTTTACCATCTTTAAAACTAATAACTAAACGTACAAGAAGTTCGGAATCAATATTGCTACCTAAAACAGCTGATTTATTGAGTTTGACCTGATTGGACCCCAAAGCAGCAGATTTTCGCATAGAGTTTTTTCAATGAAAAATGACGGATTTCCAAAAGTCGTAGAACAAACTTTATTGCTAATTGCTTGTAGAATAAGCCCCTTTCGGGATGGAATACATATTATGAATCACCTTGTATAAAGGATCTGTTTCTTATAATACGAAAAATAAACCTGTGCCTTAAATACATGTTTTTCGAACAAATAAATTGTGTTTTTCGAACAAATAAATTGTGTTTTTCGAACAAATAAATTGATTAATTGAAACTTTTTAATTTTCATGTTTATTTTTCACTATCTAAACCTATAAGTACTTACTGACTTACTACTTACTGAGTACTTACTGAGACTTGGTCGTTAACTATAGGCCTCATATACAAGCTCAAAGTCGCGCAACGGGCTATGGAGAGAGCTATGCTCGGAGTTTCACTACGTGATAAGATCCGAAATGAGGAAATCCGTAGAAGAACCAAGGTTACCGACATAGCTCTCAGAATTAGCAAGTTGAAGTGGCAGTGGGCAGGCCATATAGCTCGCAGAACCGATAACCGTTGGGGATTAAAGGTTCTCGAATGGCGACCACGAACCGGGCGACGCAGTGTTGGAAGGCCCCCCACCCGATGGACCGATGACATTGTAAAGGTTGCGGGAAGTCGGTGGATGGAAAGGGCTCAAGACCGTTCGTCGTGGAACTCTTTGGGGGAGGCCTATGTCCAGCAGTGGACTTCTACAGGTTGTTGATGATGATGATGAATGTAATTCTGCTCTGTCTCTCTGTCTGTTTGTAACCTTTTTTTCACAAGTTTGCTGAACGGATTTTGATGGAATCTGGCTTTGATTTTGATGCTTTAGCCATAGGCTACCTTTTACCCGAGTACCGACACTAGCGCAGTCGCATGCAACCGCTACTCATATAGCCCCCCCTACATTACCTACTCAAAGATATTACTGACAAAGGAATAAAAAAAATAAAAAAGGCACTTTGACTTGCATGTTTCATGGTTTTTTTTTCAGTTCAATTTGTAGGGATCTCTGTTATCTGTATTGCTACCATCCCGACGGCAAGTGAGGGATGGTCGTTGCAGACGGGCGTTTTAAAATAGCGTATTTTAAAAACGCCAAAAGGTTCCTCAGATCAAGGTAAGATAAAGTTGCGCTAGAGGACGCGGGTTCGATTCCCGCACAGGACAAACATTTGTGACTAACACAGATGTTTGTTCTGTGTCTGGGTGTTAAATATATATCTATTATGTATATCAGTCTCTGGTACCTATAGTACAGGCTATGCCTAGTTTGGGATCAGTTGACCGTGTGAATTTAATTTAATTTAAGATATAGGGGTCCAAAAGGGGTTTTAAAAAGTATTGCAATTACATTATGTTAGGTGTCATTATGAAAGAGCTTTGTTCATACATTCCAAAATGATTTTAATTTTTATTCAAGTCACAGTGCAGCAAACCAACAAACCTAGATAAAGTAAAATTAAAAGTTCCGGCTAGAGTTGATTCGTTTCGTATCACAGGTCCTTTCTTGGACATCGATATTGATCTGGAGGAGGCAGCAAAGCGAGATTTTCTCGTTCTAAATTGGAGCAGCACGCCTGGGGAGGTACCTCCGCCTTATATTTATATTTGTTTCAAATAGTGTTGTGTTCCTGCGGTGAGTAAGGTTGCCAGAGCTCTTTAGGGTAGGGGGTTTCGGGGTCGGCAACGCGTGCGTGATGCCTCTGGTATTGCAAGCGCTCATAGGCTACGGTAACCACTTACCAACAGGTTGGTCGTATGTTTGTTTGCCACCTAAGTTGTAAAAAAAAAAATCGATGGATCAACAGCGTAGGATTAGATCGTATGTAAAGTTAAATATTTTTAGATCGTAGAAATAGTGTAGGTTATTGGTGTAATTGATAGAAAAAGCGTTTATGAAAATTTTCTCTAATCTAAACAAAGCCCCTGTCGTAAAGAAATTCGCTCCGTCTGGAAGTGTCTCGGTAGCTTAGTTGGTTAGAGTATCTCCGTATCTAGGAGAAGGTTGCGGGTTCAAATCCCGTCGGAGTCGAATTTTTTAGATATTATAAAAAATCATTAAACAAAACCCGTCAGTCTGTATGCCCCCACCCCATATCATCTCCAGGCGCCGGCGCCAATAGCTATCGATCCCATAACACGTGTCCCGTACACGTATGGGTGTATATGGCCTAGCTCATGAAGCTTAAAAATTTCGAAATGCACCCCACATTCCAAATTTCTTTCCAAATTTCGCAAATTTCAAAGCTTAATTCGAAATTTCGGACCATTTTCTTCATTCTTCGGTCCATCGGGTGGGGGGGCTTCCAACACTGCGTTGTCCGGTTCGTGGTCACCACTCGAGAACCTTTGTTCCCCAACGGTTATTGGTTCTGCGAGCTATATGGCCGGCCCACTGCCACTTCAACCTGCTAATTCTGAAAGCTATATCGGTGACCTTGTTTCTTCTACGGATTTCCTCATTTCGGATTCTATCACGCAGCGAAACTCCATTTTCTTATGTTCTATAATACCGAAATAAACACTTTAAGTACGAAATTTCGAAAATACTAGAAGTGAAAATGAAGTGAAAACGATTAAATAGAAGTTTGTCAAGGCAAAAGCTTGCCTTCATAGTGCGTTTTCCGACGGGTACTAAGGATTTTTTGGAAATAAGTACCAGTCTTTCTTTAAATACACTTCCACATCGAACAAAAAGTATTTTATTTCCTTAATTTTTCAATCCTCCATTCAGTTTCGTATTTCGAAACTTCGAAACTCATGAGGCCAATTTCATACGTCAGTTTCGAAATTGAAAATCTGTGAAACTGCAACCCCTCGGCCCAATGGGACAGAATAACTAATACTTGTCTATGGGACCTTGCATGGGAATTTTTCAAAACCACCTGTCTGTAAAAGCTAATGGTACTTTTATAGAGGTTGGACAACATTTGTAAGCATGCATCAGCAATCCGACATCGGCCAGCGTCTTAATAGTAATCTGCAATTTTTTTTTCGGCATCGTTCGCTGTGGCCCGAGCCTGTAATGTTCGTGAGTTACTCACTTGTCACCGGCGAGTGGTGAAAAGTGAAGGGCTTATTGTAAAGCGCCCCAATCAAAACTGGCAAGTTATATGCACTTTTCACCAGTCACCGCGCCGGTGATTATTGAGACGATACGGAATCGCTACAACGAGGCTCGAGTCCGTAAGGTTCGTGAGTGACTCACTTGTCACTGTGAGTCGTGAAAGTGAATAGCTTGATGATTTTTGTGTGTAAACCACACACAAAAATCATCAAGCTATTCCTAATAAATGTTAGTGAAAAAACACATTCCACTTATGTTGACTATGCTGATGCGTGCTGGCATAGCATATGTTCGACCAAAAGCGTGCGCGGTTTCTTGAGCACTAAAATGGTTTTTCGAAAGCTGTAAAACAGTTTTATGTTTATTTGTAGCGGTTTTTTGGTTTTATTGTGATTGTTTTAACAGATCGTAACTGAGTTTATGGTGCTTAAGAGACTAAGAAGCAATTATTTTTTTTCAAATTTTCAGAAAAAATGCACACATTCGTTGTAAAATGTATACCTATGTTATATTTTGGGGAAGCTACTGCTTTCCTGCAACACAGTGAAAACCAAAGCAGGAATCAGAACAACACATTCCTAACTTATATATTCGGTATTCTGCCTCTTTTTGTTGATTGATTTCTTAAACTTTATCAGATCATCTGTTTTTAGTCCTTTTATCACCAGAAGCTCTGGGAAAGCAGAAAGGACTGTAAGCAGGCGAAAGTCATGCTCCCGAGCCCAGACAAGAAGTCCACCAACACCATAATAAAGATGAAACGCGAGGACCTGCGAATGTTGGTGGGCATCATCACAGGTCACTGTGAATTAAACCATCACCTGTACAAGACAGGGGCTACTGACAGCGGATTATGTCGGGGCTGCCTACAGGGAGAAGAAACAGTAGAGCACGTAATTTTGCACTGTACAGCCACGGAAGAGGCCAGGACC
This sequence comes from Anticlea derivata, assembly GCA_947579855.1. Lineage (NCBI taxonomy): Eukaryota > Metazoa > Arthropoda > Insecta > Lepidoptera > Geometridae > Anticlea > Anticlea derivata. The sequence goes on along the minus strand of OX388279.1, from coordinate 4,044,552 downwards.
ACATCGGGTCTGCGGGCCGTGCTCGGAAGCGGCTCCCAGACACCGCCGCATACAGGGATACTGAGATAATGTTACCAACGACCAAAAGTCCTGCTTCGCTATTTTAAGGAGCTGGGCTGGCTGGGGTAGGGTTAGCATAGGGGGACAATGCACAAAACACCCCACAGCGGGAAGTCAGTGCAGGTCTAACCACCCCCGATTAGAATTAGAATTAGAATTAGTCCTTTTATCATCTTTATAACTAATTACTAAACGTACGAGAAGATCATCAATAACTAATTATTAAAGTTGCAAGAAGTTTAAAATAAAGATTGCTTCCGAACGCTGAATAATAGAGTTTGACCCCAAATCAGCTGATTATACATAGAGTTTTATTAATTAAAAATGTCGAATTTCCAAAAGCCGTAGAACAAACTTTATTGTCAATTGAGTGTAGAATAATCCCCTTCGGAATAGTCCACATACCTAATATGAATCATAATTGTATAGGTAAGTATACAAAGTCAAAGTCAAAAGGCATTTATTTCAATAAAATCACTAGGATCACTTTGAAACGTCTTAGAAACTAGGTGAAACTATGCCTGTTCCTCGCGACCAAGCCTTGAAGAATCAGGCAACAAACACGGCTTGGTGCCTATCATTTTTTTCGATGATCCTTTTTCACAAAATGGAATTTAATACCTATAAAGTACATAGCATTACATAATAGTAATTCGTAGACATGATGTATGGTTGTATGTAGTGAGTTTCTGATGTATTAATATTACGGTGCTTTTAAGGTTATCGCCGGTGGAAGGTGATCTGGCCCGATAGTCCGATGCCGCGCCACCCGTACGTGCGCAGGCGCTGCTGACTCTCTCTAAACATTATTTTTTTAAATTATAAATTCTAGCACTAATGACGCTAAAGGAGCCATTTCATTCTGGGCCTGGTCCATATACACTACACAGAAAAATTAGGAAAAAATAGGAGATTACAAGAAAAATACAATTTCATTAATTTGAAGACAAATGCGATGGTACAAGAATAGTTCTTCTGGTAAGTTTTAACTTTGTGAACGCTATTTGAAGGCCGCCATGTTGGTTTATAATTGGCGTTTGACATGACATTGACATATTTTTCATGTCATGTTGTTTGATTTGATGTTTTTGTTTTGTCAGATAAATGTAGGTTGTCAAAATGACATTTCACGCACGTCCATCCGCCATATTTTTGTAGCGCTGTGTGTTGCTCTCTTTGTCGAAGAAAATCTTAATGTACCTTAGAACGAATTCAATTTAAATAAAATGACCAATTAAATACGTTTACTTTATTGCTTAGCCATATTTTAGAGTAGTGTAGGTACACAGTGCAGGCCCAGGCTTCATATATTGATGAAACGTCTCTTTTAATTGAAAACGCTGTATTGTATCATTTAAAAAGAAGACAACTCCTCTGAAATAAATGTATCCTACTATGCTTCAACAGAATCAAGGTAGGTAGTCATGTGATTAAGCTATAAGTAGTTTGTTACTAACATTTTCTTTTATATAAACTCAAAAGTAGAAACCTATTATTAGCCTTTCTATCTAGCTATAGCGTTTAATCTTAAGTTCTGTGACGCCGTTGGTTTCTCTAAACATAAAAAAATAATAAAAAATAATTATTATTTATAGTCCGTTTACGCTGCCAGTGGTCGTAAGAGACAAACAGTTTTTCTTTTTTATTTATTTATTTTAAGAAAGTATAAAACATTACCTACGTTTACGCTAATAGTACGTTCATAAAACTTAACTAAGAATTTAATTGAACATGCATGACTAAAGTAGGCTTAATCTAGGTACATACCAAAAACATTTGAAACTCAAAAATTAAAAATTATGAGGTAGATAACAAGTCCGTTCGAAAAAAAATATTTGTATCACACCTTTTACTCCTTACATGGTACACAACCTCTCAAATCTCCAAGTAATCAGAGCCTAGAAGAAGGGGGAGTAGTCAGAGGCTCGCCCAAACATTTTGGCAAATGCCCACATTTTGCAGTAGTGAGTATTACATACGTGACAGGTTGCAAGCCCAAGCCCGCGGGGCTGGCACGCGTGGCATCCAGTTAAAAAGACTATATTCTATCTCTGTGCCAAATTTCATCCAGATCAGATCAGCCGTTCAGGCGTGATTGAGTAACAAACATACATCCATCCATCCATCCAAACTTTCGCGTCTCTGGAAATCTGTTGGAATTTCAATTTATTTTTATTTCGGTTGTTCACCATAATTGTTAGTACATTTATCTACCTATAAACTATGTTAGTAACCATAAAACCAGATTTCAAATTATTCATGTCACATATTATCAGAATACATTCAACAAATTATTATTGCAAAAATAAATTAAATTTACTTAATATTGAAAATTCTAACTAGATTAATATAAGCATGTATATGTCAATATAATATTCAAGAATTCTAATTGTTTAAGTAAAGTCCAGAAATAAATAAATAGTAACCTACAGTTACATTAGTATAATTATTGTTGAATTATTTTACTTTTTGACTTGTCTAAGCACATGCCATGTTCAGCATTTGACGTTCTACGGCTGAAATGATGATGATCTACATATCTTAGTAAAGAAGATTAGAAGATTTTTACATCATTTTATCGTTGTTAGTAGGTATTTTTTTTATTAGACCATACAAAACAGAAGAGGAAAAATGATTGGACATATTATACGACATGACAGCTTCTTAAAGAACATCATTGAAGGAAAGGTAGAAGGAAAACGAGGAAGAGGAAGACCAAGAATACGTTACATGAGCCAGATAAAAGAGAAGACTGCCGACATAAAGTAAGAAAGTAAAGGAGTTCGCATTGGAAAGATCAGAATGGAGGAAATTGCATCATTACACCGACAAGAGCTAAGCTCTTAAATATAATAATGGTAGGTTTTTTTTTATGTTATACGGAGGCAAACAGGCTTACGTCCCACCTGATGGTAAGTGGTAACCGTCGCCTATTGACATCAGCAATACCTGGAGCATTGCTAATGCGTTGCCTTCCGAACCCCTCCCCCCCTAAAGAGCTCTGACAACCTTACTCACCGCAGGAACACAACACTATTTGAAACAAATAATGTTATTTGGCTGCGATCTTCTGTAAGGCGGAGGTACCTCCCCAGCCGGGCTGCTCCAATTTAGAGCGAGAAAATCTCGCTGTGCCCTACCTCTCAGCGTGGGTATTTATTTGAATACCACGGATTACCACGTGAGAAAGCGCCAATGCGCCTGCGCCTGTACTCCATTACCGCGGCGTAGCAGTGCTCGTTAGCTTTTATTTGGACGGACTCCCGTTCCAGAGACAATATACACTGCAGGACACAGAAATAGGCACTACTAGGTAACCAATAAAAGGGGTAAAAAATTAGAACAAAGCATTTTTAAGCCACTGGAAAGTTATGGATGCGTTGTTGTACCTAATGCAATAAAAATGCTTTTAGAAAAAGTTTTTAAAGACAAAGTAATTTTGTTAGGCAGTCGGGTAAATATTGTGGTCTGTCAAAATCCTAGTGGTTTGTCCTCTTTTCACGTAGCAACAGAATAACTGAAAGAAGTAATTTTTTGCATGGATCTAGGTAATTAACGTCAAAGGACCATGCAGTAACATGACTACTTTTTAGCTGGGTTCCACGCGAGCGAAGCCGCTGACTGAATAAACTGAAAAAACACAACATGGATTTACTTCCATCACAGAAATCTCACATTTGAATAAATGAGAGATTTCTGTGATGGTAATAATGTAGTTATGTCACTACCTATATACTTACTCTATTTGTTCTCACATCTTTATACCTTGTAGTGTCTGTATTTTTCTTATTAGTTTGTGCTGTTCTTGTATGTGACCTAAATAAATCTATTTTCTTTCTTTCTTCTTCTTCTATTACAGCCGTAGGACGTCCACTGCTGAAAATGGCCTCCTCCATAGATTTCCAGAGCGAATTCCTATCATGTAGGGGGAATTTGCCCTTACCACGCTGCTGGGCACTTGGGTTGGCGAACGCAGTTAGTAAGATCCATCTTTGTAAAAATAGGGGACGCTGCCGACCATCTTTTTCCCTTAGTCGGCTCTTACGACATCCTCGAGTATATGGAGGGGCCTTTTCTTCAGCCGGGGCCACCACGGCATATTGATTATTTAAGTTGGCAGTTTTAATGTCCCGCAGTACACGCTGGGATCTTTCTCAAAGTTATCAGTGCAGTACATGTGCACAGTTTAATGTTCTCATTCTGTTTTATTCAATTAATTGCCTTTACTTTGCCGATGAGCCGACTCATAGCACGTCTGTGGATACAAAATTAATATTATTACTAGCTTGCGCACGCGGTTTCGCTCGCTAGGTACCTACAGAAAAAGTTGCAAATATATGCTATTATATTTAAGATACGTATTTATTTTACTTGAGTAAGAAATAATTAATTTCTAAGTAAAGACCTCTATATATTCCAAGTTTCATCGAAATCGGTAGATACTTGTAAGTCTTAGTAGTTTGATTGACTAGATTAGTTAGTTGACGAAATGAAAAACTTTTTTTTAGGCATAATGTTTGACGACCTCGGTGGAGTAGTGGGCGAATGCCTGTCTGATATGCAATGTGTGGACTTTTGGGTGTTGTTATTGGCCACGTTTTATGATAGATAAAATGGAAGATACGGAATGAGTACATCAGAGGAAGTTTGAAAGTAGCGCCAGTGACTGAGAAGTTGAAGAGCAAAAGGTTAGCGTGGTATGGAAGAATGTCATGTGACTAGAAAAGCGTTAAATATGAATGTGGAAGGATATAAGGGAAGAGGTAGACCAAAGAAAAGATGGATAGACTGTGTGAAAGATGACATGAGTAAGAAAGGAGTGAATACTGATATGACGGCTGATAGAGGGGAGTGGAAGAGAAAAACATGTTGTGCCGATCCCACATGAAGTGGGATAAGGGCAGGGAGATGATGATATTGGCCACGTTTTAGGAAGAACTTACTTCTACATGGAATACTGTCCTTGATAAAGACCAGTCACGATAAATATAAAAGATATTACGTTTTTCGGTCTGTCTTTTACCCTGTCAAGGCTGATATTTAATTTTTTTCTTTATGTGGCTATGGTTACACTACGGCCACAACTGGCCTCTTGTGATCGCCGCTTGTTACTTGTTGTGTAGCCCCTTTACTCGGCCTTCAAAGTTCACCGCAAAGCCCAGCAGCTGTTAAGAACTGAAGGATTTTCTTCGGGTAAGTTCCTTTAGCTCCATTGGGCTGGGGATGTGCTTGCCTAGATGGATGCTACGTTTGAGCATAAGTGCTCCGCACTCACCTGGCAGGTGGAGAGGCGTTTTGTCCGACTCCTTGCATTGCCAGCAGGTTTGTGTGTCGCAATAGCTGAGTCAGGGCTGCTAAGTAAGATAACTACCAATGAAATCACGGCAGTCATTCACAGCGGCAGTTTTTTAGGAATTCACTTCACTATTACTCGTCATGCTTCAGGAATGGATGAGTAATCATAAAATTAGATGATGCATTGCGACGTAGATGAAAACCAGATTTCGTTGAATCTAATTCACAATCATTATTAGACTACTATCTAAAAATAGCGAATCCAACTCGGATGTGCAGCGTTTGGGGAATTCGTCATATCTTCTCGTTGCAGATACTGCAGAGCCTCAAGACGAAAGTCTACAATCAGTGCGTGTTGCCAGTGATGACATAAATGGCACTGAGAGTGGGTCCCTTACTAATTGGCCTCATACACAAGCTCAAATTCACGCAACGGGCTATTGAGAGAGCTATGCTCGGAGTTTCACTGCGTGATAAAATCCGGAATGTAAATTGGGGAAAATATTTCCCAATGTGGACCATAAAAATACTTTAAGTTGAATCTTAAAATTTAATTTAATTGTATAGTAATAGTTCAATGATATTATTATAATAGATGAAATATACAGACGTGCCTAGCTAAGCTTACTTTGTAAGGCAACGAAAAATGCAACATGCTCACAGATTTTTTTGATTTTTTTTCAAATTTTGGGCGGTGCATGCAGGGTGTATGTTGACAAAATGCCAATGTAATTTATTGACGGCTAGGCGCCAACACCGAGACGGGATCGGTGCTTTTTGTGCGACTGCAGAATCCGTGAGAGTTACTACGCTCGGCAGAATAACTGGGGTCTGTTATATGAAGCGCGCAAGTCTGCTCTGCAGTTTTTCATTGAGGCATTTAAAGAGCAAAATGAGTAATTTTTCCCTTTAAACTAGCCTATACCTTCCGATAATGTATAGGTAAATTTTGTCAAACAAAATTTATTCTGTAAAAAAAAAAGGAATTTAATTGAAAATTGAAGTTATGAAAAATAATATTATGTCGAGTAAATAAGTACCTATCTAGTCAAGTTATGTACTAATACTTAGATAGGTAACACTTTATAGATCACTACACGGAAATAAAGGCATTACAATGGGCGGCCTTATCGCTAAAAGCGATCTCTACCAAGCAACCTTTGGATGGACTGGATTTAAAAGATTAAAGAAGAGGCAAGATGGACTTAGTATAGGTACCTAAGTTATTTTAAAGAAAGAAACTTAAATCAAATCAAAGTAATTTATTGCGTAATATGGGTTAGGTACAGTTGTTACATAATTACATAATACAATACAAATTAGGAGCACCCATATTCAGCGTTGTACGTTGTATATACATATTTTCAAAAAAATTAAGTAGGTGATATAGTAATGTCAGAGCTTAAAATTACAATAAATAGTGCTATTACAAAAAATGACATTAAAATAATCATGGGTTGAATAGTAAGCCCTTTCCAATAGTAACTTTTTCAGTCAGACTTTGAATACTAACTAACTAACTTTGAATATAACTTTAACTTTCTCCTGCCATTTTTAAAAGAAGCTAGAAAAAAATTCATACAGAAGTAAACATCTTCCTACCTTTGTCCCACACTATGTGGGGTCGGCCGGCACAACTTGTATTTCTCTTCCACTCTCTTTTGTTAGCCGTCATCTCCGCACTTACTTCGTTCTTACTCATGTAATCTTTAATACAGCTCATCCATCTTTTCTTTGGCCTTTCTCTACTCTTATATCCATCCACATTCATACCTAACGCTCATCTTTACTACGATCACTTCTCTTATGATTCATCATCATCATCATCAGCCTGATGAAGTCCACTGCTGAACATAGGCCTCCCCCAAAGAGTTCCATGACGAACGGTCTTGAGCCTTTTCCATCCACCGACTTCCCGCAACCTTAACAATGTCGTCGGTCCATCGGGTGGGGGGGGGGCCTTCCAACACTGCGTCGTCCGGTTCGTGGTCGCCACTGGAGAACCTTTGTTCCCCAACGGTTGTCGGTTCTGCGAGCTATATGGCCGGCCCACTGCCACTTCAACCTGCTAATTCTGAAAGCTATGTCGGTAACCTTGGTTCTTCTACGGATTTCCTCATTTCGGATTTTATCACGCAGCGAAACTCCGAGCATAGCTCTCTCCATAGCCCGTTGGGCGACTTTGAGCTTGTGTATAAGGCCAATAGTTAGCGACCAAGTCTCAGTGCCATATGTCATCACTGGCAACACGCACTGATTGTAGACTTTTGTCTTGAGGCTCTGCGGTATCTGCGACGAGAAGATATGACGAAGTTTCCCAAACGCTGCCCATCCGAGTTGGATTCGTCGGTTGACCTCTTTGTCGAAGTTGGACCTGCCTAGTTGAATCGTCTGACCCAAATAGACATAGTGGTCTACAACTTGAATGGTATCGTTCCCAACATTTACCGGCATAGGTGCGACATGAGCATTGGACATGATATTTGTCTTGCTCATGTTCATTTTAAGACCTTCCTGTTGGGAGACGGTACTGAGGTCTCTGAGCATAGCGCCAAGGTCCTCCAGCGATTCTGCCATTATGACTATATCATCGGCGAATCGAAGGTGAGTGATGTATTCGCCATTGATGTTGATGCCTTGTCCTTCCCAGTGCAGAAGCTTAAAAACATCCTCCAATGCAGAGGTGAACAGTTTCGGAGATATTACGTCTCCCTGTCTCACCCCTTTTTGCAATTGGATAGGATTTGTGCTCTGGTCCTGGAGTTGGATAGACATGGTGGCCTTGCTGTACAAACACTTCAACACTTCGATATACCGGTAGTCGATCTGGCACCGCTGTAGTGACCGTAACACTGCCCAGGTCTCGACTGAATCGAAGGCTTTTTCGTAGTCCACAAACGCTAGACACAATGCCCGATTATACTCTTCGGTCTTTTGTATAATCTGCCGAAGCGTGTGGATGTGGTCTACGGTACTGAAGCCTTTGCGGAACCCGGCTTGTTCGGGAGGCTGGAAGTCGTCAAACCTACGGGCGAGTCGATTAGTGACAACTCTCGAAAACAGCTTATAGACATGGCTCAGCAGCGAGATGGATCTCTCTTATGATTACTACTCTATTATTATTACTTCTCTTATTCTTATTTCTCTTATTTTTTTTTAATCCAATTTATAATTTGATTACTTATTGCCTGTTGATTATTATTGTATGTTAATTTTATTTCTAATTCTAATTGTAATTGTTTAATCTTTTTATTAATTAGTGTAACTGGTTTTTAGTCGCGCTAATTAATTTAAAATAAAATAAATAAATAAGAAGTCAACAGTCAACCATAAAATAGGTACTTAATTATTAGTACAAATTGTAAATTGAAAAACTTTGTCTTTGATAGCCTTATGAAATAGGTCCCCACTAGGCCACTTGTACAGGTTTCTGCTATTTATTCTGTGGTGGGGTCGACTCATGTGCGGTGAGATGTGACCCTGTCGATTGATTGTTATTGTTTTTTTGGGCTCACAACTTTTTTAGTTGGAAAGTTCGAAGTAGCAAAGTTTTGCTTATCAAATCGTATTTTAACGTTAAAAACAAGCTCTTGTTCTTAAATAAATTAAATATTATAAAATAAAAGGGCATTTTTTCACTCAGATACACGTGGTTAGTAAAGTCTTCAGTCGTTTACCAAAGACAATATGAAAAAAATCTAAGTAAGTTAGTTCCCTACTATTATTATTAGTTCAACAATTACATAATGCGTGATATTAAAAATACAAAGACCGTATAATCCGACCTCGGTGACATAACCCGTCTGAGACGCAAGGGGTGCGGGTTCGAATCCCACTTCTGGACAAATTATTCGATGATCTACAAATATAAAATAAAAAGTTTTATTTTACTTATTATTATTATGTGCGCCACCGTCCTCTTCTACTTTGTATATCCTGTCCATCCAAAGGTTGCCTGGTAGAGATCGCTTTTAGCGATAATGCCACCCATTTTTACGTTATTTTATTTCCTTGATTGTGTATTTTCTTTTGGTGTACAATAAAGCTATATTTTATTATATTCTATTCTATATGATTCGGTCTGGGTGTTGTGTACCATGGTACTCCTATTTTGTTTCTACTCTATCTCTTACCCACGACACAGGGAACCTAGTGTGGGGTAAGGACTATGTATGTGGTGTTATTTTTTTTTTTTTTTTTGAAAACTTTGGTATTATTTTGGCCAGTATTCTTTCTATTTTTGATAGATAAAGCTCCTATCGTGATTACCTACTAGTTACGGAACACGTTGTATAACATGTTACAGATTCCTCTTATAAATTGTATAGCAGTTTTTATTAGATTTTTGGTAGCCATCCCACATCACATTGCAAATCTGGCGTAAAATTTAAGTTTTTATACATGGCGCCAGAGCGCCTCCGACGCCTTGTGGAAGCAATAATTCTATCTTGTTTCCTACTGACATTGGGTCAAAATGACCCGGAGTTTTTTTGCAGGGTAACATGTTTTGATTTTGACCTTTTGTTGGCAGCAGCTTGGGTTTTTTTTTATTTTATGTAGGTAATATTAGAGAGTTTCAAAGGAAATATTTTATTTATTAGTACCTACTAGTGCTCTCAAACGGTGAAGGAAATCATCGTGAGGAAACCGGCATGTCCTAGAACCTAAAAATTCGAAGACATTATGTGACAGTTGCACGAAAGGAGCCTTTATGGGGCGCACTATAATCCTTTCACTATTTATTTAAGATTCTTTCACCATTAAGTATTTAGTTAGACCTATTTACCTCATAATAATTACCTACTTAGTACCTACAAAGTGTACAAACCACTAGATGACCGCAATGAAAATAAATTCGAAATACCTACTAGAGATTTTTTATACGAAAGAAAGTATGTATTTCTGTATAATATGGCTAAATTCGATCCATCACAAAACCCAACACCTTCAGACAATGAGCCACTCACCCCACGACTCACTGAAATGAATCGTGTGTTGTACACATCCGTCTTTCTAGTTTTTGTCCGGATAAAAATATGTGAGATTGACGGTTGAGGTTTTAAACAAAATGTGTTTTAAAAATATTTTATCTGCCCCAGATTTTCGGCACCAGTGTCATTCGTACCATGTCGTAGTTGGTATCGCATTGCCGATTCAAGGCGATTATGCGGGATCGAATACCACTGGTTCAAAAATTATGGGTAGGTATCATTTGTGTTCTTTATACTGAATAAATCATTATTCTATTCTATTCTTTTATTCTATTACCTAACATAAAATACGGTGTAAGTAGGTAGGTACCAAGTTTCCATGGCAATGTGATGATGATTCCGTGGCGTAAAAAGTTGATTGGAACCGTTTATACCGTAAAATGTAGCATCTACCCATTAGGTCATCTTTTGTAACGAATGCTGAGACTTTTTCCGACTTTCCAGATTTTCTCGACAACCAACCCAGCCCTAAATATAAATCTGTGGTATTGGATATATTGGAACAGAGGGCGATTATCGTATAAATTACACAGAATATTAAACGGTAAAATAAGGCATGTGGTTACTGTCGGGTGTCAGGGGATATCAGGGGAGGAATATTCAGTTAACTTTCTTATTTTATTACAAACCGAACTTTTTCTATCAACTAAACTAACGTGTGCTTTTAGTGTAATATCCTTTTTTAGTTTAGAGGTTCAGAATTAGGCATTTGACTAACTGATCACTAAATTTTGAATGTAGTTAGGAGGAAAGCATTGTTTTAAATGGCTACTTACTAGCGCCATCTATTGACAAGTAGCGGACGTTCTGTGCTCCTGATTTAAAACCGCGCCATCTTGCGACGAGTGGCAAAACTATGATAACTTATTAGTTGGAAACCTTTAAAGAAGCTTTAAGAAAGCTTTAAAGGATGTCCGCCGTTTATTTGTTTACAAGACAAAACTGTTTTATACTCGATAGATGTCGCTACTAATACGGTTAAAAGTAAAGAGATCACTGTAGATACTTAGGTATACACAAAGATGGATGAATGAAAGTCAGTCTTAGGAGTCTGAAAGCTTTCCCGGGCGCCACCTATTCCTATAAAAATGGAAATCATATTTTTCTTACTACGTGGGTAGAGGGCCATGCTCATGTTTACCTAAGTACTTTCTATAGGTTGGTAGGTATCTACTTAGTAAAGGCAGTGGCGGAAACTTACCAGCAGGCCGAGTTTTATTTTTTATGCTTAAGCCTAGTGCGGCAGGTAGGTAAGGGCGAAAAATTAAAAAAATCCTACTTTATTTTTATCATAGGTAGTATCGCCTTGTTGTTTTTTTTTTATGCAACTCAGGTGGTTAGCGGTTACCGTAGCCTATGAACGCTTGCAATACCTGCAGAGGCATCACGCACGCGTTGCCGATCCCGAACCCCCCCAAAAGAGCTCTGGCAACCTTACTCAATGAACACAACACTATTTGAAACAAATAATGTTATATGGCTACAATCTTCTGTAAGACGGAGGTACCTACCTCTCCAGGCGGGCTGCTCTAATTTAGAACGAGAAAATCTCGCTGTGCCCTACCTCTTCCTAAAAACACTTCCTCTTCCTGTTTTTTTTTTTCACTAAAAATCCCCGGGTAAATTCGACCAAGAATTCAATACCGAACAAAGTAGGTTGGTAGGACTAGGTTGTATGAGCTAATAGTATGGTTGATCTAATGACCGCAGTTCTATCTAAGGCTGATTGATTGTCGATACTCGATACCGCATCGCTGTATAACGTCTACTTAGTTATAGCGGCGGTGTCGGCCGCAAACACCACTTACTGCCACTCGGACGACCACTTACAGACGCAGAGCTTACAATGTTTATAAACTAATATCTAAAGTTAATTAATACCTATCTATTAATAATACAGAAACTAAAAGTTTTAACCATTTTGTTGTAATAAAATTGTATGTAAAACAGAGGCGTTTTTTCATTTTCCGGGCTCGCTTCGCTTGCGAGTATCAACATCAAAGATTTCACTCCAAGATTTCTTTCAACAGCCATTGTCATTGTCAGCCATAAAATATGTACCTAGGTATGTTTCTGCTGCTCTTCTTTATCACCTAAACACAAAATTGCATCAGCTTGCTCCGCTCGCTAAAATCAACCTTGATGGGTAGCTTTATTTTGTACTGATATTTTCACGTTATTATCTCAGTTTCTTTGTAGTTTTAAAGTTACCATAACTCTTAGGTGATGGTCCTGGCTCGGCTCCTGGCTCCTTCGTCTCGAAGCGAAACACGATTTTTGTAATTTTGCCAGGTCTGTGAGATGCATAGCTCTATGCTGACCACTTGATAGGCTATCCACTCATCCCATCATTTAAACGTAATACTACCCGCGACCTAATAATATACTCATTGAATTGCCGAGCTTGTTTTAATATAATCTTCCTTCCTACCTACTGCCAAAATTTTGGAAGCCAGCGTTATTCGTACCATGGCGTAGTTGGCATTGCATAGACATCTTCATCTAGATCATCTTCATCTCCCACAGACAATTAGAGATATCGTTGTTAAAAAAAAAATGAGGGACGCTGCTACCCATCTCCTAGCTTTTTCCCACTTAGTCACCTCTTACGACATCCGCGGATAGGTAGATATGGAGGGGCCTAATCTTCAACCGGGGCCACCACGGCCATATTTTAGATACAATTAAAAATAAATATTGTTGAATTAAAAATAATATAATTTTGAAGGTGTTCCAACAACTTTAGTTAGACACATAGTTATCATACATTTATTTATTAATTATCAAACAAGGAAGCCTAAAATGCAAAAAAAACCTACGTTTTCTGAAAAACTGTAAATAAATTTCAACTTTTTTTAATGCAGATCTTAATTTTTTCAAAATCGAGCCCGTAACTCCTATCATCACTTTTCGATTACTCTCACGGTTTCCGATTTCGCCTAAGTGGCCCTGAAAAAAAAACTCACCCTGTATACTTAACTTCATTTTTATAGGATAGGTATTTAGCAGTAGGCACTGCCTTTTTAGTTTTTTCTTATGAAAAGTTGAAGGAAAAACAATTGTATGAAAAAAATAGGGATCTATGAATTTCAAACATTACATTCCGTAGAACTTCGTAGGCGCTCGTAGCGAGCTACGAACTTAGGCCTTTTGCATTCTATATGTGAACCTGCCTATGTACTTGCAGAAGCTATATTGAACTATCTACCTGCCGGCTTATATTAGGTGAATCTCCATTAAAAAAAAAAGTTATTTCTCTGTACCGTACAGGATTTTCAACATACCAACTAATGTCATGGCCACAAATACTATGTAAACAAAAAACTGCGGGTAAACAAAAAAACATAACAACAGACATGTGCGTCCCATTTGAATAATTTAAAACGATTTTGAAAAAATGGAGGTTCTCAGTCTGTCTTTATTTTGAGAAATACATTGTTTATTTATTTACTTTAATTAACACGGGTCAAACAATTACATTAATTAAAAAAAATATTAACACATTAACAAAAATATTCTAATAACATCGGTCAATAATAATTACAATGAAGTCAGATGTCAAATACAATAAATTGAATAGTCAAATAACACGGTCAAAAATAATTAGAATGAAGTCAGATGTCAAAACAATTAAAGTAACAAATAGTGCAAATTGAAACACACAGTCATACATCACGCTTACGAAAACTCAGACATTCTGGCAAAATCTTCGTCCATTCATCCGCAAACAAATCACATTCTGTCATTCCAATTCCAAATTTAAAAATAAAACGATTCAAATTATTTCTTAGACACTGCAAGTCTGCTTGGGCTTCTATCACGTGTCCTTATAAGGCACTGACACACATTTCAAATCCAAGTTTGAAAAATTAAAAGAAAATTAATGTTGACACTTCCACTTCCCACTTTTTTTATTGGTCTCCTCAGTGCCCCACTGGCACCTGATTGGTTCGTGTAAATGGCGCTCTAATGGGTGAAAGGGACAAAGTGGATAGGTTAAAGCCGGTGCTATTGAGAGTGAAAGGGATGGCTAGACACTCTCAAGCACTTACCGATAAAGCGACGATCATGGAAGTACGAGACGATGCAATGGAATAGTCAAATTGAGCGAATTGGCTGTTGTTTTACAAAACAGTCATGCATGATGTGATAGTAACAATATATATTCAAAAATATTTTCTTTTAGAATAATGGTAAGGTTCCAGAAAAATGTATATTAACTTACTTATTATTTTTAACCCTTTGATTGGAATGCTTACCTGGTTATATTTTTTTCACTTAACTCTTAAATTACATAAGTACTGATTTAAGTGTGAAGTGAAAAAAATATAACCGTCCTACTGGGACTGAGTTGGACATTATTTTTACGGAAGCTGCTCCCTTTGTTGAATCTTATTGAAATCTTCACACTCACTTCCACTCATCATCATCATTAGCCTGCAGAAGTCTTCTGTTGGACATAGGCCTACCCCAAAGAGTGCCACTACGAACGGTCTTGAGCCTTCTCGATCCATCGACTTCCCGCAACCTTCATTCTCTTCAACATGTCACTCACAGCGATTACAAAAAAAAGTGCACTGACATTGCTCTGATGTTAATTAAGGTGTCAACTTCCTAAAATGTTTGATAAACTACAAAATTAAATACTTTATTACCAACGTAATCTAAAAACATATCTAGTTCTATCATGTTTAAATCTAGTTTTTCACGATCAGGTAAGCAGGCAAGCAGTTAAGTTATGTTAGGAGAGAAGACCTACAAGAAAATGGCGGGCGCCGCCGGCGGCGGTCATGAAACCAAAATCACATAAATTCCTATTCATGTAGGTTCCTATCCCATTCCATTTTTAAATAAATCATAGAAAAAACTTATTGCAGTTCAAAAAATTATTAAACAGTGCGCCAATTCACGACATCACCACAACATGCATTTGGCCCCACCGATCAAATCGCATTCACGTAAACATCTTGAAGAAAAACTCAACGATCCCCACTACTTACGCTACTTCGGGAGCTTTTTTAAAAAACGTCCGCCCTAAATTCATGCCATCCCCCTCCCACTCGACTCCATAAGTTCAAGAAAACTCTATCGCTGTCTCCCTCTAAGGCTTAAGCTGCACAAACAGGCGGGCAATCTATCACGCAAAGTTTATTCGGTTGAGGAACGCTTTTGCGGTGAGGCGAGCTCACTACGCGCGGTGAAGTGCCATTTATGTGTTATACATTTTTTGAAAATGGAAGCGAAATTTAAAGATTCTATGTTACAAGATTGTGAGAAGACGAGTCTGACGACGCCGTTCTCGATAAACGATATTTTGACGAAGGAGAACGATTCGAAGTGCGATTTTGAAAATGGAATGTTTTCTTTTGGCGGGAAGATTAACTTTTTGAAGGCTTCCGGATTTAGCAAAGAGGATGCATTTGCGAAGAAAGAGGTTTTGGATAAGAGTATGAAGTACTATGATGACTGCAATGGCTACAGTGATTATACTGATGATGGGGCTCTGGATATGTCGAGGAAGAACCATTATTTAGTCACAGAACTTTCAGGTGAGATATTTTGTTTTTTTTATGTTTAAGTATTTTTGTTATAACCTGACCACGATCCGGAAGATATATGGTTGCAGAGCCCGATGGACCGAAAACATGGTCAAGTTTGCGGGAAGTCGGTGGATTGAGAAGGCTCAAAACTGTAGTGGCACTCTTTGGGGGAGGCCTTTATTAAGCAGTGGACTTCATTAGGCTGATAATGATGATGATGATGATGAATAAAGACTTTACTTTGTTTCTAATTGGATAATATGTTAATAAGGACTTACCCAACTTAATATGTAATAAGTACTTATACCTAATATGTAGGTAAATAGGTAAGTAAGTAGCTATATCTAAGTGTAGTCTTCGACATAGGTAGGAAGAGGACACATCGTTAGGTACAAGACGGATTATCAACAATGTACTAGGTAACTAAACTAAGTATACCTAGCTAAGCTATTTAATTATTACACATAACTCTTTCTATTTATCTATTTTCATTAGTTCATTTTGTTGATTGGTCAGTGAGAATGCATGACAGACAATACAATTTGGTCTTCAATATAGAAACGACCTTCTAAGAACAATGATCGAAAGATCTGCTATAATGAATGTAATGGAGTGGAGACATCGTTTTCTGTCCGACTACTTCTAGTACGAATAGTACTAAATGTTAGAACTAGTACGAATCGTACTAGATGTATGAACTAGTACACTCGTATGATTGAGTTAATTCGGAACGATTCCAAAATACAATTTCGAAAGAACAAGCCTACTGACTTTTAATAGTTTTCATCAATAATTCAGATCACTTCGGCTTTTTATTAGCTAAATAGAGTGACTTAATATATTGTGATCATAAATTTATTTCAAAATGGCCCTTAGGTACCTACCTTACCTACCTTAAGTCTGATGAATGAAGTCAATTTTGAGTTTGACTTTGAGGGGTGTATGAGATCGTTGAACATAACATATCGCACAATCAAAATTAACTTTATTCAGGTAATTTAAAGATGATTTTGAAATCAATTTTAGATGACATATCGCAAGC
The DNA here is from genome assembly GCA_947579855.1 of Anticlea derivata. NCBI lineage: Eukaryota > Metazoa > Arthropoda > Insecta > Lepidoptera > Geometridae > Anticlea > Anticlea derivata. Next base: position 4,027,624 of record OX388279.1, on the reverse strand, counting down.
CGGCCGTTATAACATGGCTTTATGCTATGCCTAGCTGAAAATAATAATAATTTTCCAAGTCGGGTTGCAACTACACCACTGCTGTTACTATACTACATAGTGCTTAAAGAAATAGTTATATAGCTGCCGGTATTGTACCTACTTGTTGTGTCAAAATAAATATTTCATTTCATTTCTTTTCAACTCGCATGTAACCTAAATACCTTAGAAAAGGTTTTAGCAATTATGAGCAATGATAGAGTGACTCAAACAAAACATAGCCACTTGCAGAAAACTAAAAATGTTATCAAAAATAAAGAACAAATCAATGACAATCTAAATTCCAAATTCAAATTACCCGCCACATAATTACCGCCGTTGACAATGAAAGTGTAATGGCGCGTTCACACTGGCCGGTGCCTCGCGGCGATGTCGCCACTTAGCCGTCACTTCGTCCGATTACACTACACCCTCATTATTATAAGTGATGACGCTTTAAAGCTTCATTGAGGCATTCAATTTAGTAATTACTAGGTTTGTAGCTCGCACGCGTCTGGCTTTTATGTAAATTGTTGCAGTCATAATGTAATTGGCAGGTTATAAACGCAATGTAAGTTGCTTTTAAGATTCTTATAATCATTATGCATCATCATCAGCTTGAAGAAGTCAACTTTCAGTCAACTCTCTTCCACGTGCCACGATGAACGGCATTCAAGTAAATTAATAGTAATAATCACAGCACATGCAAAACCTTACGTACTTAACTAAAATTTTTCTTTTTTTTTCATAAGTTAATTTAAACCGAATTTGACTTAAACCTGAATAACATGATTTTCTTTCTAATTTGTTTCTAAAGCCTTTATAATCAAACCTTCATTAAAAACAGCTTACATTCTAACTAAAGCCTTCATCAATAAACGCCACAGCAAAACGATCCAAAACTTTGACAAAAGCTTCACACGCAAAAATACTGTTAGAACCTTTTACCGCTTAAATAGTTTTGCCTAACGACCGGCGACAATTTGCGTAATGGATCCATTGTGCACGTGTCTTTACACGCGGATGGCGTGAGTTGATATCCGATAATTGATTCCTTGCGATTGTGTGAACTACGCCTAATGAGTTTAGGGTGGGGAAACTGGGGAACATTATAATGAGTATATAATTTTAGGATCTATTTAATATCAAAATTTCTGTTTTTTGTAAATGGATAGTTCTCCTTTTTTTCTACAAAGTAACAATTAAATAACCAATGCCTCTTTTGTTACAGATGACTACGACTCCCGTTCATCACACACGACCTCCCCACGCCGCACCTCCCCAACCTCAGACATCGTCTACAAGCCCTTCCTCTACGAACCGCGGAAATGTTCCACTCCGAACGACCAAACATCCCCCAACTACCCAATAACCGACTACTCACAAAACACGGGACGAAAGAAGCGCTCACGGGCTGCGTTCTCGCACGCACAAGTTTACGAGTTGGAGCGAAGATTTAGCCAGCAAAGATACCTCTCAGGACCCGAAAGGGCCGACTTAGCACTCAGCTTGAAGCTGACGGAAACGCAGGTCAAAATCTGGTTCCAGAACCGACGGTACAAGACTAAAAGAAAACAGTTACAGATGCAAGAAAATGGAATGCTGGCAGCGGCGGCAGCAGCGGCGAACCATGCTAGAAAAGTAGCAGTCAAAGTATTGGTGAATAACAACGGCCAGCCTAGCTTACCTGACCTGAAGAGCTACGAAAACCCTATGCTGGGGAGGAGTTTGAATCCGGCGCTGTTCACTTCACAGAATTTGCTTGAAGGCTCGCCGATTTGGAAGCATTTTGCTGGTGTATACGGAGTGGATTTTGCTAAGAATCCTGAATACAAAACGCTGCTTCAAGAATCGTACAACCAAGCGGTCTTGCAGTCACTTTACGCTCCGCATTTAGGCGTGAACTACCCAAATTTGCCGCTTTCTTACATGTACTATCCAGGGCATCCCGCTTTCGGAATGCCAATGCAATGTGACGTTGACAGTTCTGTTGACAGGACGGAGAGGTTTGGTGAAAATTCAGAAAAAGAAAAAGCTGGGAAATCGAGAACAGTCGAAAGTGTCAATGAGAACAGTAATCAGAGTATGGCCAGTAATATTGAGATTGAAAATTGAAGAAAAAAAATGTTTATGATTAGGTTCCAATTAAAAATAAATGATTGGTCGTTCGAAATTTAAATCCAAAGATATTAAAATAAACACCAAAGAAAGTTTAGTTAGACAATGGTCTTTGTAGTTAGAGATTGTTACTATTTAGTTAGGTAATTATTTTGTTGTAAATAATTTTTAAGGTTGATTATATGTTATTGTAAAAGTTTATTATTTTTAAGCCGACATAACTTAGATTAACAAGTTGAAGTGGAAGTGGATAGGCCATGTAGCTCGCAGAACCGATAATCGTTGCGAGTTGCGATCACGAACCGGGCGACGCAGTGTTCCCCCACCCGATGGACCGACGACATAGTGAAAGTTGTGGGAAGTCGTTGGATGGTAAAGGCGTAAGACCGTTCGTCGTGGCACTCTTTGGGCGAGACCTATGTTCAGCAGTGGACTTCATCAGGCTGATGATGATGATTATTACCCAAAATTATCCAGCTGATTTTGAATGTTTGAATTATATAAATGATTAAGAAAAGTATAATTCAGAGGCGCGAGTCCGCAATGTGCGTGATACTCACCAGCCACCGTTGAGTGGTGAAAAGTTCGCTTGCCGGTTTTTGTAGGGGCGTTTTCTGAGATAACATACAAAAACGGTAAGCTATTCACTCGTCACCATTGAGGAGTGGCGAACCGTGGCGAAGAGCCACTCACCGGTGACAAGTGAGTAACTCACGTACATTACAGGCTCGGGCCTAATCACGTTTATTGTAAATAGTACAAAGTAGTTCTTATTAATAAAAATCCAATTAAATAAATTGTGTTTACTCTTTAACAAACTCCCGATGTCATTACACATTTAGGCTCGAGCTTCAGCGTGAAGCTGGGTTCAGACGGCGTAAGATATCGCACACAGCCAATATACAGTCAAACCGTAATACAAGGTAATTTATAACAACTATAGCATCCCGAAAGGGGTTATTCTATCATCAAAAATAAATAGTATTAGTGAACAAAACATCAATATTTTCATATTTTTTTCACATACTTTCTCAATTTATATTAAATCACATGATTCATTGAGTTTGAGCTGATTTTACCCCAAAACAGCTAATTTTCATAAATAAATAAATATTTATATAAATGAGCTTAGCTTTCTTTGTTCGCTCGATCAATTAGTATAGCAGTTAACAAGTATTGCCCTTTCCATATAAAAATGAGACATTCATTGCCATATCTTTTTAATGCATTGAGATAGAAACTTGATTTTTATGCGGCACTATAAACTCACGGACCCTAATAATTGGTAGTATAAATTAAAGTAGATACGTAAAGCCGTTTCTGAGAAAAGGTGTATTGACAGACAAACAGACGGACAACAAACTACAAAACGATCCTTTATTCTTTATTCTTTATTGTACACAAGAAAAATACAGATACAAAAATTAAAAAGAAAGGTATGTACAAAGGCGAGCTTAACCCTAAAAAGAGTTTTCTTCCAGCAAACCTTTGAGGCTAGAGAGACGATCCTATAAGGGTTACGTTTTTTCCAAATGAGGTACGGAACCCTAAAAATAGACATAGACATAGACATTTATTTAATTGCCACCAAAACACACACATTTGCACAACATTTTACAATAAACATTAGGTAATTATAAGAATTAGGTAATAATAAAATCCTAAGCAAAGTCTGTAATCACAGTTACAGTTGAAGAAGACACTCAGCGGGAAAGTGAAGAATGCCGCGAAATCACCGCGCGCAAATTGCTGCTTGCGACTTTTGAGAGAAGCGGCCATATAGTGTGGACGCGGCTTTATAATATTTTTTTAAATTTTTTTTTTTATGTTGTACGGAGGCAAACAGGCTTACGGCCCACCTGATGGTAAGTGGTTACCGTCGCCTATTGACATCAGCAACACCTGGAGCATTGCTAATGCGTTGCCTGCCTAACCGAACCCCTCCCACCCTAAAGAGCTCTGGCAACCTTAGGTACTCACCGCAGGAACACAACACTATTTGAAACAAATAATGTTATTTGGCTGCGATCTTCTGTAAGGCGGAGCTACCTCCCAGGCGGGCTGCTCCAATTCAGAGCGAGAAAATCTCGCTGTGCCCTACCTCTCGTTAAATATTTATTTAGTTGATCAGTTTGACGACCTCGGTAGCGTAGCTGTTGAGTCTGAGACGCAAGGGGTGCGGGTTCGATGCCGCTGCGGGACAAATGTTTGAATGATTTGCAAATATTTATTTCTGGTCTGGGTGTTGTAGTACTATGGAACTCGTAGTTTCTAATACCCACGATACAGGAATCCTAGTATTCGGTCAGGACTATGTATGTGACTGTTGGGTGTTATTTATTTAGGTAGCATTACCCTGTCCTTTAGTCCAAAGAAATAAAAATACGATACGACGCTTATAGGCTACGGTAACCGCCTACCAACAGGTGGACTGTATGCTTGTTTGCCACCTTAGTTGTATAAAAAAAAAAGCCGAGCCAAAGATTTATGGTTCAAATTCTTGTGAAACAGTGCTTACATTTCAATGAGAATAAGTCACCCTCCCGACGACAGTCAAATTACGACACCGCCTAAACAAAATCGCTAAGTTGATAGTAGACATAGACATAGACATAGATATTTATTTAATTGCCACCAAAACACACACATTTGCACAACATTTTACAATAAACATTAGGTACTTATAATAAAAGAAACAAGAGAAAAGTAATGAAAGTAAAAATGGTGTGATGTGTGCTGCAGCAGCAAAATGGCTTCGGCTCAGCATTATGCCTACTAGTACGGATAGTGCGGGGGCCATGACAAAAAATCTATTAGGTAGGTACTACTATCTATTAGGTAGAATAATGTACATTATTCTTCTTCGTAACTAGCTTTATTTATTTATTTATTTGTTGAAAGTACACAAACATTATTTATATTACCAATTACATAAAATATCTTCATAAAAACATAGCTTATAGCTCATTTCTTCTTCTTCTTGTCGTGTCACTGATTCTTTCATGGTCATCCTGTATTATGACCTGTATCATGGTCGACTGGCCTCATAGCTCAGTTGGTAGTAACTCTGCCTTCTGCGCTAGAGGTCGCGGGTTCGATTCCCGCACTGGACAAACATTTGTGACTAACACAGATGTTTGTTCTGTGTCTGGGTGTTAAATATATATCTATTATGTATATCAGTCTCTGGTACCCATAGTACAGGCTATGCCTAGTTTGGGATCAGTTGACCGTGTGGGATATGTCCGGAATATTTATTTATTTATTTATTTATTATGTTAGTGACCATGTTGAGGTATGGTGGCCTAAGACATAGCTTATATGCTCATCATAGCTTTCATATAAATGCAGACTTAGTCGCGGGTAACACCTATTATAAGATATTTTCAACGTTATAAAAAGCAGTCTCCACACTCGCTAGCGATGTGCTTAAAATAATATTATCATATGAATAAGACTGCGCGGGAAGACGACATTATGAAAATACCTGCTAAGGTTCCTCTTCCGGTCGAAGAATTCTGTAAGATTCAACCGAGGGGCTCATTTGAACGCTCTTGTGCTGCTAATGTTAAAGGGGAATAGGCATCATCATCATCAGCCTGATGAAGTCCTAACATATCTACTTACAAAGATAAATAAGCCCAAAACATAGGACCCATCTACTATCCGCGGATGTAAGAGGCGACTAAGGGAAAAAAGCTAGGGGATGGGCAGCAGCGTCCCTCATTTTAACAACGATAGCTCTAACTGCGCTCGCCAACCCGCATGCCCAGCGTGGTGAGTATGGGCAAATCCCCCCACATGATAGCAATTTGCTCTGTCTGTGGGGGAGGCCATGTTCAGCAGTGGACGTCGTACGGCTGAAATGATGATGATGATGACATAATTTTTTATATTTTGAAAAATTTGAATTTTATTTCGCTAGCTAATGTTCCGACGCGACGTCAAAAAGGAGGAGGTTCTCAAGTCGGCTGTATTTTGTTTTTGTGTTTATGATACTCGATAATTATCTCCGCCAGAGATAATTATCGAGTACCGCCATTTACGAGAGGTAGGGCACAGCGAGATTTTCTCGCTCTAAATTGGAGCAGCCCGCCTGGAGAGGTACCTCCGCCTTACAGAAGATCGCAGACAAATAACATTATTTGTTTCAAATAGTGTTGTGTTCCTGCGGTGAGTAAGGTTGCCAGAGCTATTTAGGGGGGGAGGGGTTCGGCAGGCAACGCATTAGCAATGCTCCAGGTGTTGCTGATGTCAATAGGCGACGGTAACCACTTACCACCAGGTGGGCCGTAGGCCTGTTTGCCTCCGTATAACATTAAAAAAAAAAAAAAATCTCCGCCAATTGTAATCTGACTGAAGTCGTTGTTAGTTTTTGCAAAAAATATCTTATGTTGATAGAAAAAGCTCCTTAGTATACCTAGATATAATTAATCGCCTTGTATATGTAGAATACTAACTGACACTCGCGCGCGTCTTCGTCCGCTTATGAAACCGTTCTATTTTCAAATCAACCAATTACCATACTAATTACCCTTTATCGAAGTCGTGCGCTAGTGATGTGCAAGTGACGGGTATTTACCTGACGACACATCCGGCGCACGTGCTGTAACCCGAGCCGAGAGTAATGCAGTAAAGTGCGTCCTGCGGCTGTAGGGAGGTGAAAAGTTCATCGATATCGATAGAATAGTTTCTGCGAGCTAAATGGCTACTGCCACTTCAACTTGCTAATTCTGAGTTGTGCTGAGAGCTGTGTTGTTGACTTCGGTTCCTTTTCGGATTTTATCGTTATTTTATTACCGATAACTATTGGAGTATATAGATTCCCTAGGAAACCAGGAACCGGACGATGGGTCTTAGTGGGAGGCCTATGTCCAGTAATAAACAGTGCGATTATGCTGATAGGTCAAGTTGGTTCGAAGGTATTCTTCTGATTCCAATGACTGGGGTTGGTCCAGGGTAATTTGAGTCCATGACCATATTAAATGTATTTTATTTAGCACTTCTCCTGTAGTAGGTATATAAGATAAACAAAATCAACTTAAAGTAATTAAGTTGATAATATAGGTATTATATATTTTGTTACATCGTGTACGCAACTGTAACGTTGTAAAATCGCCGATACAAGCTTGCCGAGCAGAAGCGGCAGAAGCCACACATCGATAAACAGCCCATCCCTAGTGATCCTTCTGAGAGGATGAGCGGTAATGCACTGTTTACAAGTTTAGTGTTGTTTAGAACGTCGACAATTAATTGCCGACACGTTTCTTCGATTTCAAATAGGTTTAAACAAAGAGGTTAATTAACGTGTCAAAAATATACGAAGAATATCTAATACCGTCAGTTATTTTTTTTTTCTTCAATCCTTACTACAATGGTTCTACGTAGGTACGTAACACACCAACTGGTCAACAAGCAATTTTGAGGACATAAAGAAAATCAGTATTGTGTTGATTCTAATTTATTTATTTATTTATTTTATTCTTTATTCTTTACTAGCTTCCACCCGCGGTTTCGCTCGCGTAGTACCTACCTACATAAAAAGTAGACTTTATGCTATTCTAGGTACCTAAAGAACTCTATATTCCAAGTTTTAACGAAATCGGTTGAGCCGTTACGGCTTTATTGAACAACAAACATCCAAACATCCTCACAAACTTTCGCATTTATAATATTAGTAGGATTCAATTATATCTAAGTAGATAGATGATGACTGTAAGGGCGTCCATGGCAGTAGCGGTCTTAGGCTGAAATGATGATGATGATGATGATGATACAATAACGATCGCGGTGATCTCTTCCATTCCCATCGTAATAATGATAATGCATTGTTTACATGACACATTTGGTGCGAATCACTCGCAGTGCGGTTCTCATCTTGAGTTTTATGATGTTTACTCATTATTGGACGAATAAGATTGTATTTTTCCTTTTTGAATGCAGAAACGAGGATTATTTTTACACACATTTTTATATATACTAACACATAATAACTAAAAAAACACGAGAAAATAAAATAAATGGCAGGGCTTTCTTTTCCAAAATGGCTAAAAATCGCCTAAAAATGGCTCATTGTTTTTTTTGCAATCTGTCAATTTCATCAAGAGTCAAAGTGCAAGAGAGTCTCAAAAGCTTCCCGTTTAGGTAAAATTTTTTCAAGCAAGCCGCCACAACTCTTTCCAAAAAAATGGCTGGCGGCAAGTGAATTAGTTAAATTTTGCCACGCCACTTAACTAAAAGGCACAACAGATAGACGCGACAAGAAAAAAATTGTTCAACTCCAACCCCGAGTGCCATCTTGACACTACTACTGGAAGGCGATAAAATTATGAGTTGTGTTCGAGTCGACACGACGACCGATGACATTGTTAAAGTTGCGGAAATTCTGTGGATGGAAAAGGCTCAAGACCGTTCGTTATGGAACTTTTTAGGGCCTATGACCACCAGTGGACTTCTTCAGGCTGATAATGATGATAAGGCGTCAATATCTTCTGAATATTTCGGATATCCGTAAACGTTTTTAAATGAATAAGACTTAGGCAAGTACATGTTTTTACTGGTTACTTTTAAAGATAATTAATAAAAAATCCGTAATCATTTTTTCATTAAAGTTTCTCTTATTTATCTGATAATAAAGACTTACTTAAACTTACTTGCCGTGGTGGCCCCGGCTAAAGAATAGGCCCCTCCATATCTACCTATCCCCGGATGTCGTAAGAGGCGACTAAGGGAAAAAAGCTAGGGGATGGGCAGCAGCGTCAGTCATTTTAACAACGATAGCTCTAACTGCGCTCGCCAACCCGCATGCCCAGCGTGGTGAGTATGGGCAAATCCCCCCACATGATAGGAATTCGCTCTGTCTGTGGGGGAGGCCATGTTCAGCAGTGGACGTCGTACGGCTGAAATGATGAAGAGAAACTTTATGCCTGTAGTAGGTTACATAATAATATTTCCCTTGCTCGAATGAATCCTGCTTATATTCGAGTATACTTTTTTTACTACCTGTACACTAACTTATTTATGTACTGTTGTCACATTAAATTCTTTTTTATCTTAATTTTGTCGTCAAAATGACTCACACGACACCTGGGTTAGTGCTTCTGAACTTGCCTGCGAAACCTCACTACATCTATAAATTCAAAAACTGAGAAATTCTCACTCAAAAGTCGACCGCATCTCACGTTCCCGTCGCCAGACTTTGCCAATCGTCTAGACGAGAGGCGTCGACGTGGACCTCCCGCGCGGACAGTATAGTTCAAATTGCCGACTTGCAATCAACGTGTTCAAGAGTAGGGCCCTTGTGTGGTCCGCAATCGACTTCAATGGCTTTTGTAGTGTTTTTGCAGATTGTGAATTGCGTAAGATTCTTCTTCTTCTTGTCGTGTCACTGATTCTTTCATGGTCATCCTGTATTATGTTAGTGACCATGTTGAGGTATGGTGGCCTAAGACCGTCGATGAAAGAATCAGTGTTGTGAAAGGATTAAAGTGCGCCTCTTAAGGCTCCTGCGTAAGATTGTGAATTGCGTAAGTTTGCTAAAATATAATGAATAAGATGCTTCAGGCAAAATACACCCTTAGGATCGTATGACGCAAATTTTAGTGATAATTAAATACTTTATTAAATAAGGAGGAAGGTATACTTTATTTCATTAAATATTAAACAGCAAATTAGTCAAAGAGCCCGCGGTTATATTTATAGCGCTGTCACCATAAACTTTGGCTTGGATGTCATTTTTTTCTCTTTTTAATATAACTACGGTGGTGTTTACCGTAGCCTAAAAACGCTTGCATTACCAACACGCACGCGTTGCCGTATCCGAACCCCCTCCCATTAAAGAGCTCTGGTAACCTTAATTTGTAGGTTTCGCAAAGCTCCTGTACTAATATTGTGGCTTGGATCTCAGAATGATTTTATTTTATTCAAGCTTCCGCCCACGGCTTCGCTCTCGTGGTACCTACATTAAAAGTAGCCTTAATGCTATTCTAGGTAAAGTAGGTACTCTTTATTTTCCAAGTTTCAACGAGATCGGTTGAGCCGTTACGGCGTGATAACAAACATCCAAACATCCTCACAAACTTTCGCATTTATAATTATTTTATTATATATAGGAATATTTTTACATTGTGTTCAAAAATATTGTAGTATCTATTCTAAGTTCAAAAATATGTTAATCTAGCATTTTCCAGAAAGCCATTAAAAAGCGATGAAGCCAAGAATCTGTTTTGCGCTCATTTTAATTAACGATGTGGGTTGCTTTCAGTAACCGGGTAAAATAGACTATTACTAGACTGTGAAGTCTTCATCATCATCATTTCAGCCGTTCGACGTCCACTGCTGAACATGGCCTCCCCCACAGACAGAGCAAATTCCTTATCATGTGGGGGGATTTGCCCATACTCACCACGCTGGGCATGCGGGTTGGCGAGCGCAGTTAGCGCTATCGTTGTTAAAATGAGGGACGCTGCTGCCCATCCCCTAGCTTTTTTCATAGTCGCCTCTTACGACATCCGCGGATATGTAGATATGGAGGGGCCTATTCTTCAGCCGGGGCCACCACGGAGTCTTATTTTGTATATAATACCAAATTTTCCAATACAAACAACGAAAGGAAATTTTATGAAAAGGAATTTATTTGTGCTTGTAGAATATTTTCTTATTATTAGTTTAGTTAGGCATGGTTGAAAAGATGTGAGGAAATTAAAAAAAAAACATTTTGCAATAATATCAAATGTGAGTGTGAAGGGAGTGAAAAAATAACAACCCAACCCTGGTATTCTGAAAAATAGAATCAAATTTGACAGCATTTGTTATACTTTTCTAACATTACATTTTTATAATTATTTTATGCTTAGTTGCTGTCAGAATTGATTCATTTTTTATTCCCCCTCACTATTAGGTCACTCATTATTATTAAAGATACGAGTCTAAAGAAAGCCAGCCAACATTCTGGCAAGTGGGTTGCACGTTTTGTCCGTATATCTACCGCTCAAACAAAGCCGCAGGCGGTAGCTTGTATAATATACCTTTATACACAACATAGATAACGGTTTATGAGGAAGTGGGTGTATGTACACTTTCGACATCAAATTACTTTTCCTCTTTACGCACATTAAAAGCACATAATTATGGATATAAAACCTCTTTTCTCGTAAAACTCCCAGATAAAAAGGTCGTGAAGGCACATCCTCCGTCTAATTCCCCATAAAATGGCCCCGTACATCCATTAACACTATTTTTAGGTTTTTTCATATTCATTGAACGCTCCGTCCTCAATGAGGCTCATTTATATTTTCAAAAGTACGAAAATAACAAAATGTTTACTTTAATTTTTTAGTGTAAAGCGTAAACCTGTGTGCCGAATTTTCTAAGACAATTTGGAAGCGATAAAGACTATAATTGCGTGGATCGTGACTTTATGATAGCGTCGATGATGTATGACTTAGGGTCGTTTGAGACAAGCGATTGACGTCTTTAACGTAGTTCTAATTAATTTATTGGCGCTTTTAAAGCGGAAGCTAAAAGCTATGGAGTAGAAACTAAATCAACAAAATATTTAGCAAGAAATCTCGCATTAGTATTTTTTTGATTGAATGTTTACAGTAATTTTATAAAAACAGGATTTTTACGTAGTGTTATATCGATAAAATGCACTGGATATTTTACACTATATGAACCTACCTAACGAACATGGAGATAAATAATTAGGTAAAACTAATATTCAGCTGAATATGTCGTTTATTTACATATCTGTTTTAATTTATTTACTAAACTTAACATAGAAATTAATAATGTGATATCATACAGTTCCAAGTGCATGCCCTCGTGCCCTATGGTGAGTATGGGCAAATTCCCCCACATGATAGGAAGTCGCTCTGGAATTCTGTGGGGGAGGCTGATGTTCAGCATTGGATATCCTACGCTACGACTGAAATGATAATGTCATCAAATAAAAATAATGCTCTAACGTTTTCTCTGTTCCATAGAGCGCTGCGGCAATATTTACAAGTCGCATCCGGCGCACAGCTATTACTTAATAGCTACTACGTTCGCTAATGCCCGCTGCAGCTCTCAAACTTTTAAGAAATAATTATAATTATAAAAAATTAATAATTATAAAATAATTAATAATTATAAATATTCCGGACATATTCACACGGTCAACTGATCCCAAACTAGGCATAGCCTGTACTATGGGTACCAGAGACTGATATATATATAATAGATAAATATTTAACACCCAGACACAGAACAAACATCTGTGTTTATCACGCAAATATTTGTCCAGTGCGGGGATCGAACCCGCGACCTCTAGCGCAGAAGGCAGAGTTATTACTAACTGAGCTATGAGGCCAGTCAAAAACTTTATTTTTACGTCTGTGGCCCGTTTTTACAACTAATGTGACAAACATGCTTACGGCCCCTGTTGGTAAGCCTATTAATGCTTGCAATACCAGGAGGCATCATCACACACGCATTGCCAGCCCTGAACACTCCCCTTTAAGAGCTCTGGCAACCTTACTCACCGCAGGAACACATCATTATTGGGAACAAATAATGTTAGTTGACTGTGTTTTATTAATGTTATCTTCTCTAAGGCGGAGGCACCTACTCAGGCGGGTTGCTCCAATTTAGAGCGCCAATTTAATTAAATTTACGCATGTTCTTCACTCTTTTTCAGGGAAGAGGTAGAACCAAAGAAAATATGGATAGATTGTGTGAAAGACGACATGAGTAAGAAATGAGTGAATACTGACATGGGGGAGTGGAAGAGAAAAACATGTTGTGCCGACCCCACGTGAAGTGGGATAAGGGCAGGGAGATGATGTTCTTCATTCTTTACCAAATAAGCTACCTTTCATAAGTTTGACATGCGCTGGCAGAAAACGGCTGGGCCGCGCGGATTTTTTACCCAAAGCTCTGTAACTCGACACTAAAATCCAGTTAAAACAAACATCTATGTGACGCCAACTAATAAAAGGGTTTGTAATATGACGTGAAAATCAAAGTAAATTGCGCGCGTGAATTTAGAACGATAATTTGTTACGACATTTTGAAAGAAAAAACTTGTTGCGTAACTGGGCCTACAATCGTAATCGGCTTAGATTGTAAAACTATTGTCTACTAGCTTCCGCCCGCGACTTCGCTCCCGTGGTATCTATATAAAAAGTAGCCTAGGTATATGCTATTCCCGACTATAATCTATCTCTGTGGCAAATTTCATTCAAATCCGTTTGGGCGTAATTGAACAGCAGACATCGAAACATCCTCACAAACTTTCGCATTTATATTATTAGTAGGATTTACAGTTGCAAAATAGCCGACTACAATTTATCAGTTCAGCTACGCACTGAGTAAGGGTAGTTGTGTCTCTTTCGTTTGATCAGCGGATTTGTGCACGAGAGGAGCCTCTAAGAGGCGCACTTTAATCCTTTCACTACACTGATTCTTTCACCGACGGTCATAGGCCCTTTTCAGGGCCACCATACCTCAACCTGGTCACCGACCTAATACGGGATGACCAAGAAAGAATCAGTGACACGACAAGAAGAAGCGCAAATCAATAAGAGTTCTATAAAGTACTAGCTTCCGCCCGCGGCTTGGCTCGCGTGGTACCTACACAAAAAGCCTATATGCTATTCTAGGTAAATAACTCTATGTATTCCAAGTTTTAACGAAACGGTTGAGCCGTTACGGCGCGCGGCGTCATTGAACAACACACTTCCAAACATCTAAACATCATCACAAACTTTCGCATTTATTATATCAGTAGGATAGGATAGTAGGATTGAAACTACAGTCCTAAAATCAATGAGAGCATAGTAAGGATGAGACACAACAGCCTTAAAATTACTAACATATAAAACAAGTCAGCTAGTTTTTTTTATTATTATTATTTTTATGTTATTAGGAGGCAAACAGGCTTACGGCCCTCCTGATGGTAAGTGGTTACCGTCGCCTATTGACATTAGCAACACCTGGAGCATTGCTAATGCGTTGCCTGCCGAACCCCTCCCCCCCCCCCCCCCCTAAAGAGCTAGTATTCTATACCTAGTCATCCATGAAACAGATACCATTAAATATTGGAGCATTGGAAAATAGACAAGCAAACAAATAAATGGCACATTACCAATCACAAGCACTCCCCTCTCCAGCAGTTAGAACGAGAGATAAGGCAAAATAGTTTCTCAAAACGATGCTTTAGCTCGTATTTTTAATCGTCGTGACTTTGACTGAACCTTGAAGTGAAGTGAAAGCACAGTGATTGATAAAAATAATGTCAGTTTGATATCAGTGATAATAAGGGAGTGAAAAAATGCACTCCGCAGAGATATTTATACATACAAAATATTGATTTTCAAAAGTCACTGGTGTGTCAAATATGTGATATAAGAAGACCTAGACCTAGTTTCTAAGACGTTTAAAAGTGATCCTAGTGATTTTATTGAAATAAAGGCCTTTTGGTTTGATTTACCACTTAAAATTTTATATGTGGTTTTAAAAGACAGTATCAACACTTTTCTGAACAAATGTAACAAATCAGAAGTTTAAAATATAATATTAGGTACCGATAACGCATTATAGGTACCTTTAAGTTTCGACACGTTTCAGCTTAATAAATACATGGATAATTTTAAATCGTCACAAAGTGTGTAGACCACCGCTGTCTCCTGCTCTAGTCCAATCCGCGTGATGGATCACTCTATGTACACAGATTTGCCTGCGGTTCAACAATCACTTGACTCCGTTTTAGCTTTTAAGAGGGGCGATATACGACCCGTAAAATTTTGCTTTAGGGGTCGGCTTACGTTTTATTTGATGGATTGATAGTACTGTAGGGAAAATGCTTTTCGTATTCCTTGGGTACCTAAGTATTTTAGGAGGAGGTAGGGCACAGCAAGATTTTCTCGTTCTGAATTGGAGCAGCCTGCCTGGGGAGGTACCTCCACCTTACAGAAGATCGCAGCCAAATAACATTATTTGTTTCAAACAGTGTTGTGTTCCTGCGGTGAGTAAGGTTGCCAGAGCTCTTTAGGGGGGAGGGGTTCGGGGTCGGCAACGCGTGCGTGATGCCTCTGGTATTGCAAGCGCTCATAGGCTACGGTAACCGCTTACCATCAGGTGGGCCGTAAGCTTGTCTGCCACCTCAGTTGTATAAAAAAAAAAAAAAAAGATTTCTTGAATGTCATACAGTAACCAACGATGACCATCATTAAAAAAAATAGTAGATTATGCAACAAGGGCTTAAAGTAGTGTATTATGTCAAGGGCGCTATATTGAACCCCGAGAACGAGGGATTCTATGGTTAACTCCTGAGCGGAGCGAGGGAGTTAAGGCAAGAATCCTGAGTACGAGGGGTTCAAGATCGCCCAAGACAAATACACATTTAAGCCCGCGATGCATACTCTACTTTTTATACTTTCTGCGAGGCAATTGAAAACAATGACTGTTAAGTAGACAGAAATGATTTTTCTGGAAGTAAGTTTTCAACTATACCAGAGGCTTCAGATTGTATGCATTCTGGAGTCAAATCAAAATCACTGTCGTCGTCACTTGACATTTTTTAGAAGTTTATTTGAATCGAAACTGAATTTCGGTGGAGATAACAGCACAGTTTGAGCGCTTGGCGCCTTTTTTTCTTTTTTTGTAGTCTATTCTGTAGTGGTCAGTTCGACATTCGAATAAATCCTTCTTCGTGCGCGGGTGAAAATGAATTTTGTAAAAAGTTTTCCTGTTTTTATTTTTTTTAATTTGTAGGCAGTGCAAAGAAAATGTTAACATACAGCCTAATTAGACTAAAATCTCATTGCTCCCAAACATTTTTGAAACCAACCTCGATCAAGCACGACTACATGGGTTGCATTCCAAATTCAAATCACATTATGTCCCATGGGAAATAATGAAATTCAGTACAACATTATGACCCGGCTAGACCGTAGGGCTGTAATGACTTACTTTAGGAAAGGTTTGCATGACACATAATACGCCATTGACGAGCAGGTAGTATAAAAATAAGTTTTCCGCCACCGAGTCTCGAGGAAAACTGTACGGTTGCCGTGGGATACGTTTGTTTATTTTTATTTTTCACAGAGCAAGGGATCGTCAAGAATTTTTGCACAGTGGTAGTTTGAAATAATGATTTTGATAATGGTGATATTGATTTGATTTGAATGACATGTTTTGAGCCAGTTTTGAGCCCGGAAAAATATGCCTGGATAATGTATAGATCACATTTTGATCAGACCGTCAGTTCTCACACATACACATCAAAATATCCACACGAACGAAGTTACGGGCAACAACTAGCATAGATAGACAACATATAGATAACAGCATAACTACTTTAAGTAGTATCTATAATAGTATACATATTTATTAATGATGACTACCGTACAAGAGCAAACGAAATGACACAAGATTCATAATCTCACAAACAGGGGTAGCTTGTAACCCTTAAGTTTTGTTAATTACCGTGAGTCCATGTCCTTAAAAGATTTCAAATTTTTCAGTCAATTATAATCCTTATTATTAAAAGTCAAGGTTGAAATTGCAAGGGTTTAGGTTTCAAGGGCTGGGGACACACAAGACAGCATTGAGATGGTCAGGCTCCCACGATGATAGACATTTTGAAGAGTAAACGTTAATGTGCCCTAAGTATTGGAGATAACTCGCTTCAACTTACTTATCGTCATCATCATCATTTCAGCCGTACGACGTTCGCTGCTGAACATGGCCTCCCCCACAGACAGAGAAAATTCCTTATCATGTGGGGGGAATTGCCCATACTCACCACGCTAGGCATGCGGGTTGGCGAGCGCAGTCAGAGCTATCGTTGTTAAAATGAGGGACGCTGCTGCCCTAGCTTTTTTCCCTTAGTCGCCTCTTACGACATCCGTGGATAGAGATATGGAGGGGCCTATTCTTTAGCCGGGGCCACCACGGCCAGTACTAACCACAACACCTTACCACCAACTTACTTATACGACAGTGGTAATAATCCTTTAACATCTTATGATAGACAGCTACATGTATGAAAGCGGTAAACACCGTGACAGGCTGCAAACATTGTTTGTGAAATGCTTTGTTTCAGATTCAAATCCTCGACCGGATTGCATATCGAGTCGCATCTCCACTGGGACAATCATAATCATTTCAGCCGTACGACGTCCGCTGCTGAACATGGCCTCCCCCACAGACAGAGAAAATTCCTTATCATGTGAAGGGATTTGCCCATACCCACCACGCTGGGCATGCGGGTTAGCGAGCGCAGTTAGAGCTATCGTTGTTAAAATGAGGGACGCTGCTGCCCATCCCCTATCTTTTTTCCCTTAGTCGCCTCTTACAACATCCGCGGATAGGTAGATATGGAGGGGCCTATTCTTCAGCCGGGGCCACCACGGCCGGGACAATACTGATTTTTATCTCATTTTATCCCTCAGGTATTTAGGTACCTACTAAGATCTTTATGGAAGTACAATACCTGTCGTACAGAGATCTCTAGGAGTGTAGAGGCTCCTTATGATCCTTATCCGCTTACCAACAGGTGGGCCGTATGCTTGTTTGCCACCTTAGTAGTATAAAAAAAAATATCTCTAGGTTACCAACTGAAGGAAAATTTTTATTTGAAAGAAAGAACGACGAAACTTACGTAAAGTTGATGCTAGTGTTGCATGATGTAAACATGACCATTCCATGCATCACGTCAAAAACAAGTGATGCGCACAAATCCCGTATTTTTATCGATAAATCTGGAGTATCCATTTCGCCAGCTTCTGTGTATTGTCAAGCAGATACAGTAGTCTGACGGAGATAAGGAAACATAAATATCAGGTGAAGTGCTACTCAGGCAACTTACATCTCAAGTACCTTGGTTCTACTCCTTTTGTCGCATAGTGTTGTATGTGGTGAGGTGCGGCTTATCGAAATAGATGTTTTTGAAAATAGCGTTATAGTTTTTAACATTTGAATAATTCAACATATTGAATACATACATATTTAGTATGCTGCTCTGTGTGAAGCACGTCTTGTTTGTATGTTTAATCCCTGTGAAATTGCAACTATGCATATATTCTATTGTGCCTTTATTTATTTATTTATTTGTACGTAATCTTTTTTTTTATTTATTTTTATTCTGCCATTTATATGTAAAACTAGTCCTATTTATACCTATAACTATATCTTGTTTTATTCTTAGGTATACTTTATTCTAATTTTATTAAGTTTAATCAAAGCCACACCAACAAGCCCTTCTCTTATCTTTTCATTCCATTCCAGTCCATCCAAAGGTTGCCTGGTAGAGATTGCTCTTAGCGATAAGGCCGCTCATTGTATTGCCTTGTAATTGTAATATTATCTCTGTATACTTTCTGTGTGGTTATCAATAAAGTGTTATTTATCTATCTATATATCTAATACATGCCTACAATATAATATACATAATAGTATGTCCAAAACAACTTCTTCGATATCAATACGTTTCTAATCAGTGCTTATCAGCTTTCTTTACAATTTACCGGTTTCCTACCGTTTGAGAGCACACATATACAGATAGCACAGATTTTTATCGATATCGATGTAAAAAGCCGTGGCATCACTAGCCACTTTGCTAAGCACCAGTGCAAGTGGGTAACCCATTGGTTATCTGCTTGTTCGTCTGTTTACATCTTGAGGGCCAGGATTATCTTCTAGTGCTTCGTAACAGAAACTAAGTTAGGTACAATGTATGCATCGTTGGTTGGTATGTATGTATGTACGTCTTCTCACTGCACGGAAATTATATACCATCCCGAAAAAAAAAAAAGGTTATTCTGTCAACGATAAGAAAGAAAATTAGAATTGAAAAAAAAACCTTCAGGTTTTGATACCGAACTTTTTCAAATTTGTTTGTTTTTGGTCATAAAAAAAAAATTATACCATCTTTGGTCGACGCCACCGGTGATAAGAGAGCTGGCTCATTCCTTGCACAAAGAATTTCTTTGGCAATTCAACGCGGGAATGCAGCCAGTGCTCTTGGCACCTTGCCGCATGTCCAAAATTATTTGTTTATTTAGTTTCTATTTTATTTTGTAATTAATTAATTTTATATTTTATAGTATGTATATAGTATGTATAAGTGTATATTCTAATAAAATATATTTTGGTCATTCATCCTTTTTAAAAGTAATTATTAAACTTACGAGAAGTACCTACGAAAACAACTTTAGTACCTATAACAGCTGAATAATTGAGTTTAAGCTGATTTGACCCCAAAACAGCAGATTTTTGAATAAAGATTTCGCAATTAAATAACATCAAAAAGTTATAAAATAAACTTGATTGCTAATTGAATGCAGAATAAGCAAGTAAGGAAATAAGGATTTAAGATTTATTCGAGTTTATTATGCTTTGGCCGTGGTGGCCCGGGGCTGAAGAATAGGATATTTACCTACCCGTTGATGTCGTAAGAGGCGATGAAGGCAAACAAGCTAGGCAATCAGCAACAGCGTAAATAGCTCTACTGCGCTCGCCAAGCCGCGTGCCCAGCGCCAGCGTAGTGAGTACAGGCAAATCATCCCCACATGATAGGAAGTCCATTTGGAAATCTGTCAGGAAGGCCTATTTTCAGCAGTGGACGAGCGAAGCCGCAGGCACAAGCTAGTAACTAATAAGTACTACATCAATTTAACCAAACACTAGACCATTAAAGTCTAGACGTCGATCCAGCTCAAGTAGATCTATTCGATTTAGGGTTACGCAAGCAATATCAATAATACATACCCTCTTCAATAGAACCGACTCAAAACACTCGTGTGTGCATAAATCATTTGCTAGATTGGTTCCTTATCGCATGTATAAGCTTTAAAAAAAATGTTTTATGTGTTTTAAAGTGCAAAATCTAATTTGGACGCTACTAACTCTAAATTGATGAAAAATTGCTACCCACAGGGAATTGTAGTGGTTTGAAAGAAAATCTGAAATTATAATCAAGCGATAACATGCTGTGTTGGCTTAGTGAGGGGAACCCTGACTTTCGATCCGAAGATCGTGAGCTCGAAGCCGGTTGTGCATCAAAAAGTTTTTAGAAAGGACTTTTTAATAGTTTTAAATTATACAACAACTAGCTTCCGCCCGCAGCTTCGCTCGTGTGGTATCTATGAAGATTAAAAGTCACCTATATTCTATTCCAGAGTCTATCTCTGTGCTAAAGTTCATCCATATCCGATCGGCCGTTTGGGCGTGATTAAATCACAAACATCCAAACTTTCGCATTTATAATATTAGTAGGAAGTAGGATCTCGATAGATTGTTGTATTTAACAGACAAAAAACAGGTACGCAATTATACAATCTCATAAATAAACTTAAAACTATTCTAAAACAGATTACAAAGATAACAATAAAAATTGTAAACAAAATCTCTTCTACATTTGATTACATAACAATCCCGTTTCGTACTGTGTTTGACTTGGACGTAAAAATCATGAATTATTTGTCTAACTTGTCGAAAAGTTCCTACACGGGCTATTAAATCACTCCATTAAGGTGAGGGTTTAATTTTTTTATGATTTTTGAATTGTTTTTTCTCAATAACCGCAAAACCCACAGTTTAGATGTTTATGACAAAGATAACTTGAGCATTTTATTTACGTAAATCCAAGACAGAAACGCGGTTGGTAAAACTTTTCTCGATAGATTTATTTTTTAAAGTTGGGTCCTCTGCAACAGTTTTTTCGAAAATACTCTGAGACTCTTTAACAAAAATAACTTTTTTTTAATATTGTGTTAGACAATAGCATTGGGTACCTAAATCCAAGACACTTTTTAAAAAAAATAGATAGTTTTTAAGATAATCGATATTTTATCATATGTCGCTTACGTCGATTACTTTCGAGCGCCTTCTAACGCTTGCTATCTCTTTCCGCATTCAATTATAGTACATAGCGCTGTCACTTTCTTTACTCCGCCCACTGGACAATTTATTATGATTTTTGTATCCTCTTAAGAGCAACGTGTGTAGTATGTAACCATTAAGAACCATTAAGAAAACCAACATGTCCTAGAACCTAATAATCTAAAGACATGTGACATGTGCACGAAAGAAGCTTCTGAGGCGCACTTAAAAGAGCTCTGACAACCTTACTCACCGCAGGAACACAACACTATTTGAAACAAAGACTGTTATTTGGCTGCGATCTTCTGTAAGGCGGAGGTAAGTCCCAGGCGGGCTGCTCCAATTTAGAGCGCGAAAATCTTGCTGTGCCCTACCTACATTAACAATACCTAGGTGCATATTCACCATTACACAGGCCTCTAACGTGTATATTTTCAAAAAGAGATTGAAACGCTGGCTTGTCGAGCAAACCTTCTACAGCTTCGACGAGTTCATGAACCTACAAGTATAAATTTTATTGTTTTCTATTATAATTTAATTATGTTTTTTGTGATATTTTTATATGTGATTTTATTATTTTTTAATGATTTTATTAATTTTGTATATTTTTATAGAATCAAGTATTCTAATTATAAGTAGTCAATAATATATTTTAATTTTTTTACTGTCCTATATTTTTTTTGTATCAATAAATGACTTTTAAGTCTAATAAGACTATTATTCCTCTAGACTTCTTCTGTGGCACAATCTGTTGCTCAATTGTGTTGCCGAGATACAAAAATTGACTTAGTAGAATCTTCGACATCGTACTACACGTAAAAATCATGAATTATTTGTCTAATACGCCTAAATGAGCTTTTGTGAGCAATTAAATCCATCTGACATGTAAACTCACCAGTGTAAATTCCCCTGACGTTGATGTAGCGTATTTGTTTTTTTAAAGTTGGGATGGGAAACGGAATGATTGAGCTACAGTTTCCTGAGAAACGGCGAGACCTCCTTATTTTTGCCGTATTTCAGTCAAGTTGTAGACCACATAAAGATTGACGAAACAGGTGTATAATACAAGGCGAGTGTGAACGGGACCGACGGAAAGGGGAAGATCTAGGCGTACGTTTAGTGACCAAATCGGTGTCGTTTTGGAAAAAGGCCAGGTCAAGAGTACTATCACCAAAAATTCCGCCTTACCACCCTAAGGGTGTATTTTGCGTGAAGTGATCTGTGCCTTGATTGCGTAAATGCGTTATCATAAAAAGTACCGTTTTTGTCTAACAATATGTTCGTATTGTTTTGGTTGCAACTGAACAACAGACTGGGTAATCAAAGTCATAAAATGAATGGTTTACCCTCAAAGGATCTCAATAAATAAAGAGATAGGCCGGACAGGCTTACTTAGCCGTGATCAAGCGAAACAGTTTCAAAATTGGTAAGGCGGAATTTTTGGTGATAGTACCCTAAACCGACGAACATGTATGAGGAATGTGATGAGAGTGAATGAAGCAAAAGCGGTATGTCAAGATCGTCAAGTGGAAAGCCGTGGTCTCTGCCTACCCTCTGGGAAAGAGGCGTGATTTTATGATTTTATCTTCAAATTTAGAATATCTCTTCAACTAAACGAGGCTTTACGCGTTAGTGAACAAACAATTTACTTACGTACTGAACTCAGTTTACGCGTCAAAGTAGCCAGTTACTTGACGGATTGTCAAAATATTTGATTTACTATCTGGCTGATTGATTGATTGATAGTTACACTGATTGATGGTTGATTATTAGTTTTAATGGGTCAATGGGCTTTTATGGGAGGTCGCTTACATTTTTCATTTAAAAACACTATGCATATATTAGCTGATGTAGAGCCAAATCAGTTTAAACTCAATTATTCAGCGGTTTAAGGTAGCAATCTTGATGTCTGCCAACTTCTAAGGTGGCAAATAAGCTTACGGCCCACCTGATGGTGAGTGGTTACCGTAGCCTATGAACGCTTGCAATACCAGATGAACGCACGCATTGCAATCCGTTCACCGTCTGAGAACACTAGTATAGAGCACAATTTCATAATGGAAAATCCATTGGTGCACGACCTGGATTCGAACCCGCGAACTATGGTTGGGAAGGCAGGGTCTCCACCATTCCACCAGTGCTACTACCACCTATGAAACCTACTAAGTTAATAGCGAGGCACGTAAGGCGGAGTGTTCACATCGACAAATAAATACGCTGAGTTGGCCAATGGCAGCTTAGCACTTTATTATCTCATGTAAAGGGTGCTCTAATTCCGAGTATCTATGTAATTTTCTTATCTTATCTAAAACTGAACACCCTTCCAATATATAGTGGAGGAGCGTTCAGTTATCACCATAAGCCTGAAGAAGTGGGGTAGGTCTGGCCTGTGGTAAACATCACAATTCTTATTATCTTTTCTTTTGTTTTTGTAGTAAGTAAGTGGATGACGTATGATTATGCTAATAGGTAAGCACACTAGAGCTAAAATATGTAGATACTTAAACTTAAGTACAAATTTTGTATATCTCATATAAGTGAACGTTATGTATATGTTCTTTGAGAAATAAATAATCTTTAAACCGAAGTCATTTACTGGACATAGGCCTCCCCCAAAGAGTTCAATGACGAACGGTCTTGAGCCTGTTTACTGGAAGGCAAATTTATACAAAGCTTCATTATATATACCTGCTTAGGTGCGGGATTTTTGTTAGGTATTTTGGAATCCTCTCTGGGGTATAAAGGTTCTCGAATATAAGTATATTATGCATCAACTTGTTTTACCTGAATTCTAAGAGCAGTTAAGTATTAATTTTATAAACATTTTCAAACTTTGTTGTTTGTTTACTTGAATTTCTGAGTTTTTAAGAGGATTCGGTATTTTTTGTAGCTGGTTTTCCATTACGTAATAACATCAGCCTGTGAACAGAAGTACCATCCCCGATAAGCGCGGTCAGGTGTGACTGTCCGGTCGAGCGGTCGAGCCGGGGGCGGGCGGGCGGCGGGGCGGGGCGGGGACGGGACGACAATCGCACCCTAATGAGTCGACTTCTAATAATAATTATCTAACTACACTTTCTGTTCGACGAGTTCGCTGTTATGCTAGGGTTGTCAGCTGAGGTTGCTCAGTTGCTGCATGTAAACCAACAAACATACTTTTATTATTATTATTAAGTCATTTATTTCAGGCAACACAGCAAAGTACATGTACAAATACAGGGCCCATAGATATATATACCTTAAAACTAAAATACATATAATATTCACACTTGCATATTATATTAGGGTTTATTGTTCTTTGGCGCATCCCTACAGCGTCGGAAAACTATTCCTGCAGGCCAGAAGTCGGGAGAGAGGAACATGTCGCGAAGCTTCGCAGGCACCTTCAGCACGTACGACTTGAAGTTCGTCTCTCTTTTGCACTTGACTTTTGCATAAATTATTAATAAAAACATGTTTTATGAGGAGGTAGAGCGATTTTCTCGATCTAAATTGGAGCAGCCCGCCTTGCAGAAGATCGCAGCCAAATAACATAATTTGTTTCAAATAGTGTTGTGTTCCTGTGGTGAGTAAGGTTGCCAGAGCTCTTTAGGGGGGAGGTTCGGGGTAGGCAACGAGTGCGTGATGCCTCTGGTATTGCAAGCGCTGTGACACGACAAGCAAAATGAAAAATAAAAATTTACTCCTATCATTTTGTTAAATCAATATAGTTCAGTACCTTAGTAGCGACACCCCTACCTCTAAATAATAGGAAATTTGTTTTCCGGTTCGGTAGCGCGCACCAATTACGTGATTAAAGAATTATTTCCTTTTTTTTCCTCCCCCCACCCTGGTAATTTCCCGGTAATTCCGCGGCTGGTTTCCGCCTATTGAATCTCTTTTGATTAGCCATCTTCCCCGTTTGACGGCAAATTGCGTTCGCGCGCACGTTTGAGAGCAAATTGGAGATGTATTGAGCGCCTCTTTTAAAGAGTGTTCAATTGAAATTGTGAAAGGTTTAATATTTTTGTGAGAAAAAAATCAATTCAATTCATTTTATTTCGGTTGGTGACTATTGGGGCACGCTGCCTGTGGTTGGTGTTCAGAACTATGTTTTCTACATGTGGTCGTAGTCGTAGAAAACAGAGTTCATTCCTATTATTATTTTAGATTAATTTTCAATTTTATTATTATTTTTCTATTATTGTAATTCAATAAAACTTTTTTTTATTTTTTATAAAGAAGTTTTATATTTACAGAAAGAAACTTAAAACTAATACAAGTTAATATTTACAAAATACTCAAGAAACAGTTGAGCCATCTAAAGACCGTTACAAACGATCTATAGATAGCTCAACTGATCCAGATCACTACCAGTCGGAAGCGTCCCCAAGACGCTGGCGGAATTGCCACGCTGGATGGCAAAATTGTTTTGATAAATAAATTATTTATCAATAAAACCATTTCGTTTCACCATAATTGTTAGTACATAAATTATAAATATAAATATTTCACACGGTCAACTGATTCCAAACTAGGCATAGCCTGTACTATGGGTACCAGAGACTGATATACATAAAAGATAAATATTTAACACCCAGACACAGAACAAACATCTGTGTTCATCACACAAATGTTTGTCCAGTGCGGGGATCGAACCCGCGACCTCTAGCGCAGAAGGCAGAGTTACTACCAACTGAGCTATGAGGCCAGTCAAATTCTATGTTAGTATCAATAAAAACAGATTTCAATTATTCATGTCACATTAATTATTATTTTTTTAATTTAATTCATTTATTTCGGTTGTTCACCATAATTGTTAGTACATTTATCTACCCATAAAAACAGATTTCAAATTATTCATGTCACATATTATCAGAAAACATTCAACAAATTATTATTGCAAAAATAAATTAAATTTACTTTATATTGAAAATTCTAACTAGATTAATATAATAATATCAGGATAAAAAAAGGTTGAGGAATTATTTTTAGGTTTTCAGTGTCTATTTATTATTTGAGCTGTGCAGCACACTAATTTATCACTAACCTCTACTATAATTAACTCTACTACTATTCTTAGTTGTAAATTGTCAAAGCTTTCATTCCACTCACTCTATCAGACTGACATTATTTTCATTGCAAATTGGGCTTTCAATCTCTCTTTAGAGTTATACTGAAGCCAAAAGCGCTGTGAGCGATACGATTGACATATATTACCAATTTTTTTATTACCAAAGAACAATATTAACTGTAGGCCTCATATACAAGCTCAAAGTCGCGCAACGGGCTATGGAGTGAGCTATGCTCGGAGTTTCACTACGTGATAAGATCCGAAATGAGGAAATCCGTAGAAGAACCAAGGTCACCGACATAGCTCTCAGAATTAGCAAGTTGAAGTGGCAGTGGGCAGGCTCGTAGAACCGATAACCGTTGGGGAGTAAATGTTCTCGAATGGCGACCACGAACCGGGCGACGCAGTGTTGGAAGGCCCGATGGACCGATGACATTGTAAAGGTTGCGGGAAGTCGGTGGATGGAAAGGTCTCAAGACCGTTCGTCGTGGAACTCTTTGGGGGAGGCCTATGTCCAGCAGTGGACTTCTACAGGTTGTTGATGATGATGATGAATATCAAATAGGTACAATAATATAAAAATAATAATAATAACAATTTAAAAAGTTTTTCTACGACTACGACTACAAGTAGAAAACAGAGTTCAGATCACCAACCACAGGCAGCGTTACTTTTTAACCTATTTATTTAAAACTTTTCCTTACCTACAACTTGAACACCAACTATTTATTAACTATAGAGTTTATATTTATTTATTTAATCTTTAATGCACACAAAAAACAATGTACAAAAGGTGGGCTTAATTCCAAGGCATTACCTATCTACCAGCCAGCCTGATTGGGTAGAAACAGGAGGTTGGCGTGCGACAGATTGTTTTACTTAACTAAAAACTATACTATATATAACCATACACTATATTTAAATATGTATATATATATATATATATATAATACACTGCAATAGATTAACAGATAGTACAAAACAGTGTTTTATTAACATGTAGTGTAGATGCTAGATGTTCTTAAGGAAATGTTCAGGAGTTAATCGTTTAAATGAATCTTTGGAGTCAACTTTTTTGATATTATACAGAAGAGTTGGAACTAGTTTAAACAGAACGTTAAAAGTTGACCAGCATGCATGAGGAATGTGATGAAGCAAAAGAGGTATGTCATGATTGTAGGATGTGGTAAGCCGTGGCTGGTGGTATCTGCCTACCCCTCTGGGAAACGGGTGATTTTATTTATGTATGTAGTACCTACATAGCTCAGCGGGTTAAGCCCACTTTGCCATTAACCTGAATGCACAAGTGTGGTTTATATGTGGCAGTACACCACTTGAGTTTCGCTTGCCCAATTCAATGGTACTTCTTTTAAGTACAGTTGATTACGGAACTCTAACAAAGCTTTTATTAAAATAGGATGCGCTATCCAATATAAGGGGATTAATTTAATATGAATCCCGAAAGGGGCTTAATCTACCCAACTGTCAATAAGTTTGGTCTACGACGTTTGGAAAAACGAAATTTTCGAAAGCACTATGCTAAAATCTGCTGTTTTTAGTCATATCAGTTCTAAATCAATAAATAAATAATAAATATTCCGGACATAATCACACACGGTCAACTGATCTCAAACTAGGCATAGCCTGTACTATGGGTACCAGAGACTGATATACATAATAGATATATATTTAACACCCAGACACAGAACAAACATCTGTGTTAGTCACAAATGTTTGTTCAGTGCGGGAATCGAACCCGCGACCTCTAGCGCAGAAGGCAGAGTTACTATCAACTGAGCTATGAGGCCAGTCTTCTGCTGTTTTAGTTGATTTTTTAATGAGTTATTAAGGTGATAATAAATAGATCTTAATCCTGTCAATTTTTTTTCCGTTTATTCTTTCTTTTCATTGATAAAAGAAGTCCGATAATTAACAACATCAGCCTAGAGAAGTCCACTGCTGGACATAGGCCTTCTCCATCCACCGACTTTCAAAATCATCGTCATAATCTCTCTGCCCTTATTTCACTCCCACATGAGTGAAATAAGGGCAGAGAGGTCATTTCACTCACCTCTATCATTCTTCATCTCAGTATTTACTCCTTTCTTACTCATGTCATCTTTCAATTCTTGATCTATAACTAGCCTCAAACACTTCTGCGTCCGCCTGTACATTGCCGATTCTTTTGGCAACTGTTCCGGAGTAGACTTAGCCCTTAGCACCAGATTCTAACTACCTCAAGTTAAAAACTAATTTTTGATGTCCGAAATCTTTGTAAAATACAAGCTCGACTCGACCTTTATAATCTTTGTATAATACCTTGGCAAATTGTGTCAAAAATGCAGTTTTCTTTATCAAAAATAATTATTTTCCTTTCTATCTAAATTATTTATTTATTTATTTGTTGAAAGTGCACAAACATTATGTATATTACCAATTATATAAAATATATTTATAAAACAGGGTCTGTTATACATAAATAATAATCTAAATAGGTTGGTTTACTTTCCACCTACAAATTATATTTGTAGAAAATCGTCTAGTAATTTAAACCTAACCTACTGATATTTTCGTCAATTATGAGACTAAATCAAAACTCATAGACCATATGTACCACATACCATGGTAGATACTCGTAGTTTCTGATACCCACGACACAGGGAATCCTTGTGTGGTGTCAGAACTATGTATGTGACAGTTGGTTGTTATACATTTATTTTTTATTCATTTATTTACCTTCCTAGCCTATGTTTTACACGGTTGTAATAATTTGACCGTATATACCGTCCAACCAGACACTAGTGTTAAGGGTACTGTTGCGTACTTGTGTTTTTCGGACGCACTTAAGGTCTGTTATCGTAAATCACGCTTAGCCTCTAGCATCGGCCATCATTGAGCATGATTGAATTGTTATTGGTTTTACATTGATCCTGTAAACTTTGTTTCAATTTTGTAATTTCTAGGCAATCGTTGGCATTCATATACACTCACCGGCAGAAAATGTGGCCCAAACGCTTATCGCGAATTCTAAATATAAATAGTTTAGTTCATTTTGGAAATTCCGTAACTATTTTTTTTCTTAATTTTGGGACACATTTTCTGTCAGAGTGTAGGTATTTACATTCACGCAATAAACAAAAACCAATGTTTCATTAAAAATTCGAAGGCATGTTACATGTGCACCAAAGGAGCCTCTGAGGCTCGTATTCAGAGACAAGACTCGAGCATTGATCTGTACTTAAATCACGATTTTAGGCGAGATTCTAATTCTTGAACAGTATTTAAGTATAGATTCAATGATCACAGTTCACCTGAGTAAATGCTTATTCTGAAACGTCATTCAGACGAAATCGGTGCTTGAGTTTAGATTTGATTTGACATTAATGTACACGTACTTTGATGCATATTTATACTTCACTTTATTGTTCTATTCTATTTCCACCCTGGCTGTTTGAATTTCTGCGTAAAACGGATCGAAATTATAAATAAATCAAAATGTAAACGAGAACATTTGAGTACAGATTTGAGACTCGATTCAGCTGAGAACAGTTTAAGTACCGTTCTTGAATAAAAGCTATGTTTGAGAAGAGATTCAATACTTAAGTAGAGTTCAGCTGATCTGTGATTAAATCTATGCTTGAGTCGTGTCTCTGAATACGAGCCTTAATACCGGATTAAGAAAGAATAATTGATAAGCAAGAAAGTGCAGGCGACTGTACTCGGCTGTATGTAACCTATTTTACACAACAACAAAACAACGTTTCAGAGTTGTTTTTCAATCCACACGTGTACTTATTGTTTATTTCGACAAGTGTGCGTGTCAATAAGTTTTTATTGTTTTACAGCAACTATAAAACAGGTCTCGTTTATTTAAGCAGCCATGATTACTGGTGATTATTTTTTTTGTATTATCTAGAGCTGATTTTTCACATTAGGCTATTTTGAGAATGGACACAGAAATTACCTACATTGTGTTACGAAACAAGTGTGCTATTGCGAAAGGAACTTATTCTATCAACAAAAACAAAATAATGCATGATCTACAAATATTTGTTCCGGGTTCGGGTGTTGTGGTAACATGTTACTCGTAGTTTCTGATACCCACGACACTGAGAATCCTATTGTGGGGTCAGGACTATGTATGTGACTGTTGGGTGCTATTTATTTATTGTTTTTTTCAATGAATAGTCTTGAATTTCCAGTGGGGAGTGGTCTTATGGAATAAAACATCAGTTTCGTAGGGATTATGCAATTTCGATTGTTTTAATAGCCCGTGTAGGAGGACATTTTGATTTCAAACTGCTTTGCGTGGGAGTGATGTCAAAATGTCGGAGAAAAGCTCTGAGAAGAGCAATTTTAATGGCAAGTGTAGGAGCATTTGTTATTTTCGTCGGTTTTCAGAACAAAGTGAATCGACTGCCACTGATCGCAATAGAATTTAGATGATTTTCGTTTTTCAGCAAAGCTCCCGAATTGAGTGCATTAAGATTTTAAAATAGCCACTTTATTTACAACGGCTCAATCATACAAAGACTTCTGAGAACGTTTAAAAATCAATTAACTTTCACTCGGAATCGGCCGCACAATGGCGGGAGCACGTGCGTCGGCGCATTAAAAATAAAACGCCCATAGACAACTGAAAGGATTGCGGCGCGTTTACACTGATTTAGTAACTGGCGTCACACTGATAATTCTGTGATACATATACCTAGCATAGCACCAACAACTTTGCAAAAAAAAAACTCAAGAAAAAAAGGGTACGGACAAAATAAAGTCTGTAACTATTTATACAAAATAAATACCACCGATATTACATACGAAAAGACAAAAAAAGACACGAGAAAAAGAGGAGAGGAACGGCAGAGCTAAGCTCCTCAAAATGGCTAAAAAGAAGTTCGTTTGAGTCGTTATCTTAGAATGGAATTCCACAAAGTTACGAATACGTTTAAAAGTGGCGCCATTGACGGAAAAGTTGAGGAGTAATAGGTTATCGTGGTATGGGCATGTCATAAGGAGGAAAGAATGTCATGTGACGAGCACAGTGTGGATGAATGTAGGGGTAGAGGTAGGGAAAAGAAAAGATGGATGGACTTTGTGAATGCTGAGATGGCAGCTGATAGAGGGAAATGGAAGAAGAATATACATGCTGTGCCGACCCTAAACAGTGTAGGTTATGGGCAGGAAGATGATGATGGACTTTCGCAGTCTCGCCTAAATCAATTAGGTAACTAAAAAAAACTGTCTAGAGAGCACGGACGAAACAGTTTTTTTCTCTCTCCAAGTGTACTTTCTCTAGAGTCTAGAGAAAGTACACTTGAAGCCTCCGCTTCAAGTGTTCAAGCTACTGAAAAGTAGCCATTCAAACGAGGCACGAATACTTCCGACCAGTAAACAGGTAGGGGAAACACATCACCGTTTATGCTACTGAAACGTAAATGTGGCGTTCAAACGATTGCAATGGTTTACAGAATGCCTCACTGATGGACTATACTGTGTACTTTATTGCTTATTAATAGCTGGGCTGTGGGGAAATTGGATTGTTGGCGATTGAAACTTCTGGCGATTTCCCGTGTACTGTGAAGAGATATAAATTATTTGATGGGCCGCGATTGCCAATTGACGTTGTGTTGGGTTTGGCGTAAGATAGCGCGTGTTCGAGTTATTCCCGAAACCCCCATGCTGCTTGCTTGTCGTGTCACTGGTTCTGTCTTGGTAATCCTGCAAGATTGAGGTATGGTGGGCCTGAAAAGGTACAATGACCGTTGGTAAAAGAACCAGTGTGGTGAAAGTATTGAAGTGCTTCCTCCAGAGGCTCCTTTCGTGCAATCATTATGTATCCCCTGTAGAACGTTTCCTAACTTATTTGCCACTGGCGATGTTGTAACCAGGATCTCTGAAAAAGGCCCAAAGGGCCTATTTTCAGAAATGTCTGGGGCCTAGATAAGAGGCCTACCTATGGCATTGCCAATCTACAATACGGTAGTGTCGTAGATTTTCCCTGGAGCTGCATTATAGCTTATTAAGGATCACTAACCTAACCAACCCAATTAAATAAAAGAGTAAAGTATAATAATTAATTGTTTGAGTAAACTTGATTTTAGTCAGTGACTGTACTTAATCTTGCGTAACTGTCGAATGGAAAATCAAAACGTTCTATTTTCATTCATAAAAAAAATTAGAGAGAAAACTCGTCTGCTAAAATCTCTTTGGTTGAAAGCTTTTTTTTTCTTTTTTATTTATTGAATATTTACATGAAGGCTTTGTCGCTGGGCGACCACACCGTCCAATCGAAACTTAAAACTAAACTTCCACCAACACAATTAGAAAACTTAAAACAAAAGAAAAGTGGAAAAGAAACAAAAAAAAAGAACGCATTCGTAGCATACATAAACATTACACATATTGGTCAAAAAATACAGTTTTTGGGCTTCATCAGACATTGGTCAAGCCAATATGCTGTTGCATAACCCAACATCAAACATTGTTGTTTGACCAAACATATTTATTCTGTCATTAGCATTCGGCACACATTCCATTAGTATATTATTATGTTGCACATCTTCTAGGTAGTTGCAGATATCAAAGTTGGGGGATGGAACCGTTTTCATTAAAATTGGTTAAAAGCTTTGTATGTACCTACTGTTCGGCTAAAGATTTTGGAGGACGAGCTGTGGCAATGCACCTTGCAATCACCATGAGCGGAACACAAAAAAGAAAAAAACAGTTGTGTTCCTAATTCAAATTATACTCGTGTGTGTGTCATAATTTTACGAATACCATACTTTAATAAGTATGTACCAAAGAGTAAGTAGAATAAAACGAAATTTGAATTTTTGACTATTCCAACACCCTCTCGCGTAAATTCCTGAAATCCCGCCTCTGTAAAGTTTCAACACATTTTTGACGCATTATTACGTTTTATGAGTTTACAACACGTAATTAACAAGTTTCCAAGAATATGTACACGTGACGGTGCTATTAATTTTATTTTAAGGTGCTGTTTGCATGCGAGCGAATTTAGACAGTTGTTCGCTCAGTTTTAAAATCAGACACGTAGCTACTCACTTTTTTCGAAAGCTCGTGGTGTATCATGCCTTGTTGGTCGTAATAGATTGGCTCTAAGCAACGTCATCAAATGGATGGGTGACCGATAATGGCCTTAACAACTGAACGTTGCTGTGCTTGGTACTCAGGTAATTGGTACTTGATGAGTGGACGGTTTCTGCAACTAGGCCGCTGGTGGGCCCGTTTTGCGTGACGGGTGGAGGCGTTAGTCCAGCCACCCGATGTCCTAACTCAATTATTCAGCTGTTAGTAGCATATTGATGTTGATCTTCTCTGACGGTTAATATACGTTACGTTATAAAGATGATAAAAAGAGCAAAACAGCTGATGTGAAAAATTTCGGGAGTTAACCTGAAAAATTACGTACATCTAAATTATTATAGATATTTCGGTTATTTTCATTATTTATTTGATAGAATTCGTTTCTTTCAGTAAAGTATACATGTATGAATCACCTTGTATTTACGACACAATCATTTGACATTATCGTTCGCTCTCAGGCAAGCGGCACCTTATCTTTTTTGTCGTTGAAACTAAGACAATGTTTACATTACTGGCCTCTGGTTTAGAGGGCGGGTTTATTTAATAGCCGTTTAAGATTTTTTGAGGCACCGTTGATTTTTTACTCTGTTTAAGTTGTAGACCACGTGTTTTAGTAGGCAGAGCTGGGTCTAGGCTTGTGTTCGGTCAGTAGAGGAACCTCTAAGAGGCGCACTTTAATCCTTTCACTACAATGATTCTTTCATCCACGTTTATATGCCCTTTCCCTTTTCAGGGCCAAGATACCTCAACCTGCTCACTGACCTAATACAGGATGACCAAGAAAGAATCAGTGACACAAAAGATGAAGTAGAGAAACGCGCTATAAGAGCAATCGTCCGAATCCCCAGCGATGACTCGGCGAGACCTCACTTCAAGGAATTAGGGTTACCGACGCTATCTTCCATGATAATTTTTCAAGGTATAGCACATCATCATAGCTCAGTTGGTAGTAACTCTGCCTTCTGCGCTAGAGGTCGCGGGTTCGATCCCCGCACTGGACAAACATTTGTGACTAACACAGATGTTTGTTCTGCGTCTGGGTGGTAAATATTTATCTATTATGTATATCAGTCTCTTGTAGTTCCACAGGATATGCCTAGTTTGGGATCAGTTGACAATGTGTGATATGTGTTTTTTAAATTCATCTAAACTTTTAAAAATGAATGCACGTAGACTTCTTCATCTTGCCACACTACTTTTCGGAGTTGTAAATTATAAAACCCCTAAATATCTATGCAACAAGTTTGTTTGGGCTCAAGAAAAATCTCGTTTCACAAAACGAGCTTGTACTCACGTATTTGTGACGCCGAGACACAAGTCCGTAGCGTTCCGTGGTTCTTTCAGGTTTGCTGCTTCTCGGTGTTGGAATGATATCCCTCCACCCATTCGGGCACTAAAATCAATAAATACTTTTAAGTTTGCGCTTAAAAAAGAACTTTTAAATAAGCAAACGAGCTCTTAATTAGGCAGAAATACTTAAAATCTTAAATAATTTTATACTTACGATCGATGTTCCACCTTTTCTCTCCGCATTCTGATCCTTTTCCATATTTTTTGCGGCTGATTGTTGCTTCGGGTAGTTAGATTGATTTGCGTGGGTCTGGCTGGGTGGGTGTGCGTGCGCTGCGCTCGGTCGCTCGCGTCCAAGCACAGAACAATAGAATGCGTCCAAGCGTCCGTCCGTCCAAGTGAAACGTAAACAAGCACTCAAGCAAGTTCAAACTTGTTTGTTTCACTCGCGCGCGCCTCGCCATAGACTACAAAAATTGTCTTTTGCAGAGGCGAAATAACGACGCACTGCTTTGCAAAACATTTTTATTAGATTATGTAAATTTCATATTTTTAATTTATTATGTATATGTATTTATTGGTTGGTTCGTGAGGTCACCCGTCAGGTTTGGTCTGAAAACCAGCGCCGCTGCATATTATCCTAATGTGTAGCGGCATTATGCTGAGACCATGCCTGTTTTGGCTCACACATACGGGAGACTAATTAGCACTTAAATATTGTATGACATATATACCTACTTATGTGTTTGTTTGTACTGTATGTTATCTGTGTTATGTCTACCTATCTCCCTATCGTTAACCTTTATTCTATTGTTTTTTGTGTCTTCTGTCTGTGTTTGTCAAAATAAATTTATTTCATTTCATTTATTTCATTTATATGTCCGGAATATTTATTTATTTATTTATCATCATCCCAGCCGTTTAAGTCCTCTGCTGAACACAGATTTCCAGAGTGACTTCCAATCATGTGGGGGGAATTTGCCCATATACTCACAACGTTGGGGAAGCGGGTTGGCGAGCGCAGTTACAGCTATCGTTGTTATAATAAAGGACGCTGCGGCCCATCCTCCAGTTTTCTCCCTTTTTTTTTTATACAACAGAATTGGCAAACAAGCTTACGGCCCACCCGATGGTAAGCGGTTACCGTAGCCTATGAACGCTTGCAATACCAGAGGCATCAAGCACGCGTTGCCGACCCCGAACCCCCTTCCCCCCTAAAGAGCTCTGGCAACCTTACTCACCGCAGGAACACAACACTATTTGAAACAAATAATGTTATTTGGCTGCGATCTTCTGTAAGGCGGAGGTACCTCTCCAGGCGAGCTGCTCCAATTCAGAACGAGAAAATCTCGCTGTGCCCTACCTCCTCCCTAAGTCGCCTCTAACAACATTAACGGGTAGATAGGTAATGGAGGGGCCTATTCTTCAGCCAGACAACCACGGCCTTTTTTGGTGATTGGTCAATACCCGCTGCGCGAGGAAACTGTCGGCAGTTTCACGGTCCCTAACTAAATCCGACAAGCTTACTCACTGGTCACCGTGTCACTAGTTCTTTCTTTGACATCCCGCATTGAAGTC
Source organism: Anticlea derivata (assembly GCA_947579855.1). Classification (NCBI taxonomy): domain Eukaryota; kingdom Metazoa; phylum Arthropoda; class Insecta; order Lepidoptera; family Geometridae; genus Anticlea; species Anticlea derivata. The sequence continues at coordinate 3,991,590 of OX388279.1, read as the reverse complement.
AGTGAGTAGGTTGCCAGTGGCATGCTGGCCTGAAAAGGGGCAAACGAACAGCCACATGTCTTCGAATTGTTAGGTTCTAGGACAGCCGAGTTCCTCCCTTCACTGTTTGAGAGCACCGGCATAGCGCGCATGAATTTTCCGACTTGTGCTCGACCGGGATTCGAACTCACGACGTGTTCTCTCCGCCAGTGCTCTCTTGTCGGCACTCCGGAGGTACCGACTATAACCGTGTTAGTGGGTAACAATTGATCAAACGATAGATGCAGTGTCTTTGACGAGGCTGGAAGCACGCCAGAGCTTTGATTCTAGGATGTAGAGTAGCTTGTGTTTCAGATACTTCATTGTTATTTTCACTCAACATTGAAACTACCGAGAGTTGCTTTTGTATTTTTTTCTAGGTAAAAAAAAACCCAGTGTCGCCACTACCTATATACGTCAGCCAAATTCTGGCCTCATCATGGAGGAGCAAACCTCCCAAACTTAACTAAAAATCAAATGTTATTAGGAGGACGGCCGGATGAAGTGCCAATTCTAATACATTTTTTAAATTTTATAATAGGCCCTTGAATACCATTGATTCCAGCAATTAATCATTTGCCGGTGCAATTATTTGTAATAATCGTATAGAAGATTAATATATATATGTATATATATATCAGTAAGTACTTGAAGCAGCGAAAACAGCGAATAAAAATTTCAGCAAAAGTGGCTGTCAAACGTAGCTATTTTACGCTTTTAGGACTAGCAGCTTTATGCTACGTGTGACCAAGGCAGCTTTAATCCGTCGTCTGCGATCAACCTTATTGTTTTCTCTACATTTTTACACTACTCTACAAGCACAGAAGCGTAATTAGGCGTTCTTAGTATCAGTGAGGTGCGTTAACACAAACAATGGCGGCGGAAACGGCGACGTTTGTCTGTCTGTCCTACTGCCGAACTCTGCTTTGATTGAGATCGCTTTTGATTCTGTTACTAGGAGAGTAGATGGACAGTGTACCTACTTATAAAGCGTAGGTACCATACAATTATTAATGATAGAACCGCAAAATGAAATTAATACCTATAGAATATTTTTTAATCTCAGAATTGATATTACCTAAGTATCGCCGTAAAGAAACCTTGGCCCCTCCATATCTACCTATCCGCTGATGTCGTAAGAGGCGACTAAGGGAAAAAAGCTAGGGGATGGGCAGCAGCGTCCCTCATTTTAACAACGATAGCTCTAAGTGCGCTCGCCAACCCGCATGCCCAGCGTGGTGAGTATGGGCAAATCCCCCATATGATAGGGAATTTGCTCTGTCTGTGAGGGGAGGCCATGTTCAGCAGTGGACATCGTACGGCTGAAATGATGATGATGGCCGTTGTGGCCTCGTCTGAAGTATAGTCCCCTCCGTTTCTACCCGTGGATGTCTTAAGGGATGGGCAGCAGCGTTCCCGGGCCTGATGCCGCTCTGCCCCTCTACAGCTAAGTTTTCATTTTACAATATCTGTAGCAGTACAGACATTGTAAAATGTAAACATTGACATCTTCAAGGAACGGATCGCCTGGAGATCTGGAGAGGATGTCCATGCTTCGGGATAAAATTCTTGAGTCTATTCTTCTTTTTTGTAACTGTATTTTTGTAATAATAATAATAACAAGCTCAGCAAGTACCTTGACTTGGCCTTCGAGATTACCGCCATGTGAGAGGTGGATTCAACGATTATCGTCCCGATAGTGGTGTCAGTGAACGGACTGAGCGAAGAGCCTCGATCAATACCTTAAGAGGCTCTCGCTAGACAGCTGGGTGAAGGGCCAGATACAGAGGGCGGTACTCCTGGACTCGGCACGCATAGTCAGGAGGTTCCTCTCTCTGCAGCCCTAGCCACCGACCGCTTGAGCCGAGCTTCGCGGTCGGTGGTTCTCCATTTTTATATATATTTTTTATTATAATAGTTGTTTTGATATTCTTTTTTTATATTTAGATGTACTTTTTTAGAAAAATATGTATTTTATAAATGTGATTTTAATTAAATATATGTGAATAATAATAATTTATGTCATTTTTCAGGCAGCAAAGGTCCATATGGGTTATTAATATAATAACTACATTTATCTAGGTGCTAAGTTAGGTTAGGTAATGCACGCGAGCATGGGGTTCCGCACATTAGTTTGTAAAAGCTATCATTGCGCCAATTCCTGGTTTATTTACATTTAAAATAAATTATTTTAGTTCGACTCGCCATCTGCAATTAGACGTATTGGGGATCCGATTACGAATGACTGGGGAACGGTGCTCAACAAGATAGAGCAAGGCTCAAAAATCACTACATATTATAAAACAAAGCTCCCCGCCGCATCTATCTGTCTGAACGCGACAAACTCCAAAACGACAGAACGGATTTTCATACGGTTTTCACCAATGGACGAACTGATTCATGAGGATGGTTTAGGTTTATAATTCATCAAGGTTTTGAGTAAATTGAAATATGACGATGATTGTTGAAGATTTAGGGAAAAAACATGTCGACTCTAAAATTCTCTTAGACTTGTCGTTACAAGGAACACAACAAAACGAAATAAGCCGATCTGAAGTTATGCTTCGTCAAACGTTTGATTTTTATTTATATAGATAGACAGATTATGTTCTTGCCTCCATCCTGCATAAAACAGCCTCTGTTTAAACGAGGTAGGACAGCATTTAACGAGAGCGAGCCACAACAGTGTTCGATTACCGACCCGTGCTCCAAAACCCATTAGAACTATTGGAAAGTTGAGGGAAGTTTTCTTGGAATCTTACTGCAAAAATATGGTAGGTATTTAGGTCAAAATTTTCAAAAATGACCTACTTCGAAAACTGCGAAAAACGTGCTGAATAATACCTGACAACTGTCTCCTCTGAACTCGCTACCGAAATGTGGGCATGCCAATATTCCTACCTGCATCTGACTACCCCCTTTAGACACCTTCAAGGGTCTGATAATCTGGACATCTGAGTGGATGTCTACTTGGATCTCTACTCATTCTCGAGGATAAAACCGTGTTAAAATGCATCATCTAAAAAATTGTAAATGAAACTAGCGTGCGCCTTCTGAATAAAATTAATTTTGAGTTTGGCTACTAGGAGCTTGCGATATCGTTGAGATATACCGCACACCCTCAAATATCAGACCCAAAATTGACTATTCATAGAGGTAATGATTTTTTGAAATTAAATTTAATCACGGACATAGCGCATGTGCCGTTTGAACACGGCATACAAGTCTAGCTTGATTTTTTTTTTCGTTTTAGGCTAGAGATTGTATCTTAAATTAAATATATAATAACTTTAGTCTATAAAATGGCGGAAACTCAAAACGAATAACAAAATCTGTTTTCTCTATAAACGCCTGTTCAAGTGCCAATGAACCGGAAGCGTGCTGTAATGAGCACATTTTAATGTTCACTTCTCGTAAACTTGTTCATTAAAAAAATTCTCATTTCAGAACGAGGTTGTATGTAAAAATAGTTGCGTTTATGTTAATAGATAGGGTCAAGCCAGATACTTTAGCATACTTCAGCATCGCGACGATACTTACTAAAACCGAAAGTTGAAAAAAAACAAAACTCTATCAGAAATCTTATGACTAAATATCATAATAATATATGTACCTAGATTACAAAATCGAAAATTATAAACAAAACATTTTGATTTATTTATAATTTTCGATCCGTTTTACGCAGAAATTCAAACAGCCAGGGTGGAAATAGAACAGAACTATAAAGTGAAGTATAAATATGCATCAAAGTACGTGTAACGGAACGAAAATGTCATTTGACTAATGTCTAATCAAATCTAAACTCAAGCACCGATTTCGTTTGATTGACGTTTCAGAATAAGCATTTACTCACGTGAACTGTGATCATTGAATCTATACATAAGTACTGTTCAAGAATTAGAATCTCGACTCAAATCGAGATTTAAGTACAGATCAACGCTTGAGTCTTGTCTCTGAATACGAGCCTAAGAATATGATGATATGTAGCGCGACCCTCAAGCAATATTTGAGTAAACTGCCTAATTTGCTTATTGCTGAAAAAAGCTTTTTTTAATATTTGTATAATAGGGTTAGTCAGAGTCTAAAACATAGTCTTTCTTTGCTTCACTTGTCTCACCTTAAGGTCATGTCATCTGTAATTTGTTTCAAAATGATCCATATGTCTCATCAACATCATCATCATCAATTCAGCCGTAGGACACCTCAGATTTTCAGAGTGAATTCTTATCATGGGGGGGGGGGGGGGGGGGAATTCGCTCATACTCACCACGCTGAGCTCGCGGGTTGGCGAGCGCAGTTATCTTTGAGAGCAGAGCTATCTTTGTGAAAATAGGGGGCACTGATGCCCATCCCCTAGCTTTTTTCCATTAGTCGCCTCTTAATTCGCCGACTTATTGAACAATAATCCACTCGTAGGTGGATATGAAGAGGCCTATTCTTCTGACGGGGCCACCGCGGCGTTGTTGGCTCTGGTATCCTTACCCACGTCTATTACCGAATTTAAAGTTAATTTTCAGTTTGACTGGGCTAGCGACATTGTTGAGCAAATTTCGAACTCAAAATTATTTTCATTATTGGCCGTGGTGGCCCCGGCTGAAGAATAGGCCCCTCCATATCTACCTATCCGCGGATGTCGTAAGAGGCGACTAAGGGAAAAAAGCTAGGGGATGGGCAGCAGCGTCCCTCATTTTAACAACGATAGCTCTAACTGCGCTCGCCAACCCGCATGCCCAGCGTGGTGAGTATGGCGCAAATCCCCCCACATGATAAGGAATTTGCTCTCTGTCTGTAGGGGAGGCCATGTTCAGAAGTGGACGTCGTACGGCTGAAATGATGAATGATGATTAGACGTAAGGATCGTTTTGAAATGAATTTTAAACATTGTAATAAATAACATGTCGCACACAGTACAGTACGCAGCTTAATTTACCAATACCAAAGGTGAAAAGGGAAGAATAGGCCCCTCCATATCTACCTATCCGCGGATGTCGTAAGAGGCGACTAAGGGAAAAACGCTAGGGGATGGGCAGCAGCGTCCCTCATTTTAACAACGATAGCTCTGACTGCGCTCGCCAACCCGCATGCCCAGCGTGGTGAGTATGGGCAAATCCCCCCACATGATAAGGCATTTGCTGGGGGAGGCCATGTTCAGCAGTGGACGTCGTACGGCTGAAATGATGATGATGATGAAAGGTAGGTAGTTGATAGCTCCCAGCGATGGTAGAAGCACCGAGTGAAGAGTTCTTGGAAGCCCACCCAGAAGCTGACAAACAAATAGACGAAGCACAGAGCACAGTAGCATGGTTTTGTATTGAACAAGTGAAGAAGAATTCCGAGCTTTACTACAAAGTGTGAAATTAAAATTGAGAGTAGAATTTTCAGCATCGTTTTGTTCTCTAAACTCTTAATCCTATGTAAGTCATTGAATTCCCTTTCAGTGTGTTGGTAGGTATAGGTTACTGGTATTATCGACAGGCCTCATAGCTCAGTTGGTAGTAACTCTGCCTTCCGTGCTAGAGGTCGCGGGTTCGATTCCCTGACTGGACAAACATTTGTTACTAACACAGATGTTTGTTCTGTGTCTGGGTGTTTAATATATATCTATTATGTATAACAGTCTCTGGTACCCATAGAACAGGCTATTCCTAGTTTGGGATCAGTTGACTGTGTGAATATGTCCGGAATATTTAAATATAGTATATTACGTAATTGTATGTATGGCAGGCAATGAAAAAAGAAATAGATTCACGACTTTTATCCCCAACAATGGCAGACATCCTCTCCGATCTCCAGGCGATCAGATCCTTGAAGACGTCTAAGGGGGGTAGTCAGCGGCACGTCCAAATATTTTACCTATTCCACACAACTTACCTATTCCACAAAGAAAATATTCTCGAAATAAAGGTGTCAGCGTAATTCCGGAATATAAACATTGACAAAGTTTTTTCCAAATCAAATAAACGGACCTATTTGTATTTGATGAATTTATCTACTAGTTACGTATCTACTAGTGTGTTTAGCTGGCAGTTAATGGTTCACCCGTTATAACACAGACTATTCAGTGGGAAACTCAATAAAATCTCTTCTACTATCAGAGTAATAAGGAGGTACAGAGCGCGCGCCTACATTGCTAGTTTATTCTATTGTTTTTTGTGTCTTCTGTCTGTGTTTGTCAAAATAAATTTATTTCATTTCATTTCATTTCATTCATTTCTTTTTTCGCACAATCGTTTACATCAGTGGTCCCCAAACTCTTTGCCTCGTAGACCCCCTAGATGCCTAGGTTCCTAAAATCATAAGAATGTAATATTAGAGCTGCTATATTTTATGCATTTTTGCGAATTCATCAATTTTTTTTTTTCTGACTGACTGTACTGAGGTATTTTTATAAATCCACTATCGCGGATCTCGTTGCATCTCTTACGAACCCATTTTCTGCGAACAATATATTTTTAGCTCTCGTAGACCCCTGGGGGTCAATATAGACCACATTGGGAATCACTGGTTTACAACATGATATCGAGCTGAAGTGTTCCGGGCCTACTCAGTTTACTTATACCTAGCACAATCAACCACCACAGCTTTGTAGGTAATCCATATCGGATGGAAAGTGCCACTTGCTTACCTGCCTAATAAGTAACCGTTTAATTTTTTCCACTGACTGGGTCTATCATGCTTGAGAATTTTGGAATAACCTTGGTCAACCTTTCATTTTATGTAAGTATAAAGTCTATAGACAGCCCACAAATCCATGTCAACTAAAAAAATAAGGCATGAGACTAGGCGCTTTTCTTTTGTTTTGGATCACCAGAATACCTAGTCAGTTCTATAGCTTGCTGACTGACTACTCCGAGCATTTAACTATAACAGTGGCGGGTATTTATTTTAAGTGGTATTATTGCCCGCCGGTGGGCAACCAGAGACCACACATTAAATTCAACCTCGATTTGATTGTTTCTTTGTTTTTTTGGCCGTTTTTCGTTTTATTGGATAGGAATCTAGTGTTAAGCTACTTGCGTACGTACCTACCTATCCACCTAATGCTGAATTTCAGCGGCTGTTTCCATGATATTATCATTTAATCATTCCAGCTTTAAAAAAAATCACTGCTGACGATCAGCACACACGGCTGACGATCACGTCAGCCGTGTGTGCTGAGGGCTTAGAAAGAGTTTTTGTCAAATTCATACGAAGCTTCGCCGGATTCGATATCGTGGCCACGTCTGGCGTGAGAGTGTGAACGCCTTCGAATAGCACACCTGAGTATAAGTTGCATACAATGGCAAGCTAGACGGTAACGAGACCACGATTGCGCCCCCACGCTAGCGTATACAGGACTAGGGATTGACCCAGTTTTTTATGGTAAAAAACATGTTTTTTGAAGAAAAATTTGATATTGTAATGCGAAATATCACTGTCAGTGCCAATAGTAATTTGATGTCAATGTAAATTTCGCGGAAAAATTGACTAATAATAGCCATAAAGTTAAAGAGGAAGAAGAAGCGAAAATTGTTTGTTTTGGTTTAGATTTGGTAAAATTGAAATCAAAAAATGTTTTGAAAGTGGTCAACGCGCATCGTTAGAAGTGAAAATCGCACTGCCTGTGGAAATTTAGACGAGTCACTATTATAAACAGATGTTACTGGAGTATAAGGAGAAGTAAGTTTTATTTCTAACTGTTGCAAACTGCCTGCCTCTGTCTGTGTAATATTAATTACGATTCCGTTTTTGAAACAAGAGGCTAATAAATGCTTACTTATTTTAGATACGGAGACATGGCAAAACTCGGGTTGACAGCGATGGGAAAACGCTGACATCGCAGGCGTAGGCAAATGTCCACGAGATAGCACTCAGCCGTCGAGTTCTTGCGGGCGCAGGCCGCTCATGAGGGCCTCGAGCGGCAGAAGATGGCTCGCGAGGACGCTAGTATAGTTGGTAATAAGAGCGGGAGCTCGCCCTTGAGAAGAGTTGGGTAGCAGTTGAGGAACGGCAAATATAGCAGCGGTCTATGAGATACTGTTACACTGGGCTGAGTTGTATTTTAACCCAGCAAACATAGTAGATGTAACAACATGAAACACATTTTTGAAAACTCAGCTTTGCTAGAGGAGCAAGGAGTAGTGGAATTGACAGTGCTTCAGTAATGGTTTAGAAGTGGTTTGAGAAAAAAAAACGGAAGTTTACCAAAATTTCCATGTTTCCTGATGCACACTTCAGCAATTAACAAGAATGAGGCCGTAAACTGCGGAGTATCCACTCCCCTCTCACTGCTGATGCAAACTGCGACGGATCAAGATCATTCAAGATGTTTTGCATCCAAATATGTGTCCAGGACAGCAATGTGCATTAGCGAGACCAAAGCTTTAGACTGAATCTTTCATGTGAATGTTAATAAAGTAATGTCTGCCTAACTTGTTGTCCGTTTATAATAAATAAAATAAGTATCTGGACATATTCACACGGTCAACTGATCCCAAACTAGGCATAGCCTGTACTATGGGTACCAGAGACTGATATATATAATAGATAAGTATTTAACACCCATACACAGAACAAACATCTGTGTTTATCAGATAAATGTTTGTCCAGTGCGGGGATCGAACCCGCAACCTCTAGCGCAGAAGGCAGAGTTACTACTAACTGAGCTATGAGGCCAGTCATAAACTAATAGCTACTATGCCAGAAACTTAGCTCGCATGATAGTTAGATAAAAAGTAGTAGTCTCATAAACAATCCAAGCCTTATGTATCTACACACCAAATTCTATGTTCACTTGTATGGTGTGAATGAGTAACAAACATCCATACATCTATCCAAACACCGAATGAGTCACAGTATCATTCATTGGAGCAAACATTCCCGAGTGCACTGTGACTGTTTTATTTGTCTAGGTGAGAATACATAGGCAAGAGAAAGTTATAGGAATGATTTATAGAATAGGTACCTCAGGTATTTCATAAATAAAGGGTTACTAAAGGTCATAAATAAAGGATGACTATATTTCAACTTTATATTAATATATAACAACAACAATAGGATAATGAAACCACATGAAGAATGTGGCTGATGATGATGATGACATAATTGAGTTCCAATTTCTTGTCTGCTCCTGATAACTCTCCCATTCTCAGACTCCTTGACTGAATGTATAATCTGCAACAAAGACACAAATATTAATTCTAATAGGCACTCAATAAGTACTTACATAATAGGTAGGGTACATAAGGAACCCCTCATAAGTATTATCCTTCCTACTATCCTATCCTACTAATATTATCAATGCAAAAGTTTATGAGGATGTTTGGATGTTTTTGGTTCAATCAAGCCGTAACAGCTCAGCAGATTTCTATGAAACATAAAGAGGTATTTACCTAGAATAGCATATAGGCTACTTTTTATCTTGGTACCACGCGAGCGAAGCCGCTGGCGGAAGCTAGTCTTACTAATATTATAAATCGAAAGTTTGTAAGGATGTTTGGATGTTTGTTGTTCAATCACGGCCAAACAGATTTAGATGAAATTTGGCACATAGTAAGATTATAGTCTGCACATAGGCTACTTTGTATCTTCATAGGAACCACGCGAGCTAAGCCGCGGGCGGAAGCTAGTAGTATATGTATAAAACTACAGAGAATAATTAATAAAATTTATTGAAACTCACCGTGGGCATTGCCTTCATATGAAAAATCACCCTTCCTCTAATAAGGTTGGTGCTATGTCTTGGTCTGCCATTGGCTCTTCTGGTCCCGCCTCAGCAGTATCCTGATCTGAATAAATTAACACAATTAGTACTAAAAGGACTTTATAAAAACAGTTTCATTACCTACTACAGCAAATGAGTGAAAACCAGTAAGACTGTAGTTACTTAGGGTATTTACATAGGTCTTTGTCAGGATGAATGCCAAAATGCAGGGCTATATTGTAGAGCACACAGCAAGCCTCTTAATCATCATCATCATCATCAGCCTGTAGAAGTCCACTGCTGGACATAGGCCTCCCCCAAAGAGTTCCATGACGAACGGTCTTGAGCCTTCTCCATCCACCGACTTTCCGCAACCTTCACAATGTCGTCGGTCCATCGGGTGGGGGGCCTTCCAACACTGCGTCGCCCGGTTCGTGGTCACCATTCAAGAACCTTTACTCCCCAACGGTTCTCGGTTCTGCGAGCTATATGGCCTGCCAACTGCCACTTCAACTTGCTAATTCTGAGAGCTATGTCGGTGACCTTCGTTCTTCTGCGGATTTCCTCATTTCGGATCTTATCACGTAGTGAAACTCCAAGCATAGTTCTCTCCATAGCCCGTTGCGCGACTTTGAGCTTGTATGTGAGGTCAACGACCAAGTCTCAGTGCCATAAGTCATCACTGGCAACACGCACTGATTGTAGACTTTCGTCTTGAGGCTCTGCGGTATCTGCAACGAGAAGATATTATGACGAAGTTTCCCAAACGCTGCCCATCCGAGTTGGATTCGTCGGTTGACCTCTTTGCCGAAGTTGGACCTACCTAGTTGAATCGTCTGACCCAAATAGTCATAGTGGTCTACAACTTGAATGGTATCGTTCCCAACTTGTACCGGCACTTGTATTTGTACAGCCTCCTAATAATCCTCTGATTCCTCCCCTAAAAAATTAGCTATCTCCTAATGCAAATGTTTTGATATGCAGTCAAATTCAATTCTAGGTTAGGGCCTTTTTGGGTAGGTATGTTTCACTTTACTCACCATAACTAGGTACGGTATGTTGCTCAAGCTCTTCACAAATAAATTGAAAAGCGTTTTTGGACAGCCAACGACGGTATCCTTTGCCTGAATTCCGTCTTCGATAGATCCTTGACGGGGTTCAAGTATTTTCAGAGGTTGGTCCGCATTTCTCTTACATGCTGAGCTCGTGACTCCTCCCTCCACCTCCAAGCCTCATAAAAACCTGGCACCACTAATTTTCTGCCTGTATTCTGAGTTTTCTGCCTAGTTTTTATTAATTATAGCACTTCACGCCTTCGTATCGTCACGATCACACGGCTAAAATTGATGGTGAGAGCAACGCAATCGTACGCTACGATAGTACATGCAAAATTCAACTCAATTTGTAACTCATACTCGCATTTTACAGAAAAAGCTGTCAAACACGATCGTAATCCACGATCCTTCGAGGCGTACGAAGGTCACAGCTTATAGAATAGTAGTTTGCCTTCGTATCGATACGATAGTGCAAAACTCATACTCAGAAATAAAGATACCGCTACTGACCGCTAGATGGCGCTTTTTATTTTCATACAAAATAAGGTAAACGCAAGCGTCCTATACGATTGCGTATAACTCGATAGCAAAGTTTAAAAACTCTTTCTAAGCACACTGATCGTCAGCAGTGGCAGATTTGCAATCTTGGCCGCTCTAGGCCCCAGGCTATGTGCCGCCCCTTTCTCAGCACCCATCACTAAACTAGGTACATAATGAATTTACTTTATTGCCAACTTTATCTAAATCGAAATCTGTGTGCTTAGAAAGAGTTTTTAAACTTTGCTATCGAGTTATACGCAAGCGTACTATACGATTGCGTTTACCTTATTTTGTATGAAAATAAAAAGCGCCATCTAGCGGTCAGTAGCGGTATCTTTATTTCTGAGTATGAGTTTTGCACTATCGTATCGATACGAAGGCAAACTACTATTCTATAAGCTGTGACCTTCGTACGCCTCGAAGGATCGTGGATTACGATCGTGTTTGACAGCTTTTTCTGTAAAATGCGAGTATGAGTTACAAATTGTGTTGAATTTTGCATGTACTATCGTAGCGTACGATTGCGTTGCTCTCACCATCAATTTTAGCCGTGTGATCGTGACGATACGAAGGCGTGAAGTGCTATAATTAATAAAAACTAGGCAGAAAACTCAGAAAACAGGCAGAAAATTAGTGGTGCCAGGTTTTTATGAGGCTTGGAGGTGGAGGGAGGAGTCACGAGCTCAGCATGTAAGAGAAATGCGGACCAACCTCTGAAAATACTTAAACCCCGTCAAGGATCTATCGGAGACGGAATTCAGGCAAAGGATACCGTCGTTGGCTGTCCAAAAACGCTTTTCAATTTATTTGTGAAGAGCTTGAACAGCATACCGTACCTAGTTATGGTGAGTAAAGTGAAACATACCTACCCAAAAAGGCCCTAACCTAGAATTGAATGCAAATGTTTTGATATGCAGTCAGCATATCAAAACATTTGCATTAGGAGATAGCTCATTTTTTAGGGGAGGAATCAGAGGATTATTAAGAGGCTGTACAAGTACAAGTGCCGGTACAAGTTGGGAACGATACCATTCAAGTTGTAGACCACTATGTCTATTTAGGTCAGACGATTCAACTAGGTAGGTCCAACTTCGGCAAAGAGGTCAACCGACGAATCCAACTCGGATGGGCAGCGTTTGGGAAACTTCGTCATAATATCTTCTCGTCGCAGATACCGCAGAGCCTCAAGACGAAAGTCTACAATCAGTGCGTCTCGCCAGTGATGACTTATGGCACTGAGAGTTGGTCGTTGACCTCACATACAAGCTCAAAGTCGCGCAACGGGCTATGGAGAGAGCTATGCTTGGAGTTTCACTACGTGATAAGATCCGAAATGAGGAAATCCGCAGAAAAATTAAGGTCACCGACATAGCTCTCAGAATTAGCAAGTTGAAGTGGCAGTTGGCAGGCCATATAGCTCGCAGAACCGACAACCGTTGGGGAGTCAAGTTTCTCGAATGGCGACCACGAACCGGGCGACGCAGTGTTGGAAGGCCCCCCACCTGATGGACCGACGACATTGTGAAGGTTGCGGAAAGTCGGTGGATGGAGAAGGCTCAAGACCGTTTGTCATGGAACTCTTTGGGACTTTTTGGAGGCCTATGTCCAGCAGTGGACTTCTACAGGCTGATGATGATGATGATTAAGAGGCTTGCTGTGTGCTCTACAATATAGCCCTGCATTTTGGCATTCATCCTGACAAAGACCTATGTAAATACCTAAGTAACTACAGTCTTACTGGTTTTCACTCATTTGCTGTAGTAGGTAATGAAACTGTTTTTATAAAGTCCTTTTAGTACTAATTGTGTTAATTTATTCAGATCAGGATACTGCTGAGGCGGGACCAGAAGAGGCAATGGCAGACCAAGACATAGCACCAACCTTATTAGAGGAAGGGTGATTTTTCATATGAAGGCAATGCCCACGGTGAGTTTCAATAAATTTTATTAATTATTCTCTGTAGTTTTATACATATACTACTAGCTTCCGCCCGCGGCTTAGCTCGCGTGGTTCCTATGAAGATACAAAGTAGCCTATGTGCAGACTATAATCTTACTATGTGCCAAATTTCATCTAAATCTGTTTGGCCGTGATTGAAAAACAAACATCCAAACATCCTCACAAACTTTCGATTTATAATATGAGTAAGACTAGCTTCCGCCAGCGGCTTCGCTCGCGTGGTACCAAGATAAAAAGTAGCCTATATGCTATTCTAGGTAAATACCTCTTTATGTTTCATAGAAATCTGCTGAGCTGTTACGGCTTGATTGAACCAAAAACATCCAAACATCCTCATAAACTTTTGCATTGATAATATTAGTAGGATAGGATAGTAGGAAGGATAATACTTATGAGGGGTTCCTTATGTACCCTACCTATTATGTAAGTACTTATTGAGTGCCTATTAGAATTAATATTTGTGTCTTTGTTGCAGATTATACATTCAGTCAAGGAGTCTGAGAATGGGAGAGTTATCAGGAGCAGACAAGAAATTGGAACTCAATTATGTCATCATCATCATCAGCCATAATTGAGTTTCAATAACCTATTGTTGTTGTTATATATTAATATAAAGTTGAAATATAGTCATCCTTTATTTATGACCTTTAGTAACCCTTTATTTATGAAATATCTGAGGTACCTATTCTATAAATCATTCCTATAACTTTCTCTTGCCTATGTATTCTCACCTAGACCAATAAAACAGTCACAGTGCACTCGGGAATGTTTGCTCCAATGAATGATACTGTGACTCATTCGGTGTTTGGATACATGTATGGATGTTTGTTACTCATTCACACCATACAAGTGAACATAGAATTTGGTGTGTAGATACATAAGGCTTGGATTGTTTATGAGACTACTACTTTTTATCTAACTATCATGCGAGCTAAGTTTCTGGCATAGCAGCTATTAGTTTATGACTGGCCTCATAGCTCAGTTAGTAGTAACTCTGCCTTCTGCGCTAGAGGTTGCGGGTTCGATCCCCGCACTGGACAAACATTTATCTGATAAACACAGATGTTTGTTCTGTGTATGGGTGTTAAATACTTATCTATTATATATATCAGTCTCTGGTACCCATAGTACAGGCTATGCCTAGTTTGGGATCAGTTGACCGTGTGAATATGTCCGGAATACTTATTTTATTTATTATAAACAGACTACAAGTTAGGCAGACATTACTTTATTAACATTCACATGAAAGATTCAGTCTAAAGCTTTGGTCTCGCTAATGCACATTGCTGTCCTGGACACATATTTGGATGCAAAACATCTTGAATGATCTTGATCCATCGCAGTTTGCATCAGCAGTGAGAGGGGAGTGGATACTCCGCAGTTTACGGCCTCATTCTTGTTAATTGCTGAAGTGTGCATCAGGAAACATGGAAATTTTGGTAAACTTCCGTTTTTTTTTCTCAAACCACTTCTAAACCATTACTGAAGCACTGTCAATTCCACTACTCCTTGCTCCTCTATCAAAACTGAGTTTTCAAAAATGTGTTTCATGTTGTTACATCTACTATGTTTGCTGGGTTAAAATACAACTCAGCCCAGTGTAACAGTATCTCATAGACCGCTGCTATATTTGCCGTTCCTCAATTGCTACCCAACTCTTCTCAAGGGCGAGCTCCCGCTCTTATTATCGAGCAATACTAGCGTCCTCGCGAGCCATCTTCTGCCGCTCGAGGCCCTCATGAGCGGCCTGCGCCCGCAAGAACTCGACGGCTGAGTGCTATCTCGTGGACATTTGCCTACGCCTGCGATGTCAGCGTTTTCCCATCGCTGTCAACCCGAGTTTTGCCATGTCTCCGTATCTGAAATAAGTAAGCATTTATTAGCCTCTTGTTTCAAAAAGAGAATCGTAATTAATATTACACAGACAGAGGCAGGCAGTTTGCAACAGTTAGAAATAAAACTTACTTCTCCTTATACTCCAGTAACATCTGTTTATAATAGTGAATCGTCTAAATTTCCACAGGCAGTGCGATTTTCACTTCTAACGATGCGCGTTGACCACTTTCAAAACATTTTTTGATTTCAATTTTACCAAATCTAAAACAAAACAAACAATTTTCGCTTCTTCTTCCTCTTTAACTTTATGGCTAAAGTCAATTTTTTACGCGAAATTTACATTGACATCAAATTACTATTGGCACTGACAGTGATATTTCGCATTACAATATCAAATTTTTCTTCAAAAAACATGTTTTTTACCATAAAAAACTAGGTCAATCCCTAGTCCCCTATACGCTAGCGTGGGGGCGCAATCGTGGTCTCGTTACCGTCTAGCTTGCCATTGTATGCAACTTATACTCAGGTGTGCTATTCGAAGGCGTTCACACTCTGACGCCAGACGTGGCCACGATATCGAATCCGGCGAAGCTTCGTATGAATTTGACAAAAACTCTTTCTAAGCCAGAAATTTAATTAACTTTATTAGCTACTAATTTGTAAATATATTCCGAGATGATGAGATTTTCTACGACAATTTCTACAAATTTTTGGTCACGATTTGCCGCTCCTAATATCTGGCTGCCCTAGGCCCGGGCCTACTGGGCCTTAGAGCAAATCCGCCACTGAGCCTCCCCTACAGATTTTCAGAACGACTTCCTATCATGTGGGTGGAAATTGCCCATACTCACCATGCTGGGCACGCGGGTTGGTGAGAGCGCAGAGGGCTTAGAAAGAGTTTTTGTCAAATTCATACGAAGCTTCGCCGGAGTCGATATCGCGGCCACGTCTGGCGTGAGCGTGTGAACGCCTTCGTATAGCACACCTGAGTATAAGTTGCATACAATGGCAAGCTAGACGGTAACGAGACCACGATTGCGCCCCCACGCTAGCGTATATAGGACTAGGGATTGACCCAGTTTTTTATGGTAAAAAACATGTTTTTTGAAGAAAAATTTGATATTTTAATGCGAAATATCACTGTCAGTGCCAATAGTAATTTGATGTCAATGTAAATTTCGCGTAAAAATTGACTATAGCCATAAAGTTAAAGAGGAAGAAGAAGCGAAAATTGTTTGTTTTGGTTTAGATTTGGTAAAATTGAAATCAAAAAATGTTTTGAAAGTGGTCAACGCGCATCGTTGAAGAAGTGAAAATCGCACTGCCTGTGGAAATTTAGACGAGTCACTATTATATACAGATGTTACTGGAGTATAAGGAGAAGTAAGTTTTATTTCTAACTGTTGCAAACTGCCTGCCTCTGTCTGTGTAATATTAATTACGATTCCCTTTTTGAAACAAGAGGCTAATAAATGCTTACTTATTTCAGATACGGAGACATGGCAAAACTCGGGTTGACAGCGATGGGAAAACGCTGACATCGCAGGCGTAGGCAAATGTCCACGAGATAGCACTCAGCCGTCGAGTTCTTGCGGGCGCAGGCCGCTCATGAGGGCCTCGAGCGGCAGAAGATGGCTCGCGAGGACGCTAGTATAGCTCGATAATAAGAGCGGGAGCTCGCCCTTGAGAAGAGTTGGGTAGCAGTTGAGGAACGGCAAATATAGCAGCGGTCTATGAGATACTGTTACACTGGGCTGAGTTGTATTTTAACCCAGCAAACATAGTAGATGTAACAACATGAAACACATTTTTGAAAACTCAGCTATGCTAGAGGAGCAAGGAGTAGTGGAATTGACAGTGCTTCAGTAATGGTTTAGAAGTGGTTTGAGAAAAAAAAACGGAAGTTTACCAAAATTTCCATGTTTCCTGATGCACACTTCAGCAATTAACAAGAATGAGGCCGTAAACTGCGGAGTATCCACTCCCCTCTCACTGCTGATGCAAACTGCGACGGATCAAGATCATTCAAGATGTTTTGCATCCAAGTATGTGTCCAGGACAGCAATGTGCATTAGCGAGACCAAAGCTTTAGACTGAATCTTTCATGTGAATGTTAATAAAGTAATGTCTGCCTAACTTGTTGTCTGTTTATAATAAATAAAATAAGTATCCGGACATATTCACACGGTCAACTGATCCCAAACTAGGCATAGCCTGTACTATGGGTACCAGAGACTGATATATATAATAGATAAGTATTTAACACCCATACACAGAACAAACATCTGTGTTTATCAGATAAATGTTTGTCCAGTGCGGGGATCGAACCCGCAACCTCTAGCGCAGAAGGCAGAGTTACTACTAACTGAGCTATGAGGCCAGTCATAAACTAATAGCTACTATGCCAGAAACTTAGCTCGCATGATAGTTAGATAAAAAGTAGTAGTCTCATAAACAATCCAAGCCTTATTGTATCTACACACCAAATTCTATGTTCACTTGTATGGTGTGAATGAGAAACATCCATACATCTATCCAAACACCGAATGAGTCACAGTATCATTCATTGGAGCAAACATTCCCGAGTGCACTGTGACTGTTTTATTTGTCTAGGTGAGAATACATAGGCAAGAGAAAGTTATAGGAATGATTTATAGAATAGGTACCTCAGGTATTTCATAAATAAAGGGTTACTAAAGGTCATAAATAAAGGTGACTATATTTCAACTTTATATTAATATATAACAACAATAGGTTATTGAAACCACATGAAGAATGTGGCTGATGATGATGATGACATAATTGAGTTCCAATTTCTTGTCTGCTCCTGATAACTCTCCCATTCTCAGACTCCTTGACTGAATGTATAATCTGCAACAAAGACACAAATATTAATTCTAATAGGCACTCAATAAGTACTTACATAATAGGTAGGGTACATAAGGAACCCCTCATAAGTATTATCCTTCCTACTATCCTATCCTACTAATATTATCAATGCAAAAGTTTATGAGGATGTTTGGATGTTTTTGGTTCAATCAAGCCGTAACAGCTCAGCAGATTTCTATGAAACATAAAGAGGTATTTACCTAGAATAGCATATTACTTTTTATCTAGGTACCACGCGAGCGAAGCTGCTGGCGGAAGCTAGTCTTACTAATATTATAAATCGAAAGTTTGTGAGGATGTTTGGATGTTTGTTGTTCAATCACGGCCAAACAGATTTAGATGAAATTTGGCACATAGTAAGATTATAGTCTGCACATAGGCTACTTTGTATCTTCATAGGAACCACGCGAGCTAAGCCGCGGGCGGAAGCTAGTAGTATATGTATAAAACTACAGAGAATAATTAATAAAATTTATTGAAACTCACCGTGGGCATTGCCTTCATATGAAAAATCACCCTTCCTCTAATAAGGTTGGTGCTATGTCTTGGTCTGCCATTGGCTCTTCTGGTCCCGCCTCAGCAGTATCCTGATCTGAATAAATTAACACAATTAGTACTAAAAGGACTTTATAAAAACAGTTTCATTACCTACTACAGCAAATGAGTGAAAACCAGTAAGACTGTAGTTACTTAGGTATTTACATAGGTCTTTGTCAGGATGAATACCAAAATGCAGGGCTATATTGTAGAGCACACAGCAAGCCTCTTAATCATCATCATCATCATCAGCCTGTAGAAGTCCACTGCTGGACATAGGCCTCCCCCAAAGAGTTCCATGACGAACGGTCTTGAGCCTTCTCCATCCACCGACTTTCCGCAACCTTCACAATGTCGTCGGTCCATCGGGGGCCTTCCAACACTGCGTCGCCCGGTTCGTGGTCACCATTCGAGAACCTTTACTCCCCAACGGTTGTCGGTTCTGCGAGCTATATGGCCTGCCAACTGCCACTTCAACTTGCTAATTCTGAGAGCTATGTCGGTGACCTTAATTCTTCTGCGGATTTCCTCATTTCGGATCTTATCACATAGTGAAACTCCAAGCATAGTTTTCTCTACATAGCCCGTTGCGCGACTTAGAGCTTGTATGTGAGGTCAACAACCAAGTCTCAGTGCCATAAGTCATCACTGGCAACACGCACTGATTGTAGACTTTCGTCTTGAGGCTCTGCGGTATCTGCGACGAGAAGATATTATGACGAAGTTTCCCAAACGCTGCCCATCCGAGTTGGATTCGTCGGTTGACCTCTTTGCCGAAGTTGGACCTACCTAGTTGAATCGTCTGACCCAAATAGACATAGTGGTCTAACAATTTGAATGGTATCGTTCCCAACTTGTACCGGCACTTGTACTTGTACAGCCTCTTAATAATCCTCTGATTCCCTCCCCTAAAAAATGAGCTATCTCCTAATGCAAATGTTTTGATATGCAGTCAAATTCAATTCTAGGTTAGGGCCTTTTTGGGTAGGTATGTTTCACTTTACTCACCATAACTAGGTACGGTATGCTGCTCAAGCTCTTCACAAATAAATTGAAAAGCGTTTTTGGACAGCCAACGACGGTATCCTTTGCCTGAATTCCGTCTCCGATAGATCCTTGACGGGGTTCAAGTATTTTCAGAGGTTGGTCCGCATTTCTCTTACATGCTGAGCTCGTGACTCCTCCCTCCACCTCCAAGCCTCATAAAAACCTGGCACCACTAATTTTCTGCCTGTATTCTGAGTTTTCTGCCTAGTTTTTATTAATTATAGCACTTCACGCCTTCGTATCGTCACGATCACACGGCTAAAATTGATGGTGAGAGCAACGCAATCGTACGCTACGATAGTACATGCAAAATTCAACACAATTTGTAACTCATACTCGCATTTTACAGAAAAAGCTGTCAAACACGATCGTAATCCACGATCCTTCGAGGCGTACGAAGGTCACAGCTTATAGAATAGTAGTTTGCCTTCGTATCGATACGATAGTGCAAAACTCATACTCAGAAATAAAGATACTGCTACTGACCGCTAGATGGCGCTTTTTATTTCCATACAAAATAAGGTAAACACAATCGTATAGGACGCTTGCGTATAACTCGATAGCAAAGTTTAAAAACTCTTTCTAAGCACACAGTTGGAGCTATTGATTGTTGTTTTAATTTAATTACAAAAAATATAAATGCTAGAAAACGCCATCTAGTGCGTTTTAGGTGTTACTGAGTTTTCGAAGGAGTGAAGCTCCATGCCCGCTGGCTAGCCGCCACCTAGGGAAGTAAAAATGAAACAGTTATTTTTACTTCTCAACACGAGATGGCGAATACGTCAGTTAAAATAAATATTTTAGTTAGATATTTATATACAGGGCGTCCCAAACTTATGGGACATGAAGGGGAAGTACCTTAAATATCGTAGCTAGGGTATTTTGCTGAAAGAAGACTTTATGTTACTTTTAAAAGTTAGTAATTCTGCATTCATAGATTTTCTAAAAAATACTTGCTTCGTCTGGGAATCGAACCGACTTAAATGTCAAAAAAAAATCATCCTACTTCTATGATGCCAATCGAAAGAATAGCTAAAAAATCATAACTTTGCTTAAGTAACATAGTATTTTAAAAGAAAGGAACAACGTAAAATGATTGAGTCAAATTTTACAAACACGTTTTATTTAGGATTATTTAGCGTTTGTTTGAATGCATACTTTAATATTTTTAAAAAGAACTAATATTTTAAATGTTGTTCTTAAATTTGAAAATGGAACAGTGTGTGCGAGCGTTTGTTTTTGGATTGATCTGTTTAGTCTTAATAATTCACTTACACAAGTTTTGTGTTAATTTATTGCGAACATGGCATATCAAGTAAGTTTTGATCTAATGGAAGTTCTTCTTGAATCTTTCATGTTGTTCCTTTTTTTTAAAATACTATGTTACTTAAGCAAAGTTATGATTTTTTAGCTATTCTTTCGATTGGCATCATAGAAGTAGGATGATTTTTTTTTTGACATTTAAGTCGGTTCGATTCCCAGACGAAGCAAGTATTTTTTAGAAAATCTATGAATGCAGAATTACTAACTTTTAAAAGTAACATAAAGTCTTCTTTCAGCAAAATACCCTATTTACGATATTTAAGGTACTTCCCCTTCATGTCCCATAAGTTTGGGACGCCCTGTATATACAAATAAAAGAATCTTAGACTTGATTTTTGATAAACCTAAGCGTCATAAAATTATTAAACTTACCACTCAACGAAAAGTATAAAAATGATGAAAAACGTGAATTACGGTGTGAAAGAGAGCAAAACGGAACGCAAAAACTTAAAATGTCAAAAAACAAAATGACGTTCGCCGTTGACAGTTGTTGCGCTTTATCGTCTAGATTATTTTCATCTATTTTTAGGAAATCTAAATTCTTGTGTACCACTGCAGTCAATATTCATATGGCTAAGAGTGAGGATGCGAAGGCAACCATGGAAATCACCAACATACCGCCCATCGTGGCCACTTACCGGCAAGCTCTCTACACCTTCGATGACAAAAACAAACGCGATATAGAAACCAATATGAATAAGCTCAAAACACTGATGGATCGACTCACATCAGACGATCTAGGATTCAGCAAGAATCTGAGCAGCCCTCTCTTCTGGAAAATGCCATTCAAAGCGCCATGCACGTACATAGAAGTGTTTCAAAACAGTAGAGTGAACATGAGCATTTTCGTGCTCAAGCCCGGTTTTAAAATGCCAATGCACGACCACCCTCACATGCACGGGATGCTGAAGGTAATTACAGGTGCTGTGAACATTAAAAGTTACTCTGAGTATCCGTTGAAAGAAGCAGTAAGTGAGATTGACTTTGAAACGCGCGCCAGGTATGAAGCCGCCCGGATCGCTAAGGGCATACACACTAAACGGCGCCTCTTCGCTAAAATATCGAATGATCGCGTCTGTAAAGCCGACTCACCATCCTGTGTCCTAACTCCAACGATATCAAACTTTCACGAAATTGAAGCATTAGACCAGCCCGCTGCGTTTTTCGATATCCTATCACCGCCCTATGATTCACTGATCGATAATATTGGTCCAAGAAAATGTAGGTACTATTACGTAGCTAACGAGATCAGTACCAATTTAGTGGAGCTGGAGGAGATGGAAGTGCCGGATTGCTTCTATTGTGATCAGCAACCATATTTAGGGCCAATTCTTGCATAAGATCCGCTCCAGGGATTGATAGATTGCTGTTTAGTGTAAGGATGATACTCCCCCATTATCACATCCCTTTAGTGTTCATTTAAGAATTTTCCAGTGTAGGAAGCCCACCACCCGATGTACTGAGAACATTGCGAGGGTTGCGGGAAGTGGATAGAGGCTCAAGAATGGAGGCACTCTTTGGTGGAAGCCTATGTCCAAGAGTGGACTTCCGTAGGCTGATAATGATGATGATCAAGTCTTCATCATCATCAGCCTAATCATTTTAGCCATAAGACATCCACTGCTGGACATGGCCTCTCCCATAGACTTCCAGTTCAACCATTCATATGTAGCCTACCCCAGACAGCTCCCATCTACATCTATTAGGTTGAGACAACCTTCTCATAGGGGGCATATTCTGCACTTTCTGGTTTAAAGAGTTTTAGTGTGACAAATTTTGGTTATCATTGAGCAACATTTGAATGATATTGTGTACACATGCACCATGCCGATGATAAGAACATTGTGATACTGTTGAGTGTGATGATGTGTAGTATGATTCTTAATCAATTTCCTGGAGCAATTTCATCTGATCAGCTTTCCAAATTGATATAAGTACCTTAATGTCAAAATAAATTAAGGAATTTGATTCCCGTAAACTAAGTCATGATGTAAGCAAATTTATTTTAAGTTCAAAATTATTTTGTGCCTTTATTTTCTGTATTCATTAGTAAGTAAGTTGACCTCTAAACTATTGTGACCAGTGCTGCCAACAAGATTTTTGTTCTGTCTATGATAGCAAGAAAAAAAAATTAAAACATTGCTTTAGAGTTGGCATCCACTTTATTGCTTCTGATTTCAGAGGTGTGTAGCTTTTACAGTTTACATAAGATTATTATTGGTTAGATTTTTTTTCTTCAAAGGATTGAATGAGTCCTTGAGTGGAAGATCATCGTTTCACAATGATTTTTAACCAGCTTTTAGAATAACAAAAATAAGCTAAACTTGTGCTTAACGGCAGCTATCTGATTGACTGGAGTTTTATGTTACCAGATTATGTATTTAAAACATATCCGCATGCATTTTTATTGAACTTTATATAAGACTATAATTATTATTATATGAATTGCCTTTAAGTATTAATTTGTTACTTCGGTAAATTACTATATTTTCAATTACCTAAATATAGGTCACTAATAAAATAAGGTATGTCTAGTTCTAAATGCCATTATTGTACTGTATGAACATCACTTAGAATTATGTTTTTGCTCAACATTTGATGTATATTTTAAAATTTAAGCACAACTTGCTTGATATTCGACCCCAGATTATAAGTGAGTCATTTAACTCAGCCAATCCTGCAATCTTATTGGGGTGCGGCAGAATTGTTGGTGTTCATACCGTGAAGTAGATGTTGATTCAAATACGCCTGCAGTTATACATAGTTCCCTGCCCATCACACCCCGCGCCCCGTAAACTCTGAGCTAGGTGACTTATCAACATATTTTACGATTCCATTTTGGTTCCTAAATTTTTTTACTTCGTAACCACCCCCTGATGGGGTTGGAAATATATCCATAGTTCTAGCTTGTCATATAACATAATACCCAAAAGTTACAATATACATTACTTAAAAAGGGTACTTTAGTAACATTTATTAGGGAAGAGACCGATATTAGCGATGATCCCGCCTATCTAGTTGCGCCATGATTTAGTGTCATTACAGGCGATTTTTTCATGCCTTTGAGATAGTCAGTTTTCAGGGTTTAAAAGCCATTATGGTTAAAATGGAACCTTAGTGTTCATTTGCTTGTTATTATCTATATAATAGTAAATATTTATAGATAGATATCTATAACTATTTCCTTTAGTTTCCTACCATGTTTTCATTCGCTATAATTCTGAAAACATTCATTGACTAGCATAACGCAGACTGTCTTAAATATTATTATCTTTCCAATATATATTGATATAAAAGCTTAAATAGAATTGTTTAGATAATAAAGTTAGTTAGGTATAACATGCCCAGGGTTTAATCCGCACTTGTGTATATTAATAAAATAAAATAAATACAGGTGATTCATAATATGTATTCTAGCCCGGGCTAATCTACACCTGCTTTACGACATTTAGACACTCGACTTGTTTCATTAAAATATTATTATATTATTTCGCATATATTCTTTTTGTTGTTGATGGACCAAGCCCCTTCCGGGATAATATAGGTACATATTATAAATAACCTTGATTATAACTACTTTGGATTAAAAAAATATGTATCAATGCATTTGTAACATAACAAAGTAGGTAGGAGGGTACCATGAATATTGTATATTTATTTATTTTCGAATTTTGGGAAAACTTACAGCTAGAACAAAATTATGAAATAATATTATAAACACATGAAAAATTACATGCAGCTTAGGGCTATTTACAAGTTTCCACTGATAGCAATATTGATCTCTAATGACCACTGCTGGTAAATCACAATTGAAATAACCGTTTTTTGAATGAACTACGTATTTACATAAAATCCTTCTTAATATTTTTTATTTTCAATGCGAAAGTTTGTGAGGCTGAACCCATTTCGATGAAACTTGGAATAGATAGAGTTCTTTTTCTATTTTATTTTAAAGTGATAGATAACCCACAGTAAAGGAATGACAAGAGTTCTTTGTCTAGAATAGCATGTAGGCAAGTTTTTATCTAGGTATCACGCGAGCGAAGCGAGCGGCGCCAGATAGTGGAGGTACAAAATTAAAGTTTTATAGTTTTTGAGGATGTAGTAAGCTAGTATCAAAAATAATTAAATGGGTTCCCCCATTTAATGACTTTAACACAGCATTAAGTGTTGGTATTTTCAAATTTAGTTTTTATATAACTTTGCAAATCCATTGAACTACTTTTCTAATAAGTAAGAAACTATAAAGAATACCTACCGTGTTTTGATGACAATTCGTAGATATCTACCACTGTAGGACTAAGTAAAACTTTGATTTAAAGGATGCTTAGAAAATGATGATGGCTCACTTTGTGAACATGAATTTCTAGTGTATTAGTATTGTAAATGTTTTTGTTAATAAATTCTTTATTTGTTATGCAGACTATTTTTTACCATATTTATTCCTTAATGTGCACTAAAAGGCGCACTTTAATCCTTTCACAACACTGATTCTTTCGACTGTCATAGGCCCTTTTCAGGGCCGCCATACCTCTACCTGGTCACTGACCTAATACAGGATGACCAAGAAAGAATCAGACCAAGAAGAATTCCTTAATCAGACCTGCCGAATCCTCCATCCCATCAGTACTTAACCTACCTATGCTGTCGTTTGTGTTTACTAACATAAAAGAATTCTTCTAAGTTTACAAAGTATTTTCAACTCTATTCCAATTGGATGTGGTTTCAGCTTGTTGTTATAGGATTCTGAAAGTTATACCAAGCCAGAAAACGAAGTAAATAAAAATAATTTTAGTAAATACTAATTTATTGAAGATTAACAGCAGCATAAACTAATAACATTCACACAACTATTGCACACAAAGCTAAAATTAGTGAAGGGTAAAATGATTTAAAAGTATCTAACAATATTGAATAGATTTACCTTATTCTTTAAAAAAATAATATGTTAAGGCATAAGAGCACCTATTCCTTTTTCCACACATCACCTACCTACAGGGTTTGAAGCAATAAATCTATGGGTTTTTTTTTTTTATTTTTTGAATGAGGGTACAGCTTATTGTAGACTACGTATAAGTTCTCTCCCAACTCAAAAATGGATTAGGTACAGCCGCCTGCAGTAAGACGTACCCACATTCCAAAATTTTCAAAATGTCTAATTTAACTGTCTAATGATGTAGGTACAAAGCAAAACTCAAAATTTATAAAAACAATCAATGTGTGCCATTTTCAATTTTGCTTTTGCCTTTGAACCTTTTACACATACTACATGATTTTGTGTAGCAATAATAAATCTGGGAATAAAATTCCATGGCTTCCTATCGTATCTGTGTTACAAGGTGACATTGCAATGAAATTGCATTCTAGCAGTCTTATCTCGAGACTTCGATTAAACTTGTTACCTGTACAAGGTACCTCATAATACATAATATGTATTATGAGTCACCTTGTATAGGTAACAAGACTTAAATATTATTATGTATGCTGTCCCGAAAGGGGCTTATACTTACTCAATTGGCAATAAAGTTTGTTCTACGACTTTCGGAAACTTAGGCTCGTATTCAGAGACACGACTCAATCATATATTTAATCACAGATCAGCTGAACTCTACTTAAGTATTGAATCTCTTCTCAAACATAGCTTTTATTCAAGAACGGTACTTAAACTACACTCAGCTGAATCGAGTCTCAAATCTGTACTCAAATGTTCTCGTTACATTTTGATTTATTTATAATTTTCGATCCGTTTTACGCAGAAATTCAAACAGGCAGGGTGGAAATAGAATATAATTATAAAGTGAAGTATAAATATGCATCAAAATACGTGTAAAAGAATGAAAATGTCATTTGATTAATGTCAAATCAAATCTAAACTCAAGCACCGATTTCGTCTGATTGACGTTTCAGAATATGCATTTACTCAGGTGAACTGTGATCATTGAATCTATACATAAGTACTGTTCAAGAATTAGAATCTCGACTCAAATCGAGATTTAAGTACAGATCCAATGCTTGAGTCTTGTCTCTGAATACGAGCCGAAACTTATAGTAAAATCTACTTTTGCAGACGACAAACCGGGATTATGGATAACAAGAAAAGATTACAAAAATATACCTTTACAGAGGTGCTGCTAAAACAAAAACTGACACTCGGAAGTTGAGTTCAAAATAGTTACTCATCATGGGTTCATTCTGTTCACAATTTTGTACACAATCATACCTTAGAAAAATATTTTACTATACTTAACCAAATCCTTTTTACTTAAATTTTTATAGGAATTTAGTTTTTAGTTTTTTTTCCCATATACGCTAAAATGTTTGTTGTTTACTGTTAATACATTTGCTGTACGCACATAATATTTATGTTACTACCTAGTTCTAATCTGTGTTTTATAATTATAATTTTTACTTTTGATTGTAATGTGTTTGTGCGTCGAAATAAATACATAAATCCAATTTGAAATCAAATCTTTCTTAAACAACAACACCATGGATTGTTTTAGGTAGTACTTTTAACATAATAATCTCTAAATAATTTGGTCCATTATTACGTAAAAAACATGCAATTAATATGTTTAGAGGACTAATTTCATACGATTTAAAATAAAACGTACTCTTAGTGTCTCATCAATATAAAATATTTACTCCCTTATTCATAGTCACTCACTTTATCGGCTCGATAAAAGTATGTCCGCCTCTGTCTTTTGTTTACTGTTAGAAAAGGACTTGGCAAAAGTTATTGAGCCGATGACGTTAGTGTCTTATATGAATATGAGGATTTTTTTTTTATGATTATTACTTTTGTATGAATCTAGCATGCAATTCTATACACTAAATTATATTTCTAAAATAAGAGAAATACAAACCTCTTCCACATTTATTAATCGTGTTACGTTTTGTATTGTGATGGACTTGTTTCTTAAAACTACGTTATCTCTTCATCATCATCATCATCAACAACCTGTAGAAGTCCACTGCTGGACACAGGCCTCCCCAGAGTTCCACTACGAACGGTCTTGAGCCTTTTCCATCCACCGACTTCCCGCAACCTTTACAATGTCATCGGTCCATCGGGGGGCCTTCCAACACTGCGTCGCGTTATCTCTTACCCACTTTCTTATTCATAATGAGTCACTATTTATATCGCCACGATAACTCTCGCCCTATCCTTTGCTAACAGTGAACAACAGACACAGGCGGACGTACTTTTCGAGTCGATAAAGATGGTGAGTGTTTTGAGTGTTTCAATGAACAGATAGCTTTCAATCCCCTAACTTTACACTATCGGTCCTACTTCCTACTAATATTATAAATGCGTAAGTTTGTTACGATATTTGTGGTACAATCACGCCGTAACGGCTCCCGATGTCGATGAAACTATATCTAGAATATTTGATTTAAATACAGCCTAAAAACGTCGTTACAAGGACCGATTGTAAACCGTCTTAAATTAGATTTTTATAGTAGAACCTACTAAAGTGAAATATTTGTGATGATAATTATTTAAAAGTTTTAAAAGTCGACTTATTTACCAATAGGACTAGTAAGACGTTGTACTGTTAATCAATTTTGATTTTAAGAGTAAATAAAGCTACTTAAAAATTAGGATAAAATTATCTCGCACAAAAAAAACTGATAAACAAGATTTAGATAGCGTTAAAGTTAATTTTATGATTCAATCATATATGATCCATAAACATGTTCCGTTACTAGTTTACTATCCAGAAAGTTGCTAATTCTATCAACATAAAAAACTGCGAAATAAAAATCTTTTCATCAGATTTTTCCAAAGAACTTTTCTTATTTTATATTTTATTTTTAATACTAATTATCAATGAATGAATGAATAATTGAACTGATTAGACCCAAATAGGCGATTTTTATTACAAAGTATATTTTACTAAAAATATGTGAGGTTTCCAAAAGTCGTAGAACAAACTTTATTCCTATTCGGTGTAGAATAAGCAACTTTCAGGAAAGTATACATGTTAAGAATCACCTTGTAGACATAGAGATGAATCAATAAGATCAAATAACGCGATAATAGTTGAGCTTTAAATGACTTTAAAAATAATATTATTAATATTTATAAAATTAAGTTAATAAATTTATGCATCCGCCCTGTAAGTATTCCTTAGTATTATTAATTAATTGAAATTGTTATTAAAGTAATAGGCACTTATTGATTTATCAATAAGGTTTGGTCTTATTATTTTATTTTAGTTTTAATTTCTAGTCTCTGAAAATAGCTGTTTTTAATAATTTTATTTTAACTTAATTTAATTTGTTGTTTAGAAGTCTACTGTTATTAACAAGTGTACAATATATTTTTGCACCAGCTTTTTATTACTTTGTAAGTAAAGCGTAAAGTTCAAACGGTGAGCTTAATGTTATCTTAAAAGTAATTTAAAGTGATTCTTACGTCCACTAAATAAAGTCTATTTTGAGTTTGACTTCGTAAGTTAACGATAGGCATCGTGCGCACACTCAAATAGACTTTATTCAGTGGACATAATGTCAAAGTCAATAGATGTCTTTTCCACTTGGATCATTTTGAAATGTCTTAGAAACTTTTATATGATATCTCTCACCGTTTGAACTGGGCTTACCTCGAATGCGCGTGAACGCACTCGAGGTGTTATAATTGTTACATTGTTACATGACATACAGATCACATTTCAAGTGAAGCGTTACGAGGTACGTCTACACACGTATATTATCATCGTACGTATATTATCGTCGTACGTGAATAAACGTCGTACGAATATGTACGTCGTACTAGTATGTAGGTACGTTGTACGAGTATGTACGTTGTGCGTGTACGTACGTCGTACGTGTAGTTGAAGTATACCTAGTGCAGATTAGCAGCCATTACTGTAATGATTACGCTGGTATTTGTGGGCGGTCGCCGACACCACCAGCTAAGTCGAACACGGCTTGGGCAACCTCCGCCGCCAGTTTTTCTGCAGACTGAAACAGTAGTTTTTATTTAGTAAAAACATCACAACACAAACAATAAGTTACACAATGGGTGGTCCATTATTGATATAAATCAGATCAAAATGGATCTTTTTTTTATGTTATACGGAGGCAAACAGGCCTACGGCCCTCCTGATGGTAAGTGGTTACCGTCGCCTATTGACATCAGCAACACCTTTTATAATATGTAACGACGAAGCAAAAAAGCGTGGCTTCCATTATGAAAATTCATCCCAACAGGCAGACAGAGAGACAGTCTCTGTATCTGAAAGATTCTTTCACCCACGTCATAGGCCCTTTTTAGGGCCACCATACTGATACCTGATCACTGACCTAATACAGGTGATCAAGAAAGAATCAGTGATACGACAAGCAGGCAGGTAGCGATCAGCTGTTTTAGATAGCAAACATGAAAAAATACCAAAAACCAGCTAATTTGAAAAAGTTGAAATTTCCAAATTTTTTTCAGTAATGTTATTTCTTTTTGTTGAGAGAATATTATGCCCCTTTAGGGATGGTATACATTTTATCTTGTATAAATTACAATACCTCTTGGGTATCAGCTTCCGCGTAAACTCTGACCACGTCCTCTGTACCGGACGGACGGACAAACGAACGGCCATCTTTGTACCCCGATACTAGCTCGTTGATTCGGCTCTGAAGTCCCTCCGGTTCCGTGCACTGACGTTCCGCATCAGTGGTCGATATGGCGTTGCGGTCCTGAAACAAAGACGAATGTTTGCACTGCCTCTGTGGCGTAGCGGGCTAGTGCCCGTCTGAGACGCAAGGGTTCGATTCCCGCTGCGGGACAAATGTTTGCATGATCTGCAAATATTTGTTCCGGGTCTGGGTGTATTTGTTTCAAATAGTGTTGTGTTCCTGCGGTGACTAAGGTTGCCATAGATCTTTAAAGGGAGGGGGGTTCGGGGTCGGCAACGCGAGTGTGATGCATCTGGTATTGCAAGCGTTCATAGGCTATGGTAACTTACCAACAGGTGGGAAGGATGTTTAGATGTTTGTTGTTCAATCACGCCGTAACAGCTCAACCGATTTCGTTGAAACTTGGAATAGATGAAGTTCTTTACCTAGAATAGCATATAGGCTACTTTTGATGTAGGTACCACGTGAGCGAGGCCGCGTGCAGAAGCTAGTTTGAATGTAATAATAATGAATCATACACACACACTTTCACTCGCTCCCGTACACTTTACGTGATTGACACACACACACACACACATTCACTATTATTTTCTCCACGGTTTTGCACTGTTAATGTGTTTAAAAAAAAAAGTGTCGACGGTTTCATTCGTCAGGTCATGTATTACGTACGCAACTTTATGTAAGTTTCAACATGAAATAAACATTATTTTTTTTGAACTAGTACCTTCACCGTGACCTTGAGCTGCCGACACAGCAGTGGTGCAATTGCGTAAGCTTAATGGCAATGAAGTTCGTAACTTTGAGGGTAATTTTAACAATCTTAGCCACATTCAAAATTTTCCAAACTTGACAAGGGAAAACTTCAAGACCTTAGCTTCTTCCTTTTCATATTTTAAATATTTCAGATATCGTCATGTGTTACGTACTCAACTTTATGTAAGACTAGCGTACGCCCGCGGCTTTGCTCGCGTGGTATCTTGATAAAAAGGGGCAGTTTTGAAAAACCCTTACATACGTATTTCATTATTTGACTTTATGAGTATTTGTACCAAGTTTCAGATAAATCTCTCCATGCGTTAAGATTCTCCCATACAAACTTTTACATCTCATTACACCCTTTCAAGGTGTAGTTTTGAAAATCTAAAAATACAGTTTTTCCTTATTTTTATCATTCATTATTTTTAGTTAGTTTCAAATCTGTAGGTTCAAGGAATACGATTTTTCATACAAACGTCACCCTCTTAGGAGTTGATATTTTGAAAATCCCTTCTTTGTGGAAGTTGTTGGCATATAAGGCAGCCACTGTCCAAATTTCAGCTTTATAGCTTCGGCTGTTTGGGCTGTGCGTTGATCGTGGAATAAGGCCTTGTTCTTTTATATATACAGATTTTGAATTATACATTTTGTTTTTTTTTTAACTAGATAGATAGATAAACTCTTTATTGTACACAGAGATAGATAATAACAAAAGGGAGAAACAAAAAAAATATATTACGTACAATGGGCGGCCTTATCGCTAAAAGCGACAACCTTTGTAGTGTGGCGTACCTACTCCACTATCAGTAATGTCGGAAAGCAGTCGTGTGTGCAACGTAAATAATCGGCTCGACTAAATGTCTCACAGTCCGCTATGAACCTAGTTGCATACACGCTGAACGCTCACCTTCTGACAGACGGGGCTTAGCAACTGGTGAAAAACATCTTGGCTCGTATCTCTACAAATTATTTATTTAAATCTAACTCTATTTTATTTTTATAATTTTAGGAAAACTTACGGCTAATATGATATTAATGAAAACAATGAGTACTTAAAGGCTAATTACAAGTTTCCACATATAGGTGAAAGTAACTAAATTAAAACGAAACAGTATAAAGGTAGACGGCACCGCACGTACCACAAAGAGAAAAAAAAATAATAAAAAAATATACATATAGTTAAAAAAAAAAATCTACCTACTAATTAAAATAATAAGTCACACATCAAACGTTTCATACGCTTGATAGTAGTGTTAAAAATGTCGACTTCAATATTGTCAACACCACTAGCCACTAATGTGTTAAAACATCTGCTTGCTCTGTTTACGAACGCGTTTTGTCTGTAGTTGGTTTTCACCAATGGAACGTAAAGAAGGTTAGGCCTACGTATCTGATTGCTATCTGTATTCCTATATTTCTTATTTCATTGTGTTTATGCTGTTTCCAAAACTTTGTCTGTACTGTATATACTAAACTAAAGTGAGTGGACTTTATCCCGTGTTTTATTGTGCTGCAGCAGACCTCACCAAACACTAGGATAGTCACTACCACCACAGTACCAACCAACCAACTACCAACTAGTACCTTCACAGTGACCTTGAGCTGCCGACACGGCAAGTCCGCGTACGAGGACGTCCACTCGCGTACGTTGTGTCCGCGCGCGCACAGCACCGCCTCCACCAGGAACAGGTCCGAGATGGCGTCACCGACGGTTTCGTTCGTCATGTCGATGAAGTTCAGCAGTTGGGTGGCCGCTTTGCGCTGTTCCGGCTCGCTGGAACAGACAAAAAGTAATAAACAACTTATAAATAAAATAAAATAATAAAATAAAAAAGCCTGTTTATTCCTTAACTAAAAAAAAATCATTTAACAATTCATGCAATCTTAATTCTTATGTCTACTTATTTATAATGTTAAAATAATATTTAATTAATTTAGATTATTCATTTTATTTCCACCGTAAGGACCCCTCTCGGGTAAAGGCCTCCTCCAGTTCTTTCCAGCGATCGCGGTCGGTTGCCGCTTCAGTCCAGTCATGTGTTTTTAGGAATCTCCTAGTGATAATGTGTTTTATTTCGTCGGACCATCTAGCCAGTGGCCTGCCAACTTTTCTTTTTCCATTTGGTCCTTTCCAAGAGGTGATAAACAACTTATACTTGGTACAATATTTTCCACTTAGGTCCCATCTAAGTGGAAAATATTATTAATTCACGAAATTACTTTGCAGATGCAAATTGATATTTTTCCCTTAGTGGAAGGCCGTGGGTTCTGCCTACCCCTCAGGAAAGTATTTATTTATTTATTTCGACGCACAAACACATTACAACCAAAAGTAAAAATAATAATTATAAAACACAGATTCGAACTAGGTAGTAACATAAATATTATGTGCGTACAGCAAAAGTAGTAAAAATAGGCGTGATTTTATGTATTTATGTATGTATATTCTATCTCATAAACAATAACACAATTCGTACATGTTTTGTTCTGACGAATCTCGCATTTATGACCACATTGTATAGGTACTAGTTACGGAACACACTGTAGATAGATACACAATAAAATCGCATTGAAATTACTTTATTTTATACAGCGGATCATAAATTAGACTCTGCGAACGTTTACGCCAATACATTCCTTAGTCCGACCCAAAAACAGCTTGCAGGGAACTACCGCAGGCCATAGCCTATCTTGCGCGACAGGTTATAGGCCCAGAAAAATTAAAATAAAAATATGTCCAAGCTTACCCCTCCTCAGCAATTTTGCTAAGCGTGTGTTTAGCTGTGTCACTGTAGACGACAGTGCCGTGTCCATTCGCCTCGAAGTAAACGCCTACGTCGTAGCAGAGCGCCGCGTGATGCAAGTGTTTCACGCCCGTCTTCACACAGGACACTGGGATTTTCTGAAACAATTTATAAGGAAACTAGTGAAAGCCACCGCGACTTCGCTCGAGTGGTACCTTGATAAAACTGACAGTTCAATCAGCTGATGAAGGGGTAAAAAACATTTTATCATTTAGGTTAGCTCTTGCCTGCGGATTCGTTTGCGGCATTATGGATGTACATAATTTATGTCCTAATTAAATTTTATTGAACAAAAGACAACAAAATTAGTACCTACATACAAATAATCCTAATAATAAAAATAAATTTCTTAGTACCTACCTACATAACCTATACTATGTAGTGGTTGCTATCTTGAGTTTACGTTCCATTCGTTCCAAATAATCCGACCAAATTAAAATAATGCTTTTTCTATGAATGATGTATGGTGAGAGTGCTATCCTTAATTCGGAATCGTAGTAAAAAAGTCGCCAATTGTTTGCCAGGACGTTAAAACTGAGATTCGTTATGGTTATAAAGTTTTTTTTGCTACAAAGTCAAAAAATTCTGGTGATTATAATCTTCCGTGTTTGACCACCATAAGATGATTTTGTGAACTGAAATAATTGGATTTGCCTTAAATTGACGTAAAGATTTAAAAAGTTACAAATCTAATAGAATTTACGGGTGAAATCATTGGAATTCTATTAGGCCTGCATAAGTTCGTGGTGATAACCCTAAAAAACAGCTGATTTCGTTCATTAGTAAACATGCTACATCCAGAATGGATATGGTATAGGTATAGAACTCTATCTATTTCAAGTTTCATCGAAATCGGTTGAGCCATTAAGGCGTGATTGAAGTAGAAGTTTTTAATTTATGCCATTTCCATTAATGTTTGGCGTGCGATATACCATTCATTTGAAAATGATCTTTATAATCTTTATATCTAATAAATAAAGTCCATTTTAGTTTGACTTTTAGGGGTTTAAGATATCGTTGAACTATATCGCAAGCCCTCAAAAGTCAAACACAACGCTTGATTTTTTACGGTGCTATAAACAGATATTAAAAGATATAAAACCGGAAGACGCAGTGTTGGAAGGCCCCCCACCCGATGGACCGACGACATTGTAACGGTTGCGAGAAGTCTGTGGATGGAGAAGGCTCAAGACCGTTCGTCATGGAACTCTTTGGGGGAGGCCTATGTTCAGCAGTGGACTTCTGCAGGCTGATGATGAGGAAACAAATATTTGGTATAGTTTTCAAGTTGATACCTTTAGCCGTTCCTGAGAAAAAGGGTTTTGACAGACAGACAGAAAAACATATAGGCAGACAACAAAGTGATTCTATCATCATCATCAGCCTGTCCACTGCTGGACATAGGCCTCCCCCAAAAAGTGTCACAACGATCAGTCTTGAAACTTTTCCATCCGCAACCTTCCAACACCGCGAGACTGGTTCGTCTTCGCCATTGGAGAACAGGTGCAGAACCCTAAAAACTACTAAAATGTGGTTGATTAACAAAATAATAAATAAAATAAATAAATATTCCGGACATATTCACACGGTCAACTGATCCCAAACTTGGCATAGCCTGTACTATGGGTACCAGAGACTGATATACATAATATATATATATTTAACACCCAGACACAGAACAAACATCTGTGTTAGTCACAAATGTTTGTCCAGTGCGGGAATCCAACCCGCGGCCTCTAGCGCAGAAGGCAGAGTTACTACCAACTGAGCTATGAGGCCAGTCAAAAAATAAAATAAAATAATAGTAAAATAGTAATATATCAGATTTTTTACTAACCAATTCATCAGTAATGTATTTCGTAGACGCTCCATTGGCATACGCAGTCTGAACGAGTCCTAGCTTCAAGTTGGTGGCTTCACACGAGCGCAGTAGCTCAGTTATGTAGCTCGCTAGAAGGGTGGCAATCCTGTCTCCGTCAAGTAGATGCATTTTCTCTCTGAAAACAGGAGAATATAAAAAAATCAGTATGAGATAATCGGAACATTATAAATCAGAACAAGTTTAAAGATGTGACAAGGTTCGGCAACGCGTGCGTGATGAATCTGACATTGTAAGCGTTCATCACCACTTACCATCACGATTTACCACCAGGTAAGCCGTACAGGTAGGCCGTATGCTTGTTTTTTTTTATACAACAGAGGTGGCAAACAAGCTTACGGCCCACCTGATGGTAAGCGGTTACCGTAGCCTATGAGCGCTTGCAATACCAGAGGCATCACGCACGCGTTGCCGACCCCGAACCCCCTTCCCCCCTAAAGAGCTCTGGCAACCTTACTCACCGCAGGAACACAACACTATTTGAAACAAATAATGTTATTTAGCTGCGATCTTCTGTAAGGCGGAGGTACAGGCGGGTTGCTCCAATTCAGAACGAGAAAATGTTTTTTATAAATCATAAAATATGTCATGTTTTTGCTAGCAGGTTTTTTTACACCACTATGATGGCATAGTTGTATAGTAAAAAAAACAATTATCGCCTCTTCATCATCATCATCATTTCAGCCGTACGACGTCCACTGCTGAACATGGCCTCCCCCACGGACAGAGCGAATTCCTTATCATGTGGGGGGATTTGCCCATACTCACCACGATGGGCATGCGGGTTGGCGAGCGCAGTTAGAGCTATCGTTGTTAAAATGAGGGACGCTGCTGCCCATCCCCTAGCTTTTTTCCCTTAGTCGCCTCTTACGACATCCGCGGATACAGATATGGAGGGGCCTATTCTTTAGCCGGGGCCACCACGGCCTATCTGTAATAGTGTATAGGAAATAAAGCTCTTTTTATTTATTTTATTTTTATTTATTTGTTTTGTTCTTTATGTAATTTTTGTTTGTTCGTATACTATTTTTCTACTGTGTGTGTGTGTGTCTTATAAATTAACTCTTATTCTTATTACATTAAGATATATAAAACCTATACTAACTTGTCATCTAAATAGTAGTAGACGATGCGATCACCGTCTCCGTCAAGCGACGCGACGCGTTGGTAAGGCTCGTGCCGGACGCCCACTGGTGCTTTCTGGGACACTTTCACGAAGTCTGCTCCGCACTGTAAGTGAAAAAGTTAAGTAAATTCAGACAGGCCTCATAGCTCAGTTGGTAGTAACTCTGCCTTCTTCGCTAGAGGTCGCGGGTTCGATTCCCGCACTGAACAAACGTTTGTGTGATGAACACAGATGTTTGTTCTGTGTCTGGGTGTTAAATATATATCTATTATGTATATCAGTCTCTGGTACCCATAGTACAGGCTTTGCCTAGTTTGGGATCAGTTGACCGTGTGTGATATGTCCGGAATTTTTTTTTTTTTTATTTTTTTTTATTATAAATTAAAAAAAAGTTTTAAGTAATATTTGCTCTGGAAAATGAAAGAATGGTTCCAAACATATATTGAAAGGAAAAAAAACAAGTACATACGACCACGGTGGCGCAGCGGTTCCATTTGAGACGCAAAGGGTGCGGGTTCGATTCGGGACAAATGTTTGCATGATTTGCAAAGTTTCTGATACCCACGACACAGGGAACCTAGTGTTGGGTCAGGACTATGTATGTGTCTGTTGGGTGTTATTTATTTATTTCTACATCCAAAAATCTTCATCAAATCTTCATGATAAGTAGAGACTATTGCATAACAGTTGTAAACCTATAGTATAATTTTTATTGTAAACTTTAATGTGTCAAATAAATAAACTTTATTATTATTATTATTATAATCTTCGCTAAAACTAAACGGAACTACTCTGTAAGTATAATATATTTAAAATATTA
This sequence comes from Anticlea derivata, assembly GCA_947579855.1. Taxonomy (NCBI): domain Eukaryota; kingdom Metazoa; phylum Arthropoda; class Insecta; order Lepidoptera; family Geometridae; genus Anticlea; species Anticlea derivata. The sequence goes on along the minus strand of OX388279.1, from coordinate 3,953,680 downwards.
TTTTTCTTCTCAATTTGAATAAATATAATACAAAAATTATCCAAATTTTTTTTAGACAACTTGAAAGATTATGGCATACCTATTCCGATTACGGTCATGATATATAGCATGCCTATTGAAACTTCAAACTATTTCTGCACGCTATATGGCATGTCTCATCATCATCATCAGCCTGTAGAAGTCCACTGCTGGACATAGGCCACCCCCAAAGAGTTCCACGACGAACGGTCTTGAGCCTTTTCCATCCACCGACTTCCCGCAACCTTCAATGTCATCGGTCCATTGGAGGGGGGGGGACTTCAAACGTCGCCCGGTTCGGCATGGCATGTCTATTGCCACTAAAACGATACTCACATTAAGATTAAGCTTTCCGCCATTACCGCCCAAGTTGAACAGATTGAGATCCAGTTCGCCATCTAGACTTTTCTTGATAATGTTAAGCTTCTTCCCACCGACGCCGTTTGCACCGTCCACGAACAGTGTTGTGTTGTACTCGCCGTATATCGGTAGGTTTTGACGGATCTTCTTGAATGCGCCTACTATTTTCTCGTAGTATCCTGAAAACGTAAATATATATTATACAACTAGCTTTCGCGCGCGGCTTCGCTCGCGTGGTACTGACATAAAATGTAGCCTATATTCTATTCTTCGTCAATAACTTTATGTATTCCAAGTTTCAACGAAATCAGTTGAGCTGTTACGAACAACAAACATCCAATCATCCGCACAAACTTTCGCATTTATTATATTAGTAGGATTACAACTAAGTATTATCTAGGCAAATCAGTACTATTAATAAAACAAGAATAAAGTGGTATCTGTCCCTTAATTAGAGACAGTAAGAAAAGAAAATGTTTATGACTGTCACAACTTACGTCACAGCCTAAATAAAATCCCAAAGATGGAACGGAGCCGCGACTGAATTGTCAGCACTATTTCACACAATTTTGAACCTTACATCTTTGTGCCTGTCAGCTTAGTCATAGCTTAAACAAAGCCTCAACCATCTCACCTCAAATTCTACTCATTCAATGGTTTCAAAATGACAATGGTTCAATTGCAAAATGGCTACTTTTGGTATTCTGCTATCACAGTCGCTATGGCAGTCATTGTAAACCAACGAACCAATGAAATCAAAGAAACGAACAATCATAACTGAATGATAATGGTGCGATCATTATCATGCGATTGTCATGCTCAAGTTGACTGGCCTCATAGCTCAGTTGGTAGTAACTCTGCCTTCTGCGCTAGAGGTCGCGGGTTCGATTCCCGCACTGGACAAACATTTACGTGATTAACACAGATGTTTGTTCTGTGTCTGGGTGTTAAATATTTATCTATTATGTATATCAGTCTCTGGTACCCATAGTACAGGCTATGCCTAGTTTGGAGTCAGTTGACCGTATGTGATATGCAGTGATCGGAAATATGGGAGCTAAAATACCTACTGCTCGAAAAATAACAAAGGCAAGTGGAGACGCATTAGGACAAAATATTTTTTCGGCCCAATTGTCTTGGTTTTCGGGACATTACTAAAGTACATCTAAAATGAATTCAGTAAAACAACTATCGAACTAATTTTCTGTTTTTGTTTAAAAAAAACGCGGCTTTGCAAGCGTTGTTTATATGGGAACCTTTAAAGGTTATTTATATAACATGGGAACTGATTTATGAGATAAAATGCGAATGAGAAAATGAACATTCTAATTGATCACCTAACGTATTGTTTTAACTCGGCTTTTCCGCTAAAATCATTTGTAATCTCCGATCATAAAACAAGTGCATTGTCCACTAAGGGGATAATTAAATCTAGAGATACCATTCAAAAGTTAGAGATATTACAAAATGTACATCCATGCGAAGCTAGAAAAAATAAACTTAAAATGTACAAAAAAACTTTTAGAAAAGTACTAATGACTTCCAAAAAAATTCACAATGCAAGCAGAATCAATAAATCTTCGAATAAAATTAAAATGTCATGGCAAATTATAAAAGAACAACAGAACAAAAGATGCAGTAGTCAAAGTCATAAAATTGATAAAATTAGAGACATTAATGGAAAAGTCATTACAGACAATAAAAGTATAGCAAATAAATTTAATGATTTTTTTAGTAATATTGCGCGACATTTAACGGGAAACTTAAATATACAAACACAAAACTGTAAAAAATATCTAGGGAATCCTCCTACAAATAAAATAGTATTTTCTAGCATCTCTTATACTGAATTTAGAAAAATAGTAGGAAGTATTAAAAGTAAAACATCTAAAGATATTTTTGATATGGACACTAAAACGTTAAAAGAATTAATTTTACATAATAAAAACATGACTATGATTATATTGAAAATATTAAATGAATGTATGTTACAAGGAATTTTTCCAGATCGACTAAAAAAAGGAAAAATAGTCCCTATATATAAAAAAGGCAAATCTACAGAAATTGGAAACTACAGACCTGTATGCATATTACCAGCTTTGTCAAAAATTTTAGAAATAGCTTTGAAAACGAGGATAGTTGAATTCTTTGATTTTAATAATTTGTTCTCAGAATGTCAATTTGGCTTTAGGAAAAATAGATCAACTGAAATGGCCATACAAAAAACAATATATTTTATACTGGAAGCATTGGATGAGGCAAAAAAGGTATCTAGTATCTTCTGCGACTTATCCAAAGCATTTGACTGTCTGCGTCATGATATCTTAATTGAGAAGCTTAAGTTCTATGGCTTTGAGGGTACACAACTCGATATTCTCAAATCGTACTTAGAAGGCAGATCTCAAATTGTCAAAGTAAATAACGTTATCTCTGAAACAGAATACAGCAACATTGGAGTACCTCAAGGCTCTGTACTTGGGCCACTTCTGTTTCTAATATATGTAAACGACATGACGAACTGTTTACCAGAAGATGCCCTTATCACTCTGTTTGCGGATGATACGCATGTAGGTATTGAAGACAAGAAACTTGAAATAGTAAAGGAAAAGAGTAAGTCGATCGTTGAAAAACTGAAAGGATGGTTTGAAGCTAATGGAATAATTCTAAATGCTGATAAAAATACTATTATTAATTATTCATGTAGGAGAAGAAATAAAAACGACAGAATAGAAGAAGTTACATTTTTAGGTTGCACTATAGACTCAACCCTATCATATGAAAGCCATATAAACAAGTTGTGCAAAAAGCTGTCTAGTGCAAATTACGCGTTGTTTAAATTAAAACCAATAGTTGACAAAAAAACTCTAATATCTGTATATTACGCATACATCTATTCTATCATCAACTATGCAATACCAGTATGGGGAAATGCCTCCCAAATTAATAAAGTCCTTATTTGTCAAAAAAGATCCATTAGAGTTATTCATGGTCTAGGCAGACTTACATCGGCCAAAGCCTACTTTAAAAAAACTAAAATACTAACAGTGATATCCCTGTTTATTTATCGTTCCCTGTTGGAAGTACATTTGAAGAAACCAGATCTTCCTATGAAGCTACATATACACAAATACAACACTAGAAATAAAGAAAAATTGTTTGTTCCAAGAAAAAGACTCGTGAAAACCTATAACCATGGTCTCTGCCTTAAGCTTGCGATGTATAACAAACTACCCTTAGAAGTAACCCGGCTTCCCTTTAATCAGTTTAAAATAAAAATTAAATCATTTTTTGAAAATCATCCATTTTACCATGTCGCGGAATATTTAAATGTTTCATTTTCTGATTTGCATGTGGAGTAGAAACTTTAAATTACCTATCCTATAAATTATCTAAAATCTTTGTAAAATTATATGAACGTTACTTGTAAAGAACTGTAATTACTGTAAACCTGACATGCCTATGTTATATGTTATAACGAAATGGTCAATAAATGAATTGAATTGAATTGAATTAAAACATAGATAGATAGATAGATAGATAACACTTTATTGATCACCATACGGAAATAATACATAAGATCACATTAAATTTACACGGCAATACAATGGGCGGCCTTATCGCTAAGAGCGATCTCTGCCAGGCAACCTTAGGATGGACTGGACTGAAAAGATTAGAGAAGGGGCAAGATGGTGTTTCTTAAATTATGAAGAAAATAATTAACTATAAACAGAGTAAAGTAACATAGCCTGCTTACTATGACAATTGTTCCAATTTTCGGCCCAATTGCCGAATAAAATTGTTGTAGTAAGGAAGTCTCCACTGTTTTTGCCTCTGTTCTTGCACATTAGGTATTTTAGCTCCCATTATTCCGATCACTGGTATTATGTCCGGATTATTAAAAAAAAGTCATTTAATTAGAAGAATTGGGGGCCAGAGCTGATAGTACATACCAACTCCTGCTGTAAAGACCTGCTTTTCTACTAACCTTCTTCAGTAGGAGTTCCGTAGGAGTTGTCGTTCCTACACTTGACGCAGTAGTGCAATATGGGAGTGGTGACGATTCCGAACTCCTTTGCTGTTCCCTTTAATGCCATCACGCCGTGAACCGCGGCAGCCGCTAGCCTTGGGCTCGTGTATCTAGAAAAAAAAAATAAAAAAAATAATGACTTATCCTACTTTATAATATAAAACTGGCCTCATAGCTCAGTTGGTAGTAACTCTGCTTTCTGCGCTAGAGGTCGCGGGTTCGATACCCGCACTGGACAAACATTTGTGACTAACACAGATGTTTGTTCTGTGTCTGGGTGTTAAATGTATATCTATTAAGTATATCAGTCTCTGGTTCCCATAGTACAGGCTATGCCTAGTATGGGATCAGTTGACCGTGTGTGATATGTCCGGTTAAAAAAAAAAAAAAAATGCGGAAGATAATAAGTCAAAGTCAAAGGTTTTTATTTCAATAAAATCACTAGGATCACTTTGAAACGTCTTTGAAACTAGGTGAAGCTATGCCTGTTCCTCGCGTAGGTATACGAAACTCCCTCTTCTTCTTCTTGTCGTGTCACTGATTCTTTCTTGGTCATCCTGTCTTTGGTCAGTGACCGGGTTGGGGTAAGGTGGCCCTAAAAAGGGCCTATGACCGTCGATGAAAGAATCAGTGTAGTGAAAGGATTAAAGTGCGCCTCTTAAAGACTTTCGTGCACGAAACTCTCTATAATCACATCTCTCTAGCCTCAAAATCTGGTTTTCTTGTGTACAATATAGAATAAAGTTTGTTACCACTCAGCCACATCATTATATGGCTGTAATACCTACCTATGTACTGTGTGTGAAAGCTGAAATAAATAGATTGAATTGAATTGAATTACTTAACAACGAGCCGTGGTGGCCCCGGCTAAAGAATAGGCCCCTCCATATCTACCTATCCGCGGATGTCGTAAGAAGCGACTAAGGGAAAAAAGCTAGGAGATGGGCAGCAGCGTCCCTCATTTTAACAACGATAGCTCTAACTGCGCTCGCCAACCCGCATGCCCAGCGTGGTGAGTATGGGCAAATCCCCCCACATGATAGGGAATTTGCTCTGTCTGTGAGTCTGAAATGATGACTTAACATCAGGTGAGATTGTGGTCAAACGTTAGCCTATTTTGTATAAAAAATAAACAAAAAAATAAACGTCTGGACGGATTTTTATGCAATCAATATGAATCAATCTTATTATGAATCACTTTGTTTTATAAAACTTTACGGGCAGAATGACTGCACAGCCTAAACCAATTGTCCTAGAAGTATGAAATTTGGAGGAGAGCTTCCTGTAGTAGTGGGTTTCCATGGAAAAATATAGTACATGAAATATACAAACACCTACAATAGGTATTTAATTTCATATTTATAAATTAAATTATATATAATAATACTAGTTTTTCGCGTTGTGCGCGAGCTGCAAGCAGCTCGCGGGATCTGTTATCCTTGCTGTTGAGGTTGCGTAGTGCGCGAGCTGCACGCAGCTCGCGGGATCTGTTTTCCTTGCTGTTGAGGGCGCGTTGTGCGCGAGCTGCACGCAGCTCGCGTGCCTATTCGTTGCTGTCGAGGGCGCGTTGTGCGCGAGCTGCAAGCAGCTCGCGTGCCTATTCGTTGCTGTCGAGGGCGCGTTGTGCGCGAGCTGCAAGCAGCTCGCGTGCCTAATCGTTGCTTTTGAGGGCGCGTTGTGCGCGAGCTGCAAGCAGCTCGCGTGCCTAAACGTTGCTTTTGAGGTCGCGTTGTGCGCGAGCTGCAAGCAGCTCGCGAGATTTTATGGTTGCTGTACGACTCGGTAGAAAACCTAAGACGACATAGCCTTTCTTGAAAAAAAAAAAAAAAAAAAAAGTTGACATGATGAATATTTTTCCCGTAGAGTATTTAGAAAAAGTGAGATACGGAGTGTCCGCTCCATACAAAATCAACGAATCTCATGTACCGGAATGGACGCTCCATACGAAAAGTAACTTTAAGGAAATGTCTCTTCGAATTTCGTTCCTGGTTTGAAAAATTTGAAAAAATTCGCATTTTCATACAAAACATGCCTTCGAAATCACGAAATTAATCATACATTTTGTATGAAACATGTAAAATGTCGGATTTTTCCTCTGGTCCCATTGAATGGCCCCAACGAATGACGTAAAATTTCTAGAACAAACGAACCCTCCTTCTAGGAGAACAACCATGTCAATGAGTGAGTCAGTGAGTGGTAGTTTAATTGTATATAGTATAACTAGTTTTTCGCGTTGTGCGCGAGCTGCAAGCAGCTCGCGGGATCTGTTTTCCTTGCTGTTGAGGGCGCGTTGTGCGCGAGCTGCACGCAGCTCGCGGGATCTGTTTTCCTTGCTGTTGAGGGCGCGTTGTGCGCGAGCTGCACGCAGCTCGCGTGCCTATTCGTTGCTGTCGAGGGCGCGTTGTGCGCGAGCTGCAAGCAGCTCGCGTGCCTAATCGTTGCTTTTGAGGGCGCGTTGTGCGCGAGCTGCACGCAGCTCGCGTGCCTAATCGTTGCTTTTGAGGGCGCGTTGTGCGCGAGCTGCAAGCAGCTCGCGTGCCTAAACGTTGCTTTTGAGGTCGCGTAGTGCGCGAGCTGCAAGCAGCTCGCGAGATTTTATAGTTGCTGTACGATTCGGTAGAAAACCTAAGACGACATAGCCTTTCTTGAAAAAAAAAAAAAAAAAAAAAAAAGTTGACATGACAAAATATTTTTCCCGTAGAGTATTTAGAAAAAGTGAGATACGGAGTGTCCGCTCCATACAAAATCAACGAATCTCATGTACCGGAATGGACGCTCCATACGAAAAGTAACTTTAAGGAAATGTCTCTTCGAATTTCGTTCCGGGTTTGAAAAATTTGAAAATTTTCGCTTTTTCATACAAAACATGCCTTCGAAATCACGAAATTAATCATACATTTTGTATGAAAGACCTTCGATTTAGGATTTTTCCTCTGGTCCCAGTGAATGGCCCCAACGAATGACGAAAAATTTCTAGAACAACCGCACCCTCCTTCTAGGAGAACAACCATGTCAATCAGTGAGTGAGTCAGTGGTAGTTTAATTGTATATAGTATAACTAGTTTTTCGCGTTGTGCGCGAGCTGCAAGCAGCTCGCGAGATGGTTTTTGTGTGGTTAGTGATTTTGCGTTGCGTGAGATGAGATGAGATTTTTTTTCTTTGCTGTTGAGGTCGCGTAGTGCGCGAGCTGCAAGCAGCTCGCAGGATCTGTTGTCCTTGCTGTTGATGTCGCGTTGTGCGCGAGCTGCAAGCAGCTCGCTGGATCTGTTGTCCTTGCTGTTGATGTCGCGTTGTGGGCGAGCTGCAAGCAGCTCGCGTGCCTATTCGTTGCTGGCGAGGTCGCGTTGTGCGCGAGCTGCAAGCAGCTCGCGTGCCTAATCGTTGCCGTCGAGGGCGCGTTGTGCGCGAGCTGCAAGCAGCTCGCGTGCCTATTCGTTGCTGTCGAGGTAGCGTTGTGCGCGAGCTGCAAGCAGCTCGCGTGCCTAATCGTTGCTGTAGAGGTCGCGTTGTGCGCGAGCTGCAAGCAGCTCGCGTGCCTATTCGTTGCTGAAAGGAGAAAAAGTTTTTTGGTAGAAAACCTAAGATGACATAGCCAACAAGAAATTAGTATCAAGGAGCATGGAGCCGAACGCTGAGGATTAGTAGGTACTGCGTCAACCAACAGATGGAACGCCACTGTCAGAAGCTGCTCGCATTGCGCAATCTCGTAAGCACCATCACGAAATTATGTATGAAATATCTACTTAAGTAGTCCAGTAGGGATGGGTCGTACTTAGCTACTTTTTATTTCGCATTTCGCGTCAGGTCAGTTCAGGCCTAAAAGCTCTATATCTTACAGGTATTTAAAGTAGAATAGTATAAAGGGTACTTTTTATGTAGGTTCTACGCGAGCGAAACCGCGAACAAAAGCTAGAACTTGATAAACAGTATGACATTGCGTCGCGGCGGCGGCGGCGACCGACGGACGGACGGCGCGGTAACTGTACCTAGCACCAAACTCTATCAAACGTACCAAGATGACTTGGTTCAACTATACCTAGTTATTGTATTGATAGTGAGAATTATAATTACATTCTACACAAATATTATCTTAGGTATATATGTATTTGAATGAGTAAGTGTTTTAGGTATAATTTTTTTTAGCATTTTACATTAACTTACAGAATCTACAGATTTTCAATAACAAGATATAAATTTACCTACCTATTATCTATGCAGACTTGTCAGTACTACTATTTTTTTGTTTTTAGAGTTGTTGTTATTGCCACTTCTTCAATTCTTGAAATATAAAAATAATGTGAAACACCAGATGGCAGTCTCTTTGACCCACTACTAATAGATAGTATAGGATCTACTTGGTGATGTAATGTTAAGAATGAACTTTTAAAATAATATAAGTAATGAGTTTCCATTGTTTGAATAGCATGTAGGTTACCAATTGATTGCTTTGATACTATAAATTATGAATTGTAATACACTTATTTACATCATTGACCCTATGACATCCTCTGTACTACAACTTAAATTGCATTGTGTCATACAATTTAAAGTTATTGTAATGGTTGCACCACAACCATTCCCACAACCATTCTCTTGCAATTCCAAGGCGTTAAATGCTGCCTAACATGAGCAGCTCCCATTTGCTAAATTAAAAATACAAGCAGAGATGAATAAAATTATACCTCTACTACATACATAAAAGTAAAATTACACACCTACATTGATTAACATGTAGAATAATATCTAATGTTGATCCACAATACTTACTACATACATAAGCATGTAGGTAGGTACATAATAATCATGTTTGTTTACCGGAGAGAAAGCTATAACTATGAAATGCCATTATACTATTCGATCCTCGCATGTTATTGATTTATTTATTTACATAAAATGTATCCTGAGTCGATACAAAGTCTACCTATGTACTACATATACACCCGGTTAGAGTAGATAGTTTTAACCTAGCTTATCTGTCTAGTCAGAAAGTCTAGTAATTTGATAGAATTTTGAACAAACCGTATGTTCAGTGACCTAAACCTGTTAGAAACACGACACTTTTACCTTCTGGTTTGATCAAAGAAAGCACTTACCCACCTGCTAACATCAACCAAAATTTACCATTGTCATTTCAGCCTTGGAATGTCCACTGTTGAACATAGGTCTTTCCCATTGATTTCCAGTATGCCCAATGTTGCTTGTATTGCTTGCACTCAAAACAATTAAGTATTTATTTGGAGGAACATGCTTGTTCATACTCACCACGCTGAGCAACCTGGTTGGCGAACGCAGATAGGTTATATACCTAAAGCTATTCCACTCAACAATTCATGGATAATACAGCAACCAGTAACCAGACGCGTGGCCGCAGATCAGGCACGGATAGTAGTACACGAGGAGCATTAAAATCTCAGTCACCTTGTCGTAGTGGCCACTACGGGCGGCAAGGCGTTTTCTTTGGCTTGTTCAACAATGGACATCCTAAAATGGCGTACCTTTCTACGGGTATTTAATCTTATTATTAGAGCAAATTAGTAATGTGGGACAACAACTAATAGATAATTTTACAGTAATATGTAATTTTGTTTAGAATGAATTCGTAGAAGATTTTTGGAAGGAAGAAACCTTTTTTTTTTTTTTTTTTCTGACAAGTTCCGGCTTTCCCGCCCGCTCTTTTTCACGCGTTAGCTAACTATGGTCAAAAACAAAAATAATTACCTACTCTGCTTTTTATCTATGAACGAACCATTCTCTGTGAATGCATTCTTGCTTGTAGGAGATAAAAATAAAACGTAATGCACAGCCTGATAATACTTTACCAAATACCATTTATTAGGTCATGCATGATGATGATGGTTCTACTTACAAACAATGCATTCTTTGTATCTTGTGTCTTCGTACAACTCTGGCATTACCTCAATATACCTACCATACATTAGGTCATGCACTATCGAAATGGTTCCCAAAACATTCAATGGTTACAAAAAAAATGGTTAAAAAATTAAATGGTTGTGCATTACTAAGCTACATTATAATCTAGCTAAGAATTATCAACACATTTTCATATTGTACAACCTAATAAATATTTCATGACCTTAGATAGATTTCGATTTGAAATATTTAAACAAACGTGAGTTCTTTCGATCCCTAAACCTACAGTGATTGCTTTGATTATTTGTGCCGTATACTAAAACCGGCTTTACATATCACCATTTGTACTTACCACATGTATTTGTGTAGATACGGATAATAATACCGAGTTACATTCAAATTTTACTTGGCACTGAATTATCAGGTGGTGTATTAGGTATTAGGGTCATTTAAAATACAGCCGATGTTACTACAGATTATGTCATAATCGAGCATCGACTTATTAATAATTGCGTGTATCGTTATTTTTCGAGTTCGAGCCAAGAGGTTCCTCGAGGTTTTAGAAAAATAGCCACCATACAATCTTACTAAAACTGAACTTGACAGTGACTTGTGGTTAGGCCTGAGATGCCATAGCCAACCAGAAAATAAAAATCTGTCTGTGGTTTATAAACAAAACAAACAAACAATGTTTAGAACTTTGCAATTTCAAAGATTATAATCAATTGTTTTATGGTTTTGTAGATAAAATACTTACCTTCTAGATATTCGGAAGACACTATGTTACCCTAGGGTCATCATCAACAGCCTGTAAAAGTTCACTACTGGACAAAGGCCTCCCCTAGAAGCTGACCCCCAGACGAACGGTCTTGAATCTTCTTCATCCAACGTTTTTTCATAACCTTCTCAAATGCCGTAGTATGTAGATACGATAGCTGGAGCTCATGGTGTAATTTCTTGAAGTGCACAGTGAGTAAAGATATGGGAACCGCTGTAATTTTGCTCCTGAAATAGTGAGGTATAAGGAGACTCGTATAGTTGCGGCACAATTATAGCGTGAATGCGCGCGGCCTGCATGCATCCAACAGTTCCCTGCAGTCTTTATTAGTCGGTGTAAATCTAGCTAGCGGATAGGCATCCTACTCTAAACTCTGCCAATGCGTTGTCTCCACTCAAGAATCAACATCAGTCAGGGTCCTCAGTTCTTTGAGCTATGTGCCTTACCTATTTTCATAGTTATAAGTAAAATGTTTTTGTTATGACTATATTAAAACCACCATGTGTTAATGTAATTATATTTTTATTATTATTACATCATAGAATATAACCACTTATTCATTACCTAATATATCACCACATTGAATGAACAACAGCAGCACTTACAGGAGATTAAGGCAGCATCTTATCGACCAGTAATTACCTGCAAAAACAAACATATTAATTTCACATTTATATCATAATACTATACCTACAATATAATAATGATATGATGATGTTTTAAACACAATTACATGAAGGTAGCTTCCAGTGCTCAACAATACTTCTTGCAATTAAATGCAGAGCTTGATAGTACTCTTCAGCAGCAGTTTCTGGCCCAGGGTTTAAGATTTCTATTTAGATAAATAATCCTACTAATAAAGATTTAATCACGGCTGATGTTTTAAACACAATTACATGAAGCGAGCTTACAGTGCTCAACAATACTTTTTGCAATTAAATGCAGAGCTTGATAGTACTCTTCAGCAGTTTCTGGCCCTGGGTTTAAGATTTCTACATACTTTCTTACATAAATCCTACTATATAATATTATAAATGCGAAAGTTTATAAGGATGTTTGAATGTTTGTGCTGTTCAATCACAGCTAAACGGCTGAATGGATTTGGATGAAATTTGATACAGAGATAGATTATAGTCTGGAATAGCAAATATAAACTGCAAAAACAAATACTAAATTATAAACAAATACTAAATATTAAAATATTATTCATTGTTACCTAATATATCACCCTATTGGCCCACAAACATTGAATGACCACATGCGCTGTGATGGAGAGTGTTGCTCCCATTAGATTAGACTGAGCTTGCGAGCCACCTCCTCCGCTGTCAGCATAGTGTAGAGGATATGAGCTCTATGTGCTATGTTGTGCAGCTTCCTATCGACCAGTAAGTACCTGCAAAAACAAACACATTAATATCTATACCTACAATATGATAATGATATGATGTTTTGTGGTCAACAACACTTCTTGCAAATATATGCAGTGCTTGGAAGTACTCTTCAGCAATTTCTGGCAGAGGGTTTAAGATTCCTACATACTTATATTATAAATGCAAATGTTTAGATAGGATATATGGATATTTGTTGTTCAATCACACAGTAACGGCTCAACCTTTATAGTAATCCTTACTTGTAAGACCCTCATTGAAAATACTTACATTATGCAACTTATTCGCTCCAAAGATATGAATGTAAAGCTTCACAAAAGATGGTATGACCCATACAAGAATATCACCAAGGGTTGATTGCATCCACATTTTAATTAGAATCATACAGTATCTGCAAAAAAATGATTCTTGTAAGGTTTGTTTACACTAAACATCCATGCCACAACATCATATCAAACCGTTGTCAGAGAAAGTAAATAGTACTCAGACCAATGTCTCAAAGACAATAGCAAGCTGTTACCTATTATAAGCATCATTTACATAAATCCTACTATATAATATTATAAATGCGAAAGTTTATAAGGATGTTTGAATGTTTGTGCTGTTCAATCACAGCTAAACGGCTGAATGGATTTGGATGAAATTTGATACAGAGATAGATTATAGTCTGGAATAGCAAATATAAACTGCAAAAACAAATACTAAATATTAAAATATTATTCATTGTTACCTAATATATCACCCTATTGGCCCACAAACATTGAATGACCACATGCGCTGTGTTGGAGAGTGTTGCTCCCATAAGATTTGACTGAGCTTGCGAGCCACCTCCTCCGCTGTCAGCATAGTGTAGAGGATATGAGCTCTATGTGCTATGTTGTGCAGCTTCCTATCGACCAGTAAGTACCTGCAAAAGCAAACACATTAATATCTATACCTACAATATGATAATGATATGATGTTTTGTGGTCAACAACACTTCTTGCAAATATATGCAGAGCTTGGAAGTACTCTTCAGCAATTTCTGGCAGAGGGTTTAAGATTCCTACATACTTATATTATAAATGCAAATGTTTAGATAGGATATATGGATATTTGTTGTTCAATCACACAGTAACGGCTCAACCTTTATAGTAATCCTTACTCATAAGACCCTCATTGAAAATACTTACATTATGCAATTTATTCGCTCCAAAGATATGAATGTAAAGCTTCACAAAAGATGGTATGACCCATACAACAATATCATCAAGGGTTGATTGCATAGAATCATACAGTATCTGCAAAAAAATGATTCTTGTAAGGTTTGTTTACACTAAACATCCATGCCACAACATCATATCAAACCGTTGGTACTCAAACCAATGTCTCGAAGACAATAGCAGCCTATATCCAGCAGTGAACTTGAGACAATACCAATGCAGAATGAACTAAAAATGATTATTTTTGTAGGTTATGTTTACACTGAACATCCATGCCACAAGATCATATCAAACCCTATTATCAGCAGCAGTGAACTTCGACAGGCTGATTATGAGTTATATCACAACATCAAATAGAAATAAATAGTCACAACATTACCTTTTTCCCACATTCCCAACTCATGTGTTGTGCTGCATTCCATCTAGGCCTCCCACAAACATTGTGTTGGAGAGTGTAACAATAACAACACAACTAAATGCAGAATCAGCTTTCAACACAATCACATTTCATCACTTTTTTACACGAGAGATGCAAAAACAAACAACAAAGTAAAAGTTGACCACCGCCGCGCCACCTACCCCCGAATTGTGGCAGAATTTCGTTGCGCGTTCGTTTCTCCATACAAAACAGGGTTTAGAAAATGCGAAAATAGACGCAAATCCTGAATGAAACACGTCGATTTCGGATTTTTCCTCTGGTCCCATTGAACGGCCCCAACGAATGATGTAAAATTTCTAGAACAAACGTACCCTCCTTCTAGGAGAACAACCATGTCAATGAGTCAGTGAGTCAGTCAGTGGTAGTTTAATTGTATATAGTATAATATAGTATACTAGTTTTTCGCGTTGTGCGCGAGCTGCAAGCAGCTCGCGGGATCTGTTTTCCTTGCTGTTGAGGTTGCGTAGTGCGCGAGCTGCACGCAGCTCGCTGGATCTGTTTTCCTTGCTGTTGAGGTCGCGTTGTGCGCGAGCTGCACGCAGCTCGCGTGCCTATTCGTTGCTGTTGAGGGCGCGTTGTGCGCGAGCTGCAAGCAGCTCGCGTGCCTATTCGTTGCTGTCGAGGGCGCGTTGTGCGCGAGCTGCACGCAGCTCGCGTGCCTAATCGTTGCTTTTGAGGGCGCGTTGTGCGCGAGCTGCAAGCAGCTCGCGTGCCTAAACGTTGCTTTTGAGGTCGCGTGGTGCGCGAGCTGCAAGCAGCTCGCGAGATTTTATGGTTGCTGTACGACTCGGTAGAAAACCTAAGACGACATAGCCTTTCTTGAAAAAAAAAAAAAAAAAAAAAAGTTGACATGACAAAATATTTTTCCCGTAGAGTATTTAGAAAAAGTGAGATACGGAGTGTCCGCTCCATACAAAATCAACGAATCTCATGTACCGGGATGGACGCTCCATACGAAAAGTTACTTTAAGGAAATGTCTCTTCGAATTTCGTTCCTGGTTTGAAAAATTTGAAAATTTTCGCATTTTCATACAAAACATGCCTTAGAAATCACGAGATTAATCATACATTTTGTATGAAACATGTAAAATGTCGGATTTTTCCTCTGGTCCCATTGAATGGCCCCAACGAATGACGTAAAATTTCTAGAACAACCGCACCCTCCTTCTAGGAGAACAACCATGTCAATGAGTCAGTGAGTCAGTGAGTGGTAGTTTAATTGTATATAATATAACTAGTTTTTCGCGTTGTGCGCGAGCTGCACGCAGCTCGCGTGCCTAATCGTTGCTTTTGAGGGCGCGTTGTGCGCGAGCTGCACGCAGCTCGCGTGCCTAATCGTTGCTTTTGAGGGCGCGTTGTGCGCGAGCTGCACGCAGCTCGCGTGCCTAATCGTTGCTTTTGAGGGCGCGTTGTGCGCGAGCTGCACGCAGCTCGCGTGCCAAATCGTTGCTATTGAGGGCGCGTTGTGCGCGAGCTGCACGCAGCTCGCGTGCCTAATCGTTGCTTTTGAGGGCGCGTTGTGCGCGAGCTGCACGCAGCTCGCGTGCCTATTCGTTGCTGTCGAGGGCGCGTTGTGCGCGAGCTGCAAGCAGCTCGCGTGCCTAATCGTTGCTTTTGAGGGCGCGTTGTGCGCGAGCTGCAAGCAGCTCGCGTGCCTAAACGTTGCTTTTGAGGTCGCGTTGTGCGCGAGCTGCAAGCAGCTCGCGAGATTTTATAGTTGCTGTACGATTCGGTAGAAAACCTAAGACGACATAGCCTTTCTTGAAAAAAAAAAAAAAAAAAAAAAGTTGACATGACAAAATATTTTTCCCGTAGAGTATTTAGAAAAAGTGAAATACGGAGTGTCCGCTCCATACAAAATCAACGAATCTCATGTACCGGGATGGACGCTCCATACGAAAAGTAACTTTAAGGAAATGTCTCTTCGAATTTCGTTCCTGGTTTGAAAAATTTGAAAATTTTCGCATTTTCATACAAAACATGCCTTAGAAATCACGAGATTAATCATACATTTTGTATGAAACATGTAAAATGTCGGATTTTTCCTCTGGTCCCATTGAATGGCCCCAACTAATGACGTAAAATTCTTAGAACAAACGAACCCTCCTTCTAGGAGAACAACCATGTCAATGAGTGAGTCAGTGAGTGGTAGTTTAATTGTATATAGTATAACTAGTTTTTCGCGTTGTGCGCGAGCTGCACGCAGCTCGCGGGATCTGTTTTCCTTGCTGTTGAGGTTGCGTTGTGCGCGAGCTGCACGCAGCTCGCGTGCCTATTCGTTGCTGTCGAGGGCGCGTTGTGCGCGAGCTGCAAGCAGCTCGCGTGCCTAATCGTTGCTGTCGAGGGCGCGTTGTGCGCGAGCTGCACGCAGCTCGCGTGCCTAATCGTTGCTTTTGAGGGCGCGTTGTGCGCGAGCTGCACGCAGCTCGCGTGCCTATTCGTTGCTTTTGAGGTCGCGTTGTGCGCGAGCTGCACGCAGCTCGCGTGCCTAATCGTTGCTTTTGAGGGTGCGTTGTGCGCGAGCTGCACGCAGCTCGCGTGCCTAATCGTTGCTTTTGAGGGCGCGTTGTGCGCGAGCTGCAAGCAGCTCGCGTGCCTAAACGTTGCTTTTGAGGTCGCGTTGTGCGCGAGCTGCAAGCAGCTCGCGAGATTTTATAGTTGCTGTACGACTCGGTAGAAAACCTAAGACGACATAGCCTTTCTTGAAAAAAAAAAAAAAAAAAAAAAGTTGACATGACAAAATATTTTTCCCGTAGAGTATTTAGAAAAAGTGAGATACGGAGTGTCCGCTCCATACAAAATCAACGAATCTCATGTACCGGGATGGACGCTCCATACGAAAAGTAACTTTAAGGAAATGTCTCTTCGAATTTCGTTCCGGGTTTGAAAAATTTGAAAATTTTCGCATTTTCATACAAAACATGCCTTCGAAATCACGAAATTAATCATACATTTTGTATGAAACATGTGAAATGTCGGATTTTTCCTCTGGTCCCAGTGAATGGCCCCAACGAATGACGAAAAATTTCTAGAACAAACGAACCCTCCTTCTAGGAGAACAACCATGTCAATCAGTGAGTGAGTCAGTGGTAGTTTAATTGTATATAATATAACTAGTTTTTCGCGTTGTGCGCGAGCTGCAAGCAGCTCGCGGGATCTGTTTTCCTTGCTGTTGAGGGCGCGTTGTGCGCGAGCTGCACGCAGCTCGCGTGCCTAATCGTTGCTTTTGAGGGCGCGTTGTGCGCGAGCTGCACGCAGCTCGCGGGATCTGTTTTCCTTGCTGTTGAGGGCGCGTTGTGCGCGAGCTGCACGCAGCTCGCGTGCCTAATCGTTGCTTTTGAGGGCGCGTTGTGCGCGAGCTGCACGCAGCTCGCGTGCCTAATCGTTGCTTTTGAGGGCGCGTTGTGCGCGAGCTGCAAGCAGCTCGCGTGCCTAATCGTTGCTTTTGAGGGCGCGTTGTGCGCGAGCTGCAAGCAGCTCGCGTGCCAAATCGTTGCTTTTGAGGGCGCGTTGTGCGCGAGCTGCACGCAGCTCGCGTGCCTAATCGTTGCTTTTGAGGGCGCGTTGTGCGCGAGCTGCAAGCAGCTCGCGTGCCTATTCGTTGCTGTCGAGGGCGCGTTGTGCGCGAGCTGCACGCAGCTCGCGTGCCTAATCGTTGCTTTTGAGGGCGCGTTGTGCGCGAGCTGCAAGCAGCTCGCGTGCCTAAACGTTGCTTTTGAGGTCGCGTTGTGCGCGAGCTGCAAGCAGCTCGCGAGATTTTATGGTTGCTGTACGACTCGGTAGAAAACCTAAGACGACATAGCCTTTCTTGAAAAAAAAAAAAAAAAAAAAAAAGTTGACATGACAAAATATTTTTCCCGTAGAGTATTTAGAAAAAGTGAGATACGGAGTGTCCGCTCCATACAAAATCAACGAATCTCATGTACCGGAATGGACGCTCCATACGAAAAGTAACTTTAAGGAAACATCTCTTGGAAAATCGTTCCTGGTTTGAAAATGGTGAAAATTTTCTCATTTTCATACAAAACATGCTTTAGAAATCACGAAATTAAACACACATTTTGTTCGAGAGACCTTTAATTTTGGATTTTTCCTCTGGTCCCAGTGAATGGCCCCAACGAATGACGAAAAATTTCTAGAACAACCGCACCCTCCTTCTAGGAGAACAACCATGTCAATCAGTGAGTCAGTCAGTGGTAGTTTAATTGTATATAATATAATATAATATATATATAAATAAAATAATATAATAATATATAATAATATTATTTTTAAATTATATATAATAATAATATATAATAAATTTTATTCCAGACTAAAACGACACAGCATCCAAAACCTAGCGGAGAGATTCGCAGCGATGATTGAAAGATGTCTCACTGGACACATATTTCTCGACATGTCATCAAAACAGATAGATCAAACAGCAGAATGGATTATTGTTTTTAAAACAGATTGCCAAGAAGCGGGATTGAAAAATAAAAAAAAAATATTTATAAACCTGGTGTCCATTCCGATGAAAACGCTCGCCTTGAGCGCCATATCTGCATTAACTTCCTTGATCACCTCAGCCGTAGTTGCTTCCAAGTCATTATCACTGTAACACAAAATAAAGCCAAGGTTCTTATTTCAGGATTTAAAGAAGAAAATAATAATAAATATTCCGGACATAGCACACACGGTCAACTGATCCCAAACTAGGCATAGCCTGTAGTATGGGTACCAGAGACTGATATACATAAAAGATAAATATTTAACACCCAGACACAGAACAAGGGTTTCTAGGAGGAGGTAGGGCACAGCGAGATTTTCTCGTTTTGAATTGTAGCAGCCCGCCTGGGAGGTACCTCCGCCTTACAGAAGATCGCAGCCAAATAACATTATTTGCTTCAAATAGTGTTGTGTTCCTGAAGAGTGTTAAATATGAATGTGGAAGTATATGTATAAGGGAAGAGGTAGACCTAAGAAAAGATGGATAGATTGTGTGAAAGACGACATGAGTGAGAAATGAGTGAATACTGATATGACGGCTGATATAGGGGAGTGGAAGAGAAAAACATGTTGTGCCGACCCCACATGAAGTGGGATAAGGGCAGGTGTTGTGTTCCTGTGGTAAGATTGTCAGAGCTCTTTAAGAGGATACAAAAATCATAATAAATTGTCGAGTGGGCGGAGTGAAGAAAGTGACAGCGCTATGTACTGTAATTGAATGCGGAAAGAGATAGCAAGTGTTAGAAGGCGCTCGAAAGTAATCGACGTAAGCGAAATATAAGAAAATATCGATTATCTCAAAATCAATTTTTTTTTAAAAGTGTCTTGGATTTAGGTACCCAATGCTATTGTCTAACAAAATATAAAAAAAAAGTTATTTTTGTAGGATAGTCTCACAGTATTTTCGAAAAAACTGATGCAGAGGTGGGTCCTCTGCAACTTTAAAAAATAAATCTATCGAGAAAAGTTTTACCAATCGCGTTTCTGTCTTGGATTTAAGTAAATAAAATGCTCTCGTTATCTTTGTCATAAAAATAACCGCAAAACTGTGCGTTTTGCGGTTATTGAGAAAAAACAATTCAAAAATCATAAAATAATTAAACCCGCTCCTTAAGAGGAGAGGGGGGGGGGGTTGGACTTCTACAGGCTGATTCTGATGATTAAGGGTAAAATTATGTAACCTGACGTTGGCCAT
Source organism: Anticlea derivata (assembly GCA_947579855.1). Taxonomy (NCBI): domain Eukaryota; kingdom Metazoa; phylum Arthropoda; class Insecta; order Lepidoptera; family Geometridae; genus Anticlea; species Anticlea derivata. The sequence continues at coordinate 3,933,911 of OX388279.1, read as the reverse complement.
CCTTGTAGCTATCTCCTCCCAGCTTTGTTCCAGCATTTCACCGTCAGGATCGATCAGTTTCACTCCGTTGTCAGGTTCCAGGTTATGTGAGGCGGTTATCATTATACCTATCGTTCGACCTGCAAATAAAAATATGACTTAAACTTATTGTAATAAGGTGTTACTTTATTTAATAGTAAAACAAGGGTTTCAAGCGTTGGATCGTACGGGTCAGCGCTGACGGGTGGAGGGGCAGCGAAGCGACTAATTGGGTAAACAATTAAAACCCAACCTTATTTACTTGAAATAAGGCTGAAATCACTAAAGCGTAAGTGTATCGTTCTATTAGCCGCTGTAGACTTGAATTAAAAATTCGAAAGTATGGCTCTACAGTTTGAAGGTAGTCTTATAAGCGTCGATGAGCTTGCAGCCTATCACATATTTAATGTTGTTCAAAGAGTGCGCAAAATTATCTTTGTACGTACTCGAAAATTCTGACTACCCCTTAGGCAAGGAATGCGCATGCTAACAATAATGCTTGGACTTGACTACCCCTTAAAACATTTGTAAGGTACTTCTTTGGCATCATTCTACTCTTTTATAATACTAGTAAGTCATTAGCGAACCGGATTTGAACCAACGACCTTTGCATCGGATGGCGGGGCCTATGCCCGTTACGTTACTATGCCGTAAAGATTACACAATAACATACAGTATTGGCCACGCAAATCCCAACTCTGTTGTTCACTAATAAAGATGATTTTAGTGAAGAGACGGGATATCGATTGGTCGCGCGCGCCGTTGGTAATTTAGACTAGCCTAGATACCTAGCATTGAGTTCACCAACAGATTAACTGGTTACCGAAATCATAAGTAAAGATAACAGTTAACCAAAAATAATAATAATACCCAATAATAATGTCGTGGGTATCAGAAACTATGAGTACCATGGTACCAAAACACCCAGACCCAGACAAATACTTGCAGATCATACCAAATATTTGTCCCGCAGCGGGGAACGCACCCCGTGCGTCTCAGACGGGCACTCGCACTACGCCACCGTCTCTGATTTCCAAAGAAAAACTTTTAAAAAGATTAAATCAGGCTAAACTGTCTTTAAACAGCCGGTTAAGTGTTGGTAAACAGTGACCCTAGTCTAGTTTCTGAAACTTATTGCAAAATTCGTTAGAAATACTATGCACCAATAATTTTGACGTACGCTTTTATTATACTAACTTCAAAGTTGAATTATGAGTAACTGAGCATTTTAATATAAATCAGCTCAGAAAACTACATCAACACTTCTACTTTGAGATGAATTTTGCATAGAGTTTTTTCAATTAAAAATGACAAATTTCCAGAAGTCGTAGAACAAACTTTATTGCCAATTGGGGTTAGAATAAGCCCCTTTCAGAATGGCATACATATTATAAATCACTTTTTATAAATAATTATTATACCTACTTACGAGAACTTCGACATTAAAGATTTTTTCAGAATTTCCAAAAGTCGTTTACCAAACTTTCTGGCCAATTGGATGTAGAATAAGCCCCCTTTCGGGATAGCATGCATATTATTAAATATAAGTTCTGAAAGTATGTCTACCCTTCGTTTAAGTAACCAGACACAATTTCAAGATTAGACAAAAGCGCGGAAACTTGCATCCTAGAGCTACAAATGGAAGGAAATGCACGAGTCGCGCGTAGACAGGCCATTTCCATCTTTAGATTGGTATCTATGGCATGTTGGTGTCCCCTTAGCGATAAATGGTACTGTCCCAGTTAGATTATAAAGGGCTAAGAGGGGAGTGGACCGACGACATTGTAAAGGTTGCGGGAAGTCGGTGGATGGAGAAGGGTAAAGACCGCTCTTCGTGGCACTCTTTGGGGGAGGCCTAGGTTCAGCAGTGGACTTCATCAGGCTGATGATGAAGAGGGGAGTTCTAACTTTTCCTCGTTAGAGCAGTAGAAACAGGATCATTCCGAGCTTTGAGCTATCATAAAAATAGTAACGTGGTGCCGGTATTATCATAAATGAGATAATTGTTTTATATTATCATAAATGAGATGATTGACTGACCTCATAGCTCAGTTGGTAGTAGCTCTGCCTTCTGCGCTAGAGGTCGCGGGTTCGATTCCCGCACTGGACAAACATTTGTGTGATTCACAGATGTTTGTTCTGTGTCTGGGTGTTAAATATATATATATATATATTATGTATGTCAGTCTCTGGTACCCATAGTACAGGCTATGCCTAGTTTGGGATCAGTTGACCGTGTGTAATATGTAAAAAAAAAAAAAAAAAGATAAAGTGTGTTTTTTGGTTGGGTTGGTTAGATAGTTCGTCCTCCTTCACGTAATTACGCAGCAACGGATCGACGTGAAATATTGTACAGATATACCTAGGTAGTGAAAGTTTTAGAACCGGGGAACACAGGCTACTTTTTATCCCGATACCACATGAATGAAGCCGCAAGCGGAAGCTAGTACAAATTACTAAATTGTGTCGCATGATTAAGCCACACAGTCCTTAACAGAAACACACAAACAATGTATTTTTATTAAGAACTAGCTTGCGCCTAGATAAAAAGTAGCCTTTAAGCTATTCTAGGCAAAGAACTCTGTCTATTCCAAGTTCCTTCGAAATCGGTTGAGCCAAACATCCTCACAAACTTTCATATTTATAATATAAGTAGCAAGTAGGAGGTTTGAGAGGAGGTAGGGCACAGCGAGATTTTCTCGTTCTGAATTGGAGCAGCCCACCTGGGAGGTACCTCCGCCTTACAGAAGATCGCAGCCAAATAACATTATTTGTTTCAAATAGTGTTGTGTTCCTGTGGTGAGTAGGGTTGCCAGAGCTCTTTAGGGGGGAAGGGGGTTCGGGGTCGGCAACGCGTGCGTGATGCCTCTGGTATTGCAAGCGCTCATAGGCTACGGTAACCGCTTACCATCAGGTGGGCCGTAAGCATGTTTGCCACCTCTGTTGTATAAAAAAATAAAAAAAAAGTAGGATAGGATATTACCATTTTTGACCCTGGATCGCAGCACCGCCAACAGACCCATTCTGTACACGACATGTTCTAGCAAACTTGCTCTGAAACAAAGGAATTAGATTTATTAAATGCATAGTAAACAAAAGAAAGAGATGGACATACTATTATCGAGCTGATAATGTTATTGAGTGATTAATGTGATTATGAATATTACTTGGGAATAAAGGCGTGTTCATACGACATGCGATATGTCATCTAAAATGTAGAGATGAGGTTCATTTTTAAATACATTTATAGGCTCGTATTCAGAGACAAGACTCAAGCGTTGATTTTAAATCTCGATTTGAGGCGAGATTCTAGTTCTTGAACAGTGCTTAAGTATAGATTCAATGATCACAGTTCACCTGAGTAAATGCTTATTCTGAAACGTCAATCAGACGAAATCGGTGCTTGAGTTTAGATTTGATTTGACATTAATCAAATGACATTTACGTTCCGTTACACGTACTTTGATGCATATTTATACTTCACTTTATTGTTCTATTCTATTTCCACCCTGGCTGTTTGAATTTCTGCGTAAAACGGATCGAAAATTATAAATAAATCAAAATGTAAACAAGAACATTTGAGTACAGATTTGAGACTCGATTCAGCTGAGAGTAGTTTAAGTACCGTTCTTGAATAAAAGCTATGTTTGGGCAGAGATTCAATACTTAAGTAGAGTTCAGCTGATCTGTGATTAAATCTATGCTTAAGTCGTGTCTCTGAATACGAGCCTTAGATGACATATCACTGATGAGAATTAACACGGCGTAAGACTTTTTTTTTTTATACAACTAAGGTAGCAAACAAGCATACGGCTCACCTGTTGGTAAGTGGTTACCGTAGCCTATGTACGCTTGCAATACCAGAGGCATCACGCACGCGTTGCCGACCCCTTAAAAAGTTCAAAACGCCCTTTTTGAAGAGCCCCATACTGTAGTCCTTAGGGAAAACCTCAGCAGGATATTTGAGAACTCCTAGTTTAATTTCTTTTAATAACGTATTTGATTGAATACTATTGGAAAGTTTGTAGAAGATGATATGAACAACGATTATTCTAGAAAAAAAGCGATCCTAAAATAACGCTGTATAATCGGTGTATATTGAAAACATGTTTTTCAAACTCTATTTTCACTAAGAAAAATAAAGAGAGAAGAGAAATACAAATAAACATCGTGGATTATCTGAATCGAAGTTGATTGATGTTCTCAAGGCACGCGAAAAATCCGCTGCAATCGTGCAAAGCGTATTCTGATGGAGTTGTTTCCGGGAATCTATGGCCTATTTTCAACAGTGGACGTCTAATGCCCCATCCAGACTCGCGAGGCGTCTCGTAGAGGCTCTCGGCACGAGTCTTGGCGAGTGGAGGCGGCAGGAGTGTTAGCCATCCACACTCTCGATTTATTCAGTTGCCCGCTACGTCTTTCTTTACGTCTTTTATCTCGCGTCCTTTGACTCGCGCCCGAAAAACCGACACGAAGCGAAGCGACAGCGAGGCGAGGCGAGGGAAGACGAGGGGACACGAGCGCACCGTCCTCACTCTCGCACTCGCGTTTCTCGTGTAGCCTCGTGGAGAGTCTGGATGGGGCATCACGGCTGAAATGATGACGATCAGTGTCCACAACTTAGCGTATGTTACCCTAAATTTAGGGTATTTCTTGATGCCTAGGGTATTTTTAGAGTACAGTTTTTTAGGGTATTATAATTAGGAGAAAATATTTTGACAGTTTGTTACAGAACTGAGGAAAAACTTCCACTATAATTTAAGTCTACAGTCAAGTCTGTTGTTCGTTACACTTTTAAGGGGAAAACTGTGCAAATATTTTTTAATTTAGGGTATTTTCCAATGATGGCGATGAAAAAGGACAGAGCCATGTCATTCATTTTTCCCATCCATTAAGCACGCAATGGAGCAATCGTCTGTGACTAAAAGATACGATATCAGTTGGTAAGTACGTAAATCCTAATTGGCAATATTGATTTTTTTTCTAGTGTGGCAATAAGTTGTTATCTGATAAAAAATATTGAGGACAAGAAAGTACCTTAATACATTTTAATAAGGCCCATAGGTCCTTTGTTGCATTGTCTAGGAGAGGCACTATCATACTGCGATCAATGATGTGTAGATAAGTGGAAATGGATTTATTTTGAGGAAAAGTTTGAAGAAAGATGTGGTTTATTTATTATTACGGCTTTCACCAGTTACAGTAATCATTAAGGAATTATATGATCACTATATTTTAAACAATTAAAAAGCAAGGAGGAGGTAGGGCACAGCGAGATTTTCTCGTTTTGAATTCGAGCAGCCTGCCTGGGGAGATACCTCCGCCCAGAAGATCGCAGCCAAATAACATTATTTGTTTCAAACAGTGTTGTGTTCCTGCGGTGAGTAAGGTTGCCAGAGCTCTTTAGGGGGGAAGGGGGTTCGGGGTCGGCAACGCATGCGTGATGCCTCTGGTATTGCAAGCGCTCATAGGCTACGGTAACCGCTTACCATCAGGTGGGCCGTAAGCTTGTCTGCCACCTCTGTTGTATATTAAAAAAAATAATAATAATAACCTGATAATATGGGTTTAATACTGGGTTTAGACGAGAACAAACTAAACCCTGTGGTGCAATGGTGTAAGCGTAATGGCAATGAAGATCGTTACTTTGAGGGTAATTTTAACAATCTTAGCAACATTCAAAACATTCCAAACTTGACAAGGGATAACTTCAAGATCTTAGCTTCTCCCTTTTCATGTTTGAAAAACTTCAGATGTCGCTAAAATTGATAAAATCATCCTTATATTTGCGATCTTTATTACCATTTTGCTAACGCAATAGCCTGGCTGGTTTTGTGACGTGTCATTTCATACATTTGACATTATGACATAAGCAACTGTATGAAATGACAGGTCACAAAACCAGGGTCCACGTCTAAACCCAGTTTCGTAATAACAGGGATAGTGTTTAATAATCTTAGGAAGCTACTTACCAAAGTATTTGTGAAACTCAAGAACAAGAGCTATCTTTCAATACCTGTGGCATTTTTAGTATTTCTTGATGTGATTAGAAAATTAAAGGAAAATGGTTTTAATATCATAATTTTGTTGTTTTTCTTCTATCAAGCAAAATATAATGCATTATTGTTTGAACCTTTTAAATAAGACTAAAATATGAATGTATCTCTGAAATCATTATATCATTACCAGCTTCCGGCCGTGGCTTCACACGCGTGGTTCCTAGGTACATAAAAATTAGCCTGCTATTCTAGGTAAAGAACTATTTATATTCCAAGTTTCAACGAAATCGGTTGAGTAGGATTCTGCAGATAATCGCTTAATCGATTGTACTTTCGAATCTGAACAAATTGTCCTCATGTTTTGCATGTTTAAAAATAATCCTGTATCAATAAAGAATAGAATAGAATATGTATTTATTTCTCTCAACAAAGGTTAACAGTAATGGATGGGATACAGAAGAATATAAGTATTGTAGGTAGTTAAGTTAACCTGTTTTGTGAGAGACCGGTGCCTGAAATAAGTTTAAAAAACCTGTGCTACAGGACACCGGGCCCCATGCCGCTGGTCAACTTAGGTACCAAACAGTGTAATATAAATAAAATAAAAATAAAATAGCCTTTATTTCTACTACCTACTATGAGTTTTACAGATTTGAAACAATTTCCGGTTTATACATTAGTTTCGATTTACAAATATATTTCTGCATGCAAAATACCTATAATTAGTTACTAGTAGTAGTCTCCTCTCTGGCGTAGGCCTCCCCCATACCTTTCCATAAATTTCGATGAGACAGTGTAATATAACTAACATTAAATAACAAATAAAAATCAGTATCAGAAGTGGGATCATTCACTAATGATAATAAAAAGACCATGATATTATAAGTAGTACCTACATATACCTACCTACAGATTGCAAACAGTTACACTAACCTAGTATTGCATGATTCAACCAACTGCAAAATCAATAGGCACAGCTGTTTTAGTATGCAAGACATGACATTCATCAGATTAACTAAGTCCCGTAAGCCATGCATAATAGATCAAGTTGTGTTAAATGGCAAATAGCCCACAGTAATTGCATTGAGCTGGGTTGAATAATATGCCATAACAAGAAAAGGCAATACAAGTTTTAGATACAGGTTTTTCTATGTATTTGCACAGAATTATCATCACAAACCGTCGGCGTCGTTTTTACTTTTGAGAACCAAGCCAAACGTTGTGCGATATGATATTTTGAAGAATATTTATTTCTCTTAAGAAATTACCAAAAATTCACTTATGAGAAACTTATCTAAAATAATTTAAGTTTAATTTATAAATTTGGAACAACAAGCGTAGGTACATGTTTATCTTTAAATTAATAAATCAAGATCAGTTTCTTATTGAGTGTTGGTTAACAAGAAGGTGGTAGGATGTAGGTAGGTAGGCAACACTAAAAACTCTTAATTGGATTTGTAAAATAATGTGTGGGGTAAAATCTCAAAATAATAAAAAATAATAGGGACTTCTAAACAGCAAATCCATTTATAATACAGCCATATCTATTCCTTTGGTATATATATTTTATATATATTCCTGTGGCTATTCATCTCTCGCTATTTTAAGCTACATACCACAGAGGCCATAAATAATTTTATTCCCAGAATAAATCTTCTTAGAACCAATATTATTTAGATTTAGACTACAAACAGTCAAAATTGACCGGAGTGGTTGGCGCGGTGCCAACATAATAAAATTTAAAAGGCACTCAATTAAAGTAGGCAAATTCTGTTACCTCAAGCATTTGGGTTTATTTGTTTAGCCCGGTTTATGTGAAGTTGATGAAAATAGTTTGGTTTGTCTAAATAATAAAGGAGGATATATATTATAAAATGATTAGGTAATGGAGAACATAATCTGATAATTCTAATGTAGGAGGCAAAGTTCAGCCAGGTTGATAAGAGGACCACCTATGACCTTATTTACCTATCTCCTCATTTTATATCATTTTACACTATTAAACAAAATTTTCTCTACTTCTCTACCAACTTACATACATTAAAATGAATTTTCACAGTATGACCATCACTTTAGAATGGCTTGACCAATAATTTGCCTATTTTTTTTTATAGATTTGGATAAAAAATATTTTTATCGGTAAATGCACAGGAAAAAATGTGAAAGTTTGTGAGGATGCTTGTGGTTCAATCACAGCGAAACGGCTGAACAGATTTGAATGAAATTTGGTACAGACATAGATTATAGTCTAGAATGGCATATAGGCTACTTATTATGTAGATATCACGCGAGCGAAGCCGCAGGCGGAAGCTAGTAGTTTATAAGTATGTCGCTGAATAAGAGTTTACAGACATACCTATTAATAAAGCTTTGTATAAATAGCCCAGGGACCCCCCAGGAAGTGACACTGCAAAATGTGAAGTGAAACTACAAATAACTCCCAACAGACCAACCTAATGTTTTAATTGCAACAAGGTCTTATTAATAATTAAGTATACTACACCTACCTAAAGTATAAAACATGAAATGGCCATAGAATAAAAATGAGTAAGTAATACTGTATCTTATAGGTGTGACCAACTAGACTAACCTACTCATTGTTTTGCCTTATAAGATTACCAGTCATTGACCATATTATGATAGCATCGCCGACTTCCCGTTAATAATTTATTAACTCAAATATCCCCACATGACTCACTACGATACTTAGTTCGTTGCAATGCTAACATAATCGCTTTGCTTACGTGACAACAGCACGAACATAAGAGAAAGGTGCTACAAAATTGGTTTTAAAATGTATTATTGACCTCAAAAACTACTTAGAATTGAAGATAAGGGAATAATTAAAATGTTTTACTCACTTTGTGCGGAATCCAGCGGTACCGTACTCAATAAAGACATCTGTAGTTTTTGGATGCATTTCTCTGGCGAACGCGTAGACGACTCGTAAGCTACTTGGCGGCATTCTGATCGGCGAAATTTATTTATATGGTTGCGTATCGCTCAGGTGTTCAGACAATCACTTTGAAATCAACAAACGAGATTTCTCACATTCCCGCTCCGACAAAGCAAGTGTTCAATTGAATCTTGTTTGACGTTCGAATTTGACTTGACAATTCGGCTCGTCATAATTATTATAATACGCCCAAATCAAAACTAGCATTTCGCCCATGACTTTGAAAGCTAATTGAAGCCTTCTTAAATATGTCGTAATTTTACTTAGTGACAACTGTCAAGCTACAAAGTAGTGAACCAGCTGACTAAGTGGTATTACTACTCAACGCTAGATGACAGTATTCTCATTCTGTATAAATATTTCGGCTACAGCTCAATAGGTGGCTGCACAAAAAAAATATGTAGTGACATCTATGGGCGACATAACGTATCAATAATTCTTCTATTGTTCGCTGAAATGACAAGAGATGGCTCTGCCGGTATTTTCAATTTGAAATATTACAAATAAATATTTAATGGACAGCCTGGCAGCGGGGTCTGTAATCTTCAACAAATGGGGCATAAAAAGCATAAGCTAACGGGGGAATAGCTTATTTTTTTAGATGTCACAATTGTAAGTTTTTAACGCATTTGAAACTCTTGATACCTACTTACGTACATAAAAAGGTTGCAATGTATTAATTGTAAATTACGATACATTTTTTTTATTATATAACACAAACTAATTTTATGAAAAACTCTCACGCGTTGATGTCTTTTTATAGGTTTGATCGAGTGCTACGAAGTCTACGAACTCGTAGCACGTAAACTAGCACGCGTATTTTTAGAAGAGTAGAGTTAGAAGAGCGTATATTAATAGTACTATTTTAAAATTTTCGCGATCGCGTAGCGTAGGTATTGATAGCTTATTGAAATGAATGGTGTCCTGTACCTTTTTACTTTACTCCCGACGTTTCGCCTGTGTTGCAACAATCGTGTTCATGGGCAGGAAAAGGTAGGTCCGTGGTAGTAAAAGTATTTTATGTAAATAAATTGCTTTTTGTTTTTTAGCGAATTTTTTATTAGAATATTTTTATATTCGCACAAAAACGTCTTCTCGCAACTACGACACGACTTTAAAAATCTTAGACTTTTCACTATTTACTGGATTACTTCGAACCTACGTCCCTTCGTCCATGACGCAAAAGTGACGGAACTCATTAGAAACTGGAGTTGCGGACTGATTGGAAACTCTGATTCGTCCACGACGCTACTGGAATTTCCTGAAACTCAGTCACTCATGCTCGTATTCCAAGACAAGACTCAAGCGTTGATCTGAACTTAAATCTCGATTTGAGTCGAGATTCTAATTCTTGAACAGTATTTATGTATAGATTCCAATGATCACAGTTCACCTGAGTAAATGCTTATTCTGAAACGTTAATCAGACGAAATCGGTGCTTGAGTTTAGATTTGATTAGACATTAATCAAATGACATTTTCATTCCGTTACACGTACTTTGATGCATATTTATACTTCACTTTATAGTTCTGTTCTATTTCCACCCTGGCTGTTTGAATTTCTACGTAAAACGAATCGAAAATTATAAATAAATCAAAATGTAAACGAGAACATTTGAGTACAGATTTGAGACTCGATTCAGCTGAGAGTAGTTTAAGTAGGTACCGTTCTTGAATTAAAGTTATGTTTGAGAAGAGATTCAGTACTTAAATAGAATTCAGCTGATCTGTGATTAAATCTAAGTTTGAGTTGTGTCTCTGAATACGAGCCTCAGTGCACGATTTTATGTAAACAAAGTTTTGAAAACGAAAATAATTAACATGACTAGTGATAATTCGAGCGATGACCAGGGAATTATTACTTCTCCAGTCACATAGACGTCAGAATCACATAAAATTACTTTTTATTCGTTCATTTTTCAACAGTTTCTCGAAACCAGTCGCCTGGCGACCAGCAACAGCTACAAACGCGTTCCTTTTGAGTAGCGTCGTGGACGACGCGCATTGAAATACTAGTGCTATCGCAGTCAGGCTACTCATAAGTGACTACAGTTTCAGTCGAGTTCCTTTTGAGTCGCGCCGTGGAGGAAGGGGCTACGATGCTAAAATAGGTATTAAATAAATAACTAACACCCAACACAAACCTACTTAATAGCATCCCGGATCACTAGTATTCCGTGTCGTGGGTATCAGAAACTAAGAGTAGGTACCATGTACCAAAACCAACTCCCAGACCCGCAATAATATTTATCCATCGAGGCCATCGAGGTTACTAATCATCATCAGCCTGTAGAAGTCCACTGCTGGACATAGGCCTCCCATAAAGAGTTCCATGACGAACGGTCTTGAGCCTTCTCCATCCACCGACTTCCCGCAACCTTCACAATGTCGTCGGTCCATCGGGTGGGGGGCCTTCCAACCGGGGATTCTTAGCACCCCCTGCTCCGCCGTTACCGTGGCTGCTACCAGTACCAGGAATAACGGAGCTGCCGGGGACTGGGGGCCGTCATTTATTTTTGCCTATCATAGGGGGGATTGGACCGTAACCCACCACGCTGGTCCAGTGCGGGTGGAGCAACAGAGCCTCATTCGCTGATCGGCAGGGTGTACCACGTGCCGGTGAGGTTGTCTTGGGTTCCGAAAAGTGTTATCTGGAACCCCTTAACCCCGGTTACTAATGTCGTCATAATATTATTATGTCCGTATTACTTTCATATATACAGGGTGAGTTTTTTTTCAGGGCCACTTAGGCGAAATCGGAACCGTGAGAGTAATCGAAAAGTGATGTTAGGAGTTACGGGCTCGATTTTGAAAAAAATAATATCAGCATTAAAAAAAGTTGAAATTTATTTACAGTTTTTCAGAAAATTTAGGTTTTCGTATTCTTTGTTAATAAATAAATAAATGTATGATAACTATGTGTCTAAAGTTGTTGGAACACCTTAAAAATTATAAATTTATAAATTCTACAATATTTATTTACCGAAGGTTATTATTTAATAATTAATTGCTTTGCTTGCACATAGTCTGACCGAAATAATAAACCTTCTATAAATAAATATTGTCTAATTTATAAATTTGCAGTTTTGAAGGTGGTCCAACAACTTTATAAACATTGTTATAATACATTTATTTATTTATTATCAAACATAGAACACAGAAATGCAAAAAAATACAATCAAAAACATTTTTTTTGTGAAAAAGAATTAATAAAAATATATATTTTTTATGCAGATCTTATTTTTTTCAAAATTGAGCCCTTAACACCTAACATCACTTTTCGATTACTCTCACAGTTTCCGATTCCGCCTAAGTGGCCCTGAAAAAAAACTCACCTGTATATCAACTACAACTGAAGCCCCAATACAATGTACCTATGAAGTAAGTAGGTATATTGCACATGGTCTGACCACCATAGACTGAAAGCTATGGTAATGCATAGTCCGTGTTCCCCATTCAGTTTAATGTTTGTATGATATCACGACTACCGCACCGTGTGGTCTTGTGTCTAGTGAAATGGGTTTTGTTCATTGTATGAGATTTAATTCGTCGGTACTGCACCTCTTCGTCGTAGAATTTTCACGCAAATCAATTGAGGTAGTTCCTACTTAAAATGTTCAGTCTGATGTCAAAACATTTTCGACTTTAGTAACTTGATTTTAGCACGTAAAAGTGCTCTTTCACCGAGCGCATCAGAATGAATCAGAATCTAAAATTTAATACATTACAGGCGAATGCTCCCGGTGAGGGAGTACTTTAATCATTATACTTATCTCACCATCATCATCATTTCAGCCGTACGAAGTCCACTGCTGAACATGGCCTGAGCTGTTTTGTATTCGAAATCGTCATGAGGGGAATTTTACGAGGAAATTTCATACAAAACAGAATCAAGGACAGCATTGCAATTAAAATAATCAGGTAGCTAATGGTGTCGATTCTGCTGTTGCATTTTCCTAAACTAATTGACAACGATAAGAATGTACCTACTGCCATTTCGATCAGTAGATTGATCGATAGATTACATTGAAACGACAAGGATGACAATCATTTTAGAGCTGTCTTTACTTAATTTATGTAAACGCAAAAGGCGAATCGACACCAATATCAGTCTGATGTCAGAGTGAACGAAGTTAGATTTTTCTCCTTCTTCTGATGTATACGGTACAGTCGCCTGCAATAAGATGTCTACATTTGACAATCTAGAAAATTCCGATCTAAGCTTAATGTTTGGTATTTGGATGACGGAACTTTAGGTGGAGATGTGAACACTGTTTTTGGCGATCTAAAACTCATCATTGATGAATTCCGGCATATAGGTTTAGAATTAAATTTTTCGAAATGCGAACTTTTTGTTTCCGACACTTGTTTAGATAAAAATTGTATCATTGAGAAATTCAATAGTTTGGCTTCCAACATTACAGTAGTAGATAAATGTTTACTTCGCCTCCTTGGTTCACCAATTTATGACGAATCTTTTCCAACTTTTGTTGATGAGAAAATTCAAAATTTTAATACCACCTCGGACCGATTACTTAAAATTAACAGTCATATGGCTTTTACAATAATTCGGTTTTGCCTTTTTGTACCAAAATTTACGTATTCTTTAAGATGTTGCCAACTGTGGAAACACAGCGAGCTGGTGGAAGGCTTGGACAATATTATAAAGAATACTTTATCGTCGGTTTTGAATATAGATCTGGATGACAGGGCGTGGTCGCAGGCCTCCCTGCCTGTCAAATTGGGGGGCTTAGGTATACGGAAAATTTCAAGTGTATCTCTACCAGCGTTCTTGTGTTCCGTCTATAGCACTAGCTCTTTGGTTGAGAAAATTCTATCTCCGTCTGTTTTGGCTCTTTCTGGCACCAATCTTCAAATTTCTTATCTAGACGAGGCTAGAAACGCTTGGCATAGTGCTTGCCCTAATACTGCTCCTCCCCGGTCTCTTTCATCTCAACGGCAATGGGACGGGCCTCTGTGCGAGTTGACACGGAATTGTCTGTTACAAACGTGTTCATGCTCCGCAGATCGTGCCCGTCTCCTAGCCGTTTCTAAATGGGAGTCAGGACTTTGGCTGCAAGCACTTCCTTCACATCATATTGGTACTTTAATGGATTCTGTCACCTTCCGTCTTGCAACCTGTCTTCGGTTGGGTGCGCGTTGTTGTGCACCTCATCAGTGCCAGTGTGGTACAGCGGTCGATCAGCTCGGTCACCACGGATTATCGTACTAGGGCTGCCGGAAGAATATCCCGCCACGCTAGCCTTAATGACATCATCCGCCGGGCTCTTACCAGCATGAACGTCCCAGCCATTCTCGAACCGAATGGTCTGCTACGTGATGATAGTAAGCGGCCTGACGGTATGACTTTGGTCCCTTGGGAGAAGGGTAGGCCTATGGTGTGGGACGCTACTTGTGTTGATACACTAGCGCGCACACATCTTCCGGGGACATCAGTTAGGGCGGGTGCGGCGGCAGATTCGGCCGAGGATCTCAAAAGGCGCAAATATGTTAGTCTTGATAGGGCTTACATATTTGAGCCTTTTGGGGTTGAGACCCTGGGTCCGTGGGGAAACGGGGCCCTCCGGGTTTTCAAAAAGATATCAGGACGTCTGATCGAAGCGACGCGTGACCCGAGAGCTGGCTCTTATTTGGCCCAGCGCATTAGCATTGCCATCCAGCGTGGCAATTCCGCCAGCGTCTTGGGGACGCTTCCGACTGGTAGTGATCTGGATCAGTTGAGCTATCTATAGATCGTTTGTAACGGTCTTTAGATGGCTCAACTGTTTCTTGTGTATTTTGTAAATATTAACTTGTATTAGTTTTAAGTTTCTTTGTGTAAATAATCTAGAAAATTATGGCTTAGTTCTAAAAATAAAGATCACACAACAAGAACAAGACAATTTTGTACCAAACCATCAACTTGTGCCATTTTTTATTTAACCGTGTATTTACCATCGTCAACTGTCTTGTGGCATAATTTTGAAAATTTGAGACCCTGGGTCCGTGGGGGAAACGGGGCCCTCCGGGTTTTCAAAAAGATATCAGGACGTCTGATCGAAGCGACGCGTGTCCCGAGAGCTGGCTCTTATTTGGCCCAGCGAATTAGCATTGCCATCCAGCGTGGCAATTCTGCCAGCGTCTTAGGGACGCTTCCGACTGGTAGAGATCAGTTGAGCTATCTATAATAATAATATTAATAATAATAAATATTCTGGACATTATCACACACGGTCAACTGATCCCAAACTAGGCATAGCCTGTTTTATGGGTATCAGAGACTGATATACATAATAGATACTTATTTAACACCCAGACACAGAACAAACATCTGTCTTCATCACACAAATGTTTGTCCAGCGCGGGAATCGAACCCGCGACCTCTAGCTCAGAAGGCAGAGTTACTACCAACTGAGCTATGAGGCCAGTAATCTATAGATCGTTTGTAACGGTCTTTAGATGGCAGAACTGTTTCTTGTGTATTTTGTAAATATTAACTTGTATTAGTTTTAAGTTTTTTTCAGTAAATAAATTATTTTGAAAATTATGAAATGTTACCTACATCTTATTGCGATTGTACCTAGAAAAACCAAAAACTCCTTACCTCCCGGAATGTCATTCAAATTCCATCTCATCGTTCCCAGGCGGGCCACTAATTGTATGAATGGCCCACACACCGTCGGATGATAGATGTTCTATTAACATGACCGTCTTAATCCAACGACTATTTTCTTGGGATGGGATCAAAGTACTTACATATCTACGTAAAAGTATTGGTAAGTATGTGTAGGAGGTGTATTGGTAAGTATATAAAATACTGGTTAATTGAGAATCAAGTGTTGAATTTTGAATGAAAAGTTGAAGTGTAAGTGACTAATAAAATAATCGACCTACCTACCTACATCGAATTTTCCTACTAATATTATAAATGCGATGTTTGTGAGGATGTTTAGATGTTTCGATGTTTCTCCATGCGAGCGAAGCTGAGGGCGGAAGCTAGTATGTTTAGAGACGATGAGAGAATGCGCACATATTTTTGAATAGAAAAATCCATTAGTTATTATATTAGTTAGCAGCCTACGGATCGAAGGTCGAGGTAACTCCCACTAGGCCAACGCAGCTCACCTACAGAGTAGACTAAAATAAATAGAGATTACCAGCGTAACACGAACCATCGAATTGATTTCAAAACGGACTAATAGCAAAATTGCAGACATAAGACTAAATAACTTAATGCTCTATCACCAACCGATCTCCACCTCTCTATTAAAACTCCCCCTTTTTAGTCCATACATACTTATCCACCCTCAAAACTCAGATGAAATTCAACTCTATTCTTAGATGTTTAAATGTTGTTTGCAACGCAACGGGTACGTTTGTAAGTGGTATGTAGAGGGGGCATGGTGTACCAAGTAATAATGGTGCGTAATACCAAATCGCTCGCATTTATGTTGTCTATTACAGCAATGATATTACCCACAATTTGGTATCTTATCAGTTATTAATGCCTCGGATAGTTCGGGCAATTTCTATCTAAATGGGCACTACGGCTGTTTTTGATTTTGACTGATGCTCTTTATAAAAATTATTCTATGTATGAAATTTTTGTAGATAAAGAGTAGGTGGTAGTTAGAATGGCCATGTTGGCCCCGGCTGAAGATTAGGCCCCTCCATATCTACCTATCCGCGAATGTCGTAAGAGGCGACTAAGGGAAAAAAGATAGGGGATGGGCAGCAGCGTCCCTCATTTTAACAACGATAGCTCTAACTGCGCTCGCCAACCCGCATGCCCAGCGTGGTGAGTATGGGCAAATCCCTCCACATGATAAGGAATTTGCTGTCCGTGGGGGAGGCCATGTTCAGCAGTGGACGTCGAACGGCTGAAATTATGATGATGATGATGAAAAGACTGCTATGAAATGATGACTAATAAGACTACTGTGAAATTTTAGTAGATAAAGATTAGGTATAGTAAGTGCTATTTTCTGACTGTTTTAGCTGATTTTTAGTAACATAAGTACCTATACAAGGTGGTTCATAATATGTATGCCATCCCGAAAGGGGCTTATTCTAAACCCAATTGGCAATAAAGTTTGTTCTACGACTTTTGGAAATTCGTCATTCATTGAAAAAACTCTATGGGAAAATCAGCTGTTTTGGGGTAAAATCTGGTCAAACTCAATGAATCAGCTGTTTTAGGTAGCAATCTTGATTCCAAACTTCTTGTACGTTGAGTTATTAGTTCTAGAGATGATAAAAATCCCAAAAAACAGCTAATTTGAGAAAGTTTGTGAAAAAAAATTACAAAAAGTAAAATGAAAATATTGATGTTTTTTTCGCTAATAGTATTTCTTTTCGTTGATAGAATAACCCCCTTTCGGGATGGTATACATGTTATGAATCACCTTGTATATAATTTTTTTGGGTTTAAATATTTCATAACACCCAACAGTCACGAACTACATACAAGTTCTAACTTAAATATATCTACGTTTTTTCGTGATAGGCTACAAACAGTCAGAAACAGATAGATATATATATATAGAGACTGAGTTACTTTCATATTTGCAACTAGTGGCTGCCCGCGGCTTCGACGACATTGTGAAGATTACGGGAAGTCGGTGGATGGAAAATACTTAAGTCCGTTCGTTGTGTAACTCTTTGGGAGAGGCCTATGTCCAGAAGAGTACTTCTACAGGATGATGATGATGAAGATTCGTTTGGATGTAAGTAAGATTCCAACAAAGGCCGCCGGGCGGTTCTATAAACGGACACCCACTAAATCGAAACTCCTTAAAAATCTGGTTACCTTCATCCAAATCAAGTGTCCATAGTTCGACAGTATCAGCCATCAATCATCGTATTGACGACACGGCTGTCAGCGCGACGCGACAATGATGAGACAACAATGGCAACGCGACAATGTGGTTAATATACTTCAGATAGAGTTGTTGGACGTGGCTAATCACGTTTTGTGGGACCATTGAAGTGCAGATGTTGACTGTGTAGTGTGACTGTGAACGAACCCCAAAATAATACTCAGAAATTTATATGGCTTATCGTGTCGCAGCCTATATGTTATTCTAGGTAAAGAACTCTATTAAAATTAAACTAAATTAAAAATGTTTATTTCAGTAACTTATAAATTGGTACAATCAGGGTTTGGAGTCTCCTTTTAAGCAAATGTTTGCCTGTATTAGGAGATACCGCTCTTCAATAGCCATTTTCGTAACTTTTATAAGTAGGTAGAGCTTAAAGTAAAAAACATTTATGAAATATTATCAAATACATTATTATAATAATAATAATTATTACAAACATTTGTGACTAACACAGATGTTTGTTCTGTGTCTGGGTGTTAAATATATAATATCTATTATGTATGTCAGTCTCTGGTACCCATAGTACAGGCTATGCCTAGTTTGGGATCAGTTGACCGTGTGTGATATGTCCGGAACATTTATATTTATTTATATTAAATACATATTAAACATTAAGTAAGTAAAGTGACGTTAAAAAGGATACATATAAAAATTTTAGTTAAACTTAAGTGCACTTAAAATATTTGTGTTCTTTCAGTGGAAGTAGCTCAAAAAATGTGTGTGTGTGTGTGTGTGTGAGTGAGTTATGTGTCTCTATATATTCCAAGTTTCAACGAAATCGGTTCAGCCGTTACGGCGTGATTGAACACCAAACATCCTCACAAACTTTCGTATCTATAATATTAGTAGGTATAGATCAGTGAACACGTTGAGGTTTTGTGACCCTGAAAAGGGCAAGGGCGTTAGTGAAAGAACCAGCGTGGTGAAAGGATTAAAGTGAATTTCTTAGAGGCTAATTTCGGAGAACTTTGGTTATGAAAATATAGCACTGCTACGCACGGCCATAGCGATTTCAAAAAATACATAGCAGTGCCTACAAGATGGGATGTTTCTTTGATCGGGGATTTCGCGAATTAATCCCATCAATAGAATTATGATAAAGAGATTTCTTTAAAAAATCAATATAGGTTTAAATTTACTCGATGACGTAAAATTTTCTTAAAGTTTGCGAGGCTGTTTAGATGTTCAATCACGCTATACATGCTCAACTGATTTCGATGAAACTTGGAATAGATAGAGTTCTTTACCTAGAATAACATATAAGCTACTTTTTACTTACTTTTTTTTTTTACTTGCTCAAGTTTGCCCCAATGTCACGAGCCATCCGGTTACTTAATGCTCTTTCTGAGAACAATGTTGATGTTTTTTTCCACAACCTGCCGAAACTCATGCAGATAGCACAGGCGGTTTTGGAAAAAATGGAGTAGGTAAAAATAAAATATTATGTTTAAATTTATATGTTTAGATTTTAAGTGCATTTATATTCCTTGCTTATAACATCGCTTTGGCTTTGCTGTTATAATTATAAATAAATAAATAATAATAATAATAATTTTTATCAGGTATCATGCGAACAGCCGCAACAACCTAGTTAAATAATTATTTATCTGAGCTAGCACCATTTTCAGTTCTGAAAACCATTAAATGTCCAATCCAATTTTAGTGCGCCTTGACAACTCTATTGATAGGCTTTATTATAATAATAAAGTGTTTAAATAAGAACCCATAGTCACCCTACGGCACATTTAATTACCCATGACGGATGTACTTGGCATTATTTAGCGTCACTATTCATGCGATGGCCCCATGATGGATGCTGCCGACCGACGCTCCACTTTGAAACCGATGCACGCATATTTTGCTAGCAAGTCTTTTATTAACATCTATTCTAGATAACCATATTTACCTACGAAATACAGAATTTATACATAAAACCACTAATACATGTCATCATTCGTTAAATATAAGGATTAAATTATACATTTTAATATTTATTTATTTGTTGAAAGTGCACGAACATTATGAATATTACCAATTGCATGAAATATCTTTATAAAAAAATATACATAAAAATAAAAGTGCACTCTCAAAAAAACTCTAAAAATAAATATAAACTTAAATAGTGCTCAATGAAAGAAAAACAAAGAATATTGGTAAATTAAAAAACTCATTGACATCATAAAGTGATAGTAATTCAGTGAGCCACTTTCTTAGTTTATTCTTCAAAATAGATGTGGAAGCTGCATCACGGATACTTGTACACGATTGAGAGAAAATTAAAACTTATATTACCTAAATATTTACAAAATACACAAGAATATATTTATATAATAAAAGATGGTCGCCAAACGCATTACCATTATCAATAAAAAAAAACAGTTGAGATATAGATACCTAGAGACCGTTGCAAACGATTTATTATTATTAATCATTTATTTCAGATTCTTAAAAAATCCATACATTATTATTATTTATAGATAGCTCAATTGATCCAGATCACTACCGGAATCGTTCCCAACACGCTGGCGGAATAGTCACGCTGGATGGCAATGCTGATCGGTTGGACCAAATAAGAGCCAGATCTCGGGTCTCGCGTCGCTTCAATCAGATGCCTTGGGAGCCTCCGGGTTTTCAAAACAACAAATTATTTCTAAGAAAAATATTCCTTGTAAAGAACTATTTGTATTTTTTTACGGTCTTCAAACACTCGCTTTTTTAGAGTTATGTGCTAATTTTCACATTGAATGTTTATGCTAAACGCGGAACCCTAAAAAGGATGCCAAACGTCTTTAACACAAAGTCAACAATTGACGTTCGTTACAATAAATACGGAGCGTAATTTTAGCGCCTTCTGTATTCAAAATTGTCACGCTAAAAAGTATTTTAATATAAGGTAGTAGAGTTCATAATTTAGTGACAAGTTGAGAGTTAGATTGTTGTATAAAATGGTTTTGTGATAGTCATCTGTCATCAGCGGATGTCATATTATGTCTCATTTTGGGGTCAAAAGCATTCAGCTTTTTAATCAGGTCCAATTTAAAGCTGGTTTCGTTAAAAATCTCTACTAATTATGTTTAGGTTCTCTATATAATGTTCAACATTAGGGACAATTTTGTATTCTCGTATTTTCACCATTCCATTGATCATGCTACGAGTTACAAAGGCGACAAGTTAAATAACGGAAACGTTTTATTTTTATTTCATGACAAGAGTCTCCTTAGAGTTGTGCGCTAATTTTCATATTGAATATTTATGCTATACGCGGAACCCTTGCCAAGGATGCAAAGGATGCCAAACGTCTTTAACACAAAGTCATCTCTTATTTTTACCCAACTTCCGAGGAGGAAGGAGGGTAATGTTTTATTTTTATTATAGAAGATTAAAATTGATTTTTTTATAAAGTAATTCATGTAACTATCCCGAAAATATTTTATTCTACATTCAATTGGCAGCAAAGCTTTTTCTATGAATTTTCAATTATGTATATCAGTCTCTGGTACCCATAGTACAGGCTATGCCTAGTTTGGGATCAGTTGACCGTGTGTGATTATGTCCGAAATATTTATTTATTTATTTATTGAACTGCCAAAAGCTGCTGTTTTTGGGGTCAAATCAGTCCAAGCTCAATTATTCAGCTGTTTGTTGCAATCTTAATGTCGAACTTCACGTACGAACGAACGGTCTTGAGCCTTCTCCATCCACCGACTTCCCGCAACCTTCACAATGTCACAATTAGTTATTAAGATGACGAAAATGTAAGGAAATAAGGATTCGAAAAAAAACGTTTTTAAAATTAGAAAATAAATTGATTTATTTTTGCTTCGTATAGTAACGGAACACGTATTGCTTACAAACATCATCATCATCATCATCATTTCAGCCGTACGACGTCCACTGCTGAACATGGCCTCCCCCACAGACAGAGCAAATTCCTTATCATGTGGGGGGATTTGCCCATACTCACCACGCTGGGCATGCGGGTTGGCGAGCGCAGTTAGAGCTATCGTTTTTAAAATGAGGGACGCTGCTGCCCATCCCCTAGCTTTTTTCCCTTAGTCGCCTCTTACGACATCCACGGATAGAGATATGGAGGGGCCTATTCTTTAGCCGGGGCCACCACGGCCACGGCTTACAAACAAAAAGTGAAAATCCTGTAACTTCTAAACTGCAATTCCTAGCTCAATTCCTTCGAATTGCATGCTGAGTGATAGTGATAGCATACAGAATTGCGTAAAATTGCAATCTATCACGATTTCCATTCAAATTGCTACTGGTATTAGACCTTTGAAGATTGCAATGGTTTAACGTACAGACTGTATGAGTAAAGCTAGAATTATCAGATCCTAGTACCTATAGTCGAGAGAACATACTATATATTTTAAGGGACCTCACACGCCAGACTGACGGTCAAGTCAATTATTGTGTACCGTTTTGACTTTATAAAATATTCCGGACATATTCACACGGTCAACCGATCCCAAACTAGGCATAGCCTAGTCAGTTATAAGGCTTTACTTATTAACAGTAAGGACTTTATACGAACAAGTTTGGCATATTGACTGGCCTCATAGCTCAGTTGGTAGTAACTCTGCCTTCTGCGCTAGAGGTCGCGGGTTCGATTCCCGCACTGGACAAACATTTGTGACTAACACAGATGTTTGTTCTGTGTCTGGGTGTTAAATATATACCTATTATGTATATCAGTCTCTGGTACCCATAGTACCGGCTATGCCTAGTTTGGGATCAGTTGACCGTGTGTCGATATGTCAGGAATATTTAAAAAAAGAAATGATTAAGATATCTGTTCCAGATGATTCATACAGCGTCTGCTGGAGCTTTGTACTCGCATATAGGATGCTGTAGTTTCTAGCACATATTTAGTTGGAATAGGCATGACCAGCACCTGTACCATCCTCTCAGCATACTCAACCTTATCCTCAGCCAGATATAGATACAGATTGTATTACTTACTTTAGGTTATTTAAGACTTCGCTTTCGAATGGGACAATGAACCGAGCGATGTAGTGTTAGAAGGCGCGATGGAGCGACGACATTGTGAACTTGGATGGAAAAGGCTCAAGACCGTTCGTCGTTGCAATTTTTGGACTTTTACAGGCTGATGATGATGAACTTTCTCTTAAAAAGCATAAAATGTTTTTTTAGTTAAACATGAGTACTTACTAGTTACTGCACAGAAGAAACTGATGAAAGTTAAACCTGAATTTGAAAGCTACCTGAATTAGGTAGGTACCATTAGTTTTAATTATCTAATCACATAAAATAAATTGATTTACACACATTATAACCTATTAGCTTAATATCTACCAACTCTTACATAATTACTATTTATATTTATTTAAATTAAAAAGTTAAACAATTAGCTCACATCTTCCGGGGACATCAGTTAGGGCAGATTCGGCGGCAGATTTTGCCTTGGATTTTAAAAGGCAGTGCTGCCAACCCTGAAATTGGATTTTCCCCGGTGAAAAATACCCTAAATTCAACAATATATGCAAAGTTTTTCCCTAAAATCTTTTTTACTAAATCTTACTTTTTCTGTATACTTAAATTGCTAAATTCTAGTGGAAGTTTGTCCTCAGATCTGTCACACACTGTCAAAATGTTTTCCCCTAAAAAATACCCAAAAAAATTATCTACCCTAAAAAATACCTTAGACGCCAAGAAATACCTTAAACTTAGGGGAAAATACACTAAGTTGTGGAAACTGTTAAAAGGCGCAAATATAATGTTAGTCTCTACACCACACTCTACACAGAACTTAGGTATTAGAGCCTTTTGCGGTATCCGGGTTTTCTAAACAATATAAGGGCGTCTGATCGAAGCGACGCGTGATCCAAGAGCTGGCTCTTATTTAGCCCAACGGATCAGCAGTGCCATCCAGCGTGGCAATTCCGCCAGCGTCTTGGGGCCGCTTCGAACTGGTAGTGATTTGGATCTATAGAGGTATTTATAGATCGTTTGCAACGGTCATTAAAAAACTCAACTCTTTTTTGTGTATTTCGTAAAATGAACATTATTTCGATGAACCTTCGAATAGTTTTTTTTACCTAGGCAAATAGGCCATATTTCTGTGGGTTCTACTTGAGCGAAGCTGCACGCGCAAGCTAGTAGTATATACGTAATCAAATTAGTACAAATCCACGGGATGATAACTTCCCTGCTAACAGAGAGGCCATTACGACCAACTTTTGCCTCTCTATGGGTCATAAATGAATAAAAACAATTATTCAAAAACCAACTTATTTATTCGCTCCTGTTTCAGCTTCAAAACACAATCTGATCCCTATTTTTAAGGCAAAAAAGGCGATATTAGACAAACAAGAGTAAAAAGCAAATTTTCGACCGCATTATGTGTGAGTTATAGAGCAAAGTAGCACATTCAGCGATATTTTCTACGAGCGGAAGCGATTTTAAAGCGTTTGATAAAGTGTTTTGCAAGTGTACCTAATTTACCAATATTAGGTATATTATCATTATTATAAATGCGACAGTTTGTGAGGATCTTTGGATGTTTGTCGTTCAATCAAGCCGTAATGGCTCAACTGACGTCGATGAAACTTGGAATAGATAGAGTTCTATAACTAGAATATCATATAGGCTACTGTACTATTTATCTAGGTACCACGTATGAGAAACCGCGGGGGCAAGCTGTTCTCATCCTCTCATAAAATATGCGTAGTATAAGTCTCCCAAATGATTCCACCTGAAATCTAGCGCCAATACTTCGTGATGCTGAGCTTCGTTAAAGCTGAGATGGGACCTGTGGTGCAATTGTGTAATGGCAATGAAGATCGTAACTTTAAGGGTAATTTTTACAATCTTAGCAACATTCAAAACGTTCGAAACTTGACAAGGGAAAACTTCAAGATCTTAGCTTCTTCCTTTTCATGTTTGAAAAACTTCAGATGTCGCTAAAATTGATAAAATCATCCTCATAATTGCGATCTTCATTACCATTTTGCTTACACAATAGCCTGGCTGTTTTGGCTCACGCACGCACCTCGGCACCGACTTAAATGTGCACCCAAGCTTTTGTTTCTTTCTTTTCGTTACTTGCCTGTATCCTTTACTTTGTATTCTGTAGTGTCTTCCTGATTAATTTGTGCTGTTTTTGCGTGTTCCAAATAAATGTACATAATTCCTTTCTTTCTTTTCTTCATTTATTATATAAAATATATGAACTGGGTTTATACACTCAAAAAGCTATATAAGAGCCCTAATAGAGGGGGAGGACCTTCACAATGTCGTCGATGGACCGACGACATTGTGAAGGTTGCAGGAAGTCGGTGGATGGAGAAGGCTCAAGACCGTTCGTCATGGAACTCTTTGGGGGAGGCCTATGTCCAGCAGTGGACTTTTTCAGGCTGATGATGATGAGAGGTGGAGAGTATGGTTTTTTTTTTTTTTAAATGTTATACGGAGTCAAACAGGCTTACGGCCCTCCTGATGGTAAGTGGTTACCGTCGCCTATTGACATTAGCAACACCTGGAGTATCGCTAATGCGTTGCCTGCCGAACCCCTCCCCCCCCCTAAAGAGCTCTGGCAACCTTACTCACCGCAGGAACACAACACTATAAACAACAACTGTACAAAAAACTCTATAATTACGTTGAAGAGAACGGTATTTTCAGCAAGAATCAGTATGGTTTTAGGAAAGGACTATCTATCAATAGAGCAATTTATGACTTTCTTTACCAGATTATGACAAATAGGGATAAAAATAAAACGGCTATTGCTTTATACATGGATATGACTAAAGCATTTGATCATGTCCATCATGACACACTACTGCGTAAGCTAGATATCTATGGAGTCAGAGGTACGGCAAATAAACTTATAGAATCGTATCTTAGCAACCGGACTCAGGTGACACAAGTTAATAAAATATGTGTAAAAACGAACATTGATACCGTGTATGAATCAAGTGTTAGAAGGGTGTGCCATGGTGTTCCTCAAGGTAGCGTCTTAGGGCCACTCTTATTTTTAATTTACATAAATGACATTCCTCAAGTGACCAATCATTCTATGACACTTTTTGCTGATGACAGTACAGTTTTATTTATTAATGATAAATCACATAACTTTGAATTTGACATAAACTCCACTTTGACATCTATTATTAATTGGTTGACATTAAATAATTTAAATATAAACTTGACAAAAACTTTTATAATGAACTTTAAGCAAAGAAATAATTCAAATCTTGACATTGATATAAACTACCTAGGCACAAAAGTCAAAGAAGTTGACAATACCAAATTTTTAGGACTTATTATCGATAGTAAACTGGACTGGAAACTACATACTGACAATATATGTAAGCAATTGAAACAATTTTCATATGCTCTATATAAGTTAAGTAAAGTAACTAATATGCCTGCCCTACTAACTGCCTATCACGGTCGTGTATCATCGGTTTTGCGATATGGCACGATATTTTGGGGGAACTCAACAGGGAAACTAAAAGTATTTAAGGCACAAAAACGCTGTATTCGAGCAATTTCCGGACTACATACGCTGGACTCCTGCAAGGATCATTTTATTAAACTAAAACTACTTACAGTACCAGCAATTTACATCTATGAGGTAGCTGTCTTTGTTAAATGCAACCCCAAACTATTTGAAATGTTTGCAGTTGGAAGCCGCTTGGAGGGTAATCTTCGTTGTTTACCATGCAGAACACAATTATTACGCAAGAGTGTATTTTGTATGGCACCCACAATATTTAATAAAATCCCAAAATCTGTTCGAATGTTGTCTATTAGTGAATTTAAGCTCAAATTAAATGACATTTTAGTTAAAAAAGCATATTATAGTATAAACGAATTTCTGCATGACAAACTTAATTTAATTTAATATTGTATAAGATTGACATTAATGATAAATTTATATATTTTTTTGAATTTGTTACTTAATAGTTATTATGTAATTTGTAATATAATTAATATTGGTTTAAGTCTTTGTATTTATAATGTTTGTATGACCGATGTCAGAATCTAGTGATCTGTACTCTAAACCTCACCATCTATCAATGTACCTAGGTTCACGAACAATAAATGAATTATGAATTATGAACTATTATATTTATATGTAAAGCCAAAAAACTTGTGAACTTTGGCAAGAAAGCCTTTTTGATGGTCTCGTTTTGGTTCGCTCGTCGCGTCACCACGCCCGCACCGCGCGGCAACATAAAAGCGCGCGGCTCTTTTGTGACGGCCGGCACAGTAATTAGGCCGACGTAATGAGACGAGCGACAACCACCTCTAATCGCAGCTTCGGGAGCTGCTGAGCCTTACTGCTTTAGGTATTATTTTGTATTCATCATCATCATTTCAGCCGTACGACGTCCACTGCTGAACATGGCCTCCCCCACAGACAGAGTGCAAATTCCTTATCATGTGGGGGGATTTGCCCATACTCACCACGCTGGGCATGCGGGTTGGCGAGTGCAGGTAGAGCTATCGTTGTTTAAATGAGGGACTCTGCTGCCCATCCCTAGCTTTTTTCCCTTAGTCGCCTCTTACGACATCCGCAGATAGGTAGATATGGAGGGGCCTATTCTTCAGCCGGGGCCACCACGGCCAATTTGTAAAATATTTTGTATTAACCTCGGGGAAATACCTACGGAAAAGCGCAGCGTAGGACGGCCCCCCACCATGGTTCAGCGACCTAGTAAAGTGGCGGGCGGCCGTTAGGTGCCGCATAAAGATGGGTCGCTCTGAAAATCTACGGGGGACCTATGTTCAGCAGTGGAAGTCCTACGGGTGAAATAATGATGAGATGATGGTGAGACCAAATCGGTGACGTTTTGGAAAAAGGCCAGGTCAAGAGTACCTTTAACCGATGAGCATGTATGAGGAATGTGATGTGAGTGAATGAAGCAAAAGTGGTATGTCAGGATCATAGCAATTGGAAAGCCGTGGTCTCTGCCTACCCCTCTGGGAAATAGGCGTGATTTTATGTATGTATGATATAAATACAAATACAAATATTTATTTTCAATTAAAACATGCCTTATAAGTACAGTTGTAACTCTGCCTTCTGTTTTAGTTTATGTAAAAACAGTTTTTTTTATTTTTTTATACTACTGAAGTGGCAAACACGCATACGGCCCACCTGTTGGTAAGCGGTTACCGTAGCCTATGAGCGCTTGCAATAGCAGAGGCATCACGCACGCGTTGCCGACCCCGAACCCTCTCCCCCCCTAAAGAGCTCTGGCAACCTTACTCATCGCAGGAACACAACACTATTTGAAACAAATAATGTTATTTGGCTGCGAGCTGCGTGCTTTTCTTTTGTAAGGCGGAGGTACCTCCCCAGGCGGGCTGCTCTGATTCAGAACGACAAAATCTCGCTGTGCCCTACCTCCTCCTGTTTTACAGAAAGCAGTGCTTTCCCCGAAATTATTTCACACATTAGAGTTTGAGACTAAAATTTGTATACCTACCTGATGGTGAGATGATTTATACAACGTCAGGTGGAAAGGTTTTAATGGCGCTGTAATGCCTGGGACATTTTGAGATGGAGTACAATTGCCCAGCACCTATACCGTCTTCTTAGCCTGGTCAACCTTATCCACAGGAAAGATTTGTGTGAAATTTGCCCATACTCAACGCGCTGGGCAAGTTTTGGAGAGCGCGCGGCAACATCTTTGTTGAATTAGAGGACGCTGCTGCCCATCCTCAAGCTTTTTTCCTTAGTCTCTTGTGACATCCACGGGTAGGTATATTTTGCGGGCATGGTCATAAATCATCTAGAATAGATGTATAAGGGCCTTTGCTTCATAATTGTATAAAGCTTAAACCTCTTTGAAAATTGTGGTTTTACTAAATCGAAACGGTCCCATTGTTATCTTCATAAAAAAATAAATAACTTCCGTTTTCCCTCTAAAAACTATATTACAAACGATTAGGCCACACATTGCGTTCAAATAGAAATGTGTCGTAATAGCCACCTCGGAATTAAGGCCACTAATGTACGGAATAGGGTACGTTAATGTACGTAATAAGGCCTCAGGATGTTTCCGTGTTTGTTCCAACATTTTAAAAATAGAACGGTTTTTTGCTAAATTCTATATTTGAAAATCTGGACTTATTTTCCCACTTCATTTTGTAGCCATAAAGAAAAATCTTCACAAAAA
Organism: Anticlea derivata; assembly: GCA_947579855.1. Taxonomy (NCBI): domain Eukaryota; kingdom Metazoa; phylum Arthropoda; class Insecta; order Lepidoptera; family Geometridae; genus Anticlea; species Anticlea derivata. Next base: position 3,904,895 of record OX388279.1, on the reverse strand, counting down.
AAAGAGACTCGACTAATTATGAAATAGCAATAAAAATATATAGCTCAACAATATCGCAAACTCTTAAAAGTTAAACTAAAATTGTCTTTATTCAGAAGACGTTGTATGAATCATCCTACTATCCTACTTCCAACTTCCTACTTAATAAATTACAACTAATAACAAAAACTACTAATATTTTAAAAGCGAAAGTTTTTGAGGATGTTCGGATGTTTGTGGTTCAATCGCGCCGTAACAGCTCAACCGATTTCAATGAAACTTTTGAATAGATAGAGTTCTTCACCTAAAATTGCATAGTTATAAGCTACTTTTTATCTAGGTACCATGTGAACAAAGCCGCGGGCGCAAGCTAGTATTATAAATGTGAAATTTTGTGAGGATGTTTGTATGTTTGTAATGGGTCAACTATTTGACGTCATCATCCTATTTCACCTCTCAAGCCAATCACCCTCTAAGGCCACCCGCATACGAGGCGTCTGCTTATTACAATTTATGTGTTGAAACCAAATTGAGATGTGTTATAATGACCGCACCCGTAACTCCCAAATTACAATTTATCAGCCGATGTTCCCGTCAATGACGATGCATTTGAACGCTTCGAATGTGGTTTAGATGGTGATAGGTGTAAATCTGTTGTAAGTCTTCAAAATTGTTTTCCAAGGCTAAAAATATATTTTTTTAGCTTGGAAAACCCAGTCTAAAATTTACTTTGAATGTAAATATAGATAAAAACCTAGGTCTTTTACATAGCCATCGTACCTACCTATGCCTTATTAAAAATAACTATACCAAGCCGCGGGACGAAACAAGCTATGAACAAAAACTAAACTGGTTTTAAACCTGGTATTTTTAAGTAATAATCTTTTTCACAGCTCATATTAACATCAAACTACCGTAATTTCACCGCGATGAATATCGAATAAGTGAGCTTGACTTTTACAAGAGCACTTCACACTGACATCATTCTAAAAATATTTCGTTGCACCTGCTTCAATTATTTTATTCATTTATCCATCAAAATCCCCCTGGATACGAATAATATGAGCCCGGAAAAACGAGTGTAAATCTAAGGTCTAATCCACCTTCCCCAACGCGAGTGCAGCTCTATCGTGCCTACGGGTGCTAGAGGCTTCTAATGACACCTCGATTCGCTCCATTCCTTTATTTCCGTTATCCATTCCACAAAATAGTTCGCCACTTTTAAATATAGGGTACCACTGGTAGAATAAGCAAGATGCGGTTGCCCATTAAAAATATTCGGGGTGGAAACCGTGCGAGTTTTTATTCAGTTCACAAAACATGTAGTGCGTAGATTCAATAGCTGCTAATGAAGACTAAGTAATTCATAGATTAAGGAGCCAATAACAAGATGATTGACGTGTTGCCAGTGATGACATATGGCACTGAGACTTGGGCGCTAAACAATTGGCCTCATACCCAAGCTCGATACTATGGAGAGAACTATGCTCGCGGGAGTTTCACTGCGTGATAAAAGCCGAACTGAGGAAATCCATAGAAAAACCATAGTCAACGACATAGCTCTCAGAATCATTGGCTATGTCCAGCAGTGAACACTATTATTTTCTACTACAGGTGATTTATGCAATAAGTAAAGTCATACACGAGCTAACAGGACAATAGTTTTTTTTCAACGGAGCTAATACGAACTAGGTAGGTACTTCAAAACGTCCTGGTTTTCATATTTAATAAGACATATTCACTTAAAACATACAAAATCCGACGTCACTGGTAGAATGCGAAAGATGTGCTTAGCCATTAAAAAGTTGATTATACGATAGAGACGTCATTCTATAAAATTGGCGCTGTTAAATTGATATTGCGGTTGCTTTGAAACAGGAAGTGTGAAGTCAGGTAGCAATTTAAACTGCAAATATGGGGTCATTATTGATTTTGAGGTCCGTTTGCATGGTTTTGTAATCCTGTAATGTTAAAATATTTTAGTATAAATAAATTAGTTGCGTAGGTAAATGACTTTGAATGATCAATCAATGACAGCAAACCAATTGATGACAATCAATCGGGTCATCTGAAACAGATGAGCTATCTAAAGACCGTTTCAAATGATCCAGATCACTACCAGTCGGAAGCGTCCGCAAGACGCTGGCGGAATTGCTACGCTGGATGGTAATGCTGATCCGAAGGGCCAAATAGGAGCCAGCGGGTCACACGCCGCTTCGATCAGACACCATGTTATTGTTTTGAATAAATAAAATAAAAGCACAATAAATAAGAAAGCCGACTATTATAGAGCCGAGTAATTAATGTAAATACCCACTACAATATTCTGCCCACACAACATGTTTGAAAGTCATTCCATAATTGTATGAAAGACGAACAATAATTGTATGAAAGAATGACTGATGCAATTATCTTCATTGTAGCTGTAGTACAAGGTGATTCACAATATGTATACTAACCCAAAAGGGCGTATGGTTGGTGGAGATCCTACAGGACGGGTAGAGAGAGTAAGGTGCAGGGTTGTTATTTTCAGCAGTATAATATTTACAACTTGCTTGGAGTTTCACTGCGTGATAAGATCCGAAATGAGGAAATCCGTAGAAGAACTAAGGTCACAGACATAGCTCTCAGAATTAGTAAGTTGAAGTGGCAGTGGGCAGGCCATATAGCTCGCAGAACCGACAACCGTTGGGGAGTAAAGGTTCTCGAATGGCGACCACGAACCGGGCGACGCAGTGTTGGAAGGCCCCCCACCCGATGGACCGACGACATTGTGAAGGTTGCGGGAAGTCGGTGGATGGAGAAGGCTCAAGACCGTTCGTCATGGAACTCTTTGGGGGAGGCCTATGTCCAGCAGTGGACTTCTACAGGCTGATGATGATGATGATGATGATGAATATTTACAAATAGGTACATAAGTAATTACAGAAAATAATAGATTTAAGCAAAACGATAAAGCACACGACCAGAGTAAAAGTAAAAGTAGTCTGACAGACCGTCGTCCGTCAGAATCAACAATTCATTCAATTGTTCGTCGCTATGCCAACTGAGAGGTATTTGAATTAACCGTTTAATTCGACGGAGTGATAGTGGCGGCGTAGCTCGCCACAGGCGCTTTATAATCATATATCCGTCACACTCGGCTTTTTGTCATTAGATAAACAAATATATAAATAATAAAAAAAACCTCACATACATATTCAACACCCAGATCCAGAACAAATATTTGTAGATCATGCAAATATTTGTCCCCCAGCGGGAATCACATCACATCACATCTTTACGAATTTTATGGAGTATTTAGAGTTATGGAGAAACATAATGTGACTAACAATATAATTCAACATTCTGTAGACGACGAAGTACCTATTCACGCTTACGATGCGATGCGATGAATGCGATGTAAAATTTTACTAAAATATTTATAAATGCGAAAGTTTGCATTCTGTAGACGCGAAGTACCTATTCACGCTTACGATGCGATGCGATGAATGCGATGTTAAATTTTACTACTATATTTTATAAAAGTTTGAGAGCAGAACAGCTGAACGAATCAGGATGAAATTTAGCACAGAGATATATTATAGCCTGGAAAAAATCGCATTGTGCTTTTGGAATAGGCTACTTTTTATCCCGAAATATGTACTTACCGTTTCTTTCCACGCGAATGAAGTCGCGGGTTTCGCTAGTTTCAAATAAAAGCCAGTCAAAATTAAAGATTACAAGCATCGTCGATGTCATTAGCTAATATTTTAAATTTACTATCGCATCGTAAGCGTAACGTTACCGTGAATTAAGCGTGCTTGGGCAATGTAGGCAAAATTATGACGGTGCGTCTACGTAACGACTACGCGGTCTACGATCTACACCGTAGCCGTGCTACGGGCGGTAATTATTTGCTAGATTTTTCGGTTTAAAGAACTTTATTCAACAGTACTCAATAAGAACAATACAGTTCACTTAAAAAAGAGTACTTAAACAATATAATCATAAACTTAATGGGTAGTCAATCCCTAGTTAGCAAATATAAACGATAAACACATCAACCCGTGATCCAGAAAAGATGTGGTAAACAAGATCCATTTTTATTTGTGTTTAGTTTAGTTAGTGTGGGTAGGTAAGGCAGAATACTAGTGTATCATAGATGAGTAGCAGAACAGACAGGACAACGAGAATAATAAAATATATTTATATATAATTATTTTTAGTAAGATATAACTTTTTCCTTCTTCTTCCCAAATACCAAAAAATAAATTTTACAAGGCTTAATATAAATACGACTATACTAGAAGGTGGCTACATACATACATTTTAGCATAATTACCGGCGAAGACCAAACTAAGCGCGAGGCTTGTATCTTAGGCTTCTAGAGTGCAGTAAATGACAGTTGTGTGTCTCTCAGGGGTTTGTGGGTGAAAATAAAGTTCGATGCACGATTGGAAAAATGGGAATATACTCAGATTAAAGTCAAAGGAAACACAGGGAATGCAACAAATGCTCGCTTTACAATTATTTTATTTTATTTCAGCTGATTTTTCATCGAGAGAATGGCATACCTTTGAGGACCTCGGTGGCGCAGCAGGCGAGTGCCCGTCTGGGATGCAAGAGTTCGATTCCCGCTGCGGGAAAAATGATTGCTTGATCTGCAAATATTTGTTCCGGATCTGGGTGTTGTGGCACCATGGTACTCGTAGTTTCAGATACCCAACGAGGCAGGAAATCCTAGTGTGTGATCAGGACTATGTATGTGACTGATGGGTATTATTTTTAAAATTGATAATACCAAAATGAACTTTTCAAATGTTAAATACCACGAACCGGGCGACGCAGTGTTGGAAGGCCCCACCCGATGGACCGATGACATTGTTAAGGTTGCGGGAAATTGGTGGATGGAAAAGGCTCAAGACCGTTCGTCATGGAACTCTTTGGGGGAGGCATATGTTCAGCAGTGGACTTCATCAGGCTGATGATGATGATGATGATGATGAAATACATGGCAGTAAATATAATCCTAACAGTACGTTAAGAAAACGTATTTTCGATACTTAAGCTAAACTTAACGTTGTTAAGAGGATACAAAAATCATAATAAATTGTCGAGTGGGCGGAGTGAAGAAAGTGACAGCGCTATGTACTGTAATTGAATACGGAAAGAGATAGCAAGCGTTAGAAGGCGCTCGAAAGTAATCGACGTAAGACGTAATCGAAAATATCGATTTTCTCAAAAACTAACTATTTTTTTTAAAAAGTGTCTTGGATTTAGGTACCCAATGCTATTGTCTAACAAAATATTTAAAAAAAAGTTATTTTTGTTAGATAGTCTCAGAGTATTTTCGTAAAAACTGTTGCAGAGGACCCAACTTTAAAAAATAAATCTATCGAGAAAAGTTTTACCAATCGCGATTCTGTCTTGGATTAACGTAAATAAAATGCTCAAGTTATCTATGACATAAAAATAAGAACTGTGTGTTTTGCGGTTATTGAGAAAAAACAATTCAAAAATCATAAAATAATTAAACCCTCACCTTAACGTTCTAGACGTTCAAAACCTTATTACGTTACCGATCTTCCTACCGATACCGATCGGTATAAAGAAACTGTTAGTAATTAGAAAGAAGAAAGGAAATAGGAGGCTAGCGACTTTCTTGGTATTTCCTGTAACGAGTCATTTATATTTCAAATAGGTTTTACAATGAACTACCGGATGGTCATTAGGTAGGTAGTTACTTCTCAGAGGAAATTATTGCCAAGCACCTACAGCATCCTCTCAGCCTAGTCGGCTTTATCCACAGGAAACACTTGGTCAATGCATTCGGAGGTGACTTTGCCGAGGGTTTTCTCGTGATGTTTTCCTTCAACGTTTTGAGGTAGAGTACGTAAGAAGTACTACAATAGTATATGGCACACTAGAATTTAATTTAGATACCGTGAAAAGGAAATAGATATGCTTGCGTTTATAGAGATGACGTTGAACTATATTGTGTGGCAAAGGTGCCCAGTAGGGCATAAAAACCGCTTAGTCGGTTAACAGAAAAACCGGTTTAACCGCCTCATATAAGACTTTCGGATTATGTAGTACATAAAATAGTCTTTTCAAAGGCATAATTATTATAATAATTATTTTCGGTCTCAAATTATTTTTATAATTTTTAAGCTTAAACCGTTTTAAACAATTAACAGTTCTTGCTAAGAATTTCTAAAACCTTATTTTTCATTTCTTGATAAGAATCAGTTGCCTAGGAAAATTAATTACCCTAATGATTGAAATACCATGGAATGTTTACCTAATTTATATCCTTTACTATTTACTAGCTAAATATAGGTACATCTAGATGCTTACGATTCTGTAAAAATGTATTTGTATTATTTATTATTTTCTTTCCAAAATAATCTCAAATTTCAAAATCGATTCTAGGTTTTCGAAAAAAAACAAAGGCGACGGAAACACTCAATTTGACGTATGAGACAGTTTTCAATTTTAGAACACACCGGACATAGGAATAATTTCTATGATTGGCTAATCATAGCGCGGGAAAGTGAGCAATATGGCGTCTGTTCCGGAACGTTTACGAGGATGAATCGAATTTAATGGTATTGTTTGAAAATTATGTGGTTTGTTCTATAGATCTTTCCTTTTAGCCGACTTCAAAAAAGGAAACACGTATCAATTCTGCATCTATGTATTTCTTATCTTTTTTTAGTGTAATTTCCTAATTACACCATTACTCCTTAAGTTTTAAAATGCAATTATGTGTATATGGTTTATATACGCTTGTATTATTATATACTTAAGGGTTAGATAAAACAGCAATATCAATCAACTTTAAAGAAAAATGTAAAGTGTATTTTTTTCGTTCTCTAAAAAAGATTTTACTGAAGACAAAAGTCCCCTTTTGAGCCATACACCATGTTTACAAAGACAGTTCTGAATGCTAAACAAGGAACCTAAAATGTTAACCAAAAAAGTTTTAATTACATAGGTACACGTGATGGCCGTGGCCCTACCCCAATAAGCGCGCGACTTCGCTCGTAAACCCAATTGAATGTCAAATTATTACTTTTTATTCGTGGCCACGACCCGTGAAGAAAACAAACAACCAAAATGGCGGTTAACGGTAACCAATCTTGGTTAAGTCAACATTATTTTAAATTAGATTTAGATTTGAATTTGCATTTTTTTTTATTAAATAGTTCATTACTTTATACTTGTTGACATAAAATAGAGTTAGGTAAGATAATAGGTACTTATATTTTTATTGAGAAATAAGATGAGTAGAGTACCTAACGACAAGTCATAAGTATTCAACGTTTAAACAGTAGGTACTTTACTCACTTACTAAACAAAACTTTGTAGGTAGGTACTACCTACTGGTTAATAATACCGTGAAAAACAAAGTTTTGTCTATGCTCTACTCTACCTTGGTATCCTATTAATGAACGTTGTAAGTTCATACTTCGTACCTACAACAATAACGTAATTTATAAGTAAAAAGTCAAAGTCAAAGTCAAAATTCAAAAGGCATTTATTTCAATAAAATCACTAGGATCATTTTGAAACGTCTTAGAAACTAGGTGAAGCTATGCCTGTTCCTCGCGACCAAGCCTAGTCACTACTTTTAATAAAATTCGAAAACGTACTATAAAAGCACTTTTCAAAGAAAATAAACCCATTTATCGAAACACGTGTTCAATTCCCGGCAACGACCATTACTACAATAAGTAGATATATCCTATCCATTACGCACGCTACCTCATCAGGACATCGCATTTCGACAATCAACCGATGAACTATAAATGAAGGAAAGTGGCAATTTCTCTAGTGACAAACAGCGGCCTTATCTACGCTAAATAATGGAGCGAGTAGTTAGACTCGCGTCTTCATCCCGATAATTAACCATACCCCCCTATGCCCCCGCGGCTAAATTAATCACACAATCTCGCCCCCCAATCCAGGGATTAAAAAGTTTTATTGGAGATCCGCGCGCGACAACCCTCCAAGCCTCGCAGCACGGAACCCACCAATCTCAACGCAGAAGCAATAAAGCCCTTCGTTACCATTGGTGGAATACAAATGGCGGACGCCTACCTTCGCCGCCCGAGCCGGGGCTGTCTCGCGCCACGTCAGTTGTCGGACGCGCGTTGACCCGCCAGCCGTTTCTGTACCGCGTGGAACTAGCGGAGCGATCGCCGGTGATTGTGTGATGGATCTGTGAAAGATGATCGAGGAGGAGTCGATGTCTGGCCACAGCTGTTCCGAAGACGATATCAGTGTTGGGCGGCCGTCGCCGGCGCCGTCGCGGTCACCGTCGCCCCAAGACTACTTCCGACCCCTGAAGAGATTGAAAATGGCCTCGGAACCGGTGGAGGAGCGTCGCGGTGATGGTGTGAAGAGTTTTTCTATTCTGGACATTTTATCGCACAGTCCGCGGACGCCGCCGCGAATCGTTCGTCCGTGGGACGCGTCGGGCTTCGAGCGATTGCAGCGTTTGCAGAGACTCGCTGGGGCCGCATTGCTGGATGGAGAAAGATGGAGACTAGCTGCTTTGGGGCTTTTGAGACCCAGGGATATGGCGCCGGCGGAATGCTGCGATTCTGCGTCTGAGAGGTCCTCGTCAGCGTCAGATTGCTGTTCGGAGCCGAGGCGGGCGTCGCAGCCGGGGTCCAACGCACCCCACACACCATTGGATGCTCTTTTCCATATGACGAGCAAAACCTTCGAGGCTAATAATCCTGACAGTCAAGGTACGTTATGATGACTTTTGTATGTTTATACACTAATGAATGCAATGAGACTTTTTATCTCAGCATCTTCTCATGGAAAAATCGAGCTACTCTCAAAGCTCTATAATTTTCACTAAAAGTGGGATATTCCCCGATAGTTTAAAAAAATATGTTTTTATAGTTAATCATAAAAATCTAGGTTTAAACTAAAGAACATTCAACTGAGTGTAGTTTTAGCTCTCAAATGGCATACTTAGATCCTAAATGCAAATTCAACAACCATACAAAACGTTATTTTTATATCATCACGTCGGAATATTGTAAGAATGGCTCCATTTTTGTACTACAAAGGTTCGGTTTTCATGAATTGATTTAAATACTTAAAAAAAATTACAACGACAATATCATTTTCCTAATTGGATTTTATTTTTGACTGGCCTCATAGCTCAGTTGGTAGTAACTCTGCCTTCTGCGCTAGAGGTCGCGGGTTCGATTCCCGCACTGGACAAACATTTGTGACTAACACAGATGTTTGTTCTGTGTCTGGGTGTTAAATATATATCTATTAAGTATATCAGTCTCTGGTACCCATAGTACAGGCTATGCCTAGTTTGGGATCAGTTGACAATGTGTGATATGTCCGGAATATTTATTTATTTATGGAAAAAGCTGACTGTATATTATTGCAAAGGCTTTTATAATTTGTGTTTTCATTGCTTTGTAATGACACCAGAAACTTTAAGTTAAGAACAATTTATGAATACGCGCACAAAGCAACATTATGGAAATTCATTCTTAAACCAATGGTAGTTTAGGCGGCTAGCGTTATTAAAGCTCATAGAGAGCTGCATAGTTGCTCTAGCAAGGATTTAATTACTCTCTAGTAGGCATTTAGTCGGTAATTTTATGCCTAAAGTCCAGGCATAAAATAACCACCTAAATGCCATGGTAGGACCCATGAGAGTATGCTTAGTCGTTCGTAATAAATCAGCTCGGCAACCTTCAGCGTGGTCACTGAATGGGTGATCGCTAGTAGGTATTATTAGGCTTACGTTACAATCTACTAGAGGCCTTAGGGCGGCCTTAATACACCGCCATCAGTGTTGGCCGCTAGCTAATACGAAATTTATTTTTGAGCCGGGTTGGATTAGTGGGAGTTTCCCCAACTTTCGATCCAGAGGTCGTGGGTTCGTTTTTTTTTATTGGTGATTGTTAGGCGTTTTACCACCATCTCACTTTTGCTTTAAACGGTGAAGGAAAACATCGCGAGGAAACTAGTATTCTTAAAGCGATGGGCTTGCAAACTGTCACGTATGGAATACTTACTCACTACTGCAAAATGTGGCATGTGTCAAGTGTTCGGACATGCCTCTGACTACCCCCTTAGACATCTTCAAGGCTCTGATCTACCTACTAGAGATCTGAAAGGTTATCTACCATTCTTGAGGATAAAAATAACAGTCGTAAAGAGCCTATTTGTTTTTTCTATACAAGGGTGATTCATAACATGTATACCATCCCAAAAGGGGGTTATTCTATTAACGAAAAGAAATACTATTAGCGAAAAAAACATCAAAATTTTCAATTAATTTTTTTTTTACAAACTTTCATTTTTTTATCATCTTTAGAACTAATAACTAAACGTACAAGCAGTTCGGAATCAAGATTGCTACCTATAACAGCTGATTTGTTGAATTTGACCTGATTTGACCTCAAAACAGCAGATTTCCGCATAGAGTTTTTTCAATGAAAAATTACGAATTTCCAAAAGTCGTAGAGAACAAACTTTATTGCCAATTGGTTGTAGTATAAGCCCCTTTCGGGATGGCATACATATTATGAATCACCATGTACGTCTGGAAAAAAAATATTAGTTAAATATGGGATGCTTATAGTGCCACTCATTCTTTCTTGGTCAGTGACCAAGAAGGTTGAGCATACCTCAACCAATTGGGCGTATGACCGTCGGTGAAAGAATCAGTGTAGTAAAACGAAAGTGCGCCTCTTAGGCTCGTATTCAGAGACAAGACTCAAGCGTTGATCTGTACTTAAATCTCGATTTGAGTCGAGATTCTAATTCTTGAACAGTACTTATGTATAGATTCAATGATCACAGTTCACCTGAGTAAATGCTTATTCTGAAACGTCAATCAGACGAAATCGGTGCTTGAGTTTAGATTTGATAAGACATTAATCAAATGACATTTTCGTTCCGTTACACGTACTTTGATGCATATTTATACTTCACTTTATAGTTATGTTCTATTTCCACCCTGGCTGTTTGAATTTCTGCGTAAAACGGATCGAAAATTATAAATAAATCAAAATGTAAACGAGAACATTTGAGTACAGATTTGAGACTCCATTCAGCGGAGAGTAGTTTAAGTACCGTTCTTGAATAAAAGTTATGTTTGAGAAGAGATTCAATACTTAAGTAGAGTTCAGCTGATCTGTGATTAAATCTAAGTTTGAGTCGTGTCTCTGAATACGAGCCTTAGAGGCTCCTTTTGTGTACATGTCACATTCATGTCTTCGAATTTTTAGGTTCTAGGACATGCCAGTTTCCTCACGATGTTTGCTTCATCTGACCAGTATAGCGCACATTTTACGAATGGAAAATCCATTGATACACTACCGGGATTCGAACCCACGACCTGTGGATAATTGCTCTTACTAAATATTGAAGAGCATTCATAAGATTTACAGTACCTAAGGAACGGGCATAGCTTCACCTAGTTTCTAAGATGTTTCAAAGTGATCCTAGTGATTTTATTGAAATAAACGCCTTTTGACTTTGACTTGTTGGTTGCATCACGCGCTGGTTATGCAAACTAATGGCATTAAGCAGTAATTACACTAAAGCAAACAATGTGCCTCAGTTTTGTCTCATTAATTTTATTGGTGAAGGCCGAGATGTTTGAAGACATAGGTTTTTTAACCTTACCTACCTACCTTAATGTACAAAGATACCTTATCTTTGTACATTATGTTATTTCTCTGACATAAACGATGGAACCTATAAGAGGCGCAATTTAATCCGTCCACTACACTGATTCTTTCACCGATGCGGTCAACTTGGTCACTGAAGTAATTCAGGATGACCAAGAAATAATTAGTGGCATGATAAGTAAGCAGCATAAAAGTTAATAAATATTGCTACTAACTTTACTAGTTGCAGTTCATAAGAGTAATATCATCATCATCAGCTTGTAGAACTCCATTGATGGACATAGACTGCCCCCAAACAGTGCCATGACGATCCGTCTTAAGCCTCTACCCCGCAACCTTTATAATGTCATCGAACCATCGGGCCTCGTGGCCATTCAAGAACCTTTATCATTTCATATTTCAGATTTATTTTGCCGGTTTATTAAAAGTTTTTTAAGTATAGGTCCCATAGAAAAAAATAATGAAATTACAGGATAGATTATGTGTTAGATATATGTATATGTACTAGATGACCCGGTGAATTTTGTACCACCTAATGAACATGAAAAATTACCCGTTATGTTTTAGATTTTTCTGTTCTTTTGAGTTTTTAATAATTTTCTTTAAAATGCCCTTCGCAGGGCAATCTCGCCGGGGCTTTCTGGAATAAGCCTTCTTTTTTACTAAACAACCGTAGTATTGAGGCGAATTTAACGCACGGCAATTGATTTTTATTTATATAGCATTTATATAGAGATATGTAACTTAAACCAAGCTTTCTTTTGTCAGTGATTATAATTAAGTAGGTACCTATTATGAGATTAGATAGGCAATTAAATTAATTAAAAAAGACATAGGTATTAACTTTTATCTACGACTCGGAAATCGCAGCCGTGCTTTCTAAAATGTCCATTTACTTTACATAAATGCTCAGTAATTGTGTGCAATTTTGTATTCTTTGAAAATAGTTCCCTATTCATTTTTGTATGAATTATTTACTTATAATTATCAATAAACGGCCAAGTTTTACGGCTCGTCAATTTAGTTAAAAAGAAAAATATCCTAAAACCCACTTATATCATTACGGCTAACATTGAATCATTTATTTGACACCATATTTGGTTGGCTAATCTTCATAATTGGCCAATTGGTTTTGAATAAAATTACTCGGTGATGCCTTGACTCGATCTTTATATAAAATTTAAGTGGGTTTATGGAAAAAATTAATAGATATGAATAGAATTCCCGCACTGGACAAACATTTGTGTGATAAACAAAGATGTTTGTTCTGTGTCTGGGTGTTAAATATGTATCTATTATATATATCAGTATCTGGTACCCATAGTACAGGCTATGCCTAGTTTGGGATCAGTTGACAATGTTAATATGTCCGGAATATTTATTTATTTAGATAAGTTGCTGACCTGTTATCTTTTTGTCAACCAATATCATTGTGTAATACAAGAGGTCCCAGATAAAGTCCCAGAAGGCTATACGACTATAATAATGTGACAATAATTGAAATAACCATTCGAAATATGAATTTAGTTTTTTTTTAATTTATGAAAGCTTTAAAAATTAAGTGTTGCGGTTTCTTCGCAGTCTTGCGGGATGGCTGTCAAGGGACGTTCCTACCAACAAAGTATCGATAGCTCTCCAAAAATACCAACTGAAGCAATTCGAAATTCAAATCGTATATCCGCTTTCAATCGTAGGTAGGTACTTGTATCATATGTTTTTGACCATAAACTTCGCAATGACGGACATAATATGTTATGAAAATGGCGTCCAGCGGTTTAATTAATTGTTTTATTATTAGTTAATTGGTATCTCCTTTTTAATTCTAAACCTACGACAGGCCTCACCATTTTTTGCATTTCGAATATATGTAGAAAGAGAGCGCGTTGAAATCTTTACTATATGATAGGAAAGAAAGGATACATTTTTCAATAGCTCGCGTGAAATTATTGATTTCATTGCAAAAGCCGTGTCTATAATGTGATATCTAACCGATACTTCACACATCTCAACCATTAAAAATAATCGATAAACACGTTACATCTATCGATTATCGATGACAATCGAGTCGGGCCGAAAATAGGCGATTACGTTATGATCACTGAGCGCGGTACGTAATTGAACGGCCCGGCCCGAGCGGCGGCGTCTTGGCCTGTTATTACATTGTGTAAAAACTGCCATTTAAAATGTATTTTGTCATTGGTATTGATAGAGATCACTCATTTTTTCGATGTGACTGAGTATTCATATTTAAGTTACTTTTTGAGTTGTAATTTCTAATCGTTCTATCGAGACCTAAATCGGTCAGTTCTTTGTTTAAATTATTTAAATAAGTATATGATTTTACCAAATTAAGAAGGTACCTAAATAACTACGTATCTAGTAGTTTTGAGAGCAGTGGTGGTAGTGGTATCCGCCTTCCATTCCACAGGTCGTGGATTCGAATCCCGTCCACGAATGGAATCTCCATTCAATCTAATACAGAATAACCAAGAAATAATCAGTGACACGACAAGCAAGCAAGAAATCAGTTCATAAAGAATTATGATATTTAAAATCAGATGGCACAGAAGTTGCAGCTGATATGTCATGTCAGACGGCCTCATTTAACTGAAAACTGCAATTTAGTTACGCATAATGAACGTATTGATACAAATTTACCAAATAAAATATAACAAGTTAGTCAATGAACATTTAAAGACCCCAATACTCAATGCTCACCAAAAAGGGCTCCGTGTAACCCAATTTGCAAAAACTCTATTGTTACTGGCACAAAAGAAGACATCAAAAGAGAAAAAAATGATTCCAAATTCAAATAGGCGTTAGAAAGGCGGGAATTGTCTATGCTCCATATGTTACGAGATTAAGCTGTAAGCGGCTAGTCATTTGTCATTCGTAGCTCAGAGCAACAAGAACTCTTGATTGAGGAAGTCATTTCTTGTATAATAGAACGGAAATAATATTTTTTACATCCCCTATCCCACAGCGAACTACATTAGAATCTAATATTGTATGTGAATCTAATGAGTGCTTATTTAGATATCACGGACATAATCGTTATGATTTGAAATGTCATTTCCATGTGTGATATACGAGTATTTTCTAATAAAAAATAAATAAAAAAATACAGCCGACTTGAGAACGTCCTCCTTTTTGAAGTCGGTTAAAAATTGCATTCATTTTTAGAATAAATATTTGAATTCATACTTCTAATGATTGAAGGCGAGTGCTTGTCTAAGACGTATGGGGTGCGGATTCGATTACCGCTGTGGGACAAATGTTTGCATGATCTGAAAATATTTGCTCTGGGTCTGGGTGTAGTGGTAGCATGGTACTCATAGTTTCTGATACCCACGACACAGGGAATCCTAGTGAGGGCAGGACTATGTTTTTATTTTATTTTATTTGTCGTGGTTAGGCGTTTGACCACCATCACAAGCACGCTTTACTAGAAGGAACTTATTCACTCTAGATTTGAAGACTCCTAGATTGTACTCATCCGGGAAAACAGACGCTGGCAGATCGTTCCACTCTTTGCCAGTGCTTATAATAAAGGTGTATGTGACTTTTGGGTGCTATTTATTTATTTAATTAACAGAAAGAAACTTAAAAGAATACAATTTAATATTTACAAAATACACAAGAAACAGTTGAGCCATCCAAAGACCGATATTTAATTAAAAATTGTTCTAAACCAAATTGACATTGTAAAAGAGATTTTTGAATACCTTTTGATAAAACTTGATACTAATCGCTCAGCGATTTATGCATGCATACCTAAATATGTCATTATTTTCACATAATTTCAGGCACTGATTATCTTGATGATAACTTCAAATTATGGTATAATTTTGATGTGATGATTATTTCAATACTTATTTCGAGTACTTTACGTACTTATCGCTTCAACCTTATGTGATTATGTACACATGTGTAATGTAGGTATATAAGTAATATGGCATTTAGTACTTTGTATGTATCATTGCCGTGGTGGCCCCGGCTAAAGAATAGGCCCCTCCATATCTACCTATCCGCGGATGTCGTAAGAGGCGACTAAGGAAAAAAGCTAGAGGATGGGCAGCAGCGTCCCTCATTTTAACAACGATAGCTCTAACTGCGCTCGCCAACCCGCATGCCCAGCGTGGTGAGTATGGGCAAATCCCCCCACATGATAAGGAATTTGCTGTCTGTGGAGGAGGCCATGTTCAGCAGTGGACGTCGTACGGCTGAAATGATGATGTATCATCGCCTTTAGAAGTCCACTGTTGAACATAGGCGTGCCCCAAAGGGAGCCAAGATGAACGGTCTTGAGCCTTTTCCACCCACTGACTTCCCACAAACATTAGGTACAATGTCGTCGGTCCATCGGGGGCCTTCCAACACTACGTTACTCGGTTCGTGTCGCCATACGAGAACCATTGTATGTATGTAAGAGTATGTGTATGGATAAATGTTTTTGAAAATTTGTTGGTTTTGTCTTTTTATAATCTTTATAACTAACTCGCTTTCGCACGCGGCTTCGCTCGCGTCGTACCTACATAGCAAGAATAGCCTATATGCTATTCTAGGTAAAGAACTATTTATATTCCAAGTTTCATCGAAATTAATCATTTATAATATTAGTAGGATTATTAAACGAGAAACTGATTTATCATTGTAGTTTCCGTAAAATGTGCTGAATTACAATTTTAGTAGAAACTTTAGTGCCCATTGGGTGATGAATAAGCCCCTTTCGGAATAGAATACATATTATGAATCAGCTTGTATATAATTATACTAACAACACCCTTCCCAAAGTGGTTGAATACATAAAGGCTATATACCTAGTGGTTTGTATATGCTACATTAAAGGAACTAATATAAGGCAAACTTTGCACCTTTTCCATCCAGCCTATTATAAAAGGTTGTACACCTGACTCAAAAACTCACAACGCATTAGAAAAACACATAATTGCATTAAGCGCAGTCGGTTAGGAGAATAAAAAATCAATCGATTGATTTGGGGTCGATATCTTATCTAAATTAATATCTTGGGGAAGCAACCCCTTAAATAAGCTATATTTTATATAGCAGTGCGCAGTGTAGTCAGGGACTGAAAGCGGTATAGGTACTGGTACCGTTAAAATATTTCGGTACCATTATGCTATACCGGTAGGGCTATACGGTACCGTTATTTCATACCGGTAGATTTCGGTACCGAAATTTCGAGCCGCGGCTTGTTCGCTAGGACAGTCGCGCCGCGGTGGCGGTGTGGGCGCGTTTCATCAAAGAAAACCTTTATAAACCTTTATTTATTTCGATTATAGGTACCGGTAGCGAAAAAAACCGAAATGAACTGCGAAGCCAGATTTTCCGGTACCGTTATATTTATAGGTAGAGATATATTCGGGACTACTGCCACTTCAGCTAATTCTGAGAGCTATGTCGGTGACCTTGGTTCTTCTGCGGATTTCCTTATTTCGGATCTTATCACGTAGTAAAACTCCGAGCATAGCTCTCTGAATAGCGCGTTGCTCGACTTTGAGCTTGTGATGAGGCTAATCAATCTAGATGTTTTAAGTTTAGTCCACCCTGTATATGCGTCAGTTTGCTCGGAAGTCTTTCAAATTATAGTACACAGTAAATATACAGACAAATCATCAATTTTCCTACGGGCATTAGGTACAGTCACTTTTCCTTATAAGTAGGTACAAACAATTACAGGAATGTGCAGCTTTCAAGCTCAAATAAAATGAGGTTTGAGTCGGTTGCGCCTAAAGCACACCTGAGGCGGTCGACTCAACATCAATTTAATTCAAAATAACAGGCTTTTTACAGAACCAGGGGTTTATTTACAAAAACATCGACTATAATTCGGCATTGGGGTGTCCAAATTTGGGGTTATTAGTAATGAACATTCTTTAATATTCACCGTTTGCGCTAAAATAGGGTACGGCAAGGTTACAACAGGAACAAATTAGATTATTTTATGTTTTTATGTATACTATAATATTATATTTGGCATGTTGGCCTAGTGGGAGGTTCCCCGACTATCAATCCGAAGGTCGTGGGTTTTAGCCCGCTCGTTGAATATGCTATATGATTTTAAGGTCTAGTCCAATTGATTGCCAACGTCATTGAACCACAAACATCCTCATAAAAATTCGCATTTATAATATTAGTAGGACTTATTAAGTCCTTAAACCGTTGTAAATTATAAGTCGCACATTATTTCGTCGAAGGAGTGTTCATCTGACACCCTTTTATCTAAGATCTAACACAGATGGACTCTGACCGTGTAATTAAATTAACAAAAATATTCACCTGTCTTTGTCTAACGTTTTAAGAAGACAGAGACGAAAGAGTTTTTTGTTTCGATGGTTATTAGGAGTTAATGTGTTGGGACTGAGATATTTTTGATTGCAAATGACGGTTTTATTAGTGAGGTGTAGTTTGTGCATCTTAATAGCTGATCAATGTATTTTTTCTTTTAGTTTTCAATGCAATTCTGATTAATTAGTAATAAGACCCTGTTTTTAATAGTCCCAATAATCATAACCACTTTAAAACATTCGTAAATGACCCAAAGATAGCACGCAAATATTTTTGGATCAATTTTTAGGGATTATTGTTGTTTATGCTGTATTGTTTTTTAAGTTTCGTCTACATTTTTTTTCTACGAAATTAGTCGAGCCCTTTTAGCGTGATTGAACAACAAACATCCAAAAATCCTGACAAACTTTGACATTTATAATAGAAGGAGTAGGATTAGAGGTATAATACGATTTTACTTAGTGTATTTTTTAATATTATTAGTAGGTAAGTTCTAAAGTACCTAAGTCTGTTAAATTTTAAAATTGAATTAATTGCAAGGGATATTGATTTTAATTAGCTCTGCCAACCGTAAAATCCAATTCATTTTCCCATCAAATAACCCCACTCTGCAACCCATCGGCATCCGATCTAATAAAGCCTCTTTACAATCAATTAGTCAGCAATATTGCTTTCAAACTCGCATTATTTGTGAAAATGTGTATCGAACTCCTAATAGCGGCTTTTTGCCGCCTTTTTTTTGTCTTTTTTTTTAAAGAGGGTAATATAAACGTGCCGGGACTGACACCTTGGGACCCCACAGGAGGTTGAATAGAAGCGCAATAATTTGTGGGATAATAAAGTATAATGGAGGCGAGTGTCGACTATAAGTGTGCTTCGATTACGGTGAGTTAGAAATGAGCTTTTGAAGGCAGTTTTTGTTTTGTCTGCTATCCCGACCCAGTCTGTGCTAGTGAATTAATCGTTTTAATTATAAACTTTACAATTGCCTACGAATGTCATAAATATTAAAAATCATAGAGGGAATATCCGCAAATTATTTTTAGATTTCACAATCCCACTAGTTTATATGCGAAAGTCTGGATGGATGTTTGTTACTGAATCACGCCAGAAAACGGCTGAACGGATCAAAATAGCTGGAATAGCCTATGTGTTTTTTATCTTCGTAGGTACAATGCGAGTGAAGCTGCGAGCGAAAGCTAGTGTTCAATACAAAAATTGAAAAGAGCCATTGAATGGATAATTGTGACCCCTTGGGACGAAAGGACATTGCCAATTAAAATATTCTTCACATTTTGAGTCACGACTTTCATTGTTTATCATCACTTATTCATACTGGCATAATAATAACAATTATTTTGCCACAAAAAGCATTCATCCAGAAGCATATTGAAATCCCTTTTCCAAAATTATTTTATTATCGATAGAGCTTTTAACTGCGCAAATTACTTGTCGATGGTTTAAAAATTGAACAAAAGACGATTGTGCGGATATCGACACTTATTATCGTATTCTTTTTCGATATCGACCAAATGTAATTGCATATACAATTCTTCGAATATTTCATTTAATGATTTAATATCTTACTCACGAATACCACAATATTATTGAAATACATTCATTATTTTCATAATTAATTCGTGCTTGAAGATATATTATTACACGAAGAAGTAATTACCCAAATAAGTAATTTGGAAAATAATTATTGTAACAGATCTTGGTTATGATACAATGACAAAGGATAATTTCAATTCTTATCAACATTCTTTTCAATAATTGATATCCACAGAACTATGTAACACATAAAAACGAAAATTATGAAACACTAGCTTCCGCCCACGGCTTCGCTCGCGTGCGGAATCTAGAATACATAAAAAATAGCCTATATGCTATTCTATGTAAAGAACTTTATCTATTCTAAGTTTCAACGAAATCGGTTCAGTCGTTACGGCGTGATTGAACAACAAACATCCAAAGATCCTCACAAACTTTCGCATTTATGGCCCGTGGTGGCCTCGGCTGAAGAATAGACCCCTCCATCCACCTATCCGCGGATGTCGTAAGAGGCGACTAAGGGAATAAAGCTAGGGGATGAGCAGTAGCGTCCCTCATTTTAACAACGATAGCTCTAACTGCGCTCGCCAACCCGCTTGCCCAGCGTGGTGAGTATGGGCAAATCCCCCACATGATAAGGAATTTGCTCTGTCTGTGGGGTCATGTTCAGCAGTGGACTTCGAAGGGCTGAAATGAAGATGATGATGAATTCAATGATTTAGAAGAACAAGAAGTAGAAATCATTTATTCACACAAACTCAATGTTTTGTTAACTCTATAAAACCAGTGAAAACATACATTTTCAATCGCGAAACGAAAATTAATGTAATTGTTTTCATTTCTATTCCTAATTAACATCACCAAGCCGATTCTCCTCGGTCGCGATTATCGACTTTTCCCCGCGCAAGCTGATAAAGCAATCTATTAACGGTAGGTAATTCTCCACGCGTTTATCGATAAGGTAACAAAACATCGTATGTACAACACTTAATTGAATTATGTTTACAAAATGGTGAAGTGATAGAGCACCTACATTGGATTTGAAATGCACGCGCGGGATTGGTTGGTTCGAAATAGGAACAATAATGGCGGACTTCGACTTGAATATTATTAATTAGAGCATTATTAGGTTTCTATCTTTTATTAGGTGGCATAGTTAAGTGGATGGAGAGGTTCAAGATCTATACATAAGTCTACGCCATAGATTACCACCGTACAGCCTGCACCCACGTTCGGCTCCCAACAACCTTTATTAGGTCGTCGTTCCATCTTGTGCGGGTCCTTCCGATACTGCGCTTTACGGTACGGAGTCTAATTTCTAGAACCCTTCTGCCCCAACGGTCATCACGTCTCCGAGCTATGTGCCCCGCCCACTGCCAAGCAGTTATTAAACCAACCTATTCGGAAGGCTTCTGCCCAATTTCTCCAACAGTTTTCCATCCCTAGTATTATCTAAAGCCGTGTTCAAGCAGCGTGCGATATGGCGTACGATATAGTTCAACGATATTGCAAGCGCTTAGTAGTCAAACTCAAAATTTACTCAGATCAGTAGAAGTATGGATCATTTTGAAATAAATTTTAAACATATATTAGATGCCATATCGTACGCCGTTTAAACACGCCTTAAGATCGAAAGAAAGAAGAGAGCTGGGGTGGGTCTAGACAAGATCCATTTTCTGTTGGGGTTTCGGGAAAATCTGAAAAAAAAAATATATAATATTATATTTTCTGCTTATTCTTTCTTTGCGTTGATATAATAAGCCCCTTTCGGGATGGTAAACATATTATGAATCACCTTGTACAAAGGAAACTGTTGCAGTTCGTCCTAGTCCCTCACCGCGACCTAAAGTTGCGCAGTAAATGGGCCATGGTGTCACAACCCATCAAGGTACTCGTTGGTTTACTTCAAGTGATAGTCGACTTTCGTAAATATTCATTTCATCATCATTATTATCATCAGCCTGTAGAAGGCCAGTATTGGATAGGCCTCCCCAAAAGTTTTATGACGAACGATCTTGACCCTTGTCCATCCAATGACTTCCGCTTCCGGTCTTTCCAACACTGATTCGTCCAGTTTGTGGTCGTAATTTGAAACATTTAATTCCCGAACAGTTGACAGTTCTTCGAGCTATATGGCCTGCCCACTGCCACTTCAACTAGCTAATTCTGAGAGCTAGTATGCTGGGTGGCCTTAGTTCTACTACGGATTTTTTAAATACAACTGGAGTGGCAAATAAGCATACGGCCCACCTGTTGGTAAGCGGTTACCGTAGCCTATGAGCGCTTGCAATACCAGAAGCCAATTGATTAGGGAAGGACCTGTATCGTGGCGCAACTTGGTTCCAACGGAAGATCAGCCTTGTGTTACTTTTTAGGTAACACAACAACATGTAGGAGTAGGTATTTTATAGTTTAGTATAATTTTGTTGTTTTTAGTAATCGTTGTTATGCTGATACCTACAATATGTTACAAATAAAATTATTTTCTTTCTTCTTCTTTAAGCATCACGCACGCGTTGCCGACCCCGAACCCCCTCCCCCTAAAGAGTTCTGGCAACCTTACTCATGGCAGGAACACAACACTATTTGAAACAAATAATGTTATTTGGCTGCGATCTTCTGCGAGGCGGGCTGCTCCAATTCAGAACGAGAAAATCTCGCTGTGCCCTACCTCCTCCAATAGCTCTACTAAAAGTAGTGGAGTAAACCAGCTGTTCTGTTCTGATACACGGTGACACCATGAGAACGGCTCAACCGCAGCTATTCCCCAATCTGTGGTGCGATTGCGTTTCGTTTCATAATGGTAACCGCATTCAATTTGAGACGAGGAAGCTAATTTAGATGTTTGACGGACTATTAGCGGGATTTAGTTTCGTTATTCATTTGGCAAGATGTGGGTACACTTTATAACCGACTTCATTATAAAGTGTACCCACACAGGACAGGAGAGAAGAGGAGAGGTGTACAGGAGGTTCTCACTTCGTCTCTAGATCGTAGATCGTTCTTCGTCTCTCGTCTCCCGATTTTGATGATTTTTCGCTGGTGTATAGAAAAGATCTCGAATTTGTTCCTGATAAAGTTTATCTTTGAGGGAATTGTACTTGTCCCGTATAACTAAAAAAACGTCATCTTCTCACACTTAAGTAACTCTTTTTAACCGACTTCAAAAAGGAGGAGGTTCTCAAGACGGCTGTTTTTTTTTTGTGTGTATGTTACTCGATATTTCCGCAAATACTAAACCGATTTTGATAATTCTTTCACTGGTGTGTAGAGTATGATCCCGGGGTGGTACTACTTATCCCGTGAAACTTTAAAAAACGTCATCATCTCTTGAAATCACGACTTGGCGAAATTTTTTTTTGTCGACTGTGGTATGGTATGGATAACCCCGCAACTTCGTTCGGTTGCTGCTATTTTTACATAAACTTTAACCTTAGGGGTTGTGTGTCGGGAATTCCTTTCTGTGCACCCATACGTTACAACAGAAATTTCATACCTACTCTTAGGACTTTTGGTTAGGCTCTGCGTTGATTGTCAAAGAGAATAAAACCACCACGTTTTATTATCTGTCAGTCAGTCAGTACCATATGAGTTATTATTTATGATGAATGAATGTCATACTTACTTTGGTTTTTTGTTCGAAAGTGTTGGTGGCAGGTGTCATCCTCAGTAGGTAAGCAAAACGCAAAGAGGTTGATAACAAAAAAAAAAGAGGTTGGTATTAATCTTGTAAATATTCAGGAATTTGAAGTCGGTTTTCAGTTTTTGTTAAAAATATCTTATTATTTAGTTACCTACTATCTAACCTATACTCATAAGTACTATGAGTACCTACCTAACCTAAGCGGCTTAGGTTTCCACAATTTCTGTCACAGAAATTGTGGCTACAAATTAAAGCTTTTTCTTTCTTTCTCTTGGAATCACGACGTGATATTTTTTTGTGGATGATTTTGGCATACGTTTGTTTTTTAGTTGAAAGTGTGGGTGGCCAGTGTCATCTCTGCATGTGTAAAAATACCAACAACTTATTAGGTGCTATAGGACGGCCTCAAGGAGTTTTATCTATTGACTTGTTAATAAAGACACAAGGCTATTTTGTTTAAATTTTGATGTAAATCTCTATGAAATTGTTAAGCAAGTAGATACAAATGGTGTGCGATATGCCTAATACGGATTTAAGAAACGCTTATAGATGAAATGTATCCTTACGTCTGAAAAGTAAATGAGTTTGACTGGGCGTTGACCTATGAAATACTGGAATCGCAAGCACACTCAAACTAAATTATGAATCGTTGCATCTAACGTTCCTTTTTATTGTTTTATTTGTCTGAATCTGTTTTATTTGTCTATATTGTTTTTTTTTTTATACAACTTAGGTGGCAAACAAGCATACGGCCCACCTGTTGGTAAGCGGTTACCGTAGCCTATGAGCGCTTGCAATACCAGAGGCATCACGCACGCGTTGCCGACCCCTCCCCCTCCCCCCCTAAAGAGCTCTGGCAACCTTACTCATCGCAGGAACACAACACTATTTGAAACAAATAGTGTTATTTGGCTGCGATCTTCTGTAAGGCGGAGGATTATGTGACATTTTTAAGGCACAGCCTGAAAACCAGCACTCTTCGCATGGCACCTTGACATGCAAAGCAGCAATAAGCTGAGTTAGGACCTATTTAGCACCTTGTGTGGCCGTGGTGGCCCCGGCTGAAGAATAGGCCCCTCCATATCTATCTATCCGCGGATGTCGTAAGAGGCGACTAAGGGAAAACAGCTAGGGGATGGGCAGCAGCGTCCCTCATTTTAACAACGATAGCTCTAACTGCGCTCGCCAACCCGCATGCCCAGCGTGGTGAGTATGGGCGAATCCCCCCACGTGATAAGGAATTTGCTCTGTCTTTGGGGGAGGCCATGTTGATGACGTCGAACGGCTGAAATGATGATGATAGCACCTTGTTCTCGCCGCATACGCCCAATCTTAAATAGCACTTTTCCTAGCTACCAATTGATGCTAAATCAAGAGAGTTAATTTTAGCTACTGTTTCTACCGATCAATAGCCTCCACTGCCGTTTAGCAGTAACTTTTCCAATCCTCTATTAATAGCGAAGTACCAGCGTTTAATTAAGCTGGCTATTATTACTACTGCCTCGCCTTAGGACTAGTAGTTTGTAGCTAGCTTTATTTGACTTACTATTAAATAATTTAATTCAAACTCAAATTCAACTCAAAAGGTGTTTATTTCAAATAAAATCACTAGGGTCACTTTGAAACGTCTTAGAAACTAGGTGAAGCTATGCCTGTTCCTCGCGACCAAGCCTAGAAGAATCAGGCAACAAACACGGCGCGTGTGCCTATCATTTCTATTGATCCTCTTTCCTCTTCCTCTCTGTCCTCTGATTCCTCTTTGTTACTCAATTTTATATTGTAACGTTTATTATATTATACTACCTCTATAAATTAAAAAAAAATCCGTATGTATGACAGACCATCATTTGAGAAAGGTGACCGATTTGGCTATTTTATTTTTCGTTGTGATCGTAATTGTCAGGACAACGTTTTGTATTGAACAAAAAAAACAAAAAAAATAATCGAAACTACGGGCACAAAAAGAAACTGCTATGCTAGTTAATAAGAAAAAAGATTTTAGAGTAGAAACTACGCTACGGAAATCGCAGCTTAGGACGGCCCCCCACTAGATGGAAAGACGACCTAATAAAGGTTGCTGGGCGCTGTTGGGGCAGGATGCCCAAGATTTTTGGAAAACTTTCTCTGAAAATTTATAGAGGAGGCTTATGCTCTATAGTTGAAGTCGGCATGAACCGAATGAAATCTTGCTTACGGATGCACAAACGTACCAAAATCTTTTAGTTTCCCTTCGGTAAATAAGGTTTGTTGGACTCAATCATGCCCAAGCCTTAAGGTCCATAAAAACTGTTGATTACCACAGTAAGCCAGGATTTCCGAGAAAATGGTCACCGTTACGAACGCAGTAATTTAGCGGTGACTGCTATTTTCCCGTAAGAAATTGTCGTTCGAGTCTTTATTAAAAGTAGGTACCTACTAACTTACTTCAGGCGCTTTGATATTTCATGAGGTAACAGACGGTCAACGCTTTTTTATAAACCCTAAACAGGGTCTGTAAACACAGGCTTTATGTTGGCAACACAGGCCCGATTAGACAGTATTAGAACAACAATGGCCTATTTATGGCCTGTACCGGTCTTATATCGAGCAAATCGACGCTTTATTGTGATTTGTGTGACTGAATTACCTATACTGTGTACTTCAAATAAAACATACGACTATCAGCCTTTAGCTAGTAGAATTTAGAGCTTAGTTTTCAATGATACGGATAATACAGCAGCGTACTCGAAAATGTATATGAATAATGTGCATGGATCTTGTCAGACTAGATTAATTTATTTATGGTTGTTTTTATTGAAAGCTGGTAATGCGGGTAATACATAGTACTACTTAAAAATATTTTTAAAACACGTTCTAAGTGAACAAGGTGATTCATAATATGTCTTCTGTCCCGAAAGAGACTTATTTTATTAACAAAAAGAACGAAATTAAACGAAACAATTAATATTTTTTAAAGCTTTGTTTTGCCTAAGAATAAATTCACTCAGTCATGTTTTTTTATACATTTTATTTGTTTATACTTACGCTACGTAAGATTTTTTACTATGCTATTCCTTCTTTACGGAATAGCGTTTAGTTTTTTTTCATCAAGCGATAACAAATCTCTCGATAGTAATCGCTACATTAAATAATTCAATTACACAGTTGTATAAAATTGCTTTATAAATCAATTCAAATCCTCTTTAATTAAAATATCATTCAATGTACGGATATAATCGTAAAAGTTCGCTAAATAATTACCATAGACGAATTAAAAGTACATACGCAGACAGGTCATAGACAAGATAAAATTAGATTAGCGCGTGGCGAAATGTTAATTGATTGGTTCGTTTCATTCGTTCTTATTGATCATTCATTCATTAGCTGCTACTATGCGCAGTTCCAATTGTTTTTTTTTATGTACGGGTTATAGCCGTTTTTTTTCGTTCCGAGTTACAAAATAAAGAAAGTATCTACTAATTATAATTTATGCTATTTAACTTTTACTAGTAGATACTAAAAATATATTGCACACAGCAATTTCAAAAATAATGTACCTAACCATTGATTTGTACAACTTTAACTTTAATATGTGGACATCATTTTGAACACAAATTTTGTTATGTATTTTTTTTATTTCATAATATGGTCTTCTCTCATATTCATATTAGTAAGTCAGGATTTGAAGACATTTCTCCTAAACTCGATAGCCATCGTGGTAATTATAATAGCCCATGGCCATTTAATTTTATAATATGATTTAAAAACCTGGTCTATTTAGCCGCTCAACACCAAAAGCGAGTCTAATCCATAATGAGCGGGTATCGGCGTCAAAACACGATAAAATAAGAACAAAACCGATCGATAGCTTCGATCCCCGGGCGAGAAGGAATGGCTCAATCTTCACGCGGAGTCATTAGTAGTTTTCTATCAGAG
The DNA here is from genome assembly GCA_947579855.1 of Anticlea derivata. NCBI lineage: Eukaryota > Metazoa > Arthropoda > Insecta > Lepidoptera > Geometridae > Anticlea > Anticlea derivata. Next base: position 3,877,826 of record OX388279.1, on the reverse strand, counting down.
TGTGTGGCAAGTGTATAAAACCTGAAAAAACTTGGAATTACCTAACTTAACTTGCGGTTCGCTCGAACTGAGATCTCGCAAAAGTTGGTGCTTCGATGATCGTTGAAGAACAAATAAATAAATAAATATTCCGGACATATCACACACGGTCAACTGATCCCAAACTAGGCATAGCCTGTACTATGGGTACCAGAGACTGATATACATAATAGATATATATTTAACACCCAGAAACAGAACAAACATTTGTGTTAGTCACAAATGTTTGTCCAGTGCGGGAATCGAACCCGCGACCTCTAGCGCAGAAGGCAGAGTTACTACCAACTGAGCTATGAGGCCAGTTAACAATTAAGATAAACTTCGAAAATTGCATCATACATCCTCGTGAGGATGTTTTTTGGATGTTTGTGTTTCAATCACACCCAAACGGCCGAACGGATTTGGATGAAAAGTACAGGAGTTACATTCTTTTTCTTCTTCCTGCCCTTGTCCCACATTATGTGGGGTCGGCACAACATGTTTTCTTCTTCCACTCTCTTCTGTTAGCCGTCATCTCCGCACTCACATCTTTCTTACTCATGTCATCTTCAATACAATCCATCCATCAGGTACGAGATAGATTTTAAATAAAGGCTTCTTTTTATGTAGATACCACGATACGCGAGCGAAGCCGCGGGCGGATGTTAGTATTATAAATGCGAAAATTTGCAAGGATGTTTGGATGTTTAGGTGTTTGGATATTTGGATGTTTGTGGTTCAATCACGCCTTAACGGCTCAACAGATTTCGTTGAAACTTGGAATAGATAAAATTCTTTACCTAGAATATCATATAGACTTTTTATCTAGGTACCACGCGAGTTAAACCACGGGCGGAAGCTAGTCTAGCATGTGGTAAAAGAGCCTTCAAAACTTCAATACAAAACATCATTCAAGGCTTACAGTTGAACGACCTACTCCAACTGATTTACATGCAATTGACACTTTAATCCAATCATTCTCTCCCAAATCCCAGTTATCAAAAGTTCCGAAAGGAATCCCAACCAAGTAAACCCAAACCCCTGACACGCAATGTTCAACCTTATCCCAGTAGTGATACAGGGTTGAGATATGTGGTGAGTTTTGTTGGTGAGATGTGAGAAGCCAGATCGAATTGGCCTTAGTGTCAACACTTCACGGGGAAATTACTAAATGAGTGTAAGGACGGTGCCTTTGTTGTTTAGAACAAAGTTACACGCATTCTGTGGATCGCTTTGAGCGATTTCGGATTTCGGTTTATTGAGTTAATCGTGTTTGTGTCCTATTTTGAGCGTTGTAAAGAGGAAGTGGGGCAGGAATAGACCTAATAAAAGCTATTAGAAAGGTTCATCATCATCATCATTTCAGCCGTACGACGTCCACTGCTGAATATGGCCTCCCCCACAGACAGAGCGAATTCCTTTTCATGTGGGGGGATTTCCCATACTCACCACGCTGGGCATGCGGGTTGGTGAGCGCAGTTAGAGCTATCGTTGTTAAAATAGGAGACGCTGCTGCCCATCCCCTAGCTTTTTTCCCTTAGTCGCCTCTTACGACATCCGCGGATAGGTAGATATGGAGAAAGAAAGGTTAATACAAGAAAATTTACATTTTAGAGTTGGTTAAAACAGCTAGTTTTTCCGTGAGGCTATTCCAAAGAATTTTCTATTAGATTCCTACCATACGATTTTTAAAATATTTTAGAGTTTTGATTAGATTCTGTAAAGTTGTGAACTTCCTTGGGTGGTATTCAATGTTTATTCTTAATTGATTGTCAAAAATAACGTAATTTTCAATGAAATTTATGTTTTATTTATATAAGGTACAAAAACAGTTAATAAACTAATACATGGCCAAAAACAAACTTATTAGTAAAAGTTAAATTAAATCATGAATGTCGTGTACAATTTTAGGGTTAAAACAACGTTTGTTGTAAATAAAGTAAAAATACACATGATCTAATTTCCAAAAGTATAAACAAAAGGTTTAATCTAATTCTAATTTAAGTTTTAACAAACTTGCTTTGAAACTCCTAATATTTTGATGAAAAATATCAATATATTATATCAGTGGGAGTGGAGTGAAAACATAAAATGACTAAGAATACCAGGGTTAGCCATGTCTAGACTTACTCAAGTCATCTAGAACATTAGGTACCAACCTCTTATTTGAATCCGCTAAACACCTCGAGTGACCAACAAAGCCATACTAATTGTACCGCGCGATCTTGAAATTAAGCAAGAGTGTACCGCCCAGGCCCCAGTCACTCTAAAACATCTTTCATTGCAAAATAAGCTTTATTACCATTGCATTGCATTCAATTTGATTTTATCGACCGAAAAAAGTTCTAGTTGGTGTGCTGTTTCGTAAAATTGAATATGAACGTTCGCTCGCAAGCTTTAAGCTTCAAAATTGTTTACATGTCACAGACTCATACAGGTTAAGTGAAGAAACTGTATGTTAGTATAATTTCTTCTGCGGCGGTACCTGCCTAATATAAACGTTGTATTTCCTTTGATCCCGCCGCTCTCTCCAATTAGCGCGAAGCCGCTGCCTTTGGCGTCGGCCGACGCTTTGAGACCACCGCGGTCTTGCCTTCCCCTCTAATAGGCTGTCTCGCTCACTCCTTTCGGTAATGTGGTTGATTAATAAACTAATTATTCGGTTGGTGGTTAGGTACAGAGATTGGTGCTATTACCTACATTCGGAGCAAAGTGACTACTTTTTTTTCTTAATGTAAAGTCGGGGCATCATCAAAGCAAATATCGTAAGGTCAATACTTGCCCTGGAATTTTTGAGCCGTGTTCAAATGGTTTGCGATATTTAACGACCGAGTAGCGTAGACCTGGCGGCGTAGCGGGTGAGTGCCCGACTGAAACGCAAGTTGTCGATTCCCGCCGCGGGACAAATGTTTGCATGATCTGCAAATATTTGTTTCGGGTCTGGGTGTTGTGGTACCATGGTACTATCACCAAAATTTCCGCCTTACCAATTTTGAAACTGTTTCGCTTGTACACGGCTAAGTAAGCCTGTCCGGCCCATCTCTTTATTTATTGTGATCCTTTGAGGGTGAACCATTCATTTTATGACTTTGATTACCCAGTCTGTTGTTCAGTTGCAACCAAAACAATACGAACATATTGATAGACAAAAACGGTACTTTTTTGATTACGCATTTACGCAAGCAAGGCACAGATACACCCTAGATAGTACTAGTAGTTGCTGATACCCACGACACAGGGAATCCTAGATCAGGGTCAGAACTATGTGACTGACGGGTGTTATTTATTTATTAATTATTAATAACAATAAAATAATTCTCCAAACCCGATAGGTATTTAGCCACAACACTAGGTATACCTATATACAATAAAAAAAATTTAATTCGGGCGGCTCGAATTCCCACACACGTTACTAATTCGTTGCGGTGGCGAATAAAACAACAGCAGGTATTCCATTCAAGATGTCGGACAAGGAAGGGTACCCAAATAAGAAAAACCGATGGAAAGATGATTCATAATAATGTACTATCCCAAAAGGGGCTTATTCTATTAACAAAAAGAAAGAAAATATGCGATAAATATTTGTAAAGTGCGATCTCTATGATAAACTAGCTTCTGCCCGCGGCTTTGCTCACGTGGTGCCTAGATAACTCTTATCTATTCCAAGTTTCATCGAAATCGATTAAGCCGTTACGGCGTGACTGAACCACATACATCCTCACAAACGTTCGCATTTATAATATTAGCAGTAAAGTAGGATACTTTGTCTGAACATAGAGAGGCCTATGTTCAGCAGAGGACCTCATCAGGCTGATGATGAAATAAACTAACATTCGAACCAACAGAAGCCTCCACATATCATACATTCAAATTAGTAAAATTTAAATGCTCAAGAAAGTGTAATAAAAACCGCTGACCTCCTTTACCGACCACCCTCCGTCCTTCAATAAATCTTTGGGACTATCACTTTTATTTTGCATAAATAAAACTGAATTATAACCCCTTTGCGCCCAGTAGCCGCCAGATAATATTGTAACCAATAACAAAAATGAATTAAAGAAAAAACTTGTAAATGTTATAAGAAACAGGATGAATATCAAAGGCGGCCGCGGTCACGTATTCGTACTACTGGCTGGTTATGACGAGACAGAACAGCGGGTGTTAGAGACGATTTAAAAGTATAACTATTTGAAAATCGAATCGACAGATTTCAATTTGAAATTAGAAGTAGAACTAATTCGCTGAAAGTGGGAAAGGTCCGAGTTCTATTGATATCGATAATCCCGAGCTTTATTTTGATGTTGAAAACCTTATCAAAGTTCTATAGAAAATAATAAATCAATTATAGCAATATACCAAGTGTACTCTTGGTATATTGTTATTTCAACTTAAGCCTAAACTTAAAATAATGTGAATAATGTGTTCACATCACTCACTATATTTTTGTTAGCCTATCTTCAAACACTGTAGTCTTTTAAATACCAACCTACAAATATGTCACACTCTAACACAACGCCCTTTTTAAGTATACCCTAATCTGTGGACAACGGGGCTGATTATACTTTAAGAACCACCTATTCTATAAGATTTGTTATGTAATTTTTAAGTGTAATTGTTTGTTGTCCTGAATAAATAAAAATAAAATAAAATAAAATAAATAAATAAAATTATGTATTTTTTTTTTATTTTTTATAATTTACTTATTACTTAATCATCAAACAATAAAGTGCGTTTTGTATTACGTGGAATAAATTACTTGTCTTTAGCCAAATTCGAAGTGAAATTTTTGTAAACAAAACTCCCATAACTTAGCCTGAAATTACAAAGCTCGGCGTTGACTTTTGAAAAAAAAAAGTGCATTTGTTTGTGATCACTCCTTAAATGTAATATAAAATCAAGACAATTTTAGGTCAAGTAGTCAGTTTGTTCATAAACATTTCACATCGAATTTGGCTAAAGTGTATGTAGTAGGTGCCTAGTTTTTGGTTGTCTATGAATATTCAAGAATAAATCCAATAATTTAATAAAATCACCTCATAGATTGCATTGTCCATAAAGTGTGATATTCCGACACGAGAGAGGCTCATTCGCCACAGAATAACATAATTGTGTAGACCCATTCACGGTGTGGGTCGCTTGAATCGAGTATCATCGAGGATGTCCGTCAAAATATACCAAGTTTCTGTTTAATCTGTTTTTTTCGTAACTACCAATAGTACTACTACGGGAGAGTAAAATTTACTCTACTAGTAGTGCCAAACGGTAGTGCCTAAGAAAACAACTCGCCTTTCTTTTCTTAGGCACTACCGTTTGGCACTATCTACTACTTACTACCACGGTACCACAACACCCAGACCCGGAAGAATTTGCAGATCATGCAAACATTTGTCCCGCAGCGAGAATCGAGCCCCTTGCGTCTCATTCGGGCACTCGCCTGCTACGCTACTGAGGTCGTAATTTTATGTATATTACTAGCTAACGCCCGCGGTTTCGTTCACTTGGTGTAACTAGATAAAAAGCATCATATTTTAGCTTTTCTAGGTAAAGAACTCTATCGATTCCAAGTTTCATCGAAATCGGTTGAACTGTTACGGCGTGATTGAACCACAAACATCTAAACATCCAAAATTTCGCATTTATAATACTAGCTTCCGCCCGAGGCTTTGCTCGCGTGGTACCTAGATAAACCTTTATGATATTCTAGGTAAAGAACTCTTTATATTCAAAGTTCCAACGAAATCGGTTGAGCCGTTACGGCGTGATTGAATAACAAACATCCAAACATCCTCACAAAGTTTCGCATGTATGATATTAGTAGAATGATAGAATAGAATAGAATATACGTTTATTTGACATACACACGAAAACACAGAACAGACATGGGAACATATAATACAAGGATATTAAAAACACAAATGACAACCAATAATAAGCATAAGGACACCTGCCCACCTTATAGGTAGGCAGGCATCCACCTGTAGACAGTAGGTGCTGTAGATAGTAGGATTAGTTAGGGCCTATTTCGGTGAACCTAACACCTTACATAATTTTTAACCCATTTTCGAGCCGGGAATCCCTATTCTAGTAATTAGCCCGCGCCCATTCATCGACGCATTCTTCCGACACGCTGGCGTGGCAGGCCGCCCTTTGAAGACGCCGCGGCTATTAAAGCGCGATTAGTTGGCGCGAGACGAGCCGGCTCCCACTTTCGATTTTACTTACTGTCTAGTATCGAGTTTGAATCGAGAAAATGCACTTAAAAAATGATCCAGATCGTGACGAAGCTCATAGATGACGATCATCGACTGGATGCTTGCTTGCTTGAATGAAAGTACATAGAAAATGTTCAAGATCGTGTCTAGTATCGAGTTTGAATCGAGAAAATGCACTTAAAAAATGATCCAGATCGTGACGAAGCTCATAGATGACGATCATCGACTGGATGCTTGCTTGCTTGAATGAAAGTACATAGAAAATGTTCAAGATCGTGTCTAGTATCGAGTGTGGATCGAGAAAATGCACCTAAAAAATGATCCAGATCGTGAAGCTCATATGACGATTATCATATCGATGCTTGTTTGCTTGTCGTACGACTGATTCTTTCTTGGTGATCCTGTATTAGGTCAGTAACCAGGTTGAGGTATGGTGGCTCTGAAACGGGCCTATGATCGTCAATGCAGAATCAGTGAGTGTAGTGAAAGGATTAAAGTGCGCCTCTTATAGGCTCCTTTCGTGCACATGATAGATAGATAGATAAAAAATTATTTGGCACTACAGACACACACAATTAACATAGATAAACAATTTTAAACTAAAGTACATACATGAGGTAGAAATAATCAAAAGAGCAATTTTTAAAAAAGAATGAAAAGAGCAATCTTAGAGTAGGCCAGTTTGCGTGTGCTGCAGTACGACAAATAGGCTATGGCACAGTGAAATATTTTGCTTAAAAGCAAAAACACTGATTTTCAGCCACAACCTGATCGAGAGCACATGTCACTTGTCTTAAAATTTTAGGTTCTTTGTTTTCAATAAAATCCCTAGGAACACTTCGAATTGTCTTAGAAACTAGGTGCAGCAACGCCTATTCCTCGTAACCAAGCCTAGAAGAATCAGGCTACAAACACGGCTTGGTGCCTATCATTTTATCAATGATCCTTTTTCACATAATCTCAGACAACTCCCTAAGAGTTTCAGCCCGCTCAAGATTGTTTCTCATGGAACACTTTTGGGGAGCCGCACAAACAGTGGACTTCCATATACTGATAATGACATAGTTAAAAGCCGAACAGTGTGTTTGGCTTCCTTTCATCCAAGTAGGTACTATGCGAGTGAAGCCGCCGTGGGCAAGTTTACTTAAAAACGTTATTTTTATGACGGTATCCGATTTAAATTGAAGGCAATTACGAACAGAGACAAATGACAATAATTATTTTTAATAATGCTACATTTATTTTGTACAAATTCGCCGGCCACTGCTAGTTAAAGGCCGTCAGAAATTGGTAGGCGCTTCAATTTAATAAAATTAGCATATTATTATACGAATTCGCATATCAAAGCCACCGGCCTCATCAACTAACTTAAAAACATCAGAGTTAAGTCAGAAAACTATAGATTTAACGATGAAGTTAGAAAAGTATGAACAGTAAGCAAAAGGGACGGCGGCGTTCACGTTTCTGAATGCTCGTAGAGCCTACGTGCTACGGTGCTACAAAATAAAATAGACTTCGTTTCAATAAGTTTAGCCACACATGTACAACATTGTACAACTTTGAAGAGCTGTGAAAAGCTGTAGGTAGGTAAAAGTATGTCTTTAGTGGAGTGGAGTTTTTCACTACCCTCACACTGACATCAGACGTTAATTTCATCAAAGCTGTCAAATTTTGATTTTGATTTTTGTAAATAATCCCAAGAAAACAAATCTTCGAACAAACATGGATTTGTTTTGACATGCATATGAAACCGAAAATAAAAGCATTCAAATCATTAGCTATCATCATGTTTCACAGTCCATCCAGCTTCTCGACAACACAGACATAGTGCGACGACTCAAAAGGACTAAGCCTTTTGAGTTAGTATGATGTAAAATAATAGTGAAATGTAGTGAAAGTGATAGTGCCTACCTATAAACAAGAAAAAAGTGTCTTCTCCTTAACTAGAAACTGTAAGAAAAGTGGTATTCTTAGATATAATTTACCTTATAAAACTATGTTAAAGTAAAATTGCTCATTGACCTACTTGGCTAGATTGCAATACTGCTTAGGGTACAATATTTTGTAAACTAGGAATAAAAAATAAAAAAATGTGTCACAGTGTAACCTGTGTAACTGCTGCTTTGTGTTTTACAGACTCAGCTCTTGTTTGCGCTCTATAGCTTCTTACTACTCCGACTTAAGTCCACTATTTACGAGTGTTTTTATGGCCCACCGAGCTACCTAATAAAGTACATCAACTAGACGTAAAGATACTAAAATAACGAGTTTTCAATTTATAAAGGATAAGTTTATTTCTGTTAAAAGTAAAATATGAAAATGCGAAAGTTATTAAGTATCTTCTAGTTTATAAACATATAACTTACATTTAATTATCTACCTACATTGTGCATAATTTATTAATTTTTTTTTGTGAAAATCTTAGTTCATTATTCACAGAATATTAAATAAAATATAAAAATGCTAAAAGTTATTAATAGCTAAATTCGGCAACAATAATACTAAAAAAAGTTTTATGGTATTTTACAAATTTTAGTGAAGGTACTCAGCTAAAGAAACGATGTTTATATATGATGGAACAAAATAATCTTCTTTGCCAATTTAAAAGGTCAAGCGGCCAATCTGTTTAAAAATTAATTTCCAATTACAAGGCCAAAAGATCAGCATCCATAACAACCAATTTAAGAGGATAATAAAATCTTGTCTATTATTACATGCCGTGCTTTATTGCTTACGTTCATACTATAAACATGCGCTTCTGCTTATTATTACTTTAAAGTAATTACAGTCATTAGAAACCTATGACTGACAAAATTGAATTTCAATTTGAGTCAGTGGTCATATTAAAGATCCTGGTGTTTCTTGTAAAATCTAGGTGTGATTTCTTTTCTAGAGAGATCTGAATTGCCCTTGACACTTTTCATAATAAAAATTCAATTATTCACATGCACTTCAGAAAAAATATTTTGACCACTTAGTAGTACTATATATGTAAAAACACAAAAAAAACTGTCAATTATTGTGTCTTGAATAGTTTGAATACAATTTGGTACTTACCTACTTATGTTGCTGTCAATAACGGATATTGGTGTTTGTGACATTGACAAGTGTATGTGAACAATCACGTTTGCATTGTTATTTTACCATAGCTATAATTTAAACTATGAAGAAGAATGTATCATAACTCAAACACTTCTTAGTCATTTTGATGAATTAAAATTGTTAATAACAAGATGCCAGTTTTCAATAATTGGGGGCGTCAATTATTGAAATCTAGAAAGTTTGTTGATTACTTTTTACATATTATAATTTAATCTTTGATTTTAGCGGCTTTTAGCGGTTTGTTTACTAATTGATGGTTAATCGTTTTGTTTACACAACTAATAGATGGGTATTTCTACTTGTTACGGCATCCAATAAATAATGTGAGCAAAAATGTTACACAATGAAGATCTAAAATTAGTCTCAAAGATTTCGCCTAGGTCCTAAACTAATTATTTGTAATTATAGGATCTTTGATTGCTTTTTCGCAGCCGATTGCACTATTTAAGGCAATTGCTATTACATTTTGAGGTCACGACAATGTTATAAAATTACGTAAAAGTGTCATAGAGATTGCCCTTAAGTTACAAATACAATAACCTTGGTAGAAACATTTGTAACTACATACAAGGGAAGCTTTCCCATTTTCTTTTGAAAATAGAAATAAGAGGTAGAGAGGCCTCTTGCAGAGGTCTTTTTCTCTTTCAAAGTTTTGAAGACGATTCCCTTACTCTTCCTTTCAAACTTGTGCTTGAAAGGAGCCTCTACGAGGCGCACTTTCATCCTTTACCACACCAGCGCTTTCACCAACAGTCAGTGGCCTTTCTCACGGCTATCATACTTTAAACTGGACACTTACCTAATATGAGCTCACATGATGAGCAATAAAGAACCAATGACACGACAAGCAAGCATCCTTCAAAGATGAACTTGTTCGGTACAACACAGTTCGATCAAAGCTTGATCGAACCGTGTTGTACTTACAGACATTGTATCCGATCACAGAGAAACCCTCGAGCGCAGACGATTGTTTCACAATGACAGTCGTTTAGCTTGACTTGTGTAATGCAATTGTCTTGTTATTGTTGCAGCGCCAGGCTTAACATTGGCGATTTGCAAAATGTCTATGACTTGGAACAAGGCTCAAATAAGTTCTTTCTTTTTAGCGAAACCAAGCTTGCAAATACGGAACTAAGAGTTCCGGTTTTTGCAAGCTTGGTTTACTAGTCATTATTAAGCGTACGAGAAGTCAATTTATTGAGCGTTCAACATCAATATTGCTACCTAAAACAGCTGAATAGTTGAGTTTGATGTGCTATGACCCTAAAATAGCTTGTAACGATGCTAGTTTTTTCCATGAAAAATAAGGTGACTCTTATGTTTAATATAAAATATATTATGAGTAACCTGTAGTCTTAATACATTTAATTATGCAAAATTTTCTTTACGTTTTGTTACCCGGTTCAGTTGGTACGAATTGTAAACGGAAAGTCTCAAAGGTCCTCAACCAAACTCACCTCGTAAATGTTTAGTACGTGAATGTCTGCCTTACATTTTTCAGTACAAACTAGGCAATCATTCAATGGCCCAATTCGGAATATTGCATGTACCGCAGCTGTATGCGCCAATTACATCGTTAGTTGACTTTAATGAGCCCAGCCCTGGGCACTGATCTACCAGTGCACCTACTAGATCACTGAATACATCTTTACCATAGACCACTCGTGACTCATATCACAAGCGCATAAGACACGTTTTTAAATGACCCGGAGTGATGAAAACTCGTTGCTATTAGTAATAACGGGATAGTAATAGTGGTTTTTATGTTAAATATGTCTTTTCAAGGAACTGTTGGAATGGATTCCCAGAGTAACTGCTCGGTTTTAAAGACGATAACTTTTGAATTACGTCGGAATAGCTTTTTACGACGTCCTTGAAATTGTTTGTTGCAAATTAATAAGGCCTAAGGCCACTATGGAACTGGGCTTGTCCTCTACATTTCAAAGTACTTACTCTAAAGTATTCATAAGTATTTAAAACACTAAAAGCAATTCGCTTGTAGTTGCTAGTTGTTCACGCTATAACTGTTAACAGGATAAAGTTAATGGAATTTACGATGACAAATCAATAAAATAGCTTTAGTATCCTACCTACAGTGATAAAATACCTACTTACTGTTTGTGATCTTTGTCTAAGTGTCCAGTAGTTGTTATTTATGTTTAATTATCAAGCAAATCTGGTACAAATTCTATTTTACAGTCGCATGAGTTGGAAAGTCAAGTCCGATACATGACATACTTACTATTATTAACGTTAAAAAACTAATTTGTAAACAAATTACGTTTCACAATACGTAAGAGCTAATAAATACACTCAATTACAAGTAGATAATTACATGTAACATAATTTTAACGACTTCTAATTATACGTTACTTCTATTTCAAAGTGTTGGTGTTAAAAAGTCACTAGTTTTTGCATTTACATAATACAATTTTGTTTAATGGTCCCCACTTAGTTGCTGGATTAGCTAGCAACTACCTAAGTAATATTGTATGATGTCAAACGCAGTGTAGGTATAATAAAAGATCAGATAACAGTAGACTAGACTAAAACAACTTTTTAAATAAGGTGAAAAAACTCTAAATTTCAAATGCAATCACAATTTTCATTTTGAAAATTATGTTGTTCATTATTAATGCTAATTATACTGAACCCTAAACATAAAATTATAACCATATAAGTTTCATCCAATTGCAATATAGGTAGTAAAAGTCATTTAAAATATCAATTCAGGTTAAGAGAGTCTTATTAAACCCATCCCGCACACGGATCGCATTAAGTTAGAATTAATCAGGGATTACATTAGTTTCACAGATAAAAACCACAAATTTATGTTGGTAGTAATAATTCGAGGTCAACATAATTGCTACAAGTAAAAGAGGTAAACATGTAAAAAAAACGTCTCTTTATCCAATTATACACTCTTTACCGCGTTATTATGTTCGGTAATTTAGTTGTCGCGTTTCGATCGATTACGGTTGTTATTAATATTGGCAGTTTATGTCGTACGCGCTGCGACATCGGACATTGGACGGTAAGTGGACTAAATTAGGACTTATTGAGGACACTTTGCATTGAAAGTGAAATTTTTTATTCTCGGTAAACGGATTTTTTTAATGTTACACAAAAAATATTATAAAAGGTACTGCTTTAGAAGAACAAGAAAAATTACACACTTGAATGAACATTCTATCCTAAACATGAACGTCGCAGTTTTGGAAGGACCCCCACCCGATGGACCGATAACATTGTAAAAGTTGCGGGACGTAAAAGGCTCTAAACCGTTCGTCATAGAACTCTATGGGGGAGGTCTATGTCCAGCAGCGGACTTCTACAGACGGATGATGATGATGATGATCTTACTATAATATTATTAAATGCAAAAGTTTGTGTGAGCGTTTTATGTTCATTTATTTAGCTGGTGTCTAAATAAATGAACATAAATAAATAAATAAATAAATATTCCGGACAAATCATACACAGTCAACTGATCCCAAACTAGGCATAGCCTGTACTATGGGTACCAGAGACTGATATACATAATAGATATATATTGAATAAAATAATTATAATAATAATATTACATAAAAATAAACAAATAACAATCAGGTAGCTCTACAACCACTAAAATATTATGTTCTATAATTTAGCTTAAAATTATTCATTTCTCTAGTAACACAACTCTTGAAACTCGTAATCGAACCAATTCACCTCGGATTCTGTACGTTAACAATGCCGTGTGTACTTACTCGATAGTAACGTATCTTTAACGCTATTAAGGCATCGGACGAAGCGGTTTTTTTTTTTTTTTTTATACAACAGAGCTGGCAAACAAGCTTACGGCCCACCTGATGGTAAGCGGTTACCGCTGCCTATTAGCGCTTGCAATACCAGAGGCATTACGCACGCGTTGCCGACCCCGAACCCCCTTCCCCCCTATAGAGCTCTGGCAACCTTATTCACACACAACACTATTTGAAACAAATAATGTTATTTGGCTGCGATCTTCTGTAAGGCGGAGGTACCTCCCCAGGCGGGCTGCTCCAATTCAGAACGAGAAAATTCGCTGTGCCCTACCTCCTGTCGGTTTTGAGTATCTCATCATCAGCCTGAAGAAAACCACTGCTGGGCATTAGTCATACCCCCAAAAAGTGACTACGGCCTCGAGCTTCTGCATCTTTACAACATTTGACGACCTCGTTGGCGTAACTGGCGAGTGCCCATCTGAGGCGATTCCCGCTGCGGGACAAATGATTGCATGATCTGTAAATATTTGTTGAAAGTCCCTAGGATCACTTTGAAATTTCCTCATTACCAATCTTATCACGTAGTGAAACTCCGAGCATAGCTCTCTCCATTGTGAAGCTTGTGTTCCGTGGATGGAAAAGGCTTAAGCCCGTTCGTCGTGGAACTCTTTTGGGGACGCCTTTGTCCAGCAGTGGACTTCTACAGGCTGTTGATGATGATGATGAATTGGGTACCTATACCTATAGTAATGTTGCCCGCGCCTCGCTTTTGACTTACGCTCTCCATGCCAGCAAGAACGGTAAGGGGTAACAGTATATCTCATTACGGCAGGTGAAGATGTGGCCCTCATTACACTCTAATTGATCTCTTGAGAACTGCTCAGCTTGTTGCCAACGAAGCCACACTATTCTTCATAAGTAGTGCCTCCGTAGCACGTAATGACAAAATCTGAGGTCACCGATATAAAAGGCGGCTCCAGGCGTACAGGTCCTTGAAGATGTCCGACGGAGGTAGTCAGAGGCACGTCCAAACGTTTTGGTACATGCCCAAATTTTGCAGAAGTGACACAGTAGGTCATCGACATAGCTCTCAGAATTACCAAGGTTGCGGGAAGTCAGTGGATGGGAAAGCCGTCATTGTACGTGGTCTGACACGCACTTGGCTAATTTTTGTTGCGATCATCGCTAATCTTCGTCATCATTTGTGTCGTAATTATATTTATGACGATACCAAAATAAAAAATAAAGCTTTAATAACGACATTGCACGGATATTGCGGGTTCGATTCCCGCACTGGACAAACATTTGTGACTAACACAGATGTTGGTTCTGTGTCTGGGTGTTAAATATATATCTATTATGTACATCAGTCTCTGGTACCCATAGTACAGGCTATGCCTAGTTTGGGATCAGTTGACAATGTGTGATATGTCCGGAATATTTATTTATTATTATTATTTATTATATTTATTAAAACCAACATATTGAAAGATACCTACTAGTTAGAAAATAAAGTCACACCAAGCGCAAAATAATGAGAATGAATTACAGCAACAGTCTAAACACATATTCCTATTAAAACATATAATGAGCATCATACGTTCTTGTTCTAAATTCAAATTAATTTAATCTTTTTCGCATCTTGTATTCCATATTCAAATTATTTCCCTGCATGCCGGTCGGGTTACCAATTTGCTAGCAAGATGTTCGCCATTAACCTACGCCTTACCTTATTAGAGAGTGTGGGCTTGTATTCCATTTGTAAAGGTTAAAGATTCCATTACTTATTACAATTTTGAATTTAATATTTATTTGAATAGAGGGAACAAAAATTCCCGTTAATTTATTAAAGAGTTTTAATTAATATCCAAACAATCTACAACTTGTTACCTAAAAAAATAGCTTAGCGTAAGTAAACTTTGATATTTTCATTAAGTGTATATTTTTTGTAGGTATTTACCCCATTTTATTTTTAATAATCTGTTTTTGGTGTTTTTATCTTCTCTATCGAATAGTTATTATGTAAATAAAAGTTCTAGGGGATCGAAATCAAGATTGCTACATAAAACAGATAAATAATTGAGTTTGAACTAATTGGTCTCTAAAAAAGATGATTTTTCCAGTGTTTTTCCATTTAAAAGGGACAAAAAAAAGGGAAGGAAGGGAAGGAAATCTTTAAAATCCCTTACGAAGGGCTCTTATGTACCTACCGGCTACCCTTAAAAACACAAAATTGTAAGTATTTCCACTTGGCGTTAGAATAATTATAGGTAGTAGTAGTGACAAGTGTCAAGTGAGGCAGTACTTCCTTACTTACTTAATTATATTTTTGTCATGTGTTCCCGTTCCCGCCGAAAGTTACAAGCAAAAAACAAAAATTAATGCCCAGAAAAAACTCCTTTGAACCTTCTTGCGATGTTACGCAACTTTTGTAACAATGTGTGTGGTCCTTTGTTTTGCTAAAGTCAACATCGTTTGGACAATCTATTGTTTATATCATTTTGAAATGTGTGCTTTCCGGTTCTGCCATGTTAGAAATGTTTATTTTACTGACAAAGTCGTAGGACTATGCTAATCAGATCCATCAGCGGGTTATCGTTTGATGCTAATAGAAAGTCATAAATGCTCTTAGCTGACTGAAGCCTTATCTCTCCGCCCACTTACAATATTCATAACATTGATACTGCTTACGTCTGCTCAGTGTTGCCACATATCGCTCATCTGTCAAAACATTGGCGCCACTTTAGCAAAAAACATGCATAAAAACGATGAAGTGTCATAAAGGTAGAGTTTTTGCCGCAAAAATCGGCTCAAGTATGCCTCATGTTTAATCATCATCGTCATCAACAGCCTGAGAATCTGCTGGACACAGGCCTACCTCAAAGAGTGCAACGACGCATGGTCTTAAGCCTCCACAGTGCTGGATCGGGTCGAGATCGCCATTCGGGAACTTTTATTCTCCAACGGTTTTTTTCTGCGAGCTATATGGCCTGCTCACTGCCACTTCAACTTGCAAATTCTTAAACTATATAATGTCAGACATGATTTAATAACTTGCAGTTTTTATTAGCTGTTTTATAACATTTTATGATTATCCTTTTATTTTATTGCATGAAATGTTCTGATCTAATAATTGCCATAATCGTGATTATCAGCTTACACCGTGAGATTAGTTTCTCTAATTTCATATCGACCGTTATTTGATGAGCAATCTTTAGACATTTCGCTTCGATCCGAGCTAATTTAATACTGCGCTTGATTACTCCAGATTTATTACTCTGTTAATGAATCCGGTAGATAAATCCATTTTAACGGTCTCAATTCGCTGATACCCCTTCATTCATTACCCCGTTTTGCTATGTCACTCTTTTGTGCTGTTCTGAAAAATCATCGTTCTGAATACGAAATTAGAGTTTTTTTTTAGTTTTCGAAAATTAATGTCGAATCATGGTAGCGATTGCTTTCGTTTTAAATTAGGAATGCCGGCGCCCTTGTTCTAGCTCGCTCGCTAATGAAGATTTCGTATACAGCCGTCCTTTTTTTGTCAGCCATATCTGTTTGTTTTGAGTTCACCGTCAATTTATTTTCCAGTTTTAAATTAGCCGAGCACCGGGCTGTTGTCGTCTCTGTCACCGCGCGTGCGTTGGGTATGGATGTCTCTGTCTGGCGCGTCACTAAAGTTTGTTTTGTGCGTGATGCGCCCCGCCCCCGGCCGGTCGGCACGGGTCTCTTTGACCGGTAGCGGTGCGAGTCGTTATCTATTTTTTCCGTCGCCGGTGTGTGTCCAGCCTAATATTTGAGTTGGTTAAAAAAGCAGTTTTGTGTACAGTGGGAGGCGCATTCGATTTTATTGCCCGCCATTTGACTTGAATGCATAAGAAGTAGGCTGTTGGGTGTAGGTAACCATTGTACTGAAGCTTTCGTTTCCTAAGTGAACGGCGCCGTCCGCCGGCCGTCGGCGATTGACAGTCATTGACAGCGATAGGTAACCATGTTTCAGCTTTTCTCAGTTCCAAGCTAAGACCATGCCTAGCTTAGACATGTGATTAACCGTGTTGGCCTAGTGGGAGGTAGCCCGACTTTCGTCGTGGGTTCGGACCCAGTTGTGCACCAATAGAAGACGCGCACCGTTTGAACACGGCTTTAGGAAACTCTTCATTTTATTATTTTCAATTTCCTGCACTCAATCAAAATGTAGAATATTTTTTTATTTACGCAGTAAATTCAAATAATGATCAGAGAACACCATTATTTCTGTCAGTACAAATAATAACTGGCTGGAGATTAAAGTGTTGTTGCGTGAGTGCGACTATCGGTCAAATCGCGGCCAAATCGAGCCTACACACGACACACCGAGGCTAGAGCTGTCACGAAAAGCCGGAAGCACCTGAAAACCCCGAATATTTTTAATAATATGGGGAAACGGACCACCTGATGGACCGATGACATTGTAAAGGTTGCGGGAAGTCGGTGGATGGAAAGCGCTCAAGACCGTTCGTCGTGGAACTCTTTGGGGGAGGCCTATGTCCAGCAGTGGACTTCTACAGGTTGCTGATGATGATGATGATGGGGAAACGGGGCCCTCCGGGTTTTTAAAAAGATATCAGGGCGTCTGATCGAAGCGACGCGTGACCCGAGAGCTGGCTCCTATGCGGCCCAACGAATAAGCATTGCCATCCAGCGTGGCAATTTCGCCAGCGTCTTGGGAACGCTTCCGACTGGTAGTGATCTGGATCAATTGAGCTATCTACGAGGTGATTCATAACATGTATACCATCCCGAAAGAGGGTTATTGTATTAACGAAAAGAAGTAACATTAGCGTAAAATTTTAATTTTTTGTTTTAAATTTTTTCCTAAAATTTCTCAAATACGCTGATTTTGGTATTTTTATCATGTTTAGAACTAATAACTAATCGTACCAGAAGTTCGGAAGCAAGATTGCTACCTAAAACAGCTGCTTCATTGAGTTTGACCTGATTTGACCCCAAAACAGCTGATTTCCGCAGAGTTTTTTCAATGAAAAATGTCGAATTTTCAAAAGTCATAGAACGAACTTTATTGCCAATTGTGTTTAGAATAAGCTCCTTTCGGGATTGGCATTGGCATACATATATGAATCACAATAGATCGTTTGTAACGGTCTTTAAATAGCTCATCTGTTTCTTGTATATTTTGTAAATATATTAGCTTGTATTAGTTTTAATTTTCTTGCTGTAAATCAAGTTTATTTATCAAATGCACATGTCATAATAAGTACCTAAATTTGACGTCCTCGGTGGCCCGTCTGAGATATGCATGCATGACCTCGGTGGCGCAGCGGGCAAATTCCCGTCTGAGACGCAAGGGATGCTGGTACGATTCTCGCTGCGAGACAAATGTTTGCATAATCATCATCATTAGCCTTTAGAAGTCCGGTGCTGGACATAGGCCTCCCCCAAAGAGTCCCCCACGGTTTTTTGAAAAAGCCGGACTTTACCGGCCAAACTTTCCCAACTCTAACTACGACAAATCACTAGCATTACGAACTAGCTCTCATTAGCAGCGATATTTCAGGACAAAATCACTGAAACGAGGACTAACGAAAATGGCGTACCTCTAGAGTTTTTAGGACAAATTATATTTGAAGGTTTTGCTTTAATTGGAAGGTTTTATGAGGTTTTCGTGAGAACTAACATTTCTTCCGTGAGTTTTAACGAAAGTTTATTATTAAGAATTTGTAAGCACGGTAAAATAGGCAGTTATATTATTACTAATGCTACGCGTGATTTATGACGCCAGCTGAGCAGTAAAATACTTGCTGGCCTAGTGGGAGTTACCCCGACTATACTAGGTCCAAGATGTTCATTTAATTTTATATGAAATGAACAGCAACAATTTTTTGAGCTTTCAAATTATTATATAAACTTTATTTACAGAAAGAAACTTAAAACTAATACAAGTTAATATTTACAAAATACACAAGAAACAGTTGAGCCATCTAAAGACCGTTACAAACGATCTATAGATAGCTCAACTGATCCAGGTCACTACCAGTCGGAAGCGTCCCCAAGACGCTGGCGGAATTGCCACGCTGGATGGCAATGCTAATTCGCTGGGCCAAATAAGAGCCAGCTCTCGGGTAACGCGTCGCTGATATCTTTTTGAAAACCCGGAGGGCCCTGTTTCCCCACGGACCCAGGGTCTCAACCCCAAAAGGCTCAAATACGGAAGCCCTATCAAGACTAACATATTTGCGCCTTATAAAAATTATAAGTTTTTATTGCAACAACAGAAACGACATCACTGACCAAACATTAAAAAAAATATATTCGAAATTGGCGCGATCACTTTCGGCACTAAAGAGAATATTATCGGCCCGATAAAGCCCGCCTCTTTCTTTTGTTTACTGTTAGACAAGGACAGGACGAGAGTTATCGAGACGATAAAGTCAGAAATTGATTATGAATAAGAAGGTAATGGTTTATTAAGACTACAGACCGCCTTACAGAAGATCGCAGCCATATAACATTATTTGTTTCTAATAGTGTTGTGTTCCTGCGGTGAGTAAGGTTGCCAGAGCTCTTTAAGGGGAGGGTCGATCGGGATCGGCAACGCGTCTGTTATGCCGCTGGTATTGCAAGTGTTCATAGGCTACGGTAACCACTTACCAACAGGTGGTTAGGTCGTAAGCTTGTTTGCCACCTTAGTTGTTTAAAAAAAGACTAGTTTTTTATTTTAAATTTATTATAATGCATTTCCTTTCTTTTGCATAATAATAAAAAATGATAACTGAACAAATAAAGTTACCTAGTAATCAAATATCCACACACAGAATGTTGTCAGAGATTGCACAGACCGAAAAAACAATTTAAAATAAAAATAGCTGAAAATAAATGGCGTGCAAATTCAATTAACATCAGACATTTGCGTCAATATTTTTATTGACTGAATTCAATTTCACGCCTCGAGGCATCTGAACGGTTAAATCTTGCGATATCATTAAACCGCTGCTAATGTTCCTATCAACGAAATAATAGATAGAACTAGAAGCGCAATGGTAAGGGTGCATCTCAAAGTTGTAACTTGGGGGTGATCATTTGATTGCAAAACGATTACCGCTTATGTTTATAGCAATAATTAGAGATTACAACTAGGGCGCCCTTTCGATTTCTACATTCTTCTAACATCTTCTAACATTTAAGGGTTAATAAAAAATCATAGGTAGTAATTTCCTTTAGTCTATGACTACAAAAATAAATAAAAATTGAATAAGCTGCTACACCTCTCGTACATAAACAACAAGCTTTTGTCATTGATGGAAACCAATTTTTCTTCTGTGGGCGCGCCGATAGGAAGTCTCAATGATTTTCGCACGGACGGGAAGTGGCTCCGTTGTTTAGTTGGTTGGAGCACCCCCGTATCTAAGGGAGGGTTGTGGGTTCCCGTCTGAGTCGAAATTATTGGGATATCATAAAAATCATAGTAGTCCTTTACTTTATCACTACTAAAATAAACCAAAGTTAAAGGGTTCGCTAGCAAATCTTTATAATAACATTTCTTTCAATTAACTTTTAAGAGGGGGAATAAACCTTTTTGGGTAATCCTCCATTGCGTTTCTCAACGTAGGGTGATTCGGTACGGATGTACGATTTGCTCTTTTGCAATGCTTAATTGCAAAACATTTTATTTTGACACGTTGACATTGCCTCTACATGTAAATTGGTGAAGCATAAGTGCGGAAATCTGAGGATGCAGATGGCCCAAGACCGTTCGTCGTGGCACTTTGCGAGTGCCTATGTCCAGTGGTGTTCTTCAGGCTGATATTTATGAATTCTATAGTAGATACAGTCGCATGCACTAAAATGTATAACTACTTTTTCATGAGCTTCAAAATGACCTTACCATCAACTTGACTGTGTAATTTTCACCCTAAAGCCGTGTTCAAACAATGTCAAGTAAAATTCATTTCAAAATGATCCTTACGCCTACTTGATTAAGTCCATTTTCAGTTTGACAGTTGAGGGCTTGCAATATTCATTCATCTTCATCCACTCTCTTCTGTTAGCCGTCATCTCCAAACTCACTTCTTTCTTACTCATGTCATCTATAATACAATCCATTCCTCTTTTCTTCGGCCTTCCCCTAGCATTATATCCATCCACATTCATACCTAACACTTTTCTCGTTACATGACTTTCATCCCTCCTCATGACATGCCCATACCATGCTAACCTATTACTTCTCAACTTTTCTGTATACCTTTCATATAATGAATACCACCGTCTCTATTGTGGCATCATTTTGAAATTATGAAATGAATACATCTCAGTGCAGGCGGCTGTACCGATGCGCTGATTCGAGTTTGCATATTATTCAACCAAATAACGTTGACACGTAAAAATGTACACAGTCTAATAAATTGATAGCACATAAACTATCCACGGTTGTTTCTCAAAAATGTCGTTGTCTATTTCAGTTTGCGCATTTCGCTTCAGCGGCATCTATCAAATTAATCTTGTGAGCCTATAAAGTATAAACCCTATGTACACTATTGCTATTATGCCCCCAACAAAGGCGTTCTTTGTCAACACTGAACAAACATAAACTCACTGTATCCGAATGGGAACACAGCTTACGCAAGCATAGCTGGGTACCTAACTCAAAACTGTGAACAATTTGCTAGGACGCTGTATTTAATGATAAATTTTTAGTTGTTCTTTTCAATTAATAAATTGTTATTGGTCAGTTTGAAACCTTTTCAATTATTTTTTTAGTGAAAACTATGCTTAGTAAAGGCAGAACAGAAGGAAGTCATATTTTTATAGTCATAACAATAACACCCAACAGTCTCATACATAGTCCTGACCCCACACTAGGATTCCCAGTGTCGTGGGCATCAGAAACAACGAGTAGCATGGCACCAAAACAAATTTTGCAGATCATACAAACCCGCACCCCGGCCCCGTCCGTCTCAGACAAGCACTCGCCTACAGCGCTACCGAGGTCGTTGGTCGTTACTGTGTAGAATCACCAAGCAACGGCTGGCTGTAGTTCACCAGCCGTTCCTTACGCACTGTACCACAGCCCTGTCTTTGTGCTGGGTTATTTTCCGAGCCACTTGCTGCCATTTGCCACCCATATTGCTTTATTGCGGTGCCTTTGCCCCTGGTGCGGTCGGGGCCTTATTGTGTAGAGGTGTCAATAGATTTATTTGGGAGTGAGAAAATAAACTTTGCGATTTTGTTTTGTTTAATTTTGATAAAGCCGCGTTGTCTAATGGGCAACACAGTTTTATGCGAGGTAGGGCACAGCGAGATTTTCTAGATCTAAATTGGAACAGCCCGCTTGAGATGTACCTCCGCCTTACAGAAGATTGCAGCTAAAATAAATAACATCATTTGTTTGAAATAGTTTTGTGGAATAGACAGAGTTCTTTACCTAGAATAGCAAACGCTACTTTTTATGTGTGTACACGCGAGCTAGTTATTTATAAGCATAAGAGCCGAAGAGCGACATGGGCTACTTATAGACCGGTACCTCGTGAGTGAAGTCACGGACGGAAGCTAGTTTGTCTATAAAATAATGACAAATGCCCTTTTAGCTAGATCATACTCCCTGATAAACAAATGTCCGTACAATTCGCGTCACCGCGTGATTCGCTCAATCGTGAGTGATTGGGTTTGTTACACTCACGTGTTCCAACACTTTGAGCATACGGTTGATTGTATCCAGTGTTTTTTTTAAATAAATAGGTATTTTGTTGCCACTGTCTGTCTACAGTCTCACTCTTATAGTCATCATCATCATCATCAACAACCTGTAGAAGTCCACTGCTGGACGTAGGAAGAGTTCTACGACCAACGTTCTTGAGCCTTTTCCATCCACCGACTTCCCGCAACCTTTGCAATGTCATCGGTCATGGGTGGTCATTCCAACACTGCGCCCGGTTCGTGGTCGCCATTCGAGAACCTTTACTCCCCAACGGTTGTCTCTTATAGTCGTTACTCAAGAAAATGATATAAGGCTAAAATCTATGTAATGTATGCAGGGGTCATGCACCATGATCACGGACTAAACTCACAAATCATGTTATTGTGAAAACTATGTTCATAGCCGTGATAGTTTAAAAATTATGAACTGTCTCTTAACTGAAGTCGGTTTGAGTTTTGTAATTAAACGTTATTATCTTGTTTCCTTGGTTGAAAATCTGGTAGACGTCGAAGAAACGAACGCTATGCCAAGATCACCGTCATCTTATTAACATCAAAACAAACCAATTTATCTCGTATAAATAAACACGCGGGACTCAGCAGGCAATCCACAATCTCCAATCTCCGATCGCAACTACCAGATTTAGCTTCGAATCCAGCGCTGATCTCCGGATCTCTGGCTCATCTTTACGGGGCACCGAACTCTTTAATTAGCAACGTTTTTGTTTTAGACTTTGCTGGAACATGGAGCTTTGAAAATAGAAGGAGCTACATTTTTTTTTTATACAACTATGGTGGCAAGCAATCATACATACATCTTCTAATATTTGACAATTATCCAATTTTATTACATTTTTATCAAATAAATAAATAATTACCAACAGTCACATGCATAGTCCTGACCCCACGCTAGGATTCCGTGTCGTGGGTATCAGAAACTACGAGTATCATGGTACCACAACACCCAGACCCGGATCAAATATTTGCAGATCGTGCAAATATTGGTCCCGCAGCGGAAATCTAACCCCTTGCGTTTCGGCTGAGCACCTTTGGATTATTATTAGAAGCTTCCACGATGCTCTTAGATCTTTAAAATTGGTTAAATTTGCCCTTCCGCGATCCTGCGAAATCGCGCACGATTGTCGAACATGCCATTGCATACAATTACCACTTTCTCGGTAGAGTTTGGATGAGTTTTCTAAACTCCTTGTTCATTTTGGACGTTTTTTCGTAGTCGGTCTGTCGGACGCAATTTATCTACTCTTTGAGTTCACGCTCGTTGCCTCCGAGAGGAACGGCTGAAATAACATGTTTTTGGATGTAAGTGTAGTTTTTACATTGTAATTATTCTTAGCGGTAAATAATGAATTCATCAACATAAAAGTTTCAAGGCTTATTTGGGAAAATATGTGCTTGAGATAATTTGGTGGTTTTATGGTAGTATGAATGTTTGCTTGTGAGGTTATCTTTCTCATTGAAGAATGAGACATAATGAGTTCAGTCGAGGTTTTATCTGTTGAAAACTGGACAATTTGTTATGCATGCAATAAGTTGATATTTCTTTATACTTATTCTTTGAGGATGTAAACAGCACTTAACAAAAATGTAGGTACTGTAATAATAACAGGTTATGGAACCCAGCAACCAATAAGCACGTTATAGTGGCTTCAAAAGGGTAGGTACCTACTAGTATAGTATTATGTTATCTGTGCTATAGGTAACTGATTGTATTACACAGGTGGTCCTTTTAACACATCCCTGACATAACGTAACTCGGATGCTATACATAATAAATTTACATTATTAGTAGGTTGGTATAGGTTATGGGCCCAACAACCCTGAATAGAGAAAACTCTTTCCAGTACTTCTAATAGCTATAGAGAGAGAGAGAGAGAGAGATCCTATTACAATTACCAGTACGTGTGAAAGGAACAATTGGATTCAAAGCAGCTAGGCCCCTGGCACAGGCTCTGCTCGGGCTGAACTTTGGCTTTGCTCAACTCAGTACTTGGATATTTAGTCTAATTAGAGTCTATCCAGCTAAAAAGAAAACGTGTTTATTCCAGAAGGCACAATTAGCTGTCAAAATGACATTGACATAAGTCACATGAATAGTCATAAAAAAGAACATTCAAATTCAAAATAAGAATTCCAATTAAACCCATTGAGCGACATTTAACGAGCTGTCACGCGGTCGAGCTGTAATGGATGGCGACTGGCGCGCGCCATTTTTCAACGATGTGTCGCTGAAAACGAAAACGCAATTAGGTAGGTACTACAGGACGACTGACATGCTATTTATTTAATGTTTTATCTAGATTTTGTAACAAGTTGGAAAAGACTTTTCGTTTAAATAGGCCCGTTTTCGTTTAAACAGACTTTTATCGCCCAGAATGGTAGAGATCCCCAGGCGATCAGATCTTGAAGATTTCTTATATATTTTGTCGTCAAATAATCAATTTCCCGTAGTTGATAATAACTGTTTACTGTTTAGCACATTACGAAAGTACTCACAGTAGTAGACAAAAGACTATTTCTCCGGTCTATGACTGTGCCAATGACCATTAAAGTAAGGTGTGAAATGTGCCTTACAATCATTACCTGAATCATCTTCGAATCGCATAAAACTTGGAATCCGCTCCGTTCCACTATAAAATCGAGCGCGTCGAATTTCACCAAATGACAGATCATATCGACATTCCATTTTCAAATTGTCATAGTCTATGGTCTAGTGATGCACCTGTGTGACGACGATTCCCGCCACCCGCCGGGATTCCAATCGATCCCGTGGTTTTGTTCACATTGTAACGAAAGAGGTTTTAAATGTTAAAAGGCAGCGCTTCTTGTTGTTGCTTCCTCGCTTAGATTGATAAAGAAATTGTTTAAAAATAAACTGTTCCTTAGTTGAATCGGGATTATAGTCATGTATTTTGAAAACAGAATCATGTAGAAATAATTATATCGAAAGGAAAATTAAATTGTTCAGTAAAAATTAAGTTGACCTGCATTGTTAGTGTGTAAATTATTAGGATTCAAACATCAAGTGTCTCACGTCTGCAATAATGTTAAATAAATAAATGGCCTCATATATGAACAATTGTTTGAAAATGTATTTGTTTTAATTAGTTAGGCAAATACCTACCTAATTTATTCATTTATGCTTCTTGAACATAAAACTAGCTAAGTACTTCGTGTTTCTTAGACCACGTAATTAAAAACACATAATATTGCATTACTCGGGTCCAGATTCTGATTTAGTGCTCAAGCGTAAATTGTGACTCAAGTATAAATTTTAAGCCTTTTTTCATTACCTATAAAAAAACTGGCCAAATTTAAGTCTCGTATTTTTTGTTGTAGCTAGGGAAATTTTGCGGGTTTTTCAATAAATTAATCAGGAGAGCACTCATTGGAGTGAAAAATACTACTCCACTACGTTGAGCTTAGATCCGATTCATATATGAGCAGAATTACAGCGAACGAGCCTCAGAAATACAAATCATTGTAAATCGGACATGCACAAGTGTTAACTACCAATCGACATTCATGTTTATGTCTATAACAGATGCACGCGCACAGTGGGCTTAATAGCCAACTCAGGTGGACAAAAAGGTTTTTGTGTCAACCGGTTGCACATCGCAAGGTGTCTGACAGTTGTCACGAGCTACCCATGACAATTGGAACCGTCATGAGAAAACACCTTACGATGCGGGCCAATAGGGAACGAGTAAGCTATGCCCAGTGGTCAATGTTTTTGTTAGGTTTGTTTGATTCTCGTTTGGTAAATGGGTTTTTAAACGTTTGAATGGTTTACCAGTTTTATGATAACTAACTGTATGTTGTCTGTATGTCTCATGAAGCAGAGCTTAACTAAAAGTTGCTATAAAAGCAACTTTTAGTTAAGCTCTGCTTCATGAGATTGTTATTTAAAGTAACTTTATTGAACAAAATAAATGAATTAACGCCCAACATCCATAGGCTTGACGCTGCAATAGGATTCCCTGTATTGTGGGTATCAGAAACTATGAGTAACATGGTACTTACTGAAACACTAATTACCAGAAAACCCAGACACAAAAAAATATTTGTATATCATACGAACATTTATACCGCCACGGGGATCGAACCCGCGTCTTGCATCTTAGATGGTCACTCGCCCGCTCCGGCAACGAGATCGTCAAAAGTAAATAATTTTAAAACTCCGTCAGTGATGGAGGTCTTCCATCGATGTGGCTGTTAATTAAAATAGGTAAAGAGAACCATAAAACACACAATTCATTGTTACAGACCAATAATACTAATCAACTCGCACGATTTCAAATAAAAATATTTTTATTTCTTGTAAATAATCACCCACGATTAAGACCGCTTTCTGAGCCGTAAAAACAGACAATTAAAACAATTGAAGAGGAACAATATTTAACGTTCAAACAAAGAGACGGAGAACCGTTCTTTACTGTTGAAAGCTGATTAAATCTACTTAACGGGGACAGAGAGTAAATCGAATCAATTTGTCAGTTTAGCTTTTAGCTGAAATGGGAGCGGGTAGATTTGCCCCCTAGTTTGACAGTTATGACATGGCAGGGCGTGTCCTGCTGCGCCCCGGTTCATTTGTCGAGCCATTTGCTCCCCGGAATGCGGTGTCATCAGCGGCGAGCGGAGCGTGAAATGGAAAACGCCCCAGTGTCACCCCCCACCCTGCTAACGAAATTTAATTTCAGACCTGTATCACTTTACAAAACGGCTATCATTGTAAAGTGAGGTTGAATATGCTGATTTTAGACTTAATACGAATTGAATGCGAGCCTTCCAGTTTTCAAGTCAGGTACGACACAGTGGAAATTTTCTAAGATTCGATTTTATATTTTTTGAACACTAATTTGCAACTTTTTATATCTTAAAAACAAGAAAAAATGGCTCGAGTCTTTTCCCCGAGCATTGTAGTAAACCTATGCAATCAGATCCGTGATTATGTCTAAGGAGGTAGTCAGAGGCACGTCCTATCATTTTGGTACACGCCCACATTATGCATTAGTGTGTATTCCATACGTGACAGGTTACAAGTCCATCGCCGCTTTTATAAATACTTTCTGGTATCCTCACGATTTTTTCCTTCACAATTTTAATTTTTCGAACAGAAAATCTCGTTGTTGGACCGGGTTCAATTCGAAAGACGGGCTACTTCTCACTAGGCCAACACGACTTTTTGTCTTATATAATATATCTTATAAGAAAAAGAGAATATTTTTTTTTTTAATAACTTAATAATATACTTTAGTAATATTTAGGTCCAAGCTTCTGTAAGAGCAAGAAGCTAATCTTACTTCTAAGACAGTAGCTCTATCTTATCAAAGCTCAGTTCGCCCCACTGTGTGTCCGCACCATCCGTGTGTTGATTGCTTTTAATCAACTATGCAGTAAAATATATCATAAACTGATGAAGCGATTAGTTGTAGAATACTCGTTTAATCTGCGTAAAGCCGAACGCGTGGTGAACAAAGCATGCGAATTACTGTTAAGATTAATGTAGATATTACTTACCGTTCAAATTATAAATGGCTGATGTAATGGCCACAATTATGGAAAACTCATTAAAAACTGATGATAATAAAATTTGAAAGTGTTAGTTGCAATCAAAGTTATTATCTAAATAAAAATTAAGTCATTAACTAAAATTACTTATTTATAAAATGAAATAGACTTCAAGTAGGTAGGTACATAATTAAATAATTAATGTCCTCTGAATATGAAAGGCTTAGATATTAACGCACAGCCAAAACCGCTGAAAATTTAAAGTGGACAGTAACTTCCCTAAAATGACTAAAACAACCAACTTAGAACAGATTTTAGAAAATTGAAATAAAACGTTTAACAAATGATCGTATTTCCTTCCCATGCGGAGTCGGGGCAGACTTTCTAGTTAGATATTATAACATTGGGAACCACTTGAATCTTTTAATCGTTTTGAAAATCTATTAACAGAAAACATTAGCACCCTTTTTGAAGTTGGTCAAAATAAACAGTGGGAAACTCCCCGAAATCAGTTTGCAAGTAATAGTAACAAATGGAAGGAGTGATCCCGCTCTCGAGTTTCCCCGCGTTCATTTTAAATTGTCCCCCTAATCCGGGATCATTTGTTTGCTAAAGGGATCCGGTACAACACTACGTGACTTGAGTAATCGCGCGGAAAGGTGGAAACGAATCAAGTCGGTTTTCGCAGCGGATTACAAACTTTAAAAAAAATATATAGGTTTAAAAATATCGTAAAATGAATTTACAGGATACTTTTAGGCAAACTAACAGTTTTTAGTAGATAGCCTTCTAACCTAAGCCATTTTCAACCGACTTCAAAAAAGAATGAGGTTATCAAATTCGGCAGCTATGTATTTTTTTCTCCATGTTTTTAAATCGCAATTATTAGGTACCTACAGAGACAATGCATACATCATAAGAAAGGTATTAATCAGGATTTTCGTTTGAAATGGTATTCCAAATTGAAATACTTTAATGATAACATTTTTTCTGACAATAGATACCAGGTTATACTACTTTATTTTCGTATTAAAACCAAAACGTTCATTGTCTGTGGCTACACCTACTGTCACTTTGGCCTTAAAACATAGTAGTCTGTGGTCCTCCCGTTAACCATTCGTTGCCAAGGCACAATCGATTATCAATTTATCAACTGTCACTGAAGCGATTGAACGAGCGTCCCTGTTTAACTTATCGATTTGTGATAATGAATGGTGAAATTGATCGGTGAATCTGAGAAATTAGAGTTATATTAATACCTACACTTAATAAATAAATATCACACAACAGTCACATACATAGTCCTGACCAGGACCAGGATACTCTGTGTCGTGGGTATCAGAAACTACGAGTAGGTACCACAGCACCCAGACCCGGGACAAATATTTGCAGAACATGCAAACATTTGTCCCGCAGCGGGGATCGAACCCGCACCCCATGTATCTCAGACGGGCACTCGCGCGCTGCGCCACCGAGCTCGTCCTACTAAGCTAAATGATATGTCTCCTGCTTTTGACGCAAAATGTACTAGGTAAGATATTATACATAGTAAGTAATAGGTATCTACTAGGCTAATTATTTCCACGCTTGAATCATGTTATATCAAATGAATAAGCATCTTGTCATTTCAAATGAAACCTATCTTTCATAAACGCGACGCCATTAAACGGGACTATGGACTCCTCATTTATAAATAGGTCATCATTCGCCATTTATAAATAAGTCCAGATACATCCCATTTATTAATTCAAATTATTTACATCTGTATTTACGCAAACTGACAGTTATTAACGTTAATGACTCTGTCTTCATCTACCAGGATGTCATAGCACAGAGGAGCTAAATGTACTGTGACAACATACGTCTCAATTAGTAACGGAGGAGACAAACGTAGGGGACCGAATTAGTACCAACAAACTTGGGACTAACCAACGAAGTATTTGAAATCAGAATGTTTGTAAAAATAAATAAGCTAGTAAGAAGTTTGTCTAAGATTTTTTTTCTTTTATGCACTGTGCACCACCAATACTAGTTGGTGGACAAACCTGTTCTATAAAAATGTCTATGGCATCTTTTACACTGTCGTTGACGACGCACTCGCTGCAATCAAAATATTGACCACTTTTTGTAAACTTATTAAAAACGAAGGAATTTTACGCAACGCTTTTTGCGGACCACACAAAGACTCCGACCAATACCACCCGTGTACCCACTACCCTTCAATCAACACATGTGCAAGCCACACAAGCATCGCAAAACCTAACAATTTGTAGAAACTTTCTTCCTCTATCCAAAAAGATAATAAATTATGTCAAAACGTGTTTCAATTCCAACATTTGTCTGTAAACATTTGAAGTGCACTTTTGAGGTTAGATTAATTTCAAAGCACAATGGAATGAATCGAAAACCGTGTGGACAAAATTTTAAGATTGAAATTCGTTTGTTCCTTTTCTAAATTCGTAATCGCGTTGAGGTTTTTATGTGAATGCAATGCTGCTAATATATCTGTCATTGGTGCGTTTTGTTGTGTGTAAACATGTGGCAGTGATTTGTACGGACCGCACACAAACGTGCTTGCGTTATTGTAATCGGCCGCGGAAACATTTGTGATAGCTTACTGTCACCGCATTCTCGTAAAACTATTAAGAGAATTCGAATGATGTTGTTAAATAAATTGTGACGCGCTGTGACATAAAACCAAAATAGTTTCATTGATATTCGAAAGTTGTGTCTATGTCAGCAAGTTGAAGTGGCGCATATAGTTCGCGAAACTGACAACTGTTGAGGAATAAAGATTCTCGAATGGCGACCACGAACCGGACGACGCAGTGGACCGACGAAATTGTGGTTTGGGAAGTCGGAAGAAGGCTTAAGACCGTTCGTCGTTGTACTTTTTGGGCCTATACCCAGCAGTGGACTTCCATAGGCTGATGATGACGGTGATGATGAAGATTGTGTCAATTAATACTCTAATTCAACACAAATAATTTACATTAGCCGATGTCTCGAACACCACAATTAGAACTGACATTCCCATTCATTACTACAGCCGTTCACCCAAATCGCACTATTAAAAGAGCATCTCTCAACCAGTCTATAAATGTATGACGCCCATCTCACAGCCGAGAACAACCAGCTGTCTCACTGCTCACGATCACAGTTCATTTTGTATAGCCTTTTATTCAAGATCACTCACTAAATTTATCGGGTCGATAATTCTCGCCCAGTCCTTTCCTAAAAGTAAACAATAGATAGAGGCGGACATACTTTTAACGAACCGATAAAGTTAGCGAGTGAATATGAATAAGAAGATTAGATTATTCAAAATAAAAAATTTCGCTTTTCGTGTATACTTTTATGCATATCAGTTTTTTATGTCAAGGTAAATTTTCCAAGCTCCATTTTTATGATATCATTAGAAAAGCACACGACTAAGAAACAGATTAATTTATAGAGACATTAACGGAGCTCTTACAATGCTATTAGTATAAATTGTGTGCTCGATTTGAGTATTGAGTGAGCACGATAATAGGCCGCCTATTATAAAAATACGTAGCAATTTTATCCTTTTACTGAAATTATTTTTACATTGTGTTAATAAAACTATGTACCGAGATATAGACAGACCTAGTGATATATTCATCCTGTGTTATTTATTGCATGGATTCAACATACTTACACATATCTTACATGGAGTCTTCATAGAAAATAAGTAAAGATTGTTTACAATTTTTCTTACATTCAATATCGAGAACCTAATGTCTAGACAAACCTAACATAGGTTTTAAGACATTTACTACCATTCATTTGTATTCCTTTTGTGTAATTAATAAATATAAATATATATATACTTAGTACAGAGATTTGCAGCGTGTCTTGTTCCGTGGCGTGGATTATTTACTGTAGTAAACCAGCTGTCCTAAAAGCTGTGTCCTGTCCATTCACAGTAAATAAAACCACGGATAAGTCTCCCTCTCAGCAATATGTCTTTATTCTCCCTAATAACAATTTAGGCAATTATGTGACAAAAGGGAAGTGTTCACATTTCTCTTTTTCTCCGTATCCCTGATCTCTCCCCCGGGGTTAGAGCCCACATTATTGCCTCGCTGTGATTTATGCTGACTACTGGTTTTTAATTTTATTGGCTTTTTCGAGGTTGGTTACAATCTGATCACGCCGGTGGCGTTTTTGATGTTTTGATGAAGAAATTATGGTGGGATTCAGGTTAGAAACTTTGATGTTCGAAGATTATGACTTTGATGCATTTAAAAGAACATGAACAAAGATGACTCACTAGATATCATTTATAAATGGGCTTGAAAATAAAAATAGACATACCTACAAATCTCAAAAATATATACCTTTAAGTATGTAGTTTAGATACATAAGATTTTTGTAGAGATGGATTTAATCATCTTAGGTACGTTATTTTGTGTAAAGGCCATTTAGAAAACTATAATTTTATTATTTGAAACCCGTATTGATCTAGTGGTGTGTATCTTGACTTTCGATCCGAACTCGTGGGTTCAAACCAATGTATATTCGAAAAAAATATGTTCGTAATAACATTTTTTATAAAACGTGAAAGGAAAACACGTTGAGGAAACCAGTTAATATTCTTATAAGCGACGACTTACAACATGTGCCATGTTTGGACGTGCCACTAACTATCCCTCTTGGACTTCTCAAAGAATCTGATCAACTGGAGACCTAAGAGGATATCAACCATGCTCGATGAAAATCGTGAGCTTATTTAAAAAAAGCTATTCATTTCCGAGTTAAGATAGAATCGATAAAAAAATTCCTGGATCCGAGTCAATAAGCACGTTTTCCGCACAGTGAGGGCTATCGCAGCATGCGGCTCTGCGTAATTCTTACAAATTGCTCAGGCGAGATTTATGACCAGCGTGCGAGGGACTCTGCCCACTGGGGACTTTAGCTTTTGGAGACAAAATAGGCTCACGACTTTTACCCCCAAGCATGGTAGCCTCTCAGACCTCCAGCCGATCAGATCCTTAAAAATGTCAAAGGGGTATAATCAGAGGGACGTCCAAAGTTTTTGGCACATGCCCACATTTTGCTGTTGTGAGTATTTAGCTGCTTTTAAGAATACTTACTGGTTTCTTCACGATGTTTTTCTTCACCGTTTTTTACGCACATATTAATGCGCACTTAAATTTTTGGAACAGAAAAACTCATTGGTCCTCGACCGGGTTCGAACCCACAACCATCGGATCGAAAGTCGGGATACCTCCCATTAGGCCTACACACGTTTGTTGGAGACACATTTCTAAACCTGCTGCTATAATTATCAGAAATACTATCGAAGTATAATCATCATGATCAGCCTATAGAAGTCTACTGCTGGACACAGGCCTCCCCCAAAGAGTTCCATGACGAACGGTGTTTAGACTTCCCGCAACATTCACAGTGTCATCGGTCCATCGGCCTTCATCGAAGAACTATTAATTTAAATTCGTACTATGAAGTCTATCTGTATAGTTTAATGGTTTTTGAAGTGCAATAGAGTGATTAATAATAAGAATCGTGACTCAGTATCGACTCATTATTATTAATAGTGCAATAGGTTAAAAAAATTACACGGGTATTGATTTTGGCACTATTATAGCGCCCATGAATTTTCGGAATGGAAAATCCATTGGTGCACCACCTGGATTCGAACCCGCGACCTGTGAATCGGCGAGGCCACTACCACCACTCCACCAGTTTATTAAAAACTATAAAATTTCATTGACCACCCAGTGGTACAAACACCAAAAGTCGTGGGCACAAAAAGCAGTAAATATAAACATAAAAATAAAAGTAGGTAATAAACTCAAGTGGATCCTGAAGGGGCTTCAAATGGTTTGTTTTGACTCGCGACTGAAGTATTAAAAAAGTTATCAGCTGAAACTTCAAAGCGCTGTGCCGGTTCTTAATTAACTACAAGTTGAAAAGCTCGACAATAACTTATTAGGATTAGCTTCTGTTTTAAGAGAGGGTTCTTTAGCATTCAACTTAAGTTTTGAACAAAAGGTGGGATGTTAGTCATATTTATTTTACGACACCGCTTCGACCAAAAATTAAATTAGGTATGGCGGCTACAGTATTCAAAGAAAACCTTTAAACTCGCAGTATAGCTCTAATTCGTCGTTTTTTAGATTTCCAAAGTCAAACTTGCAGAAATTTTTATAAAATCCCAAGGATCATCTTCATAAGTCCTAGAAGCTAGCTATTAACTTAGAATAATCAGCTAAGAAGTGTCAACGTTGTTATATACACGAATTTGAACCATTAACCTTATAAGTTTTGATTTTCGTTTAATTTGTTTTATTGTACTGATTTATAATGACATGTTTTAATGGCAATTAAAAAAAAAATATTATTACTAGATCACAACATATTGACAAGGCCTATGTACAGCCGCTAAAATTTGATGTAAATAACAAAACCAAATGTTCCCAGTGTTCCAAAGGTGAATTGAGACTACCTAAACAAAATCACAAAGTTGCTAGTACGGAGGCATATAAAAATGGTGATCCATCAGCTAAAGTTTACATGACACAAGCCGTAATAATCTATAACTGCTAGCATGATTCCTTTATTTTAAACATGCACTTAGAAAACACTGCACTTATCGGAGGTAACCACCTGCGCAACAGAACAAAGAACATACACCTACAATTTCCACGTAAAAGATCAAGATCTGAATGCGGTACATAAGCAATGACTGTATTTTGTGTGTGTGTTTGTAAAGTAATGATAATTTGCAGTTATGTAGAATGAAACATGGATCAGAGACTGTTGGTTTTTTACAAAAGCAATCAGCTTATTTAAAGGTAGAACTTAATGAAACAAGAGAATCTTAAAAGAACCTTAACTTAAAACTCGATTTTTAAAGAAACCTCTAATTCTCTCTTTTGTAATATATCCCTTAAGCGATATTTTTCTAAATATAAAAATAAAAAGAGACAAATCACGAGTTTCCAAGTAAATCGGCGCTGTTTACTTTGCCGTTCGTGATAAATAGCCTGAGCTAAAAGCGCCAACATTGTTTGTTAGTATGCACGGCTCGCGCGTTCATATTACTAAAGACACCCACACCACAGTGTATCTTATAGTTAATGCCCATACCAACGCTAAGCGATAACCATCGGTCGTTATTGTGTCACGGACGCTGCACTAACTGCTACACTCCACGCGTGCAATGTTTAAAAAAAAGAAGAAAAACTTTTTGTACACGCTGAACGTTTTTGTGCCCACTATGCGTTCTTTTTTCTAAACGTTTCGTTCCAAATCTAACATTTATTTTCGGAATGCTCTATGAAGCGAGCGCTATTGATTTGTGCAAGCGTCACTGATTTGTTTACGGTATTTTGGCGCCATCTTTGTTGGCACCGCCGCTAATGATTGTATGAGAGACAGATTTTGAAATTATAATTGCGTGGAATTTGGAAGATTTTAGAGGCTGATTTAAATGAACCTCTGCTTGCATTCTAATCCAATTGACTCAGATTAGAAAAAGAAAATACGCTTGCGACTTATACCCACAAGCTATCCTTGAAGATGTCTAAGGGGGTAGTCAGAGATACATCCAAACATTAGAGTAGGTACTTACATGACCACTTATATATTTAACTATTGAAATATTCCTTATTTCTTCCATTATCATCTAAGTACCTAGAGATGTTAAAATGCACCTTCCAAAGGGTAGGTACCAAACAACTTACCTTGCCATTTTCATCACACTTAAATACCTTCTTACATTTTTTCTTTTGACTAATATGGAGCCCACCTTCTTATTTAATTAATTAATTAAACAGCACGATTGAGTTAGATGTATGACATGGCCATTATGGCCGCTGGGCCCACGCCAGTAATGCCAACATTGTCTCATTAGTAGCAATTAGTATGGCATAAATTTAGTAGTACATTGTCTTAGCAAGCGTCGGTGTCGTAATGGCTTTAAACCTATTATTGGATAATGTCTTGAGATCTGTTATTACGCCTAATCGACCTGACATTTGATAGTTTAATAAGATTTTGTTATTCAATCATTGCAATGGCATAGGCTATCATCAATATTATAGGAATCAACGGGCTATGGTTGGAGTTTCACTACGTGATAAAAAACGGAACGAGGAAATCCGTAGAAGAACCAAGGTCACCGATAACTAGCTCTCAGAATTAGCAAGTTGAAGTGGCAGTGCGCAGGCCATATAGCTCGCAGAACCGACAACCGTTAGGGAATGAACGTTCTCAAATGGCGACTTCGAACCAGACGACGCAGTATTTTAGTACGATTAGTGTTTTGTGTTATTGGCACGATCAAAATGACACCCCTAAATTGGAAAACTTGAGTGTTGTCTCATTTAAGGGTTGCAAACAATGCTTTTGTTTGTGATGTTTAGCGACGCCTTTATGAGGCTATTATAAGAACACACAGTTTTCTTTGAATATTTCACGGGAGATGACGGCAACGGTCCCTTATAAGTAAGTCACGTGAGCAAAGCTGTGAGCTGAGCGTCAGCTAGTCGGAATTAAGCGTTTTATAGGTAAGTAGACATTATATTGTTTAAAGTCAAAAGCATACTAACCATGTTGTGCTAAGAACAAGCTCGAAAAAGTCAACTTAAATAATTCACAAAAGCTGGCGAGTCAGAAACTGCGATTTAAAAAAAAGAATCTCACCAGTTGAACGTTCATTCACCGGAGTCATACAAAATAGAGCAAATCACAGTAGTTTCTAAACGACTTTTAACAAAAACTTTTTTTTTACTGTAAAACTGGTAAAGATCAACGGGGCGTACAACCAGAAGGGCGTACGTGATTGCGGCTTGCGCCCAAATGTACTACCGTGTGAACAATGTTCTATGCTGGTACTCCCGTGAGAATGCGGTGAGCACTATTTTCAACTTTTATCAGATTACTATATAATTCTGGATCATTTTGCGGTGAAGCACAGCAGGTAAACTTGCCTAGAGACTTCCAAGTCCAGCTCGTTGCAAGTTTCTCTACTTAAAAAGATTTGGGACATATTTATTGATTCCAACCATGTCCTTGATTTTCTAAACATATAAAAATAGTCCCAATTCTAATCGAAAATGTCGTGAATTCCGCGAATTAACCGCAACAAACCGAATCGAGATCGATATGATTTGATTCGATTCGAAGCTTGCTCAGTCGTTTGTCAAATTAGTATTTTTTATTGTGGGTTACCTTTTATCGATTTTCTTCGTTTATTTATCTGTGATTTGCTGGGAGCTGTTTACCTCCCTACATACTTTATGATTATTTTTGTAGTAACCACAACTATTAGGTAGATTATTTTGTAGATCTACAATCAATTATCTTTGTACAATTATATAAACGTTACTTGAAACTGTAAACCTGATATGCCAATGTTATATGTTAGATATAACAAAATGGTCAATAAATTAATTTGTGTTCCAAAATTAAAATACTCTGTGATTTTAGTGTCGACAACTGTTTAATCAGTTTTTAATCATCAAAGCCACAAATAAACAAAACCATACTAATTTCGTACATAGCCGGATACTTATACTAATTAAGAGAGCGTATGTCACGGGCAATTTTGTCGGCCAAGTCTGTCAGTCGAAACACTCACGAGTCAAATCGGCCATTGCACGAAACGAGCCGTTCAAGTGAAACGAGCTTTGTGGGAATCATTTCAGAACACCGCCTTAGATGTTTTTTGGAACTGTTTACATGGCCATAAGTTTGTGTCAAAACAGATGACGATTCAGGAACGCCATTCCAAAAATAGAATCATTACCCAAAAAATAGGCAAAAAAAAAACAACAAATCAGAAGGACGATGCCCAAGTGACTATGGAATTTAGAACCTACCAGAATCAAACTTATTTTATCATACTCAAATATGGCTTAATTTAAAGTTTGATAGTTATACTAATACTATTGGGGTAATTTGCTGACCGACATTTTTAGTAAGTAGTCTCTCTAATAAGAATAAATTAATATTATGCATTGCATTATTCATATTTTAGTTATTTTTAGTAATGTTTCGGCCACCCGCTTATTACGCCTAATTTCAATAATTGTAGTACCAAGCAATCTAAGTTTATTTATCTAGTCAATTATCTGGATTGGATTCAGCGATATTAACTTATACCTATGATTAATTTTATTACTTTCATATTTCATATTTTTATTATTGCATCTACACACAGCAAAACTCTAGTTTTTAAGCTATTTATAAGGATTTTTGTATACCTATATATATTTATTATACATCTATAAACAATAAAAAACTATTAATAACCCTAGTAAAAAACTTTATTAATTTCCATGTGAATTTTTATGTTTTATAAAACTAAAGTAGGTACCTACTATCCATAAAACACGCACTACGTGCGGAACATACCTACTCGAAAATGCAACATTACTGATTTCGAAGGCCAATTCACTCAACAGCAAACGAATCAATTACCGATAACATCCATTGCTCCATTTTTTACACACAGAGTTTCTTCTCTAAAAACTATTAATGTTTTTGCTCTGATTTTCTGTTCGTGAAGAGTCAATCTGATGCTCTTCACGTTGACCTCCCTACGTGATCTCATTTGAAGGTATTAGTCGGATAACTTGCATAGAACGAGGGGTTTTCAGGAAACATCAATGATTTATGGTTAATATTGTGCAATTAATTTAAAGTTT
The DNA here is from genome assembly GCA_947579855.1 of Anticlea derivata. Classification (NCBI taxonomy): domain Eukaryota; kingdom Metazoa; phylum Arthropoda; class Insecta; order Lepidoptera; family Geometridae; genus Anticlea; species Anticlea derivata. The sequence goes on along the minus strand of OX388279.1, from coordinate 3,838,832 downwards.
TTAGACAATTTATTTTTACTTTCATAACTAGCAAGGTAGGTAAATAGGTAATTCTTCTACTTAGGTAAATATCGCGCTTTAAACAAACTGAAAGTCTCAAAAATTTCGACGACTGGAAGGGGAAGGGTGCAGGTTTGAGAACAGTCGGGGACATTTTTAATTTTTTTAATTTTATTAAAATCATAGCTATTCCCTTGAGTGGGTCCTCACTATAGAAACAAAAACCACAATAACAGTGTAAGTATTCAATGTGAATAGTAGGTAATAGAAATTGATGGCAATTAACATATTTTATGGTCTACAATTACACTGATATCGTCGCATTTAACAACAATTACAAACCAACTCCTTTGTCCCTAAAGTCATGACATCAGGTGCGTCAAAACTTTAATGCCCCACCATGACTGATTTGATATTTTTTGCGTCCCACCTAACGATGTCTTTGGGACTGAGCTCTTTTTTGGCACATTTGCAGTTTTATTCACCAGTAATTGAGGTCCATTCGCTAAGGATGCGATTAGTCCATGATTAATACGACTTTTTGAAGCTGGCCGTCAAAAAATGACCATTTAAAGAAAAAAATATGTCTGTGGTTCGTTTCATATTTGGAACTAAATTGACGTGACGAAGACCAAATGGAATCCGACACGTGATGAATGTGGGGCTTCATTAATTAATTAATCAAGGTGATGTTTTGACAGGAAAATCACAGGATTGTAGATAGATTAAACGATGTTTTGCGAGTAAAGGTCAGCGCGCAAAAACATTTTTGTTTGATACTTAGTTTGTAATTTGGGACATTGATGGATCACTCAGTTATTCAATTTCCTAATCTTGACGTTAACCTGTGACTTTTGTATACAGTTTCATACTCATCTCGTCAAATCAATCTGGGTTGTCACTTTCTCTCTTTCACTAAGAACAAAATTCCTCCTTTCTTAAACTTGAAGTCGGTTTTTTTTGTATCATAATGTATTTTTTTCCTCTTGTACCTACTATCTTCACTCCTCGTCCTCCTCAGCTCCTTCAATTGTCCCGAGCGTGAAACTTTACTGCGTGACTTAATTTCATTTGTCATCATAATTTCAGGATTCAAAATTATGATGACAAATGACTCAAAAATGTGATAATTTTCAATTTAGTGCTCATATAATTTTGAGCATTATTAAGCGGTCAGTCAGTACAATACAAAGTGACCATTAATCCGACAATGCATAGGCATTTAACGACGTGGATCCTAAAAGTTATTTTAATTTTTGCGGTGTACCACCGCCAATGTCGGTGATCATCATCTCGGATGGAGGTCGTACTTTTCACTGCGATACTTATGCTGTTACTAGATGTACCTACCCGCGCGGCCGCACTCGCGCGGGTAGGTACTACGCAGGTTTATCTGAAGTTTTTTTGCCCGTAATAAATAACGCTACAATCACTCCAAAACATGCCGATCGTCACATAGATTTCCTTGACAAACATAGATTTCCCCTACTTAAAACATTTTCTCGATTTTAGTATTCATTCGGAAACCATACTCAGTGATGTTTACATAACTTCTTCAATAAATAAATAAATATTCCGGACATATCACACACGGTCAACTGAACCGAAACTAGGCATAGCCTGTACTATGGGTACCAGAGACTGATATACATAATAGATTAATATTTAACACCCAGACACAGAACAAACATCTGTGTTTATCACACAAATGTTTGTCCAGAGCGGGAATCGAACCCGCGACCTCTAAAAAACTACATGTAGAAAGCTTCAAAGCTGAAATGCACGCTGGGTAAATATAGTAGTTAGTAACTTTTACCATGTACCGACAATACACATGGACTTATCTAATGAGGTTGTCTTTACGATGAAACTCTGTAGACGGTCATCAATGGGTGTGAAAAAAAAAGGTTAATTTCAAATAAAGAACGCATCGTCTTGGCACCATAAAATCCAAGTAAACTTTTTCTTTCAACGTAGTGCGGTGCGGGGCATAAAAATACAATCCATTGAGTATTTAACGATTCAATTTCAAAATATAATTACGCTAACGCAATTTCGAATCGTAGAAAATATTTGTAGAGATAACAACAAAATAGGCCGGATGTTGAGATAGCGCCATTGTTGTATCTTCATTTCCGTTACCTTTTATTGCTTCGGCCATAAAGGAAAATTGAGATTTTACTGCTTTTTAAATTGACGTGAAAACAGAACACCATTGTCTGGGTAAATCCGTTTAGAAATTCATCATTAAGGAAACAAAGTTTGCATTGATAGTTTTTAATCATTAAAATTTCCTTCTTCGGCCCGTATGTGATTGTGGGGTCGTTAAAATGTAACGATACCTGGCGCGCTTTTATTGTGTTTTTTATTACGGGCGAGTTACATTTTAGCGGCTGCGGGCTTTTATGACACTGTCATAGAGCTGAATGATGTTTAGTGTCTGATAACGAGACGAACGCGTTTCCCTTATCTATACTACTGCTATAGCCTTACTTTTACCAACTTCTAATCTCCACGAGTTAAACCACTCTTTCAGAAAAAAAAAATTACTGGCTTTGCACTTTCATTTTTTGTGCCGTCAATTTACGTAGAATTCTGATGAATCGCTGTCGAGTCACAAACTTCCCCGAAACGATTTTTACCTCGTTAATCATTCCACTTAAACTCTATTAAGTTTCCTAAGACAGCCGAGACTAAATCGATAATTTCGCTTGTTCCAGATGGTCAGTCGAATCACCTCAACCTCTTCAACTCGCGGCCGCAGCCGAAAAAGAAGCGGAAATCCCGAACAGCCTTCACGAACCACCAGATCTTCGAGTTAGAGAAGCGGTTTCTCTACCAAAAGTACCTGTCGCCAGCGGATAGAGACGAAATCGCGAGCTCTTTAGGGCTTTCGAACGCGCAAGTGATCACGTGGTTTCAGAACCGACGAGCAAAGCTGAAAAGGGATATGGAAGAGTTAAAGAAAGATGTCGAAAGTGCGAAAGTTTTGTCCGCGCATAAAAGCTTCCTCGAAAATGTGACAGATCTGGGCATTTTGAAGAAGAAAGCTATGAGCATAGGCGCTAGCGAGGAGGCCGCGACGAACTTAGTAGTGAGTGCGTCTAAATGAAACGAGGCCCGGCGCTCCCTAGCGCCAAGCGTCTCATACGATAGACGTCTCGATTTTTAAATCGAATACGAACTTGGTGTGTCGAACTCTTTAGTGAAATTTGAAATTCCTGACATTCAAAGTTCTAATAGTGACATGCGAACCCTAGTGACGTAACCAGTATTTTCTTCAGAACTAGTTGCGTAAGCGTTGTGACTTCAGACTCATTAGTGATTTACGAACTCTCTATTGACGTTACTATATTTTCTCAAGTAGCGTAAAGTTCACTTAGTGTAAATAATCTACCACGATAGTGTAAAACTTATGAAGAAGCTTCGTTCTAATAAATGTGATAGTTGATTTTATTTGAGTACTTAATAATGTTATAAAAATATTCCTAAATTATTTATTAATAATGGGCAATGTTGTGGTTCTTTAATATCATGACTAGAATTAAAATAAAACAATAACGTATGCAATATTTTTTTTAAATGTCAAGCATTTCAAACTAAAGTTACGATCGGTAGCAAAAATGTATGACGTCATATTGCTAAAAGTTTTAGAAATTGGTTTTTTTGAGACTGATCCTAAATCATTTATTTTCCTTGTGCAATACATAATGTAAACCAGAAAAATTGCCCTATTTAAAATAAATTGTAAATAATAAATGTATAGGTAGGTAGTTTAGAAAGTATCTTCGTTTTAGATTTTATGAGTAGTTTTATGGCTAATATAGTAAGATATTTATAAGCTTCTAATTGTAAATTAGTAAGTGTTGATTACAAATTTTGATTAGTAATCTGGCTCTATATGATATAGATATTTTACTACTTATTACTATATCTATCAAGATAAAATGTTTATCAAAATAATCCGAAATATTTATAAAAAGAGGCACTACAACAGTACAGAAAATTTAAAAATACTAGCTTCTGCCATCATGCTAAACCCAATAGATTTTGATTTTAGAAAAACAAAAAGATGTTTATTTGGGAGATAGATAATATCACTAAAACTAGATTTTGGTAACTGACAGATACCAAAATGTAGTGTTAGTGATAAATAAATAGCTCCACTAGCACGTAAGTTTGTTCCACAGATACTATCTGTAGAACATACTTTCGTGCTAGGGGTGCAGAAAAGGTAACGAACTACTTTTTTTGTTTATAAAAATAAAAAATGTTTTGTAGCATTTATAGATTCTACTTATGTTCCTAGTATTTTTACATCGACATTATTTCTATCTATTACTGTGTATATTTTGTCATATTAAAGTTGTCATCTCAATGACTGGCCTCATAGCTCAGTTAGTAGTAACTCTGCCTTCTGCGCTAGAGGTCGCGGATTCGATCCCCGCACTGGACAAACATTTGTGTGATAAATACAGATGTTTGTTCTGTGTCTGGGTGTTAAATATTTATCTATTATATATATATATATCAGTCTCTGGTCACCATAGTAACGGCTATGCCTAGTTTGGGATCAGTTGACTGTGAATATGTCCGGAATATTTATTTATTTATTAATGTTGCAGTGTTTTTAAATACAAAATAATTTGTGTAACAGTTTTTAATTCAACCTCATAATTAATTGAGACTTTTGTAAAATAGTGGTAGAATGCTTTTACATAACTTTGTGAATACTAGTGTAAATAAAAAAATTACGTGTTCAAACTTTTTTTATTTTCTCTATATACAATACTAGCGACCCGCCCTAGCTTCGTATTATATAAACTTTATGCCGTGGTGGCCTAATGGAAGGTACCTCGACTTACGATCCGTTGGTCGCAGGTTCAAATCCCGGTCGCACTCAGTAAACATTGTGAGAAAACCCGCAGCTTAGTCAGCTCCTCACTTATTGACCAATTTGACCTTGTCTTTCCTGTGGATAAAGTTCGATAATAAGCAGGCGATGCGGTGCTGATCTGGTTCCGGCGCTATGTGTTCTCGACACCTAAAGTTCTTGAAAATTCTTGAAAATGGTTATTGAAGTAAGGAGGGTTAATAATATCAATCAATGCTTGCTTGGTTGTCTTGTCAATGGTTCTTCTTGGTCATCCTTCATTAGGTCAGTGACCAGGTTGAGGTTTAGTGCCCATGAAAAGTGCCAATGGCCGTTGGTGAAAGAACCAGTGCAGTGAAAGGTTAACAGTGCGCCTCAGAGGTCCCTTACATGCAACTGTCTTCGAATTTGTAGGTTTTAGGACCATTTTCCTTCACCGTTTGAAAAGCAAACATAAAATTTCCGAATATAAAATGCATAGGTGCACGACCGAGATATGAATCCACGAACTTTGGATTGGAAGGTCATCGAATCAGCATTGCTCACTTGACGAAGTCGTTCCAGTACCTAGGTGCCTTCTAGCTTCAAACAGTACGGTATAAAATCAAAGCAATGTCAGTTCCTGAAAAAATCTATTGCACAGCCAAACTGATAACTTCATACCTAGTGCATTTTCGGCATTACGAAATTGCTACTGAGAAACTCCACATGCAATAACATGCGTGTATCATGCATACCAATAAACGAAAAATATATGTCCAAAGAGAATTGAGTAAACCAAAGATGTGTAAACTATCGAATTACTCATCGAAACATTACATGCAAGCACGCTATTTCACGGTATTCTATAAAATCGATTCGCTATACATCTATATAAAAATCGATACGTTTGTATTTCGCTGTTTGAATTTCGAACTGTTCGAAGGCGTCGCGTGCCATAAATGTAGATAAAGCTTGGGCTACACTAAAATAAAGATGAATAATGTAAGTACATCAAAATGGTAAGAGAAAGAAAATAAATTAACAGGCGAGTTTTATGAAGTACCGGTAAGGCCATTAGGTATCACAATTGGATTTTCATTACATTGGATTATTTTTAATAGTTACATCCGTGTTCTTTTTACATTCCAATTAACTGGGAATCACTCACTGAATCATAAATTAGTTACTTAACTAAGATACAGTTAAAATCAATTAGGTGCACAAACTGGCAATAAAGCTACGAAAATGTTTCATTTCATTTCATTTATTCATGCTCCATGTACATAGTCAGCTTAGATGGTATGTTTTAGCTTAAAGTAGGTAAGTACATAGACTCTGTAAGGGCGCTGCAAATCTTAAAGTCATATATTTTACAAAAAAAATATACTTCAATTATTACAATTATCTAGAATATTTGTCAATGAAGGTATGTCAAAATTTTATAGAAGAAATGTCAAAATTAAATAAAATTACGCACTTGATATAAAATAATAGGTATGAGGCGTCAGAACTTAGCTTTTTATAGTTTGTCTGTGATGTATTCATCAATCGAGTTTTGTGTAAATTTTTGAAACTTCGAAGGCACACGATGACACGATCGTCGTTACTGTCGATAATAGGGGGGATTTTATTTTAATAATATTTTTAAACCCAAAAGTATACTATTTGTCTTGACACATAGGATTCTCTGTGTCCTGAATCAACGCGTTTCGTTATTTTAACTTCGCATGTGTACGTGCAGCTTAAACCAGCGATGTCAAATTACACTAACGTTCCAAACTCAAATTGTTAAAACTGTACGAGAATTTGTCATGGACAAGAGTTTGTTATACGTTAATTGGTCGCCCACCAGCTCCAATCACCAGTATTTCTTGAACCATGACGACGTTTCTAATCTAATGAGGTGGAGCTCTTTGGAAATTGGTCAGTAAACGTAAGGAAACACGAAAGTTTCGGTGTTTAATATTGATTCTTGGTCGTTTATACGTTAACTATGATCACAATTTTCTTAAATCTTTTTTGATGAACCATAGACAAATATAATTACCGGAAATAATACGTATGAAGACTAAATATGGTGTAATCTTCGCACTTATTTATGTTTTTAAAACAAGCTATTGCACGTGACTCTTGCTTTAGAAGTCCAGTACACTCAAGCATGTTGGTTTTTTAAATTTGTAAATACGTCACTGAAAAAGTTATGTTCACTATGCTCTCAAACATTGAAGGAAACATCGTGAAGAAACCGGCATGTCCTAAGACCTAAAAATTTGGAGACATGTGACATAGCTCTAAAAGAGTCTTTGAGCAGTCACTGTAATCCTTTCACTACACTGATTATTTCATCGACGATCATAGGCCCTTTTCAGGTCCACCATACCTTAACCAGGACACTGACCAAAAACAGGATCACCAAAAAAGAATCAGTGACACGACAAGCAAGCAAACAACTGACGAATATTAAATTTTTGTTGCTGCAGTTAATACAAAGGTGTATTTCTATAGAAGATCAAACAAAAGCCATTTAATAACACTCCACACCTTAACATCAATACTCAGCAAGAAAATAAACTTACCATAATTACACATTGCATTAATTAACACAAAAACACGCGTTTATTGAAATAAAAACCAATAATAGCATAGCCAAGAGCTGTTAATTTATGTTTCTTTTAAATGCTGGCTTTATTGATTTTATTTTAAGTATGGTCTATGGCAGCTTTCAGTTTTCCTTTGTTCGAAATTTAAACTGTTATTTTGTGGCTGGGTGTGTGGTATGTGGAGGTGCGACCGGTGTAACGTTGCATTGTAAATGTGACCAATTCAAATTTCGAACCCCTTAAGGCAAGTTTGGATCGAACGTGGCATGAATACTCGTCTTTTGGCAAAGAGGTTTCATTAACAATTCGAAGATGTTTGATTGCAAGGTTCGTTTGAAATAATTATGGGCTCAGCCATCATTCAGCAATATTAAACTGGAAAAATAATTGTATTTTCAACTCAAACATTGTAACCGTTAAGTAATTAAACTCACAAATAGGCAACGTTGTTTAGAAACTAATGGCCCTTTTAATGAAAACGTGAAATAATTATAATTAAATATGTCGTTATAATTAATTTTGTAACACAGCACGCGCCTTGGGCGTTGACAGTTGTGAGGTTTTGAGATTTCTGTTACGGGTTTTCTGTTTTATGATGAAAAGACATGAAAAACTGTTTTAAACATAAAATAATACCTACTCACATGTTTAGGTTAAAACTGTTTTTCATTTGGTTATTTATTTTGTTTTACCACACACTAACTTCGACTAACTTCGAGCCGCAAAATCCTGAAGGTTTTCGTCTGGCGAGATGTGGACTCTGTATAGCTCAGTTGATTTGAGCGTCCTCGTATTAAGTGGAGGGTGGTGGGTTCAAATCCCGCCTGAGTAAAGGCTAGTAATAGTGTAAGTAATAGTGTTGTGTTCCTGCGATGAGTAAGGTTGCCAGAGCTCTTTAGGGGGGAGGGGGTTCGGGGTTGGCAACGCGTGCGTGATGCCTCTGGTATTGCAAGCGCTCATAGGCTACAGTTGTATAAAAATAAAAAAATGAAAAGTCTCACGACTTTTCATTTTCCCCCAAGCATGGTAGACAACGTCTAGAGATCTAGAATATTAGATGCTTGAAGATGTCTAAGGGGGGTAGTCACAGGCATGTCTAAACATTTTGGCACAAGCTCACATTTTGCAGTTTTTCGAGGAGGCAGGGCACAGCGATATATTCTCGTCGTGCCCTGCCTCGTCGTTTAAAGTACGAGTACATTAAGGCACTGGACAAACATTTGTGACTGGAGGTAGGGCATAGCGAGATTTGGAGGAGGTAGGGCATAGCGAGATTTTCTCGTTCTAAATTGGAGCAGCCCGCCTGGGAGGTACCTCCGCCTTACAGAAGATCGCAGCCAAATAACATTATTTGTTTCAAATAGTGTTGTGTTCCTGCGGTGAGTAAGGTTGCCAGAGCTCTTTAGGGGTAGGGGGGTTCGGGGTCGGCAACGCGTGTGTGATGCCTCTGGTATTGCAAGCGCTCATAGGCTACGGTAACCGCTTACCAACAGGTGGGCCGTATGCTTGTTTGCCACCTCAGTTGTATAAAAAAAAAAAGACTAACACAGATGTTTATTCTGTGTCTGGGTGTTAAATATATATCCATTATGTTTATCAGTCTCTGGTACCCATAGTACAGGCTATGCCTAGTTTGGAATCAGTTGACCGTGTGTGATATTTATGTCCGGAATATTTATTTAGTAATTTATTTATATACTAGTGCTGATAAGAATGTACAAGAAAGTTTTGGCTCTATTTAAAGGAATAATTTAATTATGTATCATATTAGTAAGTATCTAAGTAAGTGACTAGTGAAAGTTTAGAGTTTAGTTTAGGTGCCTATAATAAAAACTTTTTATTTCGTCTATGATAATACCTACTTATAATAAAAGTCTTATCAATTTTATTATGATAACATTAATTCTAATAGCAATAATCGCTAATAGGTACTAACTTTATCTTTATAATACACTAGCTTCCAACCACGGCTTCGCTCGCGTGGTATCTACATCAAAAGTAGCATATGTGCTTTTCTAGGTAAAGAACTATATATATTCCAAGTTTCAACGAAATCGGTTGAGCCGTTACGGCGTGATTGAACAACAAACATCCAAACATCCTCACAAATTTCCGCATTTATATTAGTAAGATAGGATACAACCAAAAATAAATTTATAAAAAAAATTATGTATCGAAAAGCTGCGGCATATTGTAGCTTATAAATAACATCGCAAATTCATCACAAAGCCATATGACTATTAATTTTTTTCTCACATTAAGCATCCCTCAGGCGAAGGAATGACCCGAATCCAGCCTCCACACCGAAACGAATTAACAAGAGAATCGCTTCAATGATAAATTAGCACATTCGATGCCTATTATCCCTAAAACGACTACCGCATGCATGTGCAAACGCTGTTATAATTATCATAAACACGCGAAAATAGCTTTTATTGAGAGTCAGTTATGAACATGGAAAGTTGAATTTCAAATGCAAAATAAATCGTACAGTCATCAACACAAGTGAAGACTTTTGTTGATGACTGTACGGTTTATTTTATTCGAAATCCAACTTTGATTCGTTGCGAAATATGGGTTATTCTACCTTGTAGTTTTTATATAGTAAAATAGTATACTAGCTGAATACTACAAGGTAGAGTCACCTTTATTTTACAACAATTTAAAGTTGAATTAGAATGTATCGAATTAATATGTGATCTGTCAAAGAATAGGCGATAGACGCGCCAAAAATTGCGGACGATGCAACAATGCGCGTTGGAAGTGGAGTGAAATCGCAACAATGGGACATAATGAAGTGGTTTTGTCATGTTTTTAGAGGTTTCACGGCGTGTGGGTATATTAAAGTACGATTATGTTATAAATGGGCGTTTATTGGACGATTAGCGCTGACAGTTGTGAAATGTAGTTTTGTATGAGACATACAGATTTGCACATCACTGCTTTGTACTTAAAAAACATTATTTATCTTTTTACTAGTTGATACATTTACGTGTTTATGATCTAGCCATTTTCTAAGCATTTTGAACAGATCTAGAACGATTTTTGGGTTCTGATGCTATTTAGATCATAAGATTTAATTTACATTCTACTGTAATTGACTGATTTTGTTTTCAACTCACTGTAATTTTAGAAAATTTTAGAATTAGCAAGTTGAAGTGGCAGTAGGCAGGCCATATAGCTCGCAGAACCGACATCCGTTGGTGAGTAAAGGTTGTCGAATGGCAACCACGAACAGGGCAACGCAGTGTTGGAAGGCCCACCCGATGAACCGATGACATTGAAAGTTGTGGAAGTCAAAGGAAGGTGGATGGAAAAGGCTCAAGACCGTTCGTCATGGAACTCTTTGGGGGAGGCCTATGTCCAGCAGTGGACTTCAACAGGCTGATGATGATTATGACTGAGATATTACAGTAACACAATTGTTATTAAGCTACATAAGCACCGACATTTTCCGTTTCCGTCTAACTACGATATAATTTCTCTTACATCCAAAATGCCTTTCTCAAATAACATTCAATATCAGCCAAACAACGTCAAATAAACATATCTCCACTTCTATACGTTCAGATAACATTACAACTAACAAGCCCTCAAATCCACTCAAAGGTACCGCTGGCACACTTGCCCAGTGAGTGACAGTGGCACTGAAGACCGCTGTCTCAGTTCCTAAGTAGTTGTTTTTACACAGTACCAAGTAGAGTAGTAGTAAATAGCCTAGAATAGCATACCTATAGACAATTTTTATCCTGATAGATACAGTGCCAGCAAAGCTAAAATGAAAGTTAAGGCGATAATTTATTTCTCAAAAGATTAACAACATAGAAAACTTATTAAACTACTAGCTATCCCGCTCGCGACTTCGTCCGCGTTTCCATTATCCTTACCAAAGTACTAACACTTATTATGCAGCTACTTCTACATACCATCACCGTCACCGTCACTGACACCGTCCCATTACCGTCACCGTCCCGTCACCATCCCGTCACCGTCACCATAATGGTCACGTCTTATTTTTTTTTATAATAAAAAAAAGACGTGACCCTGATGGTCACGGTAAAAATCAAGTTTTTTTTTTCGAACGGATTTATATGCTGTGGGTCTCTTACGACCACTGCCAGCTACACCGGGCTAGAGTGAAAATCAGAATCAAATCCTTTCAACCCCCGTTTCATCAAATTTTCGTAAAATTCTTACTTAGCAAATGTTTATTGTTTATATATGTCACTCTATAAGGAACCTGCGTGACAAATTTCAATTGCATAGTATTAAAAGATAAAAAAAAGCCCATATAAACTTTCATCCCCTATTTACGCACCTTGAGGGTTGTTTATCAAAAAAACTTGTATCGGTATTTTACCTGAATACCGATTTTTATGTCTCTAACTTGAAAAACATGGGACTTTCAAAGAAGCTTCGAACCCCCGTTTCATCCCCTGCGGGGTTGAATTTTCGTAAAATTATATTAATATAAATGTTAACTGTCTTTAAGGAACCTGCATGCCAAATTTCAATTGTATAGGCTTCACACATAAAGAATTCCCATGTAAACTTTCATCCCCTATTAAAACAACGGAGGGTGGTTTAAAAAAAAAAACTTATGTATGTATTTATATTATTTTGAACTATCTACCTGATAACCGATTTTGATGTCTCTAACTTCAAAAACATAGGACTTCCCATATAAACTTTCATCCCCTATTACCAGTCCCGAAGGGCTGTTTTAAAAAAAATCCTGAAAACAGCATTTTTTATTTTTGACAATTTACCTAAAACCCGATTTTGATGTCTCCAACTTCAAAAACATGGGACTTGCATACAAACTTTCAACCCCTATTTCACCCCTCTAGGAGTTGAATTTTGCAAAATCCGTTCTTAGCGGGCGCCTTACAGACACCCCTTAAAGAGTGCTTATGCCAAATTTCAGACTCCTTGGCCCAGTAGTTTCCGAGCTTTCGTGATGAGTCAATGAGTGAATGTACTACTCCTTTATATAATAGATACTATTTGCAGTAGAATATTTTGGCCGTGGTGGCCCCGGCTAAAGAATAGGCCCCTCCATATCTCTATCCGCGGATGTCGTAAGAGGTGACTAAGGGAAAAAAGCTAGGGGATGGGCAGCAGCGTCCCTCATTTTAACAACGATAGCTCTAACTGCGCTCGCCAACCCGCATGCCCAGCGTGGTGAGTATGGGCAAATCCCCCCACATGATAAGGAATTTGCTCTGTCTGTGGGGGAGGCCATGTTCAGCAGTGGACGTCGTACGGCTGAAATGATGATGATTATGATGACACAAGTATTTACACATTTAAATACAGTGAGCGCTACTAAGTAAAATTTTAATTAATAGGCGATAGTAGAAATACATAGTGTTTTTTTTTTGCTATTTTAATCAACCTACGTAGGTGGATTAATATGTTAAATTAATAAGTTGAATAAAAGTTAATTTCAATAAAATCACTAGGATCGCGGCACGCGTGCCTATCTCGGGTTAAAGTAATTTATAATCAACGCACTATATGCTACCTCGGTGACCTTAGTGGCGCAGCGGGCGAGTGCTCGTCTGAGACGCAAGGTGCGGGTTCGATTCCCGCTACGGGACAAATGTTTGCATGAACTGCAAATATTTGTTCCGGTGTTGTGGTACCATGGTTCTCGTAGTTTATGTTACCCACGACACAGGGAATCCTAGTGTGCGGTCAGGACTATGTATGAAACTGTTGGGTGTTTATTTAACTACAAACCCAGATGTTCTCATTAAGCTGCGTTCATCATTGTCAAATTGACAAGCTATGCGCTTAATCACTCATATGATGGCATTTGTCATATTCTAAGCAACAATCATCGACGTGCCATTGACATACAATGATAAGCGGTCATGGCTTAGCTTGGCTAGTTTTACTGTCTAATTACATTAAAAGCCGTATGTCATGTAATATTTTAAATAAGTTTTTGTATGTTACCTCTCTGTCTTTGTTTCATATTTTCGCTCATATTTGTTTCTTGCTTCTATTGTGATGTGTATTGAAATACGTAGGCCGCTGCGCAGGGTAGCTTCTCAAAAAAAGAACTTTAATTTTAGATTTAAATTTAATTCAAATAAGGAGATGAGACTCACTCGATGCAAGAGACCACGTTCCGCTGACGATGCGCCTCGTGCCGGCCGATGCATCTATGCAGGTCAAGCCTAGCGCAACGCCCTGCCTACGTTATACTTGCGTAACAATTGTGTGTCAAGTTTGTGAATAACTGTCTGTCTATGTCTATGTCATTCGTGCCTTAATGAATTCTACTTATTAAACTCAATTTTAAGTTTGACATTTGAGGGTATACGTAATCACAAGCTCAGTCAAACTCAAAATTAACTTTATTCAAAAGATGTAAGGCTGATGTAAGATGTCATATCGCATGCTGTTTGAACACGGCTTAAAGTTCGCGTTCAGTGGGCATCAAAAATTAAGGAAAAAAGAATTATTTAATATTTTAAAGTTTGTAAACTCTTTATAGGTTAAAATAGTCCCTACCAATGCTGTGTTCGCCTGTTATTGGCTATTGTATCACTCCTTAGTGTACATAGCTTAATATTGTTGAATGTTTGATACATGTGCTGTTGGCGATCCTATTTAATAAATAAATAAAAATAATCAATATTATATTTTAAGGTAAAGCTAAGCCCCTTTTATCCCGATTTGAGTAAAAATTCAAAATAAATAAGATATTTTTTACAAAAACTAAAAACCGACTTCAAATTCCTGAATATTTACAAGATTAATATCAACCTTTTTTTTGTTATCAACCTCTTTGCGTTTTGTTTACCTACTGGGGATGACACTGGCCACTACACTACACACATAAACTTTCGAATAAAAAACAAAAGTAAGTATGACATCCATTCATCATCAATAATAAGTAATAACTCTTAAGGTACTTACTGACTGACTGTCAATCAAAAGTAGTGGTTTTATTCTCTTTGAAAATCAACGCAGAGCCTAACCAAAATCCTAAGAGTATGAAATTTGCAGGGTAGCGTAACGTAACACGTAACAACACCTAAGTTTAAATGTAAAAATAGCAGCAACCGAACGAAGTCGCGGGAATTACCATACCACAGTCGACAAAAAAAAATCGGCAAATCGTGATTTCAAGATATGATGACGTTTTTTTAATTTTTACGGGACAAGTTGCAATCCCTCAGGAATTAAATTAAAATGGGACCACCCCGGGATTATACTCTATACACCAGCGAAAGAATCATCAAAATCGGGTTACTATATACGGCCGTGTTTGTTGCCTGATCCTTCTAGGCTTGGTCGCGAGGAACAGGCATAGCTTCACCTAGTTTCTAAGACGTTTCAAAGTGATCCTAGTGATTTTATTGAAATAAATGCCTTTTGACTTTGACTTTGACTATTGGCGGAGATATAGAGTAACATACACACAAAAAAAAAAAACTGCCCACTTGAGAACCTCCTACTTTTGGAAGTCGGTACAAAAACAGAAATGTGCTTTTTTTCGGTAGGTAATACCTAATTATTTTTATGCGTGAAATGTTTTTTGGCCGATCCTATCCTATCCTATCCCACTAATATTATAAATGCGAATGTTTGTGAGGATGTTTGGATGTTTGTTGTTCAATCACGCCCAAAAAATGGCCGAACGGATTTGGATGAAATTTGGTACAGAGATAGATTATAGTCTGGATTAGCATACAGGCTACATTTTATGAAGGTACCACGTGAACGAAGCCGTGGGCGGAATTTAATTTTAATTTTTTATACAAACTTTGTGGACCCTGTTGTCTTGATGAATAAATTGTAATAATATAGTGAATTTGATGACTACAGTGGATTTTATTTTAGAGAGTAAATATCTCAAGTATGTTGCTACGTACGTACAATCGAGTACAAAATAGTTCTTTCTATTTAAGGCGGCGGTTACACTGACTGTGATCATAATCCTCACATTGACAACTGACGTTAAATACATCCGAATAATATCATTAACGGCTTAGTAAACAACTGACACCTTAGGCAAATGACTAGAACTCTATCACTTTAGAGATAAGGCTGAATTTATAGTGTCTTATTGTTTTCTAGAGTTTTATTTCAAATCAGCCTTGACAGACGGCATTTCAAAGGAAATATGCCTCTACTCAATAGTAGTGGAATCATTAGATTTCGAATCTGAAAATAATTATATTTTGCAATGACATCATCATTTTGCCATTAATTACATGCAACTTTTATTGATCCAGCGAAGTTCTCTATCAACTTAAGCGAATCGGCTGCTGTGTGTTTATTTGTTAGAACATAACTTTCAGGCTGTCAATCTGATCTGCATGAAATTTAGTAGGTCAACAGGTTGGTTGTACTTACAATCACGATTAACTGATAAAAATATGATTTACGAACCACATGATCTAACTAGTAAGTATCCAATCTTATCTGAACTACGAAGTCTTTGAAAATGTATCAAATGGGACCTCATTTTATATTGGTTTGCAAATTTAAGGGGGCTTGCGATATCGTACGCTTTCAAATGTCAAATTCAAAATTGACTTTATCCAGTAGAGATAAGGATCATTTTGAAATACATTTTAGATGACATATCGCATCGTATGAACAAAGCTTTTACCAAAAATGTTTATCATATTCCTAGCTACAAAAACACAGGTATACTTGAGTAGCAGTATTAATAATGACCAGGTTATAGGATGTTTGTTATAAATTAATATTATCAAAGGAACCGGCTAGTGTCGTAAATCTGATAGAGTTCTGTGAATACTCACCTTACTTTTGATGTATTCCATTTATTTGATTAGTTTACATGCATACGCTAGCGTTGTGAGTGTCGAGACGAGGCGCGAGACGAGGCGCGAGGCGAGGCGCGAGGCGAGGTGAGCTGCTAGTGTCTGTTCACACTCGTGTCCCGTGGCTGGCCTCGCAGCTCGCCTCGCGACTAGCACGCGAGTGTAAATGAGCTATAAGAGGGTACAGCGGGGTTTGAAGTTTTTATGAAAAACTTCACGCGAACAAAGTCGCGGTAAAAAAATTTCATTACTTTTTTCATAACTAAACTAAAAACAGTCAGTCGAAAAAAAGGTTTTGCGTAATTGGGTTTTAGTTTTCAAACTAATTATCTTGTTCAAAGTTAGATTTCTTGCAAACTGTAATGACGGAGAAATTAGTAATAAATGTTTGCGTAATTCAAAACTTCACTTCAAAGAGCGCTATAAAACTGGGATTATGATATTCATTTGTAATTAATTACTACACCAGCAATGGCCGCCCGCATAGCCTTTGATTCGATAAATAAGATATAAATCATCGCGTATGTTCTGCTTTTCGGAAATTAATTTTAGAAATTCGTTCTATGAGGTATTAGTGGGAATGAACCGTCGAAAGTAATGACTCAATTCTAATCATCATCATCATTTCAGCCGTACGACGTTCACTGCTGAACGTGGCCTCCCCCACAGATAGAGCAAATTCCTTATCATGTGATTTGCCCATACTCACCACGCTGGGCATGCGGGTTGGCGAGCGCAGTTAGAGCTATCGTTGTTAAAATGAGGGACGCTGCTGCCCATCCCCTAGCTTTTTTTCCCTTAGTCGCCTCTTACGACATCCGCGGATAGGTAGATATGGCGGGGCCTATTCTTCAGCCGGGGCCACCACGGCCAATTCTAATAGTTGGTATTAAACTTAGGCGCTCGTACTGTCGTTTTGAGTATGCAAAAGCTTGAATTTTTTTTAAACTGAGTGCGCGTTATTTTTATAGTTCAGTCACGAAAAAGGGTTAAAATATCTACATAAAAACTGACCCATATTCTATATATGTAAATAACTCTTTATATTCCAAGTTTCATCGAAATCGGTTGAGCCGTTACGGCGTGATTGAATAACAATTATCTAAACATCTTCACAAACTGTTCTCATAGCTCAGTTGGTAGTAACTCTGCCTTCTGCACTAGAGGCCGCGAGTTCGATTCCCGCACTGAACAAACATTTGTGATTAGCACAGATGTTTGTTCTGTGTCTGGGTGTTAAATATATATCTATTATGTATATCAGTCTCTGGTACCCATAGTACAGGCTATGCCTAGTTTGGGATCAGTTGACCGTGTGTGATATGTCCGGAATATTTAAAAAAACAGCATTTATAATATTAGTAGGATGAACTGACACACAATGTTGGTGACTCAAATAAATAAAGGAGAGTTGTTTGATGGTTGTCCATCTTCCAGAGTCACAATCACCACGCCCATTTAAACATCCTACCGTTCCCAAATTTCCCATTAACCTTATTAATGGCAGCTAAACACTTTTTTTCTACACCGATACATCTGCCGCACTGCAAGTGCCCAATAAAACTAGTGTATCATCTGTGACTTAACCACAAAATAATTTTTGTAGACGAATTTCTCTTTAATCAATCACTCGCTTCCGCACGCGGCTTCGTACGCGTGGGTACCTACTTATTTTATTTATTTAGGTAAACAAACAGTGACACAATAAAACATAGGCTGTAACTTAAATGGTAAATGAACAGATAATTGTGGCACCAACACCGTCTACCACGGATTACTTATTAAGTATTTCTTCTTTCTCGCCTGAGACACAGGTTTTCCTAGTTCAGGCATCGTTTAATTTGTTACCTTAATTAGATATTAATTCTCAATGTTATTCGTAGCACTAAGGTAATGAATAAAGATTATTTATTTATTATTTAAACATCGTAACATCCTCACAAACTTTCGCATTTATATTATTAGCAAGATTAGCCAATTTTTAGGCAGGTAGCCTACATCTGTAACCTAAAATCCATTAATATCCACGAAAACAATTAAATAAATCCCGGCCTGTTTAGGATCTGGGCCAATTTAGGAGTGAATTGTTCCTAATTATGTCGAAATAGGCGTTAATAGGACAACTAATAGCTATTTTTATGACACCTCGAGCCGCCAAAGAGCCTTCCGTCGTTTTATTGACCTTTTTTCTTTTTTGTTTTAAGTTTTAGAGTAAACAAGTTTCAATTTGAGCCTCAACTTCAAATACTCTTTGATAAAGAATGAATTTGTACAATAAATATATTATTTACTATCTTCCGCCTGCGGCTTTGCTCGCGTGGTACCTATATAAAAGGTAGCCTATATACTGTTCTAGGTAAAGAACTCTAATTATTTCAAGTTTTATCGAAATCGGTTGAACCGTTACGACGTGATTGAAAAAGAAACATCCTAACATCCTCACAAACTTTTGCATTTATAATATTTGTAGGATAGTAGGATAGGAAATAGGATTTATTTTTTCTTGGATTATAGAATAGAATAGAAAATCGTTTATTTTGCTACCAATAAATATAATTCAAACTTAACAAAACACAATATAAAATAAAATTCAATTTAATGGTAACAAAAAACAGCCACTACTCAGCGTGTGTGCTAAGGCAGAGCAGCCAGGCTATTGTGTAAGCGAAATGGTAATGAAGATCGCAATTATAAGGATGATTTTATCAATTTTAGCTACATCTGAAGTTTTTAAACATGAAAAGGAAGAAGCTAAGGTTTTGAAGTTTTCCCTTGTCAAGTTTGAAACGTTTTGAATGTTTCTAACATTGTTAAAATCACTCTCAAAGTTACGAACTTCATTGCCATTACGCTTACGCAATTGCACCACAGGTCATACCGAAGCGCTGTATTTTTCTTTTGGCGTTCAATTCTATTCTAGATCTGCTATATCAGCACAAATCCCAGCATCACGAATCCTGAAGGCATAAATCCTGATAAGAGATAAGTCTCTTCTGTCCAGTCATGTCGTTTCGCCAACCAATCCTCACTATAGCAGTCCCTGGGTGACTTCGAATCGGATGGCAAATTAAAATGAGCTTTGCATAGCTGTCTTTAGATTTAATATGGCTTGGAAATAAGTAAGCCAGTTCTGTTGTATCCTATTAATATTATAAATGCGAAAGTATGGGAGGATGTTTGTGATTCAATCATGCCGTAACAGCTCAACCGATTTCGACGAAACTTGGAATTTACATACAGCATCCTGAGTGACCTGATGCAGCATGCCTCCTGCATTAAAACAAGGGGTAGCCTTCTTAAAGTACCAGTGTCGTAAAAGGATTGTGCCTCATAGACAATCTTTATACCTAGTCCAAAGTCAAATTAAAAAGTTAGGTACTTAATTATCTTCATGATGTATCTTCTTGTTCTGTTGTCTTCATTGTTTTCCTTCATCATCATCATCATCAACAACCTGTAGAAGTCCACTGCTGGACACAGGCCTCCCCCAAAGAGTTCCACGACGAACGGTCTTGAGCCCTTTCCATCCACCGACTTTCCGATTGTTTTCCTTAATCGTTTTATTTTTTAACGTTACGTTAACGAAAAGAATAACCACTAAGCCACGACCAAGATTCAAATCCATAACCATTGCATCGGATGGCTCACTCCCACAACGCCACCAGCGCTCATTGTTAGAGTAGTGACGTATCTAAACGATCGCACTATTCGTTCATCTGTGCTATTGCGCCATAATTTATTGCGGCAAAGACCGACCGAGCTATAACGCCATAATGGCCTCCCAGACACCTTAGCGTGGGGGAAAGGGACGGAGCTATTTGAGAGAGGGGGAGGGAAGACCAGAAGCGCCTTTCGACGTCAAAATACGTGCTCCATTCGTTTTATTACCTTGCTGTGGTGTGGGCGTAGGGAGGGGGTTAATTGGTTCATCGATATCGACAACTTTTTTTTATAACAGAATAGGATATAGGCCCAAAATATGTAGGTACCTACAAAATGAACGATCATTTAGTTTTAATTTTGTTTCTATAGGTACCTAAATAAAAAAATATTATGATATAATGTATAAACGTAAGTTTTAACAATAATTTTCAGTTAATAGTTCTTATTTAATGAGTAACCTATATAAGGTAAACAAAAAACAGAATTTATAATTTACATGTTTTGGATATTTTCGAAACGTTAGTCTTAATTTCAGTAAAATTATTTTGTAAAACGTTGAAATGCAGGAGCGCGTTGTAGTCTTTTACACAGCGCACCATAATTTTAATATCTACTAAACTCCTAAAGCGTAAATTAATTCGTAGCAATAAACAGTCAGAAATATAGAATGAGAAAAAAAAACTCACGACTTTTATCCTCAAGCATGATATACCTCCTCTCATATCTCCAGGCGATCAGATCCTAAAATATGTCTAAGGCATCATTACAATTTGTATTACATTTATACATTACATTTGTCTGTCAAAAAAAATCTTCAACTTCATTGATACTAATCATAAAAGCAATTTATCGACATTTCAACCACCGACACACTAATCTCACGACCACAGCCCTAGAGCCGGCACCGCGGCAACATCAAAGGAGGCCACCTCTTTGATGTGGCCGCCGGCGCGCGCCTCCAAACGCCGTAAGCGACAAATCCATACGTCATTCTGCTGTCATTATAACGCCTTACAATCGCTCGGAGAATGTGGAATTACATTTTGACCAACTTATAAATACCGGCGGAGGATACACGAACTAATTTTTGTATGGAAATTCTCGAACTTTCGTTGCAGTGGCGAAGACAGTAGCGCCACTGGTAGATGTTAAGTTTACCTGGTTTGATTTTGTACTTACAAGACAATATAAATTGACAACTCGCTTAAAGCGATTACTTGCTTTTGAGTGGTTGAGTGGGAATGTCATTTTTGAGTGACCTCAAAATGAAAACTAATGGGTGTCGATGTTAACAATTAGCTGATCGATTTTATAGCAGCTTTTATTGGGGACCAAGAGTTATTTAACTTTATATTGACTATCGCCAGGTATTTATTATGATGAGACATTTCTGATACATTTTAAAAATAAAACTCGAGCGAGGTGTCATATTTTGATCTTAAAGGAGTTAGGTTTATAAAAAAAGGTTAATCTAAATAGGTATATATTAAAAATTATTATCCTGTCTTGACACAGGCACTTATTAGGGTGAATTAACAAACATTTTGCGCATGAAGAATCGTACTTATAGTATAGTAGGTATGGTAGCTAGCTTATACTACAGGTAGATAAAATAGAGACTCAGAAAAATGCTTCATTTCTGAATGACATATTAGATATTTTTGGAGGAGGTAGGGCACAGCGAGATTTTCTCGCTCTTAATTGCAGCAGCCCGCCTGGAGGCACCTCCGCCTTACAGAAGATCGCAGCCAAATACGATTATTTGTTTCAAATAGTGTTGTGTTCCTGCAGTGAGTAAGGTTGCCAGAGCTCTTTAGGGGGGGAGGGGTTCGGCAGGCGCATTAGCAATGCTCCAGGTGCTGCTGATGTCAATAGGCGACGGTTACCACTTACCATCAGGAGGGCCGTAAGCCTGTTTGCCTCCGTATAACATAAAAAAAAAGATTCTTTCTGATGGCCCCGGCTGAAGAATAGGTATTTATTTAATTTCATGTAGATAACTGTATTTTCTTATTTTAACGATCTTGCGGGGCGAAATTATGGTGTCAAGATTCTAAGTCCTCATTTAGCAATGTCAGCTAGCACTTAGACCGTTTCGACATCGAACTTAGCCGGGTGATTGTGCAACGATGCAAAGAAACTAAACGCAGAACCTCCTTTTGCTTCGCCATTGTCGGGTAATTACAGGCTGCAGAAGGCATGAAGGCATTGTAGAGGATAATTTGGACACCCTTTAAGCCTTTAATCTTACAAAGGATGCATTGATCGCGATTTGAATGAGTTTATACTCTGTTTTTTTGCTCAACTCAATTGGTGTTCTGTTTCTGAATAACTTTTAGGAGCATTGAAAAAGGTTGGTAGGTAGGTAATTAGTCAAACTTCGTATAAATATATATAATAATATATATAATAATATTCCGGACATATCACACACGGTCAACTGATCCCAAACTAGGCATAGCCTGTACTATGGGTACCAGAGAGTGATACACATAATATATATATATTTAACACCCAGACACAGAACAAGCATCTGTGTTAGTCACAAATGTGTGTCCAGTGCGGGAATCGAACCCGCGACCTCCAGCGCAGAAGGCAGAGTTACTACCGACTGAGCTATGAGGCCTGTCAAATTCATCAAATGATTGACTTAATTTCTGTAATACCTATTGTTTAACAAAATTCAGCCCTGTTAGGATATTTTTAACCATACGCGGTACTCGTATCATTGTCTCCACCGTAGGTTATACATTTCATCATCATCATCAGCCTGATAAAGTCCACTGCTGAACAAAGGCCTTCCCCAAAGAGGTCCATGACGAACGATCTCGAATGTCGTCGGTCCATTGGGCCTTCCAATTAATTTCCAATTATCTTTATTCATTTTAATTATTGTAAATCGTCGTTATCTAGTTGATTTAAATCTTTTTTTATACTGAGTATTCAGTATTCATTTATTACAAACATTTTTTTTACATGTCACATTAACAAAAAAATTAAAAGTATACATTGTATACAGAGTTGCATGGAATTAATTAATATTATATAATTGGAAACCAAAAATATCTCAAATAATTATAAAAATATGTCATTATTACAAAATAAATTAAAAATGAAAATTAATTAAATCGTAGTGATTTATTTAATTTTCATTTTTAATTTATTCACTGATTTCAAACTGCTGTATTTTCATCGCATTTGCTACGAAAGATTGAGTTATTCGTTATTAGTTAGGTAGGGCACAGCGAGATTTTGTGCTCTAAATTGATGCAGCCCGCCTGGGAGGCACCTCAGCCTTACAGAAGATCGCAGCCAAATAACATTATTTGTTTCAAATAGTGCTGTGTTCCTGCGTTGAGTAATGTTGCCAGAGCCGTATACTTGATTGCCACCTTAGTTGTATTAAAATAAGCTCTTGGCTCTTCTCTTCTTTAGATCTTCTGTCCTATTCCGGTGGAATGAATAATCAGTTCATACCACATGAAGGTCTCGTTTAAAAAACAAAATTAATCATGAAAAATCTGCCTCATCAATCAACCGACCACACCGTACGTCATATTGTTAAATAACATCGAACATACACCGTGAATAATTACAACACAAAAGCAGCATTTTCCGTCCATCCGTCAACCTTTATCAACGAGAAAAATCGTCTAATTCACACCTTAAGCCCAAAATTTGACATACAAAGAGCTCATTTTGGTCGTCAAATTAATCAACTGCGCCTTAATTAGGGTCCCGTTTTATGTAAAGCCGCCGCCGTTGCATGCCGGCCGCTATTGAGCAGTTATTGTTCATCCTCATCATCATCAAAGCCGTCGGACGTCCAATGCTGAACATAGGACTACCCCACAGATATCCAAAGAGAATTTGATTTAAATAGAAACTATTTTTTCGCGAAACTTTTCAAATCAACTAAATTCTACGGTATTTGGATAGCTCAACTGTTTCTTGTGTATTTTTTTTAATATAGTCTACACTAAAATTTAAAATAAAATAAATATTTTAATCATCAAAATTCATAATTAATAAATATATAGGTAGAACTGTTTTTGGTCTTTTCACCAACTATAACAAGTTTGACATCAAGGTTGCTAAAACAGTGGAGTAATTAAGTTTGAACAGATTTTACGCAAAAACTGATTTTTGCATAGTTTTCTACTATTGGGTGTAAAATAAGCCTCGTTTGAATTAGTAGTATACGTTAATATGTAACCGAAGTATGTGAAACCGTCAAGACGGCAATACACGGTGTTTCATTATTGAAACACCGTGTATTGCCGTCTTGACGGTCACCGGTTCCTTAAGATTTTCTCAGTTTATGAAACGGCACAGTTTTGACAGAGGTTGAATGGATGGGCGGAGTCCTAATCCGCATGCTCTAGTGAGCGCATAGCAACTGTTTGGCAACTGTTACGGTCAAATTTTGACCATTTGACCACATATAAGACTGTTTTCTTTTTATATACATACGGCCCACCTGTTGGTAAACGGCAAGCGTTCATAGGCTACAGCCTATGAACGCTTGCAATAACAGAGACAACACGCACGCGTTGCCTTTCTAGGTAAAGGACTCTGTATAATCTACGTTTCATTAAAATTGGTTGATTTTTATTGAGTACCGTTATGCCGACCAAAAATACATAGGTACCTACTAAATATGTGAAATATATATAAAACCTACACATGACCTAAATCTTTATGAAAATTTCGTAAACATTCGTGAGAATAAAGAAAGAATTCACTTAAAAACAGCATTATCGATTTTGCGATCGTGGGAAGTTCTAATAATTTAAGATGCTTCTGACTCAGCAGTCTTCACACCAGCATATCCTGACCTGCCTTGCTTGAATATTCTGTACTTATTCTTAGAAACGCAGAGGTATGAGTTATCTGGTTGGATAATAATGAGTAGTTAGCTTTTGAGAAGTGAACATGTCAAAGATAATTCAATTTAATGGCTCAAACGTCTTAATTATCGAATTAGTAGTTCATTTTTGTTGTTCAGATGCGATTTTTTGAGGGTTGGTATAATTGGTGAACTATTAACTACTTGTGGCGATCACAATAGGCCAGTTATGGCCGTAGTGACACCATAGCCACATAAAGGAAATAAAAAAAACAAAACCAACCCCCTTTTTTATACCACTAAAGTGGCAAACAAGCATACGGTCCACGTGTTGGTAAGCGGTTACCGTAGCCTATGAGCGCTGAGACTACACGCACGCGTTGCCGACCCCGAACCCCCTCCACCCCCTAAAGAGCTCTAGCAACCTTACTCACCGCAGGAACACAACACTATTAAAAACAAATAATGTTATTTGTCTGCGATCTTCTGTAGGGCATGAGATGGACGTTTTGATTGCTTAGGTAAATAATATTTATTGTCAAAAGTAATCTTTATCAAATAAATTTAGGATGGAACAAAATTATCTTCATATTGTTTGGAAACCAGTATTTCGACCAGAATTCCCTTCGTTCTGAGTGATATTGATAAATGACAGTGGCAGGTGTGGCCGTTGTCACGCCTTTAATGAAAGTAATTTTATAATTGCCTAAAACAATTAATCATTTTTGCCTCGTTATTACATTGTGAATTTCCCACAGGCTTTACAACTAACTAAGTAGGTAGGTAGGTACTAATATTTTTATAAACAAAACCAATATCAACTTCAGATTTTTTTTAATATATTTATTTGATGGTATTTTTATAAGAAGATCCTTAAGATAAATCTTTACGAAGGGCTTATAGGGTACTTAATCCGCTGTCCTATAAAATTCAATTCAAAATGATCTTTATCTCCACTGTATAAAGTCAGTTTTGAGTTTGACATTAGGACATAAGGGTGTGTGGTAGCTAGCTCAAATCGCAAGCTCCTAAGAGTCAAAATCAAAATAAACTATACTCAAAAGACAATTTTAAGATAAATGTTAGATGACATTTCGCACGCCGTTTGAACACGTCTTTATTTTCGACCATTCTAACCAACTAACAGATGAAGATGGGAATAGTTTTTGCGAATCATAATCCATTTTTAAGCTGCGAGCTCGTACCGCGCTTTGATTTATAAACAATGCGTCAGTGACGTCAGCTTCTTTAGCGGCCCAGATTTATCGCTAGTGCTGGGAACGGATGCTGCGGTTACACATCGATATCGATGATGCTACTTTTTATCCAGGCACCAACCAAGCGTGCGATTCAACGAGCAGAAGCAATTTTTCATCAAAAATTAAATTCAAAAAGGGGTTTTGAAAAAATATATCTATTGGATTCCCGACTCAATCGGTGTATAATAATTTAATAGACAACATTAAACATAAAAAATATGTTTCTTGTAACAAAAACATAGCACAAATGGTAAAATGTTTTGACTTTTTAAATTCTATTTCAATCCCACTGTGCCGGCCTTTAAACCTTTCACCACACTGGTTCTTTCACGTTCATTTTAACGATTGGTCAGGGCCACTATCTGAGAATAGCATATACTTAGGTTACTTTTTATAGGGGGTAACGCGCGAGCGAGAACACGGATCCCCGGCGTTACTAACATTTTTAATATTTGATTTATAGGAAGGCTTATAAAAAAATTAATAGAATTTAATTTAATAATCTAAACAAAGATACAAACTTAGGTAATTTTTTTAGTGACTTAAGTAACCACTTAATTTTAATGCGCTTTAGTCACGTGGCACAATGAACCCACCATATATTTGCACAAAATTACCCGTTCTTCGTACCAAAACGTTTCTTTATTTTATTATAAGTAGGTACTCAATTTCAAACAAAGAATATTTACGTTCAGCTACTAATCAGTACTTAACTAAAACACAGTTGTATTCACTCGTTATAACAAAAAATATCGATAACATCTCCTTACTATCCGCCATTCTCAACCCAACCCGTTCATATTACTACTACAAACACAGTCTTCCGTCCCTCTCTTCGCCATAGAAGGGGGGTATGACCGTCTCGCTCGCTCACTCAAGCGCCCTCTTTGTGATGCCGTGTCGGCTCCTTTGAAGTGGTGACCACGCCCCCGCCCCGCCGCCTTATACTTAATTCGTCACAGAATAATAACGACAATAGGTAATTTTAATTAGAAATTGGGAAATGTTCAGGAAGTGCGCGATAGTGCTAATTAGTTTTACAATTGTGTCATTTTGGTAATTTGATTTGTTTATGGCGGTAACGGTTCGCTAATTGGTTTAATGACCGTGAGATGAAGTGAAACAGTTTCAGTACCTAAACTTACAAAAATCGTGGATAAAGTGGCAATATTTCATTATTATTTATTTATTTGTAACAAACGTTATAAATCTGAAACTTTGTAAGGATGATTGTTGTTCAATCACGCTGTAGGTAACGGTTTAACCGATTTCGATGAAACTTAGATATACCTAGATCTTTACTTATATGTAAACTTTTATCTAGGTATTACGTGAACGCAAATTAGAACATCATACTACTACTTTTAAGTATTATATACTTAATTTTACTATTTAGCAATTGCTTATGTTTTTATGAAGGAAATAAATATTATTATTATTTTCGTATATTTAATTAAAATCTCATTTATAAAATACATTTTTTACTACAAAAGTACATCTTAATATCAAAAAAGAATATCAAAACAACTATTATAGTAAAATATATATATAAAAATGGAGAACCACCGACTGCGAAGCTCGGCTCAAGCGGTCGGTGGCTAGGGCTGCAGAGAGAGGAACCTCCTGACTATGCGTGCCGAGTCCAGGAGTACCGCCCTCTGTATCTGGCCCTTCACCCAGCTGTCTAGCGAGAGCCTCTTAAGGTATTGATCGAGGCTCTTCGCTATCAGTCCGTTCACTGACACCACTATCGGGACGATAATCGTTGAATCCACCTCCCACATGGCGGTAATCTCGAAGGCCAAGTCAAGGTACTTGCTGAGCTTGTATTATTATTATTATTACTACTCCCTTTATAAAAAACTAAAAAAATACTTAAGATCTTTATCCCCAATAAATAGGTAAGCTAGACATCCTCTCAAATCTCAAGGCGATCAGATCCTTGAAGATACCTAAGGGAGTAGTTATAGACATGTCCGTTTGTATTAAAATAAACTCTGTTATTAAGAGAAATTACCTATAATTAAATTCTTAAGCTAATAAATATAATGAATCAATTGTAGAGATAAGATCAGAATATTTTATTTATTACTTACAGGATTTTTTTGACTGTGGAACATTAGTTAGTTAGGTGTTTTAGTAGAAATACTGAATTGGTAATATTAAACTTTCTGCTTCAAGGATTTTACCTATAGTTGCAAGCACTTAGCTCTTCTCACCTCGACATTAAGCAGAGCTATAAACTATCTTTTTTTTTTTTAAATCTACCTGACTGCTTTTTAATCTAAGTTTCAATTTAATTTCTCACTTAAAGGTAAAGAGAGCTAATCTTTAGCACTAGTTACAACAAAAAGTTGAAACAACGTCATTTCGTAAAGCATTATCAATTTAAATCTGTAGGTAACCACACTATAAGGACGAAACAATGAAAATATGCATTTTCAATTGCGCACGCGTTTAAAATGTTAATCCTAGGAGTCCTACACCGATTTATACGAACGATCCCAGTTCCGTAATTACGGGCGGCCGGTTCAAAGGGACCGGCAACCGCGGCGGCGCCTTTGTAGTCTAATAAACGACTTCTAGACTTCAAAACGAATTTCAACTCTCTACGTTTGTGTTAAGCATGAGTTTTGACTGTAGTAGGGAGGTTTTCATAACACCTTAGAGGAGTTAAAGAGTCGTATCAGAGGGATTTTGCCACGGATATGTCAAAAAGAGGTTTTATTAGGGGTCTAAATGGACCCCACGGATCGAAATAGGTCATCGCGATCTATTGGAGGACCTAATTACGATCGATGGATTTTACTATAGGATTATTTTTAACCACCTACTCTACATTTAGTATCGACATTTTATTTGAGTATAAGTACCTTAATAAATTTTACTGAAACACCTCATCATCATCATCATCAGCCTGTAGAAGTCCACTGCTGGACATAGGCTTCCCCTAAAGAGTTCCATGACGAACGGTCTTGAGCCTTCTCCATCCACCGACTTCCCGCAACCTTCACAATGTCGTCGGTCCATCGGGGGCCTTCCAATTCTGAGAGCTATGTCGGTGACCTTAGTTCTTCTACAGATTTCCTCATTACGGATCTTATCACGTAGTGAAACTCCAAGCATAGCTCTCTCCATATCCTGTTGCGCGACTTTGAGCTTGTATATGAGGCCTATAGTTACGACTGAAACATCTAATTTCCTGTATTCATATAGCTTAGTTTAGATACTATGTTATAAAAATAATAAAATCCGAAATTAGGAAATACGTAGAAGAACCAAGGTCTTCGACATAGCTCTCAGAATTAGCAAGTTGAAGCGGCAGTGGGCAGGCCATATAGCTCGCAGAACCGACAACCTTTGGGGAATAAAGTTTCTCAATTGGCGACCAAGAATCTGCCACGCAGTGTTGGAAGACCCCATCCGATGGACCGACGACATTGTGAATGTTGTGGGAAGTCGGTGGATGGAGAAGGCTCAAGACCCTTCGACATGGCACTCTTTGGGTGAGGCCTTTGTTCAGCAGTGGACTTCATCAGGCGGATGATGATGATGATAGGATTATTATTTCAATAAATAAAAATATATATACTTTTATAAAAATTATATAATATAATATTATTTATTATATTTGGAATAAGTATTTTTTTTATAAAAAGCCTTTTAGACTCGGCAGTAGGTAGACTGAAAATTTAGTAAGTAGGTAGGTGCTTTTCTAACTGACTAACAAAGGCCAACGAGCTTTATTTCACACAAACTATAAACAATTAGAAATCCCATCCAAGTTTATCTTTATATCCCAGAGCGTACAATAGCGCTGTTTGTTTTGTAAAACCGCATCGCGTTAGATACAGCCGTAATCTACAGAATCGTAATCCCATGATGGATACATGGACCATGCCAAAGGTATAACATACAACTATAGAATTATACCATGCTAGACCATACCTACCATAACTATCACTAGTGGATCGCCCGTGACTTGATGTCGGAGTTTTTAAATAAATCACATCGGGGTCACCAGTTTATGACTGGTCCCTTAAGAATAGAAAGGGAAGATTTTAGTAAGTATATAGAATTTATAAGGAATTATCTTGGTAAATATTAATTAGAATTTCTACTTACTTTATGTTTACAGTTAAGAACAGCCGCCTGCAGTGAGATGCATACATTTCATAATTTTCGAAATGATGCCTCATATTGTCCACAGTAAAGGTGAAAATGGCACAAGTACATATTATTTTTGTAAATCTTTATGTTTTGTATGGTAGTATCATTTTGTAGATTATGAAATCTATACATGTTGTGCCGACCCCACATGAAGTGGGTTAAGGGCAGGGAAATGATGATACATCTTAGTGCAGGCGATTTTACCATTACTTAGCAAAAATATTTTTATTTTATTTTATTTATTAGAAGAACAACAGAGGTTACAGAGTTAAATAATAGGTAGGTTATAATGTTAAGCAGTATACAGGCCAGTAATAGTTCTTCCTAATTTAGATTATTTTTTGTAATGCTTCACTGCTCTCTAGCTTATAGTTTTTTTCAGTAAAGTAAATTAAAGTAAATTGCGCTTTTAATTGATATCCAAAAAAAATGACCCAGCAGGACTTTGAACCCGCATCTATCTTCGCCTTGAATCGACAATCGCTCCGTCTGGTGGACTTTCGCGGCGGAAACGCATAGGTAAACCAAAAATGATTGTCAGTCAGACAGGTACTTATCGATTTTATATAGTTACCCATTGCACACAAACAATCAATAAATACGTAATTGATTTATGAACTAGCGTTTTGCCATAGCTCCGCTTCGCACTTTATGACGAATAAAACTTGAATGAAAAGTTAACTGGATCCTTTACTACACTGGTTCTTTCATTGTTAGAAGGTATTTGCAAAGGCGAATATCCACAATCTTCGTTTTCCTTTCACGTAAATGGCAACGGCGGATCCAGCACCTACCTACTAATACATTTTTAAATTTGAATGACATATATCTCACCATTTGAACACGGCTTATAGCTAGTTTTAGTTCATTGACGACAGGTGTCAACGTGGGTGTAGGTAGGCGGGTGTCCAGAGAATACTATGATTTTTATAATATCCCAAAAATGTTGAACTCCGGCCGGATTTGAACCCGCTTCCCCCTAGTTACGGGAATGCTCGTACCAACTAAGCTGTAGATAGAGCAAGTTGGCAAGTTGGTTAGAGCATCCCCGTATCTAGGGGGAAGCGGGTTCAAATCCCGTCTGAGTCGAAAATTTTTGGGATATTATAAAAATCACAGTATTCTCTTGACATCTATACTAAGTTGCGGGGAAGGTTGCGGGTTCAAATCCCGTCTGAGTCGAAAATTTTTGGGATATAAAAACCACGGCTATGAAGGTTCCACCTTCTTTACCCCACACGAAGTGTCTGGCTATTAAGGCGCCACTTACGCACAGTATTATCAACATAGCAGAGGGAAACACGTCTTACTTGCTCTTAACGGCTTAATTTCGGCCTCCATGGCCGGTTCGGAATAAATTGCCTCTTTTTGTAAGTACCCTACCTACCGCTTGTAAGCGTGATGATATTGGTTAATGAGGTTAACAGCCTACGGTTGAGAGCACTGGTGAAGTGGAGGTAGTCAAGTCAAAAAGTCAAAAGGCGTTTATTTCAATAAAATCACTAGGATCACTTTGAAACGTCTTAGAAACTAGGTGAAGCTATGCCTGTTGGAGGTCCCGCGTTCCAATCCACAGGTGTGGGTTCGAACTCGGTCGTGCACACATGGATTTTCCATTCGGTGCTCTCATACGGTGAAGGAAAACATCGCAAGGAAACCGGCATGTCCTAGAACCTAAAAATGAGAAGACGTGACATGTGCATGAAAGGAGCTTCTAAGAGGCGCACTTTAACCCTTTCACTGCACTGATTCTTTCACCGACGGTCATAGGACCTTTTCAAGGCCACCATACCTCAACCTGGTCACTGACCTAATACAGGAAGACCAAGAAAGAATCAGTGACACGACAAGCAAGCAAGCAACAGCCTACGCGGCCGTCGAACTAAATTTAATGTCTTGGTTTTGTAGGAGCCCTTGAAATTGTGCTATTCAGGGCAATTTTAGTGATGACCTCACTTTGGCGTCATAATACATACATACATAAAACCACGCCTGTTTCCCAGAGGGGTAGGCAGAGACCACGGTTTTCCACTTGCTACGATCCTGACACCTCTTTTGCTTCATTCACTCTCATCACATTCCTCATACATGCTCGTCGGCTTAGGGTACATGGCGTCATAATAAAATTATATAAATTACCATATCGCGATTGGAATACTGCCTATACCTACAAGGTGATTCACAATACGTAGGTATACCATCGCGATAGGCGCTTATTCTATTAACATAAACGAAAGAATGTGTATTATCGGGGTAACAAACAAATACCTATACAAAAGATTTATTTTCAGATTTTTTCCCGAATTCAAATTAGTTGGTTTTGGTCTTTATATCATCTTTATTTGTAATTAGGTAATTATTAAACGAACGAGAAGTTCGATGTCAAGATAACCTAAAACAGCTGAATAATTAATTCAGTTTGGACTCATTTGACCCCAAAGCATTTTTGAAATACTTTCGAATTTACAAAAGTCGAAAACGTAGAACAAACTTTATTGCCAACTCGGTGTAGTACCCCTTCCGGGATAGTAGGTATACATACTTGGATACTATGAATCACTAAAACATCTATTCTCATTTCTCATTTAGCTGAAAATCCAAACCACACTATGAATTGTATCCAATTGGTATCCAATCCGCTGAAACAATAGATTATTGTTCGGCCGTGATTACCCACCACCGGCCACCCAGGCACATCGTGCGTCCCGCTCACACGCACGGAGCTCGTAACGAGAGGACTGTTGCCAGCTGTGCTGGTTTTGGATAGATTTGGCCAGTTGCTAGCTTGCTTGTCGTGTCGCTGATTCCTTCTTGGTTATCCTGTATCAGGTCAGTGACCAGGTTATGGTATGGTGGCCCTGAAAAGGGTCTATGACCGTCTGTGAAAGAAACAAGCTAGTGAAAGGATTGAAGTGCGCCTCTTAGAGGTAGTAAATTAGTAAACTTAGCTGTCATAATTTTCCTCGTAATTTCAGTATAGTTATTTGATAGCTTTTCAGGTAAACCCAAGTAAAGTTTTAACCGGTAGGGGTCACTTAACTCCTAACAAAAATGACTACTTCAAGCTTCATATTTATTAAACGGACCTCTGTATCGAATAACTGTTCATGAAACCTCGTAATATTTTTGAAAGATCTATCCAACAACAGCCCACATAATGGGGCATGCAGACAAAAATTCCTCTCTTCACATTAGGGGAGAGTACACCGAAGACCCTTACTTTGTAGACTTTACCATTATGTATAACCTGTTCAAATTTCATCATGATATCATTAATCGTTTGCGAGTAGAACGGCTGAAACACCGGACAGAGATTGTAGGACTTTGACACCCTAAAAACCAACAAACAAGAATCCAGCCACATTTACCAATAAGAGTTGGAAACACTCAATACTGATCACCTCCTCGAGTTATAAATCGGTGGTCCGCTACGGCCGGTATTAATATTTCATTAATTCGTACTTATTCGCTGTCGAATCGATTCTCGATTAATCATTCGATGATGCGGCTGTTAATCGAATTGTGGTGAATTTTTTTCAGGCTTATGTAAGTATTTAATTGTGTAAACTGGGTAACTTTTTGAGCTTTCTTGAAATCTTTCTTTAGGTATAAGCAGTGTTGGCTTGTGGGAGTCCTGACTTTCGATCAAAGGTCTTGGGTTTGAACCCGGTCGTGCACCAATAAGTTTTGCAATTCGATAAAATTAAGGCCACCATGTGGGCATTGCCAAATATGCGGACATTCCTCTGTCTACCTTCCCTTGGACATCTTAAAGGATCTGTTCAGATCCGACTTCAGTCTTGAGCCTATAATTTTTTTTATTAACCTACTACTTTAAAAGATAAAAGTACTTTTGCAAGTCTTATGGTGGTTACAGAGTGTCATTGGATCGTGATGAATACTAAGACCGGTCATCGAAGCATATGATACGTCCCTTATAATCGGAAAATCCAATACAGCACGAACTGGATTCGAACTCACGACCTTCAAATCGGCGGACACACCGTACTCAACTCTACGCTGAATTAAAAAAGAGACATTAACCTATTAGGTCACGCTTCATGACCTCATGTTGGTTAGAAAGCACATTATTCTAACCTATTGCTCTTGCGTCGCCCACATCATTATCGCAATAACGACTGTCGACACGTAAACTATCTAACCATAATCTGTAATCTGTGGTTCATCTCAGAACACCTCATCATCATCAACTTGAAGAAGTCCACTGCTGTTGGACAATAGGCCTCCCCTAATAAGATATTTTTTACAAAAACTAAAAACCGACTTCAAATTTCTGAATATTTACAAGATTAATATCAATCTTTATTTTTTGTTATCAACCTCTTTTCATTTTGCTTACCTACTGAGGATGACACTGGCCACATAAACTTTCGAATAAAAAAAAAGTAACTATGACATCCATTCATCATCAATAATAACTCTTACGGTACTGACTGACTGACTGACAATCAAACGTAGTGGTTTTATTCTCTTTGAAAATCAACGCAGAGCCTACTAAGAGTATGAAAGGAGCCATTTCATTCTGGGCCTGGTCCATGTACACTACATAGAAAAATTAGGAAAAATAGGAGATTACAAGAAAAATACAATTTCATTAATTTGAAGACAAATGCGATTGTACAAGAATAGTTCTTCTGGTAAGTTTTTTACTCTGTGAACACTATTTGAAGGCCGCCATGTTGGTTTATAATTGGCGTTTGACATGACATTGACATATTTTTCATGTCATGTTGTTTGATTTGATGTTTTTGTTTTTGTCAGATAAATGTTGGTTGTCATAATGACATTTCACGCACGTCCATCCGCCATATTTTTGTAGCGCTGTGTGTTGCTCTCTTTGTCGAAGAAAATCTTAATGTACCTTAGAACGAAGTCAATGTAAATAAAATAATCAATTAAATACGTTTACTTTATTGCTTAGCCATATTTTAGAGTAGTGTACACAGTGCAGGCCCAGGCTCCATATATTGATGAAACGTCTCTTTTGCAGGGTAGCTTCCTGTTGTAACGTATGGGTGCACAGAAAGAAATTCCCGACACACAACCCCTTAGTTCAAAGTTTATGTAAAAATAGCAGCAACCGAACGAAGTCGCGGGGATAACCATACTATACCACAGTCGACAAAACAAATTTCGGCAAGTGGTGATTTCAAGAGAAGATGACGTTTTTTTAAGTTTTACGGGACAAGTTGCAATCCCTCAGGAATTAAATTAAAATGGGACCACCCCGGGATTATACTCTATACACCAGCGAAATAATCATCAAAATCGGGTTACTATTGGCTGAGATATCGAGTAAAGTACACAAAAAAAAACAGCCGAATTGAGAACCTCCTCCTTTTGGAAGTCGGTTAAAAAGTGCCAACACGTACGGTCTCGAGCCTTCTCCATCCACCGACTTGCGCAAAATTGACAAAATAGTCGGTCCATCGGATGGGTGACCTTACTGTACTGCGTGTCGTCGTCCGGTTCGTGGTCACCATTAGAGAAACTTTACAACGTCTGAAAATAAATCTTTGAAGGGTCAGAACTGTTAGGTGTTTAGTTATTCTGTACTGTTTGTACTGCTTTTGCTTGCCTTATATTTAATTTTAAGTAATGTATTAATATTTTAATAAGTATTTATTTGATATGTGAATGTGATGTAGGTATAGGTACTATGAAAGCGTTTGTCATTCTTATAAGCTCTTATTTAATACCTGAGTAAGTAAAGTTTCTGAACCTCTCCTTGTTTGATCGGTACAAGACTGAAGCTTGTACTTAGAGCTTCAGTCCATTATCCATTGTGTTTTTTTTTCTTTTTCTCATTTTTTTATTACCTATCGTTATTGAAAAAATATATATATAATCGATAAAATAATAATAATAATGGCACCAAGCCGTGTTGGTTGCCATAGACTTGAATAAACGAGAAAATTTATACCAAAATTATGTATTTTATAGAATTAGGTATGTACCTAGGTATTATCATTTAGGTGTTCTGGTTAGTTCGTCACTTCGTTCGCGACTCACCGAGTTCGCACGGTTACCAGCCTATCCTTTGGCGATCAATCACGTCTGACGGTGCGGTGTGTCCTATTGATTCGGATCTCGATAGATTTCGAATGATGGCCTATTGAAGGGGTTTGATGTCATCATTAGGAAATAATTCTAAGCTCCTACCAAGGTTCTGAGTATTTAAAATGTTAGGTAAGTATACATTTAAGTAGTATGCCATCATCATCATTTCAGCCGTACGTTCAGGAGGCCCACTGCTGAACATAGGCCTCCCCCGTAGATTACCAGCGCGGTCTACCTTGTACGGCCTGCACCCAAACAATATTTGGGGGAGATGTGGACATTAACACGTGCTTTAAATGGAAAACAGGAAAACACCTACAGGAAAACATCGTGAGGAAACAAAGTCAAAGTCATTATTGGTCATCCTGTATTAGATGAGTGAACAGGTTGAGGTCTGAAAAGCAGGGACTAAATTACCGCAAAACTGAGATACCCGGTATATCGGTTTCCAAAAAATATCGGTAGACTGAATTATGGTATCACTATATTATGGTATCGAAATGTAAGGGTACCAAAAATAGATGTTAACCGAAAAATATTGATATAATAACGGTACCGTTATTTAACCCAAACATTCCAACGGCGGCGACGCACACCCGCCGGTGCGTATTAAGTGAACTTGGCTTTGGAAAAAGATTATTTTTTACTCTTGACGACAACATTTTACAATTTGAACGATGATAAGCGGGCCAAGCGGGGCCTCTCGCCCGCTCACGTCTTGTGATTTCGGTACCGAAATAACAAATGGGTTAAATTACGATACCCAATGAAAAGGTTGAGAATATGATATCGCTAATTTAGGCTGGTTAAATACCGAAATTTAACAATCGTTTCAAGTCCCTGCTGAAAAGGGCATATGACTGTCGATGAAAGAATCAGTGTAGTGAAAGTATTAAAGTGCGCCTCTGAGAGGCTCGTTTCGTTCACAAGTATTGAAAAGTCAAAATGAAGACAGGTACCTAAGACGTGAGTTAGAGAAAAAAAGCTAGGGGATGGGCAGCAGCGTCCCCTACTTTAACAATGATAGCTCTAACTGCGCTCGCGCTGCCAACCCGCGTGCCCAGGGTGGTGAGTATAGGTAGTTAAATCCCCCCACATGAATAGGAAATTCGCTCTGTAAATCTTTGGCTGAACTGCTGAACATGGCCTCCCATTTTTAGCACTTTCTTCGGCTGAAATGATGATAATGAGACGGGTGTTCGTTCGTAACGTATAGGTACAGCAAACCCGCTATTTCTAATTAGAAGCCTTAATTAAAATACATCAAAACTGCTTTTAATACTTCTAAATAAACACTAGCTTTTACTCCCGACATTGTTAAATTATTACACTGTGCGAAAGAGAACGCTTTCGAGCTACCGCTGTCCCACTCTCGGGCGGAGCCTCCTATGCCTTTGCCCACGTATTTAGGCCCTCAATGTGAGGTCTTCAAAGTAATTTATTAACTGGGCCCCACAAATAGCCCGAACCATTCAGAAACGTGAAATAATAAGACTGTTTTTGTTTTTGTTTGAACGTAACTGTAAAAGTAGTTACCTATCTACACTACCGACTTTCCTAATAAAGATATTAGGTAATTGTAAAGCCTTAGATAATATATTATCTAAGTGTAAAGCAATGTTCGCCCGCGACGTCAAACAACGGGATTTTGTAAATTTACGGTTGAGTTAAAGAAGGCAGGCTTATTTCCATCTAGCTAGACTACCTAGGTAATACCTAGGTACTTACTAAAATTTGGCATAAGAAATAATAGGTACCTAGGTAGGTACACTAATAAGTATTGCCAACTTCTACACTAGGTAGGTATATTTTTTTGGTATTTAATTAGGTACCTACTAAGTTTTAAGTATATAAAAGGCTTATTAAAAGGTACTACCTAACCTACCTAAGTACGTAGAGCGCGGTAGTTTAGGTACCAATCTAGATTGCTAACCTTTTTTATCTATCAACATTTTTTTACAGAGTACCTACCTACCTAGTACCTAGGTACCTACTCGTAGATTTAAAAGTAAGCACGATTTAGCGTTCGACCATTACATTAATATCTATCATCACTATCTTCTACGGAACATTTTCAGAATTTGTTTTTGATTCTCTGTAATGTGTTACAATGGCTTTTTCGTGATCTTTTTTGTAATTCGGTACCTAGGCAAGGCTTTAAAATTTTTGAGAAAGTTAATAGGAGAGATCAGAGTTCACGGATTATTTACTTAGTGGGTGCCCAAATGATCTCAGAAAAATAGAAGAGTACTATTATGACCTAACATTCTACCAGAGTATAGTAGGTACCTAGGTAGTGATTGTATCTGGGTAGGCTACCTAGCTATCTACTTGCGGTTGGGTAAAAGCTTGGGATTGGATTGAATATGCTCCAACTCGATTTTATTAGAGATAAAAAACTTACCTACTTATATAAACTAACGTGAATTCAAATAAGTATCAATGCGATTTCAATGTAAATTAAATGAATACTGAATAATACGCGGAAACTCATCTTTTCCCCTAACAATACATTTTTGTTTATTTTTGAGATCAGTTTTGACTTTTATCTAAAAATGTTTTAGAATGATAGGTAAAATTCAAAAATTTACAGTTAATTTTACCTATCATTCTATAACATAACATTACTTGAAAATGAATTTCTAACAAATGGAATTGCTTCATTTTGACTACTACTGCCATCTAGTGTCTTTAACTGAAACTACGATTTAAGATTTACTCGCTCACTACTCGACACTAGATGGCTCTGTTTTCGTCGTCAGTGTTCTACAGTTCTGCTGAACTGTCACTGTCAGCAATCAAAGTTATTTGTTTTTGCATTTTTTTTTTTTTGTTTACGATCGGACTCATTTTCTTTCAATGCTTTGTTTGTTTTACCTTCGCTGATTTGTGCTTCCATTTTCCAATAAAATTGTGATTAAAATGAATAACCAACTCTTAAACAAAGTTATAAAATCTAACGACGCAAACGCTGGTACTGAATTTACTTACGAAAACCCGCTACTCGACCGCAATGTGGCCAAGGCGCTCGCCAAAAGTTTCGTCAAGATTCTCCGAGTTTCCCAGCAAAATTCCAACATAAATAATAACCTACGACATGCAGTTCTCGCTAATATACGTAAAACATGCCGGCTGCAACCAGAAAACCATGTGGAAATAGACGAAAACGTAACTAATCTGTTGACAAGAGTTTATTTCGAAGATGTACAGGATCCACCTATAAATCAATGCAGAAACATTGTAGAAAAGCAACTGGATGATTTCCTGATTCGTAGACTGAAAGAACTTGATATAAATTCAAATTATCAATCATCATTCAATCCGGAAGTTGCCCAGTCCTTGATAAACTTGAATGCAAGAAGCATAGAAACTATATCACAAAATGTGTTGAATATAGATGTTAGGAAAAAGAAAAGCTTGAGCATAGTAAAAGATTTGTGGACAAAGCCTGAAAGTATTAAGAGTAATATTTGTGATGTGTCCATATGTATGAAACAAGAAATAGAAAAGATTTTACTCAGTTTATGTCACAAAATACTCGCAGAACAAAATGTAAATTTGGAAGAATTGTTCTGTTTAGATGATTTGAAAGATCTTGTTCATAAATGTTCTATATCACCTGAATGTTTTCAGATATGCTATGCAATACTAAATTCTGTATTCAGCAGTGTAAGCTATAGTTCAAATATACAGCTATTTATATTAGAATTTGTAAAAAATATCAAAAAAATATGCCCAAATACAATTTCAGTTCTATATCCTTCACATCTATGCCATATTGTGGTTCTACTGGATATGGACATATATCCAATGCCAGCTGAAATAAAAAGTAGCTATATCCAAAACACTCTTCCTTACCTAAATAAACTAAATATAGATTCAAAACCTGACTTTGTATTGTTATTATCACACTATCCTGATTGGTTTGATATTTATTTTGAAAAGTAAAGGCTATATATCTTCAATTCAGTTTTTTATTCAATCAACAAAAATGCTAACTCTCAAACAAGACAGGCATTTAACGATATCTTAAAACTATTAAAACAAAAAACAGTAAAAATCAGATAAATTTAGAACTCAGAACTAGAAATAGGAGTAAGTAGGAACACACAGTAATCCTATCATAATTTTTATAACTAGGTAAACAAAATATGATACTCATATTTTAAACAGTACACCTTTTAATTAAGTTCAATGCATACATAATACTTCAGACTTCAAAAGTTTGTTCAATAAAATTAAACCCAAACAAAGTTATCTTTCTTTTACATATGGCTTAACAAAATCAACCAAGCCAGTAGATGTTTTACTTTGGAAAAAAAACACAAAAATAAACTTAAACATCACCTTTTAGAGACTACACTTAATCAACTGCTATATAATAATCAGCACTTATAAACTAGTCGAGCATGCCAGTAGCTGACATGTTAAAAAAAAACCTGTTATGACGTTATACTGTATTCTAAATAAATAAACGTTTTTGTTTTTAGCAAACAATGCCACCTTAATTTATGCTCTAACAAAAAAAAAACTTAAACATCATCTTTCAGAGATTAAACTTAAACAACCATTATGTTATTCAGGTAATTAATAATAGGTACAAAAAGGCACTTATAAATCAGTCAAGCACGTCAATCTGACCATTTTCTTAAAATTACAATGCT
The DNA here is from genome assembly GCA_947579855.1 of Anticlea derivata. NCBI lineage: Eukaryota > Metazoa > Arthropoda > Insecta > Lepidoptera > Geometridae > Anticlea > Anticlea derivata. The sequence goes on along the minus strand of OX388279.1, from coordinate 3,797,881 downwards.
ACGATAACTTATCCTAAGTGATATTTCTGCCAGCAGGTTAAATATACGGAGGGATGTATGAATGTATTCGATTTAAGGCTTAGCTACCTCTAAAATCACCCACCCTGTAGTTAGATGAATTAAATCAGTCTTCAATCTTTATAACATATTTGGTGTCGAACACAGCATTCAACAGTTGCATGTAAAGATTATCGTTGTTAGTTTTAAGTACTATCGATTTGGAGAAACCAAATCTTTTCCCCAGTACCGGCACGGTTTCTTTGTATTTTATTTGGTGGTTTAGGTGCTTGGTATGATTTATCAATGTTTCCCAGTAGGGCAGGGCTTCATTGCAGACACCGCAATGGTAGAGTCTTGGGCGGATCTGAAAATACACAGTTGTTATAAAAAAAATATCATCTACAGACTTATTGTCATTCATACATTGTTTTAATCATTTGAGTGCTCACTCGCTTTTTATTTTCTCAAAGTATCGGAAGTACAGCAATAATTAAGGAATAACTCTCATTATTTAGAAATAGTTTTAAGAACTTTTTCAAATCACTGATATCCTAGTAATATTATAAATGTTTGTGAGGATGTTTGTTGTTCAATCACGCCAGAACGGCTGAACCGATTTCGATGAAACTTGGATTACATAATGAGATGGAAGAGATTATGCTATTCTAGGTAAAGAACTATATTACAGTTTTTTACCTGGAATAGCATATCTGCTACTTTTTACACAGGTACCACGCGAACGAAGCCGCGGGCGCAAGCTAGTAGGTATGTATATAAAACAAAGAGCATAAAACCATGACAAACCTCTCTTATCACTAGGCGGTCTTCGGAAATGGTCTTAGCCGCCAACAGTTTGGACTTATGTTTCCAAGTGATACAGTGCTCCTTTTCCTCTTCAGGCAGTATAGTCTCATCACAGGCAAAACACTTGGTCTTCTTGTAATATTTGCCATGCTCTATGCGCTTCAATAAGAAGAAGCTGTCTTCATTCATAAGCAAGTATCCGTTGATCAAAAATGCCTTTTTATCTGCAGAGTGCGAAAGAGTTTTTATCAGCTCCATTATAAAAACAGGCTTGTAAGACCCTCTTTCATGTTTCCTTGGTTTTTCTAAACCTTTCAGCTCAAGGTGGCCAGTGTGGAAGCGTCCAGCCGTATGGCCCTTGAATACATCAATGCTGGCTGATAGAAACTTATCACACAATGTGCAGTAACCCTTACCTCCTCCAGCGTTCATCTTGATGAAATTCTCTCTTCCATACTTAGCCGTTTTAGATCTGGCCGCACCATGGTCAAAGTCACGCTGGATATAATTCTTTTGTATATGCTTATCAATTGTCTTGTATATGGAACAAGCATTTGTACTATACTGTCTATGTGAAAATAAATGTTTTGCGATGTCAGCTGCAGCAACTTTAATATTATTTGCTTTGCAGATTTTGCAAGTGATTTTTTTAGCTTCCATATCAATTTCGAAGTAATCATCTTTGAGGCCGGCTATCATCTGAAAGTCCCATTCTGTTTTGCGGATTTTGTCCATCCCCGTGCCACAGAGAACTGTTGGGTATTCCCCATTTGTTTCAGCCATTGTACAATCTTTTAGTTCATTTCCATCTTTGTATATCTTAATGTTTGGTGTTTGTTTCATGTGCTGCACATTGCCGTTATCAGTTTTGGGACCTTCAATGGAATTATTGTTATTGTGGTTCATGAAGTGATTATCAAGTAAGGGGATGGGGAAGGTCTTCTCACAGGTGAAGCATTGGAACGTCCGTTTGTCTATCTGGAAATACAATTGATGGGGATATAAAATTAGCCTATAGGTATTTTCCAGGTTAGAACCTAACCTATATCTATTCCTAACCCACCTTGCACCCAAAAGCCATTTTGGCATCATTGATAAACAAACATCCTCACAAATTGTTGCATTTATACATAGTATTAGTAGGATTAGAACTGATCTTTTAACTAAACTAACATAGCACTATTTTTTTTGCCAGATAATTATCGGAAGTTTGTACCTAGAAAACATTCCAGTCGAATATAGATCCTTACCTTCCTATAATATTTATCATTCACACAGCTAACCCGAGCCTGAATCAGCTTCACCATATGCTCCTGATTGCTGACATGGCTTGACAGGTTATTTACTGCAACATTACACAGCACACATTGCCCGTCTATTATACTGTGCCATTGAAATTGACTAACAGGAGTGTTCTCAATGAAAATGTCATCGGCGATAACTTTCACTTCGACCCTGGTGGTGGCTGATACAGGGTGGGTTTTGTGATCCTTGTGGATATCTGAATCGATGTGCTGCTTGATTTCTGCGATATCTTGCATTGTTTGGTTGCAGATAGAGCAGTAGTAGTAGGGGTCAAGCTGAAAAAAAAATAATTTACATAAATAGTGAATAATTATTGAACACATTTCATCAAAATTGGTTTAACTTTTACGGAGCTGAGTGGTAACAAACATACACAGATTTATTCCCACTTATTTATCACTCATTAATACTACTATCCTACTAAATAAAAATGCGAAAGTTTGTGAGTATGTTTGTGGTTCAATCACAGCTAAGATCTCTGGCCGAAGGGTGTTGTGTTCCGTCGCTTCCGCGGGCGGATACCTACTGCCAATGACAATTCGTGTCCCACGTCGCAGTTTCTACGTGGCAATTAATTGTGTTTTTATATTAATATGTATGTTAGTCTTTAAGGTATATATCTATATGGGCCGTAGTATAAGAAAAATATCATCTGTTTTTTATTCTATTGTTGCCTGAAATAAAGTTATTGTATTGTATTGTAAACGGCCGATCGTATTTGGATGAAATTTGCTACAGAGATAGACTATAGTCTGGAATAGCATATAGGCTACCTACTTTTTATGTCAGTACCTGCACGAGCGAAGCTGCAGACAGCCACTGGTTTACAAATATAGATAGGATAGGTACCTTGTAGATAGAATCCATGCCGAACTGAGGCATGCTGCTCTGAGTTTTCAGAGCTTTCCTGTGTTTCTCCCATCGCAAGTGCCTCTCTACGAAGTCCTTTCTGTAGCAGTTCTCTTTGCACAGAAGGCAGCGGTAATCTAAGTCCCCACACAGTATAAAGTTTTTGAAATATTTTATCTTCGACATTATAGCGAAGGACTCCTGCTACGTGAAACCCAAGAGACAAAAAAGTTAAAAACACTACGTTCGTGAAGTTAATTAATCGCGTAAACAGAGTACCTGTCTAATGTCTACGATTTTTCGCAAGTTTCTTTGGCTGCGGGTAGCGTAGAATTTTTTTTTTTTTTTTTTTTATGTTTTTCCCCTTTCGGGATGGCTATGGCATCTAGGCCTTACCGCCAAGTCTTACGTTTATTTTTCCTTGTTATTTTTATTCTTTCGTCTTTATTTTTCATCTTATTCATGGTCAAGTCATCGTCAAGTCAAGTCAATTTCAGTTTTAGTAAGATATGATGGTGGCTATTTTACTAAAACCTCGAGGGACCTCTTGGCGCCAACTCGAAAAATGACGATACACGCAATCATTCTATTTCACTTCACTTGTGCGGTTTACTCAAACAATATTACGCAAAACACCACCATAATTACACAATATTATTCAATTTAACACTAGTTTTGTAAAATAAATTGAGAGCACAACATCACTTCGCAAGTTCCCGCCAAAAAGTCTGTGTATATAATACAGTGTAGACACAGACACAGACTAGGAAGATACCGTAGTAATCCTAATAGTCTGTGGAAGGAAGATACTAAGTGTAAAAGTTTATGACAGACATGAAGACAAGACAAGCAAAGCAAGAGAGACAAACAGACTTTATGGCACAGACTAGGAGAAGATACTACTTTATGGAATACTTACTACACAGCACCACAGACCTAATAGGTGCCTATTATACATGACATTAGGTAGGACATAACACAAAAATCAAAAGAAAACGCTTTTTTTTTGCATTTGCAACTTTGCTTCAAATTGCTTCCAAACACAGACTACATACTTTAATCAAAGAGAATAAAAATCCTTTATTAGTTGTTATACTCTGTTTACGGTCCTCACTCATTGTTTTGGCCTGCCTCATTCATTCCACAGAGTATTTTTGTATTCATTCATGAAGCTGCCCCTGGCTGGCATAGCATAGCATCTTATTTTCGACTTTTTGGCGGGAACTTGCGAAGTGATGTTGTGCTCTCAATTTATTTAACAAAACTAGTGTTAAATTGAATAATATTGTGTGAATAAAGTGGTGTTTTGCGTAATATTGTTTGAGTAAACCGCACAAGTGAAGTGAAATGAAATGATTGCGTGTATCGTCATTTTTCGAGTTGGCGCCAATAGGTCCCTCCAGGTTTTAGTAAAATAGCCACCATTATATCTTACTAAAACTGAACTTGACTTGACTTGACGGTGACTTGACGATGACAAACTAAAGAAAATGAAGAAAGATAAACAAATGAACAAGAAAAAATACACGTAAGACTTGGCGGTAAGGCCTAGATGCCATAGCCAGCCCGAAAGGGAAGAAAATTAAAAAAAAAAAAAAAAAAAAAGCATCTTATTTTCTGGAAATACTTTGAATTGATTTGCGAAAAGAATCCGCAAGAAAATGGTTATACAACGACAGTGTACTTATTTCTGTGCCATTGTGTAGCGTTGGTGCCGTGAATTGGTGAGAATGAGTAAAAGACGCCGCGCGTCGTCAGGCGCGAGCCGGGGCGCGGATGGGGATGAAAGTGATGATGGGGCCGAATTGAACAGCCCTGGGCCTCCGCCGTCGCGGAAGAAGAAGAAGCTGGATCCGGTAAGATCAAACAAAATGATGAGACGCAGAATTCAGAACACAACTGAGTTTATTCAACCTAACAAACATTATTGTTTTGCATTTCGTAGACCTAAATAAGGAAGGTATTTTACGCTTTCTTCCGCCTGCGGCTTCGCTCGCGTGTTACCTGTATAAAAAGTATGTTGTTCCAGGCTATATTATTAGGAACATGCAAAGTTTAATTCCAATGCGTTAAATGGTCACAATGCAATTGAGTAACAAACATCACATCTTTTATTTTTGATTGTTAGATAATGATTCAATATGTTTAGCAATGTTCAGCAGTCACCAAGTGGATGGGTAGCTGGGTGGTGTTAGCAACTGAGTGCATCTGAGTGCTTTGGAGGGCCAATGAAGATGTAATTGCTGACTATAGTGGCCAATAAACCACCTAATCGGCCATGTAATCTATTGCTAAAATAAATGATTATTCTATTCTATTCACCATAATGTAACCTGCCACCTGCTGGCCACCATTCAGATAGTCTAAAAACTCTTTCTCCACCAGAGTTTAACATTGACAGACTTATACAGAGGCCTTTATCCAGCAATGGATTGTCCCTAAATAGAAAAAAAAAAAAATTACACTAGGGAAATACGGCTAATAATAATAATAACAGGTGTGATAAGAAAATTTTCTTTTCTTGTAGAGTGAAATCTGCCAGCAGCTTTATGACACAATCAGGTCCTACAAGAAAGAAGATGGCACTCTGCTATGTGATGCATTCATCCGAGCGCCCAAGAGGCGCCAGGAGCCTCAGTATTATGAAGTGGTTTCAAATCCCATTGATTTGCTCAGGGTAAGATATAATCATCATTTCTCTGCTGAATTACATTTAAAAAAACCTGAAGATTTCTTGGTCTATTAAACTAAAAATAAATTTTAAATTTTTTTAATGCATATCTTATTTTTTTCAAAATTGAGCCCGTAACTCCTAACATCGTTTTTCGATTACTCTCACGGTTTCCGATTTCGCCTAAATGGCCCTGAAAAAATGGGTGGAAGCTAGTAAATAATAAAAATAGTTTATTAAACTATTTTTATTATTTACTAGCTTCCATGCATTTTGGTCATTTTTCAGGTTCAACAAAAACTCAAAACAGATAATTACGATGATATCGAGGAGCTATCAGCTGACATGGACCTGTTAGTAAACAATGCTAAGGCGTTCTACAAACCGGACTCGGTGGAGCACAAAGATGCTGATCAGCTGTGGAAGTTGTATGAGCAGACAAGAATTGCACTGGAGAATGGTGAGGGCAACATTAGTAGAATTGGCAACAACTTAACGACAACATTAGTAGAATTGGGCCACTGGTTGTGCCAGCGCAGAGAGTGCTGGCACAACCAGTGGAAGAAAACTTAAAGTAATAAATACCTACCTAACTTACAGGTGAAGAAGTAAAGACACCAAAGCTATCCCGCGCGTCTTCCAGTCGCCGCTCCGACGTCGCAGAGGATATGTCCGAAACCTCCACCAACTTCGAGGAGGACATTTATGAGGAACTCTTCAGTACCGTGAGTAAACAAAGCTCTCCCAAAGAGTGCCACGACGAACGGTCTTGAGCTTTCTCATCCACTGACTTCCCGCAACCTTGACAATGTCGTCGGTCCATCTGGGCCTTCCAACACTGCGTCGTCCGGTTTGTCTTCAACTTGCTAATTCTGAAAGCTATGTCGGTGACCTTGGTTCTTCTACGGATTTGCTCGTTTCGGATTTTATTTCGCAGTGAAATACCGAGCTTTGGAGAGAGTTACTCTCCATAGCCGGTCGTGCGAATTTGAGTTGGTGTATGAGGCCAATAGTGGTCGATCAAGTCTCAGTGCCATTATGTCATCACTGGTAATGGCAACACGAACTGAATGTTGTCTATCGTCTCAAGGCTCTTTGATATTAAGAAGATATGACACAGTTTTCCAAGTAAACACAAGTAAACAAAGCGTAGCTAAGCGGAAGACGACAACAGGTTCGAAAGAGGCGTTTGCGTGCGTGCGTGACGATCTCGATGGGTAAAAGGGACACCGCCAAACAACGCGATAAGTGGAGGATTTTGCAGAAAATCTTTGTGCAGCAGTGAGACAATACAGGTTAATAAAACATGTTTATAATTATTCTTATTTAATCACAGGTAATGACAGCTAACGTGGACGGGCGTCCCCTTTACTCGGCCTTCCAATTCCTGCCATCGAAGCGGCGGTATCCTGAGTACTTCAACGTTATAGACCAGCCCATAGACCTGAAAACTATAGCGCAGAAGATTCAAGGTACTTATGGATACAACATGATTCTCGAACAGTTTTGAGAAGGGAGTTATTGCAAATGGGACTTTTTGAGAATGAAACTTCTTGATAAAAGGACTTCTTGCAAAAGGAATTTATTGCGAAAGAAACTTCTTGCGAAACAGACTTCTTTGACTCTCTGGATCTTGTGAATGTCATTCCTAAACTATAAACAAAAGCCCGTACAACTAAGTCCAATCTTTGCACACGACTATTTATTTATTTATTTAATTCAATTAATACGGATAAACCAATTACATTAATTAAAAATATTAACAAAGAAATTAGAATTGTGTGTGTCTGTAGTGCCAAATAATTTTTTTATCTATCTATCTAGAAATCAATAATAATAATAAATAACAGAAAGTACATCACAAATTAAACAAGTCGAAATAAAATAATGGAAGGAATAGTATAACAAAAAAACAAGGTACAATAAATACAGATTATACACCCAGTCATACATCACGCTCACAGAAACTCAAGCATTAAAATTTTCGTCCATCCATCCACAAACAAGTCACAATTAGGACTAGCGTTCAGGAGAGCGTTTTAGGACTAGCGTTCACGATAAACCCGATTCATTCACATCATTCTTGTGTTCCAAGGTGGTGAGTACACATCGATTGGAGAATTAGAAAGGGATCTACTGCTGATGGTCAGAAACGCGTGTCATTTCAACGAGCCAGGCAGCCAGATTTACAAGGATGCTAAGATGTTGAAGAAGGTAAATAATTATTTATTTACATTTACTTACACTCAATCACCCGGAGCATTCCTCAAATAAACTTATAATTTTTACTCTACTTCATCATCATCATTTCAGCCGTACGACGTCCACTGCTGAACATGGCCTCCCACAGACAGAGCGGATTCCTAATCATGTGGGGGGATTTGCCATACTCGCCACTGCTGCCCATCCCCTAGCTTTTTTCCCTTAGTCGCCTCTTACGACATCCGCGGATAGGTAGATATGGAGGGGCCTATTCTTCAGCCGGGCGCACCATGGACCTTACTCTACTTAGCTTGTACATTTTGCTTAGTTTGTACATTTTACTTAGTTTTTTGGATTAGGTATCGAGTTTGTAAAATAATTCTACTCATAGGTTAAGGAGGTGGGCGTTGAGACTGCTACACAGTTTACAACTTTTTAAGTTTCATCGTTTTATTTTGTATTTTGCACATTTTTATATATTATATCTATATAAATAAGTAATTGGCCCAACGGATTAGTATTGCCATCCAGCGTGGCAATTCTGCCAGCGTTTTGGGGACGCTTCCGACTGGTAGTGATCTGGATCAATTGAGCTATGATCGTTTGTAACGGTCTTTAGATAGCTCAACTGTCTCTTGTGTATTTTGTAAATATTAACTTGTATTAGTTTTAATTTTATTTTCTTTCTGTAAATAAAGTTTTAATTAAAAATAAATAAATCCCTTTCGTTGTCGGACATAATCATGAATCACCTTGTACGACTGGCCTCATAGCTCAGTTGGTAGTACTCTGCCTTCTGCGCTAGAGGGCGCGGGTTCGATTCCCGCACTGGACAAACATTTGTGACAAACACAGATGTTTGTTCTGTGTCTGGGTGTTAAATATATATCTATTATTTATAACAGTGGTACCCATAGTACAAGCTATGCCTAGTTTGGGATCAGTTGATCGTGTGTAATATGTCCGGAATATTTATTATTATTTATTTATTATTTATGTATTTATAGATATTAACTTTATTTCAGGTGATACAAATCCGCAAACAAGAGTTGGAGCAGCACGGGCGCGGTAAGACATCGGAACGTATCCGCAGTAAGAGGAACTCTCGCGTCGGCCCCGTGCCCACCAGCCGCGCGCTTGCCATCATGGAACCTTCACATCATACCACTGATGATGTCAAGGTATTGTCACAGATAATACTACCTAGATAAGGGTCATAGGCCCTTTTCAGGGCCACCATACCCCACCCGATGGACCGACGACATTGTGAAGGTTGCGGGAAGTCGGTGGATGGAAAAAGCTCAAGACCGTTCGTCATGGCACTCTTTGGGTAGGCCTATGTTCAGCAGTGGACTTCATCAGGCTGATGATGATGATAATGATACCTCAACCTGGTCACTGACCTAATACAGGATGGCCAAGAAAGAATCAGTGACACGACAAGAAGAAGAGATAACATATAACATTATTATTCACTAGTTTCCGCCCGCGGCTTCGCTTGCCATCATGGAACCTTATCATACCACTGATGATGTCAAGGTATTCTCACAGATTAAATTATTTAATTATTAGCCTATATGGCATATAAGAATAGCATCCTACTAATATTATAAATGCGAAAGTTTGTGAGGATGTTTGGATGTTTGTGGTTCAATCACGCCCAAACGGCGGAGCGGATTTGGATGAAAATTGGCACACAGAATGATTATAGACTGGTCTCATAGCTCAGTTGGTAGTAGCTCTGCCTTCTGCGCTAGAGGTTGCGGGTTCGATTCCCGCACTGGACAAACATTTGTGTGATGAACACAGATGTTTGTTCTGTGTCTGGGTGTTAAATATTAATATATTATGTTGTCTCTGGTACCCATAGTACAGGCTATGCCTAGTTTGGGATCAGTTGACCGTGTGTGATATGTCCGGAATATTTATTTATTTATTATAGTCTGGAATAGCATATAGGCTACTTTTTGTCTGCATAGGTTCCACGCGAGCAAGCTAGCGCGCAAGCTAGTATAGTATATGCTATTCTAGGTATAGAACTTTATCTATTCCAAGTTTCAAGGAAATGGGATGAGCCGTTACGGCGTGATTGAACAACAAACATCCAAACATCCTCACAAACTTTCGCATTTATAATATTAGTAGGATAGGATTTATATCATAACTAGCTGTGGCAGTGAACCTCCGAGGAAAGCTCTTCATAGCCCATTGCGCAACTTTGAGCTTGTGTATGAGGCAATATAGGTTTCCTTACGATGTTTTCCTTCACCATTTTACGTATGTTTCAAGAATAGGACTGTTCTAATTTAATGTTTTTCAGCATTCAGAAGACAGCGGCGACAGTGATGAAGATAAGAACGACAATGAGGATTCACCACAATGGAAGCTATTGGAAACTATAAGGAACCATTTGGGTCTTGACGGTAAGACTAATATTTTCCCTTGATACTGTCCCTTGCTGAAACTGTAACTAAATTCGTCCGTTACTTTACGATTTCTAGAGCGACTTCCTATAATGTGTGTGTTAGAAAGTGAGTGTGTATTTGCGCGTGTGTGTGTGTGTGTGTGAGTATGTGTGTTTTACCACTCGGCTTCGTTTCGAACGGATTTTCACTTAACACATCGTTGTTTATTATTCAAACAGGAACACCAATGGCCGAACCGTTTTGGAAGCTACCCTCCCGACGCGCGTACCCAGATTATTACAAAGAAATCAAGAACCCGATGTCGCTCAACCAGATTAAGAATAAAATACGACGCGGGAACTACGGCAACCTATCCGAGGTCGCCGGCGATATGAACATCATGTTTGAGAATGCTAAGCAGTACAATGTACCCACTTCAAAGCTCTACAAAGACGCTGTGAAGTTACAAAGGTGAGATTACTGAAGCAAGAGTTCGTTATGTTCGTGAGTTACTCACTGGTCACCGGTGAGTGGGGAGAAGTCAATAGCTTGTCTGTTTTTCGGTGTACAAAGTTCCACCTGATGTGATGCTTTATAAATTTTATCCTACTTCTATTTGGAATGCGAAAGTTTGGATGGATGGATGTTTGTAACTCAATCTGGATGAAATTTGGCAAGTCTGGAATAGCGCATAGGCTATTGTCGTAGGTATCACGCGAGCGAAACTGCGGGCGGAAGCTAGTCTAGAATATATGTAATAGGGCCTCAGAAAAGCGTATTGGCCTTTCAAAATGGACGATACTGAAAAATCAAAAGCAGCATCTAAATTTTTGGCCTACCATGCCACTTCATTCTTAACATCGCATCTGCAACTATCGCTTGCTATCTTGCGATTACATCGAGGCACTTAAATAATCTTGTTTTTCTTTTGTATTGTCAGGCTGATGCAGCAGCGCGTTCAGGAGCTACTGGACATCGTACAATCTTCATCCAGCGATGACGAGAGCCTGTCTTCTGTCAAGAACCAGGCAGCAACGCCCGTGGCCAGACCTCGAGGTAATAAACGTGAAATATTGCAATCTTTCTGTACGCGTCTCTTTTCATTAATCTATCCGAAATGAGGAAATCCGTAGAAGAACCAACATAGCTCTCAGCATTAGAGAGTTTAAGTGGCAGTAGGCAGGTTAAATAGCTCGCAGAACCGACAACCGTTGGGGAGTAAAGGTTCTCATATAGCGACCACGAACCGGGCGATGCAGTATTGGAAAGCCCTCCACCCGATGGACTGACGACACTGTGAAGGTTACAGGAAGTCGGTGAATGGCAAAGGCTCAAGACTGTTCGTCGTGGAACTCTTTGGGGAGGCCTATGTCCAGCAGTGGACTTCTACAGGCTGATGATGATGATGATGATGATGAATGTTAACCCCTTCTCTCCACAGGTCGCCCGCCCAAAAACCCGCCCCCAGTAGTCGACCGCACCCCCATCAGCACCCCGGCCAAGGCCAACCTACCCCTAAAGAAAAAACTACACTACATATCCAAACAGCTGGTCGAGTTCACTTGCTCAGACGGACGACAGCCAATGCTGTTGTTTATGGAGAGACCGAGCAAGAAGCTATACCCGGAGTACTATAATGTGATTGATAAGCCGATTGATATGATTATGATTGAGAATCACATAAAGGTTTGTACTATTTTGCTTATGCTATTAATATATAAGTCCTCCTAACATTATGATTCAGTGTGTGAAAGTATTAAATAAATAAATGTACACGAAAGGGGCCTCTAAGAGGCGCACTTTAATCCTTTCACAACACTGATTCTTTCACGACAGTCATAGGCCCTTTTGAGGGCCACCATACCTCAACCCGGTCACTGACTTACGTCTTCTTCTTCTTCTTCTCCATGCCATTATAATTTATCTTATCAAAATGGTAAGTAACTACAAGGTGATTCATATATGTTCTACGACTTTTGGAAATTCGTCATTTTTCATTGAAAAAAGTCTATGCGAAAATCAGCTGTTTTGGGGTCAAACTCAATGAATCAGCTGTTTTAGGTAGCAATCTCGATTCCGAACTTTTTGTACGGTTAGTTATTAGTTCTAAAGATGATAAAAATACAGCAAATTTGAGAAATTTGGTGAAATACATATCATCATCATCATCAGCCTGTAGAAGTCCACTGCTGGACATAGGCCTCCCCTAAAGAGTTCCACGACGAACGGTCTTGAGCCTTCTCCATCCACCGACTTCCCGCAACCTTCACAATGTCGTCGGTCCATCGGGTGGGGGGCCTTCCAACACTGCGTCGCCCGGTTCGTGGTCGCCATTCGAGAACCTTTACTCCCCAACGGTTATCGGTTCTGCGAGCTATATGGCCTGCCCACTGCCACTTCAACTTGCTAATTCTGAGAGCTATGTCGGTAACCTTGGTTCTTCTACGAATTTCCTCATTTCGGATCTTATCACGTAGTGAAACTCCTAGCATAGCTCTCTCCATAGCCCATAGTAACGATACCATTCAAGTTGTAGATCACTATGTCTATTTGGGTCAGACGATTCAACTAGGTAGGTCCAACTTCGACAAAGAGGCCAACCGACGAATCCAACTCGGATGGGCAGCATTTGGGAAACTTCGTCATATCTTCTCGTCGGAGATACCGCAGAGCCTCAAGACGAAAGTCTACAATCAGTGCGTGTTGCCAGTGATGACATATGGCACTGAGACTTGGTCGTTAACTATTGGCCTCATACACAAGCTCAAAGTTGCAAATACATATAATTTAATACAAATAATATTTTTTTTGAAAAAAATGATTTTATTTTTCGCTAACTTTATTTCTTTTTGTTGATAGATTAACCCCATTTCGGGATGGTATACATGTAACGAATCACCTTGTATAGTATGAAGAAAAAGTTTTTGTGAATAAAAAGCGATTTCGCCTTGCCAGACTTCTTATGTTCCTGTATTTAATAAATGTATTGTACGGATGGTAGTTGATTGATTGATTGATATTTTCTTCAATAAATGAATGAATTAAAATGCTTTATTGTACACTTCAAATCTTTATTTACAGAATGACCGATACTCATCCGTAGACGAGATCGTAGCAGACTTCCGCCTTATGTTCTCAAACTGCCGTCAATTCAACGAAGAGGGCTCCATGATCTACGAAGACGCTACGCTACTCGAACGGGTCCTGAACGAAAAGCTCAAGGAGATCAACAATGGCGGCCATGAACGGAAGACTCCTAAATCTATAAAGCCGACTAAAGCAAGGCAGCTGTCGGCTTTCGAACAGAAGCTGCGGACGCTGTATGATGCGATTAGAGACTATCGGGATCCTAAAGGTCTGGGTTAGTTTATACAGGTGGAAGGGAGTCGGAAATACTTGATTTAGGTGTCATTTCAGACTTATTTCCCAGAAAGGGTGTACGTAGTGGCATGCATTTTTATTTTTTGATTTGATTTTGATCTTCTGCGCCTGCACCCAATGGCTCCCAGCAACCCACATTTTTTTTCAATTATTATTTATACAAATCGCTCGCAAGGATCACTTTGAAACGTCTTAGAAACTAGCATGCTAAAACATTAAAGCGTATGTTTCTTTATTTTATAGTGGTAATCCCCCCACTAATTCCCCAAAAATTTCTAAGAATTTTTGGGGTAAAACGCTCTTGAAATTAAACTCTATTATTTGTCACACAGCGAACCGCCAACTGGCACTCATCTTCATGAAGCTGCCAAGCAAATCCGAGTACCCAGACTACTACGAACTTATCAAAAGTCCCATAGACATGGAGAAGATTGCCCAGAAGTTGAAGAATAATCATTATCACGCGGTGAACGAGCTAGCGTCAGACTTTATACTGATGTTTGACAATGCGTGCAAATACAACGAGCCCGACTCGCAGATTTATAAGGACGCGTTGATACTTCATCGGGTTTGCCTTCAGACTAAACAGATGCTGAGGTGAGTGATCCCCAAATTACTTTGCAGCTATGAAAGGCAAACGCCTGAACTATTATATTTTACTGAACAAGATATTTAAGAGTAAAACACCTCGGTTACTCCCAAGATGTATAAAAATAAGGCTCAAGAACGTTTTTTGTACTCTTTGGGGCAGGCCTATGTCCAGCAGTGGACTTCTTCGTGCTGATGACTATGTATTAAGTAAACCTTACTTGACTAACTGATCTACTACTACTACGTGAACCAAACCACTGATTATATTAGGGAGTAGCCAGCTTTAACTTTATAAACGAGCAAACATAGCATTATCATCATTTTTATATACACAACCTAATAATCCGTGCCAATGGCCGCGTATTATCGGTATGCGATAGATTCGCAGTGCAACATCAGGCCGTGCATTATCTTGCTGTACAATATTGGGGTGTATTTTATCAGTTGTGCTTTATCGTCGCCCCCTTCTAAAAAAAAAAAAAAAAAAAAATTATGTTTGCAGCCGCGAAGATGACGATGCGGTGCCAGACGTGCCCGCGGCCGTTCAAGAACTTCTGCTGAATCTGTTTACCACTGTCTACAACCATCAAGATGAAGAGGGCAGGTGAGGCTACTTAAAATTAAAGTAAAGTAAAGTAAATGTTTATTTCAAACAAATGGTACAATTTCTTGTAACTAAACTATAACGAAAGCAAAAATAACCTCACCATAATTCTCCTATTACTCACAAATTGGACTAAGTAGGTAGGTAAAGTCTGGAGTAGGTTACTCTTTACTCATAGGCAGTTACAAAACCTTACCCTCCGTGCTAGATTTAACTGTGTTACGGCAGGATGGAAATTATGATGTTAATTCATCATAATTTCAGCCGTACGACGTCCACTGCTGAACATGGCCTCCCCCACAGACAGAGCGGATTCCTTATCATGTGGGAGGATTTGCCCATACTCACCATGCTGGGCATGCGGGTTGGCGAGCGCAGTTAGAGCTATCGTTGTTAGAATAAGGGACGCTGCTGCCCATCCCCTAGCTTTTTTCCCTTAGTCGCCTCTTACGACATCCACGGATCGGTAGATATGGAGGGGCCTATTCTTCAGCCGGGGCCACCACGTCTAACTTAAAATTCATTGCTTGGCTATTGGTGCAATTTGATAAATCAGTTTTTTTATTGTCAGAAAAGTTGTGGGTTCCAGTTACTAATAAAGTGGCATCCCAGTCAGTGGGTGTTGGTGGTGTTGGTTTGTCCTCATACTGGGTGCTTTGCGTACTATAAAGGTGTACAATTTGTGATTTCAGCCGTATATAAAAGTAAAGGTTGGTTTTCGATTTCTTAGCGAATTAGCTGCCACTCTATAGACTATGTGTTGATTTTCCCTCGAAAGTCTTGCGTTAAGTAATAATCTAAATCCTACTAATATTATAAATGCGAAAGTTTGTGAGGATGTTTGTTGTCGCCGTAACGGCTCAACTGATTTCGTTGAAACTTGGAATATAGAGAGATCTTACCTGGAATAGCATATAGACTACTTTTATGTAGGAACCGTGCGAGCGAAGCCGCGGGCAGAAGCTAGTATATTAGTAGCAGTAACCGGTAGTCCTAAACATTCAGAAAAGGAAAGTGTGGTTCCTGAAATTCCTGAAATTCAACCCCTAAAAGGGTGCAGCGGGGCTTTTCACTAGTTGAATTATAATCAGCCGACTGACAGTTGTATAATTGAGTGTGCTTTCCCACAGATGTTACTCGGACAGTATGGCTGAGCTACCGGAGCACGATGATGCCACGAACGGCGGCAAAATACGCGCCATTTCCTTGGACCTGGTCAAACGGAGATTGGACAAAGGATTGTACAAGCGGCTGGATCACTTCCAGCAAGACATGTTTTCTGTTTTTGAAAGGTTTGTAACATATCGATATTGTACTCATATGTACAATATTATGCATTCACCAAAATATAATAATAAACACATCAAATAATCAATATTTCATAAATAAACCTTCTAGAAGTTCCTTATGACAAAATAAAACTAGATAAAATAAACACTTTATTTTATCTCTATGGTTTAAATTTGAGGAACTTTTTAATTGCATATCGATTTTGATGCGTTAGAAGCCACACAGAAATAACTCTGTCTATCTGTCGCTGACGTGGTGTTGGTGCCTTATGGCAATTTCATACTAAATTTAATGGGAATAAGGTGCAGTTTACAAAACACCAAATCGAGCGGCCTAAGCTCGCCGCGCCTTGCGGTGTGTTTTAAATTACATCTTATTTCCGTAACATTTTGAATGAAATTTGACTGGAACGGCAAGACGCTAGTGCCAATTTGTTACTCTATGGTTCTTTCCAGAGCACGCCGTCTCTCCCGCACAGACAGCCAAATATTCGAAGACTCAGTCGAACTGCAATCGTACTTCATAGAACAGCGTGACTTGCTGTGCCAGAACACACTACAGTCGCCTGCATTGGCTTTCACGATGGACGCGATCAACACCAGTGTGGAGTTAGTTAAGCATTGTAAGATGCTGCAGGAGAATGAGGAAGAGGATCTTGAAACCCGGTGAGTTGGGTGTTGCTGTACTTCTAAATATATAAAACGTGATTGAGTGCGACTGACTGTCAATTACCGCACAGTAAAACTAAACTTTAAGTCCTAGAAATATCAAACGTGGAACTAGCTAAAAGATTTCTCCAGGGCAGGCATCGCATAATGCTCCAGGTGTTGCAGATGTCAATAGACGACGGTAACCGCTTACCATCAGGTGGTCCGTAAGCCTGTTTGCCTCCGTATAACATAAAAAACAATAGAGATGCACTAATAAAGGAATTTCCGAAACTAAACCCCTAAACGGGTGCAGTGAGAATTGAAGTTTGTATCAACCGCACTACTGTGCGTAAAACTCACGCGCTGAGGGTAACAATTAGTAACGGAATCCATTGTTGCCTGTGGCGACATCATGTTTTAAAATCGGTACTTATTACAGGATAAAAAAAATGAAATTAATGGATTATCTCTCGTAAAAGGGTAACTGTTGTCCGTTTTTATTTACCTGGAAAAAGAGACGTTTCATCAATATATGGAGCCTGGGCCTGCACTGTGTACACTACTCTAAAATATGGCTAAGCAATAAAGTAAACGTATTTAATTGATTATTTTATTTAAATTGACTTCGTTCTAAGGTACATTAAGATTTTCTTCGACAAAGAGAGCAACACACAGCTCTACAAAAATATGGCGGATGGACGTGCGTGAAATGTCATTTTGACAACCAACATTTATCTGACAAAAACAAAAATATCAAATCAAACAACATGACATGAAAAATATGTCAATGTCATGTCAAACGCCAATTATAAACCAACATGGCGGTCTTCTAATAGTGTTCATAGAGTAAAAACTTACCAGAATAACTATTCTTGTACCATCGCATTTGTCTTCAAATTAATGAAATTGTATTTTTCTTGTAATCTCCTATTTTTTCCTAATTTTTCTATGTAGTGTACATGGACCATGCCCAGAATGAAATGGCTCCTTTATAATATTCTATTTTTTTTATTTTATACTGTTGAATTTCATTATATCTAATTAAAATGTTTATAAATATTACAATTAAAAGTCGTAAATATGAATAGCAATTAGTTGTCCACTATGTGGTATGCAACCTTGAAACTATATTTTTATTTCAGATCCAGCAATGACGACTCCATGACAGGTGCTCCGGTCCAACAAACGCAATACACGAAGGGCGATTTCGTATACGTTCACCCGGATAAGGGGAATAAAGACCCTTCTATTGTGCACATTGAACGGGTTTGGACCAATGCCGAAGGCGTACCTATGATCCATGCCAATGTCTACTATAGGTGAGACAGTTTAATATACATGTATACTTCAGACGTGCTATAGTTGTCCAGGCATATGCGATCATGACACCCCACTTCATGTATTTGTGTAACTTATTTTGAGAAACCCCCTCTTGGACCCCTTATATCTTGTCAACCTCTAAGCCGATTTAACTCATATTCTTATCAGTAAATCTTGATAATACAACCTGTGGTGCAATTGTGTAAGCATAATGGCAATGAAGATCGTAACTTTAAGGGTAATTTTAATAATCTTAGCAACATTTAAAACGTTCTAAACTTGACAAGGGAAAACTTCAAGACCTTAGCTTCTTTCTTTTCATGATTGAAAAACATCAGATGTCGCTAAAATTTATAAAATCATCCTCATAATTGCGATCTTCATTACCATTTTGCTTACACAATAGCCTGGCAGGTGACCTACTCAATTCCATGCAGATCGGATTCACCGAAGTTGACTAAGAGAAATTCGCTAGCTTCGCTCGCTCGATCGATTAGTAGGACGTAGGATTCTGTGCCTCTGCTACAATAAAAAGTCCATGTTATTTCCAGGCCACTAGACACCTTCCACGTGCGAACCCGGAAGTTCCTCCAACAGGAAGTCTTCAAAACGGACCAGCACCGCACCATGCCGTTGGACCAGGTCGTCGGCCATTGCTACGTTATGAACGTGAAAGAATACTTCAAGTTTAAGCCTCAAGGTACTTATCCAAAAATTTCTGCTACTGATTTTTCTTAGCCAGGTTACTTTGGCTTATGGTGAAAAAAAAATGTAGAAAATGATATAGACTCGACTTTTAACCCCAAGCATAATAGACATCCTCTCAGATCTCAGGTGATCAGATCCTGGAAGAAGTCTTAAGAAATTGGTAAACTTCATACCTGCAGTACTATGTGCCCTACTTCTGTCCATTTTATTATTTCCTTTATTCATTCATATCATTTATTTTAACGAATTTACGTTGAGTGTACACATCACTTATAATAGTGAGTGTGTTTGGTAATTTAAATGGCTTATTATAATAATGTCCTACGGAAGGCAGCTACCGGCAACGCGAAGACGAGTCTATGGTCTATGCAGGTAACTCCACATAGCACATAAAGTATGCTCAAGGGATGTTTGTGGCTCTGAAGTTAGGGTAAATTCCAGTCCGACATGTGATTTGCATTTGGCTGGCGCAGCCGTTGATAATGGCACTGGCCTAACTTGAGCCACACTAATTGCATTTGACTGGCGCAGCCGTTCATAATGGAAGTGGCCTAACTTGAGCCACAAACATCTCTTGTGACTACTGTACACACATTTGACGACCGCTTAATGACTGAGTTAAAAGACGCGGTTTCGAATCCCGCTGTCATTTTGCATTATCAGCATAATATTTCTTCTGGTTCTTGGTGTTGGGGTACAGAGTGGGGTCTGGAGACCCCACTGTTTCGATGTATTTACTGGTAATTTTATAGTATATTTACTATAAAATTACCACTAAATACATCGAAAATACTTGTTAGAATACGATTCAGATATCAATATTTTTATTATGATCTGTATGAATACAGTGCCAAAGTATATAAATTTTTAGTTATTAGCCTTTAGAATAAATAGCTTGATATCTACATTCTCAATAACTAAAAAAATATTAGTATTTATTTGTAATTCCAGGTTTCTCCGATAAGGATATCTATGTGTGCGAGAGTCGGTACAACACAAGGCACCGCTGGTTCAAGAAGATTAAAGTGTGGGAAAGTGGTGATAAGGACACTCTTATACCCAGAGATGTAAGTTTCAAAATAACGTCTTAATCGCAAGCTGCGTTAGTTTCAAAATCCAATGATGAAGAATTCATGAAAAGTGTTTGTTCATTGTCAAAATCTGTTCATCTCAAACACATTGTAGCCACAAGCTTTATTTGCTCCTTTTGACCAACTTTGCTGCAGTATGGCTACCTCGTTATCAGAGACAGAACATAGAAGACATAAAAATAGAAGTGAAATTGTAATTATGAAGTGGTGTGTGTGTGTGTGTGTGTGTATCAGTGTGTGTGTGTGTGTGAAGGAGTGAGTGGAATTTGCATGGATCTCACCCAGTAGCGGGCATCTGCTAATGTTTCAGTGTGGCGGCAACTCCACCTACTTAGAGCCTAGAACTTTTCTAACTAGTACTAGTTTTTTTGACAGACAAACCCGTCTTTTACCTTATTTGTGTTTTTTAATCATTTTATTTTGCAGGTGCCACTGGAACCTAGTCGTAATATCTCGGTATTCCGCGAACGAATCGAGAAGCACAAGGATGAACTGGCAGAATTAGAAGTATTAGAAAACGTTCAAGAGAAAGACAGACCTGTAAGTAATGATTATAATTTATTTATTTCAGGCAACACAGCAAAGTACGTGTACAAATACAGGTCCAAGATATAATATACCTTAAAAATGAAATACATGTAATAATAATAGTACCAAGTCCCCAACGATTGTCGGTTCTGCGAGCTATATGGCCTGCCCACTGCCAGTTCAACTTGCAAATTCTGAGAGCTATGCCGGCGACCTTCTTTCTTCTACAGATCTCCTCATAAATCCATTTTACTTTATCATCATCATCATCTTATTGCCCTTATCCCACATCACGTGGGGTCGGCACAACATGTATTCTTCTTCCATTTCTCTCTATCAGTCGTCATCTCAGCACTCACTCCTTTCTTCACCATATCCACTTTCACACAGTCCATCCATCTTTTCTTTGGCCTTGACGACCCACCTTGTACGGCCTGCACCCAAACAATCATGTGGGGGGGATTTGCCCATACTCGCCAAGCTGGGCATGCGGGTTGGCGAGCGCAGATAAAGCTATTGTAGATAGGGAATGCTGCTGCCCATCCCCTAGCTTTTTTTCCTTAGAATAATTGGCCCCTTCATTACTACCCGTGGATGTCGTACCTCTTACGACATCCACGGGTAGCAATGAAGGGGCCAATTCTTCAGCCGGGGCCACCACGGCTTTTTTACTTATATGTTATTATTCTACAGGACGTAGTGATGTACAACCCACTCGGCACAGACGATGAGAACACGTATTACGAGCAATACAACACTGTGTGCTCCGGGGTCATCAAGACGGGAGATTACGTTTACGTGGTCACAGACGGTGGGAAGCAAATGATAGCGCAAGTGGACACTATTTGGGAGACTGGGGAGTGAGTGATTTAAATGATATATCGTGAATTATAGGTTAAGGGGTATCTCAAAATTAGCACCCAACGCATGGATTTTGAAATGTCTCCCATAACACCCTTGAACTAAGGTTGAAATTACCTCGCTCTCCGCCGTGGCTCTTAAATGGGCAGCGCAGCCGAAAATTCTTAAAAAACCGCAGATTTTGAATAGTTTCTAAAATAAAAACTAAAACTATACTTCAGCAATCCGAGAAATGTTTGTAAACAATTGGTATATACATACATAATACATATATACATACATAATACATATATACATACATAATCTTAAATTGTATTGCTTTTTGTTGTTTTTTTTTGGCACAACTGATATCAAATGATTTTTTTTGGCACAATTGATATTGAAGGAGTTATCACAAATCGATAACAAATGCAAATGCAGTCCCAATGCAAAAAATAAACCAAGCCAGTGAAATTCAGGTTAATTGAAGGGTTTTGTTAACAGACATTTCACATAATTAGCCTCATCTCATCTATTAGCCTTATGTTATCCTAATCGATACAGCGCCGTGTCTCAGTTCAATCACTCCATTATTTAGTAACAAGCTACACCAATTAATTTTCTAAGCGGAACTTGATTTTTGTTTCAGTAACAAGTGCTACTTCCGAGGACCATTCCTCATTTTCCCGGCTGAAGTGGCAAACATCATCACCAAGGTAAGTTATCTAACTTTCAAACTATACCTAATCAAATTTTCACTAAAAACGGGATATTTACCATGATTTTTGAGTTTATTGGTTCCCCGATTTTAGTGAAAACTGTTCATAACCACGATAGTTTCAAAAATTATATACCAAATCTATCTCTGATCCGTTCAGCCGTTCTGGTTGATTGAGTAACAAACATCCATTCATCCAATTGTGCATTTATATTTGTAGTGAGATTAGTAGGAGAGACAAGAAATTAGACAAACACATCTATACTTGTCTATTGCTTGTCGTGTCACAGACTCTTTCTTGGTCATCATGTATAATATCCGTGTAGAATATTATATAGTCTTTGGTATTAGGTGTGTGACCTATGACCGGTGAGAGAATCAGTGTAGTGAAAGGATTACATTGCGTTTTTATCTTCATAGATACTACGACGCGAGCGAAGCCGCGGGCGGGGGCTAGTTGATAATAATATCTTTATTTCAGGCTACTCGACACAAACATGTGTAACATGCCATGGCCCATATTAATAAATACCTTACAGACTAACATACATATAATATTAAACTTATATAACTACACCACAATCATCTGGAATAATGTTTGTAATATTTTTGGTGTTTTCAGCCATTCTACAAGCAAGAGGTGCTGCTGACGACAATGCACGACACCAGCCCACTCGTGGGCATCGTCGGAAAGTGCTCCGTGTTGGACTATGATGATTATCTCAAGTGTAAGTTAGCCTGCAAGTCCGTAGAAGAACCAAGGTCACCGACATAGCTCTCAGAATTAGCAAGTTGAAATGGCAGTGGGCAGGCCATATAGCTCGCAGAACCGATAACCGTTGGGGAGTAAAGGTTCTCGAATGGCGACCACGAACCGGGCGACGCGGTGTCGGAAGGCCCCCCACCCTTTGGACCGACGGCATTGTGAAGGTTGCGGGAAGTCGGTGGATGGAAAAGGCTCAAGGCCGTTCGTGGTGGAACTCTTTGGGGGAGGCCTATGTCCAGCAGTGGACCTACAGGCTGATGATGATGATGATGAAGTTGACCTGGCTTCACACTTTGGCTGGGCTTAAATACTAAATAATTAAAAAATAAATAAATAATGGAAACAATTGAATATTTTATGTATGTTAGAATAAGGTATATATTTCATATGGGCCGTAGTTTTTAAGTATTTAACATCTTGTACTAGACTAATGTTTCCTGAAATAATGGTTATTATTATTTGTTATTATTCACATATATTTAATTAAAATCTCATTTATAAAATACATTTTGACTACAAAAGTACATCTTAATATCAAAAAAGAATATCAAAACAACTATTATAGTAAAAAATATATATAAAAATGGAGAACCACGTACCGCGAAGCTCGGCTCAAGCGGTCGGTGGCTAGGGCTGCAGAGAGAGGTACCTCCTGACTATGCGTGCCGAGTTCAGGAGTACCGCCCTCTGTATCTGGCCCTTCACCCAGCTGTCTAGCGAGAGCCTCTTAAGATATTGATCGAGGCTCTTCGCTATCAGTCCGTTCACTGACACCACTATCGGGACGATAATCGTTGAATCCACCTCCCACATGGCGGTAATCTCGAAGGCCAAGTCAAGGTACTTGCTGAGCTTGTCGTTCTCGGCCTTCACAAGATTAGCATCATGTGGGATAGAGACATTAACGAGTATCGCCCGGCGCTCCGACCGGTCTACCAGCAGGAGATATCAGGTTTATTGGCGACAATAGTTATTATTATTATTATATATAAACTACTACTTTAAATATTTTTTTCGGCACAGGTCGTCCGACAGAGATAGCCGAGAACGACGTGTTCGTCTGCGAGTCACTGTACGACGAGTCCAATCGCGTGTCTCGCAAACTGAAGGCTGGACTGCGCAAGTTTGAACATACTAAGGATGTAACCGTGGACGAGGTAATACACACACTTTACACGCAGGCGCCTTTTTTTCTGTTTTTGTAGTCCTATTCTGTAGTGGTCAGTTCGACATTCGAATAAATCCTTCTTCGTGCGCGGGTGAAAATGAATTTCGTAAAAAGTTTTCATGTTTTTCTTTTTTTTAATATTTAGGCAGTGCAAAGAAAATGACAACATACAGCCTAATTAGAATAAAATCTCATTGCACCCAAACATTTTTGAAACCAACCTCGATCAAGCACGACTACATGGGTTGCATTCCAAATTAAAATCACATTATGTCCCATGGGAAATAATGAAATTCAGTACAACATTATGACCCGGCTAGACCGTAGGGCTGTAATGACTTACATTAGGAAAGGTTTGCATGACACATAATATGCCATTGACGAGCAGGTAGTATAAAAAAAAATAAAAGCACTAATATTTCTTTTTTTGATAGAATAACCCCCTTTCGGGATAGTATACATGTTCACCTTGTAGAGAGTGAAATTGAATAAAATCAACAAAGAGACGTGAGCTATCCAAAACATTTCAAAAATGACAAGAGAAAACTTCACTATATTAACTTCTCCCCGTTCGTGTTTGAACTCTATCAGAGCCTTTTTCACCATCTCTGATTATCGCTACCTGGCAGATAATAGTAGATTATGCAACAAGGGCTTAAAGTAGTGTATTATGTCAAGGGCGCTATATTGAACCCCGAGAACGAGGGATTCTATGGTTAACTCCTGAGCGGAGCGAGGGAGTTAAGGCAAGAATCCTGAGTACGAGGGGTTCAAGATCGCCCAAGACAAATACACGTTTAAGCCCGCGATGCATACTCTACTTTTTATACTTTCTGCGAGGCAATTGAAAACAATGACTGTTAAGTAGACAGAAGTGATTTTTCTGGAAGTAAGTTTCCAACTTTACCAGGGGCTTCAGATTGTATGCATTCTGGAGTCGAATCAAAATCACTGTCGTCGTCACTTGACATTTTTTAGAAGTTTACTTGAATCGAAACTGAATTTCGGTGTAGATAACAGCACAGCAGTTTGAGCGCTTGGCGCCTTTTTTTCTTTTTTTGTAGTCTATTCTGTAGTGGTCAGTTCGACATTCGAATAAATCCTTCTTCGTGCGCGGGTGAAAATGAATTTCGTAAAAAGTTTTCATGTTTTTCTTTTTTTTTAATTTGTAGGCAGTGCAAAGAAAATGTTAACATACAGCCTAATTAGAATAAAATCTCATTGCACCCAAACATTTTTGAAACCAACCTCGATCAAGCACGACTACATGGGTTGCATTCCAAATTCAAATCACATTATGTCCCATGGGAAATAATGAAATTTAGTACAACATTATGACCCGGCTAGACCGTAGGGCTGTAATGACTTACTTTAGGAAAGGTTTGCATGACACATAATATGCCATTGACGAGCAGGTAGTATAAAAAAAAATATATCCATTTCTCTCTCGGCATGTAAACAGAGAGAACTATTTTTTATCGTTTAGTCATCAAAGTCAAAGTCAAAAGGCGTTTATTTCAATAAAATCACTAGGATCACTTTGAAACGTCTTAGAAACTAGGTGAAGCTACGCCTGTTCCTCGTCATCCTCAAAGTTGTTAAATTCATTCCCATTTCGCTTAGGTAATATTACTGCTGCCTCTGACTACCACCTCCCTTAGACATCTTCGAGGATCTGACTGATTACCTGGAGTCTACTATTCTAGAGGATAAAATCTTGACTATTTTTTTTCTTTCTTAACATAATTTTTTTAAGCATTAAACACCCTTTTCAAAAACTAATTAAACTAAAAAGTGATTATAACTTGTGTTTTCAGATCTACTACTTCCCTAAGAAGATGGGTCCGCCCGCGTTGGCCTCCGCCACGGAGGTACAGTCGAGCTCATCAGCAGCTTTCACACAGAAGCCCTACAACCCACACATCAATGTGGATTCCATGGTATGTAGGCTTTTTGACACTGAGACCTTACCAATACAATACAAATACAAATATTTTTATTTCAGTAAACTTAATCTAAGTTACATTTCATGGGTTTGGGACCCTCTTTTAAGTATAGATATACCTGTGTTAGACCCTCTAACACAGGTATATCTATATCTATATAAATCGCTCTTCCGTAGTACATAATTGTTAGATTTAAGTAAGTACGTACTTATGTTGACAGCCTCAAACATTTAGGGTTCAAATTCTTGTAAAAAAGCGCTGACACGGTCGCATTTGAATGACATCATGATAGGCCCCTGGTCGCTAAATATTGACCGCTTACATAAGCTCAAAACCATGCAATGGGCTATGGAGGGAGAGCTGTGCTCAGAGTTTCAATACGATATAAAATCTGAACATAGGTTACGTGCCTGGCTGAGGCTGTTGGAATAAAGGTTCTCGAAAGGCGACCATGAACTGGAGGGCGCAGCGTAAGAAGGGGGGCGATTTTGCGATGGTGGGCAAAGCTGCATACTGTCAAAGTTTCTACACCGTGATTCTATGGGTTAACTACACTAGGCGACCGCTAGAGACCCTGCGTGTCCAGTACAACAATATTTTTAGGATGATGTTGTGGCTGCCGCGTGTCTGCAGTGCATCAGGGATGTTTGCAGAATACGAGAAGGATGGGTTTGCTGCAATTCTCCGTAAAAAGACCACATCCCTGATGCAGGATTGCTGGCAGGATCACCTCTCCCACGTGGCACTGCTTCGTGAGGAGAGTGATCTATTGAAATGTTTAGGATTATCTAGCATTAAGTACTAACCTAATTATAAGTTATTTTATATAATGTTACAACAAATCCCCTAGCTTTTTTCCCTTAGTCGCCTCGTACGACATCCATGGGTAGTAATTGAGGCGCCTATTCTTCAGCCGGACCCACCGCGACCAATGATTGAAGAATCTATTGTTTAATGTTTTATAAGTTTTATATACAACCATTGTGCTCTTATTATTCGCTTTTTACTTAGTACTTTTATAAGATTTTATTTTTAATTATTACTTACCATGAGCTTCAAATGTTTTGCTTGAAATTATAATTGATGTTAAGATGCTTTACAACCATCATGCACCAGATATGTACTTTCATCTCACATTTCATCTTGTTCTCGGGAATATGTTCGAGTTAAAATCGAACACGCAATAAATGTGCATTTTTGCTGCGATTGCATCTATGCACATTCGCTCGCGGTTCCAAAATCCAACCAGTTCGCGTTCGACCGTTTCCGAGACATCGCGGGCTCCAAAACCATTTACCATTTAGTTACCTAATAATACGTAGTGTTAAGAGGGTACAAAAATCAAAATAAATTGTCAAGTGGGCGGAGTGAAGAAAGTGACAGCGCTATGTACTATAATTGAATGCGGAAAGAGATAAGCAAGCGTTAGAAGGCGCTCGAAAGTAATCGACGTAAGCGACATATCAAAATAAGCAAAATATTGATTATCTTAAAAACTATCTTTTTTTTTAAAGTGTCTTGGATTTAGTTACCCAATGCTATTGTCTAACACAATATTTAAAAAAAAGTTATTTGTGTTAGATAGTCTCACAGTATTTTAGAAAAAATTGTTGCAGAGGACCCAACTTTAAAAAATAAATCAATCGAGAAAAGTTTTACCAATCGCGTTTCTGTCTTGGATTTATGTAAATAAAATGCTCAAGTTATCTTTGTCATAAAAATCAAAACTGTGCGTTTTGCGGTCATTGAGAAAAAACAATTCAAATTTCATAAAATAAATAAACCCTCACCTTAAGTAACTTTCATTAAAACCTTTTTGCACGTAAATTCAGTTCTTTTCTTTTACCGTAACCAATACAAATAAAAGGAGCCTACAAACCACGTCGACCATACTGTCGAAGTAGGCCTACCTTTTTACAATATCTAAACATAGGTAATACATTTTACAGGATTGCAAGCCGCAGTTCACGAATCTGATCAACACGACTATTGGCAGTCAGGATGTGGAGATGATTCTGGAGAATTCCCTCGATGATTCGTCATTAGCGTCACCGGCTACACCTCTTTCTATAGGTAATAATGTTAACTTCAGCTCAAACGGCTCGCGATATGCCATCTGAAATTCGTTTTAAAATAATCACACATGCCCATTTGTGCGATGATATAATATTTTGTTAAGTTCGTAATTAATTAGTTATATTTTCTTACTGTATTTTATATATATTTAGCATTCTCGCACTAAGTGACTTTTAAGCGAGCGGAATACAAAATGTGGATTCAAATTGGTTCAAGTACGACATATATACATCTAGCCTATAATTAACCATAAGAAAAACTGTGAATCCGAGATTACTGAAATAAAATAAAATAAATCCTTACATCAACAGAATAAAGTCAATTTAGAGTTTGTTATGTAGGGGCTTGCGATATCGTTAGCTTTATGAAATTCAAAATTTACTTTAATTATTAGATGTAAGGATAATTTTGAAATAAATCTATACATTTTTTGAATGACATATCGCACGCCGTTTGAATACGGCTTAATTCAATGTGAAGTTTGTAAACAAACTACCCATATTTATAATGTTAGTGTTCTAGGACAAAACTAAGCTCCACTGGCCTAGATAAATAAATAAAATAATAAATAATAACAGTCGCATACAAAGTTCTGACTCCACACTAGGATTCCCAGTGTCGCGGGTATCGGAAACTACGAGTACCATGGTACCACAACACCCAGACCCGGAATAAATATTTAAAGATAATGCAAAAATTTGTCCCGCAGCGGGAATCCAAGCCGCACTCCTCATCAACCCGTTAATGGCGTTAACACCTACCATCCAACTGGCCTCATAGCTCAGTTGGTAGTAACTCTGCCTTCTGCGCTAGAGGTCGCGGGTTCGATTCCCGCACTGGATAAACATTTGTTTGATTCACAGATGTTTGTTCTGTGTCTGGGTGTTAAATATATATCTATTATGTATATCAGTCTCTGGTACCCATAGAACAGGCTATGCCTAGTTTAGGATCAGTTGACCGTGTGTAATATGTTCGGGATATTTATTTATTATTGTTATTATACCCTTGCAGGTGGCAACAGCAACCCTTACAACCCTTCGCTCACGGCGGCGCAGGAGCGCGCCGCCGCCACGCCCGCCAGCACCAAGAAGAAGAAGGATTCCAAGCCGAAGGTCGTCTCCGGCTACATCCTGTACTCCAGCGAGGTCCGCAAGGCCATCATTGCTAATAACCCTGACAGCACCTTTGGTGAGTTGTTAATATATTTTGAGATGTCAAAGTTTGTATGGGAGAATCTTAACGCATGGAGAGATTTACCTGAAACTTGGTACAAATACTCATAAAGTCAAATATTGAATAGTTTTTCAAAACTGCCCCTTTTTATCAAGATAGCACGCGAGCAAAGCCGCGAGCGTAAGCTAGTAAATAATAGATAAATATTTAACACCCAGACACAGAACAAACATCTGTGTTAATCACACAAATGTTTGTCCAGTGCGGGAATCGAACCCCACAACCTCTAGCGCCGAAGGTAGAGTTACTACCAACTGAGGTATGAGGCCAGTCGATTATAGACAGTGCTTTAAATAAAAAGTAAATGCTATTTCAAGTTACGAAAGGAGCTTCTAATCCTTTCACTACACTGATTCTTTCATCGACAGTCATAGGCCCTTTTCAAGGCCACCATACCTCAACCAGTGGTGCAATTGCGTAATCGCAATGGCAATGAAGATCGTAACTTTGAGGGTGGGAGGGAGGAACTTGGATTTTAACAATCTTAGCAACATTCAAAACGTTCCAAACTTGACAAGGGACAACTGCAAGATCTTAGCTTCTTCCTTTTCATGTTTGAAAAACTTCAGATGTCGCTAAAATTTATAAAAACATCCTCAACGTTACGAACTTCATTACCATTGCGCTTACACAATTGCACCACTGATCTGTTTCTCTGACCTAATGATGACCAAGAAAGAATCAGTGAAACGACAAGATAGCTACTTATGAAAATTTCACCCCAAAACGGTTCAGCCGTTACGGCCTGATTGAATAACAACACAATATCCTTTAAAACTTTCCTTGGTTTTACTTGGTCTTTATTCTATAACTTAGCTATTTTGCACATTTTCTAACCTGCCACCTATTTACTCCTGATGTTATGTTTGTTTTACCTACATGTAAATAATCCTAACACCAACATTTGTATCCAGCTAACAAGGATTTGAAAAATGCGAAACCGGGTAGGTCCCAAATGGCTAATCTTAACAATGCTTCATTCATTTTGGCTGTAGATTTCATAAAGACATTCCGCATAGGTGCGTTTTATCGTACGATAATATCGCAATGCGTTTTTATCTTAAAACAGATAACGCAATAGCGTTATCTGTTTTAAGATAAAAAAAATAGTAGACTTCCTCTCAGATCTCCAGGCGATCAGATCCTTGAAGATCTCAAGGGGGTTAGTCTGAGGCATGTCCGAACCTTTTTATTGAAATATATTGCATTAATAACGCACCTAACGATATTCTTCGACAGTAACACACGGGCTTGTGGCCCAAGCACTAATAATTCACATTACGTATGTAGTTGCTAATTAAAATAATAATAAATAAATACGCTAAAATGCGATAGAAATTATCAAATATAACCCATCAGCGATGCTTGAAAAGTTTATCGCATCGTAAGCGTAACGTTATTTAAAGAAAAGCAAAAATATATTATTGAACGCATACGGTAATATCTACCCTTATAACGCACCTGTGTCGGGCCCTTTACCGTTTGCAGTTGATGTTGACGACTGACAGAATCTATTATCGACAGAGAACCACGAAAAAGAAATCATTTTTATTAATTCCAAGATTGTACAAAATAATTTACAAAACGATTATAGGTGAATATTTAATATTTTTTTTTGGTTTACCTGTAGATTTTATTCCAAGCCATATCTTCCTGGCTTATTTTCACAAAGATGTCATTTGTTATTTCAATATGCTTTGGATTTCTTGGTTGTCTTTATCGTGTATTTGTGTTTTTAGTTAGAAAGCCGGTTTTATTGACTTGGTGTGTTTGATTGAGTATTTATTCCAATATGAATGTAGAAAATGCGTTTGCGTTTGCTAAAAAGTAGTCTTAATACATGCATTATACTGATACTGACTTCAAACATTCTTATAAAACTTTAAAGACATACAGTCTCATAAAATATGAATTAAATCTTCTAGCCTGACTGACCTGGTTTAAAATGTACAACACACAGAAATCAACTTGGCACCTGCGTGGAATGTGCTTCCCCCTCCCACCACACCCTACCGCCTACTGCTCTCGCGAGTGAGAATGAGACAAAACATTACAGCGAGGTGCCTAGTTAGCTTCTGCGTGTTGTAAATAACTTTTGAAGTGTGTACTTGCCAAATCTTAGACCGTGACATAATTTCTCTCGCTTCTATTTGTTATTGCCTACCGAAGGATCAGCTCAAGACAAAGCAGAAAAAGGAAAAGTTATGTCTCGCAAAGATAGCACTAAGGTATGTTCAGTTTTGAGAGAAATAATAAAGAAGTTATACAGCGCTTCAACGAAACACTTTCATAATTCGCCGAGCCAAAATAACACAAAGCGTGTCAGTGCATATCCGTACATACATACATCAAATCACGCCTATTTCCCAGAGGGGTAGGCAGAGACCACGGCTTTCCACTTGCTACGATCCTTGCTACAATGCATACTCAGATACACAACCACTCAGTGTGAGTTGTGACTCAAAAGACTGCCTGAGTCTGGATTTAGCTCTTGAATCTCCAACATCAGTGAAAAATATGGGCAAAATAGTATGGGCATGTAGGGTAGTTACTCCTATTTTATAGTTAGATGGTTTTGTTTATTGGAAACATTAGGTCAATTTTGGAGAAAATAGAACTGCATTTTTTTATCTTTAAACCAGGTTTTTTTGACAAATGTGATTTTACACAAGCTGTACCTGTTTCGAAAAATCCAAAAAGGCACTTCTTTTTTCTTCAAAATTTACCTAATGTTCTCAAAGAACAAAACTTTACTATAAAATAAGAGGTATCTACTCGTCATGCCCCATTTTGCCCCATTCTGTATAGATAAAGCCAACTTCAAATTGCCTATTTTCAAAGATCATTTTGAATCGTCGTAAAGCCACTTTTGTTGTCATTGACACGCCCTGTACTACCTATATTTTTCAAAATAGCGTCTAGAAAATTCTTAGCTTTCGTCAGCGCTCTATAGCTTCCTTATTACCATAAGAATAGGAGCTAAAATCCTCTGTTCCCTAGGCGAGATATCTCGGATAGTCGGCAATGAATGGCGATCCCTGCCCGCTTCGACTAAGCAAAGCTGGGAGGAACGCGCCGCTAGGTGCAACGAGGAGACTTCGGCAAGACTCGCAGAGGAGATGAGAGAATTATCTGCACACGTTAGTTAACCTTTATTAGAGTAAGAATATGAACTAAAAGGCTCTTTGCCATAGACAATATGAAATAAGATAGTCGAGTCAACTAACCAAAGCTGGGAGGAATTAGCAGAGATGCAATGCGGATCTTACGTCTCGACTCTCAGAGGAGGATTAGCACACGGTAGTTATCTTTTATTTAATTGTAGAATAGGGGCTAAAATCGCCTGTTTCTGAGACGAGATATCTTCGATAGTCTGCTCGATCAATCAAACAAAGTCGGTGGATGGGGAAGGCTCAAGACCGTTCGTCGTGGCAGTGTTTGGGGAAGTCTGTCCAGGGATTCCTTCAGCTCAGGCCGATGATGAATCATTTTTTCCTGAAAGCTAAAAGGTATATTTTGCAGACGCAGATGGAGATGACGTACGAATGTGCGTGGGACAACTGCGACTATCAGTTCGAAGACCTCACCGATTGTATGGAACATTGCATCGGCGACGGGACAAACAGTGAGTTATCATGTATCTTTTAAACTATGACAAAGTCAAATTACTCATAAGCCTACTTGGCTAGATTGTAATAATATGTAGAGTATAATAAAAATTGTAGTCTAGGAATTTAAAAAAAAAATATGTATCCTTTAACACGTTCCTTGTGGAATAAGAAATGTACTTAAGTGCACTTATGTATACTATCCCGAAAGAGGCTTATTCTATCTACGAAAATGAAGAATATTAGAACAAATATTAATTTATTCAGTTTTTTACCCGAACTTTTTCTAATTAGCTGTTTTTAGTCTTTTTATTATCTCTTTAATTATTAAACATACGAGAAGTTCGTCATCAAGAACCTTAAACTGAAGCTGAATAATTGAGTTTGAACTGAATTGACCCCAAAGCAGCAGATTTTTGCTACTTTTTTAACCACTTTGTATACAAGGTTATTCATAATATGTATTCCATCCCGAAAGGGGCTTATTCTACAACTAATTGGCAATAAAGTTTGTTTTACGACTTTTGGAAATTCGACATTTTTAATTGGAATAACTCTATGCGAAAATCAGCTGTTTTAGGTAGCAATCTTGATTCCAAACTTCTTGTACGTCCAGTTATTAGTTTTGAAGATGGTAAAAATACAAATGACTGGTGGACTGATGGTAAATGGAGGAAGGGCACAGCGAGATTGTCTCGTTCTGAATTGGAGCAGCCCGCCTGGGGAGGTACCTCCGCCTTACAGAAGAATATTATTTCTTTTGTTGTTAGACCAACCCCCTTTCGGGCTGGTATACATGTTATGAATCACCTTGTACATTGATGCGTAATAATTTGTCCTCCCTCAGGCTCGATACCGCCGGGGCACGTGCAGAACCACTACCGCGGCGGCGGCGGCGGCGGCGGGAACGAGTTCGCGTGCCTGTGGCGGGCGTGCGCGCGCGTGCGCAAGGGCCAGGCGCCCTTCCCCAACCTGCCGCGCCTCACGCGCCACGTGCGCGACTTGCACGTCAACAAGGGCAACGGCAAGATGATGGCAGCGCACGAACGATCTAGGTAACTAGAGCCCATTTTGTGCAAAAAACAAATAAAAAAAACGGCACGTGCGCGACTCGCACATCAACAAGAGCAACGGCAAGTTGATGGCGGTGCACGAGCGGTCTAGGTAACTAGAGCCCATTTTGTGCAAAAAACAAATAAAAAAAACGGCACGTGCGCGACTCGCACATCAACAAGAGCAACGGCAAGTTGATGGCGGTGCACGAGCGGTCTAGGTAACTAGAGCCCATTTTGTGCAAAAAACAAATAAAAAAAACGGCACGTGCGCGACTCGCACATCAACAAGAGCAACGGCAAGTTGATGGCGGTGCACGAGCGGTCTAGGTAACTAGAGCCCATTTTGTGCAAAAAACAAATAAAAAAAACGGCACGTGCGCGACTCGCACATCAACAAGAGCAACGGCAAGTTGATGGCGGTGCACGAGCGGTCTAGGTAACTAGAGCCCATTTTGTGCAAAAAACAAATAAAAAAAACGGCACGTGCGCGACTCGCACATCAACAAGAGCAACGGCAAGTTGATGGCGGTGCACGAGCGGTCTAGGTAACTAGAGCCCATTTTGTGCAAAAAACAAATAAAAAAAACGGCACGTGCGCGACTCGCACATCAACAAGAGCAACGGCAAGTTGATGGCGGTGCACGAGCGGTCTAGGTAACTAGAGCCCATTTTGTGCAAAAAACAAATAAAAAAAAACGGCACGTGCGCGACTCGCACATCAACAAGAGCAACGGCAAGTTGATGGCGGTGCACGAGCGGTCTAGGTAACCATGCGTTACTTGTGTCTTTTTTGTGAATATTTTTTTTATTTTTTAAACTTCGAAAAATATGGTAAGCCCCAAGCCGTGTCGAGCCTCACGCGCCACGTGCGCGACTTGCACGTCAACAAAGGCAACGGCAAGATGATGGCGGCGCACGAGCTGTCTAGGTAACGAAGCGTTAATTGAGACTATTTTGAGAAAAAAAGAAAAAAAAACTTCGAAAAATATGTTAAGCCCCAAGCCGTGTCGAGCCTCACGCGCCACGTGCGCCACTTGCACGTCAACAAGGCCAATGGAAAGATGATGGCGGCGGCGTACGAGCGGTCTAGGTAACGATGCGTTACTTGAGTATATTTAGTCAATAATAAATAAAAAGAAAAAAAGTATCTTCGAATGAAATGATAGACCCCAAGCCGTGTTTGTTGCCTGATTCTTCTAGGCTTGGTCGCGATGAACAGGCATAGCTTCATCTAGTCTCTAAGACGTTTCAAATAATTAATTTGTTAATTTATTGTTTTATGATTTTATATAAGAATATTTAAAAACAAATTGTTGGCCACACTATGATTTGTTCAAGAACATTCTAAATATGTCTATGGATGAATAAATGAAAAAAAAAAAGTGATCCTAGTGATTATATTGAAATAAAAAGCTTTTGGGTTTGACTTGAGTCTTAAGCTCCTGAGCCTCGTTCCGCATCAGGCAATCAGAACCACCTTTTTTCTCTATGAGAGTAAATTCATGATTATATTTTCATATTTCAGAAACTTCGTGCCGTCGAGTCAGAAACCCAAAGTTGTCAACATCCGCAACGGTGTAATGTCCCCCGGAGGTAATTTAAATAATAATTTTAAGAGAATTCCAACGGATCGACTGTTCATGGACGCAAACTTCAGGCCGTGGGGTGTCAATGACACGAGACACCGATAATCGCACTTCGTTATATAACGTGTGCTTTAGTGTTAATTAATAGGTATTACAAGTAACTCACGAACATTACTTTTGATTATTATTATTTTATGCACCGAAAAGCGCAGCGTAAGTGTACGGTTCACGGAACGTACATATTTGCAACGCATGCATTTCCGTGCAATAGCGTGGAAGCCGGGCGGCGCGGGCAGTCCACATCTAACCCGCGACTCATCGACATCTTTCCGTAAATCAATAAATCGTGTGTGTAAAAATAATCAATCTTTATATTTGATGTCCTGTACATCATGGTCCTTCGAGCCGGATTCCCACTGTATAGACGACCCAATCAAAAAACTGGGATCCATTGGTTGCCGCACAAAATATATCTAGAAATCTATGAGGAGGCCTATGTTCAGTGGACTTTATCAGCCTGATGATGATGATGATTGTTATCTATGTAGTATAAGTAAGTTTATTTATCCTAAGTGTCGGGAACAGTAATTACTTTAGTAGATTATAAGATTCGTTGTTAGTGTTCTGAAACCGAACTAGATGGCGCTGCTAAATTCGTACCAATATTAAAACGCGCTATCTCGTTTCGGGAAACTAATGAGTAAAATGCAATGCTGTATGCCGATCCTTCTTCTTTGTGAGTGATAAATACAACATTCGATTTGAAAGCTATGTTTAATTGCTTACCTTGCCACCCCTCGTTGGTCCTGAATTACTCTCTAAGTTTTATTTTAATTTTCGATTATTTCGGCACTACCTTCCATTTTCCTCACCACTCAAAGATTAGCTGGAAGAATAGTAAATTATCTTTGCTATTAAGTTCACCTTTGTACTTGTTTTTGTCCTGTGCCTTTTTCTATCTATGTCATAGTCATAGTCATAGTCATAATATTTATTCACCTTTGGAACACTGGGAACACTTGGTTTTGTTAATTACATCAAGTTTTAGCGGCTGTACATAGGCCTTGTCAATATGTTGTAATATAATAATAATAATTGCCAATAAAACATGTCATTATAAATCAGTAGGTACAATCAACAAATCAAACGAAAAATTAAAACATAAATCTTAAATCTATATGATTATGGATTTTATCGCGGTAAAGTATGTAGTAAGTAATATTGTTTGATGTCGTCAGCGTCCCTGTCGGGCATGTCGCCGATGGCGCGCAACACGCCGTCGCCGGGCGCCGGCGAGGGCGCGGCCGTGCCGGCGCCGGCGGCCGCGCCCCGCCCCGCGCTCGACCCGCTGTTCGTGTCGGCGCCGCCGCGCGCGCAGCGAGTCACACACTCGGAGGCTTACATCAGGTGACGATTGCTTTTAAATAAATAAATAAATAATAATAAATAAATATAAATTTTATTTCAGGTAACTTAAGAATAGTACAGATGTTAAAAACTAAATTCTAGGACCCATAGAAATATATACCTTACCTTTACCTTTTAGGCGACGAGGTTAACCTGGCCTATAACGCGTGTTTAAAACGGTTGCGATATGAGCATAACCACCCAGCTATATGTATTATAAAGAAAGAGAGAGGTAAATTATTTATTTATTGACTTATGGCACTGAAACTTGGTCGTTAACTATAGGCCTCATATACAAGCTCAAAGTCGCGCAACGGGCTATGGAGAGAGCTATGCTTGGAGCTTCACTACGTGATAAGATCCGAAATGAGGAAATCCGTAGAAGAACTAAGGTCACCGACATAGCTCTCAGAATTAGAAATGAAGTGGCAGTGGGCAGGCCATATAGCTCGCAGAACCGACAACCGTTGGGGAGTAAAGGTTCTCGAATGGCGACCACGAACCGGGCGACGCAGTGTTGGAAGGCCCCCCACCCGATGGACCGACGACATTATGAAGGTTGCGGGAAGTCGGTGGATGGAGAAGGCTCAAGACCGTTCGTCGTGGAACTCTTTGGGGGAGGCCTATGTCCAGCAGTGGACTTCTACAGGTTGTTGATGATGATGATGATGAGTCCCCAGCCAAGTTCCGTGTTCAAGGCGTGTGATATGTCATCAAACGTCTACTGAATGATATCAATTTTGAGAATGATGTTTGCGGTATAGCTCGACGATATCGCAAGCCCCTAAAAGTCAAACTCAAAATTGACTTTATTTTATAGGCGTTGGGTCATTTTGAAACCGATTTCAGATGGCATATCGCACTGTTTTAATCCATTTACTTAAAAATGATCGTTACGTTTTTCGAATATAGTCAATTTTGAGTTTGACTCAGGAGGGCTTGGAGCTTGCTATATCGTTGAGTTATATTGCACACCCTGAAATTTCAAACTTAAAATTAACTTTATTAAGTAGAGGTAACGATCATTTTGAAATGAATTTTATATATGAAGGACATCTAATTCTAATCGGGGTGGTTAGACCTGCACTGACTTCCCGCTGTGGGGTGTTTTGTGCATTGTCCCCCTATGCTAACCCTACCCCAGCTCCTTAAAATAGCGAAGCAGGACTTTGGGTCGTTGGTGACATTCTCTCAGTATCCCTGAATGCGTCGGTATCTGGGAGCCGCTCCCGATCACGGCCCGCAGACCCGATGTGGTCCTGGCCTCTTCCGTGGCTGTACAGTGTAAAATTACGTGCTCTACTGTTTCTTCTCCCTGTAGGCAGCCCCGACATAATCCGCTGTCAGTAGCCCGTCTTGTACAGGTGATGGTCCTCGCGTTTCACGCAGGTCCTCCCTATGAAGGACATATCGCATGACGTTTTACAAACGGCTTTAGATGGATACTGGGCAGAATTAAATTGACCATAATATTTCTCTTCATCTCAAAATTCCTTCCACAGATACATTGAAGGACTTCACTCCGAGCAGAAGTACATTACCCCATGGGAAAAGTCATTGACCCCAATGCCCATCAACCCAGACCCAGCTCAGTATAACATGCACAAATTGCCCGCGCACTGGATGACTGAGGACGCTATCAACGGCTTTCTAGCTCAAGATAAGAGTCTTTCGGAGACTGATATACAGAAAATGGATCAGAGCACCAAGATACTGAAAGGATTATGCTCGTTGAGAGATTTTATGATGAAGGATGCATTGTGTCTATACAAAAACTCCTAAATTGTGAGCTGTGTGGTCACATGAGGGTGGAGTAAGCCTGAAGACTCGGCATGGCTTAGCGACTGTCTTCAAAGCACGGCAACGCTGTTGAGAATGCCAATAGTGGTCACCCATCCTCATATAAACCTCGCTGAAACTGCTACAAATGACAAGCAAATTACGCAAAGAGCTCTAATTGAACAATGGCCTTTGCCAATCCGAAAAAAGGCGTGAAAAATGATTAATTTTCGACGAAAATTAATGATATGATTAAGAATAATGCAATTTCTGATTAGGATAAGTTAAATTTAGTTAAGAGGTTAGATATTCATTTGCACTTCGGATCAGTAGTACAAATGATACAACCTTATTATCTAGTACTACTACAAAAGATAAGCAAATACATTGGGTACTCTGTACTACTTATCCGGAGCAATTTTTTTTGGTGATTATGATTTATGATCTAAAATATACTTACATTATACCTACATACTACTTTGCATTTTATTGTGATCGACTTTGTAATCACTACATATTACAAAGCCCCGTCTGTCTGTTTGAACGTGATAAACTCAAAGACTACTGAACGGATTTTCATACGGTTTACTATACTTACTATAGACGAAGTGATTAATGAGGAAGCTTTAGGTGTTTAATTCATTTATTTAGTTAGTTTAGTTTATTATTCAGTTTTGTATATCCTACTAATATTATAAATGCGAAAGTTTGTGAGGATGTTTGTTGTTCAATTACGCCGTAACGGCTCAACAGATTTCGTTGAAACTTGGAATAGACAGTTCTTTACGTAGAATAGCATATAGGTCAAAAGACAAAAGGCATTTATTTCAATAAAATCACTAGGATCACTTTGAAACGTCTTAGAAACTAGGTGAAGCTATGCCTGTTCCTCGCGACCAAGCCTAGAAGAATCAGGCAACAAACACGGCTTGGTGCCTATCGTTTTTTTCGATGATCCTTTTTCACAAAATGGAATTTAAAGCTTCAGTGTGGTGCCGATCGAACTAGGTGAGGCTCAAAAGAAAAGTTATCTAATTATAATCCCTAATAAATAAGAGCTTATAAAAATGTGAAAAAAAAGAAGACAAATCTGAACTTCCACAAATGATCTAAGGGCAGCACACGCTACACTTATGAAATATGTACCTATAAAATTGAATAACACTT
The DNA here is from genome assembly GCA_947579855.1 of Anticlea derivata. Lineage (NCBI taxonomy): Eukaryota > Metazoa > Arthropoda > Insecta > Lepidoptera > Geometridae > Anticlea > Anticlea derivata. The sequence continues at coordinate 3,758,130 of OX388279.1, read as the reverse complement.
AAAATATGATGTTTTGACTTGACTTTTGAATAGCATATAGGCTACTTTTTATGTAGGTACACGCGAGCGATGCCACGGCCGGAAGCTAGTATACTTATATACCCATGTTAATCCGGAGCGAGTCGCTAGTAATTAAATAAAACCACATTGAAAGTAAAGCTTAGGTTATATTTAAAATATAAATTGTCGTAAATGGCATAAATATGATCACTATTGTGATAAGCAAGTTAAACTCCCTCCACTTCTTGTTTGATAAGTCCTACTAAAGTATTGAATTTGTTTCCATCTAGGATTAGAACCTGAAACAATACAGAATCCAATTTTAGTATATAAGAAAAACATTATAAACATATTATAGTAAAACATCGTGAGGAAACCAGTAGAGATGAGTCGTACTTGTTATTTCGTGTACCAGATCCGTAACGTATCGTATTTTACATGAACCAGGTTCTAAAACCAGGTACTAAATACTTGAAAGTATTACTTCGACCGCGCGAGTCCAATGCGCAAGTCCATTGCGCAATTCCACAGCGTCGCGCCGCGTCCTAAGGTGCGCGGTGGACTTGCGCGCCGCACCCGGGTATTTTTAATACGTCTAAGTATCGTGAAGTCGAACCAGTTACGTATAGTATGATGCGAGAACCTGGTTGCGTAAATACGAACCACCTCTAGAAACCAGTATTCTTATGAGCGGCGATAGGCTTGCAACCTGTCACTTATGAAATACTCACTACTGCAAAACTGAGCACGTGCCATGTTTGGACGTGCCTCTGACTACTCCCTTAGACATCTTCAAGGATTTGAGCCTTATAATAACGAGTTGTATTTCCGAGGTACCAATTCAGGTACTAAATCTACGTGTTATCAGTGTATTCATGCGCGTCTGCTATTTCAAGCAAAATTGTGGTCCCGCCATTTTGACGGTGCATTATAGCGGGACCGCTTTCAATGCCTGATATTTGAAGATTCCTCTTGAGGTACCAATTATTTCACTATTGGTGCCAAATAGTAGGTACCAACTACCAGTAAGGTATTAAATCTACATGAACTACATTAACACCTCTGTACCTATCTACATGTATTTCGACTAATACATTTTTACTTTACTTTAATTTTACTAACGAAATCCGTGAGGTGGTCCCGCCATTTTCACGTTAACTAATAGCAGTTGTTGTTGGTTATCATCATCACCTCCCTGCCCTTATCCCACTTCATGTGGGGTCGGCACAACATGTTTTTCTCTTCCACTCCCCTCTATCAGCCGTTTGTTGTATAAAAGAATAATAAAAAAACGCTTCACTATGCGTTTGTGTACCAAATGGCTTTGTTTACCTTCCGACACGGCGTAAGCGCGCCTCCCTCGTAATCCCACTGCGACAGGTCAGCCTGCGCCGTGACGTCGACCTCGAAGCTGGCGATAGCCTCGTCAGCCACTGGCTTCTCTTCTTGATTCGCGAATAGCACCTCTGTTGAGCCTTCTGGAATAGACAAACATAATCATAACTAGCCTACAAAACTACAGGCCTCCTAGGGGTTGGCTCATAGTCAGCGCAGAAGGGCGGAGTCGCGGTGAAACGACTAATTCGCAAACTTATTTACTTTTAGATACTGCTGAGATTATACTGTGGGTCGAAGCGCGGTCGAGGCGATTTTGTGATTTCAACCTTGTGGCGAATTCATCGCTTCACCGTGGCTCCACCGGTCGGTGCTGATCCAGGATTTGTTAATTTTTAGGGTTCCCTACCTCATTTGAAAAAACGGAACCCTTATATGATCACTGTGTTGTCCGCCTGTTCTTCTGTCCGTTTGTCAAGACCCTTTTTCTCAGAAACGGCTAAAGGTATCAACTTGAAATTTATACCACCTATTAAGGTCTGTGGGCTTATGGTGCCGTATAAAAATCAAATGCATTAAAATGATATGGCAATGAATGTATAATTTTATGGAAATGGCAAAAATAAAAAACCTCTAGGGTACTTCCAGTTACCTCACAATTCTGAAATTTGGAATGCTATGAGCTGTAGCACAATTAATTGTAAAAAAATTGTACTTAGAATTTTTATTTTCTGACCCCATGTTTGGCTTTTCTGACTGGTGCACAACCGGGATTCGAACCCACGACCAATGGTACGGAAGCTTCAGGGCGCGAGTTCTCGCACTTGACCGTCTTTATTTTTTATGATTACGTTTTTATATACGCGAATTTTTCAATTTAACCGCCGGGTAGTCGGTATTGGCGTATATAGGCCTTATAACTGGCATAATTTAGCCTGATGCGAGGCATAATTAATTATCAGAAGTATTCTACAAACGGCGAACAATTATCTCAGACCAATCTTCTCATTTATTATTTATTTCAGTTCATAAGAGACCCTACCATACCGTCGTATTGCCATTCAAATGAGAACGTGTCAGCGCTTTTTTACACGGTTCAACATTCTTTGAAACGTCACTACCTAAACAAAATCGCAAAGTTGATAGGCTTAGGGTGTGGTGACACTCAAAGCCAAAGCTACCAAATCGATCGATAGCATTGATCATCAAAACCCTTAGGCACCAACCCAGCATATTTTGTGTCGTTAAAAAAAATGTACTGTTGCGACTTCAATTCTGGTAACTGGGACCGGCGCGCGGCGGGCCGGGGCGTGATGCGCAGGGAACGGGCGGAAACTTCCAGATAATAGAAGTTAAGTTACCAATATCTCCTTAGTAGTACAGTAATAAACTTACCGCCAGTGTTGTAAGTCTTGCTGATCCACACAAGGTAGCGGAATGTGTAGGGCATGTTACGTTTCACCGCCTTGTCGAGCTCGGCTTGCAGCGATGAGAAGAGAGGAACACTAATTGCTGCTGGAATGTTAAGGATCCTGGAAATTATGAGTTAACTTAGAAAATTTAAAACTTGTCTATAGCAATCTGTACCATAATTAGACATTACCGAAGTGAGAGCACTGGGGCCCAATTCTACTAATTCAATGCCTTCCAAATAACAATGGCAGCCATTGTGAAACCCATGAAATCAAGAAACGAAAGTGGCGACAATCGTAACTGAATGATAATGGTGCGATCATTAACATGCGATTATCATTTTCAAGTTATTGAATTAGTAGAATTGGGGGCCTGGTGGAGTGGTGGTATTGGCCCCTACCAATCCAAAGGTTGTGTTCGAATCCCATGCATCAATGGATTTTTCATTCCGAAAAAACCAACATTTCTTGTCATGTCAGAACTTAAGAATTTGAAGACTTTTGCAGGAAAGGAAGTGGAGTGCACTTTATACCTTTTACCAATGGTCATTGACCCTTTCCAGGGCCACCATGAGGTATGGTGGCCCTGGAAAGGGTCAACCTGCTTACTGACCTTAATTCAGAACGACCAATAAAGGACCAGTACGCAAAAAGCATGAAGTTTATGGAAACTGCATCCATACCTTTCATTTATAACAAGACCAACATGGCCCGAGTCATCATCCAGAATCTTTTTGATGAGCGCTTTAGTTCTGTCATCGGCATTGTCTTCTGCGAGTGTGGTCAGGAGGGTCCTAATCTGTTGTATACTGTGTTCATCCTGAAAGACAAAGTTATGTTCAAAAACTGAATCTGCCTTTGAACTTTCAAAAGCCTTTGTTAGAATAAATAAAATAAATAAATAAATATTTTGAACATATCACACTCAGAACATATTATCATGAGGAGGACCAGTTTTCATGACAAGATAAATAAAATACCATTTTAGTTGTACCACTCACTTTTCTCTTAGTAATATTGAGTATAGTAGTGACTCCAAATACTCCATCACTGCCATCATCGTCATCATCATCCTCTTCCATACCATCATCGAGGCATTGCTTCACCACACTGCCAATGTAGTTTTGTGCTAAAACAAAGATTATTTAATTTACAACAGTGTCCATCTACAGTTTTGAATTCAAATAGCCATAATAGGCTTGCATCATATGCTGCAACAGAGATTATTTAATTTATAATATATATATTATTTATTTATATTAAAACTAATACAAGTTAATATTTACAAAATACACAAGAAACAGTTGATCCATCTAAAGACCGTTACAAACGATCTATTGATAGCTCAACTGATCCAGATCACTACCAGTCGGAAGCGTCCCCAAGATGCTGGCAGAATTGCCACGCTGGATGGCAATGCTAATTTGCTGGGCCAAATAAGAGCCAGCTCTCGGGTCACGCGTCGATATTATTTATACATATTTATATTATTTATTTTAAATATTAACTTGTATTAGTTTTAAGTTTATTTACAATTCATTCTTTCTCTCTCTGCACTTTTGTATTCAAACAGCCACAGTAGGCTTGCATTATATTTCCTACTAGCATAACTAAAGTATGATAAATGTGAGTTTGTCTGTTTTTTTGCCACAGTTTGGTAACAGTTAAGATCCTGGAACAGGACATAGTACTTATTGTCTCTATATTAAGTGAGCGAAGCTGTAAGTATTATACATAACTGCTTCTTCTTGTCATGTCACTGATTCTTTCTTGGTCATCCTGGTCTTGATCATTAGGTCAGTGACCAGGTTGAGGTATATGTAGTGGCCCTGAAAAGGGCCTGTAACCATTGATGAAAGAATCAGTGTAGTGAAATGATTAAAGTGCGCCTCTTAGAGGCTCCTTTCGTGCACACTATTACTAAGAATTTCTGTTCCTGGCACTTACAAATAATAATCTGTGCGAGTCCTCCCAGATCCACGTCAGACTTGAGGAAGAGTTGTCTGAGCAGTTGCTTGATGCCGTGGAAGTCACAATCCTCAGGATTACGGCCTTCAAAGTCTGCTTGGAGCTCCTAAAATAAAAAAAGGTGATGACATAAGTCTTGATACACCAGAAGTGATTTCTAAATAAATGAATAAAAAAAAAAAAGAAAGAAGAGATTGTAGTTTTTTTTAAATCTCTTATGTTTCTTGCAATCAGCCCCTATGCCATTAGGTTGGTGTTTGCTTCCGTGTGTGATTCCTAAAATAAAAGTTATTACATAGTCTATGGGTAAAGGAACTCATTTCTTTATGTTGACTTTGTACAATCTTTGTTTTTGCAAATATATTTTTTTTCCTCACCTTAAATTGTACCTTAAAGTAGGTATGTACATAGACCCTCTATGTACATACCTACTTTATGGTACAACACACTTATATGCCGAGTATGCACATACGTTAGGCTTGATTAAATGAATAAGGTATGGATGGAAAAGAACCCATTGGTTCTTCCATAATTATTTCACATTAGAGCTTTATTAAGTCTTAAGGAGCTCTCCTCTTTATTCTCTTGAAGGGTGTGGTTGGGTTCATTAGAAAACCTGAATCACTGTTTTGGTAACTTGATGTCATTGTTTACAAAATATAGTGAATGATTAAAAGGATGTTGTGATATTTTTCTGAGTTTACTCCGCTTCTTGAAGAGAATATGTAGTAGTTATTTGTGATCGTAGATACAAGAAAGGTATTTTCGTTGTGGTACAACCGGCGATTCCTTGCTGATTTTTACTGCGATGATGATAAACCGGCGGCGGCAATACCTTGCTGGGTTGTTACTAAGATGATGATGGCCATGCAAGATTGTTATTTGATCGCCAGATGTAACTAATCTAAATTTTACAAACAAACGGGTATATTTTGCAAATTGTGTGGAGGAATAACAAGCTATCATTGATTCTAACCATGTGTTTTGAGGTTATATTCACTTCACGCCACCTTACCTTCTCTCCGACGTAATTGCCTTCGGAGTCCAAGTCTGAATCCTTCTCACTGCCGGAGTCTTGGTCGTCTTCACTGTCACTCTCGTGGTTCTGCAGTTCCTTGTTCCTTTTGTTGGACATTTTGTTATTTTCCCAACACACCACAATATTACCGCAAAACAAACAAAACAAAATAAATAACTGAACCGACTGTCAAAAGTGTCAATGCCACGCAATTTTTTTTTAAATGTTCTGCCATGTCACAAATAATTCTTTTTGGATTCAGTCTCTTTGGACTACGTAATCCGTCTCTACGGGACTACGCTACGCGTTAACAGCGGTCTACGACGCTACGCGATTGGTCCCAAAACTATACTCTATGGATCGGTTCAACCAACCTGATAAAACTAATTAGTCAATTGGCATACGCAGCGGAATCAGCTTTTACCCGCGATAACATAAAACAGCATAAATCAAACACTTGGTTTGGCTTTCATAATAATTTTATTTGTATCTTTTACCACCAAAGAAATTAGCTAAAGAATGACTACCGCTTGTAAATATTTAGCAGTAAAGTGAAGTAGGACCACGCCGTTTTTATAATCTGCAATGAAAAATGTTACCGTATCAAATCCTGAAACTTTTTTGCAATGCTATGCTAACTGCTAATACTTACTGTTGTGTAACTCGCTAAAGAAATTACAGAGAACCCATAGGTAGTCACGTGAACTGTCTTCTGGGACCTAATAAATAAAAAAGTATTTAAATACATAGCAATAAATATTTCCTTTTGTGCACGAAAGGAACCTTGGACACGAATGGCGCCTCCAAGAAGCGCATTTTAATCCTTTCACTCCACTGATTCTTTCACCGAACAGTCATAGACTCTTTTCAGACCTATACCTCAATCTGGTTACTGACCTAATACAGGATGACCAAGAAAGAATCAGTGACACGACAAGCAACCAATAAAATTCATACATCAGATTATAGAGGCTGTATGTACGCATGTAGGTAGGTATATATTACCGGTGTAGCATAATCAAGATAGAACTCCTGATTTTTTTTGAAGATTTGTACCACCCGCTGTTGTATATGGCATCAGATACTCTTTGACTCTGAAACAAAAGAAGGTCAGTAAATTAATATTGTAGGGACCCTGTAAGTGTGAATGAAACTAGAGTCATCAGTTTTGAGTATGAGCGGGGAGCATGCTTGCAATCGATAGACAGTGTTTTTTTTTTACTTTTTGTGGCTATGGTGTCACTGCGGCCACAACTGGCCTATTGTGATCGCCACAAATCTTGTTGTGCCGCCCCCGGTCAAGTGTGATTGCGTATCCTCTTGGGAGAGTTAATAAAATAAATTAAGTAAAACAAAATACTTTCAAGTGACTTCATGCTTCCCGCTCATACTCAAAACTGATGACTCTAGTTTCATTTCACCCAACTGTCACGTACATAGTTCTGACCCCACACTAGGATTACGTGTGTCGTGGGTATCAGGCTGATGATGATGAAGAATGCATACTCACAGATTCAAGCAGCCGTTGTCCATACCAGCACAGCAGCCAAGTCTGGAAGAGTGCTGTGGTCAGAAACGACTTGTAGATAAGCTCATTCCACTTTTCGACCACCTAAAAAAATTTCAGGGCCACTTTACCTCAACCTTAAACTGAACTAATAAAGGATGACCATGGAAGAAGTAGTAGGTAGGAACTTACGACACAACAGAAACCACAGAAGCAAATGATGATGGAACTGTTGAAAAAATTCACCAGCAACGCGAAGCTGAACATATTTTCCACATCTTTTGATAACCTGAAAAAGAAAGGCTTGAGGTAGGTAGGGGTGAGGTCCCAGCAGTGTCGCGGTAGATTCCGAACGGGACTCTATCATCTATCTGACTCTAGATGTGGTGTAGTTGTCTAAGTTTAATAAGAAATGTAGGTATGTTACAAAGAAAGAAAGAAAATAATTTATTTCCCTTCACATAATGTTAGTCTGTAAGGTATTTATTAATATGGGCCATGGCATGTAACACACTTTTGTGTATCTCTCTCTGTATCTGGCCCTTCACCCAGCTGTCTAGCGAGAGCCTCTTATGGTATTGATCGAGGCTCTTCGCTATCAGTAATTATTATTATCAGTTACTGATGCAACGTCGATCGAACCAGTCGTCGAATGATGGGTGGTTCGATGATGCATTAGCACTAAGATGAGGGAGCATCGATGAGTTTGTAGCCGGTAGGCCGTTGCTAATGTCTCATCAGTAGCTGGCGGGGAGTCAGACATACGTTTATTGTATATAAAATAAATAAATAACACCTAACAGTCACACACATAGTCCATCAGTCCCCCAAATCTACTAATTCAATGGTTTCAAAAAGACAACAGTTCAATGGCAAAATGACCACTTTGACACTTTGGTATACTGCTATCACAGTCGTAGGTACCTATTTGAATGGCAGTCATTGCGGAACCAATGGACCAATGAAATCAAAGAAACGCAGGTGGCGACTATCGTAACTGAATGAGAATGATGCGATCATTATCATGCGATTAACATTTTCAAGTCATTGAATTAGTAGAATTGGGGGCCAGTCCCCCAAATCTACTAATTCAATGGCTTCAAAAAGACAATGGTTCAATGGCAAAATGACCACTTTTGACACTTTTGGTATTCTGCTATCACAGTCTTATTTCAATGACAGTCATTGTGGAACGAATGGACCAATGAAATCAAAGAAACGAAGGTGGTGACAATCGTAACTGAATAATAATGGTTGATCGTACCATTTTATGCGTATGCGTATTCGTAATTATCATGCGATTATCATTTTCAAGTCATTGAATAAGTAGAATTGGGGGCCAGAAACTACGACTACCATGGTACCACAACACCCAGACCCAGAACAAATAATGAAGACCATGCAAACATTTGTCCCGCAGTGGGAATCGAACCAGCACGCCTTGCGTCTCAGATGGGCACTCGCCCGCTACGACACCGAGGTTGTGAGTAAATCACCAAATATTTAGTTGGTTAGTATCCTACTTCCTACTTTCATATACTATCCTACTAATCCTACTTAGTATTATAAATGCGAAAGTTTGTGAGGATGTTTGGATGTTCAATCACGCCGTAACGGCTAAACCGATTTCGTTGAAACTTGGAATGTATAGAGTTCTTTGAATAGAATAGCATATATGCTATTTTTATGTAGGTACGACGCGAGCGAAGCCGCGGGCGGAAGCTAGTCGTAAATATGTTGTAAGTAGTTATTAGTACCTACCTGATCAAGGCACGATGTCTATCAATAATGTCAGCTAATTCCTTCTGGTGTATTGTCTCCCAGTCTCTATCATCAAACATTTCGATGTTTCTCTTCTGCTTCAAAAGGTATTCTTTGCTATAATTCGCTGAAATTTTAAAAAATATATTACCTTACTTACTTACCTACTAATTCACGATAACTTTAAACTGTATACATCTTAGTGCGACTATACCATCCAAAGTAACCCAGCTACATGAGAACAAGGATGTCGCACACCATCATCATTGAAGAAGTCCTCCGGCGGACATAGTGCTCCCCCAAAGTGGTGTTGGACCATAAACCCACGCTGGTCCAGTGGGTGGAGCGCCAGAGCCTGGAGTACCAGGTGCCGCCAGTCAGATTGGCTGGGGTTCCGATCGTGCTTGGCACTCCTTACACTCTTACCATTGGTAAGTTAGTTGTTATAACTACTTAATTCCTAAAAATAATAATTAATAGATATTAAGTATTTGTTGCACACTTACATAACGTAAGTACTCAGCTTTGTTGTAATGGCACCACTACTCGACGAAAGAGACTAACTACCCGCAACACAGGATATTCCTAGGGTGGGAGTTAGTGTTCTTGCATATTATAATTTGACTTTAACCCATTTATTTTTGTAACAGTCAAGGTACCTTCCTACTTACAGGATTTTATCTAATAATAATATGTAACTTTTTTGTTCATTCAGCTTTTGTAACAATAAATAAACTTTGGAACTTGAAAAACGTGCTCACCAAGAGGAAACTCTTCAATAAGCTGTTTATCAATCGGCACGTAAATAGTCTTCTTTATCCTGGCAGACAGCAGGTCGAACTGCGTTGTGATGTGGCTCAGGTATATGCAGAACAGCAGGTCACCGCAGAGCATGAACCAGATTGTAAGTAGACCTGTTTTGTCAAAAGACCATAAAAAGTTTTTTATATTACCTGCTCGTCAATGGCATATTATGTGTCATGCAAACCTTTCCTAAAGTAAGTCATTACAGCCCTATGGTCTAGCCGGGTCATAATGTTGTACTGAATTTCATTATTTCCCATGGGACATAATGTGATTTGAATTTGGAATGCAACCCATGTGCTTGATCGAGGTTGGTTTCAAAAATGTTTGGGTGCAATGAGATTTTATTCTAATTAGGCTGTATGTTATCATTTTCTTTGCACTGCCTACAAATTAAAAAAAAGAAAAACATGAAACTTTTTACGAAATTCATTTTCACCCGCGCTCGTAGAAGGATTTATTCAAATGTCGAACTGACCACTACAGAATAGACTACAAAAAAAGAAAAAAGGCGCCAAGCGCTCAAACTGCTGTGCTGTTATCTACAACGAAATTCAGTTTCGATTCGAATAAACTTTTAAAAAATTTCAAGTGATGACGACAGTGATTTTGATTCGACTCCAGAATGCATACAATCTGAAGCCTCTGGTATAGTTGGAAACTTACTTCCAGAAAAATCATTTCTTTCTACTTAACAGTCATTGTTTTCAATTGCCTCGCAGAAAGTATAAAAAGTAGAGTATGCATCGTGGGCTTAAATGTGTATTAGTCTTGGGCGATCTTGAACCCCTCGTACTCAGGATTCTTGCCTTAACTCCCTCGCTCCGCTCGGGAGTTAACCATAGAATCCCTCGTTCTCGGGGTTCAATATAGCGCCCGCGACATAATACACTACTTTAAGCCCTTGTTGCATAATCTACTATTATGACCTCGGTGGCGCAGCAGGCGAGTCGGCCCGACTGAGAAGCAAGAGAGACAAATGTTTGCATGATCTGCAAATATTTTTTCCCGGTCTGGGTGTTGTGGTATTCGTAGTTTCTGATGCCCACAACACAGGTAATCCTAGTGTGGGCTCAGGACTATGTATGTGACTGTTGGGTGCTATTTTCAGTTCTTTCAAGTTTATCTTAGTTGTGCCTGAATGATATTCGAAACACCAACTTTTACCAGACCTCGCGAGATCTCATTTCTGGGCTAGAAAAGAAAGCAAAAACCGTTTATCATAAATAAAAATTAGCACCAACTAAAAAGAAGACTAGGTATCTTTAAGTAGAGGAAAAACAACTAAATGTAACTTGACTAACAACAAACAAAGGTGTTCATAAGGCCGTAACGTGTATGCGTGAGCCAAAATAGGTCCCAACGCAGCTATAATGCCGCTTCACAAAGTGAACGAACTACCAGGCCCCCAATTCTACTAATTCAATGACTTGAAAATGATAATCGCATGATAATGATCGCACCATTATCATTCAGTTACGATTATCGCCACTTTCGTTTCTTTGATTTCATTGGCCCATTGGTGCCACAATGACTGCCATTGAAATACCACTGTGATAGCAGAATACCAAAAGTGTCAAAAGTGGTAATTTTGCCATTAAACCATTGTCATTTGGAAGCCATTGAATAAGTAGAATTGGGGGCCAGTACCTATAGCATTTTATGTGGAAAAAGAACAGGTATTTCTGTTCTTTTTTCTCTTTCTATCTTCAGTCCTGACGTTAGTAAGACTGAAAAAACAAGATTTTAAAACCTTCACTGCACAGTGCAATACATTTTGATTAAACTCGCTGAACAAAGGCTGGAGTTAAATGAACCGCTCTGCGATAGTTTAAATAAAGTGGGAACGGTGCGAATCAAATAACAAAGGGTATTTTATTGTGCTTTGGGTACCTACTACTCGTACGTTAGCCACTGTGTCCACTGGTGTCGTTAGCTAGTGTTGAATAAACTAGCATTAAGCTGGTACTTATAGCTGGCTTGTTAACTTTAGGTTCGGTTTTTTTTAACACCCACCCGTCGCGTACGTAGTCCTGACCCCACACTAGGATTCCCTGTGTCGTGGGTATCAGAAAAATAACGCTACATACCAATAATAATACGATTTGGGGGAGGCCTATGTCTAACAGTGGATAGATAGATAGTTTTTTTTTTTTTTCCTAGTTTACAATATTGTATCTTACATAATATAACAATCTAGCCAAGTAGGCTAATGAGTAATTTGACTTTGACATAATTTTATAAAGTAAATTATAACTAAGATTGTGCACTTTTCTTACAGTTTCTATTTAAGGGGAAGACACTTTGTTATTGTTCTTCTGTGTTCTTTATAAGTAAATAAGTAGTCACTATCACTTACACTGAATTTCACTATTTTACACTATACTAACTCAAAAGGCTTGGTCCTTTTGAGTCTTCTTACTATGTCAGATAGATAGATCGATTAACACTTTTTTGTACACGAAGGATTACATATTAAATCTACAACAAACTTAATGTAGTACAATGGACGGCCTCATCACTGAAAGCGATTTCTTCCAGGCCACCTTAGGATGGAACATTATGGAATAACAATAATGGATGGCGGTGCACGAAGTATGACAATGATATTAATATATGAATACCTACTATAAAACAAAAGAAGAACCTACATTTATTGGATTTTAGTGGACTTCTACAGGTACTTCTGTAGGAGGTAGTGATTGATATTATTTCGAAGACCCAGCGTAGGTCCTGCGTAGACCCTGCGTAGACCCAATACAGCCCAGACCTTATAATGACGTAAGATCACAAACGTAGACCAAGCGTAGACCCTGCGTAGACCCAACTGAATCCTACTAATATTATAAATGCGAAAGTTTGTGAGGATGTTTGTATACAAATAGTTCTTTACCTATAATAGCATAAAGGCTTTATGTAGGTACCACGCGAACGAAGCCTCGGGGGGGGGGGGGGGGGGGGGAAGCTAGTAGTCTATAATTTCAAAAGCACTACAAGCACTCTAAATTTAATATTAGTTTTGCCTTCAAGGTGAACTGTCGTGGCTTATAATTATTTCCTTACTCTTATTACACGAGAAGTTCTGATACGGTCCAATAATTTAGTAAGAAGGATCAAATAAGATAAATTTATTTCGTAGAGGGTCTACGGCGTAGTTGCAAATATTTATCAATTGAGTAAAAGCGGTAGAACTGTCGAAGAATCGCGTTACTATTTGTGTTCTTGAGGTAAACTGGCTCTAAAAAGACCTAGTTCCTTTGATGGTAGATACAAGGTGATTGGTAATATGTATACTATCCGGAAAGTGGCTTATTCTCAAAATCAAATCAAATCAAAAATCTTTTTATTCTCATTACAAGGTAAACAAACAAATTGGGTTGGGAACTCTTCTGTTAAGTTGTAATAACCTGTGTTAGAAGAGTCCTCTCTTTTCTGTGGTGTGTAAATACACTTATCAAATGAACAATGTTATTAACTAGGTAAAGTAATAGTAGTAGGTAGGTATCTAATTATGTAAATAGGTCTAATGAGCTATATATATATCTAATGAGTTATACATAGATTATAAGTAAATATATCAATATAATATAACATAATAAAAGTGGGTAGGCAAGGTAGCCACTCAGTAGGAAAAAAACAATTTAAGGTATAGGCGCACATTCTACACCAATTTGGCAATAAAGTTTGTTCTACGTCTCCGCATTTTCATTGGAAAAACAATATCTAAAAATCAGCTGTTTAGGGGTCAAATTAATTCAAACTTAATTATGACTTATTTATTATGAGTATTATGCTATGAATTAAAATTAATCTTATAAAATGTTTGATATGTAATAATAAGAATTTAAAGGATAATGGTACACTATTGCATTATGTGCTCCGTAAAGTTACACTATTTTTACAAAATAGTGTAACTTTACGTAAATAAATAAATGCCACCACGCATCCGCGGTCATAATTTTCAATGATTTTAAGTTACCATGACACGGCTTACCTTAGCGCCGCAACCTCCTTGACTGAGTGAAAGAAAGTAGCAGTCTCAAATGTGTTTCACTCATTGCAGTAGACGCCAAGAGAACACTCAAAAAATCTGCTCATAGCTGATTGTAAATAACCAAGGAAATATTTACCATGCCAACACTGAAACACCAAAATGACCTCATAGCGCCCCCTCACGAATGGGTCGAACGGAAACCAGTAGAAAAACGGTAGGATGAGTGGCATGTCGTATCCGAGAGCCCGTTTGAGGATCACCACGAACGGTTCGGCCAGGAACATGAAGATGAGCGCGTTATTGCACCAATGGTAGCCTGAGAAAAAAGTTGATAAATTAAAAAAAAAGATTTCCGGTATGTGGCGTCGAGGAACTAGCAGATGTTTGTTGTTCAATCACGCCGTAACGGCTCAACCGATTTCGTTGAAACTTGGAAAAGATAATACCAAGTTCTTTCTTTACCTAGAATAGCATATAGGCTACTTTGTATGTAGGTACTTCTAGTATGTAGTTATTTGATGTAGTGTGGCATCATGATCTTTTCAGCCGTATTCATTTATCACCTCAATTTTAAACTTTTTTCTCTAATATTCTTTCTTTTTGTTGATAGAATAAGCCCCTTTCAAAAGGGTGAGTGGGAGTTGGCACCATGATTTTTACACTCACTTGTGAGCGTGATCCACGTGTTTATGTATGGAATCCGTAACAGTGCCTCTAGCGGACCATTACTGTCCCTCATTTTGTCCATACAATACAACGTGTAACGTGCTTGTTTCCACGCACGAGTGAGAGTGAAAACTATTGTGCCAAGTCCCACTCACCCCGCAAGAAAATTAAACACATCAGGAGAGCCGTAAGCCTGTTTGCCTCCGTATAAAAAGAAAAAAAAAAAAACATTATTTTTATGATAATGGAAAATGTTTAGAATAAAATAAGAACATAAAACTCTAGTTTTTGACCTTGTATAACAATATTCAGTAGCTTCAGCGCGGTGCCAATAATCAGATTCTCCTCATCGGAGACAGCTCCCTGCGGCCACATGCCTCTTAGTTCCATGAACAAGTTCTCGTAGATCGGACGATAGTATACTATCTTGTAGGATTTCGCCATTGCTGGAAGAAAATGTATCTCATTTTACAATGTAAGTATTTTATTTCCAGATGAGCATTTAAGTAGCGATCGGGTATAATTGGAGCAGCTCGCCTCGGAGGTACCTCCGCCTTACAGAAGATCGCAGCCAAATAACATTATTTGTTTCAAATAGTGTTGTGTTCCTGCGGTGAGTAAGAGAGCTCTTTAGGGCGGAGGGGGTTCAGGGTCGGCAATGCGTGCGTGATGCCTCAAAAATCAATAATATTTTCGAGTAAAAATGCGATTGGTGCACGACGTTCGGATCTAAAGTCGCGCCACTGATACGGCTCACTATTCTGAATAGTAGTATAGGCAAGGCATTTTTTACTCACTTGTAGGATTCCGTATAATAGGCCATGTTTTTAGATGGACTAGGCTTGGCCAGCACTTATACCATCCTCTCAGCTAAGTTAGTCTTATCCACAGAAACGTGCGGATCTAACTAATCCGCTGGTTAGCTCACGATGTTTTTCTTCACTGTTAAAGCATGTCAGAATAAGTAACAGAACAAACCCAGCAAAACGTATCCAATACATGGCATCATCCTAAAGATATCGATGGCGTCCTGGAAGGAGCCTCCGCGCGCCGTATTCACCATGTGCACTAACTCCAGCCATGTGACGATAAAGAGGTTCATGAATGAAAACCAGTAGATGATGTTCCACGCCAGCCTGGTGAATAGATTATATTACCGATAAATCTACAATAAACTAAAGCTAGCTCGGTGCAGTAGTTCAAACACAACCTAAACGGATGGCTTATAGATAAGACAATTACAAAGATTAATTTAAAATGTAATAAACTTTATTTACAGAAAGAAACTTAAAACTAATACAAGTCAATATTTACAAAATACACAAGAAACAGTTGAGCCATCTAAAGACCGTTACGAACGATCTATAGATAGCTCAACTGATCCAGATCTCTACCAGTCGGAAGCGTCCCCAAGACGCTGGCGGAATTGCCACGCTGGATGGTAATGCTGTAAATGTACCTAATCCTACTAATATTATAAATGCGAAAGTTTGTGAGGACGTTTGGATGTTTAGATGTTTGGATGTTTGAGTTTCAATCACGGCTAAACGGCCGAACGGATTTGGATAAAATTTTGTACAGAGATAGATTATAGTCTGGAATAGCATATAGGCTACTTTTTATGCAGGCACTACGCGAGTGAAGCCGCTGGCAGAAGCTAGAACGTAATAAGTAGGAAATATTTTCAATAATAAGAGTACCTACTTATGTTTGTTAGATGCTTTAGTACTTATGTGTAATATATACATAAATAAATAAATAAATATAAATATAAATATTCAGGAAATATTCACACGGTCTATTGATCCCAAACTAGGCATAGCCTGTACTATAGGTACCAGAGACTGATATACATAATAGATATATGTTTAACATCCCAGACACAGAACAAACATCTGTGTTCATCACACAAATGTTTGTCCAGTGCGGGGATCGAACCCGCGACCTCTAGACATAGAATAGCCACAGGGGCGTGGCTCCTGTTCGATGCTTTATCTAGGAGGCTGGTGGATGAGACCAATGACCGAAGGGCTGGTGCTTACCTCGGACAAAGGATCAGTAAAGCGATCCAACGAGGTAACGTCGCCAGCCTTTTGGGCACACTGCCTGTGGTTGGGGATCTGAACTCTGTTTTCTACTTGTAGTCGTTGTCGTAGAAAACAGAGTTCATTCCTAGAATACTATTATTTTGGTTTATTTTTTTTCTGTTTTCGGAATGAAAAGTTATTTATACCAAAACTAAATAAATTTGTTTTATTCCATAAAGGTTTTTTTTATACATCTGAGGTGGCTAACAAGCATACGGCCCACCTGTTGGTAAGCAGTTACGTATCCAACGAGCGCTTGCAGTACCAGAGGCATCACGCACGCGTTGCCGACCCCGAACCCCCTCCCTCCTAAAGAGCTCTGGCAGAGCCCTAAGAGGTACAGGCATAGTGGAATTGCACGCCGGACCAATGAAAAATTTCATTTTACCTCGTTAAATTAGAATCCTGCCGCATCAAACGAATCCCTCCCAGTCTGAGAATAGCCTTCGTTACGGTAAAAGTTTTGTCGTAATCTTCAAGGCTGTATTCCTGTTAAAAAAATATTTATTTATTTAGAATACAGTATAACATCATAACAGGTTTTTTTTTATCCCTAAGGCGATGCCATATGTTGTTAGTAGGTACATTATATTTTAAAAAAATATTCGGTACATATCACACACGGTCAACTGATCCCAAACTAGGCATAGCCTGTACTATGGGTACCAGAGACTGATATACATAATAGATACATATTTAACACCCAGACACAGAACAAACATCTGAATTCATCACACAAATGTTTGTCCTGTGCGGGAATCGAACCCGCAACCTCTAGCGCAGAAGGCAGAGTAACTTCCAACTGAGCTATGAGGCCTTCAAATAAATAGGTACAATAATAAATAGGTACAATTAGATAGGTACTAATCGAAACATTTCGTTTCTATCACTCTCTGTGCAAGTTGTAAGAGTTTCGGTAGGTGATTGAAAAAAATATCCACGCAGTTCGCAGACAAGATATTGAGCAGATAGACAGCGAGTGACATGGGGGCAAACTTAAGTAGGTTGGTCCTACAGTGCGGCACTTCCAGCAATTAAAAGTTCGATGAGGAAATTTGCTTGTCGTGCCACCAGTTCTTTCTCGGTCATACTGTATTACTACTTTGCCGTGGTGGCCCCGGCTGAAGAATAGGCCCCTCCACATCTACCTATCCGCGGATGTCGTAAGAGGCGACTAAGGGAAAAAAGCTAGGGGATGGGCAGCAGCGTCCCTCATTTTAACAACGATAGCTCTAACTGCGCTCGCCAACCCGCATGCCCAGCGTGGTGAGTATGGGCAAATCCCCCCACATGATAAGGAATATGCTCTGTCTGTGGAGGAGGCCATGTTCAGCAGTGGACATAGAACGGCTGAAATGATGATGATGATGACTGTATTACTACGGTGAACAGGTTGAGGTATAGTGACCCTTAAAAGGGCTGATGACCGAGGTGGCCTTCCATCCAACTCTGCGTCGCCTGGTTCGTGGTCGCCATTCGAGAACCTTTACTCCAACGGTTGTCGGTTCTGCGAGCTACGAGTATATGGCCGGCCCACTGCCACTTCAACTTGCTAATTCTTGCTTTGAGAGAAATTTTCGAAAGTCGTAGAACAAACTCTATTGCCTGTTAGGCGTACAATATGCCTTCGAGATAGTATAATAGGAATGATATAATAGTGAAATATGCTTACTTTTGTCCTCTTTTGTGCTTTTTTCCGGGTAAAACATCTCAAAAGCGACGCCATATCGGCACTCTAACTAAAAAGTGTCATAATTCATATTCCTCTGACACTTTTATGTGGTACGCGTGTGAAGAGCCACGTGCTGAAGCTATTAAAAATGCAGTTTGTTTGTTTTTTCTTCAGAAGTTTGGCAATTTTGATTCAGTTTTGTTTTATTTGAAACTTTGTAGAGGAGAAACTACGAGAAAGTTTTTTGAAAAGTTTGGATTTTGTTTGTTTTAAGAGAAATTTTAATTATTATTTTTAGTGAGAAAAAATTAAATAGGCTCACGAGTTTTATCCCCAGGAATGATTAACATCCTCTCAGATCTCCAGGCAATCAGATTCTTGAAGATGTCTGAAGGGATAGTCAGAGGTATGTCCGACCATTCGGCACATGCCTACATTTTGCAGTATTCCACACGTGACAGGTTACATGCCCAATACCCAGGTTTCCTCACGATGTTTTCCTTCACCATTTGATATTAGCATTGGTATAAGCGTACAACAATCTTTAGAATGGAAAATCCATTGGTGCTCGAGCGGAAATCGAACCTTTGATATAATAATATAATAATAATAATATTCCGGACATATTACACACGGTCAACTGATCCCAAACTAAGCATAGCCTGTACTATGGGTACCAGAGACTGATATACATAATAGATATATATTTAACACCCAGACACAGAACAAACATCTGTGTTAGTCACAAATGTTTGTCCAGTGCGGGAATCGAACCTGCGACCTCTAGCGCAGAAGGCAGAGTTACTACCAACTGAGCTATGAGGCCAGTCAAGTACGTTCAAGTACGTCAAGTATATGCAAGTACGTTCTCTAAATAAATGTAGATACCTATTGCTATTTATGGTTCCAGTTTAGAACCAAACCACGCTATAATTCTCAGCGCCCTTCAAACCCACACCCACTGTAGCGGAACACGTTTCTTCCCCACGCTTTTAGCGACACTTAGCTCCGGTTTCAACAGAAACGGCGATGGTCACATGACGGCCGTAATCGAAACACCGGAATTATGATAAAAGCATACATAATCTCCTTGAAGAAGCCAAATTGTTTCAAATAATGTGTACGGTAAGGTTGCCAGAGCTCTATAGGTATGCGTGCGTGATACCGGTATTGCAATCGTTCATAGGTGGGCCGTATGCTTGTTTGCTAACTTAGCTGTTTATGAAAAAATCGAACTATGAAATCCGTAGAACCAAGGTCACTGACAGTCTGACCCGATAGTCTGAACAGACTACCGGCAGGCGTTAGCACCATGCATCTGTTCGAACACGCCAATATCGGATGTCCGATCAGATAGTCCGACCGATGGTCCGATCTGAGTCCGAGTCTGATCTTACAGTCGCCTGCACGACGATATTTCGTAATTTTCAAAAGATTTCAAATTACAGGTGAGTCTCTGACGGTTAGCTTTTTAATTTTTTTTATTTCTTTGGCATTATTTTTAAAATGATGAATAAAGTTGTATGCATCATAGTGTAGGCGACTGTACATCTGAGTAAGAAACATCGCCAAAGCATTTAACATTATCTTGCTTTGAATGAATAAATAAATAAATATTCCGGACATATCACACACGGTCAACTGATCCCAAACTAGGCATAGCCTGTACTATGGGTACCAGAGACTGATATACATAATATATATATATTTAACACCCAGACACAGAGCAAACATCTGTGTTCATCACACAAACGTTTGTCCAGTGCGGGAATCGAACCCGCGACCTCTAGCGCAGAAGGCAGAAATACTACCAACTGACCTATGAGGCCTGTCAAATGAATGAATGGCTTTATTTGCATGAAGTATAGTTTAAATAGGTACATGGTCTTATTTTGACCAAACTCTCGCGCTGATTGCTCTGGAACGACAGAGTTTACACAAAAATCGACGAAATAATCGCACGTATATTGTCAAACAATACGGTTTGAAAAGAGACGTTTCATCAATGTATAGGGCCTGGGCCTGCACTGTGTACACTACTCTAAAATATGTCTAAGCAATAAAGTAAACGAATTTAATTGGTTATTTTATTTAAATTGACTTCGTTCTAAGGTACATTAAGATTTTCTTCGACAAAGAGAGCAACACACAGCGCTACAAAAATATGGCGGATGGACGTGCGTGAAATGTCATTTTGACAACCCACATTCATCTGACAAAACAAAAACATCAAATCCAAACAACATGACATGAAAAATATGTCAATGTCATGTCAAACGCCAATTATAAACCAACATGGCGGCCTTCAAATAGTGTTCACATAGTAAAAAACTTACCAGAACAACTATTCTTGTACCATCGCATTTGTCTTCAAATAAATGAAAATCCATTCTTCTTGTAATCTCCTATTTTTTCCTAATTTTTCTATGTAGTGTACATGGACTAGGCCCCGAATAAAATGGCTCCTTTGACAGGCTGATCGGACAATCGGTAACAAAATCGGACGAGTATTCCTGGCCCCGTTTCTTAGGAAAGAAAGAGACTACCAACAAGGTACCTAGTACCTACCTACTATTGTGGTCACGTCTGCGACCACTCAGCGAGGTATGGACTTCTCGTGTCGAGGATTTGCATCTGTTTTTTTTACATAGCGGTTACTGAGACAGTGGCCTTAAGTCAAGTTGCTTGTATACTGGCCCCCAATTCAACTAATTCAATGGCTTCAAAATGACAATGGTTCAATGGCAAAATTACCACTTTAGACACTTTTGGTATTCTGCTATCAGTTGTGTTTCAATGGCAGTCATCATTGTGGAACCAATGAAATCAAAGAAACGAAGGTGGCGACAATCGTAACTGAATGATAATGGTGCCATCATTATCAGGCGATTATCATTTTCAAGTCATTGAATTAATAGAAATGGGGGCCTGGTTGGTCTTGGTCATTCTGCATTAAGATCAGGGAGCAGAGCCCTGAAAAGGCCAATGACCATTGCTGCAAAAACTAGTATAGTGAAAGTAAAGTGCGCCTTCATATCACGCATGACGCATGTCTTTATATTTTTACTTCAGGTACATCCTCGCGATGTGTTCCTTCACCGTTTGAGAGCACTAGTATATTTCACGTTATTATTATTATTTTATGTTGATGTGTTAATATTGTCTTAAATTAATGTAAATGGTTTAACCGTGTTAATTAAGTAAATAAATAAATAAATAAATTCACATGAATTTACCGCATGGAAACTACTGGACATGGATTTTAAAGGTAAAATCATCATTCATCATTTCAGCCGTACGACGTCCACTGCTGAACATGGCCTCCCCAATAGACAGAGCGAATTCCTTATCATGTGGGGGGATTTGCCCATACTCACCACGCTGGGCATGCGGGTTGGCGAGCGCAGTTAGAGCTATTGTTGTTAAAATGAGGGACGCTGCTGCCCATCCCCTAGCTTTTTTCCCTTAGTCGCCTCTTACGACATCCGCGGATAGGTAGATATGGAGGGGCCTATTCTTTAGCCGGGGCCACCACGGCACGGTGAAATAAAACAATGCAATCAATGGTGAAGACGCATATATTTTTGGATTTTGTATCTACTATTAGTTATTTCATTTTATTTTAAAAGTTTTGACATACTTACAATTATTATTATTCATTTATTCAAGACACAAGGGTCCACAATGATAGTTAAAAAAAATTAACAATAGGTAATAATCAATAATAATTATATTAATTTATTTCAGCTAACATAAGAATAGTACAGATGATAAAAACTAAATTCTAAGACCCTATAAAACCTATTAATTATTGCACACGTAAAGACGACGACGTGTGAAGTAGCTGCCCGGCGCCTCCGGTGTCTCGTGGCAGGCGTAGTAAGCTACCACTAGGCCAACACGTCTCCAATATGACAAAATTAAATAAGATTTAATGATAATTTACCAATTTAGTAGTTTACCCTGCCATTTTGTCGTAGGTCAAAACAATAACAGCTATAAAATGAACGCCATTACTACCAGAATACGAAAGGAGCCATTTCTTGCGTGTTCACCTTTTGCATACCTACGATGTATTTCCAACGCGTCGTATCTAGGGGAAGGTTGCGGGTTCAAATCCCGTCTGAGTCGATTTAAAAAAAATAAAATAAAAAAAATATTCCGGACGTATCACACACGGTCAACTGATCTCAAACTAGGCATAGCCTGTACTATGGGTACCAGAGACTGATATACTAGATATATATTTAACACCCAGACACAGAACAAACATCTGTGTTAGTCACAAATGTTTGTCCAGTGCGGGAATCGAGCCCGCTACCTCTAGCAGAGTTACTACCAACTGAGCTATGAGGCCAGTCTATTTTGTTTGGGATGTTATAATAAACTTAAAAGGGTGTTCAGCTCAGCATTAATGTTAGCACTCAACGCTTATTTTATAATTTGTTTTGTTTCTCTTGTACTTACTTATCTATTTTGATCTTCCCACACTGTTAGAATAAAATGCTTCTAGCCGTACCTATTCACTTATTTTTAATCAGTGTAAGAGGGTGATTTTCCTATCGGTTCTTATTTTCTTCGTGAACAAAGGCTTGAAATTAAATGAAACTAAATAAGTTTATTTTGGGTAATTCCATGTCAAACGTAGCACTTGTTACACACACTTAGAGTAAAATTTAGGAAATCCGGTGAAGAATATTTGAAATTAAGATCGATTTTAAGGAACTGTGGAGTAAGGGGTGGTTGGGCCACCATAAAATATGCTTTCTTTTAATAAAATAGTTCAAAAGCAACGTAAATGTACCTGTAACACTTGTTACATGGAATGACCCTTTTACCAACACGTCTCGTCTGTGTTGGTAAAAACTTATTTGTGCTCTGCCCTAGCACATGCTATTATCATGAAATTGAACTTCATTTTTTAATTGTGCTACGTTAAGTCCAATTGTGTTGGTAACAAAATAAACTTTTTTCTTTTGTATTTTATTGTATTTAAAAAAAACTGTAGAATAAAGACAAAGATATGGTGGTGAATATACAGTGGTGGTCATCTAATTAGAAACAACTAGTCACCTGACATTTTTATAAAGTAACTAACATTATTATAGCATTTAATAGGAGGTAATTTTTTTTTTCACTACTTTACAATGTACTTTAATATCTCTAGTTTAATTACAAGCAATAATATTTGACAACCAAGACGACAATAAAAATAAATATCAGTGAAACAAAAAGTATCAATATCGTTAGGACTGGCAGAATGGACAACTAATTAGAAACATTGTATGACTTGGTTCGCAATTTGATTTTTTAAACTGAAATACAGTTCTCACAATTGTCAATCACATTGTAAATATTGCCACCATTTCTAACTCATTACGAAAAGTTACTGTTTATTGTTGTTTTATTAAAAATGGGTAAAAATAAGAGCTGTGATGCAGCAACGAAAAAAATTATAGTGAATTTTCATTTAAAACAAAAATGGAGTTACAGAAAGATCGCCGATTATTTGGAATGTTCCGTAAAGATGATATTTAACGCCCTCGCACATTTCAAACTACACGGAACATCAGATAACGTGCCAAGAAAACTTCGGCCCAGGAAGACTACAGTTCAAGAAGACAGGCTTATGCTTCGATTAGCTAAGGCGGACCCCTTTAAAGGATCCAATGTTATAAGAAAAGAGGTATTTTCAGAAGACGTTCCTCGACACGTGTCCACTAAACTAGTTCGTAGACGGTTGGTTGAAAGAAAATTGTTAGGAAGGATCGCTAGAAAAGTACCACTACTAACCAGGCAACATAGAGAAAATCGTCTAGCATTCGCTCGCAAATATGGCAGTTGGACTATTCATCAATGGAAAAAAGTTTTGTTTTCAGATGAAACTTAAATTAATTTGATTAATTCCGATGGAAAACGATATGTACGACGACCAATAAACGAGGCTTTGAATAACAAGTACACTAAAAAGACAGTTAAGCACGGTGGTGGAAATGTAATGGTGTGGGGATGTTTCTCAGGGTACGGGATTGGTCCCGTGAGAAAGATTGAAGGGCAAATGGATCAATATCAATACAAAAAGATCTTGGAAGAGACAATGATTCCATATTCCGAGGAAAATTTGCCAGTAACTTGGATATTTCAGCATGACAACGACCCAATGGACACAGCACGCAGCGTTAAAGCGTTTCTTACAGAACAATCCGTGACAGTATTAGAGTGGTCTGCCAATAGTCCGGATTTAAATCCCATAGAAAATTTGTGGCACACTATAAAGACCAACCTGTCGCAGAAACACGTTACTAATATTCATGGACTTAACAGTGCATTTGAAGACGCTTGGAGAAGTATTCCTGTAGAAACTTGTTATAAATTGATTGAATCAATGCCGCGTCGCTGCAAAGCTGTTATTAATAATAAAGGCTACCCTACCAAATACTAATTGTCTAAGGATGTAGTATTTTTAGTATTTTTCAAAACTATTGGGGTTTTGTTCAAATTAAAAATGATTTAAGTAATGATTTTTTTGGTGTTTCTAATTAGTTGTCCGGTTTGTATCTCGTTTTTTATTTTGTTATTAATATAACTTTCAGTTTTAGAAAAACAACCGTTGTTTTCTGTTATTAAAATGCTATAACAATGCAATATAATATCCGATACATCGATTTTAATACGCAGGAACACTCAATGATACGTTAAAAATTAGTTCGAAAGGGAATTTGCAATAAAAATATAAACCCAGGTAGGTGTTTCTAATTAGATGACCACCACTGTATATATTTTTTAAAATCTCCTTTGTTTCTTGCAATCTGCCCGGATGGGCATTGAGCTAGAGTTTGGTGTTTGATTCGGTGCGTAATTGGCATGGATGGAAAAGAGCCCAGTGGCGCTTCCATATTTTATAAGCCACACTCACACCCCGTGACATACACTGCGTCGCGCGTCACCCGGTCACCGCCTAAAAATTCGAAGACATGTGACATGAACACGGAAGAGGCCTCCTAGAGGCGCATTTTAATCCTTTCACTACACTGACTCTTTATTTATTTATTTAATCTTTAATGATATGATCTTTAATTACAAAAGGTGGGCTTAATGCCAAGGCATTATCTACCAGCCAGCCTGATTGGGTAGAGACAGGAGGTTGGCGTGCGACAGATTGTTTAACGTAACTAAAAACTATACTATACATAACCATACACTATATTTAAATATCTCACTGTCATAGGCACTTTTCAGGGCCACCATACCTCAACCTGGTAACTGACCTAATATAGGATGACCAAAAAAGAATCAGTGACACGACAAGCACATTTTTAAGGAAAACTAAAACAATTAAATAAACATAAATTCGATATCTCATTTCTTTAGAAAATCGCAGCATTACAGATTTTTTGATGAAACAGTAACAAGTAACAAGAACTTCAACTAAAGAGAGATCAAATTAAGCTCTTTTTTGCTCGTTAAACTTTTAATTTTGTTTTCTAAAATACTGCGTGGGAGCCTGATTATGAGGCTTAATTGATCAAGCGAGCGAAGCGAGCGAATATACCTCTAACAACTTGGAAGATGTATGTTTGTTGATGTTTATTTTTTGGAGCATAAGTTTTGAACCGTCAATTCGATATGCATGCAATTAAGTAGTTCAACGGTTACTATCAAAATTTACTGTTAAGAATAAAAGGTAAACCGTCCAAGTGGTTGGTAAGATATAGGGGTGAAAGGGCGTGAAAGTAGCAATGCAAATAACAGAAAAAAATATCAGAAGAAATATAAACTACTCTCGCCTTTATAAAGACGGTTGCTCCGATTTACGAAATTCCCCACTTTTACAATTATATTATTTACGTAGGTACACAAACTTCATCATCATCATCATCATTTCAGCCGTTCGACGTCCACTGATGAACATGGCCTCCCCCACAGACAGAGCAAATTCCTTATCATGTGGGGGGATTTGCCCATACTCACCACGCTGGGCATGCGGGTTGGCGAGCGCAGTTAGAGCTATCGTTGTAAAATAAGGGACGCTACTGCCCATCCCCTAGCTTTTTCCCCTTAGTCGCCTCTTACGACATCCGCGGATAGGTAGATATGGAGGGGCCTATTCTTCAGCCGGGGCCACCATAACTTAACACAAACTTAAATGTTTTCATTTAAATAATGAAAATGCATTGAAAACCACTCTCGTTCCATGTTGAAATCTTGTTGATTCAGTATTAAACTTGTAGAAATAAAAATAACACACATCATCTTTTTATTTCTCACAAATATATTTTTGATTCATCAGTCGTCATTGAATAACACATCAAATAATGTCTGCGTGAGGTGAGTGATAAAATATACCTACTCAAAAACGAAAATACGAGTTAGTCTTCTATAAACTCAAGTTACAATGAAATTTGTCTTTGATTAATTATCTAAGAGCCTCAATTTTAGGAATTTCTAGTTAATAGCAGTAATCAAAGTCAATATTATAACTACGGGAATATAATTCCACAGTACAAGGAAGGGTATTGCATAACCTTTGTGTATTTACTTAGTATCTTCGCATACAGAAGGTTGTTTCATATTTGAACACCCTCGGAATCTGCAATAGATAACATTTTAGGAACTTTGAAAAAGGTTTTTTTTTGCCGCCCGTAATCAAAATTAACAGAAATGATACGAGAAAATTTGAAATTATGAATCAGAATTTTTCAAAATTGAATAAGGAGTGTCAAAAATTGTGAAAATTTATACTAAGTATACTATAAGTATAAGTTACGTTGCTGACTGAATGACTGATAATCAACGAATAGCCTAAACCAAAGCCCTAGGAGTACCTAAAGCTTGCTGTTGTAGTGTAGGGTTGCACAAGAAAGGAATTCCCGAAACTCAACCCCTAAAGGGTTGCAGCGGATATTGATGTAAAAACAAGAAACGCGAACGAAGTCGCGGGTGTTCCCACTAGTATAAAATAATAAATAAATAGCACCTAACAGGCACATACATAGTCCTGACCCCGCCCTAGGATTCCCAGTGTCGTGGGTATCAGAATCTACGAGTATCATGGTACCACAACACCCAGACCCGGAACAAATATCTGTAGATCATGCAAACATTTGTCCCGCAGCGGGAATCGAACCCACAACCCTTGCGTCTCAGACGGGCACTCACCCGCCGAGCTACCGAGGTCGTCATTTATGAATTTATTATTATGATATTATTGTTATTATTATTTTTTTATAATTATTAATTATTCGGCTCTCCGAATTAGTCAGTTGAAGTGGCAGTGGGCAGGCCATATAGCTCGCAGAACCGACAACCGTTGGGGAGTAAAGGTTCTCGAATGGCGACCACGAACCGGGCGACGCAGTGTTGGAAGGCCCCCCACCCGATGGACAGATTTTTTTGTATTAATTTTATTAAAATATGATTGTAAAATGAAATATTGCATGCCTAGGTATAAAGGTAGAATACATTGTTTCAATAGTATAGAAAAAATAACTTTATTTTCAGAAAGAAACTTAAAACGAATACAAGTTAATATTTACAAAATACACAAGAAACAGTTGATCCATCTAAAGACCGTTACAAACGATCTATAGATAGCTCAACATATCCAGATCACTACCAGTCGGAAGCGTCCTCAAGACGCTGGCGGAATTGCCCCGCAGGATGGCAATGCTAATTCGCTGGGCCAAATAAGAGCCAGCTCTCGGGTCCCGCGTCGCTTCGATCAGACGCCCGGATATCTTTTTGAAAACCCGGAGGGCCCCGTTTTCCCGCTCAAATACGTAAGCCCTATCAAGACTAACAACTAACTAGAAAAAATTAACATCCTTATGACATGTATTTCTAGCAATAAATTATACTTTGACTTTGATTATATAGTCGACATTGATCGCACAACCTCAGCCCATAGCCGCGTGCGGTACTATCCTATTGTCATTTATTTCGCGGCAAAATTGATAGACAATTGTCTTCTTTCCTTATAGGTCTTAACGATAACGACTCGTGTACAAGCTGCCTAAATATAAATTCAATTTAATTGCTTTTTTTTGTGATATTTTTTTTTTTGTTATTCCTAGTATACAATATTTATTGTTTCCTCCATAATATTAAAATCTAGCCAAGTAGGCTAATGAGTAATTTGACTTTGACATAGTTTTATAAAATAAATTATAACTAAGAATGTGTCCAATAGCACTATTCTGATAGTTTCTATTTAAGGGGAAGACACTTTGTTATTGTTCTTCTGTGTTGTTTATAAGTAAATAAGTAGTCACTATCACTTGCACTGAATTTCACTATTTTACACTATACTAACTCAAAAGTCTTGGTCCTTTTGAGTCTTCTTACTATGTCTGTGTTGTCGAGGAGCTGGATTGCCTCGACGTTCACATGGTGATGAAGTCTACGTTCATGAGCTTCTGCGTATTTTTTAATGAGTGTTTAAATTATATTTAATTAATTCATTACATTTTATGATACCTTCCTATCTATTTAAGTTAGCTTTAATTTTTAGTTCAAATTTATCATAATAAAAGAGATTATTTACGTTTATATTTCAAGAGTTTAGCTTAGTTAGAGTCAAGAGTTTTATTTTTTTGTTTTTCTATCATTGAGCACTATTTATGTTTATGTTTATTTTAAGAATTTTTTTTTGAGAATGCTATAGTGCACTTTTATTTTATGTAATTGGTAATATACATAATGTTTGTGCACTTTCAACAAATAAATAAATTGAATTGGGTTAAATGATGATGGAAGAATTCTTCTGTCTTATTTTTGTGCCATCTCATTTACAAGGTGATTCATATTATGTGTAATATCCAGAGTGTCTTATTCAACCAAGAAAAAGAAAAAATATAAGCAAAAAAAAATATCGATATTCTTAGTTATTAAACGTTCGGCAACAAGATTCCTACTACAGCCGATTGGAAGTAAAAAACCTTTTGTACCCCTAAATATTCTCTCACATTGCTCGCTCGATCAAATACTTATGTAATTATGTTTAAAGTTTTTCGCCCAAATAATTTGCAATGCTCGAGAAGAGTGATAAGTTATTTTTTATTTTTTTATTACTACTGAAGTGGCAGACAAGCATACGGCCCACCTGTTGGTAAGCGGTTACCGTAGCCTATGAGCTCTTGCAATACCAGAGGCATCACGCACGCGTTGCCGACCCCGAACCGCCTCCCCCCCTAAAGAGCTCTGGCAACCTTACTCATCGCAGGAACAACACTATTTGAAACAAATAATGTTATTTGGCTGCGATCTTTTGTAAGGCAGAGGTACCTCCCCAGGCGGGCTGCTCCAATTCAGAACGAGAAAATCTCGCTGTGCCCTACCTCCTCCTAAAGTTTTTAAGTACCATATATATAAATTGTTTTAGGGCTTCTTTAAAATACATCAACATCAGCCACAGCCTCCCCCAAAGAGTTCCATGTAGAATGGTCTTGAGCCTTCTCCATCCACCAACATCCTGCAACCTTCACAATATCGTCGATCCATCGGGTGGGGCCTTCCAATACTGCGTCGCCCGGTTCGTGGTCTTTAAAATACTATTTGCTAAAAATAATCATTTTTATACAACTAAGGTGGCAAATAAGCTTACGGCCCACCTGTTGGTAAGCGGTTACCGTAGCCTATGAGCGATTGCAATACCAGAGGCATCACGCACGCATTGCCGACCCCGACATCTTGAATCTTCAAAGCTTAATAACTGTCCTTTAATATTTTTGGTTGTCTAACCATGGAAAATATATTTTTTCTGTAGTCCGGTTGACCGGACAACTGAACCGGACCACGGGTAATGAGTCTAATAACAAAGGCTTCGTCTTGCCTCTGCGTAAATATGAAATAGTCCTATTTTCTTCCATTAATAAAGTAAGTAAATTACTTAATAAATTTTGTGATGAGAAATTCCTGCGAAATTAAAACGTTTAATATTTATTGCATGGACCGTAAATATTGTGATCTTACTCTCGTAACAAAAAAATATAGCTTATTAACTACTTACCTACTAGTCCTACTACTGGTAGGTAAGTAATTGATCGATCAAGCGAAGCGAGCGAATATCTCTCAAACAACTTGGACGAATCGGCTTTGTATGTTTGTAAGTATATTTATTAGAACATAAATTTCATATCATCAATCCGACCTGCATATGGCTTAAAATATAGCTATATTTTGATATATTATATATAAATATAGATATATACCTAGCTAGGTAGGTATTAAGTAGGTAAGTAATTATTACCACGTAAAAATATCTTTAAAATCATCCTAGGTACTAATGAGAAAGTTTTGGATGTATCATCATCATCATCATCAGCCTGATGAAGTCCACTGCTGAACATAGGCCTCCCCTAAAGAGTGCCATGACGGTCTTGAGCCTTCTCCATCCACCGACTTCCCGCAACCCTCACAATGTCGTCGGTCCATCGGGTGGGGGGGCCTTCCAACACTGCGTCGTCCGGTTCGTGGTCGCCACTCGAGAACCTTTGTTCCCCAACGGTTATCGGTTCTGCGAGCTATATGGCCGGACCACTGCCACTTCAACCTGCTTATTCTGAAAGCTATATCGGTGACCTTAGTTCTTCTACGGATTTCCTCATTTCGGATTCTATCACGCAGAAAAACTCCGAGCATAGCTCTCTCCATATGGATGTTTGGATGTATGGATGTTTGTTACTCAATCACGTCAGAGCGGCTGAACGGACCTGGATGAAATTTGGCACAGAGTAAGATAGTCTGGATATATAGGCTACTTTCTATCCTCGTAGGAACCACGTGAGCGAAACCGCGAGTGGAAGCTTGTAATTTTTTTTTCAAAATTACGGCTTATGCAACCCTTTCCTCTTTATCGCTTTCAAATAAGTTTCCGAATGTGGCGTCAAATGATATTGGCGCGTCATCTGCTGAATAGGAGTAATCAAGGACACCCGTCATCTTATGCCGGTGTTGACAACTCTGTCTGCTTTTTTTGTATAGATTTGTTGCTAAATGTGGCCGAAATCAAAAATGTATTCAATATAAAGAAGACTTCAAAGTGAATTTTTCACCTGTATTAGGTAGCAGTCTTGGTGTCGACTTTCTCGGACGAAAACGTTTAATATTAATTTTAAAGATGATAAAAAGAGCAAAGACAGATATTATTAGAAAAAGATTGGGAAATAACTGAAAAAAATTATACTTATTTGTTGATTTAAGCGAATATTTTTTATAGAATAAGCCCCTTTCGGGATAGTATTCATATTAGGAATCATCTTGTTAAGAGAAGTCTTTATATAGTATCCTCAGAATAACATTCACGACGATTAAATATAAAGGAACCCAAAACATCCTCAAAATGTCTCTAGATTTAGCCAAGCTGGCAACAGAGCCTGCGACGAGTGCACCGCGCCTGCGAATCTCTCGCGACGACCGAACCGCTCGTCCTATTCCAGTCGTCCGGTAAGCCCGTCGCGCGACAGTCTACTCGCGCCCTTATTAAGAACCGTCGAAACCAGAGCGCGGGAAAATCGAAATTGGAACTCTGAAGTGTCTGACAAAAAGTTTTTTTTTATAAACCTAATGTTTTTAGACTGTGGTCATATTCAAAAGTTTTGTTTACGTTTCTATTTTTTAATTTTGTGGTTTGCGTGGCATTGAGTGCATGAGTGTTTAGTTTTTAGTGGGAATTGGGAGCTTGTTTAGAAAAGAAGCAAACAAATCCGTAAGTTCTAAAAATAATGTATTTACCTATTATAACATTTAGGCTGATTAAGTGTGTTTTAAAAATAGTTTTCCTCTATTTAATAAGTATACCTTATCCTCCCGTACAAAGGATTTTTATTAGGTCACTTGGAGTCGCGAACTTTAAATGGGCCCCCCCATTTCCTAGATGTGTTTTAGGAACGAATGAAATAAGGGCGAAAGCTCCATATCAATATGTGCGTACAAAAGTCGTTTGATATCTTATCGAATGAAATTACGCCTTTTGCATAAAAGGCTAGCAAAAGATTATCATTTATATTCTCGTACGAACAGTGTCTGTGTCAAATAAGAAAATCAGTTTAAAAAAGATAATTATAAAATCAATTTTTCAAAAAATATAACTGTTTAGGTACTATTTCTACTTTGTACTAATAATAGAAATACGAAATTTTGTGAGGTTATTTGGATGTTTAGATGTTTGTGGTAAACACAGCGTAACAGCTTAACGGATTTCGATGAAACTTGGAATAGATAGAGTTGTTTACCTAGGTTGTAAAATAATTTTTATCTAGGTACGTATTTTTATCCACGAGAGCAGAGCAGAGCTGCGGGCACACGCTAGTCATAAATATGCATACTAACCTATATAATAAATCTCTAGTTGATTGCAAATACAGGATTTTCATTTTACGGGATAACCCAACGGATATCCCGTAAAATGATAATCCTATATTTTAGAAAATAATAACGGTAATAAAACACACGAACCGGTTGTTTTCGTATCAAATTACTCCAATATATTGATAATAATTTCCTGTTACTTCGCTGACTTGGTTAAAATCCATGGTTATTTACAGGGAATGTTCCACTAAAACGTTTTACACGGTTGCTTCTATGATAGCCCGACTTAAGTTTATTTAGCTCCACAATTTCATCATCATTTCAGCCGTAGGACGTCCACTGCTGAACGTAAGCCTCCCCCAGAGACAATCATTTAGGGGGATTTTCCCATGCTCGCCACGCTGGGCTTGCGGGTTCGCGAGCGCAGATAAAGCTCTTGTTGTTGACAGGAAACGCTGCTGCCCATCCCCTAGCTTTGCTTCCCTTAGTCGCCTCTTACGACATCCATCATCATCATCTCCCTGCCCTTATCCCACTTCTTGTGGGGTCGGCACAACATGTTTTCCTCTTCCACTCCCCTCTATCAGCCGTCATATCAGTATTCGCTCCTTTCTTACTCATGTCATCTTTCACACAGTCCATCCATCTTTTCTTTGGTCTACCTCTTCCCTTATATCCTTCCACATTCATATTTAACGCTCTTCTAGTCACATGACATTCTTCCCTCCGCATGACATGCCCATACCACGCTAACCTTTTGCTCTTCAACTTCTCAGTCACTGGCGCTACTTTCAAACTTCCTCTGATGTACTCATTCAGTATCTTGTCCATTCTAGTCACTCCACACATCCATCTCAACATTCTCATTTCCGCAGCATGCACTCTTCTTTCATCCATCCCTTACATCCACGGGTAGAAATCGAAGGGCCTATTCTTCAGCCGGGGCGACCACGGACAATTAGGTCAATATGTATTATTTTATATTAGCGGAGTATTTTCTAATAACAGCGGGCAATGTTCGCATTTCACAAGTGAACCTTTAGTGCTTAATAGAAGTTTAGGGGCTCTATTTACAGAGGTGCAAAGTTGGCAGGTTTAACGAGTTCTAATTCTAAAGTATTTTTTTTATACAACTGAGGTGCCAAACGAGCATGAGCACGAGTTCTTGAGTGGAGACCACGTCTAGGCAAACGTAGTGTGGGCGCCCCCCGGCTAGGTGGAGCGATGACCTAGGGGCGGCGGCGGGCAGTAAGTGGATGACAAGGGCCGAACACCGGGCTCAGTGGCGTGTATTGGGGGAGGCACCATATTAGTCCAGCAGTGGACTAATGTGGGCTGATGATGATGATGATGATGAGGTGGCAAACGAGCATACGGTACCTCCCCAGGCGGGCTGCTCCAATTTAGAACGAGAAAATCTCGCTGTGCCCTTCCTTCTCAAGAAAGAAAAAGACGATCGATAAAGAAACGGGCCGCTGGGATCAGCTTCTGTAGAATATTATTTAGTTCATAAGAAGTCTTCACTTTCTAACTGTACCTACCTTGTAAAACCTATTCGTCTTCTGCAAAACCTATTATTTTCTCGGCATGTCACAAATAGGTTTTTCACATTGTAGGGCTTAGCTTTATAGATTTTCTCTCCTGTCATGTTACTAACAGAGTCTGCTTGTGAAATATCTCCTGATTTTGCTGAAAATTATACGTGTTTATGGAGGGCGTAGAACTGGAACTAACTACCTAAGTAGTTAGTTCCAGTTCTACGGATTTCACTTACAACTGAATTTGTATTTCGAAAACCAATGATTTTAAAGCCAAACTCTAACAAGCTCACCTCTACCAGTTATCTGAATTAATTTGTAACATCAGGTCCGTCTCATTTCGTTTTTAAAAAAAATACATCAAATTCCTTCTTGATCAAAATACCTAAGACGTGAAATGACTACAGTGCCAAAAATCTAATATAAAAATATATAAATTTTTTGAGCACCTAAATATAACGGCCTACGAAGTTTACCTAAAAGGATTTTCGTCTACTACTCATTTTTGTCTAAGAAGTATTATTATCTCCTTAACTTTTAAGGTTACTATTAAATGATAGGATATGCTAATGGATCAAAATTGTTGTAAGGCTACTACTTCCTTAAAACTAAAGTTTAGATTAAAAACTTAATATCTACATCGTAAACAATAACAGTGCGTGTGCGTGTTGCCAGTGATGACATATGGCACTGAGACTTGGTCGTTAACTATTGGCCTCATACACAAGCTCAAAGTTGCACAACGGGCTATGGAGAGAGCTATGCTAGGAGTTTCACTACGTGATAAGATCCGAAATGAGGAAATTCGTAGAAGAACCAAGGTTACCGACATAGCTCTCAGAATTAGCAAGTTGAAGTGGCAGTGGGCAGGCCATATAGCTCGCAGAACCGATAACCGTTGGGGAGTAAAGGTTCTCGAATGGCGACCACGAACCGGGCGACGCAGTGTTGGAAGGCCCCCCACCCGATGGACCGACGACATTGTGAAGGTTGCGGGAAGTCGGTGGATGGAGAAGGCTCAAGACCGTTCGTCGTGGAACTCTTTAGGGGAGGCCTATGTCCAGCAGTGGACTTCTACAGGCTGATGATGAAACAATAACAGTATTGCATCAGAGTTAATCATCCTGCTCCGAGTGTGTACGCGTATTGGATTTTAGGTGTTCTGAATCTTGGACATTTTGCGTCTTAAACGATTTGAAATTCAGGCTTTTTGATCAAGAAGCTTCAAATTCACTTACTTTTAATCCTCCAGCGGGATTTTTTAGGGCTGAGAGTGTTTAAAGACGTTTTTGTCATCAAAACTAAACTCTTTATTGGTTCTACAAGGTTACAAAGACAGAACCAACGACACAAAGAATAAACGGACCTATTTGCTAAAATATTTGTATTGTATTGTATTTGCTTTTAATAAATCCCTCTGAGAGCCGCTGTCGACGGAAACCAAATTACATTTTACAGAATGACATCCTTAGCTGCGGGGAATTTGAGGCGAGAGAAATGCATAAGCATTTCTCTCCGCTTATATTTCCTGAATATGATGTAATAATACTATGTCGAAAATTTTCAGTGAGTTGCTAAATAAATTTGCAACATTGAAAATGTTAAAAGATTTTTTAATCACACAAACAAAATCCATAGATAATGTTTTTTTTTCTTTTATACAACTAAGGTAGCAAACAAGCATACGGCCCACCTGTTGGTAAGTGGTTACCGTAGCCTACAACCTTATAATATTTATATAGCTCAGTTATATTTCGTTAAATGTATGGAGGCTAGATCCGTCTTTTTTAGGCATGAGGTAAAATTGGCGTTTAAAAAAACTTACCTACATTGTTGCGTTTATATGTAATTTTCAAATATGTTTGTATCACTTTAACTGATTACAATATTTGATAATAATTGAAAAAAGTTACTAATATAAAAACGTAGGTACCTATGTTTTTTTGTTTACTAAGCCGTGTTCAAACGTGCGATATACTCTATGCGTTATCTCATATGTGTTTAAAATTTATTTTCAAATGTTTCCTACGCATGAGATCATGCAACCTACTACTCACTGTATCTTACATATATAAATGTATTTGTTGTATAGGTCGCGGGTTCGATCCCCGCACTGGACAAACATTTGTGTGATAAACACAGATGTTTGTTCTGTGTCTGGGTGTTAAATATGTATCTATTATGTATATCAGTCTCTGGTACCCATAATACAGGCTATGCCTAGTTTGGGATCAGTTGACCGTGTGAATATGTCCGGAATATTTATTTATTTATTAAATTGGGGGGATTGTCTATACTCGCCACGCGGGCTATGTACCACGGGGGCTATCGACCCAGTGCCGGATGGAATTTATGAGACCTTATGCTTATACAGTGTCGTACATTATCTGGAAGTGACTTCATAGCATATTTTTTTTTGCGTTTGGCCACCATCTCACTTTTGCAAGTGAGATATGGTCTAAGATGGAGCACGCTTTCCCAGAAAGAACTTATTGGCCCTAATTTTATATAAAGAGTTATTTTGAGGTCAGGTTGAATCCAAGTGCGACCACGGAAGACCAGCGCTTTGGTATGATCTGCTCTGACCTAGCACATGCTGAGTGGTGGCCATTTTTGTTACCATGATGTTGAATTGCATTTTTTGTATTGTGTTATGTTAAGTCTGTTTGTAATGGTAACAAAATAAATGTTTTTCTTTTCTATTCTATTCTAAAATTGAATTATTTTTTTAGAAGCGAGTTTGAAAGCGTAATTATTGCAGAGTGTTGCCAATCAGAAAACCAGCTTAGCCTGGGATGTCTGTTAAACTGACGTCGACAGAACAAATAACGCGGAGCACTTGCCGCAAATGTCAGCTTCGCAATGCAGTGCATGCGGGTTGGCGAGCGCAGATAAATCTATTGTTGATAGGGAACGCTGCCCATCCCCTAGATTTTTTTCCCTTAGTTGCCCCTTAAGACATCCACAGGTAGTAATGGAGGGGTCTTATATTCAGTCTGGGCCACCACGACCCTAATACTGTTTGATTATACCGTCAAAATGATAAACCGTTTCAAATATTTACACCAAATCTCCAAATTTTCCCACGAAAAGGGAGTTTCTCCTCAAAATGATGAATGATTCGAAGATAAGGCGATTCACCATTTTAAGGCCCCCCCAAACCATTTGTTATGATGACAGGCGCGTAACATAGCCACAGGGAATATGGAGGCTGCCAGATCTCCATTTGTAAAACACCATGGAAAATGTAGACCTATTTGTTTGGTTTTTCTTTATACTACTGAGGTGGCAAACAAGCATACGGCCCACCTGTTGGTAAGTGGTTATATATATTATATTATATTTCTTTTGGTATACTCGTTTTGTGGCAATTTTCGTGCATATTGTTACGACGTACCTACATGAGCCACTTAAGTGAAATCATGAAACCTCTATTTTTTTTTGTCGTCCTTATAACATTCGCATATATGCATGGTGATTTATATGTACATATACGTATGATTTACCGAAAGAGGGTTATTCTACACCCAATTGGCAATATAGTTTGTTCTACGACTTTAATAAATTCGACATCTTTTATTGAAAAAACTCTGAATGCAAATGTTTCGGAGGAGGTAGGGCACAGCGAGATTTTCTCGCTATAAATTGGAACAGTCCGCCTGGGGAGGTACCTCCGCCTTACAGAAGATCGCAGCCAAATAACATTATTTGTTTTAAATAGTGTTGTGTTCCTGCGGTGAGTAAGGTTGCCTGAGCTCTTTAGGGGGAGGGGTTCCGCAGGCAACGCATTAGCAATGCTCCAGGTGTTGCTAATGTCAATAGGCGACGGTAACCACTTACCATCAGGAGGGCCGTAAGCCCGTTTGCATCCGTATAAGATAAAAAAAAAAAAAAAAAAAAAAAACTGCTGTTACGGGTTCAAATCTGTTCAAACTCTGAATCAGCAGGTTTTAGGTAGATGCCAAACTTCTCTTAGTACTTATAGTAATACGTAATAGAGATGATAAAAATACAAAAAACAACTAATTTAAGGAAGTTAGGGAAAAATAATGACAAAAAATATTATTCTAATTATTCTTAATTTTTTTCTTTATGTTTATAGAATAACACCTTTCGGGATGGAATACATGTTATGAATCACCTTGTATACTACTATTATATTACTTTATTCTATGCTTTTAACCTTTGACTTTATCTCACAGAAATCCATTGAGTCGTTATGGAAGTCATTATTTCTAGATGTGAATAATCTCACTCGCTCAATCAGCTACAGAATGCTAGGTATACGCATAAATCTACCAGCAGGTGGGTAGGTATGTTTCTTTTGTTACCTTATTTGTATAAAACATCTTCTAATTCTAATCGGGGGTGGTTAGACCTGCACTGTCTTCCCGCTGTGAGGTGTTTTGTGCATTGTCCCTCTATGCTAACCGTACCCCAGCCAGCAGAGCTCCTTTAAATAGCGAAGCAGTACTTTAGGTCGTTGGTAAGATTTTCTCAGTATCCCTGTATGTGGCGGTGGGAGCCGCTTCCGAGCACGGCCCGCAGACCCGATGTGGCCCTGGCCTCTTCCGTGGCTGTACAGTGCAAAATTACGTACTCTACTGCTGTTTTTCCTGAAGGTACAGGGCTACCTACAATAAACATTCTTGTAAAAATACCTTTCTCTGCAATAACGCAGACTGAACCGTTTGTAATTGTCTGAAAGTCGAAAAGCGTGATGGAATAAGACCACTGACAAGGGTTACGCGGACGGAAGACAGATAGTAGTAACATCCAGCTATCAGGGGGTGCAGCACTAGTTTGTGATATGTGTGTGATTATAAAGTCCCAGTCAGAAGGGATTCTGAAAAAACACTAAAAAGTACGAGGTAATAATGTTAAAAACTAAATCCCTATCACGCAAAATTTACGGCTTACGTTCATTTGCTTACAAATGTTTTTTGCAAAAATCAGCTCATGACAAATTAGAAAAGAGTCTAAGGCTCGTATTCAGAGACAAGACTCAAGCATTGATCTGTACTTAAATCTCGATTTGAGTCGAGATTTTAATTCTTGAACAGTACCTTTGTATAGATTCAATGATCACAGTTCACCTGAGTAAATGCTTATTCTGAAACGTCATTCAGACGAAATCGGTGCTTGAGTTTAGATTTGATTAGACATTAATCAAATTACATTTTCGTTCCGTTACACGTACTTTGATGCATATTTATACTTCACTTTATAGTTCTGTTCTATTTCCACTCTGGCTGTTTGAATTTCTGCGTAAAACGGATCGAAAATTATAAATAAATCAAAATGTAAACGAGAACATTTGAGTACAGATTTGAGACTCGATTCAGCGGAGAGTAGTTTAAGTACCGTTCTTGAATAAAAGCTATGTTTGAGAAGAGATTCAATACTTAAATAGAGTTCAGCTGATCTGTGATTAAATCTATGCTTGAGTCGTGTCTCTGAATACGAACCTAAATCTCTACCACGCAAAATTTACGGCTTACGTTCATCTGCTCACAAATGTTTTTTGCAAAATTCAGCTAATGACAAATTAGAAATGAGTCTAAGTGTTCGTCATGCATACGTATTTTAAGTCACGATTCTACTGTATCGGTCGTCATCATCAACCTGTAGAAGTCCATTACTGGACATAGTCCTCGCCCAAAGAGTCCCATGACGAACGGTCTTGAGCCTTTTAAATCCAAAGCAACTTTAACAATGTCGCCTGTTCATTCATACGCCTTTCAACACTGTGTCGCTTCGTGGTCGCGATTCGAGAAACATTACTTTATCGGTTCATATTTAGCAATTGCAACGAATTCGATAGCGATTCAACAACGTCATAACTAGTGCTATACGTGTCATTGCTTGCTTCACTGATTCTTACTTGATTTTGTGCTCGGGTTTTGTCTTTGGATATAAAACCATGTTTCTTAAACAAATAAAGAAATGAAATAATAAACTACACAGTGCAGACCATAGTCAATTAACACGTGTTAGCTGAGGAATATATTGAAAGCAATACGGATGATTATGTATCATAAAAAAATTAAAAAAAAGTCTTGCGCCTAAATAAATAAAACAGGAATTTTCTGTCAAAAAGTAAAATTGCGTAGCAGAGTGCTACGCTGCTACGCACGTAGCATTTGTGACGTATACATCCGTCGTGCGAACCAATATGGAATTTGATGCTATTTTGAAATGTGCTGTGCATCCACCGTGAGTTTTTGGATAAATCGGTTTGCGTGCGCTTCTGATACGCGACAGCGATGGAAGACCGGCCTTAAATTTTCGCTCTCTTTTACCCGCTTTGACCATTATTTTAACCTACGCGTCATCGCTTGCTTGTTATTATATATATTCTTTAAGTTATTCGGAGGCAAACATTCTTACGGCCCTCCTGATGGTAAGTCATTACCTTCGCCAAAAATTAAAAAAAATTAAAAGTATGCAATCTTATTTTTTTCAAAATCGAGCCCGTAATACCTAACATCACTTTTCGATTACTCTCACAGTTTCCGATTTCACCTAAGTCCCTAAGGCCCTGAAAAAAAACTTACCTGTTTATAAAATCAATTTTTTTCATTATTTTTTTTCACAAACTCTCTCAAATTAGCTATTTTTGGTATTGTTATCATATTTAGAACTAATAACTAAACCTACAAGAAGTTCGGAATCTAGATAGGTACCTAAAACAGCTGATTTTCGCATAGAGTTTTTCCAATGAAAAATGACGAATTTCCAAAAGTCGTAGAACAAACTTTATTGCCAATTGTTTGTAGAATAAGCCCCTTTCGGGATGGAATACATATTATGAATCACCTTGTATAGGCTAAGGAAGAATCAGTGATACAAAAAGCAAGTACCGTTCTAAAGTTCAGTTCTGCCCGACAGATGCAAGTCACGTATAAAAGTTGGCA
This sequence comes from Anticlea derivata, assembly GCA_947579855.1. Taxonomy (NCBI): domain Eukaryota; kingdom Metazoa; phylum Arthropoda; class Insecta; order Lepidoptera; family Geometridae; genus Anticlea; species Anticlea derivata. Next base: position 3,717,144 of record OX388279.1, on the reverse strand, counting down.
TGTAACCAACCAGCTGTGCCGTAGAAAGCTATTAAATTTTCGTCTCCAATTAATATTTTTTTTGACATGCCTCATAGCTCAGTTGGTAGTAACTCTGCCTTCTGCGCTAGTGGTCGTGGGTTCGATTCCCGCACTGGACAAACATTTGTGTGATGAATACAGATGTTTGTTCTTTGTATGGGTGTTAAATATATAACTGTTATGTATATCAGTCTCTGGTACCCATAGCACAGGCACAGGCCTAGTTTGGGATCAGCTGACCGTGTGTGATATGTCCGGAATATTTATTTTATTTATTTATTATTTTCCCGTTTTCTAGGAAAGGAGACATTAGCTACCCATTAACTTACTCATGTAATCCGAGTAGGTATATAACATTCCCCCGTATATGTAGAGGTTTAGTACTTAGACCTCGTATTCCTTGAATGCCGACCGATACAAATATGACGGCCGATATTCTAGTTAGAATTAGATATTCTAGCACCAACTTCTGACTTAAAGGTACAACAATGTAGTCATTACGTTTGGGACCCTAATAGGTTCTTATAAAATAGTAGTTTGTAGGTATTAGAAAACTCTAAAGAGTATTACGTACATAAATCTCAGTTGAATACTTTCTAATAGTACTCTCAATAACAACTTTATGGTACTGACTGACTGACAATCAACAAGTATTTATGGTTAGCTGTAGGCGTCCTTAAAACATCCTAATCGTAGCCGAGAAATAGACTCGCAAAATTCAATCACAAGGAATTTAAGTTCTTTGTAGAAAAATAATTATCAGCGAAAGAAGAGCCGAGCGTTCACTTAGTATTGCAATAAAATTCTACCAACTAAAGCCAGGAGTTGTTAACTCTTATAAATTTTTATTAGCAGACTTTGTAAGAACTTTGGATCGCGAATAACTTTTGGTGGATCTGTACTTAGACCCTTTCAATTCATTAACTAAGTTAGTTGGGAAAATTCCAACTACAATATGATAAGTAAGGTTTCGGCGGAATACCAGCGTCTGCTGCTAAAACAGTAGGCATAATGCTGAGCCGAGGCAATTTTGCTGCAGCACACATCACACCATTTTAATTTTAATTACTTTCTTCGTGTTTTCTTTTATTTCATTGTTTGATGTTATTTGTGCAAATGTGTATGTTATTCAAAGCTATTTATTACATACATGCCAAGTTTTGCATCAATCTGTTCAGTGGTTGAAGCGTGAAAGAGTAGTTTTTGGGTACCACGAGAACGAAGCCGCGGTTGGTAGCTAGTATTCCATAACGTCTAGAAGATATAACCTTTATGACGACATTACACACTGGAGTAACCACCTAGATAGAATGAGAAACCTATTTTAATCTTCTTGAAATGGCCGGTCCGAACTACCATCTTGAATGGGTTCTATAGGATGCAAATATTGGAAAAGACTGAACTTTTATGGCCCAGGATTTCTATGAAGCGGCTACCGAATTTAGACTGATGTAATCTATGGTATCGAATGGCGACCGCGAACCGGGCGACGCAGTGTTGGAAGGCCCACGATGGACCGACGACATTGTGAAAATTGTGGGAAGTCGGTGGATGGAGAAGGCTCAAGACCGTTCGTCACTCTTTGGCGGAGGCCTATGTTCAGCAGACTTCATCAAGCTGATGATACTTAAATGTCATCTCAAATTTTCTTATTTACAATATTACTAGTTGGCGTGCCCCGGCTGCACTCGGGTCCGACTTTTAGGGATGTATGAGCACGCAAAGTTAGATAACCCTTATTAATTACCCTCAGAATTTTAGTTTTCCAAAATACTTTCTTAGCGCTTGACGAAGGTCATCATATTAGGGAACATAATGCAGGATATAATAGTGTCACAAAAATAATTGAGCTCAATTATTTCAATCGCACGCTGTGGTATCCTATAATTAGTGCTACGCATAGACCTAAGTCCCTTGTCTTTATATTCACATTGTATTGTGTTATCATTATCACTGTTGGATACAAAAAATAAATAATAACGGAATTTTGGTAAAAATCCGCACAGGTGTAGACAAAGCTTTGGCTAGGCTAAGTAGTAGTCTGGGATCCACTCGTGCGTGCTCGTCAGCAGAATCTCGGCAAAAAGGCTAAAGTCAAAAGGTTTTATCTAACTGGTTTGAAAAGTTATTATTTTGAGAATAGGATTTATTATGAGCTTTATTTACAGAAAGAAAATGATAACGTAAGTCACGTCGCTTAGGGCCTACGCACACGATGTTTTCAAACGCACTGTCGATGTCGTTGCGCGTTTTTGTAACGCGCCACGAGCGTCGACAGCGCGTCACACTATTGTACCCAAAGTTACAGTCCTCCGTCCCTACAGCCCTCAGTGCCAAAGTACCTGCATTAGGATGCATACATTTCACAATTTTATATATAATAAAATGTAGATTAACACAGCTAAAACTAAATGTCATGTACCTCTGATAAGAGCGGGTGCCGGCCGCTGGTTCTTGCCAGTAACAGAGAACGATGCGATGTTTAAGTTATCTACCTCATAATTATCTCTTAATTTTTTGAATTTCATATGTTTTTGTTATATACCTAGATTAAGCCTACTTTAGTCATGCATGTTTAATTACTAAGGAGAACTGTACGCGCTTTAGACAAGCCCATATGGGCTTTTTAAGTGTGCATCAAACATGTTTTAAAATTTCTTAAAATAAATATAAAAAAAAAAACCATCAATCATTTTCACCGAAGCCTACCATCATCATCTGTAGGTATAGTGACAACATTTTGAAAATTATGAAATGTATTATCTTACTGTACACAACTTGTAATAAATATAGGTCAGGGCCTGGCATAGAATGTAGGTTAGGTATTTGTTAATGCAACAATTTAATGCACCCTTAACTTTAATAGCCGTCTATGAGTATGGCTATCACCCCAAATTTTCGCCTGACAGTCCTTGAGTATAAAATTACTGGCAATAAACCCACAGAAAAGTCACTTAAGCACTCAAAACGCGAAAGGATCATCAAACCTTAATTAAAACGTAGATAGTCTCCTCAATTTACTCTGTAATAGATAGAATACCATTTTCAATTAGAAACCTTGTTTGCATTCCTTCCATAATAAAGGTAGACAGACAATTCTAATAAAGGTGTAAATGGTTTGTTAAGGCTTTGCTACACAGACTGCGGGCGGTAACGTTTCCAATACCGCCCATTCCTGTAAAGGCCGGCGCCGCGTCAACGAACACTTCGTGAAATTGATGTTTCATAGTACAGTCAGCATCAGAAGTTGATGATCAAATTTAGATTGTCAAAACTAGTGATTGAAGTTTGTATCAAAAAGTGATAGCATAACAAGGTGACCTTTAATAGGTGACTGTAAAATGTACCACAATTGAGATGATGACACTAACCCCATAAGTTCATGATAATTTCTTAGTTAAAAAATACATGTCTAGAATTATTTTCAAAAATCCGTGCCTGCTAAGATATCTAAAAGTAGCTGATGTTGATAGTAACCAGATAAAAGTATCAATATACCCTCAACCTGCCTTTTATTTTATACTGAAATTGTTGGGCAAATAGTAGGTAATACAAGGTGATTCATGACATGTTACAAGGTGATTCATAACATGTATACCAATGAAATAAAAATATTCCGGACATATCACACACGGTCATCTGATCCCAAACTAGGCATAGCCTGTACTATGGGTACCAGAGACTGATATACATAATAGATACAAATTTAACACCCAGACACAGAACAAACATCTGTGTTTGTCACAAATTTTTGTCCAGTGCGGGGATCGAACCCGCGACCTCTAGCGCAGAAGGCAGAGTTACTAACAACTGAGCTATGAGGCCAGTCAAATGCATCAGTTAATTGTGACCCTACGACTTTATTGCGCCAAATGTTGAAAAGTAAAGATATTCACGTATTTGAGAAACAATTTTGCATTAGTTAATTGTGACCCCACGACTTTATTTCGCCAAATGTTAAAAAGTAAAGATATTCACGTATATAAGAAATAATTTAGCAGCAGCTACTTCTGAAGCCGCGATTTCATTGGAACTGCATTTTATCATCAGTATGAAGATACATATGGAGTTTCAGACATTCATGAACTCAGAAAAGATGTTTTATCATTTACTTCTGGAAATAGTAGGATCAGAGACTTTGTGACACTTTTAAGTCATCACGTACTTTTGGAATATTGGGAAGAAACTCCTAAAGTAAAATATTTTCAATCAGGAGTTTTGAGACATGTCTGATCATCAGCTACTTTTGATGCTGACTGTACCTAGCTTTAGAACAATGCCGTGGTGGCCCCGGCTGAAGAATAGGCCCCTCCATATCTCCAACCCGCGTCCCTAGCGTGGGAATGGACAATTTCCTCCCACATGATAGGAAGTAGCTCTGGAAATCTGTGGGGGGGCGATGTTCAGCAGTGGACTTCCAACGGCTGGAATATGTTGTCTGAATATGAACCAAAATGTGATGCAATATAGAGCATAGATAAAGAACATTCAATCACCATACTTTCCTCAATCGGCAACCTGGGATGACAGTTCCACATTCCATGGTTTCCATTACTTGGCAGTTGAATCGGTCTGTGAGGCAAAGGCATAAAGAAATATATTTATTTAATGAAAAAAAAAACATCATTACTTTTTAATGAATGCCTTTGAAATAATAAAGCCAAATACCAACAAAATCTTAGGGTTTGCTTAGCAAAAAAGTTATAATATAAAACAGCCTGGACCTTGGTTTTTTGATTAGATGTTCAATGTTTTTATAATATGAATTTCACAAACAAAATCATTGTCGGAAAACAAAATGAAGAACAACAAAAAAGTTCGGAAAGTTTGTTCTTGAATATAATTGCGTTTAAAATTATTCAAAAACTAAACAAAAACTTCTATTGAATTCTCTCAAATATAATAATTACGCAGCAGGGCAGGATTATGGGCAGGCCATATAGCTCGCAGAACCGACAAGGGGTTGGGGAGTAAAGGTTCTCGAATTATGTCCACGAACCGGGCAACGGTGTTGATAGGACCCCCCCCCCCCTCCTCCACGCGATGGACAGACGACATTGTGAAAGTTGCAGAAAGTCAGTGGATGGAAAAGGCTCAAAACCGTTTGTCTTTGAACTCTTTGGGGGAGGCCATTCCAGCAGTAGACTTCTACAGGCTGATGATGGCAAACGATCTAAAGATAGCTCAATTGATCCAGATGAAAGCGTCCCCAAGACGCGGAATGGCCACGCTGGATGGAAATGCAGATTATTAAATTTCTAATTTCTTAATTCAATTTTTTTCTTAAAACTCCACTCACGACGATTAAAGATACGAGCCTTGTAATAATAATTAGAGGTGTATCCGTTTACTTAGTAAGTAAAATTTCACCTAGTGCTCAGTCTCTTCCTATCTTTAAAAACTTAGTTTCCAACATTACTTGTCTTCACTTTCTCCTCCATCTTAACACTTGTTTAGACTTTAAATTATGTGTTTGTATGTATTCCTTGATATTCTTTGGTCTGTAGGTCTCTATCTAGTATCTATATATATTACCTATCTAAATTTATTTATTTATATATTATACATTTATTATGTATATTTTATATATCTTATCTATACATTTATGATATTAGTATATAGGGTTTGTAGTTTTAAATTATACGTTTTATTTCACTTATTACGCCACCGTCCTCTTCTACTTTGTATATCCTGTCCATCCAAAGGTTGCCTGGTAGAGATTGTTTTAGATAAGGCCGCCCATTGTCACACAATTTTTATGTTATTTTTATTTCCTGATTGTGTATTTTCTTTTGGTGTTCTATTCTATTCTAGCGCAGCGGGCGAGTGAGACGCAAGGGGTGCGGGTTCAATTTCCACTGCGGGACCAATGTTTGCATGATCTGCAAATATTTGTTCCAGGTCTAGGTGTACCGTGGTATCGTGGTACTCGTAGTTTCTGACGACGACACAGGGAATCCTAGTCTGGGGTCAGAACTATGTATGTTATTATTGTTAAGGACTGTTGGGTGTTTTTTTTTTGCCTCAGAATCTGTAAAAATATATTTGTGTGGAGACTTGTTAGGTTTGAAACGCACCAAATCCACTCAATTTTTGTTATATTATTGTTTGTGTCGTAAATAACTAGACATCGTAATAGCCAATTATTTCGTTGTGGATGCCTTGTGAAGGTGTTTCTGAACCTTTATTTCTGAAGTAAAGTATTCTTAGAGATATTGTTTATTGCTTATGGTCATGTCAGAAAATGTGGGCCGCACATTTATACAGAGATTTGTGGCTTAAGGGGAAACTCGCCTCTAGGCCGCCGCCCAGTTAAAACGCTCTGGGTCTAGTAGTTGTCAATTGTGTCGAATATATGGGTCAGTTTCACACTGATATATAGGAACGTAATAAACTCGACCCAAGCTGGTTTCACCTTACCTAAATCAACTAATTTGCATTTTAATCAAAGGCTTTATAAGGACCTAAAGGTTTTTTAAAAATAGGCAGAAGAGCTGAGCAAGCCCCCTTGGCTTGCTCAGCTCTTTTTTTTGTATCTAAAGAAGCGCTTGTAGTGGCTTGTGCGCTTCTCGTTTGTCGGCTAAGTTAAGCCATGGTCAGCGCGATCACCAAATGGCTGGGTGACCTCTTATCCCCTCAGTCGGTAACCCATGCCCGATTCAGTGGCCAGAGCACGGATACTAGTTGTAAGACTAGCTTGCGCCTGCCGCTTCGCTCGCGTTTTACCTAGATAAAAAGTAGCATATACGCTATTCTAGATAAAGAACGATACTACTATGATTTAAGAGCTTAGCTCTTGTCGGTGTAATGATGCCTTTACTTCCTTGTCCGACATGACGGCAGTCTTCTCTTTTATGTGGCTCATGTAACGAATTCTTGGTCTTCCTCTTCCTCGTTTTCCTTCTACCTTTCCTTCAATGATGTTCTGTCATGTCGTTTAATATGTCCAATCATTTTTCCTCTTCTGTTTTGTAAAGTCTTTTCTCTTCTACTCGTTTTAGCACTTCTCCATTCTAAAGAACGATTTCTGTACCAAGTTTCCTCGAAGTCGGTTCAGCCGTTCTGTCGTGATTGAGTAACAAACATCCATCCATCCAAACTTTCGCATTTATAATAGTTGTAAGACTAGGTTGCGCCCGCCCCGCCGCGGCTTCGCTCACTTGGTACCGAGATAAAAAAGGCCTTTATACTATTCTAGGTAAAGACCTATATCTGTAACAAGTTTCCTCGAAGCCGGTTCAGCCGTTCTGTCGTGATTGAGTAACGAACATCCACCTATTCAAACTTTCGCATTGATAAGTAGTTAGATTGATTCACTTCGGCCATAACTGGTCTGTTGTGATCGCCACTTGTTTCAAGAATTAGGATATCTATTACTAGCTACCGCCCGCGGCTTTGCTCGCCTGGTACATAAAAAGTATATATCTATATGCTATCCTAGGTAAAGAACTCTTTGTATTCCAAATTTCATCGAAATCGGTTGAGTTGTTACGGCGTGATTGAATAACAAACGTCCAAACGTTTTTTTTCCCATAGTTTTGTAAGTGTATTTTTTTGTAGTGAATTGTTGTTTTTTCGATTTCTTTTTATTTAATTTTTTACTGTCTGTGTGTCGCTTCGTTCTGTCCCAATGTCCCCGTTACAAATAAAAACAGTTTCTCTCTTTCTTTCTTTCAAACATCATACAATTTTTAGGATTGAATTGAAGTAGGTATAAGTAGGTATTACCTAGGTAAGTACCTAACTAGGGGCGTTCAAGGTTCACTTAGAACCCATGTCGAGGATTTTCTTTATAGTGAGTTCTTTTAGGTACTCTGGGCTGTGTATGTGTTTGTCTAGATGGATGCTACGTTTGAGCATTAGACGTCCACACTCTCCTAGTAGGTGGAGGGGGATTCCTCCACCTGCCTGCAGGTTTGTGTCGCACAGCCTTAATTTGTACATGTGCTTTAAGACAACAGTGTCAAGTTAAGGCTCGATCATCAAAATTGGGACGGCCGCTTTTGCTATGATTCATCATCATCATTCCAGCCGTTGGAAGTTCACTAACATCGGCCTGCCCCACAGATTTCCAGAGCGACTTGCTATCATGTGGGGGGGAATTTGCCCATACCGCGCTGGGCATGCGGATTGGCGAGCGCAGTTTGAGCTATCGTTGTTAAGATAAGGTACTGCCCATCCCCTAGCTTTTTCCCCTTGGTTGGTTCTTACGACATCCACGGGTTGGTAGATATTCCGGCTTATTTTTTAGCCGGAACCACCACGGCCGATAGCCAACATTTTGCAACTACTGTGGCAAACAATCTTACGGCACACCTGTTGGTACGTAGTTATCGTTGCCTATGTAGGGATCCTGTAAGTGTGAATGATACTTGAGCCATCAGTTTTGGTTGGAAGCGAGAAGTATGAACGTAAGTTACTAAGCGACCTCGAACGAGTGTGTACGTATCCTAAAAATAGAATAAACTTTTTTATAAAATCTATGACTGAGCTATGACTGGCCTCATAGCTCAGTTGGTAGTAACTCTGCCTTCTGCGCTAGCGGACGCGGGTTCGATTCCCGCACTGGACATTTGTGACTAACACAGATGTTTGTTCTGTGTCTGGGTGTTAAATATATATCTATTATGTATATCAGTCTCTGGTACCCATAGTACAGGCTATGCCTAGTTTGGGATCAGTTGACAATGTGTGATATGTCCGGAATATGTATTTTTATTTATGTGGTATTAGTAACTCCCAGTGCAAACTTAGAACTTTAATATAAGTAGGATAATAGAACTTATAATTGGTGACCCCGACGTGATTTGAACACGCAACCTTCTGATACTGAACACTTGCAATACCAGTAATACCTCGCATATATTTTCTATGATTACAGATGCTTTTTGCTACGTTCACCGTTTTTCTAGAAACTTCTTTGTTCCCCAGTACGGACTCACGTATTGTAGGAGAAAAGGTCACCCACCTATAATACTTAACTAATGCATTCATGTTTTATTCATTCTTACAAGTGAACATTATATCGAGTCAGAAGCTGTCTGGATTTGATGTATTCTTGAAGGACTTATAATTTTATTAGAAAATCTGTGGAAACTTTCTATGTAATATAATTGATCGAGCGAGAGAAGCGAGCGAAGATCTCTCAAACAACTTGGTCGAACCGTCGACCGACGCGACGCGACGTTGTATGTTTCTTTTATTTTTTAGAGCATAACTTTCGAACCGTCATCGTCAATCCGATCTGTATGAAATTTTATAGGTGAATAAGTCGCCAGCCTCTTGGGGACACTTCCGACTGGTAGATCTGGATCAATTGAGCTATCTATAGACCGTTTGTTACGGTCTTTAGATAGCTAATTTGTTTCTTGTGAATTTTGTATATTTCCGGACATATTATCACACACGGTCAACTGATCCCAAACTAACGACATTGACGGTGTTTGAATAAACTTTTGCAAAGCCAAATCATACCATCAAGCTATATTCGTGTCACTGAAGACCATTACACTAATTTCGACCCATCAGATAACCATCCGATAGCTTAGTTGGTACAAAGAGCCAGTAAAGCCGATTCATCGTAGGATACGCTAGTTCGAATCCGATCGAGAAAACTTACTTTTTGCACAAGAATACTACTTTTGGCTGCGCATAAGGACTCATTTGAATACTTTGTATCGCAGCGCTTATTTGCTGACGAGATTTTTTTATTTTTTTTTTGAAAAATGTTTACTCGTTCAAAGACAAAGCTACTGAATAAAGCTATCTCAGAAAACAGTGACAATATGAGCCAAAAAATGAAAAATTATGCACTAACAATAAATAATCTAAAACAAGAATTAGAAAAAGAAAAAAGTTTAAATGAGACTTTAATAAATGAGCAAGAACTGAATACAAAAGAATTTGAAAAAATGTTGACTGAAAATACTACCATCAAGAAGAAACTTTATGATTCAGAATCAGAATTAATTCAACTGAATGATAATATGAAAGCTCTCACTAACAGCAATGAATTATTAAAAAGTGATTATAATGAACTTGAGAGTATTTTTAGAACTAAACAAAAAGTACACACTGAAATTGAGCTCAAGGAGTTACAAAATGAATATGACAAACTACAAATCAAGTACTGTGATTTGCTGTCACAAACAGAATTAGGAATAAATAGATTTATAGCAGTTAAAACCAGTAAATTAAAGACCAAGCGTTATAGAAAACTGATGACAACTATTAAAAAAATTACATCCCAATCTACGCGGCTAAGAACTGCTCAGACATTGATGGAAAATGAGCTTAGCCGTAGAAATATTACAATAATAGATCTAAGAGAACAATGTGAGCGTTTTCTTGAAATCATACGAGAATATGAGATTGACATAGAGCAGGAACATAGAATACAAATAAAAGTAAATTACTTGGAAACAAAATTACGAGAACTGGATGGGTTTCTAAGAAATAATGAAATAAACACAAATACTAATGACAACTCCAAGGCTAAGGAAAATAATACTGGATCATATACGAATGGTTCAAATGTGAATGAAACAACGAAGACAAATGAAAAAGGCCTTGCAAGCACGCCACAGCATGGCAAAATTCTAATGTTCTCTGATGTCTATGCCAGAAGCCTAGGAAATAAAATACACAACAACTTAAAATCAAACGATAAATTTCTAAATCTATGTATGCCAAATGCTAACATTAAAATCATATTGAAAGCTTTTGAAGAAAATACCAAGAATCTTACAGAAAATGATACAGCTATACTACTTATCAGTGAATATAATGAGTACAAAGGCAAACATTATGATTCCTATCCGGAACTGTTACAGAGGAAGCTTCGATTACACAGTAAATTTAAAATTATAGTATGCTCTCTAAGGTATAATGGACACAATGACAATCAAATATACAACATTAATAAAAAGCTTCACCATCTGGCTGTAGTTAATGGTTGCATTAAGTATCTGGATATAAATTCCCCTTGGGAGCATGGATTCACAGGGGCAAACAAAGCTTCGAATTTGGCTGCGAAAATAGACTTCTGCTTACAGACCTACCAACGTACAAGTACACTTCATTTTATTAAATGCAACGTGGGAGAAGTTGATGAAGACATTAAGATCAACACAACGAAGGAATCTCAAAGACGGGGGCTGATACAAGGACTAGAGGTCATTAACATCAACTCAACGGAGGATTTTCAAAGACTGGGACTGGCCCAAGAGCTAACATAAGACAAACCCAAAGTATCAATAAAGGCTTAAAAATATGCCATCAAAACGTCCAAGGAATAACAGAAAAGAAACTCTTATTAAGCTTATTACTGGAACAGGAAGAAATAGATATTTTTTGTGTAACAGAGTCCTGGTTGGAGGATGAACAGTTGAATTCTTTCGCACTTGACAATTATAAAATAGTTAGTGCTAACTGCAGAAAATTATTCATTCGTGGAGGCACTGCTATCATAGTAAAAAATAGCATTAAAGCAAAGTCAAGACCTGATATTTGCAAATTATATGTTGAAAAAGAATTTGAAATAAGTTGTATTGAAACAAAGCAGCTGATCATCGCTGTAGTATACAGATCACCAGGTGCGGACAAAAATCTAGATTTATTCTTGGATAAATTGGAATTGTGCTTAGAGAAACTAACAAACAAAACAAAACTACGCAAGGACATAGTGGTTTGTGGTGATTTTAACGCACACTTCTCAGTTTTTGATGAAAGTGGAAGTAATCAAAGTACTTCACTCATTGATTTGTTAGACTGCTACGGCCTTAAAAGAAAAATTTTTGATGTAACGAGAATGACTAACAACACATACTCATGTATTGATAATATTTTTACGAATATAGATGTTTTGAAAGCAGAAGTTATCATTGGTGTGCAATCAGATCATTTTGCACAAGTTATAATAATTAAGGACATATACAGCCTGCCTGATACAAGTTGTAATATATATTATGTTAGAAAGAGAGTGATAAATGACTATTCCATAAATCTACTGAAGTTAGGTATAAATAACGAATTTTTAAATTGTCAATTATTATGTTTTGAGGATTTTTTTGTGTCGTTTTTAAGAGTGCTTAATGGAAGTATGCCTATTAAAACCACTTGTAGAAAAGTAAAAAGGTCGTTCAACGATTGAGCGACGGTGGGTCTTAGAGTCTCGCAAACCCATATGAAACATGTTTACTACTTATTGTCACTAACAAATGATGTAAATCTAAGAATTTATTTAAGTAATTATAGCAAAATATTTAAAAAGTGCTGCCTTATGGCCAAAAAAATTGACATCCGAAACAAAGTACTTAACTCTAAAAATGTTATTAAATCAACTTGGAACATAATTAAGAAAGAGACTGGAAAAAGTTCTACAAACCGCAAGGCAATAGAACAAATAACAGGCTTTAACAATGAAACTCTTAAGACACCATCTGAAATCGCCAATCATTTTAATGACTTTTTCGCTCAAATAGCTATAACATTGACCAAAGATCTGATGAAGTCTGAAAGTGAATCCATGAAATATGTCAATCAATTTACGCTACCTAATTCTAATGTTTTTATTCTTAATGATATCACCCCCGCGTGCATTATTAGTATTATCAATCAATTAAAATGTAAAAATTCATGTGATCTTTGGGACGTATCAACTTCAATTATTAAGAAGGTCAAAAATGAAATTGCCCTACCCTTGGCAATAGTTATTAATAAATGTATCGAAAGTGGCAGTTTTCCTGACGTGCTAAAATTAGCAAAAGTGATTCCATTGTATAAAAAAGGGTCTCATTCTGACGCAAATAATTATAGACCTATTTCTCTTTTGCCAGTTTTTAGTAAAATTTTTGAAAAATATATTTCAAATGAGCTTTATTCATTTATTGAAAAAAACGCTATTTTAAATAATAGACAATTTGGGTTTCGAAGAAACAAAAACACCAGCCAGGCAATAGCTTCTTTAATAGATAGAGTTTTATGGGATTTGGATAGTCGTAAAAACACGTACGGCCTATTCTGCGACTTATCTAAGGCCTTTGATTGCGTATGCCATAGAATTCTCCTATTAAAACTGGAACATTATGGTGTCAGGGATAGAGAACTATCCATTCTCATGTCATACTTAGATAACAGGAAACAAGTTTTAGAATGTAATGGGCAAATGTCGACCGCAAATAATATAAAGATGGGAGTACCACAAGGATCCATTTTAGGACCACTTTTATTTATACTTTACATAAATGACATAGTAGTTTGTGTTGAAAATGAGATGGACATTGTATTATTCGCCGATGACACTACTGTAGTAGTAAGTGATAGAAACAAAGTAAGCCTTTGTTTAAAATTAGATAAACTGATATGTAATTTTAAGGACTGGTTTAACGCAAATAATCTTTTACTAAATGTAGAAAAAACCAACATTGTAAGATTTTTCTTAGGACATAATGGACATAATGATGAATTAATGAGGAATACAATTGACAAGCATTTTTTGACTACTCTTGACAACATTAAGTTTTTAGGTATAGATATTGATAGTAAACTAGTTTGGAATAAGCACATTGACAATCTCGTTGGAAGATTAAAATCGGCCGTATTTGCAATAAAGACAATAAGACAACTAAGTGATATAGAAACGGCAAAAACTGTTTACCATGCTTACTTTCATTCTATTATGGCATATGGCATATTTGCGTGGGGGAATGCGTCTGAGTCCAAAAGAGTTTTCATATTGCAGAAGAGAGCTGTACGTTCTATTTTGCAAATGAAAAATCTTGAATCGTGCAGACAAAAATTTAGACAATTGGAAATTATGACAATGTTTGGAGAATATATTTTCCAAAACCTTATGTATGTAAAATTAAATATGAATAAGTTTGATTTGAAATGTGACACCCATGACTACAATACTAGATATAAAAACAACATTTGCCTTCCACCACACAGACTTGCCAAAGTTGGTAAGAGTTTTCTTTGTGTAAGTGTCAAATTATTTAATAAATTATCGCATGACCTACGCTGTTCAAATCATGCTGAGTTTAGCATAAGAGTTAGGAAGTTGTTGATGACCAAATCATATTACACCCTTGACGAAGCACTCGCTGATGATCTAAATATTATGCCGAAAATGTAATTAGATTATATAGATTTTTAAATTCTCTTACTTTATTGTATTTAAATATAATTATTATGTACCTACTGCTGTAACTTTTTTAATTGACTTTTCCAAGTGTACTATAACTGTATCTTTATGGAATAAATGAACTGAACTGAACTGAACTGAACTAGGCATAGCCTGTACTATGGGTACCAGAGACTGATATACATAATAATAGATTAATATTTAACACCCAGACACAGAACAAACATCTGTATTCATCACACAAATGTTTGTCCTGTGCGGGAATCGAACCCGCAACCTCTAGCGCAGAAGGCAGAGTTACTCCCAACTGAGCTATGAGGTCAGTCAAAGGAAATGTTAACTTGTATAAGTTTTAATTTCTGCGATCTTTTGTTAGGCGGAGGTACCTCCCAGGCGGGCTGCTCCAATTTAGAACGAGAAAATCTCGCTGTGACCTAACTCCTCCAAAATCACTAGAATTACTAAAGCATTGCTATAGAACAGCCCTTGAACTATCACTGTTGCTGAAAAAAGACTTATATATAAGGGGTCGAGAACTACCTTTGTTTTCTAAAGGTAAGTATGTAATTCCTTGTTCCAAATTATTCGTAAATATTTCAATCCGTCTTCCGTAAAAGTGCTAGCTCGGATCCCTCAAAATGGGGATATTGAACGATATTTAATTGGATGAAGGCAGCTGTGGACATTTAGAGAATTGAGGACTTTGGTGGTTCCTTGCTCGATGGATCTTATTTGCAGCTGATGCTACTTTTACCCTGGTATTCTTAGTCGCTAATATGTATTCACTCCACTCACACTGACAGCAGCCTGACATTAATTTCATACCTAGGAGTAATTTTTTCTTTATTTTATTTTCTTTGTGAGCGTAATTTTAAAGCGAAACGATAAAATAATCTAATTTGACAATTATCGGTATGAAATGTCAGCCTCAAGCCGTGTTTAAACGGCTTGCGATATGCAATTTAGCATTGCCATCCAGCGTGGCAATTCCGCCAGCGTCTTGGGGACGCTTCCGACTGGTAGTGATCTGGATCAGTTGAGCTATCTATAGATCGTTTGTAACGGTCTTTAGATGGCTCAACTGTTTCTTGTGTATTTTGTTAATATTAACTTGTATTAGTTTTAAGTTTCTTTGTGTAAATAAAAGTTTATTTAGATGTTTTAAAAATATATTTGAAAATGATCCTTACACAAGTAGACGTAAGGATCATTTTCTAATATATTTTTAAAGGTCAATCAGGCTCAGCGATATCGCAAGCCTAAAATTGATTTTATTCAGTAGACGCTCAGTAGACGTAATGATAATAATATCGACATACATTTTTAATGACATATTGCACTCCATTTGAAGACGGCTTAGTGTCTGTGTCAGGTATTATATGATTACTCCAAGCGAGTTTTCGATTCAGAAACGTCATAAACTGTCCTCTTAATTACGGAGGTATAATTAGCATCACTTGTTTCGATTCAGAAACGTCACAAATTGTTAACTATACCTATCCCTAACGTCAGAATGGTCATTATTTTCGCGACAGACTCGCTCGCATAAACGTCACAAACTCGTGCTCAGGGCTTCCAATAGAGGGGTAATTAGCATCACTCGTCGGCTCGCGCGCGTCAATATTTGCATGCGACGGCTTTGAAGCGACCGACCAACACAAACAAACAGTGAAAAGTGATGCTGTGCCCATCGTTTCTGTGAAATAAATCTTTAATTTTTCAAGCAAAACCTGAAAACTGTTTTTCATATTCGACAGTACATCGAATATGAAAACCAATAAGTAATAATAATAATTGACCAAAACAATAATAATATGCTCACGACTTTTATCCTTATGAATGGTAAACATCCTCGCAGATCCTCAGGCGTTCAGATCATTTAGGATGGTGGGGTAGACAGAGGCACGTCAACATCTTGGGTAAATGCCCACATTTTGGGCATTTGAGTTGATTGGTGGCAGTTGGTAGTGCTACATGACAGTTAATAAGTCTTTTGTGTTTTAAGTTTATAAGTTTTTTATAAGCAATTAATGCGCATTTTCACACAAAACGGTGCTTTTTTTTATAAAAAAAAAATTCGGAAAGAAAAACTCATTGGTGCACTCCGTGGTTCGAACACACAATTTTGGAATCGAAAGTCGGGGTACCTCCCACTAGGTCAATATGGCAAGTCTGTCGAAAAATAACTAAATAATAATCGAATGTAAATAATCGTTATTTTTGTAATAAAGAATATTTTAACCATGCGCATTGTCCGTCAAAATGCTTGGTTAGAAGTTTAACCAAGCATTTTGACGGACCAAATGTCAATGCAAATTATCTAATTGCCATGAATTAACTTTGCCGAAACAACTAGCGGTTTCTGATACACACGAATGTACGATGACATTGCAGATATTTATTTTAGGCCAGATTTATCTATAGATAACAAAGCTATGTACAATGATACTGTTAAACCCATTTATTGCATTATAAAGAGCTATTAATTGAGTTGGTTTATTGGGAGCCTCACCTAGTTCAATCGTCACCACACTGAAGCTCTACATTCCATTTTGTGAAAAAGGATCATCGAAATAAATGATAGGCACGCGCGCCGTGTTTGTTGCCTGATTCTTCTAGGCTTGGTCGCGAGGAACAGGCATAGCTTCACCTAGTTTCTAAGACGTTTCAAAGTGATCCTAGTGATTTTATTGAAATCAACGCCTTTGACTATGGTAATACCTACTTTATCTAATAAAAGTAGCAGTGAAAAATATGGCTTTATTACATCTACTAGATGATTTATACAGCGCCAGGTGGAACTTATTACTCACTTACAGGACGCTGTAGTACCTGGGATATGTTTAGATGGAGTAGGCTTGTCCAGCATATACCATCCTCTCAGCCTAGTAAACCTTATCCACAGGAAAGACAAGGTCGATACGTGCGGAGCTGACCAAGCCGCGGTTTCCTCACGATGTTTTCCTTCACCATTTTAGACACATATTATGCAGATAAATTTTCCGAACAGAAATATCCGAATGTACACGAACGGGACTCAAAACCATGAGCTTCGGATCGAAAGAGTCTTTTTGGAAAATAATGGCATGAACCATGGTCACCCGAGCCTCATTTATCCCACTTCAAATTAAATGCTGTGTACGTATAAGAAGTAGATTAATTTTATTCATACAGATAATTTTAATTAAAAACTTGAACGTAAACTCAATTTAAATGTGACACTACTCCTCCGGTTTATGAATATCAATAGAGCCCATTAGTATTTCACCTTTTCCCGCACACGAGTAGATTAGGAAGGTGGAACTGCGTTTAGCAAACAAAATTTCGTTGCTGACATACATACACGCAGAAGTTAACTAGGCACCTCGCTGTAATGTTTTGTCTCATTTCCACTCGCGAGAGCGGTAGGCGGTGGGGTGTGGTGGAAGCGGGAAGCACATTCCACGCAGTGCCAAGTTGATTTCAGCGTGTAGTAAGTACCACGGCTGAACATGGCCTTCCTCACAGATTTTCAGATCGACTTCCTATCATGTGAGGGGAGATTTGCCCATACTCACCACGCTGGGCACGTGGGTTGGCGAAAGAAATCGAACTTTCGTTGTTAAAATGCAACTAGATGCTGCTCATCCGCTAGTTTTTTCCCCCTGAGTCGCCTGTTATTATGGTATGGTCGCCTCTTAGGTATGAGAATATGGAAGGGCCTTTCCTCAGCCAACCAACGGTATTTAGATGGCTCAGCTGTCTCTCTTATGTATGTTGTATTACTACTTGTATTAGTCTGTTTTTACTGTTAACCTGCCTACCTACTAAGCTTTATTTTATTTTGTGTGATTGTTACCTGCTGTTGTTTCTTCTGTTTGCTTTTATCTCTGTCTGTGCTGTATTTGTGTGTGTGTCAAATAAACAATTTATCTATCTCTGCCTTCTGCGCTAGAGGTCGCGGGTTCGATTCCCGCACTGGACAAACATTTGTGACTAACACAGATGTTTGTTCTGTGTCTGGGTGTTAAATATATATCTATTATGTATATCAGTCTCTGGTACCCATATTACAGGCTATGCCTAGTTTGAGATCAGTTGACCGTGTGTGATATGTCCGGAATATTTATTTATTTATTTTATCTATCTTATCATCTATCTATCAACCACGGCCACGGCTATAATTCATAACCTGAAAAAAATCACGGTCACTATAACATCCAAAGAAAACTAAACAATCCAATCGCCGATATCTACATCTGAGGCTATCGGAGGCTCGTTTTTTCGCTAGCAGCAAAAACGTTATATCCGCATAATTCAGGAATAATGGCATTTAATCTGGAGCAGGACCAATCTGTGGGCCGATCTCTACAGAAACGTTCCCGCGATTATACAAGGTTATTCATAATATACAGGGCGTCCCACGGATATGCCACATGGAGGGAAATTACCTTGAATATTGTAGATGGAACATTTTACTGAAAGAAGACATTATTTCGATTTAAAAAACAATTTAAACTGCATTCATAGATGTTTTATCATACCTACAGGGTGATTATTTTTCTCGTGTAACGGGTTCGATTTCCGTTTCAACCATGTTATTTTTTAATTTTTTTTTTTTTTTTTTGCCGGACATATTCACACTGTCACCTGATCCCAAACTAGGCATAGCCTGTACTATGGGTACCAGAGACTGATATATATAATAGATACATATTTAACACCCAGACACAGAACAAACATCTGTGTTTATCACACAAATGTTTGTCCAGTGCGGGGATCGAACCCGCGACCTCTAGCGCAGAAGGCAGAGTTACTACTAACTGAGCTATGAGGCCAGTCAAATATCTATGAATGCAGTTTAAATTGTTTTTTAAATTCAAATAATGTCTTCTTTCAGTAAAATGTTCCATCTACAATATTCAAGGTACTTTCCCTCCATGTGGCATATCCGTGGGACGCCCTGCATATACCAACCCGAAAAGGGATTATTCTATCAACAAAAAGAAAGGATATTAGCGGTAAAATATATATATATATATATATATATATCCTATTTCTTTACTATGCTAAATAGCATTCCTATCCTATCCTATGTGACATGTGCACGAAAGGAGCCTCTAAGAGGCGCACTTTAATCATTTCACAACACTGATTCTTTCATCGACGGTCATAGGCCCTTTTCACGGCCACCATACCTCAACCTGGTCACTGATCAAAGACAGGATGACCAAGAAAAAACCATTGACACGACAAGAAGAAGAAGAAGATTGGTTACGGCTTGAAAGAGTAACAAAGATTTTCACTTCCTCACATACTCATCAACAAGCTTTCGTATTTATAATATTAGTGAAGATGAGTACACTTTGTAAAGGAAAATTACACAAAACTGGTAGATATTATCTAAGTAGAGTCACGTTACTAACAAAATACCCATGTGTTCAAGGTTGTACGAAATTCTTCAGAGTGACAGCTTTTCAACGAAAGTAGGCCACGACATTTTTACGAGATAAGACGATACGCGAATAAAATATACCTTTTGTAAGATTATATCATAATTCCGCCTTCATATGTAAACAATATACGAGGGCAGAAAAATTTTCTCTGGGCAATAAAAAATTAGCTTTATTAGGCCCAGAACTTTATGGCGATCTCGGTGGCCGCTGCGGGACAAATGTTTGCATGATCTGCAAATATTTGTGCTAGGTCTGGGTGTGGTTCCATGGTACTCGTAGTTTCTGATACCCACGACACAGAGAATCCAAGTGTGGGGTCAGGACTATGTTTGAGACTATTGGGTGTTATTTAAACTCAAATAAAACTTATTTCATTACATTTCTTTTAGGAGGAGGTAGGGCACAGCTAGATTTCTCGTTCTGAATTGGAGCAGCCCGCCTGGGAAGGTACCTCCACCTTACAGAAGATCGCAACCAAATAACATTATTTGTTTCAAATAGTGTTGTGTTCCTCCGATGAGTAAGGTTGCCAGAGCTCTTTAGGGGGGGAGGGGTTCGGGGTCGGCAACGCGTGCGTGATGCCTCTGGTATTGCAAGCGCTCATAGGCTATGGTAACCGCTTACCAACAGGTGGGCCGTATGCTTGTTTGCCATCTCAGTTGTATAAAAACAAAAAAAAATCATTTAATAAAAAAACTTAACAAGAATTATATATCTTTGGCGAGTGAAAAAAAATAATAGGTAGGTACTCGCGCCGTGAAACTCGTATTCAGGAATTTCCCAAGGAATTACCAACAAAATTAACTTGCCAAGAATATTTAACGTTCTTGATGATACATGTAATGTTATCCTATCGTACTTCTTACTATCCTATCCTACTTATATTATAAATGCGAAAGTTTGTGAGGATGTTTGGATGTTTGTTGTTCAATCACGCCGTAACGGCTCAACCGATTTCGTTGAAACTTGGAATAGTTAAAGTTCTTTACCTAGAATAGCATATAGGCTACTCTTTGTGTAGGTACCAAGCGAGCTGAGTCGCGGGCGGAAGCTAGTTATATTATAAATACGAAAGTTTGTGAGGATGTTTAGATGTTTGTTTTTTCACACCTCAGCTCAGCCGATTTCGTTGAAACTTGGAATAGATAAAGTTCTTTACCTAGAATAGCATAATATAGGTTACTTTTTATCTTCATAGGTACCACGCTAGCGAAGCCGCGGGCGGAAGCTTGTGTAACTATAAATATATCATTTCTGATTTTGTTACCTACTTCTTTATTTTCAAACCCACAAAATATTTTTATTGAGGTTTTTAGAAAATGTTAATATTTTTAAATTTTAAAACCATATTTTTAAACCACAATTGCTGTCATGGTAATTTTTTTATTCAGAGTGAAAAAATACTCTCTTCTTAAAATACGGGGGTAAGAACAATTGAGTTATCGCTAACATGCCAAAATATTTCTCTATTTCACAAAATCGTCACGCGCGTCTCCTTTCGGGGACAATGGCGAAAGTTATTTGGAATACCAAACAGTTATTCGAGGCTGTCTAAAAATAAATCGGGGATATTGAATGATTTGTCAAACTTATAATATTTTAGACAGGTATTGCCGGCAAGGTGAAACGTTTGGCTGAATACCGTGATTGCAGAATGCCTTCTCACATGCTCACGCCACACGGCCTCTACGGGGTATTAGTAAGATGCTTTAAACCTAGACATCGGGACTGTTTTTTATCGTTAAGTGTAACATGTTAGAGATAAGTGTCTATTTCAGCCGCAAATTAGGATAAAATGCTGCGATTTTTATTTCAAAAATGATGTTTATAGATAGATAGATAGATAGATAACACTTTATTGATCACCATACGGAAATAATACATAAGATCACAATTACAAATTTACACGGCAATACAATGGGCGGCCTTATCGCTAAGAGCGATCTCTGCCAGGCAACCTTAGGATGGACTGGACTGAAAAGATTAGAGAAGGGGCAAGATGGTGTATCTTAAATTATGAAGAAAATTATTTACTATAAACAGAATAAAGTATTATTATTATATTTATATTATATTTATTATAGTTTATTGCGTCGTACTGTACATATCGCCCATCTATGCTAGCATAGTGTTTAATACACAATTGTATACAAATTAATGAATATGTACATAATTCTTTTTCATATTTCAATTACCTATATAGCTGACTTAAAGAAAATAATGCGAAGCCCGTCGTTTGAAGGCACTTAGAAGAGCCGCGTATTTTGAAGCGATTAGTGTAACATGCCGCCGTATAGAGGCAACCGTGTGCCTGTTAATAGGCACTTAGCATTTTTCGCTCGCGTTGCAATTGTGAAAATAGTCTTTTCATTCTACCAGGGAAATACGATTTCGTGCACGAAATATTATTTTTTATACTACCTGCTCGTCAATGGCATATGATGTGTCATGCAAACCTTTCCTAAAGTAAGTCATTACAGCCCTACGGTCTAGCCGGGTCATAATGTTGTACTGAATACTTACTTACTTCCAGAAAAATCATTTCTCTCTACTTAACAGTCATTGTTTTCAATTGCCTCGCAGAAAGTATAAAAAGTAGAGTATGCATCTCGGGCTTAAATGTGTATTTGTCTTGGGCGATCTTGAACCCCTCGTACTCAGGATTCTTGAACCATAGAATCCCTCGTTCTCGGGGTTCAATGTAGCGCCCGCGACATAATACACTACTTTAAGCCCTTGTTGTATAATCTACTATTATAGCGTTAGGAGAAAAGTGTTGGGAAATAATTGTTGAAACTATCATGGTTATGAACATATTTTTCACTAACAACGAGATATTTACAATAATTAATAATAATTCATAATTCATTTATTGTTCGTGAACCTAGGTACATTGATAGATGGTGAGGTTTAGAGTAAAGATCACTAGATTCTGACATCGGTCATACAAACATTATAAATACAAAGATTTAAACCAATATTAATTATGTTACAAATTACATAATAACTAATAAGTAACAAATTCAAAAATATATATAAATTTATCATTAATGTCAATCTTATATAATATTAAATTATATTAAGTTTGTCATACAGAAATTCGTTTATACTATAATATGCTTTTTTAACTAAAATGTCATTTAATTTGAGCTTAAATTCATGATTTGTGAGTTTATTTGTTCCCCGATATTTCGGCACTGTTACATGCACCATGATCACGGAGTAAACTGAAGTCCTTCCACCCTCACTCTCACTCACAAATCATGGTAAATATCCCGTTGTTAGTGAAAATTAAATTGTTGGGAAAGGTGCGCAAATCTGTTTCCTTTACAAAGTTACAGCTATCTACCAAGATAAAGACGGACCAATATCGAATTAAACGAATGAATATCTATAAAGTTTGCTTATGTGGATTGTGGTCGTCCCTACTGCACTTTGCATGGATTTTTATTGCGGGTGGTGTTTTTTTTTTTATGTTATACGGAGGCAAACTGGCTTACGGCCCACCTGATGGTATGTGGTTACCGTCGCTTATTGACATCAGCAACACCTGGAGCATTGCTAATGCGTTGCCTGCCGAACCCCTCCACAACACAACACTATTTGAAACAAATAATGTTATTTGGCTGCGATCTTCTGTAAGGCGGAGGTACCTCCCCAGGCGGGCTGCTCCAATTTAGAGCGAGAAAATCTCGCTATGCCCTACCTCCTCCTAAAATGTGGTGTGGGAGGTTATTCGACAGAGAGCCAAGGTAGTCGACATGGCTCAGAGGATTAGCAAGCAATGGTAGAAACGACAATGGCTGGAGCGAACGAATACTCGAGCGGTGGCGTTCTGCAAAATGTCGGCATGCACTAAAATATTAGGACTTTTTTTTTTATACTGAGTTGGCAAACAAGCATCCGGCCCACCTGTTGGTAGATAGATAGATAAAAAAAAATATTTGGCACTTCAGACACACACAATTAACATAGATAAACAATTATTTTATTTAAATATTTTTTTTAATTAAACTAAAGTACATACAATAGGTAGGAATAAATAATCAATAGAGCAATTTAAAAAAAAAAAAGTAGGTATCTTAGAGTAGGCAAGTTTGCGTGTGCTGCAGTACGATAAATAGGCTATGGCTCAGTGAAATATTTTGCTTAAAAGCAAAAACACTGATTTTCAGCCAAAACCTGATCGAGAGCGAGCAGAACGAGTACAAAAAGTTGGTAAAAGGTTACCGTAGCCTATGAGCGCTTGCAATACCAGAGGTATCACGCACGCGTTGCCGACAATTGATTGGAGAGATCTGAGATGTTGTCTACCATCCTTGGGGATAATGTCGTGAGCCTAACTTTTTTTTAAGGTAAATCTTAAGGCTACCACTGCACGAAAGGTTCTCTCGTCTTCGTTCAGAAGACCACCCCTAACTTTATAACTGATGATGAAGAATCTATGGATTGATGTATAGCCTACGTACAACTAATCGCGGAAAAGATACAAGCTCAATAGTGAATTAAATTTTACGATCCGCCTTAATGGATCACGATGGATCGGCGCGCCCTAGATGGCGGGAAAAATAGTTATTGTGCGGCTAAAATTAGATGTCATTGGTCATGAGTTCTGTATGGTAACTGACCATTGTGGCCGTCATACTTTTGACTAGTCAGTGGACATCGTTTAAACACGTAGGTAGGTAATGCAATTTCGATTGCTTTTTTTTTTTTTTTATTGGAGATGGTTAGGCGTTTGACTACCAGCTCACTTTTGCAAGTGAGATGTGGCCTAAGATGGAGCACGCTTTACCAGAAGGAACTTATTCACTCTAGATTTGAAGATTTGAAGATTGTACTCGCCCGGAAAACAGACGCTGGCAGATCGTTCCACTCTTTGCCAGTGCTTATAGTAAAGCAATATATATTGCTTGCTTGGCTTGTCAATTTTGTTTCTTTCTTGGTCATCCTGTTTTAATAATAATAATAATAAATTTATTTCAGATAACAGAAGGTAAAAAACTAAATTCTAAGACCCATAGAAATATATAAGTACCTACCTTAACCTAAAATTTAGTATAATTCAATAAGCGCTTCGCGGGCGTCGATATCTTCAACAATACGAAAAATTCCTTTCAAAAAAGCTATAATACAGACTTTGTTATAGCATTTCAAACTAAACCCTTCACCATCCTTTCCTAATCCTAATCCTTAAACGCAACAACGCACACTCAACACTAACACACACACACACGCACACAAAAACACCACACATGCACACCTCTTCCTTACTGTATCCTCTCAACCACTGATTCAGCTACTCTGCATTGTTTTTTTATTTTTGTAGGAACTATCAATGTTTAATTATACTAAAAGATACCTGTAATTGGCTGGTTAACACAATTAGTTATGTAACATTGTTTTTATCATAATTGCTGTTGGTCTTTTCAAAAAATAAAAATAAAAAATGACTAATTATTGCATTAATTAATTACTAGGTATTAATTGATTGTTTTAGGTAAGTGACCAGGTTGACCTATGCCTGATTCTTCTAGGCTTGGTCGCGAGGAACAGGCTTAGCTTCACCTTGTTTCTAAGAATGAACACCTTTTTAATGTTTAATGTTTTCTTTGATTACGTAGATCATCATCATCAGCCTTATAATTGCTGATCATAGGCCTCCCCCAAAGTAGGTAAATTTGGTAATAATCATCCCGCCGGGCGCCGCCCCCGTGCCGTTCTAAGTACCTACCTAAAGGAAAAAACCAATAACTTCAGTTAATAAGTAATCGACATTGGCAATATTGTCTGACATACTGTAGGAAGCCATTAAATGAAAGAGAGAAAACAATTTAATAATTGAATTGGCCTTCAGTAGCTACATCGAAACATTCTCTGGAATAGATAGCTTTTAAGCTGTGTTCAAACAGCGTGCGATATACCATGTAGTCCATTTTGAGTTTGACATTTGACTTCGACTTTATTCAGGTGACGTAAGGATTACTTTGAATGACATATCATACTATATTTA
The DNA here is from genome assembly GCA_947579855.1 of Anticlea derivata. Lineage (NCBI taxonomy): Eukaryota > Metazoa > Arthropoda > Insecta > Lepidoptera > Geometridae > Anticlea > Anticlea derivata. The sequence goes on along the minus strand of OX388279.1, from coordinate 3,691,529 downwards.
CTCAGGCACCTATTGTATAGCTGCTGTTTTTTTCTATATTTTTGTACGTTAAAAAAGTTATCAAAATGATCATTTTTTTATGACCACGAAAGCTTTACGCAATCAGTTTCTCGGTCATTCGTTTCAATTAGTGGAGTTTTAGCAAACAATATCATAATTAAAACAAACGTAATCCCTGACCCTCGGGGGTGGGAGTCACGAACATCCATGTATGGAAAAGCAAATAGTAAAACAGGAAATGTATTGGTCCAGGGTATCCCGGAAAATTTTAAATGTTAAGCTCAAAGTCGCGCAACGGGCTATGGAGAGAGCTATGCCCTCTAAACCCGTAAATTGGTCGTTGTGGCTTTCTTTGGGGGCCTATGTCCCAGGCTGGTATACAGGCTGATGATGATCCCTGCAAATTATTGCTGATACATGTAAAAGGGATGAACAAAAAACATTTTTTGAGAATATTCCCGACCTATTTCAATTCAGATGTTTTTGTAATAAGGATTTCTTCTACTATATCTTTATAACTAATTTATTTATAAATATACGAGAAGTTCAGCACCAGTTATATAAAAGTTGAATAATTAAATCTGAACTGAATTGTCCACAAAGTCAGAGTGCTTAGTGTTTTTTCAATGATAAGTGAAGAATTTCCAAAAGTCTTCGTACAAAATTTGTTACCAATCGTTTGTGGAATAAGACCCTTTCGGGAGAGTATACCTACATAGGTTCATTGAATCAAATTGTACTCAAAAAGACACTCTAAATTGAATAACTCAGAGGAATAATTTTGGTAAGCAGTTATTTCGGCATCATGTGGGTGGGCCGCATGATGCAGTGACTTCGATGTGAGCGAAACTCTATTGACGCGGGTTATTTTATTTATCTAGTGATTTTGCGTCAATGCTCCAAATTGGGGAGAATGGAGGATCGTGGCGTGTTTGCATATTGTTATATTAGATCGGTGGCACGTGTTCTAGCAGTTTTGGCCAAATGGGATATCTAGAAATCGAATACAAAGCATCTCAAGAAAACATTTCTTTATATTTTCATTCTAGGGCTTTCTTGATGCTTGAGCCATATCGCACGCCTCAAGTCAAATGTCAAACTCAAAATGGACTTTAATTAGTAGATGTAAGGATTATTTAGAAATACTGCCGTGGTGGCCCCGGCTGAAGAATATACCCCTCCATATCTACCTATCCGCAGATGTCGTAAGAGGCGACTAAGGGAAAAAAGCTTATCTTTCTTATTAATATAAAAGTAGCTTCCTATTAAAATTAGCGCCTAAAATGCAAAATATGGGCATTTGCCAAATGTTCGGACATACCTCTGACTTACTTTAGACATCTTCGAGGATCTGGAGATCTGAGAGGATGTCTACTATTCTTGGGGATAGAAGTTGGCCTAGCCATTGTTTTGACGTCAGTCCTTTGCTATACGATACAAGGTGAAATACACAGAAAACAAAGAGAAATAGTTAGTGAAAGGAGTCAAATTAAATACCTAGGTACACGTGTCTTAGAATACTGACATCAGAACATATCTCCGTTATATGCCGTACTAAGTTTGCTCACTATCTATAAAATAAGGCCGGCACTTCAGTTTTCCATACGATAATCAGTCCCGACAACCGGAAGGCGTTTGCGCCATAAAAGAGACGTTTCATCAATATATGGAGCCTGGGCCTGCACTGTGTACACTACTCTAAAATATGGCTAAGCAATAAAGTAAACGTATTTAATTGGTTATTTTATTTAAATTGACTTCGTTCTAAGGTTCATTAAGATTTTCTTCGACAAACACATTCTACATGGACCAGACCCAGAGTGAAATGGCTCCATTGTTCGAAAACTTAATACAAATCCGATTCGATAGTAGGATCGTACATCCGAGTCGGAACAGCGCCACGGAGCGCGACGTTTACCTACTATTTACTTGCTTTTGCTGATAGTTGGCCGTGGTTGCCAGCGGCTGAAGAATAGGCCCCTCCATATCTACCTATCCGCGGATGTCGTAAGAGGCTACTAAGGGAAAAAAGCTAGGAGATGGGCAGCAGCATCCCTCATTTTAATAACGATAGCTCTAACTGCGCTCGCCAACCCGCATGCCCAGCGTGATAAGGAATTAGCTCTGTCTGTGGAGGAGGCCATGTTCAGCAATAGACGTCGTACGGCTGAAATGATGAATGATGATGACTGATAGTTCTGGAACGACATGAGTTTTCAAAAACAGCGCTAAGGCGCTAACCATTTTCTTCCTCTCGAGCTGATAGTATTAAAACCAAATTATAAATAATAACTTTTATTTTCACCCTTCTTCAATTGTTGATTTTAATCTTTCACCCGTGGTTGTTCTCCCACCCAATCCCCCGTTCGAATGGCCGGTCCGTCATGATGTTTCTCGTCGTTTTCTTTTTCTTTCGTTTGGAAACCGAGAATCATCAATTGTTTTAAATGAAATGTATGTTTATTTTTAATACCGCTAACAATAGTTGATACTGGAATGACTTGTTTACAACAACGCCAAGGCGATTTTTTTTATATAAATATAAATGTTCCGGATATATTCACACGGTCAACTGATCCCAAACTAGGCATAGCCTGTACTATGGGTACCAGAGACTGATATAGGTACATAATAGATAAATTTGAACACCCAGACAGTACAAACATCTGTGTTTATCACACAAATGTTTGTCCAGTGCGGGGATCGAACCCGCGACCTCTAGCGCAGAAGGCAGAGTTACTACTAACTGAGCTATGAGGCCAGTCAAATGTTCGCGCTGGAAACGACAAAGCTTATAAGAAGTCGGACAAAAGAATCGTTAGATATTGTCGGTGTGTATCGGTGTATTGAATACGATCAAAGTCTGATCAGACAATCGGAAAAAGAACATGAGTTGTATTCCCGGCCTAAACTTAGAAATTCAGTCGAACAAAGGGTATACAGCTTTGGGTTCAACTTTATGTAAGAAGCCGCAAAAAAGGTCAGCAAATCCTTATTAAATCTAGTGAAGGTTAACCTTGGTCGTAATATAGAAAGTTAAAGACTGATTTCATGAAGAAAACGGGTTTATCCTGGTTTATAATCGAGCTACAAAATTATCTTGCTGGGAATAAAATCTGTAACTACTAACGTCTCAGCAGACTAATCGATAGTTAAACAATGGATTTTACTGTACGAAAAAATTAATTAATCTCTTAAACTTGTTTAAAACAGTGAAGCAATGTATCTAATGTAATGTATTGTTGTGAGGATCCTTCGTAGGTTTTTATATAATCGGCGATGTGCTTGCAACCTATGAAACTTGTCACTATAATAACTCTAACAGTTGCAAAATTAGGCATGTGCTTGTGTAGTGGACGTGCTTCAGACTACAACAGACATTTTTAGTATACTTAGTAATGACAGCCAGACTTCAGTCATTACTATACTAAGTAGTAATAGCAAGCAAGTTGACCCAAGTTGCCACTACTGGCGACTGTAATCAGTCCAGTTTCTTCTTTTCTGCTTACAAGAATTACCAGTCGCGAGGAACAGGCATAGCTTCACCAAGTTTCTAAGACGTTTCAAAGTGATCCTAGTGATTTTATTGAAATAAATGCCTTTTGACTTTGAGTAGGAGGTACCCGTATGCCGTAATTAGGGAGGTGGCTGAATATTTGTCTAAAAGCCGTAGAAAGTAGCAGTGTCACGCCGGCTACCTGCTTTCTACTTAAAAATGGTAGTGTTTGTTTGTAAGCTAGTAGCACAGTGTGACAGTAGTTAACGCTGATAAAGTTTTATGGGTCCGCTCCCCACCCAAAGTAGTATAAATAGATACTTAGCCTATTATGTGTTTATAAGATAGGTTGGGCTAGTTTGAGGACATTGGAGTATTAAAGACTAGCTTCTGCCCGCGGCTTCGCTCTTGTGGTACCTACATAAAAAGTAGCCTATATCTATGCTATTCCAGGCTATTATCTATCTCTGTAGGTACCAAATTTCATCCATATCCGTTCGGCCGTTTGGGCGTGATTAAACAACAAACATCCTAAAATCCAAACATCCAAATATCCTCACAAACTTTCGCATTTATAATATTAGTAGGATGTCTAAAGAGATGGCTTCGTTTAGATGGAAAATCGATTTAATTAAAGCTCAAGGTAGAAATAGAAATACTTTATTAAGCCATCTTATAAAAACCATGTATACTTAAAACTAAATTAAGGTAAGTAGGTAGGTAGGGACATAGAAAAAACAGAACTTTTACAAAAAAAAAACATTCCATCAATTTGTTGTATACGCAAATTTGCGGTAGGTTAGAAATAGTTTAAGCATACAAGTTAAAGAGTCTTTACCACCCGCGCTAGTGAAACACTGTGTTACGGCGTAGTAGCGATTCTCGTCCCTTGCATTAAGGCTCGTTTTAGAATGCCCATTCTGCAGCTCACTCGTTATCGCTTCGATTAGGTATGGAGAGGGCTTGGTGTTTTCCTGCGAGACGGAATCAGAATTGAAGGCATCTGGTGTCACTTATTCTCTAGTATTCACCTTCAGCCTGTAGAAGTACACTGCTGAACATAAGCCTTTCCTACCGATTTCCAAAGCGAGCGCCATCCTATCACGTGCCAAGGTTACAATTAATGATTGACTAAAGATGCGATTTTTGTCTCAGCGATAAGTAAGATATACTTTACAACGATTATTATGTTATCTGTTGACTTGCCTCATAGCTCAGTTAGTAGTAACTCTGCCTTCTGCGCTAGAGGTCGCGGGTTCGATCCCCGCACTGGACAAACATTTGTGTGATAAACACAGATGTTTGTTCTGTGTCTGGGTGTTAAATATGTATCTATTATATATATATCAGTCTTTGGTCACCATTGTACAGGCTATGCCTAGTTTGGGATCAGTTGACTGTGTGAATATGTCTGGAATATTTATTTATTTATTATTTATTTATCTGTGGCTCCAACTATTACCTACGCGAGGTCTCAGTTTGAGGCGAACGAGTATTAATATTCTCAAACAGAAGTCTTTTTAATAAAGAATATTGGTTATTCCCGTAATTCAATACAATAATAGCTTGAACGCAAAGTATGTAACGTGATCCACTATTGTCTTGTTATAGTGACATTGTCCGAGAGCGTTAGATCCTCTTCTTTTAGTTACTAAGGTGACTAGTTAGTGTAAAGATAGCATGCAGATCTGAGCATCTTGACGGGCATCATAGCTCAGTTGGTAGTAACTCTGCCTTCTGAGCTAGAAGCTAGTCGCGGGTTCGATTCCCGCACTGGACAAACATTTGTGTGATTAACACAGATGTTTGTTCTGTGCCTGGGTGTTAAATATTTACCTATTAGGTATGTATATCAGTCTCTGGTACCCATAGTACAGGCTATGCCTAGTTTGAGATCAGTTGACCGTATGTCCGGAATATTTATTTATTTATTGAGATTTTAGCAGTCGCGACCCTGTAGCCGAGACTGACTGTTGCAGGCAGGGCAGCGGCAGAGGTTTGTCGACTACAACCCTCTGCCGCTGCCCTGCCATCCGACAAGAAACATTCGGAAAGCAGCAGCCGCCACGAGAGTCGCAGGCGAACGGTCGTCGCTACCTATAATTAGTAATTATTCATCAATTATTTTTTATAGAGGAGTCAGTCGTCAGATCCTATAGTGACCACATTGTCTTTTTTTTTTATACTACTGAGGTGGCAAACAGGCATACGGCCCACCTGTTGGTAAGCGGTTACCGTAGCCTATGAGCGCTTGCAATACCAGAGGCATCACGCACGCGTTGCCGACCCCGAACCCCCCTCCCCCTAAAGAGCTCTGGCAACTTTACTCATCGCAGGTACACAACACTATTTGAAAACAAATAATGTTATTTGGCTGCGATCTTCTGTAAGGCGGAGGTACCTCCCCAGGCGGGCTGCTCCAATTCAGAACGAGAAAATCTCGCTGTGCCCTTCCTGGGTTCGGGGTCGGCAACGCGTGCGTGATGCCTCTGGTATTGCAAGCGCTCATAGGCTACGGTAACCGCTTACCAACAGGTGGGCCGTATGCTTGTTTTCAACATCAGTTGTATAAAAAAAAAAAAAAAAGATGAGTCATTTTTCTCAAATCCAGTTTTCTCTTACCAGGAAGATGTACGGGCTGCTATTAGAAAACATGGCGGAGTTCATCCGCCAAACGTACGGCGAGGAACGCTGGGAGGACATCAGGCGGCAAGCTGGCGTGGAACAGCCCTCCTTCTCCGTGCACCAGGTCTACCCGGAGAACCTGATCCAGAGACTCGCAAAAAAGGCACAAGAGGTATTTTCTGTCGCTAACAGTAATTGCAAGGAATTCATCCGCCAAACTTGCGGCAAGGAACGCTGGGAGGACGTCAGGTGGCTGGCGGGAGTGGAACAGTCCTCCTCCGAGCCCCAGGTCTATCCGGAGAACCTGATGACTCGCAATAAGGCACAAGAGGTATTTTCTGTCACTAAACGGGAAGAACTAGGCAAGGAATCAGGAATCAGGTGCGGCGGCAAATTCTGCCAATTTAAAAAGGGCAAATATGCTAGTCCCGATAGGGCTTACATATTTGAGCTTTGGGGATGAAACCCTGGGTCCGCGGGGAATCGGGGCCCCCAGGTTTTCAGGGCGTCTGGCCGAAGCGACGCGTGCCCCGAGAGCTGCCTCCTACTTGGTCCAACGGATCAGCATTGCCATCCGTCAGCGTTCGACGCTTCCGACTGGTAGTGATCTGGATCAACTGTATTGGTATTTCATAAAATAGTTGTAAATATTACCAAGGTGTATAAGTTTTAATTTTCTTTCTGTAAACAATAATTAGGTAGCTATTTAATATCTGGTGTTTAAAATGTAGGTTAAATTTAATTCTTTAATAGAATCATCGACGAATGTTGACAGATTCATAAAGATTTATTTTGTTCTTTTTAAAGGAAACTAAAAATAGAGCTTTGATCTGCGCGAGCGATGATTAGTTCATTAGATTGCATGGTTATAATTAGATTCTATTAGAATTGTGCCATTAACACTGGCAAACTAGCATAGGTACGGCCAACCTTTTGGTAAGATAATACCAGAGGTATCTACATACCACACCACGCACGTATTGCTGGCCTTTGGTGCCTGTAGGTAATTTCACAAACTACCTCACCCTGCAAATCAATACACACCATTACAAACATTTGCTGCAGAATTATAGGAAATGAGACAGGTAGGTAACTTCCGCAGATGGATTCTGCACATGATTCTATTTTAAATTAATAATTATGTACCTACTGTGCACGAAAGGAGCCTTTATGAGACGCACTTTAATTCTTTCACTACACTGATTCTTCCACCGACGGGCATAGGCCCTTTTCAGGGCCACCATACCTCAAACTGGTGACCTAATACCTGGTGACTATAAGTGATGACCAAGAAAGAATCAGTGACAAGATACGCAAGCAAGCATTACTAATCCTTGCTTGCGTATCTTGTCACGCGACAAAGCCATTTGTACAGCGTCAATAAATTTATAAAAAAACTTTATGGCCAAAGCCCAAATTATGTAAGTATTTTTTATTTATTTATTTACCTACTAACTTAGTGAGTAACAATCAAGTAGGCAATCTAGGTACGAAAGTTAAGAATTCGTGAAATAATACACTTTGTTAATTGGTTGATTTGGATTCACCGGCGACCAGTATTTTTGTCCTCCATGTACTTTTTGCATCGACTTATATTTGTATGAAAACTCTGGCATTTTATGCGAGTAGCGCCACCTAGTGGCCGAGTTATTAATTACTGGTCACAGGAAAAGTTCTGCCTGCCACTCTTCAGCAGGGGCAACAAAATTATGTCAAATCTCTTTAACTTTTACAATAAAGCGGGTTTGAAAACAAAGCTATAAAAGCGATAGTTTAGTTATCTATTTATAGAAATTCGGTCAAGGTTAGAAACAACAATTCAATTTTATGCGAACGATACAAAAACAAATAGTAGATACCTAACCAAAAGGTCTTTCTAAAGAGGATTAAATTAAACTGTGTTATGGAATCTGAATACATATTATGATCGATTGGGAGCAAGTAGGTACCTACCTACTATATCATCATCATCATCAACAACCTGTAGAAGTCCACTGCTGGACATAGGCCTCCCCCAAAGAGTTCCACAACGAACAACGGTCTTGAGCCTTTTCCATCCACCGACTTCCCGCAACCTTTACAATGTCATCGGTCCATCGGGTGGAGGGCCTTCCAACACTGTGTCGCCCGGTTCGGTTCGACCTACAAATAGGAAAGACTTAGGTAGTTTTATATCCCGAAAGGTAGAGGTTATAGGTACTGGTACCGTTAAAACATTTCGGTACCTTTATGCTATACCGGTAGGGCATTACGGTACCGTTATTTCATACCGGTAGATTTCGGTACCGAAATTTTGAGCCGCGGCTAGTTCTCTAGGACAGTCGCGCCGCGGTGGCGGGGTGGCGGCGTTTCATCAAAGAAAACCTTTATAAACCTTTATTTATTTCGGTTATAGGTACCGGTAGCGAAATAAACCGAAATGAACTACGAAGCCAGATTTTCCGGTACCGTTATATTTATCGGTAGAGAAATATTCGGGTAACCGGAATTTATCGGTATGACGTCATATCGTTATTTAAAGGTACTTTTATATTCCGGTTATTCAGTCCCTGCCGAAAGGTACATAGAAATTCTTAGTTGTTGGTAAAAAACTGCGAGTTAAGTACTTTACATACTCATACATCATTTCGACACATGCGTCATCGGCCCATTAGCTCAGTTGGTTAGAGCGTCGTGCTAATAACGCGAAGGTCGCGGGTTCGATCCCCTCATGGGCCATAATCTTTTTAGTACTTTTCTAAGTTTTATACTTTTTTAGTTATTAAAAAAAGGTAGGTAACATAGGTAGTTACTTATAATTATAATATATATTTATTTATTTTTCTTACATTATGTACAATTTCTTTTATTTAGATTACATTATTATTACATTTAAGAGGCTTGGTCATTTATTATTACTTTCTTTAAAAAAACTCATACATTAAAATCAAAAATTTGTTCCTTAATGTTTTATTAAACGTTATCAACATACGTATAAAACGTTATTAACATTATCAAAAAAAAACATGTAAAACACAATAATGATCAAGTAACGGTTTATAAAAAGCAAAAAGTTATGGAGATGCAGGGATTTGAACCCTGGACTTTCAGCATGCGAAGCAGACACTCTACCACTGAGTTACATCCCCGATAAATTTAGGTTTGAAATTACGGTTTGCTCTATACGATGTCATCTTAGTCATCTGTTACAGACGAAGCAGTAGTTAGTAGGTGGTATGCATCACATAGCTGCTAAATCTATACATACACACATTCCGATAACTCTCTCTGTCTCTCTTGTTGAATGCTCTAATGGCTAAAATAGCTTGTATGCCGAGATAAGATCTTGTAAGTAGAATTGTTGATTTCGTTATTTCAAGATTTTTTTATTGCAGGTGCTCGGCATTACAGAACGGGAATTTATGGACCAAATGGGGGTTTACTTCGTCGGTTTCGTCTCCCAGTACGGCTACGACAGAGTACTCTCTGTACTCGGCCGGCATATGCGCGACTTCCTCAACGGATTGGACAACCTGCACGAGTACTTGAAGTTCAGTTACCCGAGGATGAGGGCGCCTAGCTTTATTTGCGAGAATGAGACGCGGCAAGGACTGACTCTGCATTATAGGTAGGTGTGTTAATGGACGCACAATATTTGAGAAATCGAGTACTTTAGACGTAAGTGTTTGTATGTCCGTTTGTGCACTGAGCCGTCACCGAGAACGAGATGACGGCGCCGAAGCGATACATAAATAATATCCTATCGCCGTTGGTCCATCCGCACAGCCACCGCGCCGCCGCGCCGTCACCGAGAACAGCCGTAGCCGGCCCGAGATTGTGACGGGCTGATGTACCGGCAACACAAAAACCTAATTGCCGTCACGTCGTCGTCATCTTGTACCTCCGAAATAATCTCATACTCGATGTAAGTATTGCTACTTCGGCGCCGTCATCACGTTCTCGGTGACGATGACGGCTCGGTGACGGCGGTGGTGGACAAACGGCGTAAAATTCCTTTTCACGAAAGAAGTCCATCGGAGACGGGGCGCTGTCGTTTGCGTAAAATAATAATAGTGTAGGAATTTTGATAAAATTTCTTCTTTTTATTAATTTAAAAATGACTTGGAAAATCATGTCGCGATCACATCATCATCATCGTCTGCCGATCGATAATGGTGATTTCAAACCTGATTTATAATTGAATTTAAATTATTTTGAAAATTCAATTCGTTAGTGGTATCAAGTTGTATTGTACTATGAACTTTCAGATCAAAGCGAAGAGGTTTCGTGTATTATGCAATGGGACAGATAAGAGAGGTGAGCAAATTCCATTAGTAAATACCAAATAAAAAAATCACTTTCTTTAAAAATACAAAAAGTTTGGAGGCGCCGGGTATCGATCCCGGTACCTCTCGCATGCTAAGCGAGCGCTCTACCATCTGAGCTACGCCCCCGATGAGCAAGGTTTCGAAATTAAGGAATGTATTGTGCATGACTTTGTAATGTTTATTTTTTTAGATTATAGTATTATTATACCTTTTTGAATATATTTTAGTATCGTTTATTAAAATGCTTATAAATAATAATTACTGTAGAAATGAGGTAGATATAGTTTTTGTAAATGTTTAGTTCGTGAAAAAACCTAGATTCTTATATAGATGGCGCTTTTACAAATTGTGCACCTACCCTACAATTACCGCTATTACAATTACCGATAGACGCTGTAAATCATTTTTCTTGCAGGTAGCCCGGCATTTCTACCACAAAGAGATGAGGATTGAGTTGCTTCGGGAGGAGTTACTCTTCGACACAGTCCATGTCACCTTCCAGCTGACCTTCGACAATAGGGCGTTCACGCTGGCTTCCTTAGCCATGACGAGGGAGGAGAAGCATTTGCCTATCAGTGCCTCGGTGCTGTTCGAGATATTCCCATTTTGCATTGTTTTTGGGTAAGTTTCAAACGTCTTGGGGGTTTCAATGATGTGTCCCATTCTTGTTGTGGCCAGTGGTGCAATTGTGTAAGCGTAATGGCAATTTTAACAATCTTAGCAACATTCAAAACGTTCCAAACTTGACAAGGGAAAACTTCAAGATCTTAGCTTCTTCCTTTTCAAAAAAGTATTTATTTGTTAAGAAAGGTTTAACAAGGTTCTTAAATAGGTAGAAAAACTTATTAAATAAGCTTAACTAAAAACAAAATACGTGCATGAGAATAGGTACCTTGTCCAAGAAAAACCCCGTGTAAAGTCGATACTTGACTACTCGCTCTAAGTATTAAACTTGTATTTAGACGCGAGTGATCCGGGGCCCAATGCTACTAATTCAATGGCTTCAAAATGGCAATGGTTCAATGGCAAAATGGCCATTTGTGAGACTTTTGGTATTCTGCTATCGCTGTCGTTTATCAATGGCAGTCATTGTGACACCAATTGACCAATGAAATCAAAGAAACGAAGTTGGCTACAATCGAAACTGAATGATAATGGTGCGATCATTATCATTTTCAATTCATTGAATTAGTAGAATTGGGGGGCCGTTCTTCGGCTAGGACAACAAGAGATATACACAGATCGGGCGATATCGAAAACCAGCCAAAAAAAGTTAAATAGTGTTTTTTTGAGTCCCGAATAAAATATCTATTGAGACTGCGATTTGCTGTCGAGTCACTCTTTCTTTCTTGGTCAACCAGTATTAGGTCAGAGACCAGGTTGAGGTATGGTGGCCCTAGGTAGGACCGACTGTCATAGGCCCTTTTGCCTATGACCGTCGGTGAAAGAATCAGTGTAATGAAAGGATTATAGTGCGCCTTTTAGAGTCTCCTATCGTGCACATGTCTCTTGTCATCGCATTTTTTGGTTCTAGGTCATGCCGGTTTTCTGAAGATGTTTTCCTTCACCCTTTCCTTGAGAGTAGGTACCTATAGCGCACATGACTTTCCGAATGCAAGATCTATTGCATTTTGTTGTTTGTTGCCTGATTCTTCTAGGCTTGGTGGCGAGTTACAGGCGTAGCTTCACCTAGTTTCTAAGACGTTTCAAAGTGATCCTAGTGATTTTATTGAAATAAACACCTTTTGAGTTTAAAAGGTGCTCGAACGCACGGCCTTTTGAAGGCAGGCCCACTACCACTAGCAAGGATAAAATAATATACCGTATTATATAGGTAGTCTTTGCCACTAGGTACACCATGGATCTCACTCGTAGGTACCTAAGTGGCTTTGACACACATAACGTGAGCTTACATAATACTTATTAATTCAGAATCTATGCATATCCATTACCCACCCACCTAAACTCTATTTATACCCTCAGCTCCGACATGGTGGTCCGCAGCATCGGTAACTCCCTGATGGTCATATTACCGGATCTCGTCGGCAAGAAGATCACTAATTGGTTCGATCTCGTCCGCCCGCTAATCGCCTTCAAGTTTCAGACTGTAAGTCCCAGTAGAGCTACAAAAATATTGATTTATATCAGAACTTACTATTCATGCGTATACATTTTATAACTGAAAAACCATTTGCGCATGAAGAACAAGGCCGTGGTGGCGCCGGCTGAAGAATAGTCCCTTCCATATATGCAAAAAAAATTTTTTAACAATTCGCCTAAAAATATAAAAAATGAACCAAAATTAACTTTATTTATAAAACAATTAAAATCTTTTTTAATTAAAAACTGTTTCTATTCAATTGATGAATACCTTGAAAAATAAAAAATGCTGCTGTACATTTCTTTTCGCCAACGCTCCTAACAAAATTACGTGCCTATTGTAATGTTTCCTATAGCTAACTTTAAAGTGAATGTTGTTTATTTGTATATTATTTATATTCAAAGAGTCCTGTTTCTGTAGTATACCCAAAAATTTACTAAGTATAGTATGTGTTAAGTTTACAGTCTTTCGTCTAAAACAATAATTTGCAATGCTCGAAAAGAGTGAATAAGTTTATAAGTGCCATATTCATAGCTTTAAGACCTCTCTGTAACACTTATTTCTGCAAATAAACATCTTGAATCTTGAATCCTATGTCCTATGACGACGAATAGGGCGGCGCAGTGTTGGCAGGGCCCCCGATGGACCGACGACATTGTGAAAGTTGCGAGAAGTATGTGGATGGAAAAGGGTCAATATCATTCGTTATGAAACTCTTTGGAGAGGCTTATGTCCAGCAATGTACTTCTATAAGCTCGTTTCTATTCTATAAGATTCTAGCAAAACCGTACATGAAACTGGCCTCATAGCTCAGTTGGTAGTAACTCTGCCTGCTGCGCTAGAGGTTGCGGGTGCGATTCCCGCACTGGACAAACATTTGCGAGATGAATACGGATGTTTGTTCTGTGTCTGTGTATATCTGGTATCCATAGTACAGGCTCAGTTGACCGTGTGTGATAATGTCCAAAAACTTTATCGAACAGATCCTGAACCGCACAAACAACATCTTCGAGCTGGTGACGGTGGAGGCGGTGATGCACGAGAAGGCGCCGGACAAGCGAAACGAGCTGCTGCGGCTCTCCGACGAGACAGAAAACACCACGGAGAAGAACTTACGGCTCAAAGGTATGAATCACAATCCTCATCCTTAAATCCTATGCGACCTACATAGGATTTAAGACTCAGAGACAAAGAGGCGAGAGTCAGAATTCGCATGGCAGGGGGCGCTGCCACATTATCATCATCATCATTTCAGCCGTACGACGTCCACTGCTGAACATAGCCTCCCCCACAGACAGAACGAATTCCTATCATGTGGGGGTATTTGCCCATACTCACCACGCTGGGCATGCGGGTTGATGAGCGCAGTTAGAGCTATCGTTGTTAAAATGAGGGACGCTGCTGCCCATCCCCTAGCTTTTTTCCCTTAGTGGCTTCCTACGCCATCCGCAGATAGGTAGATATGGAGGAGCCTATTCTTCAGCCGGGAGCACCACGGCCAGCTGTCACATGCGATTTATCTTTTAAAAGCTTTTGGGCTCTACCATGGATCCCACCATGACACTCATTCATTGACATGCAAGGGTGTTTACATTAGGAATTAGGTGGACGCGTGGTGGCCCCGGCTGAAGAATAGGCCCCTCCATTACTACCCGTGGATTTCTTAAAAGGCGACTAATGGGAAAAAGCTAAACTAAATCGCCCCAAATGATTGTTTGGGTGCAGGCCGTACAAGGTCGGTCGCGCTGGAAATGTATGGGGGAGGGCTATTTGCAGCAGTGGACGTCCTACGGCTAAAATTATGATGATTTAAGAAGTCTACCAAATCTTTAAGAAAAATACAAAAAGATTTCTCCAGGGCAGGCAACGCATAAGCAATGCTCCATGTGTTGCAGATGCCAATAGGCGACGGTAACCGCTTACCATCAGGTGGGCCGTAAGCCTGTTTGCCTCCGTATAACATTAAAAAAAACCCACAAAGTTTTTCTTAAAACATTAGGTTTGTGTTGGTACCAACGAGGTTATTCTTAGAACTTGATTCCCCCGATATATAAAGCTCATTTCAAATCATCTTGCCAGAATGGCGCCCTTCAAGCCGGGACCCTTATCACGCAAACTGACATATTCGGGCGGCTTTGGTAATAAAATTTTAAACATTGCGTCACATTTTATTTACTAAGTAAACATCGATTGATGTCAAATATAATTTGCGAAAATTGAGGAGGCCAAAGGGCATCTAAAGCGTAGGGATGAAAGCCATGTAACGAGAAGAGTTTTCGTTATGAATATAGATGACAAGGTGACTCGAAATACTTATGTGTACCATCCCAAAAGAGGCTTATTCTATCAACAAAGAGAAATAATATTAGCGGAAAAGCTCAAAATCATCATACTTTTTCCCGAACTTGTTCATAATAACTGTTTTTGGTAGCCGAAGAACAGCTAATTTGAATAAGGTTGGTAACTTAAAAAAAACATTTGCCGGTTCATATGTTAGATCCTAAAAATTCGAAGACATGTGATATGTGCACGAAAGGAGCCTATAAGAGGCGCACTTTAATCCTTCCACTACACTGATTTTTACATCGACAGCCATAGGCCCTTTTCAGCCACCTTACTTCAAACTGCTCACTGACATAATATAGGATGACTAAGCAAGCAACTTAGGACTTTTTAGCGGGAACTTGCGAAGTGATGTTGTGCTCTCAATTTATTTAACAAAACTAGTGTCAAACTGAATAATATTGTGTAATTATGGTGGTGTTTTGCGTAATATTGCTTGAGTAAACCGCACAAGTGAAGTGAAATAGAATGATTGCGTGTATCGTCATTTTTCGAGTTGGCGCCTAGAGGTCCCTCGAGGTTTTAGTAAAATAGTCACCATCATATCTTACTAAAACTGAACTTGACTTGACTTGACGGTGACTCGACGATCATAAACGAAAGAAAATGAAGAAAGATAAACAAATTAACAAGAAAAAATACACGTAAGACTTGGCAGTAAGGCCTAGATGCCACAGCCAGCCCGAAAGGGAAGAACATAAAAAAAAAAACAACTTATTTAAAAAAAACTTCCCTTACACATAGGTACGATTATTTCTGGTATATACAAAATTACTCTATGGATTATTTCGTGAAGTCTCTGTATCAAGTCTCTGTGTCTTTGTAGTCGGCTACAAATATTATAAAAGGTAGATTTTCCAAGTGCCCTAGGGGAGAACCCATGTCTCTCATAAAGTTTTGACTAGATTAATTGTTTAATTAATGTTCGTTGGAGTTGAATCAAGAGATGGATCTGAAGGTAAGTTCAAGAGTAAACAGAAGTTCGTTGAATATAATATGGCGAGTAAATTAAATAAAATGATGATGAATTATTGTTAAGAAAATTAAAACCAAGGTCGTCTACAATATAGCTCTCAGAATTTGTAAGTTGAGAGCACCCGTGGAGTGGTAATATAATAATAAATAATAAAAATAAATATTCCGGACATATCACACACGGTCAACTGATCCCAAACTAGGCATAGCCTGTTCTATGGGTACCAGAGTCTGATATACATAATAGATATATATTTAACATCCAGACACAGAACAAACATCTGTGTTAGTCACAAATGTTTGTCCAGTGCGGGAATCGAACCCGCGACCTGTAGCGCAGAAGGCAGAGCTACTACCACCTGAGCTGTGAGGTCAGTGGTGGTAGTTCGAATTCCGGTCCTGCACCAATTCCATTCAGAAAATGTATGTGAGCTCTCAAACGGTGAAGAAAAAAAAACATCGTGAGGAAACCGGCATGTCCTAGAACCTATAAATTCGAAGACAAGAATGTGCAAGAAAAGAGCCTCTGAGGTGCACTTTAATCCTTTCACTATACTAATTCTTTCACCGACTGTCATAGGCCCTTTTCAGAGCCACCACCTCAACCTGGTCACTGACCTTATACAGGTGACAAAGAAATAATCAGTTTCACGACAAGCAAGCAAGTTGAAGTGGTAGTGGGCAGGCCATACAGCTCGCAGAACAACAACTGTAAGGGAATAATGCTTCTCGAATGGCGACGACGAACCGAACGACGCAGTGTAAGGCCCCGCACCCGATGGCCCGACGACATTGTGTAGGTTCCGGGAAGTCCGGAAGACCGTTCGATGGTACTGTTTGGGGCAGGCCTTGGTCGCTAACTATTGGCCTCATACACAAGCTCAAAGTCGCTCAACGGGCTATGGAGAGAGGCTATGCTCGGAGTTTCGCTGCGTGATAGAATCCGAAATGAGGAAATCCGTAGAAGAACCAAGGTCACCGATATAGCTTTCAGAATTAGCAGGTTGAAGTGGCAGTGGGCCGGCCATATAGCTCGCAGAACCGATAACCGTTGGGGAACAAAGGTTCTCGAGTGGCGACCACGAACCGGACGACGCAGTGTTGGAAGGCCCCCCACCCGATGGACCGACGACATTGTGAGGGTTGCGGGAAGTCAGTGGATGGAGAAGGCTCAAGATCGTTCGTCGTGGCACTCTTTGGGGGAGGCCTATGTTCAGCAGTGGACTTCATCAGGCTGATGATGATGATGATGGGGCAGGCCTATTTTCAGCAGTGGAATTTAGGCTGATGATGATGAAATTTGAAACCTGGGTAAATAAAAGTCATTTGCTACGCTCAAATTCAAATTAATTACTTCACGACAAATGGGTCTTTGTAGAGTCTTTTGAGAGTCTCTGTTTATTTAGCGTTAAAAAGGCCTAATGCGAATTTACGCTTTTGAGAGTCACGCCCGACCCTACATAAAGTTATCTATTTTATTACTGGTTTTTGTAGGCGTCTTTTTCGTGACACTGTACAAAATGCTATTCACTTTTCACGGTCGAAAAGTGAAAGTAAGAACTCCCTGACTTTGCAGAGGGCCTGAGATATGTATCTATGAACTTGTAAAATCCCTTAGCCGGTACATTCACCAACTCGGATTTGCGAAAAAGGACTGTATATTCAGGGTGTTTTGGTTGTTTTTCAGTGGTGCAACCGAGGAAAAGATTCGCGTACGACGGAAGACCTTTGCCCGACATTATAAATTTGCATCTCAAAGGTAGTCCAATAAAAAAAAGAAAATTAGAAACAGGTCATGGAGAAACTTATGGCTTTGCACATGAAATTTGAGTGGAGCACCTTAGAAAATCGGAAAAACCCAGGGTCGGACTGGGCTGGAAGGGCCCGGGCGACTCCCCACAAGCCCGGGCCCGAGACTGAATAATGGCAGATGGGATACAATTGGAAAATAATGAATTATAAAAAAAAAACAAAAGGAACAGGAATGGCCTGCTTAGGTTTAACGATTTTCGAAATTTTCTATTTCATTTCTCTCTAATTGTATGAACGAACTATCTGATCTAGCTTGCTTGCTGCAAGCACCGCAAGCCAAGCCCGTGGGGGGGCAGGCTGAAGCCCAGCCAGTCCGACGCTGGAGGCACCTATAAGTAAAGCTGCACATAAAAAAACGATATAAAATATTCACAGATAAAATACTTATGTAAACATTATGTATATTTCTACTTAGGTATATAATATTGTGTATATTTCTCAGGCCTTAAAATCGACACTATGGCCTTGCACTTCACATTGGCAAAAGCACAATAGGTTTTTCTTAGAAAAAGCTAAGAATTTTGCCAAACGTAGGAAGCACTGTTTCTATGGGAATAGCCTAAAATAAGAAAGAATTTCATCACAGTAATAAATGTAAATAGGTAGTAGAAGTTTTTTTCGCGTCAGCTTATACGGCACGTGTCAGCGAAGCTGTTTCCGCTATGAATACAAAACACTGAAATGCAAAAGTCCAAAACGACTTTCCTGTATAATACACGAGTAGGAAAACTTTTTACAGACTACTGCCGTAAACTCCATATATATTATGGTCCCTAGTGTGCCTATTAGGTACTCGTACTGTGCCCCAAGCACGAATGATTCACGATGAGGTTACGTATACTAAACGATAGTAAAAGTCAATTGCTAATAACATCGGCGATGCTGGAAATACTTTTAATGGATGAAGGAATATGCATTATTTTACTTAATACCTACTAAGTACAATTGTCCTGTCTCCCAATCTGTATTCTAATGTTTTTTTGTCTTCTGTTTGTGTTTGTCAAAATTTATTTCATTTCATTTTTTTTCCCTAATAAAAAAAATATACAGTTTTAATTTGGATTGGCTAATATCAAATTCTACTATATTATCCTTGCTAATTGCCATTTTCTATCGTATACTAAGCGTAAAGCAATCGTACATTATTCGGTACGCAATGTACGCGCCAGTCAATGTATACATTTCATGTTTTCGATGTAAGCTAATTTTAAATTTTATTTATTAATATTATTATATGTAAATTACCAGGATTTATATGCCCTGCTTATGTTTTTATAATTATGTCGGTTGGCTGGTAGAAAATGCCGTGGTATTTATTGTATCAAAAGTTATTTGTTCAATAATGTATGCTACCTTATATATAAATAAGTGTTCTTACTTCCTTCTTGTGTGATACAAATATTTCAACCCGGCACGCAGTAGTACATAACTTCCAAACCGTGTACCCACGTGATACATTTTTTGTCCAAACATTATTTGCCCCCAGACACTGTTTTCTATCTAGACGCTAATGTACCTAATGTCTAACTGCGCAGGTCAAATGATCTACATGGACAATTGGCGCATGATGATGTATCTCGGAACCCCTGTGATGCCGGACCTGGCCGCTCTTGTCTCCACTGGCCTTTACATCAACGATCTCTCTATGCACGATTTCAGCAGGTAATATATTATTTTTATTATTTTATTCTTTACTACATTCCGCCCGAGGTTTCGCTCACGTGTTAACTACATTAAAAGCCTATATGCTATTCTAGGGAAATAAATTTATCGATTCCAAGTTTCAACGAAATCGGTTGAGCTGTTACGGCGTGATTGAACAACAAACATCCAAACATCCTCACAAACTTGAATTTATAAATCAAAGTACTTCTTCTTGTCGTGTCACTGGTTCTTTCTTCGGTATGGTGGCCCTGAAAAGGGCTAACTACACTATATCACAAAAATTGTTAGAAATGTTAGAAAATAAATTTATAAAGTCGCCATCTAAGCAAAAAACCTAAATGATTTAAAAATAACCTAGTTTCAACTGAGAAAAGAAAAAAAACTTCAAATGAGAAAAGAAAAAAAAACATATTTTTCAAGTTCTCTCGTAAATTTTCAGAGACCTAATGCTAGCCGGAACGCAGCAATCAGTGGAGCTCAAACTGGCTTTAGATCAAGAACAGCAGAAGAGTAAGAAGCTAGAAGAGTCCATGAGGAAACTGGACGAGGAGATGAAGAGGACTGACGAGCTTCTGTACCAGATGATACCGAAACAAGTGGCTGATAGACTGCGGAACGGAGAGAACCCTATTGATACTTGTGAGGTAAGGAATTAAGCCCCCGTATCCTATATTTTCACTCCACTCACCATGTGAGCATTAATTTCATAGAAAATGGTGTCATATTTGATTATTTTTTACAAACTTCCCTCAAATTTCCACTCAAGACTGTTAAAGATACGACTCTTAGTTTTTGCTAAATTCGATTGAAATACAATGCAATTTTCTAATTATTGAAAATGTATGAATCTTTTTCAATCACAAAGACGAAACTGGTATTATAAGGTGAGGGTTAAATTGTTTTATGATTTTTGAATTGTTTTTTTTCAATAATCGCTAAATGCACAGTTTTGATTTCTATGACAAAGATAACTTGAGCATTTTATTTACCTAAATCCAAGACAGAAACGCGATTGGTAAAACTTTTCTCGATAGATTTATTTATTATTTTTCCTCTGCAACAGTTCTTTCAAAAATACTCTGAGACTATCTAACAATAATAACTTTTTTTTTAAATATTGTGTTAGACAATAACATTGGGTACCTAAATCCAAGACACTTTTAAAAAAAATACATAGTTTTTAAGATAATCGATATTTTCTTATATGTCGCTTACGTCGATAACTTTCGAGCGCCTTCTAACGCTTGCTATCTCTTTCCGCATTAAATTATAGTACATAGCGCTGTCACTTTCTTCACTCCGCCCACTCGACATTTTATTTTGATTTCTGTATCGCCTTAAGCTGACGTGAAGAGAGATTTTAGGGGATACATCAAAAAAAATACTGATATACTGACATTTGCTATCGTATCTTATTGTTAACGCTATAATTAATTACTCGTGCTAGGGCCACAGTCTAATAACTTATAGTTCAATTCAGTAAATTTTCCTTTATAAATTTCATCTTTCGTCAGACAACATCCAATAATCAGATAGTCCCAGCATCCCTGAACAAACAGAGGATCGTGACGATCGCCGTCGAGATGAGATGAACGGTAATACCTCCTACTAAGTATTATTAGTTGTCTTATAGTCTGCTGGGCTGCTACAGTTTACTTTGCTCTAAGTGGATTTTTTTAACTGTAGGTTAAAATACAACAAACTTATGTAACATAACCCCTCAACTGGTGAGACGTTTTCAAATTATTTCAAAATATACAAGGTGATTTAATGTGTCCCCAAAATGAGCTTATTCTACACCCAATCGGCAATAGAGTTTGCTCTACGACTTTTGTTACAGTTTACAGTCAAAAAAATGAAATGGCTCATGACTTATATTCCCAAAAATGACATTTTCTCAGATCTCTAGGATATTTGGCATAATGCTCACATTTTGCTGTATTCAAAACGGAGTAGTAACGGTACAGCACAGGTTTAGTTTTGACCCAGGTTAAAATAACACAAAATTCTCCTTTTGAGCTTCAGGGTTTTGGTATTTTACTTATACTTGGTATTTTTTTGGTAAACTTAGTTTTCCAACATTACTTGTCTTCACTTTCTCCTCCATCTTAACACTTGTTTAGACTTATGTATTTGTATGTATTCCTTGATATTCTTTGGTCTGTATGTCTCTATCTATATACCTATCTAAATTTATTTATTTATATATTATATATTTATTATGTATATTTTATGTATCTTATCTATACATTAATGATATTAGTATGTAGGGTTTATAGTTTTAAATTATAAGTTTTATTTCACTTATTATTATTATGTGCGCCACCGTCCTACTACACGCTACTTTGTATATCCTGTCCATCCAAAGGTTGCCTGGTAGAGATCGCTTTTAGCGATAAGGCCGCCCATTGTCACACTATTTTATGTTTTTTTATTTTTATTTCCTTGATTGTGTATTTTCTTTTGGTGTACAATAAAGTTATATTCTATTCTATTTTTTATTTATTGCTTTATGACCTATGACTTCTGTTATGAATCTACAATATGCGTTATAAAAAGTAATTTGGTACCAATGGCTCAGGCTTTGGTACCAAAACGGAATTGAATATCACAACTCTTTGTATCATGAAATGACTTTTAAATACAGGAGAATCAAAGACGTTTTATTCTCTGATTCCAGATGTTCCACAGCGTCTCGATTCTGTTCTCTGACGTAGTTACCTTCACGGAGATCTGTTCCCGAATCACGCCCATGGAGGTCGTGTCCATGCTCAACGCTATGTACTCCATCTTTGACACGCTGACCGAGAGGAACCGGGTTTACAAGGTAAACTTTCCAAGAATCTGGGGAGTCGTAAACTGATTTGGCGGGCAAGAGGAATGAAGGAAGGAAGGAAGAGGAAGGAAGGAAGAAACAAAAAATTATACAGCCTATGCTAAAGCATAGGCTGTATAATTTTTTGTTTCTATTCGTAAAGAAGATAGCGAGGATAGCTCTTTCCATAGCCCGTCCATAGGCTTTTTTTAGTGTTAGTTGGCATTCATGTAGTTTTAATTCCTAACTTCCAGGCTATGTAGTGAAAAAAACTTGTTACGGCAAGAAAGTGCTTCATCCCCCACGAATAAACATGACTTTGTGGTAGGTACTACAGCTTGTTCAACCTAATAAAATGAACCAATTCGATGAGTCATTGCAATTTTTATAGTTGTTAACGTGTTCCAACTTGCAGGTAGAAACAATAGGTGACGCTTACATGGTGGTGTCCGGGGCTCCGGAGAAGGAGGACAACCACGCGGAGAAGGTCTGCGACATGGCGTTAGACATGGTGGATGCTATCACCGACCTCAAGGATCCTAGCACAGGTAGGTTAGGTACAGTAATAATGAGCAGAGGCCCGAGTCTGTAAGGGTTGTGAGTTACTCACTTGTCACCGGTGAGAAATGAAAAGTGAATTGCTTAAGGTTTTTTTATCGTGTCACGTTAAGCGCCATATTTTATTTTAAACGGTTCACAAATCTGTCATGAAGACTACACAATTATGCGCGAACAATAATTATTAGTAAATATATTGCGAATTTATTGTAAGAATGTTATTTTCTGTAAAACGATCCCTATCCTAATGACCACGCCTTACCTAACCTAAGCCGACGAACACGGCCCTGGTGGCGGCTGAAGAATAGGCCCCTCCATGTCTACTTACCCATAAATGTCGTAAGAGGTGAATCTGTGAAAAACTAGGGGATGGGCAGCAGCGTCCCCGATTTTAACAACGATAGCTCTAACTGCGATCGCCAACCCCCGCGCCCAGTAAATGTGGGCGAATTTCCCCCCACACGATAGGAAGTCGCTCTGGCAATCTGTTGGAGAGGTCTACGTTCAGTGGATATTCCACGGCTGAAATGATAGATAGATAGATGGACAAAGAATATACAATTTTAAGCAAAAGTACATACAATAGGTAGGTTTAAATAATCAAAAGAGCAATTAAAAACAAAGTAAGTATCTTAGAGAAGGTAAGCTTGTGTGTGCTGCAGCGCGACAAATAGGCTATGGCTCAGTGAAATGATGATGATACTTCTATTTATTTTATTTTATTTTTATTTATTCGGGACAACAAACGATTGCACTCACATATTACTAAACTTAATTAAAGTAGGTACTAAAGTTCTTAGAGTGTAATAGGCCCCGTTGTCCACGGATTTGGTAGAAAGAGGGCAGTAGTAATGCGAACAGAATAACAAAAAAAAGAAAAATACAGTTGGTAGGTCTAACATTTTGTCATCATATAAGGACGCAAAAATACATTTTGTATTCCAGGGTCGCACCTTTCAATAAGGGTAGGCGTCCACTCCGGTGCAGTGGTAGCCGGTATCGTGGGGCTAAAGATGCCTCGCTACTGTCTCTTCGGGGACTCCGTCAACACAGCGTCCCGCATGGAGTCTACGTCGGAAGCCATGCGGATACACATCTCGCAGACCACGCGGGAACTACTTTCACCTTCTTACATGATGCAGGAGAGGGGCGAGATACAGGTCAAGGGGAAAGGTAAGTCAGTTTTTGAGGCACTCTTCAAGGCTTTTAGGCTTCTTAGATATTTGTTGAAGCTCACATTTGTCTTCATTTTTCACATTTTTATAAGCTCTTATTATCTCTCTCTTATTAGGCATTATAATTAGATTACTTTTATTTTGAGCCTCACCGAGTTTGATCGGCACCACACTGAAGCTTTAAATTCCATTTTGTGAAAAAGGATCATCGAAAAAAAATGATAAGAACCAAGCCCTGTTTGTTGCCTGATTCTTCTAGGCTTGGTCGCGAGGAACAGGCATAGCTTCACCTAGTTTCTAAGACGTTTCAAAGTGATCCTAGTGATTTTATTGAAATTATAAAAATAAATAAAAAATTACACCCGTAATAGCCAACAGTCACATACATAGTCCTGACCCCACACTAGGATTCCCTGTGTCGTGGGTATCAGAAACTACATGTACCACATCACCTGAACAAATATGTGTTGATCATGTAAATATTTTTCCCGCTGGGATCGAACCCGCATCTCTAGCGTTCAACCGAGTGCGCTTCCACGTCAATAGATAGATGGAAAATTCTTTATTGCACATAAAATTGTACAAAGGCGAACTTAATGCTAAAAAGCATTATCTTCCAGATAACCTTTGTGTTTGTGGACAGAAGATGTGAAGGTAGTGCACACGAGAGGGAACTGTTGATAACATAAAAACGAAAATAAAAAGAATGATGATACTAAATCCTACTGACCTAACTTACGAGTCGTTCGTCAACTCACACCATGAATCTTGTCCCAACTGGTGTGAGTTGACGAATTGTAAAAAAGCTATACTCCTCGTTCACTCACACCATTTTTACTTTGGGTGAATTTTAGTACAGTCAACCAAAAAAGTGTTAGTAAAATAATATACAAAAGGCATACTTATTAGAAACTTTTATTTGGCTTTGGCACTTTAATTAAAACTACACGTATCAGCTAAAAAAAAAAACAAAATGACTATACAACAATATAAAATAATCAACAATGGTATTTACATAATTATTTTAAAGTCAAATAAAAAAGCTTTTACAACAAAATTAGACTCACATAACATAACATAAGAAACATTTTAAAACAAGTACCTACACTTAAACAGTCAAATGCCACGCATTTCGATTTCGAAGGTCCTGGTCCGGACATTAGTGTCAGTACCTGTTACAATATTGAAGCTGTTATAGAAAATACAAAAACTTTGGAATCAATGTCTATTTAATATAAGACCTAGTTGGGTTATTATTAGGATAAACAAATTTTTAATATCTATGAACTTGTTTTAAGGGTATCTTAAAGCTTGATAGTTATTGGTCTTGGTTCCTGCTTAAGTACATACATACATGATAACTAAACGTAATGTACAAAGGTCTAAAGCGAAATATTGCACTTACCAAAACAGTTGATTGAATCCAATATGAATGTGGGTAGTAATATCACCCTACACTTCTACACACACACACACGGCACACACAAGAGTCTATAAGAAAATAATCTTTCAAAGTATGCAAATCGCGGAGCTCCTTACTGGATACAAGTAAACAGCAAAGTAATCGTTTTTAAAATATCATTCTGGATACTACTGGCTTTGCTTAACCTACCTGACCCATTTCCATTGTTCTAAGGGTCGTAAAAATATGTGCAAAATAGATTAGATCAAAAGAAAAGGCGTCGGGTAATCCTTTGAGTGTGTTGTTAACTACCTTTTTACCGCCACATCTATTGTAAAATTAAAACCAATAGATTATACTTACCAGTTAAGTTAAAGGGTTATAAATAAATCTTGCGTCTGACATGCGGTAGTAGTCTGTTTTTTATTTTCAACTTATGGATCTTAAATGAAACAAAGAAGTTTACAAACAATGGTGGTAACAGAGTAATAAAAATTATTTGATCTTAGAATCCGCTTTTTTCGGTGACTGTACTCGTCGCATAAATTCAATGGAAACAAAGGGTGGTGTGAGTTGCAGAACGAAAATAATATTTTTTTTACGATTCGTCAACTCACACCAGTTGGGACAAGATTCATGGTGTGAGTTGACGAATGACTCTAACTTACGCTGTGACGCATCGAAAACTTGTATGTTCACTTCGACGGTTCGAAACTCGATGTTATTACGCGAGTTGTTGCGGGTAGTCCGGGATTGGCACTACCAAAACTTTTTT
Organism: Anticlea derivata; assembly: GCA_947579855.1. Lineage (NCBI taxonomy): Eukaryota > Metazoa > Arthropoda > Insecta > Lepidoptera > Geometridae > Anticlea > Anticlea derivata. Next base: position 3,665,480 of record OX388279.1, on the reverse strand, counting down.
AAAACTACCTACTTTACTATATTTTTTAAGCCTACATTTTGTTCGAAGCCCTCTAAATGTACCTAATATTAAGTTTCTCATCTAAGTGAAACGTAAATTTCTTTTTGAGAAAATAAATTATCTCCAACCATAAATACTTATTAAAGAGGAATACGAATTTTATATACATACTAGTTTATAAATAAATAAGATCAATACCTAAATATATAGATACCATATTATATACATATGCATAGCATTATAGTATTGTAAGTATTCTCAATCAAAAGTCTCTCACAAAACACTTATATTCTGCTGTATCCAATCCATAACTGTTGAGAGAAATAAATACATATTCTATCCTATTCTATAATCAAAAGTGGACTAATGATCAAAATGCTAAGGATCCGCACACGTTTCAGGAGCTATGAAAACCTACTGGCTGGAGGGGCGCGAATCACGACCTTCCCTCACCAAGCTAATATCCACCCAGCTCCAGCCCGGCAACGAGCTGGAATGGGAGCGCGCCGCCGACGTCAGGGACAGCATCGCTGAATACTCCGCAGCGCAGATGAACAACAAAGACAATCACCTGCCCAATGCTATTAATTTACCGATCGCCTTCCTGCCCCAAGCTGGGATGAGGGGTTCGGTGACATTGCCGGCTGCGCCTGCGCCGGTGGTGACGTCACCGGTGGAAGAGAGACGGATATATTCACCTGTCACTTTCCAGGATGTCGCTCGGCGGAGTATAGCGAATTCGCCGAATAGAGTTGAGAGGGGAAGAGGTGAGCTCCTTCCATAAAGATCACACTAATCCTATCCTACCTACTAATATTATAAATGCGATAAGAGACGTTTCATCAATATATGGAGCCTGGACCTGCACTGTGTACACTACTCAAAAATATGACTAAGCAATAAAGTAAACGTATTTAATTGGTTATTTTATTTAAATTGACTTCGTTCTAAGGTACATTATGATTTTCTTCGACAAAGAGAGCAACACACAGCGCTACAAAAATATGGCGGATGGACGTACGTGAAATGTCATTTTGACAACCTACATATAACTGACAAAACAAAAACATCAAATCAAACAACATGACATGAAAAATATGACAATGTCATGTCAAACGCCAATTATAAACCAACATGGCGGCCTTCAAATAGTGTTCACATAGTAAAAAACTTACCAGAAGAACTATTCTTGTACCATCGCATTTGTCTTCAAATTAATGAAATTGTATTTTTCTTGTAATCTCCTATTTTTTCCTAATTTTTCTTTGTAGTGTACATGGACCAGGCCCAGAATGAAATGGCTCCTTTTGTCAGGATGTTTAGATGTTTGTTATTCAATCACGCCGTAACGGCTCAAACGATTTCGTTGAAACTTGGAATATAAAGAGTTCTTTACTTAGAATAGCATATAGGCTACTTTTTGTGTAGGTAGGTAGGTACCACGCGAGCGAAGGAGCGGGCGTTAGCAGCTTACTTACGCCCTCTTATACTTACGGTAAGCTAGTAGTATAATAATAATAAATATAATAAATATTCCGGACATATCACACACGGTCAACTGATCCCAAACTAGGCATAGCCTGTACTATGGGTACCAGAGACTGATATACATAATATAGTATGCGAAAATAACTCTGTCGCTCTGTCTCTCTGTCTGACATCCGTCTATTTATATGTCTGTTTGTTTCCTTTTCACGACTACACGGCTAGAACGATTTCGATGATATTTGGCATGGTAATAGCTTAAATCCTGAGGATGGACAAAGGCTACTTTTTATCTGAGTATCGCTCACGCAAAGCCGCTGTCAGCCGCTAGTAGTCATACAAAATAATAACGTCTGGAGTCGAGTAGGGCGACTAACTTCAGTCCTACGTGCTCCAGGTAGCTGCCAAGTACAAAGAGGTGTTCCTCGCGCCCGAATTTTGGTCAGCTGGAGTTGTGTACCGTCGCTACAGGGAGGCGCTCACGATCAAGAAAGTCCCTGACTCTAGATGTGGTGTAGTTATTTAAGTTTAATATTATATGTATGTTAGTCTGTAAGGTATTTATTAATATGGGCCATGGCATGTTACACATGTTAGTGTAATATGTCAAGTAGCTTGAAATAAAGATATTAATAATAATAACTTTACCACACAAAAAGCGTGTTAAAAGCTAAATTGTTTGTTTTCTGACTATTTCAGATACAAGATCAAACTCTACGAGCATTGCTGGAGTATGGACTGACGCAGAATCTATAGAGCCGCCAAGGACCTCAACGTTTGATAGCCTCAACTCATCATTCTGGTACTTGATGCTCTTTTCATAATTAAATTTAAATTTATCAATCGTCAAAAATTTAAATTTATTTACTTATTAATTTATTTATTTTTATTTTTATTTATTCGGGACAACAAACAATTGCACTCACATATTACTAAACTTAATTAAAGTAGGTACTAAAGTTCTTAGAGTGTAATCAGCCCCGTTGTCCACGGATTTTGTAGAAAGAGGGCAGTAGTAATGCGAACAGAATAACAAAAAAAAAAGAATAATGAAAAATGCAGTTGGTAGGTCTAACATTTTGTCATCCTATAAGGACGTACAAAACAGTCTACCCACCAACTACAGCTGAAATTTAAACTCTCTAAATTCGAAATAATCAGACAGCATAATTTATTTATTTTCATTCCAATGATCTTGGATCTTGGTCTTCTAAAGTGTTGGACCCACTTACGCAGATAGTAAATATGTAGTTTTAGTTAAAACATATATAATAATTATTATTTTAATACCGAACAGTACACATACACAGTCCCTGACCCAATACTAGGATTCCCTGTATCGTGGGTATCAGAAACTACGAGAACCATAGTAGGTACTACAACACCCAGGCCCAGAACAAATATAATATTTGCAGATCATGCATAAAGTCCCGCAGCGAAAATCGAACGTGCACCCCTTGCGTCTCAGACGGGTACTCGCCCGATACGTCACGGAGGTCACCAATATTGTTAAAAAAAAGCGTAAAATTTTTTGTTAACAGAATAAGACCCTCTTGGGAATCATCATCATCATCAATAACCTGTAGAAGTCCACTGCTGGACATAGGCCTCCCCCAAAGAGTTCCACAACGAACGGTCTTGAGCCCTTTCCATCCATCGACTTCCCGCATCCTTTACAATGTCATCGGTCTATCGGGTGGGGGGCCTTTCAACACTCCTTCGCCCGGTTCGTGGTCGCCATTCGAGAACCTTTACTCCCCAACGGTTGTTGGTTCTGCGAGCTATATGGCCGGCCCACTGCCACTTCAACCTGCTAATTCTGAAAGCTATGTCGGTAACCTTGGTTCTTCTACGGATTTCCTCATTTCGGATTTTATCACGCAGCGAAACTCCGAGCATAGCTCTCTCCATAGCCCGTTGGGCGATTTTGAGCTTGTGTATGAGGCCAATAGTTAGCGCCCAATTCTCAGTGCCATATGTCATCACTGGCAACACGCACTGATTGTAGACTTTCGTCTTGAGGCTCTGCGGTATCTGCGACGAGAAGACATCTGTTGTATTATTGTATGAGACATGAATCTGACGTTCACTTCGACTTAAGTTACAGTTCAACGTCACCTTGCAGAGTCGGCACTGCGCCCGCTGCCAAGGACCGAGACCCGGACGCATTCCTTGATGATGTAAGTAATCTAAAGTAATTACCTAAGTAATATAAAAGAGACGTTTCATCAATATGTGGAGCCTGGGCCTGCACTGTGTACACTACTCTAAAATATGGCTAAGCAATAAAGTAATCGTATTTAATTGGTTATTTTTTTTAAATTGACTTCGTTCTAAGGTACATTAAGATATTCTTCGACAAAGAGAGCAACACACAGCGCTACAAAAATATGGCGGATGGACGTGCGTGAAATGTCATTTTGTCAACCTACATATAACTGACAAAACAAAAACATCAAATCAAACAACATGACATGAAAAATATGTCAATGTCATGTCAAACGCCAATTATAAACCAACATGGCGGCCTTCAAATAGTGTTCACATAGTAAAAAACTTACCAGAAGAACTATTCTTGTACCATCGCATTTCTCTTCAAATTAATGAAATTGTATTTTTCTTGTAATCTCCTATTTTTTCCTAATTTTTCTATGTAGGGTACATGGACCAGGCCCAGAATGAAACGGCTCCTCGAAATAAATGTAGATAGGTCGACTCGAAATAAATGTAGATAGGTACAGAGGTGTTAGTGTCATTTTATATTGGAAACAATTTCTTCTGCCATGTTATGGAGTGCCATATTTTGGCCTGGAACCTAGGCCTAACTATGCTGAGAGGACGGCAGGAGATGCTGTGCAAGCCTACTCCTTCTGCACATGTCCCACTGTAGTGAGTAAAAAATTCCACCTGGTGCTGTATAAATCATCTAAATTAGAAAAACAAAATTGACTTTACTCAGACAGCATTGCCAAGGACCATAAAGAAGAAAATTTATGATATATCGTAAACCGTTTGAATATACCGTAATTTTTGCGCAGAATACGCGCGTCAGCGAGCAGAGTGTGTTGGGGACACACTCTGCTCCTCCGGTGGTGGGTAGCTATGCTACACTTAGACCTGAGACGCCGATGGCTCCAAAAATCAGTGCTGATGAAATAGGTAGGTAACTCCTACAAGGTGATTCATAACAAGTATCAATCCCGAAAGAGGCTTATTCCATCAAAGAGAGAAAATTACCGGGAAAAAAAACAATATTTTTTTCCGCATTTCATTTTCATCCCGAAATTTTTCAAAATTATCTGTTTTTGGTACTTTCATCAACTTTATAAGTAATTATTAATCGTATGAAAAGTTCGACATCAAGATTACTATCTTAAACAGCAGGATAATTAAGTTTGAACCAAACAGCAGATTTTTGCAGAGTTTTTTCGATGCAAAGGTCGAATATCCAAAATTCGTAGAACAAACTTTTTTTTATACCTAATAAGGTGTAGGATAAGCCCCTTTAGCGATAGCATACATATAATGAATCACCTTGTATAATGTTATTATTAAAGCCTCCTATTATTCCATTGAATATTAAACATTATTTAAGTACTTACTAGGTTATACAAGATATGCATGCTTTTTTAATTACTTATTTTTAGAATTAAATTTATTTATTTATTTGTTGAAAGTGCACAAACATTATGTATATTACCAATTACATAACATATCTTCATAAAAACAGGGTCTGATATACATAAAAATAAAAATAAAAGTGCACTATAGCATTCTCAAAAAAAAATTCTTAAAATAAACATAAACTTAAATAGTGCTCAATGAAAGAAAAACAAAAAAAACTCTTGTCTCTAACTAAGCTAAACTCTTGAAATATAAACGAAAATATATCTTTTATATTTATTATAAATTTGAACTAAAAATTAAAGCTAACTTACATAGATAGGAAGGTATCATAAAATGAAAGAGCCAAAAAGGCAAAGTAATTTGTTAATAATTAATAAAATTCATCAGCATCATCATTTAGTTTGATATTGTTGTATGTAGTATGTACTTTTCATTCAAGGATCTTTATCCGAGTAAAGATTGCCTCCAAATTGTTCATCGCCTCCTATCTATAGCTATCTTTGTCCAGTCCACTCACGCAGTTTATAGCTAGAACCTCTTTTTCGTTACGGAAATGATGTATGATGAGAATGTGCGCGAAAGGAGCCTTTAAGAGGCGCACTTTAATCCTTTCACTACACTGATTCTTTCATCGACGGTCATAGGCCCTTTTCAGGGCCACCATACCTCAACCTGGGCACTAACCTAATACAGGATGACCAAGAAAGAACGAGTGACACGACAAGAAGAAGGAATCAGCAAAAGTTTTTATGACAGGCCTCATAGCTCAGTTGGTAGTAGGTAACTCTGCCATCTGCGCTAGAGGTCGCGTGTTCGATTCCCGCACTGGACAAACATTTGTGTGACTAACACAGATGTTTGTTCTGTGTCTCGGTATTAAATTTTAATAGTTATCTATTATGTATATCAGTCTCTGGTACCCATAGTACAGGCTATGCCTAGTTTGGGATCAGCTGACCGTGTGTGATACGTCCGGAATATTTATTTATTTATTTATGTTCACAGAAACCGACACTGAGTACCAAGACGCGCACACAGACGAACACATTTGTACAGAGGCAGCTGAAGAAACTCCTAAACCCGGCAAAGTGGGGCGGTTCCGAGCGAGAATAGCCCCAGGGTACCACAAGAATTGCACCCTTAAACAAATAAGCAAGGATTCTATCAAAGATAAAAACCAGCCGCTACCTTCAGGGAATGTGCAACCACACGGCCACCATCACACTAAGAATGTCAATCATCATCAGTGCTGCGGTGCTTTTGGCAACCCCCACGTTAGACACAAAAATAATTCCAACTGTCACCTTATTTAGTTCTAAGAAATATCACTTAGGTAGGTACTCCGCGCCGAAAGTTGAAAGAACTGTAATTGATTTATATCATACTGATAACAAAAAGCTGCGTTGACCTATTGGGATTCCCTAACTTTCGATCCGAAGGTCGTGGGTTGTGGCACGGGAGTGACGATGAGTTAGAGTTTTCTTTTCGAAATAATTCAGTGCACGTGTTGAAGAAAAACATCGCGAGGTATTCTTAAAGCGGCGATGGGCTTGCAACCTCTCACGCATAGACTTATTACTAGCTACAACTTTCACGTATGAAATAGTCACTACTACATGGACATGTGCCAAATGTTAGAACATGTCTCTGACAACCGCCCTTAGACATCTTCAAGGGAATGATCTCCTATAAATCTTTTTATATCATACTAGCAGACGATCGCGACTTTGACCACATAAAAGTAGCTTTAAAATTGTTTTATTATTTTTTATAAATGATTTTTGTTCGTAAGTTCAAAGTATACGATTTTTCATATTTTGTTCATCCCTTTTCACCCCCTAAGCCGTCGAATTCCCTAAACCATAAGAGCAAAGACAATATAGTAGAAATTTAGAAAAAACTTGTCTTTGATAAAAGGCAGTCAGCCAGTGAGTAAAGTAAAAGTTGTGTGTTCTAATCTGTAAGCACGGCGCGGTGTTTATGTAAGAAAAGTATCAATTTAATATTTTTACGCAACTATTTTCACAACGTACAAAAATCTAGTCTTGGGGCATAATTTTTGTACATAAATCAGTATTATTGTTGATATTTGTTTTAGTTATTTGTTAGATCTCAGAGATACATGACATCCCAAAGAGTGATTCCAAAGAATGATGTTGACTCTTAATAGAGCTTTACAAGATGACAATAGATAAAAAAACATTGTGAATAATAATATATCGAAGTGTTTTAATGCTGTTTGACAGTGTCTATATGTACGGGCCAGCCCGCATATTCAGAACTAATTCATTTCTAGACGACCTCAGCGGCGCAGTGGACGATTGCCCGTCTGAGACGCAAGGGTTGCGGGTTCGGGGACAAATTTTTGCATGTTCTGCAAATATTTGTTTCGAGTCTGGGTGTTGTGGTACCATGGTACTCGTAGTTTCACCCCCTCACTAGGATTCGGGGAATTCTAGTGTGGGGTCAGGACTATGCATGTGACTGTTGGGTGTTATTATAATATTATTATTATTATTTTATGTACGGGGACTCTGCTCCTCCCTACACGTTGATGAGACCGAGATTATAAGGGAGACTAAGAATTTACAACCGATTAATTAGAAACTTAGGCTCGTATTCAGAGACAAGACTCGAGCATTGATCTGTACTTAAATCTCGATTTGAGGCGAGATTCTAATTCTTGAACAGTATTTAAGTATAGATTCAATGATCACAGTTAACCTGAGTAAATGCTTATTCTGAAACGTCAATCAGACGAAATCGGTGCTTGAGTTTAGATTAGATTAGACATTAATCAAATGTCATTTTCGTTCCGTTACACGTACTTTGATGCATATTTATACTTCACTTTATAGTTCTGTTCTATTTCCACCCTGGCTGTTTGAATTTCTGCGTAAAACGGATCGAAAATTATAAGTAAATCAAAATGTAAACGAGAACATTTGAGTACGATTTGAGACTCGATTCAGCGGAGAGTAGTTTAAGTACCGTTCTTGAATAAAAGTTATGTTTGAGAAGAGATTCATTACTTAAATAGAGTTCAGCTGATCTGTGATTAAATCTATGCTTGAGTCGTGTCTCTGAATACGAGCCTTTAACTGCTGTGCTAGGCACAATGCTTTAGTACTGAATGTGCGGGTGTCGAACAATATTCTATAGTATTGTATTAATTAAATAGGTGTACGTAGAAGCAAGTTCATATACAGTATTTTTGGTACTTACTTACCTACTTATAGAAAATAATACTCTATTGTTAAATAAAAAGATAGCAACAAAAATATTTAGCGCAGCTGTATTACAAAAAATGTTGATAAATACAATACAATGATGGTAATTCGTAATACTTATGTATACTATCAAGGGGACTACTACTACTAGACATATATAGGCTTCAATAGGCAATAATGTTGGTTGTACTACTTTTGGATATTCGACATTCTTCATTGAAAAACCGGCCAAAAACAGTTTATTCTTTTTCGCTTTATCTTTCTCTAATGTTTTTTTTTATCTTTTGTTTCATTGAATCAACGCGTTTCAGAATAGTATACATATTATGAATAACCTTGTATAGTATATAAAATATATTTACCTACTTGTCAATAACAAAATTGTGTCTAACGCAGTCTGTTAGACACAATTTTGTTTTTGAATTTTAGTACCTACCTAAGAGATTTATTATCAATAAACTATCGCACTATATTTAGTAACTAAGAATTAGATCAAATTAGGTTAAGTAGGACAAATAAAACATAATTTACCACTGTTTAAAAGTACTTAAGTCACTACGTAGTTCAGTGTTGTGAGTCAATTAAAATTACCCTATCTAGTCTTTTTGAGATTCAATATTATATCTGTTATATATTTATTTCAAGTTCGTTATTGCGAACTAAATATATATTTGTACATAATTAAACACCTACAGTTGTGCTTTCAAATCTGTGTCATTTTATTGCCAATGATTGTTTCACTTTGATGGTAAATAAAATATGCATTCTATTGTTTGTTTTTCTCTTTTTAGGATTTATTATCGAAAGATTTAGGTATCTAAAATAATATACAATTAATATGAATACTAACTTATCTACTCCAAATCAAATATAATAACTAACAACAAACATATTCTATTCTATTAGATTCAGCCCCAAGCAGGAATAGTAAATAATCGCGTTACGCTTACGATACGATAGTAAAAGTCAAATAGCCATTGATACCAGCGATGCTTCAAATCTTATAATTTTGATTATAATTCGAAATTTGCTATCGCATCGTAATCGTAACGCGATTGTTAATGAACAATTCAAATTCAAAAGGAGTTTATTTCAATCACTAGGATCACTTTGAAACCTCTAGATACATTACGAAAAATACAACCTACATACATCTAAAGAGTAGCACTTTAACTCATAACTCGTTTTTCTTTGTTAACACTAGTGTCAAGAGTGTAACAAATATATAATTACCGTTATTAAAATAAAAAGTCGACCATCTTTCGTCTACCAAAGTACAATCACCTCTAATAAGACCTAACTTTAGTAATTTTCAAAATGATGCCACAAAACGTACATGTCATGTTGAAAATGGCAAAAGCTTATGGATAGGTAGGTACATACTTTTTGAGATGTATATTTATTTATTTATTTCAGTAATCTAGGATTCACAGTTTTTCTTATGGTTAATTATAGGCTAGATATATTTATGAACCAATTTGAATCCACATTTTGTATTCCGCTCGCTTAAAAGTGCGAGAATGCTAAATATATATAAAATACAGTAAGAAAATATAACTAATTAATTACGAACTTAACGTTTTGTTTACGGAAGATACAAGTGTATCTACAGAAGAGTACATTTGTCTATGGAAGAGGACTAAATAAATGTTGGTTTTGATATTAGCGTTATTTCTACTGCCTGCATGACGATCGCCATATATGAAAAGAGAAGGTTCGACACTTTATCTTAAAACGTGCAATGCCGCACATTCTTATCGAAGTCGGAACAAGTGAAAAACGAAAGTAAACTTTAAAATAAACCTGTTTGACTTGTACCAGACACTTTCTTTCTTAAGGGCGCATTAGAGTTGCCAGTTGTATAACCTTAGAGGCGCGCTGTGTATCGTAAAATATTTTCTTCTTTCCAGATCCAAATATAATGTAACTCTTGCATAGACAAGACGTGTCTAGGGTCTAGGGCTCATGCTAGGTTTGCTGTTCGCAACTGACTTGTTAACGCTAAACTATATTTTTCATAGTGTTCAATTCAAGTGTTCCCATAACGTAAGTATTTATAGCAAATTCGTTCAGTGAGCGGAAAACTAGCTGCCATGCAATTTGGCTATTAAAGTCGCGCACTGAACAAAAAGGCGATTCATAATATGTATAGTATCCCCAAAGAGGCTTATTCTACACCCAATTGGCAATAAAGTTTGTTCTACGATTTTAGTTAAGTCATCATTTTTCATTCAAAAAACTCTATGCAAAAATCTGCTGTTTTCGACTCAAATCAGTTTAAACCCAAATAGTCAGCTGTAAGCAATCTCGTGCCGAACAATATTACTTATACAGTAAATTTTTAATGAAAAAGTTACATATTGGAAAGACACTTGTCTTGTTTTATATCAACAGTCTCTAAATGTAGTCCCATTTAATTTTTTATATAGATTTATGAAGGCCCTCGGATTTAAAGAACGAATTTAGTTCAAATTGAAAAAAAAAAACTTATACAGTCGATAAAATGTTAAAAAGAAATAATTTGAAAAAGTTCGGGCAAAAGCTCAGAAAAAAATTGCATATTGTTTTTATTCCGCTTATGTTCTTTCTTTTTGTTTATATTATAACCATTTTCGGGATGGAATACATGTTAAGAATCACTTTGTATACAAAAAAACTACTCAAAACTCAACCCCGTCCCCTTTAAATGATGCTCAGCCCACTCATCAAATCTCTGCGACAGATCATCAGACATATAGTTCTTCCAATCGCCAATCTCCCCTTTCCTGATGAACCTAAGGTTAGTTGCCTCTAAGTAGCTCTTACCAAAGGACTTCTCAAGAATCGCTTCCAAGTTCACAGCCCTGTTTGTCTTCATGTTGTTGAAGGAGAGGTGGTCGCAAAGTTTGAAGACTTGCTCCTCCGATATTGTTTTACTCAGGAAACCTGCGGTTCGTCGCACCACTGAGGGTAGGTCGTGCTTCATCTCCTCGAATTTGATGAAGAGGAGGTTCGGGTCGTGGCGTCTGTTCCAGAAACCTGTTGATGTGATCAATTTTATGCAAAATCCAAGCATTTTTAAACAAGTTCGAATCCCTGTCCATAGGATTTTAATTTGGGAAATGTATATGTATTAGGTAAGTGCTCTCTTACAGTATAGGAAATCATCGTAAGGGAACTAGAACCTAAAAATTCGAAGACATGTGCTTTCACCACACTGGTTCTTTCAGCAACAGTCATTGGCCTCAGCCTGCTTAATACAGGATGACCAAGAAAGGAACCAGTGACTTACCAAGGATGTGGTTCCAAACTGGCCCGAACGGAGCGCGGTCCCTCATGAGACATGTGCTTTCACCACAATGGTTCTTTCAGCAACAGTCATTGGCCTCAGCCTGCTCGCTGACCTTAATACAGGATGACCAAGAAAGGAACCAGTGACTTACCAAGGATGTGGTTCCAAACTGGCCCGAACGGAGCGCGGTCCCTCATGAGACATGTTCTTTCACCACACTGGTTCTTTCAGCAACAGTCATTGACCACAGCCTGCTCGCTGACCTTAATACAGGATGACCAAGAAAGGAACCAGTGACTTACCAAGGATGTGGTTCCAAACTGGCCCGAACGGAGCGCGGTCCCTCATGAGACATGTGCTTTCACCACAATGGTTCTTTCAGCAACAGTCATTGGCCTCAGCCTGCTCGCTGACCTTAATACAGAATGACCAAGAAAGGAACCAGTGACTTACCAAGGATGTGGTTCCAAACTGGCCCGAACGGAGCGCGGTCCCTCATGAGACATGTGCTTTCACCACACTGGTTCTTTCAGCAACAGTCATTGGCCTCAGCCTGCTCGCTGACCTTAATACAGAATGACCAAGAAAGGAACCAGTGACTTACCAAGGATGTGGTTCCAAACTGGCCCGAACGGAGCGCGGTCCCTCATGAAGATGTCGCAGAATTCCTCGAAGGGGCCCTTGAGTCCGTGCACAAGCTTGCAGTAGTGATAGTATGACACCACCATGTCCTTCGGGTTGCGGGACGTGTAGATAACCTGAGGCCCAAGCACTTATATAATAATAATAATAATACTTTATTAAGGACACAATGTAAGAAAGAAAGAAAATACATTTATTTGTGACGACAATACAACAATGAGACACACAGAAAAAATAATAATAATAATAACAATAGAAATGTTGAAAAACAAAAACAACAAAAAATACTCTAAAGACTAATAGGGTAAGACTCTTACCCTATTAGTTTGTAAGTATGGATAGATGGATGGATGTTTGTTACTCTTTCTTCTTTAAACTACTGAATGGATTTTAATGAATCTTCACAATAATAAAGCTTATACATCAGAATAACACATAGGCTACAATTTATAAAGATATTGTGTGAATTGTCCAAAATATGACGATAAGTGTCATTATATACTAATCCTGCGCAGACGAAGTCGCGCGGCACCAGCTAGTACATAATATATACAGCTACAATTTATAAAGATATTGTGTGAATTGTCCAAAATATGACGATAAGTGTCATTATATACTAATCCTGCGCAGACGAAGTCGCGCGGCACCAGCTAGTACATAATATATACAGCTACAATTTATAAAGATATTGTGTGAATTGTCCAAAATATGACGATAAGTGTCATTATATACTAATCCTGCGCAGACGAAGTCGCGCGGCACCAGCTAGTACATAATATATACAGCTACAATTTATAAAGATATTGTGTGAATTGTCCAAAATATGACGATAAGTGTCATTATATACTAATGCTGCGCAGACGAAGTCGCGCGGCACCAGCTAGTACTTAATATATACACTATAGTCCTACAATCGGCGGTCTTATACCTACAACTAATTTAATGTATAAAAGCTATGCCAATCGCGACAAAGGCAATCGCATGAATATTCCTAATCCCCCGAACTAGCGTAGAGCTGTATAGATCGCGATAGCGATAGACTAGTATATTTGGACTATCGTATCGTATGCGTAATGCGATACGATAGTCCAAATACACTAGTTGCCATAATATGTACGCTATCCCGAAAGATGTTTATTCTACACATAACCGGCAATCAAGTTTTACGACTTTTGGAAATTATTATTTTTTTATCGATAGATTTATGCAAAAATCATTTTCAAATCAGTCCAAACGTTTCATTCAGCTATTTTAGGAATAGTTATCTTGATTTCGAACTTCTCGAGTTATAGTTAAGTATAAAGACGATAAAAAGATCATATAATTTAAAAAAAATCGGAGAAAATTCTGAAAAAATATACATAATTTGTTTCTTTTTCCACAATTTTTTTTTTGTTGATAGAACAGACCTTATTATCTTAAACCGCAATCTGTAAACTTACAACATAATTTGGACTTGCCTTAGGCTTAGCGGTGCCATCAGCCAGCTGTATCTCTTGCGGTAGCAGGTCCCACGGCAGATGGCTGCGGATGTACCGCGGAACTGGCAGCCGGTACTTCACCAGGTCCACCGACGTACCCTTCACCGACTCGTCGTGCCATTCCGCGTGCCCATCCACCATGATGCAGGAGAGCTCTACGAGGGGGCAGCGGATCTGTCAGGGAATAAGTATATAGATAGATAAACTATTTATTGTACACAAAGAAACCTAACTATATTACGTACAATGCGGCCTTATCGCTAAAAGCGATCTCTTCCAGACAACCTTTGGATGGACAGGATAAACATAAAATAATAGGTATATGTTAGACTAGCTTCCACCCGCGGCTTCGCTCGTATGGTACCTACATGAAAAGTAGCCTATATACTATTTTAGGTAACGAACTTTATCTATTCCAAGTTTCAAGGAAATCGGTTGAGCCGTTACGGCGTGATTCAAAGTTCAAAGTCAAAAGGCTTTAATTTCAATAAAAGCACTAGGATCACTTTGAATTGAACAACAAACATTCCCATTTAAATAGGACTGAGGGTACTTTTAGAGTGGTGCTTACTTTTTTAAGCACTATCACTATCTATCACGCACCATAATTTATTTTGCAGTACTACGCTTGTACACACTGTGCAAAAGACTTCATCGCGCGCTAATTGCTACGCGCGTAGACACTGCCGTGCAAGACTTCAACGCGCGCTAATTGCTACGCGCGTAGTCATTGCCGTACAAGACTTCAACGCGCGCGTAGACACTGCCGTACAATGACTTCAACGCGCGCTAATTGCTACGCGCGTAGACACTGCCGTACAAAAGACTTCAATGGGCGCTAATTGCTACGCGCGTAGACATTGCCGTACAAAACTTCAACGCGCGCTAATTGCTACGCGCGTAGACATCGCCGTACAAAAGACTTCAACGCGAGATAATTGCTACGCGCGTAGTTGCACTATTTATACATTAATACTGTTACTCAAATGTAATGGTGAAACCGATTATGATGAAACTTTTCAAAAAATACACCTTGTTTACAGTCCACTAGCTTCCATCTGCGATTTCACTCGCGTGGTATACGAATAAAAAGTAGGTATGTAGTCACTTTCGGGCTCTTTTGTTTTTAAACATGTAAAAAAATCTGGTCGATTATATTTTGCATAAAATAATGACAAACCAACAAACAACTTTCACATTATATAGTTAGCCCCTTCGTCCATGACGCTACGCAAAAGTGACGGAACTCATTAGAAACTAGAGTTGCGGACTGATTGGAAACTCTGACTCGTCCACGACGCTACTGGAATTTCCTGAAACTCAGTCACTCAGTACAGGATTTTATGTAAACAAAGTTTTGAAAACGAAAATAATTAACATGACTAGTGATAATTCGAGCGATGACATGGAATTATTACTTCTCCAGTCACATAGACGTCAGAATCACATATAATTACTTTTTATTCGTTCATTTTTCAACAGTTTCTCGAAACGAGTCGCCTGGCGACCAGCATGTCGAGTCGCCAGGAGACTAGTTACAAACGCGTTCCTTTTGAGTCGCGCCGTGGACGAAGGGGCTTATACGACCTGGAATATCATTAATTAATCTAGGCTACACATTAGTACCTACATTATGGTAATAATTTACCTGCTGCAGTGATTTGGCTCCTTCGTAGTCCAAATCGTGACCGATTAGCCACACCATCTCTTGGGCCCAAGTAGACCCTGAATAAAAATTTTAGATCAGGAAAATTGAAATAGTCGCTAAAATCCATGTACCTACATAGATTTTAGCGACCTAGGTAGTTAGGTTTAAACTGGCTAGTAAATCAATATGAAGCCGTGTTCAAAAGGCATGCGATATTAACTTCATATGTCATATAAAAGTCGTTTGAAAAAGATCCTTACCTCTCTACTAAATAAAGTCAATTTTCAGTTTGATATGTAAAGGGGGCGAGGAGCTTACAAGCTCCTAAAAGTCAAACTCAATATTAACTTTATCGATACATTTAAATGCATACCGTTTAAACACTGCTTGATGTTATAAATCACTCACCTGTTCTAGGATAAGAGCACATCCACACATCACTCTCCCGAACCTCCATGTCCAATATATCCTGCCCAATCGTCATATAATCGGCTGGGAGGATCACTCTCCCTGGATTTATCTCCACCATGCAATCCTTCTTCTCAAACATCCTATCCAAAAGAGACCCAGTCTCTTCGTCTAACTTCGAAAAAGTTAGTTCGGGTTTTGTCCTCATTTCGAAGAAAACGAGTTCCTTTTTTGAATATTTATTTTTAATTTACATGTGTCACTGGCAGTTTCCAGCGTTCTTTTTTTAATTATATTTTCTTTTTATTTAGAAATGAGGCAACGGCACGTCTGTTACGGCCGTACTCAGGAAATAAAGTTAGCGTGTAGTGTAAGTGCGATACTTACTTCCCGACTCACCTAACAGCAGCACTTTCGTTGCACTAGGATGGCCATGCGTGTTTCTTAGATGCAATACTGGTTATGTAAAGAATTTTCTTGGAATTGTTGAACAATCCCTTGCTTGTAAGAGACTGATGGTAAATAATTCTACTGCTATCGTAATATCATTCCTACTAAGACTGAATTTAGGTAATCTTACTCTACTACCATGTACCATACCAAGCTTGAGCAAATTGCACAGATGTTTTTTTTTTACATTTTGTTAAAAATACAATGCACCAAACCGGTTTTGTTGCCTTGCTTGTCGTAAACTTATAATTTTATTCTCAAAGTATTTCTGCTAAATTCGTTCTTAAATAAGGACTGTAAGTAATAAGGTGTCACTAGCTAAAATAAGCGAGTAAAAGCATAGTATATAGGTTCGTAGGCCAGGGTATGATCACAAACTCGATTGTAGAGTTTGTAGACTTTCTCTATAGAAACTTGCGTAAGGGCTTTCTAAGTCGTTGTACTACGCGACCTAGGTATTTGAACCTGATTATTAATTTGCACCCTTTATATTTTTAATCGGTGGCCCCGGCTGAAGAATAGGCTCCTCCATATCTCCTACCCGTGGATGTTGTATGAGCCGGCTAAGGGAAAAAGCTAGGGGATGGGCAGCAGCGTCCTCTGATAAAATAGCTTTAACTACGCTCACAAACCCGCGTGCCCAGCGTGAGAATAGGCAAAGAATTTCTTCCCAAAGTGTCCCTGGCTGCTGACCCAAAACAAGATGGCGGGATGAACTCTATGGATTCCAACATGGAATGAGCCAGCAATGTACAAAATCGAAGAAATGGGGGCCCTCTTAAAATAACAGTTACACTTTCATAATCGGAAATGAAAAAGATGACCAATGAGAAGACCGAAACTTTCCTATAAAGGTGATCAAAAAAGAACCATCAAATAATTATATATATATATATATATATATATATATATATATTCCGGACATATTACACACTGTCAACTGATCCCAAACTAGGCATAGCCTGTATGATGGGTACCAGAGACTGATATAAATAATAGATATATATATTTAACACCCAGACACAGAACAAACATCTGTGTTAGTCACAAATGTTTGTCCAGTGCGGGAATCGAACCCGCGCCCTCTAGCGCAGAAGGCAGAGTTACTACCAACTGAGCTATGAGGCCAGTCAAAATTATAAAATAAATTACACCCAACAGTCACATACCATAGTCATGACCCCACACCAGGATTCCCTGTGTATCAGAAACTACGAATACCATGGTATCACAACACCTGGACCCGGAACAAATATTTGCAGATCATGCAAAAATTTGTCCTGCAGCGGGAATCGAACCCGCACCCATTGCGTCCCAGACGGGCACTCAGCCGCTACGCCGAGACCGTAATAACTCTGGCCTGTCATAGTGGGGACTATGGTAAATAGTAAATGGATTCATAAGGTAAAGAGGCAACCGCACCGCAAATGTAATAGCGAATCCACAATCCATTTCCGCGACTAGTCTTCCTGATTAACCACTTTCAGTTTCTACCTCACACGAACTTTACATAACTAGGTACCTATCTATAATTATTATAGATGTATACGGTAATTGCGGTAAATGGTGGCCCCGGCTGAAGAATAGGCCCCTCCATATCTACCTATCCGTGGATGTCGTAAGAGGCGACTAAGGAAAAAAAGCTAGGGGATGGGCAGCAGCGTCCCTCATTTTAACAACGATAGCTCTAACTGCGCTCGCCAACCCGCATGCCCAGCGTGGTGAGTATGGGCAAATCCCCCCACATGATAAATAATTTGCTCTGTCTGTGGGGGAGGCCATGTTCAGCAGTGGACGCCGTACGGCTGAAATGATGATGATGATACGGTAATTTCTCAGGTATTAGATACTATGTAGGTGGACTGCCTAAGCAACTTTATACTGCATGCGTTATCGCTCGCAAGGAAGATAGGTAGGTATCTAACAGTAAGTAAAACAATCTTAATTCAGCCGTAGGACGTCCACTGCTGAACACAGGCTTCCCCACATATATTTCCAGCGCGACCGAGCTTGTACGGCCTAGCCTGCACCCTAACTAATTTTGGTGGACTCGCCACGTCGGGCATGCGGGTTGGCGAAGGCAGATAAAGCTATTGTTGATAAGCAACGCTGCTGCCCATCCCCTAGTTTTTTTATAAATGTGAAACATTTACACATTCAAATTCAGTAACATTGAAATAGGCAACATGATAAAGTGATATCTAGTTTTTTGGTATTGTTTGCTACATAACATACCTACGAACTTTACGAAGTCAGAGTCGTATATATTTTCAAACTGGCGGATGGTTCCGTTCAGTAATTCTATTGATCTCCTGACTTCCTGTGCGTTTTCCTGCGCGCCATTGGCCACCCTGTAACGTCACACCTGTCAAATCAAAACCCTTATTTCCGTTTCCTCCTTTCTACGCACGCGTTGTTGCGGGAGTGACGAAATTGCAAACAAATCATTGATTTCTTCTAAATTATATTAGAATGTCGAAAGTAATGAATGTAAACTCCAGTTTAGCGTACGAAATACTGCTCTACCTCAATAGTTTTTATTTGGGTATGTTCATCGTGTGCGAAGTAACTATGGGTGTCTTGAAAGCGTGTAATGCGAATTATCCTGAAAACGCGTTATACACCGAAGCTGGGATATTCACGCTGCTATGTTTGGTAGAAGTTCTAAGGATCTTCTTGGGAAGGCGGGGGAACCTTGTTAACCGAAGTAAGTTCTAATAAACCGTGCGTGGTGTTTATAATCATACGGCGTGATATTTATCTATTATGTATATCAGTCTATTTATACTGTGGAAACCCATGGGGTTCGGGAGCCCTACTAATATTATAAACTAGCTTCCGCCTGTGGCTAAGCTCGCGTGGTACCTACTTAAAAAGTAGCCTATGCTATTCTAGGTATAGAACTTTATCTATTCCAAGTTACAACGAAATCGAGCCGTTACGGCGTGTTTGAACAACAAACATCACTTCCCTAATTTTCACTAGTCTTCAATAAGAGTAGAAAAATTTAACCCTTCTTTTCTTAAAATTTTCTAACTATGTACCTATGTGTAAATAATAAAAGAGTAAACTACTACCTAGGTACTGATACCTACAATACTGACACTACAATGGCGTAGAAACCTACTGGTTAGCATAGGTATTACAGTTAAGTTGGTATCAGAAAAAAGCCTGATTTTGTACCTAGGCATCCCTAGTTCAGTAAAACAATTTATTTCTCTTACAGAGATACCAGTATTCTTCTCCATGCTGCTGACAATACCTTCCGCAATCGGAGTTTGCTACTTCCTCATCTACCAAACCTACATCTTACGGCTTGAGTATATCTGGTGTGCGGTGATGCTGATCTTCCAAGCGTTAGAACTGGCATTCGCTATCCTGTTCATCTTCACCGTGTGTAAGCATCATCAGGGTGATTAGAGGCGACCTAGTGCTAAAGTTACAGATGCCAAAGGTTCTTTTTCCTACTTTTTAGAATGGAATCCTAAAAAGAAACGAAATAATCAATTGCTTTGTACCTGGTCTAATCCTTATAAAATTACTATACACATAAATGCGAAAGTTTCTGAAGATGTACATCGCCGGCGCCGGCAGCTTTTTTAAGACGCATCAAAGTGATCCTAGTAATTTTCTTGAAAAGCCTTGTGACTTTAACTTTGACAAGGTCCAATAATAGCTTCTTCACCATTCCACCACGTAATAAATAGCCTTGAAGTCAATAACTGAATGTAAATATGCCTAAGATTTACTTAAAGCTTTAATATTTTTTACAAACAAAAAGTTTTTAATATTATTGTTAAAAGAATAAAGTTCATTTATATTCTAACAAACTTTTATTTCTATATTATCTAACAATGTAACTTATTGACTAGGTGGAGTAAGATGTTCAGGTATATTCTGACATTCTACCTTTGTAACTTTCAACGCGCAACCTTCCGGAAGATTCCTTTCAATGTACTCCAGGTAGGTATCACAAGTGGATCCAGTCAATCTTTGCAGGTGGACAAATCG
The DNA here is from genome assembly GCA_947579855.1 of Anticlea derivata. Lineage (NCBI taxonomy): Eukaryota > Metazoa > Arthropoda > Insecta > Lepidoptera > Geometridae > Anticlea > Anticlea derivata. The sequence continues at coordinate 3,645,227 of OX388279.1, read as the reverse complement.
GAAGTAAGTCCGGACTTCATATTGTACTCTGTGCTTTTTGTAAATGTGCACACACCTTAGGAGGGTGTGGCGCTCCTTCTCTGATTTTCTTAGTGCCCAGCTGAAAATAGGAAAATAAATACTTTTAATTAAATATGAAACTTTAATAGCTCAACAGTATTTAGATTTTCATAAAAGCCCTAGATATTTAATCAATTCATTAATTTCTTTCAATTTTGACACTGTACGATTTAGACACATCAGCAAAAGCTGCTCATCTATAATCAAATAAATAAATATTCAACTCAGGGGGAACTAAACTCGCAACCCTCCTCTAGATACTGTGATGTGCTAACCACTGCACCACAGAGTCATGAAATGTATTGGGACGTTCCTAGCTTCCAGGTGAAGTTGTGCATCCTTAGTGTACCTACAGCATAAAACACTTCACAGAAAAACTTCTGAATTCACATCAGCAGTTCTATTCAAACCTACTTCCCAGTAACATAATAAACGCTAAAATTTGTGAAGATGTTTGCTAGTATTGAAACTAATATTAAAATGTTTGTAACTGAATCACTCTGAACAGATTATAATGAAATTTGGTATGTATGCAGTACTCTACAGTATCTCCGTTACTTTAAGGAGTTGGGCTGGCTGGGGTGAAGTCAGCAGGGGGACAATGCACAATACACCCCACAGGGGACGTCAGTGCAGATCTTATCTCTTCCCCTATTTAGATCTCTTCCCCTATTTAGAATTATGTATGCAGTATGTACATAGCTTGGAATAAGTTACAGGCTATGCAACGATCAGAAGCTGATAAATATAAAGGTACAAACCTTTTGGTAACTTCAATGCCCAAATGTGATGCAGCGGCTACACAAAACCAGGAATAGCTCAGCAACACTGCAGGGTCAATGCCCCTCATCTCCAGTTCCACTTTCTTGTACAGTGTATCCAATTCAACGGCTGGTGGTGGTACATTATCCACCGGCTTTGGTATTGGGGAAATAGGAGTTGCCGAAGATATATACCTGAGCGCGGCATTGTTTGGGGTGAGCGTTCTTTTAACCAGGGGCGCGGTACGCCAAATACTCTAAAAACAAGACACAATTTAAGAACTTGGTATATTATGTTATGATACTACCAATAGCTACGTTATTTTTTTAAGGTATACAACCTTACCCGAATGGCATTCATTATTCAATGTTTTGTATTGTTTAGCAGCAGGTAAAATTATTTGTCATTTCATTTACAGCAAACATGTAATGTGTTCGATTAGAATTTCACTTTTTACAAGAAATAAAATAACCTCAATTCAATTTCTTAGTTTTGGCTACCACAGATTATGAAGATACTGTTGGCTACTATGGCTACTGTCACAATTCTACCAATGTCCTTTTTTTTTTTTTTTTTTCGCCCTTACGGGCATGCTTAATTCCGAGACCATACCGCCTAGTCTGGCGTAGAATTATTTCTTACGTTTTGACTGCCAATGTCCGTTTCATGCTAGTGTCATAAATCTTCAAAACAATAGGTTTTTCTCACAGAGTAGGAAGCAAAGACGTATATCCATACTTATGAGTTTGTTTTCCTAATTAAATGTTTTATCATGCAGTGGTTGGTATTGTAGGTAATACATTTTATACATAGATCCATGTCGCATCTAGTTGATAAGCAACAGAATTTTTACACTTGACGTTGACATTCATAATTACTTGACATTGGCAATAATGACTGTAATACAGCAGAAGCCATAAAAAAAACAAAGAAGAAGAAGAATGAATTGAAAATAGTTTTTTTTCACAGAGTACTTTTGTATAAAAACCGGTTATTTTCTCATTGTAGTTGTAGATGTTTGCAGTTGTTTGTTTTGCCCAGAAAAATTGTAGTTCTTTCCAAGGCCCAAGCTTCGGCAAACTCGGCTTAAATAGAAAGAAACTCTAAAGTGACCAAGTAGTGTATAAAGTAGTGGCTGGTGGCTCGCGTTATGTTTTTATTTTCATAGCTATCGCAGAAAATAGTAGGTTGTTGAAATACCGAAAGATCGTAGCCAAATTATCTTAGATAGATGCAGCTCCTGAAAGATGCTACATTGCACAAGTAAAGTGTCAAAAACCCATAATAAACCAGACCTTAAAATTCGCGGAGAAGCATCATCACAGAATGTCAAAATCGAATACAAAATAAAAAAAGAGAGCTCCACCGACGATACGTGCAGGATTTGTCTAAAAGATGGCAAGTTTCCTATTTTCGGTGATAATTCATCAAAAGAGTTGTGCGAATCAATATACGAAATCGGAGCCGTTGTTGTGCTTGCCGATGATCCATACCCGAAGTATTTGTGCCAGGAATGTCACGCGCAACTACAAGCTGCTTTATTATTCAGAAAAACTGCACAGAAATCTGATGTATTCTTGAAAAAACGGAAGGAGACTATTACAAAACCCGAACCCATTTCTGAAACAGACGAACCTGATGGTGATACTTATGAAATACCAATCGAGCAAAATGTGGAAAGTACTAAATGGTATGGTGCCCATCCATTGTCTACTGAACTTAAAAACAAAAAAGTTACATGCCATATTTGCAAGAACACCTACGCCCATCAGTATTTAAAGAGACACATGATATATAAACATAAACGAGAGACGACTCATATGTGTGATAAATGTGGTAAGGAGTTTGCAGAAAAGTGGTTTTTAATGAAACACCGTACAACACATTTCTACGACCTGCCATATAAATGTGCTTCATGTCCGTACCGTAGTAGATTAAAAGAATCTCTCAAAATGCATATAAGGTCCCACACCGGAGAGAGACCATATCAATGTGAGCAATGTCCCTCACGTTTTATCAGCAAGAGTAATCTCAACAAGCATACTCTAACTCATGGCAAACATGATTTTCACTGTGAAGTGTGTGGCTGTGGATTCTATACGAAGCGTGTATTAGAGCTTCACATAAAAAAGGAACATACCAGTGCTGCAGAGCATGTTTGTTATACCTGCGGCAAGGCATTTGGGTATCGGAAGCTTTTGATGAAGCATGAGCGCAGCGTCCATAAGAGAGAAAAGTTGAAATCTGGGAGGATGCCTATATATTTGAAGGTGGAGACTATGAAACAGCAGAATGTTGAGGCTGCAATGGAAAAAGAAGAAGAAGAGACTGCAATGGAATCTTGAACTGTTGGTTACTTGCTTGTCGTGTCACTGATTCTTTCTTGGTCGTCCTGTATTAGGTCAGTGACCCAGTTGAGGTATAATGGCCCTAAAATGGGCATATGGCTGTCGGTGAAAGAATCAGTGTAGTGAAAGGATTACTTGATAATGTTAACCCTTTCCCTCCGGGGTAGTGATTTTTAACGAATTTCCGCTTTTGAACCTTTATAGCATAATAAGGTAGGTAAAAGGAAATGCACAGATTTTTTTGAGATTTTTATTATACCTAGAAGTACTATTTCCAAGACCTAGACTTAAAAGTACCGTCAGGAACTTCGTGTTATCACAAAGTTAGGAACTTTGATAGAAACTACAAAAGTAATGAGATTCAATATTGACTTCGTAATAATTAAATTAATAGGTTTTTAATTACAGATTAACCTCGTGGTATTCAACAAAACAATTTTTCTTTTCATTTACACACAAAAACACGTTGCAATGCGAACATTTACTATGAGGCTTCGACTGAATCTTCTTCAAACTACAAACCTCGCACCTTCCTCTATTCTCTACGAACGTAGGCCAATGGATCCCTCTGTTACCCATGCGTACGTCTTTTATAGTGGAATAGTCAGATTTGCGCCTTTTGGAAGGGCCGCCTTTCGCCGTATTATCAGTAGAAGTCATTCTTTTCTGACCAGCATCTTTCATTGTCATCAAGCCTTGAGTAACAGAGCGTCGAAAATCTTTTACGGTAGTCTGTTCCATTATAAGTCCATGAATGACATATGAATTGACAAATGCTATGTCCAGGAGACCCCAAAACAACCTGTGCCACCATTTCGGAGATTTGCGGTCTATACAGTATAGGGCTCTCAAACGATCAGCTGTATCTACCCATATAGCCGCCCATATAACTGTTGTAATCTTTGACAGCTACAGGGCATGTAATGGCAGACCTGGATCCAGCATAATGGTTACTTTGGTAGCATTTGGTAGCATAACGGTTACTTTGGTATATGATATTGTCAATAATATCTTCAATCAATACTAAAAATATATCAGTCGGTGTGGTACAGTGAGCAAAACAGTCTTCTACTACTCCAGTATCTGCAATGTATTCCGGTAAAATTGTATCTAGGTCCCTCTTTTTCCATTTACGGTTTGGTTCGGGTAATCGCTGGTTAGTTCTGTGTGAAGACGTATTTACAGACGGTAGATCAGTCTGAACACTAGATCCAGGTATTGGAGATGGGGGTACCTGATTTATAGGGCACTCCAATACATCTTCATTTGACGGCGAAGATGGCGGAACTTCGGCAAAAACATCTTCTAGAGCTCTTTCAAAAACCTCATCGAAACCTCTTGATGGGGGTAGTTGAAGATTTTCCACTTCATCATCGGACACACCTGCATCAGACTCTTCGTCGCAGTCCGGAAGTTCTTCTAATAACAGGGCTTCAATTAGAGCAGAATTCTTTGTAATATCCATCTCAACGGCTAAAACAATAAAAAAATAGGTCAGAACAATAATAAAAATAAAAAAAACATTCGTTTATGATAAAACAAAATACCCACTTCATCGAGTATGTTTATTATAAAAACCCATAATTTTTGAGACTAAAAACACCTGACGGTACTTTTAAGTCCTCAACAGTTTTTAGCAAATATTCATATAAAATAAAGTGATAATACATTATAACAGCTTTTACAAATGTAGTCAAGGATATAAACAACGTAAAAAGTAAAAAAAATAGCACTTACCTATGATATTCTATTTATAAAACATTTCCAATTACACTGCACAGTGACGTGACAAAATTTTCGACAGGTTGTTACTCGTTTTTCAAATTATTCGGCAACATCACGCGGTAATTCAAATAACGCGCTGTGATTGGCTTACGGAAACGGAACTCTAAAGGATCGTCAGTTGTAGTGTTTATAAAGTGTTTTCGTACATAAGATATTAGACGAAAAATGTGGAGGTACTTCTAAGTACCGTAAGGAGGGAAAGGGTTAAGCGTGTGTCAAGTCAACACTAAAAACAAGTGTAAATAATAAGGCCATTCAGTAAGACTACCTACTAATAAACAAACTGCATCCTTTTCCTACCTATAATGACATTATGGCAGCCAAATGTGGACACTCAGAAGAAAGTAGCATACTAGGATTTACAAGGCTAGACGAAATACGAGCCACCACAAGCATAAGAAAAATGGGAAAATCTCAAAACTAGGATCGGACGGAACAATGAAGTGGAGGTGGGCAGGTCACCTTTGAAACCTTTCTAATAATATAGCAGTTTACATAAATGTTATTAAAAAACTAAAACGTTTTTTTAGTCATTGTCTCTGATTTAGCTTCAAGACATTATAGAAAAGTTGTATCTACCTACAATCTGAACTTTTTGTAATACAATACAATAACTTTATTTCAGGCAACAAGAGAATAAAAAACAGATGGAATTTTTCTTATCCTACGGCCCTTATAGATATACCTAGTTAGTTAGTAATACCTAGTTTCTTATGTACATACCTAATACCTAGCATTCCTAACTTCTTGTGGAGTACCTACCTACTCTGTTTAGGGTTTCTTTTGTCATTAATTTAAGGACGCTGTAAAATCTTTCTTAACTTCATTCAAGATAGAACCCCTAGTTATAACAGCCTTTTTCAACTTCGAGGTTTTCGTATAAAATGCTACAATGGTATTTCAGGCTTAATACCTTATTCAATTAAAAAAAATTTAACAAAAGAAAATTAATAATGCTTTTGTCGTGTTACTAATTTCTTTAGAACAAATGTAATAGTACTATACAAAAGGTAAACCAACTTTTGGTAAATATTACGTAACTAATTTGCGGAATCCCGAAATAGGTAGCGCTATAAAGCATAGAATAAACAGCATTACCACATGTTATTTTTGCCCTAAAAGTTCCTAAATCCCTATTGCAATAAGAATAGCCCTAATTCCTACATGAAATAACTAGTTTCGCCCTAAAAAAGGGCGAAATCCCTAAAAGTGGAAACACTGAATGCAGGATATCTCTACGTTGACTCTACGTCTGTGCTTGACAGTTGACTACCCTGAAAAATTATATAAGGTGGACGACAGACAGTGTAGCCATAAATCTAGGAAGATACTACGTAGTTTTTCTTTTACCGTTAGGTGGCGTCGCATCGTTTTTATTACTATCTCAGTACCATAAATTGCATGAAAAAATTGGTAAGGAGGTTATAGGTATTTTTTTGGCCGATAGTAATCAGCACTACTGGGAAGGGTGTCTTAAATCAGTGACAATATGCTGTCATTCTAGTTTTTTATTGAATTTCTAGAAATAAATACGTATCTAAATAATAATGATAGGTAGGTCTATAATAATACTTAGGTAACATTACTAACAAATAGTACCTATGTACTTTAAACCTTAAAATATACACTGTAAGTTCAAGACTCCATTGCAAACTCAACATTCTGCTGTTTCATAGTCATCATGATGAGCTTGTATAAGTCCACTGTTGGACAAATACCTCCCTGCCATGACAAACAGTCTTGACCCTTCCCCATCCACCAACCTCACAGCCTTCACAATGTCGTCGGCCCATCAGGTAGGGGGCCTTCCGACACTGCATCATCTGGTTTGTTTGACAGTTGGCGTTTCATAGTCTCCACTTTCAAATATATAGGCATCCTCCCTGATTTCAACTTTTCTCTCTTATGAACCCTTAGCTCATGCTTCATCATTTGCTTCCGATACCCAAATGCCTTGCCGCAGGTACCACAGACATGCTCCCTAATGCCGGTATGATCCACTTTTAGATGAAGATCTAATTCTCTCTTTGTATAGAATCCACGGCCACACACTTCGCATCTAAAATTATGCTCCCTCTTGTGTGTAAGGGTGTGTTTGTTGAGATTACTCTTGTTGATAAATCGGGAGGGACATTGCTCACATTGATATGGTCTCTCACCCGTGTGGGATCTCATATGCATTTTGAGAGACTCTGTAAATCTACCACGGTAGGGACATAAATCACATTGAAATGGCAGGTCGTAGAAATGTGTTAAGCGATGTCGCGTTAACAGCGACTTTACGGTAAATTTCTTGCCACATACATCGCACATGTGAGCTGTCTCTTGTTTATGAATACTCATGTGTCTCCTTAAGTAATGAGGGGTGTAGGTGTTCTTGCAAATATGGCATATAACTCTTTTGTTTTCATGTTCATCGGACAACATATGGTCATTATACTCTTGGTATGTGTTGAATTGTATGCCACATCTATTGCACATCCATATTTTAGGGCAATTCACTTTTCGCTTGATTGGTACATCATCAATAATATTACCATGGGGTTCATCAGTTTCTGAAATTGGTTCGGGGTTTTTAGCTGTCTCGTTTGCCTTTTTTGGGTCGTCGTCACCATACCATTCGGTAACGCATTCCACATTTGGCTCGATTGGTACTTCATAAGTGTCACCATCATTATGATAACCATCAGGTTCGTCTGTGTCTGAAACGGGTTCGGGTTTTGTAAGAGTCTCCTTACGCTTTTTTAGAAAAATATCAGATTTTTGTGCAGTTTTTCTGAACATTAAAGCGCCTTGTAGAAGCGCATGACAAGCCTGGCACAGGTACTTCGGGTATGGATCATCAGCGCACACTTCTACGGCTCCGATTTCGTATATCGATACACACAGCTCGTTCGAAGAGCTACCACCAAAAATAGGCAACTTGCCATCTTTTAGACAAATCCTGCACGTCTCGTCAGTGGAGATCTCTTTTTTAATTTTGCATGCGATTTTGACATTCTGTGTTGAGCTCCCTGCGCGAATGTTATTAACTGGTCTCCTATGAGTTTTTGATAGTTTTCTTCTGCAATGTAGCATCTTCAGAAGCAGCATAGATCCCACCATGTCTTCAGTGTTTTGTTTGATCTGACTCGAATGACTTTTTAAACTTTAATTATTTAGGTACCTATGTACTACAAACAATACTACTAGATAAATAATGTTCTGTGATAAACACTATGCTGCGTTGGTTTGGTTTAACTCACGGTCACGTATATCTTTATCTCTTAACATAACGATCGATGCGATGGTCGCTTTAAATAATTGGTGTTTGTTTTGTTTCTGTTACAAAGTTACTCATGTCCATAGACATGTCCATAGACTAATAAGAGTACTACGCTCTATGTCTGTCTGTTACTTTGATTCCACAGACAGACTCACACAGAACATTAGTACTCCCAAGACAATTAGTACGTGTTGCCAGTGATGACTTATGGCACTGAGACTTGGTCGTTAACTATAGGCCTCATATGGGGGAGGCCTATGTCCAGCAGTGGACTTCTACAGGTTGTTGATGATGATGATGATGATACGAGAAGTTGTTTTCAAGGTCAAAGAGATATGTCGAAAAAATTGGAGTTAATATTTCGATAGTCGGTCACGATCCAAAGGAATTTGTTACAAAACAATACAATGTGAACCTCCTAATTACCCATGGTTCGACAAGACTATTATGAAACGGAAGATTATTGTATATATGCTAAGACTTCGTTCTGGACATATTCCGTCAAACAAATTAAGTTTTTTATGGGAGTTTCGGATTCCCCCAATTGCCCGGCATGTGTTCAAGAGGATGTACATCATGTACTGAGGGAGTGTATTCGGAACGAGGTGCAACGGCTTGATATGAAATATGTTTATAAATGGATTGATTTTAAAATAGGTAATTTCACGATTTGCCTAAGTAATTAAATGTGACTTCGCCAGCATTATTGTTTCGGATAGTGGCGAAGCCAAGAAGGCAGTAATAATGTTGGCCTTACGGGGGCGACATAGTCACTCTGTGACAAAACCCCCAAAAAGAAAATAAAGATTTAAAAAAAAACTTCCTTGTCTGTGACGTAGACCGAGAAATCCGAGAATAACAGATAACAGTCAGTGAGTGTGATTACTATTAGTCTGTGGTCTGTGCTTGCCAAGATTTTTCGTTCTGTCTTCGATTCGAACAATTTTGAAATAATGATAGAATAGCGCACAGAGTAATTTTGTATTTAAGTAGTGTTAGCATGTGGTTAGCATCCTATTGGTCATTGGTCTGATAGATAGATCCATGCCCGAGGGGAGCACGGAGCACCGCACCAAGGAGCACTCGTAGTGGTTAAATTCTCTTTGGGGCACTACGTCAGTAGATTTGCTGCAATACCAAAGACTTTGTAAAATACACTGCAACAAATAGTTTATACTCTCATGCTTGGTGAAGAAATAAGCTAATTGGTTGTAAAGAACCTATCAAAAACCCACAGGAAACTGAAGGAAACCTTGGACGAAGAAAGCTCCACAAAACTGCATGACGAAGAAAGGGGACAGTAGCGTTTACGGAGAAGGTTCATCACAGGATAGGACAATGAATACAAAAAATAAAAGTGAAGGCTCCGCCGAAGAGACGTGCAGGGTTTGCCTTAAAGATGGCAAGTTGCCTATTTTTGGTGGTGGCTCTTCAGAAGAGCTGTGTGAATCGATATATGAAATTGGGGCTGTAGAAGTGTGCGCTGATGACCCATACCCAAAGTACTTGTGCCATGCCTGTTATGCGCTTCTACAAGGCGCTATATTGTTCAGAAAAAATGCGCAAACATCTGATATATTCCTGAAATCGCAAAAAAAGACAAAACCTGAACCTTTTTCAGAAACAGATAATCAAGATGATCCCAGTGATGGTGATACTTATGAAATACCAATCAACACCAGAGAAGAGAGGAAACTGAAATGTCCTAAAATGCGGATGTGCATCATATGTGACATAGAATTCAGCACATTCCAAGAGTACTGTGACCACCTGTTGTCCAACGAACATGAAAACAAAAGAGTTACGTGCCATGTTCCAAAGAACACCTACCCCCAACTGAAAGATAGGAAAAACTTGAGCTTAAATAAACAAAAGACGGCTCACATCTGCGATATATGTGGCAAGAGGTTTGCCGTAAAGTCTTTATTCACACGTCATCGCGCAATACATTTCTACGACCTGCCATATCAGTGTGCGTTATGTCCGTACCGCGGCAGATTTGCAGAGTCTCTCAAAATACATATGAGAACACACACGGGAGAAAGACCATATCAATGTGACCAATGCCCCTCCCGATTTATCAGCAAGGGTAATCTTAACAAGCATGTGATAACTCATAAAGGCGAACGTGAATTTTCTTGTGAAGCATGTGGCAGGGGATTCTATACGAAAAAAGAATTAGACCTACACGTTAAAGTTGATCATGCCGGCATAAGGGAGCATGTTTGTAGTACCTGTGGCAAGACGTTTGGGTATCGGAAGCACTTAATGAAGCACGAGCTAAGGGTTCATAAGCGAGAGAAGCTTAAAGGGGGGAAGATGCCTATTTATTTAAAAGTGGAGACTATGAAACAGCAGAATGTTGAGGTTGTAGTGGAAACTTAAACTTTTGTTGTATAGTTAGTTATATTCAATAAAAATTAACATGTCACCCTTAGACTTATTACTGCTATGTCTCCCTATTTTGCTTAAAGAGTTCATAGAATTATAAAAATCAGGAACGCATTTACCTCTTTTTTTATGTCTGGCTGCAAGAGCGATATTGTGTTATAAACGTAGGTACTGTAGAGATATTGCCAATATAACATGGACGAATGTGACGTATAGCTCGCTTTTGTACGCTCGTAAATGTATATTTACGCCGCCGGCGGCGACACGTGCATTTAGGTGCGATAACGCAATTATAAGTTTTTATAAATCGCGCAGAGTTTCTTCGTCGGAGTCCATCCATATTGCTAATAATAATAATATACATTTTATTTCAGGTAACTTAGAATAGTAATGACTGACTGACTGACCCAAACATGGAATAAGAAGCGCGTTCGTTTGTAATGAATCGCACGAATCGCCAAACTTGAGCAGTGTCTTGATAAGCTGACAAATAATAACAATAAAACAGTGATAGTATGCGGTGACTTTAACGTTAACTTTTTAAGCCAAGATAGTGAATGTGTAAGTGTAACTGATTTGATGAATAGTTTCTTGTTGAAACAACAAGTTTCCGACTATACTAGGGTTACGAAATCAACTATGACATGCTTGGACAATATATTTACTGACTCATGCGAAACAAAAAATTGTCGCGTATTAACAGGCGTGAAGTCTGACCATTATGCTCAAACTGTAGATATAAGACTAAATGTAGAAAAAATAAAACCACAATATATGAAACTTAGGCAAATAAACAACGAAAGAATAGAAAAATTAAAGGACACATTACACAAAGATTTGCCACATGCTACATCATTTTCTGACTATGATACATACTTTAATTATTTATTAATTAATATAGATGAACACATGCCTATTGTAGAGAGACGTCCTCGAGACTCAAAATACTTTTATGAATGGGCTACTAAGGGGATACTTGTATCGAGAAAAAGACTCTTTGACCTATATGCTTTGAGTAATATGTGTGACGAACCCATCTGTAAATCCTATGTGAGTAGATACAGTAAACTTTTTAAGAAAGTATGTTTAGTAGCTAAACAAATTCACATTGCTGCTAAGGTGGAGAAGTCAGCAAACAAAATAAAATGCGTTTGGCAAATAATTAAAGATGAGACAGGGAAAGAATGTAGTAATAGTAAAAATATCTGTGATAAGTTGTTCTGTGATAATAGTAATAAGTTTATGTACGACAAAACTGACATTGCTAATTATTTTAATGATTATTTTGTAAATATTGCAAATGATTTGACATGTAATCTAGGTTGTTCAATTGACAGTTCTATGACATTTTTAAACAAATATATTCCGCCCTGTAATAATAATTTTATACTGAAACCTATTAATATAAGTCAAGTTATAAAACTAGTTAGATGCATGAAACCAAAAAAGTCTAATGACTTTTGGTACATTACCCCTTACCTTATAAAGAAATTAGAATGTGTTCTTGCTAAACCTCTCATGCAAATGATCAATAAAAGCATTATAAACGGGTATTTCCCTGAAAAAATGAAAATAGCGAAAGTAGTACCGCTGCATAAAAAAGGCAAAAAGTCTCTCTGCAATAATTATCGGCCCGTTTCAGTGCTTCCTAGTATAAGTAAGATTCTTGAAAAATACATTGCTGAAGAACTCATTAATTTTATTGCTGATAATAAACTCCTGAACTGTAGACAATTTGGATTCCAGAAAAAGAAATCTACGAGGCAGGCCATTACGAGGCTTATGCAAGATGTACTTGCGGGCTTGGAGAAATCTCAGAAAACCTGTGGGATTTTTTGTGATCTCTCGAAAGCTTTTGACTGTGTTTCGCATGATATACTAGTTAAAAAATTAGAACACTATGGTGTGCGAAACAACGAAATGAAAATTATTAAATCATATCTACAAAATAGAGAACAGGTCACAGAATTAAACGGTTTTAGATCAACTCGAAGTAAAATTAAATTAGGTGTTCCACAAGGATCAATATTAGGGCCCTTATTATTTTTAATTTATGTGAATGACGTGTCTGTAGTTTGTAAGGATAGTAATATTGACATAATCTTATTTGCTGATGACACTAGTTTAATTGTTAAAGACAAATGCAGTGTTGGTTTGAGCCTTAAGCTAAAAGAAATCATACCAAATTTGAAAGAATGGTTTTCAGTCAACAACCTGCTCCTTAATGTGGACAAAACTCATATGGTTCAATTTAGCCTAGGAAATAGTTATAATTCGTCTCATTCGCATATAGGTAGTGTTCTGAAGGAACTTTCGTTACCAAGAACTGACCACATGAAATTCTTAGGGATATGGCTGGACTCTAAACTAACTAACATGGGCATTCCATATTGAAGAGTTAGCAAAAAAACTGAACTCAGCAACATACGCTATAAAAAAAATTAAGGAACTAGGGGGGTTAAAAGCAGCAAGAGATGTGTATTTCGCATATTTTCACTCATTGATGAGCTATGGAGTGATGTTTTGGGGTACAGCAGCTGAATCAAGAAAAATATTTATACTTCAGAAACGCTCTGTTAGATATATGTTAGGTTTAAAGTATAGAGACTCTTGTAGAGATAGGTTCAGAGAGTTGAACATTATGACCATGGTTGGTGAATATATAAATCAAAATATTGTTTATATACGAGAAAATCTAAGTAACATGACATCTAAATTCGAATCTCATGGATATAATACTAGAAATAAGGAAAATATTGTAGCGCCTAATGTTAGACTGACAAAAACTTTAAATAGCTTTGTGTGTATGTCCATAAAATTGTATAATAAAATTCCTAATGACATTAGAAATAAACCTGACATTGAATTTTTTAATTATATAAAAAGACATTTGTTGCTCAAGAGTTACTACAGCATTGACGAGGCTTTGGCTGATAAATTTATATTTTGTGGTGACTGAATTGTAATTTTTAATTTATAGGTTTCTTTTTGACATGTGTAATTTATTTTATTTTTTTTGAATTTATTTTATACATTCCTTATGAATTTATTTTATTTGCATAGCAATGTAACTACTATATTATTTTTGACATATCTAAGTGCATGTAACATGTGTATAGAGGAAATAAATGATTATGATTATTACGAGCGTCTAAATACGCGCCGAAAATACGCCCAATCTAATGGCCCCTATCTGTGCATAGACCTCTTTATATTTTTCAATAGGAACTAAATAAAAATCTTTGCGCTATACCAACCTATTTATGAAATAGTTAAAACCTACATAAAATAGAAAAATATAACTGTCACTCAGACTAAAAGTCATCGCGATTTTATCAATAAAATCGAATACAAAGAAGATCCACTGCCTATATCAACATTTTCGACAATAAACATCAGCTACAAATTATTTTAGCTTAATAAAATGGCGAACGAGGCTGAAGAAACTGTTCGTAAACTTTCCATGCACAAGGGAGTGGCCGGCGTGGTTGTAGTCAACGGCGAAGGCATTCCTATCAAGACTACTTTGGATAACCACATCTCAGTCCAGTACGCTGGCCTCATGAGTGCTCTGATTGACAAAGCTAAGGCCGTTGTAAGGGATTTGGACCCGTCCAATGACCTAACGTTCCTAAGGATTCGTAGTAAGCGAAGCGAGGTCATGGTTGCGCCAGATAAGGAGTTTATATTGATAGTTGTTCAACATCCTGTCGAATGACGAAGGTTCGTGGCGATTGAGCCACTTTGTATTCTAAGGCAAGTTCACCAACATATAAACCGGCTTTGTGGCTTTTAGGACGGGCTCCTGTCAGAAGCCCTCCTAAATTGATGATCCCAACGTGATTTTGCTTCAAAGCCCTGGAAAGTCTGTCCGAAAAGGAAGTGCTGATATTGCCGTCCTCGACATTAAAATTTATCGGGAGGGCTTCAGGCAAAAGCTTACCTGATCACTTTTCACTGAGATTTACCGGTTTGTGTGTTGGAGAAATTACTATTTTTGTATTGGCTGAACTTTATTGACTTTATACTCTTATAATGATTATTGCCGTATAAAGCTTCTTTGTTCCAGTAGTGTGTTTTAGTTGCGAAACTATCCAGATAGTTATCCTAAATAAAAATAACCGATTTAAGTCTCACTGTATTTAATTACTTAACATCAAAGATCGTCAAAATCACAATACCGTCACATATAAACCAGCTATTCTAAAAATAGGGTGTTTGCTAATTAATCTAATGGTGGAATTCACACATGTAGGGGCAGAAGCATTCTACTAATCTACCACGAGCCTCGACCTCCTCTAAACCCTCGCCCCCTAAAGCCACCTCTATTTCCCCCAAAACCACCTCGATTACCACCAAAACCACCCCGATTTCCACCAAAACCGCCCCCATTTCCGCC
Organism: Anticlea derivata; assembly: GCA_947579855.1. NCBI lineage: Eukaryota > Metazoa > Arthropoda > Insecta > Lepidoptera > Geometridae > Anticlea > Anticlea derivata. The sequence continues at coordinate 3,630,217 of OX388279.1, read as the reverse complement.
AAAACCGCCCCCATTTCCGCCAAAACCACCCCCATTACCACCAAAACCGCCCCCATTACCACCGAAACCGCCGCCATTACCACCGAATCCGCGCCCATTTCCACCAAAACCACTTCCAAAGCTGCCCCCGCCGAAGCCTCCGCGGGGTCCATTGGTGCCCCAGCCGCGATTGTTGTTCCCTCGCTTGGCTCCATCGGATCTGAAGTTGGGTGTCATCGCTTCACGTTGGATGTTGTAATCGCCTGCGTCGACTAGGCACAGCTGTTTCAGGCAGTGGATTACCTGGTGATAAACAAAATTTTATTACTTACAAAAACTTATAGCTCGCAGGACCGGCAACCTTAGGGGGAGTATAAGTTCTCGAATGGCGACCACGAACCGGGCGACGCAGTGTCGGAGGCCCCCCCCCACCCGATGGACCGAGGACATTGTGAAGGTTAAGGGAAGTCGGTGGATGGAAAAGGCTCAAGACCGTTCGTCGTGGAACTCTGGGGGTTACTACAACTACAACAAAATCGCAAAGTTTATAAGGGGCATGGTGTCGAAATTTCTGATGGTGTGCCGTCTGCTGACAGCCTAAGATCTCGATGTGTGGTCCACGTGTTTTGTGAGAGACTGTTGTAGGTTTAGAAATCCTGTAATACAGGTCCTTTCACTACACTGATTCTTTCATCGACGGTCGTAGGCCCTTTTCAGGGCCACCATACCTCAACCTGGTCACTGACCTAATACAGGATGACCAAGAAAGAATCAGTGACACGACAAGAAGGTTACTGGGGTCAGGGTAAATATCTCACCTTTTCCTCATTAGGGGAGAATTGCAGTGCGGAATCGGGCTCCGCCGCCGCCCGTTCCACTATCTGTTCGATGGCGGGCCGCAGCGCCACCACCAGCGCGGCAGTCTTCGGAGACATGTCCAGGTTCAGCCAGTTGTCTAGGCGGACTTGGTTGTCGATCTGTTGGCAGAAAGATTAATTACATCTCTTAAGAACTTTTATAATTATGCTACTAACAAAATATGGACCAAGTCTGAAATATTTTTTTATTATTATTATTTTTATGGAAGACTAGTGGCTGCTCGGTTATCTACCTATCTCTTCTTTTAAGGAAGACATTTTGGCTGCTCGCGGGACAGGACTTATAGTACTTTTTAACCTGTCATATTATAGTTTTATCAAGGATAAAAAGTACCCTATGGTCCTCCCTCGGAATTAAAGCTATGTCGATACCAAATTTCGTCAAAATCGGTTCAGCCGTTTAGTCGTTAATAGGTAACAAATAGACAGACTTTGCATTTGATATACGTATTTCGGAAAACGTTTTTTTTAAATCCCCAAGGCGATGCTATATGTTATTAGTAGGTACGGGGGCACCTCCAGCATGGCGGAGCGGCGGCGCGCGCCAAAGTAGTTTGTGAGGATGTTTCGATGTTTGTTGTTCAATTACGCCGTAACGGCTCAACCGATTTCGTTTAAACTTGGAATAGATAGAGTTCTTGGAATAGACATAGTTCTTTACGATGAATAGCATATAGGCTACTTTTTACGTAGGTACCACGCGAGCGAAGACGTGGGCGGAAGCTAGTGTGTAAAAAGGTCTTGTTAAAGGACTTACCCATTCAACCTTCCGACACCCAAACAGCAGTAGAGGTATAGGCGCCACCATCGTGGTTTGCTTGCAGCTGATAGCCCGGGTCCTCACTTTCTCCCCGAACACGAAGAACGGAGAAGGGAACTTTTGTTCAGTACTACTGCAGTTAACCGATGTCTTGTGGATGAGGGCTGGCTTGCCTTCTGTTGTTAGAACCTGGGGGAAATGGTACGGTTAATAATTGATACAATTTTATAGCAGTTCGTTTTTAGGGTTCATTACTAGTTTACTGCTCACTTAACAAAAACCTATTCATCTTGGGTGTTACAGACAGTTCTAATTTAAACTTGCTATTTCTGAGAGCTATGCTTTAAACACGACTTAAAGCCGTGTTCATACGGCGTGCAATATGGCACCTTAAATGTATTTAAGGTGCCATACTTGCCTCATAGCTCAGTTGGTAGTAACTCTGCCTTCTGCGCTAGAGGTCGCGGGTTCGATTCCCGCACTGGACAAACATTTGTGACTAACACAGATGTTTGTTCTGTGTCTGGGTGTTAAATATATATCTATTATGTATATCAGTCTCTGGTACCCATAGTACAGGCTATGCCTAGTTTGGGATCAGTTGGCAATGTGTGATATGTCCGTAATATTTATTTATTTATTTATTTTAAAATGATTCTTATCTCTACTGGATAAAGTCAATTTTGAGTTTGACTTTTAAGGAACTTACGATATCGTAAGCTCCTTAAAAGTCAAACTCAAATTGACTAGCTTCCGCGCGAGGCTTTGCTCGCGTGGTACTTGACATAAAATGTAGCCTATATGCCATTCTAGGTTAATAACTCGGTTGACCCGTTGCGGCGTGATTGAATGACAAACATCCAAACATCCTCACAAACTTTAGCATTTATAATATCAGTAGGATGACATATAGCACGCCGTTTAAACAACAACACAGATGTTTGTTCTGTGTCTGGGTGTTAAATATATATCTATTATGTGTATCAGTCTCTGGTACCCATAGTACAGGCTATGCCTAGTTTGGGGTCAGTTGACCGTGGGTGATATGTCCGGAATATTTATTATTTATTAAACACGGCTTAAAACTTACTTTTCGTTTGCCCTGGTGCACGCAGACGTTAGGGTAGAGGCCCATAGTCATGAGCGCTATCACCACATCCAGATTGGGGTCAGGGCCGGTGGGAATCCACCGCGAGGGGATGCAGCACTCTTCCGGGAAGCCTATCGCTGTTGTTAGGATATCTGGAAGGCAATGATTAACAGTATTATACAAGTGATTCATAATATACTATTATCATCTTTGTGACTAACTAATAAAAGCCCCCACGATGTCGTTCGCGTTTTTTATTTCTCATACAAACTTCAAACCCCGCTGCACCCTCTTAGGGATTGAATTTCGAAAAATACCTTAGTACACCCCAAATTTCAAGTCTCTCTGACCAGCGGTTTAGGCTCTGCGTTGCATGTCAGTCAGTCACCAAGCCTTTTATTTATAATATACATATTGATAAATAAACATACGAGAAATTCAACATCAAGGTTGCTACCTAAAACAGCTGATTCATTGAGTTTGATTGAACTGATTTGACCTTAAAACAGCTGATTTTTGCACGAGTTATTTTCAATTTAAAATGTCGAATAACCAAAGTCACAAACTTTTTTGCCAATCGGGGCCCTTTTGGGATAGCATACCATGGATCACCTTGTATTATGTAGGGTATAATAACTATTGTAAACTAGGGCTCGTATTCAGAGACACGACTCAAGCATAGATTTAATCACAGATCAGCTGAACTCTATTTAAGTATTGAATCTCCTCTCAAACATAGCTTTTATTCAAGAACGGTACTTAAACTATTCAGCTGAATCGAGTCTCAAATCTGTACTCAAATGTTCTCGTTTACATTTTGATTTATTTATAATTTTCGACCCGTTTTACGCAGAAATACAAACAGCCAGGGTGGAAATAGAATAGAACAATAAAGTGAAGTATAAATACCCACCAATCCGCACTGGACCAGCGTGGTGGGTTATGGTCCAATCCCCCCCTTATGATAGGACACAATAAAAAACGGCCCCCAGTCCCCGGCAGCTCCGCTATTCCTGGCACTGGTAGCGGCCACGGTAACGGCGGAGCAGGGGGTGCTAAGAATCCCCGGCAGAGGCCCAGCTACCAATCCCCACGAACCCTGGACCTGGCGACTTTTAACGCACGCACACTGAGGACCGACGAGAAGTTGATTGAGCTGGAAGAAGTAGTAAGTAGGTTGCGTTGGGATATCATAGGATTATCAGAAGTCCGAAGAGGACACGATAATCCTAAATTCCGGCAACTTATTCTACTACCGGGAGGGAGACCAGCTATCCCAACACGGTATCGGGTTTCTCGTTCATAAGTCCCTCGTCAACAATATTATAAAGATAGTGAGCGTTTCGAGCAGGGTGGCATACCTTATACTCAGAATCACCGATCGGTATTCGCTGAAGGTCATACAGGTATACGCCCCACACTCAAAACGCCCAGACGATGAAGTGGAGGCCATGTATGATGACATTTCAAATGCCATGCATGCCTCGAAAACACACTTTACAGTTGTGATGGGGGACTTCAACGCGCGGCTAGGCACAAGGAACGGCGATGAACTGAAAGTGGGGCAATTCGGATTTGGACCGCGAAACCAAAGGGGCCAGCGTCTGGTCGACTTCATGGAGAAGGAGGGACTCTTTGCGATGAACTCTTTCTTCAAGAAGCGGCCGTCCAGAAAATGGACGTGGCTGCACCCCGGCGGTTACAAAAGCGAGATAGATTTCATCATGACGACCAAGAAGCAAATATTCAATGACGTCTCTGTGATCAACAGGGTCAAAACCGGCAGTGATCACCGTATGGTTAGAGGCTCATTGAATATCAACATTAAGCTGGAAAGATGAATGTCTCGTCTGATGAAATCTACTCTTCGCCCAAGTCCTGTCCAAATTCAAAACCCCGAGAGCTTTCAGTTAGAACTCCAAAATCGCTTCCAAAGCCTGGCTGAATGCGGAACAGTGGATGAGCTGAACAACGGGCTAGTGGAAATTGTCCAAGCGGTTGGGTCGGAGTTCTTTAAGACCCACCGTAAAAATAGAACCCAGAAACTCTCTGAGCACACTCTAAAACTCATGGCTGAGCGAAACGACATGAGACTGCATTCTTCAGTGGACAGGTCGAAATACGGCGTGCTCAATAGACAGATCTCTAAGTCCATGCGACACGATTTGCGCCTTTTTAATACAGCTTGTATTAAACGCGCCATAGAGCGCAATAAAGGCTCGAAAGTGTTCGCAAAAGATCTATCTATTGGACAAAGTCAGTTGACGAAACTGAAGACCGATAGCGGCAATGTCGTCTCGTCGAAGCCTGAGATTTTACGAGAGCTCGAGAAGTTCTATGGACAACTGTACACCTCATCGCAAAGTCCTGCTCCAAGCACGGCAAGCGATGCAAGAGCCCGTCTGACCCGGCACTATACCGAAGACATCCCGGACGTCAGCCTATACGAGATCCGGACGGCCCTCAAACAGCTTAAGAACAATAAGGCACCGGGGGAGGACGGAATAACGTCAGAGCTTCTGAAAGCGGGTGGAACACCGGTACTTAAAGTCCTTCAGAAGCTATTTAATTCCGTCATCCTCGAAGGTACAACGCCTGAGGCGTGGAACAGGAGCGTGGTGGTACTGTTTTTCAAGAAAGGTGACAACACCCTCTTGAAGAATTATAGGCCCATCTCGCTGCTGAGTCATGTCTATAAGCTGTTTTCGAGAGTTGTCACTAACCGGCTCGCCCGTAGGTTTGACGACTTCCAGCCTCCCGAACAAGCCGGGTTCCGCAAAGGCTTTAGTACCGTAGACCACATCCACACGCTCCGGCAGATTATACAGAAGACCGAAGAGTATAATCGGCCATTGTGTCTAGCGTTTGTGGACTACGAGAAAGCCTTCGATTCAGTCGAGACCTGGGCAGTGTTACGGTCACTACAGCGGTGCCAGATTGACTACCGGTATATCGAAGTGTTGAAGTGTTTGTACAGCAAGGCCACCATGTCTATCCGACTCCAGGACCAGAGCACAAATCCTATCCAATTGCAAAAAGGGGTGAGACAGGGAGACGTAATTTCTCCGAAACTGTTCACCTCTGCATTGGAGGATGTTTTTAAGCTTCTGCACTGGGAAGGATATGGCATCAACATCAATGGCGAATACATCACTCACCTTCGATTCGCCGATGATATAGTCATAATGGCAGAATCGTTGGAGGACCTTGGCGCAATGCTCAGAGACCTCAGTAACGTTTCTCAACAGGTGGGTCTTAAAATGAACATGGGCAAGACTAATATCATGTCCAATGCTCATGTTGCACCCATGCCGGTACAAGTTGGGAACGATACCATTCAAGTTGTAGACCACTATGTCTATTTGGGTCAGACGATTCAACTAGGTAGGTCCAACTTCGACAAAGAGGTCAGCCGACGAATCCAACTCGGATGGGCAGCGTTTGGGAAACTTCGTCATATCTTTTCGTCGCAGATACCGCAGAGCCTCAAGACGAAAGTCTACAATCAGTGCGTGTTGCCAGTGATGACTTATGGCACTGAGACTTGGTCGTTAACTATAGGCCTCATATACAAGCTCAAAGTCGCGCAACGGGCTATGGAGAGAGCTATGCTTGGAGTTTCACTACGTGATAAGATCCGAAATGAGGAAATCCGTAGAAGAACTAAGGTGACCGACATAGCTCTCAGAATTAGCAAGTTGAAGTGGCAGTGGGCAGGCCATATAGCTCGCAGAACCGACAACCGTTGGGGAGTAAAGGTTCTCGAATGGCGACCACGAACCGGGCGACGCAGTGTTGGAAGGCCCCCCACCCGATGGACCGACGACATTGTGAGGGTTGCGGGAAGTCGGTGGATGGAGAAGGCTCAAGACCGTTCGTCATGGAACTCTTTGGGGGAGGCCTATGTCCAGCAGTGGACTTCTACAGGCTGATGATGATGATGATAAATAAGCGTACGTGTAACGGAACGAAAATGTCATTTGATTAATGTCAAATCAAATCTAAACTCAAGCACCGATTTCGTCTGATTGACGTTTCAGAATAAGCATTTACTCAGGTGAACTGTGATCATTGAATTTATACTTAAATACTGTTCAAGAATTAGAATCTCGCCTCAAATCGAGATTTAACTACAGATCAATGCTTGAGTCTTGTCTCTGAATACGAGCCTAGGAATAACAAAAAAATAAAAAAAACTATTCTGTATTGGGCAGTCCGCTGGTGCAACAATCATATGCAGAATGCCGTCGCTTATAGTGCTGGAATACGGATTATTTATGCTACTTACTTCTCAATTGGTTCTTGGCTTCGTAGGTGACGCGTAATGTCGTCTGTTGAACTCCCTTCCACTCGCACCATCTTAGCTCTGCGTCTTCGCCTTTCGAGTACTCTCTTTCCCACATCTGTTGACAAACATGAGACCTGAGAGATTATGGTGGTATATGGGTAGACACAATTTCGAGAAGGAGACTAAGAGATGGATTCAGTTGGGCTGAGCAGCGTTCGGTAAGTTACGTCGAGTCTTTTCGTCGCCTATACCACAATGTCGGAAGACTAATGTCTTTAATCAGTGCGTCCTACCCGTTATGACTTACGGTGCCGAGACATGGACACTCACAGCGGGGCTGATTCAGCAGTTTAAGGTCGCACAGCAAGCTATGGAACGGGCTATGCTTGGAGTTTCTCTCAAGGATAAAATCCGCAACGAGATTATCCGACAGAGAACCAAAGTCATTGACATAGCCCAGAGAATTAGCAAGCTGAAGTGGCAGTGGGCTGGCCATATATGCCGAAGAACCGACAACCATTGGGGTAAACGAGTTCTTGAGTGGATACCACGTCTAGGCAAACGTAGTGTGGGGCGCCCCCCGGCTAGGTGGAGCGATGACCTAGGGGCGGCGGCGGGCAGTTAGTGGATGTCAAGGGCCGAACACCGGGCTCAGTGGCGTGTATTGGGGGAGGCCTATGTCCAGCAGTGGACTAATTTATATTTCGACCTTCACTAAGGAAGATTCTGGCCGCAGTATGTGCTGTTCCGACGTTTTCGCGGACGATTACAGTTCGCAGCACATATGACGTGTCACACGTCGCCGACGCTACGTGCTAGTAAATAGATTTTTATACTACCTGCTCGTCAATGGCATATTATGTGTCATGCAAACCTTTCCTAAAGTAAGTCATTACAGCCCTACGGTCTAGCCGGGTCATAATGTTGTACTGAATTTCATTATTTCCCATGGGACATAATGTGATTTGAATTTGGAATGCAACCCATGTAGTCGTGCTTGATCGAGGTTGGTTTCAAAAATGTTTGGGTGCAATGAGATTTTATTCTAATTAGGCTGTATTTTATCATTTTCCTTGCACTGCCTACAAATAAAAAAAAAAAAACTTGAATTTCTACTAACAGTCATTGTTTTCAATTGCCTCGCAGAAAGTATAAAAAGTAGAGTATGCATCGCGGGCTTAAATGTGTATTTGTCTTGGGCGATCTTGAACCCCGAGAACGAGGGATTCTATGGTTCTCGAGAATCCTGAGTACGAGTAGAAATAAATGATTTTTCTGGAAGTAAGTTTCCAACTATACCAGAGGCTTCAGATTGTATGCATTCTGGAGTCGAATCAAAATCACTGTCGTCGTCACTTATATACAATATAGCGCCCGGAACATAATACACTACTTTAAGCCCTTGTTGCATAATCTACTATTATTTTATGTATGTTAGACTAAGGTATATATTTTATATGGGCCGTAGATTTAAGTATTTAACATCCTGTACTAGACTAATGTTGCCTGAAATACACTGGTTATTTATTTTATTTATTTATTTAATGTGGGCGGATGATGAAGATGATGAGAGATTATGGCTGCACTTTAAAACTAGGTACTCCATAGCAACCTCCTAGGTAGCAACCTTTATTAGGCAGTCTTTCCAGTTTCTAGCTCAATGCACTATGAAGATACAAGCTTGTGCCCGCGACTTCGTCTGCGCAGGATTAGTATTTCGTGTAGCTAGTAGTCATATTTTGGACAATTCACACAATATCTTTATAAATTGTAGCCTATGTGTTATTATGATGTATAAGCTATATTATTGTGAAGTTTCATTAAAATCCATTCAGTAGTTTTGTTCAGTACGTGAAAGAGTAACAAACATCCATCCATCCATCCATACTTACAAACTTTCGATAATATTAGTAGGATGGCAACGAATGTCTAATTTTTGTATGGAAATGGCAAAATTGAAACACTTCTAGGGTACTTCCAGTTACCTCACAATTCTGAAATATGGAATGCTAGGAGCTTTTGTGACTTAAATACAGGAAAAAGTCTAAAATTGGATTGCTGAAACTCGAAAAGGGCTCTAACGATTTCGAAATAGGTAATGCTAAATCATCACGTTGTAGGCGAAGGGTTGGTGGGTGTCGGTTGAAGTATGAAGAAGTAGTCCAGATAAGGTTAACCGTACATTGTTCCAACACATACACAAAGCACTAAGGGACGGATGAAAGAAGAGTGCATGCGGCGGAGATGCGAATGCTGAGATGGATGTGTGGAGTGACGAGAATGGACAAAATAAGAAATGAGTACATCAGAGGAAGTTTGAAAGTAGCGCCAGTGACGGAAAGGTTGAGAAGTAATAGGTTAGCATGGTATGGGCATGTCATGAGGAGGGATGAAAGTCATGTAACGAGAAGAGCGTTAGGTATGAATGTGGATGGATATAAGACTAGAGGAAGGCCGAAGAAAAGATGGATGGATTGTATTAAAGATGACATGAGTAAGAAAGAAGTGAGTGCGGAGATGACGGCTAACAGAAGAGAGTGGAAGAAGAAAACATGTTGTGCCGACCCCACATAATGTGGGATAAGGACAGGAAGAAGAAGAGGAAGGAGGAACATACACAAAGCGCTACATTTAATAGTTCAGAAGGAGAGGCACCGAGTAGATAGCAAGCGTAGAATAGAAGGATGAACCTACTAAGGATGACGAGTGTATCCCATCTGGCCCGGTGACTTGGCCCGGCGCCGGGCCACATGGGAAAAAAAAGTTTTAACTGGCCCGGTGATGTGTTTACCGGGCCAAATGACAATTAAAACTTTTTTTCCCATGTGGCCTGGTGCCGGGCCAAGTCACCGGGCCAGATGGGATACACTCAGGATGACCTCATACCCGCATCGAGGTTCTACCATCGGATCTCGCGTCACCGGAATAAGGCTCATCCACAACTCATCGACACGTGGTATCTCGAACCACTCGCTTTACGAGATCCTTTCTCCCCCATACGTGCAAATTGTGGAATGAGCTTCCTTCCGAGGTTTACACGCTAGCCTACAACATGAAGCTTTAAGAAATATACAAAAAGATTTCTCCAGGTCAGGCCACGCATTAGCAATGCTCCAGGTGTTGCAGATGTCAATAGGCGACGGTAACCGCTTACCATCTGGTGGGCCGTAAGCACGTTTGCCTCCGTATAACATAAAAAAAAATGAACGAAAGGAATAACAAGAAAGTTCTTTAAACTAAAAGTCTTGGGGACGCTTCCGAATGGTAGTGTTCTGGATCAGTTGAGCTATCTATAGATCGTTTGTAACGGTCTTTAGATGGCTCAACTGTTTCTTGTGTATTTTGTAAATATTAACTTGTATTAGTTTTAAGTTTCTATCTGTAAATAAAGTATTGATTATAAAAAAAAAAAAAGTTCACATGCAAATCACGTAATTAGCAACAGCCGGAGGCACAGAGCAGTACAATGACAATGACAAGTAGCACTCGCGATTCCATTAGACTGACGAGTGCGCGAGTGTAGTATGTAGGTTTTATATAAATAATTAAAACTATTTTTCATCATCATCATCAGCCTGTAGAAGTCCACTGCTGGACATAGCCCTCCCCCAAAGAGTTCCATGACGAACGGTCTTGAGCCTTCTCCATCCACCGACTTCCCGCAACCTTCACAATGTCGTCGGTCCATCGGGAGGGGGGGGGGGCCTTCCAACACTGCGTCGCCCGGTTCGTGGTCGCCATTCGAGAACCTTTACTCCCGAACGGTTTTCGGTTCTGCGAGCTATATGGCCTGCCACTGCCACTTCAACTTGCTAATTCTGAGAGCTATGTCGGTGACTTAAGTTCTTCTAAACTATTTTTAGGTAGGTAAAAATAACCAATAGTAATGTGGAGAGGATCCCCACAACGTGATTACCTGGAATGCGTTCAGCATAGCGACATGGTCCGAAGCCCTGTCTCCGGCTAAAGCGCGCTGGTGTATGGACAGCCGGCGGCGGCCCTCCAGCGCGAAGATCTCGGGGAAGGTGGTGGAATTGGCAGCGGTGGTGGTGAGGGCGTCACCCACTCCAAGTACGAAGCCGAGCACCATCATCTTGCCGAGACGTGGTTCTGTAAAAGGTTTTGAAAATAAATAAATAAATGTTTCCGGACATATTCACACAGTCAACTGATCCTAAACTAGGCATAGCCTGTACTATGATTACCAGAGACTGATATATATAATAGATAAGTATTTAACACCCAGACACAGACCAAACATCTGTGTTTATCACACAAATGTTTGTAAAGTGCGGGGATCGAACCCGAGACCTCTAGCGCAGAAGGCAGAGTTACTACTAACTGAGCTATGAGGCCAGTCAAAGGACTCTTTTGTTTTACTACCGGTCCTTTCAAGGCTCATGGAGCTCTGCAAATATTTTTGGCTGTTGTAGTAATTAGTTACTGATAGTTTATCAGAATCTATCGACACTAACCCACGACACAGGGAATCCTACTCTGATTCTTTCATCGACGGTCATAGGCCCTATTCAGGGCCGCCACACCTCAACCTGGTCACTGACCTAATACAGGATGACCAAGAAAGAATCAGTGACACGACCAGAAGAAGGGAATCCTAGATGAAGCCAGGACTATGTATCGGCTTCGATCGCGAAAAAGTAACCTACATGCGTTTCTAGGTAAAGAACTCATCTATTCCAAGTTTCATCGAAATCGGTTGAGCCGTTCTGGCGTGATTGAGTAACATCCATCTAAACTTTCGCATTTATAACAGTACTAGCTTCCGCCTGCGGCTTCGCTCGCGTGTTACCTACATAAAAAGTAGCCTATATGCTATTCCAGACTATAATGCCCATCCAAATCCGTTCGACCTTATGGGCGTGATTGATCAACAAAAAAAAAAAAAAAAAAATCCGGACATATCACACACGGTCAACTGATCCCAAACTAGGCATAGCCTGTACTATGGGTACCAGAGACTGATATACATAATAGATATATATTTTTTATACTACCTGCTCGTCAATGGCATCTTATGTGTCATGCAAACCTTTCCTAAAGTAAGTCATTACAGCCCTACGGTCTAGCCGGGTCATAATGTTGTACTGAATTTCATTATTTCCCATGGGACATAATGTGATTTGAATTTGGAATGCAACCCATGTAGTCGTGCATGATCGAGGTTGGTTTCAAAAATGTTTGGGTGCAATGAGATTTTATTCAAATTAGGCTGTATGTTAACATTTTCTTTGCACTGCCTACAAATTAAAAAAACGAAAAACATGAAAACTTTTACGAAATTCATTTTCACCCGCGCACGAAGAAGGATTTATTCGAATGTCGAACTGACCACTACAGAATAGACTACAAAAAAGAAAAAAAGGCGCCAAGCGCTTAAACTGCTGTGCTGTTATCTACACCGAAATTCAGTTTCGATTCAAATAAACTTCTAAAAAATGTCAAGTGACGACGACAGTGATTTTGATTCGACTCCAGAATGCATACAATCTGAAGCCTCTGGTATAGTTGGAAACTTACTTCCAGAAAAATCATTTCTGTCTACTTAACAGTCATTGTTTTCAATTGCCTCGCAGAAAGTATAAAAAGTAGAGTATGCATCGCGGGCTTAAATGTGTATTTGTCTTGGGCGATCTTGAACCCCTCGTACTCAGGATTCTTGCCTTAACTCCCTGGCTCCGCTCAGGAGTTAACCATAGAATCCCTCGTTCTCGGGGTTCAATATAGCGCCCTTGACATAATACACTACTTTAAGCCCTTGTTGCATAATCTACTATAACACCCAGACACAGAACAAACATCTGTGTTAGTCACAAATGTTTGTCCAGTGCGGGAATCGAACCCGCGATCTCTAGCGCAGAAGGCAGAGTTACTACCAACTATGCTATGAGGCCAGTCGAACAAACATCCTCACAAACTTTCGCATTTAAAATATTAGTAAGATAATATTTATTATTACCGATCGACCGTAATACCCTGGTCTATTGTCATTGAAAAACATACCTATGGGTAGTTTTGCCAGTATAGTCCCGAGTGGGGTCAAATTGTCGTTACTGTCAAGACAACCCAGTTCACGTAACAACGCTTCTGCTTCAATGACAGCGTCTAGTGGTGGCGGCTCCGGCGCCTTAGACAGGAAGTGTCCGATGCTGCCGAGGCGCAAGAGCTTGATGCTGAAACAAAAAATATATTATTTTAATTATATTCAACTGGCTGGTGCCCGCGACTTCGTCTGCGCAGGATTAGTATTTCGAGTAGCTAGTAGTCATATTTTGGACCATTCACACAATATCTTTATATATTGTAGCCTATGTGTTATTAAACTATCCTATTATTTGACATTTAATGAATAAGTTACCAATTATTATTATTATTACTTTGTACAATCAAAAACAATGTATTATATTTTCAACTAACAAATTTTAAATGTACCTATTTAAAACAAGATATTTGCAGCGCCCTACAGGGTACATGTACTTACTTAAGCTACCTTTACACCTAAGCTGTATCCATGTACATGTTGGCAATAAATGAATATGAATATTCTGATGTATAAGCTATATTATTATGAAGTTTCATTAAAATCCATTCAGTAGTTTTTACGTGAAAGAGTAACAAACATCCATCCATCCATACTTACAAACTTTCGCGGTTATAATATAAATAAAATAAATAAATAAATATTCCGGACATATTCACACGGTCAACTGATTCCAAACTAGGCATAGCCTGTACTATGGGTACCAGAGACTGATATATATAATAGATAAGTATTTAACACCCAGACACAACAAACATCTGAGTTTATCACACAAATGTTTGTCCAGTGCGGGGATCGAACCCGCGACCTCTAGCGCAGAAGGCAGAGTTACTACTAACTGAGCTATGAGGCGAATAATATAATATAAATAAAAATATTAGTAGGATAAGTTGGCCTAATGGCCTGGGGGAGCCAGGGGCTGAAGAATAGGCCCATTTCTCCCTGTGGATGACGTAAGACAGCACTTCTTTGGCCCACATTTCCCCATGGCTCAATTTTTGAACATTCGTTATCAAAATATAAACTAACCACAGCTTGGTTACACACTATTCCTAACTGACATCATACGTGCGAAAATGTGTTTGTATATTAATTGGTTTATCCTTATTTCACGAGTCTTTCGTGATTTTTAATGTTTAAGAGAATTTATTCTCATTAAGAAATAATATTTCACTTACATGAGAACTATAACTAAAAGTAATTCGTTGGACGTAAAAGTAGATACCTGGTAATATTCTAGTTTTAAACAGTAAAAATGTGGGTAGATTTGTTGCAGGCTGCCTCGTTCGTTCATTTTTGGTAGGGATATCCTACTTCCTATATACAATATGCGAAAGTATGTATAAATAAATAAATATTCCGGACATATCACACACGGTCAACTGATCACAAACTAGGCATAGCCAGTACTATGGGTACCAGAGACTGATATACATAATAGATATATATTTAACACCCAGTCACAGAACAAACATCTGTGTTAGTCACAAATGTTTGTCCAGTGCGGGAATCGAACCCGCGACCTCTAGCGCAGAAGGCAGAGTTACTACCAACTGAGCTATGAGGCTAGTATGCTAGGTTTGTCTACCCACATACCAATAACTTTGTTTTGATTAATGTTATATTACTTATTCATTTGTAGGAAGTCTAAATGAGTGATAAAATGCCCTCGTATATATAATTTTAGTAACGGAGCTCCGTAACGGCTGTATGGATTTTCATGAAACTTCGTATGCAAATAGCCCTGGAGGACATAGGCCCATTTAATCCGGATATCACGTGAACAAAGCCGCGGACGGAGGCCAGTTTAACGTAGAATATTGGCATTACCTGAGCGCCAATTCGTGAAGTGGGGTACGGAACATTTCCGCCGTGAGATGTTCCTCCAGCTTGTCGTATCTGGCGCGCGAGCACAACGTGAAGCAGACGCCAGGACGCACTCGACCCGCTCGACCTTTGCGCTAAAAACAGTCATTTCTTTTACAAATTTGTTCCATAACTGCTATACTATCCCAAAAGGGGCATATTCTATGAACAAAAAGAAATATATGAGAGAAGAAATAACTTATTTTTCTGAACTTTTTCAAATCTGCTTATCTTTATATTATCTTTATGACAAACTAGCTTCCGCCCGCGGCTTCGCTCGTTGATACCGACCTCGAGTGGTACCTATGACGATTAAAAGCCTATATGCTATTCCAGACTATAATCTATCTCTGTGCCACATTTCATCCAAATCCGTTCAGCCGTTTAGGCGTGATTGAACCACAAACATCCAAACATCGTCACAAACTTTCGCATTTATAATATTAGTAGGTCATCCCTGTAATTGAAAAATCCCATGTTTCGCAAAATAAATGTAATCGAAATTGAGCATGGCTTGTCAGATTTCTAGGCACAACGCTCGACATCGAACCATAAATAACCCTTAACTTGTTTCACTGCGTAATAAAAACCCAAATTGTGAAACCCGTAGGTCACTGAGATAGCTTTCAGGATTAGCATATTAAGTAAGTACCTGTTCCAAATTAGTCCTGCTAGCCCAAACGGTGGCGTACGAGGTCATGTTGTTGTGTGATGTGAACAGTTTCATCTTGGCTTTGCACGAGTCTATGACGTACACAACATCGTTTATCGTGATTGAAGTCTCAGCTATGTTCGTTGATAGGATCACCTGAAAAAAAAAAAAAAAAAATTATAAAAAAAAAAAAAAAAAAATTATTTATTTCGACGCACAAACACATTACAACCAAAAGTAAAAATAATAATAATAAAACACAGATTAGAACTAGGTAGTAACATATATAATTATGTGCGTACAACAAAAGTTATTGATTGACGAATTCTTTTTAAATTTTGATTAGGTAGGACATTATGTAATTTGTATTTATTGTGGCAAATTTTTATTTTTGTTATTTGACATATATGGATTGACGATTTTTTCTATTTACTTTTTATTAGGCTTGACATTATATAATTTGAATTTATTAATTGAAGATTTATGTTTGTTGTTTCTTAACTAGTAAGTATAATGCTATGAATTAAAATTAATCGTATAAAATGTTTGATATGTATAATAATAATAATGTAAAGGATAATGGTACACTATTGCATTAGGTGCTCCTGTAAAAATAGTGTAACTTTTGGTAAATAAATAAGAAATAAGAAAAAAAAAAAAAAAAAAAAGTATTAACAGTGAACAAAAGTGAGTGACATGTTTCCTAACGAACATCTAGTGTTTTAGGATACAAGATATCCTTAACATTTTTGATGAAATGGCACAATTTAGAACTAAATATAACTGTAAATTATTTTTAGCCATTTCATTATATTGACGAGCCATCCTGGTCAAAGGATTATAGTATAGTAGTATATTATAGTTAGTAACGATGTTTGTTGTTCAATCACGCCATATACAAGCTGATTCACAATATGTATGCAATCCCAAAAGGGGCTTACTCTACACCCAATTGGCAATAAAGTATGTTCTACGGCTCGACATTTTTTTTTTAAAAAATGTCTGCGAAAATTAGCTGTTTTGTGGTCAAATCAGGTCAAACTCAACAAATTAGCTCTTTAGGTAGCAATCTTGATTTCGAACTTCTTGTACGTTTAGTTATTAGTTCTAAAGATGATAAAAATACCAAAAACAGTTAAGAAATAAATAAAATGAAAACATTGATATTTTTTTGCTAATAGTATTTCTTTTCGTTGATAGAATAACCCCCTTTTGGGATGGTATAAGTTATGAATCACCATGTATAATTAACGGATTGGAATAAAATGTTATATGGAAATAGCTTGAGCTCTGTGGATATAGAAAACTTTTTATCCGGGTACCGCGCCAGCGACGGCGCCGGCGAATGCTAGTTTATCACATACCTTAGTAATCCCCGGGGGAGGCGTTATAAATACTTTCTTCTGGTCCTCCCTAGGAATTTGGCTGTGCAGCGGCAGTATAAGGAAACTTGACTGGTCTCCGAACACCCTGCTTTGGTTCAGGTGCTTCATCAGCGCGAAGATCAGGTTCCACCCAGGCAGGAACACCAGCACAGCTCCTCGCTCCGGCAGGTCGTTGATGAAGAGGAGTATGGATTCTATCAGCTCGAAGCTTAGCTGGAAGAAATAAACTTAAGGTCATACGCGGTTCTTCCTAATCATCGTCATCATCATCAGCCTAAAAAGCCGACAGCTGGACATGGTCTCCTCCATGAGGGCCACGACGAACGGTCTTGAGCCTCCCCCATTCACTGTCTTCCTGCAACCTTCACAATATCGTCGGACCATCGGGTGGCAGGCCTTCCAACACTGCGTCGTCCTCTTCGTGTTCCCAATTTTATTATTCTGATTATTCATACCAAATACATATAGTGGGAATAAAGTATTAATGGATATTTTATTCCCATTATTCTTAAGTTTCTCCTTGGTAAGAATAATGATAAATATCCTCTTATTATTTAATAGGGCCTCATTGCTCAGTTGGTAGTAACTTCTGCGCTAGAGGTTGCGGGTTCGATTCCCGCACAGGACAAACATTTGTGTGATGAATACAGATGTTTGTTCTGTGTCTGGGTGTTAAATATTTATCTATTATGAATATCAGTCTCTGGTACCCATAGTACAGGCTATGCCTAGTTTGGGATCAGTTGACCGTGTGTGAATGTCCGGAATTATATATTTATTAATTAAAAAAAAAATGGGCTTATTTTCGGCGAAGTGACTATTTCGCTAGACAGTTGAAAATAAAGCCTTATTCACTTTCAAATATGGCTGAAATCGCAAAATCCTATACGCCGTACGCGCGGGGCGCTTATAGCGTGATTTCGTAATTTCCGCCGTATCTAAAAGTAAATAGGGTTGAATTTTAATAATTTAGCGAATCCTACTATAATATTATAAATGCGAAAGTTTGCGAGGATGTTTGTGGTTCAATCACGGCTAAACAGCCAATCGG
This sequence comes from Anticlea derivata, assembly GCA_947579855.1. Classification (NCBI taxonomy): domain Eukaryota; kingdom Metazoa; phylum Arthropoda; class Insecta; order Lepidoptera; family Geometridae; genus Anticlea; species Anticlea derivata. The sequence continues at coordinate 3,612,210 of OX388279.1, read as the reverse complement.
ATTTGGATGAAATTTGGTACAGAGACAGATTACAGTCTGGAATAGCATATTTTTATATAGGTAGTACCACGCTAGCGAAGCCGCGGGCGGAAGCTAGTTAGTACATATAGAAGTTATGAATAAAACGCGTATGAATGCTCACGTCTTTCTCAGACAGCTGCGCCAAAGAGTTGGAGGTAGCGGGTGAGTATTGGTCGCTTAGATTTGCGTTCTTGTTCAAGTCCTCTTCTTGTTCTTCGGCGCCCAACCCTGAAATAAATAATAATAAATAAATAAATATTCCGGATATATTCACACGGTCAACTGATCCCAAACTAGGCATAACCTGTACTACGGGTACCAGAGACTGATATACATAATAGATATATATTTAACACCCAGACACAGAACAAACATCTGTGTTAGTCACAAATGTATGTCCAGTGCGGGAATCGAACCCGCGACCTCTAGCGCAGAAGGCAGAGTTACTACCAACTGAGCTATGAGGCCAGTCAAATGAATTAGTTAAGTTATTATTTTTTTATTCTGCCACAAATATACAAGTTAAGAAGCATAACTCTGTGAAGACATTTAAATGAATCACGACTTTCGTAACTGCAGCATAAAGTTCAATTTCACTGCGTCCCTAAAATTCTACTTATATTATAAATGCGAAAGTGTGAAGATGTTTGGATGTTTGTGGTTCAACCACACCGTAACGACTCAACCGATTTCGATGAAACTTGGAATAGGTAGAGTTCTTTACCTAAAATATAGACTATAGCTATATAGCATATCTACGAAAGTTCCGTAAAGCCAAATGATACATATCAGCATACACAACAGCTCAGTAATTAAGTCTCCGTGAATTGGGCGGGAATCAAACCAGTACATTTCACCTGACTCACCTTCATCATCATCATCATCGTCATCTTTATTGGCACGCTTGCCGGAAGACTTGCGTTTCCTAGTGTCCATAGGAGGTATGAACTTGGTTAGCTCTATGGCGTCTTCAAGGAAATGTTGCTGCACTGGGTACGTTCGCCCCGGAACCTGTAAGTTAAGTTGAATGAAGTAATTGACACATTAAACTTATAAAAACATAGCTTAAAATTTGCTGTCAGTGATGCGTTTACCGGATGTCGTACTAGAGGCGACTAATTCGCTCTGTCTGTGGGGAGGCCATGTTTAGCAGTGTATATAATTATATATACAGTATAATCTCACTAATCCGCCACTTCGATAGATCGGCACGTCCAATAATCCGGCACCCTCCGCCCACGCCTCCCTTTCCCCTCTATACCTGTGCGCTTTGGTCGCTGCGTCATCGACTAGCAGTCTAAACTCAAAACTTATCACGTGCACGTGCTAACGTATTGTTTCTTTCAAGTGAGACTAGTTTATAGTAAAAAATTTCAAATAAACGCAAACACAAAAACACTAGATTTAAATAATAAAATTTAGAGATTTTAAAAAAGTTAGATAGCGGACAAAACATGTGTAAATTGGCAAAAGAATATGGTGTTGGGCGTGCTTCTATACACGATCTTAAGAAGAAAAGGCAAAAGATAGTAGACTTTTTCAGTATAACCCAGTAATCCGAACATTCCAATAATCCGGCACCCTCCGGTTTTTAATAGTGCCGGATTAGTGAGATTACACTGTATACCCCATGTCGTACGGCTGAAATGATGATAATGCATTTACCATTATCCGATGCACTGACGATGTCAATGAAACTTGGAATAAATAAATAAATATTCCAGATATATCACACACGGTCAACTGATCCCAAACTAGGCATAGCCTGTACTTTGAGTACCAGAGACCGTCTTAATATGGTAATAGATAGAGTTATTTACCTAGAATACCATATAGGCTACTTTTTATCTAGGTACCACGCGAGCGAAGCCGCGGACATAAGCTAATATTTTTTAAACCAAATTATTTTTCAATGAAGTTGAATTACTGACATTGGAATTATATGAAATTCCAGAGTGATTGCATAGTCAGGGTAATATCAGCTCTATTTATAGCGATTTACGGTTAAGTTCGGAATAACCACAAATTCAAACTACCCCGAAATAAAACTGCATTGTTGAACAAGAGTGTGCTATGTATGGCCGTTCGTGTGTACAATCACCTACCTAAACCTTTACTAGATACTTCAAGCCTTGTAGTATTCAAAGTGAGACTGAAAAAGTTACTATTGGAAAGGGCTTACTATTCAACCCATGATTATTTTAATGACATTTTTTGTAATAGCACTATTTTATTGTAATTTAAAGCTCTGACATACTACTTAATTTTTTTGAAAATATGTGTATTGCATGAGTACAACGCTGAATATCCTACTAATTTGTATTGTATTATGTAACAACTGTACCTAACCCATATTACGCAATAAATTACTTTGATTTGATTTCATTTGAAAAGTTAGCTCACCTCGATCACAGGACAGTTGCCAAAGTATTCGGTGAACAAAGTAGTGTCAACGGTCGCTGACATGAGTATGATTCTGACGTCGGGGTAGGTATGAGCCAAGTCCCGGAGTAGGATTAGAGCGAAGTCTGTATCGGCATCACGTTCGTGGACCTGTGGAGTAGAAGTTATATATAAAAAAAAAAAACATGCAATAGTCACATACATATTCCTGACCCCAAACTAGGATTCTGGGTCGTGGGTATCAGAAACTACGAGTACCATGGTAACACAACACCCAGACCCGGAACGAATATTTGCAGATCATAAAAACATTTTGTCCCGTAGCGGGAATCGAACCCACGCCCCTTGCGTCGAGGAGCACTCGCCCACCACCTATACCATCTGAGTCTAGTCAGCCTTATCCACAGGAAAGACATGGTTAATATGTAGGGGCCAAGCCGCAGGTTTCCTCACGGTGTTTTCCTTCACCGTTTTGAGCACGTGTTAATACGCACATAATTAATTATCCACGACCTTCGGATCAAAAGTCAAGGTACCTCCCACTACGCCAACATGGCTCAGCTTTGGAAAAAACGGCATCCATATATTTTGTTGTCTGATTTGGTTTTACTTGATTATTTTTCTGATATTAGGCCGTGGTGGCCCCGGCTGAAGAATAGGCCCCTCCATATCTACTTATCCGCGGATGTCGTAAGAGGCGACTAAGGGAAAAAAGCTAGGGGATGGGCAGCAGCGTCCCTCATTTTAACAAAGATAGCTCTAACTGCGCTCGCCAACCCGCATGCCCAGCGTGGTGAGTATGGGCAAATCCCCCCATATGATAAGGAATTCGCTGTCTGAGGCCATGTTCAGCAGTGAACGTCGTACGGCTGAAATGATGACCTGTTTGTCTTTTTTCCATATTTTTGCTCTTATTTATAACTGTTTCTTGCTTCTATTGTGATGTGTATTGTGTGCCATGTTAGTGTATAAACGTCTGTCTTTGTCTACTTTTTCTGATTTCACTTGATTCTTTTTCTAATGTATATTCTTTTATTTTACTAACCTCATCGACTAATACGTGGCTGACACCTCTCAAGCCGCCTTCCAACTTCCTCAACAGCACTCCAATGGTACAGAACAAGATCGATCCGTACGGACGCGGAAGGATCGACTCGAACCGCACTGAATACCTGTAGAGTTCAACATTTAATGAATATTCGCAGGAGGTAGGGCACAGCGAGATTTTCTCGTTCTGAATTGGAGCAGCCCGGTAGGAGGTACCTCCGCCTTACAGAAGATCGTAGCCAAATAACATTATTTGTTTCAAATAGTGTTGTGTTCCTGCGGTGAGTAAAGTTGCCAGAGCTCTTTAGGGGGGGAGGGGTTCGGGGTCGGCAACGCGTGCGTGATGCCTCTGGTATTGCAATTGCTCATAGGCTACGGTAACCGCTTACCAACAGGAGGGCCGTATGCTTGTTTGCAACATCAGTTGTATAAAAAAAACAATTAAGTAACTTGATTTCAGGCAACAATAGAATAAAAACAGATGGAATTTTACTTATTCTACGTCACCACACTGGCTCTAATGTGAAATACTATCATCGAAATAATTATAGGCCCCAAGCCGTGTTCGTTCCCTGATTCTTGTAGGCTTGGTCGCGAGGAACAGGCATAGCTTCACTTAGTTTCTAAGACGTTTCAAAGTGATCCTAGTGATTTTATTGAAATAAACACCTTTTGAGTTAGTTTCCTTTGAGAAGGAAAATAAATATTTTTCTATTTTATTCTATTGAATAAAAGCGAGCAAGATACCGGTATCTTGATAAAAAGGGGCAGTTTTGAAAAACCCTAAAATCCGTATTTCATTATTGAACAGGCATAGCTTCACCTAGTTTCTAAGACGTTTCAAAGTCCAAGTGATCCTATTGATTTTATTGAAATAAACGCCCTTTGACTTTGGACGATTCCCGCACTGGACAAACATTTGTGTGATGAACACAGATGTTTGTTCTGTATCTGGGTGTTAAATATTTATCCATTATACAAGGTGATTCATAATATGTATTCCATCCCGAAAGGGGCTTATTCTACAAACAATTGGCAATAAAGTTTGTTTTACGACTTTTGAAAATTCGACATTTTTCATTGAAAAATGAATGCTAAAATCAGCTGTTTTGGGGTCAAATCAGGTCAAACTCTATGAATCATCTGTTTTAGGTAGCTATCTTGATTCCGAACTTCTTGTACGTTTAGTTCTTAGTTTTAAAGATGATTAAAATACCAAAAACACCTATTTTGAAAGAGTTTGTGAAAAAAAATATATGATAATATTGATGTTTTTTTTTTCGCAAATATTATTTCTTTTTGTTGATAGAATAACCCCCTTTCGGGATGGTATACATGTTATGAATCACCTTGTATATATCAGTCTCTGGACCCATAGCTATGCCTTGTTTGGGATCAGTTGACCGTGTGTGCCGTCTGGTTTTTTTTTTTTATGTATTAGACGGTTCATGCTGTCTGGTTTTTTTTTTTTTTTGAAATGAAGTATGTGGTGGCTGTTACCCGACACTGTTGCCGAGGTCCTCGCAGCGCTCGGCGGCGACGCGCTCGGCGACGCTGACGGCGGAGATGCGGCGCGGCTGCGTCACACAGACATTCGCCCACGCGCCCTGCCCGCTCGCTATGTAGTCATCTATTATGAACTGACACACCTGCCAAACACATACAATACAATCATCACCGCCTGCCGGAGCATATAACATCGGCACCTAGTCTGACTTCATTTAAAATTAAATTAAAATTATGGCTCGTCGAGATGGCGTTCTATAAAGTCGAAGACTTCGTTTGCAAAATGCAATAACTATTGTATAATTTATGTCTTAATTTATATTAATTAAAATATTATATTCTATGTTTAATATACCTACTTAATGTACTGACGTGTAAATACCAATTTTTTACCAATAAATTGATTATTCTGATTATTATTATTCTGATCATCATCTACTGTTACCGCGGGGAAGCTAGATTTGCGAAATAGCACAATAAAATTTTGGTTGTTGCAAAAAATGGAGGACAAACAATAGAACTGCGGAGGTATCAAGTAGCTGTTCACCCACAACAACGTGGATCTTTTCCAGCGCCGCGGCATCAACGCCGCTCGCGCCCTGCGGAGTAACAACCACCACTACCGTCTGGTCACTCCTAAACATAGGCTACAGAAATCGGAGAGGTCCGTTTATATAATGGGTCCTTCGGTTTATAACCGGCTGCCCGACTGGATCCATGATGCAGCTTCCACACATATTTTTAAGAAAAAATTAGAAGTGGCTCACTGACTTAGTGTTATATGATGTGAATTAATATAATAAATTTACCAATGTTATAATTTATAATTTTTATTTTTTTATATCTAATTTAATTAATGACATGACATGTAATAATGGTATTACTAATAAATTCTGTATTCTGTAGGAGTTTGGTAAGAAAGAGGCAGTTCCAAACAAGGAGGGTGCACAGTACTTTTACGACGCTACGCGATGTTGGTGTATCATCTAATTCACAGCGGGAACACATGAAAAGTTATTTTTTAGATGCGATAATTTCGAATCGAAGCCATCTTCAAATTCGACTCGACGATTCGATTGCACTCGCGTCAGGGGGCGCCACCGGGCGCGTATAAAGCTTTGCGCTCGCTCATACGTATGCGAACAGGGTATGTGCAGGAAAGGGATGGAGATAGGGAAATAAATCCAACAACCAAAGAACTTTCTGTTTTACACAAACCCATTATTGAATCAGCGCGACCATCTACAATAAAATAAGATTATTTTTCTTTTGAGCCTCACCTAGTTCGATCGGCACCACACTGAAGCTTTAAATTCAATTTTGTGAAAAAGGGTCATCGAAAAAAATGATAGGCACCAAGTCGTGTTTGTTGCCTGATTCTTCTAGGCTTGGTCGCGAGGAACGGGCCGATAAGTAAGGTTGCCTTGAAGGGGAGGGGGGGGGGGGCAACGCGTGTGTGATGCCTCTGGTAGGTATTGCAAGCGTTCATAGGCTACGGTAAACACTTGCCAACAGGTGGACCGTAAGTTTGTTTGCCGCCTTAGTTGTATGAAAAAAAGCACTGGTGGTGTTGTGGTATGAGCAGATTCCAATTTCTGATCGAAAGGTTGTGGGTTCAAATGATGAAAATCATTACCTGCGTTGTTTTCCCGCAGCCAGTGTTGCCACGTATGATGACGACGGGGTTGTCGTTGATGGCTTGCATGATGCCGGATCGCATCGCGTGCACCGGCAGTTGGGATCTTTCTTCAAGACTTTGCTGTTAAAAATACAAAATTTTGAAATTGGTTTTCGGATTCGTGGCTTACCCTGAGTTCCAATCTCGATTCCAATTGTATGTGATGATGATGATCGTCCAAGTCAAGTCAAATGATGTAAAGAAGAGTGCATGCTGCGGAAATGAGAATGTTGAGATGGATGTGTGGAGTGACTAGAATGGACAAGATACGGAATGAGTACATCAGAGGAAGTTTGAAAGTAGCGCCAGTGACTGATAAGTTGAAGAGCTAAAGGTTAGCGTGGTTTGGGCATGTCATGCGGAGGGAAGAATGCCATGTGACTAGAAGAGTGTTAAATCTGAATGTGGAAGGATATAAGCGAAGAGGTAGGCCAAAGAAAAGATGGATAGATTGTGTGAAAGACGACATGAGTAATAAAGGAGTGAATACTGATATGAGGGTTGATAGAGGGGAGTGGAAGAGAAAAACATGTTGTGCCGACCCCACATGAAGTGGGATAATGGCAGGGAGATGATGATGATGATCGTCCAAGCCGATTTCGACTACGGCGACATAATTTCTGCATATTACAAACATATACATATACCTATTATATTTAATTTAATATTTTAGGAAGAGGTAGGGCACGGCGAGATTTTCTCGTTCTGAATTGGAGCACCTCCGCCTTACAGAAGATCGCAGCCAAATAACATTATTTGTTTCAAATAGTGTTGTGTTCCTGCGGTGAGTAAGGTTGCCAGAGCTCTTTAGGGGGGAGGGGTTCGGGGTTGACAACGCGTGCGTGATGCCTCTGGTATTGCTAGCGCTCATAGGCTACGGTAACCGCTTACCATCAGGTTGGCCGTAAGCTTGTTTGCCAACTCTGTTGTATAAAAAAAAAAACCTATTACAAACTAATTTATCCAAATTTTTATGTAACCCATGTTTGTTTTTAGATGACTTATCTTACCAATTTTAGCTATGAAAGTGCGTGAACAGATAATGCATGTCAAAACACCGTTGCTGTAATTATAATGAATAAATCTAATAGTTCAATCAATTGTATCTAATAGTGTTGTGATCTTGCGGTAAGGTTGGCAGAGTACCTTAAGGGGGGGGGGGGGGGGGTTCAGTGTGCAACATGTTCATAGGCAGCGGCCGTATATTAGTAAGGAAAAAAACTAATAAGGAACCTTTTAAATGTGGGAAGCGTACCTGATACAATTGACTGTTTTGACAGAGGTCTCTGTGGTGTTTCTCCAAATCTGAGCTGATGTCTTCCAGGCTGGTGGTGGCCAGTGGACCTTCGTCTGGAGAAAACATTATTCAATATTCATTCATTCATTGAAATTGAATGGGAAGGGCTTTGATTGAACATTTTAAGTTTAAATGATACCCAAAATTTTTGAACCAGCTGGATTCGAACCTGCATCTTTGCCCAGCGATGCGATACCAACTACGCCTGGATACTGGAACGAATGACACCGGCGATAATAATTTTGGGCAGATGACACATATTTTTATCATTTAAATTTAATGTTATCCATATGTTGCGCTCACTTTATAATCAACAAAAATAAAAATTACCATAGTTAATTTTCAATTAACAATATAATATTATTATTAATTCATCTATTTCAGACTATAGTAAAGTTACAGGTCTTATTTAACTTATTCTACAGTCCATATCAATATATACCTTAAAACGAACATACATACAATATAAAAACTTAAAACATTGTGACTACTGCGACGTGTCGATGTCGCAATCAGGGTTTCAGCTGAGGGCTTAGTCTACATATTTCACATAAACCCGTCGAGTTGTCTCGTTACTCACAAACGAGCTCTCGTTAACGTTTAACGAGTTAGGTTCTCACTCTAGTCTATTGCTCATAGAATTCCTATCGAATGCTCATTATTCGATGAGATCCATCGACTGAACCGAACCGATATTTTGGATTTAGAAGGTTGGTAATAAAATTAACGACTGACGACTGTGCACGGCAGTGTCCCCTTGCAGGCGGCCAGTGAACCTTCGGAACTTGTGTAGTGTAGGCACACACGTCACGCACGACGTCACTCAATGACGAGTGTTTAGAGAATCTTCCATAAGAAAACAGAGGTGCGTTGATTTATATAAACAAGCATATCAAGTTACTAAAGATAAGGAATATAATTAATTAAAATTAGAGGTAAATCTCTAGTATAAAAGGGCATGATTTTACTCAATAAACATTCAGTATTCTACCTACTACAGTCGTGTCAATTACTCCTCCTAACCAACTACATTTCACTTGACTCCCTTCGGCCAAAACTCTGCGCTCAGGTAGGTTGATAGATGTTCAGTTGGAACTCTCACCATAAATGAATTGAAGCTCACATTATGGCGAGTCCGGTCTTCATTTTGAGGTACTCCTCCACAGCCTTGGTCTCCACGCAGTAGTGAACGCGTGATACGTAGATCTGGATAGTTGGTACCTCCGCTTTGAAACAAGAGTTCGGGTCTTTCGGCCCAGTACCGCACTGGTTCCGACTGGCTTACGGCTCATGCGAACTACCACGGTGAATCCCTCCGCGTCACAGGATAAAAGCTAAAGTGTGTTTGAAGCAACGGAGCTACCGATCAACGAGATTTCCTCACGGATATAGTTAAATATGCGTAGAATGACAAAGGCACTTTTATCCGGGTAAAACGCGAGCCAAGCTAGTTACCAATGTTGCAGGCTGTCCACGCGTTCCAGTTAGCCTGCGGCGGCGACCAGGAGACGACGCCCCCAGGCGTCACGCGCGCTTCACGCATCGCCTGAAACAAATCATCATCATCATTTCAGCCGTTCGACGTCCACTGCTGAACATGGCCTCCCCCACAGACAGATGTGGGGGGATTTGCCCATGCTCACCACGCTGGGCATGCGGGTTAGAGCTATCGTTGTTAAAATGAGGGACGCTGCTGCCCATCCCCTAGCTTTTTTTCCTTAGTCGCCTCTTACACACACCATGAATACATAATCCTACTAATATTATAAATGCGAAAGTTTGTGAGGATGTTTATGGTTCAGTCACGCTTCAAGAGTTCAAGAGATAGATTACGGTCTGGAATAGCATATAGGCCACTTTATATTTTTTATTTTTTATACAACTGAGGTGGAAAACAAGCATACGGCCCACCTGTTGGTAAGCGGTTACCGTAGCCTATGAGCGATTGCAATACCAGAGGCATCACGCACGCGTTGCCGACCACCAACCCCCCCCCCCCAGCCCTAAAGAGCTCTGGCAACCTTACTCATCGCAGGAACACAACACTATTTGAAACAAATAATGTTATTTGGCTGCGATCTTCTGTAAGGCGGAGGTACCTCCCCAGACAGGCTGCATCTTCATAGGTACCACGCGAGCGAAGCCGCGGGCGGAAGCTAGTATGTTATACATCCTACTAATATTATAAATTAGCCTACATAAAAAGTAGCCTATATGCTATTCTAGGTAAATAACTTTATCTATTCCAAGTTTTAACGAAATCGGTTGAGGTTATGGCGTGATTGAATAACAAATTTTGATTTTATTTTTGATTCCATAAGGTAATACCATAGAAAACATACCTTAACACGATCCGACTGTAGTATCGTGACAACGCGTTGTCCGTCCGTAGCGTCGGTGGCGGCCGCAGCCGTGTCTACATCCACCGGCGTTATTTCCAGATCTGTTAAAACAAATTAATAATAATAATATCATCTTTATTTGAGACAGCTTAAAGTACATAATTTACAAGAAATAATGGCTGGCATATTTTATCAATATATTAAAACTAACACTATTATAAAATCCATACTATGCTATACTATCCATACTAATATTATAAATGCGAAAGTAACTCCGTTGTTTGTTAGTTTGTTACGTTTTCACGGCTAAACAGCTGAATGGATCGTAATAAAATTTGGTAAGCAGATAGATTATATTCTGGGGAAGGACATAGGTTATCTTTTGTCTCAAAAAATAATCTCTAAGGGATTGAAATAGGACTTGAATGTTTGTATGAGCAATTCACAATTCTTCAAGTTCTGAAAATTAAAATTTATACTTTTGGTAAGAAATGAAGAAATACGTGTTTCAGCATTTTCGCAAAATCATCCCTCCCATAGTAGGGGTGAAAATTATTATAAATGCGGACGATGTCGCGGGTTACAGCTAGATTATAATATAGGATGACGCAAAGACTCTTACCATGTAAGGTTTCTTCTAGTTTAGCTTCCAGCTCGGGGCTTATCGCCACAGGGTATGGTTTAAGTGTTCCTTCTGCAGATCTAAAACACACAACGGCTACTGTAACGGCGTAGGGGGGGGGGAGGGGACCGGCTAAGAACCCCAACGATATCTGGACCTGGCAATATAATTTTGCGGGAAGTCGGTGGATGGATAGGGCCCAAGACCGTTTGTCTTCTTTAGGGGAGACCTATGACCACCGGACTTCTTCAGGCTGATGATGTGTCAGAACCTTAATTCCCACTGAAAACACCACACTGACGCTCTAAATTCGTGTGAATCTAAAACACGAGTGTGATTTAAGATAATTAAGATCAATTGTTATGCTCACAAATTAAACATATTTTGTTCTGCCGCGGGGATGGAATCCGGACCCCTTGCGTCTCAGTTGGGCACTCGCCCACAATGCCACCGAATCACAGGCCACAATAGTCACAGCGGATTTATGTGGCTCTGAAATTGCAAGCAGCTGCGAAGTGATTGCTCATTTATGAGAATTCGTCATTATTCGTCACGTCAGAAACTCCTTGAAAAAAATTGGCGCAGCTGTTTGCAGATCCTTACTTCAGAGCGACAAACATCAGATAAGTTTAGTGTACGCACCTATTAGTTTTAAGACTTCCACTGAAAGGTTCAATAACCCCCAGATGGTACAATTGCCTGACCAATGAGAGGGCACAGGACTTGCTCGCCGTTTGCTTATTGGACGCGGTCTCTCTTCCAGTCACGTTACGGCCCAGTTGGCGGACATAGAGAGTCATTTCGCAGCAGAAACTCCTGGAATTGTTCAAAATGTATTACATTAGCCGCTTTTAAACGTACGTGTAAAACGCGCGATTAATTGCGCACTCCATCACGCAGGAATGAACGCGCGAATGATTGCGCGCTTGGAGCGTGCAACATAACAAGTACAACGCGTGACTAGGAGTGAGCAAGATGGCGCAGTTGAAAGAACGCAATCAAACACAATCCACTGTCTTCCCGCGCGAAGAGAGACAGTGCCGGGTGTGGAGTTTGACCGGGCCGGTACATCAGTCACAGATAAAATATGGGCGGGGTGCGTGGGTGCCTTTTAGTAGAAATTAGAGTAACTAAGCATTTTAGTGGGGATCATTCTTTACTCTCCCAAATCTACCAACACGCATCAAGCTGCAATATGCACCTACTTAACAACAACGTACAATTATATTTGATATTAGCTATTATGTTCCTTATGTAAGAAAGAAAAGAAAGAAGAAAAAGAAAGAAAATTTATTTATTTGACCCACAACGCAGTAAGTAGGTAGGTAGGTAGGAAGACAATGAAAGAAAAAAAATACTTAAATCTAGTAATACAAAAAAAAGACAATAAGAAAAACAAAAACATGTAGGTAGGTGAGGCGGTAGATAGGTTGAGTAGGTATAGGTTGTGTGGGGCAAATGGGTCCCGTCTCAGCATAAAGCTGCACCAAACATAATAAGTACGGTGCGGCGCTGGTTTTCAGACGGGGCCTAGGCGACGTGACGTGACGAACATCAATAAGAAAAATGTAATGTAATGTAACGATTGTTGTAAATGACAAAGATTATTAGAACTTGTGTCTGTCAGTCGCACGAGACGTACACCACGCGCAATCACGTTGCTACTACGGGGTGCATTCCATTCCGCGTAGTTTCATAGTTTCGAAATTTCGGACCATTTTGCCATGTTCTGCAATTTCGAAATTGACGCTTCCAGTTTCGAAATTTCGAAACTGCTAGGTAAAAGTAAAAATGAAGTGAAATCTATTATATAGTACATTTAAAACAAAATTTAGCCTTCATTGTGCGTTTCCGGCGGGTACTTAGAATTTTTTTTGGAAATATGAACCTTTTTTTACATAAATACACTTCCACATCGAAAAAAAGTCTTAATTTTTCGATCCTACATCCAGTTTCGAAATTCCGAAACTTGGGCCAATTTCATACGTCAGTTTCGAAATTGAGAATCTATGAAACTGCAACCCCTAGTTGCTACTCACGCCTTCACATGCTGGCGCTTTCACTCGCGTCACTCACAACGTCAAACACTCGTAAAGCGCGTACGTGTAACTACTACGCGGCCATTGAAATTACAGGCACATGAGACTTACCAACTCATGTCTCAGGGCTCGACAACGCGCGTGAAGCCTCTCTCTGGTATTGCAAGCGTCCATAGGCTACGGTAACCATTAGTAACAGGCCACCTTATGCAAGTTTGTTACCAAGTTACCTACATTGTAAACATGCGAAAGTGTGTTAGTTTTTGTTTGGTTAGTTTGTCATTCTTTCACAGCAACGGAGCAATGGATCAAAATGATTTTTTGTATGGATATATTTAGATCCAGAAAGTGACAGGTACTTTTTATTCGGGTACCGCGCGAGCGAAGCCGCGTGCGGACGCTAGTATAAACACAAAAACTATTTCTTAATTAAAAAACATTATAAAAGCATGCAAAAACGATGCTACACAACACACTTACCTGAACAGATAATAGCAGTACAAAACGCATCAAATTCTGGAAGTGTGGCCGTACAGTCACAAGGAGTATTGAACCTGGGTCCAGAAAAAATCCAAGGCATTAGTAAAGTTATTTTGCCCTAAAGCCATCCCGCAAGGTTGCTATTAACAGACCTACGAGCTTCGCCAACAGTTGTGCTATTGCGTAAGCAAAATGGGAATGAAGCCCACAACTTCAAAGATGTTTTTTTAGAATCAAAATGGGAATGAAGCCCACACTTTGAAATTTTTTGTTAGAATCTTAGCAAGCGCGATTCGTAACAACTGTTATGTAATCTGTGGCGACACCTAAAAGAGGGTGAAGTCCTTGGAAATTTGTAAACGTTTTGGATATGAGCTCGATAATAATAATCCTTGAAGCGATGGACTTCATTTCGCTTACGCAATAGAGCCGCTGCTGGCTGGGTTGGTCACTAGCTCATAAAGTAACTAAGAACTGGGTGTTATTGTATAACTTAATTGATAATCAGAAACGGCTTCAACTATCGAATTTCCATTGTAGTAGTCAAAACACAATAGATATTCTACAGACAAAACGAATTCCGATAACGAGTACAGTTACACAATAATCCGTAGATTCCTGGTTATTTTTTCTAGTCTTATAGTGTTTACCAAAAATGGCTACAGCAACCAACTGTTTGTGTTAATTAGTATAGCCTTTACTCATACTCACTTGCTCACATTCTGTGAACAGTATTCTTATTAAGTAACTTAATCATTATCGGCTTCAACTGTCAAAGATCACAGTGTAACTGTCAAATAGCAATGGGGATTTCATAGTTGAAACCGATTACGATTAGTTCAGTTACACAATAAGGCAGCTTCAAGTCAATGACCTGGTCAAATAATGTTAAAATAACTGGACCACTGCAATTTCTCAATGAAATACTTTTGGGATGTATGATGGCTTATTATGGTATTTCTTCAATGTCTTGGATTTGATCTGACCTATGACAGATAAATCTACTCTGTTTTAGTATATTATGGCCCATATTCTAAGAACTTTACTAATCATAATTTATCTGAATTGTGCGACAGATACACATGGATAGCATATGTCTCTGTCACACAATTCATATAGGTATGGAAAGATTTTAGAATAAGACCTAAATTCAAAATATAATTAAAATTCAAACTGTATATACGTAGCAATTTTTAGTCTTATTCCATGTATAACATCATGAACGACGACCCAAAAGTCGCATTTACTAGGAGGAACAAAATGCTATGCTATGACTAGTATTCTTAGTCATCGATTCTTCGTTAAACACAAAAGATTTTAAAAACAACGTCAAATTGATGTCGACAGACGACAGATGTAGGCTCGTATTCAGAGACACGACTCAAGCATAGATTTAATCACAGATCAGCTGAACTCTACTTAAGTATTGAATCTCTTCTCAAACATAGCTTTTATTCAAGAACGGTACTTAAACTATTCTCAGCTGAATCGAGTCTCAAATCTGTACTCAAATGTTCTCGTTTACATTTTGATTTATTTTTAATTTTCGATCCGTTTTACGCAGAAATTCAAACAGCCAGGGTGGAAATAGAATAGAACAATAAAGTGAAGTATAAATATGTATCAAAGTACGTGTAACGGAACGAAAATGTCATTTGATTAATGTCAAATCAAATCTAAATTCAAGCACCGATTTCGTCTGATTGACGTTTCAGAATAAGCATGTACTCAGGTGAACTGTGATCATTGAATCTATACTTAAGTACTGTTCAAGAATTAGAATCTCGACTCAAATCGAGATTTAAGTACAGATCAATGCTTGAGCCTTGTCTCTCAATACGAGCCGTAGTGTCGTCGTCTATTTTATACCGACACCACACACTGATCAACGATTGACGCAATTGCGGTAAAATTTGATTGAGTGACAAGTTGGAAGTCACTGACTTTGCAGAATGGGGCCTTTGTACTGCCAAACAGTGGTGCAATTGCGTAAGCGTAATGGCAATGAAGTTCGAAACTTTGACAACTGAAATTTTTAACAATCTTAGCAACATTCAAAACGTTCCAAACTTGACAAGTGGAAAACTTCAAGATCTTCCTTTTCATGTTTGAAAAACTTCAGATGTAGCTAAAATTTATAAAATTATGCATAAAATTGCGATCTTCATTACCATTTCGCTTACGCAATAGCCTAGCAGATAGCATCATATTTGCCTAGTACTACCGATCGTATTCACTGTACAATTCGCATGAAATATCACTAAGTTCCTCCATACTGCTAGGCCACACTTCCAGACGCTAAAAGAATGCCAGCCAAAGATTTTTCGGAATTTGTGAATAACCCATGGCTTTAAAATAAAGATGTTATAGGCTTTCCGCACGCCATCAGAGATTTCTTTCAGAAAAATTTAATCAACCAATCAGAAGACGTACGGTCTTCACTGATTGGTGATTAAGAATTTCGCCGGACCGTACGTTCTTACTGATTGGTTGATTTAATTTTTCTGACTGAAATTTTCTGATGGTGTGCGGACTGCCATAAACTGGCTTGTTTCCGAGACTGATGATAGATCCGCGCAACGATAACACAGTCCATGCTATTTTTGAACTTAGTCAATACAATAAAGCTCCTTTTTTATTTGAAGTGACATAGTACAATACAACGCTCTTATTTTGATCACGCTAAAGTCCAAATTAGCGTGAATTGATGAAATCACAAAATAGTAGCGCGAGGCGCTTTACAGTTATTTTGTGAGTTCATTTAATCTTAAAGTAAATAAGGTTGAGTGTCAATTGTTTTACTAATTAGTCGCTTCGCCAGTACTCGCCAGTCGCTTTGGGGCTTTACCCTACTCATCTCTCTTCAAATCAGAGCCATTATCGTAATTTTGAAATGTATACCTAAACGTCATGCAAATAAGTGCTAATTTGAGACAAGGCTGCGTAAAAACACCGTGAAATTGAATAGAAAAATTAGCACAAAACATATACTTTAGGATTGTCACTGTTTTATGCTAACTTGGACTTTCGCTGATCTCAGAATCAAGCCATTAGGGCAAAAAAAAACTCTCACTACAGGAAAATCTACAAAGTTTGATAGAAAAGAGCATTCCCAAGTATCTTCCCAATTCTTTGGAGACCTCAGTAGGCCTAGTAGGAGCTACCTAGACGTTTTTATTGCCAGAATAATAGAAATTAAATTTTTGATATCCTTTGAAATGTGGCCGTACCCTAAATAGGTATGATTAAACCTTTACAGGTAGCACATCACACTAACTTGGTATGATCAGGTCCAACAGCTTTATAAACATATTCTGAATGAATTTTGTTCAACTGCATGAACTGATGCAGCTTCGACTTGGCATTCTCCATGGTCCAATTGCCGTGGAGGCTGGCGTTCACGTCCAGGTCTTCAGCCTCTTCGACATTCTTCTGCTGTTGCATGCGATCCATGTACGTGAAGTTGGAGCGTTCACCGCCGTACGCTTGGTATGCTTGACCCATGCTGTCCGGGCCCATTCCTCCCTGAAAATATTAAGTATAAATAAATTAATGTAACACAGACTTTAATTGCCCTACATTTGAATTAAAACACATTCCTTTCAATGCAAATTTCAAGATTGTAGGTCACTGAGAAGTAGAAGAGGGAGAAATAAGTTTTTTTTTTATTAAAAAATGTGATAGTTTATGAGGACTAAGAAGTTTAATTAACAGAAGTGATTTGTTTACCTATTTTAATGCTTAATAATTAAGTACCAACATACTGACCTGAAACACTGAAGGCCTATGCCCCTGATTTCCGTAACCCACTGCATCGGGACCCATACCCCCTCCATGCCCCATATTCCCTCCTTGCTCCCCATTCTCCTCCTTCACACTAACTTCGGGCGCTGATATAGCAGTTTGAGGTACATCCTTAGAGTTGAGTTCACCGCTCCGAACGAGATAGTTGACGAAATCTTTACAGGCATTGAACTGGGCATCCTTCTTTGTGGTGGAGTTACCCGCGCCGGCGTAACTGATGCCTTCTACGCGAACTTCGCAGAGGAATCTTTGGCGATGCTTCGGTCCTGGGAAAGAAGCAATTATGACAGCATCAGGCCAGTCACTATGGATTTGTTTGAATTGGGCATGAAAGGAACCTCTTAGAGGCTCACTTTAATCCTTTCACTACACTGATTCTTTCACCGACGATCATAGGCACTTTTCAGGACCACTATACCTCACCCTGGTCACTGACCTAATACACCAAGAAATAATCAGTGAGACGATAAGCAAGCAATTGAATTTTTGGTACTTGAACCAGGTACGGTTGAACCGCTCTTGATGAAATTGGAAAAGGAAATAGTGTGCATCATGGGAAGGACATACATCGGACTCCATGCGAGCGAGGTTAGCCGTCATAACAACACACAAACGAACAGCAATTCGAAACGGCTCTCTCGATTTTGCTCTACTCGACGAGTACTAAGTTGGAGAATTTTATAGCGTGGAAAAAGTAAAGAGGGAGTACCTCTAAATTGATAATCTTACCTGTAGCCCGTATATCAAACTGCGGCGTGGTGCTTTTCTTGACGCACCAACAGGTCAGAAAGGACTTAGGGTCCATCTTAGATATATTTTGCAAACTTTAAGTACACCTTTGATAGTTTTGTTAGCAAACTAAAATCGAAACAAGAAACGACGAGCCGCGCCGCTAAACAATTTTGACAATTTTTTCCACAGCCTCAGACCAATAGGATAATATCGATCTTTTGTCTGTCACGTAAACAGTGATACTAATAATCATCATCTCGGTCTACGGCTGTCAGCTTTGTGTCAGTCAGACAGACAAGATGTCACGCGATGTCACGTAATTTGTTTTTTCCCCTTTTGCTTCGGCTATGGCATCTTTAGCCATACTATTTACATATTTTTTATTGTGTATGTATGTGATGTAGATGATGTCTTCCGTTTCAGTGGCTCGTCTCAGCATTACATTTTTACATTCGTAACAAAGAGAACAAAATCACTACGTTAGATTCGTAGTGCTTGAAGTCCGCAGTCACGGCACTCCACTCAATTTAAATTTCATCGTCCGTCGACAGCTTCACAACTTTGTCTGTTTTTAGAGAAATAAATACCTACTTAATAAAAAATCGTAAAGGACCCATTTCATTCTGGGCCTGGTCCATGTACACTACATAGAAAAATTAGGAAAAAATAGAAGATTACAAGAAAAATACAATTTCATTAATTTGAAGACATATGCGATTGTACAAGAGTAGTTCTTCTGGTAAGTTTTTTACTATGTGAACACTATTTGAAGGCCGCCATGTTGGTTTATATTTGGCGTTTGACATGACATTGACATATTTTTCATGTCATGTTGTTTGATTTGATGTTTTTGTTTTGTCAGATATATGAATGTTGTCAAAATGACATTTCACGCACGTCCATCCGCCATATTTTTGTAGCGCTGTGTGTTGCTCTCTTTGTCGAAGAAAATCTTAATGTACCTTAGAACGAAGTCAATTTAAATAAAATAACCAATTAAATACGTTTACTTTATTGCTTAGCCATATTTTAGAGTAGTGTACACAGTGCAGGCCCAGGCTCCATATATTGATGAAACGTCTCTTTTTAATAAATCATTTTATTAAAAACACACAAATACATACACCATTCGTTCACCTAAAACCTAAATACGTGAGACAATTATATTTTAAGTTCCGACAGATATTGGTAAAGAAAGTAAATTGCTACTTAGCAAACATGTAAATCAATTGGTTTAAGGCCTCTTCCACTATAGACAGATTTAATGAGCTGAGTCTACTATAAGCAGATAGCAGAATAGACCCTGTGTATAAAAAATAACAGCACAGCACATCCCATGAAAGCTTTAGGGAAAATAAACAAACAGGAGAAAAATTATTACATAAGCTTCAAACAAAAGAAAATAAATAGATATGTACTTTTATAAATAGGGACAGGATCAATCTTTAAGGCAGAGATTTTGTAAAGAAATTATATCTTATTAATGTAGTACTTTTTGTCACTTATACTTACATTGAATGCTTATAGGTTTTAATGGCTCTGCACAAAGCAACCACATTCAATGGTTTCAATAAAAAAAAAAGATTGATACTGATTGCTACAAAGTAACGCAATTGCCCCACTAATACCTATACATTATGAACGCGAAGTTGAATGCAAAAACAATATTTTTCGCTGCCCTATGAGCGGCCTTCAAGAAATACGAAATAACATAATACCAGAATTACATTTATAGTTATGCCTTATATCAAATATCGCCCATTTATTGTATGTAAATCTCTTCCATAAAATATTTATTTAGGTCCTAAGGTTTCATTAAAATAATATATTAGAATCTTTATTGAAATCAGACTTTAAGGTGTAACATAAATATTAAAATTCTTGAAAATTTTGCCCTCTAGTCTAGATAATGTCATTTGTAAAGAACTATACAGTAATCTGTGATAATGTTTTGTTACTAGCCAGGGGGTGAGATATGACATTAATATACATATTGTAGAAAGACATTCCTATAGAGATATGTGATGCAATGTAGTTCCTCCTTGATTGGTAAGTCAATAAATTTATAAAAAGGAATGTCAAAACTGGGCAGTTTGAATTCAGAATGACCTCTGACCACAGAGACAAACTCTCTGAAAAACATTATTGGTTTGAAAGGCGGACCAATCTGCGAGCGTATGCGATTTCACCCACATAAATCAGTCCATAACTTTAGTATGGTAGTAAGAAATAGAGGGCGCTATTTAAAAAATATTTTCGACATACAAATATATAGTTTTCAAGTTGACCTAGTTTTCTTGTTCAATACAGCCTTTTTCTAGAGGTTTCCTGTCGTTTCTGGTACCACATAATGCCTAACACCACTAGCACTATAATGACTATGGCCACGCACATCATCCACAGGAAGGTTTTGACGCCGGACATGGCTGGTTTGGAGTCCTCAGCCCTCTCTCTAGGAGCTTCGAAGGAAGCCGCAGAAGGAATGATCTGTGATCGGTCCTCATCCTTGTTTTGCTGTGGAATAGAAAAAAAGAACTCTTGAGATTTGACACATACGGAGTACCTAGGGATCTAATTGTAAAGCCGTGTTGGCCTAGTGGGAGGGAAGTACCTCGACTTTCGTTCCGAAGGTCGTGGGTTAGAATCCTGGTCGTGCACAATGGATTTTTCTGTTTGAAATAAATATATAGGAATAGGAAACCGGCGGCTTAGTCAGCTCCCCACGTATTTACTGAGGATAAGGCCGGCGGTGCTGGGCAAGCCTACTCCTGTCCTGTAAACAGTTCCACCTGACGCTGTTTAAATCATCTAGAATAGACGTTATAAGGCCTTACTTTTTTATTGAGAGCTATGAATAAATAGAGCACCACGCAGAGTGCAGCAGATTTAAGGTTATGTAAATGATTAGGACTAAACTCCATAGAGAACTTCTCACCGATTCCAATAAGTCAAGCTCATACATCTTCATGGATATAATGTCATGGTTGTCGCTGAGATCACCCGTAGTAGCCGAAGCGCCAAAATAGTACCCAGTTGGTAATAGAACATTCTCGACTTTTAAGCATTCCTTCCACGCATTCTTGCCGTCCAAATCCGTTGACACTGTAATAGCAAGAATACTTGAGTCATTTTTCATCTAATCAACATAGGCCAAACTTCGGAACTAGCTGAAGCATTAGACATAATGTTTCGTCTACGTCTAAAGAGCTTTATCTTTAGATTAAATTAACTAAGTACATTGGTTTGATAGCCAACGAATGAATAGATGTATCTCCTCAAGAATTCATCCGTGATATGATAAGAAAGGATTTTCGTAGGGAGTTCCACAAGGCATCACTCTTGGTAAACTACTTTTCCAAGCACACATCGAAGACAAATGCAAAGCTAAAGAATTTGAAATTAACAATAATATTTTAGAACTAGAAACTTACCTATTAAAGTGTCATCCTTGTAGACGATTGAGAGATGTGTATCATGGTTATAGTTCCTGAACTTGGCTTCGCAACCGGCGAGTTGCGTGTGTGTGCCGTCTCGGTCGTGGTCGTAATGGAGCGTGCCGTTGCTTATCATCGCTGATATGTACGGATGCTGGTGCTGTTGATATAAATATAATATGATATACACAATGATTTACACAGAACCAACTTAACATTTATACATCTCCGGAGATCTAAACCAAAATTATGTGGAACCATGCAGGCATACGCATGTAATTCAAGATTGCCGAAATACGGACTATAGTGCCGAGAATCTAGACGCAATAGAAAATCTATTGTGTCTCATTTGTCACCGTGCCGTGTGAAAAGTGAATCGCTATTGGCGGTTTTAGTAGGGATGTAAAAACGGTAACCTTTTCACTTATCACTTCCGGTGACAAGTATCTCACGCAGATTACATACAAAGGCCTCTGGTGCTGATCAGCGTACAGCTGTGCAAATACTTAGCCAATATGTCATCAATCGGGTCATCAGCAACTCTTGTGCAGAGCTGCGGGTAAGGGCCTCTAGCTGGCGCTATTTACCCTAGCTTCTTCGCTGGAAGCTAAGACTTCCAGGTCACGGAAGAATATCTATCTATCAGTCCCTGTCTTGTGTAGGTATATAATTTCTTGTTAATCGTAGTAATACTTTTGTTACTTGTAAGTTTCTCTAACCCTACTACGTTCTACCTAGCTTGTTAACAGGACAGAACTGTTTTATTTTTGTTTTTTTATTCCTTCTCCGCAAGCAAGCAGTCTCTTAGCTTCTACATGCGAGGACATATCAATGGTTACGTGTTATTATTTAAGTTTATTTATAAGGTTTATAAAACTGTTTGTTTTCCGAATACAACAAAATAAAATAAAAATAAAATCAACTCACGTTGTGGGCGCCATTGTGGTTGCTATATGTATCAAGTACAATAGCGAGACCATGGAAGTAGTCCTTGCTTCCGAACACTTCGCCGGGTTGCATGCGGTCGCGCACGTACCAGATCGCAAACCCATCGCCGAAGAGATCCTTGCCACGCCCGTGCACTTTGAACTGCACTTGGAGCTCCCAGTTTCTGGTGTAGCATGGCTGGAAGACAAGACAACAATATGGCCAAATGCGTAGCAGTGTAATTCACGGAATTGAATTTATTTAATATATACATAAAATCACGCCTATTTCCCAGAGGGGTAAGGCAGAGACCACGGCTTTCCACTTGCTACGATCCTGACATACCTCTTTTGCTTCATTCACTCTCATCACATTCCTCATACATGCTCGTCGATTTAGGGTACTCTTGACCTTTTTCCAAAACGTCACCGATTTATTTAATAAAAATAATAAAACTAGGCTATTAATGTTAACCACTCGCTTAACTTAAAATGGTCATCCTTTAGTAATGTGCGGAGCATCCAAAATTCCCAGGGACTGGAGTGTGTAACAATGACTCATCATAGTCTAATGTACGTGACGAACGCCACAGCATACAGTAATTAAGTTAATTAGTAAGTTTATCATTGTTCAGTTCGGCCATAAGCATAATGAACCATGAATTGGCATTGCTACGCTTTTCAGGACTGTAAATGCATTTTAAACTTTATTTAAAAAGCATAAGAATTCATAAAATGGACTTATTTTGAATTATATCTGGATGCCCTTGAACAAAATGCCAACCCAGCTTTCATTGTCAGCATGAGAGGCTTCATCACTACAGTATTTTTTTTTTCCGTACCTATTTGCGATTTTTTTATGGGTAAAGATTAAGAGCTGATGCAAGCAATATACTAATTTTTATTTGGGTAGCTCATTAGTGAGGGCCGCGGGTGTTATTTAATAAGAAACTTAAATTATCTGATTAGTACTCACATTGTTAACCAAATATCATGAAAAAAATATGAGTAAGTAGTGTTAGTTATGCAAAGGCAGTCCTAAAGGCCTTGAATACTTTATGATTTTTCTTCAATAAAACTTAGTTATTTGCTTATAAAAAATGTGTTAACTACATTGTTGTAAAAACATGCCTTATCAATGCAAGTAATGTTGTTTTTTCAATGACAAATGGAAAAAGGCGTCATGTTATCATTGTTTTATTAGACAGAGTATTAGGTACTAGCTACGGCTATCTACAGCTTTACGTGCTTCATACCTGGATTAAAAGTAGCCTATGCTTATAGTTTAAGCATCTCCATGCCAAATTTCATAAGAATCGGTAGACTGAGATACATTACTTTCATGATTATAAGAGAAAAAAGATAGATGTGGGCCCGTTTCAGGGCGAGTTTGCGGTATCAACCTCGGACATGATGCTCTACCGGTCCACCATTATGCTTGTTCAAGCAAATACTTAGGTTTTAGGAATCAGATGAATCAGAACTGAAATTGTCAGATGCTGCCAAAAGTTCCTTAAAAGTATACCAAAAAGAGAAACAAATATAAGGAAGGTAATCCAGACCTTTTGTTTTAACCAAGTGACGACCTCGGTGGCGTAGCCCATCTGAGAGGCAAGGGTACCATAGTACTCGTAGTTTGCGTTACCCACGACACAGTTAATCCTAGTGGGGTTAGGACTATGTATGTGCCTGTTGGGTGCTATTTAATTTATTTAAGTCAAAGTCCAGATACGTAACGATTGACTCATCTCAATAAATAGTCAAGCTGTTGTTTACTTACCTCTCGTTAACCAATATATCTACGTACCACAGTGTTCCAAATGGCTCCAGATTTGGACTGCATATCGGGCGTCAATCGAACGTAGTTAGAAGTAACTATAGTGCTACCCAAGAAGTCCCAGTAAGGCACGGACATACCACTACCTGAAATTAATCAATTTAGTCTATTTGCAACACAATTTGCGATCAGATATACAAGATCAAAGTCACAGAAAGAGGTCACTAACCTTGGTAGGGTTTTGTTAGAGAATGTTCCCTCCTCACGTAATCCCGAGTATTCCATTCCGCGGATATGAAATTAGTTAACTGTAGAAACACTAAAAATTGGGCCCAAATAAGCTTATTACAAAACATTTTCGTAATTTTGTGGACTATTACTGACAATACAATCGCCAACGCCAAATCATATCATGTCATGGCATGGCAGCCGCCGCTATAATGTTGCCAAATGTTGAAAATATTTTACCAAAATAAAATATAAATTACCAGGCAATATAATAATAGGGACATTGTAACTAATATCAATACATCGTAATTATATATCGCAATTAGGGTCTACATCTAGATGTAGACCCTAATTATGGTAGGTAATGGTGCGTTTATATGAAATAATTGTATTTGTAGACCCTGGCCTAACTATGTTTATATCTATGTTCACGTAGGATGATAGGATCACAATCCCAAACTTATTATAAGTACCTAATCTGATCAGCTGGCTGTTGGAGTTGAGTCTTCGATTAAATCAAAAATTTGACGATAAAGTTTATGAAAGCGCCCTCCAATTCGCCCTCAAACTCTGACCCACCTAATAAAATAACAAATAATTACTTAGCAAGAACATATTGCAATAGAAATAATATTTCAGTATGAATAAAACTAAAGTCAACCACTGTGGCTAAAAAAATACAAATCTAGTTACATAATTGTAGGTATCAATCCTATCATTGACCTATTTGGTACGATACATTTTTTGTATAACCTCCCCATAATTTGGTAGATCTTGTATTTAAGGAAGCATTGCAAAGTATACGTCAAAATCCAAATTTGGATTTGACATTGTCGGTAAAGCAGTTCATTCAGGGCTTTTAATTTGGTGCCAATAGATGGCATAGGCAATGCACGTAAACCGTAGACTGAGTACGACGTAAACTCTTCTTTCTTACTCCATGTGAGAATAATTCTATGGAAAGAAGATAGATGGCGCTATTACAAACTTATGAAAGTCCCTACTGAGGCCCCTACATAACTGCATGCCAAAATCGCAAAGTAGAACGGGAGTGGGACCTATTCTCTAAAGTCCGACACGAAAACTAAAACCGACAACGCTCCCGCTGAGGGACTTCTCCATATAGCCTTTTATTTATTTATTCTGTGGTAGAGCTTTTATAAAACTGCTCTGCACTGCAAACTATTCAGAAAATACAGCTTTTTACTTATGTTTAGCTTAGTACGTATAACGTCAAGAAATTGAGCTACGAGAAACGTATATACGTGTGTAACGTAAGCAACCAATGGAGGAAATCACTAGGTATATCTACATAATTGAAAAGATATGTGACATCAAAGTGCCGACGGCCGCGGCAATGCGATGCACAGAACACAATGAGCTTGCCTTATTTACAACTGATGCAGATTAGACGATTAGGTTGGCGAAAGTTGCACTGCAGCTTATAAGAAGACAGCTGTCTCACTAGTCTACGGTCTCTACCTATTTCGCGAGCCGCGAAAATAGTCCCTAGGTGCAGTAGTATGTAGTACCTACCTTAACTTATCTTCGCGAACCTAGTCATTATCATTATCAGCCTGCAGAAGTCCACTGCTGGACATAGGGGAGGCCAAATAGTTCCATGACGAACGGTCGTGAGCCTTTTCCACAGACTCCGCGCAACTTTAACAATGTCTTCAAACACTGTGTCTGTGTGTTCTGAGAACGTATAATCCCCAATGGTTGTCGGTTCTGCGAGCTATATGTAAGGTATGGCCTGCCTACTGCCACTTCAACTTGCTAATTCTGAGAGCTATGTCGGTGAAATTGGTTCTACAGATTTCCTCACTTCGGATTTTTTCACGTAGTGAAACTCCGAGCATAGCTCTCTCCGTAGCCTGTTGCGCGACTTTGAGCTTCTTTAAGAGGCCAATAGTGAGGGACCAAGTCTCAGTGCCATAATATGTCATCATCATCAATCACTGGCAGCTTGTACTCGGGCCTAGCTTTATTGTCAAAAATGGTAAATAAATTAAAATATATATTATATATCGTAGGCACATAACTCAATAAGTTTCGAAAAGAGCCACCTAGGGCCTAACTTTTTGTACCTACATCGTTATATTTACTTAAAACCTACCTTTAACGTAAAATTCTCACGCCCGATTGCGCCATTCTGACGTCCCACAAAGGCCCATAAAATTGCCATAAGCCCAATCAGGGCCCACCAGGGTGCGCCAGAGCCGCTTTCCCCAATGATGGACGCACCCACTTTCACTGCTCGCGAACCACCCGAAGGTCAAGCACTTGCCGAGGGTCAGTGACCTTTGCGATTCGCAAAGAGGTGTGGGTGCGAGAGTTGCCGAGACGACCGACCGAATGGGCGAGAGGTGTTCAAACGGCATGCGATATGTTCTTGTTAATTGATGTCGTCTAAAGTTCCTTTCAAATTGGCATGTCAAATTTTCAAAATGCTCTGTTCGTCTATAAATGAGTTTGAAGTGATTTGACAGAAAAACAGCAAATTTTTGCAAAGCGTTTTTTCAATGAATACATAAAGACGGTGTTGGAAGGCCCCCAACCCGATGTACCGATGACATTGTAAAGGTTGCGCGAAGTCGGTGGATGGAAAGGGCTCTAGCCCGTTCGTCGTGGAACTCTTTGGTGGAGGCCTATGTCCAGCAGTCGACTTCTACAGGTTGTTCATGATGAATAAAGACGGTTAAGTGCGAGAACTCGCGCCCTGATGCTTTCGAACCATTGGTCGTGGGTTCGAATCCTGGTCGTGCACCAACGTGGGAAAATCCGTACACGTGGTCAGAAAATCAAAATTCCAAGTGTAATTGGGCAGGACCAAAAGGTTCTCACTCGTAAGCAAAGAAAAGAAAGATGATGGGTTGATGAAATCATTAAGACAGCAGCAGCGGGTCAAGCGTGGACCAAGGAAGCACACCTGGTCATTGATCTAATACAGGATGACCAAGAAAGAATCAGTGACACGACAAGAAGAAGAAGAGCAGGGAAGAATGGCAAAAAATGGAGGAGGCCTTTACCGCTTTTTTAAAGAGCGCAACTAAATAGGTATGTAGTCTTAAAACTGTTTATTAATTTGTAAAAAAAAAACTGTATTTTACTTTAGATATTGTATAACTTAACTAAGGAATAAAGAGGCTATAATAAATTATAATATCATCCCCCACAATTGGAAATATCCATTTTGAATTTGAATAACAATTTCTACAGAGTAATGCAAAACAGAGGCATTATTTCGCGCCCGGCGGCGTTTTCCTTCTAAACTACATAAACTTAGTAAACATTGAGTCATAGTTCCGATAAAATGTCTCGTGGTCGTTTTGTCTGTCTGTAGCTCGGAAGTGAAAGTGTGTAGAAAGCCAGTGGAAACCACGCCGAGCTCACGATCTTTCCGATGGACTGTTCTGGATTGCAACCTCTTATATTTCTTTATTGTACCTAGCTAGAAGGTTAATTACGATCATTATTTTTAAAACCCTTTGCCCTATTTTAAATATTTGCTGGTAGAACTTAATTGAACTGTCGACTTAGTTAAGATCTGATTGTTCTTCCAAATAAACTCATCTTATCTTATCATTTTACTAGCGTAGATTGAGATCAAGTACCTACCTAATAGTACCTTGAAAATGTTGTAGGTAGAGAGTTCCTCAGAATAATAATAATAACACTCAACAGTCACATACATAGTCCTGAATGCGAGTACCATGATACCAGAACACCCAGACCCGGAACAAATATTTGCAGATATTTGTCCCGCAGTGGGAATCGAATCCGCACCCCTTTCGGCTCATTCCTGCTGCGAGATTCAAATGTTTGCATGATCTGGCATTTGCATTTTTTCCGGGTCTGGGTGTTGTGGTAAGTACCATGGTACTCGTAGATTCTGATACACACGACACTGGGAATCCTAGTTTTGGGGTCAGGACTATGTATGTGACTGTTGGGTGTTACTTATTTGTTATTTATAATAATCCAAAAACTGACTCAGGCGGGATTCGATCCCGCGTCCAACCCCTATATACGGCGATATGGTAACAAACTTAGCCACCGAGTCACGTCGAATCGGAAGTAATCTGATTCGAAAATGTTTAGATTACCTAATAGTTTTTTTTTTATTTCATTAAGTTTGGGTTAGCACTAAAAGCAAAAAAAAATATTTAGTGCTGATTTGGTAAACAAACTTATGTGATAAAATCTGCTTGCGTAGAGTAGATAGGTAGGTACCTACGTTTTAATAAAGAAGAAAACATCATCAAAACGCAATCAAAAGAATTCTGCGGTCTGACCTAAATTAATTTCACGCGATTCAGCACCCAAATCCGTACCTACAGAGTTCAATTCATCTTACATCCAAAAGTGAATGTTAATGTCAAGACCACTATAAAAATATCTAGGGAGAGTGTTAAGAGTAGATCACGGTCAAATAGTAACTTTCACTGCTTTCTCTGGCCTAAATAGGTATTTGTGGTAGGTCGGGTGGTCGGCCTTGGGGGATGCACTTTTGTTTTCTCTGTCACTTTCATTAATCTTAGAAAGTTATGACGTGTTTTTGGGTTGTGGCGAGAGTTTGGGGAGACAGGTGAATTAGGTCAGTGCGAGATCCGTAAAGGCTAGTAGAATTCGAAGGCTTTTTCTTGGTCGGTCAGTAAAGGGTTCGAACCGAAACGAGGTAAGCACAGGGAGATTTTCTATTTTCTAAATTGGACTAGCCCACCTGGGGAGGTACCGAGGTACGGGTTCGATTCCCGCAGCGGGGCAAATGTTTGTATGATCCGCAAATATTTGTTCCGGGTCTGGGTGTTGGTTGTAGTACCAAGGTACTCGTAGTTTCTGATACCCACGACGACACTGGGAATCCTAGTGCGGGGTGGACTATAATATGTGACTATTAACAGTTGAGCTATCGTTTGTAACGGTCTTTAGATAGCTCAACTGTTTCTTGTGTATTTTGTAAATATTAACTTGTATTAGTTATAAGTTTCTTTCTGTAAATAAAATTAACTATTGGGTGTTATTTATTTATTATTTTATTCCAATACTATTTTTAATTGATAGTTTTTGAGATACAACTGAAATAGTAACATTATTGTAGGTATCATTAATGTCTAACACAAATAGGGTTGAATTACGCAATAAACTTGCAAAAGGACTAACAAAATTTACACTCCAAAAGTGTTTTGTGACTGTTCAGAAACCATAATTATTTAATTTTATCATACTAACATTAAGGTCAGCGACCGAGCCACCGCGCACCTAATAAGGTAGACTATATTCGGTGCACTGCAGGTACCTAACTGTCTCGTGAAGTCCTGCCGAAACATAATTTCATTAAAAATATTCAAAAACGACGCTAAGAAACATCGTACGATTGAATAGTAACTATGGAGCATGTTACAGAGAATATGTGTAGGTATGATCGTGAACGGACGTCAAAAGTATGAACGTAAGCACACGATGGTAGCTCTTGCACACTTTGTTTTATTTTTCTAAAATACCCCAATACAAATCTGACTAATACTCGTGTTTATAGGTATATAGGTAACAAGCTTCCGCCTGCGGCTTCACTCGCGTAGTACCTACATAAAAAGTAGCCTATGTGTTGTTCTAGGTAAAGAACTCTATTCCAAGATATATTTCAAGTTTCAACGAAATCGATTATCAAACATCCTCACAAACTTTAGGATAGGTCATAAATAGTTTTAAGTATAGGTCATACAATCAGGCAACTTAGTTTATTTAATCTTTGACTGCAATAACGATGAAAATAACGTCAGTTCAAAGTCAGTATAAGTTGCGGAAAAAAAAAAAAAGACTGATTTTTTTTTTAACTTTCTTCCTTTTTGTTTGTCGACGCCAAAGTTCGCTAAAGAACAGCCGAACCTAGTACGCAAACA
This sequence comes from Anticlea derivata, assembly GCA_947579855.1. Classification (NCBI taxonomy): domain Eukaryota; kingdom Metazoa; phylum Arthropoda; class Insecta; order Lepidoptera; family Geometridae; genus Anticlea; species Anticlea derivata. The sequence continues at coordinate 3,581,968 of OX388279.1, read as the reverse complement.
GTATTAATATGATTTTATTCTGTGAGAGAGTAATTTCATCTGCTTACGTAGCTTAATTATCCTTGATGATCTATAGTTTGCTCTCATTACTCTAAAGGCTAAGTGCTTTCCGAAGGATGTGTTATTTTTAAAATCACTTTATAATTATTTGGGGAAACGTATTTATGAGCTCATTCATATCTAATGTTTGGGACGTTTTTGAAATCCGAGGAATCGCTTGCGATTTTGTTGGCACTTTTTGTTGGAAGGAGCTATGTTCAATTAAACGATGTGCGATATACAGTTTATATAAATATGATCCTTACGTCTTGTGAATTAAGTTAATTTTGAGTTTGAATTTCAGTAGCTTGCGATATCGTTAAGCTATATCGTGCGCTCTTAAATGTCAAACTCAAAACTGACTTTGTGCAGTAGATCATTGTGAAACAAATTTTGTGTGACACATCAAGGACAATATCGCATGTCGTATGAATAAGGCTCAAGAAAAGAATAGGTAGTAAAAATCCGTTAGGGAATAATGGTTCTGGAATAGGGACCACGAACCAGGCGACGCAGTGTTGGAACGCCCCCCACCCGATGGACACATTGTTAAAGTGCGGGAAGTCGGTGGATGGAAAATGCTCAAGATACCGTTCGTCCTGGAACTCTTTGGGGGAGGCCTATGTTCAGTCGTGTATCAGAAATCAACGACAAGGTTTGTTAACAAACATTTCACATCGAATATGCGTGACGTTTATCTAAGTTTACTTGCAAAGACTATCAGCAAAAATTGTTTTTTTTTGTCGTATTATATGTATTTTAGTTTTAAGGTATACTTTAAGGCTCGTATTCAGAGACAAGACTCGAGCATTGATCTGTACTTAAATCTCGATTTGAGGCGAGATTCTAATTCTTGAACAGTATATATGTATAGATTCAATGATCACAGATCACCAGAGTAAATGCTTATTCTGAAACGTCAATCAGACGACATCGGTGCTTGAGTTAAGATTTGATTAGACATTAATCAAATTACATTTTCGTTCCGTTACACGTACTTTGATGCATATTTATACTTCACTTTATAGTTCTGTTCTATTTCCACCCTGGCTGTTTGAATTTCTGCGTAAAACGGATCGAAAATAATAAATAAATCAAAATGTAAACGAGAACATTTGAGTACAGATTTGAGACTCGATTCAGCTCAGAGTAGTTTAAGTACCGTTCTTGAATAAAAGCTATGTTTGAGAAGAGATTCAATACTTAAGTAGAGTTCAGCTGATCTGTGATTAAATCTAAGTTTGAGTCGTGTCTCTGAATACGAGCCTAAATCTATGGGCCCTGTATTTGTACATGTAATTTGCTGTGTTGCCTGAAATTAATGACATAAGTCATTAATTTGCCTGAAATTAAGGATTTATTATTCCACTTATAAAAGTGGAATAATAAATCCTGAAATAAAGACCAGCTATAAAAATCTGTGAAAACATTTAAAAAAGGAAGTACTAAATTTAAAACCGAATTGCGTTCAGATGCTTGATTGACGGATGTGACTAAAATTTAATTGACTGAGAAATCTGAGAATCATTTGGTTCGGCCAATTCGATGAGGTCACTGCTCTTTGGGTCTATGAAACTTTGAGATCATAGAGATAATGTTTTTTCTGCATTTTATTTTTGTCAAACTATGTATTTCCTCTCTTAATTGGAGCAACCCGCCTGGAGGTACCTCCACCTTACACAAGATCGCAGCCAAATAGAGAACTTCTTAGTTCAGAAGGATTTTTTGAATGGCTGAACAGATCCTAATTATATTTGGTATGAAGATAGTGTGCATCATGCATAAGTACAGACGTTATTTTGGTTATGTTATGTTGATTTTACGATGGAGTCAGGAACTGTTCTACGAATCTCCTCATCAGATTGCCTGATTGAGCTGAACCGTTGCATACCTGTCGGTCGGTGTCCGATGACAGTACAAAATTATGATGACAAAGAGTTGATCTGATGAATGATTCAGGAGCTGTTTCACAGAACTCTTCAGAAAACTGACTCATTGAGCTGAAACTTAGCATACCTGTCAAGATCCGATGGCAATACAATATTGTGGTGACAATGACCTGATCTGATGATGGAGTCAGGAGCTTTCCCACGAAACTCATCAAATTGTCTGATTGAGCTGAAACTCTGCATAGCTTTCGAGGTTTAAGACAATACAATATTATAGCAGCGCGCTGATCTGGTGATGGAATCAGGAGCTGTTCCTCGGAACTCCTCAGACAATTGTCTGATTGAGGTGAAACTTTAAAAGGGTGCGATTTTCAAAGTTTATCTTATTTGTGTCTTTGGTCACTGAAACACCAACTTTTAGCAGACGTCGCGAGATCTCCGTTCGAGGCGAACCACTAGTTATTATTAAAGCTAAAAGTTATTTTTATGAAATGATTTGATTAGTAGAGAAGGGGAAGGTTACCTTCCGACTTTAAAATCTATCAGAAAACAAGACAAGCTCCTTCACTTCCGCCTTCTTAACCCGGAAGTGTTAATATGGAAGTCAAATTACAACTATTTAACATGGCGTTGACAGATTGACCATTCTGGCTCCAAATACAACATGCGTTCACACAACATTTCATAATTTTTTATTACATGGATATGTTACATAGGCCCGCGAATAGATATAAATAACCAGGCGTGCAACAGGGACAGGTGGTTGTGTGAACCCGCGCCGACTCTGTATGACCGCGAAATTATTTTCAAGACTACACCAGCCTCGCGGCACACAGAGACAAACGACACTCATCTGCACACGCGTCTCACTACCGGCCTGCGGATGTACTGGTAGTCGTGAGAAACTTGCCTCACAATTTCTTAAAGCCTTATGAAAACTAACACGCCAAATCAATTCCTACCCTATCGCATTCTCTTTGGGTCGAAAATTATGGTTTATGGATAAGGTGTTTACGCCAGATTGTAATTGGAGCGCATGGTAAAGTTGCTATCTTGTTCGTAATGTCCGCGAACGGAGGTACATTCAACTTTTAGCCCAGTAAACTCTCGAAGTTCGTTCACCCACTGCTTGTCAACTGACGTATAGCAAACGAGAGGGCGCATGTTTCAGATAGCAGCGTCTCTCTCTCGCGTAATGATCAAGTTTAGAAGTTTTTATTGAACGTTCGACTGTCGAAATAGTTTTACCTTTGTGCCGGTTATGAACGCCTGGTAGTTTTGACGGTTTACGTTGTCTATGTCGATGGATTACGTGACTCTACGGAGGGTTTGCCGTGTTTGAGTTATCGATAGTCATGAAATTTCATTAGTAATTTTATAGATCTTGGTAGGGTATCGATCTAAAAGAAGGCTTTGATCTCAATGGTTTTGGTGAGTGAATGAAACTGGTCATTTAATTCTGAAAATCTCTTTTTGACTTCCGCATTGCAACTTTTATCACTAGAGTTAATTTTCTCTACCTACCTCCCAACTTGGTATGTGCAATGGAAAGTCACTTTAGCAACATGCAAATACTACTAAATACTATCGAGTGGCATTTCTACACAATTCAAAATTAGAATACCAATTAGAGATGCGCATACGCCGAAACTATAAATATCTATCTAAACCACGAAAACCCACGTAGAATTACGAAATCAACACGCATTACCTCCACGAACTCCGAATTTTATATCAACCAGAGAAAAGGTTCACACGTACCGAGGAATACCAAATTGAGAAATGGCGCCTACACGTAATCCAAACACCAATTTAAAAAGACCTCCCATGTACAAAAATGTCAAGTGATTTCAAAATTCAAAGTCAAAAGCCGAGGGCATCTGCTATGGTTCATGTTTAATTGGTTGTGTAAATTCTTCATTGTCTCATGTTTACAATGTGGGTGTACCGGTTTTTTTATTATGGTTCTCAGATGTAGTTGAATGAAACATCATGATTTTCGGATACTTTCGTAGAATGGACTCTGCAATGTAACTAGATTTGAATAATTATCTTATTTAGCTTAATTTGTCATTCTTTATTTTTCTATGAATTTGTTTGATAATGTCCTTTTATGTATAATTAATTATAAATATCTAAATTACATACATTATCTGCGTAAGTTAATGATTTCTCAATGAAAACCTTTTAATAACAGGATGTAAACTTTCATATATTCATAACTTTTTTATACTATATTCATTGTCTGTACTTTCATAAGTGTCGTAGTATGTGGTAATTGTTGGTTTCTTTCCGTGTGAGAAAAAACTTATTTTCTCAAGAGGTCCGATTTTAATGCTTTATTGATTGTGTTTCTAGATCAAATATCAAGTAGCCTAAAGCAGATTATAAGGCACTAAAACAAACGCTGCTTGTTTCTATTCTAGGAAATTGCCAGAACTAAGCACCCTTTACCATAAATCGGCTCATAAACACATAAATAAACGAAGCGAACCAACGGTCACAGAGTACAAATCTCTCCCGCCGTCCAACCATGACATAATCTGAAGAATGACGATTATTGCAGCCTCTAGCTCGTTTTGGACATGCCTTCTTCCTGCATCGCCTTCGAGAAGCTACGTGTTATCCATTCAAGAACTCGTTTACCACATTCCGAGAGTCTCACAGATTTTAGCCCGTAAATGATTTGAACGCTGAAAGGCGCTAATATAAGGAAACACTTAATTTCCCGGCGTTGGATATTGTTCTACCACTAGATACCTCAATGTTTACTTAAAGTAAATTCGATAAAAATCTATTTAGAAAAATAATTCGTTTTTAATACCTACTCACTCACTCAACCAACATGTCCCAACTCTAGCTTTTATGGATTCGAAATAAAAATGCTGTAATTTCAGAAACATGTATATTTTCTGCTCTTTGATGAATAGCCACATTCATAGTACTTTTTTCATAATTTACCTGCTATTTTTAGGTATTTTTTATATACCTGATATTATAAAAATAAAAAAATTGTGCATCAAAAAAGCACCTTTATCTTTACTAACGCTTGTGTAACGTCAACGCTCCCTCCGATGTTTATTGGAAGGGCTTTCAGGATAAAAGTTAACTATGTTTCATAACAAATCCCAAAAATAATATTTGAGACATTTAAATCTTTATCGATATTCTGAATGAACAATCGCAATCGAACAATCTCCATCTCTTCAGTTATTATGCGCGCCTAGTACCTTGCTGGCTAGTGTTGGACTCTTTTCATAATGCTTTGTCGACAATAAAGTAGTAATTTTAGAATTTGGACTTTTAAGAAAAAAAAAATGTTTCATTCTTGTTGAAGTTTCGCATAGCAGCATTGTTTAAAACAACTCTGTAACTTGCAAGGAGCTTCGGTGAGCAAATATGAGTGCAAACAGTTTATTTAGGAGGTTGATACTTAGTTGCGAGTACTTTGTTCAAGTAGATTACCTATACGTATATGATATAGTTTTACGATATTTAAGTAGTATAGTAGGCCTGCTTGCTTTTTTATTCAGGTTTTCAATGAATACGTACAAATGGAATACTTTTTCGGGTATCATTGGCACGAGAAAGTTTTGATCTAATTTAAATCATATTTAGCTTTTTAGTTTTCTATCATTTTTAGTTTGAGACTAGGCTGTATTCAGTCAGTTTCACTTCACTCACTCTGACAGACCAAATATTTACATTTTTTTAAAATCCTCTAAATTCCACTAACGCCGATTACAGAACGATCCGAATATAGAAAAATTCATCCACTTAAAAACCAATGAGTTTATTTACTCTTAAATTTTGCATTATCTATCTACGTTTCTATTTGTAAAAGAGGTTCAACCGGCTGTCGTGTTAGATAAGTGGCTATAGTGTCATCGTGGTCGTTGACCTTTTAGCCCAGTGCCTGTTGTGGCCAAGGCTTGTTTCTGCGCGCCTGGTAGGGCTGGCAAGAATTACCGGGAGCAGGAGTTTGTGACGTAGTTTTCCGAAGTGAGTGTGTTTTTGTATTTTATGAGGTCTAGACTCGTGTAATTGGTAACAAACGTTTATTTGAACGATATTTTACTAGGGTTCGCCCCGGTGAGATCTCACGATGTCCAGTAAATGTTGGTGATTTGATGATAGCTGAGAAAGTTCTAATATCCAATCTTAACTAAACTACGAAGTCATTGAAACTTTACCAAATGGGAGCTCAGGCTTGATTGGTTTTTTTAAGTTAGTATTTTCGTTGCAACTGAAAAACCATGTGGCCTATAATATAAATAAAAATTGTTGTGGAAAATAACTTTTTCATATGACATCCCACTTCATGTAGTTGTATGACTTTTTTTAAAAACCCCATTTGACCCCTTTATCTTAGCAACCCCTTGGCCGATTTAACTAATATTCTTACCAGTAAATTTAGAAAGTAAAACCCGCTGACCTATTAAATTCCAAGAAGATCTGATTTTCAGGTCGAAAGTTATGCTCAAATAAATAAACATACAATGCCGATTCGCCCAAGTTGTTTGAGAGATCTTCGCTCGCTTGATCAAATACCCGGTAAAGCTAAAGTAAAGTAGCTTTGCACAGCCCTATTCTCAAAGTATCGGACGAGTATCACTCGGTATCGACTAGGAAGAGATATCCCCGTCAGTACTCGATATCTCTACATAGTAGGTAATCGAGTGACGCAGTGTTGGGACTCAAGAGTCCTTAGATAACGTTAATAAACTGTTTTGGGCAATTATTACTATAACGCGTTCTGTAACTAGTATACTACCCGAAAGGGGCTGATTCTATAAATAAAAGGAAATAATATTAATGAATAAAAAATTGATTATTATTTTCTAGCAATTTTTTCTTTAAATCATTTTCAAATCAGCTGTTTTTGGTATTTTTACCATCTTTGTAACTAATTTATAAAACACTAGGTTCCAACCGCGGCTTTGATCGCGTGGTACCTACATAAAAAGTAGCCTATATGCTATTCTAGGTAAAGAAATATTCCAAGTTTCAACGAAATCGGTTGAGCCGTTACAGCGTGATTGAATAACAAACATCCAAACATCTAAACATCCTCACTAACTTTCTTATTTATAATATTAGTAGGATACTAGAAGTTTGTCATCAAGGTTGCTACCTAAAACAGCTGAATAATTGAGTTTGATGTCTGATTTGACCCAAAACAGATGATGTTAACATAGTGTTTTTCCAATGAAAACTAACATTACTGCTAATTGGGTGAAGAATAAGACCTAAGCCTCTTTCGGGATTCTTACATAAGAGTATATCAACCTTGTAGGACACTGTACTCGCCTTCGTATTCCTAGTCAATAATATTTTCACTCAAGTGAGACTTTTCATAGAAATTGCTGTCAAATATGGTTCTTTTTTATAATTTATCTCAAGTTCCAACTATGAGGGAATAGGCCTATGTTCCGCTGTGGAATTAACATGATGATGATGATGTCATCAGCATCATGGCAGGACCGACAGAAGCGTCATGATTCTGTCACTCCTGGCAGTAGAACACTGGTGGTGTGGTCGTAGAAGCGACCCCGTCTTCCAATCCAAAGGTCGTAGGTTCGAATCTAGGCCTTCTTAGAAGCGCTCATTTGTCCTTTCACTACACTGGTTTTTTTCACCAACGGTCATTGTCCCTTTTCCGGCCATACCTCAACGTGGTCACTGACCTTAATGTAGGATGACCATGCCAGTAATACGAGAAGCAAGCATCGTCTTATCCAATACACGATGCCTTTCACCACACTGTTCCCAACACGCTCCAATGCGGAAAACTAAGTTTCCCGCATTAATTGGCGGGACTGGTTCCTACATTTGCATCGGTCGTTCACCCCGGATCTATGGCGCTTACGATAAATGTATTGACAATTTACTATGCGGATATATTTTTACCCAACTGCGCAGAAGGTGGTTAATGGTTTTGTACAAAATATGTGTTTACTGGAAGCTATTTCCAACAATCTGCTGCGTGTAAAATTATTGGGTGAATCGTGTCTTTTTGGGTTGGCGTCAAAAGGTTCCTTGAAGATTTACTCACGTGACTAAAAAATGAAATTATGAGAGAAGAAAGCTAAAGGAAGAAAATTGTTACAAAATACACGTTATAACAAGTGGTAGTCTGGCCTAAGATGCCATAGCCAGCCGACTAGGGGAAAAAAAAAATTGTTTACCGAAATTAAGTCAATTGAAACTTCCAAATTCAAAAGTGCATGATCTATTCTTTTACTACGAGTACAAAGCGCGTAGCGCTACGCCTCGTAGCGTTCTACGGCGTTTGCGAATTTGGAGGACATTTTCGTAGACGATAGAATTTTATTATACCTACAAGCAACAGCAACAATTTAATTTATACTAATTTCTCTACTTTAATTATTTATAATTATTTTTTAAAAGGTCTGTTCGAAAATAATTTTGTTTGAGTTTTTTTTAACCAAAATATTATACAAAATATCCTTCTCTACTTTTATTAATTCTATAGAATGTCTCCTTTCAGAGCAATCCCAAGGTTATCAATTGCTTGAAATCGTCAGATGACTTTTAAAACAGAAGGAAACGCCCATGACTTGCTTTCGGAAGACATGTCTTGACATAATGATGTTATCTCAATACTTGCATGTTGAATTTATCCCCCATACCTTGACATATTCGACATAAGCGTTTCTTTCAAAATTTAAGCAAAACCTTCGAAACCTTTCGAGTCGATTTCCACTTTCGAGTATTTCGACTGCTTAATTAAGTAGGCGTACGCATTGTTCATTACAAACAACTAATTTACAACTTAATCGTTGTCAAATTATTCATGAATTCCAAACATGAGACTGAACCCTTTCATAAAACAAACAAGTAAGAAATTTTAGGCGCAAATGACCTTTATTACTTTTCTCGACGCGGAAATGCAAAGAAGAAAGAAATGGTCTCGTCAAGCCGGTTGTATTAAAAAAACTAAAAGAACTCGTACTAAAATGTATGCGCAAACGAGATCCCAAGTACCAGGGTTGCATAAGGCGATGGAGCTCGTTAAAGACACCTACACGCAGTATAATAAGTTGCAATGTTATCTCTGACTAATTTATTTTTAAATTTTAATTATCCTCAAATAGGCAGCAGGTGCTGTCGATAAAGGGTAAATCATAAGGTTTACCATCAATTTGTCTGCGCGCGTCGCGGACGTGTTTTGAATATAGAACGTTGCGTTTACCCGAAATTCACCCACACAAGTTCGTTCACTCGTTCACTGTTGATTTAAAGTCGGAAGTGTAGTAACTCTGTACGCAAGTGAGTTATCAACATTTCTCACGCTTTGGTTTCATCGGTGTGTTCGTCCATCTTTGTTTCTGCGCCTGTGTGTATGGGTTGCGATGTGTGGGTGCGCTGAGAGCAATGAGACAAGCGATTCCTAGGTTCGTTCAACTTTTAGCCCAGTAAACCCTGAGCTATACTTAGCTCTATAGAGATGTAGAGGCATGGTGTCTATGGCTCATACACAATGGGGTAGGCCTCGCTGTTTACGCATTGTTAAAATCGCCTTTACAACATTTGCAATAATAATTCTATGTTATTAGATGTTTTGTTGTCTTGTTATTGTATTGAATTATGAAGCTGAATGATTTCTATTAATGTAATGAATATATCTATGTGAGTAAATAGTAATCTATGTGGGTAAAATTCGAATGAACATAGACAGTAGGTAATTTTTTTTTTATGTTTTTCCCCTTTCGGGATGGCTATGGCATCTAGGCCTTACCGCCAAGTCTTACGTTTATTTTTCCTTGTTATTTTTATTCTTTATTGTCTTTATTTTTCATCTTATTCATGGTCAAGTCATCGTCGAGTCAAGTCAAGTTCAGTTTTAGTAAGATATGATGGTGGCTATTTTACTAAAACCTCGAGGGACCTCTTGGCGCCAACTCGAAAAATGACTATACACGCAATCATTCTATTTCACTTCACTTGTGCGGTTTACTCAAACAATATTACGCGAAACACCACCATAATTACACAATATTATTCAATTTAACACTAGTTTTGTAAAATAAATTGAGAGCACAACATCACTTCGCAAGTTCCCGTTTTGGCACACGCCCACATTTTCCAGTACTGAGTTTTCCATCCATACGTGACAGGTTGCAAAACCATCGCCGCTTATAAAATAGGTAGGTACTTAGATTGATTCAAGAAACCCTGTTCTCGAGAAATCTATAAAATTCTCGACTCGCATACCCTACGGTTCTAGCAATACAAATCATTCTCTATTTATGTATCAATCGCTAGTGTTGCCTGTCAATGCTAATGCTTCACGTAACATATTAGCCGACGATATTATTATACGGCAGAAGATTGTTGGCTAAGTGGGAGGTTCCTCGACTTTCGATCCAAAGGGATACCTTTTGCGTCTAAGCGGGTCAACTCTAACTTTTCAGTCGAAAACCAGATGATAGCATTTCATCGTTTTCAGGTGCTTTTGTAATAAATGAAGTTTTTTATTTTCTTTAAGAGGATACAAAAATCATAATAAATTGTCGAGTGGGCGGAGTGAAGAAAGTGACAGCGCTATGTACTGTAATTGAATGCGGAAAGAGATAGCAAGCGTTAGAAGGCGCTCGAAAGTAATCGACGTAAGAGAAATATAAGAAAATATCGATTATCTCAAAAACTATCTATTTTTGTTAAAAAGTGTCTTGGATTTAGGTACCCAATGCTATTATCTAACGAAATATTTAAAAAAAGTTATTTTTGTTACATAGTCTCAGAGTATTTTCGAAAAAACTGTGGCAGAGGACCCAACTTTATGAAATAAATCTATCGAGAAAAGTTTTACCAATCGCGTTTCTGTCTTGGATTTACGTAAATAAAATGCTCAAGTTATCTTTGTCATAAAAATCAAAACTGTGCGTTTTGCGGTTATTGAGAAAAAACAATTCAATAATCATAAAATAATTAAACCCTCACCTTAAGAACTAAACTACACAATAAATTGAACAAATAAAAGAACATATGGTTAGCATTTTGTGCGCAGCAGAGCTCAAGGAAAACATGGCCTTCGCTCAGCATTGTGCTGGATACACACTGATGTGCACCCAGCGCTGGTTTTCAGCGAAGACCATAGTGAAGACGTCACGACCACCGATTCGAATGGCATTCTGCTTGGATGTAAAGTCATCTCCATCGTTCGATTTTTCCTAACGTTTGATTCTGCCTATTAATAGGTAGGAGAGGTACTATGTGTCTGCAGTCACGTGCACAATTCGCAGAAACACAATTTTAGTCAATATCAAATTGCCTTATTAACATCCTCAAAATCTTCCTTCAATTAATTTACAAATTATCCTTGTAGCCTTTAGCTACACTTATTAATGTAGGCATATTGATATCGCATAATCTTGTCTCCTCGTCTCATCAGACTGTTATTGTCATCATCATCATCATCATCATTATCAGCCAGTATAAGTCCACTGCTGGACATAGGCATCGCCCAAAGAGTTCCATGACGAACGGTCTTGAGCTTTTCCATCCACCGACTTCCCGCCAATTTCACAAAGTCGTCGGTCCATCGCTTGGTCCTTCCAACACTGCATCACCTGTTATGTTCAGACGAGTGTTATTTTTCATTTTCCCAGACTGACATCAGACTGACATTATATTTAGGTATGGTTATTGCTGTAAGAACTGATTATTTTATGGAGATTCGAGATAACAGAATTTATTCAATAGCGCCATCTACCGTCGAGTAGATCCCAAAGCTCTGAATTTAGAAGTTCAGTCCGTTCATCCTCTTGGGTCATATTGTGTTTCGTTACCAGTTTTTATCTCGATATAACTCGATGTTACGGCTAATTCTGACTGAGACAAATCGGACGAGTGAAATGTTTGAACTCATAAATACAAAACCAAGCAGCCATACGTATACCTACCCGGAATCCGCTGTTAAATTGAAAGATCATGGAATGAATTGTTCCTTTTTTTAATTATTTGTGACATATTTAGGTATACCTACTTTTCGAATATGGAACACTATAAATAAGAGATTTTTCAATTATGTAGGTACTTTGTATGGAAAAGTTTCTGCTTTAGTTTATTTTTTTCGTGACTATGTATTTTCCTTTTATTTATTTTCATTTAAAAAAATATATATATACTATGGACAATGCTAGGCACAAAGTTAAACAAAATTATAATCTTCAAAATGATTCCATGGCACAAATTATCAAGATTTATAAAGCAAAAACCAAACTAGTAGGTACCTACTATGCCAATCTGTATCGTAGCATCATTTTGAAAAATCTCTGTGCATTCTATTCTACATCTATATACTTAAACATTTATTTTTGAACGAAGTTTTGCTCTTAGGTTATAATTTAATCCTCATTTTAAAGTGGTAGATCTATAAAATTTGAATTTATTTTCTTGCACTGTCAATTCGTATATAATTCTAAGTCTGCAGGGTTCATTGCCCTAGGTTTCGGAAGCTACGGTTCGAGAATTCTAATAGAGTTGTTGTAGTCTAACTAGACTCTACAGCTCTATGGTACAGTCAACAGCACGAGGATGCGTACTAAGTACCTCCGCCTTCAAAAGATCGCAGCCAAGGATTAAAGTGGGCATTTTACCAGGTACTTTCTCAGGCGTGCTGCTCCAATTTAGAGCGCATCTCTAAAATGTCCACTTTAATCCTTTCACCACACATATTCGTCCGCCGACGGCCATAGCCCTTTTCGGGGGCAACATACCTGAAACTTATCACAGACATAATGTAGGATGACCAAGGAATAATCAGTGATACGAAAAGAAGAGGAAGCTTGTAAAGCCTTCCTCCAAAGAGTTCCATGACGAACTGTTTTGGGCATTTTCCATCCACCGACTTCCCGCAATCTTCAAAATGTCGTCGGGCCTTCCAACACTGCTTCGCCCGGTTCTAGGTCGCCATTCGAGAACCTTCATTCTTTAAACATGTTTATTACTTGATCAGCTTTTGCAGTTGATTGTACAGAGTCAACACAATGATTTAATGCTCTACTAAAGTAAATACGACAGAGGACGTGCATTGGGCGCCATTATTTTATTGTTTCCGATTTCTTTCGTGATGTTTCTGCCATTATGACTAACAAGTATGCAAAACTTTATATTGTTGGAAAAATATGCCTATCGTAGAGTAAGTAAGTTTATATTTCAGACAGGATGTAAAAATTGATATTATAATGAATGAATAAAATGAAATGAAATGAAAATATTATATTCTAATAGGGGAGCCCAAGCGCGGCAGAATAAAATATGGGGGAAACTTTCCACCCTGTTTTTTAAGTACCCCAACCATACATAAACCCTTTACATAGGGTCGTTAGTCTAGGGCAGCCTACCTGATTAGTAAAAAATCTATTTTAATATAATCTGTCGATTTACACAAGCCGAAATACATAGTTAAAATACTATCATACTAATATTAGAAATGCGAAAGTTTGTGAGGATGTTTGGATGTCTGTTGTTCAATCACGCCGTAACGGCTCTACCGATTTCGTTGAAACTAGGAATAGCATATACCTAGGCTACTTTTTATGTGGATACCAAACGAGCGAAGCCACGGGTGGAAGTTAGTCAACAATAAATAATAATAATATATATAATAAAGCGTGGTGCGTGCTGCTGCTGTTAACTATGTATTTCCCTTAATGCCGATATTCTTTAGGCGGTGTCACAAGCTGACAGTCTTGATAATCATCATCATCATTTCAGCCATTCGACGTCCACTGCTGAACATGGCCTCCCCCACAGACAGCAAATTCCTTATCATGTGGGTGATTTGCCCATACTCACCACGCTGGGCATGCGGGTTGGCGAGCGCAGTTAGAGCTATCGTTGTTAAAATGAGGGACGCTGCTGCCCATCCCCTAGCTTTTTCCCTTAGTCGCCTCTTACGACATCCGCGGATAGGTAGATATGGAGGGGCCTATTCTTCAACCGGGGCCACCACGGTCACGGTCTTGGTTATTTATGAATGAATTATACCATGAATTATACAAATTGTAAAAAAACCCTAAACACTGCCCACTAAGAAATTTCTCTTATGACGAAACCGAGGAATTATTGAATCAGGTAATATAATTAAAGCAAATTATTGATGTCCTAGTCTAATACTTGCCCATGTATTTAAGTTAGCCCAAATTAGCATTAAAAAAAAATAATAATAATTTGAATATTCATAAGTACCAACTTTAGTTATTAATTTTAGCCTTTTACCGCCTGAGACACAGGTTTTCCTAGTTCAGGCATCGTTTTATTTGTTAACCTTAGTTAAATATTAATTCTCAATGTTATTCGTAGCACTAAGGTAATGAATAAAGATTTATTTATTTATTTTATTTATTTATTTATGGTTCAAATTCGTATAAAATAGTGCTGACATGCTAGCATTTGATTTGAATGGCAATAAGTCATGGTAGGGCCCCAAAAGATACCGAGTTGTCAGGTGTCTGCGGGGAGGGGGGCTAGGACGGCCGTTGAACTTCGCGAGCGTGTGAGGTTCTCAAAACGACATAAATTCAGACTTTCAGCTAATTAATCTTCAACTTTATTACTTTACACTTAAGAAGTAAAATGCGAGTCATACGGAAGTGGGATCATTGAGCTTTACACCAGTTTATTTTGCGAATTAAAAACGCCATAACTAACACTATCTATTATGCCAAATGTATCTTTATTAACAACGATAAAGGTAGGTTATTGAAGGGGGTTGGTGAAGTAATGTCGATTATGGGAGCTTCCTGGTATGTATCATATCAATAAAGTAAATAGTTTGATAATTCGTTAGGAAATCAGGGCAACTTTGGTTCACTCATTGTTTTATGCCATGAACTTTACTGGAGTGAGACTTTTCCTCGATTTTTCCGCTACAACCAAACAAATTCTACCAGGTAAGTAGAATTTGTAATGAATTTATAATGAATTGAATTTATAATATTAGCTTCAATGTATCAAAATTGCATGAAAGATTTCTATTCAAAATTCATATGCAAAATGCATCAGAGCAGACTGTAGGTACTAGTGCTTAAAATTTCAAATCAAAACGCATCACCAAGCGATCGATTTCGGACTGAATTTATGCTAGGGTCGAGAAAGATGTCACAATTTGGTTCATCTAAATTAGCTGCCAAAATGATGATGACGGCAAACGAAACTTTTCAAAATGATTCTTACGTAAATAAAGTCAATTTTCAGTTTGACATTTGAATGAATTCATAATTCATATATTGTTCGTGAACCTAGGTACATTGATAGATGGTGAGGTTTAGAGTACAGATCACTAGATTCTGACATCGGTCATACAAACATTATAAATACAAAGATTTAAACCAATATTAATTATAATAATATTAATACTAATAATATTAATAATAATTATAACAATATTAATATTAATTATTCATACAAAATACACTCATGCGTTATAATTGTGTTCTGCATGGTAAACAACGAAGATTACCCTCAAAGCGGCTTCCAACTGCAAATATTTCAAATAGTTTGGGGTTGCATTTAACAAAGACAGCTACCTCATAGATATAGCGAACGATATAGCTCAACGATATCGCAAAACCCTAATATTCAAACGCAAAATTGACTTTATTCTCAATACCTACTCATTATTCAATACATTTATTGCTTTCACTTGGTTGTTTACAGGTACGTAGTAGATAGAGGTGGGTTCTCATCCTTTAATATTCAGTAGAGTAAAGATAGAGAGTAGAGAAAATAATTTTAGATGGAATATCGCATGCCGTTTGAACATATTCGTAGCTTAATTCTTAAAACATTAGAGAGATATACGGCGCGCGCAATGTTGTATGAGCTAGCGGGACGTAGCTGTAGGAGCTAACACGCAGGCGCGGGAGAGATTTTGAATCTTTAAATGTCGCATGTGACATTATTCTCGAACTCCCCGAGAATAGGTCCCTGTCAAATTTGGTGCAACACACGTGCCCGCCAACGTGATTGTGTAAATGAACTTCAGGTCTTATCCCCATTAACATGTGATATGTGGGTGGTTTGTATATTAACATTGCAAATTCTGAACGTACCTATATTCAGAATATGAAATGTGGAGTGCAAAGTTGTGCATTAGGTATTGTGTTTTTTTTGTTGATTTTAGTATAGTACGAAACTTCCTATTAGAAGATTTAAAGTGTAGGCACATAAAGAATAATCTTATTAAGAAAGCGTACTATAATCTAAATGATTATATAAATGCTAAAACCGCATCTGCCACTCGACAGCTAAAATGCCATTTTGCATTTTGCAAATATATTTTGCGGACGCTCACGCAGTTAATTGTATGATATTGACCGCAAATATAACTTTGTCTCGTAATAATTCCACAAGGATTTTTAAAATAATCTGCAAGATATATATATATTGACCGAAAAAACCAACAATGCATAATTTGTTACGAAATCGTTAGAGCTCTTTTTGAGTTTCAGCCGCATTTTCCTTCAAGCTTCGCAATTCAAGGGGTATTACAATTTTAGGGGTAAAAACATCGGTCTTCTTCAATTTTAGGTCAATTTTTATTGGTGGTCTTAGACCTTTTCAGGGCCACCATACCTCAACCTGGATACAGACTGATGACTAAGAAAGAATCAGTGACACGAAAAGTAAGCATAGCCATAAAGCGTACGAGATTTTCAGAGATCAATGATCAATGACCTATCGATCGAACAAAGATCATGGAAAATTCTCATGCGTTCACGTTTAAATAAATAAAATAATAAATAAATATTCCGGACATATCACACACGGTCAACTGATCCCAAACTAGGCATAGCCTCTACTATGGGTACCAGAGACTGATATACATAATAGATATATATTTAACACCAAGACACAGAACAAACATCTGTTGAATCGAACCCGATTATATTTAATTAATTCATGACGTTTTATGATACCTTCCTATCTATTTAAGTTAGCTTTAATTTTTAGTTCAAATTTATCATAATAAAAGAGATATTTTCGTTTATATTTCAAGAGTTTAGCTTAGTTAGAGTCAAGAGTTTTATTTTTTTGTTTTTCTATCATTGAGCACTATTTAAGTTTATGTTTATTTTAAGAATTTTTTTTTGAGAATGCTATAGTGCACTTTTATTTTTATGTATATCAGACCCTGTTTTTATGAAGATATTTTATGTAATTGGTAATATACATAATGTTTGTGCACTTTCAACAAATAAATAAATAAATAAATAAATAAACCCGCGACCTCTAGCGCAGAAGGCAGAGTTACTACCAACTGAGCTGTGAGGCCAGTCATAGCTCAGTTGAGTTATAGTTGTTTATGGAAATCGACGTACTGAAACTTGAAATAAACTAAAAATAGGCTTACGACTTTTATCCCCAAGAATAGTAGACATACAGGCGCGCAGATCCTTGAAGATTTCTAAAGATTTCTTAAGTCGGAGGCATGTTCGAACATTTATTTATTTATTTATTTTAATCTTTATTGCACACAAAGAAAACAATGTACAAAAGGTGAACATTTGGCACATGCCCACATTTTGCAGTAATTAATATTCATTACGTGACAGATTGGAAGCCCATCGCCGCTTTAAAAATACTTACTATGTAGTTCCCTTCTCCTTTCACCGTTTAAGCATACGTAGATCTATACATTTTTCGAAAAGAAAAACTCATTAGTGCATGACCGCATTTGAACCCACAACCTTCGGACTGAAAGTTGGGGAACCTCCCACTAGGCCAACACGGCTTTTAGACTGCTGAAACTCTTCATACATAAGTTTCTCTTTGAAAGCCCCCGGGTCACTAGCCCGTCACGTAGGAGAACGGAGGCACAAGGCAACCAAAAAAGAACCAATGGCTCGGAGTGTCAGACGAGGTCACCGACCTGTCACGTTGCGGAGCACGGCAATGATAACACTCTGCATGCATTTCAAGTGGCATTTCCAATTCAATTGCCCGATTGCCTAAAGAGAGGAATATTAAACTATTGGAAAGGGCAAAGGCTTAGCACGGTCATACTTTGGAGAAAAAGTCAAAAAGTGCAAAGTTTTTAATACAGCTGTTTTTTGGTATTTTATCATCCTTATAACTAATTATTAAACGTAGGAGAAGTTAGACATCAATATTGCTACCTAAAACAGCTGAATAATTTAATTTGATCTGATTTGACCCAAAACAGCATATATTTGCAGTTTATTTATTATAAAACTAAGGTGGCAAACAAGCATACGGCCCACCTGTTGGTAAGCGGTTACCGTAGCCTATGAGCAATTGCAATACCAATGCAGAGTTCTTTCAATGAAAAATGACGCATTTCCAAAAGTTGTAGGACAAACTTTATTGCTAATTGAGTGTAGAACAAGCCCCTTTCCTGATAGTATACCTACTTAATTTTATTTTTTTTATAATCACACACGGTCATCTGATCCCAAACTAGGCACAGCCTGTACTATGGGTACCAGAGACTGATATACATAATATATATTTAACACCCAGACACAGAACAAACATCTGTGTTAGTCACAAATGTTTGTCCAGTGCGGGAATCGAACCCGCGACCTCTAGCGCAGAAGGCAGAGTTACTACCAACTGAGCTATCAGGCTAGTCAAATAATAACATTGATAGTTTTTTTATTTATTTATTAAAAAGGGATCGCCAACAGCACAAGTATCAAACATTCACAAAGAACTAAACTATGTGGACTAAGACTGATACAATAGCCATTATAGACGAACAATTTGACATGCCAGTCTAACCTAATAAAAAGTTTTTTATTCAAACTTTTAAAAACGAAATTAGGTTTTGGAGATTAATCTTACAACTAGGATAACAATAAACTAAATACAAGATAAACTGTGTACTTATAAACAATATCTTCAACATGTACACACGGTAGTGCGTCATAAAATTTATTTGCCATAGATCTAAATTATTTTTTTTTTGTCTTGTCTTGTTGTGTTCATAGAGTAATTTTGTGTGTTTACATGTTATTATTTTGTTTTTAAAGATAATGATAAAGATAAATTTATTTGTTTGTCTACATAATTTGTACATAGTACATAGTTTGTCTACATAATTACTATGTAAGTAAAAAAAAAAATGTATCTGTTCTGTTCTGACCTATCTAAGCACATGTAAATATGTCAAAAGATTAATAAATTGAATGAATGAATGAATGACAATTCTTTATTGTACACACACCTTAATAACTAATTACAATTGATTATAGACTAAATAAATTTATATGTACAATGGGCAGTCTTATCGCTAAGAAAGCGATCTCTTCCGGACAACCTTTGGATGGAGAGGAGTCTGAATTGTACGGAAGATTGGTCGGGGTGCACTACAAAGTAAACGTAATATGTACTTAAATTATTTAAGAGAAGATAAGAATAATATAATTATATAAGATAATAAAATACACATATACATATCTATATATAATGAAAGTATATATATTAATATTTATAAATTTACATAAACAGTATAGGTACACAAATAATTTATATGAATAAGTAAATAGATATAGGTACATACATACAAATATACAAAACAGACGAAAGATTCAAATGAATTGATTGAATTGAATTAAACGCATAAGCAATATTGCCGTCAAAAAGTACTGACAACAAGACAAATTCAGAGAAAAAGCTAACGAGACCCGACACGCTTCAGATATGGAGACAGTTCTTGCTGATAATTATCACAATTATAGCGCTGAGTATATAAATGGGTACACTTGAGCACACAAATTGTTCATCATCATCATCAGCCTGTAGAAGTCCACTGCTGGACATAGGCCTCCCCCAAAGAGTTCCATGACGAACGGTCTTGAGCCTTCTCCATCCACCGACTTCCCGCAAACTTCACAATGTCGTCGGTCCATCGGGTGGGGGGCCTTCACAAATTCACAAATTGTTAGGTTTAGCTTAACTAAAACAAAAAACAAAAACAAAACAAAAAGCTATTTATTGACATAAAATATTGGACAAGTAAATGAATCCATAGGCTCCCGAACTAGTAAAAACTGTGTTTCAGGAGCCGGTGGCTTCTCCATGATATCGATTTTACAAAAGATATTATGTCTTCACGTGAGCATTGAACAAACGTTTTTATTACTTATTATACATTTTGAAACAATAGAAACTTAAATGTTATGAAATAAACATTTCTAACATAAGTATCTTAAGTCATTAGAAGACAAATGAGGTAAAAATAATGTATTTAATACGATGATGAGTTGAGGAAAATATGACCAACAACTTTGAATAGGTTATGGGATTTCTTAGTATTTTCCAACAAGAAAATATATTTTTTTACGATCTGTTTGGAAAATTATCTAGTATGATTCTATTTAGATAATTAAATAGTATCCCGTGTCTTCCAAGAAATATTTGTTTGATAAAAGGTTGCTTTACAATATATATATATATATATATTTTCTTTATACAACTGAGGTGGCAAACAAGCATATGGCCCACCTGTTGGTAAGCGGTAACCGTAGCCTATGAGCGCTTGCAATACCAGAGGCATCACGCACGCGTTGCCGACCCCGAACCCCCTCCCCCCCTAAAGAGCTCTGGCAACCTTACTCATCGCAGGAACACAACACTATTTGAAACCAATAACGTTATTTGGCTGCGATCTTCTGTAAGGCGGAGGTACCAGGCGGGCTGCTCCAATTCAGAACGAGAAAATCTCGCTGTACCCTACCTCCTCCAAAATAATTATGAAAGACGCTTTGTTTAATATTTTCATTCTATTTGCCTGTCATGACAAATTGTTTAATTCCCATTATCCACTTAATATAAGTGAGTAGGTACCTATATTATAAAATTGATAGTCAAGCTCAAGGCTTACACAATACAATAACTTAATACAATACAATAACTTTATTTCAGGCACCAATAGAATAAAAAACAGATGGAATTTTTGTTATCCTACGGCCCATATAGATATATACCTTAAAGACTAACACATGATAATATAAAAACACAATTAATTGCCACGTAGGAACTGCGACGTGGGACGCGAATTGTCCGTGGCAGTAGGTAAACGACAGAACACAACACTCTTCGGCCAGAGATCTTCTTTTAGGTAGGTCCAAAGATGTTCGGTCGGTACCCTCAACACGAAGGAGTTGAAACTGACTCTGTGGCGGGACTCCAACCGTTCGACCCTCTAGCTGATCTTGGTCTTCA
Organism: Anticlea derivata; assembly: GCA_947579855.1. Lineage (NCBI taxonomy): Eukaryota > Metazoa > Arthropoda > Insecta > Lepidoptera > Geometridae > Anticlea > Anticlea derivata. The sequence goes on along the minus strand of OX388279.1, from coordinate 3,560,819 downwards.
CGCGCAAGTACTCTGCCACACTCTGCTTAGATCTAATATATGCTCCGACCTTCTCTTTTCGTTTTCAAATGGCAAGCAACCAGATTTGCTTAGCATATTTGTATGCACAAATACATGAGATTATTACGGTTTAACCTATATTCAATATTTATACCTATATCAGTTCCGCCAGCGTCTTGGGGACGCTTCCGACTGGTAGTGATCTGGATCAGTTGAGCTATCTATAGATCGTTTGTAGCGGTCTTTAGACGGCTCAACTGTTTCTTGTGTATTTTGTAAATATTAACTTGTATTAGTTTTAAGTTTCTTTCTGTAAATAAAGTATACCTATATTAAATATTAGTGAATATATTTTTCTCCGCAATAAACCTTATTATTATTAACTAAGACCTCAATCTACAATTCCATTAAAGTTTATAATTATAATCTAAGAACTCTCTGTTTATTTGTATAGATACATTGGACATAAGTAATGAATGACAGGTAAATGTTTTGACTGCAACTGTACACAGACGCCCCCTGCTGTGAAGTTAGCAAAAAGATCAATGTAAGATTATTGTGGAATAGCCAAACGTAGTCTTGTATACATATTAAGGGTAGCACAATAACTGTAATTTTATCGAGGATTTATAAAAGCTTCCGCCTGCGGCTTCGCTCCTAAGAGGGTAAAAAGTAGCCTATGTGCTATGCCAGACTATAATCTATCTCTGTGCCAAATTTCAAGACTCTTTCAGCCGTGATTGAGTAACAAACATCCAAACTTTCGCGTATACAATATGTAAGATTCTTGTCTCTGTCACTTTCATATTAATGGAAAGAGATGGCAATAGATTTATCGGCTATTTTAGCTATAAGACGTTTTTATGAGTACGGTAGGTTTAAAATTTACTAGCTTGTGCCCGCGACTTCGTCTGCGCAGGATTAGTATTTCGAGTAGCTAGTAGTCATATTTTTTGGACAATTCACACCATCCTATCCTACTAATATTATAAATGCGAATGTTTGTGAGGATGTTTGGATGTTTGTTATTCAATCACGCCCAAACGGCCGAACGGATTTGGATGAAATTTGGTACAGAGATAGATTATAGTCTGGAAAAGCATATAGGCTTACTGATATGTATGTACCACGCGAACGAAGCCGCGGGCGGAAGCTAGTATCTATATAAATTGTAGCCTATGTGTTATTCTGATGTATAAGCTACATTATTGTGAAGTTTCATTCTTCTTCTTCTTGTCGTGTCACTGATTCTTTCATGGTCATCCTGTATTATGTTAGTGACCATGTTGAGGTATGGTGGCCTAAGACCGTCGATGAAAGAATCAGTGTTGTGAGAGGATTAAAGTGCGCCTCTTAAGGCTCCTTTCGTGCACAAAAAAAGTGTTAAAATGAAAAAAAAGTGTTGTGTAATGGTTAGTAGAAGAAGATAGCCCCGCCGGCCGGCTGTCTGCTGTAGCCAGGGTTGGTCTGCGAGGAGTGTACTCCAGAAGTGAAGTTTCATTAAAATCCATTCAGTAGTTTTTACGTGAAACAGTAACAAACATCCATCCATCCATCCATACTTAAGGTTCATAGTTTGCGCTCGCGGCTTTGATCGCATGTTATCTAGATAACAAGTAGCCTATGCTATTCTAGGTAAAGAACTCTACCTATTACAAGTTTCATCGAAATCAGTTGAGACGTTACGGCGTGATTGAACCACAAACATCCAAACATCCTCACAAACTTTCGCATTTATTAGATTAGTAGGATTAATAGTAAGGATTATTAAACGTAGGAGAAGTTTTACATCAAGATTGTTGACACAGCTAAATTTGAACTTAGTTTGAACTGATTTGACCTCAGACCGGCAGAGTTTTGCATAGTGTTTTTTCAATGAAAACTTACGAAGTTTCAGAAATCGTACTAAAAACTTTATTCTTTTTTCAACTTCGTTGACCTATTAGGAACGAACAGACTCGTATTGAGTGAGGGAGATAATAAAATAAAATAAAATAAATATTCCGGACATATTACTCACGGTCAACTGATCCCAAACTAAGCATAGCCTGTACTATGGGTACCAGAGACTGATATACATAATAAATATATATTTAACACCCAGACACAGAACAAACATCTGTGTTAGTCACAAATGTTTGTCCACTGCGGAAATCGAACCCGCAACCTCTAGCGCAAAAGGCAGAGTTACTACCAACTGGGCTATGAGGCCAGTCGTATAATAGTCGTCAGTGGAATTTTAAGGAGAAATAAAAAAAAACTGTCGGTATCCTATCCTACCAATATTATAAATGCGAAAGTTTGTGAGGATGTTTGGATGTTTGTGTTTCAATCACGCCCAAACGGTCGAACGGATTTGGATGAAATTTGGCACAGAGCTAGATTATAGTCTGGAATTGGATTATAGGTTTTTTATATTCATAGGTACCATGCAGCGAAGCTGCAGGGGCAACCTAGTTTTCTATAAAATTAATTTCAATCTCAGTGTAAGTGTGGTGAAAACTACTAAGAATACTATGAGATAGCTAAGGGTGAGGTAGAAATTGGCCCATTCATAATTATAAAATAAATGATGGCTGATGGATGGTCAACGGCACCATCCGCCTAAAAACTAAGGCATCTAATTTAAGGCATCTTTGTGAATACACCGTAGTCCATTACAGCAGTGTGAAGTATAACAAATTAAACGTTTCAGCGTTCTCTGACGCAGCTGAATAATCTGCCGGCTGTTGACTGTCTTGATTGATATTTTATTTATAACCCAGTATCGTGCCGTGGTGGCCCCGGCTGAAGAATACGCAGAGGGGCTTTTTCTTCACTAGCTTCCGCCCGCGGTTTCGGTCGCGTGGAATAGGTAGAGATTTATATCTAGAAGCATAAAGGCTGCTTTTTATCTAGGTGCCACGCGGGCGATACCCGATCTATAGAGTTGTATCTCAATGTACCTAGTTATCACTAGGCGTAGCTTTTGCTTGCTACATACCTACAAAGGAACTCTAAATTGACTAAATAGACAAACCAACAGTTGCATCACAGTATGTCAGTAAAAAGCGCATAGTTATCGAAGCCGCATTTTGAAACAACAATTTTAAGATTCATTGATATATTGTGACCCCTTTCAGCGTAGGTACTCCAGCAGTTATTCTCAGGCGTGTGGCAGAAGGCTGAATTTAAAGTTCCTATTGGAATTATTAATAACTATTTAGAACGATTTCCCATTCATTTCATTATAATAATTGTCATCTGCCTGAATAGCTGCTGGACGACCGACGTTCCTGTGTCTTTAACGCCAATAGATAGATAGATAGATAGAAAATTCTTTATTGCACATAAAAAAAGTACAAAGGCGAACTTAATGCTAAAAAGCATTATCTTCCAGATAACCTTTGTGTTTGTGGAAAGAAGATGTGAAGGTAGTGCACAGGAGAGGGAACAATTGAGATCATAAAAACGGAAATAAAAGGAATTATGATGCTAATTGCTAATGCCTTTATCACTAGCCTATATATTAGGTCAATTGATGAAATTGAACTCGGTGGCGGCGTGGCGGGTATGTCTGGCTGAGACGCAAGAGGTGCGGTTCGATCCCAGCAATAGGACAAATTTTTACATGATTGCAAAAATTTGTTCTAGGCCTGGGCGTTGTGGTACCATTGTACTCGTAATTTCTGATACCTACGCGCGACACTACGGTAGGATCAGGACTATGTTATATGACTTTGGACCGGTTGAGGTATGGAGCTCAACCTTTACTGACCTAACACAGGATGACCACGAAAGAATCAGTGACACTACAAGAAGGAGAAGAATGAACATAGCGTGTTCATCTAATTATCGCTAAAAATCGATAATTTTAAAATGAATAATTATACTAAAACATTAAAACGTATTATGACTTACCATTTACTACCAAGTGATGATAATTTGACAAAAAGTGAATCAAAAGTATGACTATCCAATGTTTTCATCGAATAAATCGAATGATATCATCCATTTTGAAAATGTGTCATGGAAAATTTTAACACAATTAGTCAATAAGTGAAATGACGCTGAATTAAAAGTGACAAGGAAAAAAGTTTTCCCTTTTCCTTTACCACAATTTGCCGCAATTAATTTTAATTAAATAAACAAATATTCCGGACATGTCACACGGTCAGCTGATCCCAAACTAGGCATAGCCTGTACTATCGGTACCAGAGACTGATACCTATACATAATAGATAACTATTTTACACCCAGCCACAGAACAAACATCTGTGTTTATCACACAAATGTTTGTCCAGTGTGGGAATCCAACCCGCGACCTCTAGCGCAGAAAGCAGATTTACTACCGACTGAGCTATGAGGCCAGTCAAGGTAGCCACAATTCATTTTTTGCGGTTTTTAGTAGTTATCTTCGTAACCACTTTCATTCATTATTATGGCTGGAATTCTTATATGTACGTACATGACCATCATTTGTTCAAAATTTTTGTAATGACCATATTTGCATAATTATTATCATTTCAGCCGTAGGAAGCATTCAGTATTCGTTTCATTTATTCATAGAAATTGCATGGATTATTTTGAAACTTCTCAAATCTAGTTGAATTCCTTCTATTGATAAGATACCTAGACTGCCTACTGCTATTTAGTTATTCAGCTCACTGGTTGTACCAACTTCTCCTGCCTCAATAACTTATAACCTTACTTACAATATTGGGGTAATCTTCTATTTGCCTTATATATATTACAAGTTTGTATTTGCCTAGATTTAAGTAAACGCTGTTGATTACCAATAAACAAATAAACGAATTCACGTTAGTTTAATTTAGGTTTTTACATCTTTGTTAATAATCGAGTTGGAGCATATTCAATCCCAAGCTTTTTTGTCATCTAAATAGTCGGATATTTTGTAATAAGATTTATTATGTCTAGTAGTAGGTAGTAGTTATGTTTAGCTATGTCGGTGACCTAGATTCTCCTAAGGATTTTCTCATTTCGGATGAAATACGAATTAATTTTTTTTTCATTAGTTAGTGAAACTCCAAGCATAGCTCTCTCCATAGCCGCGACTACGCTACTGCGCGACTTGAGCTAATGTATGGGGCCAATAGTTGGCGACCAATTCTCAGTGCAATGTCATCATTGGCTGTTGCTGATGTCAATGTCTTTGTTTTTCGTCTTGAAGCTCTGCGGTATATGCGTCGAGAAGATATGACGAAGTTTCCCATACGTTGAACATATGTGGTGGATTCTTCGATTGACTTCTTAGTTCTTTGTCGAAGTTGGATCTACCTAGTTGAATCGCCTCACAAGAGAGTTGGGGGAAGTCGGTGGATGGAAAAGGCTCAAGACCGTCATGGCACTCTTTCGGGGAGGCCTATGTCCAGTGATCTTCTAAAATATAGTTTAGCAATCTAAACATAAAGGGAATAATCATTTTGTATTCCAAAAAATTCTTATCATTGTTGTGAATACTAATAATAAAGTTTGCACGGCTAACAACTCTTGAATTTATGATATTTTAAGTGATGGCGATTTGCTATCATTTGGTACGCACATTGGTATTGTACTTGTAATCCCATTGTGAGCAGTTAATAAAGTGTGCTCAAGCAGCCGGTACATTGTCCAGATTATGGAAAAAACTGGTCATGTCCATGAATGACCGATGTATTGTACAGCGTGTTCGAAATTGTAAAATCTTTCAGTAGGTACTAAAATTCGAAGATGATAAGAATGAACACAACTCTTAAAATATTTTCAAGGATTTGAGTACCCGGAGATACCCGAGGGGATTTCAGCCGCGCTGTGAATGTTATTATGGATAAAACTGAAATTTTAAAAAAAGCAAAAATTATTGCGAGTTTTGAGGAGGATTCTGCCGTTGCCACGTTGCTGAAAGTTGTATGAAACCAAACCAGAGGCCATGTTCCGAAATTTTCATAAGTTTGTCTCTTCTCACCGTGAAACGAGAGAAGTCAATAGATTACCGGTTTTTTTAGGGGCGCTTATCGTGACACCGTACAAAAACGGTAAGCTATGCACTTTTCACGACTAACCGTGTGAAGTGAGTAACTCATGAACATTTGGAATCGGGCCTCAGCTAAGCTATTTTGTAAAAATTCGAACTAGAAACTCGAATTCACGTCGAAAGCACGTCACAGCGGCCACGGCGCCACAGGCGTTTTCGAGTTCTACAGAATACGAAAATTGAAAGTCACCAAGGATTCAGCTCTTCGAGATTCGAAATGTCTCTGCAGAATGCGCCTGTATGTTAAAATGTATGAATGGCTTTACTGATTCAGCGAAAACCAGCGCTGGGTGTGCACTTCAGTGTGTATCCAGCACAATGCTGAGCGAAGGCCATGTTTTCCTTGAGCTCTGCTGCGCACAACATTTTAACCGTGTGTTCTTTTAGTTGTTAAATTTATTGTGTAGGTCTTGGAAAATAAAAAAACTTAATTCATTCATTCAAATATTACAGTGTATAATGTAAGCCACGGTAGAGTTGCCTGCACTCAGATGTTGTATACATTCGACATAAATTTCATGTGATTTATTTTAAATTAACCACGTCATTTCGTCACTTTAAATTACTCAAACGTTGGAAAATCACGCCTGTAAATTCCTAGTGGCTTTATCGTTTGTCACACTGATCATTTCTTAGTCACCGAGCATGTAACCTTTCTATCTGGTTTTTACACAAGTCTCTTTCAGGTCTCACCTCAAATGACTGACTGGCTTGACTGGCCTCATAGCTCAGTTGGTAGTAACTCTGCCTTCTGCGCTAGAGGTCGCGGGTTCGATCCCCGCACTGGACATACATTTTTGCTATGAACACAGATGTTTGTTCTGTGTCTGGGTGTTAAATATATATCTATTATGTATATCAGTGTTTGGTACTCATAGTACAGGCTATGCCTAGTTTGGGATCAGTTGACCGTGTGAATATGTCCGGAATATTTATATTTTTATATAATTAAATAGCATTACGAGAACATGCGGTGATGGGAGCAGTCGTGGTGTTGTAGTGACCGCCTTGCGATTAAAAGGTGACGGGTTCGTATGCCTTTGCACCAACAGGTTTTCAAAAGTGCTCTCAAGCGGTGAAGGAAAACATAACGAGGCATGAACCGAAATGAAAAAAAAACTTACCTTCTAAAAATCGCACTAGTTCTTTATAGCCACCTGGTTATTGACTTTATGCAGGTTGACCAAGAAAGGAGCAGTGCTTTTGAATCACCCTATAATAGTGCTAGAAGGCTTACAAGCTGGCCGGACAATGCGTCGGAAGGCTGATAATTCGCAAATCCACACGCCGCGGCGACCGCACGAGGCGATGAGGTACGGCGGCGGGAAAGTATCGGAGATCCTGAAAAATATTTCAGGGCTTCGCTATAATATCGCGCTATAATGCATAGACATATAATAGAGGTAGGCCAAGAGACCAATAATTACAACTTGTACCTACGAGTATAATTGTACAGTTTCCTTGGTCCGATTGGCAAATTAATCGGACGTCGGGAGCTGTGTTAACTCTTCAGACCAGAGGAGGTAGGAGGTAAGAGGAGGTAAGAGGAGGTAGGGCACAGCGAGATTTTCTCGTTCTGAATTGGAGCAGCCTGCCTGGTGAGTAAGGTTGCCAGAGCTCTTTAGGGGGTTCGGGGTCGGCAACGCGTGCGTGATGCCTCTGGTATTGCAAGCGCTCATAGGCTACGGTAACCGCTTCCCATCAGGTGGGCCGTAAGCTTGTTTGCCACCTCTGTTGTATAAAAAAAAAAAAAAGACCAACTCTGAAAATACTCTTGCTCGGACAAATTTCCAAAAAATATGAAAATGATTTGTGTAAGGGGCTTCGTTATTAATTACTTGGCCCGTTTTAATTTTGAAGCATCTGCGTAGAGTTTATAAATATTTTAATCTTCAATCGAAATCCGCCGAAGTAATTCTGAGCCCCCGTACCGTGACGGCACCACGGTGTCCCATCCGTCATATCTGTCCACAATATGGTCAAGCGTTAGCACATTGTCTGGAAGAAATCTTTTTTGCACGGATTAAAGTCAAGCCTATTCGGTGGAGGGCCAGCTTGTAAATTAGTTATGAATCGCTTGTATGCATGTGATGAGATAGTGATGGGTGTTGTCGATGAATTGAATTTACCTAGGGATATGTTTAATTTGCGCTCGCCAACCCTCAAGCCCAGCGTGGTGAGTATGGGCAAATCCCCCCACATGATAATCGCTCTGACTGTGGGGGAGGCCATGTTCAGCAGTGGACGTCGAACGGCTGAAATGATACCGCCTGGGGAGTTACCTCCGCCTTAAAGAAGATCGCAGCCAAATAACATTATTTATTTCAAATAGTGTAGTGTTCCTGCGGTGAGTAAGGTTGCCAGAGCTCTTTAAGGGGAGGGGGGTTCGGGGTCGGCAACACGTGCGTGATGCCTCTGGTATTGCAAGCGCTCATATGCTACGGTAACCGCTTACCAACAGGTGGGCCGTATGCTTGTTTGCAACCTCAGTTGTATAAAAAAAAATGATGATGATGATGATGTTTAAATCGATGGACCGACGGCATTGTGAAGGTTGCAGGAAGTCGGTAGATGGAGAAGGCTCAAGACCGTTCGTCATAGAACTCTATGGGGGAGGCCTATGTCCAGCAGTGGACCTTCATAATTCATCCTCATTCCAGCCGTTGGAAGTTCACTGCTGAACATCGGCCTCCCCATAGATTTCGAAAATGATTTCTTAACATGTTTTGACATTATTTTGGTGTATTGATTTTATATTGCAGATTTATATCTGCAATAAATACTCGCGTTATATCAAAAGTAATAAATTGGGTCTTTTTTATAAAGTCATAATTTTTAAATCCCAGAAAATTGGTTTGATTTTGATGAGGAACGCTATCTGCATACATGTAATTACGACAGTGTATGGCTGAAGTCAATTATATCCTTAAAATTATGCGAGTTATAAAACAATGTCGCCAAAGCTACATATATCGACAAATCCCATCTCTAGTCTGCAAAATGGGAAATGTCGCAAGCCCAAGAGTAGCAAGGTGCACGAGTGACCACCGGGTTCGAACAAAAAAACTAAACGAAAGCACATTTGAAGAAAAAAATGTAAGAGAGTATGAACACGAGTGCGAACGTGGAAATGAACAACGAAATTGCATGGGCGATGGACACGATCGGCTCATTTAATAAGTATAAAAGGGTTACGAGGGATGGAGTACGATTATTTTTTACTAACTCTCTTGTACGAAGTTTTTGGATGTCTCTAATTTGATTATTAAGGGTAAGACATAAAGAAATTAGCCTATAGTCGTTTATATGGTTCTATAAAAAATTGTTTATAATTTATGCTCTCATTCGTCTTTTCTTCTTAAGTATTTTTTTAGTAAAAACCCAAAAATTACAAGAAACCAACTAAAAACCTATGATGTCCTCAATTGATGGTTGAGTTCAGTTCTTTTTCAGTGCTTGGGATGATTATGAGGATAATCTAAAACTTTTCCTTCATCATCATCATCATTTCAGCCGTACGACGTCCACTGCTGAACATGGCCTCCCCCACAGACAGAGCAAATTCCTTATCATGTGGGGGGATTCGCCCATACTCACCACGCTGGGCATGCGGGTTGGCGAGCGCAGTTAGAGCTATCGTTGTTAAAAATTAGTTAAAACTTTACTTATACAAAACTATATACATACAAAACTATAGGTTCCAAGCAAGATCTCTAGCTAGCTCTATCGTAAGATAACAGCCATAAGTTTTTTACCACATAACTTATGGTGAAAATTGAAGAACCAGCGATACAAAAGTAATAGATTTTTTTAAAAACGATTTGATAGATTCGTTGGGAGTATTTCAAAAAGTTCCTTCTCCGTACAAACTATACTATCACGCATATCGAATGCTGGCATGCGTTCTTACAGCGATTACATTGTGTTTTTTGCATTTATCGTCTCTTTATACGTTAACTACATGAGTTTAAGGTATAAAATCCCATGTTTTCTTTAAAATTGCCTTATTATGATAGCTCCATCATGAAAGCTCTAACCTTTATTTCTTTCTACATAGAGTTTAAAGTCCCTTGTTTTGTTAATGATTATCCTGTGGATCCGATCAATTCAGGCATGTGTTGATATTAGTGTCCAATGCGATTCAAGATATCATTTATTACCTTCAAACGAATGTTTAAATACGTAACAGATAAACATTTTGTTGACCATTATTCATTTTATAATTCTTGTTTTCCTTCGTTACATTTTTTGTAAGGGCTAAGTAAAAATGTACCTTAAAACTGTTGCCTAAAAATTTGAATAAAAAATTAACTTTTATGAATAAAAGTAAAAAACAACAAACACCCAACAATCACATACATAGTCCTGACCCCACACTAGGATTCCCTGTGTCTGGTATAAGAAACTACGAGTACCGTGGTACCACAACACACAGACCTGGAACAAATATTTGCAGATCAGCAAACATTTGTCCCGTAGCGGGAATCGAACCCGTAACTCTTGCGTCTCCAACAGGTCAACTCACCCGCTATGCCAACGAGGAGCATAAATCTCAAACTTCAATCGGTCTTATTGAAATCGCAAAGATAATTTAGAAATCTCTCAAATCTAACAAAATTTACGGCTATTCTCTGTGAAGACACAGGCCTAAAAAATTCTGTGTGATGCCTTCAAACAGTAAAGGAAAACATCGTGAGGGAACCGGCATGTCCTAGAACTTAAAAATTCGAAGACATGTGACATGTGCACGAAAATAGCCTCTGAGAGGCGTACCTTAATCCTTTCACTAAACTAATTCTTTCACCAAAGAATTAGTTTAGTGAACTCAACCTGGTCACTGACCTAATACAGGATGACCAAGAAAGAATCAGTGACACGACAAGCAAGCACGCAACAGGCAAGAAACCACATTAAGGGTTGTTTATTAGCCCCCATTGTGCCGCAAGGCAGGGCGGTTTGCCTGTGACAACCTTAAATCTTCTTTGGCGATCCACAAATCATAAAAAAGCAATTCTAAATTAAGAATTAGGATGCACAAAGTTATGTAACAATGCTATCAATGACCATCCAATGCCGCACAGTGGCAACGAAATGCTCCGTAAATTAGATAAAATTTCATCAAAAATGCCACCCAAAAATGCAATTACAAAATGTCGTTTAAAATCTAATTCATGCTTAGTAGTGCAAATCTGGGTTATTTTCTTAGGGTTTTAACATTCTTGGGTGGCGAGATTAGGAGACAAGAATGGCTTTTAAGTGGTTATTCAAGTATTTAGCTAAAGGATTACTACAGATTACGGACGCTGCTTGAATTTTGTTAAAAAAATGTTAAAGCAAGTTATTTTTGCCGATTACAATTGCCAGGTTCATCCGTATTAAGTTTTATATTATCTATGAACTAGAAAACTACCCAATACCTGTACTAATAAGCCGTTGCAAAAAATAATTAATAGTTAGGTACATATATAAATGTTTTGTATTTGATTAAGTTTGTATGAACTTGATTTGTTGCGAGTAATTTTATGCTTCATAAAAATCTCAACCTATTTCTTCAATGTAAGTTTTAAAATTTAGTGGAAACTTTGTTCGATTGTGTGTAACTATGTATTATTTAGTAGTAAAAAAAAATTGTTTATTTCATGTTTTAAAAACACATAGGTACTAAATTTAAGTGGGACAACATGATTAAAAAATGAGTTCTGTTTATTTTCCCAAATAAAATGAACATAAATTAGTATTTCCTATGTAACAACAGTATCGAACCGACCCTAAACTTGAGTTATATTGACAAAAAAGTGTCTACAAGAACCTATTTTTTTTATTTAAATTCAATTGCCACAACGACCGATATAAAAAAAACAAAAAGACGGCGCTTACTTCCCAAAATTGTAATCCTTAGAGAGTTGCAATTTTTGCAACCCTTTGAAACATCTTATTCGTAACTGTCACTTTTTCCATTTTTTTGTCCAGATTATTGCTGAATGGGCACATTGTGCGCGTGTAATGTGCAGGAAGCTATTGAGGGCGATTGTCCATGCTTGAATGGTCAATAGTAATTCTGTGTTATTAACATAAGAAAGTGGGTACAAATAGTACAAAAGAAACATTTGAGTTAGAAACTCAGAGATGTAGGTACATTTAGTTGGGACAGTTTGATTGTTGAATAATTTTTACATTATTATGGACTTCTATGATCCGTAAAACCAAGTTCACTGACATAGCTCTCAGAATCAGCAAGTTGAAGTGGCAATAGGCAGGCCATATCGCTCGCAGAACCGACAATCTTTGGGGAATAAAAGTTCTCGGATGACGATCACGAACGCAGTGTTGGAAGACCCCCAATGGACCGAAGACATTTTGAAGGTTACGGGAAGTCGGTGGATGGAAAAGACTCAAGACCGTTCGTCATGGAACCTTGCGATCTCGTTGGTTCTTCGGACGGGCCTTCCAACACTTCGTATCCTCTTACTCTTCAGCAATGTGGTTTTGGGGTTCTGGGTAGTAAATAATGGATGATTAAACACAGTTATATGTGGTTATTTCAGCAGTCCAACATCCTGCCGTGTTCCGGGTTCCGGCAATGAATCCTACCCTCCCAAGTCAAGATGTTAGTGTTGCGAGAACTGATGGAGTGGTGGTAGTGGCCCCGCCTTCCGATCCACAGGTCGTGGGTTGTAACCCTGTAGTGCACCAATGGGTTTTCCATTCGGAAATCTTGTGTGCGCTATGCTAGTGCTCTAAACGGTGAATCAAAACATCGCGAGGAAACCGGCATGTCTTAGAACCTAAAATTTCGAAGACATGTGACATTTGGACGAAAGGATCCTCTAAGAGGCGCACTTTAATCCTTTCACAGCACTGATTCTTTCATCGACGGTCATAGGCCCTTTTCAGGGCCGCCATACCTCAGAATGGTCACTGACCTAATACATGATGGCCAAGAAAGAATTAGTGACAAGAAAAGAAGAATAAGTTTCCAGCAAAATCATACCGATCTCAAGGGTCATGGGTCATCAGCCCACATTGGGGCGTGACTCACACTTACGTACCTACTCACACTCACACGGACAGTGCTAATTCATCTTTTTATAATGCAAATTAGCGGTATCTCATTTTTCATTTTTACACATACAAAGTGTGTCAGTCAAACAATAGAAGGCAAGTTCCTGAGTGAACTTGGGTATTTCGCTTGCTGCACCACGCTCGATTTATTACTTCATCACTTCCCTCGCTCGATCAAAAACCATAACGTAACCGTCAAAGAATTCAAAAGGGTGTTTGTAATTAATTTTTAAGCATTAATGCGTAAAAACACCTTTGTAGTAAACAAACACACGCACAATAATAAGCAAGAGATATTTCGGTTCGGTTAGGAACACACCAAAATGTTCTAAGCTTCATGTTTGTTAATATCGAGGTCAGAACTCAGAAGGATCTACGTAAGTATGTTAGGTTGGTGTGAAAAACTTTGTAAAAATACTCCGTTTCTTGGAAGCTGATTTATAATATTGTAGGATGAGTTTTAATAAGAATTTAGTTTAAAAAAAATATTTTACTTTGGAATATTTCTCATATTTTTGAATGAATTTCAAACTAAATACAATCCATTGTTTGATTCGTTCATAAAGGCAGGCATCGAAAATCCCAAGCTGTGAGTGTAGTCGACCATGCGTCACCGGAAAACCTCGAAATATGTAACAAGCGTATAAGATCCCACACTAATCCTACGTTTAATAATCCTGTAACATCCTTCATAAGTAACCATTTTATTTTTTAAGTTTCCCCTCAAATTTTTGCTCACGACAACCAAAGTCAAAGGTTTTTATTTCAATAAAATCACTAGGATCACTTTGAAACGTCTTAGAAACTAGATGAAGCTATGCCTGTTCCTCGCGACCAAGCCTAGAAGAATCAGGCAACAAACACGGAGCCTATAATTTTTTTCGATGATCCTTGTTTTTTTTTTATTATTATATGTATATTTTTAATTGTTTTTGTACAATATTGAATTTAGAGCCAGTGTGGTGCCGATCGAACTAGGTGAGGCTCAAAAGAAAAATAATAATGATCCCTATTATTAGGGATTGATTCACATTTATATAAGCTCTTATTTATATAAGAGCTTATACAAATGTGAAAGAAAAGATACGAGCTTGTACGGGACGCTGTAGAACCAGGCATGTTCACCCAAGCCAACATTCACGGGACGCTGTAGCGTAGGACATATTATTTGATATGTAATTCCTAGTGCAATTAAAAGCAACTGCTATAGCAATTGATAAAACAAACACAGTATTCAGTAATAAAAAACTTAATGCTGTGTTTGTTTGTTATACACTGTGGCAGTGAAAGGGGAAACCAGCCACCGGCGCAGTCATCGACGCGGCTTCCGCGTCCGGGCCGTCCGACGACGTTGGTTCACGGGTCTGTTGTGTCTATGAACGAAATCTTCTTTCTCACACGGTCCATATTATCATACAAGCTGTAGGAGGTCCTGTGCCATAGGCCTCCTCCATATATTTCCAGAGGGACTGATTTTGTGCGCCCTGCACCTAACGACTCCCAGCAACCTTTATTAGGTCTATTTTACATCTAGGGGGCTGTCCTACGCTCTGCTTTGAGATCATCATATCAGTCATAGGACGACCACTGCTGAACATAAGCCTCCCCCATATATATTACCAGAAACAATCATTTGGGGGATTTGCCCATACTCACCACGCTGGGCATGCGGGTCTGAAAATATTCGACAAAAAAACTTTTTTTTTCGCTATTATTTTTTCATTTTATTGATAGAATTAACCCCTTTCGAGATAGTATAGGTACATTTATGAATTACCTTGTAGATCAAGCTAAAATCAGCTAGAACCTATAGATAATAGTAGATGGTGGCATGCACCGCGGAAGCGATCTGGCGACTTTCTCTTCCGCCGAGAAAATAGTTTCCCGCCAGCAGCGGCCATTTTCCACGCGGTGTAAATGATATTTCCTGTTTTGTGCAAACTATCGTACACAAGATGATTATTCTACACCCAATTGGCAAGCACCCAAGTTTGTTCTACGCCTTTTGGAAATTCGTAATTTTTTACTGAAAAAATAACTTTGTAAAAGAACAGCTGTTTTAGGGTCAAATCAGTTTAAGCTCATTAGTCAGCGGGTTTAGGTAGCATCTTGATTTCTAACTTCTCGTTCGTTTTATAATTAGTTAAAAAGATAACAAAAAGTCTAAAAATTATAAAAAGTTTACACAGGGCTAGCTTTCTATTAGTGAAAGAATCTTTATAATCGGTTCTGTAGTTCCAGAGATTACTCCTTAAATACAAACAAACACACAAATACCTCATATTAGTATTAGCTATATAGAACATCACTACGATTTCTTTGAAACATCTTAGATCTCGTCGTATGAGAAGCTACGCCAGTTCCTCGAGTCAGCAATACTTCTAGAAACTTCTCATTTCTCATGAAAGATTCTAGGTGTGTAACGTGTTGGACTTACACTTGTGTATATAAACTTGGTACTTCGTTCTCATACTAAAGGAGGTGGTTTTTTCGGGGAATTTTCCAGCGTGTTGCTTTCTTCGTACTATCCACGAATAAGATGTACAGGTTTTCTATATGCAGTATCTGGCTCACATGCATGCTTATGCAAACAATGCTGTCCTTGTAACAGAGGGACATCGTTACTCATCATAGGTGGTGCAATGAATAACTAAGCACTGCATCCTGTCCTATATTCTATTAATAGGAGACAGTGGGGGCCGTAGGTTAATTCATTATTGTTTGAAATTAGAAAGTTTTTTGTTTCTTTTTTTCTTAGTTCCCGCCAAAAAGTCCCAGTTTATTGTAAAAAATTGAGCTAAGTTATTTTGAAGCCTGGATGCATGCATTATGGTCAATATTTTCATTTAAGTTAATATTTTCACTGAAAAAAAAGAACGGAAATAAGATGGCAAACCATAACACCCTCAATAGGTACATGTATAAATGAAAATTAAAAAAAATATGGATTTTTTAGCTAAGCTAGCTGTGAGCGTGTAAGCGCAATTTTACACGAATTTTAACCATTAATCCTAGAGACTGTCAATTTACGTCACCACCTAACTAAACAAATGGTACGGGGGCTAGTACCTTTATCATTCTCACGGGTTATTAAAACAAACTCGATAGATTCAATACACGTCTAACAAGCGTGTAACATCCGTTTGTAACTATTTAATACTATTTGCAAGTCATTTCTATTTAGGGAAGGGAAATACAAACTACTTACTTTGAAACTCATGAATCTATTATGAAAGTTAGTATGCTAATTAAGAAAGCTAAGTTCCATTTTGTTAGGAATAGAAAATTCAAATTTTCCTGTTTATTTTTTTATTTCCCTTTTTTGTATCATATCGTGGAGATATTTTAAACAACAAAATTTACATTTCTATATAAATATTGTACCAAGAAGTCTGAATGTATTTCAATTATTGGGACAACCAACAAGAATTGGCTCCCTTGATTTACCTGTTAGGTCCCAGGGACTCCGCGCAAAGTTTCATATTAGCCTAAAAACTTAAATACCGCGGTTTTGTTTTCGCGCGTCCCAGTACCTTTCTGAAGTAGCGCACCAGACGCGGGGTGAAGAGGACGTGAGCCTGCGCTGCGTGTATTGGTGAGTAATTGCGTTCATGGAGTCTGTTGGACTCTATGGGGGTATTTATGTAACAAATATGTGACTTTGTTATTTTGTTGTTTTGTCTTCTAATTCTAATTCTAATTCTAATGGGGGTGGTTAGACCTGCACTGACTTCCCGCTGTGGGGTGTTTTGTGCATTGTCCCCCTATGCTAACTGTACCCCAGCCAGCCCAGCTCCTTAAAATAGCGAAGCAGGACTTTGGGTCGTTGGTAACATTCTCTCAGTATCCCTGTATGCGGCGGTATCTGGGAGCCGCTTCCGATCACGGCCCGCAGACCCGATGTGGCCCTGGCCTCTTCCGTGGCTGTACAGTGCAAAATTTGGCTGTAAAGTGCAAAATTTTGTCTTATTATTAGTGTTTTAGGCTACATAATGGCTTCGAACAGACAGTCAATCAATGCACTTGAACAAAATGCTGAATCTATAGTTCTGGACTGGCTCAGAAACGATGACGAAGACTCCAAGGACGAAGTGCAAGACAACCGGGAACCGCAACAAAAATCAGTGCCCAACGAAGTGTTGTCCGATTCAGAAGATGGGTGCATACCTACTGATCATGACTCGGAGTCAGAGTGCTTGTGCCATAGATGGGTGAAGCCAGTATGATTGGCATGTACCAAGAAAATCTATGAGCGATGTGTAGCTAACACTAACTAAAGACAAAGAGTAAGCTCTGCTCGTTTTGTTTTTTTGTAAACATTTGGCATTTTTAACTTAGTTATTATAAAAAGAGGATATATGTATATTATTAGTTAAAAAAAAACTTTAAAATAATGTAAGGATGTGTTAAAGTTAGTAGCCAGAAGTTGGCACTCATTTTTGTTTACATATTTTTTAGTTGATTCGTATTTTTTAACTTTTTTCAAGACTGCTTCATGACTGAACGTAATGCGATAAGGAAACCTATGATAATAATGTTGTTAAGTATAATGGAAGTGCCAAGTACAGATTTTGCATTAATTTGAGATAAAATCAATATTTTTATGTAGGGAGTCCCATGTACTACATGAGGTAAATTACGTGATTAAATTTCACCAGGCAAACTGAGGGTTTAACTCTTCAATTAACTGGACTCAACATTAAAAAAAAACAAAGTACAGAGGTATTATTTTTAATTTCTAACGTTTAATATTTTTGTGGATTTGTGGCCAGTAATATTTAGTTTTTATCTTTTTTATTAGTGTGGTCAAGAATCAGTTTGGTCCTTAGACCAAACCGATGCTTGACCACTGAGGATGAGACACGTATGTAAATTTTATTAAACATGCTTTGTCTTACGAGTCCCAAAAAAAACCAAAAGTTTACATTACCCAGTGATGTTCAACATGCCTACTTTATATCAACTCCTACTACTTCTCGACCAGAACTATCTATTTATGTTTATTATGTCATGAGATTACTAGAGCTTGAATAATAACATTTCAGTTGAGGTCAAGCGTTTGTTATGCGATGCAGCTCGCTCTACAATCTATGGTTTAAACTCTAGGCACGTAAGAATTGTCTATGCTATGCACTTTCCTAGCAACACGCCTGGCCTAGCCTAGTGACGAAGTAGGCTCACAATGATTATTGAGGTTCTGTTTGTGTCCTCTATTTCTTTGTTTGGTTTCTGAGAAATGACTTAATGTTATTGTTGAAATGAGGTTGTTTGGACGGAAGCAGCTATGCCTATCAAACATTAGCTGCAAACTTTTTTTTACCAAATTATGAGGACTTCTGACTGACTACTTTTTAATACCTAGTGTAGCATGAACTGCCATTAGAACTTTTGCTGTTGATCATTTCATTTACTTTTCTTTCACGTTTTACAAGCTTTTATTTGTTTATATATATATATATATATATATATATATATAATATTCAGATTCTCAATTAGTATCACCACAACAAGCTCTAAGTTCCGTCTGTAAAAAGGATCGAATAGAATGATGCCAAGCCGTGTTTTTTTCCTGATTTTTCTAGGCTGTTCCGCGCGGAACAGGCATAGCTTCTATCTCGTAAGACGTTTCAAAGTTATCATTGCGATTTTACTGAACACCTTTTCATATTTGAGGTGATTTTCATTCTGCTTCTCTCTTGACACTTCAAGTACCTCAGTACTCTAGACTTAAGCATTGCGGAATTGCTGTTTCGGTTTGATGAAGCCGTAATTACTGGCATATGAGACTTACCAAAGCAATCTCAGGGGTCGGCAACGCGCGTGTGATGTCTCTGGTTATTGCAAGCGTCCATAAGCTACATGGTAAATTACGAATGGGTATGAGTTGGGTTTGCTTGCCACATAACTAAAAAAAAAGAACATGGCCTGTCTCGACCTTGCGATCATAGTTGCCCTACGGGCGGGTCAATGGTGCAGTAGACTAAGGCGCAGCGTCCGGCACCGCGCCAACTGCTAATAAGTACCTATATTGTACGTAGAGCATTCAATAATTATAGAGACACTATTTCCATAAAAGAAGTAGAAGTTCAAATGAATTAACGAGCAGAGAGAAAGGTTCAAAAGCTTGCGGAATACCTATAGCTGCTGTAAATACGTAATTTTCATAGTACTTACACTCCTCACACTAACATCAGATACATTATTTTCACCGCAAAATCCGTAGAAATACCAAGGCCACTGATAGCTCACAGAATTAGTAATTTTCAAGTGGCAGTGGGCAGGCCACAGAGCTCTCAAGTTTGCGCCCGCGACTTCCATCGCCAGTACACCTAGATAAAAAGAAGTTTATTGCTATTCAAGGCTCTAACTCTGCCTATTTCAAGTTTCAGCGTAATCGTTTGAGCTGTTACAGCGTGATTGAATCACAAACAGCAAAACATCTAAACATCCAAAAATCCTCACAAACTTTCGCATTCATTTTTATTTTTTATACAACTAAGGTGGCAAACAAGCATACGGCCCACCTGTTGGTGAGTGGTTACCAAAGCCTATGAGCGATAGGTACCAGAGGCATCACGCACGCGTTGCCGACCCCGAACCCCTCCCCCTAAAGAGCTCTGGCAACCTTACTCTCTGCAGGAACACAACACTATTTGAAACAAATAATGTTACTTGGCTGCGATCATCTGTAAGGCGGAGGTACGGGCTGCTCCAATTTAGAACGAGAAAATCTCGTTGTGCCCTACGTCCTCCAAAAAATTATTTATAATATTACTAGGAAGTAGGATTTTCCCCAGGTGAATAAAGGTGAGCCGTTGTAAAAAATACTTCCTACGGTACACCCAGGTGGTCTCAGGGAGGTGGACGGTGGGTAAGAACCGATAGAACCGACAACGAAAAATATAGCGGCCAGCCTCATCTACCCTTGCCCTTGCAATTTCTCTATTGTTTCACTATCCTACACAATATAACCTACCCCGGTCACGCAGGCGCATAGTAAAAGTACTTTCGTTCGAGGTCGCATTGTCATTCAGAGCCCTATCGATTCCAAGTACTGTCTGCTGTCACCACCTAGTTTTAGAATCAACAATTTGCAAGGATAGGAAATTTTCCATTGTTTTGACTGAGGCTGGTATTCAGTCGTCGATTAAAAACAAAAACTGAATACCTACCCATTATAACAATAGCATTTCCTAAAGAATTTTCACAGAAAATACTTTCCAATTTGATTATTTTTCCCCTCAAAATTCCACTCTAGTCGAGGTTGAGTGGAGAGGGTGTGAAAGTATTCTATAGAGGTTGCTATACTTAATTACCTAACTGCATAATTTTGAGAAATTCTGAAGAACGCAGAGTTATAAATTGTCAAACAATAATAAAAAGTAAAAAAATTAAGCGTCCCTCATTTTAACAACGATAGCTATAACTGCGCTCGCCAACCCGCATGCCCATCGTGGTGAGTATGGGCAAATCCCCCCACATGATAAGGAATTTGCTCTGCCTGTGGGGGAGGCCATGTTCAGCAGTGGACGTCGAACGGCTGAAATGATGATGATGAATTCTAGGAATGAACTCTGTTTTCTACAACTACAAGTATAAAATAAAGTTCAGATCACCAACCACAGTGTTCCCAAAAGGCTTGCAACGTTACCTCGTTTGTTAGCTAAAATACTTATTAGAATTTCAAGAAATTACGTAACGAAATTTCTACCTACTTGAAAATTAGAAAAAAATCCACTAACCAATTGAATTGCAATTTCTATGTGTTGATGTCATGTCAAAATTATAATCTGAATCAAGGAATATATTAATAATATAAATATAAAAGGCAGCCTTTGTTATTTACAATGTAAAATCCTACTCATATGCGAAAGTTTTTGAGGATGTTTGGATGTTTGTGGTTCAATCATTCAGCCGTAACGGCTCAACCGATTTCGTTGAACCTTGGAATATAAAGAGTTCTTCACCTAAAATAGCATGTAGGCTTCTTTTTATGTACGTACCTCGCGACCAAAGCCGCGGGTGGAAGCTAGTGTAAAATAGATATTTATAGCATTTCTCATGTAATGATAGTATTAAAATAACATTCGTTCTGTAAAATGTGATTTATTTTTCACCGGATGTCTAGTTTTTTAAGTATGAGAGATAGTCTGGCCTATGTTCGATTGTATAATGCCGGACCTAAACAGTAATAATTGAATCCATAATCTGAATTCATATGACTATTAATTCAGAAACCCTGGAATCGCATTCAGTTTGATACCTCTTCACACACTAAATACAGTCTTATTTCTTCAGATTATGAATTTTCGTTGTCTCTGGAAAAAGTTTAAGACAAGTTTAGTATAAATTCAGTAAGTCTCAATAAATTTCAGACTGTTATGACGACCGACCTTGAGATTAATATTATTATAGACAAGCTGGTGCCCGCGACTTCGTCTGTGCAGGATTAGAATATATACTTATTTGACACTTATTGTCATATTTTAGCCAATTCACACAATATCTTTATAAATTGTACCCTATGTGTTATTCTGATGTATAAGCTATATTATTGTGAAGTTTTATTAAAATCGATTCAGTAGTTTTTACGTGAAACAGTAACAAACATCCATCCATCCATCCATAATTACAAACTTTCGCGTTTATAATATTATTAGGATAGGATAGGAATAGAATAGAATAAATTTGAATCATTATCATTTATTCAGTATAAAGAACAGGTAAAAACAAATAGGTATCTATACAAATAAACAAGATTCTAGGCCGGATCCTTGGCAATGCAGACAAGAGATCCTTGGCATGCTATACCTACACAGCCGAGACCTCGTTAATAAGTAAATAACATTCCAGATAAACTCCATTTCCCAATATGTATTTATGTGCCACGTCAATGTTTGGAACTGCACCTTATTCCCATGTGCTAATTTCTCCGCTTTCGCAAGCCCAAGCCCTTTATTACGAGAACAATATAAGGAAAGATAAATAGCAAACAAGCAAGATTAGCAAACGGAAGCCGCAAGTTGACAACACCACATTATGGGTAACTTTATAAGCAGTATTAACACACTTGAAACTTTCAACGTTGAATGTTGGCTTACTGACTACGGTACCAGTTATTTATGCTCGTAACTTTAATCAATTAAATCAATGAATAAAATACTTTTCATTAATTAAAGATTACAGTCTTTCGTAAAAATAATACAGCAATAACCGTGAATATGATGTCATCCTGATGTCATTGTGAGGGGAGTGAGCAATACACTCGACTAATGATAACAGGCGACGTTTGAAGGCCCCCCACCCAATGGACCGACGACATTGTGAAAGTTGCAGCAAGTCGTTGGATGAAAAAATCTCAAGACCGTTCGTCATGGAACTCTTTGGGGGAGGCTTATATCTAGAAGTGGACATACGGCTGATGATGATGACAACAGGGTACATTTCAGGAAGTCTCGTGAATCATTACATTTTGAATCTTATAGCAATGACTTAAGGTTTATCGTGAGATAACTTATTTTATAGATAAATAAACAACCCCGGAATTTCCACAACTGACTTTTGTAAAATTTTGTCGTGGAAAATGTTGTTGTGTTGATAGGAAGCTCTGTAAAGATTCTAATTCTTTTTTTTATGTTATACGGAGGAAAACAGACTTACTGCCCTCCTGATGGTAAGTGGTTACCGTCGCCTATTGACATCAACAACACCTGTTGCATTGCTAATGCGTTGCCTGCCGAACCCCTCCCCTAAAGAGCACTGGCAATGTAGTTATCTTTTTAATTCTTGCATTCTGATTGCAAGAATTAAAAAAGATAACTATCCTAACTGCTTGTTAGCTTTATTCTGTGACAATACGAATGCAGAGAATTTAGATAAATAAGTGGAAAATTGCAGTTACCCAACTGTGGTGTCTGGTGTCCCGGATTCAGTGACGACAATGATAGAATACTGTCGACGGATAATGTTGATGTGGTAAGTTGTTTTTTTTATGTTATACGGAGGCAAACAGGCTTACGGCCCTCCTGATGGTAATTGGTTACCGTCGCCTATTGACATCAGCAACTTCTGGAGCATTGCTAATGCATTGCCTGCCGAACCCCTCCCCCCCTAAAGAGCTCTGGCAACCTTACTCACCGCAAAAAACAACACTATTTGAAAAAAATAATGTTATTTGGCTGCAATCTTCTGTAAGGCGGAGGTACCTCACCAGGCGGGCAGAAAATCTCGTTATGCCCTACCTCCTCCTAAATTTATGAATAGTTCCGAAGATTATGGCTTTTCGTCGCTATAGTAAGTGATTAGTTCGAATCCCGGTCGTGCACCAATCATCATCATTCTGTATAAGTACACTGCTGGACATAGGCCTACCCTAAAGAGTTCCACAACGAACGGTCTTGAGCCTTTTCCATCAAACAACTTGTCGCCCGGTTCATGGTCGTCATTAGAGAACCTTTACTTCCCAACGGTTGTCGGTTCTGTGAGCTATATGGCCTATCCACTGCCACTTACGCCCGAATACTGAAACGTCACTTAAAATAAGTGGTGATCTAATTGATGTTTGAGTACTTTGAGTACCTATAAAATTCTGAACGATAACGGCGTCTCAAATAATTGAGACCATCTCAAATAGTTAAGTGACGTTTCAGTATTAGGGCGTTAAACTTGTAAATGAGTACTATGTCGGTGACCTTTGTTCTCCTACGGATTTCCTGATTTTTATTGCGTAGTGAGACTCGGAGCGGTCACTACATAGCCGGTATCTGCGAAGAGAAGATACCACCATTATGAGAAATCAGCTGTTTTGGGGTCAAAATATTTCAAAGTCGATGAATCTATTCAAAAAGCGATTTGAAAATTATTATTTTATGGGGTTTTAATTAGTTCGAGTGTACGTGATGACTATAACCCAAGAATTACCTTGTATATAAAAAATATTTAGTTATTCGAATTGATAATAGCAAAGCTACGTACAACCACTGCAGAACTTCCATGTTTTATAACGTAGACAATAAGTTTCCTCTTCTCGTTACATAAATAGCATTCATTAGCAGGAGCGATGTCAGTTGCAAGTGAGTTGGGCAGGGGTGGATTTAGGACTGGATTTTTTGGGCAAACTGACTTTAATTTTTTTTGCACTTTATTGCTATACTCTTAAAAGATGGATGGATTTTGTGAAAGACGAAATGAGTCCGAAAGGAGTGAATACTGACATAACGGCTGATAGAGGTGAGTGAAAGAGAAAAACATGTTGTGCTGACCCCACATGAAGTGAGATGATGATTATGGCTACCCACTTTATTGATAACTTTCCTATATTTTGTACGATTGTATCGACGTGACTACTTTATCGAATAACTTTGAAAGATAGAGTGAGGAACAGTGTGATAAGAGAGCGTTGTGGAGTGAAAGAAGATGTAGTGATGAGGATTGAGAAAGGTATGCTGAGATGATTTGGTCATGTAGAGAGGATGAACGAAAGAAGATTGACGAGACAGGTGTACAAGGCGAGTGTGAATGGAACCGTTGGAAGGGGAAGACCTAGGCGTACGTTTAGCGACCAAATCGGTGACGTTTTGGACAAAGGCCAGGTCAAGAGTACCCTAAACCGACGAGCATGTATGAGGAATGTGATGAGAGTGAATGAAGCAAAAGAGGTATGTCAGGATCGTAGCAAGTGGAAAGCCGTGGCCTACCCCTCTGGGATATAGGCGTGATTTTATGTATGTATGTATATATTAAGATATGATACAGGATCGTTTATTGAACTAACAAAACCTTTATACCTTACATTTTATGGTAACTAAAACTATTGACTACAATATTACACTAGGTTTATCATCATCATATCAGCCGTAGGACATTTAAGTCTCTAATCTTGGTAATGTTGGTAGTTTTATGCAGCTTGCAACGGCCCGGCAACCATTTAAGATATGTGGTTTACAGAAGATACTATACCATTGACTACACAATTTAAGAAGACTTCGCCCCATTCCTCCATCCTGAATCCGTCCATCGTTGGATGTGATTCACTGTAGCTTCCCTGGTTTTTGCCAACGTCCGAGGGTGTTGCTCTAACCACGTGCTCAGCACGGTCGCTGAACCCGACTTCTGCTAAAGGCATTCTATGCGATCAGCATTGTACCATAAGTACTCGAAACACGGACATTTTATAGACTTTTTTTTATGAAATGCTTTGATGTTTATGGAGAGATAGGTGCAAAGATGTCTATTTCAAATTAGAGTAATTTAACTATGACTTAAAGGGATTGAAACATGTTTTTTGTTGCAATAAAGTTGAGTTCATGAGTTGCTTAACTCGTTTAGTAGGAAATAATTTATTTCTTCTTGAGAAAGTTGTAGGAAATATGGATTTCAGCGTGAGTTTCTAGTTGGTGTTATGGTGTAGTCGATGGCTAAGTTTACTGATTGATGGGTGCAGTGGTATTTACAAAAATGTCATGCTCTATCTGATGATAATTGGTACAAAAACCAAAAGTTTTTTTAAGTTATTACAAAAGCAAGTCAGTAAGTAATAGATTTTGACTAAACATGAAACTCAAGTAAATGTTCAGACCATTAACAAGCCTCGCTATTTATCGCCACATTAAATTCGATTGACACCTCGTAAAATTCCATTATCAGTGATCCACCCACATCGTATCAATTGTCACATAACATAAACAAATGTACCACGTGGTTACGCCTCGATACAGGGCCGAACAAAGGATGAATAATTGGGGCCAATAATTTGCTAAATCATATTATTGTGAGCGAGTTTGTACAATACCTACAATTATGGGCCACAAAATATTTGAAATGAAATCAGTTTATTTGCTAAAACATGGTGAGTAAAATTATGTTATCGCACTAGCAGGTCCACGTTTTTTGCTACACAAGCACGCAAATGTTTTATTCATTACCCACTCAGTACTTGGCAACCATTACAAATTGTCTAGATTAAATAATTAACAAAATTAAATACGATATTTTAAAATTAAGTAACAATGTAATTTTGTATCCTGTTTGCGTTTCTGCCATGTTTCTCTTTTGCCATGTGTATAATCGTTTTAGATAATCGTCTAATCTTAGTCCGATACTATCTATCATAAATCAAATGGCGTGCTTTGTTTTAAATAATTATGTTATTTTCTTGTTTTAGGAGAATTATTTTTTTATAATTATAATTGATTATAGCTATTTAATTACTGAAAAATAAAACAGTACATCTAGTCCCCATTTCCTCCTGCCTAGCTACGACCCTGGGCTGACAGAGCCAGCGAACTTTTTACACACGAGGTCGTCGCCCTCGCATTGGAAATTAAGAGTTCACTATCGTAACGAGTGCTATATTGCCATCAATTGCGTTACGTAATAAGCACGCGGTTAGCAGCATGTGATGCTTTGTGCATGCGTTTTGCCATTTTAACGCCATTTTTTTTGGGAGTTTTAATTTTTAAGATTAGAATTTGGAAACTTGATCTCAAGGATTTGAGACATGGTAGAACCTAAAGTTTCGATTCTCTTTTGTTTTGGTGATATTGTTTTTTTGAAATAGAAATCAGAGCTTCTCGTTCCGGCTAATCTCCGAAGCGGCTGCACCGATTTCGACAGGACTTTCACTGGCAGATAGCTGATCTTATAAGGAGTAACTAAGGTTATTAGGTATTCGGAGTTTTTAGGTTTCAGGACATGCTGGTTTCCTCACGTTTTTTTCCTTCACCGTTTGAGAGCACTAGATTAGCGCATAAAAATTTCCATTGGTGCACGACCGGGATTCGAATCCACGACCTGTTGATCGAAGGGCGGTGTACTACCACCATTCCATCAGTGCTCTCTGAACCAGTGTGGTGGAAGGACTCCTTCCATGCACAACGCGCTGTCTACCAGGCTTTTAGTGCGTCCACCGGACCGTGGGTGGCCAGCGAAAGCGGAAGTAGTAACTATTGCATGTTTTCGAGCAATCAATCGGTATGCAGTCTATTAAAGTACCTATAAAAACTCGATTAGAATGACTCGATTCCGCATCTTCCGAACCCGCTCGTCCCGGACTACCCCATTGTCCTTTTTTTTATTCAACTAAGGTGGCAAACAAGCGTACGGCCCACCTGTTGGTGAGCCACCGTACCCCATTATTATTATTAAGTCATTTATTTCAGGCAACACAGCAAAGTACATGTACAAATACAGGGCCCATAGAGATATATATATACCTTAAAACTAAAATACATATAATATTCACACTTGCATATTATATTAGGGTTTATTGTTCTTTGGCGCATCCCTATAGCGTCGGAAAACTATTCCTGCAGGCCAGAAGTCGGGAGAGAGGAACATGTCGCGAAGCTTCGCAGGCACTTTCAGCACGTACGACTTGAAGTTCGTCTCTCTAGACGACTCCAGGTGTTGCAGATGTAGCTGTAACCCTATGAACGCTGCTTGTGCGTGATACCAGAGGCATCACGCACATGTTGCCGACCCCACCCCCTTAAAGAGCTCTGCAACCTTACTCACCGCAGGAACACAACACTATTTGAAATAATGTTATTTGGCTGCGATCTTCTGTAAGGAGGTACCTCAGCGGGCTGCTCCAATTTCGAGCACGAAAATTTGTCCCACCTCCTCCAACCGCAACCGCATCATCATCATCCAGCAGAAGTCAACTGCTAGACATAGGGCTTCTCCAAAGAGTTAGATGACGAACAGTCTAGAGCCTTTTCCATCCCCCGACTTCCCGCAACCTTCACAATATCGTCGGTCCATCGGGTGCTGGGCCTTCCAACTCAGCGTCGCCCGATTCGTGGTTTTCGCCCCTTGCTCCTACTTAATAACGACGAACCTCAATACGCTGACGCTGTCAAAAGGTAAGGCACAATACATCCTATTCTAGATGATTATTACAGCGACAGATGATTTTTTTTACAAAGATGATCAATGGCAATATTCGAACAGCAGAAGCCATAAAATGAAAGAAAAAGAAAACAGTTGATTAGAAAAAGTTAAATAAAAAAAATGAAAATATTTTTTTTAATCTGTAATATTTTTTTCTTTATGTTGATAGAATTATAGGAGTTGAATAATTAATACTCCTATAACTCTATTTTTAACCGACTTCAATAAGGAGGAGGTTCTCAAGTCGGCTGTTTTTTTTTTGTGTGTATGTTACTCGATATCTCCGCCAATACTAAATCGATTTTGATAATTCTTTCGCTGGTGTAAAGAGTATGATCCCGGGGTGGTCCCACTTAATTTAATTCCTGAGGGATTGCTACTTGTCCCGTAAAACTTAAAAAAACGTCATCATCTCTTGTAATCACGACTTGCCGATTTTTTTTTTGTTGACTGTGGTATGGTATGGTTATCCCCGCGACTTCGTTCGGTTGCTGCTATTTTTACATAAACTTTAACCTTAGCGGTTGTGTGTCGGGAATTTCTTTCTGTGCACCCATACGTTACAACAGGAAGCTACCCTGCAAATTTCATACCTACTCTTAGGACTTTTAGTTAGGCTCTGCGTACTGACAGACAATAAAACCACCACGTTTTATTGTCTGTCAGTCAGTCAGTACCAAAGACTACTATTGTATACTGGGAAAGTCAGTACCATAATATGAGTTATTATTTATGATGATTGAATGTCATACATAAGTTCTTTGGTTTTTTGTTCGAAAGTGTTGGTGGCCAGTGTCATCCTCAGTAGGTAAGCAAAATGCAAAGAGGTTGATAACAAAAAAAGAGGTTGGTAAATGTTCAGGAATTTGAAGTCGGTTTTCAGTTTTTGTAAAAAATATCTTATTATTCATAGGCCCTTTTCAGGGGCACCATACCTCAACCTTGTCACTGACCTAATACAGGATGAAGATGAAAGAATTAGTGACACGCACGACAAGAAGAAGAATGAATCCTTTTGTATTTTCGCTAATTTCGCTGCCTTTTTTTCTTTTAATTTTATGGCTACTGCTGTGTTTACATTCTTTGCCCTGAAGTATTTTGATTTTGACATTTATTACGTGTAGGTACATAAGTATACTTGGGGTTTATTGGCGCTGAATGGATGAATGACACATTTGCAGTGCTCTTGGACTTTGGCTAGTACATTGACCAGGGTAGTAGGAAGTGATACGGGTCGACGGTCGTCGCGACGGCTCGGGATGAACGAACCCTGTTTATTTATTCTATAAGTGTAGGTAGGTATTTCAGAAATTGTGTTTAAGGGCTCCTTACCTCATTTGGAAAAACGGAACCCTTACTTTGTTGTCCGTCTGTCTGTCTGTCCGTCCGTCAAGACCCTTTTTCTCAGAAACGGCTAAAGGTTAATCAACTTGAAATTTATATCAACTATTAAGGTCTGTGGGCTTATGGTGCCGTATAAAAATATAAGCTCTAGCTTAAACCATTAAAAATATATGGCAATGAATGTATAATTTTTGTATGGAAATGGCATAAATCAAAAACCTACTTCTAGTTACCTCACAATTCTGAAATTTGGAATACTAGGAGCTTTTGTGACACAGTTAAAGGGAAACGTCTGAAATGGAGGAATTTCGAATTTTTTTAGGAAACAAAGTTATATTTGCGGTCAATGTCATACAATGACTACGTGAGCAACCGCAAATATAAGTTTGTCAATTCCTACGCTTGGAATTTTGATTTTCTGACCACAGGGCGCGAGTTCTCGCACTTGACCGTCTTTATTTTTGTAATAATGTGCATTGTCTGGCCTGTTGTGTTCCTGCGGTGAGTAAGGTTGCCAGAGCTTTTTTTTGAGCTAGAGCGGATAGCTACGGATCGACGTGATTCTTTGCACGGATATAGATGAAGAAGAACCGGAGAATATAGGCTACATTTTACCCGGGTACAAAGCATAGTTCCAAGTGAAGGTACCTACGTATTTACAAGACAGTGACACTGTTGCATAACAGCGTTTATGCTTTCATTCAACTCGAGATAACGCGATATGGATCACATTATGGCGTCTTTCACTTGGATTCTAACATGGCAACAAACTTGTTAAACATATAGGTACAATATATACTCAGGTATTATGTTTGTGTGACTAAAAATGCCGGTAGAAGTGGCTACAATATTTTTTTTTATAGTTTATTTCTGTGTATTGAGCATAGTCTGGATCCTAAAAAAAGAAAAAGAGATCCCAAAAATTATATAAGCTTTTTTATTGGTCGTTATGGTATTTCAAAAAAAGAATCACCAATCAAATAGTCGGTAGACTTTTTGGCGGGAACTTGCAAAGACAAATTGAGCTCTCATTTTAAATTACAAAACTGGGGTTCTATGTTTCTATTGAATAATATTGTGCAATTTTATTATGGTGGTGTGTTTACCCAATAAAGATCACAAGTCAAGTGAAATGTATGATTTTTCAGGTTGGCGTGATCTCTTGAAGTTTGAGTAGAATAATTTAATAGCTATTATCTTTTTTTACTACCTATAAATAGTAATGTCTAGTAATCATGGCAGAAAAATACACGTTAGACATGGTATGACCTGATATACCATAACCAGCAGGTAAGGAGAAAATATAAAAAGACAGACACTAGTCTGGCTGAGATCATCAAAGTCTAAGATTATTTTTTCTTCAACCACTACTTTCTGCACTAAACATAGTTCAGAATTTGAATTTGATCATAGACACGCTATCGTGTATTGTCTTCTTGTAATTCCTTGGCAACTAGAAGATCGATGCCCCTAGCTTAGGTTACGTTATATATAATTATAATTTGGATCTGTTAGTACAATAGTCTGCAAAGCGTAGTTCGGCTCCGTAAGCTTTGATCTGTAGTCGTAGTTCAAGGCTGTCCTATAGGAAGATTTTAGTTCATTCACTCCGAAAAGGATGATGAACTCAGAACGATAAAACTAGTCAGATAGAGAAGACAACTTTTTCGAAAACCTCCTTACATATTTAACATTTAGTTAAATATATTCTAGTTACATTACTTCGGGTAAGTACTTTATTATTCCATCGGTTGAATGAACCCGTAATTGAATTGAATTGGGCAATAGATTGGAGAATTGCTTAGACATTTTTGAAGCTTGATGAAAAACAAATTAAAAAAAAATGCAAATTGACACTGTGTTTTATGTTCTGTCGATAATGCAATATTTTCAGAATATGCTAAAGATTTCAGTTAATCAGAAATATTGCATCAGAAATAAGCAGATAGTGCGATTGACTTTTATGACCTTGTGATATCGTAGGTATTCCGTCAAATTACAAACTCAAAATTGTTTATGTTCTGAATTAGGAAGGAAACGAATTTTGTTATTATATTTGTATCGAAATAAATTTATTTAATTTCATTTCATTTCATACAATTTTATATGCCATATCAAGGACATATCGCATGTCGGTTGAACTTCTCTCTTAGAACCGACTCTACATAATTTAAATACTTCTAAGTTTGAGCAAATATTTTATGAGATAGATAGATAGATAGAAAACTCTTTATTGTAGGTACACCACAACGACATCTTACTAATTACACACAGGTACAAACATTCAATTATATGCGAAGTACAATGTAAATGTACAAAGTTAGTAGTATGAGTGTTCCTGTTTATTAATTTATTTGTATTAATACCACAAACGTAGACGACAGCAAGTTCATTGGCACACGCATCGTAAATGTATCGTAAATAACCTACCGAATTGGCAAAGTATTGCCCATTCAGATTCTGTGAGCTTTTTTCTAGCTAGCATAAATTAAAAAGAAAACAATTCTAAATTCAAAAGATTCTCAGAACGTTTTGTCGTAAATATGAGCACAGGACAAGACGTGCCTTCAAAATAGGCTTAATTGGGATTCATTTCACTAGCCAGTGCTGGCCGTGGTTTTCGTCACGTTTCGTCACGATGTCGTCACGTGCTTGTATCAGGGTCGAAAGAATCGAGATTCGCCGGCGGGTTCGACGTCCGGTCAAATATTTTTGACAATATAAAAAATCTGCAGTCCTCCTATTATGATGTCATATCTTGCATGACCAGTTTTTGTCAAGACTCTTTGTGTTTCATTTCTTTGCGCAATACTTCCGACTATTTTAAGAAATTACTTAGGTTCCTCTGTCTTTCAATTAAATAAAAGTAAAAAAGTCTATGATTTATGATCCACACGAGTTTAATTAACGAAAGATTTTCAATTTCGGATCCAATCGGTGAAGTCAATCGATTGAACCATTATTTATTGGTTTAATCGATCACAAATAAATGCCTCGCTGCCGCCGCCGCCATTTTATAAAATGGTGGTTTTTATGCGCGCCAAAATATACTCGCGGTCGTTCGTTGACCCCGGGCGTGTTGACGGCGTAGTTGCTGCTGCTTATTCTGTGGCGTGACGTAGCGGTGACGTCGCGAGTGTGACGTCACGGCGGGCTCGGCAGTGACCGGTCGCCGTGAAGTGAATCACGTTCAAGGCTTTTTGTCGAGGTTCAATTACGTGTTATTTTAGAAGTTCGCGGGCTTGTGATTTGATTTCGACCCGACTGCGGCAAGTATGTACTTGCCTGATTCTTTGTAGGCAGTTTACAGATCATAAACTGAATTGGTTCTTAAAATAAAGTACAGGGATATGGTGGCTTATCTGTTGAATTGGGCATCCCGCTGGACATTTTATTTTAATTTTGCTTTTCTGCACGGGTTTTGACTTGGTTTTGACTTTGCTTTCAAACTAACTGAAGCAGTAGGTAGGTATTTTTAGTACTTATTGAAAACAATTAACTTTGCGATTTTGTTTAGGCAGGCAGGTCGTTTTTTTTTCGGACGGATTTTTAAGCTGTTGGTCTCTAACGACCATAGCAGCGAGACTATTAGGCAATGTTAGGCAGTGTCGTACAATCAGTCTCAAAGATATATAGTTGTAATTCGTATAAAAAAGAACTGAGACGCTTACATTTGAATGGCAATAAGATGTCATTTTACCATCAACTTTGCGATTTGGTTAAGGCGGTGACTTAAGTTGACAGTCTAACACCCGAATACTGAAACGTCACTTAAATATAAGTGGTGAATTAATTGATGTTTGAATATAAAATTCTGAACGATAACGGCGTCTCAAATAATCTCAAATACCTAGATATTGTTCAAATTCTTGCAAATAGTGCTGATAGTTCATTAGTTTAGAAGTAGTACTACTACTCCATACTTACTTTCCATACTCTATACCTACTTATCCGTATCTATAGCACCTATTAGTAGCCAAAGAAATATAGATACTTAAGAAATACTAGTTTTTTTAAATGTATTTCAATTGTTTTATTATCTATTTCTTCATTAGAGTCTTTGATGTGTGAGCGGAAACCACTTATTATTCAACGAGTTAATGAACACTAGAAAAACCGATACTTTATACCTACCTGTTTGTACCTACCAGTGGCAAAATAAAAAATAACACCCAACAGTCACATAAATAGTCCAAACCCCACACTTGGATTCCCTGTGTCGTCGTGGGTATCAGAAACTTCCAGTACCATGGTACAACAACACCCAGACTCAGATCCGGAACAATATTTGCAGATCATGCAAACATTTGTCCCGCAGCGGAAATCAAACCCGCACCCCTTGCATCTCAGGTGGCACTCGCCCGCTGCACCACCGAGGTCATCATCAACATCATTTTTTCTGACTGACTTCTAACTGTATTATTTATAAATCCAATATAGTGGAACTCGTTGCATCTCGTAGAAAAAAAAATTGGGGTCTATGAGATGCACCTCTCATTTGCACCCCCCAATTTTATTCCCGCTGCAGAACAAAACTGCAGAGCAGAACGCCTGGAGTCGAGTAGGGCGACTAACTTCAAGTCCTACGTGCTCCTGGTAGCTGCCAAGTACAAAGAGGTGTTCCTCGCGCCTGACTTCTGGTCAGCTGGAGTGGTCTACCGTCGTTACAGGGAGGCACACACGATCAAGAAAGTCCCTGACTCTAGATGTAGTGTAGTTGTCTAAGTTTTATTATATGTATGTTAGTCTGTAAGGTATCTATTAATATGGGCCATGGCATGTTACACATTTTTGTGTAATGTGTCAAGTAGCCTGAAATAAAGATATTATTATTAAGATACTAAAACTCGTCGTGGAACTCTTTGGGGGAGGCCTATGTCCAGCAGTGGACTTCTACAGGTTGTTGATGATGATGATTCAGGTAAGATTTTTGTGAAGGGGGTCTACGCCAAACCGAAAAACAAGCCAAGGGGTCTATGAGGCTAAAGAGTTTGGGGACCACTGTATCTAATGTGGATTTTTCCAACAGTTTCCAACCATTTTCTTTCACAAATGTTAGTTTTACCTTTTTCGTGCTTCGTGTTTTCTTTATGTATGTATCGTGTTAGATAGATAGATAAATGATTTATTCGACACACACAAATACAGCACAGACAGAGATAAAAGCAAACGGAAGAACCAACAACAACAACAGTAGGTAACAATCACAAAAAAATCAAATAAAATAAAATAAAGCGTAGGTATTTAGTAGATAGGCAGGATAACAGTAAAATATAGACTAATACAAGTAACAATACAATATACACAAGAGAGACTGTTGAGAGACAGTTGAGCTTTCTAAAGACCGTTACAAACGATCTATAGATAGCTCAACTGATCCACTGATCCGTGTTAGTGTACGTGACGTATTTTGGTTCTGGTTCCGACGGAAGATCAGCGTTGTGATGGCCATGTTCAATGGCTATCACAACATAATGCTGAGTCAGACGCCATTTTGTATAATTTAAGTTTTCTTTTTTTCTTGGTCTTAGATGGTATAGTTTAGTCCATAAAGTGTTGGGTAATTTTAAGGTAAGTTTAAAGTTATGATGCTATGAATAAAAGTATTTTCTTTCTTTATTTATTTCTTTCACTAAGATATGTTTAATGATCGCATCAAAAGATTGAAAAAAAAAAGGATCATCGAAACAAAATATAGGCCCCAAGCCGTGTTTGTTGCCTGATTCTTCAAGGCTTGGTCGCGAGGAACAGGCGTAGCTTCACATAGTTTCTAAGACGTTTCAAAGTGATCCTAGTGATTTTATTGAGTAATGGTTTCGGCAGAATACCAGCGTCTGCTGCTATAACAGTAGACATAATGCTGAGCCGAGGCCATTTTGCTACTGCAGCACACATCACACCATTTTATTTTACCTGCTCGTGTTTTCTTTTATGTAATTATTTAATTTTAAAATGTTGTGCGAATGTGTATGTTTTAGTAGTAAATAAATGAATGTCTATGTCTATGTCTATAAACACCTTTTGGGTTTGAATTTGAGTTTGACTTCCTCATCTAAGTTTGGAATAGGCCTGCAAATGAGGAGGCCCACAACGGTCGCCCTACATACCGGTCGTCTGAATATGACCCCGCAATTTGACTACAAGCACACAACAAACGACCTAATATGTGCTAAATAGAGTCTATTTTCCAACAGCAAATAAGTACAAACTGGGTTCCACACACTATCATTCAAACAATTGTTTTTATTGTGAAGTTAACTTATTCATGCTAAAACGTTGTCAAAATAATAAACGATGCTTTTTTGCTTGACCCAGTTGAAGCCGGGAAATTGGCTATGCTTTGTGACAGACGGACAGGTATTTTAAGAACTGTAGAGTTCAAAGTCTTAGCTGAAATTGTTTTTTTGGGGCAAATGAGTCATATAGACAAACAAACGAAATGAGAACTTGTGAGCAACTCATAAATTTTTAGCTTTCGAAATATAAGTTGCAAAAACAAACACACAGTGTTAGCAGGCCCCCCACCCGATGCACCGACGATATATTGAGGTTGCGGAAAGTCTGTGGATGGAAAAGGCTCAAGATTGTTCGTCATGGAACTCTGGGGAGGCCAGCAGTGGACTCATACAGGCTGATGATGATTGCGATGAAATCGGGAAATAAATAATCAAGGTCACTTCGTTACACACGGGACTTTCAAAAATCATGAATTTACCTACATTGGTATTATATTTTAACTAGCCTCCGCTCGCGTGGTACTTACATAAAAGCTAGCCTATAAGCTATTCCAGACTTTAATCAATCTCTGTACCAAATTTCATCCAAATCCGTTCGGCCGTTTGGGCGTGATTGAACAACAAACATCCAAACATCCTCACAAACTTTCGCACTTATAATATTAGTAGTAGTTTGTGAAAAAAGGTAAATCCATTTTATTATCTCATCCAGGATATGTCTAATTTAACCTTGTCTAAGATATTGGTGGCATTTGACAGTAGTCGAAACTCTTGGAAAATGATGTCATCTAAAACTATGTGGTCGGGATATGACATAGAAGGAACTTTATAGGTCTCAAATCTTATATCCGCTGGGTTTTTACCCGGATATTGGTGTAGTGTATGCCTTACACCACGCTGGTTCCTAGCAGGACAACTCCCTCGCTGATATCATATCACATATAATATCTCCGAGTGACTTCCCGCGCGCCTGTTCGTGCCGGCTTGACCACAGACTGCCTGACTCCCAGATAGTATGTATCCATCTCTCCATATCAGGTGTCATCTGTTATCTGTCACTGTCAGTTGTCCCCCGGGGACAGCATAAGTTAAGGAATGCAGGTATCCTTAAATACTAGTCACTACAATTGGGATAAAGGCGTGTCGAAGATCGATACAACGTATTCCGTTATAAGTTTACTATGCCGAAACGGGATTTATCTATCAACCCAAAAGAAAAGCAACCCGTTAAAATTATTCAAATCAGCTCTTTTTGATCTTTTACCACCTTTTTAAACAATTTAACTGGCCTCATAGCTCAGTTGGTTGTAACTCTGCCTTCTGCGCTAGAGGTCGCGGGTTCGATTCCCGCACTGAACAAACATTTGTGACTAAAACAGATGTTTGTTCTGTGTCTGGGTGTTAAATATATATCTATTATGTATATCAGTCTCTGGTACCCATAGTACAGGCTATGCCTAGTTTGGGATCAGTTGACCGTGTGTGATATGTCCGGAATATTTATATATTTATTTATATTTATAATTGTTTAAAAACTTCCTGTAAGTACTTTTAATAATTATTAAACGTACAAGAAGTTCGACGTC
Organism: Anticlea derivata; assembly: GCA_947579855.1. Taxonomy (NCBI): domain Eukaryota; kingdom Metazoa; phylum Arthropoda; class Insecta; order Lepidoptera; family Geometridae; genus Anticlea; species Anticlea derivata. The sequence continues at coordinate 3,523,686 of OX388279.1, read as the reverse complement.
AATATTGTTGCCTAAAACAGCTGAATGATCAACTGATTTGAAACTGTCCATTTTTGCGTAGAGTTTTATCAGTCAAAAATATCGAATCTCCAAAAGTCATAGAACAAACAGTCATTATTGGCAATGGCGAGTACCCGTCTGAGACGCGCGGGTTCGATTCCCGCTGCGGGACATATGTTTGCATGCTCTGCAAATATTTGTTCCAGGTCTGGGTGTTGTGGTACCATGGTACTTCGTAGTTTCTGATAACCACGACACAGGGAATCCTAGTGTGGGGTCAGGACTATGTATGTGACTGTTGGGTGTTATTTTATCTTTAATCTCAAAAAATACCGTTTATCTGAAAAATACCATCAATTTATACGGCCGAAGCAATGCATAACTATACATAATGTTTATGTTATAACCGTTACATCTTATCCATATAGATAGGTAGCAGGTTCGATTCCGTAACGGTCGGCCCAGATTCAGCTAACAAGACATTACAGGTAACTGTCCGACCTCAAGATATCAAACGGATACAAAGTATTTACAGCATATTAAGAACAGCTGGTCATCTCAAAAAAAGTCAGAGTCAATTATCAGTCCATAGAATATTACCATATAAAATTTGAAATAAAAAAAACCGCTAGGATATCAATTGAACGATAACTGCTAGGATAACAAAATAACTATTTTTAACCACAATAGTATTATTTTAGAATTTTATTCATTGAAATATAAATCCCATCCCAATCCTACTATCCTACTAATATTATAAATGTGAAAGTTTGTGTGGATGTTTGGATGTTTGTTGTTCAATCTGACGATGCTCTGACTACCACCCACCTAATACTTACTCTGCCAATGTAAGTCTAACCAACTAACCAATCAAAGCTGTATTGAAAAGCCCAGCTGTTTCCTCGACACTGTGGCAGTGGTTCCAATTATGACCAGTTTATGCCAATAATAAAGGAACAGAGGTGGGTAAAGGGTTCCGAGAAAGAATAAATAAATAAATATTCCGGACATAACACACACGGTCAACTGATCCCAAACTAGGCATAGCCTGTACCAAGGGTACCAGAGACTGATAAACATAATAAATTAATATTTAACACCCAGACACAGAACAAACATCTGTGTTCATTACACAAATACAAGAATAAAAAAATAATTGAGAATGGGGAATGATAGTACTAATAGTCTGGGAGTAAAACGGCTGACTAGGTCAGAAAGACGAACGGAATGACGGATATGGCAAAACTATAAGGATTCCTAGTCGAACTTCGGAACCCTAAAAGTAGTCAAAGAGAGCAATTGCGATGGAAATAACCTTGGTATTCTAAGTCGTCCCACAACCATTTAGTTTCACTCAAGTTTTTACGGCAAATGCGTCAATGGTCCATCAGTTTGATGTCGATAGTCCCCCCCAATCTAACTTTTTCCCCCAACCAAACTTCTTCTCGGCAGCAGCGCCCTCAGCGCTCGCTTCGGTTCCGCTGCAATGCTCTTAAGAGACCAACAGCTTAAAAATCCGTCCGAAAAAGAAAAGACACTACGTCTGTAATCTATAGTCATCAAAACACTATTTTTGTTGCAATTGCTTTAACATTTGATTGAGTGAAACTAAAAATTTGTTGAGTAACGACTTAGAACACCAGGGCAAGATGTCAGTATAAGGCCCAGCCTCCATGTTTAGGCTGGCAATAAGGTATCAATAACGGTCGACCTACTTCCGCGATTGGTCGACAGTTACGCCCTGATACGTACTCTCTAGGAACTCGGATGGTGAGATAACGGGCTTCGGACGGCCTTATGGACATGAGGTAGAGGCGCTGGATGTGGCACACGTGTCAGAAAGACATTTTGCCGCAACCAATTTGTTCAATATGCTAGGTGGTTGATTATTGTCCATAGCCTATTTGTCGTACTGCAGCACACGCAAACTTGGCTACTCTAAGATACCTACTTTTTAAAAAATTGCTCTTTTGTATATTTATACCTACCTATTTGTATGTAATTTAGTTTAAAATTGTTTATCTATGTTAATTGTGTGTGTCTGTAGTGCCAAATAAATTTCTTATCTATCTATCTATTGTACATTATCCCGAAAGGGCAATCAAGTTTGTTCTACCACTTTTTGAATCTCGTAATTTTTCATTGAAAAACAGTACGCGAAACTCAGCTGCTGGTGGTCAAATCAGTTTAAACTCAATTATTCAGCTGTTTTAGGTAGCCATCTTGATCTCGTACATTAAAGAATTAGTTATAAAGATAATAAAATGATCAAAAACCGCTAATACAGAAAAGTTCAGGAAAAGCCTGTTCTTTTAAACTTTTTTTTTTTCTCTAATTTGTTGATAGAAAGTCTCTTTCAAGATAGTATACATATTAGGAATCCCCTTGTATAAAATCTATGTATTTCTGCTATTTTATTGATTAGGAAAAAAATTGTGTACGTGTGATTTTGTTGCAAAATATTTGACGATAGGTGTATAAAAATCAGGGTCTGATGATAAAGCCAGAAGGTGCTGAATAGCACTGTTTAATTTACAAAAGAAAGACACTATAGATATTCGGAACAATGACCTATCGCTAGGTCTATAGCCTAATAGGATCTCGGTCAGATGACACATAACATTGTTGAAACGGAAAAAGTCTAAGTCAAATGTGTGTCCTAACCACCTATTCAGCCTCATAGCTCAGTTGGTAGTAACTCTGCCTTCTGCGCTAGAGGTCGCGGGTTCGATTCCCGCACGGGACAAACATTTGTGTGATTAACACAGATGTTTGTTCTATGACTGGGTGTATGTATATCAGTCTGGTACCCATAGTACAGGCTATGCCTAGTTTGGGATCAGCTGACCGTGTGTAATATGTCCGGAATATTTTTTATTTTATTATTTTTTCCAACTTTACCACATCCAGCGAAACCTGATCCAGGACATTTATTATCTAGTTATCTGAAACGCTCCCGGATCCAGACGTACCTGGCTATATTTCTTAGGTTATCTAATTACGAAGGACTAACAGACAGGACGGATCTTTATATAGTTCTGTAGAGACACCGATAAATGCTGTTTCTGTTGTTGTTGAATATTTATACAAATACACGGAGCTAAGCTATCAGTCATAGCTATAGCAGGCCTCCTAGAATGCCTTTATGTTCACGTCATGAAAGTGCCAAAAAAATGTATGAATACCTAGATCTATAAATTTATTACTAGCTGGCCCGCAATTACGTCCGCGTGTTCAAGAACGTTCGTACCTTGACACTTGTCACTTCGTACACTTGATATCTTGATTTTCCGACCCCGTGTTATGTGTGTACGGAAGCATCAGGGCGCGAGCACAACTCGCACTTGACCGTCTTTATTTCAAAATGGATTTCCTGGAGGAGGCTGAGTGTTGGGCAACCAAAGGGACGGATGAAAGAAGAGAGCATGCTGCGGAAATGAGAATGTTGAGATGGATGTGTGGAGTGACTAGAATGGACAAGATACGGAATGAGTACATCAGAGGAAGTTTGAAAGTAGCGCCAGGGACTGAGAAGTTGAAGAGCAAAAGGTTAGCGTGGTATGGGCATGTCATGCGGAGGGAAGAATGTCATGTTACTAGAAGAGCGTTAAATATGAATGTGGAAGGATATAAGGGAAGAGGTAGACCAAAGAAAAGATGGATAGACTGTATGAAAGATGACATGAGTAAGAAAGGAGTGAATACTGATATGACGGCTGATAGAGGGGAGTGGAAGAGAAAAACATGTTGTGCCGACCCCACATGAAGTGGGATAAGGGCAGGGAGATGATGATTTCCTGGAGGGGGCAAATCAGTGCGAGCCAGATGTACTATCAGTGGTCCTAAGGGGTTTATATTAGATGATTTATATTTTTTAAGGCCTTCGCAAAACCGATGTGTTTTATTGGAAGCATTAATTTCCATAATAACTTGCCAAATTTAAGTACCGACGCATTTATTATAAATTACCATTCTACATTGATGGTGCCTTTCGTGACTCACAAGGAAAGACACCTTTACCGTTATAGGACCTACATTTGACCGGTACTTTTTGCTTCATTTTTACATATCGAAAAAGGTTTTTTGGCAACAGGTTTTATAGGTCAAGTAAGCGAGTAGGATGTAATGAACATCCCGTTTGACAAGGTGATTCATAATGTGTATATTATCCTGAAAGGTCTGTTCTACGAATTTTGGAAATTCAACATTTTGTATTGAAAAAACACTATTAGCAGATTATTCTGCTATTTTGGAGTCAAATCAGTTCAATAAATTCAATTATTCAGCTATTTTATGTAGAAATCTTGATGTCAAACTTATTGTACGTTAAAAAATTCGTTATAAAGCTGATAAAAAGATCAGAAAGACAGAAACAACAGTTTCAAAAGTTCAAAAAACTATCTGTAAACTTTTTTCTAATGTTTTTTTTCTTATTCTTCTTAAAATAAGCCCTTTTTGGGACAGTATCGGTAGTAAGTAGTTACGGAACACTTTGTAGAACCAGCAGAACTCGACGAAAAATTAAATTACGAGGATCTTGGACTTCACCCACGCATATCTCATTGAATACATACTAAATATGTGATACTGTGTAATAAAAAAAATGTAATGATCTGCGCGGATTTGTAGTCCAAGAGTTCTATTATATTCTATATTTTTATGAGGTGCCCAAATTTGAAATATGAAAATAGGTAGTACTAATTATGTTTTTTTTTGGCTTGACATTTTGTTTACTCGTTTTTATTTATTTAATAGTATTGATAATAAGTCCCTTGTTAGGGTTTTATATTGTAGATAGATCAAAAAAATATTTGGCACTACAGATTATTGTACCTTACCTAAAATAAAAATATTGCACGCCATAACACGGCAGAATACATTGTTTCCAATCTAAAATGACATAAACCCCTCTGTATAAATCATCGATTAAGAAAATAAAAAAAATCTATGCATATACTATATATACTTATATGAAAGTGTTGAGTAGATTCTATACGCTAACGAAGTAGCGGGTAAAAGCTAGTACTACATAAAATAAATCCTGAGTTATGTAACTTGATTTTTCTGTTAACTGTACATTAAAGCAAATTAGGTATATGGTCCCAGTCGACCGATTCAAAAATGTGATCAGGTAACTGGGACCGCGGTCCTAGTTATGTATGGGCCCAGTCGCCTGTATCCTCATATACCCTATCTACATTACAATGGATGACTGATGTCAGTGTGAAGTACATCCTACATTGGACAAAAAAATCGGGGCTTAGTGAAAAAAATATCTCCATATCTTATGAACAGACCAAGCCCAAGCAAGCTCCTCTAAAATTGCTTGTGACGAACTACCGTAAATACCTACACCTTTTAGAGGAGGTGCGTAAATACGCGACCAGGTATTTAAACCAAGCCTGGTACTAATTTACGATACTTTAATGGCGCTGCTTAAAGTATGGGTGGATTCGATCCCCGCACTGGACAAACATTTGTGTGATTAGCACAGATGTTTGTTCTGTGTCTGGATGTTAAATATATATCTATTATGTATATCAGTCTCTGGTACCCATAGAACAGGCTATGCCTAGTTTGGGATCAGTTGACCGTGTGTGATATGTCCGGAATATTTATTTATTTATTAATTCAGCTGAGCAGAGCTGGGGCTCTTGGGGCGCTCTTCTTATACTCTGTTCCTTCCTCCAATGTTTAATGGATAGGTATTCAGTTTTATTATAGAAGATCTCTACCTACTACATATTTTATTGAACACACCTTCTTAAAATAAAATACAACAATTTGAACTCTAAATTATGCGCCATTGCGACCTATCTCAACATTATACCGATGACATAAATTCTAACAGCTTAGGGCGCAGGTTCGACGTCCGTTAACGGTACCCAAACTGGGTCACAAGGCTTTGCTAATATCATCGTGTACCGTTACAGATCTCGGAGAATTTGTATCTACTGTCGGCCAGTTTACGGAGAGCCTTAAGTTTGTATGAATTAAGCTAGTAGTCAAATCGGGTTTTAGGATGCACTTAGGCCTCCGTGGTGGCTACGACTATCATAGCCGGGACATCTCGAAGCATCAGTTGGTTAATGTCAGAAGCGCTCACCCATTTGGTGACCACGCTGAAGGTAGCTTAATTATGCTACACCTCGAGTGCGAGGGTTAATTTAACGTGTGGATGATGATGATGTTGATGATCATTTTTTAAAACAGCCTCATCAAGGCATCATCTTCAGCCTGATTGGTCCACTGCTGGACATAAACCTCCCCCAAAGAGTTCCATGACGAACGCTCTTGAGCCTTTCCAGAGTCTTCCCGCAACTTTAACAATGTCGTCGGTCCATCGGTTGGGGGGCCGGTTCGTTTTTTGTCTTGAAATCAGAGGATGCAGTTTTAGCAACTTGCAATAGTTTCAATTTGAACTCCTTTTAAGCATTTTTGACTTTTTTTTAATTTCTATAAAATCGTGGTCCTATCGGTCACCTTTGTGGTCTTTGGAACACGAGACATTACCATTTGACGCGGGGATTTTATCTGATTTAATAGACTAGCCCCAAAATAAAAAAAATTACGAGTTTCGAGATACGCCAATTGCTTTCCAGTGTCGATCCGATTTTACAAGTAGATTATTTTGTGGGTATCCACAAAAATTACGGAATTATTTAATTTCAAAATATTTAAAAATTCATTAATTTTAATGTATTTAAAAATTAAATAATTCCGTGAAGCCGGGTATTAAGTAAACAAAAGGTACTTTGTGAGAAGGCTCAAGATATACTGGCAAGGCAACATGTAACCTAAGGAGGGTGATCGAAATGAGGTTATCTAACTGTCTTCAGCACGCGGTGTCAGACACTTTATAGCCTAAGATTTCCTTATTTCTGCTGGATATGGCAACACTTAGCGGGGAAAGAAAAAATAATACAATATTCATTCTTTTTGTAGATAAAAGTTGTGAATAATTTTTTAAGTCTTTTTAATTCCGCATATTGTCGAGTGACTTCTTTCGTGTAAAGGACTTAAAAATAAAAATATGTGTTTCCTTCATGTTAGATATTAGAGTAGAGAACAAGAGTTTAGTTTTATTCTATATTTAAATAAGTTGATTCATATCTAAGTGTACTATCTCAGAAGGGGTTTTCGGAAATTCGTAATTTTTCTCGAAAAAACACTTTGCAAAAATCAGCTCGTTTATCAGGTCATATCAGTTCAAATTCAATTATTCAGCTGTTATATGTTGTAGTAATCTTGATTTCGAACAAAAATTGGAACAGTTTGGAAAATAAAATGATAATATCCTTTCTTTTTCTTTATAGAATATAAAAAAAAAAATTAAAAAAAAATCGTTTTGCTTTCGGTATTGTATGTCATATTATCATATTATGAATCACATTGTATCATTTAAGGAAGTTTTAAGGCAGTCGAATGGATAGTGGCAAAGCGACTGATTCGCTTAGCAAATGAAACTCAACCTTATATACTTTCTTCTGACATCAGAAAATCCCGTGTCTCAAAACTGCACGCGCGCGTATCTACGAACGTGGCTAAATGAGAGTAGACAGAGGCACGTCTCAACATTACATTTGTCACATAGGTGACGATCGGGAAGATAAGCCACCTATTCTATAATCTGAAACCCGAGCCACGTACGATGTTTACCTAATCTATTATTAAATCTAATAAACATCAGTAAATAACTGATTTAAATAATTTATAAATAATCGTGCTACATAATTAGATTATTATCTTTAAATAATCGCTTAATTATGTGCTGAAGTAATTAAATTAATTTAATTAACGTACATAATGTACTAGGCGATCATGAATGCAAAGTAATGAATTGAATGAAGTTGACGTATTTATACGCAACTAGCTGTTACCCGTGACTTCGTCCGCATTTGTAATTATTTTCACCTTCTAGGGATGATTTTGCGAAAATGCTGAAACACGTATTTCTTTATTTCTAACAAGCCTAAAGCAGTTGACACATCTAAGGTCTTTAGATGGCTCAACTGTTTCTTGTGTATTTTGTAAATATTAACTTGTATTAGTTTTAAGTTTCTTTCTGTAAATAAAGTATAATTTAGCCTAAATATGAATTTTCAGATTCCTTACTTGAGGAATTTGAGGATTGCCCATACAAACTTTCAACCCCTATTTCACCCCCTTCAGATTATATGTTTGAGACAAAAAATAGCTCCTTCTCTAGGATATAATCTATCTCCTTTGCCAAATTTCATAACGATCAGTTCAGCCGTTTAGCCGTGATGAGGTAACAAAGAAACAAACAAACAGAGTTACTTTCGCATTTATAATATTATAGTATACATAGCATGGATAATCATTATCACACAGATAGCAGATCATAGAGTTATAAACTCTATGTTCTGCTATCTATATTTATATCTACTATAAACTGTAATTAAAGGATAAGTGTTTTCATAATACTTTTATACACTTAAGGCCGTGGTGGCCCCACCTATCTGCGGATGTCGTAAGAGGCGACTAAGGGAAAAAAGCTAGGGGATAGGCAGCAGCGTCCCTCATTTTAACAACGATAGCTCTAACTGCACTCACCAACCCGCATGCCCAGCGTGGTGAGTATGGGCAAATCCCCCCATATGATAGGAATTCACTCTGTCTGTGGGGGAGGCCATGTTCAGCAGTGGACGTCGTACGGCTGGAATGATGACGATACTTAAGTGCCTGATAAACTCACATAATACCTTTGCAGATAGACAAAAATAGACAACGAAAAAGATCTCTACAATAAAGTCTACCGACTGTATGACGTAATAAAAGGGTTCCATGTTACTTTGGGGCCTGGCTGTGGTAGTAAGAGACCCACACCTAGCCCGGTGTAGCTGGCAGTGGTCGTAAGAGACCCACAGCATAAAAGTCGTGTCGCTGGTTCTTTCTTGGTCATCCTGTATTACGTTTAGGTAGCATCAGGTGGCCCTGAAAATGGACCTATGACCCTCGGTGAAAAAATCAGTGCTACAATAATTTGTTCTCAAGATTTGATGTATTTGATCTCTCTCTTCGCAAAAAACTCACCATCAGCGGGGAACTTCGAAATTCTCACAACTTGTTCGATGATTAGGTAATTTGGTTTAAAACTCAACTTTTATAGAAATGGATTGCTGTTTTTTTGTTAAGTTCTTAGCTTTAGTGCCTACGTTAATTAGGTCCACCTTTCTTCACGTATACTTAATAGTGGAAACTTGACTGGATTAAGTTTTACCTTATAGTCTTAATTTTCGTTATTCTGTTTGTTTTCGAAATAAATAAAACAAAACAAATAAAATGTATTTTTTTAATTCCATCCAAAAAAGGTTAAAGTATCAGTTACCTCCTCTTCTATTTACAGCTATGTAGAACCACTCCAAGCCTTTTAAAAACCTTTCTAATGGCGCATGTCCTCGTTTTTTTTTTCAATGCTAACATCGTTATCACGTACTACCAGGCGAGCATGACGGCACAAGAGGTGCACGCAGAGTTGTAGCCTGCGTAAGTACAACCATTACCTCTGCATGTAAATTACACTGACTAAAGGTGCGTCGGCGTAGGAACAATTTCACTGTGTTTCATACATTGGCGGACACGAAAATGTAACCACGACCTCGGTGGCGTAGCGGAGATTCCTGCTGCGGTACATATGTTTGCATGGTCTGCAAATATTTGTTCGGTTCTATGTGTACCTTTATTACCATACAATTAGTACCATATTGTACAAGCTCAATGTCGCGCAACGGGCTATGGAGAGAGCTATGCTCGGAGTTTCACTACGTGATAAGATCCGAAATGAGGAAATCCGTAGAAGAACCAAGGTCACCGACATAGCTCTCAGAATTAGCAAGTTGAAGTGGCAGTGGGCAGGCCATATAGCTCGCAGAACCGACAACCGTTGGGGAGTAAAGAATCTCGAATGGCGACCACGAACCGGGCGACGCAGTGTTGGAAGGTCCCCCACCCGATGGACCGACGACATTGTGAAGGTTGCAGGAAGTCGGTGGATGGAGAAGGCTCAAGACCGTTCGTCATGGAACTATTTGGGGGAGGCCTATGTCCAGCAGTGGACTTCTACAGGTTGATGATGATGATGATGATGATGTGTACCATGGTAGGTACTCGTAGTTTCTGATACCCACGACACAGGGAATCCTAGTGTGGGGTCAAGACTATTGTATGTGACTGTTGGGTGTTATTTATTTTTTTATTTGCACAAAAGGTCTAAATGATGATTTCCTAGCCTTCGGCCATGGCGACTGTGTTATTCTGGTCAAGCATATTTAGCTCTTAATTTAATCTTGATGGCTTAGTTGTTCTGTCCTTATTTATATACGCTCTATAGGGGCTCGTGTACCCGATTCTAACGTTCGCATTTGGGTCATGTACGCTGCAGCATAAAAACGACCACTCTGGCCATGCGCCGTCTGTGTGCAGACCTAGACAAAATCCAGCATGCACCTACAATTATAAAAAAAAAATGACAACTTAGAATTTTAAGGGCTTTTGTAGCGATGGTTTTCAGAACACCTTCTAGGCTCTTTCTTGTATATTTTTTTTACTTTTTTTTATATTACAAAATGGGTATGTCGATAGTAGGTATTCTGTTTTCAAAAACAAAACAGGAGGAGGTTCTCAAGTCGGTTGTATTTTTTTTAGTTACTAATTTTGCTTTAGTTTAGATCAAGCTTTACCATAAAATTTCTATGATAATCGGATACTCAATATTTATTGATATTTTAAAGCTTTTTATGTTCTATTACCTTTTTATATAAGAATAGTTTTTTTATCGCAAAAAAATGACCACCATGCAAAAATGCATTGTAAATTCTCGTTGTAACTGGGTTTGTTTTTATCTTACAATGATGCTCAGTTTTGTTTTCTAAACCATCCGGATGTATCTATTGGACAACCATCGGAACGCATGCACAATTGAATAGGCATGCATTCAGTGCAAGCTATACTTTCCTATGCGAACTGTACAGCGATTGAGAAAATCCCGTGATTAATTTTAAAATACGTCCACAGACAATCCTACTGCTACTACAATTAATTGATATAACACATAAACAATTTGCTTTCGTTAAATTATGTAAGAGCTTACTAGAGATAGATATACGAATATGACATATACATCATTATCATCATCCTGAAGAAGTCCACTGCTGGACATAGAGTTCCATGACGAACGGCCTTGAGCCTTTTCGATCCACCGACTTTCCGCAACCTTCACAATGTCGTCGGTCCATCGGGTGGGGGGCGTTCCAAAACTGCGTCGCCCGGTTCGTGGTCGCCATTCGAGAACCTTTACTCCCCAATGGTTGTCGGTTCTGCGAGCTTTATGACCTGGCCACTGCCACTTCAACTTGGTTATTCTGAGAGCTATGTCGGTGACCTTGGTGACATAGACTATAGTTGCTTGGTAAATTATATAGCGTCAAATATTTATAAGTGGATAACCATTATTGTAAAGAATAATAAGCAATGATAAACATCTCACCCACCTGTTTACCATGCCGGAATAATTGCTTATGTACCTACCACTGTACATAAAATACGAGCAATAAACAAATTAGCTGTTTTCATGCTACAATGGATGCGAGAAAGTTGTATAGCATTCAGTGGATCGTGCTTGACACTATTTCACTATTGAAATAAACAAAATCTGTTTCATCTGTTCCAACAAATGAAACAGATTATACGGTACTGAAACGAGTTTTAGATGACATAGCGCACGCCGTTTGAACATTTATTTTATTTTATTGTATTTTATTCGGAAATCAAACAGTGTTAAATACGATTTAAACAACTTATAAAAGAAACTTAAAACCAATTATATATTTTCGAATATAGAAACTAAAAGTACATGTTAGCCAGATATAAGAACAAAAAAGAAAAGTTACATTGTAAAAATAAAAATAAATAGGTAATACAATACATATTATATATTATATATAGGGGATGGGCAGCAGCGTCCCTCATTTTAACAACAATAGCTCTAACTGCGCTCGCCAACCCGCATGCCCAGCGTGGTGAGTATGGGCAAATCCCCCCACATGATAAGGAATTCGCTCTGTCTGTGGGGGAGGCCATGTTCAGCAGTGGACGTCGTACGGCTGAAATGATGATGATGACAATACATATAGGTACAACAGTTATTGAACCAAATTAAACCAATGGTTGGAGAGAGCATGCTTATAACGTTTTTGAAAATATGACAATAAATATATTTTGGTGTCGCTATATTAGCGATGTTTCATTGTATAAGCGTCGGTCACACGTTACTTTTAAAAGCTTCTAATAAAACGCTGTGTTAGTCTTTTCGCTATGTGTGCTAAGCAGGAGTCGATCTAGTAGGGGCCATCTTAAGTAGCCAATTCACACTCCTGCATGCAGGCCGGCAAGGCACATTCCTACCACCAAAGTATCGATACCTATTCATGTAAGCATAAGTACTCTCGGTACCTACTCATACGTACCTATGTACCTAACCTACCTCTTAACTTAAGCCTAAACAGAAACTGTAACAAATATTGTGGTTACAAATATATTTTTTTCTTTCTTTCTTTCTAAGCAGTACTCAAACCATTATTCAATACTACTCAAACGAGTACTATGAGGTGGCCCGGTTGGAAGTTCAAGGTGGGTGGCAAGAGTCCGTGAAGAATGAATAGCTTACCGTTTTCGTATGGTAGTACAAAAACCGCCCCTACAAAAGCCGGTAAGCTACTCACTTTTCTCAACTCGCGGTAAAAGTTAGTTATTCGCGAACATTACGGAGTCGGGTCTCTGATATATTTTATTGTTAGTTCATATTCGATAAGATACAAAGTATTAATATTTCGGATAAGTACGTAATAGAATGATTCGATGCTAAATGCACTTGGTATCGAAAGAAAAGTATCGATCACTTACCTATTTGTATTTACGTCCCTTGCCAGCCTGCATGCAGGAGTACGAATTGGCCACTTTACGCTGCGAATTGCGGTGCATGATTTCCAATCTAAAATTAACTCTACTTAAAAAACTTAAAACCTGAATTTCAGAGGCGGACTTCCCGCCCCATTGATTGCCGCCATCTTGACGTGTACAGGTTCCGTAGCTTTCGCCGACCATTCACATTCAGACAGCTTAATTATAACCAAATCGAGCATTTTAAAATTGTTTTAAAACCTTTTCCTGTCATAAAAAAGTAACTGCAGAAATCTTGGTATCATTTTTTGGTTACGTGCTACGACCTGAAATGCGCTTTGTGTTATTGGTGAGTATTTTTGTATTTTATAAGCTGGGTACAATGACATTGATGATGCCATTATCATAAAATAATCAAGTTGGCTTCTTGCCTGTAAGTGCCTTCTTGTTCTGCCTTGGTCGCTAAGAACAGGCAATTCAACTAGATTTTAGACGTTTTAAATTATCCATGCGATTTCAATGAATAAATGATATTGAAGTTTGAATTTACTATAAAAATTTGAGGATTAGCTTGCCAAGTCGTTCGCTAAAGGTAGGACTGCAAGCTTCCGTGATACGGAGGGGCCAGCCTACAAACTTAGTGGTGAAGTCTAGTTTATTTGTGTCATAAAAGTATATACAGTAAAATTACCTTATTAACTATTACTTATTCTATGGTGCTGAGTAGGCACAGTATTCCTTTACCTAGCGTTGCATATTTTAATTAGTCATCACTCATCAGTTATTGTATTAGGTGACTCTGTAAAAATAGTGTAACTTTTTTAGAAATAAATAAAAATAAAAAAACAGACCTGGCACATGCAAACTTAAAGGAAAAAACGTAGCTATAGTCAGTTTATTACTGCAATGGCTATTTTGACCTAGATATTATGGTTAATAGTTATTTGACGGTTTCAAAGTGAGACTCAAAGAACTACACAAAAGTAAACAAAACTCAGCGAGCTTTCTACGCCTCTCACCTGCCTATGTGTGCACGCACACAGAGACAGCCAGTTATAGCCAAAAATCCACCTTTCTCTATTCATTTTCCCCTGGTACTCGCGATACCAATTCTTTTTTTTTTCCACGAGTATAGCAAAGACAATTCGGCGGTCACTGTCCCAGTTTCGGGGTTCATTGTCGGTACCGTTGGCGACCTACCTTTACATTTCGCTGGTATTTTGGTTTGACAGTTAGGTTGGCATTAACATGCTCCGAAACTGGAGATCGGTCCGATAAGGCTTATTGATGGACGTGACGTCGCTGCTTAAGTGGTGGGCATTCATTGATCATTTCCGATCTGAGCAAAAAATGCAACTGCTTACAATGTTGCGTAATTTTCACAGGCTCAATTATCTTATCAGTAACTTAAAAGTACTGTTGAAATGGTGGTAGTGGCCCGCCTCCGATCCACTGGTCGCAGATTCGCATCCCGGTCGTGCACCAATGTATTTTTCATACGGAAAATTTATATAACATCCCAAACCATCGCAAAACATCGTGAAGAATCCGGCATGTCCTAGAACCAAAAATTAGTTCCATGACGAAAATTCTTGAGCCTTTTCCATCCACCGGCTTCCCGTAACTTTCAAAATTGTTTTTTTTTTTTTTGTTTTCAATAGACATACCTACATATTTAATTCTAGTACTACTGATTGGCATTGTTTAAGTGTTCCTATGCGGACCACAGAAAAGAGGGGACTCTTCTAACACAGGTTATTGCAACTTAAAAGAAAAGTTCCCAAACCATGTAACACAGCACCTTGTTTGGAACAATAAACAATATTTTGTTTTTTTTTTATTGACAATGTCGTCGGTCCATCGTGTACGGGGACCTTCTAACAGTGCGGCGTCCAGTTCGTGGTCGCCATTCGAGATCCATCATTCCCCAACGGTGCCGAGAAATGAGCCTGGTTTTTGGCAGATAAACACAGCCTCGTTTTCATTAGGTACTTCGTTCCGGTCGTTCATCATCATCATCATCAACAACCTGTAGAAGTCCAGTGCTGGACATAGGCCTCCACCAAAGAGTTCCACGATGAACGGTCCTGAGCCCTTCCCATCCACGTCGTTCACTGCCCAAGAAAGTGCAAGGCGATAGAGTCGGGGCAAAAAAAATTTAACCACCTTATATTTAACATAAAAGTTCACGAAGCCGAAAAATCCCTTTAAAAAGGTCATGCTTTTTACCGAAAGGGGTTTCCAAGCCAAATTACATCTTGTAGCTTCTTATTGTGTAGATTTTGGGTTTTGCAACTTGATTAGCAAAGTTAGCACTCTCTCAACAAGTTGTAATTTCCGAACGATAATTATTTCGTACTGCATCAGTTTCAGCCTTACCAACTTCCTTATGACTACGAAGAATTGCCAATTTCTTGATCAAAACAATTATTTTTAATTTTTAAATGGGGATTCAAATTGGTTCAAGTACGACATATATACATCTAGCCTATAATAAACGATAAGAAAACTGTGAATCCTAGATTACTGAAATAAATAAATAAATAAATTTTAATTACTACACTCTATTTTAGGTAGGTACCAAAGAGTTCCATGATTAAAGGCCCCAGCAGTGGACTTCTGCAAGCTGATGATGTTGATGATGTTCATCAGTGGACGTTCTACGGCTGATATAGGTACGAAGTTTTCCATTCTTTTATTTTACTTGCCTTGTTGTATGTTCATTAGTTTCCAATGACCAATTGTTCACCAAGTTGAATCTTCGCATACTCTATCATGTTTAGATGATAAAATAATATGCAGAGTGAAAGCTAGCCTCATAGCTCAGTTGGTAGTAACTCTGCCTTCTGCGCTAGAAGTCGCGGGTTCGATTCCTGCACTGGGCAAACATGTGTGACAACAGACACAGAACACAGATGTTTGTTCTGTGTCTGGGTGTTAAATATTTATCTATTATGTATATCAGTCTCTGGTACCCATAGTACAGGCTATGCCTAGTTTGGGATCAGTTGACCGTGTGTGATATGTCCGGAATATAAAAAAAAACGTTTTGCTAGATAATTCGCTCCCCGCAGAGACTACGTTGAGTAGTACTTGTAGCTGAACGTATTTATTTTCTGTTGAAAGTTAGCGAAACTCTACGTAGTTCGTTCACCTTTCACCCAGTTTGCCAAACGCGGCCAAATATGAACGAACTCAGATATGTTTTGGCTAGATTTGGCTACTTTATGCTAAATTCAGCAATATTGCAAAATCTTATCCTACTAGTACTATAAATTCTCCTCCTCAAAAAGTTTGTGGTGATGTTTGTATGTTAGATTTCGTTGAAACTCGGTATAAATTACAGGCGTGCATTATACCGTCAAGTCGGAGGATGTGGCGGAGTACTTGCGCGTGAAGACCAAGATTAGTTTGAGGGTCGAACGGTTGGAGTCCCGCCACAGAGTCAGTTTCAACTCCTTTGTGGTGAGGGTACCGACCGAACATCTTTCGACCTACCTAAAAGAAGATCTCTGGCCGAAGGGTGTTGTGTTCCGTCGCTTCCGCGGGCGGATACCTACTGCCAATGACAATTCGCGTCCCACGTCGCAGTTTCTACGTGGCAATTAATTGTGTTTTTATATTAATATGTATGTTAGTCTTTAAGGTATATATCTATATGGGCCGTAGTGTAAGAAAAAATTCCATCTGTTTTTTATTCTATTGTTGCCTGAAATAAAGTTATTGTATTGTATTGTATAAATACAGTTCTTTACCTAGAATAGCATATTGGTACCACGCGAGCGAAGCCGCGGGCGTAAGCTAGTTAGCTAGTTGCTTTAGTGAGTTGTTCTATCGTGCATCCGTAAATGCTTTCGCCACACTGATTATTTCCAACACATTCACTAGACCATTCTCAGGGCTACCATACCTCAAAATAATTAAGCCTATAGCAAAGTGACGAAAAACAACCATGATGACAAACGCGCAAACATGCCATTCAAAAGTTTCAACGAAAAATAGTTTTCTTTCGAAAGTTGGCGAAACGTTTCGGAGTTCACCTTTCACCTAATTCGAGCGGCCAAACCACTGCGCTCAGCAAGTGGCAACGGCCAGTTCCGACATTCTGCCAACGCATCGCACACTCGGAAATGCCTACTCTGCAAACTTTTGGTAAATCAGATATTGTCCGTGGTAGATTCCTATGAGCTATGAGCTAGAAGACAAAACTACATCGTGCGCAGCCAAAACAAAAAAAAATAAGTATTATCCGTGCCACCTGAAGCACAAATGCGTATATTTTCCATAGCGGTTACCCATGACTGTGCTGAACGTTGCGAGGACGGAAACGGCTTAATATTTTATAAGTACCTAGGTGTTGTATTGATCATGACTGTTCTTAATAGCGCTGTAGATACGAGATACTTTGAATAATTAATATGAAAGGTGAATAAACTCCGAAAAGTTTCGCCAACTTTCTATATAAAACTATCTCTATTTTGAATTTCATGTCAATTAATTTAATAAAAGTTAATATCATCTGTTTAAGGGTTGAAAACCGTGAAATCATCTGAAAACCTTAAAATTATAAGGATTTTTTTTTGTTCTTTTGTCTTTTTTTATTCATTGCTGACATTATTTTGATCAAATTTTGACTAGCTGTCAAATTTGATTCTTAATTGAATTTTTTAATCAAAATTTTTCCTTGCGGCGATTAAAGACACGGGCCTATCTCTAGACGCAAATTGGCAAAGTAGTAAAAAAAACATACATTTATGACCGTATCAATAAAATATGAACGCAGTCCTTAATAATTTCGCTAACTTTCTATAATAACATAGGCAGAGCGTTACAATCTTAAAAGTAGCTAGAATTAAGTCACTCTGTAGGCAGATCTAGCCAAATTCGTGGCCAATACACCTATGTGTTCACGGCCGTACCGGAAATTGGGTGAAAGGTGAATGTGCTCAGATTGGGCAAACTTTCTATTCACTTCTTAAAGACAAGTAGTGCCAAATCTATCCAGAAAGTTGCTAAATCTAGCCAAACTCGTGGCCTAAAGGCTCGTTCACGGCCGTATCGACAAATTGGGTTAGAGGTGAATGCACTCAGATTGGGCAAACTTTCTATCCACTTCTTTAAAGAAAAGAGAAAGAGGCAAATCTATCCCAAAAGTTGCTAAATCTAGCCAAACTCGTGGCCAAAAGACTCGTTCACGGCCGTATCGGCAAATTGGGTGAGAGGTGAATGCACTCGGATACATTTCGCCGGTCGTTGACTCACTATAGTGAGATTACACTGCTATCATTATTAAAACGATATTTCGATCTCGATAGGCCTCTGGATTTCATTTTACGTAAATATTAGCTATAATCGTTATCTAAGTAATTTTTTAATTTAATGCACTCTATTAATTTAATTTAAAAGGTTGTGTAGCACAAGACAAGACTTCCCGTAACCTTCACAATGTCGTCGGTCCATCGGATCGGGGGCCTTCCAACACTGCGTCGCCTGGTTAAAGGGTAAGAAAGGCTCAAGACCGTTCGTCGTGGAACTCTTTGGGCCCATGTCCAGCAGTGGACTACTACAGGTTGATGATGATGATGAAGAGTTAGGTAGGGCAAAGCGAAGTTTTCTCGCTCTTGACTGGAGCAAGAAAACAACTCCACCAACTCAACGCCACTCAACTCGCTGGTAGGCAACTCCGCCTTACAGAAGATCGCAGCCAAATTGTTTCAAACAGTGCTGTGTTCCTGCGGTGAGTAAGGTTGCCAGAGGGTTCGGGGTCGGAAATGCGTGCGTGATGCCTCTGATATTGCAAGTATTCATAGGCTACGGTAACCATTTACCAACAGGTAGGCCGTAAGTTTGTATGCCACATTAGTTGTATAGGAAAAAACTAATTTGACAGCAACTGCGATTTAAATAACGTCAGTCTAAAGGCAGTCTGAGTGGAAAGAAAAATGTATCCCTGTTATTATGAAACTGGGGTTTAGACGAGTACTAACTAATACCTGGTTTTGTGACGTGTCATTTCATACAGCTTGCTTGCTTTTTATGTCATAATGTCAAATGTTTTTTTTTTTATACAACTGATATGGCAAACAAGCATACGGCCCACCTGTTGGTAAGCGGTTACCGTAGCCTATGAGCGCTTGCAATACCAGAGGCATCACGCACGCGTTGCCGACCACCCCTCCCCCCCCCCTCCCTCCCCCAAAGTTCGCCAAAGTAAGCGGTAGGTATACGCTGCACCCAAGTCAGACAAGTGTGCGGCTACTTTCGACGGAACCACTAGAAAGTTAGGGTATTAACTATTCGTGAAATGAGAAATCGGTGCCATTGTACTTGACCATGGTCGGAGGCTTCCTACGCAGATTCTATGATGAGTGAGATGAGAACTACGCACTTTATTTTACTTCGTGGGAAGTTCTTACCATCGTCAGATGTGATTCAAAGTGAATAGAATGAAAAGCCCACCATAACTTTACACTTAATATTGCTCTACGCGGGCGTTGATCAATTTGTTACGGATGACAACATTCAATCTATAGATATTAATTACACATAAAGCATATTTATTTTACCATCTTATATTGGCCGTATTGCCGTTTTTCCAAATGAGGTGCCAAATGAGGTACGGAACCCAAAAAATGAACCAATTGTGTTGTTGTCGGAAATCCGTGTTGCAAAAATTCTTATGCAATTAACCGTGAAGGCTGTGCTCGCATTGCAATGGGCTTCCCTTAGCTATGCGTCAGATCCTACTACTGGTGTTAGATCCTATTGGCACAGTCAGCCACAAAGGTTTTAACATTTGCGAATAAAAATTAGTTGTTTTTTTTTCCTATATGTGGCTGTGGTGTCACTGCGGCCATAATTGGCCTATTGTGATTATGGTAATGTCTTGTGTATCCAAAAATTTTTCGATTTTATTTTAAAAGGCGACGGGAATGCATCCCGTCATGTAGGAAATACCTGTGTATAATGTGGGCATGTGCCAAATGTAATGTGTAGACGTATACTTACTAAGAACTTCTAGCCCTATTTTTTGAGCGCTCATTTTAGAATGCGGTGTGGGCAAGTGGGAGGTTCACCGACTTTCGAGAATTAACACGTGCTAAAAAAGGTTAAGGAAAACATCGTAAAGAGACCAGTGAGTATTCTTAGAGCGGCGATGGGCTTGCAATCTGTCACGGAATACTCCCAACTGCAAAATGTGGGCATGTGCCAAATGTTTGGACATGCCTCTGACTACCCTTAGATATATTCAAGGATCTGATCACATGGAGATGTGAGAGGATGTCAACAATGCTTGGGGATAAAAGACGTGAGCATATTTTTTTTTTTACGATTTTGCCGTGTGCCTTTTGTTTTCAATAAACTGTTTATATCAGCCGTTGGTCGTGGTGGCCCCGGCTGAAGAATAGGCCCCTCCATATCGGCTACCCGGGGATGTCGTAAGAGACGACTAAGGGAAAAAAGCTAGCTAATAACCAATACATATATTATTAAATAATAGAATAATACTTGCATGTACCGACTCAATTAAATAAGCGCGTCGGCAAAATTTACGTACTTACTGTAATGAAACAGTTAAAAAGTGTTTAAGCAATAGCTTTTTGAAAATAGGGAGAGATTTAGCAGCTCTAATATCAAGAGGGAGATAATTCCATAGACATAGGTGATTCTGGGAAAATTCCTCCCACATGATAGGAAGTCGCTCCGGAAATCTGTGGGGGAGGCCGATGTTCAGCAGTGGACTTCAAATTGCTGGAATGATGATGATGATAATATATAAGTCAGAATACTGACTGACTGTATCTACTTGCATCACTGACACGGATTGGAACTGCTTTGAAGAGTTCAAGGAAACCAAGTGACTCATTCTCTCATAGCACGCTATCACATAAACAAACGGACATCAAGTTTACGCAACTTTTACTTAAGATCTTCGGCACATTTCTTAGTATGAATGTCTGAATCAGAAGCCGACGTAGTCTCACAAAAGAGTCTTTAAATACTAGCCTCATACAGACTGCGGCGAAAACATCTTAAAAATTGCAGGGAAACATTGGAGTTTAATATAATTTAGTTTTAAATTTTAGACTTACATACAAGCAAACAACAAACTTTTTTTTTTTTTTTTTTATACTACTGAGTTGGCAAACAGGCTTACGGCCCACCTGTTGGTAAGCGGTTACCGTAGCCTATGAGCGCTTGCAATACCAGAGGCATCACGCACGCGTTGCCGACCCCGAGCCCCCCTCCCCCTAAAGAGCTCTATGTAACTAGCTGGTAAGGAAATAAAGAGGCTTATTTATAATTTTTATTATTATTGACTGCGGCTGATGATGATGATTTTGTTACTATGCAAGCACCCCTGGTTCGATGCAATCGCTGTCAGTCTTGCGCCAAAGACTAAAAGTTATTCACCTGCAGAGGTCGTCAACATTTGGTCTACTGACGTGCATGACTTGGCTTTTCAGTTGCCTAGCGGAAAGTGGTGTGCGAGTGCTATTGACCCTCGCGAATACCCAAATTAGTTTCCGATCATGTGGGGACATGATCGGAAACTAATTTGGATATGAGTAATTTAATTTTGATTGGCATTCGTTAGTCATACTTTTCGGGTAGGAGTAATTACGTTCATAAAACAAAATAAAAGCGTTCAAGTTTGATAAGAGATAAATTTGGTTGTCTGTGGAGTAGGTATATTAAAAACTTTGGGATTTAGGTGCTTCTTGCTCTCTGCTATACATGGCTTATTGTAATCAACACATACTTATTATCATTTATTTATTTATTATCAAACAAAGAAACTAAAAATGCAAATAAAATACAAACATACTTTTTCTGAAAAATTATAAACGAATTTCATTTTTTTCTTATTATCTTATTTTTTTCAAAATCGATCCTCACTTTTCGATTACTCTCATAGTTATAGACTTCATATATAGGCCCTGAAAAAAAAAACTATTATTAATAAATTATAGCCAGGATTATTTTTAGCCAATCCACGCGCGATGTATTTTCTAAAATACTTAATTTGAAAAAAAAAAACTTAATAATTTTATGCACTAAGTTCTACATACCCCACAAAATAATATTCTAGGTACGTAGTACCTAATAATATAAACCTATCGGAAGATTTGTTTCACCGCACTGGTTCTTTCTTAATTTTACATAGGGCCCTTTATAGTCGTGACTATGAAAACCAGATAAAGGAAACAAGAGATAATAATTATGTACAATTTAGCTCAGTAAGCCATTAGTACTTGCTACAAAACCTCGTAGCACTTTGCTACGAAGCCTACAATGGGAACAAAATCGCAAAATTCATGTTCTTAATGTTTTGTCTGACTCTTCCTATAAACACAGAAAAACCTGGGTATAAATACAATTATTTAAACTTAAAATATGAACATTCATACGTTTTTTAATTTTATGACATAAAACAAAGAGTATAATAAAACAATCTTATAAGACCAATATCTAACTAGAATCTCCATGACTTTTACAGATATATTCCAACTAGGATTTTGCAGATTTGACCAAATTTGACTTAGCCATCCAATACCAGGAGTTCAAAATACTTGTGTTTCGGGTCATCGCCCCCGCATCTACACGAACTTTTGGCTAGCTCTCGTACTCGACGTGCCGGAATTTTTTAATTGCCTTCCTTTCTGGCTCACTGTTCCACACATAAGAGTGAACGAGACCGGTGCAGTTGACAATATACTCGTAATATAACTTCAGTTATTCATAATTTAAGATTGGGTGCAGGTCAAGAGGACCCTGTACCGACGAGCATGCATGCAGAGTGAAGGAAAAGAGGTATTTCAGGATCGTAGCAATGTACTATGTACTGGCTACGATCACTCCTTAAAATCACTTCTGTTCCCAAAGAGATAGGCCTCTGCCTATCCCTTTGGAAACAGTGATTTTATGTAAGTGCATTTCATAAAAAGAGCATAATGTTTTAAACCTATGCTGATGATCCCCCCCACCTGACTATTGGATATATATTAACTCTTTTTACAATATTATAGAAAATAAGTTGATTTATGATAGTAGATAGTAAGACATCGTTTTCACATTTATGTTACGTAAAAAATAGCAATAGCTTAGACTACAATTTATAAATTTTAAGAACATAAATCAAGTTTTAACAAACATGATTATAGTAATTTGAAGATTAATGGAACCGCGGCTTAGATCTTAATTTCAAGCTAATTTTGTTCAATAAAAATACGTTTATATTGTGAAACTACTTGGCATAGGTAAATTTTAAATAGTTGCATTGCTACGTTCGTAACATTTTTGCATTATCTGAGTTCATTAAACTGAGAATTGCAGAATTATACGACCCGACGGATACATAATTCTATTTTTTTTACACTGTTAACTTAGAATTTCTTTAGCTATTTTAAAATATTTTATATATATCATCATTTCAGCCGTACGACGTCCACTGCTGAACATGGCCACAGATAGAGCAAATTACTTATCATGTGGGGGGATTTGCCCATACTCACCACGCTGGGCATGCGGGAAGCCGAGATCAGATAGAGTTTTTTTCGCTTATTCGCCTCTTACGACATCCGTGGATAGGTTGATATGGGGCCTACTCTTCAGCCGGGGCCACCACGGCCACTTTTCAAAAACTTGAACCTAATTCTTGCAAACACATATTTATAACAAAAACAAGCTATCTCAATAGTGACATTATAAATCATACATTTGGCAAATCATTAACGAAATTGGTTCCTTTCTTATTGGACATTTATTAATAAAGTTATTTATGTTAAATATATCCTGTAGTTTAAGGTTTTTATCCTACTAATATTATAATGCGAAAGTTTGTGAGGATGTTAATAAATAATGAAAATAATAAATATTCCGGACATATTCACACGGTCAACTGATTCCAAACTAGGCATAGCCTGTACTATGGGTACCAGAGACTGATATATATAATAGATAAATATTTAACACCCAGACACAGAACAAACATCTGTGTTTATCACACAAATGTTTGTCCAGTGCGGGGATCGAACCCGCGACCTCTAGCGCAGAAGGCAGAGTTACTACTAACTGAGCTATGAGGCCAGTCAATGTTAGGACGTTTATTAGATATTTGGATGTTTATTGTTTAATCACGGCTCAACAGATTAAGTTGAAACTTGGAATAGATAAAGTTCTTTACCTAGAATAGCATATAGGCTTCTTTTTATGTAGATAACACGCGAGCGAAGCCGCGGCCGGGAGCTAGTAAAGATATAAATCTGCACTGAGCGTGGTTCGATACGCCCTTAGCTAATATATGTATTACTTGCTTCCGCCCGCGGCTTCACAAGCTTTCGGTGGCAAACAAGCATACAGCCCACCTGTTGGTAAACGGATACCGTGGCCTATGAAAGCTTGCAATTCCAGCATCACACACGCTAATTCTAATTCTAATTCTAATCGGGGGTGGTTAGACCTGCACTGACTTCCCGCTGTGGGGTGTTTTGTGCATTGTCCCCCTATGCTAACCCTACCCCAGCCAGCCCAGCTCCTTAAAATAGCGAAGCAGGACTTTGGGTCGTTGGTAACATTCTCGCAGTATCCCTGTATGCAGCGGTGTCTGGGAGCCGCTTCCGAGCACGGCCCGCAGACCCGATGTGGTCCTGGCCTCTTCCGTGGCTGTACAGTGCAAAATTACGTGCTCTACTGTTTCTTCTCCCTGTAGGCAGCCCCGACATAATCCGCTGTCAGTAGTTCACACACGCGTTGCCAACTCCGAACCGCCTCCCCCCTAAAGAGCTCTGGCAACCTTACTCAAGTGATGCTTCGTCACACATGTGACAATAGATTTTTATTTATAAAGAAAGGAAAACAATTTTTGTATACTTTTTTTCTTTTTATGTGAAGTTTTTGAGGTCAATGCGATGGAGAAAAATATTGGCAAGCTATAAATGGAACCAGTGATTTTGCATGATGAGTTTACATTGATCCTTCCCGCTATAGTCCGTGATTTTCTTTAGTCTCAGAAAGAGAAGTAGCCAGTAATGATATTCAAAAATAACAAAGAACTTTCCGGAATCAGCCACTGTCAAATTTCACGCTGTAAAGCAACCAATATTTCTGTTGTTTTAGAAAAAACTGTCAAAAGCAACTGTTGGATAGCGGTGCTGTTTGACCGTTGGCACAGTGGTCCCGCAGTGCCATAAACCAGACAAAAATCATAATAAACGGGAACGTTTGTAAAACTGTACATTTTTTTATGCGACAGGTCTATGACGTATCGTTTGTGGTCATCTGTCAAATATGACATTTTTCATTTCGTCATCTCAACGGGTGAAGCCGTTAGATCTTTTGTTGTGACAGTATTTTGGTACTTTACTGCGCCTACGGACTTGGTGAGTCATAAAATTGGTCATAAATTATCTATGACGGTCAGGAATTAGATGGGAGGACTAGGAATTCAGTTTCGGAAAATGGCTGATACTTTGTAATTTATGTCATTTTCTAAATGTGAGTTTTCATTAATGGATAAACCAGTTCATTTATAATTGATTTTATTATACACATCACAGATTACATTTTGCAATGTCCTTTCTATAAAATTAAATTTAGTTGGTATTTACAAAAAAAATTGATTCAAGGTGATTCATAAAATGTAATTCTTCATTGAAAAACTCTAAGCAAAAATCTGCTTTTTTGAGGTCAAACCAAATCAATGAGTACAAAATTTAGTACAGTTAGTTAATTACTTTAGTAAACTTGATGATAACCGTCTTATACGTTTATTAATTTGTTATAAACGTGATAAAAGGAGCAAAAACGGCTAATTTGAAAAGATCGGGAAAAAATCTGTTTCTATTTTTATTCTTGTTAATACTGTTACTTTATGTTCACTGAATAAGTCATTTTCGGCTAATTCGGAATGAAGATTAAGTTTTTTTTAATTTGAACAATAATTTCCAATTCTCTACGGATTCAGTAGCATTCGCATTGTTTCTAAACTCAGGTAAGAACAGAAACCAACTGTCTCTTTGAAACAATTGACAACACAGTAGCAATTGTTATAAGACTATGAATAATTATAATCAAATCTTTTCAGAAAGTAACGGTATAGAAGGGTTCGGTCGTAAAAGTGTTAAATAAAGGAATACAGAAAGGGTTGAACGGTACAGTGGCTAAATTTTATGGGCGGTGGTATTTTGCTTGGTTATAGAGAATCTTATCTGAGCACGTACCTACTCACAGTTGTAAAGTTGTGGGAGAAAATTTTATATTGATTTACTATCATGGTTTTAGGAAGGGATTTTGACGACAATGATCCTAGGTATGGCACTAGTACGGAATTTGTTACGTGTATTGAACATTCATAATTATTATAAATAGATATTCCGGACATATCACACACGGTCAACTGATCCCAAACTAGGCATAGCCTGTGGGTACCAGAGCCAGAGACTTATAAACATAATAGACAAATATTTAACACCTTGTCACAAATATATATATCAAATATATATTTTAAATTATATTTATTTCAATAAAATCATTAGGATCACTTTGAAACGTCTTAGAAACTAGGTGAAGCTATGCCTGTTCCTCGCGACCAAGCCTAGAAGAATCAGAACACACATCTGAGTTAGTCACAAATGTTTGTCGTGCGGGAATCGAACACGCGATCTCTAGCGCAGAAGGCAGAGTTACTAGCAACTGAGCTATGAGGCCAGTCAATATTGAACAGCGTGTCTTTGTCCGCGTAGTCAAGACTTCTTTATTGTACACAATAAAACACAGATAACAACAATTAAAAAAGAAAGGTATGTACAAAGGACTTCAAGTATGTTCCTACTTTGCCTCTTTTCACTTCGTACACTTGATTTTCCGACCCCATGTTAAGTGCGTACGGGAGCCTTCGGGCGCGAGCCCTACTCGTACTTGAGTCTTTATTACAAAATGGATTTTCTCCTAAAACTGAACCCAAAAACCACAGTACTAAAGGTTTTTTCAAACCTTTATTAAGCTCATTAGTAACTTGATGCGTCTGATATTTAAAACAATTTAATTGTTAATCATATATTTGATTCAGCCTGTAGTTTCTAGACAATTTAATTATTTCAGTATCAGTAGGTTACTTTGTTACCATCTGTGTAGAAGAAATAATTCTATGAAGCTTCTCTAAAAAATCTAAGTACATAAAACTTTACAATTAGCCCTCGGACATTTAAAACACAAACCTTTTTAAGAAAAGGACTTGGCCGCAATAAAAATTTGGACAAAACTGATGTGCCGACATTTTGATAAAAAAGTATAAACGTCCATTTGTTATTCGTATTGTAATTAATTTGTTTGCACAACATTAAAATTATGTAAATATAATTCAATTTGTCCTTGAAAATTTTGTCATAACATTTGTAAGAAGCACCAATATTTGTTTTTTATTGCAAAGGGTTGAGGAAGTCGTGGATCCTAATAAAAAAATGAATAAAAAAATTGTACCTGTTTTTTTTTTTCAAAGTAACTCAGGTAACTCATTAAATCAGGACTGAAGTCCTGATTTAACGTAGAAAACTCGACTGATGCTGAGTGGTTCGAATAAAAGATTTAAAGTGAAAAGTTCCAACAGACGCTGTACAAAATGTCTAGAATAGATACAAATAAGGCCTTACTAATGTTACAATAAGAATAAATATATATAGAGTCCGTAGAAGAACCAAGGTCACCGACATAGCTCTCAGAATTGCAAGTTGAAGTGGCAGCGTGCACGCCATATAGCTCGTAGAACCGACAACCGTTGGTGAATTAAGGTTCTCAAATGGCGACCACGAACCGGGTGAAGCAGTGTTGGAAAGCCTCCCATCCGATGGAACGATGACATAGTGAAAGTTGTGAAAAGTAGGTGGATGGAAAAAACTCAAGACTCGAGACTCAAGTTCATCATGGCATTCTTTGAGGAGGCAGTGGACTTCTACAGGCTGATGATGATGATGATGATGCTAAAAGAGTGGGAAAACCGTGAGAACGCAATAAAAATATTAAAAAATATTTTTTACTAAGAATTTTCAATAAAACAACTCCATTGCCAAAATAACAACCAAAACTCAATATAACGAGAATCACTTCTGGTAACTGAAAGCCCTCACGGACTTTCTAATCGTAAAAGTAAAGGTTACAATTTTAGTGCAATAATACGCATATTTTTTACGCAGTCGGTTAAATAACTGTACCGTAAATTGATCCGTTAGGTCCGCTAAAGGTTTGCACAAAACTTTTTATTATTTTACAAGTGCCCAAATTTTACCTACTAAGTGCGAAAAAATAAAACAACAAATAGGCTCATAACTTTTATCCCCGACAATGGTAGACTCAGGGAGCGGAAAAGGCTCAAGATCGATCGTCACGACACTCTTTGGTCAGGTCAGGTAGACTTCTCTGGCTGAAGATGATGATGAGGTACCTAAGTATTTATTTACATGAAAATATATTTTTTTAATACAACTAAGGTAGTAAACAAGCATACCTTGGTAAGCGGTTGGTAAGTCTATATCGCCTGATAGCGGCTGATGGCTTCCGAGGATCAAACCTGCTGTGACGACAGCAGACATTTTATGGCGAGGCTGAAAAGCAGCGTAGCTGAGCCCTCGACCATTTCACCTGTCTACCTACATACATACCAAAACTTGTAAATTACCAATTGTATTTTTATAGCTGTGTGTAGGATTCTTGGTGAATAAATGCCCTTTTATTTTATTTTATTTTTATTTTATTTAAGTGGTTACCGTAGCCTATGAGCGCTTGCAATACCAGAGGCATCACGCACGCGTTTTTTGATGACCACTGTTACGAACATTTGCTATTATTATAAACGCGACCTTCGTACTTAGTCGTTTACTACGATTTTGCCTCAAAGTTCCTGCAACAACAAACAAAGTATTTGAAAAGGATTTAAATTAAAAACTAGGGCTTACAGCAACCTTGAATAAACCCACATAATTGAAATCGCTACCTCTCGGGATTACCTGACTAAGAGTTTAAATCTGGTTAAAGACAATACAGATTTAAGCTTCTGATAAAGTTTTCTGTCAGCCGAAATTGTAGCTGGATTATAACTTGCTTAAAATCCATAAATAATTGGAATAATGTAAATAATTTTCTTTATTAACATCCCGATATACCCACAACCGGTCAGGCTATACGGAAAACTAGGATTAAGATTAAGAAGCAAAATATTTGAGGGATTATTCCGTCAAAAGATAAACAAATGATTCAAGTAAAGTAAAGGAAAAATAATTTTAGTGCTTTTCAATAATTTTTAAGAAGCGGGAACATTTATAGTAATCCTACTAATATTATAAATCCGAAAGTTTGTGAGGATGTTTAGATGTTTGGATGTTTGTTGTTCAATCACGCCGTAACGGCTGAACCGATTTCGTTGAAACTTGGATTAGATAAAGTTCTATACCTAGAATAGCATATAGCATTATGTTTAAGTGAATATGGGTCTGCTCTGTGCCTGAAATAAATGCCTTATTATATTATTATTATTCACGTATATTTAATTAAAATCTCATATATAAAATACATTTTTTACTACAAAAGTACATCTTAATATCAAAAAAGAATATCAAAACAACTATTATAGTAAAAAATATATATAAAAATGGAGAACCACCGACCGCGAAGCTCGGCTCAAGCGGTCGATGGCTAGGGCTGCAGAGAGAGGAACCTACTGACTATGCGTGCCGAGTCCAGAAGTACCGCCCTCTGTATCTGGCCCTTCACCCAGCTGTCTAGCGAGAGCCGCTTAAGGTATTGATCGAGGCTCTTCGCTATCAGTCCGTTCACTGACACACTATAATCGACTATCGGGACGATAATCGTTGAATCCACCTCCCACATGGCGGTAATCTCGAAGGCCAAGTCAAGGTACTTGCTGAGCTTGTCCATCTCGGCCTTATTATTATTATTATTATATAGGCTACTTTTTATGTAGGTACCACGTAAGCGAAGCCGCGGGCGAAAGCTAGTTTGTTATAATGTTAAAACATTATGCTGAGATGGTTTGGTCATCTAAAGAGGATGAACGCAAGAAGATTGACGAAACAGGTGTATATGGCGAGTGTGAATGAGACCGTTGACCGACACTTTTAATCAATAAATATTATAAAATGGTTCTTCTTTATTCTTTATTCTTTATTGTACACAGAAAACACATACAAAAAAACAAACTAAATGAAAGGACATGTACAAAGGCGAGCTTAACCCTAAAAAGAGTTTTCTTCCAGCAAACCTTTGAGGCTAGAGATAGGTGGTTCTTGAAATTGCCTGGTATTTTCCTCAATGAAAACTTATTTTACTTCAAATGTTTAATAATCCGGAAATTCTAATTAATTTTTAACTAATTAGAATAACGCACAGGAATCCCTGAACTGGGAAATATTTATGTAAACCTACATCCTGATAGATAATTTAACTACATAGAACTAGTTGAACGCTCGCGACTTCGCTCCCGTGTTGATGATTTCAAATATTAAGATGACAAAAAAGCTGATTTTGATAAACCTTGGTATTCTTAGCCGTCAAATAAGCAAATTTTGAGGACCAATCTGAATCGAGGACAGAAATTGCGATGAAAATAATGTTAAAGAGCGAGGCGAGGAAAAAAATATTAATCGCTTAGAAACCAGGCTCTATCAAGTCACTCACCACAAGTTAATATAGCTTTATAAAGAAAAATAGCTTGAAATAACTAATAACATAATAGAAAATAATTGATTTATTTCTTATCAAATGATGGCATGACGTAATTGGCCTTCTACGTAGAATAAAATGGAACTCCTTATCATTTAAAGTCACTGTACATTTGGTGTGTTTTCTCAATGGTTATCACTTAACCCATTAATAAAACGCGGTTCACCACTTAACAGTTATAGTGTAATGAATTGTCAAATTATATTCTAACGTCATAAGTAACGTTTATGAATAGACTAGCTTCCGCCCGCGGCTTCGATCACGTGGTACCTTCATAATAGCTATTCTAGGAAGATATCAAAAGAACTGTACCTGTTCCAAGTTTCAACGAAATCGGTTTAGCCATTACGGTATGATTGAACAACAAACATCCAAACATCCTCACAAACTTTCGCATTTATAATATTATAGTAGGAAGTAGTATAGTAGAAAAGGATTGAGTTCATAATTTTATCCTTATAGTTACAGTGTATATATCATATTTTATCTCCACATAGGTCATTACAATTATTAATAATTTTGGTTTATTTAAAGCGGATATGATTTGACGTAATTATTTATAATCTAATTACATTATGGAATATATGACGGCATTTTTGGATGAGGTAATTCCGAAGTTTAGTTTGGGATTCGCCAAGCCTTTTTGGTACAAGTGGACCGCATTTTTAATTGTATTAATAGGATCAATGATTTTTCCGAAGGAAAAATCACTCACTACGGCTCACTCACTATGGCTTCGTAGCCATAGTCTTGATTTTTTTTTTTAATAAACTTTTGCCGTGTTGGCCCCGATCCATATCACCTACCCGTGGATGTCGTAAGATACGACTAAAGGAAAAAAGCTTGAGGAACGTCCCTATTTTCGCAACAATAGCTCTTACTGCACCGCCAATTCGCCTGCCCAGCGTGGTATGGGCAAATCCCCCCACATGATAGGAATTCACTTTGTTGAAATGATGAATGATGAAGAAAAATTTAAGTACCTTCTATAATATATATTTTTAATATATTTTTAGGAGGTAGGGCACAGCGAGATTTTCTCGTTCTGAATTGGAGCAGCCCTCCTGGGGAGGTACCTCCGCCTTACAGAAGATCGCAGCCAAATAACATTATTTGTTTCAAATTGTGTTGTATTCCTGCGGTGAGTAAGGTTGCCAGAGCTCTTTAGGGGGGAGGGGGTTCGGGGTCAGCAACGCGTGCGTGATGCCTCTGGTATTGCAAGCGCTCATAGGCTACGGTAACCGTTTACCAACAGGTGGGCCGTATGCTTGTTTGCTACCTCAGTCGTATAAAAAAAAATGTAACGCGATAGGTAATTAAAAAATTAACATATGGCTGCTAGGGAACAATGGAAAAAATCTAATTTTCCCTACCAGTGATGGTCTGGTAGGGATAAGTAAAACACGTCAAAAGAACAGATTTGGCAAGAGCCTTATCAGTACTCTATGATGGCCCACCTCTACCTACCCAAAGTAGGTAAGATATGTACCTACCAACAATCAATGGATAATGTGCAAAAAGGCATTATACAGATGAGCCCATTCTTCCTCTTTGGCATCATTGTTTTGCCATTTTTTAAATGGTTTTACAATATAACATCCCAAAACTGGCATTGTGCAAATGAAGGACGCCATTTTTTAAACATTTTTAATGTTTTTATTGCGCAGACAAATGTTGCTATTTATTGGCGGCGAATAGTTGTGTTGCACAAAAGTTGCAATTTTAAGGGTTTTATGATTGGAAAGTACGTACTTTCTACAGTTACTGAGAATTGTTTATTTTAATGGGCGAAATTTATCTACACCGCTAGCAAATAATTGATGTTTGAGTGATGTCTTTGTTTGCACCTATTTGTAACTCGTTCGTAAAACATAAAAGCATCCTCACTTGCGCAATTTTTACAATATTAGTTGTTAAGAGTAATCATTTTCTTATTATTATGTACCTGCGCCATGATTTTTAAATTATGCAACTGTACGCAGCATCTACTTGTGGCATTTTCAACTTCGCTGTTAAAATAACTTTATTTACACAGAGAAAATTAACACTAAGACAAGGAAATATTTACAAAATACACAAGAAACAGTTGAGCTATCTAAAGACCGTTACAAACGATCTGTAGATAGCTCAAATGATCCAGATCAGTCGGAAGTGTCACCAAGACGCTCGTTAAATTGCCACGCTAGATGGCCACGCGTCTCGGGCCACGCGTCGCTTCGATCAGACGCCATGATATCGTTTTGGAAACCCGGAGGGCCCCGCTCCCCCCATGGACCCGGGGTCTCAACCCCAAAAGGCTCAACTTCGCTGTTTACCTAAATCTATTTAGGTATTGTGGCAACATTTTGAAAATAATAATTAATAATAATAAACACTCTTCATATACAGAAAGAAACTTAAAACTAATACAAGTTAATATTTACAAAATACACAAGAAACAGTTGAGCCATCTAAAGACGGCAAAAGAGCAATTACCTTTGGAGGCGCACAACTTTATAATAAAATACCCTCAGATATAAAAAATGTTAACTCATTCAACGCATTCAAAACAAAACTTGCACAATATATTCAAAAACAATAAACTACTTTAACATGTTATGCGTTGGATGGATAAAAATATACTTATACATATATTAATACCTACTATGTATGTACTTACCTAGCTACTAAGAATGAACCTACATAATATTAACTACCTACTTAGAACGACCCACTTTTAGAATTGTTTATGATATTAATGTTCTCATGTAAGTGACTCACTGTCTTTATGGGAATAAATGAATTTAAACCTAAACCTAAAGACCGTTACAAACGATCTATAGACAGCTCAACTGATCCAGATCACTACCAGTCGGAATAATAATAAATAAATATTCTGGACATAATATCACACATAGTCAACTGATCCCAAACTAGGCATAGCCTGTACTATGGGTACCAGAGACTGATATACATAATAGATAAATATTTAACACCCAGACACAGAACAAACATCTGTTAATCACACAAATGTTTGTCTGGGGATTGAACCCGCGACCTCTCGCGCAGAAGGCAGAGTTACTACCAACTGAGCTATGAAGCCTGTCAAATATGAAATGTAAGTAAACATCTTAAATTAGTGCCTGCTACCTATAAACCATTTAACGCACATGGTGTGAAACATTGTAAATCAATGATTTATTATATATTTATTACCAATGACCGAAGGGCTGGTGCGTACCTCGGACAAAGGATCAGTATAGCGATCCAACGAGGTAACGTCGCCAGCCTTTTGGGTACGCTGCCTGAGGTTGGTGATCTGAACTCTGTTTTCTACTTGTAGTCGTAGTCGTAGAAAACAGAGTTCATTCCTAGAATAATCTATAATTATTATTATTTTTCTGTTAATAAAGATTGTGCTTGAGTTTATGATTTATTTGTCTAGTCGCTTTTCGATCTACAAATTTTTGGTTTCACCGCGAACAAATTTGAATAAAGGAAAGCAGACGCGAATTGTATGAGAGCTCTTCTGTACCTTTAGCACAAGTAACTTTAGACGACCTCGGTGGCGCAGCGAGCGAGTTCAATTCAATTCAATTCTTTATTTGTGAAACACAGGTTAGGAGAGTTTTAAGTGTTAGCCCCTTCGTCCATGACGCTACGCAAAAGTGACGGAACTCAATAAGAACTAGAGTTGCGGACTGATTGGAAACTCTGACTCGTCCACGACGCTACTGGAATTTCCTTAAACTCAGTCACTCAGCACACGATTTGAAGTAAACAAAGTTTTGAAAACGAAAATAATTAACATGACTGGAATTATTACTTCTCCAGATTACATAGACGTCAGAATCACATACAATTACTTTTTATTCGATCATTTTTCAACAGTTTCTCGAAACCAGTCGCCTGGCGACCAGCATGTCGAATCGCCAGGAGACTAGTTACAAACGCGTTCCTTTTGAGTAGCGTCGTGGACGGACGCGCATTGAAATACTAGTGCTATCGCAGTCAGGCTTCTCATAAGTGACTACAGTTTCAGTCGCGTTCCTTTTGAGTCGCACCGTGGACGAAGGGGCTTACAGTTTAGTTGTGTGCGCTGTTATCTGCTCTAGGCGTACAAATGTTGTTTATGTCTTATCGCATAGGTTCATCATCATCATCAGCCTGTAGAAGTCCACTGCTGGACATAGGCCTCCCCTAAAGAGTTCCACGACGAACGGTCTTGAGCCTTCTCCATCCACCGACTTCCCGCAACCTTCACAATGTCGTCGGTCCATCGGGTGGGGGGCCATCCAACACTGAGTCGCCCAGTTCGTGGTCCCCATTCGAGAACCTTTACTCCCCAACGGTTATCGGTTCTGCGAGCTAACATAACATAACATAGGTTATTTATTACCTAACCTAACATGCCAGTTAAAATAAAATAATAAAATTTAATTCTATTCTAGTCCCGTCTGAGCTGCAAATGCAGATGAAAATCAGCGGGACAAATGTTTGCATGATCTACAAATATTTGTCCCGGGTCTGGGTGTAGTGGTACATGGTACACGTAGTTTCTGATACCCACGACATAGGGAATCCTAGTGTGACGTCAGGACTATGTGACTGTTGGGTGTTATTATTAATAACTGAGTCACTGGATACTGAACCGTCGCCGAATGTATCTCAAATCAAGTTCTCTTACATAATTAACAAATTGGGTGTTTTCAGCCACAGAGCACAGAAGCATACCTTTCGGTCTTCCATTGCTTCGTATCGCGTGTTGACTTGTTAACTCACCTAGAACAATGGATCATCACCAGCCTGATGAAGTCCACTGCTGAACATAGGCCTCACCCAAAAGAGTGCCACGACGAAAGGTCTTGAGCCTTCTCTATCCACCTTCCCGCAACCTTCACAATGTCGTCGGTCCATCGGTCGAGGGGACTTCCAACACTGCGTCGTCCGGCTCGTGTCGTTCAATCGAACAATGGACCGTTCGGTCGAACAATGGATAAAAAGTTTTTAATAAAACCTATGCGTCCAGGACGCGGAAATATGTACCTTTTAGCGAAGTCGCATCTCCTTTGCTTAGACTCACGCAAATTTCATCGTTTTGGTTTTGCTGAAGATCATTCGAAAATGATGCTAAGGGTACATACACCTGCTAAATAAAGATGCAGCTAGTATTGTATGCAAAGTTGATAGGCGTGGCCCTTCCGAATTGTGACGGTTTTTCGTAGCCCTAACTTAGAAACAAAAGTCATTGAACCCATGAAAGTTTCCCTGGTATTCTTAGTCGTTTAATATTTTTCAGTCCTCTCACTATGACATCAGTTTCATAGAAATTGCTGTGCAAATGTACGTTAATTTCCTCTTAAAGTGTAAAATAAAATAAACATAGGCCCACGACTTTTATATCCAAGCATGGTACACAACCTGTCAGATCGCAAGGCAACCAGATCTTGGAGACGTGTAATGTAAGGGGGTAGTCAGAGGCACATGCTCACATTTGGCAGTAACATTATAATCATCAGTAGAAGTGTATTGCTGGACACAGGCCTCCCCCAAAAAGTAAAAGGACTTAGTCTTCTAGGCTTGGTCGCGAGGAACATGCGTAGCTCCACCAAGTTTCTAAGACATTTCCAAGTGGTCCTAGTGTTTTTATTTTTGACTTTGTGGTAATCACCCTCAGATCTCAGATTTTCACTTGCCGCCACACAAAACAATATTATCGTGTGCGAAAACCGAAGTTAGTTATAGCCTATTAAAAATGCATTCGTTTGTAATAGGTAATAGATATTGTGGTTAAAACCGGAACCAAAAACCATATATGGCAAGTAATTCATTTGACTTAAATGTTTACTTTAGTTTTTGTTGTTCCACTGCAAAGGCAAAAAAGTAAGAGGTTTCAATTCAACTAATAAAAAGACCAAAAACAGCTTTATTGAAAAAGTAGTGGAAAAAAAATGGAAACTAAGGTTTATTTCACAAATATTCAACCTAATTTCCATGAAACTTGGAATTTATAGAATTTTTCAACTTATTTACCTAGAAATGCATATAGCCTACTTTTTGTCTAGTACCGCAGGCGCAGCATACAACGGCTTCACACTACAAACGCGCCAGCACTATGCGAATGCACTTTTTGGAGGAGGTAGGGCACAGCGAGATTTTTTAGTTCTGAATGGGAGCAGCCTGCCTGGGAGGTACCTACGCCTTACAGAAGATCGCAGCCAAATAACATTATATGTTTACAATAGTGTTGTGTTCCTGCGGTAAGGTTGCCAGAGCTCTTTAGGGGGGGAGGGGGTTCGGTGTCGGTAACGCGTGCGTGATGCGTCTGGCTATTGCAAGCGCTTATAGGCTACGGTAAACGCTTACCAACAGGAGGGACGTATAACCACCAATAAAAAAAAATCCGCTGAGGGAATAAATTGAATGTCATTGCTTAGAACTTAAAGTTCACATTCTTCATCGACTTACACGAGGGGGTATACGTATTTTCTTGACAAGTCAATCCAACGAGGTTAATGCAAAAACAACCTTTTCTTATAACTCTACCATAAAAACAATCTTGAAGAAAGAAGCAAGACATTCTGAATTTCACACGCCTGGTTATAGATAACCGTCAGCTGTTTTGCGGAGGTTTTAAGTCTATTACAATTGTTTCAAGAGACAATATTTACCAACACCCGCATAATTTCACCCTAAGCCCTGCATTTCCAAAGAGGTCGGACAGTCGGAACCTCTTTATAATAGATTAAAAAAGAATAGAAAATTGGGAATATTCAAAATGGTGGCCGCAGTGACTTATACCCTCATTGACGGTGGCAAAATCTGTTAATCCGCTTCCAAATAGCCTTTGAAAATTGCTTTGATTTTGCGAGGGTTCGTAGGAAATTCTTTTAATTCCTTGGGATTAAAGTCGGTAGAACAATGGGCGTAGTCGGTCGCTCTTTATTAGATTATAAATTTTGCTCCAAATCTGACGAAGTCTGGCTTAAATTCTTTAATCTGGCAAATTGCTTCCAAAAGTTACTTGAATGTTGTCATTCAGTTCTCGTTAAAACTATTTCAAAATCAGGAAGATTTTGTTCGATTTTGACAAACGTCGAACTTGGATGAAGCCATCTCTGAACCTTTTTCTTCTTTTTCTTGACGTGTCACTGATTCTTTTTTGGTCACCTGTATTAGGTCAGTGACTAGGTTGAGGTATGGTGGCCCTGAAGAGGGCCTATGACCGTCGATGAAAGAATCAGTGTAGTTAAAGGATCTCTTAGAGTCTAAGAGATCCTTCCACTACACTGATTCTTTAAGGTCCTCTTCAAGGCCACCATACCTCAACCTAGTCTAAGACTTAGAGGCTCTCTGAACCGAAACGATTGTTTATATAGCTGTGTTCAAACGACACGCGATATGTTCTTGATTTGTCACATAATCGATAATCACACAATGAATTCGTTTCAAAATGATCCTTATCACTACTGAACAAAGTCTATTTTGAGTTTTATATTTGGGTATGTGCGATAGCTCAACGTTAGCGCAAGCTCCTAAAAGTCTTACTCAAAATTAACTTTGTTCATAAAACGAACAGAAGTTAAGGATTATTAAAAAAAATATATATGAAATAACGCGCGCCGTTTGAACACCGCTTAAATGTTTCTGTCTTAGGCAGGTTTAAACACGATTTAAAAAAATGGCAGCCTTTATGCCTCCGCTCGAACTTAATCCGTTCAACAAATATGATGACACTCCATCCAGTGGTATTTTTAAGAAAAAGCTATAAATCAATGACGTTATTATATTTGTCTAGTGAGAAAGTGTGGTCCTACGGGCTTATAAAATAAGCAGTTCTAAGACAAACGCGGTGGCACTTTGCAGGATTATAGGGGACGATGTTACAAAAAGGATTAAGAATTGACCGGTAGCTGGGTATTACGGTCGGTTCATAGTTTGGTGGGATAATTTACTCTGAAACTGAATAGCCGTGTTGGCCTAGTGGGAGGTACCCCGACTTTCGAGCCGTCGGCGTCGTCGGTTCGTACCCGATTGGGAGCCAATGAGTTTTTATGTTCGAAAAGTCGTGAGCCTATTAAACCGACTACTCCCCCCCCCCCTCCCCACCATTCATAAATATAAAAGAGTAAATTTAAAAAAAAACGAGAGATCTTATCAAACTATACAAGGTAATGAACAAATGGTCGATAGCAACATAAAAGTACAATTTGATTGACCGTACAACGCAGTCATTTAGTATGGTGACGTTGTACGGTGAAGTTTTTTATGAAATTCTCCTAATTTAATCCTTGTGTTAGATACCTATACTGAATGAGGCCGGTAGGAACTCTACCGTCAAATTCCTAGGAAATCCCTTAGTGATTATAGTAACTAAAGAACTCTTCAGTTATCCTCCAACATAAATTAAATATGTACAAATTTACGTAATATAAGTGCATTAAATAAATATTTTCCTCTTTTGTGGTACTCGGTATCAAATAATTCGTTAAATTAATTAAATGGGTCGATTTTTCCAATCCATTTGAGGAATTTCCAGTAATTTTGCTGAAATATATAATATAATTATTAATCATTGTTGCCATCCGTTCTTTTATCCCTTTTATTATAATTGATTTAATTAACTGTATTTATGAATCATGTACCTAACTTAGAGTTAGTTTGACTTTTAGGGGCCTGCGATATCTTTGAGCGTAAACCCTCAAATTTCAAACTCAATATTGACTTTCATCAGTAAATTTAAAGATCATTTTGAAATAAATTTTAAACATATTACCTACATGACATATCAACACGGCCTTAAAATATACAAGTTAAAGATTGATAGATAGGTACTTATTTGAAAACTGAATATCGCAACGTCATCGTTCTTATTCTACCAGTTAGCTTTTTTCTAACCATATTTTATAAATTCCGATCAAAAATATTGACTACGTAACAATATTCAGCAATAGATAATTGTTTACATTTGAATTGTACCAGAAATCATAATAAATGTAACATTCTTATGAAACACGCAACTTCTAATGAAACGTGACATTATGGCTGAAGTAAGCGTTTTATCAGACGATATTTCTCACGTTTTTATGTAGGTAGGTAACTAAAATGCGCACTAGAGCGCACACCTTGGTTTCATCATCATCATTTCAGCCGTTCGACGTCCACTGCTGAACATGGCCTCCTCCACAGACAGAGCGAATTCCTATCATGTGGGGGGATTTGCCCATACTCACCACGCTGGGCATGCGGGTTGGCGAGCGCAGTTAGAGCTATCGTTGTTAAAATGAGGGACGCTGCTGCCCATCCCCTAGCTTTTTTCCCTTAGTCGCCTCTTACGACATCCGCGGCTAGGTAGATATGGAGGGGCCTATTCTTCAGCCGGGGCCACATTGGTTTATTTACTTGATTACTCAGATATCTCACCATGGTCAATATGCTATAAGGATAGATAGATTAACACTTTATTGTACACAAGGATTACATATTAAATCTACAACAAACTTAATGTAGTCCAATGGGCGGCCTTATCGCTGAAGTGATTTCTTCCAAGCAACCTTAGGATGGTAAGTAATGAACAAACAATAAGGTCCATTGAACTACATATGTAGGTTACTTAAAATACAAGGTGATTCAAAATATGTATACTATCCCGATACGTGCTTATTCTACATTCGAAAGGTAAAAAAGATTCTACAACTTTTGGAAATTTATTGTTTACTTTAAGAAACTTTGCAAAAATCAGTTTTAGGCTCAAATCATTTCAAACACAAATGTTTTAGATACCGACTTCTCGTACGTTTAAATATTAGTTAAATTGTCAAAAACAAAAAGAGCCGACTAAAACATTTCGACAAAAAAAGATTTTTTTGCTAGTATGTACTTTTTGTTTTGTTGACAGATTAAGCTCAGGATAATTTCGGGAGAATATATTAGTAACGGAACATGATGTATTAGTAAATTTAATTAATTGAAAAGAAAAAAATATATTTTTGTACCTATACAAAACAATGAAACCGTTTCCAATCAAAATCACAAATAAGTACTTAATATTAATATTTTAAGTTAACAAACTTTCAGATTTATTTTACCAAGTAAGTAATGATCAGTCAATAATAATTTATTTTAGTACTCATTAAATTTTAGTCACTGTAAAGGAAAGTTTAGGTACCTTCTTACTAGTTGTTTGCAAATAGCTATCGCATGACTTACAAATCGGATTAATTCCGATGAATATGCACTGACTGATGTGTCAATTAATTTCTTGTATTATATGTATGTAGGTATCTATCTACTTATTGCATTAATTTCATATTGTCTTTAAAACATACACTATGGAGTTCACTATTACAAATATTCCTTACGGCCTGCGCTATTAATTTTCGTAATAAAATAACATAATATATTTGTTAAATTTTGAAATTTAGAATGCACATGTTCTTAACTCATCTACGACATGATTCCTTAACACAAATTTCTCTTATAGTTTTAGACTTACCACCAAAGTCAAAGTCAAAGTCAAAGTCAAAGTCAAAAGGCATTTAATTCAATAAAATCACTAGGATCACTTTGAAACGTCTTAGAAACTAGGTGAAGCTATGCCTGTTTCTCGCGACCAAGCCTAGAAGAATCAGGCAACAAACACGGCTTGACACTTACACCTAATTAATGATCCGCCTTTATGGATCAAGACTGAATATAGATTTTTTTAAAGATATTATTCTTTTACCTATAGTGTTATCTTCAATAGGCAATCTGGATTCATAATTTAGCGAACCTTAAAAAATGTAAATTGGCTGAATGTCTGCCGCAACATGTGCCAAGTGGCAGCGTGGCATTTTTTATATTTTTTTAAGCAAAAAATCCCGAGGGCGGGGGCTTGTACGCACCCGGCTGAAAGCTTCCAAATTCGAATCGCAAAAAAATTCACAAGCGCACACGAGAGCGCTT
The DNA here is from genome assembly GCA_947579855.1 of Anticlea derivata. Classification (NCBI taxonomy): domain Eukaryota; kingdom Metazoa; phylum Arthropoda; class Insecta; order Lepidoptera; family Geometridae; genus Anticlea; species Anticlea derivata. The sequence goes on along the minus strand of OX388279.1, from coordinate 3,482,106 downwards.
ATAAATAGAGACGCACGTGGTACCTGGACGCCAGTCGCTACCCAACCTCGAAGCGAACGCACGTCACTCTAACCGCCACCCGCGCTCATCGTAAATAACATCGATTCTTTTCAAGTTCAACAAACAGTTTACAATATGGACATCAAGGTTTTGGACCCCACCGGCGTTTACTGAAACAGATTCGAGATTTAACATCGAATCACTCCAGATTTGAGAATTTTTGAAAATTTGAGAATTTTATCGAAACTGCCAAAATGTTCGGCTTGGATCCCACTGGAGTCTACTAAAGATTTGAAGACTTTTTTTATAAAAATTGAAGAAATTGTGAAAAATCATCAGAAACCAAGATGTTCGTGCTAGACCCCACTGGTGTGTACTGATTTAGGAGATTTACATTAAATCCTCTACAATGTTCGTGCTTGACCCCACAGGAGTGTACTGAGGAGTTATTGTGAAGATTTTCAAAGTGACCATCAAAATGTTTGGCTTAGACCCGACCGGAGTGTACTAACTTTTGAGTGTTCAGTGATCCAAGGAAATCAAGATGCATTTTCTCGATCCCACAAACGTGTACTAACTGTAAGTGTGATGGCTCCCGGCCTTGACCCCACTGGGGTATACTAGACCCACTAGGGTAGTTTAGGCTAGTTCTTCTATATTAAGTTGTTAAAATATTAAAATGTTACATCAATGTTGTTCGTCGCATCACCACAAGCTGATTCTGCTGAGTCGAGAAGTGTCTTCGAATAGGAAGAGAAGGAAATCCAGCGATGTAGATTCGAAATGAAGAATGATTTCTTAGTTTAGGAGCCAAAGACTGTCCGATCCGAAGATCATCATAGACTAAGAACCTTTTTATCAATGCGGCGCGTCGTTCAAATGTACATGATGTATGATTTATTTTTTATTTAACGCGACGTACCGCAGGGATGAGTTGGTTCTTAAGTCTGGACGACAAGACTTTAGGAACACATGTTCTACTTAATTTATTAAAGTTACCTTAGATTTAAGCGATTATTTATTGACTAACACTAGGAAGTGGAAACGGATGTAGCATTGTTAATTTTTCGATGTTGAATTTCCTGCATTTCTTGTACCCGATGCATTTCTTTGACTTTGTTATACTCTTGTAAAATAATAAGACTGTTAGAATACTCTAGCTAATTGTTGAGGAATAGGTTTCATTAAATAAAATATTATTCTAAAATATGTGCCAACATTTTATTTTTAACACACCTTACCTGAGCAAGTCATTTAAGACAGACTTTTAGGTATATTTCATCAGTATTGTTGAATTATTTAGGACATTGATCAGATTAGTCACAGTTTCACATTTACATATGAAAAACTTTTTTTTTTATTTGTACTGAATTTTACTAATATGTATATTTTTTAAGTTCACAAAAGTTTATTTGATGAGAAATGGAATGGTTTTTTTTGCCATATATTTTTCGAGGCAGACTGTACTCTATTAAACTTTTTTTTTAAGAATAACCTCATTATTCCTAAAAACAAAACCTTCTAACTAAAAAGAAAAGGTACCTTCCCTTCATATCCTATTATTTCCCCCCATCCTATACAATAAACTGCGGTGGCCTAGGCTGAGGAATAGGCCCCTGCATAATTACCTACACGTGGATGTCGTAACAGGAGACTATGGGAAAAAGCTAGGGGGTGGACGTCTTACTTGCTTGCTTGTCGTGTCACTGATTCTTTCATGGTCATCCTGCATTAGATCAGTGACCAGGTTGAGGTATGGTGGCCCTGAAAAGAGCCTATGACGTCTTACTACTAGCTGGGAACGTCCCAGCTTAAGACTATCAGCGTCCCGTATTTTCACAAACAGCGCTTGCTAACCCGCGTGCCCAGCGTGGTGAGTGGCCAAATCCTACATGATAGGAATTCACTCTGGAATCTGTGAGAGAGGCCAAGTTAAGCAATCCTACGGCTGAAATGATGATAATTATAATAAATAGGTATGTATCCGCCTTACAGAAGATCGCAGCCAAATAACATTATTTGTTTCAAATAGTGTTGTGTTCCTGCGGTGAGTAAGGTTGCCAGAGCTCTTTAGGGGGGAAGGGGGTTCGGGGTCGGCAACGCGTGCGTGATGCCTCTGGTATTGCAATCGCTCGTAGGCTACGGTAACCGCTTTCCATCAGGTGGGCCGTAAGCATGTTTGCCACCTCTGTTGTATAAAAAAAAATATATATATAGTTTCGATTAACAGAAAATACGATTAGATTCAATGACACAAAGTCCTTAAAAAAAATTCCATGTAAAAGAATCGCAGCGGGCATCTAACTTGCACATTTCGTCTTCAAAACATTCCACAAGATTTTCTAAAAAACAGTTTACATAACTTTTATGTATTACATTTTCGTTGTCAACATTGCATCAGCCAGATTGCATCGGAAGGTTACCACCACCACGCTACTAGAGCGGACCCTTGGACGAGTTACGTAGGTATGGAGTTCAATGACATTGACACTAACGTAACACTGTCGAAAACCTGATGCAAATCGTAGGCGAACATATATTCAAAACACAAACTGAATCTATCAGTTCGGGCTTAAACGTATTCCAGAATCAGAATTCCGCTCTCAGAATTAGCAAGTTGAAGTGGCAGTGGGCAGGCCATATAGCGCGCAGAACCGATAACCGTTGGGGAGTAAAGGTTCTCGAATGGCGACCACGAACCGGGCGACGCAGTGTTGGAAGGCCCCCCACCCGATGGACCGACGACATTGTGAAGGTTGCGGGAAGTCGGTGGATGGAGAAGGCTCAAGACCGTTCGTCGTGGAACTCTTTAGGGGAGGCCTATTTCCAGCAGTGGACTTCTTCAGGCTGATGATGAAACGTATTCCAAATAAATACGGTCAAGTACGATTTGAACTCGCGCCCTGAGGCTTTCGTACTTCCGTATTTACTGGAGGTTAGAAAGTAGAGATTGCGGCTCGTATTCAGAGACACGACACAAACTTAGATGTAATCACAGATCAGCTGAACTCTATTTAAGTACTGAATCTCTTCTCAAACATAACTTTTATTCAAGAACGGTACTTAAACTACTCTCAGTTGAATCCAGTCTCAAATCTGTACTCAAATGTTCTCGTTTACATTTTGATTTATTTATAATTTTCGATTCGTTTTACGCAGAAATTCAAACAGCCAGGGTGGAAATAGAACAGAACTATAAAGTGAAGTATAAATATGCATCAAAGTACGTGTAACGGAACGAAAATGTCATTTGATTAATGTCTAATCAAATCTAAACTCAAGCACCGATTTCGTATGATTGACGTTTCAGAATAAGCATTTACTCAGGTGAACTGTGATCATTGAATCTATACATAAATACTGTTCAAGAATTAGAATCTCGACTCAAATCGTGATTTAAGTACAGATTAATGCTTGAGTCTTGTCTCTGAATACGAGCCTGCGTGTACGAAAAAAAACTTAAAGCCGTGTGCAAACGGCGTGCTATATGCCATCTGAAATTCGTTTCATAAGAATCCCTACGTCAACAGAATAAAGTCAATTTTGTGTTTGAATTTTAGGTGCATGTGCTAAATGTTCGGACATGCCCCCTGAGACATTTTCAAGGTCTGATCGCCTGGTGATCTAAGATGTCTTACTACTTATTACTACTTAGATTTTGTTTTTTTTTTATATAAAACCTTTTTACTTGTAGATGTACACATAATCAATTTCTATTTAGCTTTACTGTCGAACATTGGGCATAGGTCCCCCCGCGGAGAAGCCGACACGTGTCACGTTGCCTGCTCCTCAACGTGCCTACGCAGCTGCAGCGGCGAGCCGTCCTGCCGCGCTGCAGAAACCTAGTGGAGGCTTATGCGAACCAGTTCGCAGAATTGCGCCTTCACCCAAGGTGCAAGTAGACAAGCAGGGCTTCATCAAAGTAGAAAGGAAGAAGAAGAAGAAGCCCACCTGTCAGAACAAGTGCGGTACCGCACCGCAAAGCCAGAATCTTCTGCTGCGTTCTGAGGTGCCGACGACGCAGCTCTACGTGTCTCGCGTGCATTACACCGTCAAGTCGGAGGATGTGGCGGAGTACTTGCGCGTGAAGACCAAGATCAGTTTGAGGGTCGAACGGTTGGAGTCCCGCCACAGAGTCAGTTTCAACTCCTTTGTGGTGAGGGTACCAACCGAACATCTTTCGACCTACCTAAGAGAAGATCTCTGGCCGAAGGGTGTTGTGTTCCGTCGCTTCCGCGGGCGGATACCTACTGCCAACGACAATTCGTGTCCCACGTCGCAGTTTCTACGTGGCAATTAATTGTGTTTTTATATTAATATGTATGTTAGTCTTTAAGGTATATATCTATATGGGCCGTAGTATAAGAAAAATATCATCTGTTTTTTATTCTATTGTTGCCTGAAATAAAGTTATTGTATTGTATTGTATTGTATAGGTATAGGCATCATACAGGATCTCCTAGTTTGGGTACCTATGTTTTCCAACTAGGTCCAACGATCCCATTTTATACAAAACATGATGTACATTAGCATAAGTGAATTTTTTTACCGAAATAAATTAATAAATTTATCTTTATCTTTATTCTTGCGGATAAAATACGTAACTATTTCAATTTTTTTAACTTTGATGTTTAAAGTTTGAGTCATGAGCCTCATCATTATCATCATCCACAGCCTGACTTCACCCACTGCTAAGTCTAGGCCTCGCTTTGTATGTTCCATTCTCCTCTATCCTGTGCCAGCCTCATCCAATTGCGGCCCGCGATGCTTGCGATATCGTCTGCCCACCTCGCTGTTGGACAAACGAAGAATGAATTTTGTTACGAATTATATAGTGTTGAAACTATAATTAATATGCTTTATTTCTATAACCGCCTTAAATAATGCGCGTCACCCGATCGCCATAATGAATACTGTGGTTAAGTCTCTTTAGTTCACCTCGGAATTAAATAACACAGAACCGCGCCCTCACCCAATATGTATGCGGATCTTACTAGTAGCTTTGGACCTCTAAGAAGCCGTGAATGTTATAAGGCAGCCGTCATCGTGGTAATGCTAAACACTAGCCCTGTTCTTCAAAATCCCGTTTAGGAGCGAAGACATGCACGAAGCACGGCTAATTCACAATGAACCTTAAGAAAACCCACTTCATCCACTTCTCCATATCCGGTCACAAAACTAGGAGTCTATCAGTCTCGATCGACAGGACATCCTTAGAGCAAGTCCAAACGACTGCCTTCTTGGGATTCCAAATCGACCGAGCTCTAACCTGGACTACGCACATTGACAAACTATGTGCAAAGCTAGGCAGCGCATGCTACGCTCTGCAAAGGCTATCTAGGGTGGTCTCATCTGATGTGGTCCGTATCTGCTATTTTGCGACTGTGCATTCAAAATTCAGGCAATACCTCGAAATGTTCAGAACGCGTGGGAAGGGTCATGCTCGAGCGCACAATACTCGTGGTGCTGGCAAACTAGCCACAGTAGCCCACAGACTGACTAAATCAGAACGGCTCACACACGTACTAGGACCTGCTGTGTATAACCGCCTGCCGGAGCATATAACATCGGCACCTAGTCTGACTTCATTTAAAATTAAATTAAAATTATGGCTCGTCGAGATGGCGTTCTATAAAGTCGAAGACTTCATTTGCAAAATGCAATAACTAAATTTTATAATTTATGTCTTAATTTATATTAATTAAAATATTATATTTTATGTTTAATATACCTACTTAATGTACTAACATGTAAATACCAATTTTTACCAATAAATTGATTATTATTATTGTGATTATTCTGAAGACGCTTACGATACAATAGTAAAAATCAAATATCATGCATGGATATCGGCGACTCTTGCAATTTTCAATTGTGATTGGCTATATTTGACATTTGCTATCGTATCGTAAGCGTAACGCTGTCGTGAATTATTAGTGTTAGATTCGTACACAGGGCTGATTGAAGCGCTGATGTGTTTACTCCATATTAATATAATAAGCAAACTTCAGCGCGGTCATTTGACTTTAGAAGTATAATAACGGTTCCTATACAATTTTCTTTTTCGCCATGACGCCTAGTCCGAGACCATACTGCCTAGTCTGGCGTTATTCCTATACAAGGTCGAAGCCTACATCAAAATTGAACTGTCAAAGATGACTGACACAGAATCCGATAAACTTTTGGACCACTGAATATTGCTGAACGTATATGGTCATATCGATAACATTATGGTTATCTACCCCCTGAAACCCCACTTGTATTGAATGAATTTGTTTGTTTACGAATAATTTAATTTTCAATTATCCATAGGCAAATGATTGTTTTCTGCTAATAACAGCCGGCGTTATACGACGGAGCCCGTTCTGTAGGGAACCGAAGCTCAACAGAGCCTTTCCAATAAGGATCCGTCTAATCATAACTATTTACCTATTATCAAACACTACAGCGTGTTTCGTAACTAGTATACTATACCTAAAGGGGATAATCCTACAAATAGAAGGTATTAATTACCTTCTATTCGTACATTTTAGACAAATAAATTTTTATATTCCTATTTGTCTCTGGTTCTTTTTCATATCAGCTGTTTTTTGGTTTTTAACGATCTTTATAGGTAACTAATTATTAAACGAGAAGCTCGACATCAAGATATTGGTACATAAGACAGTTGAATAATTGAGTTTGAACTGTTTTTATAACAAAACAGCTTATCTTAAATAGTATAGTTTTTTTTTTTTTTTTAATTTAATATCTAATTTCTGAAAGTCATACAACAAACATTATTGCTATTTTGGTATATTATAAGCCCCTTTTGAGACGATATACATATTATGAATAACCTGGTCTTAACAATTTTAAATTAAGTTTCAGGAATTTAGAGCCCGGAATACTTGTTAATTTAGCAAAAAAAGATACTTAAAAGTTAGAAAGTTTTTATTGATCTTAGTTGTTTTATTGTAGTAGTACTCTTTTTAACAACTCTAACTGCGCTCGCCAGCCCACGTGCCCAGCGTGGTGAATATGGGCAAATTCCCACCACATTATAAGAAGTCGATTTGGAAATCCGTGAGGGAGGCTATGTTTAGCAATACCTACGGTAATCCTACGAAATGATTGTAGTAGTTACTTCTATCTAACTTACGAAGCTGACAAACGCAGCATCTACTTAGTAAAAATAAATAGTAGAGATATTCGCGTCGAGTCACAGGTGCAGACGCGCCGCGCGCCGCTTTCTTGCGCTAACCCACTTCGCGGATACGACTTCTGTGGAGTAGTACACTTTGCTAAAAGCTTTTGAAAATTAAAATTTGTGTATAGAAGAGAATATAATAATTATTTAATTGCAACAAAACAATTATAATAAAATATAAAGTAAAATAGAGTAGGTATAAACTAAAGAAAAGAGAATAACTTAAGGTAGGTAACTCAGGTCAGCGTAGGTACTCTATAGTAATGTTCTCGTCGTTTACCTTAGAGCCTGAAGACAAAAGTCCACAATCAAGTGTTGCGAGTGGTGACATATGGCACTAAGATTTGGTCCCTGATTATTGGCCTCATACACAATAACGCGGGTCGGCAACGCGTGCGTGATAGCACTAGTCACAGATAACATAATACTATACTACTCTAGTATTACAAGCGTAGCTGCAGTGGCAACCGTGGTCGTCGCGCACTGGTCTATAGAGATTTGTACCTATGCAGTGCTTTTCGATGTAGGCGACTGTGTCGCAAGGCGGTGGGCGTGGCCTGCTTGCGACCGCGACGCAGTGCCGGCGCCAGCACCATGCCCGACCCGTAGTACAGAGAATACTCTATGGCTTCCTTTGTCCAAAAATGCATCTAAACAAAGATAGGTGTAGAGCTTGCTCTCTCTTTATAAATAGGTACCTATAGGTATAGTACTTATAGGTATAGCAGCTATAGCCTGTCTAATATATGCGACTTCAATCATCAGGTTCTGAGAATGTTTGCATTCAGTGAATGAGATTTTAATTAAATAAAGCTTCTTGTCTCATCATCATCGTTTCTGTCCCCTGCTGGACATCATCAACCTCATTATTCTAGCCTCAAAAAAGTCCACTGCTGAACATCGGCCCCCACAGATTGCCAGAGCGAATTCCTATCATGTGGGAGGAAAGGAGCCATTTCATTCTGGGCCTGGTCCATGTACACTATATAGAAAAATTAGGAAAAAATGGGAGATTACAAGAAAAATATAATTTCATTAATTTGAAAATGGTTAAAAAACAATTGCGATGGTACAAGAATAGTTCTTCTGGTAACTTTTTTACTATGTGAACACTATTTGAAGGCCGCCATGTTGGTTTATAATTGGCGTTTGACATGACATTGACATATTCTTCATGTCATGTTGTTTGATTTGATGTTTTTGTTTTGTCAAATATATGTATGATGTCAAAATGACATTTCACGCACGTCCATCCGCCATATTTTTGTAGCGCTGTGTGTTGCTCTCTTTGTCGAAGAAAATCTTAATGTACCTCAGAACAAAGTCAATTTAAATAAAATAACCAATTAAATACTTTTACTTTATTGCTTAGCCATATTTTAGAGTAGTGTACACAGTGCAGGCCCAGGCTCCATATATTTATGAAAAGTCTCTTTTCCCATACTCACCACGCTGGGCACGTGGGTTGGCGAGCGCAGTTAGACCTAGTGCTGTTATATTATAGGACGCTGCTGCCCATCTCCTAACTTTTTTATTTATTTATTTAATCTTTAATGCACACAAAAGACAATGTACAAAAGGTGGGCTTAATGCCAAGGCATTATCTACCAGCCAGCCTGATTGAGTAGAGACAGGAGGTCGGCGTGCGACAGATTGTTTAACTTAACTAAAAACTATACTATACATAACCATACACTATATTTATATATATAATACACTGCAATAGATTAACAGATAGTACAAAACAGTGTTTTATTAACATGTAGTGTAGATGCTAGATGTTCTTTAGGAAATGTTCACGAGTTAATCGTTTAAATGAATCTTTGGAGTCAACTTTTTTGATATTATACGGAAGTTTATTCCAAAGTCTTACTGCTACAACGGAGAAGGAGTTGCCACGAAAACAAGTGCTATGCTCAGGGGTATCAAGGATGAGGTCGTCAGACGATCTAAGAGGTTTGTCATGCGTATCACATCGGAATCGGAAACGAGATTTCAGATATTCAGGGGAAGAAGGATCTTTGAGAACTGAGAAAAGGATGCAAAGGATTCGCAGATTCCTGCGATCTCGGATGGGGAGCCATCTAAGTTTGTTTCGGTAGTGGTTTACATGGTCATACTTGCGCAGACAGTTTACAAACCGAATGCCAGTATTAAGGAGGCGGTCGAGCTTGTTGAGGAGGCTTGTTTTTTCCCTTAGTCGGCTCATGCGACATCCACGGATAGGAGATATGGAGGGGCCTATTCTTCAGCCGGTGCCACCACGGCCAATGTATTCTAGACATATGTTCCACTAAAGTGCGAGGAACGGTCATGAGTTTTCTCTTTAAAATTTCCCGCAACCTTAATCGTTGGTCCATCGGGTGCCTACCTACACGGCGTTTGGTTCGTTTTCACCTACGGCCTAACCTAACGGCTGTTGGTTCTGCGAGCTATATGGACTGCCCGCTGCCACTTTAACTTGCTAATTCTGAGAGCTATGTTACCTTGGTTCTTCTACGGATTTCCTCATTTCGGATTATATCACGTAGTAAAAGAGTAAAAGAGAGAGTATGGCTCTTTCCATAGCCCATAATACAAGATGATTCATAAAATGTGTACTATCCCGGAAGGGAATAATTTATCAATGAAAAATGAAAAGTAAAAAATAACGAAAAAATAAGCAATAAACACCAATTTTTTTTTTTCATTGTAAAATAAGGCCCTTTTGGGATAGTATACATATTATAAATAACCTTGTATATTATATTTGCATAGCTTCTTGTTTTTGTTTTATATCTTTATTGCTGTATGTATAAGTAGTACTTCTTCTTCTTCTTCTTCTTGTCGTGTCACTGATTCTTTCATAGTCATCCTGTATTATGTTAGTGACCATGTTGAGGTATGGTGGCCTAAGACCGTCGATGAAAGAATCAGTGTTGTGAGAGGATTAAAGTGCGCTCCTTTCGTGCACAAAAAAAGTGTTAAAATGAAAAAAAAAAGTGTTGTGTTATGTTTAGTAGAAGAAGATAGCCCCGCCGGCCGGTAGTACTTATAAGTATTTTTTAAACAAATAGTATGAAAGCTTTGATTTTGGACAACTTTCACAGGATCCAATATTTTTTATTTATAAGTTATTTCTTGTCAACATACGTGAACAAAAGAGAGATATATACGCAAAAAAATCTAATCAGCGCGGTCACTAAATGGATGGGTGACTGCTAGTAGCATAAACAACGCTTTTGGGCTTCGGAGACCAGTAACAAAAGCCGGCCACGAAGAAACCTTAGGGCGGCCTCTAAAGTACAATAGAATTGGCGACTCATACGATTTTTTATTTTTTTCTCATAGACTTCTAACTTCAAATGAACCACTTAAAAATCGTTCCAAATTCAAAATAGTCAAACGCACTGCGTTTTCGGTACACGTATTATAAAATGGAGGATATCTGTATTGCGCAAGCGCACACCTCTTGAATGACAACGCTATATTGATAAACGACGCGCGTGCGTGAAAACTCACATTACATTTCTTACGCCTATTTTAAGCGTTCTCACTTGTATGATTAAATAATCCCTAATTTATTTACTCTATTTTTTATTTACTTTATGTGGCTATGGTGGTGTCACTACGGCCTCAACTCTAAACTTGTTACTTGTGTAGCCCCATTTAGAGGGCGTTCAAAGTTCACAACAAAGCCCAGCAGCTGATAACTAGCGAATATATATCAAAATGTTATTTTTTCCCCGTTTTTCCATATTTTCTAAACAGCTGTTTTTGGTATTTTTGAAATTTTTAACTAATTATTAAAAAAGACGTGAAAGAGACGTTCAAAATGAAGACTGCTACCGCAAACAGCTGAGCTGACTTATTGAGTTTTAACTGATTTCATCTGAGAAAAGAACCTGATTTTCAATGAATTATGACGAATTTCCAAAAGACGTTATAAAAATATGTATTTCCAACGCACGCGGCTTCACACGCGTTTTAAACGATTGAAATTCTAGGTTTAAGGAAATTCTATTTCCTTATCTAGGTACACCACTCTATCTATATTATTGAAATCAGTTGAGCTGTTACGTCGTCATTGAATCACAAACAACCAAACATCATCACAAACTTTCGCATTTATAATATAGGAATGATTGGGTATATTAAAAATATATTATGAATAACCTGGTATACCATTATAGAATAATTATGAATACATACATATATAAATAAAGTCACGCCTGTTTCCCAGAGGGGTAGGCAGAGAATAACTATAAATCAATATAATCCACATGCTGCCTTTACACGAGGTGTGTGTGTGTTAAGTACTTTTTAAGTTGTATCGTGTACCTAATTTTGGACTTGGAATACAAATTTTAAAGTTTGGGAGCGCGTTGATGTCTTCTATATGAATTTTTTTAAGACTAAATATACCTATAAAAGGTTATTTTTTCACTACTTATTTTTTTTTTATGTTAATAGTGTTTCCAGCTGTAGTGGCCCCGGCTGAAGAAAAGGTCCCTCCATATATCCTTCCCGTCGATGTCGTAAGACTAAGGGAAAAAGCTAGGAGATGGGCAGCAGCGTCCCCTATTTTAACAACGATAGCTCTAACTGCGCTCGCCAAACCGCGTGCCCAGTATAGAGTATAGGCAATTTCCTCCTACATGATAGAAAGTCGTTCTGGAAATCTGTGAAGGCCGATGTTCAGCAGTGGACTTCCAACAGCTGGAATGATAATGATGAGATGAAAATACGTTACCTATATTAGGATATATAAAAATATAAAAGTTACACTTAGAATTTGTAATGTTAAAATATATATCATCATCAACATCATTTCAACCGTTTTCGACCTTTATCTGGTCATCTTTTATACTAGAATTAGTGAATTCAGACTTAATAAAGAAAGCCTATAGCTTTTTGTTTCATAAAGTTTTATCCGTGCTATAATCTGTATAAGCTCTTAAGAGGTAATAATGTTACCTCAAGCGCGGCAAGGATGCCTTGTGCATACAGCGCATCGCTTACATCAGTGTCATAAAGCCAGCGACAGGTCGGAAAACTGCAGTACCATCCACTCGCCACCAGGCGGCGACACCTCCGCACATTTGTATTTTATAAGCTGGACACCAGCTCACGTCCTCTCATTGCCCGAGCAGGCACCCGTGCGGACACACGTATCTGTGACAAACCGTGAATTTACGAAGTGTTGTGCATAATTTTCATCATGGATATTTTATCCCTAGACCCCACTGGACTATATTAACAGAACTAAATCCGGCCAGTACTGAAAATGGAGCAAATTCTAGATCCAACTGGTCAGTATTAGAGCAAGATGGTCGGGCTGGATCCTACTGAAATTTACTGATTGAAAATGTGTTGCGGAAGGCGGAGAATTCTGACGGGCACCCGTCCGGAGGAGACTTCGTCTTGTAGGAAGAGGAGGGTGGGAGACTGCTGATCTATAAGCCGCGTGTAAATAGAGGGAGTGCCCGCAAGGTCATCGGATGAACAGCTGATTCGCCGTGTGTGCGGAAATCAACACAAATGAGAGACTCGATGCAGTTTGGATCGATTTGAAGTGAGTATTTCTTCCGATTCTATTTTTGAACGCATAGAATACTGTCATTTTGAATTTGGAACAATTTTATGACAATATACGGCCCATAGACTAAGGAGCCGCTACGCTCTATTAGGCCATACCATTTTCCAAATGTATGCGTGTCAGTACTGTTTTACACGAATTTAAACCATAAATCTTTGAGACCTTACGTCGCCGCCTAAACCAAATCGTAAAGTATCTTTGCGATTTTGTAAGGGCATTTAACAGCCATTTTTTCTTATTGGATTTTAAGGTGGTTTTCTGTCAGCAACAGGTTGTAAGCAGAGACAAAGAACGAATGAAACAGGTGTTCGCGACGGACCATTTTGCATACAGTACCTAGCCATATAATTAAACTTTACATTACAGCGTAAGCTTCCTGTTTTCCATTTTCATTCGGTCGTTGCGAGCAATCAGTAGCTTGTATTACTGGACTGTATTGACGGGGTATAATGTTTTCATGTTAAGTGATAAGACAGCGTTTGTCGACCAAATTTCGGCCGGTATCGCGATTTTTATGGCACCGACCGCGGGTTCATTGACCGGACATATTTTATTTCATCGCGCTCTTCCACGTACACACACAGCGGTATCACGCACACACACAAGCGGGGCACGGCACACAACCGCGTGGAACTTTACATGTGTGCGGTCATTTTCATGTTATGGATACAATATCACGTTCGTTTTTCGAATATAATCGATTTAATCGTTTATCTTTAGTATGTCATATAATGCTGACGCGAAAACGACTTTTAAAACGTGATTTACGAAGTAACCCTATTTAATTAAGCTGATAGAGATTTTTGTCAGGCATTGCAAGACTGGTATAAATAAACATTCGGATTTCTAAGATGCGATTAGTATGTCATCGTTGCATGGCTCTTGCATCGTAATCGTGCCTAACACGCGGTTATGCGTTTGCCGAATTATTCCAGTTCAATAACCGCGGGAACGTCTCATCGGGTGTTCGAAATAGACACGGCCGATTCCGCGACGCCATGCGCCACACGAAATTTAAAAACATTTATTCACCGAAATTAAAAGGTCAATTACCCACAACTGGTGAAAATAACTACATTTCAATGCTGGCACTAAACTGATATGAACAAAGAGGTTACAATTAAATAATAGACCCATAACATAGTCAAGCCAGTAAAGAAAAAAAAAGGGGAAATCCAAAATTCGAACAAGGAACGAAATTTTCAGACTTTTTAGCGGGAGCTTTGCAAAGTGGTCTTCTACTCTCAATTTATTTTCAAAAACTAGTGTTCAGTCATGGTGACATGGCAGTAAGGCCTAAGATGCCAGCCAGCCCGAAAAGTAAAAAAAAACATCAGATCAATTCAAAATTCGAACGAGGAACGTCATTTCGCTCAGACGACTGTGACGACGTGTTTCGAATTAGTCTTCGGATAAAGCAATAATTTAATATTCGCGTTGAACTTCCTTGACCCCTCAGGCTCTGATGATGCCTGCAGTGTGGCCTGTTTTCGGCGTTGCGTCATCATAGGTCAAAACTCCCTAGTCCGCCATTTTTTGCACATAAACTTATGCCCGTCACGTTGGATTCTTCCTTTGTTAGTCCATTTATACTCATTCCACTATTTTGGGACCTTAATATAGCCAAGACGAGTCGTGCTGTAACTTAATGTGGCGTTATTTGTTTGATTGCGATAAAGAGTAGGTTTTGTTTTCTTATTAAGGGAAAATGTCGTTGAATATGGCATTATGAGATAATTGCTCATTGTCAGGTTTATTGTTACCTACCTACTAAAGGTAAATTGTTTTATGAAGCAGACAATAACATCACTGAGATGAATAAGAAAACTAGCTCGCGCCCGCGGCTTAGATCAATTGGTACCAAGAAAAAGTAGCCTATATGCTATTCTAGGTAAAGAACTCTATCTATTCCAAGTTTTATCGAAATCGGTTGAGCGGTTACATCCAAATTGGATGACATCCTTGCAAACTTTAACATTTATAATATAACTAGGATTATTTTCTGACGATAGACAGATAATTTCCACCACACATAGGTAATCAGAACTGGGTGTCCTGCAATGGTATTTAAGCATATACGTAATCACGTGAATTTGGTTAGTCATTCACACGTTGCGCACTAGCGTTTTATGCAAGCTCTCTTCAAAATTCGGCAAGCCTGTTTAGAAAACTTTGACGTTTCTTGCCCAACTTAATGACGTTGCTTAGCGATACTCACCTTTATCTGAGAGTCGCGCGTATAAAACGCTACTCCCTGTCGCAACTCCCTGTCATCCTAGTCACGTGATCACTCACGTGTGTGACTCGCGTAGCAGTTGAAAACGCTATTCTGGGATAATCAAGAATTTTCCGATAAAAACTTGACTCTTGTACGCCCCACGTAGGTAATATTTAGTTCCACGGTAACTACTTGCATGTAGCCGTGTTGGCCTAGTAGGAGATACCTCGACTTTCAATCTGTATGTCGTTAGTTCCCACTCCGGTAATTCACCAATATATTTTTCTAAACAAAAAATGTTTGCGCTTTAACACGTGCTCTGAACGGTGAAGGAAAACATCGTGAGGAAACTCGCAGCTGAGTCAACTCATATTGACCTTTCTTTGATGTCTTTCCTGTGGATTAGGTTGACTGGGCTGAGAGGATGGTATAGGTTGGCAAGCCTATTCCATCTTAAGGAGCTATATAAGAATAATAATGAACTGTCGAGTGGACGGAGTGAAGAAAGTGACAGCGCTACGTACTATAATTGAATGCGAAAAGAGATAGCAAGCGTTAGAAGGCGCTCGAAAGTAATCGACGTAAGCGACATATAAGAAAATATCGATTATATTAAAAACTAAGTATTTTTTTTTAAAGTGTCTTGGATTTAGGTACAGTGCTATTGTCTAACACAATATTTTAAAAAAAGTTATTTATGATTGATAGTTTCTGAGTATTTTCGAAAAAACTGTTGTTGAGGACCGAACTTTAAAAAATAAATCTATCGAGAAAAGTTTTACCAATCGCGTTTCTGTCTTGGATTTAGGTAAATAAAATGCTCAAGTTATGTTTGTCATAAAAATCAAAACTGTGCGTTTTGCGGTTATTGAGAAAAAACAGTTCAAAAATCATAAAACAATTTAACCCTCACCTTAACATGTCCCATGCACTACAGCGTCCTGTAAGTGAGTACAAGTTCCACCTGACGCTGTATAAATCATCTAGAGTAGATGTAAGCCATACTACTGCCATGTATTAAGCGTAAAAATAGCGATAAATTTTTAAAAGCCTTTATAGGCGGCTGAAGCGCAGATGTGTAGGTACATTATCACTCAATATGCAAAGTACGCTAATGCTATGCAAAACAAGCTAATAATATTGCCGCAGCACCAAATGTCAACAATGATCGGATAGCCGCATTTTTTCAACGCAAAAAGCTCACGTGAATTGAAGTTGAAAATGTGCACTTTTTACGATGCATGTAGCACCAAGGTGTACCACAAGGTCACGACAGCTGGTGAGTTTAATTAAAGGTTTTATGTTTAAATAATTAAGTGGCATAGACCAGCGCTTGTATTCTGCAGGTGCCCTATTATTTATGCGAGAATAAAATCATTATTTACGAAGATGCCAAATTACGAACGGCAATAATTTGCGTAGACATAGTATTAACGCGTGTGCGATATATTGCATGACAATGCTCATTGGAATACGGACTTTTAAGGTCCTAAGTCTGACTAGGAACCCTTATATTTTCCGTCAACCACGTCCGCCTATCCTGTCCCGTTCATCAGTCCGATTTTGTAAGCAGTTCTACTCGCAGACTATTAGAGCTATCATGCTGAAGTTTGCTTGGTAACACATAATGGTAACGCCTAACAAATGTATGAAATAAAGTTTTGAGAATTGTTTCATGGGCCAGGTTTACGGTGCCAGGGTCATTCGTTCCATGACGTAGTTGATATTGCATTGCTGATTCAATTCAAAGATTGCCGATTTAAGGGTTCGAAATTTTTGGGTATCATTGAAGTTGGTAGTGTTGATTTCACTTTAAAAACAATGAAGAGAAAAAATAATAATATCATCATCATCATCAGCCTGATGAAGTCCACTGCTGAACATAGGCCTCCCCCTAAGAGTTCCATGACGAACGGTCTTGAGCCTCCTCCATCCACCGACCTCCCGCAACCCTAACAATGTCGTCGGTCCATCGGGTGGGGGGCATTCCAACACTGCGTTGTCCGGTTCGTGGTCGCCACTCGAGAACCTTTGTTCCCCAACGGTTGTCGGTTCTGCGAGCTATATGGCCGGCCCACTGCCACTTCAACCTGCTAATTCTGAAAGCTATGTCGGTAACCTTGGTTCTTCTACAGATTTCCTCATTTTGATTTTATCACGCAGCGAACTCCGAGCTTATGCTCTATATTATTATTAATATATAAAATAATAATAATATATAAAAAGAGATTGACACGTTGGGTTACCGTTCAAACCTACCAGCTATGACGAGTCATCTTACTATCCTATCCTACTAATATTATAAATGCGTAAGTTTGTTTGGATGCTTAGAAGTTTGATTGTTTGTTGTTCAATCATACCGGCTCAACCGATTTCGATGAAATGTCAAGTATGTATATATGTTTTTACATAGTTCTTTACCTAGAATAGCTATTTTTTATCTAGGTACCACCCGAGCGAAGCCTTAAGCTAGTTGTCATTAAATGACTATTCGTTCTGAATTGGAGCAGCCCGCCTGGGGAGGTACCTCTGCCTTACAGAAGATCGCATCCAAATAACACTATTTGTTTCAAATAGTGTTGTGTTCCTGCGATGAGTAAGGTTGCCAGAGCTCTTTAGGGGGGGAGGGGGGAGGGGTCGGCAACGCGTGCGTTATGCCTCTGGTATTGCAAGCGCTCGTAGGCTACGGTAACCGCTTACCAAAAGGTGGGCAGTAAGCTTGTTTGCCACCTCAGTTGTATAAAAAAAAATACATTACAGACTCTGGCATCAACATCATTTGATTAAACTAACTTCACTAAAACTTTATACTGTACGTCAAGGATCGAGGTCATGTAATGGAGATGTCGTTTTTGCTCAAAACTTTTGACATGAACATTGTTTTTACCTAAGTTTTTGTCGTATCCTCGTACCTTACCTAAAACGATCAAAAAAACACTGAATCATCAACCAATGTTTTAATTTTCTATCGAATTATAGATAGACCACGCTCAAAAATACTTCAAGGAGTCAATAAACCTAGAACAGGTTTTTATAATGTTTGAACACAAATATTTTGTTGGAAAACATTATGAAGAGCACGACATTTTTAACCATTCTGTTTTGGATCTAGAATAAGTTTTATGATTACGTATATATGTTTATCGTAGGTAAATCTTGATTCTGGATTAGTCATGGGATGATTCAATGACTTCATGATTTTGGCACAACAAAAAAGTAGATCCTTATTACCTATAAGATAGAACAAAATATAACGCCATTACTCCCCAACGGTTGTCGGTTCTGCGAGCTATATGGCCTGCCCACTGCCACTTCAACTTGCTAATTCTGAGAGCCAACAAAACCAATCACAATAAAATTCGAAATAAAATATAATAACCTACATAGGTACTTATTACAAAACATTCTCAAAACTGACATTTCGCAAATAACCTGTCCGAATCAAAATTTGACCGCCGAAATGTCACCGATATATCAAGTAAGTCACTGGGTCATATCTTGGCCGTAAACGAATTCAATATACACGGGTTAACGTATACAGGGTGCCCGTAATATTTCAAATTTTCAATAGTTCAGAAAGTTCTTATATCAAGCTAAACTAAAGGTAAGATAAATCTGCACAGGGACGAAATAACGAAAGGAGCCGTTTCATCAGTATATGGAGCCTGGGCCTGCTCTGTGTACACTACTCTAAAATATGGCTAAGCAATAAAGTAAACGTATTTAATTGGTTATTTTATTTAAATTGACTTCGTTCTAAGGTACATTATGATTTTCTTCGACAAAGAGAGCAACACACAGCGCTACAAAAATATGGCGGATGGACGTCAATCAATCGGGTCATCTGCAAGCTCGATTCAGAGCTGCGGGTAAGGGCCTCTGGCTTGCGCTATTTGCCCTAGCTTCAGCTCAAGAAGCAACTATTTCTAGGTCGCGTGGCTTCGTTGAGATGTCTCTTCCATGTTCGGCGGCTCATCTCAGCGTTGTTTGTTATCCTTTTTTTTTTTGTTTTTTTTCCTATGTACCTTCCGAGGAGGATTCCTCGGGTGCACTTAGGATCTCTCGGGGCAGGGGCCTCCAGGGTGTTCGGCTGTCGGGTGGTCGCGCGTGTAAAGGCGCTAGGGCATTGAGGTGGATGTGGTAGCTATTGTCGGCGCGGTCGTACATGCGACGCGCCAACCTCACTATGAATTCCCTGATGCTAGGGATCCGCACATCGCGGGCGATGACATCGTTTCGGACGTAGCACCCCGCCCCTGTGCACATTCGTAGCGAGATGTTTTGCTGCGCCTGCAGACGTCCTTTGTTGGTGGCTGAGCGCAAAGCGTACCAGGCCGGTGCCGCATAGGTAAGCCGCGAACGGATATAAGTCTTATAGACACCAATTTTGGTTCTAAGCGGCAACCTCGAAGAGAGCACAGGTTGGAGCATTGCACGGGCGGCGCGCGTCTGGCCCAACGCGCGATCTGTCTGGGGATTCATCGTCAGCGACTTGTCGATGAGGACTCCTAGGTATCGGACGGAGGTCTCCCACTCAACTTCCTGGCCTCGTAATTTGAGTGGTAGCAGCACGGTGCGCCGGCGGGTGACTAGTAGCGCAGCCGTCTTGCCAACGTTAACGGCCATGCGCCACTTATCCAACCACGCCGGTAGCAGGTCGAGAAGGCGTTGCATTTGGCGGGCGGCGATGACTGGACTAAGGGAGGAAGCAAAGTATGCGCTGTCGTCTGCGAAGTCTGGCGGATGGACGTGCGTGCAATGTCATTTTGATAACCTACATTTATCTATGTCATTTTGACAACCTACATTTATCTGTTGACATGTTTTTGTTTAGCTTCGCTGTTTTGTCTCAGTACTGTGTTGTTTAACATCCATCCATCTAACGCATCCTTAAACTCCACAAAGCGAAGTGTAATGTATAATACTTAGTTGCGTTAGTTTAAGCTATTTTCTGAAATATCTACGTCTGATTGTACGTCATATAAGAACTACAGAAGACTCGTAACTACAGAAGATTAAGCTTGATCGTGACGGCGCCGCGCCGGCGCCAGCGTCGTCATTACATCTATCATCACTGAAGGAAGATACTCGATTTTAAACAAGCCGTGTTTATTTGTTATCAACTTATCATTTATAGGTACATCCACAGATACGTTCCTCTGGTACGTGGATGTGACGGTTCTTTATAGGTACATGAGTGCAACAAAGACAGCTATCAGAAATGGCACAGGATTTTCAAGCGGTGATGATCATAACCACTTCATCAAGAGTAAGAACTGAAATGGATTGGTTGTCTATTTTATGTAGAGGTCCGTAGAAGAAAACAGGTCGCAAAAATAAAAAAAACACATAAAACTCCGAAACACACCCAAGCCAATGCACGCTCCCACAACTACAACGAAAAACGCAAAACAAAAACATCAAATCAAACAACATGACATGAAAAATATGTCAATGTCATGTCAAACGTCAATTATAAACCAACATGGCGGCCTTCAAATAGTGTTCACATAGTCAAAAACTTACCAGAAGAACTTTTCTTGTACCATCGCATTTGTCTTGAAATTAATGAAACTGTATTTTTCTTGTAATCTCCTATTTTTTCTTAATTTTTCTATGTAGTGTACATGGACCAGGCCCAGAATGAAACGACTCCTTTACATAAATAACAGATGAAGATCAAAGTTCAAAAAAAAAAATCTTAGCTAGGTTAGGTAGGCTACCTACCACTTGTCGACCGATGTCGGGTCTTGGATCTTCTATGAAAATTCATAGAAGATCCAAGACCCGACATCGGTCGGTATTTTTTTTTTTTACCTATGAAGAGCTAAGCCTTGGAAATCCAAGGCTTAGCTCTTCATAGCCCGTTGCGCGACTCTGAGCTTATGTAAGAAGCCAATAGGTATCGACCAAATCTCAGTATCATATGCCATCACTGGCAACACGCACTGATTATAGACTTGGTATCTGCGACGAGAACATATGGCGAAGTTTCCAAACAGAATCAGATGCGCAGAAATAAAACTTCAAACTTGTGTTATCAATTATTTATAATCTTATGGATCATTTTGAAACGTCTTTAATCTAGTTGAATTAACGCCTTTTCTTCTTACGGAGCCTAGAACTAGACTGGAAAGATAGGACACCCCGTATACCTACGCTGTAATTGCTTGCATAAGGAGTTGCGTAACGTGTTATTGGTGTTAATACGTTGCGAATATAACTACGCTCGAATTCTTTTAATTATACGTGCATTCAATACTTAATGTCAATGTATGTATATTAACAATTCACAAAGACGATTAAATTGTTTTTATTTAATTATTATTCCCAATTTTTATACGAAAGCTATTAGCGTAAAAATGAGAGCACTGGCGGATTGGTGGTAGTGGCCCCGCCTTCCGAACCACAGGTCGTGCGTTCGAATCCTGGTCCTACACCAATGGACTTCCCATTTGGAAAAATCTATTTTGTTTACCTTCCTACTGTTAGAAAAAGACAAGGCCAGAGTCATCGATTATATAATTTTTTTTTTTTTCAAATCGCAGCTCAAAACCTCTATTATTCTAAAGAACTTCGTATTTTTTTCTAATGGTCCAGTGATTCGTCATCCATCATGTCATTGACACCGCTGCATCAGCCGCAGACTAGATGTTGAGATCGCGCCGTTCAATCAACTCTCTAGGTGCATCCACCTTATCACATCACATAATAATTTGCGAATGAACGCACCTTAAAATTTTATTCTAAAACGCACATATGTGTGCACGCACACAAAATCCAGATAACAAATGTATTAGATAACGCACACAGACAAAAAACTGCGCGATAAGCACGTGTTAGGGCCGCGATAGCTCCTCGCTCCTTCTGCTCGCCTAGTGCCCGAAACATAGATACAGCTCACTAGTAAATTACAGAAAATACACCAGCGCAGCTTTCACGCGTGGAAAATCTGTACACAGATATAATGTCGCATGTGTATAGCGCATACTTATTAGTTGACTAGGCCCGCGGCTGTGTGCAGTGAAAACGCTTTTCTCGTACGCTATACGAAGTGTATACGTGCATAAGTGGCAGTATCTCATAGTAGAAACGTGTGTTAATAGCGAAGTTGTTTCCGCATAGGCAGTTCTGAGGCAACGAACAGCCGTGTGAGGCGCGCTTGCCCCCACACGGGAGCGACAACCTTACGAATTAGAAAAAATACTCTGTTTACGCCACTTGCTTTGACGCGTGCCCGCACTCAAACCTTTCCACGGTTAATTAATTAATCAAATACAAAATTAGATAAGAAATAATTCTTAGAAATAAACTAAGATTGATACATTTCACACTCAATTTAACAAAACACTCATGAAAAAATTGGATTTAAAATTTGTATGTCGTCAGTGATTGTGACGCGCCTACACGCACTCACACAGTGAAACTTGTCCACGAATTTTGCGTCTGTGTGTCTTCAAGACTGGCTACAACATTGATAACCACCTTCTACGTCACAAACGGCCTCTTGCGATCTCAGGCGCCCTGGTACGGCTTCTCCCCGTAATAAGCTGAAGATAACTCGCTTTTCTTGATCTTTAAAGCATAATAGGAGTCTCTTCCGCGTTCGCCATTTCTTCGCTTGCTGTGAAACAATTTTGAGTGTTTGAATGATTTCAATCAGTAAAATGTTTGCGCTGGCTGGGTACGTATGTATATGAGTATACGGTCAGACTCCTGAAAATAACTAAGCTTCACCTATTTATAAAGAATAAGTCCTTTCCTAATCTGACTGACTAATCCTGGCCTGTCACGGTTCTATGTAAGTCCTTTCATGCGACTTACACCGGTACTAGGTCTTCAGGAGTGTCGAGGAGGCTAACCCTGTAACCGATGTAATTATACATCCTCAGTATCTATGCTCGCCTGGTACTCGGTGTTCTAGTTGACGATCCGTACAGTCTCGAGATGAGTGGAATTCGAGAACATTATCGATGATGATCATCAGATTTTATTAATTTTGTAACAAAAGAAAAATAGGTGAATTACATTCAGATAACTAGCATGTACCTACATGCAGCAGCGCCATCTGTTATCGACTGGCAGTACTAAAGTCGGTGTAATGATGATAAAACACATTGATACTGAGCATAATTTCAGGATTATTTTAAGAATATTATCTTGTGTCGCCAGTCGCCAGGTTTTATTGAACAATGGCAGGTGGATAGCCAAGGATGACCACTAGCCGGTGCACTAGGGCAAATGGATGCAACTATTCCCCACTTTTTTGTACAGACATACGCACAGTTTCTTTAATAATAGGTGCCTTTATCAGTATAATTATAATTGGATATCTCGTGCTAAAACGAGATCCTTTGTACACATAAAGTGCCTTGCACTTGTTCGCTACTGAATGGGTTATTAAATAAAATGGCTAGAATAGCTCCGCTTTAGCATACTAAAAATTATCTTTATTTTATTACTTTCTCTTATAAAAACAATATACCGGTGATATATTTTTAATGCTTATAATTACGAAACAAGCGTTTAAGTATAAATTAAAACAAAGATGTATCGTGTTTCAATTAACGGCACCTACATCCAATTTAAGACATGCTTTGTCTGGCTTAAAAATAAAACATGTCTGTTCAAATAGGTCATAAAAGGATAGAGCAGGCCTTTTTTATGGAAAATTAAAAGTTATTACTAGTCATTTCGTTGCAATGTGGGGTGTCCTTAGGGTTCTAAAACATCGGCCACCAACAAAAGCATAATTGCATTGCGCAAATAGGAAAAAACAGAAACAAATGAACACTTTTTGCAACACGGCAAATAGTTAAAAAATATATTTGCTTTTGCAAAAAAATTACAATAACCTTGGAGAACGAAGTGTACGCAATGGTTTTGGGCTTGCGTTCGAGGTGGTCGGTCGAATTGTTTCTTTTTTTGCGAAGAATTACTTTTTATGATCATTTCTTTGTTTGATGTCCATCAAAGAAGCCGCTTTCCGCAACTTTAAGATTCATAGACAATTTTGTGACAAAGATTTGAGTATTTTAACACATCATTGCTTATTTTTAAAACCTGCTCATTATAGGACATTGTAAAATAAGGCTGAGGATCAATTAAATGCATCTTATTATCGTGTTACATGTCAAATACTAACAAGCATTATCGTTTTATTATTTTAAATATCCTCAGCATGTATGACAGCACACATTTTTTTAAATATAGGCAATTTAATTTGTTCAATAATAAAAAAAGAATTCATAAGCTAGCGCCAGGTTTTTATCTAAAGGATGTTTGAAAAATAAAAGACATGCAAAATGCCCGCCACCTGACGGCATGTGTAACCATTTAAAACGAGTCAAGTTTAGACACTGTATTATCTTTCAATGTTTTCGAACAAAAAAAAAATTGTGTCGCTCTTGTATAAAAAATGTGACTAAGTACACCTTGAAGTATGTTCTCTTTTGTAGCTATTAAGATGTGCCTGTTTAATTGTTTGATTATAAACGATGCCTAAACATAGCATTATTAGGTCTAATTAAGTTGTATACTAACATTCGAAATATTCATTATTTAAATGGTAGAAATATTTAAATATTTCATTATTTAAATGGTAGAAATAGTAGAAACTATTTAAATATAAGTACATATTTATTATACAAGGTGGTTCAAATCATATGTTTACAAAAGTAAACATAATAAAAAAAATCATTTATATTTTTTGTTCTTGTTGATAGAATAAGCGCCTTTTGGCCTCTCCCGGATAGTATACTTGATATGTAACAGGTTGTATCATAAAATATTCAAAAAATAACACAGCGTCCACATCCACACATTTAGAGATTATGACAACCGCATCGATAAAAAAAAATAGGATGAACTTTGCACTTTCTTTTTTTATAAATCTTTATTATGAATATCTATTAATATTATTCTTCTTTTGTTCCAGATCAAATCAAAACCAAGCACTGGCTTCGCTTCGGCTTCCCAACACATTTCTTAGAATAAGGATGTATTATCTCAAATTTTGTTTATTATAATAATTTACTTATTTTAAAGTGAATACTCATAGTCTAAGCTGTAACGACTGAATTTATCTTGAAATAATGCACATATATCTATGCATTTGTATTTTTAAATAATTTTTATTATAATTTGTGCGTTTTTTTGTTTCTTCATTGATACATTTTAATTCATGGAAACCATTATTAAACAAAAGGAGATTATTTTTGATTTAATTGTTTTCGTAAGCAATGTGCAAATTGTTACAAAATTAAATCATTATTTACTATAATTTCGGTAATCTTTTTCTATTCAGTTCATAAAGATCGGTCATTCAACAAAAAATATGACAGTGACATTATGCACATTTGTATCAATGAAGTAACAAATAAAAATGTCTTATTAATACGATGAGAATAGCTTCGGTGTTGAATAGCTTCAGTTTATCGTAGTTAACTGTTTTATTACTTAAACTGAAATCAGCGCTATACCGTAGTACAGTTGTAACTATTAATTTGTTAATAACGGAAAAATTGTTAGGTTATAATGTAATGAAAGACAAGCAAAAAGAGGCAATGGGTTTTTGAACGGTTTTCTTTATTTCGATTGTACATTTTTTGAGAGACCTTCAAAAATAGACCGCTACTAAAGTAATTAGCACTAAGAATAATAATAATATTATATCGGCGTAACTTCCAACACAATTCGAGTTACCATGTTCGTCCTTCCGCTTAAAAATTGTAAATAAAATTGCAATGATTTACCTATGTTTTAGTACTCAAATTCTGAGTACATACCTATGTAACCGTTTCTGTTGAAAATACTATACTTTCGTAAATATGTAGATAAGACTGTCTTTAAATTAAGCTTTTAGAAATTTATATTGAAAAAACATAGGTGTGTACTTATATATTAGGTACTTGTGTATACTTACTTCGAAATAAACTATGTTCACTCTTAATTATTTAAGTTATTCATTTCTTTCAAATTCATTTTGAATTGCATTTATTGTTGCTAAAATTCATATTTTGAATTTATATTTTACTTAGATTTGTTGCTATTTTTTTTTAAATGTGAAATTCATTTGTTTTTTTTGTACTTTATTAGTGCCTATTACATTAATTCAAAGTTCTAAAAGGGACTTTTACATTTTCACATAATTCAAATTCAGTATTAGGAATTTTATTTCTTTTCTAGAGACCTGAATGCTTATTAGTCATTGGTCTGTTATTTATTTTTTGTTTTGTTCTTTTTTTTTAAAGGCGTGTCCTTTTGGCCTTGTCATTTTTTGTTATATATAATTGAGTTTTTGTAATTTCAGTGTGTATAGTTTCATCATTACTTTCTTAAACTATTTGATCAGTGCTGCCAGCGAAGACTGAAAGAGATGGAATATATTTGATATAAAATTAAAGCCCAGAAAGTACATATCCCACCCTATTGTATCGGTTCATAAGCGATTATTATGGTATTATGTTAAGGGATAATAAAGATCTTTATTTAACTATATCAATATGTTTTTTTATTTGATATACCTACCCTTAGAGTTACACCAGATGGCTATAGATTCTTAGTCTTATACAAAGTTAGGTTAGATTATGGAAATTCAAATTTATACTTTATGTATAGAAACTTTGAAAATACTGATAAACACAAATCGCAGTAAAGGAAGGTTACCTTGCCAATTTCTCCATTAACAGTGTCTATTGTTTTTTTTATTGTTGAATATTGTAAAGAACTAGGGCAGTCAAAATTGCACATTTTTGCATAGATAAAGCATTATATTACAGGTAAGAATAGTGCGTGCCTAAGTTCATTTTAAAAAACATACGCATATCCTATCCTACTAATATTATAAATGCGAAAGTTAGTCAGGATGTTGGATGCTTAGATGTTTGGATGTTTGTTGTTCAATCACGCCGTAACGGCTCAACCGCTTTTGTTTAAACTTGGAATAGGTAAAGTTCTTTACTTAGAATCGGCCACTTTTTATGTACCTACATATAACTACACGCGAGTGAAACCGCGGGCGGAAGCTAGTATATAATACGCATTGTCAAACAGTCAATTGGAATACAAAATTAATAATACTTAATTCGGTTGTTTTGCCAGAAGTTTGTATATTATCTTCTTTAATTCTTTATTGTACACAGAAAACATACAGATATAAAACATAAAAATACAGGCATGTACAAAGGCGAGCATAACCCTACAAAGAGTTTTCTTCCAGCAAACCTTTGAGGCTAGAGAGAGCTGATAAAAGTAGTGGGTGCATGTGCACAACAATGAAAAGGGAAATATACAAATAAAAGATATTGTTTACAACTTATATCTACTTATAGTGGCAATTACGAAATTATATATAAATTATATTAAACAGCGACACTGCGTACTAGGCTGGCAGCAAATACAAGAGTTCGATAAATGCCATGCCGTTAGTTCTAAATTCCTCAACTGATAGTACCTTTAATAAGCTATTACCGGCCGCAGAATATAATATCAGTTTGTACGGCACTAATCTTTGATGTATCGTTTAGCTGTATCCATGTAAGCTAGCTATGTAGGGCTGGGATCCGTTAAACAACGCTAGTGATGTGAGAGGTGCATTAGATTTATCGATGTTTTATCTAGGGTGTCGTAGGCAATGAAGATTCTTTAATAAATACTTAACTAAATGCCCGGTTCCAATATTCAAGTAACGGATATCCGTAGGTAGATTACACTAGTAATATTGTTTATCTGTCTAAAAAAATGTGTTGCTCCTTTTGACGCTGCATGTTGGATATATAAAACATTTATTTTTACAAACTAAAAACAGCCTCTGAAGTTTCGAAGTTCTACACACCTCCCAATGGCAAAAATCGAGGCCAGTAAGTCCAGTGTTTCTTTTCTTTTTTAACTTTATGGAAAAATGATAGACAAAACGTTTGCGTTCAGTCAAATAAGCAACACTGGCGCCGTTAAATGCCTCCGATTGCTTTAACCATCGATGTTATTTATTTAGACCGATATCCTCACTTTGAGAGTTTATCGACAATTCCTATCGATAAATGCAATCCCGCGGCAGGATCAGGGATAGGGCACTAGCGCAGTGGGTCGGCGGACGGCGGGAATGCGGAAGGGCCCGCATCCCGACGACGCACTCGGTATCGGAGTACCGGGATATGTCTCGGGATAATATCGTTGGGATAAGTTCATCAACTATACTTGTCAGCTAAAAATAGATTTTGACCACTTGAACTCAAAAAGCTTTACATTCCAATCGATAGGTAGGAACATCGTTTAAAATTATATTAAAGCATAATGATCAGCCACTTTAACGATAAACAATTAAAATCACGACTGAAATGCATAATTAAGTATGTACCTACGTGATTGAATGTCAATGTCATAACCGTCGTCATAAGCAACTTTATGCGCTTGCAAATATAGGTAGGTAGGTACGTTATAATTTGTGCAATCACATATTTATGCACTGACCTTACGGGCAACATTTAGTAGGTAGGTAGATACAAAAATTTATAACAGGTAGTAACAAACTGACCACAACAGTAGAATTCCTTAGCCGTGCTTATTTACAATTTAGTCCAACAACCTACAGAAACTAGATTACTTACTAGAAAACTAGAAACCAAGCGAGAAATTATATTTTATTTATAAATTCATAAGTTAGTTATAAGTAAATCTCTTAATTTATAAATAAACAAGAATTATATTAATGAAGATCATTTGATCAATCATTCATAAAAGCTTTCGTATGTAGGTGCATCCATACCTAGCAGCAACCAAGAACTAAAATTTCAGAGCTATGCATGGAAACGTGGTAATTTTAATATTTTAAAAATAACAGGCACAGCTTTTGTAAAATATTAGGCAAAACGAGTATTTTAATCTGTGGCTATTTTTAAACGTTTCGCATGACAAATCCATCTTTCGATTGTCTTTGTATAATTATCATAATTTACAGATGATCACAGCACAAGTTTGTCCTTTGGCAGTGAACCAAGGTTATAGCAATAATGTACCTAAACATCGTATAAGCAATAGTGTCATAATTTATTCTATTAACCAACTAGTTCAAAGCGCCGTAAAATAGAACCTAAATGTCTCTGACTCTATCTCAGCTATCTTATATCGTGTAT
The DNA here is from genome assembly GCA_947579855.1 of Anticlea derivata. Classification (NCBI taxonomy): domain Eukaryota; kingdom Metazoa; phylum Arthropoda; class Insecta; order Lepidoptera; family Geometridae; genus Anticlea; species Anticlea derivata. The sequence continues at coordinate 3,452,989 of OX388279.1, read as the reverse complement.
ACCAATTTAACGGTACTCATATAAGTAAAATCAGGCGCTAGGATGGTCGGTAAAAAATGGAGTCCCAACCCAACACAATCTTCAAAAAACCTCCGGGTCCTGTTAGATGTTACTGACCTCTCCTTGGGGTGAAATGACCTATTTAAGTTGAATGAGGTCATTATCATCAGCCATGTTTTTTTTTACTTTTTCTAAGTCCGTTCGAAATTTGAAGATTGATTAGAACTTTAATTTCTCGTAATGACGACAGTCAAATATTTTGATTAGGCGCGCATTAGTTTGAAAATGGAACGATGCTTACTTAATCAATTTGGCATTCGATTTTGTTATATATAGGTATTTGTAAAACTAGGCAAAATATATTTAAGTACATATAAATATTTTATATTTTTTTTCGATAACAAAAAAAATACCGAACAAAAAAATACTAGTGTGGGGTCAGGACTATGTATGTCACATAGTCCTAGGATTTCCTGTTTTGTAGGTATCAGAAACTCCCTCACCCAGAACAAATATTCGCAGATCACGCACACATTTGCCCCGCAACGGGAATCGAACTCGCACCTTTTGCGTCACACAGGGGCACTCGCCGCTTCGCGGTTGCACAAATGAGTTATATTGTGGCCTTTTATTATTTTTCATTTTCTATATGAATTATTTTATTTGTGTTATGATTACCAATAAAACCCCCCCACCCCCTCAAAAACAAGATTTTTATATTAAAATACGTGCATTTGCATGTATGAGTGTGAAAGTCATAAATAATAATTTTACGAAGACGTATCCCTGCCTAAAGTACACTGTGATTAGTCTATACAAAGATCCTTGAACCCAGTATTTGAGCTGCGTGCTCACGGAAGTTGAACGCCTCTTCCATTTGAATCCTTGCTAGAGTAAGCATTAGGTGCTGTTTAGAAAATATTCTAAACATAAAATAATGTAATAATACATTTTGATATGGCAATGTTTATTATCGCAACAAAATCTAAGGCTCGTATTCAGAGACACGACTCAAGCATAGATTTAATCACAGATCAGCTGAACTCTACTTAAGTATTGAATCTCTGCTCAAACATAGCTTTTATTCAAGAACGGTACTTAAACTACTCTTAGCTGAATCGAGTCTCAAATCTGTACTCAAATGTTCTCGTTTACATTTTGATTTATTAATAATTTTCGATCCGTTTTACGCAGAAATTCAAACAGCCAGGGTGGAAATGGAATAGAAAAATAAAGTGAAGTATAATTATGCATCAAAGTACGTGTAACGGAACGTAAATGTCATTTGATTAATGTCAAATCAAATCTAGATTTAAGTAACGATTTCGTCTGATTGACGTTTCAGAATAAGCATTTACTCAGGTGAACAGTGATCATTGAATCTATACTTAAATACTGTTCAAGAATTAGTAAATGTTTATTTCAAACAAAAGTAAGTAAGTAAATGTTTATTTCAAACAAATGGTACAATTTCTTGTAACTAAACTATAACGAAAGTAAAAAATAACCTCACCATAATTCTCCTATCACTCACAAAATTGGACTAAGTAGGTAGGTAAAGTCTGGAGTAGGTTACTCTTTACCCATAGGCAGTTACAAAACCTTACCCTCCGTGCTAGATTTAACTAGAAATAGAATCTCGCCTTAAATCGAGATTTAAGTACAGATCAATGCTTGAGTCTTGTCTCTGAATACGAGCCTAAATGTCAAAAAACGTAGGCCAAAGCGTAGCCGATCCAGGCCAGGCCTTTAAATAAAAAAAAAGAACTTCTTGCCGTCACTTTTCTATAATTTCATTTTTTTTTAATTCAGTCCATTTTGCATATCTTTTTATGTACATGCCTTTACAAATTATACCGATACTTTTCAAATTCGCGTTATTTATAAAATAACGCTTTATGTAACTTGTGTGAATAAATATTTTTCTCATATATTCTATAGGTAGGTACTTACTTATGTAGGTAGATATATTAATTTATTCATCATAATTGAAAGCTAATTTTGTAAAAATCCACTACCTTCAGGTTTGGAGCGATTTGTTCGGAGTATTTTAAAAATTGTAGGAAAGACAGTATAAGTATGTAGTAGAAGTTGGAACCTAGGTAGGTAAATGAATAGGTACCTACCTAAGTAGGTATTAATATTCATTTTTATTTGCCCAAAATGATTTAGATTTCATATTTCAGATGATGTTATTTTACTTAAGTAATGTTCGTTTATTATACAAACTTTACCGTCGTTTATAATTGTAGTTATCTCTTCATACTGTAAATAATTTATAATTTTAAGAATTCATTTTTATAGGGCATTAAGCTTGCGATAAATAGCTATAAGAATAAAACTCTTCTAATGTTGACGAGCCCCGCATTCCCTAAATAAAATAGTGCTACGGAGCGTCGCTGCCGTGATCAAACACTTTTAGTCCTTTACCGGTCCAATAAAAACTCCTATTAATTGCGTAAGCGCATGTAATAAACTTTTGGATTGGTTAAAAATAACCGAGCCAACGCAACACCATCGCTACGGGTATAAATTCTCAAAAAAACATAAACTTCACAGCGGGTCCAGTACGCAAACGTCATTTCTCAAAATCCAAAACTTTTGAAATCATAACGAAACGCTGTCCAATAGGAATCAAATTGGAATTTGCCGCCAAAACTATCGTAAACCTTTTTCGTTCGGAAATCGCTGCTGAAATCTATGATTGGAACTGGATTCTAACACACAAAAAATAAAGTTTACTATGGTTACCGTGAGCTGGTGCAGTTGGTTCGTTGTTCCGTGTTCGACTCCGGCTAGGATATAGGTCATTGCTCCCCTAAACCTGTGGAGCAGTCGGGGCAGTTCATAAGTACTTTCATGTTTAAATTGCCCAAGTTGTATGTACTCTCGGTACAGGATACGCTCGGACATTACGTAGGTACCTACGGGCCCGGACTCGTCGCCCGAGACGAATAAGCATCCTGCGGGTGATAACATCGGCTTTGGAACTATTCTGGCTGGAATTAACCTTTAAGTATCTTTAGGTACACGGAGTTTTAGAAAACAAAGTCGGTCAAGTGCGGGAAGGACTCGCATGCTGGGGCTTCCGTACCATTAGACGGGGTCGGAAAATAGAGTTCCCAACTGTAAGAAGTAACTAACATAACTATATTTTGCGGTCGCTCGCGTAGTTCAACCGCAAAATATATAACATTGTTTCGTAATTGCTCCATACGGATCTAAAGCTAGATATAATATTTCTTGTAAAAACCTTTAATCCTTAAATTATTTCGAAATAGAGCCCTTTTCGTGTTGCAGACACTTTTCCCAAACATTTACGATCCCATTTGAAAGGTAAAAACGTCGAAACTCTCTCAATTTTAAACTATAAATACTAGGCTATGCCTAGTTTGGGATCAGTTGACCGTGTGTGCTATGTACGGATTTTTTTCTTTATTTTTTTATTTAATATACAGGTTTAGTCGTTCCTTATAAAAAGGATCTTGACTTGACAGACAGACTTGACGTTTTTTACACGTGGTATGAACCCTACAAATATGAACAAAAAAAAAAGGTTTTAAATCTAGAAATGTGTGTTTTGAAATAAAATCAAACAGTCAGTTTTATTTTAATAGACAAATATGGTTGAAATTATGAGCCTATAAATACACTAGTGAGAACTTCTATGAACATGTCCGCTTTTACGACAGACGGCAAAATTAAATCATCGTAATCTGAAATCTTGAACTGATTAGTATTCGATAGGTAGGCAAAATTTAAATACATTTCGTATGACAACCAACAAAAAATCATCAAGATAAAATAATCCATACGACTTCCAAAATAGAGGACACCAAAACAAGCCGACAATTTTTTTTAAATTATCTTAACATTGCGGTTTTCGGCTTGCATAGCTTACATCGCTAAAGTTAACCGAACTGACTCACATTTTCAGCTCTACAGCACTGGCCATAGAGACGCTGAATATAAAAATAAAACGCACTCCGCAGAGGTTAACCGCAAAAAGTTATGATGCGTTTCCGGGTGTGAAATGTGGTCGCTCCATTTGGTTTCCGAATGCATTTGGTGCAGAAAAAAAGGAAAAAGTTTCGTTCATAAACGTTTCCTTGAGTATCTAGCGGTTTAGTTTTTGTTGTAGTAGTTATCACATGTTTATGCTCTTGGGAGCCGTGAGAAATTATCTTGTATTCTTATTAGGTTTTTATCTATTTGCATATCTCAATGGCAGAACCCACGCTAGATATCGATAATGTTCACACAGCGCAGCGAGGCCTTATTACATCTTTTCTAGGCTAGCTACGATTACCTTGGTACGACAAAACCCAGACCCGTATCAAATATTTACAGATCATGCAAACATTTATCCCTCAGCGGGAATCGAACCCCGCACTCGCCCGCTGGCCACCAAAGTCGTCAGTATACATTTTATGAATCATCTTGTAAGTAAGTCTCTGTTAAGTATCTGTATCTGTTAAGTATAAAACGCTATTTCATGATCAAAAACTAAAATAAAAAATGCACATCTCACACAAAACCTTATCGTTTCCAATCAGAAAAACGTAAAACAATAAATCATTTATAACGGGCATCATATTGTTATTTTTGCGCGTTAACTATCTAAAGATATTTATCAGTGCGTGTTCATGATAAAAAGTTCAGCAGATGTCTCAAACAATGAATTTGCCGAAAAAATGTGACAGCCATAACATCCAACCTTAGGTTATTTTTTTTTTTTAGTTAATATTATATTATTATCTAAGCATCCTACTAATAAAATGCAAAAGCTTGCGAGGATGTTTGGTCTTTTAGCAACTTAGCCTAAAAATAATATTTTTTTCATGTAAAACTGTAATAAATGTATATATTATAAACTGCCCCGGAAGGGGCTTATTCTACACCCAATTGGCAATAAGTTTGTTCTACGACTTTGGGAAATTCAAAATTTTTCATTGAAAAAGCTCCAGTAATCTGCTGTTTTGGGGTCAAATCAGTTCAAACTCAATTATTTGGCTGTTTTAGGTAGGTATCTTGATGTTGAACTTCTCTTGCGTTTTATTATCGTATCATCATCATCATGAGCCCTTGTATGTCCATTTTAGGACGTAGGCCTCTCCCAGCCTTTTCCATGCCTGGCGGTTGGATGCCTTCATCATCCAGTCACGGCCCCCATGTGCCTTTATATCATCCACCCATCGTTTTGGCGGTCGTCCTCGGGGTCTGGTGTTTGCCCACGGTCTCCATTCAGTGACCCTTCTTGGTATTCGTATATATACGAATAAAAATAACTTATGTAAAATTTGTAAAATTTCGGGTAAAAATCTGTTATATTTTTATTTTGGCCAACTTGGATATATTCTTTATTTTTGTCTCCTTTTAGTAGAAGAAGAAGAGTGTTAGGTATTAATGTGGATGGATGTAGGAGTAGAGGTAGACCAAAGAAAAGATGGATGGACTGTGTGTAAGTAGATATGGTGAAGAAAGGAGTGAGTGCTGAGATGACGACTGATAGAGGGAAATGGAAGAAGAATACATGTTGTGCCGACCCCACATGATGTGGGATAAGGGCAGGAAGATGATGATGAGAATGCCCCTATTCAGAGTTGTATACATATGTATTTTGTTCAGTCTTGTATGGATTTTGTTGTAGTTGTGTGAGAAGCTTTAATTTTTTTTGTATTCTATTCTAGTTGATGTTTCGATAAATCTGTGGATTTCCTTATCCTACAAAAAATATGTGAGCAAAGTCTTGAACTACACTATACCAACACCACAGTAGACGAAACTAGGCACTTGCTGCAACGAACGCCTACGCGTTCATATCGCCCTGGTAGCCGTGACTTTAGTTAAGTCGGCCTCTAATCCATAGCGTAACCCGAGTAAAACGAAACTGAGTGAAAAAGGATTAGTCAAGCTAAAGTGAGGTTTGTTTTGTGGCTTTCAGAGATTAGTTTTGTTTGTGTTGTAATCGAGCAGTACTCGAACAGTACTTATAGCACGAGCGTGATAAAACAATACATTAAAATATCTACTTTAATGCTACTCATATTGAGACTAATTTACCTTGTGATGGAGATAAGTACTATTTAAACGGGGATAAAATCCAGCATTCGAATATCAACCGATGGAATTCGTGCAGACGGTATATTTTCCTACGAGTAATTTGTATGACAACTCTGTGCCGATATGCATTCCTAGTACTTTGAGCAAGAGTTCGTTAGTTTGAGAATGGTTACTTTGCCAAGTTCAATGGAAAATTAAATGTTTTGTTGAATTGTTCGTTCCGAAACTATTTTTTGATTATTTTGCAGATACCTAATTCTTCTAATTATTTTGTGTTTCATAATGTTCGCATTCAAAAAAAGGTTATCAAAAGTATCTAAATTAGAGAGTCGGAAAATTGGGTAACTGCGGGAGCATTTAAATTCTGGAGTTTCTTAATTTTATTTTCCAATATTTATTTTGTTTTACCAATAGTTTATAAATTTTGATTTTGTCATGTTTTTTTCTTCTATTATTGTGATTTTGAAGTATATTTTGTAGAGTCTTGATATTTTATAGACATAATTATGTATCGAAAATAAACATAAATTATATTTCATACAATTTTGATTTATTGGAATCGTTTAAGTATAGACGAACTAAAGCCGATTCTGTTTGATTATAGGACACTACCTTGCATTCGCTTGCGTTGTACCTAGATTATATGATATTCAGTAAACACACCCGATTGTAACAACATAAGTGCAATAAAGATTTTGAATTTGAATTTAAGAACCCTATCTGTTCCAAGTTTCATCGAAATGGGTTTTTAAATTCATTCGATTTATGGAATAACCTTTGTCGTGCGTTTGCTTTTTTCGATATTATATTCATTTTCATTTCTTTTTTATACAAACAACAAAAGTATCTACGACAAAGATAAGGTTGATTATTGATAAACAGAAGCCTTGTTGGTTCCGGTCTATTAAAAAAACAAGTTACACACATGTGGTATTGAACAATTAGGTACATGATCACAATTTACAGGTGGCTGACAATCAGGTGCCATTAAGCAGGTGGAATAGACTGATTTCGATAAAACAGAAGCAGTCCCATCACTACGTGTAAAGCAAAACGAAAATAATTTGGCGTTTTGTTAAACGTAAGCTAGCCACTAGATCCAAGAACTGGATATCGGAACGTTGGTTGGTATACGTGTAATCCAAGAATGCCCCTTAAACTTAAGGGGAAAATTTACAAAACGATCATAAGACCTGTCGTACTGTATGGATCTGAGTGTTGGGCAACCAAAGGGACGGATGAAAGAAGAGTGCATGCTGCGGAAATGAGAATGTTGAGATGGATGTGTGGAGTGACTAGAATGGACAAGATACGGAATGAGTACATCAGAGGAAGTTTGAAAGTAGCGCCAGTGACTGAGAAGTTGAAGAGCAAAAGGTTAGCGTGGTATGGGCATGTCATGCGGAGGGAAGAATGTCATGTTACTAGAAGAGCGTTAAATATGAATGTGGAAGGATATAAGGGAAGAGGTAGACCAAAGAAAAGATGGATAGACTGTGTGAAAGATGACATGAGTAAGAAAGGAGTGAATACTGATATGACGGCTGATAGAGGGGAGTGGAAGAGAAAAACATGTTGTGCCGACCCCACATGAAGTGGGATAAGGGCAGGGAGATGATGGTCGTCCAGCAGCGAGATGGGCAGACGATATCGCAGGCATCGCGGGCCGCAACTGGACGAGGCTTGCACAGGATAGAGGAGAAAGGCACATACAAAGGGAGGCCTATACCCTGCAGTGGGTGAAGTCAGGCTGTGGATGGATGGATGGATGGATGGAAGCTAGCCACAATAATGTCTCATCATCATCATCATTTCAGTCTTAGGATGCCCACCGCTGAACATAGGCCTCCCCACACACTCCCAGAGCAACTTAGCAACTGAAACTGAACTGGGTCCATCTCCACCAACCCAGGGTCCTTCTCCGTTACTTTAAGGAGTTGGGCTGGCTGGGGTGAGGTCAGCAGGGGGACAATGCACAATACACCCCAACGCGGGACGTCAGTGCAGATCTTATTCCCCCATTTAGAATTAGAATTAGAACTAAGCAACTTTAAGAAGTATGATAAGTCATGTGGGGGGAATTTGCCCATACTCAACACGCTGGCTATCGTTGTTGAAATAGTGGACGCTGCTGCCCTATCCTTACTTTTTTCCCTTAGTCACCTCCTTTAAAATCCACGGGTACATACGGCCTATTCTTCATCCGGGGTCACTAAGGCCCATTGAGACGGCCAAAGTCAAAGTCAAAAGGCATTTATTTCAATAAAATCACTAGGATCACTTTGAAACGTCTTAGAAACTAGGTGAAGCTATGCCTGTTCCTCGCGACCAAGCCTAGAAGAATCAGGCAACAAACACGGCTTGGTGCCTATCATTTTTTTCGATGATCCTTTTTCACAAAATGGAATTTAAAGCTTCAGTGTGGTGCCGATCGAACTAGGTGAGGCTCAAGAGAAAAGTAATCTAATTATAATCCTTAATAAATAAGAGCTTATAAGAATGTGAAAAAAATGAAGACAAATGTGAGCTTCACAATTTGAGAGCACTGTTTGGAGTGTTATAGTGACCCCGCCTTCCAATCCAAAGGCCCTTGTATCAATCCCGGTCTGCACCATGGATTTTTCGTTTGGAAAATGTATGTGCGATACTAGTACTCTCAAACGGTGAAGGAAAACATCGTTAGGAAACCTGCGGCAAAGTCAGCTCCGCACGTATTGACCATGTCTTTCTTATAGATAAGGCCGACTAGGCCTTATCTATAAGAAATGAGGATGGTATAGGTGCTGGGCAAGCCTACTCCACATAATCATGTTTCAGGCACTACAGCGTCCTGGCTCCCAATTCTACTAATTCAAAGACTTGAAAATGATAATCGCATGATAATGATCGCACCATTATAATTTAGTTACGATTGTCGCCACCTTCGTTTCTTTGATTTCATTGGTTTCACAATGGCTGCCATTGATATACGACTGTGATAAAAATAAATAAATAAAATAAATATTCCGGAAATATTCACACGGTCAACTGTTCCCAAACTAGGCATAGCCTGTACTATGAGTACCAGAGACTGATATATATAATAGATAAATATTTAACACCCAGACACAGAACAAACATCTGTGTTTATCACACAAATGTTTGTCCAGTGCGGGGATCGAACCCGCGACCTCTAGCGCAGAAGGCAGAGTTACTACTAACTGAGCTATGAGGCCAGTCAGTGATAGCAGAATACCAAAAGTGGCAATTTTGCCATTGAACCATTGTCATTTTGGACCCATTGAATTAGTAGAATTGGGCCCCTGTATGTGAGTAAAAAGTTTCTCCTGATGTATAAATCATCTGGAATAGATGTAATAAGGACTTACTTTTTATGGTACATACGATACGACCCTGACATTTGGTGCACTTGTTACCACCAATCGAAATGTGACCGTAGTAACCTTATAGTACTGGCGAGTGGAGAAATGCATGCAATTTTTCATATAATATGTTTAACTAACTTCTGTCCCCGACTCACACGCACTGTAACTGAATACAAAGCCTATCTCATTCCTCATGGCATAAGGCTAAGGACTCACGAAGCGGTTTTCACCCGCGCCCGCCTTGGTTGCGGGCCCGCAGCTTTTGTAGAATACAGATATTTATGTAAAAAATTAAAGCATATTTCACGACGCGTTTTACGCCCGCGGCGTGTGCGATTGTTTGCGGGTCCCGCTGCGCCGGCGGTCATCTTGTACCGGCGGGCTCGGGTTGCAGTCCCGCAGCCACGGCGGGTTGCACCCGCGCGCTCTGCGATCGGTTGGCGGGCGACCGCAGTGCGCAGCGATGTCTTGCAACCGCCCGTCTTGCGATAATCAACCGCCAAGTTTGCGAGCGATAATCGTGTGTATGTCTACAGCTTACACATAACGAATTTCTGAATTCTGAGTATGCAAATATTTAGTGCATAATTGGTGCAATCTGAAAATCCAATTCAAAATTTAGGTGCCAAAGAGGTTTCTGAGATATGAGCCAAAAACTATGTGTCAGCTGGAGACCCGGGTCTACAGCTTGCACATCCAGTACTGCCAAACGGCTGACGCGAGAGCTTTGAAAACTAGCCAGATATTTAGTGCCAAATTAGTGCCAAAGGTACTAAAAATTTCAGGCCTGTAGCTTAAAAGGTTTCAGAGATATGAGCCAAAAACTATGTGTCAGCTGGAGACCCGGGTCTACAGCTTGCACATCCAGTACTGCCAAACGGCTGACGGGAGAGCTATGAAAACTAGCCAGATATTTAGTGCCAAATTAGTGACTAAGGTACCAAAATTTTCAGGCCTGTAGCTAAAAAGGTTTCAGAGATATAAGCAAAAAACTATGTGTAAGCTGTAGACCCGGGTCCCCAGCTTACACATTTCGTTACGCCAAACCGCTGATCAGAGGGCAATAAACTTTAGGCAGGATTTTAGCTCATAATTAGTGCCTAAGGTACCAAAAATTTCAGGCCTGTAGCTGAAAAGGTTTCAGAGATATAAGCAAAAACAGTTTTCCCGCCAAAAAATTCAAATAAAGTTATTGAAAATCGGCTCATTGCGGCGTTGCCACTTCGCTTCAAACGACTTTAAACTTTATTTACATGTCACGAAGATTGATTTTGGTATTTGATCATTAAAAAAGTTAATTTGGTTTGTTGAGTTTAGTCTAGGAGCTCGGAGGATAAAATAGTTTTCAGCCAAAACATACCCAGTGCTGCCATCGATGTACCTTGTGTGTCGTACCTCGAAAAAGAGAGATTTATCTTTTACTTCAGTGAACTAGTGTATGTATACAAAATGTTCCGGAATTTTAGTATATACACATCAACGATAAGTTGAACCTCCCTTTTGGATACTTACCTATTAGAGGACATGTATCACAAAAATATTTTATCATTTTGCAGAAGTCCACTGCTGAACATAGGCCTCCCATAAAGAGTGCCACGACGAACGGTCTTGAGCCATTTCCATTCAGTGAATTACAGTAACCTTCGCAATGTCGTCGGTCCATAGGGTGCGGGGCCTTTCAACACTGCGTCATTCGGTGTGTGGTCGGCGTTCGTAACTTTTTGGTGCTGGCAACGCGCACTGACTGTAGGCTTTCGTCTTGAGGCTCTCTGTGGTAGGTATATTATATGCGACGAAGATGAAGTTTTCCAAACGCTGGCTATGGATAGAATTGGCTGGATATAGATAAAACAGAATCGAAACTATTATGTAGGAGGTATACTTAACCTATTGAAGTCCACTGGACATACTGTACCTACCTCTAATGTAGGTAAGTTACTAACATTTGTTAGTTACTAGCATAATTTTTGTGATACCTACACATCTTCTTATTAGGTAGTATCTTCATCTTCTGAATTTGTTGTACTTCTAACCTAGCCGTTATTTCATATGTAAGATAGGTGTCGATTGATCTAGATAAAATAAAAATATATTGTAAGTAATTGGTTAGTACCTACCTACATAATTTGTTACTTCGATTGAAGTTCCATAGATTTTCAATTTCGAAACTGACGTATGAAATTGGCCTCCATTGTAGCCATCATCATCATCAGCCCACACTAGTCCACTGCTGGACATAGGTCGACCCTAATACGCGCCACTAAGCCCTATGTCCGGCTATTCTCATACACTTTCTGCCCGCGCCACCGCCCCGCATTTCATAGATCATTGCTCCGCCTAGCCTAACTAAAACAGAAATAAAAGTCTGTCAGAAGAAGTCAGGTAAGGTATTTAGGTTAATCAAGATACCTTGGTAGGTAGGTAGGTAGCACATATGAAAGTTGGATATGCAGGTATCTATTAGGTACTACCGTGACGTATTTGCTCATTTTGTTCATATCTAAGTTGGCTAGTAAATTATAGATGGTAGTTACGTAGTACCTAGGTACTAGTTATTTACCTATCTATAGTTTTTTGACGTGTTTTATTACGCATATAGGCTATTTAGTTCTACCTAAGTTTGGTTAGCTCTAGGTACTAGGAAGCCATCTATTACTTTCGTGACGTGTTTGCATAATATTATACAATCCTACGTACTTTATGTAAGGTACTTACTTATGTAGGTCTAGCTAGGTATAGGTACCAAGTATTTATTATACCTAGGTACTACGTACCTACACTTTGTACCTAGACCTACCAAACATAGGGAAGTAGGTAGGTACCTCACATAAGGTAGGTAGATATGAACCATTTATAAACCACGTCACGAAAGTAATAGATGAGTAGGTTCCTATGTGACATGATGAGTAGGTTCCTATGTGACATGATGAGATATGTGACTCCGCCGTCTAAAGCTAGGTGGCTTCGTATTTTTGGAAAAATTATTGCAATAAAATGCTGTGAATGCGCACCCCAACGCGGGACGTCAGTGCAGATCTTATTCCCCCATTTAGAATTAGATGCTGTGAATATGGCTGGCTGTACATTATCAGAGTGTCCACGTCCTTACAGGCTGCCCGATATTGTACAGGCGCGTAACATTATCGTGTCATTCTTTCCTTCTTGAAGTTTGCATTTTTTTATGCTTTTCCCTTTCGGGCTGGCTGTGGCATCTTATTCCTGCCGCCAAGTCTTTTGCTCTCAAATCGAGAGGCTTATGTATGTTTAAAGTATATATCATGTAGGTTAAAGAATTCAGAAGCTTAGATAGGATAAGATGATGAAGTATCACTAAAATTATGCTGGTAACTAAAAAAGAAAAGGCGTCAAAATCTAAAAATAAACAAACATTTTGTAGTTATAATATTATAATAATACCTACTATAGTTTTTATTTGGTACATCAAAGTTTGTAAGTGGTAGCGGTGGGTAACTCACTCAAAATACCTGAGCTGCAAATCAGCTCGCAGCTCGCGCTCTTGAACCGCGCAAGTAGATCTATGAATGATTTCAGATGAATCAGGTAAAGTGAAGCAAACAATGCAATAAGGTACTAGCAATCAGTTCATCAAATGGGTCAGCTTTTCTAATATGGGCTTAATAGTGTTGAAAATAATACAAATTGTTGTCGTATGAAATCGTTTCTAATCAGGGTCAGGGTCGCATGAATCGCAGATGAAGTAGAACTACTTTGAGCCGTTGAGCTGCTTCAGCTGCTTGGGAGCGGCGTGATCCATTTACCTGCGGCTCAGTACCCTGTGATTCGATCTGGATGCGTGTTCTGACTCGAGTTCATCATCATCATTCCAGCCGTTTGAAGTCCACTGCTGAACAGCGGCCTCCCCCACAGATTTCCGGAGTGACTTCCTGTGATGGGGGTGGGGGGAATTTGAAAATCTTTGTGAAAATAGGAGAAGCTGCTGCCCATCCCTTACTCGCCTGCCTAGTACGACATCCACGGGTAGGAGGTTAGGAGGGGCCTATTCTTCAGCCGGGGCCGCCACGGTCACTGACTCGAGTTATCCTCCTCTAATTAGTGGTAGGTACACTATGTACAGCAGTGGACTCAAATAGGTGATGATGATGATACTTACCTTAAAATATACCGCAGAGCGCCACAAGCAAAAATTTAGCGCGATCGGGGCCTAGATTTGTGGCATTGTATTGTTTCCTATTAACACGTAAGTACTCGTAGTGTGCGAGCTGACTAAACCTATGGTTTCTTCATGATGTTTACCTTAAACCATTTTGGCGATCTACTCTCAAAAATTATAACAACCAAAATAACGAAGCGTCACAATATTATACGTAAGTGCCTCGTTCATCATCATCATCATCATCAGCCTGATGAAGTCCACTGCTGAACATAGGCCTCCCCCAAAGAGTTCCATGACGAACGGTCTTGAGCCTTTTCCATCCACCGACTTCCCGCAACCTTAACAATGTCGTCGGTCCATCGGGTGGGGGGCCTTCCAACACTGCGTCGTCCGGTTCGTGGTCGCCACTCGAGAACCTTTGTTCCCCAACGGTTGTCGGTTCTGCGAGCTATATGGCCGGCCCACTGCCACTTCAACCTGCTAATTCTGAAAGCTATGTCGGTAACCTTGGTTCTTCTACGGCTTTCCAAATTTCGGATTTTATCACGCAGTGAAACTCCGAGCATAGCTCTCTCCATAGCCCGTTGGACGACTTTGAGCTTGTGTATAAGGCCAATAGTTAGTGACCAAGTCTCAGTGCCATATGTCATCACTGGCAACACGCACTGATTGTAGACTTTCGTCTTGAGGCTCTGCGGTATCTGCGACGAGAAGATATGACGAAGTTTCCCAAACGCTGCCCATCCGAGTTGGATTCGTCGGTTGACCTCTTTGTCGAAGTTGGACCTACCTAGTTGAATCGTCTGACCCAAATAGACATAGTGGTCTACAACTTGAATGGTATCGATCCCAACATTTACCGGCATAGGTGCGACATGAGCATTGGACATGATATTTGTCTTGCTCATGTTCATTTTAAGACCTACCTGTTGGGAGACGGTACTGAGGTCTCTGAGCATAGCGCCAAGGTCCTCCAGCGATTCTGCCATTATGACTATATCATCGGCGAATCGAAGGTGAGTGATGTATTCGCCATTGATGTTGATGCCTTGTCCTTCCCATTGCAGAAGCTTAAAAACATCCTCCAATGCAGAGGTGAACAGTTTCGGAGATATTACGTCTCCCTGTCTCACCCCTTTTTGCAATTGGATAGGATTTGTGCTCTGGTCTTGGAGTCGGATAGACATGGTGGCCTTGCTGTACAAACACTTCAACACTTCGATATACCGGTAGTCGATCTGGCAACGCTGTAGTGACCGTAACACTGCCCAGGTCTCGACTGAATCGAAGGCTTTTTCGTAGTCCACAAACGCTAGACACAATGGCCGATTATACTCTTCGGTCTTCTGTATAATCTGCCGAAGCGTGTGGATGTGGTCTACGGTACTGAAGCCTTTGCGGAAACCGGCTTGTTCGGGAGGCTGGAAGTCGTCAAACCTACGGGCGAGCCGATTAGTGACAACTCTCGAAAACAGCTTATAGACATGGCTCAGCAGCGAGATGGGCCTATAATTCTTCAAGAGGGTGTTGTCACCTTTCTTGAAAAACAGTACCACCACGCTCCTGTTCCACGCCTCAGGCGTTGTACCTTCGAGGATGACGGAATTAAATAGCTTCTGAAGGACTTTAAGTACCGGTGTTCCACCCGCTTTCAGAAGCTCTGACGTTATTCCGTCCTCCCCCGGTGCCTTATTGTTCTTAAGCTGTTTGAGGGCCGTCCGGATCTCGTATAGGCTGACGTTCGGGATGTCTTCGGTATAGTGCCGGGTCAGACGGGCTCTTGCATCGCTTGCCGTGCTTAGAGCAGGACTTTGCGATGAGGTGTACAGTTGTCCATAGAACTTCTCGAGCTCTCGTAAAATCTCAGGCTTCGACGAGACGATACTGCCGCCTTCGGTCTTCAGTTTCGTCAACTGACTTTGTCCAATAGACAGATCTTTTGCGAACACTTTCGAGCCTTTATTACGCTCTATGGCGTGTTTAATACAAGCTGTATTAAAAAGGCGCAAATCGTGTCGCATGGACTTAGAGATCTGCCTATTGAGCACGCCGTATTTCGACCTGTCCACTGAAGAATGCAGTCTCATGTCTTTTCGCTCAGCCATGAGTTTTAGAGTGTGCTCAGAGAGTTTCTGGGTTCTATTTTTACAGTGGGTCTTAAAGAACTCCGACCCAACCGCTTGGACAATTTCCACTAGCCCGTTGTTCAGCTCGTCCACTGTATCGCATTCAGCTAGGCTTTGGAAGCGATTTTGGAGTTCTAACTGAAAGCTCTCGGGGTTTTGAATTTGGACAGGACTTGGGCGAAGAGTAGATTTCACGAGACGAGACCTTTCCAGCTTTATGTTGATATTCAATGAGCCTCTAACCATACGGTGATCGCTGCCGGTTTTGATCGCGTTGATCACAGAGACATCATTGAATATTTGCTTCTTGGTCGTCATGATGAAATCTATCTCGCTTTTGTAACCACCGGGGTGCAGCCACGTCCATTTTCTGGACGGTCGTTTCTTGAAGAAAGAGTTCATCGCAAAGAGTCCCTCCTTCTCCATGAAGTCGACCAAACGCTGGCCCCTTTGGTTTCGCTGTCCAAATCCGAATTGCCCCACTTTCAGTTCATCGCCGTTCCTCGTGCCTAGCCGCGCGTTGAAGTCCCCCATCACAACTGTAAAGTGTGTTTTCGAGGCATGCATGGCACTTGAAATGTCGTCATACATGGCCTCCACTTCATCGTCTGGGCGTTTCGAGTGTGGGGCGTATACCTGTATGACCTTCAGCGAATACCGATCGGTGATTCTGAGTATAAGGTATGCCACCCTGCTTGAAACGCTCACTATCTTTACAATATTGTTGACGAGGGACTTATGAACGAGAAACCCGATACCATGTTGGGATAGCTGGTCTCCCTCCCGGTAGTAGAATAAGTTGCCGGAATTTAGGATTATCGTGTCCTCTCCCTCTCTTCGGACTTCTGATAATCCTATGATATCCCAGCGCAACTTACTCACTACTTCTTCCAGCTCAATCAACTTCTCGTCGGTCCTCAGTGTGCGTGCGTTAAATGTTGCCAGGTCCAGAGATCGTCGGGGTTGGTAGCAGGATCTCTTCCGGAGATTCTTCGCACCCCCTGCTCCACCGTTACCGTGGCCGCTACCTAAGCCAGGAATAGTGGAGCTGCCGGGGACTGGGGGCCGTCTTGTTATTGTAAGTGCCTCGTTATAATGACTAAATAAAAGTTTTTTATCAATAGAGTCATATTGAACTAAAAAGCTAATGAGGGTGTGCAAAAAAGTGTAATGACGGTCGATTTTTTTATTACAACGATCTGCGACTCTAAGAAATAGTTCTTTCAACCTCTACACTTATTTCGTCGCTGTAAGTAAAGTACCGCTGGCGTAGCGGTTGAGGCGGTGGACTCAATAATCGTCAGTAACGACGTGCCCTGGATCGAATCTCTTCATCCGAATCGACTTTTTGCGTTTTCTGATCGTTCCAGTGACTGTACCAGAATGCCCCAAACAAGAAACCAGGTTGCCGTAGAATTAGAAAATTGACCGCTGAAATACAAAAAGCACAAAACTTTAATTTGAAGCTTCTAAAGGAACAAGACGACTGCGCGAAGGATTATAAAAATCTCTTGGCGCAAAATGGGTCACTCAAAGTAGCATTTGCAGAACAAGTAATAAAATTACAAGAGACTGAAACGGAAAGAAATAAGCTAAAAGAGATGATTGAGCGACGAACTGCAGATCTCAATGAATATGAAGAAGCATTACGCGTAATACGTTTGCACGAAAATAATGCAGCGCTGTTCGAACAACTACAAAAAACGCTCCTGTTGGAAACCAATGAGAACACCCAAATACTTAATGAAGAATTGGACAATTTAATAAGCCAAATAATTGAGCTCCAAAGTGTAAACATAAAATTAAAAAGTTCTAGACACACCGTAGATATTAAAACTGCAGCAAAGACCAAGAACTTAAGTAAAAATAGAATAACATTGAATAAACAAGTGAAACATGATAAAGACTCACAGAATAGAAAGAAAAATACAAAAAAAATTAGAAGCGAAAAAAGGGAAGACAAAAACAAGACGGACAAAACGAGTGAATCAATAGCAACAAAACAGGTCGTGACAATAAAGAATAAAGAAGACAACGGGATTACTACGAGAATAGGACTTCGATCCGTAGAGAAGCTAACGACAGAGGAGAACACTGGAAACCAAACGAATAACAGTACCCAAAACCATGAACCCAGACATAAGTCTGGGCTATAAAGCTGTAAAGCTATAAAGCTGAGAATACCGCCGTAATTTCACAAAATAGACCTAAGAAAATGCTAATATTGTGCGATACATACGGAAAATCTCTTGGAGAATTTATACACTTACATAATAATGACTACCAATCTGTTCTATCCATTTGTAAGCCAGGTGCTCCTATCAGAGAGATTATAAATAACTTGCCGATACTGACAAAGAATTTGACTCAGGGCGATGATGTCGTCGTGATTGCCTCTGACTTCCATCATCAATCAAGACGTAAGTCTACGAGATACGATTACATCGATGGCAACACGGTATGTTTTGGCTGAAAACTTTTTTATCCTCCGAGCTCCTAGACTAAACTCAACAAACCAAATTAACTTTTTTTAAAGATCAAATACCAAAATCAATCTTCGTGACATGTAAATAAAGTTTAAAGTCGTTTGAAGCGAAGTGGCAACGCCGCAATGAGCCGATTTTCAATAACTTTATTTGAATTTTTTGGCGGGAAAACTGTTTTTGCTTATATCTCTGAAACCTTTTCAGCTACAGGCCTGAAATTTTTGGTACCTTAGGCACTAATTATGAGCTAAAATCCTGCCTAAAGTTTATTGCCCTCTGATCAGCGGTTTGGCGTAACGAAATGTGTAAGCTGGGGACCCGGGTCTACAGCTTACACATAGTTTTTTGCTTATATCTCTGAAACCTTTTTAGCTACAGGCCTGAAAATTTTGGTACCTTAGTCACTAATTTGGCACTAAATATCTGGCTAGTTTTCATAGCTCTCGCGTCAGCCGTTTGGCAGTACTGGATGTGCAAGCTGTAGACCCGGGTCTCCAGCTGACACATAGTTTTTGGCTCATATCTCTGAAACCTTTTAAGCTACAGGCCTGAGATTTTTAGTACCTTTGGCACTAATTTGGCACTAAATATCTGGCTAGTTTTCAAAGCTCTCGCGTCAGCCGTTTGGCAGTACTGGATGTGCAAGCTGTAGACCCGGGTCTCCAGCTGACACATAGTTTTAGGCTCATATCTCAGAAACCTCTTTGGCACCTAAATTTTGAATTGGATTTTCAGATTGCACCAATTATGCACTAAATATTTGCATACTCAGAATTCAGAAATTCGTTATGTGTAAGCTGTAGACATACACACGCACAAAACTCCGGTCTCGTGAGTTTTGAAAATAAAACTCCATTCCGCTACCGCGGTAGGCGCGGGTGAAAACCGCTTCGTGAGTCCTTAGCCTGAGATATCTCCATGCCAAATTAATTTCAATGCGTGCAGTGGTTACAGCGTATGTAATAGAGTACAAAAAATCTTAACTTTTTCACATCTTTACAATTTCTAGTGGTGGTAGTGTAGTATAGAGTAGTACCTTCCGATCTAACAGGTCGTGGGTTCGAATCCCCGTCGTGCACCAATAGATTTTCCGTTCGGAAAATTTATGTGCGCTATACTACTAGCTCTCAAACGGTGAAATAAAACGTCTGAAGGAAACCAGCATGTCCTAGAACCTAAAAATTGAAGACATGCGACATGTGCACGAAAGGAGCCTCTAGGAGGCGCACTTTAATCACTACACTGATTCTTTCATGGTTATAGGCCTTTTTCAGGGTGACCATACCTCACCCTGGTCACTGACCTAATACAGAATGACCAGGAAAAAAGCAGTGACGCGAAAGATCTATCAATCAATGATAATTTATGAAAATAACTGTAATTGGACATACCTATGTTATGCAATGTTACGCTAAGGGTGAAATAAATGAATATGAATATGAAAATCAAGCCGCCAAGTTTTAACCTTTTTATCGCTGACTGTACTAGGAAATGTGGCCGGACGACTCAATGCTACCGGCAACTTTGTTCCAATGAAGTAATAAACATAAAAAGCTTTTATTTGTATGAAATGGGGTACTAATTGAGGCACAATTAGTTAACAAAAACATGGTGTCAATTTAGTTGTTGCTTTATCCTAAATTAACTAAATTTGACAGGGCTAAATTTATAGCCGTCCTTGTTATGTCTATGTATAAGAAAGGGACAGGAACAGAGATAACTTTTAAGCCGTGTTCAAACGGCATGCGGTATCCTACTAATATTATAAATGCGAAAGTTTGTGAGGATGTTTGGATGTTCGTTGTTCAATCACGCCGTAACGGCTTAACCGATTTCGTTTAAACTTGGAATAAATGAAGTTCTTTACCTAGAATAGCATATAGGCTACTTTGGATGTAGGTACCACACGAAACCGCGGGCGGATGCTAGTTGCCCATATTATACAGTATGCATTTCAAACGTTTTTGCGCTTATTTTTTTTAAAAAAGATCGTTTGTTTGTTCGTAGACAACTAGCAAGTACCATCATCTTTGCGATTTTGGCAAGGCAGTGACGTAAGTTGACAGTCTCAAAGATTTATGGTTCAAATCCTCTTAAAATGGTGCTGAGACGCTTTCATTTGAATGGCAATAAGAAGTCATGGTAGGGCCCGATTTGTTATCTGATCGGATACTGCTTCTATCCGGCCGGATAAAGGATAGTCCAAAAATGGCCGGATACCAGCGGATGCACGCATCTCTAAGCATCTCTAGAGATTCATCATCATCATCAACAACCTGCATGTAGAAGTCCACTGCTGGACCCCCAAAAGAGTTCCACGACGAACGGTCTTAAGCCTTTTCCATCCACCGGCTTCCCGCAACCTTCACAATGTCAACGGTCCATCGGGTGGGGGGCCTACCAAAACTGCGTCGCCCGGTTCGTGGTCGCCATTCGAGAAACTTTAAACGATTATCGGTTCTGCGAGCTGTATGGCCTGCCCACTGCCACTTCATCTTGCTTAATTCTAAGAGCTATGTCGGTGACCTTGGTTCTTCTACGGATTTCCTCATTTCGGATCTTATCACGAAGTGAAACTCCGAGCATAGCTCTCTCCATAGCCCGTTGCGCGACTTTTTAATAATAAATATTCCGGACATATCACACACGGTCAACTGATCCCAAACTAGGCATAGCCTGTACTATGGGTACCAGAGACTGATATACTTAATAGATAAATATTTAACACCCAGACACAGAACAAACATCTGTGTTCATCACACAAATGTTTGTCCAGTGCGGGAATCGAACCCGCGACCTCTAGCGCAGAAGGCAGAGTTACTACCAACTGAGCTATGAGGCCAGTCTGCGTTCTTTGAGCTTGTATATGAGGCATATAGTTAACCACCAAGTCTTAGTGCCATAAGTCATCAATGGCACTAAGACCATTCGCGAGAGGTCGCGGGTTCGATTCCCGCACTGGACAAACATTTGTGTGATGAACACAGATGTTTGTTCTGTGTCTGGGTGTTAAATATATATCTATTATGTATATCAGTCTCTGGTACCCATAGTACAGGCTATGCCTAGTTCGGGATCAGTTGACCGTGTGTGATATGTCCGGAATATTTATTTATTATTATTATTTATTAGAAGCCCGTGAAGGAACGTTTTTACAATAGCAAAGGGACATATGCGTCAAAATATTTTGAGGTAGACAAAATCCGGTTATTATGTTAAGTAACTTAAATGTTTACGTTATGTATAAATAATGTAATTAAATTGTAGATATACCGGTCAGGGTAGATATGTCAGCCTTGTTTTAAACAACATTCCATCATTTTTGCGCGATACGAACTGCCTTTAAAGGACAAAAAATTTGCAATATACCTATTTGTACCGACTATAGGGGTAAAAAGCAATAATGAAGCAATACCTAGTTACTAGATAGGTAATCGCTTTTAGGGGCGCTTGATAACCTCGAAAGCCTTCCTTTAAGAGCGCGCATTTTCCAGATTTGCACAGCGACTCTACATTTAAAATATATCTGCCGTTTTGATGTCAAATTAGTTAATTAGTTCAGACTCCGGGGTGGAATGGGTGAGGGGGAGTTACTCTGGTGTTTTAGGTAGCAATATTGATGTGAGCTCCTGTGCTTTTAATAATTGTATTATAAAGATGCTAAAAGACTAAAACTGCAGACTAAGCAGATTATTCAAAGTTCTGACGCCCTTTTGGGGATAGTTTACTAGTTACGGAACACGTAGATACCCAATATATATTACTGGAAGCAGCTTAAAGCTCGCATATTCCTTTAACACCTGCGGTTTATTAAAACAATAAAATGTATGTAAGTTATTTCATGTATTTCACAGGCTATATGCATGTGCATGCGTGCCGTCGATTTATTCACGAATAATACTGGTTTTCATGTTTATGCCACGCAAACTGCCAAACACTCTCTTATCTTAAAAAACTTTAAGCACCTTGTATAATTTATTGATATAGGTAGTTGGTAATAAAACGTTCTTTCAAGATATAGGTACAGGGTGATTCATAATCTATAAGCTATCCCGAAAGGGGCTAATTCTACACCCAATTGACAATAAAGTTTGTTCTGCGACTTTTGGAAATTCGAGAAACTAGGTGAAGCTACGCCTGTTCCTCGCAACCAAGCCTATAAGAATCAGGCAACAAACATGGCGCGCGTGCCTTATAAATTGTTTATGATTCTTTATCAAAAACTGAATGTAGGCTCTACATTCAGTTTTTGCCGATCGAACAAGGTGAGGCTCAAAAGCAAAAAATCTTAAAAGCTTATTTAGGTATATGTGAAGAACAAATGCTGAGTTCGTATGCAAATGTATACGTTAAAATAATTTTGTGTAAGGAAAAATCTTTCAATAGTCTTAATAAAGCTCTAAGCCTATGTTGTACGAATATGGACAATTACACGCAACATAGGGCCCTTTTCAGCATGATCCAAGATTATTATTTTTTTTTTTTTCTCTGTTTTTTTTTTGGAGCTTTTGTCGGTGAGTTCGACGATGTCAGCTCCATTGTAGCTTCTTTATCGACTCCACCATCAGTCTACCAGCCTAGATGTGGCCCGGTAGAGCATGGTGGCTGCGTCCGAGTTCGGTGCCGCCAACATGCTCTGAAACAAGCCCACATCCAACCAATTAACTTGTAGGACGCTTCCTACCTCCTCCCTCATAGATGCGCTCCGGGCGCATTCCATCAGTAGGTGGTAAACATCCTCTCTAACCTGGCATGTTTCGCAGTTCGGGTTCGGGACTAGTCTCATCAGAAATCTAAATGCCCTCAATGGAATGTGCCCAGAGCGCAATCTATGAGCGATTACAATGAGATCTCGACTTCATTTTGATCTAACAAACCATGGTATATGAGGTGGCTCACTTTGTATAGTCCTGTACCATATACCTTTCTCCCGAAATATTCGAAATATTCTTTCCATTTTGATCGAATTTTGAATTTATATTTGTGAAGGGTCTCTGAATACTCCGGCTTCATGAAAACCTCCGTTCCATCTGATATTGCCTCACGGGCGAGAGTGTCAGCCACCTCATTTCCACTAATCCCAACGTGAGACGGGATCCACTGAAGTCCCAGAGCCACGCCCTCGGAAACCAGTGCTAGGATTTTATTTAATATTTTGTAGGCAATCGATGCACCTCTGTGGCCAGAGGCGCACCGAGCCACATGCTGCAAACCACTTCTGCTGTCAGACAGAATGACTGCCTTCTTGAACCCCGCACTGGTGACATAAGAGAGTGCCTCCGAGATCGCGAATAGCTCTATTGACATGATACAGTTATTCGAACTATTAATAAGTTTATAGCGCTCTTTTACATTATGGCCAGGATGATAGAAAGCCGCACCACTACCATCTTTTGTTTTTGATCCATCAGTAAATATTTTTTGCCATCCATCATATTTGTTATACATCATATGTAAAGTGTTATATTTAAGGATCTTATTATCATATTTATTTTTAGGTTCTACTATACTTTCCACCGTGGTTCGAATAAAGTCCATATTGATATTTGAAACCCAGGTGTCTAGTGAAAACATATATAAGGGATTACATGTATTAATTATCTCATCCTTAGAGTTATTGTAAATATTGACCAGTAGAGGGCTTCTATTCCTACGAAAATATGCTGAATTAGTTACATTTGCTAAATTCTTAATTAACTTAATTGTAACATTATTTGACCAGGATTGAGCCTTGAGGCAATACTTTGATGCCAGATACTCTCTTCGAAGATGAAGTGGGGGCAAACTCAGCTCACATTCCATTACATGAATGGGAGTAGTTCTAATGAATCCTCCCACAACACGCATTGCTACATTCTGCACCCTGTCTAATTTAAGGAGGTGCGTCTTTGCCGCACTATCATATAGGAAGCTGGCATAGTCTATTCTACTTCTTATAAGCGATATATATAATCTACGAAGATGTTTCGGGTGCACCCCCCAAGACGAACCCGCTAAAGTTTTAAGTAGATTAGTAAATTGTAATGATTTGACTTGGACTTCTCTAATATGTCTATTCCATCGGAGCGATCTATCTAGCCAGACCCCTAGATATTTCACACACTCTGCATCCGGGATAGTGTGACCATTAACAATACCTTCGACCCGATCTCTTCTGCGCCTTCTACTAAACAGACAAATTTGTGTTTTTGTGAGTGAAATTTCCAGACCAATCTGTGCTAACAATGATGATACAGAACAAACACAGCTCTGCATTTCCCGAGTACTGCTTTCAATGTTTTCCTTTTGTGAAATAAAAACAAAATCATCTGCATATTGCAAGGTGTTAATGCTAGCAGTAGATTGGCTTATCTTGTAGGTTACTAAGTTAAACAGGAGAGGAGAAATCGGGTCTCCCTGAGCCAGGCCTCTACCAGTCCATCTCGTGAGGGTGCTGTCTTCATCATCCTCCTTTATTGTTAGATATCTCTTTTTTAAAAAGTTATACAGATATTTACACATCTTAGAGCCTACGTTCAACTCATCTAGTATAAGAGCTAATTGCTCTACCAAAACCGCATTGTATGCGCCGTCTATATCCAAAAAGCATGCTAGAGTCGATCTATCATTTGAAAATCCAGTCTGAACTTGGGAAACTAATCTTACTATACAGTCAGTGCTAGATTGACTTCTTCTGAAGCCTGAAGTAGTTTGAGCTAGAATTTTTTCTTTTTCAACAAACCATTCAAGCCTTTTATTCAACATTGAATGGTAAATCTTGCATATACATGACATCAAAGAAATCGGCCTTAATTTTAGGTTTATACCATTAGTAGTGTTCGGTTTAGGGATAGGTAATATTTTTATTCTTCGCCACTGCTCTGGTATAGCTGCGTGTTTGAAGATAGAGTTATAAAAGAGACGTTTCATCAGTATATGGAGCCTGGGCCTGCACTGTGTACACTACTCTAAAATATGGCTAAGCAATAAAGTAAACGTATTTAATTGGTTATTTTATTTAAATTGACTTCGTTCCAAGGTACATAATGATTTTCTTCGACAAAGAGAGCAACACACAGCGCTACAAAAATATGGCGGATGGACGTGCGTGAAATGTCATTTTGACAACCTACATTTAACTGACAAAACAAAAAAATCAAATCAAACAACATGACATGAAAAATATGTCAATGTCATGTCAAACGTCAATTATAAACCAACATGGCGGCCTTCAAATAGTGTTCACATAGTAAAAAACTTACCAGAATAACTATTCTTGTACCATCGCATTTGTCTTCAAATTAATGAAATTGTATTTTTCTTGTAATCGCCTATTTTTTCCTAATTTTGCTATGTAGTGTACATGGACCAGGCCCAGAATGAAATGGCTCCTTTGAAGCAAGAGTATTTTGCCCGCCAAAGGTAAATAAAATATCATAGAGTATGTAATATTGTCCTCCCCCGGTGCGGAGTCTTTCTTCTTCAAGCAGTTAAAGAGCTCTTGTGGAGCGAAGTCGCACTCCAACTGATCATTCTTGGAATGGAAAACCGGCGAGTGAGGCTCTACAAAGTCTGGGGCTAATGAATGCAAGAGCTGTTCTTTCTGGTCATCTGGGGTACAAATTCGCGATTTTCTTACGCCTTTCAGCCATTTCATTTTTTGCCACATTTCACCCGAGCTGGTGGATTCATCTATTTTTCCGCAAAAGTTCTTCCAACTGCTAGACACGGCCTGTCTTATAATTTTTTGAGCAGATGCTACTTTTTCTTTCCATAGATCGTAATTATATGGTGTTGGATTTCTCCTGAAGTTTTTAAGAGCCAAGCGACGATGATCCAAGATAATATCGAATTCAAAAACCTTATTTCCTTCTCATCCGATTTCAAAAAAGCAATCAAATAATCTATTAAAACATCAATTAATTGTTTTCTAACCGAGCTCTTTAGCGAATAATGGCGAAATGTGACAGCCATCAATAACGGTAACCATTGTTTACAGATGCGTTGTTTTTTACCCAAAAAACCCTACCAAACCCTTTCTATTTGTGGACATCTGCCGAAAATCGATTTTGCATTTTTTTGAGCGAAAAAATGCTGGTGCAAAAACTCTGAATCCAAGCCTTTTTTGCAACTGGCAATGTTTGGAAAGCGAACGGCAACCCTTTTGATCAAACATGAATTAAAAAAAACAAGTGGGTAATCAGATTTCGGCATGTGCTATCTTTTTTTCATTTTCAGGGTTACGTAAAGTAGAGGAAAAATAAAGCCATTGAATCGAAACTACGTCATCAGTACCTACCTACTACATTTCTGTTTTGAGAACTTATTAAGTATAAGTAGGTACTGATCGTCTCTGATAACTTAGCCTATACTTTATTCTGGGGTATTGACTACACACAATATTTCAAATGTCTTTTAATTCGTTCAGTGGTTACAGCGTTATTGTGTTACAAACATATAATACATCTTAACATCTTTACAAACTTTCTCATTTATAGGTAATATTGGTAGGACAGGCAGGACTATCCTACTCATATCATAATTATGCGAAAGTTTAGAAGAAAGTAGGACGTATTTCTGACCGCGGCTTCGCCTACGTCGCGTCGTACCCGGATAAAAAGTAGCATATCCGGCTCGTTCACTACCGAAAATCCGGTGCTGCGTGAGAAAGGCAATCCAACAAAAGAAACGCACTTTTGTACGGAACCTACGTGCGCGAGTCCGACTTGAACTTGGCTTTAGACATCCGACACTTCTTGGAGTGTGCCTTCTTTTGTGACTGACAAATGCATTTGCTTCTATCGTCTTCCGCATACAAAAAATTGGCACGAGCCCTTATGGCCTATGGTCCTATTGTAGAAGATGCATGGTTATTGAACACACGCTGAGAAGGGGTTCACTTTCGACTAGGTATCTTTTGAAATAGTAATTTGATGTATTTATCGAAAAACACATTTCGTTTTCTATTGGCATACGAAACATCTTGATAGATCGATTGAGTGAGACGTTCGTCTATTTTATTTTATTAATAAAACCAAATCCGAGCTCTTAATTAGTAAGGTAGCAACTTAACTTTTCTTAATGGCAATAATGGGTTTATTTTTTTTAGATTGCACTTTTACTAATTACAACTGTGACTGATTTTCATAGGGTTATCACAGGTACCAATTATATAAAAACTGTCCATAATACATTTCATCGTTGGTTTGACAGTTAAGCTTGTAGACATACTCGTAAAGCCACCATAGAAGTGCAAACTGAACCCCTTTTGACCGATGTTTGATTAGCACTTAAGCCCGTTGGCGAAACAGATTACGGTAACTAAACAAGCAGCAAATCCAACGGTTAGGTTATCATCATCATTTCAGCGGAAGGACGTCCAGTACTGAGCACAGGCCTCCCCCATAGATTTCAAGCGCAATCGGCCTTGTATCGCCTGCACCCAAAAATCATTTGGGGGATTTGCCTATACTCGTCACGCTGTTTATACACCACATAATTTAATATGCGCAAGTAAAAATATGCCAGCAAAAATAATATAGATTACCACACGTCATACACAAAACCTCAACTAGTAATGATTGTACGTACTTATATTTTAATAAATCAATAGGAATGGCTTCTGAGAGAAAAGATAGCATTTAACTTTAAAGAAATACGTGTTTCCGGTGTTTTGACTTCAATTTTTTTTATGTTTAACTTCTTATACCTACATCGAGATAGATATGCTCGGAGTTTACATAATTGATAAAATCCGAAATGAGGAAATCCGTAGAAAAACCAAGGTCACC
This sequence comes from Anticlea derivata, assembly GCA_947579855.1. Lineage (NCBI taxonomy): Eukaryota > Metazoa > Arthropoda > Insecta > Lepidoptera > Geometridae > Anticlea > Anticlea derivata. Next base: position 3,425,044 of record OX388279.1, on the reverse strand, counting down.
GACATAGCTCTCAGATATAGCAAGTTGAAGTGGCAGTGGGCAGGCCATATAGCTGGCGGTCCCGAAAACCGTTGGGGAATAAAGGTCCTCGAATGGCGACCACGAACCGGCCACCGCAGTGTACGATGTACCTAGGATGAACCGAGGAATTGTGAAGGTTTAGGTCGGCGGACCGATGACATTGTAAAGGAAAGAATGGATGGAAAAGGCTCAAGACCGTTCGTCGTGGAACTCTTTGGGGGATGCCTATGTCCAGCAGTGGACTTCTACAGGTTGTAATGATGAAGTCAGTGGATGGAGAAGGCTCAAGACCGTTCGTCGTGGTATTTTGGGAAGACCTATGTCTAGCATGGACTTCTTCAGGTTGATGATAATGTTGCGAATAACACGGTCAAGCCCCCACCTGCTAGGTAGTAAGGTGCGCGGCCACCTGTGTCCAGTCCAGTCATGTTTTGACAGGTGTCCTCAACTATTGTCACACAGGATTATACTAGATACTTACCAACGTACCTACTTATTGTTTCTTTTTTACGAATTGTTTTAAAACTTGATGGAGAGATTAGGTCTGTTGATGGTCAGATATACCTTTGCTTACTTAATAATAATTAGTAGGTTAAGTTAATGAATAAGTATCGACTTATACTTACACTTAGTACTTTATACCTAATTACTTCCATAGACTAATTCATAGGTAATATGTATACCATCCCGAAGGGGGTTTATATTCTCAACAAAAACAACGAAAATTAGTGGATAAAAGGAAATAATTTTAAATATTCCGGACATATTCACACGGTCAACTGATCCCAAACTAGGCATAGCCTGTACTATGGGTACCAGAGACTCATATACATAATAGATATATATTTAACACCCAGACACAGAACAAACATCTGTGTTAGTCACAAATGTTTGTCCAGTGCGGGAATCGAACCCACGACCTCTAGCGCAGAAGGCAGAGTTACTACCAACTGAGCTATGAGGTCAGTCATTTTGGTCTTTTTATAACCATTACAAGTATTATTTTAACGAATTAGAAGTTAGTTATTAAGATTTCTATTCTATCTATAAATCAGCTGATTATGTAATTGAGTTTGAACTGATTTGATCCCAAAATACGGCCACGTCCAACAGTTTATTTTTTTAATTTTATTTTATTTTATTTAAATTAGTTTACTTCAGGCTGGTGATGAAAGAGCTGAGTTCATTTGGGAATAAGTAAAAATCCAAGTAAAAGTCGGCTATATAGTTCGCAGAACCGACAACCATTGGGGAATAAAGGTTCTCAAATAGCGACTACGAACCGGGTGACGCAGTGTTGGAAGCGATGGACCGACGACGTTGTGAAGGTTCCGGGAAGACGGTGGATGGAGAAGGTTTTGGGGGAGGCCTGTGTTCAGCAGTAGACTTCATCAGGCTGATGATGATGATAAAAATTCCGTACATAAGAATTAAATTAAATTTCATCATCATCACCATCATTTCAGCCGTAGGCCTGCTGAACATAGGCCTACCTATAGATTTCCAGAGCGAACGTGCGGCCGCACACAACAGCTACCATCAACCTTAAGGTCAACTTCACATCTAGTGGTGGGGCCGTCTTACACTTTCCTTTTCTTGGTCTCCACTCTAAAGCCTTTCTGCCCCAATGGCCGATTCTCCGAGCTATGTGCCCGGCCCACTGCCACTTTAACTTGCTAATCGTATCGTTGTCTTGTCGGTGAATTTAGTTCATCTAAGGATCTTCTTATAAATTAATATGATGTCTCGAAATAATTCTCCTTTATTTTAGTTTTAAAGATTAAATAGAGCAGGTGTATTAAATGCGGCTATAAGGGGAGGAAGGCTATCTAAACATATCCTTATCATGTATTAGTTCGCACATTTACCCTGGTATTCTTAGTTGTTAATAAGTTTTCACTCCACTCATAGCAACCTGACAATCCTTTCATGGAACAAGCTGTCAAATTAAATTCCTTTTTTTCAAATGTTACCTCAATATTCCACTCGAGGCGATTAAAGATACGAAACTTAAACAAATTCCGTAGATCAACTATCTTTACTTGACATTAGGGGAGTTTGATAAAAAATTAAAAAATAAGAATCAAACTTTATAGCAATTACGATGAAAATAATGTCTATGATGTCTGTAGTGTTGTGTACTTATAAAGGGAGTGTTAAATTCCTCTCCACATAGAATGCGAGGGCTTAATCTTTATATTACATCTTTATACTTTGTAGTATACTTATTTTATTTCTTAATCATCATCATCATTTCAGCCGTACGACGTCCACTGCTGAACATGGCCTCCCCCACAGACAGAGCGAATTCCTTATCATGTGGGGGGACTCACCACGCTGGGCATGCGGGTTGGCGAGCGCAGTTAGAGCTATCGTTGTTAAAATGAGGGACGCTGCTGCCCATCCTCTAGCTTTTTTCCCTTAGTCGCCTCTTACGCCATCCGCGGATAGGTAGATATGGAGGGGCCTATTCTTAAGCCGGGGCCACCACGGCCATTTTATTTCTTACATTATACTATTAGAATAATAGGTTTTCAAAATGAAGCTGTCTTGACACTGAGTCCCTTACTCACAGCAAGAAGTCAGGAACACAACACAATTTGAAACAAATAAATGTTATTTGGCTGCGATCTTCTGTAAGGCGGAGGTAATCCAGGCGGGCTGCTCAAAGCAGCCATTTCATTCTGGGCCTGGTCCATGTACACTACATAGAAAAATTAGGAAAAAATAGGAGATTACAAGAAAAATACAATTTCATTAATTTGAAGACAAATGCGATGGTACAAGAATAGTTCTTCTGGTAAGTTTTTTACTATGTGAACACTATTTGAAGGCCGCCATGTTGGTTTATAATTGGCGTTTGACATGACATTGACATATTTTTCATGTCATGTTGTTTGATTTGATGTTTTTGTTTTGTCAGATATGTAGGTTGTCAAAATGACATTTCACGCACGTCCATCCGCCATATTTTTGTAGCGCTGTGTGTTGCTCTCTTTGTCGAAGAAAATCTTAATGTACCTTAGAACGAGGTCAATTTAAATAAAATAACCAATTAAATACGTTTACTTTATTGCTTAGCCATATTTTAGAGTAGTATACACAGTGCAGGCCCAGGCTCCATATGTTGATGAAACGACTCTTTTGAGCGAGAAAATCACGCTGTGCCTTAACTCACGTAAAATCTAAACAGATTTGATATGATAAAATTCTGTGCATCCAATTAATAAACCTACCTACCTATTTACCTAATCCTTTAGAATTTATTCTCACGGTCCCTCCGAAAAACCTCAAGCACCCGTCTTCCATCTGATTATAATTATATAACATACATTTATAGAAATACTCCTGTTTTCATGGGGGTAGGCAGAGACGGCGTTCCACTTGCTGCAATCCTGAAATACTTATATCTACTGCTTCATTCACGTATCATATCTTCATATTGACTGGCCTGATAGCTCAGTTGGTAGTAACTCTGCCCTCTGCGCTAGAGGTCGCGGGTTCGATTCCCGCTCTGGACAAAAATTTGTGTGATGAACACAGATGTTTGTTCTGTGTCTGGGTGTTAAATATTAATCTATTATGTTTATCAGTCTCTGGTACCCATAGTACAGGCTATGCCTAGTTTGGGATCAGTTGACCGTGTGTGATATGTCCAGAATATTTATTATATATATATATGTTTATGAGTCAAAGGATTCGATTCGATTTCTTTGACTCTGAATCGATATATTTTGATGCATTCAGATGCGTCTGAATTGCTTTATCAGACTCTTCAAAGGATGCATTGTATGCTATCCTAATAAGGATCTGACTGAAACCCTCGAAATGCTTAAAGGAATGCATGCAATTTTTTTCGTGCAGATACCTAATGTTGAAGTAGGTATGTTACACCAGACAATGGGGTCTGCGCGGCGAATGAAATAAATGAAATTCCTTCAAATCCCAGCGCTGCTCATCAATATCCGCGCAAAAACCATCGCAAAAAGCCAACCTGATTTTATTTGATGGAATCCTTCAGGACTCGATGGCTCGTCAAACGGGCCGCGTCGGCAAAAATGTGCATAATTGGCCCTCGAAACCCAGAAAAAAGCCCTCAAAAACGACCTCTAAATGTTTGGAAAAAGTGCACAGATATAGGGTGTCCTTTGCAACCCACAGAAATAATAGGTGGATAGTAGAGTCTGAAAGTAACCTATAGAAAATTAAAACTGAATCAGAAGCGGTTGAGCTATCTAAATGCCGTTGCAAACGATCTATAGGTAGATAGCTCAATTGATCCAGATCACTACCACTCAAAAGAAGCCATACGAATTGCCACGCTTGGATGGCAATGCTGATCAATTGGGCCAAATACAATTATCAATATATATAAATATAATAGGAGGAGGTAGGGCACAGCGAGATTTTCTCGTTCTGAATCGGAGCAGCCCGCCTGGGAGGTACCTCCACCTTACAGAAGATCGCAGCCAAATAACATTATTTGTTTCAAATAGTGTTGCGTTCCTGCGATGAGTAAGGTTGCCAGAGCTCTTTAGGGGGGGGAGGGGGTTCGGGGTCGGCAACGCGTGCGTGATGCCTCTGGTATTGCATGCGCTCATAGGCTACGGTAACCGCTTACCAACAGGTGGGCCGTATGCTTGTTTGCCACCTCAGTTGTATAAAAAAAAAATTATACAATAATTACAATTTTAATATGTGGTGGTCGTGCGTGACGTGTGGAGGACAAAGGTCTAGACGACACCTATTCACTCTTCGTTATCTTTTAAGTTTTGGCCCAGGTAGACAGTTGTTCCAATCACCATTTTACACATAAATACTAAATTGGATAAATGTTGTGTGCGCTTTTACGTATCTCTCTAGAACAAAAACATTTTACCGAATCTGTCATATCACTGCTGAAATGTTCAGAATACAGAATACAGAATTTATTTATTACGTCTTATGTAACATGTCATTAACAAAAAAAAATCTTATCATATTTTATTTACACATTATACTAGCGGAAGCTCTAGGTATTCTTCTAGGTCATAGAAAACTGATTCCGTCATAATTTTTTTTAGCCTTATTTTAAAGGCAGGCGTGGAAGGTGCGTCACGTATTTACTGGCAATCGGTTATAGACGGAAGGTCCCATGACATAGACCAATAGATTCTGCGTAGGTATAGTCAAAAAGTCCAAAACCGGTTCCCTTGGTAGTATCTACACAGTCCAAAAAGAGCGCATGATCATAATACTTACCTACACATATAAAATAGAGATGATCAATGAGAATAAAATAAAGCTATGGTTTTTTTACCTACCAAGTCTGACTCAGTGTTCAATTAAACTTGAAAGTAGGTAGGTAGGAATTCCATAGGTTGAATACGAGAATGCACTATGGGTAGTAAACAGGTGGAACGAAATGCCCTTGACCTATAGGGCTTCCTGCATTCTTTCACCTTTTCCTTTTAATATTCGTTCGCGGCTAGTCAATTGTGATTGTCACACACACCTAGGGTTGCCAGAACTGGAAGCATAGATTCCTGGACCACAAAAGTGTCAACCTGGGCCAGACCTTCAGGTCTGTATTTGAAAGAATTCAGAACAGTATAGTCTGCAACCAGTGGCCCAATTCTACTAATTCAATGGCTTCAAAATGACAATGGTTCAATGGCAAAATGGTCATTTTTTACACTTTTGGTATTCTGCTATCACAATACATTGTGAAACCAATGAAATCAAAGAATCGAAGGTGGCGACAATCCTAACTGATAATGGTGTGATCATTATCATGCGATTATCATTTTCAAGTCATTGAATTAGTAGAATTCGGGGCCTGCACTATAGTCTAACGAATAATCATGATCAGCTGATCTGATGAATCAAAATGATTGGTTCACTAATCGTAGCGAGTCACGAGTGTGGAGTCTGTCTACGGTATACGCGATTGCGCTAATTTCATCATCCGCGACTCGGGACATTAGCTCGCATTTCGGGACAATCTCGGTGGGCCTTGGCCATCTGGCAACACTACCACACCCACCCTCAAGCTCCAAAATATATTTTGAATGACATTTTGCGAGTTTTTGCATGACCCTTGCAACGTCGTGAGGGTTCTAGAACCTTGTAGATATAATAGGGGGTGCTTCAATAGAGTAAGCAGTACGCGGGCGGCGGTGCCGGCGTTTAGACCATACAAGCGTAATCCTCTGTTTCCTCTCTGAATAATGATTAGACACAAAAGCAAATATTATTTTACCATACAATCTATAACACACCCGTATGTTGTATTTTTTTCTCCATAATTATTTTTTTAAAAGAACTAGGAAAATTCTTAAGTCACAAAAATTGACCGGTTTTACAACAAATTGGAAGAAAAAAACAATTAAATCGATCTCGTTTTGGAGGAAAAACAGGGGTAACGAAAAGACCTAAATTTCAAATTTCTTGATTTCCGCATTTCCTCATAAATGCACAAGTTCATTATTGTTGATAACACTTTTGAGCCTCATCCAGTTCGATCGGCACCACACAGAATGCTCTAAATTCCATTTTGTGAAAAAGGATCATCGAAAAAAATGATAGGCACCAAGCCGTGTTTGTTGCCTGATTCTTCTAGGCTTGGTCGCGAGGAACAGGCGTAGCTTCACCTAGTTTCTAAAACGTTTCAAAGTGATCCTAGTGATTTTATTGAAATAAACGCCTTTTGACTTTGACTTTTTTTGACACAAATGTAGTTCATTGAAATATTTTAGGAAAATCTTCTGAAGCAGTCACCTCCTGTATATCGATGCATTTATATAAAGGCTTGATTTATTCAAATCCAAAATGCTGAGATTGTGCCGAGCCGCGGGCCCAGAATTATTTGTTTTTGAATGGCAATTATATTTTATTTTCATCAAAAGCGTCTCGCATGATCCTAAATATCCAATATTTCCGCGAAATTTGTCTGACAAGATTGCTAACTAAAGGACTAAATCGAATCCTTTTGTGTTACATTTCAAATTACTGAAACGTTTAGTATGATAATTATTTGATTATGATCCAATCGATTTGGCGATCCGGGATTCGTCACGCGAATCCTTTTTGCGGGATGAGGTAGGTATCAAACTCAAAACTCTACCCAATTATCTAAATTTTTTGATATCTATTTACTTGCTTTTTTCACATATGGAAAATCACTGGCCTCATCGCTCAGTTAGTAGTAACTCTGCCTTCTGCGCTAGAGGTCGCGGGTTCGATCCCCGCACTGGACAAACATTTGTGTGATAAATAAATAAATAAATAAATATTCCGGACAGATCACACACGGTCAACTGATCCCAAACTAGGCATAGCCTGTACTATGGGTACCAGCGACTGATATAAATAATAGATATATATGAAACACCCAGACACAGAACAAACATCTGTGTTAGTCACAAATGTTTGTCCAGTGCGGGAATCGAACCCGCTACCCCTAGCGCAGAAGGCAGAGTTACTACCAACTGAGCTATGAGGCCTGTCACACAACACAGATGTTTGTTCTGTGTCTGGGTGTTATAAATATTTATCTATTATATATATCAGTCTCTGGTACCCATAGTACAGGCTAAGCCTAGCTTAGGACCAGTTGACCGTGTGAATATGTCCGGAATATTTATTTATTTATTTAAATACCGAGCAAAATATAAATTATAATGTCGATCATGCACGGACCGGACGACGAAGTGTTCGAAGGCCCCACAAAAGATGCAACGACGACGACATTGTGAAGGTTGCGGCAAGTCGGTGGATGGAGGAGGCTCAAGACCGTTAGTCGTGGCCATCCATGGGGGATGGCCACGACTAACGGGACGTCAGCCTGAGATAGTCCAGCAGTGGACTATCTCAGGCTGACGCTGTACAAAAATGTTCTCTCATCATGTTGAGCTGAACATGGCCTCCCCCACAGCAAATTCCTTATCATGTTGGGGGGATTTGCCCATACTCACCACGCTGGGCATGCGGGTTGGCGAGCGCAGTTAGAGCTATAGTTGTTAAAATGAGGGACGCTGCTGCCCATCCCCTAGCTTTTTTCCCTTAGTCGCCTCTTACGACATCCGCGGATAGGTAGATATGGAGGGGCCTATTCTTCAGCCGGGGCCACCACGGCAAAATGTTCCCTACCAAGGCCTTATCGGATTTTATAAAAAGATATGTAAATAATCCGTAAGTATAATTTGCATGAAAATTGCAGAAACAACAGCTGATCACCAAACTTAAATGGTTATTTTTTAAGCCACTCAACTATTAACAAAAAAGTTATGAATACATATTACTATGCAAACCATCTGCTATCAAAAAAGTCCGTCTATCTGCCGACAATCCACTAAAAATCGCACGGCCACGGCAAAAAAAAATGTCATCTGCATACAACATCTGGCCGGTTCAAAAAATTGCGCAAAAAATTGCTAAAATGCTTGCGGGGTACATAAAAAAGCTAGATTATTTTTACCTCTCAAAGTAAATGTTTTACTTATGCATAAGTAATCGATATACGTACAGTCAACCGGTTTTATTTATGAGCCACTGTGGACGAATAACTCACGATAGCGTTACGCTTACGATACGATAGTCAACGTCAAATTTTAGCCTACGACATCGGCGATGCTTGAAATCTTTTCATTTTGATTGGCAATTGCAATTGAGATTTGCTATCGTATCGTAAGCGTAATGCTATAGGTATTGAATTTTTTTTTTTTTTTTTTCGTAACTTAAATTAATCAATTTATTTTTCTATTCTTATATTATTATTATTTTTTCTGTCTGACATGAATTATTCAATTTTATCAAGATGTTTCGAATTGTTGTCTTTTTTAATTTTTGCATGTTTAGTTTATAATATCTAATTTTGATTTAATTTATATTGTTATTTAAAAATTGCACGCCTGAACAGGCAGAATACATTGCGACTTTTATAAAATGTATAAAATCTATTAAACATGTATTTCAGGCAATAAAAAGTATGATTTATGATTTATGATAATCATTCGAGGTTCGAGGGCCACAGTTGAGAAAAACAAAAAATTAAAAAATAAGTCCTGACCCCACACTAGTATTCTCTGTGTCGTGGGTTTGAATTGATTGAAAGCATTTGAAATTAATGTCACGCTCCTGTTAGTGTGAGTTGAGTGAAAACTGAAGACTTAGAATACCAGGGCTGTCCTTTTCACGACTAAACGTCTGAACCAATTTTGATGAAATCGAAGAGGAAGGATATAGGCTACATTTTATTCGGGTACATACAACGCGAGCCAAGCTGCGGGCAATCGCTAGTATTGATTAATTAACGACTTTTATAACCTTATCTTTCCTCATAAATAATCCGTAAAATTATGTAGAAAGCAAAAGTTAGTCACAGTCAAGCCCAGCCATCTGACAGGGCACGAGCCATACGCACCATTCGTCCAAGAGTTAAAAAAACAAAAAGGTTCAGATAAAAACTGAATAAGTAGATGATAAAAAGTGCAATTTGGCAAGGAAGTGAACAGGAAGAGGCGGCATATTGCGGCCGCTTCCGCGGTTTGTCAATACTCGTCATTATAATGTGGATAAGCCGATGACAATGTTATAAATTAATAAATTGGTTACTAGCTTGCACCCGCGGCTGCGATCGGGTGGTATCTAGATAAAAAGTAGCCTATATGCTATGCTAGGTAAAGAACTCTATCTATTCCTAGTTTCATAGAAATTGGTAGAGTCGTTACGGCGTGATTGAACCACAAACACCGAAACATCCTCACAACATTTCGCATTTATAGTATTAGCAGGATCGTTTGCAGAACCTACATAATATATAAATTGAGATAAATACTTTATTTACAGAAAGAAACTTAAAACTAATACAAGTTAATATTTACAAAATACACAAGAAACAGTTGAGCCATCCAAAGACCGTAACAACCGTTACAAACGATCTATAGATAGCTCAACTGATCCACTACCATATATATAATTGAGATAGGTACTTCAAAATTGAATTGTTCAATGTTATTCTCTCAAATGTTTGTTATGTTATACATAACGAAGAATAAAGTCGTGACTGTTAATGGTTACCTACTAAAATCATAACTGAAATCAAATTGATCGAATAGATTTTTTAGGACTACTGTAACAACAACAGGTACTTAGGTACCAACTATTTTTATCTCAACATTTAATTAAACATTGATCTCGGGAAAGTCCCCACTCATCATCGTAATTGTAGTCGTTGCGAGAATTTTAAGGAGAAATTTTATAAAAAAAATGAATGTATCCGTCTGAACAAAAAAATATGTTTAATATTTTGATAGAGTCGTCGTCAAGATTCCAATGATTGCTTGTTGCATTGAACTGGGATAAAAGTCTTATCCACACCACATCATCATAGCGCAAAGGACTTTTTTCTTAATTTGATCAACAATAAAATTGTACTAAAGTTATAGGTGCATGTTCTCTGCCAAAGAAAAATAAAAAAGAGGCTCTCTATGGCTCGTGCGCAGACTCTCGTTTTTTACGGAAATGCCTGATGCTATTTTGTTTTTTATGTTTTTTTTTAACTTTTTGGAGAAATGTGTAGAATTGAGCATGTGGTGTGACATGATGTTTTGCAATATCATGCTTATTTATTCTGTGATCATGGGCAGATGGAGTAGATGCAGGTTTTTAGAAGGTATTCTTTATTGTACACAGAAAACACATACAAAAAACAAACTAAATGAAAGGACATGTACAAAGGCGAGCTTAACCCTTAAAAGAGTTTTCTTCCAGCAAACCTTTGACGCTAGAGATAGGTGGTTATAGAGGTAGGGTTCTTGTACAAGTCTAATGAATAAAAAAAATAGTAGATGTATAAACAAACTATTCTAACAAAATACACTTATATTAGATACCTAAATATAAACTTATCACTATAAACAAACTACTTGACTGGCCTCATAGCTCAGTTGGTAGTAACTCTGCCTTCTGCGCTAGAGGTCGCGGGTTCGATTCCCGCAATGGACAAACATTTGTGACTAACACAGATGTTTGTTCTGTGTCTGGGTGTTAAATATATATCTATTATGTATATCAGTCTCTGGTACCCATAGTACGGGCTATGCCTAGTTTGGGATCAGTTGACCGTGTGTGATAAGTACGGAAAAAATAATAATAATAATAATAATATGATAATAAATATACCTACTTGTGAAACAATAAAACAAACATACAAAAATATATATAATTTAAATACCTACGTACTTACAGAGATAGAAAAAGGTAAATTAAAAGGTACCTACACTCACCGGCAGAAAATGTGGCCCAAACGCTTTATCGCGAATTCTAAAAAGAAATAATTAAGGTAAAATAGAAAGGTTTCAGTTTAATTTGTCTATAATTGTATCAGGACGTCTGATCGAAGCGACGCGTGACCCCAAAACTGGCTCTTTTGGCCCAGCGAATTACCATTGCCATCCAGCGTGGCAATTCCGCCAGCGTCTTGAGGACGCTTCCAACTGGTAGTGATCTGGATCAGTTGAGCTATCTATAGATCGTTTGTAACGGTCTTTAGATAGCTCAACTGTTTCTTGTGTATTTTGTAAGTATTAACTGGTATTAGTTTTAAGTTTCTTTCTGTAAATAAAGTATTTGTCAATAATTTAACTTTAAATGAGTTTATTAGCATAACCAGTAAAATAGAAAAATCTGAATACCATTAAAAAATTAACAACTTTTCGTCGTAAAGACCGTTGTAAACGATCTATAGATAGGTTTATTGATCCAGATCACTACCAGCCGGAAATGCCCGACGACGCTCGCTGGTGGAATTGCAACGCTGAATCCTATCCTACTTCCTACTATCCTACAAATATTATAAATGCGAAAGTTTATTAAGATGTTTGGATATTTGTGGTTCAATCACACCTAAACGGCCGAACGGATGTGGATGAAATTTGGCACAGAGATTGATTATAGTATGGAATAGCATATAGGCTACTTTTTATCTTTAGAGGTACCACGCGAGCAAAGCCGCGGACGGAAGCTAGTTATAAATAATTATGTATGCCTACATACCTACATACATACCTAAAGTCCAAAAAGTGTCATCTGTTTCATAAAATATTACAAAATTTTCTACCGACTTAAAAAATAGTTGAAATTTAAACGCAAAATTTTAAATATACTTAATGAGCACTTATTGAGTGTTCATTGACCACTCTTAAGCCTTCATTAGGTTGAAACAACCTAACATGTAGCTGTTTGTAGAATCTATTGCTATATTCATATTCACATCTATTACACACATGCACACTCAAGCACCACACTACCACACTCACTCTCTCACAGACACACTTATACACTCTCATACACACACCACATATATACACGCATATACACACACACACACACACACACACTCTATATATAATATTAGTTTTGTGTCAAATCAGTGACGGTCGTAATTAGTAAATGTATTAGCTAAAAAAATTCAATCCTTTATTGGCTTTAATTAAAGTGAATTAGTTAAGTTGTACCATATACCTACCTAAGAGCTGTGGATTTTGTTTCATTAATAAAATAAAATAAAAATAGTTAACCAACCTATTTGCAGTTTAAAATGGACCACATAACATCCAATAAACAATATCCATTATATCCTTCATACAAAACTAATTTATCTAAAGATATTTTATAGAAATTGCCAAATGGTGTGGACGAGAATAAGGGATAAAAAACAAAACGATCTCCTGCCCAGATAATTAAGGCTTTTGAGGAATCATTTTATTTCGAAAAAAGATTCGCCTTACCTGGGATATCAAAATTCTGTGTGTACAGGTGGATGCCCCGTGCCGTCGCGGTCTGATAAAATGTGCAAAAGTCAACAAAATATATAACTAGTGGTTCACCCCAAACTGAGAACTCGTGATGTCCGATAAAAGTTGCTGCCTACATGATCGTCGAGGCAGAATAAAAAAAACATCAAAAATATTAGATTTTTGACAAATTATGATCAGATAGGAGAAAATTGCTTATAACGATGAAATGTGAAAATAATTCCGATTTCAACATTATGGTCTAGTCAAGCCCATGGTCTAACTGTGCCGCGTGTGCTTACGTCACAGGTCGTCGCCTATACGTGTGCAATAATTAAATAATTAATTAATAGATATTTTATAAATTTTAGGTTAAGGTATATATTTCTATGGGTCCTAGAATTTAGTTTTTACCATCTGTACCATTCTTAAGTTATCTGAAATAAAATGTACCTATATTATATTATTACTATTTAGACCTAAGGGGTATTTCTAGCTTTTGGCCTCTCTCGTATAAGAACCAAAATGTTAGGACACATAGCTCTCAGAATGAGTAAGTTGAAGTGGCAGTGGGCAAGTCATACAGCTCGCAGAACCGACAACCCTTGGGAAGAAAAGTTCTCGAACCGCGCGACGCAGTGTTGAAAAGCCCCCCACCCGATATGCGGAGGACATTGTGAAGGTTGTGGGAAGTCGGTGGATGGAAAAGGCTCAAGACCTTTCGTCATGGAACTATTTGGGGGGAGGCCTGTGTCCAGCAGTGGACGTGTACAGGCTGTTGATGATGAGGTATTTCAATTTAATTTTATTGCCATCCAGCGTGGCAATTCCGCCAGCGTCTTGGGGACGCTTCCGACTGGTAGTGATCTGGATCAGTTGAGATATCTATAGATCGTTTGTAACGGTCTTTAGATGGCTCAACTGTTTCTTGTGTATTTTGTAAATATTACCTTGTATTAGTTTTAAGTTTATTTCTGTAAATAAATACTTATTAGATTTTAAGAGAATCTCAAAGGTTTTCGGACTTATTCTTAAACCCAAAATTGATTAGAGTCAGTTTTTGGTTATTTTCAAAAACCTAGGTAAGTAAGTATTTGAAATCTTTGTAATAGAATTTTCAAAAAATAGAACACCCTGTTTAAATTTACACGTCACAACACAAACGAATCTATCCGATACGTGATCGCCAAAAAACATGCCCACTTTTTAGAAACCCAAAGAAATTCCACTAAAAAACGCCGATTTCGCAGATGTTAGTTTTATAAATTTCGTGCACGTGTTAAACTTTTTGCTTCCTGTGCGGTCCTGTGCTAGTGAAATGAGAGAAAAACTGGACAATTCATTAATAATTTATTCATTTAGGTTGTCAAAACCACATTCACAATTAGTAAAATAATCCTGCATACGATATTTTCCCGTGACGTCAACTAGCCCTGGTAAGTATTCATCATTTCAGCCGTTCGACGTCCACTGCTGAACATGGCCTCCCCCACAGACAGAGCAAATTCCTTATCATGTGGGGGGACTTGCCCATACTCACCACGCTGGGTATGCCGGTTGGCGAGCGCAGTTAGAGCTATCGTTGTTATAATGAGGGACGCTGCTGCCCATCCCCTAGCTTTTTTCCCTTAGTCGCCTCTTACGACATCTGCGGATAGGTAGATATGGAGGGGCCTATTCTTCAGCCGGGGCCAACGCGGCCAAAGTAAGGTAAGTATTAGATTGATAGAAAGATAGACTAAATCTTTATTTACACTATTAAGAAAACAAACAAAAAATCATTAAAGGACAGATACATTTCAAATAAGCGTAACAATGGGCGGCCTTATCGCTAAATGCGATCTCTTCCAGGCAACCTTTGGATGGATATGACAGATTAGGAAAACATGAGGACGGCGGTGGCGTAGAGAAAATATATTATATTAGAAATTAAAACAAAAACTACCATAAGGCAATAACAGCTATAAAACAAATTATCCATTAAACATACAGTATTCTCAGTTTCTAATATGTTTAACTTCAAACTTCAGTAGTCATTTATTCATTGAAATCTCAAGGATCATTTTGAAACGTCTTAAAACTATTAAATGTATCCTTTTAAAACTTTATTAATAACCGAGTTTGAGTGGTCCTATCATCGATCTATCAAATGTCTGGTACCTAAGTACAATGCATCTGTGTAAATACTTACCTGGTTAATAGATTATCATCATCAGCCTGATGAAGTCCACTGCTGAACATAGGCCTCCCCCAAAGAGTGCCACGACGAACGGTCTTGAGCCTGCTCCATCCACCTACTTCCCGCAACCTTCTAGATAGGTATCTTAACGTTTTTATGATAACCTCAATTGTTTCGGAACCCCTGTTTTCGCCAAAAAAAATATCAAGTAGTCACAAGTGACATCTACCGGATTAACTACATATCACAATAAACTCAGTTTGCTCTAAAGTCGTGAACAAAAGCTGCGTAAGCGCATACTATAGCTTGTTCAGTTCCATTGATCTGTTATAGATGGCGTTAAACTACAAAAAAAATATATATTATTCTATTAAGATATCTTCATCAAAAAAAAACTGTAAAAACATATTAATTATACTTATTCCTTCTTGTTTTTAATTTCAGTATCATAGAGTTGATTATAAAATTCATTATCAGGCCGTTGTCTCTTACAAGTAAACTCTCTAGTAGTCACACACACAGGTTGAACCCCATTCAACTTATTCATGTTATACCTTATGTTGTATTTCTTCATTTCATTCAGAATTTCGATCAAACACGCGCACTGCCACGGATTGTCATTGACATAGAACTTGCTTAAAGTAGCACCAGAATTTCTGAGTTCCAGACAAAAGTTAGCCTCAAAATACGTAAACTTGTTGTAAGACAAATTCAAGTTCTTTAACCCTGTCCCGTGAAACGCGCTCAGAGGAACGTATTCGATCAAATTATGAGACAGATCAATGTTTCCCAATCTATTCAAGTTCCTGAATAGTCCACTTGGCAATGTTTTTACCCGATTATTCCTTAGAACGATCATTTTCAACTTTTTCACACAACACGTGAACACATCAGCTTGAATTTCCTCAATAAAGTTTTCAGCTAGGTTCAGTATTTCCAAGTTGTCCAAGTTCATGAAAGTCCTGGATTTATCCAACTTACTGATTTTGTTTGTAGACAGCATGAGATGTTTCATGGTACGCAAGTTAGGTCTCGTTGCAAATGATGGCACTTCTGTTAAAGAGCACCGATCCAAATTCAGGAAATCCAGTTCCTGAAACGCGTGCAGCAAAAGTTCTGGGGAATCAGACATGTCGTTTCTTGAGAAATCTATGTATTTGATTTTCTTGCTGTGGTCGAAAATGTAAGGGTCAATGTTTTTGCCCAGAAGAGCGTTACTAGAGAGATCGACGTGAGTTAGTTTTAGAAGTGGATCAAATATTCCTAATTCCAATGAACTAAGCCTGTTTCCTTTCAAATCCAGTACTTCTAGGTTAACTTTCTGATCGAACAATCCAAGTGGGAAGGATGTCAGTAAATTGTGAGACAGGTTTAAGTATGTAACCAGTCTGTTCTCGTCCAGAACGCCTAGTTGTAGACGGCGGATCTTGTTCTCAGATAGGTCAATGTATTGTAGGTTGAAATCATTTTCAAACACTTCAAAATCAAGGTCTGTTATGCGGCATCCTCTGAGAGTTATCCCAGTGGTTCTGTTGTTGTCGGAGACGAGTCCTCGTTTGAGGACAATGTCGCTAGTACCGGGCTTGCATACTACATCTTTCTCGTTGAAGGTCTGGCATTTGAGAGTAGCGTTTGCAGTTGCTGTAAGTGCCACCAGACCAGCTAATACTAACATCTTGTTTAGTTCTTCCATCCTGAAACGCCAGAAAGAAACTATTAGGAAATTTTGGTATAGCTGCCTAAACGGTATTTCTTCTTTAGAAATATGTATTTAAAAAAATTGTAGAGTTCTAAGGTTTAGAGACCGTTGGCCGTGGTGGCCCCGGCTGAAGAATAGGCCCCTCCATATCTACCTATCCGCGGATGTCGTAAGGGAAAAAAGCTAGGGGATGGGCAGCAGCGTCCCTCATTTTAACAAAGATAGCTCTATCTGCGCTCGCCAACCCGCATGCCCAGCGTGGTGAGTATGGGCAAATCCACCCTCAGCAATCCTTCATCCACAGCAAACTGCTTATCATGTATAAGCAGTTTGCTCTGTCTGTGGGGGAGGCCATGTTCAGCAGTGGACGTCGAACGGCTGAAATGTTGAAGGTTTAGAGAGCCATGTCAAACTATGTCTACTATGAGGATTATACACACACAAGGTTACTCATAACATGTAGACTATCCCGAAAGGGGCTTATTCTACCTACACCCATTTGCCAAATTTCATTGAAAAAACACTATGCAAAAATCAGCTGTTATGGGGTCAAATAAGTTCAATGAAACTCTAACAACACAATTAGTACGCTGTTTTAGGTAGCAATCTTGATCTTGAACATCTCTTAAGTTTTATAATTAGCTTTACAGATTACGAAAAGATTAAAAACAGCTGATTTCAAAAACTTCGGATAACCCTGAAAAAAAAAAGTATTTTTTCGCTAATTTTCTTTCCTTTTGTTAACAGAATAAGCCCTTTTCAGGAAAGGATGCATATTATAAATCACCTTGAATGTGTTAAAAGTATATAAAGTATAAAAAGACGTCGAAACACTTACTTGACATCGATCATTATCACCAAACTTGACTCCTCGCGACCTCAAACAGTTGAGTGCCCGGTCAAGCGACAAACAAACTCACATAACTAGTAACTATGTACATACACTTTCCCTAACAAAAAAGATGCAAGTCTTATATCTTTAAAACAAACCAAACATTATCGAAATAGATACACAGAATACGTGTATCTTAGCTGACTTAACCAACTGAAGTGAATATTTCTAGTAACTTTAGGTACTAAATGCAAGTTGTTATTTTTATAAACGGGTTTTCCTCATTGGATCACTTTGGAATACAACAACAATTGGAAATTTGTTCATTATAAATGAAAATCCTAGCTCATATGAATATGTAACTAATTGGATAAAAATTAACATGTTGAAGTAGCAGTGGGCAGGCCATAAAGCTCGCAGAACCGTGTGTATGTCTACAGCTTACACATAACGAATTTCTGAATTCTGAGTATGCAAATATTTAGTGCATAATTGGTGCAATCTGAAAATCCAATTCAAAATTTAGGTGCCAAAGAGGTTTCTGAGATATGAGCCAAAAACTATGTGTCAGCTGGAGACCCGGGTCTACAGCTTGCACATCCAGTACTGCCAAACGGCTGACGCGAGAGCTTTGAAAACTAGCCAGATATTTAGTGCCAAATTAGTGCCAAAGGTACTAAAAATTTCAGGCCGGTAGCTTAAAAGGTTTCAGAGATATGAGCCAAAAACTATGTGTCAGCTGGAGACCCGGGTCTACAGCTTGCACATCCAGTACTGCCAAACGGCTGACGCGAGAGCTATGAAAACTAGCCAGATATTTAGTGCCAAATTAGTGACTAAGGTACCAAAATTTTCAGGCCTGTAGCTAAAAAGGTTTCAGAGATATAAGCAAAAAACTATGTGTAAGCTGTAGACCCGGGTCCCCAGCTTACACATTTCGTTACGCCAAACCGCTGATCAGAGGGCAATAAATTTTAGGCAGGATTTTAGCTCATAATTAGTGCCTAAGGTACCAAAAATTTCAGGCCTGTAGCTGAAAAGGTTTCAGAGATATAAGCAAAAACAGTTTTCCCGCCAAAAAAATCAAATAAAGTTATTGAAAATCGGCTCATTGCGGCGTTGCCACTTCGCTTCAAACGACTTTAAACTTTATTTACATGTCACGAAGATTGATTTTGGTATTTGATCATTAAAAAAGTTAATTTGGTTTGTTGAGTTTAGTCTAGGAGCTCGGAGGATAAAATAGTTTTCAGCCAAAACATACCGTGTTGCCATCGATGTAATCGTATCTCGTAGACTTACGTCTTGATTGATGATGGAAGTCAGAGGCAATCACGACGACATCATCGCCCTGAGTCAAATTCTTTGTCAGTGTCGGCAAGTTATTTATAATCTCTCTGATAGGAGCACCTGGCTTACAAATGGATAGAACAGATTGGTAGTCATTATTATGTAAGTGTATAAATTCTCCAAGAGATTTTCCGTATGTATCGCACAATATTAGCATTTTCTTAGGTCTATTTTGTGAAATTACGGCGGTATCCTCAGCTTTATAGCTTTACAGCTTTATAGCTTTATAGCCCAGACTTATGTCTGGGTTCATGGTTTTGGGTACTGTTATTCGTTTGGTTTCCAGTGTTCTCCTCTGTCGTTAGCTTCTCTACGGATCGAAGTCCTATTCTCGTAGTAATCCCGTTGTCTTCTTTATTCTTTATTGTCACGACCTGTTTTGTTGCTATTGATTCACTCGTTTTAGTCCGTCTTGTTTTTGTCTTCCCTTTTTTCGCTACTAATTTTTTTTGTATTTTTCTTTCTATTCTGTGAGTCTTTATCATGTTTCACTTGTTTATTCAATGTTATTCTATTTTTACTTAAGTTCTTGGTCTTTGCTGCAGTTTTAATATCTACGGTGTGTCTAGAACTTTTTAATTTTATGTTTTCACTTTGGAGCTCAATTATTTGGCTTATTAAATTGTCCAATTCTTCATTAAGTATTTGGGTGTTCTCATTGGTTTCCAACAGGAGCGTTTTTTGTAGTTGTTCGAACAGCGCTGCATTATTTTCGTGCAAACGTATTACGTTTAATGCTTCTTCATATTCATTGAGATCTGCAGTTCGTCGCTCAATCATCTCTTTTAGCTTATTTCTTTCCGTTTCAGTCTCTTGTAATTTTATTACTTGTTCTGCAAATGCTACTTTGAGTGACCCATTTTGCGCCAAGAGATTTTTATAATCCTTCGCGCAGTCGTCTTGTTCCTTTAGAAGCTTCAAATTAAAGTTTTGTGCTTTTTGTATTTCAGCGGTCAATTTTCTAATTCTACGGCAACCTGGTTTCTTGTTTGGGGCATTCTGGTACAGTCACTGGAACGATCAGAGAACGCAAAAAGTCGATTCGGATGAAGAGATTCGATCCAGGGCACGTCGTTACTGACGATTATTGAGTCCACCGCCTCAACCGCTACGCCAGCGGTACTTTACTTACAGCGACGAAATAACTATTTCTTAGAGTCGCAGATCGTTGTAATAAAAAAATCGACCGTCATTACACTTTTTTGCACACCCTCATTAGCTTTTTAGTTCAATATGACTCTATTGATAAAAAACTTTTATTTAGTCATTATAACGAGGCACTTACGTATAATATTGTGACGCGTTCGTTATTTTGGTTGTTATATTTTTTGAGAGTAGATCGCCAAAATGGTTTAAGGTAAACATCATGAAGAAACCAGAGGTTTAGTCAGCTCGCACACTACGAGTACTTACGTGTTAATAGGAAACAATACAATGCCACAAATCTAGGCCCCGATCGCGCTAAATTTTTGCTTGTGGCGCTCTGCGGTATATTTTAAGGGATGAAGATGAAGTTTTCCAAACGCTGGCCATTAGATAAAACAGAATCGAAACCATTGTGTAAGTATCATCATCATCACCTATTTGAGTCCACTGCTGTACATAGTGTACCTACCACTAATTAGAGGAGGATAACTCGAGTCAGTGACCGTGGCCCCGGCTGAAGAATAGGCCCCTCCTAACCTCCTACCCGTGGATGTCGTACTAGGCAGGCGAGTAAGGGATGGGCAGCAGCTTCTCCTATTTTCACAAAGATTTTCAAATTCCCCCCACCCCCATCACAGGAAGTCACTCCGGAAATCTGTGGGGGAGGCCGCTGTTCAGCAGTGGACTTCAAACGGCTGGAATGATGATGATGAACTCGAGTCAGAACACGCATCCAGATCGAATCACAGGGTACTGAGCCGCAGGTAAATGGATCACGCCGCTCCCAAGCAGCTGAAGCAGCTCAACGGCTCAAAGTAGTTCTACTTCATCTGCGATTCATGCGACCCTGACCCTGATTAGAAACGATTTCATACGACAACAATTTGTATTATTTTCAACACTATTAAGCCCATATTAGAAAAGCTGACCCGTTTGATAAACTGATTGCTAGTACCTTATTGCATTGTTTGCTTCACTTTACCTGATTCATCTGAAATCATTCATAGATCTACTTGCGCGGTTCAAGAGCGCGAGCTGCGAGCTGATTTGCAGCTCAGGTATTTTGAGTGAGTTACCCACCGCTACCACTTAGAAACTTTGATGTACCAAATAAAAACTATAGTAGGTATTATTATAATATTATAACTACAAAATGTTTGTTTATTTTTAGATTTTGACGCCTTTTCTTTTTTAGTTACCAGCATAATTTTAGTGATACTTCATCATCTTATCCTATCTAAGCTTCTGAATTCTTTAACCTACATGATATATACTTTAAACATACATAAGCCTCTCGATTTGAGAGCAAAAGACTTGGCGGCAGGAATAAGATGCCACAGCCAGCCCGAAAGGGAAAAGCATAAAAAAATGCAAACTTCAAGAAGGAAAGAATGACACGATAATGTTACGCGCCTGTACAATATCGGGCAGCCTGTAAGGACGTGGACACTCTGATAATGTACAGCCAGCCATATTCACAGCATCTAATTCTAAATGGGGGAATAAGATCTGCACTGACGTCTCGCGTTGGGGTGCGCATTCACAGCATTTTATTGCAATAATTTTTCCAATAATACGAAGGCACCTAGCTTTAGACGGCGGAGTCACATATCTCATCATGTCACATAGGAACCTACTCATCTATTACTTTCGTGACGTGGTTTATAAATGGTTCATATCTACCTACCTTATGTGAGGTACCTACCTACTTCCCTATGTTTGGTAGGTCTAGGTACAAAGTGTAGGTACGTAGTACCTAGGTATAATAAATACTTGGTACCTATACCTAGCTAGACCTACATAAGTAAGTACCTTACATAAAGTACGTAGGATTGTATAATATTATGCAAACACGTCACGAAAGTAATAGATAGCTTCCTAGTACCTAGAGCTAACCAAACTTAGGTAGAACTAAATAGCCTAAATGCGTAATAAAACACGTCAAAAAACTATAGATAGGTATATAACTAGTACCTAGGTACTACGTAACTACCATCTATAATTTACTAGCCAACTTAGATATGAACAAAATGAGCAAATACGTCACGGTAGTACCTAATAGATACCTGCATATCCAACTTTCATATGTGCTACCTACCTACCTACCAAGGTATCTTGATTAACCTACCTGACTTCTTCTGACAGACTTTTATTTCTGTTTTAGTGTGTGGCTAGGCGGAGCAATGATCTATGAAATGCGGGGCGGTGGCGCGGGCAGAAAGTGTATGAGAATGGTCGGACATAGGGCTTAGTGGCGCGTATTAGGGTTGACCTATGTCCAGCAGTGGACTAGTGTGGGCTGATGATGATGATGGCTACAATGGAGGCCAATTTCATACGTCAGTTTCGAAATTGAAAATCTATGGAACTTCAACCGAAGTAACAAATTATGTAGGTAGGTACTAACCAATTACTTACAATATATTTTTATTTTATCTAGATCGATCGACACCTATCTTACATATGAGATAACGGCTAGGTTAGAAGTACAACAAATTCAGAAGATGAAGATACTACCTAATAAGAAGATGTGTAGGTATCACAAAAATTATGCTAGTAACTAACAAATGTTAGTAACTTACCTACATTAGAGGTAGGTACAGTATGTCCAGTGGACTTCAATAGGTTAAAGATACCTCCTACATAATAGTTTCGATTCTGTTTTATCTATATCCAGCCAATTCTATCCATAGCCAGCGTTTGGAAAACTTCATCTTCGTCGCATATAATATACCTACCACAGAGAGCCTCAAGACGAAAGCCTACAGTCAGTGCGCGTTGCCAGCACCAAAAAGTTACGAACGGCGACCACACACCGAATGACACAGTGTTGAAAGGCCCCGCACCCTATGGACCGACGACATTGCGAAGGTTACTGTAATTCACTGAATGGAAATGGCTCAAGACCGTTCGTCGTGGCACTCTTTATGGGAGGCCTATGTTCAGCAGTGGACTTCTGCAAAATGATAAAATATTTTTGTGATACATGTCCTCTAATAGGTAAGTATCCAAAAGAGAGGTCATTCAACTTATCGTTGATGTGTATATACTAATTCCGGAACATTTTGTATACATACACTAGTTCACTGAAGTAAAAGATAAATCTCTCTTTTTCGAGGTACGACACACAAGGTACATCGATGGCAGCACTGGGTATGTTTTGGCTGAAAACTATTTTATCCTCCGAGCTCCTAGACTAAACTCAACAAACCAAATTACCTTTTTAATGATCAAATACCAAAATCAATCTTCGTGACATGTAAATAAAGTTTAAAGTCGTTTGAAGCGAAGTGGCAACGCCGCAATGAGCCGATTTTCAATAACTTTATTTGAATTTTTTGGCGGGAAAACTGTTTTTGCTTATATCTCTGAAACCTTTTCAGCTACAGGCCTGAAATTTTTGGTACCTTAGGCACTAATTATGAGCTAAAATCCTGCCTAAAGTTTATTGCCCTCTGATCAGCGGTTTGGCGTAACGAAATGTGTAAGCTGGGGACCCGGGTCTACAGCTTACACATAGTTTTTTGCTTATATCTCTGAAACCTTTTTAGCTACAGGCCTGAAAATTTTGGTACCTTAGTCACTAATTTGGCACTAAATATCTGGCTAGTTTTCATAGCTCTCGCGTCAGCCGTTTGGCAGTACTGGATGTGCAAGCTGTAGACCCGGGTCTCCAGCTGACACATAGTTTTTGGCTCATATCTCTGAAACCTTTTAAGCTACAGGCCTGAAATTTTTAGTACCTTTGGCACTAATTTGGCACTAAATATCTGGCTAGTTTTCAAAGCTCTCGCGTCAGCCGTTTGGCAGTACTGGATGTGCAAGCTGTAGACCCGGGTCTCCAGCTGACACATAGTTTTTGGCTCATATCTCAGAAACCTCTTTGGCACCTAAATTTTGAATTGGATTTTCAGATTGCACCAATTATGCACTAAATATTTGCATACTCAGAATTCAGAAATTCGTTATGTGTAAGCTGTAGACATACACACCGCAGAACCGACAATCGTTGGGGAGTAAAGGTTCTCGAATGGCGACCACGAACCGGGCGACGAAGGAAGGCACGATGAACCGACGCCAAAGTTAAAGTTGCGGGAAGTCGGTGGATGGAAAAGGCTCTAGACCAGGGTTTCTAAAAGTGGGGTTCATGAACCTCCAAGGGGTCCGTATTCCGTAATAATTGTGACAGGGGTCCGCAGTAGCTCAAATTTCAAGCAAAATATCTTGGCGAATTAAGCATTAGTAGGTATGTGTGAGTAAATTACCAATAAAAGTGATTTTTTACAAAAAAAAATCACAATATTATTCGCCAGAAATTCCCGTGGCATTTTAAAAATTCTGAAAGTGGTCCGTGGCTTCACATAGTTTAAGAACCCCTGCTCAAGACCGATCGTCATGGAACTCTTTGGGGGAGGCGTACGTCCAGCAGTGAACTTCTACGGCTGATTATGATGATGATTAAGGTCTTTGTGGTATAAAGAAGTGTGGGAAGAAGAAAAGGTTTATAAAGCTCTATCTACAGAGTATTTCTTACATTACAAACTTACTGATAAGGTTAGTCAGCTTACGAGAGAAGGGGGCAAATATGTTAGTCTTGATAGGGCTTACATATTTGAGCCTTTTGGGGTTGAGACCCTGGGTCCGTGGGGAAACGGGGCCCTCCGGGTTTTCAAAAAGATATCAGGACGTCTGATCGAAGCGACGCGTGACCCGAGAGCTGGCTCTTATTTGGCCCAGCGAATTAGCATTGCCATCCAGCGTGGCAATTCCGCCAGCGTCTTGGGGACGCTTCCGACTGGTAGTTATCTGGATCAGTTGAGCTATCTATAGATCGTTTGTAACGGTCTTTAGATGGCTCAACTGTTTCTTGTGTATTTTGTAAATATTAACTTGTATTAGTTTTAAGTTTCTGTCTGTAAATAAAATTACGAGAGAAGGGTGCCATTGAACCTCAGTAGACATTGCATAAAGGAATTCCGTTCTCAGGTATTTTGTTTACCTAAATTCAAATGTAAACATAGCTAATTAAATTCCACGTCACCCACACACGCGCCCACAAAATCTATTGTAAGACCTTGACCGAGTAAATAGGATCTTATTCTAATCATCATCTGAATTAGCAGTTTATTTTGCGTTTTAGGGACAAAGGCATGCAGCTCACCTGATGGTAAGCGGTCACCATCACCTGTTGCCAGCCCTGAGTTAGTATCATCATCGTCATCATCACCAGCCTATAGAATTCCACCACTGGACATAGCCCACCCCGAAAGTGTGCCATGACGATCGGTCTTGAGCCTTTTCAATCCACCGACTTCCCGCAACCTTGTCGTCGGTCCATCGGGCGTAAAACTGTATCATAACCTAGCGAAAGTCTTTCTAGATAAGAATTATGCTCAACTAGGTAATGTAGACACTATTCACCTGCCACCAACTTACTACCGTATGAGTGTTCAATTCATACAATCTGAGTAATAAGGTGACAAATTTTACTAAATGAAACATCTTACAAAAATATTCTTATTTATTTCCTAAAACTACTTAATTAGTCATTTCAGTGACATTGCGCGACAAATCTCGATGAGGCTCTGTTTGTTCTCTTACGTCATCTTCGGAAGGCGTTTTATCATCTTGTGCGTCATCAGAAGTATTAAAATCTACTGAACTGTCTTTAATACTTGAAGAATCTGTAACATTCTTTGCAATGTTTCTTGATATATCAAGTTCACTCTTCAACCGTTGAATTGCTTGCACAACTTCATTCTGAAAGTTCATGTTTACCTTATACAGCTGTTCTGAATGCTCCTTCTCCCTCCGAATCTCATTCTTCATGTGCGTGTCTTTGAACTTCTCAAACTCCGTCATAATCCTCACTTTTGACTCGTAAACATGTTGCACCATTGAGACTAGACCAAACAATTTCTCTATCACTTTTTCTTTTACTTCCTTGGATATGTTTGGATCGGATTCCAGATCAGATTTTGCGTCTAATGCTAAATCATTTGCTGAAGATGGGAATCCGAGGAGTGATTTTGATGCGTTAGCCCCGTTGGGCGGTTTTTGAGTTTCAACTTTACCTGCACTGTCGTTAGATGCAGTTTTGGATGTGAACGCGCCGTGTGTAACTACTTCTGTGAACACTCCAGAGCTGGGTTTATTTGATTGGTACTCCGCAGTCTTCTTGTTTACTTTTTGTAAAAGCTCGCTTTGTTTCTCCTTCTGTTTCTCGAAGCTGGACTTTTGTAGCACTTCTTCGTGCACTATGATTTCATCTTGTTTGTTTTGGAAGGGGCTGCCTGTCCGTTTCTTAAAGTTGGTGACGGCTAGTTTGGACATTGTAGGTCACGTTACGTATATGGAGATGAAAATTTTAGGTCACTAAACTGATTTTTCCGAGAGTTCCGATCACCGAGGCGTCGAGTGTTGAACTAAATGGTTGATTAATATGAAATATTGAACGGCTGGCCTCAACGCCAAGTGTGGGCTTCGCTCCTTAGTTTTAGTTTGTCAGCGCTTCCTAGGCGTGGCAATGAATTCTTATTAGTTCTTCGCGTGGGTCTCATGCACTTCGCATTGTTGCTGACGTTCATTTTTATGAATGAATGCTCGCAAATGATCTTTGTGCCTGATTGAAAGGCAGCTGTTATTTTTGATTATAAATAAATAAATAAATATTCCGGACATATCACACACGGTAATCTGATCCCAAACTAGGCATAGCCTGTACTATGGGTACCAGAGACTGATATACATCATAGATATATATTTAACACCCAGACACAGAACAAACATCTGTGTTAGTCACAAATGTTTGTCCAGTGCGGGAATCGAACCCGCGACCTCTAGCGCAGAAGGCAGAGTTACTACCAACTGAGCTATGAGGCCAGTCATGCCATTATAAAAATGCCATTATAAAAATTAGAAATCAGAAAATGCAGTTTAAAAGTAGGCCAGTATTATTCGTCAGTAATTTTAGGAGGGCACAGCGAGATTTTTGACTGGCCTCATAGCTCAGTTGGTAGTAACTCTGCCTTCTGCGCTAGAGGTTGCGGGTTCGATCCCCGCACTGGACAAAAATTTGTGTGATTAACACAGATGTTTGTTCTGTGTCTGAGTGTTAAATATATATCTATTATGTATATCAGTCTCTGGTACCCATAGTCACAGATAACATAATACTATACTCCATAGTACAGGCTATGCCTAGTTTGGGATCAGTTGACCGTGTGTGGTATGTCCGGAATATTTATTATTATTATTATTATTTTCTCGCTCTAAATTGAAGCAGCCCACCTGGGGATGTACCTCCGTCGTACAGAAGATCGCAGCCAAATAACATTATTTGTTTCAAATAGTGTTGTGTTCCTGCGGTGAGTAAGGTTGCCGGAGCTCTTTAGGGGAGGAAGGGTTCGGCAGGCAACGCATTAGCAATGCTCCAGGTGTTGCTGATGTTAATAGGCGACGGTAACCACTTACCATCAGGTGGGACGTAAGCCAGTTTGCCTATGTATAATATAAATATAATATATAATATAATATAAATTGTGTTGTCAGAGACATTGATACCTAATAAGTCAGGATGCGGAGATTATCGCCTATGTAAATATTTGAAAGTCTATAGATAAGTGGATTTTTATTTAATTCATAAGGTTAATGGACAGGACAGCAAACAATTTCGCGTGATTGGTGGTGTCAAACAACCAGGCACACTGATTCTTCTGGCTTCGTGCCACTGGTTCGTTCTTGGACAACGTGCTTTATGTCAGTATCCACTAAACACCATGATAATTAAGAAAGGTCCTAAAAAGTCTTTGTTACCATAACATAACCAGTGAGGTGAATAAAATGAGCCCCAAGTGTTAGCTTGACAGACACCCGCTTCGCCAAAAATTGTACCTACTTAGTCTACTATCTACTACCTACAACGTGATTCATGTTTTGTATGCTATCCCGAAAGGGGCCTATTCTACACCCATTTGGGGTAATATTAGAACACTATTCAAACATTCGCTGTTAAGGGGTCAACTTGATACAAAGTAAATTATTTATCTTTTTTAGGCAACAATCTTGATGCTGAACCTCTCGTATGTTTAATTATTAGATACAAAGATGATAAAAGACAGCTGATTTCAAAAAGTTCGGATCATACAAAAGTCATTTTTCTTTTTGATGATAGAATAAGCCCTTTAGGGATAGAATACTTGTTACGGAACATGTTGTATATGACACAAATACCAGATAGCTAACGGGCAACACTTATTGATCCGGCCTGCCCTCTACATAGAATACTAATAACATGACCATTTTGGTGCTCCCAGTTCCGCCATAGGTGAAAGTGATTACAATTAACTTCGATAATAATTTCACATAGGTAAATTCTATAGCTGTCTTCGTGAAAATAGGGAATGCTGCTGCACATGCCTTAGCTTTTTTCCCTTAGTCGCCTCCTACAACATCCACGGGTGCGTATGGCCACCACGGCAAACTATGTTGTTAAGATCACATATTTATAAAGTAGTCTTCGAAACACAGATACCTAGTTACGTACTAGTACGTACCTAGTTGTTGCAAATAAAATCATATTCTATTCTTACCTATTGGTTTCATAAAGTGGGGTCCACGGACCCCGAAAGGGTCCGTAATAAGTGTGACAGGGGTCCGCAGTAGCTCAAATTAATTCTTAAGATAAAGGGCTTACAGCTCTAGTGTCGATAAAAACAAAAAAATCAATAAAAGTGTTTTTAATTGTTTTTTTTCACAAGGCTATTTTCGAGAGGGGTCCGTAGCATTTTAAAAATTCTGAAAGTGCTCCGTGGCTGCACATAGTTTAAGAACCTATGCCTTAGACAATATACTTCCTACTGAGGATAGGTAGGATATTATTTAAGCCTATTACCTACTGAGGAAAAGGGGAACACCCAGCTAATCCATATCAATTGCGGTTGAATTGGTTGCTAGGAAAAAGCTACATAGTGTAGCTTCCATTTCGTCAATATGTCCTCTAATGCAGTATAGCCTACACTGCATTTGAGGACATATTGACGATCAAGAACACAAGAACAAAATGTCTTCCCCTTAAATAGAGACAGTAAGAAAATGATAGTGGACACATTACTTACACATGTTAAATTACTTATTAGCCTACTGTATGGATAGATTGTAATATTATTAAAGCACATTATGTTGTGTAAACCAATTATAAAGGAGGAGGAGGAGGCTTTGGAGGAGGTAGGGCATAGCGAGATTTTCTCGTTCTAAATTGGAGCAGCCCGCCTGGGGAGGTACCTCCGCCTTACAGAAGATCGCAGCCAAATAACATTATTTGTTTCAAATAGTGTTGTGTTCCTGCGGTGAGTAAGGTTGCCAGAGCTCTTTAGGGGGAAGGGGGTTCGGGGTTGCGTGCGTGATGCCTCTGGTATTGCAAGCGCTCATAGGCTACGGTAACCGCTTACCAACAGGTGGGCCGTATGCTTGTTTGCCACCTCAGTTGTATAAAAAAATAAAAAAATAAAATTGACTATGCTATGACGTCGATAAGGATCATTTTCAATTAGCCAGGTTTATAGGAGACATGCTGTCTGCCTTCATTATAACGTGCAAGCAGTCACGATCAACTGCATCTACAAGGGGGCCGTCATGAAATCTTATTGCCACTCAAATATCAGCGTTATTTTAAATAGGTATACGGATTTGGACCATAAATCTTTGAGACTACCAACTTACGTTACCGCCTAAACAAAATCGCGATATTTCTGGAAGGGGTTGATTTTCAAGGAATACAGTATCGAAAAACGTAAATGAAAAGATGGACAGATGGACTCCGAAATTTATGACAGATTACCTTATTTTCCGAGATCGAATGGTTTATGATTATCACGGTTTCGTCCAATGATATACAGACAAGTGAAACCTGATCAAGTCCGATAAGCATCAATGGATGATCCACGTTATCTCCTGAACGACAAGTTCACTGATATACCCAGATTAGGTATTCAAGCAGCGCGTGCGAGACGCCTGCTCCTCCATACGAAACACCTCGCTGTTTCACACACTGACCTCCCTTTCACACTTACCTTAATCCCCATCGGAAAGACAAGAACAAAAATCTGGATCATCGTTGCTCTTTGAACCAGGGAACGGTGTCACAAGCAACAGAAAAGGCGCCTATTACAACCGATGCCAAAACGTCGCCAGTAAGACACCCGTCCTAGAACATAGGCCTTTTTCAATCCAACGCGCCGAAGAGGATTTGTATCAAAGCTTTCCCCAGCCGTCCGAGCCAGAAGGTCGCAAGTTGCCCGTACGATGAGACAATGCGTGCCGGAACTGGACACCACGTGCTGAATTTGAAATGGCTGTATAAAAACAGCAGGGTCCTTGTCGAAACTATCACAAACAATTCAACCTTCAATCAGTGAACAACAGGATCACAGATTTGCAAGATGGTGTCCAGTAATGTGTTGTTCATCGCCCTGGCGCTATTTGGGAGCGCGGTGGCGGTGCCAGCTAAGGCGGGGTTCTGGAAGGGAACTCTCATGGACAGCATGGTTGAAGAGATGAGGTCGGGCTGCGTGGAAGGATCTGACCCAGCTGCTTGCATCAAGTACAAGGTCATGTCACTGCTGGACAGCATCTTCAAGAAGGACTCTTTCCAGGTACTTTCTTATATTCATAATAAATCAATCAATTTCGTCTTATATCAATCAAATTCACTAATGTGAATATTTTCTTACAGATCTCCGAAGCCGTAGAAGTGACGAAGAATGGCGCTGGCAATGAGGTCTCTGGCCGCTCCAATGGAGACTTTCTCGACAGCATTGAAAACTACATCCAATCCCACGACGTGACCTTCCAACTCCCCATCGCCGACACTAAAGTCACCGTCAGCCCAAGGAACCTTGATCAGGACGAGCTGACTTTGAACGTCAAGTTCAACAAGGATGGAGCCCGCTCTGTTGGCGAAGCCCGCAAAGCTAAGCTGAAGAAGATCATCGTCCCTATCCTCGTATTTGTGCTCCTGAAGGCTATGACCCTCATCCCTCTTGCCATCGGTGTCCTGGGACTGAAGGCCTGGAACGCTCTGCAGCTGTCTTTCTTCTCTTTCGTCGTCTCCGTCGCGTTGGCTATATTCCAGCTTTGCAAGAAGGTGAGTTCAAAGTCTCCTAAACTTTACCATAACCCACAACTTATTACATAGTGATGAGTACTATAGAAAAGCTATAGAAAAGCACTCAACCTTTAAACAAAAATTTTGTAGATAATGCCAAGCATTCCTTCCGATTAATATTGAACTCGCGGCCTAGCATTTCACAGCCAATGACTTGCCTTTGTCAGCCCTCTAAGCAAGACTAATACTTAATCTATATTTCTAAAGCACCAAACCCAGACAAACAATTGCACATTCTTACACAGAGCTTCAAAGCTCATAAAACCCTTTGCACTGAACCAAAAGCCCTCTGAGCTTTGGAAGCTCCTAAAGCCGCACCCTATTCTACAGCACATTGGAAAGAAGAAGGAGAGCACATAACTTTACTCTTTGGACTAACATTTCCCGTTTTACAACCGATGTCTAACCTTCTAGTTTACCCAGATTGCGGCCGACAACTCACACCCCCAGATCGCATCCCACGGTCCTTGGGATGCTGCGTACGCTGCCACCCGCAGGAGACGAGACGCTGAGCCTCAGGAACTCGCCCAAGAACTCGCCTACAACGCATACCACTAAACCTCACTAGACTAAAACCCCTAACTCGAGAAATGAGGAACATAGATCGAATGGCCGAAACCAAAAATAACGATTTCGTAGAAACCGTTGACGTGTAAATACTATGTAGCAACTTATTTATATAAATAAAAGTGCAAGAGGATCGTGTGACTGTGATGTGTGACTGTTATTTATTTTATATAATAAATCATTGAAGAAATTATACTTGTGTTAATGAACCCCAATATTTTATTACAAGCCCTTAGAACTAACTACCTTATTAGAAACAAAATTGATGCTAATATGGTTCAAAAGCAAAACAAACTGTTCATATTGAAAAGCCAGATAAGCTTGAATAAAATCATCAAACCTAGTCGATCTGCTAGATTCTAGATAATATAACGAAAACGACTATGACTAGCATAGAGTACATTTGAATCCCAACAGTGGGAAATTGTAGGCTGATTTTGACAACTGGTGCATAGACAAAATAGGTTTAGAAGTAATACATACAAAAAGCAAGACAACGCACATAACATACTCTAATTAAGAATGATAGGCAATAAAAATAGTAGGTATGTAAGACATAACAACGCCTATTTTCACTAATATAATAAGTGAAAATCTTATTACAATAAATATTTAGGTAAGTGTCACAGGACATTAGTATCACTTTCTCAAGGGAAGTGAAAATATATTAGTAAAAGTGTTAGTGTGGATGTATGTACTACTATACATTCCGATCAAGTGCGTGCGCTTTCTATCTGAGACATCTAAGGTGAGGGCTGATCAATTTTAATCACGTAGAGACATGGAATATCGTTAAGTTTACAAAGAAACTTCGCAAAGCACAATGATCTTTCCTTTCTTCATCATCATCATTTCAGCCGTACGACGTCCACTGCTGAACATGGCCTCCCCCACAGACAGAGCGAATTCCTATCATGTGGGGGGATTTGCCCATACTCACCACGCTGGGCATGCGGGTTGGCGAGCGCAGTTAAGAGCTATCGTTGTTAAAATGAGGGACGCTGCTGCCCATCCCCTAGCTTTTTTCCCTTAGTCGCCTCTTACGACATCCGCGGATAGGTAGATATGGAGGGACCTATTCTTTAGCCGGAGCCACCAGGGCTTTCCTTTCTTATCTTCATCTAATTACCCAGATGCAATTGTTGTTCGTCGATTTACAGACAATTCCTGTCTAGACGAAAATAAAAGGAATAAAAGTAAAAGGAGACCCAGACCGTTACTCTAGAAACCGAAATTTAGGTGTATTTTATTTTATTTTATTTTATTAATGAAACAAAATCCACAGCTCTTAGATAATATGGTACAACTTAACTAATTCACTTTACTTAAAGCCAATAAAGGATTTTTTTTTTTTAGCTAATACATTTATTAATTACGACCGTCACTGATTTGACACAAAACTAATATTATACAGGGCGTCCCAAACTTATGGGACATGAAGGGGAAGTACCTTAAATATCGTAGATAGGGTATTTTGCTGAAAGAAGACTTTATGTTACTTTTAAAAGTTAGTAATTCTGCATTCATAGATTTTCTAAAAAATACTTGCTTCGTCTGGGAATCGAACCGACTCAAATGTCAAAAAAAAATCATCCTACTTCTATGATGCCAATCGAAAGAATAGCTAAAAAATAATAACTTTGCTTAAGTAACATAGTATTTTAAAAGAAAGGAACAACGTAAAATGATTGACTCAAATTTTTCAAACACGTTTTATTTAGGATTTTTTAGGATATGTAAAGAGAATACCATAATGTTTAGGTCCACTTAACTTAGAAAATTAAGAAATCTTAAAATTTATTTTAGGAATCCTAAAACAACGTAAGACAAGAGGGATCACATTTTGAGCATTAAATTAATTAATTTACAAAAATACTTACTTAATTGACTACGGCACTTTCATGTATGTTTTTAATTTGATTAAAATGATTAATTTCATGTTGTTCCTTTTTTTTAAAATACTATGTTACTCAAGCAAAGTTATTATTTTTTAGCTATTCTTTCGATTGGCATCATAGAAGTAGGATGATTTTTTTTTTACATTTAAGTCGGTTCGATTCCCAGACGAAGCAAGTATTTTTTAGAAAATCTATGAATGCAGAATTACTAACTTTTAAAAGTAACATAAAGTCTTCTTTCAGCAAAATACCCTATCTACGATATTTAAGGTACTTCCCCTTCATGTCCCATAAGTTTGGGACGCCCTGTATATATGTGTATGTGTGTGTGTACTTTTGATATTCAGAGGTGAAACATTCTTAATGAAATCCTCAGAATTTATATTACATACCTACTTGCCAATAATAATTATTCACAGGAACAACGAACCAAACGTTTTAAATATTGGTATGAAATATTAAATTTGAACCTTTACAGATCCCATTTCAAAATACACTAGCAGTAACACAAGGATGTTAGTTTGTCCACAACCTCGGATGAAATGTTCAGCCATTGATCATTGATCATCATCATCATTTCACCCGCAAGACATCCACTGTTAAGCATAGATTTCCAAAGCGACCTATGTTGGAAAACGATTGGCGATAACGATCCAAAATGTAGAAAGATTCAAGTAATTTTTCGAAAAAAAAATGTGTTCTTACATTGAATGGCATGCAAGAGTTTAAAGCCTTCCTTGAAACAAAGAAAGGCTATGCAAAACAAGAAGTCTGTATCTGAATGATGATTACAATAAGTGGATAATTTGAAACAGCTAAAAACTTGGGATACTTACTAAAATGTTCAAGCATTACCTACCTATCAACTACATTCCTACTCAGTAGGTAAACGGAGTGGCCGTAATCCAAACCAAAAATGTCTACCTAATGCCAAGGAAGGATACACAATGGCGTAGAGGTAGAAGACCTACTAGTATATTGCCGTCGTATATTTTTTAATGATATATGCCTTGGGGTAATTTCAACAAGACTTAGAGGTAATTTTAGCTTAAGGAAATTATTTAAAAATACATTTTTCATCTTTAGAAGAAACAGGAATAAAATGTAAGTTGTATACAAGATTATTCATAATATGTATACCATCCGAAAAGGGGCAATACTATCAACAAAAATAAAGAGAAAACATATCTGGTCCTTTTGGTCTTTCATCGTAAAAACTAATTATTAAACATACGAGAACCTCGACAACAATATTGCTACCTAAACACCTGAATAATTGAATTTGAACTGATTTGACCCGAAAAAGATTTTTATAAAGTGGTTTTTCAATAAAAAATGTCGAAATTCCAACAGTTGTAGAACAACTTTATTGCCAATGGTGCGTAGAATGACCCATTTTCAGGATAGCGTACATGCTATGAATTACCTTGTATTATTTCACAGCAAATTAGGTCTTATTGATGAAGGTTTTTTGGTAATAAATATAAACTTTGTAAATAGCAAGCGGAGTCTTAAGGGAGAAAAAAAGTCATGAATAAACAAAATAGGACCGAGTACTAAGCCCTGAGCCACACCTGATTGTAATTCACAAAGGGCTGCCAGGATGTACCTGACTGTTGGCCGGCACACTAGTCATACCCTGCTGACCCAGTGGGAACGCATTAGCACGGATTCATAACCATATCCAACAATTTAATAAGGTGCTTAAAGATGGCGCACCAATTCAAACGCCTTTCAAAAATACATGAACTTAAAATCGCGAATCAATAAAGTTTTATCTCAAAGGATTAAGGTCTGAAATGGAAAAGCAAATGTTATTCCGACTGGAAATGTAATTTTGTCCGTCATAGATTCAAAGGTGGTCAGTATTTTGGGTGAAATGTTTGTATTGTTGTCACGACCACTAGTGCGATCTGTTATGTGTAGATTGTTACCTAATAAGGATGGTTTGGTTTGCGAACCGCCGTTTTATGTAAGTTAGTGGATAATGGACGTCACGTTTTAGATCATAGATACTATGTCCACTGAATGCTGTAACGTTGTCTAATGAATGCTAAAGGGTGTTTCATATGTAGGTGTAGGTAGGTAAAAGAAAATGGAAGGCTCAAATTGGCTGATCGACTGAGGTTCCCAGATATTCGATCCGAAGGTCGTGGGTTCGAATGCGGACGTGGACAATGAGTTTTGTAATTCAGAAAATTTTAATGCGTTTTTACACGTAATCTCTACTAGTAGTGCCAAGCGGTAGTGCCTAAGAAAAGAAAAGATTATAACGGTGAAGAAAAACAACGTGCGAAAACCGGGCTTTCAACCTATCACGTAGTACTGCCAATATGTGGGTAGGTATATGCCAAATGTTCGGACATGCCTCTGACTTCCCCATAACACATCTTTTTAAATATCTGATCACCTGGGCATCTGAGAGGATGTCTTCTGTTCTTGAGCGCAAAAATGCTAAGCCAATTTTTTTAAAGTCGAATGCCATATTTTCTGTAATTATATGTTAGAGTTGTAATTAGATGTTAGAGTTGATAGTTAGAGTTGGTAACACCAATTTGTTTTCTTTTTGTTTGTGTACGAACGATCAATCGATCATTCATTCGTTCATGATTTACTTATTGTCAAAGTCAATCTTTCAGCTGTGTACGTTTAATCTGTGCTGTGTATAAATTTGTCTTGTCTTGTTGTGTTTACATGTTATTATTTTGTTTGTCTACATAATTACTATGTAAGTAAAAAAATGTATCTGTTCTGTTCTGACCTATCTAAGCACATGTAAAAATGTCAATAGAGGAATAAATTGAAATTGAAAAAAAAATTGAAATTGAAATTGAGTTACAAAATTACCTACATATTGGAACATTTTAATCATAATGCAAGAACAATAGAAGCTACACCTAATAACCACTACTCGTAGTAAACAAATTCTTAGCAAACGGAAGTAAAGTAGCATTTCACAATCCGGACATGGCAGGTGCATGCAAATATGCGCGCGCGCCGCATGGCAAGTGCGCTTCAACCCTTATTGCATAAACGACTTGCTGAAGCAGACTTTCTAGTTACGTCATATAATGTAAGCTTTTATAACTTTAGGGAAACAATGTGGAAGCCAACAGTACGACCAGAATACATGAAGCATCTGAAAATAACTGAAAATAAAAAGTATACTTCCGTCTAAAAAACGAACCCCATACACTGAGATAGGGAATGGATGGAGACGGAGGTACGGCCGGTAGATCTTACAGAAGATCGCAGCCAAATAACATTATTAGTTTCAAATAGTGCTGTGTTTCTGCGGTGAGTAAGGTTGCCAGAGCTCTTTAGGGGGAAGGGGGTTCGGGGTCGGCAACGCGAGCGTGATACCTCTGGTATTGCAAGCGCTCATAGGCTACGGTAACCGTTTACCAACAGAGGTTTGCCTGTTTGCCACCTTAGATGTATTAAAAAAAAGGCGAAAACAAGATCAATAAAATGTATATAAAAGGGGCTTATTCTACACCCAATTAACTAACAGTAAGGTTTGTTCAACGGCTTTTGTAAATTCGTCAGTTTTCATTCAAAAATCTTTTGGGGCCATATGTGTTTGAACTCGATTTCTTCAATTAAAATGATAAATATATCTACTTATTCCGTCAAAAAAATAGATCCCGAATACTGCGATAGGGGATGAATGGAGAAAACAAGGTGATTAATAAAATGTACACTATCCTAAAAGGGGCTTATTCTACACCCAATTAAAAGTATTCAACTGCTTTTGGAAATTAGATATAAGATATTAGATATTTTCGTTCTAAAATCTTTGGGGCCATATGAGTTTGAACTCGATTTCTTCAGCTGTTTTAGGCTCGTATTCAGAGACAAGACTCGAGCATTGATCTGTACTTTAATCTCGATTTGAGTCGAGATTCTAATTCTTGAACAGTACTTATGTATAGATTCAATGATCACAGTTCACCTGATTAATGCTTATTCTGAAACGTCAATCAGACGAAATCGGTGCTTGAGTTTAGATTTGATTTAACATTAATCAAATTACATTTTCGTTCCGTTACACGTACTTTGATGCATATTTATACTTCACTTTATTGTTCTATTCTATTTCCACCCTGGCTGTTTGAATTTCTGCGTAAAACGGATCGAAAATTATAAATAAATCAAAATGTAAACGAGAACATTTGAGTACAGATTTGAGACTCGATTCAGCTGAGAGTAGTTTAAGTACCGTTCTTGAATAAAAGCTATGTTTGGGCAGAGATTCAATACATAAGTAGAGTTCAGCTGATCTGTGATTAAATCTATGCTTGAGTCGTGTCTCTGAATACGAGCCATCTTCTCGTTTGTTTAATAATAAGTTACAAAGCCGATAATAAGTACAAAAAAAAGCCGACTTGAGAACCTCCTCCTTTTGGAAGTCGGTTAAAAATAGATGAAAATCGAGAAAAACCATATGAAAATTTTGTTTTTTTCATGAATATTTTTTGTCTTTGTTGGTAGAAATAAACCCATTTCGGGATGGTACCAACACTTTACTTTTGTATAGAGTAAAAGTGGACAGAGATAACTAAAAGTTTCAGGAACCCAGGGACCCTTTTACGAACAAGGTTTTCTGTGAATTCTTCAGACCACTAAAAATTCGCGATGACGGTATAGAATTTGAAATGTTGATTGGGTAAGACATAAAAAAATCGAAGACCATGCAAAGTGAACTACTTGATATGTACGCTCCGGTCGCGAGAGTATCATTGAGTGGCAACGGAATCGAATAGCAATGAATTCTCCGAGTTGATTTATCGCTTTCGATGGTTAGCATTCTAGCAAGCCTAGTACGTAGGTACCTACTAATCCTAGGCAGGAAAGCACCTTGAAAGAGCGAAGCAGGACTAACGATAGGACTAACGATTAGGAGGAGGTAGGGCACAGCGAGATTTTCTCGCTCTAAATTGGAGCAGCCTGCCTGTGAGGTACCTCCGCCTTACAGAAGATCGCAGCCAAATAACATTATTTGTTTCAAATAGTGTTGTGTTCCTGCGGTGAGTAAGGTTGCCAGAGCTCTTTAGGGGTGGAGGGGTTCGGCAGGCAACGCATCAGCAATGCTCCAGGTGTTGCTAATGTCAATAGGCGATGGTAACCACTTACCATCTTTGATTCTTCTAAGCTTGGTCGCGAGGAACAGGCATAGCTTCACCTAGTTTCTAAGACGTTTCAAAGTGATCCTAGTTATTTTATTGAAATAAATGCCTTTTGACTTTGACTTTGACTTTGACATCAGGAGGGCCGTAAGCCTGTTTGCCTCCGTATAACATAAAAACGATAGCTACTAGATAGATAATACCCGTAGCTAAGTTTAGTGCGATAAGTGCTGAAGTTATTTCCGCTCCTCGTTTGAGTATGCACGCTCGTGGCTAAACGAGATTTGATAGCCAACATCTTAACGTTCCCTCCGAAGCACGAAAGCAGCTTTAAGCTAATATCGCAGCGGTTACCCATCCAATCTGTGACCGCGCATTACGAACTACGCTAGCTACGCCACAAACGTGGCCAAGCGCCAACTTGCACCTGTAATTATCATGGACCATTCCCTATACAAATACATATAAAAAAACCAGAAAGAGTATACTAAGTTGTATACAAGGTTATTCATAGTGTATATACTATCCGAAAAGGGGCAATATTATCAACAAAAATAAAGAATATTAGAGAAAACATATCTGGTCCTTTTGATCTTTCATCGTTTTATTTTCATTCTTTATTCAAACAATATTAAGTAACAGAAAAATAATAATAATAACAGTTGTAAATTAAACTAATATAAATAATATTATACTAGAAATGAACTCTGTTTTATACGACTACGACTACAAGCAGAAAACAGAGTTCAGATCACCAACCTAAAAAAAAAAAAAATCTCTTTCATCGTAATAACGAATTATTAAACATACCAGCCAGCAAAGAGTTAAAATATCACCCAGTTATCTTGATCGGCATCGCCTCAACTCGAAACAAATGTCGCCTTTTACATGTCCCGAGGCGAGACGATGCCGATGCATTGATAAGTGTATGTCGCAGTGTGAAGTTTCATACAAAGAATGCCGAACGGCTGGAGCGGAGGCTATGCTGATCTGGTGCTGGTACCGGGACGATATGTCTTTAACAGCCTTAAGAGTCCTTGGAAATATCAGGTCAAGACATTTTTTGCCAATTGACTTGAGTTTATAACTTGAGTTACTAAATGAGTAACTCAAGTTATGAGTTACTGGCCTCATAGCTCATCATCATCATCATCATCAGCCTGATGAAGTCCACTACTGAACATAGGCCTCCCCCAAAGAGTTCCATGACGAACGGTCTTGAGCCTTTTCCATCCACCGACTTCCCGCAACCTTAACAATGTCGTCGGTCCATCGGGTGGGGGGCCTTCCAACACTGCGTCGTCCGGTTCGTGGTCGCCACTCGAGAACCTTTGTTCCCCAACGGTTGTCGGTTCTGCGAGCTATAGCTCAGTTGGTAGTAATTCTGCCTTCTGCGCTAGAGGTCGCGGGTTCGATTCCCGCTCTGGACAAACATTTGTGTGATTAACACAGATGTTTGTTCTGTGTCTGGGTGTTAAATATTAATCTATTATGTTTATCAGTCTCTGGTACCCATAGTACAGGCTTTGCCTAGTTTGGGATCAGTTGACCGTGTGTGATATGTACGGAATATTTATTTATTTAACGAGTGCTATGAATCAGTCATAAAATCTGTCTTCTAAAATATTGTAATTATATTTATCAAAGGAAACGATACTTTGTCAAAACAGCTACGAAGAAATCCACATCCTCAGCGTTTCCATGATTTTATCAGCTATTGTTATGATCATAATCCAGGATCAATATCAACGTACTCTCACCAGCGGGACTTTCAAATGAAAATTGTTTGCCAAGTATGAAAGCATTATGATGCGTCGCACGCGCACCTGCCGCGTGCCTTGCCGCCCAAAGGATCTCATATAAAAACCAAGCCCATTGAAAAATTAAATCATTGTTGCTCCATTAACCGACCAAGCCGAACGTCTAATTAATCTAATGACAAAGTGATAGATACAAAAATGAAGTGTTTGTGCATACTATTGGCTTCGGTCGCCCTCGTCCGTGGTTACGCTATCCAGGACAATGAGGTCGAAACGTCCCGATTGCAAACTAGTGATGACCTACTGGACAGTGTTATTAGTGATTGCTTCGAAGCAGACGCACCCATTTCGTGCCTGAAAGTGAAAGTTCTGTCATTCCTTGACACAAAACTTGGAGTCACAGCAGAATCAGCCAGAGCTTTGGACGACAAGAACATAGACAAGGTCATATTTGACCGCGTTGCGAGGATCCTGAACACAAATGAGTTCAGGGTACAGTTGCCAGAGTTCCTCTTCCAAGGAGCCGAGGTGTCCTATAGAGCTGACCGCGGACTAGACGTCGATTTTCCCGAGGAAAGCGAAAATGGCGAAGGTAACACCACTTCTCTAGTCCTGACTGACGTCGACATACTAAACTGTTGTTAAAAACACACATTTATGGTACAAACAGGAATCTCATTACATGATATTCAAAACAAGCTTGACTTCAGTGGCGTAGCGGGTGAGTGACTGAGACGCTTCGATTCCCGCTGCGGTTCAACTGTTTGCATGATCTGCAAATATTCGTTTCGGGTCTGGGTGTTGTGGTATCATGGTAGGTTGGTACTCGTAGTTTCTGAATACCGCCACACAATTCCCTGAGGCTAAGGACTATGTATGTGACTGTTGGGTGTTATTTATTTAATTACTATCTTCCGTACGCGGCTTCGCTCGCGAGGTAGTAGCCTATATGTTATTCTAGGTAAAGAACTCTATATATTCCAAGTTTCAACGAAATCGGTTGAGCTGTTAGGGCATGATTGAATTTAAACATCCAAACATCCTCACAAACTTTCGCATTTATAATATAAGTAGGATAGATGCAAACATCTAGATAGAGGATAGAGAGCTCTTTAGGGGAGGAGGGGTTCGGCAGGCAACGCATTAGCAATGCTCCAGGTGTTGCTGATGTCAATAGGCGACGGTAACAACCCACCATCAGGAGGGCCGTAAGCCTGTTTGCCTCCGTATAACATTTAAAAAAAACTGTTAAACCTACTAACTTATATTTTCTATCAGCTCGCGGCATCTTGAAGAAGAAGCTGCTACTGCCAGTGATGCTCCTCCTGAAGCTGAAGATGAAGGCTCTGATGCCGATCCTGGTGTCCATAATCGGCTTGAAGGCGATGAAGGCTCTGGTGCTCAGCAAGTTGGCCATCACTCTCGTGCTCGGCTTCCTCATTTACAACCTGCTGATGAAGAAAGGTAAGTAAAATAATAATAAAAAAAAAGAAAAAAAAAAAAAAAAAATCCGGACATATTCACACGGTCAACTGATCCCAAACTAGGCATAGCCTATACTATGAGTACCAGAGACTGATATACATAATAGATATATATTTAACACCCAGACACAGAACAAACATCTGTGTTTATCACAAAAATGTTTTTCCAGTGCGGGGATCGAACCCGCGACCTCTAGCGCTGAAGGCAGAGTTACTACTAACTGAGCTATGAGGCCAATTATTTATCTTCATTGAAAGCACATCATACATAAATGCAAGTGTTAAAGCGCACTTTTTCTAACAGAGGAATTCATTGGTGCGCGTCTGGTTTTGAACCCCCGACGGGGTTAAGGGTTAAGGGTCGAATGTCCCATGACAAATAAAACATTTGATTTGATTTGAGGCCAACGCGGCTCAACCACCACCACCACCATTTCAACCACTTCTTAGCTGTCTTCTTGCTAACCTAACCGTTTTAGCGTTCTCCCTTTTCACAAATGATAAAAAGAGAAAAATAACGATAAATCGAGGGAAAAACCCGCATAATCAAGATTTATCTACTCAGAAGGGGTCTTCTGAGTAGATAAATCTTGATTATGCTTGATAGTGCTTCTAAGTTCTTGCATCACAGTTCTTCCGAAAATGATATTTTATAGACATAGACATAGACATTTATTTAATTGCCACCAAAACACACACATTTGCACAACACTTTACAATAAACATTAGGTACCTACTTATAATAAAAGAAACATGAGAAAAGTAATGAAAGTAAAAATGGTGTGATGTGTGCTGCAGCAGCAAAATGGCTTCGGCTCAGCATTATGCCTACTGTTTTACAGCAGACGCTGGTATTCTGCCGAAACCATTACCTACACAGTCATTCAACCCTGTGAGAACAGTCTTATTAAGATTATGTTAGAATATAAAAATTAGGTTATAAATATAAAAATTAATAAAGGTGGAAAAGAATAATAATGTCAAACTGCATAGTGTAATAATGGTAAAAATTATATAATAATAATAAAATTAAAATTATATATGTGCATAACAGCCCTAAAAAGTCAGCACGTGATGTAGCTATTGGCACCAGACAACCCAATGTTTTGTTAACCCAAATTTATAATGTTTTGTTGCAGGTATGCCAATGATGATGGCCCCGACTGACGCACCTCCCGCCCCGCAATACGGCCCGCCTGCCTCCCAATACGGGCCAGCTTCCACCGCCGCGCCCCAGGACTCGTACGCACCCCAGTGGGAGCCGTCGAGCAACGGCCCGTACGCCCGCGTCTGGGACCCATCCCAGCTCGCCTACAGTTCTTACTACCCTAGTGAAGGCAGCTCGTCCAACTCTGATCAGTCTCCCAGTTACTCCAACGTTGCTTCTGGATCGTCGCCATCATCTTCCGCGAACTGATTTTAATTATAATATTTAAACACTGAACTGTACATAAACGCACGAAAGGCTAGAGTCTAGATAGAGCTAGTTATTTATTGACCAACTATTTATTTTTATTTATTACACGAATAAATTAAAATGAGAAAATGTTTATAATACCTGTTTATAAATATGAAACGAAATAATAAAAAGTTTCACCCGATCCCTTCCTAAAATGTTCTACTCTAGACAATTTCACAAAAAAATACCTTTTATCTGCGAACACAAAC
The DNA here is from genome assembly GCA_947579855.1 of Anticlea derivata. NCBI lineage: Eukaryota > Metazoa > Arthropoda > Insecta > Lepidoptera > Geometridae > Anticlea > Anticlea derivata. The sequence goes on along the minus strand of OX388279.1, from coordinate 3,381,371 downwards.
GAATCACACAGCAAATCAATTATATGACGAATCAAATATACATAAGTAAATTAACAGAATGTGCACCCAACAGTGACAGTGGGCAGGCCATATAGCTCGCAGAACCGACAACCGTTGAGGAATAAAGGTTCTCGAATGGCGACCACATGCCTCCCATCCGATGGACCGACGTTGTACTCTTTGGGACCTAGGTTCAGCGGTGGACTTTGTCAGGCTGATGATGTTGATGATGATGACACCCAACTAAATAAATTAATAAATAAATATTCCGGACATATTCACACGGTCGACTGATCCCAAACTAGGCATAGCCTGTACTATGGGTACCAGAGACTGATATACTTAATAGATATCTATTTAACACCCAGACACAGAACAAACATCTGTGTTAGTCACAAATGTTAGTCCAGTGCTCCCGCACTCCCGATTCCCGTCGAACCCGCGACCCCTAGCGCAGAAGGCAGAGTTACTACCAACTGAGCTATGAGGCCAGTCAAACTGACACAATTGCATACCTAGTCCTAACCCACACCATGGTTAGGTACTGAGTACCATGGCACTACAGCACTTGACCAGGAATAAATATTTCCCAGCAGAACATGCTATTACTTATTTATAACGCCGCTGCGGGGACTAAACCCACACCTCTCGCATCTCAGCTGGGACTCGCCACGACACCAAAGCCGTGACGCCCTGGTCGAACGATTGATGAAGACCTTAAAACAGAGTAGAGGCATAAAATTAAAACCATTCAAGAAAAAGGCTCAATTTATTAAATTCAAAAATAAAATTTATTTCCAACAAAAGTTAAATACAAAGGGGTTCCAAATAACACGGCTCGGAACCCAAGCCACCCTCACCGGCCCGTGGTACACACTGCCGATAGCGACCATTGTAACGGCGGAGCAGGGGGTGCTAAGAATCAACACAGGGAAGGCCCCCCAAACCGATGGATCGACGACATTATTAAAGTTGCGATAAGTCGGTAGATGGCCAAGGACGTACTCCCACAAAGAGTTCGTTACGGAACTCTTTGTGGGAGACCTATGTCCAGCAGTGAACTTCTACAGGCTGATGATGATGATGAAAACTTTGCCCTTATTTTATTTATATAATTTATGTGTCAAATTAAGTACTTCCATAAACTTAGGCTGTGGCTATTCGCATGCATCCAACGATTCTTTCACCCTATTTGCAAACGCACACTTTCACTGCTTTAAATGGCATAGGTAAGTGCAATAAGTGTTACATATTTTACCATGAAGACGTGTTCAAACGGCGTGCTATAGGTATGTATTAAAATTTATTCCAAAATGATTTCTACGTCTACTGAATAAAGTCAATTTGTATTTGACTTTGAGCGGCTTGCGATATCTTTGAGCTATATATCGCGCCCTCAAATATCTCAAATATCGCCGTGGCTGGCTGATGAGCATGACTTGAAGGTGTGTTCAAACGGCGCCTGCCAAAATCTGTTTAAAATTTACTTTTTTCACTTCACGAGCATAAACCTTTGACATTATTTGCCACACGATATAACCTACTCAGATAGTAGTAGCACAGATAACATAATACTATACTAGTAGTAGTAGGTAACATAGTAGAGAGAAAACAATTTAATTTTTTGCTGATAAAAATTTAAATGAAATAAAAAGAAATGATATTAGTTTAATTGCTAAAATATGGTCATTCAATATAATCGCTGTTCTTAAGCAGTAAGCGGGCGCACATGGTTTTGCTACAAAAGCATGTATTGATTCTGTATTGAAACTCCATGTGGTAAGTACTTATCAACCTGGGTATATTGATTACATAGAAAGGCATGGAGGATTTCGACTTCGTCCTCGTCTGATACAACCCTTGTCCTGACAATTACAAACTCAACGAAAAAGAAATTAGCCAAATTGGCCGTTCTCAAATGATGCACCGTGATACAATGGCAATTGATTTTTATCACTTTAAAATAATGCTACGAAAAAAATTCTTCATAACTTTTATCATTTCATTTATTCAATAACTTGGTTAGTTAAGTATATTATCAGGTGAACAGTAGGTAGAGTTGGCCCTTTCCACACTATGCAACTAAGTAACAGTTATGGCGTCAATGGCTTTATTTTTAGTGGCATTGTGTGTAGGGCACTGAAATAGTTAATTGGGTTAGTATAGAAAACATTACAAGGTGATTCATAATATGTGTACCATCCCGAAAGGGGGTTATTCTATCAACGAAAAGAAATGATATTAGCGAAAATAAACAATATTATAATTTTTTTTTTCACATTCTTTCTCAAAATAGTTATTTTTGGTATTTTTATCATCTTAGGAACTAATAACTAAACGTACCTACAAGAAGTTCGGAATCAAGTTTGCTACCTAAAACTGCTGATTCATTGAGTTTGACCTGATTTGACCCCAAAACAGCTGATTTTCATATAGAGTTTTTCAATGAAAAATGACGCATTTCCAAAAGTCGTAGAACAAACTTTATTGCCAATTGGGTGTAAAATAAGCCCCTTTCGGGGTGGAATACATATTAGGAATCTCCTTGTATACCTAGTAATGTGGAAAAGTGGAAAAATACGATTACAAACATTCATAAGGATCTATTATTGTCACAATGTATGGATTCCGTTCATAACGTATTTAAGCGGTTAGTGAATTTATTTTGATTAGTAAAATGTGGAAAACGGGAAGTAAACCAAATAAATCGTACTAAGGTTCACAAGGTGTTATTTTATGAGATCAACACAAATACTACCACATTATTAGATATTATAAAGGCCCGGTATAAGGCCAGGCACACATTGCCACGCACGCCCACGATCGACACGAATGCTACCTACGACGAATGCTGTGACGGTAGGCACCAATAGATGAGCGCACCTTTGGTCACATGATGTTCCGTATCAACTCATTGCGAAATCCTATTTCCTTCTGTCCTTCTCCTACTAATATTATAAATTACTAATATACTAATATAAATGCGAAAGTCTGGATAGATTATAGTATGGATCATACACAAGCTCAAAGTCGCCCAACGGGCTATGGAGAGAGCTATACTAATTATATACGATATAGTATCTGTATGTGTTTATATAAATGTCACTATATGTATTATATATATATATATATATATATGATTATCTTGATTTATCTATTTTATATACCTACTTTACTCTGTTTATAGTTAATTATTTTCTTCATAATTTAAGAAACACCATCTTGCCCCTTCTCTAATCTTTTCAGTTCAGTCCATCCTAAGGTTGCCTGGCAGAGATCGCTCTTAGCGATAAGGCCGCCCATTGTATTGCCGTGTAAATTTAATGTGATCTTATGTATTATTTCCGTATGGTGATCAATAAAGTGTTATCTATGTATCTATGCTCGGAGTTTCACTGCGTGATAAAATCCAAAATGAGGAAATCCGTAGAAGACCCAAGGTTACCGACATAGCTTTCAGAATTAGCAGGTTGAAGTGGCAGTGGGCAGGCCATATAGCTCGCAGAACCGAAAACCGTTGGGGAACAAAGGTTCTCGAGTGGCGACCACGAACAGGACGACGCAGTGTTGGAAGGCCCCCCACCCGATGGACCGACGACATTGTGAAGGTTGCGGGAAGTCGGTGGATGGAGAAGGCTCAAGACCGTTCGTCATGGAACTCTTTGAGGGAGGCCTATGTCCTGCAGTGGACTTCATCAGGCTGATGATGATGATGGATAGATGAATGGATGGATGTTTGTTATTCATTCACTCCAAAACGGCTGAACGGATCTGGAAATTCCCAAAAGATTGAATTTCAGCACAGTGAAATATTATAGTCTGGAATAGCACATAGGCTAATTTTTATCCTCATAGGTACAGTCAGCATCAAAAGTAGCTGATGATCGGACATGTCTCAAAACTCCTGATTGAAAATATTTTACTTTAGGAGTTACTTCCCAATACTCCAAAAGTATGTGATCATCTTAAAAGTGTCAGATGTCTCTGATCCAACTATTTTCAGAGGTAAATGATAAAACATCTTTTCAGAATTCATGAATATCTGAAACTCCAAAGTACCTTCATACTGAATATAAAAATGAACTTGTGACTTCAGAAGTAGCTGTTTCAAAAATATGTGAATACTTTACTTTGCGCTTTTTGACAAAATAAAGGTATAGCTTCACAATTAGGTGATGCAAAATTGTTTCATAAATATGTGAATATCTTTACTTTGCACTTTTTGACAATATGAAGGTATAGCTTCACAATTAGGTGATGCAAAATTGTTTCATAAATATGTGAATATCTTTACTTTGCACTTTTTGACAAAATGAAGGTATAGCTTCACAATTAGGTGATGCAAAATTGTTTCATAAATATGTGAATATCTTTACTTTGCACTTTTTGACAAAATAAAGGTATAGCTTCACAATTAGGTGATGCAAAATTGTTTCATAAATATGTGAATATCTTTACTTTGCACTTTTTGACAAAATGAAGGTATAGCTTCACAATTAGGTGATGCAAAATTGTTTCATAAATATGTGAATATCTTTACTTTGCACTTTTTGACAAAATGAAGGTATAGCTTCACAATTAGGTGATGCAAAATTGTTTCATAAATATGTGAATATCTTTACTTTGCACTTTTTGACAAAATGAAGGTATAGCTTCACAATTAGGTGATGCAAAATTGTTTCATAAATATGTGAATATCTTTACTTTGCACTTTTTGACAAAATGAAGGTATAGCTTCACAATTAGGTGATGCAAAATTGTTTCATAAATATGTGAATATCTTTACTTTGCACTTTTTGACAAAATGAAGGTATAGCTTCACAATTAGGTGATGCAAAATTGTTTCATAAATATGTGAATATCTTTACTTTACACTTTTTGACAAAATGAAGGTATAGCTTCACAATTAGGTGATACAAAATTGTTTCATAAATATGTGAATATCTTTACTTTACACTTTTTGACAAAATGAAGGTATAGCTTCACAATTAGGTGATGCAAAATTGTTTTTAAATACTTGATTTACTGGCAGTAGGTATAATGTATAACGAAAAGTTTTGATGTAAGTATAAAAGCATTTAAGTGGCAATCCTCCGCATGATATTATAATAATGAGAAATAAATAATTTTTAAGTCGTTTTTGTTGTGATTCTGTTGTGATATTATTATACTTGCGTGCAAAAATATTGACAAGTGCCCACACGATTTTGATCGCTATAAACAATTTGTGTTCCGTTTTTACAAAAATTGACCATTGCTTATAAAATTATGCTTAATTTATCTAGAAGCTAGCTGTTACCGCGACTTCGTCCGCATTCATAATAATTTTCACCTCTTACTTTGCCCCTTTTAGGGATGAATTTGCGAAAATCTGAAACACATATTTCTTTATTTCTTACCAAAAGCCTAAATATGAATTTTTAGATCCCTAACTTGAGGAATTATGTATTGCCCATACAAACTTTCAATCCGTATTTCACCACCTGAAAGATTATTATTTGAGACAAAAGATAGTCTATAGATGTCCTTCCCCAGGATATAATCTGTCTCCTTGCCAAATTTCGTTACGTTATCCGTTCAGCCGTTTAGTTTTGATGAGGTAACAAACAAACAAACAGTTACTTTCGCATTTATAATATTAGTATGGATTATTTTATATTTAAGACCCTTTTCGGGTAAAGGGTTTCTCCAATAGTATTTCAGATACGTCATACGATGTTTAAGGCATAGTCACGATGTCAAACGTAGATCGGCCGAGTACTCCAGTTTTATTGCAAGCAAATGTAATTACTATTTGCCATACGATCTCAGACTAAAATAAAAGGCAAGTGGAGGGTAGACTGATACATTTTATTGCGCGATGGGAGTTGTTTATTTGCATTCTGTGCATGAGAATTCATGGTGTAGCGCGGTCGATGTCTATTGCATTAAATTTTTAATTAAAACCCAGAATATATATCGATATATGTGATTGAGATTTGGGAATCATTCAGAGGCACCAACATCTGCGAGAATATGGTGAACTCGATGCGGGAACGCTTACAGGCTATCATAGATAGTAACGGAGGGCATGCTCGTTATTAAAATGCTAAATATCAATATCTATTAAAAATTGTATAAGTTACCTAATACAAATGTGTATCTATGATTTTTATTTTGTTTCTACCATCCCTACCATCATAATTACTATCAACATCAGCTTGTTTGAGATATCAGGCAGGGATTTATGAAAAAAATGTAGTCATGTATTTTTGAATTTTGAATTTGTAATAAATTAGTATCATCATCCAATTTTGATAAATTTTACAGTCACCTATCACCTTGTCACCTTGTAACACTATCACTTTTTGACACAAACTTCAATCACTTGTTTTGACAATCTTAATTTGATCATCAACTTCTGATGCTGACTGTACCACGCGAGCAAAGCCGCGTGCGGAAGCTAGACGATTATATTTTTGGCCATAGAAAATGGTCATCGATGGTATCGTTACCCTTGCTTTTGTCAATCGTGAGCGGCACCCGCGGCGCGACGTTTACTTCGTGTGCAATGTGTTCGTCAGCAAAACTTGAGAAGTTAACTTTCTTTCTCCCTGTTTGTTCTCAAAGGATAGATAGAGAGGCATTTTTCTAAACGGAGGCTCAACTTTTGCTAACGCTAAGATTTTTAAACAGCAGGGCATTTAGTAGATACACAGTCACACATACCCACGTACCTAAGTATGTGTTACATTGTGTAGGTAGGTACATACAGTAAGTTTGTGTTGAACTGGGGCCTTAGACCAATTCATTTGGAATACCTCCGTGTGAAAGCGAAGACTGATATGAAAAAATGCAACAGCAGGTAATTCATCCATTTTATAAGAACGGGATTTTTCATACGACCTTTCAGTGAAAATCCCGTAGGTACCAAAATCCCGTTTGTATGTATAAGGTGATTCATAATACTATCCCAAAACGGACTTATTCAGTCAACAAAAATAATGAATATTAGCGGAAAAAAATATCATATGTACATATTATGAACCACCTTGATTACAATTGACGAAATTATTTTTCTTGCCTGTGCTGCAATCTATCTTTTATTGTGCTACGGGCTATGTGTAGCTTAGAAAAATGTACCTACGTAAGTTAGGCTTTGTAGTCAGAAAGTCATAAGTGCAACATTAGGTACATAGATATTCATCATATAACATACAAATACTGTATAAATGCTCTATTTACAAGGACTCTACATTATACTAAAAAGTACATATATACTGTATAAAATACATGGATCTCATTTGTTTTTGAAGAACATGTTTAGAAAGAAACATTACACAGGTAATCACTTTTTTAAACAAGTGTGGAAAGAACATAAAAGAGTCTGCTCAAAATATTTTCGCAAGTAAAACATTTCTACTACGTCTATGTACTATTATTTAAAATGCAGTATAAAATATTTAAAAATATGAGGATATCTACAATGGGAAGGTTAAAGCTATTAATTCACAGCCTTCAAATAAGGAGTGTTAGGTACTCTTTAAGTATATAATACTAAGCGAGATGAAAGGGATGTGTCGACATAGTACGAATTGGTACGAACACAGAACGGGACTTTAGAAAATACCGGGGTTTTCTTTTTTTTTTTAATGGAGGCAAACATGCTTACGGCCCATCTGATGGTACACGGTAATCATCGCCTATTGACATCTGCAACACCTGGAGGATTGCTGATGCGTTATCTGCCCTGGAGAATTGTTTTTGTATGTTTTGAACCCGTTGATGTTGTAGATCAGCGGAAATACCAAGCAGGTATAAGGTGTTCGAAAAAATAAATAGTTTAATTTTTGCTTATCTCTAAGCTGTATTTTTTGAACACTTTGGGGTGTCTAACAACTCGTGCTATATCTACACATCTAGAGAAGTGAAGTTAGTGGATTTCAAATTCGGAAAGTTTCTTAAAATCTAGCTAGAATAGGAAAGTGCTACCTAATAAAAGGAGTTTGAATAAAAGACAATTATTATGCAGAGTTTGAAAGCAAAGCAAGAAAGATAGACAAAAGGATAATCAAGCTTATGACGACTACAAAAGATCTATAATCCAGATCATGCATAGTAGTAAGTTCGGTCCATAATCAGCTTCAGATACAGATTTTGTGCTTATTTGTTACTTTAGTTCAGGTCGCATAAGAAATAAGTCACCGGAGTAGCATAAGCGTATTTTAATAAAACCACGAGTATCCTTTGCTTCGTTGCTGCATGACTGAAGGACGAATCAACAAACAATCATACCTACTTTCACATTTATAATATATTATAAATGTGAAAGTAGGTAGGTACATAAGTATTTGTAAATGTTATTCTTTTTAAAATACTCATAAAAATTGCGGTTGACATCAATAAAAGTAACGAATAGAATCACTATGTACCTTAATTAAAATATTTTGGTAGGTACCTATCTAATCAAATCTCTCTTAAAAGGATATATCGTATTTCTATTAAATATTTTAAGTGGTGTTTAGAATGTAAGTAGGTACTGTATGTGTTATAATTATTTAAGTTACATTATTTTATTCGTAATCTACAGTTTTGATGGACTGCTACCTATTAGGAACTTAACTATGTATCTAACAAGAAGTTTGCATGAAAATAAAATACCTAGGTATATAGGTAGTTATTTGTGTTAAGTGTTCATTCTTAATATTCCACATTGCACAGCTGAAACCCTCATTCAAAAACGTCATCAGGGAAATCGAGGGAGAGTACTATTACCCCCTGGGCAAGAAGGATTGGCCGACATTACATCATTTTCGTCCATATAAGATATAATGTGGATAAACAAAGGGTAATTTAACCCACCCCCCATTTTAACCCACCTTTCAACACAGCTTAAACCTACACGGTTCACATCCACAAGCAAATACCAGCCTACATAGTGTATAGTACTATGTTATTCATCATCATCATCATCATTTCAGCCGTTCGACGTCCACTGCTGAACATGGCCTCCCCCACAGACAGAGTAAACTTCTTATCATGTGGGGGGATTTGCCCATACTCACCACGCTGGGCATGCGGGTTGGCGATCGCAGTTAGAGCTATCGTTGTTAAAATGAGGGACGCTGCTGCCCATCCCCTAGCTTTTTTCCCTTAGTCGCCTCTTACGACATCCGCGGATAGGTAGATATGGAGGGGCCTATTCTTCAGCCGGGACCACCACGGCCAATAGCATGTTATGCCAATAACTATGTTATTAATAGTACAAAAAGCAGGTGGACCCCGGTCACCGTAAATGCTCTCATAGTCCACCCACTACTATCCTGCTAGGGTTTAATCCCGCGAAATCCCGGTCTCGAAAGAATCCCAAATCCCGGGTTATATGAGACAGAAACGGGAAATCCCGGGTACTTTGAGACGTTACTTGAAAATTCCGGTTTTTTTGTAACAGAACCGGGAAATCCCGGGTTCTTTGAGACAGAACCGGTTCCAGGTGGACCACAGGGCATAAGTACCAGGTGAACTATGTGTACCACGAGTCGGGCAGGCAAATAAACAATTCCGCTTATACTAGTGATAAAATCAATGGAAGATGGATAAGGCACCAAGGGTTATTTTTATACTCACAAGCTATGGCCTTACCACAAAACGGTTATATCCGCGCCTTGCAATTATTTTCATCTACACTGTCATTATCATTTTAGCTAGTTTTTACAAGCAGCGTCTTTTGGTAAGGCCCATTTATAATCTAGTGCACATAGATTTGTACTATCCATTAAGCCGATGATACACATCCCTGCAGCTAGCACAGAGCAATATCAGTTAGTTGTCAATTACCTTGACAATAATTATGAACACCACAAAAAAGAAATCAGCCAAATCGGTCGAGCCGTTCCAAGTGATGCTCCGACATACATGTTTTTTTTATTTATATAGATTTTTTTTGTTATGATAGTCACTGTTTGAATCTTCATCACTGATTCTTTCAACGACGGTCAGAGGCCCTATTCAGGGCCATACCTCAACCTGCCAGGCTATTGTGTAACCAATGAAGATCGCAATTTCAAGGGTGTTTCAAGCGATTTTTATCAATTTTAGCGACATCTGAAGTTTTTCAAACATGAAGCTAAGGTCTTGAAGTTTTCCCTTGTCAAGTTTGGAACGTTTTGAATGTTGCTAAGATTGGTAAAATTACCCTCAAAGTTACGAACTTCATTGCCATTACGCTTACACAATTGCACCACAGGTCATTGACCTAATACAGGATGACCTAGAAAGAATCAGTGACTCGACAAACAAGCAACTGTTTGAATAAAATTAAATGCAGGATGCACTAATGTAATAATCCTGCCGGCGCCCATGTAATCCCTTGCGAGGTGGCGTGGAAATGGAAACTCGTATGGCTGTCACTTCAAGAAGCGTTTAAACTGGCATGTCACCTACAGGCACGTGTATCAGCCTAAAAGGAATTCATGCTACAGGCATTAAAGCTTCTCTTCAACTACTTACAACTACCACATTCATACAGGTAGAAAAAAATAAAAAACAAAAATTAAAAAGAAAACTTTTTACTATTATTAATAGCAACAACTACAGGATGGAAGTTGCAATTGTTTCGTTAATTATTTGGTTTATGTCATGAACACAAGTTAGTTGAAACGAAGAAGACCGCGTCAAACTTATAGGCCTGACCTATCTTTAAAATACGATCCGTATTTGCTACGGAAGGTTACAAAAATATTAAAGAGTTTTTAAATAAATAAATAACAGCCAACAGTCAAATGTGACATACATAGTCCTGACCCCACATTAGGATTCCCGGATTAGAAATAGGCGCTGGCCATGGTGGCGTAGCGAACGAGTGCCCGGCTGAGACGCCAGGGTTGCGGGTTTGATTCCCGCTGCGGGCAAAACGTCCGCATGATGAAAATATTTGTTCCGGATCTGAGTGTTGTGGTACCGCGGTACTCGCCGTTTCCGATACAGGGGTGGGGTCAGGACTATGTATGTCACTGTTGGATGTTATATTTAACAGTACAATTTATGTACGTAACAGTAAATTCCCGTTTAAGTAAACACATCTTCGCACCGGCCTTAAAGTTTGACGCGACCTATACACATGGAGTTCCGTTATTGACTTAACACAACTTACCAATTTAAGTTTTAGATTTTATGTTGGACATAACTTAAAAATACCTATCTACGACAAATAACTTACTAATCAATGTTAGTTTCAGTCTGTCAAACGCATTCCTAGTAAATTAGTATCAGTTTCAAAAATGTCAAACAATAGAATTATGAACCAAAAATGTAAACAAAATAATTGTTTATCATAAAAACCGTTAACATCAGCTATTAGAGGTTGCCTGGCAGAGATCGCTCTTAGCGATAAGGCCGCCCATTGTATTGCCGTGTAAATTTGTAATTGTGATCTTATGTATTATTTCCGTATGGTGATCAATAAAGTGTTATCTATCTACCTATCTATCTATTACTCATGCAACATACGATTTTATTTTAAAAATATAACTTATTAATATGTTTACATTTTCGGTACATAAAGGCCTATACTGACTGACTATTGTTTACATAAATTATCACTCAAATTATTATTCTCAAAAACACAATGGACAAAGGTGTTGCTACTATGTATCATACAAATCTTTTAAACAAAATTGTGCGTAATATAACAATTCCAAGTTGTTTAAAATAACTTATCACTAATTAAATTACTTAGCACTTTGTAACAAAATTATTTTAATGGCATGAACAAATGTAATATTTTGTACCACACTGGCATAAACATATTAAGATTATTATAGCAGTATAACAAGCTATGAAACAAATAACGGTAATAATTTTGTACTAGCTATATTCAATATAATTCATATTTTATAAAAGTACCAATAAGACCATCAGGGTCAAACTCATTTATCAAGCTACCTCTTCCATAGTACAAACCAATAAATAATTATTTGCAAACCAATCATCAAAGACAAATATTATATTATTATACGAACATAAATTCAACTACAAATGGTCAGACTTCTTGCAACCATCACTCATCGGTCCATCCAATTTGATTTGATTGAATAATGATAGTATTTACCATCCGTAGTACCATTCATGGCATGTCGAGCGGTACAAGTGACAGAGTGAGAATTATTTATTGTTGGGTGAGGTCATAAAAAAAACGCAGCATTACAACATGGAAGGCAAAGTTTAAACAATAATGACAACACTTATAAATATTAGGAGCTAATACAAGCAAAGGGCAAAAGACCTTAAAGCGATGTCTGAACCTTGAACCGTTGTAAAAAAATAACTTTAACAGTACAGGGAGGTATAATATGAACTGAAAATGTATACATGATATTTTTTGATTACATTTTCGGCTAGGATTCATAAATAATTATGCCTGTCCAGTATATTGCGAATAATAAAACGAAAATGTAAACAAAAATCTATGTTAATTTTTGTTTACATTTTTGGCTAGGAATTATGAATTCGCCTATTCAGTAACGTGTATGTATCAAAAGATGATACGATCAATGCCAATAAATAGTACGTGAATTTAGAACCACGATTGTCGCGTGATTGCGCGTGGTGTCCGCTCACGTGATTGCGCATGGTGTCCGAATCGCGTGATTGCGCGTGGTTTTCATCTCGCGTATCAAGACCACGCGCAATCACGCGACCCGGTTTCACACGTAATCACTCATCAATGTCAATGCTTGTCAATAGAGTACAAAATATCAATAGTCTCACGATAGCACTTTCACTATCACCTCTCACTGTAATATCAGTCGGCGATAGTCCCGAGCAGCGCCCACAGGGTCTCGGTGTAGGAGAGTAGACGCTACATGCCCTTCCAGATGTCCGAGGTCGCGACCACGGGGCCTAGGCCGCTGAACGTGATGCCGGCGACTATGCCCGTGACCAGAGTCGCGCCGCCGATCATGCCGGCTTTGGACGCAAACTCTGGCGCTACGGTCCTGAAAATAAATAGTTTTGATTAATATACTTTTTTCACACAAGTACTTTCACATTTTTAATAAGCTTTTATATATCAGTTTTTTTTTTTTTGAGTCTCACTTTATTCGTTCGTCACCACACCGAAGCTCTACATTCCATTTTGTGAAAAGGATCTTCGTAAGAAATGATACGCACCACGCCGTGTTTGTTGTCTGATTCTTCTACGTTTAGACGCGAGGAACAGGTAATGTTTCACCTAATTTCTAAGATGTTAAAAGTGATCCTAGTGATTTTATTTAAATAAACACATTTTGACTCGACTCTCAACTTTGCTGGTCATTCTGCGTTAGGTTCAGTGAGCAGGTGGCCCTAGAATATCCTTCAGTTCAATAAACTTCAGCATCGCACTATGTCAAACATGTTAAAAAAACTTAAGTAGTTTAAGGTTAAAAATTACATCGAGAAAATAAGAGATAGTCACCATGCGCAATAACACGAGACTGACACCACGCGCAATCACGCGAGTCGGTCACCAAGCGCAATCACGCGAGACTGACACCACGCGCAATCACGTGGTAAACCGCATAGGTGTAACATGGGCTACTTGTTGTTGAAGCCTAAATGTTGAAGGTTTCTGTACAACATGAACACAATAAACTAATATATTCTTGTTCTTCTGTGGTACTCACCCGCTGACATACATCATGCCGAGCGAGCTGCCGTGGCCGGAGCTCCAGCCGAGCAGCGCCCCGCCGGCCCAGTACACCCAGTTGTTGCCGATGAGCACCGGCAGCGTCCGGCCCGGCACCGCGTAGTTGCACAGTAAGAAGAACGGAATGAACACAAGCCGGACCGTTGTGAAGATCCACAGCCACTTCGGACTCGGCTGAAACGCAAAGTCGGAGCTTGATTTTTGAGGTCAGTTTTATGATTATTTGCCTATAATTATCATCATCATCAGCTTGAAGGCCACTGTTGAATATAGCGAGTAAAACAACAAACGGAATTATAAAGTAGCTTCCGTATACAAAGTTACAAATATTTATGTTTTCATTTCGTTCACAAAGTTCATAGTATCGTAAACAATATTTTGAAGCCTCCTTTTAAGTATAAAATACCTGTACTGTATAATATCATAAAATATTATAAAAAGTGGCTTATATGCTATTCTAGGTAAAGAACTCTATGTATTCCAAGTTGCATTTATATCGGTGGAGCCGGCTCAACCGATTTGAATGAAACTTGAAATAGAGTTCTTTACCTGGAATAGCATATAGGCTCTTAATCTAGGTACGATACTAACGAAGCCGCGGGTACACGCTAGCGTATAATAACCGTAGTTGTTTTGTAATACAGATTTGTGTACAGGATAAGATTACTTACGAACTGCCACAAGCTAGCGGTGATGTTCCCGATCATAGCGGTCAGGTTGAATGTTAGAAAGCACGTCACCAGCACGAAATTATCGCCGAGGAAACCGTCCACCGTCGACTGTATTGCTGGAAAATATAACGAGCACTTTTAATAATAAAAAATCTTTGTTTCCAACCTCAGCTCGAGCGAACACGACACAACAAATGCAAAACTGGCCTCATAGCTCAGTTGGTAGTAACTCTGCCTTCTGCGCTAGAGGTCGCGGGCTCGATCCCCGCACTGGACAAACATTTGTGTGATGAACACAGATGTTTGTCCCCGTCGTGGGTATAATAAACTACGAGTACCATGGTACGACAACACCCAGACCCGAAACAAATATTTGCAGATCGCAAAAAGACTGGCTAATTATAATAGTAATGTATATATATATTTTTATTTTTATGATGATGATTTTTTGATCTTATCCCTACGTAATAAGATCCGAAATGAGGAAATCCGTAGAAGAACCAAGGTCACCGACATAGCTCTCAGAATTAGCAAGTTGAAGTGGCAGTGGGCAGGCCATACAGCTCGCAGAACCGACAACCGTTGGGGAACATAGGTTATCGAGTGGCGACCACGAACCGGGCGACACAGTGTTGGAAGGCCCCCCTCCCGATGGACCGACGACATTGTGAAGGTTGCGGGAATTCGGTGGATGGAGAAGGCTCAAGATCGTTCACCATGGAACTCTTTGGGAGAGGCCTATGTCCAGCAGTGGACTTCTGCCGGCTGATGATGGTGATGATGATGGTGATGATGATGGCGATGATGATGATGATGATGGTGATGATGATGATGGTGGTGATGATGATGGTGATGATGATATTTCTTACTGGATTGCACGGCGGGGAAGACGGAGAGCGACACGAAGAAGACAATGAATATGTTGTAGAGCTGGACGGCCGCCTGCTTGAAGATGGTGCCATACGGGGTGCGCGGGTCGGGCGCGCGCGGCTCGGACGCGAGCGCGGGGTTGTTGCGCAGCGTGCGCTGCTGCAGCGTGTCGTGGTACCGGTAGAACCTCTGCAAATTTTTTTTTTTTTTATAGAACTGAAAAAATATTTTTATTTGTAAAAAACAATCCAGGTACAATCTACCAGCGGTCTTCACACTAGGCATAGCCTGTGTCGTGGAGACCAGTTATAAGAATTAACAGGAAGATAAGTTCGGACTACCTACTAAAACAAACATTAGAAAATTAATAAAGAAATACTTAGATTAATAATAAATGTAAAGCATGCACTTAGTTTTAAAATATAATCTTAAATTTAAACAGCATTATTACCTAGAGGAATACAAAAGAAAGGTTTCACAAAATAATTAAATATATATAGGAGTTACATTTACAATACAAAGTGTTACAATACAAAAATTCAATAGCAAACGACCTTCAAGAAACTATGCGAAGTAAATCTTCAGTGGAGTCATAGGAAAGGGTTGATAGCCAATTGTTAACAGATCGCTTTGCTTCAAAAATAGATTTATCTTTAACATTACAGTGCTTCGCAACAATATTGTATACAAAAGCCCTTTATAAAATCACCAAAACGATGAGCAAAACTTGTTTTACAAGATGGAACAGGTATTTTATAAACTCTTCTTTCATTCAAGCAGAAATTTTCAGGGGATGTTAGGATGAATTGATGAACACAGATTGAAATTCTAAAAATGAAAAGTTGACGAACATTCAACACTCTCCTATACAACTCGACCGTGGAGAATCTATACGGTTAACGTAGCATAACTTTGAGAACGGAACGCTGTGCCCTCTCCACTTGCAGCAGGTGTGTCTTGGCAGCACTGCCCCAGCAGGTTATGCAATATAGCAGAAGAGACTGACACAAAAGAAACTGAGAACTAAAGTAGCAATAATAAATTTGTATAGCATACAAGGTGATTCATAATATGTATGCCATCCCGAAAGGGGCTTATTCTGCACCCAATTGGCAATAAAGTTTGTTCAAAGACTTTTGGAATTTCGATATTTTACATTGAAAAAACTCCATGCGATTATATTTTCCTTTATAAGTTTTTAATTTTTTATTAATAGTATATGTACTTTATCTCTTGTGTAGTTTAGAAGTGTTTTTTGTGGTGGCTGAATAAATGATTTCTATCTTTCTATCTTCAATCTATGTGGCGTTGGGGAGCAAAGGTTCTCGAATGGCGACCACAAAACGGGGGACGCAGTGTCGACGGTCCTCCTGATTGTAAGTGGTTACCGTCGCCTAATGACATCAGCAACAGCTGGAGCATTGCTTATGCGTTGCCTGCCGAACCCCTCCCCCCTAAAGAGCTCTGGCAACCTTACTCATCGGAGGAACACAACACTATTTGAAACAAATAATGTTATTTGGCTGCGATCTTCTGCAAGGCGGAGGTACCAGGCGGGCTGCTCCAATTTTGAGAGAGAAAACCTCGCTGTGCCCTACCTCCTCCAAAAAATGTGGTATGATCCTGTTTGTACTAGTCTGATAATACTCACATTGAGAGGCAGAGCGAAGTATGTGTCAAAGCAAATGAGCAGCACAAACATCCCCCCAATAAAGTAGTAGATGGCGGAGGTGCGCAGACTGTCGAACAACTTCGATGTGAGGCTCAGTAGCACCACCAGGGTGCCGCAGATGTTCGAACCCAGGACCACGGCGCCCGTGTATTTGGGGGGCAACCGCGCCGCTATGCCGAACACGGAGTTTTGGAAGATTGCGTTGAAACCTGAAATACGAAATACCATTTAACATCGTTTTGAATACTAACTTTCTCTTGCGGCTTCGCACGCGTGATAGTGGGTACAACGTGTTTCGGAACCCTTAAATACGTATTTCATTATTTGACTATAACATACATATAAATTTCTCTAAGCGTTAAGATTTTCCCATACAAACTTTGACATCTCATTACACCCTTTCAAGGCGTAGTTTTGAAAATCTAAAAATACAGTTTTTCCTTATTTCTATCATTCATTATTTTTAGTTACTTTCAAATATTCAGATTCAAGGAATACGATTTTTCATACAAACTTTTTAACCCCATTTCACCCTCTTATGAGTTGATATTTTGAAAATCTCTCCTTAGTGGACGTGTTTGGCATATAAGGTAGCTACTGTCCAAATTTCAGCTTTATAGCTTCAGCGGTTTGGGCTGTGAGTTGATCGTGGAATCAGGTCTTGTTCTTTTATATATACAGATAAAATAAACTCACCGTTTAAGAAGAACACAGAGACCATAGTGGTCCAGAAGAAGAGGCCGGTGTACTGTGTGGTGTCAGCCATCGCGAGGACTATCGTCAGCACGAATATCAGCACTTCGATCACCAGCGAGAACACGATCCGGGTCTGCAGGTTCCCTCTGTGAATGCAAAAACAAACTTGTATTTATTATATTACGGCTGAATTTCCCGTGGAGCAACTATCCGCGCGGTTTCCACTACGAACGGAGCCCGTTTACTTAACATCCAACATATAAAAAATATGATCCATTTCTCTCTTTGACATGTAAATATAAAGGTGAGGGTTTAATTATTTTATGATTTTTGAATTGTTTTTTCTCAATAACCGCAAAACGCACAGTTTTGGTTTTAACGACAAAGATAACTTGAGCATTTTATTTACGTAAATCCAAGACAGAAACGCGATTGGTAAAACTTTTCTGGATAGATTTATTTTTTAAAGTTGGGTCCTTTGCAACAGTTTTTTCGAAAATACTCTGAGACTATCTAACAAAAATAACTTTTTTTAAAATATTTTGTTAGACAATAGCATTGGGTACCTAAATCCAAGACACTTAAAAAAAATAGATAGTTTTTGAGATAATCGATATTTTCTTATATTTCGCTTACGTCGATTACTTTGGAGCGCCTTCTAACGCTTGCTATATCTTTCCGCATTCAATTAAAGTACATAGCGCAGTCACTTTCTTCACTACGCCCACTCGACAATTTATTATGATTTTTGTATCCTCTTAAGGGAAAAACTAATTTTATTCGCCAAGTAGCGATAATCAGAGATTAATTATTATTATTTTCTTCAAGTGAATGCATTACAAAATAATTTTTGGTATAATTTTTAAATGTTATCCATAAGACAAGTGATTATGGATAACATTTAAAAATGAAACCAAATATTATCGCACCAGCGGGATTCGAACCCGCATCTTCGCTTTGAATCGGCAATGCAATAACAACTACGCCATGGAACGAATGAGCGCCACCTCTCTTCAATAATCAGAGATGTCGAAATAAACACTTATCCTTGGTCTAACCCCGGGTTAATCGAAACCCTAGGACTTAACCTGGTTACTTAATAAGGCCGTAAAGGCTCAGAAACTCACCCAATCTTAACAAATATGTTGAACCAGCTGAACATAAGGTTCGGTATCTGGCTCGCCCATCCAACGTACAGAAGATAGTTTGCCTGGTACTCAGTGTCAACTAGCTTGTATTTCTCGAAGTAGTCCTTCGCGGTTATGAACATGTTCCAAGCAGTCAGGGTCCCGAGGCCGTGCAGCATCAACGTCAGATAGATGAGGTGCCATTTGTCCTTCGGCGGCACTAGGTCCATCCCAACACCTGCAATTTGAAAACATTCAAAATCAAAATACGTTTATTACCACCTACCAGGCACAGATCAAGTGAGGTAGGTTCATATAGGTAGTACTATATGAACCTACCTCACTTGATATGTGCCTGCAACTACATAGGTACCTCAGCTTTTATGTGTTTCAGGTATGTTTTGTTATGCGTTTTTTTAATGATTACATGTTTTTTTTATTTTTTATGTTATACGGAGGCAATCAGGCTTACGGCCCACATGATGGTAAGCGGTTACCGTCGCCTATTGACATCTGCAACACCTGGAGCATTGCTAATGCGTTGCCTGCCCTGGAGAAATCTTTTTGTATTTTTCTTAAAGCTCTTCATGTTGTAGGTTAGCGGGAAAACCTCGGAAGGAAGCTCATTCCACAATTTGCACGTATGTTTAGTCTGTTTAGTGTTCAGTATGCGTTGTGGAGCTATTTTCTCCATAACGCATACTAAACATGTATTCTTTCTTTCTTTCTTTATTGTGGAACAAAAACATGGTAGTACATTAATTGAAAAAACGATAATACCCGCAGAAGTTTTGGGAAACTGTGTCGCGAATATTATCGCCCTCCTCCAAATACATAGAATATAGAGTTTAATTTTAGAAGCAAATTAGATTTGCAAGCTACCTAACAAACATAATGAAGGACAAGTTTCAAAATATAGGAATTTGTGAAGTTATATTGTGTTTATATCATCATCATTTCAGCCGTACGATGTCCACTGCTGAACATGGCCTCCCACACAGACAGAGCAAATTCCCTATCATGTGGGGGGATTTGCCCATACTAACCACGCTGGGCATGCAGGTTGGCGAGCGCAGTTAGAGCTATCGTTGTTAAAATGAGGGACGCTGCTGCCCATCCCCTAGATTTTTTCCCTTAGTCGCCTCTTACGACATCCGCGGATAGGTAGATATGGAGGGGCCTATTCTTCAGCCGGGGCCACCACGGCCATTGTGTTTATATACATTGGTTTAAATACGCATTTCTCGTCTGAAGCGTGGATAAACCTAGTATTCTGAGTCTTTGATATTTTTTCACTCCACTCACACTCTTACTGACATTTCAAAGTCTAGTCGATTTAGGGTACGAGTTAACCAACTACGTCAGACAGAGTCGACACCCCTACTTTGTGGCTCAGTTGGTTAGAGCATCCCTGTATCTAGGGGAGGGTGGCAGCTTCGAATCCCGGAAGTTTTTGGGATATTTGAAAATCTTAATGTTTTTGTATTAGCGAGGGCTAAACTATAAAAACAAGTACATAGCCATTTTTTTTTTCATTCTTTATAATGACAATAACATAAACTAAAACAATGTTTTTTTATGAACATGCAAAAAGTGTCGCGAAACTCAGGTGCACACAAATCCATTGATGGAACCTGCATGTGTTTTAGCAAAGCTATCACTCTACCCACTTATAAAGAGTGCGCCGCAGCTATGTAAGCTACGACCACTTTGGGAGTGGGCGAAAAGTTGAATGCCCTCGACGGGATCCGATCACGCCACCTCCAAATCAAAAGGCAGGTAGTGAATCCACAAGGCTATGAAGCCGTATGATCTGCCTACGAAACTACCCTGTAGTCTGTGCTCTTTAGTCCTACTACCCTAATCTCTTATAAATGCGAAATTATTTCTTTGTGGTTCAATCACGCCGTAACGGCTTGACCAATTTCGATGAAACTTGGAACAGATAGAGATATTCTTTACATTATAATATCATATAGGTATCTAGGTACCGCGCATGCGAAGCCGCGGGCGCAGGCTAGTACATCATACAATTTTAGAAGTTACTGTGTATAACTAGGGCAAGATTTATTTTGGTCTTATTTTAGTTCCCTAATTACAAACTAGATGGCGCTGATGTTCATACGACACAAAAATCAATATTTACATTTCAGAACGTACCATAAACTGATTTACATAATTGATCGAGTGAGCGAAGATATCTTAAATAACTTGGACGAAGCAGCGTTTTATCTTTGTATGTATATTTGTTAGAGCATATCTTTAGAACCATCAAAATTATACTAATATAAAAGTTAAAGTTTATGGAGGAGGACTAAAATTTTGTACATTTTTCTAAACTTGATTGTCAATTAAAATATTTTCTTTTTTCTAAAAAATGTAAATCCTTTATTGGCCGTAAGAATTAGCATGTAATTTTTTATTGTATTTTAGATTAAGGGCTGTGGGTTTTGTTAAATAAATAAAATAAAATAAATCAATCCGAACTGCATCGAATTTAGTAGGTCAACAGGTTGTACTATCAAGATTTTCTGGTTAAATGATGAATAATAAATCGGCTAAGGGCTGATGTTGATGATATGTAATAGGGGTATCATCATCATCAGCCTGCAGAAGTCCACTGCTGGACATAGGCCTCCCCCAAAGAGCTCCATGACGAACGGTCTTGAGCATACTCTATCCACCGACTTCCTGCAACCTTCATAATTTCGTCGTTCTATCGGGTGGGAGCTTTCCAACACTGCGTCGCCCGGTTCGTGGTCGCCATTCGAGAACCTTTTCTCCCCAACGGTTGTCGGTTCTGCGAGCCATATGGCATGCCCACTGCCACTTCAACTTGCCAATTCTGAGAGCTATATCGGTGACCTTGGCTCTTCTACGGCTTTCCAAATTCATTTTAGTTAGAACTATCGTTGTTAAAATAAGGGACGCTGCTGCCCACCCCCCAGCTTTACATGATTGTATTAAAACACTAACCACCCGCAACATCCGAATTGGTTTCAGTCTTGCTTGCCATAATCTTGATCAACAAAACTCTTGAACTTCGTATGTGTTATTCTATGTTTTCATAACTGTACTTTTCGAAAGCCTGTAAAAATTTGAGTTTGATATTATCTTGAATTTGTTTATTGTTTATTTGTTTAACAGCGTTTACTTAGTGTGAGCCGTACCAGTGAGCTGAATAACTAAGTAGCAGTAGGCAGTCTAGGTATCTTATCTATAGAAGTTCATCGAGTAACAAAAGTCATCTAGTACTGTACTGTCATATAAGTGATTAAATTTTAAGCATCAATGAGGTAGGTATGCGTAATAACATTACTGTGCTGCATACTACCATTACTACTATACCTAGTACAAGGTAATTCATAATATGTATACTAGGGATTGCAGAATCGGGTAGTTTTAAAGGAACCGGGAATACCGGGAAGCTTCACATAGGGAACCGGGAATTCCCGGGTATTTCGGGAAATTTCGGGAAAAATATTTTACGTCTAGGCGAAAGGTTTAAATTTACCTAAACTGTCATAGCTTAATATTAACCAACCGCACATACTTTTGCATGTCGCAGGTTCTGATCAAAAGGATAGAATAAAGCTATATCACTGTTGATCTGTTTAATAATTTAAGCATGTAAGGTAAGGATACCTATTGTTGATTTTTATGCAAGAAAAACAATGTAAAATTTCTTAAAAAAAACTGCATTTATGTTCGATTGAGTAGGTATAAAAAGAGGGGAAATGAATGTAAAAATATAGAAAAATACTTTGAAACGAACATAAATGCATTTTTTTTTATGAAATTTTACATTGTTTTTCTTGCATAAAAATCAACAATAGGTATCCTTACCTTACATGCTTAAATTATTAAACAGATCAACAGTGATATAGCTTTATTCTATCCTTTTGATCAGAACCTGCGACATGCAAAAGTATGTGCGGTTGGTTAATATTAAGCTATGACAGTTTAAACCTTTCGCCTAGACGTAAAATATTTTTCCCGAAATTTCCCGAAAGAACCGGGAAACGATTTATGATTTCCCGGTTCCTAAATTGGCAAAAAAAACGGGAATTCCCGGGTATTTCGGGACCGGGAATTCCCGGGACCAAACCCTAATGTATACCATCCCGAAATAAACTTACTATCAACAAAAAACATTACCCTCCTTCCTTCTTGCAGTCGGGTAAAAAGATGCTGAAAATAATAAACTAGTCCAGCTTTTTTCTCTATTAGCTGTTTTTGATATTTTTGTCATCTTTTTAAGTTCTTATTAAAGGCACGATAAATTCGACAGCAGAATAACTACCTAAAACAGCTGAATAATTAAGTTTGAACTGATTTGACCCCAAAACAGCTGATCGCATCGCATGGCATCGCGTTTTTTCAATGAAAATTAATGAATTTCCAAAAGTCGTAAAACAAACTTTTTTGCCAATTGGCTACATAAAAATGCCAATTTTATGTACCCATTATGAGTGTCAAATTGCTTGAAATAAATTGATTTTATTATTATTATTTATTGGGTGTAGAATAAGCCGTTTTTGGGATAGCATACATGGTATGAATCATCTTGTTTAAGACTTTTGTTTATGCCACTCATCTGGCATCCACATGAGTTGAACTATGCAGGGGACAGTTTGCGTTGGAGTTTGCGTTTTTTTTATACATCTAAGGTGGCAAACAAGTGCCGGTAAGTAGTAACCTTAGCCTATAAACGCTTGCATTATCAGAGGCATCACGCACCCGTGGCCGAACCACCCTTAAAAAGCTCTTTCAACCTTACAAACCGCAGGAACACAACACTATTTGAAACAAATAATGTTATTTGGCTGCGACCTTCTGTAAGGCGGAGGTGACTCTCCAGGCGGGCTGCTCCAATTTAGAGCGAGAAAATCTTGCTGTGCCCTACCTCGCATAAGACACATTTTCCTTACACAATAGCACCGCTGAATAGCACAGGCTTTTTAGCGCGAACCACGTGAGTAAACCCGCGGGCGGACGCTAGTTATAAAACCAATGTGGTAAGGTCTGCTAAACGGACTTCTAACAGGGGTTAATGACCCGCGGAATGTGACACAATAGCAATGACTGTTATTGTCAATTGATTTGATAGAATTCTTTGACGCATGCCGTGCGATCTTCGACCCAGTTTCATTTGTTTATCAATCCTACTAATATTATAAATGCCAAAGTTTGTGAGGATGTTTGGGTGTTTGTGGTTCAATCACGGATAAACGGCTGAACGGATTTGGATGAAATTTGGTACAGAGATAGATTATAGTCTGGAATAGCATATAGGCTAATTTTTATGTAGGTATTATGCGAGCGAAGACGCGGGCAAAAGCTAGTATTAATATATATTATAACGTTTAGAAATTAGCTATTTTTGGTCTTTTTAACATCTATACAAGGTGCAACAAAAACACTATTCAAAAATCAATCAATTGATTTGGTGTCAAATCAGTCCAACTCAATTATTTAGCTGTTTTAGTAGCTGTTGTAGGTAGCAATCTTGATATCGCATTTCGCGTAAGTTTAATAACTGGTTATCAAGATAATAAAAAGACATAAAACAGGTGATATGACAAAAAAATTGAAATAAATATTGAACATTAAGTTTTTTTTTACTCGTTCCTTTTGTTGAGCCCCATTCAGGATTACATATTATGATATACCTTGTATATAGGGAAGAAAGTTGAGGTTTATAAGTTTTCTCTTTCCTTTCTCTATATTTTTAAACGATTTGGGTATTGCTTAGATTTAAAATCATACTCGAAGCGAAATCCATTTCCATTTTGCTTATACAATGCCACTTCTTAGCGACATAAGTGGGTAGAGTCGCCTTCACTAAGATGAAATCAATCAACAATTTTCAAAATGACATAAACATAACTACTTTAACATGTTATGCGTTGGATGGGTAGAAATATACTTATACTACCTATATAAATAATACCTACTATGTTCTTACCTAGCTAACAAGAAATAAACTACATAATATTACTTAACCACCTACCTAGAACGACCCACTTTTAGAATTGTTTATGATACTAATATGATACTAACTCATGTAAGTGACTCACTGTATTTATGAGAATAAATGAATTTAAAAATAAATGAAAAAATGCTGCCACAATTAAAAATAAACTTGTACACAATTAAAATTCGAAAATTATGTACGTAACCATCAACTTGTGCCATTTTCAACTGAACCATGTACCTATTCATTTGTATGAGGGCATCATTTTGAAAATTATGAAATATAATCATCTTAGTCTTCTTCTTGTCGTGTCACTGATTCTTTCTTGGTCATCCTGTATTAGCTGAGTGACCAGGTTGAGTTGGTGGCCCTGAAAAGAGCCTATGACCGTCGATGAAAGAATTAAAGTGCGCCTCTTAGAGGCTCCTTTCGTGCACACGTCACATGTCTTCGAATTTTTGGGTTCCAGGTCATGCCGTTTTCCTCACGATGTTTGTTTACATCTTAGTCAATTGGTTGACCCGTTTTAATCAAAGTAAAATAAATAAATAAATAAATTAGTGTGAAGTTATGATGCTTCTAGGAAGTCGAATAAGTGTTCGTCTAGTAATGTGTGGATGTGTTCACCTTTCAAGTTGAGTGTGTCATTGGGCAGGTTGGTGCCCTCCCACGCTGGAGTTAGCTTCACCGGTTCGTTGCGTAGGAAGGGCGCCTTCTCTCCATTCTCATCCCAGCCTGCAACAAACAATTCAAAATTAAGGCCTTTGCGTCTATTCTAGATGATAACAGCATTAGGCGAAAATGAGATGAGAATGTTAAGGTGGATGTGTGGAGTGACTAGAATGGATAAGATAAGGAATGAGTATGTAAGAGGGAGTTTGAAAGTGGCGCCATTGACGGAAAAGCTGAGGAGTAATCGGTTAACTTGGTATGGGCATGTCATGAGGAGGGAAGAATGTCATGTGACAAGAAGAGTGTTAGATATGAATGTGGATGGATGTAGGAGTAGAGGTAGGCCAAAGAAAAGATGGATGGACTGTGTGAAAGTGGATATGGTGAAGAAAGGAGTGAGTGCTGAGATGACGACTGATAGAGGGAAATGGAAGAAGAATACATGTTGTGCCGACCCCACATGATGTGGGATAAGGGCAGGAAGATGATGAACAGCATTAGGCGAAAAGTTTCTGTTATTATTATTATTATTATTAAATTTATTTTTCATGCATCCGCCATCTTCGATTTCAAAACGGACGTCGTTTCGTGATCGGCGCCCCAGTTACTCAAAACACCACCCAAAACTATTTTTCGGAATAACATGAATAAGAAAGGAGTGACAGGAGAGAGTGGAACAAGAAAAATGTTCATGAATGTGCCGACCCTACATAATTATTAACTTAATAAAAATAGAAAAATGATTTAATTGAAATTGAGTTGAAAGTCAAGCTTCCTCCTGCGAGGTCGACGCTGCTTGAACGGCTTACACGGCTTTGACAAATGGCATAAAACGAAATGCGTGGGCAAAAGTTACAACACCTTATGCTCAACAACGGCCATTTAAAATGCAAGCCGTTGATGTTTATGTGATGGTAATGCAGTACACGACACGCAACGCAAGGCAGAGATAAATATAATTTTATTCATTGCAATCACAAGAATGTAGGGACTAGAGTAGTTTAAGATTATTGATCGTACGAGCGAAGTGTAGCGAGTAACTCGTATCTAACGAGTTACTCGCTACACTTCGCTACACACTTTTATGTATGCTATCCCGAAAGGGGATTATTCTACAATAGCATACAATAATGAATCACCTTGTAAAACCTTTCCAAACTAAATCATCATTCAAATCGATCATTGACATCATTCCTTTTTGTTAAGATATCGTTTACTTATCGATTAATCTTGAAATTGTACCATGGCTAACCAACCGGCGACCATGCCCAACCGACGAACATTTTTATAATAATACTGCTACATAACAAACCGAACCGGTTGACTGTACGAGTATATCCGGGCTAGTACAAAACTGAATGAAAGGATGCACGGTCAATCTGTTCTTTGTTGGTGCACGTGCGGGCATTTTTAAATGACTCCATTCATAATAGAAATTACATTCATTGATACACATCATACAGATAAAGGACTCGATGATTATTATAAATCAAAGATTGCGGACTTTGATCTTACAGTCCGTAGATTTTAAAAGCAGCAATTAATATTGGCATCAATTGACACTGGAGTCAAGTAGGGCGACTAACTTCAAGTCCTACGTGCTCCGGGTACCTGTCAAGTACCTACAAAGAAGTGTTTTTTTCACCCGACTTCTGGTCAGCTGGAGTTTTCAACCGTCGCTATAGGGAGGGGCATACGATCAAGAGAAGCAAATAAGATGGGAACATACTTGTGCTCCGAAAAGTGTTGTAGTCTCTCTTCTTCATTTTTGCAACTAATTTATAACACTTCAAGGCACTTCGCACTTTCTACCGTAGTAGTAGCCTATAACTTTTTCGGAATGGTTTTAACTTTGTACACTTTTATAAAACTCGAAATCTATTATTTTTTTGAGAAGTATTTATAACTAACTCGAAATACGCATTCGCAGTTTCGGCTTCGCGGCTAAACTAACTCTTGACATAAATTCAATTTCGTATGATGTAAAATTGAATGGCCTTGTCCAACTATGAGTTCACTAAAACAAGTTTGTGGTAGATCAAATTATTAGTTGCTGTAATTTATTCATAACAAACGTGAACCTGTTACTGAGATGAAGCTTGGCAAAGATGCATGAATACATACATAAAATCACGCCTGTTACCGAGAGGAGTAGGCAGAGACCACGGCTTTTCACTTGCTACGATCCTAACATACTTCTTTTGCTTCATTCACTCTCATCACATTCCTCATGTATGCTCGTCGGTTTAGGGTACTATTGACTTGGCCTTTCTCCAAAACTTCACCGATTTAGTACATAAACGTACGCCGAGGTCTTCCCCTTCAAAAAGACCCATTCACGCTCGCCTTATACACCTGTTTCCTCACTCTTCTTTCGTTCAAAGATTGCGGACTTTAATCGTACAGCCCATAGATTGGGCTTAATAATAATTAAATAAATAAATAAACATTCCGGACTTATCACACACGGTCAACTGATCCCAAACTAGGCATAGCCTGTACTATGAGTACCAGAGACTGATATACATAATAAATATATATATTTAACACCCAGACACAGAACAATCATCAGTGTTAGTCACAAATGTTTGTCCAGTGCGGGAATCAAACTCGCGACCTCTAGCGCAGAAGGCAAAGTTACTACCAACTGAGCTATGAGGCCAGTCAATTAATTTTTAAATTAATTTAACCACGACCAAACCATATGGTTTGATCGTGGTGGTAGAGGATCATTTTAACATCAACTTTATATAGGTACAACGCATATTATAAGAAAAGATAATAACGAACAAATATCTTTATCAGTTTGTAAATTATATAAGTTTTTACGATTTTCACGGTTTTATATTTTATTGGGATGACTCGTTTTGTTACGTAACGCTATATTTACAGTTACTGTGATCTTAGCTAGATGAAAATAGATACCTACTGCATTTTCAACAACGGTTAAATGTTCAACCGAGTACGAATGTTTACAATAAGATAAATAAGATTAATTAGGTCGATATACGCAAGGTGATAAATAAATAGAGGTATACCTACGATGTATTAGAAGCTCTTCAATAAAAAAACATATTGATTTTGAAGCATTAAATATCACAATACTTACAATTCCAACGTAATAATAAAATATCGGCCGCGCGTTTTCCTTCGCAAAGCCACAAAACATGAAATTGACCCTATTCCTAACACAATCCAATCACTATCGTTATTCGCTAACAATGGTGTAAACCGGTTGTTATCAACTTTTTTATAAAAGGCAATTGGTACCTAGTACACTCAAGCTCAAAATTGTGTAATATGAAAATTAATAACACTGATAATATGGTGTTGTGTACACAGTGACCTTTCAACACAGAGTAATGGGTTAGTATCAGGGCGGTGCAATAAAATAATTTTCTATTCTGAAAAACATCAGTATTCTCAATCAAGCAACAGGAAATCAGAATATTCCATAACCCACTAAATTCGAAAAGTTGTGACATGTGCACGGAAGGACGTTTGCCTTTACAAAAGAAAGAAATAAAAATCGTATTAAGAGACAATACTGCTCATAGCCAGACAGTCGCTAGCGCTACCCAGCTAGAACCAACGACCTCAATACCGACAGTTCTATCTAGGCTTATCTATAGGAAAGTCTAGCAACTGATACAGATACGATTAAATCGTAATAGAAATCTGAATAAGATTTTCCTAACTGGAAAAGACTAGGGCTCGTATTCAGAGACAAGACTCGAGCATTGATCTGTACTTAAATCTCGATTTGAGGCGAGATTCTAAGGCTCGTATTCAGAGACAAGACTCGAGCATTGATCTGTACTTAAATCTCGATTTGAGGCGAGATTCTAATTCTTGAACAGTATTTAAGTATAGATTCAATGATCACAGTTCACCTGAGTAAATGCTTATTCTGAAACGTCAATCAGACGAAATCGGTGCTTGAGTTTAGATTTGATTTGACATTAATCAAATGACATTTTCGTTCCGTTACACGTACTTTGATGCATATTTATACTTCACTTTATAGTTCTGTTCTATTTCCACCCTGGCTGTTTGAATTTCTGCGTAAAACGGATCGAAAATTAAAAATAAATCAAAATGTAAACGAGAACATTTGAGTACAGATTTGAGACTCGATTCAGCTGAGAATAGTTTAAGTACCGTTCTTGAATAAAACCTATGTTTGAGAAGAGATTCAATACTTAAGTAGAGTTCAGCTGATCTGTGATTAAATCTATGCTTGAGTCGTGTCTCTGAATACGAGCCTAATTCTTGAACAATACTTATGTATAGATTCAATGATCACAGTTCACCTGAGTAAATGCTTATTCTGAAACGTCAATCAGACGAAATCGGTGCTTGAGTTTAGATTTGATTAGACATTAATCAAATGACATTTTCGTTCCGTTACACGTACTTTGATGCATATTTATACTTCACTTTATAGTTTTGTTCTATTTCCACCCTGGCTGTTTGAATTTCTGCGTAAAACGGATCGAAAATTATAAATAAATCAAAATGTAAACGAGAACATTTGAGTACAGATTTGAGACTCGATTCAGCTGAGAGTAGTTTAAGTATCGTTCTTGAATAAAAGCTATGTTTGAGAAGAGATTCAATACTTAAATAGAGTTCAGCTGATCTGTGATTAAATCTAAGTTTGAGTCGTTTCTCTGAATACGAGCCTAGGTATGCAATGTCTCAGTCAGCTTAAATAGTTAGGGAATATAATACAAACAGGCTCCAAACATCTGGCTGACCGGTTACCTAGCTGCAAGCTCCTGTCAAGGTCTGTCCTCTGTCACTATGTCATCATCATTCTGACCAGTGAATGACGAATGTTTTGTTTTGATAAACTGTTAACCCACTACATATTACGATATTTTTTACAAAAACTAAAAACCGACTTCAAATTCCTGAATATTTACAATATCAACTTCTTTTTTTTGTTATCAACCTCTTTGCGTTTTGCTTACCTACTGAGGATGACACTGGCCACCTAAACTTTCGAATAAAAAACAAAAGTAAGTATGACATCCATTCATCATCAATAATAAGTAATAACTCTTACGGTACTGACTGACTGACTGTCAATCAAACGTAGTGGTTTTATTCTCTTTGAAAACAACGCAGAGCCTAACCAGAATCCTAAGAGTATGAAATTTGCAGGGTAGCGTATGGGTGCACAGAAAGGAATTCCCGACACACAACCCCTAAGTTTAAAGTTAATGTAAAAATAGCAGCAACCGAACGAAGTCGCGGGAATTACCATACCATACCACAGTCAACAAAAAAAAATTCGGCAAGTCGTGATTTCAAGAGATGATAACGTTTTTTTAAGTTTTACGGGATGCAATCCTTCAGGAATTGGTTCATACTCTATACACCAGCGAAAGAATCATCAAAATCGGGTAACTATTGGCAGAGATATCGAGTAACATACACACAAAAAAATAATAAGAAAAAAAAATACAGCCGACTTGAGAACCTCCTCCTTTTGGAAGTCGGTTAAAAACTATTAGTATATGCACTCCGTATTAACTGTGAAGTGTGTATAAAAACTAATAATAAATTGTAAGACCTATATACAACCATGCTTCTAGTAAAAAAATACATTTAATTTAATTTCGCAATAAATGTATTCAAAAACTTGACTAAGCAAGTATATACTATCTTACCACGGTTAAAACTAAACACTCCAGTGACAAACGGTAACAATAGAGTTGTTTTGATAAACCGAAGCCCTGCCTGACACACGATAGTCGATAACCTCATCGCTGTGCATCTGGAAATCGTAGGAATGTCGTACCTATTACACAATAAAGCATAGTACATTCGATATAAACCAATTACCCGTTTATCGAAGCGGGGGAGAGTCAGTCGCCTTCTTACTAGATGTTAGAAAATGAAAATAGAGTGCACTTGAGCAAAAATGAGCCTTATTGCGGGCGCGTATCCTTCCAGTACATTATCCAACCAGGTCACAAACATAGGCTTTTATAAAATAACTTAAGGCCGGCAAGGTGTCCAAGAAAACCAATGACACGAACAAAGAATATCACGCCTTTGGTATTTAGAAAAAATATATTTACGTATGCTACAAACCTTATGATCTTTGAATAGTTAATAGGGGTAACTACAAGCTGATCCATAATGTCTGACTGGCCTTACAGCTCAGTTGGTATGTATATCAGTCTCTTGTACCCATAGTCCAGGCTATGCCTAGTTCGGGATCAATTGCCCGTGTGTGATTTAAAAAAAAATTGTGTAGACTATACCGAAATGGGCTTACCTATTCTATACATCAGAAACAAAAAAAAATTCAAAAAAATGTTGTTCAACGAGCTGTTTTTGTCATTTTTATAATCCTTAAAACGAATTATTAACCGTACTAGAAGTAAAACATCAAGATTGCTACCTAAACAGCTGAGTAATTGAGTTTGAACTGATTTTACCCCAAAACAGCTGATTTTTGCATAGTGGTTTTCTATGAATGAAAATTGTCAACGCGACGAATTTCCAAAAGTTGTAGAACACACTTTATTGCCAATTGGGTAAAGAATAAGCCTCTTATTCTACAGATGAAGAATAATAAGCCCCGTTCCTGCACGTACTCTACGTATGAACAGTGTAGTAATGAGCAGTGTAAGAGTGTGCACAGCAGGGTAAATCAGACAAGAAAAGGAAATACAGTCCACTACGAACAATTGAAGTCGTTTCATTGGGAGATCCCCCACAGTGTTTGAATAGCCTTGATTATGAATTACCTTAAATAATTGGCAGATACTCCCATTCACTATAAGCACGTATTTACACATTATCAATGACAATATTTTGAAACATGTAAAGCAAGAACAGCGACAAGCCATATAGTGATAATACAATCCTCATGAGGATTGCTGGCACGTGCTCGAAATGTTTCAAGGACACGTCTTTGAAGCCGGTAACCACGGGAATGGAATAATTGATTAAAGGAGGGGTATTTCTACAAGGCTGACTCATAATATGTATACAATCCCGAAAGCCAATTGAGTGTAGAATAAGGGGCTTATTCTACACCCAATTGGCTTTATAGTTTGTGGTTGTCTTCTAATTTTGTATATTCGTAGTTTTTCATAGCAAAATGCAAAAATTTGATGTTTAAGGGTCAGGTCAGTTCAAACTCATCAATATTCACCTGTTTGAAGATTATTGATTTGAACATGATTGAAAAAATATATTTAAAGATGCTAGAAGCGTTATTCTATCTAACATGTGCGCCCGCTTACTGCATAAGAACAGCGATTATATTCAACTACCATGTTTTAGCAAATAAACTGATTTCAATTCGGGCAGGCAATAGACCACTAGACATTTAGGAGTTGTTCATAAATAAATTAGGTACGACCGAAAACACGTTGCAATTTCCACCAGTGACTAGTTGGTATCTATTCCACTGATCGCGGTGGTGTCGTTAAGGAGTGAGACACTGGGCTAGCATAGTAACTGTCTTGAGAATATGGCTAAATCCACATCGTTTGCAGCTCCAAGAAAGGTGTTAGAACCGTTAGATTGAGTTATCTGAACAGATATAGGTGTGTTCGCATTGATTGTTAGAAACGATGCGATCTTTCTAATAGGAATGTATAGCAAAACTGTATTTATACAATCCCACTATCTCTTTAAACAAACGGTCAATGAAATGCGTAATGAGACAAGCAAATCAATCGATTTCTAGAGTTATGTCGCGAGTTGATACTATTATAGCTATGACTGTATTGTAATAGGATCACGGATGAGGTTGTCAAGACAATATCTGTTCTGCGTTTGAAACGTTTCATGCGCAGATGCTATTTTAGTACAAAAAGCCATTACGAGCTAAATAAACAAACATTCAACACTCTTGTAGGCCCTGACCCCACTAGATTGTAAAGCGAAATCAGATATTTTCGCTTACTAACAATACTTATCCGCTAAGTGACACCTTTTCTCTGCAAAGAGCGGTTCGCAGGAATCGCAGGTAAATTAAAACCTCCGAAAGCCGTTTTGGCTAAGTGGGAGTCAACCCGAATTTCGATCCGAAGATCATGGATGCGAACCCGGTCGTGCACCAATGACATTTTTTTTAAATAAATTTTAAAAGGTGCTTGAAACAGTGAGGACATCACCAGTGAGGAAGCAAGTATTCTTATAATCGGCGATGGGCTTGCAACCCGTCAAGTATCGAATACTTTACATTCCGGGAAACGGGTTACATTCCATACTATCTTGGACTGTAATATATCCCACATGTAAACATTGTACTGTTTTATTTCCAAATCGAACTTCATTTACAAAGCGATTGTGAAGCCACTGTATTATTCATCGATGAACGGGAAAAAAGATAGCTATTGTCTAGACTAGTAGATTCGACCATTACGGCATGTATCGTATTACAACCTGGTAATAAAGGTAACTGACAAGTTCCATGGTATTATCGACTTACGGTTCTTATGCTTAGGGTTGATCTTGGCCTTTGCCCACTACAACGTATCATCACATGACCGTACGTATCAGACACGTAACGGACTCGGTCAGACACTACTGTGGCCACGAGAACGTATCATTATATTCTTGTCGTGAATTCGCTGTAGTCTCGGTCCGGCCGGTCAGAGCACGCTACTATGTTGGTAGGTTGCCTGATTCTTCTAGGCTTGGTCGTGAGGAACACGTGTAGCTTCACCTAGTTTCTAAGACATTTCAACGTGATCCTAGTGATTTTATTGAAATAAATGCCTTCTGACTTTTACTTTAAATATTTTCTGGCATTGCCGATACAGTTACGTTCAGTTTGATCCGCTGTAGGTCCAGCTGTAGGTCCAGGCTGTAGGTCCCAGAGTCCTAACAAATATTGCATGTATAGAATTCAAACTCATCGCCTACCGTAATGTATCTACTTACTTTTTATTTGGCCACACGACTGTGAATCAGGTCGCTAGACTTGGTTGCCTAATCAATAGACTTCGGAAGTTTTATGCAACAGTACTGGGAGTTTCGGAGTGATTGGCAGTTGGAAATACCTACTACAGTTTAGCCCTTTATAGACTTAGCCATGTGACCGCAAATACTTATAAATAAATAAATATTCCGGACATATTCACACGGTCAACTGATCCCAAACTAGGCATAGCCTGTACTATGGGTACCAGAGACTAGAATAGAATAGAAAACATTTATTTGACTTACACACTAAAAACACAGAACGGACAATACAAAGAATACTTTAAGAACCACCTATTCTATAAGATTTGTTATGTATTCTTTAAGTGTAATTGTTTGTTGTCC
Source organism: Anticlea derivata (assembly GCA_947579855.1). Lineage (NCBI taxonomy): Eukaryota > Metazoa > Arthropoda > Insecta > Lepidoptera > Geometridae > Anticlea > Anticlea derivata. The sequence continues at coordinate 3,346,717 of OX388279.1, read as the reverse complement.
TGAATAAATAAAAATAAATAAGAATAATAACACAAATAACAAAAAAGAACAAGCCGAATAGACACATATCCAATAGACATATATATATATATAATAATAGACATATACATAGGTAGGCAGGCATCCGCCTTACAAGCAGAAACCAGCCAGTCTCGCTCTGTGTTGGGTTGTGTTGTGTGTGTCTGTGTTGTATATAATAGATAAATATTTAACACCCAGCCACAGAACAAACATCTGTGTTTATCACACAAATGTTTGTCCAGTGAGGGATCGAACCCGCGACCTCTAGCGCAGAAGGCAGAGTTACTACTAACTGATCTATGAGGCCAGTCAAACTTTATGTCACCACCACGCCCACGTAAGGTTGATAATCTCACCGCACTGTCAGAAGGCTAGCTCCAGTAGAGAGCACAGGTGGAGTGGTGGTAGTGGCCCCGCCTTCCGATCCACAGGTCGTAGGTTCGATAGATCCCCGTCATGCACCAACGGATTTCCATTTGGAAAGTTTATGCGCAATACTAGTGCTCTCAAAAGGTGAAGGAAAACATCGTGAGGAAACCGCGATGTTCTAGAAGCTAAAAATTCGAAACGCGACATGTGAGCGTTTGCTTTGCGTCTTAGTTGCGTTTAGTAATTTTAGTTAGTAAACTTTATAAACGGAAGCTCATTAACACGAATATGCCAGTCTTTCATATCTCTGCGATAAGAGCAGCAACGCTTCATTGTTGTGTGGTTTAGTGCATAATGAGAGTAAACGGTTGAATAGGTAAATATTGAGTCATTTGTTCTTGCTATGGTGCATTCGTTCCAAACAGATAACAGTTTCTGAACTGCAATTGTAACAGTTATTCTCCTTCTGTATTGAATAATAATTTTAAATAAATAACACCCAACAGTCACATACATAGTGCTGACCCCACACTAAGATTCCCTGTGTCGTCGGTATCAGCAACTACGAGTACCATGGTAACACAACACCCAGACCGGGACAAATATTTGCAGATCATGAAAGATTTCCAGCATGAATCCAATTTGCAACAATGCGTCGCCGGGTTCGTGGTCGCCATTCGAGAACTTTTACTCCTCATCATTCATCTTTTTGTAAATTACGAAATGTATACATCTTAGGAATCCGTTGGGGAGTAAAGGTTCTCGAATGGCGACCACGAACCGGGCGACGCAGTGTTGGAAGGCCCCCCACCCGATGGACTGACGACATTGTGAAGGTTGTGGGAAGTCGGTGGATGGAGAAGGCTGAAGACCGTTCGTCATGGAACTCTTTGGGGGAGGCCTATGTCCAGCAGTGGACTTCTACAGGCTGATGATGATGATACATCTTAGGGGCAAATTATACAGAAACGGCGTACGGCGAAGGTAAGGTGACGGCGCGGCGCAGACATCGTGCCACTTCAAAACGTTTCCATACAAAATGTATGTAGGCGACACGTTGTGAATTATACACAAATGGCGTGGAGAAGGCATGCCGTTTCGTCACCTGTTCCTAGCCGCTAGCAGGCGCGACTGGAGCGGCGCGCAAGCGGCATTTTTTTTTCTTATACGACGACTAGAAAAAAGCTCGACGTTTGTGAATTTAATGCAGAGTTTTGCCGTTTCTTCGCCTCTTTGATATAATTCAAATCGCATCCGTGCCTTACCTTTCATACGCCTGCGCCTTCGCCTTACCGTCGCCGTACGCCTTTTCTATATAATTCGCACCTTAGTGCAGGCGACTGGTACCTACTTTGTATTTCATACACGGTAGTAATAGGTTTACATTACATTTTGCTGTTATTTCATAGCATGGCAATGAGATAGGAAGCCAAGCGTACTATTAAGACTGGCTATAACACATATCCGTATAACATATATGTATACTATTAAATATTTACGCAGAGCCCAAATCTGCCGCATAGACACAAAAAAGCGGCTATTTCATAAGATTGTAAAAAACTCGAAGCGTTGCGTGCAAATGTGCTCTAACAAAACTTAACCGTAAATCTAGGAAACATATTACACGAATAAAAACTATCGCCATCTTAATAGCCGGAAGGCGAGGCACCGCTTAGTACTAAATACTTGATCATAAACTTTTCATTTTAATAATTAAGTTTTTAAAACTTTAAAAACGTAGGCCGTCAGAACATACGCCTCCCCCATAGATTTTTCCGAGCGACCTATTTTGTACGGTAAGCTAGAATAGCATAGTATCTTTATATGTTTATATAGGTAACACAAGCTAGTAAAGATATATACCAACAAAAAGTAAAGGGCGAGATGGAAAGCTGCCCGGTCGACTCCGGCTAGGGACATCTGCAGTTACCATTTCTAAGGCAAACTGCAGTAACTAGCATTAGCATTTCATCCAAACAGCTGTATGTTCGTTCAATCAGTTGAATATTGAATGATTGAGCAACGCATATAACACTAGACACATTACCTTAACGAAATCAAGCATTAAGATTAACTTAGAGAAAAATATCGATAAGTAAACTAATGGCCCCGGCTGAAGAAACCTCTCCATATCTTTTCTTATTGTATTTTATATATATTTGTACGTAGCATTTCGCACTGTTACTTTTAAGCGAGCGGAATACATAATGTGGATTCAAATTGGTTCAAGTACGACATATATACATCTAGCCTATAATTAACCATAAGAAAAACTGTTAATCCTAGATTAGCGAAATAAATAAAAAAAATACAAAAAAAATATCTACCTACCCGTGGATAGGTAGATATCGTAAGTGGCGACTAGGGTAAAAAGCTAGGTCTGTACTAAGAGAACACTTTGAAAAAGAGCACCAGAAGCTCTGGGAAAGCAGAAAGGACTGTAAGCAGGCGAAATTCATGCTCCCGGGCCCAGACAAGAAGTCCACCAACACCATAATAAAGATGAAACGCGAGGACCTGCGAATGTTGGTGGGCATCATCACAGGTCACTGTGAATTAAACCATCACCTGTACAAGACAAGGGCTACTGACAGCAGATTATGTCGGGGCTGCCTAAAGGGAGAAGAAACAGTAGAGCACGTAATTTTGCACTGTACAGCCACGGAAGAGGCCAGGACCACATCGGGTCTGCGGGCCATGATCGGAAGCGGCTCCCAGACACCGCCGCATACAGGGATACTGAGAGAATGTTACCAACGACCCAAAGTCCTGCTTCGCTATTTTAAGGAGCTGGGCTGGCTGGGGTAGGGTTAGCATAGGGGGACAATGCAAAAAACACCCCACAGCGGGAAGTCAGTGCAGGTCTAACCACCCCCGATTAGAATTAGAAGCTAGGTCTGTATCATCCTCTATTTTAACAATTTAGTTTTAACTGTTCTCCAACCCGCGTGCCCAGCGTGGTGGCCAAAATTCCCCACACGTGATAGGAAGTCGCTTTGGAAATCTTTGCGGGAGGCCTAAGTTCAGCGGTGAACATCCTACGGCTGAAATGATTATGAAACGTCTCCATATTGAAAGTATTCTGACTTACTCCAAATTATTCAATCCACGTCCGTGAATGGTAAACTCAACCGAACTCAACTTGTATTCAAATGCAGGATTTCCTACTAAGTTTTGTCGATCACTGTGTAGCACTAGCAACGAGTACGTGAATATTTATGAACTGATTCATAAGAAATTGTATGCAAGTACTCATTTCATAAATTTATGTGGAAATAAATGGGAATATTTTTGAGATATTAACGTCTTTCCCAGCGTTTTAGACAGAACAATAACAAAGAGAATAAAACCTTCTCCTTTCATTTAATGGCTTCTGCTGTATTACAGTCAATATTGCCAATGTCAAGTAAAATTGCTTAGCAACTAGAAGCGACGTGGAATAACAGTTTATTCCGAAGAAAATAGTGGCGGTTTTCTTCGAAACTTCAAACCGCATCTTTAAGATCCTATGATGTCACTTGCATGACAGATAACAATATAAATAACAGAATAAAATATTGATTAGAGTCAGGATCCTTGGACAATAGACAGTATCGGAATATAAGACATTACATCCTGGGAATATGCTCGTATTGAACCACATAAATTAGTGGCGATACTATTACTATTATGACTATTATGAATTTGTACTGATTTGCTTTTTTTTTGTAACTACACTAAATAAGAGAAAACTAAAGTTTAATAAAAAAGTGAGGTTATGTGATAATTTTCGATACTAATTTTAAAACCAGTAAGCTAAGAACTGGTTCCTAAGTTAGTTTTCAGTGGCGAATTTGTACTTTCTGGAAATGCTATTCTTTCAATTAGTACTTCCATAGTTTTAGAGTTATAGGCATTTTTATACGACATCACAACCAGAATCCAGGTCCCTCGGAAAGAATAGCATTTCCAACAAGTACAAATTCGCCACTAAGTTTTGTGGTTCCATACGAGCATATTCCAAGGATGTAATGTCTTTTATCCAGATATTGTCTATTGGTCCTAGGATCCTGACTCTACTAATTATTGTCGTAACTACTGAGGTTTCGGCAGAAGTTTGTTTAACAAATCTTTCATTATCTATGAGCATATTTAGTACGAATGTCGCTGGGCATATGGGAAGAAATGATTGAATTATTCGTCTTTAAATATGAGGCATTGAAGACTGCTAGTATTCTAGGTACTTCCTGTCTATACAAAAGAAAATTATTTTTTTAAATCGATTACCTCATAACGTTTAGTAGGTCATACATATCACAAAAGGTGCTAAGCAACTACTGCCGCAACTGCTGCCTGCATTTTACATTGTACATATTGACCTTACCGTTTTTGTGATAATGTAATTATGCTCTGAGACATGCAACGCGCTTATGGCTTTAAATTCAAATTCAAATCTTTATTGCACTTATGTTGTTACAATGGGGTGTTGTGTTTAAAAAACTTTATTAAACCAAAACTCTGTAAAAAATCCTAATACAAAATATGCGACTATTTAAATGACAAAATATGCTCCAACTCAATCCTACTTCCTACTAATATTATGAATGCGAATGTTCGTGAGGATGTTTAGAATTCGCGCCGTAACGGCTCCACCGATTTCAATGAAACTTGGAATAGGTAGAGCTCTTTACCTAGAATAGCACATAGGTAGGCAACTTTTTTAGGTACCACGCAAGAGAAGCCGCAAGCCATTTATTAATAAACCAAAAGAATAAACCAACCGCATGCCGTGTTTTCTTACCTGTATCTTTTAGGCTTGGTCGCGAAGAACAGGCATAAATTCAACTATATTTAAGACGTTTCAAAATGATTTTAACATTATTTGTTTCAAACAGTGTTGTGTTCCTGCGGTGAGTAAGGTTGCCAGAGCTCTTTAGGGGGGAAGGGGGTTCGGGGTCGGCAACGCGTGCGTGATGCCTCTGGTATTGCAACCGCTCATAGGCTACGGTAACCGCTTACCATCAGGTGGGCCGTAAGCTTGTCTGCCACCTCTGTTGTATAATAAAATAAAATAAAAAATGATCCTGGCTATTTCAATGCATCAATGAATGTTAAAGTTTAATGTTTGTCTGTAATATTAGGTATTATGTAGTCCTCTATTGTCGCTTGCCTTTGCATAGATTAGTTGACAAAGGAGATGCCGTTCTAAGAATATCTTTCATAATTTGGAGAGCGTTCACTTTACTGCCGACTACACACATTCCGCAAGGCAATATGCAAAGCAACTATTTCCATATATTTTGTTGGTGCAGGCAAACATAATTGGCTCGGTCATTATGTACATTTATTACCTGTACGTACATACGAGTATGTATATATAGTTTTAATGTTTTGCATAAACACAAAGCTTACATAGTCACGTCAGGTTACATCGTAGAATATTGGTCGAGGTCTTTGGGCGTAGTCCCAACTCGGACTGGCTGATAACAAGACATTATAGAGCTTCATCTCGGGTCTTTCCCACCAAATTCTTAAATCACTAGCTTCCGCCTGCGTTTCGCTCGCGTGGTAGGTACCTACATAAAAAATAGCCTATAATGTTCTAGATCTAATCAGGCCGTTACGGCGTGATTGAACAACAAACATCCAAACATCCTCACAAACTTTCGCATTTATAATATTAGTAGGATAGTACATTTATTAAGTTAGAAAGCTAATAAAATCGGTCGTGACTATTTAAACAAAACTCACGACTTTAATCCCCAAGCATGGCAGACAACCTTTCAGATCTCCAGGAAATCAGATCCTTGAAGATGTCAAAGGGGGCACGTCCATACATTTTGGCACATGCCCACATTTTGCAGTAGTGAGTATTCCATACGTGACAGCTTGCAAGCCCATCGCCGCTTATAAGAATACTTACTGGGTTCCTCACAATGTTTTCCTTCACAAATGAGTTTTTCAAACAGAAAAACTCATTTATGCACGAATTCGAACGCACGACCTTCGTATCGAGAGTCGGGGTTCCTCTCCCTAAGCCAACACGGCTTTAAGGTCGCGTCTTATTTTTTTCATATCTTGCTACATTGAAAGTAGCATTCCCCGGAAAACTGTGAAGCTTCAAACCGCAAGATCCGACCGTTAATCGAAGGAGCTAATCTACATCACCCCAGTAAGTTTATTAAGAGATTGCCAGGCCCGGCAACGGAGTAAAGTCGTGTTCATACTACGTGCGATATGTCATCTAAAATGTATTTCAAAATGATCCTTATCTCTATAGGAAGTTAGGGCTTCATGTGTAATTAAAACAAAGCGTCTCCGTATATATAAAAAGTTACTCTATGACTAAGCGAATCAACAACAACCACGTGACGACGTGTCAAACAAATAAGAAGAAGTCGTTTAATTAAAGAAGGTTAATTCAGGATCGAATAAAGATTGATTTTTTGCAATTATAGAATAAAACCAACAATCTCCACTAGATAAAATCAATTTTGAATGTGACATTTGATGGCGTACGATATCACAAACCCCTTAAAAGTCAAACTCAAAATTAACTTTATCTAGTAGAGATAAGGATCATTTTAAAAAACATTTTAGATGACATATATAAGGCTGCCTTTCCAGCAGAGATGTGCTATACTGGGATGCGTTTGATATCCACCAATCATATTCGTTGGTCTACATAGCAATGTAAAACCAATAAATTTATAATATTGCGTATATGGAGAATAAGGAAAGAATTTGATATATGTAGAGTTATCAGATCGTCGGCATCAACAGCCTTGCACTGTTATCAATTTTAGCAACGGCTGTAATACAACCTTGAACAGAAGCTAGCTACTACTAGGTAGATCCACGCCAAATATCGCACATACTCGCTAATTTATGATTTGGATAACCAGGATTATTTATGAAGAGAACACTCGTAGAGCGGCGGTATTGACCTCGCCATCCGATCCAAAGATCGTCGGTTCGCTTCCCAGTCGTGCAACAATGGATTTTCTATAAAAAAATGTATGTGCTTCAAACGGTGAAGGAAAACAAGCTGACCAAAACCGGCAGCAGGTCCTAAAACACAAAAAACCGAAGACATGTGCCGCTGGTTCTTTCACCAACAGTCATTGGCTGTACCTCAACCTGCTGAATTAATAGATTCTTAATAGATTGTCACTGGTTCTTTCTTTGTATAATTAAATAAAGAACCAGTGACACACAAGCGCATGACGTAGATTATCATGGACATGCTAAACTGTACTCAAATGGTAGGTTGCTAGTGGAACGAATTTCATTAGGTGCTAATAAGAATGTTGGATGTACAGAGAGATACAGATTCGGCCGAGGATCTCAAAAGGCGCAAATATGTTAGTCTTGATAGGGCTTACATATTTGAGCCTTTTGGGGTTGAGACCCTGGGTCCGTGGGGAAACGGGGCCCTCCGGGTTTTCAAAAAGATATCAGGACGTCTGATCGGAGCGACGCGTGACCCGAGAGCTGGCTCTTATTTGGCCCAGCGCATTAGCATTGCCATCCAGCGTGGCAATTCCGCCAGCGTCTTGGGGACGCTTCCGACTGGTAGTGATCTGGATCAGTTGAGCTATCTATAGATCGTTTGTAACGGTCTTTAGATGGCTCAACTGTTTCTTGTGTATTTTGTAAATATTAACTTGTATTAGTTTTAAGTTTCTTTGTGTAAATAAAAGACTTTCATTAAAAAAAAAGAGTTACACTAATGAATCATTCAACACACCCACGGATTCAGTCAGTCAGACTTATCCATAGTGCTCCGTACGCACAATGAGTATTGCGCGCTCGAGCCTTCAAGCTTGGAGCAATAACTACAGTGTGGACCACCAGAGGTTTTACTCGAACGTCTCCCACTAGACCAACACGGCTAATTTATTGCCTGTCACACACCGGGCCATCTTTCTCCTCCTACTGGGGGAGATAGGTAGGGGCCTCGTTTATAAACTTTGCCCCGGCTTCAACTCCAGGGGTTAAAACCCCTGGGTGTTTAAGCATCGCCTGGTGGCGGTACTGTGTTACTTATTGCCTGTCCTGTCCAGTCCTGTGCATATGAAGCATAAGGCAAGACTAAAAAGTAGGCTTGCAAGTTTTTAGATATATTATCAAAAACACCTTGCATCAGCGGAGCACCAGGAGAGATCTTCCATGGTGCACTCTAGCACACGTAGCCTTCTGCCGAGAGAAGTGTAGCAAGTCAAGTCAAAATCACTGGGATCACTTTGAAACTTCTTAGAAACTAGGTAATGCTACGCCTGTTCCTCGCAACCAAGCCTAGAAGAATCAGGCAACGAACGGCTTGGTGCCTATAATTTTTTTCAATGATCCTTTTTCACAAAATGGAATGTAGAGCTTCAGTGTGGTGCCGATCGAAAAGCTGTTAGTACTCACGTCTCTGACCCGGCATGACGACAGCTTGTCTCTGGTCGGGTCGCAGCAGGCTCTCAGCCTCCGCGCCGGACTGGTGCGTCATCTCCATAGCGTCACAGGTCCACTGATATCATAAGCAGTAGAGGGGCATCTGTGTAGTGCTGGCGACTCTACGGTGGGGGGTCTGCGAATAATAACAATAATAAGTTGACAAATTCTGATGACATGGTCCAGTAGCAAATATTGACCCGTATGTGGAATGGCAGAGATATTATGACAGTAGCAACTTTCTCATGTAGTCGTCCCTCAGCTGGTAAAACAAACATGTTGTTTTTTAAGTAAGTAGGTTGATTCTCCTTAAAATGGGTATACTGTGTTTGTACGTTATTTGCAATAAGTGCAAAGACTCTGTATTGTTGTACCTACGTTGTTTGTTTACAAAATTTTGTAAGTAATTTTTTTTAGCTACAACTAAAATGTATTGGCACATTTTGGTTTATCTAAGCACATAATACCTCAGTGATATTGCCAGTGATGACATATGGCACTGAGACTTGGTCGTTAACTATTGGCCTCGTACACAAGCTCAAAGTTGCACAACGGGCTATGGAGAGAGCTATGCTAGGAGTTTCACTACGTGATAAGATCCGAAATGAGGAAATTCGTAGAAGAACCAAGGTTACCGACATAGCTCTCAGAATTAGCAAGTTGAAGTGGCAGTGGGCAGGCCATATAGCTCGCAGAACCGATAACCGTTGGGGAGTAAAGGTTCTCGAATGGCGACCACGAACCGGGCGACGCAGTGTTGGAAGGCCCCCCACCCGATGGACCGACGACATTGTGAAGGTTGCGGGAAGTCGGTGGATGGAGAAGGCTCAAGACCGTTCGTCGTGGAACTCTTTAGGGGAGGCCTATGTCCAGCAGTGGACTTCTACAGGCTGATGATGATGATAAAACCTCAACCTGCTCACTGATCTTAAGCAGGATGACTAAGAAAGAATGAGTTACACGACAAGCAAGCCAGGGGATGCCATGCATGCATGATGCATGTCCAGCAGTAGACTTCTTCATGATGATGATGAAGTAGGTAAGCACCATCTTCGATTATGATTCTTGGAATCGTCATCGTCATCATCATCATCATCAGCCTGTAGAAGTCCACTGCTGGACATAGGCCTCCCCCAGAGAGTTCCATGACGAACGGTCTTGAGCCTTCTCCATCCACCGACTTCCCGCAACCTTCACAATGTCGTCGGTCCATCGGGTGGGGGGCCTTCCAACACTGCGTCGCCCGGTTCGTGGTCGCCATTCGAGAACCTTTACTCCCCAACGGTTGTCGGTTCTGCGAGCTATATGGCCTGCCCACTGCCACTTCAACTTGCTCATTCTGAGACATCATTCTCATTCTTGGATTCGTCACGAGCAACCATTCAGGAAGCGTAGGTATTCTTTCCATCGAGAGAATTAACTGACTGATTGCAGCACTTACACTGTCATAGCTAGTTACAGCAAGATGGATAGCGAGCGGACCCTTTATAGCGTACTTCGGATTTAAAAAAAGGAGAGACGTAACTAGCTTCCGCACGCAGCTTCGCTCGCGTGGTACGATAAAAAGTAGACTTTATGTGATTCCAGGCTATTCCGTCAGTAGTAGGAAGCTGGTTAATATTAGTAGAAAGTATGAAGGCAACAAGCGCGTGTGATGATACACACCGGCCAAAAACGCATATACCGACTCTGATTTACCTTGGGTGCCGGCTTTAGGCCAGTGGCAAGATAGCTAGAGGCCTGGTGGCCACGAAATGGGCTAGCGGTAGTAACAGAATCAAGTTTTAATAGGATTCAGGGGCATATTGCCTCTTTTTTGGTCTGAAAAGACAGCAGGAAAAGCTATATATATATATATATATATATGAGCTCGACTGGCCTCATAGCTCACTTGGTAGTAACTCTGCCTTCTGCGCTAGAGGCCGCGGGTTCGATTCCCGCACTGGACAAACATTTGTGACTAACACAGATGTTTGTTCTGTGCCTGGGTGTTAAATATTTATCTATTATGTATATAGTTTGGGATCAGTTGACCGTGTGTGATATGTCCGGAATATTTATTTATTATTATTTATATATTTATCTCGGTTTCTTTACAATGTTAGTGTGGTCATGAACTGGTGAACAACACTGTATGACGGAGTTTTAGGGACCTCATACGGCCTCCGGCACAGCTTAGCGAGCGACTAATACCCGGGACCGCCATCATAACATGCCCTCTGGAGTAACAGAACTCACGGAAGCACTCAGTAGTACTCTGTGCCACTAGCGGTCAACCATCCATATGGGGACAGCGCCAAGGTTTTTTAATTTAGCCGATCTATTACGAACGAATACGCAAGTTACGCCACGAGCAATTCTAAAATAAATTCGATTACAAAAATTCGTTATCGCTCGGCAGAATTGAACCCACGACCTCCGTCCAACCTCTAACACCAGTCACCACTGTTCGATAAGCTTGAACCACCTACCTACTATAGATTGTTAGTGTATACTAGTGGATTCATAACAATAGGTAATGTATATCTAATAATATGGATTATCCTACACCCAACTGGATATATGTAAATCCAAAAGAGACGTTTCATCAATATATGGAGCCTGGGCCTGCACTGTGTACACTACTCTAAAATATGGCTAAGCAATAAAGTAAACGTATTTAATTGGTTATTTTATTTGAATTGACTCCGTTCTAAGGTACATTAAGATTTTCTTCGACAATGAGAGCAACACACAGCGCTACAAAAATATGGCGGATGGACGTGCGTGAAATGTCATTTTGACAACCTACATTTATCTGACAAAACAAAAACATCAAATCAAACAACATGACATGAAAAATATGTCAATGTCATGTCAAACGCCAATTATAAACCAACATGGCGGCCTTCAAATAGTGTTCACATAGTAAAAAACTTACCAGAAGAACTATTCTTGTACCATCGCATTTGTCTTCAAATTAATGAAAATGTATTTTTCTAGTAGTCTCCTATTTTTTCCTAATTTTTCTATGTAGTGTACATGGACCAGGCCCAAAATGAAATGGCTCCTTTGTTCCACGATTATGGAAATTCGTCATTTTTCAATGGGAAAAAATCTATGCAAAAACCACCTCTTGAGTAAATTCAGTTCAAACTTAATTAATCAAGTATTTTTATGTACCTAGTTAACTTGAATGATGTTTTTTTTTGCTAATATTTTTTATTTTTATTGATAAATCAAGCCACTTTCGGGATATAATACACATTATGAATCACCTTGTAGAAACAGATGTAGGTCGGGCCGATTAATGTTCAATGGACGATTGAGGTGTCCAAAAATAAATGGACTGAAAAATGTGTAATGGGTCAGGGACAGTGAAGATAATTTCCGAAGCATTTTACGAAGTCATTTCGAAAGATTTCGTTTACTTTAGTATCATTTGCTGACGTCTAATTACTACCGGTTCCACATAATATTGTTGCAAAATCCACCATGTGATAATAGTACATTGTACCACAAGGGAGTAAAATCATATTTTTACGGCGTGGGCGCTATTTTGAATCCAGAGCGAAGAGAGGGATTCTAGAGTAGAATCCCGAGCGTAACGAGGGATTCTTTAGTAGAATCCTGAACGTAGCGAGGGATTCAAAGTACGTCGCCCGAACCAAAAATATATTTTGCGTCCGAGTGATGATACTCTCTACTTTTACCCACTATGAGAAAATAAAAGGCGCCTCATATTTTATGCTCTTTTTTATTCAGCTGTAGCGGCGCGTCGCGACTATGGGTCGTCGTACCAGCCAGTCTTTATTCAAACAATATTTGCGTTCGATTTCTTTGCCGCTGAAAACAACGCGTCGTGAAATTTGCTTTAATTTTTTATATAAATATCTGTATTCTACAAAGGATGCGGGCGCAACCGCGGCGGGCGCGGGTGAAAACCGCTTCGTGAGACCTTAGCCTAAGATGTTCCAAATTCAAAAAATGCGCGGCAAAGAACATTGCCGGGCACTTATAAAGAGGAGCGGGCAGGAAAACTCATTCCTGCCCGCTAAAAGTTTCTTATAGAAAACACCATCTTTGGGTGCACCTAAAGGCGAACCAAGTCGTCCTTTTAGAATAGATGGGATGAAAAAATACAGCCGTGGTGGCCCTAAATAATAGGCCTCTCCATTTCTAAACGTGGATGTCGTGATGACATGGGTAAGAAAGAAGTGAGTGTGGAGATGACGGCTAATAGAAGAGAGTGGAAGAAGAAAACATGTTGTGCCGACCCCACATAATGAGGGACAAGGGCAGGAAGAAGAAGAAGGATGTCGTAAAAGGTGAGTGAGGGAAAAAAGCAAGCTTTATCTGCGCTCGCTAACCCGCATGCCCAGCGTAGCGAGTATGGGCAAATCCCCCTAAATGATTGTTTCTGGAAATATATGGGAGAGGCAGTAGCCGTCTCACGGCTGATGATGATAAAAATATAAATAAATAATAAATAAAAATAAATATTCCGGACATATTCACACGGTCAACTGATCCCAAACTAGGCATAGCCTGTACTATGGGTACCAGAGACTGATATACATAATAGATATATATTTAACACCCAGACACAGAACAAACATCTGTGTTTATCACACAAATGTTTGTCCAGTGCGGGGATCGAACCCGCGACCTATAGCGCAGAAGGCAGAGTTACTACCAACTGAGCTATGAGGCCAGTCCAATATAGAACATGGCATCGGTAATCAAACTAAATTATTAATGCGAAAGTGTGTTTGTTGGTTTAGTTCATTTTTGTCATGCAGCTACGGATCATCGTGATTGTTTGCATGGATAGCCAGTGTGATATCTACATATAGGCTACTTTTTCTAAGGTAATGTAGGCACATCACGCTAGCGAAGCCGCGAGTGGAAACTAGCTTATAATCTTAGTAGGAGGATGTATAAGTTTTGTAAAGCTTTTTTTCTTTAAATAAGAAAACAGGTTCAAATAAATTCTCGATTATTAACTCTACCTATAACTTCTAAGATTTATCTTGTAACTACGGACGTATCATTATCATTATTCTTCTTGTCCGACCGAATTCTTTCACCGACCGACGGTCAGTCGGTGAAAGAATTCAGTCGTCAGTGTTCGGCCTCTTAGAGGCTCCTTTCGTGCGCAAAACATCATCATTCCTGCCGTTTGAAGTCTACTGCTGAACATCGGCTTCCCCCCACATACTTCCGGAGTGAATTCCTATCATGTGGGGGAATTTGCCCATACTCTCTATGGAGGTAGGTACACTTTACCATATTTTAAATACACGACAGAAACCTTTAACTCAGAATTATTTATATTTATTTCAAGTAGGTATTTACGTAACCTTCACCAAATTACAGTTCTACATAAGACTTTAGATAAAAAACTCTTTTCCTAGCTTAGCAACCAGATAAGGCTTGGTTAGTAAAAAAATACAAATTTTTATAAATAATAGCAATGAATTTATTATTATTGTATTTGTCACTTTCTCCATGAAGATTTATGACACTAGCATGAAACGGACATTGGCAGAATTGCGACAGTAGCCACAGTAGCCAAAACTAAGAAATTGAATTGAATTGAGAAAAATATGTCACAGTACTTATATTTTGATTTGAATCGCAAGTCACTACTTAATAAATATTTAACACTAGCGGCTCCTAGCGGCTTCGCTCACGCTGTACCAGGATAAAAAGCAGCCTATGTCAAGGTTAATTTTATAAAAAATCAGATCAGTTTTTAAGTTGTGAAAAGGTAACAAACAGACAGAGAGACAGATTTACTTTCACATATATAATATTAGCTTCCACCCGCGGCTTCACTCGCGTGGTACCTACATAAAAGTAGCCTATATGCTATTCCAGACTATAATCTATCTCTGTACCAAATTTTATCCAGATTCGTTCAGCCGTTCTGGCGTGATTGAGTAACAAACATCCACACACATACATAGTAAGATTAAGTTTAATGTGAACTGGGGTGTGTGAGTAATGACCAGTTAATCAATTGGAGTAGGTATGTGAGAGGATGGAAATAAAATATGAATACCTACCTACATGCATATTCGTTTCGAGTACTCAAACTAATATGCATGTAGGTAGGTATTATGAGTAATTACCTACTAACTACTACTTTCTGTGTACTTGCGACTGAAATAAACAATTTGTAATGTTTAATATAATTAAAATATTTATATTGTATATGCAAATCTTCCAATTACTTCCGATCTGGATGTTGTAGTACTATGGTACTCATAGTTTCTGATACCCACGACACAGGGAATGCTAGTGTGGAGTCAGGACTATGTATGTGACTGTTGGGTGTTATTATTAATTATTAAAGAAAAAACAAATTGACAAGACACTGTGGTCAGCTAGTCATAATATAACTAACAATACAAACACAACACATAATAACAAGTAGGTACCTAATTCAATAGCTGAACAATAGATTTATCAGCAAAATTCAATGGTCAGTTGTTGATTAAATTGTCTCTAATTGACTGTTGACCTATGACTGGGCAGCCAAGCTTCAATTCTAACAAACTCATTTATTGTCTTATCACATTGCTCTTGGTCAAATTAAGGTTAGTGACCTGTAAGGCCCTGAAAAGAGTCTTGAGTAAGCAATTTATGCAACAAACACACTTAACTCTTTGGGCCACACCTAACAACGTCATTTTGTATGGAAATGAATCGATCCGAAACTAATAGGTGATTAATAACATGTATGTTATACCCAAAAGGGGCTAATTCTCCATACAGTTGGCAATAAAGTTTGTTCTACGACTTTTGGAAATTCAACATTTTTCATTGAAAAAGCTCTATGTAAAAATCAGCTGTTTCTGGGTCAAATCAATGAATCAGTTCAAACTCAATGAATCAGCTGTTTTAGGTAGCAATCTTGATGCACAACTTCTCCAATGTTTAGTAAACAGGTACCTTTTTGGAGAAAGTTTGATAAAAACAAAATAAAAAAACTATATTGTTCTTTCTTTAACTAAATGTTCAATGTGTTTTTTTGCTAAAGTTCTTTCTTTTTGTTGATAGAATAAACCCCTTTCGGGATGGTATACATGTTTTGAATCACCTTGTAGGTATACAACATTGGAAAAAATATGCTCACAACAAAGCATGGCAGACAACCTCTCAGGATCTCCAAATGATGAGATTCTTGATGTCTAAGGGTGTTACTCAGAGACACTTCCAACCATTTTGGCAGATGCCCACAATTTGCAGTAATGTGTATTCCATGCATGCGTGACAGGTTGCAAGCCGATCGCCGCTTATAAGAATACTTACTGGTTCCTGCACGATGTTTTCCTTCACCGTTTTAAATAAGTGATAAAGCGCACAAACGAAATCTAACAGAAAAACTCATAGGTGCACGACCGGGTTCGAACCCACGACCTTCGGATCGAAAGTCGGGGGACCTCTTACTAGGCCGGCCAACACGGCTTCTACACTGACAACATTGGTCAATAGAAAATCAACGGTATTGTACAGACAGTTACCTACCTGCGTGGGTACCGAGCATTACTAACGCATTCATTTGTTTCTTCTAGGAAAACTTGTCTTACCTCTAGATAACGGACCTTGGGGACTTTAAATTGGGAAATCGCTAAATTACTAATGATTATTTTAATGTATGTACTATCGATGTAATAACATAATTAATACGATTAGACGTGAAGTACATCTAGCAAACTGTTTTGTTTATAAATTCTACCAACAACAAAACCCAAAAATATTCAACGTGCTCTCTCGCTTAGCGCGTGTCGTGCGCGCGTGGATGGTGACAAAAAAACACTTACCAAAACATAATTATTCCTTGCGATTGTTATAACATATTCCTTTAGGGTCCAACAATAATTTGTTATTTCACGGGATTTTAAACTTTCACTCTATTGCCCACTAGGTACAGAAATAAATTAAAAATAAATAAAACACGCGCGACACGACCATCCCTCGCCGCGACAAAATATAACTTTTTTTTTTTAATTATTTTCGTCTCTTCCTAATCTATGCTCGCTTTCGTTCGTTCTTTTGGCTCGCTTCACACGGCTTGTCTTGGAGAATCGGTTACTAGCTGTGTTGATATATGGATGGACTACTATTCAATACGGTCAATACCGTCAATTTCTTGCCGTCAAATTCAGTATCTGTATACTAAATTACTGACAGAGTTCCATTCTTTTTACTAAAGTCTAATTTTAATCTGTGCGCGCCTGCCTGCATGCACCTGCGTCTACCTGCCTTGCCTGCCTGTTTATTTCAGCAATTCTATTTTTGATTGAATAAATTTTATTTTCACGTACGTTTTTCAAGCATAGCATACCTAGTGAATTTATTATAAAATAAAAGCAACCATGGTTAATGCTAGTTTAACTTACGAGATTTTACTCTACATAAACTCATTTTATTTTGGTCTCTTTGCGACATGTGAACTTGGAACACTCATTCTGAAATCTGTATTGATCAATAAAAAATACGAAGTGGAAAAGGATCCGACAAGGCTAATCCAAGATTACTGCGTTTTGCTTGGGCTGTTCACTATTGAGGCAGCTAGGCTAATTTTAGGACGTAAAGGAAGCCTCAGTGAAAAAGGTGAGTCAATGCATGTGAGGGAGATATTACCTACTGTGTTACTTTTCTCTAAATCTACATTTTCTAGGTAACTCTACTAGTAATTTACGACCTACTTTAAGCCTCCTCACAAAACAGTCATTTATAAATGTGGGTGCATTGACCCAGACTTCTGAGAAACGTTTTCTATTTTTAGAGTAGGTGTTAATGATGCTTAAGATTTTGTTATCCTATTACAGATGTTCCAGTAATGTTCTCAGTGCTGCTGACAGTACCGTCATTAATCGGAGTCCTGTACCTACTAATTTGGCAAGTTGTGGTGCTACGTATAGAGTACATTTGGTGTACTCTTATGCTCTGCATCCAAATGCTTGAGTTCATATTTGCTGGTATGTTTATAGTCACTATGTGTAAGGGGCCTTCATATGACTAATGTTAAATGTAACTGCCAGAGCATATTTTTGTAGGAGGTTGTATTAGTAGCCATTGGGGCCTTTTGAATGGAGAGAAAAATTATTTCTGCATCATAAACAAATTAAACTAATTTTTATCACAGAATAAATCGACATAATCATTCAAAATCTAAAGTCAAACATGTTATACAAAGAAACGTAACTTAAGTTTTAGTAAAAACCTGGTCCATTGTAAATTAAAATGAAATAGTACTGCTGACATAAAATATGTAATATTTTGAAAACTATACATACCTAGTTAGTATGCGAAGGTAACAATAGGTAAACAATAAAACATAAATGATTAATGTAGCTAGTCATTACGATCTTATTTTAATAACTATCACTGAAAAAATAAGTATTACAAACCAAAGATTTAATTTTAAGTATTTAAACACTTATTCGTTTTTTGAACTTTACTGAAATAACAAAAAGTGTTTTGAAACTATTTTGTAAGTAAACTGTCCCTTTTCTTATATTGTACCTACTTTAAACATCATTTATCATGAATCCAATACATACAAAATGAAGTGATAATGTGGCCTTTGTGTAGTTATTTATACAAAAATTAACTTAAATTCTTCCATTGTACTGTAGCCTTGTATTTAAATGTATTGTTGTTATTTACGAGTATGTTTCGTGAAGTTAATGTTATATTTGGGTTTATAGTAAGTATAACTGTTTTTCAAAATCGGCTTAGCAGAGAGCTTTGTTTTGTTAACTATTATTATCTAATTGTTCAAGAACAAATATCTTTTCCATCTTGGAATTAAAAGTTTTGTTTTGGAAACAATTTAGTTCTTGAAAACAGTTTACTATGAAAAGGTTTGCTTCAAGCAGTCCAGTTAAACTGGCAAAAATATAAAATGTATTAGCACTAGTAGTTTTAGACTATTTCTTATCAAATGAAGTTAACATATAAGTTATATATAATGAAGCCAGCGAGCCACATACTATATATTCAGTATTTTATAGATGATACCCAGTTTCGCACTTCGTTATTATTTTAATTCGCAAGTAAGTTAGAAAAATAGTTCCGTAATTTCTCAACAGTAAGTTCGGTAATCTTCTAAATTCAACTCTCCAGGTAATCAAAATAAATATATTAGGAAAATAAAATATAGTATCATATGTACTTAATTTACTTTTAACAATGTACACGTTTCATTATTACCTAGGTGCCTATACTCTGAATGCTGATGCTAACTTGTCTTATGTAAAGCAAGTTATGAAAATAAGCTAATATAATGATGAATTTTCTTTTGTAGTTTTATTAAATCACGAATTCTTTCAATTGTAACATCATTTACAAGTTTTAAACATTATTCATTCGATTCCATCATTACTTTTTCTGTATTCTGCTTGTAAATACAAAGGTATGCGTCCCGGAGCCATCTTGTCCCTTTTATGTACCCTTAGCTCGTGTCTCATCTGAGCTTTCCTGGTGCTATATTTATTACCACACGTTCTGCAACCATAGTCTTTCATACCAGTGTGATCTTCTTTAAAATGAACATCCAATTCTCTTTTACTATAAAAGCATCTGCCACAATCAATGCACTTGTAAGGTTTTTCCTTTCTATGAGTTAATAGGTGCCTGTTTAGATTACTTCTAGTAATCGATTGGTGCTCACATTTGTCACATGAAAACGGTTTCTCTCCGGAATGAGTTCTCATATGTATTCTCAGGGATTCGAAAACCCTCCCTCTGTATGGACACACCTGGCACTGAAATGGCAAGTCATAGGAGTGAAGTTTGAGATGCCTATCAAGATTGTCTTTGCGATAAAGCTTCCCACAAACTTCACAAACAATGTGGGATGCTGACTTGTGCCACAATACATGATTTTTATAAAGGCGTAGTGTAAATAATCTGTGGCAAATAGGGCACTGAATACGTGCGTTTTTGTGTAGCTTTGATGATTTATGGGCTAAGTAATCTTCTAATGTAATGAACTCCATGTTGCAAGGTTCACATTTATAGTTCTCGGTATTCTCAATAGAATAGCTTGAAATATCATTTTCAACTTCTGGAGTTGTCTTAGAATTCTCTATCCAGCTGAGGCGAAGAATTTTATCAGATTCCTTGGCAGATTTTCTGAATGCAATAGCGCCGATCAAAAGAGATTGGCAGGTCTCGCATAAATACTTTGGATACGAGTCATCTTCTTTTATATCTATATCTCCAAATGTTCTAATCGCATCTTGAACATTGAAAGGCAATTGTGAACTATAGATTGGAATGATGCCTTCTTTCAAACATATCCTGCATTGGATCACATTTCGATATTCAGATGAAGCAGTGGCTTTTTCATGTCGTAGAAATTTATGCGTTTTATTTTCATAACAAACTTTTTCGCGCTTCTTTCTTATAAATCGCAACATAAAGTACGGTGTAGACATTGAGAACACGTTTTAATAAACCAACAATTATTATTCTCAGACAGTAGCCGTAACTTAGGGAATAAATTCAAGTTAGTTAAAAAAAACGTTGACAAAATAATTAAATACTGTGAACCGTGTACAGCCACTGTAAAGAGCTACTAAAAATCAAGATATACTACTACATCTGCCAAAGCGAGCTTTAGAAAGCAAGAAACCCAAGAGCTGCTAGCAGAGACTATACTCGCTGCCGGTGTTGGGCAGCTGCTGAGCCACAGATTAAATAATCTAGTTTAATCCGGCGGGATCGCTTTGCTTTTCGTTCATTTTTGGTTCAGCCTCATTCATTTTTGGAGTGAATATTCTGAACAGAAAATGAAATAAAATGCCGAATTAATATTATTGCTAACTAGCTTCCGCCCGCGGCTTTGCTCGCGTGGTACCTACATAAAATGTTGTTGTTTGTTATTCAATCACGCCGTAAAGGCTCAACCGATTTAGTTGAAACTTGGAATATGAAGAGTTCTTTACCTAGAATAGCATATAGGCTACTTTTTATGTAGTTACCACGCGAGCGAAGCCGCGGGTGGAAGCTAGTCGATCATACCTACATAATATACTGATAGTAGCGGTCTGCGAGTATAACAATGTTTATTGATCGTCTCCAAAATGCCTTATTTAGTTATTTTCTTTCACTGACAGTGACAAACTTAACAAAATTGGCAGTGACATTACTTTAGGATTCAAGAGAATCAAGCAAGAGCATCACATTCATTTCTTAATTATATAATCTGTGCATTCAATCAAGTAAAAGATTTGTTTTAGTGGTTTTAAAGTTTTATGGTTTTATTCCGTAGTATTCTCTCCAAAAAAACGTAGACCACGGTCTACGCTCCAAAATCTTTTATTAAATTAATCTCACTCAACTCTATAGTGATTGAGAGCATTTTTTCAATTTGTTTGATTGAGCGTCAGCCTGAGCCAGTCGTAGCTGCGTCGCACTAAAAATGCTAGATGAGAGCATGGAATACCAACATTCTGATGGAGAACAAGATGTTCAGGAAATTGAAGCTAGTACGAGACCGTTGGTAAGTCAGGGCTCGCTCAGATATTTAGACAACTCGTCCCCCGAGCCGATAGTATTTCTTCTGGACGAAGTAGATGAAATCTGCAGAATATGCCTTAAACCTGGAACCATTCCCATTTTCGGTGACAGCAGCGATATTATAACCGATATTATGCATTTCGCTAGTATCGACGTGTCCCCGGACGACGGGCTACCACATAACCTCTGCAAGCGATGCCAAAAGCTGCTAGAAGCTGCCATAATCTTCAGAAACATTGCCCAGACATCCGATGGTATTCTGAAGAAGAAAACTTATCAAGCTGTGTGTGCAAGTGCCAACAAATTTGATGATCAGGATAATGAAGAGACAGCCAAAATAGGTGACGAAGAAAATTCAGAAAATGCCATCTATTTGGAGTATGCAGAAACTATAAATAATAGTGAAAGTACATCTTCTGATCCTGAGGAATCAGGGCCAGATCTAATGACAACTCATAGCCAAGAAAGTGATGAGCTAGAACCTGAAGAAGTTAAGACCTTATATGATTAATTTAAAAAAAATGCTCGGTTCCTGCAGTGTGAGATATGCACGGTAGTGTTTAGGACAGCGGAACAACTCAGTGAACATAGCTCAGATCATGACCCTGAACACATTGTAATATGTGAAGTTTGTAAAAACATCATTCAAAAAGATTTGTATAGCGTTCACTTAAAACTTCACAAGGAGTCTTTCAATCAGAGATTACAAAAGAAGTACAGGAAAATTGAATGTACTCTGTGCGGAAAACTTGTTAGCAAATATTACTTAAAGAGGCACAATTTGATGATTCATAGCATAAATGAAGAAAATGGCCACAGTTTCAAGAATTGTACAGTCTGTAACAAACGCATCCATTGTGACTACTTGACTGAGCATATTTTACAAGTTCATATGCAACCAAAAGAAGCTCAAGACAAATTACCTCAGAAAGTAAAATGTCCCATCTGTTCCCACATGTACAGTGAAAGCACTTACAAGAACCATGTGGCAAGTCATGGAACTAGTCGGAAGAAGTATTTCTGTGAAAAATGCGGCAAGGAATTTTTCTCAGCATCCTCATTCGCCACACACAAATTAACTCACAAGGAGGAATACAAATATAAATGCCAATTCTGCCCATACCGCGGAAAACATTTAGGACTTTTAAAAGTGCATGTTCGTACACACACCAAAGACTATGCGTATAAGTGCACAACTTGCAATGCAAGTTTTATTACCAAAAGTAATCTTTCTGCCCATGAAAGGACCCACTCTACTGGAGATAAAATAGTATGTTCCGACTGCGGTAAGTGTTTTGCAACTGAGCGTTCATTACGCCTCCACTTTAAAAGTCTCCATGAGGGAATCAAGGCGTTTTCCTGTGATATATGTGGGAAGAGCTATGGGCGCAGGCAAGTGATGCTCGCCCATAAGAAGAAAGTACACAATGTGTTTTCTGTCAGACGTGTTGGGAAAAAGCCATCTTATTTGTTAGGGGCACAAGAAACTGATATTGTTGAGGATGTTTCATAAAAGTACAGATCAATATTGATTTTTATTTAACCTTCAAAATCCAACTCAGATGGGCAGCGTTTGGGAAACTTCCTCATATCTTGTCGCAGATACTGCAGAGCCTCAAGACGAATGTCTACAATGAGTTGTCAGTGATGACATAATATGGCACTGAGACTTGGTAGCTAACTATTGGCTCATACACAAGCTCAAAGTCGCGCAATGGGCTATGAAGAGCGATACTCTCATTTTCATTATGTTTTATCTATGGGAGCTGAGTTTCACTGCATGATAAAATCCGAGATAAGGAAACTGTAGAAGTAAGATCACCAACAGAATTAGCAGGTGTCATTGGGCTGGCCCGTAGCGGCTTGTTAATCTATGGAACTAAACCGAACAACTGGTATATTTATTGTAATTTTTTTATTTGTCATTATATTTGGCAATACTTGTGTAAATGGATGTAGGTAATATGTACTACTGGAATATAAATAAAACCATAACTTTGTAGCAAGCATGTCTATATTTTCAAATAAATTACTTTACATAAAATCACAGTCAAAATAAATACATTAATTGGTCAAAATTAGAATTGATTGAATTATACATAAAATTTAGTTATTTAGTGCTATAAAAATAATTGAAAATAATTATTTTTATAGCACTAAATAACTATAATATTACAAATCTATTGCAACATTTAGCTAACAATTCCTAGTGTTTTCGAAGTTGCATGATTTTGCAATTAAGAATACACATGCGGCTGCCCGCGGCTTCGCTCGCGCACTACCCAGATGAAAAGTAGCCTATAATATCCTTCCTCAGCTATATCCATACCAAACATAAAAATCGGTTCAGCCGATTAGTTAAACGCTAACCGATTTACTTTCGCAGTATAATATTAGTTGGATTAGTTATTTTTCGATCACCCTGCTTTAGGTCATTGACTAGCTTTCTTGAAGTGTTCTTGCCTTATCATTATCAAATTCATCACACAGCGTTTTTTGAGCGCAGGCTATGTCGCAACCCCACCACAACGAACCTACCTACGGTGCAGTCACCAGCACTAAGTTAGATCTACACATTCCATAATTTTCAACACAGGTGAGGTACGTTACAATTCAAAGATGATACAGAACTAACGGATAACAAGTTGATTGTTAGGTACATAATTTTTTGATTAAAATGATGAATTGCATCTTAGTGCAGTCGACTGTACATTTGTTAGCGATTCCGTCGCCTAATCGCCGGGACGATGCGACCTACCGCTCCCAAAATGCGTGTGATGCAGGGCTGTTACGTAAAAGATTTGTACTGCGCCGCATGAGCGCCGGGAAGGGGTGCACTTGCATAGCCCTGGCTTTTAAAAAATACAAAGAATTAATGAAGTGTTTTTAAATGATTAAATATTATATCATAGTCACTGTTTGAATAATACTAGATACAGAATGCACCCCTCTGAAAATAATCGATGCGTAATGCACCCCCTGAAATAATCCTGCCGGCGCCCTTATAAATACTGCTCATTCTTTGAATTCTGGATTCTGCGCATTCTAGATCTAGACTAGAAAATATGTTTCTTCACGATTTACATGTTTTGAAGAAATAATCAGTTGTTAATAGAATCTCAGCTTCATTGAAGATTTGCTAAGTTTGTTAAGCAATGGAATAAACAAAGCTTATCTAGCTTTAATTCTAAACTAAAGTACCGACAAGCTATTTAGTCACTTTTGACAGCTGCATTTCTATTTGCAAAGGCATCGGTGCCACTGAAGAAATGAATCTAGGCAGGCAGTAGGTATGTAAACTGAGGAGACTTTCTCACATAAAAATTAAACAATCAAATCCCATTGTTTAAGGAAAATTGTTCCATTTTCCAAAACCAAAGGTAGCTTTATAGCTAAACGGTACAACGCGGTATAATCTAATATAACAATTACGTATTAATCTCAATACAGTGGAGACTTCCTATTCCTACTCAAATCCTAGAATACCTACCAACTAATTATTTGATTCTCACTTTTTAAGTTTTAAATTACAATTCGAGACAGACAAAAAAATTTGGAAGTTCCTACATAGTTTGGTCTTAGCCCAGACCACGGGGTCCCATTCCAAAGAAAAGAAATATTGTTCAAACGAATGTCAATAGATGGCTTTACGGGTATAGATTTGATAATGAAGTATGTGAAAAATCATTATTAGGTCATGAAACAAAGATTTTATAATATCATAAAATACCCATAACACGGGAAAATTAAATAAATGCCTCTTCAATCAAGTTGAATTATTTTTTACAAAAATCCAATGATCTTGTTTTTCTGGTGGCAATGACTTGAACTACGTTGTGATTGACACAGTTTGCTTGTACTACCACAGGTAGTACTGAATTGATAGATGGCGTTATTTTAAATTCCATTACCGTCGCGTTTTGTTTTTGCGTTTTCTATTTTGTATGTAGATTACTAATTTTTTATTCCAATTGAAATGAAAAAAATTGAGTGAATTCGTTTCTTTTACAAATTATCACACAAATGTTACAGTTAAAAAACTAAGTTAAACGCCTACATACTACGCAGAGTTTTCACAAAAGCTAAGCATACTAGGTAGTAGGTACCGACGATAATATTGGAGAACGAAACGCATTGTATGTATGTGCTGGCACATACATACAATGCGAATTGCCAGCAACAACGTTGGCCAACGTTGTTGCTGGCTTTGAATCGTCGCACAGTGGTTCGATTGTATGGAGGAGGTCGGACATAGGTGACTAAAAATCACAAAGTCGTAATTTCATAAATCTGATAGTGCCATTCGATTGATATTTTAAAAACAAACAAAAATTCTTCTATTGTACTTTAAGCCTGGACTTATTTTTAAGGAGTAAATCGCATAAAACTGATTTCATTGTATGGGAAGCAACCTTTAAACGTGAAAAGATCGTGTATTTTCGTCGATTTTCGTTCTGGGATTTTTATGGTCGGTTCTTATAATTTAGTGGCACATTTTCTCCAAAGACACATGGTGCCACTTTTGTGCCCTTTTCGAGTTATGATGATGATTTTTAGTCAAAGTACTTACCTACCGTATTACTGTTACGTTTCTTGTATTACTTACGTTGGAGTTGTTGACTATACCTATATTATGTAGGAAAGTGCTATTTTAATTTTTTTTTATTGTGTCTTTGTCGAATATTATTTTCTTTACCTATGTATTTATATGCCAACCTATTTTGGGTTTTAGGCCTACTAAATAGTTACGCAGTTTATATTGTGTACTGGGTCTTATACCTAATATGTTATATAAGCACCTACGTGCATGTCTATGCATATGTTATCTGTCTAGATTAGATATAGATTTTAGCTAACTTTAAATTGTTATTTTCTTTGAAAAGGGGGGACGTGTGGTATCCCTTATTAAGTGTTAGTTGCGGGTACGCAAATAAAGCAGTTGGTTCATGGACTTGGTGTCTCATTCCGTGTAGCTCCCGAAGTTATTATATAAATCCCACTTATATATGTTTAAACGACGTTTCTCATATAATTAAACAAGTTTTATGCAATTTACTCCTAAACTATAAATCGGGGCTCAAAATGACATGGAAGTCATATTTGTTTGTTTTAGAAACATAAATCGAATGGAGTATTAAAATGTATGAGATTACGATTTTGACCAAAAATCATCATCATAACTCGAAAAGGGCACAAAAAATGTGACACTAAATGATAAGAACCTAATAAAAATTTCAGAACGAAAATCGACGAAAATACACGTTATTTTCACGTTTAAAGGTTGCTTCCCATACAATGAAATCAGTTTTATGCGATTTACTCCTTAACTATAAGTCCAGGCTCAAAGTGCAATAGAAGAATGTTTGTTTGTTTTTAAAATAGCAATCGAATGGCTTTATCAAATTTATAAAATTACGATTTTGTGATTTTTAGTCACCTTTGTCCGACCTCCTCCATACAATCGAACCACTGTGCGTCGTTTCGTTTGATTGGTGATCACTTTCGCTAGGACGGATCCCATTTGCATTTTGAATGTGCTTTGATACGTTGTTTGTTTCTTTGCGTGATATAGTGGCCTATGCTGTTTTTTTTTTAAACTTCAATATTTTCTTATTCGTTTCACAATCTTTCTCAAATTATATTTTTTACCTACGAGATGTTTGGAACCAAGATTCCTACCTAAAACAGCTGATTCATTGAGTTTGAACTGATTTGACCCCAAAACAGCTGACTTTCGCATAGAGCTTTTTCAATGAAAAATGTCGAATTTCCAAAAGTCGTAGAACATACCTACTTTTTTGGTTGTAAAATAAGCCACTTTCAGGATGGCATAGCACATACTTATTATGAATAACCTTGTTTACCTACCTAAAATTGGGTAGGATTCTCAATATTGATGCTGTTTGTAAAAGTTACCTACTTATTTTTACTATATTTTTGTAGTTTCGTCTTGACTCATAGGTAATCAATTTCCAAGGCACAGTTACCATTTTATCTACATAAGTAGGTAGTTTTTTTCTCGTTCTGAATTGGAGCAGCCCGCCTGGGGAGGTCCCTCCGCCTTACAGAAGATCGCAGCCAATTAACATTATATGTTTCAAATAGTGTTGTGTTCCTGCGATGAGTAAGGTTGCCAGATATCTTTAGGGGGGAGGGGGGGGGAGGGGGTTCGGGGTCGGCAACGCGTACGTGATGCCTCTGGTATTGCAAGCGCTCATAGGCTACGGTAACCGCTTACCAACAGGTGGGCCGTAAGCTTGTTTGCCACCTCAGTTGTATAAAAAAAAAATCAACTTCCGTTGCCGACTTTAAGTAAGTAGTTAAGTAGGTAGGTACCTACTTTTTTTTGGACATATCACACACGGTCAACTGATCTCAAACTAGGCATAGCCTGCTGTACTATGGGTACCAGACACTGATATACTTACATAATAGATAGGTACAAATGTTTGTCCAGCGCGGGAATCGAACCCACGACCTATAGCGCAGAAGGCAGAGTTACTACCAACTGAGCTATGAGGCCAGTCAAACACTTTATCATCTAATTATTTGAATTTAATAAAACAGCATAGGTACCTACATAAGTCATAAGGGTTTATGCGGGAGTTTTTCAATGGCAAAGGTCATATTGTCGAAAGCTCGCTTTTTTTTAACTCTATCTAGATTATGTAAGTAGGTACTTAGGTAGGTACATAATTTAGGTATGTTTATGATTTGGCATAAAATCGTAAGCAAGCTCACCACACAAAACTCCCGATCCCAACTCAGACTAGTCGTTCTGATTTGGCAGATACTATTAGTAGTAGGTACCACGCGAGCGAAGCCTTGGGTGGAAGCTAGTCACAAATTATAACAATTACGTTTTGTGTAGATATTCCCACATAGGGTGATTATCAGTGCGGCGCAAGCTGGCAACGTTGCAGCGCGTCAAGCTGGCAACGTCGCGTCGCAGCGTCAAATCTATCTACCACCTATACTATATATATATATATATACTATATATATATCTATACCTATCCACTTATCTACTGCCCGGCCACTAGATGCATAATTAACGCCATCTACTGAGTGCGTGCGCGGTTTACGCGGTAATTCCAGTTGCAGGCGGCATCTAGTGCCTAGGGTAGACATCTCAAATAGCCCGAAGAATAGCCCGAGTTATGAGGGTTGAGTTCCGTTGTATGAGATGAGGTATCTGTACTAGTATTATGTTATCTGTGCCCAGACTAACCCCTAGTGGGATTTGAGCAAGTAAGATACCCGAGATGCGGAAAAAGATAATTAATTGACTCATTTAAAATATGAAGATTATGAAAAAGTAATATAGAGAGCATCAGAATATTAAGGTCATAAATGTTTTTAGCAAATATACAATAACAACGCTACAATATGGTTTTATTCTAATTGAATATAGCTAATTTTTAGTAATACTGCATTTATATAGTATACTAAAACAAAACAATCTAACATATTTTTGTACGTTTGTAACTTGTGACATAATTTCATATTGTTTTTTCATATAAAAACAACATAAGTACAGAAACAAAAATAAAAATTTGTTTTTTTTTAGAAATTTGATTCGATGCATGCTGGCAATGACTCAACCTATCTTTGTATGCTTCAGCACTGAGCTACATTCATACCATACATTGTAAATTAGTGGCAATGACCTCATACCATACTTCAACCTGGTTACTAACCTTATAGGATGACCGAGAGAAAATCAGTGGCACAACAAGCAAGCAAGCAAAGACCTTACCTTTTCAAATGACAAATATACGAAATATATCAGAATAATAGGCTTCCGAAAAGTCAGTCTATTGAATTTTGAAACGCGAAAGCTCACATGGTTCTAGCCAAAAATGATCTGTCAATATCTACCAATGGTGACGACGGTACGAAGTGCTGAAGTATACTAATAAAAGCAAGTCTAATCTATACATATATTAATCTAAACTAACAAGATTATAATAATATTAAAAACAATAATAATTATTAACATCAAACATGAAATATACTTAATTTCGTTCATACTAAAACCTAGTTATTACTATTAAATTGGAGCTAATACGCATTATAGCATATAATATAATTTGTCAACTATTATATTTAAATAAAAACTAATATAATATAATGTTGTACGCTTTACTGTACAATTGTTGAAAGCAATACCATAGCTTTACGAGCGGGATAACTTTTCTTTTACATTTTTCAATATTTTGTTATACAAGCTAATTCATAATTTGTATACTAACCCGAAATGGGCTTATTCTAAACCCAATTGGCAAAAATTTCCCTTGGCTTGGACCCCAAAACTACATTTTTGTACAGTGATTTTTCAATGAAAAACGTTGAATATCCAAAAGTCGTAGTAGAAATTTTGATGGTGAACCTTAGGCAGTAATCTTAATATCAAACTGTTCGTACGTTTAATATTTTGTTATAAAATCGCTAATATTTGTTTTTGTTGATAGAATAAGCCCGTTTTGAAATAGTATACCAGTTACAGAACACTCTTGTTGTTTTTCAAAATACTTAATAAGTTCTAGACTGAAGACAATTAAAAATTATTCTTGGGATTCAAATGATTACAGGCAGAATAATGTTAATATATTTAGGCTTTTGATTATAATTTTATTTACCAAGATTATGATTGATTTTGATTATATATTTTGTAGGTAAATTAGGTAACTTTTTAATAACTCATGTAATATAAACTACACGAAAGCATGGAAATGAAAACGTGTATCAAAGGTTTTTAATTGTAGATATAGACGAAGAAAAAATATTACTATCAATACTGTTTTTTTTTCTTTTTGTGTATTATCAAAATATTTATGTATAATCCTCTGCAAAAATGTAGATTATTAGCAAACTATGGTTTTAGTTACATTTTTTTATCAAAGCAAGCATTACTGTACTTTACCTTTTTTATTATTCGTTATTTTTATAAGATTTTTGTTTGTTTTAACTGGCAACACCGAATATAATACGGTACACTTTTTTAAAGTAGCAAACAGTTTTTTTTAAATATAACACTACATTAACGCACTGTGCGCAGTTAGTTCCTAAATAGTAACATTTATCAGCTATTTTGAACTTTTACACAAACGCTAAAATACTTTGCAGTTCTTGTAGTATAATGAGGAATCGACGCCAATGACCGTTTGCAAAGGAACCATTGTGGTGAAAGGATTAGTAAGCCCTTGCAAGTACGGTCGGTTGATGTCAAATGTGAAATTAGCTATTATGCTGCGCAGATGCGATCTTAGGTCCTGCCTCAACAATCCATTGGCATCTAACTGTAACGTAGTGAATTGACTGTTAGAAAAGAAAGAGATCAATAAAGGCGTAAGTTGTATTGGTATTTCGATTAACTTGTAATACCGATACCATTTCTCACCGGTATTTTATGATATCGACGGTATTTATTAGTTTCCTTATGGTATTTACCGAGAGACATCTGTTGTATTGGTATTTCGAATAACCTGTGATATCGATACCGTTCTTAGGGTATTGCGTGATATCGACAATATTTTTAAGTTGTTTTATGGTATTTACCGTTATAGGCGTCTGTTGTTTTGGTTTTTGGATGTGGTGGAATGGAACTTGTGGTATCGATAACATTTCTCATGGGTATTTTGTGATATCGACGACATTTTTTATAGTTACTTTATGTTATTTACTGGCATTTGTACCTTACCTGTACAAAATTTGCGATATCGGTGTTTTTATCGGTTTCAGTCCCCGGTTACAATGCGACGAGTCTCGTGTTACACCCTCTCCATTTCTCCTGCAATTTCTTGTGTTCCTCGTATTGTTGATCTGATATATGCTTCACTGCCGCTGAACCCTGGAAATATTTTTTTGAGTTTAATTTCTTTCACCAACTAACTAGGTATATACTTGGTTAATAACTATACATTAGCCAAATTGGATGAGATTTTCGAGTCGAATCGGTCGGAACTAAAATTTCACTTTCTTGGCGTTGGTTTTTTAAAGAAATTCATAATTCATTTATTGTTCGTGAACCTAGGTACATTGATAGATGGTGAGGTTTAGAGTACAGATCACTAGATTCTGACATCGGTCATACAAACATTATAAATACAAAGACTTAAACCAATATTAATTATATTACAAATTACATAATAACTATTAAGTAACAAATTCAAAAAAATATATAAATTTATCATTAATGTCAATCTTATACAAAAAAATAATATCAATGTTTAGTGAAGGAGTGATCACAAATCGAAAAATAAAATTATGTTAAAAAAAACACCATGCAAGATAGAGTTTAGGTGAAATATGGGCTGTTTGTTTGAAAATTTCACGTCGAATTTAGATGAAGTATATTAGGTTTCCTTTACCATTTGAGAGCACTAGTAATGCGCAAATAAATGTACAGTACAATGTAATGATCGTGAGGTCGCCGTAAAGGGTTCCATCTGAAAACCAGCGCCGCTACACTTCGTGTGCGGCATCAATGCTGAGATGGAACCTTTTTTGGCTCAAGCATGCACCTCGGCACGGACTAATGAATACCCTTGTTTTGTTACTTCCTACCTACTTTTGTTTTGTTTCCTCCCTACCTTTTGTATTGTAACCTGTACCTTGTGTCTTTTTTTATTAGTTTGTGTCCAAAATAAATGTATTTTCTTTTTCTTTCTTTCTTTCTTTACAGAGTGGAAAATTCCTACATGCACGACCACGACCTTTTTATCGAAGGCGGGATCACTACCGTCACCTTAGTATTCTCTGTATGTGAATGTTTGAAACCACCTAACTCAGTAACGGCTGAACCGATTTTGATTAAATTTAGTACGGAGATTTAACCCGTAATTCGGGTACTACGTGAGCAAAACCGCGGGTAGCCTAGCCTTTCATAAGTACCTTCATCTTCCTAGGGTCCAAATTAGCTCCCAAAGTCTGAACACCCTTCGCCAGCTTCGTAAGAGGAGATAGGACCAAATCCTTAGTAGAACTCGACCCAGGCGACGCTATACTCTTGAATTGTCGTATTGCTGACTCACTATGAGATTGTTGTATGTTCAATGTAATGTCATGTTGCGAGTTAGATCGTACATGATAGTTTTCCGTCAACTCTTCGTAGTTAACGTCGTTGGAACTGTGCGACAGCTTCTGTGATAGAATGAGCGAATTCGGGGGATTAGGCTTATATGCTTCCGACTCCACTTGGATTTCTGGTGTTCTTGACGTTGATATATCAATTCTCGATCCATTATTTGAAAACTGTAGGTCTTGAAGTCCGATATCACTTTTCGATGTCGCGATATCACTTTTCGAAGCCGAGATATCATTTTTCGAAGTCGCGATATCATTTTTAGAGCTCCCCATTCCTGTATCATTGAATGGGTTAACTTTATTACTAGAACTGGGCGTTTTCAGAACCTGCGGAGCAAGATTAGGGCTGATATCATCGACAATGTCCTCGCTAGGTTCAATTTTCGATTGGTAGAGCGGGTTCTGTACCAAATCACAGTCGTTCTCCTCGTTCTTCTGAGTTTTTCCAATGTAGTGCTGGGTCATTTCGAAGTTGTCAAGCGTCGGCTCGAAAATATTGGTTCTGACTTCGTCGTCCGATGAGTAATCTGAGCTCATGCCGTCAGATAGGCTGCCTTTCTTTCGATCCGGTTTGTTGTTGCCTATAGTGAACATTTTCTTGGTTCTGGAAGCGCTTTGGTCGAACTTCAGCTGGAGGGAGGGACGCGCCCGGGCGCCCAGTTTGTTCAGTTTGGAGAATTGTTCTGACATGTTGGTGAGGGCTTTTGAACCTGAAATAGATACAAATCTCATTAAAAAATTGAATATAACGTAGGAGAAAAAAAACACTTAACCTGATCTTACAACTATTACAAATGAGGAAGTATGGATGGATGTTTGTTAGTCAATTGAAGCCGCGGGCGCAATCTAGTCAGATATAATTATGTCGTCAATCGAACATACTGAAAGAAAACTCAATCCGAAAAAAAACTAAAAAATAACTGTTTTTTATTCATATCCCTTCTATACTTATTCTAAATAATCATTTAACTTACGAGAACGTACGAAATCAAGATTGCTATATCTAACAGCTGAATAATTTGAGTTTTAACTGATTTGACCCCAAAACACTAGAATTTTGCATAGTGTTTTTTCAAAGAAAAATGTCTAATTTCCAAAAGTCGTAGAACAAACTTTGTTGCCATATTGGGTTTAGAAATAGCCTCATTCGGGATAGTATAAATATTATGAATCACCTTGTATAAAATTATATTGAAAAACTTGCAAAATCCTACTATTCCTAATATTATAAATACGAAAGTTTGTGTTTGTGTTTGGATGTTTGTGGTTCAATCACGGCTAAACGGCCGAACGGATTTGGATAAAATTTGGTACAGAGATAGATTATAGTCTGGAATAGCATATAGGCTACTTTTTATGTAGGCACCACGAGTGAAGCTGCGGGCGGCAGCTAGTTACAAATATTTTACACGATAATGTAAGCAGGATTGACTCCTAGACTTCTTCCTAAAAATCACTTTAGTTGTGGTACCTACTAACTTACCTACTCTTTCAACAGTTTACAAAAGACTATTTTCTAGAAAATTAAAGGAACACTAACTAACAGTCTGCGAAGCGACCTGAATCTTCAGACATGACCCAGATACGAATCTGCAGCGCGTGCGCACCTCCATGCGCACTATCTGCTCCAGGACAGAACTAGTGGCCGACCATTGCGAGCCGTCAGACCCAACTGAGGATAGGAAAGGAAGAAGGGAAGGATCTTTTGGAATATTTTTGCAACATTTTTCTAGACGATTTCATCGTTATGGGTGAAATGATTGTTCCATTGGAAGGGTGTAGGTGAAGTATTGTTACATTGGAAGAGTGCGAGTGACATTTTTGACCAATGGAAGAAGATGGTGAAGATATTGTTCCATTAGATGATTAGAAGGTTCATCATCATCATCAACAACCTGTAGAAGTCCACTGCTGTACATAGGCCTCCCCCAAAGTGTTCCACGACGAACGGTCTTGAGTCTTTTCCATTCACCGACTTCCCGCAACCTTTACAATATCATCGGTCCATCGGGTGAGGGGCCTTCCAACACTGCGTCGCCCGATTCGTGGTCAACATTCGAGAACCTTTACTCCCCAACGGTTGTCGGTTCTGCGAGCTACATGGCCTGCCCACTGCCACTTCAACTTAATTAGATTAGAAGGTTGTGGGTAAAGTATTGTTACAATGGAAGAATGGGAGTGAAATTATTGTTTCGTTGAAAGGGTACAGGAATTTCTACTCTATTATCTTTGGTATAGGTGTAATTATTGTTCCATCAGAGAAGTATTGGTGGGTGCTACTTAGAAGTTGGATGCGTGTGGTTACAAAAATTGTTCCGTATGGAAGAATATCCTCCTTTCAAGATTCAAGATGTTTATTTGCAGAAATAAGTGTTACAGAGAGGTCTTAAAGCTATCCTATACAAGGTGTTTCATAACATGTATTCCATCCCGAAAGGGGGTTATTCTATCAAACATTCTTCATTCTAACAAAAAGAAATAATACTAGCGAAAAAAAACATCAATTATTTTTTTTCAATTTAGCTGTTTTTGGTATTTTTATCATCTTTAGAACTAATAACTAAACGTACAAGAAGTTCGGAATCGAGATTGCTACCTAAAACAGCTGATTAATTGAGTTTGACCTGATTTGACCCCAAAACAGCTGATTTTCGCATAGAGTTTTTTTCAATGAAAAATGTCGAATTTCCAAAAGTCATAGAACAAACTTTATTGCCAATTGGTTGTAGAATAAGGCCCTTTCGGGATGGAATACATATTATGAATCACCTTGTATATATTCCTTTATACCCATTATGTGTATAGAAATGCGTCTTTTTTATGTACCATTCTAGGGATATTCATATTAGAAGCGTGGTACTAATCTAAGTTCATTTTTTATTTCAATGAAATGCTTGTTGTATATAAACTTTTCTTACCAACGCTCCTTATATCAGCGACAATCTGCGTGTCCGCCATGTTTTTCGAGAGCGCGGGTAGTCGCGACAGGCCCATGTACAGTGAGGTGCGGCCGACGCCGTGCGCGTCCTGATTGGCTGGCACCTGTTACCCACAATTTATTTATAATTTCATCATCATCATCATCATCAGCCTGATGAAGTCCACTGCTGAACATAGGCCTCCCCAAAAGAGTGCCACGACGAACGGTCTTGAGCCTTCTCCATCCACCGACTTCCCGCAACCCTCACAATGTCGTCGGTCCATCGGGTGGGGGGCCTTCCAACACTGCGTCGTCCGGTTCGTGGTCGCCACTCGAGAACCTAATTTATAATTTATTTATAATTTATTTTTTGTATATTCCGTATTGTAATAAATGCTCTTTAGGGGAGGGGGTGTTCGTTGTCGGCAACGCGTGCGTGATGCCTCTCTGGTATTGCAATCGCTCATAGGCTAAGGTAACCGCTTACCAACAGGTGGGCCGTTTGCTTGTTTGCCAGGTTAGTTGTATAAAAAAAATCATAGCACACACGGTCAAATTTGATTTGAAATGTTTAAACAAACAGTCCATAAATAATCTAAAGCAGTTGTCCCCAAAACATCTGGAATAGATGCAGTTCCAATATATTAGATTTCCTTCAGCAAAATTTGATGAAAAATGACGATTAAAATTATTTTGCTTGGTGTTGATTTTTTTTGACACAAATTTTCAAAAATCAACACTAATTAAGGTAAGAGGTTAGAGTAAGTAATAATAAAATGCTTTATTGAGGACACAATGTAAGACATGTACTTATACATAATGTATACACCATAGTCTTACAATCGGCGGTCTTATCGCAAGCAGCGATTTCTTCCAGACAACCATAAGTAAGTTAGGTTCTTGCACCAAGAGTACATAGGTTGAACTTTTAGCAGACATCACGATATCTCAGTTCAGGGCGGAACACTAGTATAAAGTAGGTACCTTTGATTTCTTCCTCTCGAGTTTGACTCCATTGTGAAAGGGTATCGGCGGCAACTGCGCCACATCCCTCGCGATCATTATTGATTCACATATGGAATGCAACGACTCTGTATAATCAAATAGAGGATTGTCATTTAGGTTAGACAGTTTCAAAAAAAAAACAGTTTCAAAAAGTTTATTGGAACATTTACAAAGATACAGTAAAATATTGGGGAAAACGATGATGACTGCAGTAGTTGTTAAAACTGTGTCGCAGCCACCAACGCCCACCTCCTTAGACTAAGAACAGTTTGTTCCTAACAGAATACAGGTAGGTACTATAGATAAGAAAAAATGGAAAAAAAAAACTTTATGATAATGGATTATAAGCTACAAGAAATAGAAATGTTTTAGAGTTTTTAAGTGTGTGTGTGTGTACCTATGTGTTAAAATACAGACATATTTGTATTTGTTTATTCACACACACTGGTATTCTAAGACGTCAGTCAACCAACAATTTACCACGCGAGCGAAGCCACCGGCAGCCGCTAGTTATAAATCATCAGCCTGTAGAAGGCCACCGCTAGACATTGGCGTTCCCAAAGACTGCCACGACGAACGGTCTTGAGCCTTGGATGGAATCCACAGACTCCCCGCAACTTTCAAAATGGCCTTCCAACACTGCGTCGTCCGGTTCGTGGCCGCCATTCGAGAACCTATTTTCCCCAACGGTTGTCGGTTCTGCGAGCTATATCGCCTGCGCACTGCCACTTCATGCTAATTCTCAATCCTACAAATATTATAAATGCGGCTAAGCGCCCGAACGGATTTGGATGAAATTTGGTACAGAGATAGATAATAATATAATAATAAATATTCCGGACATATCACACACGGTCAACTGATCCCAAACTAGGCATAGCCTCTACTATGGGAACCAGAGACTGATATACATAATAGATATATATTTAACACCCAGACACAGAACAAATATCTGTGTTAGTCACAAATGTTTGTCCAGTGTGGGAATCGAACCCGCTACCTCTAGCGCAGAAGACAGAGTTACTACCAACTGAGCCATGAGGCCAGTCAATCAGATCATCAGATTATAGTCTGGAATAGCATATAGGCTACTTTTTATGTATAATTTCCACTAAAAACGGGATATTTACCATGATTTATGAGTTTATAACAAATAAACTCATAAATCATGGTAAATATCCCGTTTTTAGTGAAATTTTATGTTCATAACCATGATAGTTTCAAAAATTATATAACTTTTTATGTAGGTACCACACGAGCGAAGCCGCGTGCGGAAGCTAGGATTAAATAAATCTTACCAATCATCTCATCCCTAGTGTTGATAACGACCGCCATATTGTTAAAGAAGCGAAGCGTGGTCGATCGGAACATGTGGAAGTAGCCGAGCTCGCCGTTGAGGGTGTAGTGAATATGGACGCAGTGCACCGGGTCGGCGTCGGATTTGCGGCTCACTCCGAATATCTGGAAGGAATATTACAGAATACAGAATTTATTTATTACATCTTATGTAACATGTCATTAAAAAAATATATATATCATATATTAATTAAGTATTCATATTTTATTTATAAATACACATTATACTGGCGCCAGTGACGGAAAAGCTGAGGAGTAATCGGTTAGCTTGGTATGGGCATGTCATGAGGAGGGAAGAATGTCATGTGACAAGAAGAGTGTTAGATATGAATGTGGATGGATGTAGGAGTAGAGGTAGACCAAAGAAAAGATGGATGGACTGTGTGAAAGTGGATATGGTGAAGAAAGGAGTGAGTGCTGAGATGACGACTGATAGAGGGAAATGGAAGAAGAATACATGTTGTGCCGACCCCACATGATGTGGGATAAGGGCAGGAAGATGATGATGACACATTATACTAGCGGAAGCTCTAGGTATTCTTCTAGGTCATAGAAAACTGATTCCGTCAGAATTTTTTTTAGCCTTATTTTATATTATTTTTTATAATAAAAATAATGAAAATATACCTCAAAATAACCGAAGCGAGCTTAAAAGTAAGGAGCGTTGTCGGTAAGCGAAGCGAGCAACATTACCTTAGCAACATGGATGGACTGCGATAAAGTGGATATGGGTAAGAAAGGAGTGAGTGCTGAGATGACGACTGATTGGTCTTGTCAGTGGTACTTTTTTAGTCTCTGACGGGTCAATGACCTGGTAATATAAGTACCGTAGCGTTCGGCAGGTAGGTGCCGAGCTGTATCAGGCTGATGGACGCAAGTGGCACTCGTTGGACCCCTAACACGCGGTCCGACGTCTCGTCGTAATCGGCCACGTAGTACGCAGAACTTGTTAGAAGGAGTACGCTGTCCATTTCTGTCTCGTGTGGATCTCCAGTACTGAAAATATTCAAATTTATATTCCTTGCTTATAACATCGCTTTCGCTTTGCTGTTATGGTGTTATAATTATAAAAAATAAATAATAATAATAAATAAATTATCATCGTCGGAACAGAAAAAAAAAAAAAAAACTTTGTTGTCTACGAAATACTCAGTGAATAAGATTGTGATTTGTGATTCATAATGTGTATTCTATCCTGAAAGGGCCAACTGGCAATCTTTTTACGACTTTAGTAAGTTCGACTTTTTTAATTGAAAAAACTCTATGCAAAAGAGCTGTTTATGGTAGCAATCTTGATGTTGTACGTTAAATTTATTAGCAATAAAAATACCAAAACAGCACATTAAAAAAAATGGTTGAAGTTTTCGCTCATATTCTTTCTTTATGATGATAGAATAACCCCCATTCGGGGTAGTATAGGTTATTATGAATCACGTTGTACATCATTTCTTAAACGGTAAAAGTAGACAATTCAAGCTGTTAGTTCGTTAGCAGCACACGCTGAGCTCAGTGCTTTTCATACTTACTGTACATGGCAGCGCTTTCCACGCACATTAAATAAATAATTAATAAATATTCCGGACATATTCACACGGTCAACTGATCCCAAACTAGGCATAACCTGTACTATGGGTACCAGAGACTGATAAACATAATAGATATTGTGTGTCCAAAATAAATGTTTTTTCTTTCTTCTTTCTTTCTAGATATATATTTAACACCCAGACACAGAACAAACATCTGTGTTAGTCACAAATGTTTGTCCAGTGCGGGAATCGAACCCGCGACCTCTAGCGCAGAAGGCAGAGTTACTACCAACTGAGCTATGAGGCCAGTCTAAACATTGTTTCTCTCTTTCTGTCCACCTCTATGGTTTTTTGTATTTGTGTGTGTCTACTGTGTCTTACTTTTGTTCTTGTTGTTGTGTACAGTTTGTGTGAATAAATAAATAAATATTCCGGACATATTCACACGGTCAACTGATCCCAAACTAAGCATAGCCGGTACTATGGGTACCAGAGACTGATATACATACATGTGGGGATCGAACCCGCGACCTCTAGCGCAGAAGGCAGAGTTACTACTAACTGAGCTATGAGGCCAGCCGTGAATAAATGATTTCTACTCTACTCCTTCTACAATAACTTACTTAGGATCAGCATCAATCAGCCCCCAGGAACCAAGAACAGGTTCCGTGTCAACCAATAGTTTCTTGCAGTCGTCTATCAGAGATTTAACGTGTTGAGCCATCGCAGCCGTGTCGGGGACGGATTGGTCCTGCAACAAACATAAAGTTAATATTTATGAGCGAGATTTTCTCGCTCTAAATTGGAGCAGCCCGCCTGGGAGGTACCTCCGCCTTACAGAAGATCGCAGCCAAATAAAATTATTTGTTTCGAGTAGTGTTGTGTTCCTGCGGTGAGTAAGGTTTCCAGAGCTCTTTAGGGTGGGAGGGGTTCGGCAGGCAACGCATTAGCAATGCTCCAGGTGTTGCTGATCAATAGGCGACGGTAACCACTTACCATCAGGAGGGCCGTAACCCTGTTTGCCTCCGTATAACATAAATATATATATATATATATGGACCTTTGATAGAACTAAGTGGCAAAAAACCCTATTAATAAGTTGTTACCGTAGCCGATGACCGCTTGCAATACCATATGCGTAGCCGACCATCCCGACCCCCCCCCCCCCCCCCCCTGGGGGCCAAATGGGGGCCTATACCATGAGGGTATGTGCACGAAAGGAGCCTCTAAAAGGCGCACTTTAATCCTTTCACTACACTGATCCTTTCACCGACGGTCATAGGCCGTTTCGGGCCACCATACCTCAACCAAGTCACTGACCAAATACAGGATGACCAAGAAAGAATGAGTGACAACCAAGCAAGAGGGTGAAGTCGGGCTACGGATGATGATGACTAGGGTAGTAAGCAAGCCATGCACGCACATTAAACATGATGATGCGGTAGTAAGCAAGCCATGCACGCAAATTAAACATGATGATGCGGGTAGTAAGCAAGCCATGCACGCACATTAAACATGATGATGCGGGTAGTAAGCAAGCCATGCACGCACATTGAACATGATAACCTTCACGGAAGTGCATTTGCATTCGGACGACATCAGCTGCTCGGGAATCGCGCGCGACTCGCCCGTCATCACGTCCACCGCTACTTGGCGGAGGGCGTCTTTGAACGTTGATAGGTAGTATCTGTGGAAGAAAACAATTACTACACAAAACATGGAAGATTATTTTTTATTTCATTTCATTTTTTTCTTGCCAACATGTACATGGATACAGTTTAGGTGTAAAGGTAGCTTAGGTAAGTACATGTACCCTATAGGGCGCTGCAAATAGATATTATTTTATACAACTATGGTGGCAAACAGCCCACCTGAGGGTAAGTAGTGACCGTAGCCTATGAACGCTTGCATACCAGAAGCATCACAGACCCAATTTAGAGCCCAATCAAAGTATTTGTGGTGCATTGAAAAAACTATATCCTGGCAATATGAGCAATAAAAAAACAAAAAAAAGACAATTTTTTCCCCGCTCTTTTTCTAATCTGTTGACTTTGGCCTTTTTGTCATCTTTATAACTAATTATTAAACGTACGAACGAGAAGTTTACCATCAATATTACTACCTAAAAAAGCTGTAAATTTGAATGTGAACTGATTTGACCCCGAAACAGCTGATTTTAGAATAATATTTTTTTTAATGAAATAATTTTTAATTTCCTAACGTCAAGCCCTAGTGTAGAAAAGCCCCTTTTGGGATTGTAGGACCTTATCTTAGGATTATAAGCTATTTTGTATAAACTGCGTTTTCTTTTTTAAAGGTCCTCAATAAAGTTTTATTTCATTTAAAAAAAAACTGAAAACACATATTATGAATCACTTTTAATCATAATAGAGTTAATTATAAATACCTAAGTATTAGGGTTTAGTTAGTTAGTCTCGAATTGAGGGACAAATCGTTAATTAAAATACCTTAGTAACGCTACCCTAACTATATGTTAATTTAAAAAACCCTGTACAAAATGTGTTAGGGATTAATAAGCGTGAATTTTATTTTGACTCAAAATTTAAACTATTAAAAGCCTTCGAACGCCATATCTACACAACACCAGCTCCACTGAACCATCACCAATGAAAGTAAAGCATTGAAATGGGAGCTTTAATTCAAATTCATAAGGAGTTTATTACAATAAAACCTCTAGGATCACTTTGAAACGTCTTCGAAACTAGATGAAGCTACGCCTGTTCCTCGCGACCAAGCCTAAAAGAATCAGGCAACAAACACGGCGCGGGTGCCTATCATTTTTCGATGATCCTTTTTCACAAAATGGAATGTAGAGTTTCAGTATGGTGCCAAATATTTGACATTTGCTATAGCAAGTACACTATCATTAATTATTCGTGGGCGGGCCACTGTAGAAAGTCTACGCCCCAAGAAACGTTGCCTACGTGCTAAATAATAAAAAAACCTTTACTTGACGCCTACTTTTTTTTTTTTTTTTTTTTTTATACAACATCGGTGGCAAACAAGCTTTCGGCCCACCTGATGGTAAGCGGTTACCGTAGCCTATGAGCGCTTGCAATACCAGAGGCATCACGCACCTTCCCCCCTAAAGAGCTCTGGCAACCTTACTCACCGCAGGAACACAACACTATTTGAAACAAATAATGTTATTTGGCTGCGATCTTCTGTAAGGCGGAGGTACCTCCCCAGGCAGGCTGCTCCAATTCAGAACGAGAAAATCTCGCTGTGCCCTACCTCCTCCTAAAACTACCTAACTAACCTACTATATTAGATTTGCTTAACGTCATATAGCCCTTTGTGTACTTAAACATAGATCTGTACGAGACACAATAGATTTTCTATTGTATTTGGAATCGCCGGAGTGTAGAAGATAAATCTCACATTTCAATGGTTGAGTTATGTTGGAGTTGAGTTGGTGATGAGTTGATATGGTGTGCAAAGGCCTTTATCATCGCAAGACTGACCTCCCTAATCCATAAGTGATATCCACCACCGAAAACTCAGTACACAACGCGTGTCCAAAATAAACTGGCATCAAATCCCTATGTCTATCTGTCTCCGTGTTTTCCAACACCATCAGCGCGGCAGTCTTTATGTCGTTCCAATAAGACTCATATTCGTGTACCGTGGATACGTTGGGCGGTTGTCCGAGGGCAATGTCTATTGCGTATTGCGTTATTGCGTCTTTGAAATGTTGGATGATGTATCTACGGAAAATTAGACTCTATTGTTTCGGAATAAAGCTCTTTTTCTATCAGCTACTTGTAGGAATTGCTGATTCTTTCATCGACAGTCAAATGCCCTTTTCAGGGCCAGCATACCTCGACCTGGTCTCTGACCTAATACAGAATGACCATGAAAGAATCAGTGACAAGACAAGAAGAAGGGATGATGAAAACTAAGTTACCCTGAGAATCTTTTCATTAGTACCTTGCGCCCGCGGCTTGGCTCGCAAGGTAGATAAAATTACACTAAATGCTCTAGGTAAAGAACTCTATCTATCCCAAGTTTCATCGAAATCGGTTGAGCCGTTACGGCGTGATGGAACCACAAACATCCTCATAAACTTCGCATTTATAATATTAGAATGTCTCAACACAACTTGCGAAAAGAGACTGTATTGTGGTGTGAGTAAGTTTAGAATTACCTGTTAGCAGAAGCGACTCCATCCTTCATCAGTCCAGTGAATTTTCTTTCGCCAGTGCGTGTGTAGTCCCCCTGAAAATAAAATTGTACCTTATCACCTAAGTATTAGGTAGAATATTGAATAAACTGGTCTATAGATCTCGCGATGTCTAGTAAAAGTTAGTGCTTCGGTGATAATTAAGGCACAAATAAGAAACATTTTGAAAATCGCACCTAAAGGTGCGATTTTTGCTAAAGCATGTTCTTAGTAATACTCTTCACTCGCTCGATCAAACATGAAAGTGGCGCACTTATGGCTCAACCAATCACCAAGTTAAAGACAAACCAACAAACAAACACGCTTATAATATTTTAAATTAAGTTAGTTTGTATGACAGGCCTCATAGCTCAGTTGATAGTAACTCTGCCTTCTGCGCTAGAGGTCGCGGGTTCGATCCTCGCACTGGACAAACATTCGTGACTAACACAGATGTTTGTTCTGTGTCTGGGTGTTAAATATATATCTATTATGTATATCAGTCTCTGGTACCCATAGTACAGGCCATGCCTAGTTTGGGATCAGTTGACCGTGTGTGATATGTCCGGAATATTTATTTATTATTTATTTATTTATATAGTACGACTCAGTCATCATAGCTACAGATATATTTCAGACTTTATATCTGTGTAATAAGAGCTATTTTACCTTAAAACTCCGTAGTAATCATACCTGCAGATATATATTCAGACTTAAGTCTGTGGAATAAGATCTACTTACGCCCGCGGCTTCGCTCGCGTGGTACCTACATAATAAGCTATTCTAGGTAAAGAAATCTTTATATTCCAAGTTTCACCAAACATCCTCACAACCTTTCGCATCCTACTAATATTAGAAATGTGAAAGTTAGTGAGGATGTTTGGATGTTTGTTGTTCAATCACGCCGTAACGGCTCCACCGATTTCGTTGAAACTTGGAATATAAAGATTTCTTTACCTAGAATAGCTTAAAGGCTACTTTTTATTTAGGTACCACACGAGCGAAGCCGCGTGCGGAAGGTAGGTTATAATATAAGTAGGATTTTACCTTGAGCGCTTTAGTCCCAGCATATTGTCTCGACAGTACATCGCCGTTGTCCGCCCACATCGTCAGGAACGCTTGCCTTAACGAGGTAGGAAGCACGCATCCAGGTGTGGCT
This sequence comes from Anticlea derivata, assembly GCA_947579855.1. Classification (NCBI taxonomy): domain Eukaryota; kingdom Metazoa; phylum Arthropoda; class Insecta; order Lepidoptera; family Geometridae; genus Anticlea; species Anticlea derivata. The sequence goes on along the minus strand of OX388279.1, from coordinate 3,302,147 downwards.
AGACCGAGACGGCACAGCTGTAGTTCTAGGACATATTTAGCTATTGCGGTCTGTAACAAAATGATCCCAATTTAGACAGAGGCATAGACAATTGATTTACTCACTTGGCACACAATACATATCACAACCGAGGCAAGAAATATGATGTTATAAATACAATCATCATCATTTCAGCCGTACGACGTTCACTGCTGAACATGACCTCCCCCACAGAAAGAGTGAATTCCTTATCATGTGGGGGGATTTACCCATACTCACCACGCTGGGCATGCGGGTTGGAGAGCGCAGTTAGAGCTATCGTTGTTAAAATGAGGGACGCTGCTGCCCATCCCCTAGCTTTTTTCCCTTAGTCGCCTCTTACGACATCCGCGTATAGGTAGATATGGAGGTTGCCTAATTCTTCAGCCGGCCATAAATACAATAAAGTTAAACTCAATTTAGGGATTTGAAAATGTATAATTGGCTTTTGGTAAGAAGTAAAGAAGTCGTGTTTAAGAGGATACAAAAATCATAATAAATTGTCGAGTGGGCGGAGTGAAGAAAGTGACAGCGCTATGTATTGTAATTGAATGCGGAAAGAGATAGCAAGCGTTAGAAGGCGCTCGAAAGTAATCGACGTAAGCGAAATATAAGAATATATCGATAATCTCAAAAACAATCTATTTTTTTTTTAAGTCTTGTATTTAGGTACCCAATGCTATTTGTCTAACAAAATATTTTAAAAAAAGTTATTTTTGTTAGATAGTCTCAGAGTATTTTCGAAAAAACTGTTGAAGAGGACCCAACTTTAAAAAATAAATCTATCGAGAAAAGTTTTACCAATCGCGTTTCTGTCTTGGATTTACGTAAATAAAATGCTCAAGTTATCTTTGTCATAAAAATCAAAACTGTGCGTTTTGCGGTTATTGAGAAAAAACAATTCATAAATCATAAAATAATTAAACCCTCACCTTAAGTTTCAACATTAGTTTCGCAAAATCATTCCTAAAGGGAGCAAAGTAGGGGTTGAAAGTTATAATGAATGCGGACGAATTCGCGGGTAACAGCTAGTTATCTATATAAGGTGATTCGTAAATGTATGCTAAACCCGAAAGGGGCTTATTCTACACCCGATTGGCAAAAAAGTTTGTTCTACGACTTTTGGAAATCCGACATTTTACATTGAAAAAACTCTATGCGAAAATCAGCTGTTTTGGGGTCAAATCAGGTCAAACTCAATGAATCAGCTGTTTTAGGTAGAAATCTTGATTCCGAACTTCTTGTACGTTTAGTTATTAGTTCTAAAGATGATAAAAATACCAAAATCAGTTAATTTGAGAAAGTTTGTGAAAAATAATTCAATAAATAGAATGAAAATATTGATGATTTTTTTGCTAATATTTAATCTTTTTGTTGATAGAAGAACCCCTTTTCGTATACATGTTATGAATCATCTTGTATGACTGTTGAGTGTAATCATTCATTAACAACATACATACATCATTTTAACAACGATAGCTCTAACTGCGCTCGCCAACCCGCATGCCCAGCGTGGTGAGTATGGGCAAATCCCCCCACATGATAAAGAATTCGCTCTGTCTGTGGGGGAGGGAGGCCATGTTCAGCAGTGGACGTCGTACGACTGAAATGATGATGATGGGTCATTCACCTGAACAACATTGGTGCGGTCGAGGCAGTCGATACAGTTGACCCGAAAGACGCCATTTTGCGCACAGATCAGTCCTCTGTCGTCGCGCCAACAGAATCGCATCTCCGCTATCACGTCCGCGACTGCGTTGATCAGTATGCTGACGTTCTCGTAGTGCATGCCGCGACTATAAATAAAAAAACTATTATATCCTAGTGGGAGGGAGGTACATCGTGGGTTCGAATCCCAGGCGTGCACTGAGTTTTTCTACGGAATACTCACTACTATCATGGGGAGGATTTGCTCATAATCTCCAAGCTGGGCATGCTAGTTGGCGAGGCCAGTTAGAGCTTTGTGAAAATCCCCTATTTTCAGAATTGCAGCCCATCCCCTAGCTTTTTTTCCCGTAGTCACCTCTTACGATACGAGTAGGTAGATATGGAGAGGACTATTCTTCAGCCGCGGCCACCACGGCAACTGCCAAGTGTTCGGACGTGCCTCTGTCTACCCCCTTAGACATCTTCAAGGAACTTATCGCCTGGAAAAGTTTGGGCTCTAGGAGCAGGACTATCGTCTTACCAATACTCATAGGCATGTGCCAAATGTTCGGACGTGCCTCTGTCTACCCCCTTAGACATTTTCAAGGAACTTTCGCTTGGGGAACTGAGGGCTCTAGGATTAGGACTATCGTCTTACCAATGCTCATAGGCATGTGCCAAATGTTCGGACGTGCCTCTGACTACCCCTTAAACATCTTCAAGGAACTGATCGCCTGGGGAACTGAGCTCTAAAACTCTTGAAACAGGACTATTGTCTTACCAGTACTCATGAAAGTCGAAGGTAGCATAGACCATATCCGGGCTGTTGTACTTGAGTACGTGGTTGCCATATGCCTCCCATATGATCCGCTCCCTGCCTTGCTGCTCAACCAGGTTCACTATACACACTTGCTTGTACAGGTTGAGTTCCTCTTCGAAGTGCTTCTTGAACGCTTGGTGTGATGTTTCTTCGTCTGGAAACAAACTCTTATTATAGGCAAGGTCAAGGTCAGGGTCGAGGTCACGGTCAGGGTCAGAGCCAGAGCTAGAGCCACAGTCAGGTCAAAAAGTAATTATCAAAGTTAGTGAGATTATGATTTTAAACATTTTATGTGCCCAAATATGCGATGGATACAATTGCATCATAATTATCACGAAAACAAAACGTTTTTACTTCATTTGCGGGGGCAAACAACACTTTACCTCCTTTATTACGACCTCCTTGACGACGTCGGTGGCGTAGCGGACGAGTGCCCGTGGTGCACGTGTGCAAAAGGTGCGGGTTCGATCCCCGCTGGGAGACATATGTTTGTACGATCTGTATTTATTCCGGGTCTGGGACGTTAACGGTAGTTGGAAGTGGACTTCCTCAGGCTGATGAAAATGATGAATACGCACCTCTGTCTAAACGTGGCGGAGGCCTGAACTTGTAGTCAGGCTGACTCCAAAATATCGGCACTGAACCACGAACCTGCAACACGAATTACCTAAAACTATTGGAAATTATCACCATCCCGCGTGGTGAGTATGGGCAAATACGTTCATAAGCTAGGGTAACCACTAACCAACAGGTGAGCCGAATGCTTGTTTGCCAACTTAGTGGTATAAAAAAATACATAGCCACTGACATCCCTCTTTTGCTTCATTCACCATCATCACATTCCTTATATATACATGCTCGTCGGTTTAGGGTATTCTTGACCTGGCCTTTTCCAAAATGTCCCCGATCTGGTCACTAAACTTACGCCTAGGTCTTCCCCTTGCAACGGTCCTTTGTTATTTATGGTGATGAATGAATGACAATTCTTTATTGTACGCACACCTTAATAACGAATTACAATTGATTATAGACTAAATAAATTTATATGTACAATGGGCGGTCTTATCGCTAAGAAAGCGATCTCTTCCAGAAAACCTTTGGATGGAGAGGAGTCTGAATTGTACGGAAGATTGGTCGGGGTGCACTACGTACACTACGTACGTACTTTCAAAGTGATCCTAGTGATTTTATTGAAATAAATGCCTTTTGACTTTGACTTTCAAAGTAAACGTAATATGTACTTAAATTATTTAAGAGGTGATATTAATTTTATAGTAATATCATGCTATCATGGGGAGGATATGCCCATAATCTCCATGCTGGGCATGCGAGTTGGCGAGCCCAGTTAGGGCTTTGTAAAAATCCCCTATTTTCAGAAAGCTTTTTTCGGACAGATTTTTATGCTGTTGGTCTCTTACGACCATTGTCAGCGAAACCGGGCTAGAAGAAAGCTGCTATAAATATTTATTTTTATTTATAGCCGGTTACGATTTTAACCCCTTCCAACCTCCTTTTTTAAAGGTTAAAAACGCTCACCTGTACGAATGAGGCTCGATGGATGCTGTCGGAACATATTATAGAGACTATCTGCTCTGTTTCAACGTAGTTGGCGACCTTGCCACCTGGCTCTATTCCCCGACGGTTGTACCTGAAATAACGGTAGGAAATATAACCGTTTATTAAAATTTTAACCGGTTACATGAAATAATGAAAAGGTAAACTAAAAATGGGCAAACCATTATAGAGCACTAGTGGAGTGGTGGTAGTGGCCCTGCCTTCCAACCCACTGGTTGTGGGATCGAATCCCGGTCATGCGTCAGTGGATTTTTCATTCGTAAAATTTATGTGCGCTATACGATTGCTCTCAAACGGTGAAGGAAAACATCTTGAGGAAACCGGCATGTACTAGAACCTAAAACTCGTAGAACCAAAAACCGTTGGGGAGTAAAGGTTCTCGAATGGCGACCACGAACAGGGCGACGCAGTGTTTGCAGGGAAGTTTTACCAATGTGGTCGGTCCATCGGGTGGGGGGCCTTCCAACACTGCGTCGCCCGGTTCGTGGTCGCCATTCGAGAACCTTTACTCCCCAACGGTTATTGGTTCTGCGAGCTATTTGGCCTGCCCACTGCCACTTCAACTTGCTAATTCTGAGAGCTATGTCGGTAACCTTGGTTCTTCTACGAATTTCCTCATTTCGGATCTTATCACGTAGTGAAACTCCTAGCATAGCTCTCTCCATAGCCCGTTGTGCAACTTTGAGCTTGTGTATGAGGCCAATAGTTAACGACCAAGTCTCAGTGCCATATGTCATCACTGGCAATATCACTGAGGTATTATGTGCTTAGATAAACCAAAATGATATGATATGATGATAATGGTGGTCGAAAATACACTTACCTGGTGCCAGCCTGATATCTCGACCTCCTCGATACAATTCCCAGAGTAAAGCTCTCATCACAACTGCTCGAGCTGGACAAAGACTCAGTGTTTAGTGGGTTTTCTGCCTGTTCCACTGCGATTTGTGACAGGTGGACGTAGCCTTGGATCACTGGTAGTACCCATTGGTCGCAGTCTGGACTCTGGAAACAGAAAATAAATAAAAACTCCAATACTTTTGCTTTATCAAACTTACACTCGAGAGCATAGAAATCGCACATAGCGGAATTTTCCAACATTTTAATTTCGACGCTTATTTTTTTTTAAATTAATGTGATGTTGCAAAAATAACTTAAATTAAATTGAAGTACACACTGTTAGCTTCCTAAAAACACAAAATGTCTAGCCTTGACCTTCGAAATCATAACAGTGGCAACTAAACAATAGAATGGCCTAAATTAGCTCGTTTCAAGTAGCGCTGTTTGTGGGACTTTGAGCAGGTATAAAAGGTTAAAAAAACAATAAATTTGTGAATGTATCGATTTATTAATACGAGGTATTGCCTCCCCTAGCCTGAATAACAGCTTCCATTCGCTGTTTCATTGAAGAAATCAATTTTTTTACGAAATCCTGCGGTATGCTGTCCCATTCTTCCTTGATCGCGGTTTGGAGCTCTCTGAGACTCGTAGGCGCTGCGTTTCTAGCTCTTACTCGTTTCTTTAGTTCGTCCCATAAGTGCTCAATGGGATTGAGATCTGGGCTTCGAGCAGGCCACGCCATAACGAGTAGTTCAACCTCCTCCAAGTACTGGCGTACTATAGCAGCGGTGTGTGGTCTAGCGTTATCCTGCATAAAAACGAAGTTTTCGCCGATAAATCCAGAAAAGGGCACAACATGTTCTTCCAGGATCTCCTCAACGTAACGTTGGGAAGTCAATCCACCCGATCGACGGTCGGTATCGGGCCCTGTGATGAAGACAAGTTCGGTTTTCGCTTCCAGAGAAATGCCTCCCCAGAACATACACGAACCACCGCCGTATGCGACCCGTTCGGAGATGCAACATTGAGCAAAACGCTCACCAGATCTTCGGTAGACTCTACCTCGTCCGTCGTTACCATGAAGGCATATCCTGCACTCGTCGGAGAAGAGGACTGCCTGCCATTGATCCATAGTCCAATTAACGTGATTTCGAGCAAACTGAAGGCGTGCTTGTCTGTGCGCTGGGGTCAATTTTGGGCCAGTTGCTGGTCTGGTCGCTGTCAGACCTCCTTCGGCTAGTCTTCTTCTAACGGTCCACCGACTGACTTCCACTTCTCTAACTTCCTGGAGCTGCTGTCCGAGTTGAACTGCATTCAACCGGCGATTTCGTAGTGATGTATTCACAAGGAAACGGTCATCGCGCTGTGTTGTCGCACGTTTTCGGCCTGTTCCTGGTCGCCTGGTATAGCCACCAGTTTGCTGATATCGCTGGTATACACGTCGAACAGCATATCTGCTCAAATTTAATTGACGAGCCACTTGACTTTGGTTCTGTCCAGCTTCGATAAGTGCAACCACTTGAGACGCTGCTTCTGGTGTGGTATCCATTTTCTTGTTTAGAGAGATGACGTATTCATTAAAGGACCTTTCTGCCTGGGAGTTGGTATGCAAATGATGTAATTTCAATCATCCCTTATCGTTTTATACCTGCTTAAAGTCCCACAAACTGAGCTACCTGAAACGAGCTAATTTAGGCCATTCTATTGTTTAGTTGCTACTGTTATGATTTCGAAGGTCAAGGCTAGACATTTTGTGTTTTTAGGAAGCTAACAGTGTGTACTTCAATTTAATTTAAGTTATATTTGCAACATCACATTAATTTAAAAAAAAATAAGGGTCGAAATTAAAATGTAGGAAAATTCCGCTATGTGCGATTTCTATGCTCTCGAGTGTATTATGAATCACTAAAAATATAACTTTTTCAAATTACCAGGCTAATTTTGTCTTTTTATCATCTTTTTACTAGCTTACGCCGGCGGCTTCGATCGCGTGGTACCTTGATAAAAAGCTATCTATATGCCTAAGCTATCTAAGTAAAGAACTCTATCTATTTCAAGTTTAATCGAAATCGGTTGCGCCGTTACGACGTGATTGAACAAACATTCAAATATCTAAACATCCAAACATCCTCACAAACTTTCGCATTTATAATATTAGTTGGATAGTAGGATTAAAGGTAGGTAAGGTACGGTAAGTTCGACGTCAAAATTGCTACCTAAAACCGCTGGATAATTGAGTTTTAGCTTATTTGACCCCAAACAGCTCAAATCAAATATATTGTATTTATTTAATTTCAAGCACACACTTATAGTATACAGTAGGTACATGCTGATTTTTGAATAGTGTTTTTTCGTTTTTAATAACATATTTCCAAAAGTTAATTGACAATTGGGTGTAGAATAACCCTATTGGCTGGCCTCATAGCTCAGTTGGTAGTAACTCTGCCTTCTGCGGTAGAGGTCGCGAGTCCGATTCCCGCACTGGACAAACATTTGTGACTAACACAGATGTTTGTTCTGTGTCTGAGTGTTAAAATATATATCTATTATGTATATCAGTCTCTGGTACCCATAGTACAGGCTATGCCTAGTTTGAGATCAGTTGACTGTGTGTGATATGTCCGGAATATTTATTTATTCAGGGATAGTGAACATTTTATGAACCTGCTTATTAAATCAATATTTTTATGTGGCTTTAGAATTAGTTATTTTTCCTGGTAACTTATTCTAAATATTTATATACAGAATCACTCACTTTATTTACTTACCCCAAGGGCTATAATATCTTTCATCATATGCTTGTTCCAGAAGAATCTATCGTCAACATGCTTCCACCACCTCGTAATGTCCGACACGGCTCTCCCCACTCCGTCTTCAGATTCCAGTATCTTTTCAATCTCATATTGTCTTTGGAGGCTGTTCGTCAGATCGAGGGTGCGGGAGTAGTAGAAGCTCTCCGAGTCATCAAATATCTTGTACAGTTCGTCTGTGAGACGTTTCTCAAAACGCTCGGCTAATTTTGGGTCACGTTTTTTGTTGACGGTTTGTTTTACCTGGAAAAAAGTTAAAGTTGATTATATAGTTTTGTCAAAAAGTTAAAATAAAGTTGTGTCATAATTTTTTTTTTTTTTTTTTAAGTAATAATAGTTGGTAATTATTTTCTCTACAGGAGATTTAAGAGCAGAGGGCTCTTTGTACAGTCTGTCCGGGGAATAACTGCCAACTTGATTAGGATATGCTGTGTTCTGGTGTGAAGAGCGAAGTACCCACTAAAAGATGGTAAGTCTCATGTGTCTACAGGAACATGAGACTTACCATCTTTTTACAAATCTCAGGGGATGGCAATGTGTACGTAAAACTTTTGTATTCATAGGCTATGGTAACTATTTACCAAAAGGTACGCTGTATGCTTTTTAATATTGTTGTTTTGCAAATGAGAGTTTGGTATTTGTTTAATGTAATAAATGTTAACCAATATTACCTGAGTAGCAGCCTGCTGAGTAGTAGTTTTAATAGTATTGCTAACATTTTTAACAGCGCCCACGGTTTTGTTCAAAAATGCTGAATTCCCGAATAACTGAGTGCCCATTTTTTTGTTTAGTGACCTGTTGGAGCTTGCCAGGGTGCCAGAGGAGCTGTGCTTGGTGCAAGGGCATAGTTCCACTTCTTGGTTCACCGCTCCCATGTTTAGGAAGCAAATCGATTTGATTTTGTAAATTGTATGATGGAAATATATATTTCCCACGGGTACACTCTCTTTTATTATCATTAGACGTGGCTCGAAGATGTTGGAGTGGTCCACTTTGCCAATTATCCCTTCTGTAATGCCTAGGCATTCTATATCCTCGATATCCGAGAGGTCCCATGCTAAAAAAAAGAAAATATTTACACACGCTTGATGTAGCTTCGCACACACGCTTCCCGGATAAAAGTACTCTTTATAACATCAGCTATCTGCCAGTGAAAGTCTATATATAAGATATTAGTACCGTTCAAACTTTCAAGTGTTCAAACGTGAAAGTTGGGATGGATGGATGTTTGGTTACTCGATCACACCAGAATGGCTGAATGGATCTGGATGAATTTGGCACAGAGATAGATTACCTCTAGTCTTGAATAGCGCATATGCTACCTTTTGCCCTCGTAGTTGCCACGCGAGCGAAGCCGCAGGCTTAAGATAGCATTGTCTAGGTTTATGAGATTAGTTAAGAAACTTTAAAGCGAGATCTACATTATTTTTTGAATAGTAAGATCTTAGCAATTGCTTCTATAATGTATGATGCAGAATGGAGATGATGTAGGATTATAATAACTTGGTGAACTAAGACTATTGAGTAAGAAATAAAATAATATAAGTCCTTACCCGAGCGAACGGAAAATGCACCCGTTAATCGGTTCCACCACAAACTGGATTCGTTTCTAACGAATATGTAGTATGATTCTGATCTGAACAATTCCATTTTGATGCTATTAGTTCATTGAGCACTGAGTTTTATTTAATTTTCATCGTGTTTTGTTGAATGTTGATAGTAGTGATTTTGATCAATTTGAAGCATTCGCTTGACGTTTTCTTTTTTGCTGGACTGGAAAGGAAAGGGCGAGGCGGGGCGGGATGAAAAAGGGGCGGAGCCGACCATGACAGACTGGCATAGAGTTTTCATTCTCGTTCTATAAATTAATGATTTGGTCCAACAAAAACTTTGTCACAAAAAACCGAGATTTTCCAAAATTAAATTAATATTAAATAATTGTCTTGCGTAATATGAACAAAAAAAACACAAGACTTGGTGGTGACTAGTAACTCTGGTAAGGCCCAAGATGCCATAGCTAGCAAGCCCGAAAGAAAAAAAAAAACATTAAAAAAATCTTTGTTTCTTGTGATTATGCGTGTGTGTGCCGTTTGTTTACATTAATAATTATTTGTTCGTATCATTTTACTTTTTAGCGAACCCATTTCCATCAATGCTTGCCGCGTACTACCAAATTAAAACATCCAAACGTAAGCACGGAGATGATTCAGGGCATTATTACAGTAATTTACTCTGGAGAAAAACAGATGCATACCAAGATCTAGCAAAAAAGTGCAGAGTGTGCTTACAAGAAGGAAATTTTTCGATTTATGAAGATGAAAACTCACAAGAAACCACAGAAGCGCTCCAAATATTCGGTAATATTTTTATCAGCGAGGACGATGACTACCCGAAACTCCTGTGTTCAATTTGTGAAAGATTCATCAAACAAGCAATTGCATTCCGCAAAGTTGCTACGCGGTCAGAGCAACTACTTAGAAGACCGGTCAAGGAAGAAATCGACCACGAATTTGAAGACGACCATGATTATATTGATAACAGTTACGAAACAAAAAAACCTGAGAAATGGCCAAACTTCGAGATCAGTATACCAGGGTCACCTATCAAACAAAACTATAATGCAGTGAAATCAGAAAAAAAAGAAAAAGCACAGTACAGCTCTAAGGTGACATGCCCCATTTGTAATAAGGTTATAAACAGAACCTACTTCAAAGAACATGTGACTATACATGACCCTGATCATAAAAGATATGTTTGCGATATCTGTGGTAAATCTTTCCGTCTGCGATGTGCTTATCATAACCATAGTTTAAGGCACAGCACTGGCTTTCCATTCAAGTGTCAAATTTGTCCCTACCGAGCCCAATATGGTGAGCTGTTAAAAACACACATGCGAACTCACAGCGGTGACTACAGATACATGTGTACAGAATGTCCTGCTAGATTCCTAGTTAAAAGCAATTTGAATAGTCACATGTTGAAACACAAAGAGCCTCAGTTCCAATGTGATGCTTGCAAGAGAGCTTTTCACACAAAGCTGATGTTACACCGCCATTATCAGTGTGACCATTTGGGCATCAAGAGTCATGTGTGTAATATTTGCGGCAAGGCGTTTGGGTACAGGAATGCCATGATGAAACATCAACGCCGTGTACATAAAAGAGAAAAGATATCCTCTGGACGGCTACCATCTTATTTAAAAGCTGAAAATAAATTGAACGGTTGAGAAGAATGCAATAGAAGAATGAACAAAATAAAAAAAAAAAACTTGTGAGTTGAATAAATAAAAATTCCTGAACTGGTCATCCAATTAACTTTGCGATGCTCGAAAAGAGTGATTAAGTTTTTAAGGGTATAGTATTTTTGAGACCTCTCTGTAACACTTATTTCTGTTAAACATCTTGAATCCCAAGTGCTTGTTTTGTGATGTCTATCACTGTGTAGCATTGTTGCCAGTAAACCTAGCTCTCCACCAGATTCAACCTCTAAAACCACCAGAAAACCACTAACGAAAAACGGTCCTACTGTAAAAAACGCTAAAATTTCCACCAAACAAGATCTAATACTATGTATTTATGTAAATAGCCTTTATTATTACTTAATAATAAAGGCTATTTCAATTAGTTATTTATTTAATTACTAATTTATCAATTAGTAAATAAACATTTTGAAATTGATTTTTTTTTTACATCAAATGATTCAATTACAAAATTAAATTAATTCTTCTTCAGATGAACCATTTTGGTCTATACCATCATCCTCGGTTTCGGATTTGTTCGATTCTTTGGTACAGATTTTATTTGTGACGTTAATTGAAATTGTATATTCACTGCAGCATTTTCCTTCGTCTCAAACCGATGTAAAAACTCCCGAACTAAACTTAAGTAGAAATAATAGCATTTTTTGAGTTAAAGTATTTTCAGTAATTGAAAGTCAATTTTACTAAACGCTAGAAATCTCAGCTCGGATGGCCAAGACCACAGACAAAATAAAAATTAAGTGACTACAGTTTCAGTCGCGTTCCTTTTGAGTCGCGCCGTGGACGAAGGGGCTTAATAAATCTTGATTCTAGAAAGAAATTTTTATTTTGTCTGTAGTCTTGACCATCCGAGGTGAGATGCGTACGAGTGTAATCAATCTGTGTCAGAACATAGTTCAATGGTAGAACGAAATTCTCCATGATCAAGATGACAAATCGAGGTGATGACAAAGCGTGATAAATTGACATCTCAAAATTTTATTGAGTTGTGCGTTGTGCTCCTATTGTTGATTTTTTTCAGTTGGTAAAATTGCGGGTGTAGTCCACAGAGTACCTACTTGTCTAATCTGTCTGTGTCTGGCTACGTAAACTGAAAGAAAAGTGTGCATGGATGGATGGACTGTGGTCCTCAAACAAAGCTCAAAAAAAGTGTGTGAAATAGCATGCAAAATGAAAGTCTCATTAAAAAATTATTGATTACTTCAGAGAGTAATTTTGTATTACTTACTGTGTAGTACTCAAGTCTGTGCTTACTGTGTGTGTTTTGTTTGGTATTGATAATCAGGAGTAATAGAGTTCTGTGTTGATAATCAAAATTACTCTATGTTTATAATATTTACAATTTAACACAGACGCTACGCTATAAAAATCTCTCAATAATCTCAAAATGCTTGCCGCGTACTTCCAAATAAACACACTGAAACGTAATCAAGGAAATGATTCGGGGAATTATTACAGTAATTTACTCTGCAGAAAAACAGATACTTGCCAAAATCTAACGAAAAAGTGCAGAGTGTGCTTACAAGAAGGGAACTCTTCGATCTATGAAGAAAACAGTGCAGCAGAAATCAAGGAAGCGCTTCAAATATTCGGTAATATAATAGTAAGTGAGGATGACGGTCATACAAAACTCCTGTGTTCCACTTGTAAAAGTTTCATCAAACAAGCTATATCATTTCGCAAAGTTGCTAAGCGATCAGAGGAGCTTCTGAAAAAGAAAATTTTAGAACGGATGAACCATAAGGTTTTATACGAACATAGCGACTACAACAGTCCTAACACAAAAGAAGCTGAGAAGTGGAAGGATTTAGAAATCAAGGAGCCTAAAAAACGAATAAAACCAGAAAAAAAGGAAAAAGTACCATGCCCCATCTGTAACAAGATTTTTAGCAAATCCTACCTTAACGATCATATGACTATGCATGACCCTGATCAGAAGAAATTTGTTTGTCACGTCTGTGGTAGATCATTCCGCCTACAATGCGCTTATCGTAACCATAGCTTGAGACATGGCACTGGGTTCCCATTTAAGTGTAAAATTTGCCCCTACCGTGCCCAGTATGCTCTGCTCTTGCAAAGACACATGCGTACTCACACTGGAGACTACAGATACTTGTGCACAGAATGTCCTGCCAGATTTTTAGAACAAAGCAATTTAAAAACACACATGTTTAAGCACAGAGAGCCACAGTTCCAATGTGACACTTGCAAAAGAGCCTTTCATACAAAACGGATTTTACAGCAGCATTATCAGTGTGACCATTTGGGCATCAAGAATCATGAGTGTAATATTTGTAATAAGGCATTTGGGACCAGGAATGCCATGATGAAACATCAGCGTGGTGTCCATAAGAGAGAAAAGATAAGTAATGGACGGCTGGCATCTTATTTGAAAGCTGAAAATCAATTGATTGGTTAAGAAGATAATACATTTCCCGCAATAAGGCTCACTAAGGTTGGTAAAGGGCTTTAAAGGGCAATCTGTACACTTCTATAAAAAGGTCCGAAGCGGTGTAATAAAGTTATCAATAAGCAAATTTAAAAACTTAATTTAACGAAAACTGTAAAAAGTCCAAATTTCCGACTATTATATAAAATATTTGATTAATAATAAATATGTAAAACTTACTTAAAATAAACTAAAGTGAATTCAACTAAATTTATGACATTTCAAAATAATGGATGCGATTTCAATGAATAAATGAATACTGATACTGAAATTCACCAAGCGTGATAAGAAAATACTTGTGAGATGATTATATTCAATACTTATGCATCCTTTAACTTGTTTTGTGTCATAATTATTTATGGTTCTACACATTTAAAGAAGAAATACATTTTAAGAAAAACATTTTGTATTATTAATGAAGTCTCAAAGACCATAGGTACCGTAGGTAGGTACACTATCACAGTGGTAGGTAGTTAATCTGTGAGTTCTACTTACTATGACTCATGCATGACACATCTATATAATTTGTTTTTATTTTGAATGTTAATATGTATACATGTACAATAGAAAAGGAAACAAGATTATTTGTTTATTATCTAAAACCCAACTTCTTGATTTTTTTAATAAACAGTTTTTATAAAAAGCTTAGTCAAAAATAGTATATTCTTTTATATTGGTAAAATGTACTCAAGCCATTTCATGTATAAAATTATATGTATAAAAATAAAAATGGTAGGTACAAGAAGAGTTCTTCTGGTTAGTTTTTTAAGTAGACAGACAGTGTTCTACGATAAAATCCAACAAATAATCGTATTCACGATTTTATGGTGCTTTGTAACGAAAATTTAATAGTGATGTAATAAATAAAACTGATATGTTGGATCAAAAGAGTAAATAAACATCGTAGGCATAGATTAAAGAGCCGCTACCACAGACTAATAGGGAATACTACGGCGGCCGCTACACTCCCCTAGGCATGTTCTACGGTACATCGTTTGAACCATAGATTAACAAATAATACTCATTAGTCTGTGTTAGCAAGCCAGTGTTTGACAGTTTGTTGGTTTCTTTTGTTGGTCAAATTGTGGGTGTGGTCCAATTAACTGTTTAGGAGGAACTCCACGTGCAACAACTTAAACTTGTTTTGCACAAAAACAGGCACATACATACTTATGGCTACTTAGTAAGTAATTAAACAAAGATTTTGGAAATCGAGCTTTGCAGTTTGCTTCATGTAATGAACCGACTGCAACGATTTGCACCACGACAAATTTTGGGATAAAAAGTTATTTTTAAAAATAAAAACAGAAAAACCGAGAAAAAAAACAGAATCATGTTTGACACTTTTGACAATGACATTTCAAAGTTTTACCGCGTTTTCAATCAATAAAATTTTGTTGTGTTGGCTGTGTAAATTAATGATGTAACATCCGGTTTCGGAAAACGCTGTATTTTGTGTAATTTTCTATGTTGGGTGGCGTCTGTATTTGATTATTCCTCGAAATGGATTGGCAACTAACTTGCCGAGTATGCCTGGAAAGCGGCGACATGGTTTCTCTGTTTGATTGGGATGAAAATAAGGAACAACTCGGCGACAAGTACACATACTGCTGTGGCATTGCGGTTCGTAAAATTACCAACTCAAAATGGTTGCGACGGCCACCCTAATTTTTTTACAAATAATGTTGCTATATTGGCGTAATTTGTAGATTTTGTGATGACATCCCCGAGTTCCGTGTTTCAAAAATATACGTAATTTATGTTAAAACATTGCAAATTTTAGGTGGCTTCTTCCGATTCTCTGCCCACGCTAATCTGCCTAAACTGTGTGGATAAGCTTACCTTGGCGTACCAATTCAAGCAGCAATGCATTTCCTCCAACGACACGCTGAAAGAATGCCTGCAGGAGTTCAAGAAGTCATCTGCGGCTGTGGCTACTACATCCAAGGGTATGTACTTCACCAATTTATTTTTAAGTTCGGCTATTAGCCATGCGATGTGTCAGCTGCTAATTATCTATCCAACCCATCTCGTTTATCCAGTTCTATGGTCTGGGTGTTTTGGTAAAGATAATACTCTAAAACTAAACCCCCATTCACTAAACATTGGATGGAGCATTGATGTTACTCAAGCGTTAACATTACTAAAAAGTAAACATCGGTGAGCGGTGTTCAGTTCAGATTGGACAATCACTACCATCATCTTCCTGCCCTTATTCCATATTATATGGAATCGGCACAACATGTATTCTTCTATTTCTCTCCATCAGTCGCCATCTCTCATTGTGCTCCTTTCTTACCCATATCCACTATCACTCAGTCCATCCATCTTTCTTGGCCTACGTCTACTCCTACATCCATCCACATTCATATCTAACACTCTCCTCGTCACATGACATTCTTCCCTCATGTCAAGCCATTATTACTCCTCAAGTAAGACAATCACTAACATGGTACTCACATATCTGACACCCACAACAAGAAATCATAGTGTGCAGTCAGGAGTTCAGGGCTATGTATGTGACTGTTCTTTGTTAATTATTTATGGTCATTGCAGTTACAGAGACAGAGACAATCACAATAAAGCAGGAGAATGGTATGCTCCTGCAATATGAACTGCCTGTGGAACATGACCCTGATGGTCATTGGACAAGAACTGCACTAGCAAAGTCACCAGGTTCAGCAGTGGTGACCAAAGCTCCGGGACCGAGGAAAAGGGGCCGGCCACGGAAATATCCTAATGAGCAAGGGCAAATTGGTAATTCATTCAACATTTGCTGCTGTGATTCCATACATAATGATCTTTTGTTCTGGTCCTGGCTTAAGGAAACAATGGGTTTATTTAAGATAGACAAGACTCACAAACAGCCAAAATACAAATGTTATTCTGTTCATACTAGTTCCAAATTGGTTAATGATCTGTATTTTTCATTATCTCAAAAGCTATTAGCTATTAGCTTTGTGTCTGTGTTTAAGTTGTCTACCAAATTTCATCAAAATCAGTGCATCTGTTTAGTCATAAAAAGGTAACAACACAGAGACAGTGTTACATATGCATTTATACAAGGTGATTCATAACATGAATACCATCCCGAAAGGGGGGTTATTCTATCAACAAAAAGAAATAATGTTAGCGAAAAAAAACATCAATATTTTAATTTTTTTTCATAAACTCTCTCAAATTAGCTGTTTTTGGTATTTTTATAATCTTTAAAACTAATAAATAAATACAAGATGTTCGGAATCAAGATTGCTACCTAAAACAGCTGATTTATTGAGTTTGACCTGATTTGACCACAAAACAGCAGATTTTCGCATAGAGTTTTTTCAATGAAAAATGTCGAATTTCCAAAAGTCGTTGAACAAACTTTATTGCTAATTGCTTGTAGAATAAGCCCCTTTCCGAATGAAATACATATTTTGAATCACCTTTATTGATAGTATGTTACGAAAACAGGAGAAATTAGGTGTCAGACAATGTAAACCACTGAAAGCCATAAAAAGATAAACAATAATGATATTTTTTTAGATCTTTCCCCATATACAAGAAAGAAAGAGAAGCAAAAGGAGAAAGAGGAGGAGTCCCTGACCCAACTCCTGGCCAATGACTCTCTGGCCATCAAGGATGAGCCAGAAGATGGCCATGAACCATTTGAAGGTAACAAACAATCATCATCATAACCATCATAATTGTAATCCTTGTTATACAAAAGTCTGGTTGAGCATTGGCAAAGTTGACACTCTGTTTAAACATTATTTCTCACAAGCTACGGCCCGTGGCTTCGCTCACGTTGTACCTACATAAAAAGTAGCCTATATTCTATTGTAGGTAAAGAACTCTATCTATTCCAAGTTTCAACAAAATCGTTTGAGCCGTTACAGTGTGATTGAACAACAAACATCTAAACATCCTTACAAACTTTCGCATTTATAATATTAGTAGGATTTTTATTTCTCAAAGGGGATAAAAACATATCTTTATACATCTTATTTTTTTATAGATTTTGTGGGTGGTGACGATGATCCTGATTTTGATCCACAAGAAGAAGAAGAGGTCGAGGCACCGGTACATATAATTTCATAATCAATATAATTCAACTCTTACATTACTAATCGACTGACTGACTGACTGTCAGTCAATGTACAGCGAAAACCGAGGGAAAAGGAGTATGAAATTTGGATGGTTGTAGTGGAGGGGTGCACTCAGGAAGGTATTCCCGAGGGACTGCAGCAGGGTTTGAAGCTCTAGAGAAGGAATCCCAGAAACTCCTGAGGGTAAAAACAAAAAGGAACCTATATGCTATTCTGGGTAAAGAACTATCTATTCCAAGTTTCAACGAAATCGGTTGAGCCGTTACGGCGTGATTGAACAACAAACATCCAAACATCCTCACAAAATTTCGCATTCAATCACGCCCAAACGGCCGAACAGATTTGGATGAAATTTGGTACAGATATAGATTATAGTCTGGAATAGCTTATAGGCTTTTTATGCACGCGAGCGAAGCCGCGGGCGGAAGCTAGTAACCATAAAATATATTACCTTATTATACTTTTAGTTTCTATTTATAAGCGAAAACATATAATTGCTTACATGTTACTTTTCTAAGTTGTTTATTTAGTATTTATAACAGTTTTGTTTTCTGAAAAAAATAAATACAAAACCAGAATATTTTTTATTTTCCAGACGCCTCGTAAACGCGGCCGGCCCCGCAAGAATCCGCCCAAGGAGGAAAAGGAAGAGGAAGATAATGGAGAAGACATGCTGTTGAAGGTTGGAGGAAATCACAGTCAAATAAACTTATTTGTTTCAAATAGTGTTGTGTTTCTGCGGTGAGGAAGGTTGTCAGAGCTCTTTAGGGGGGGGGGGGGGGAGGGGTTCGGCAGGCAACGCATTAGCAATGCTCCAGGTGTTGCTGATGTCAATAGGCGATGATAACCACTTACCATCAGGAGGGACGTAAGCCTGTTTGCCTCCGTATAACATAAAAAAAACGCATTAATTACCATCATCAAGTCTCATTTATCATTAATCATCAACAACCTGTAGAAGTTCACTGCTGGACATAGGCCTCCCCCAAAGTGTTCCACGACGAACGGTCTTGAGCCTTATCCATTCACCGAATTCCCGCAAACTTTACAATGTCATCGGTCCATCGGATGGGGGCCCTTCCAACACTGCGTCGCCCGGTTCGTGGTCGCCATTCGAGAATCTTTACTCCCCAACGGTTGTCGGTTCTGCGAGCTATATGGCCAAGTAATATAGTAATAAGTAAATAATTATATTTTAGATTTTGATAAGTGTTCAACAAAATGTGTCATTGATTTACTTATTATTTACTTATCATTCATTTACCACTGCCATTTCAACTTGCTAATTCTAGCTTACCGCAGGAACAGAACACTATTTGAAACAAATCATGTTATTTGGCTGCGATCTTATGTAAGGTGGAGGTACCTCCCAGGCGGGCTGCTCCAATTTAGAACGAGAAAATCTCGCTGTGCCCTACCTCCTCCAAATACCAGAATACATACACAATTTACATAATATGGTCTTAAAGATATGCTTAAGTCAATGTATTCAGCCTACATGCAGGCGTGCAAATATTAATTCATGTCAAATTTTAATTATAATCAAAATTCATTAATGCCTTATAAAACATTTTTCGAGCAGCCAAAGAGTTAGTTAAATATATTTCCATGTGACAATTTTAATAATTTTAACTTAACATACTCCATTTTGACAGGAAACCATAATGGCATTCTCGGAGCCCATCCCAGATCACATCCTCAACCCCAAACCTAAGAAGAAGTATGTGCACAGGAAAAAGAAGTATGCATATGAGAAAACGTGAGTACTCGATCAATTATTTAATCTATGTAAACCAGAGGTCTCCAACCTTTTTGAATTTTGTTCTTCCCTCTTAAAATTATTTTGTTTTTTTTTATTTGATGTGTATACCTATGTAGGTTTAGTGCAGCACATCATTCCGTTTTTCGTAACGTTCTTAAATTAGTTTTTTTTTAATTTTAAGTCCGAACGAGCCGGTTCGAGCGAACGGTTCGGTATTCCAAGCGCGAAATGTAGCGCTTAGAAATAGCCGTCAATCCGAAATAGCCTTATGACAAATAAACGTTTTATTATTCCTTTTTAATCATCATCAACAACCTGTAGAAGTCCAATGCTGGACATAGGCCTACCCCAAAGAGTTCCACGACGATCGGTCTTGAGCCTTTTCCATTCACCGGGAAGTCGGTGGAAACCTTTACAATGTCATCGGTCCATCGGGTGGGGGGTTTTTCAATAATCTAATCAAACTGTTTCTTTCAGCCACACGTGTGAGACTTGTGGGTCTTCGTTCACATCCAACGCGTCCCTCCAAGCTCACATCCGGAGGCATTTGGGCATTAAACCATTTGTATGCAGGTATGTTGGCTGTGTTACTTTGGAAACTGCTGGCCGTAAGCCTCGGTGCACACGTGCCGTGTGGATTTGGCCGTCGCCGTTGTAAAGTATGATCTAGCTAGACTAGAAGGTAATACACCTCGTCACCAGTGCTGCCAGCGGGGTCTTGTCAAAATTTACCTGAAATGCATAAGAAAAGTAACCTTTCATATTTTTTCCAGTAGTAGGACAAAAAATTGACGATTTATATATAGAAATATGATTTAGTAATGTTTTCTATTTTTTAATTTGCAATTGCAAACGACTTTTTTTAAACAACTAAATGAAAAATAATTAACCTTTCGAGTCATAGAAGTAACCTGAAGGAGTTAATTAAAAATCACCTAAAAGGTTACAAAAGTAACGTTCTGGCAACGCTGCTCGTCATACGTGCCGGATGAACCCACACGGCGCCCTCGGAGCATCTGGACAGATACTCGGACAGATTAGTAACTAGACAGAACAAGTACAGTCCAAAATTGAACTGAATTGAAAAAAAAAACCAAAAAATTAATCAAAAATATAATTATTTTCTTAGTCTTACTTAAATATAGACTTTTTAACTTATTACTACTAGACTTTGTCCAGTTGCGAATCTGTCAAGGGTTACATGATTAAATAAATAAATAAATATTCCGGAAATATTCACACGGTCAACTGATCCCAAACTAGGCATAGCCTGTACTATGGATACCAGAGACTGATATTTACAATAGATAAATATTTAACACCCAGACACAGAACAAACATCTGTGTTTATCACACAAATGTTTGTCCTGTGCGGGGATCGAACCCGCGACCTCTAGCGCAGAAGGCTGAGTCACTACTAACTGAGCTATGAGGCCTGTCAATTAGTAAATCATTATTCAATCTGTCAATAATCTGACCGATTTTTCTTTATTATAACTTTAAAATCGATTTTCCAGCCTCATCCATTTAGTGTGCCTCATCCATTTGGCATGTATGTAGTCAATAGCCTGGAATGTCAGGCCACTTTTATCCGAGCAAAGTCGCGGGCGGAAGCTAGTACATACATAATTTTAAGTAAAAATTTTAGTTTGACAGTAATTTTAGCAATAATCGTATTTTTTTCTATTTCTTTGTGTATCTATTGTGATCCAGTGTTCACCAACACAACCAATGACGGTTTTTGTAACCATCGATTATGATGTCAACTAATATAATAAACTCAAAAGCTATATAGTCATTGAAAGTTGGTGATCACTAATTAAGTTTCAGTTCACGCCATGTGAGAAATGGGTGTGGATGTGTTCTTTCATAAACATTAATTATAAATCAATTACATAGTAAATTATATAAATATAAATACACCCGCGCCCATTGGTTTTGAACGGCCGTACCGCACACGCTGCCTATATTTAAATCAATTTATTTATATTTATGAACGCACCCACATCCGCGTCTCTTTAAATAAAAAAAAACGGTTTTATGGAACACTCAAGAAATATTGTAGAAAATTTCAGTTCTAGGTATGTTTTTAACAAGCATTATGCTTCAACTTGTCCACAGACCCAATGCTGGGTGACCCAAAAAAAAAAACCTTTTTAATAAAACGAGCTAATAGCTCCATGAATTAAAGAAGGATTCAATGTACAATTATTTGTCTATATACTTTTGAATCATCTTCGATAGCTTCTGCTCAGCATTGTTTTCACTATCACCCATAATGGCATCTTCAGAGCCACCACACCTAAGTTGAAGCAAAACGTACAAACTATGTAACTAACTGTAAAATAAATAAAATAAATAATAAATATTCCGGACATATTACACACGGTCATCTAATCCCAAACTAGGCAAAGCCTGTACTATGGGTACCAGAGACTGAAACAATAGATTTATATTTAACACCCAGACACAGAACAAACATCTGTGAATCACACAAATGTTTGTCCAGTACGGGAATCGAACCCGCGACCTCTAGCGCAGAAGGCAGAGTTACTACCAACTGAGCTATGGGGCCAGTCATAATAAATTACCTAATATTAAAGAAACCACCAGTCTATCCATATTCAAAAAAAGATTAAATGATCATTTTCTAAAAAATACTTTCATTCTAAGGTATAGAATGAAAGTATTTTTAAGAAAATAAATTTACTTATCTTGACACTTGTAACTGTTACATCACTGAACCCAAACTATTACAATATTTACTTACGTCTAATATCTCACTATATTGTATATTTTATATTATTTGTTTCTCAAATTAAAACTAAGACTTATGGTTCATCAATCTGCTGAAAATACTGTTTAGGTCTCCATTTGAAATAAGACGACATGGTAGGTCCCGAAGTCCAATTCTCAGTTCCATAAAACCGTTATCAGCAAGCGCTATTATTTGCAGTCTGTGCGGTTACGCGTGCGTTCTTAACATGGAGCTGCGGCGTCATATGCTGCGGCACACTGGTCAGCGACCATACAAGTGCCGCATCTGTGACCGGCGGTTCGGCGACTTCGGCTCCCGGCAGAAGCACGAGAGGCGAGTCTCGTTACTCGGTTGTAGGGGGGAGGGGGGAAAGAAAAAGAATTTGCGTTAGGTCAATACGCTTGAGATTTTTTCTTAATTATATCTCAAGGTGGTAAACAAGCATACTTTGCCCTATCGACAATGAAGAAAGGTTAATCGTACTGAACTTGGCGGTCCTTCGAATAAACTAACGCGTGACAAAACGCCCATACTTAACCTAAAATTATCTTTAGAATTTTAGGTTAAGTATGGGCGGTTTGTTTGTGGCCTGATTCTTCTAAGGTTGGTCGCGAGGAACAGACGTAGCTTCGCCTAGTTTCTAAGACGTTTCAAAGCGATCCTAGTGATTTTATTGAAATAAACACCTTCCGATATGATTTGGCTCATAAATTCTGATACATACAAAAGAGCTCTTTAGGAAGGTTCGGGGTCGGCAACGCGTGCGTGATGCCTCTGGTATTGCAAGCGCTCATAGGCAACGGTAACCGCTTACCAACGCGACCGTATGCTTGTTTGCCACCTCAGTTTTATAAAAAAAAAGAGACCGACCAATTCTTTTTCTCTCCTAACTTCTCCTACCGACCGCTCCGCAATCCCCTAGCGCGTGCGGCTTCGCGACCAACAACCGGCTCGGCCTCCAGCGGCACATGATCCGGCACACGGGAGTTAAGCCGCACAAGTGTAGATACTGCGAACGTCGGTTCTTCGAGCATGGCGATCGACAGAAGCATGAGAGGTATAACAATCGAACAGGGACTAAATCTTCTTCTTTTCTGTCATTTCGACACGAAAAGAAAAAGGGACTAGGTACATCAACATTAAGGACTGGAAAAGGAAAGGACTACTGGACTAAATTTGGAAAAACATACATATATACATAAAATCACGCCTATTTCCCAGAGGGGTAGGCAGAGACCACGGCTTTCCACTGACATACCTCTTTCGCTTCATTCAATCTCATCATATTCCTCATACACGCTCGTCGGTTTAGGGTACTCTTGACTTGGCCTTTTTCCAAAACGTCACCGATTTGGTCACTTATAGGACGGAACCCTTATATATCACTTTGTTGTCCTTCCGTCTGTCTGGCTGTCAGTCTGTCAATACCCTTCTTCACAGAACGGCTAAAGGTATCAACTTGAACTACGTGAGCGACCGCAAAGTATAAGTTTGTCACTTCCTACACCTCGTCGCATTAGGTCAGTGACCAGGTTGAGGTATGGTGGACCTGGAAAGGGCCTATGACCGTCGGTGGAAGAATCAGTGTAGTGAAAAGATTAAAGTGCGCCTCTTAGAGGCTCATTTCGTGTACGTGGAAGTGGCTGTGGGCGGGGCACATAACTCGGAGAACCGACGGCTGTTGGGGCACAAACAACATTCTGGTAAGAGTTATGTATTTTTAGCAAAGTAGGGAAAGCATGGTTCAGCATTCTCTGTTCTGTACCTAATACCCTGAAGTATATCTTTAGTCATTTTCACAACGATAGCTCTAACTGCGCTCGCCAACCCGCATGCCTAGCGTGGTGAGTATGGGAAAATCCCCCCACATGATAAGGAATTGGCTCTGTCTGTGGGGGAGGCCATGTTCAGCAGTGGACGTCGTACGGCTGAAATGATGATAATATCTTTAGTCAGAGACACGTCCAAACATTTTGGACCCAAATTTTGCAGTATTCAATACGTGACAGGTTGCAAGCCCATCGCCGCTAATAAGAATACTTACTGGTTTCCTCGTGATGTTTTCCTTCACCGTTTAAAGCACGCCGGTTTCCCCTCACGATGTTTTCCTTTACCGCTTGCTAGGTTTGTTTTGGTATTAGGACCTTCGGATCGAATGTCGAGGTACCTCCCACTATGCCAACACGGCTCGACAATTCGCGCGGTTTTGATGCGAGTGACCAGTCAAGTTTTTTGTAAAATGGTTTAATATGATACCTATTGATTTTATTGTTTATAATCAGGCTCCTATTTGGCCCAACGCATTGCCATCCAGCGTGGCAATTCCGCCAGCGCCTTGGGGACGCATCCGACTGGTAGTGATCCGGATCAATTGAGCTATCTATAGATCGTTTCTTGTGGTTTTTTTTATATACAACTAAGGTGGCAAACAAGCGTACAGCCCACCTGTTGATTAGCGGTTACCGTAGCCTATGAGCGATTGTAATACCAGAGGCATCACGCACGCGTTGCTGACACCGAACCCCCCACCTCTAAACAAAATACTTATTTTGTGTATTTTGTAAATATTTACGTGTTTTAATTTTGTTTCTATAAATAAAGCATATATGTATATATCATATATCATCATATATATCTATGATTATCTTGATTTATCTATTTAATATACCTACTTTATTCTGTTTATAGTTAATTATTTTCTTCATAATTTAAGAAACACCATCTTGCCCCTTCTCTAATCTTTTCAGTCCAGTCCATCCTAAGGTTGCCTGGCAGAGATCGCTCTTAGCGATAAGGCCGCCCATTGTATTGCCGTGTAAATTTGTAATTGTGATCTTATGTATTATTTCCGTATGGTGATCAATAAAGTGTTATCTAATTATCTATCTAAAGCGTTTAATTAATATAGTTTATTGTGTCTGCAGGTTGCATATGGGCGTGCGGCCATACCAGTGCTCGCTTTGCGGCAAATCCTTCACGTATTCTTACGTATTGGCCAATCACATGCTCACTCACACGGGGGAGAAGAAATATTCGTAAGTATATCTCCATTCTTCTAATACTAAAGAATAAGCCCGTTCGTCCACGACGCTTAGGGATGAAGAGATACCATCAATCGATACTTTTACTCGATACCGTATCGGTCAAAAGGTATCGATACCTTCTCGGTATCGAATGAAAAGTATCGATACTTAATTGCATTGGTCAGTTTTTTCGTATACTTTCTGTATTATAGGGAAATTTCTAAAACGACTACTGTATATGCACATAGGCTACTTTTTATCTGTGAACCACGCGTGCGAAGCAGCGGGCTCTAGCTAGTTTGATATAAATTCTTGTTTATATTTTAAATGATTTTATAAGTAATGTCATTATTCTGTTATTAACAGAGATTAAAACTATTACTGTGATACAAAGCTCTTAGAAAATTAATTACAAAAGCTACATAAACAAACCATTGGAAAAGTTACAAAAACAAATCAAAGTCAAAGTCAAAAGGCATTTATTTCAATAAAATCACTAGGATCACTTTGAAACGTCTTAGAAACTAGGTGAAGCTATGCCTGTTCCTCGCGACCAAGCCTAGAAGAATCAGGCAACAAACACGGCTTGGTGCCTATCATTTTTTTCGATGATCCTTTTTCACAAAATGGAATTTAAAGCTTCAGTGTGGTGCCGATCGAACTAGGTGAGGCTCAAGAGAAAAGTAATCTAATTATAATCCTTAATAAATAAGAGCTTATAAAAATGTGAAAAAAAAACTCTTCAAAATGTGAAAAAAAAATCACTTGCAAGTTACAAAAAGCTGCTTTCCAAACCTTTTACGTATAAACGCTATACAAATTTGATAAAATTATATGCCAGTTTTTTCATTATTAAATAGTAAGAGATGGCAATGTATTTTTTTTTGATAGATTTTAATAATTAAAATCAATGATATGACAAAGTGGTTTAAAAAATTGATCTTGTGCACTTTCTTATGCGTTTGACTGTACCGCGAATTTTTACATTTTCCTCGATTTACAGATGCGCTTTATGCAACAAGAAGTTCACTAAAGCACACCACCTGAAGTACCACAACAAGGTGCATCATAAAGAACTATACGTGCAGCAACAATTGGAGGCTGAGGCTAAGAAGGTACGCAATTTTTTTTTGTATGATAAACGGAGGCAAACTGGCTTACGGCCTACCTGATGGTAAGTGGTTACCGTCGCCTATTGACATCAGCAACACCTGGCCCCCAATTCTACTAATTCAATGTCTTGAAAATGATAATCGCATGATAATGATCATTCAGTTACGATTGTCGCCAACTTCATTTCTTTGATTTTATTGGTTCATTGGTTCCACAAAGACTGCCATTGATATACGACTGTGATAACAGAATACTAAAAGTGTCAAAAGTGACAATTTTGCCATTGAACCATTGAAATTTTCAAGTCATTGAATTAGTAGCATTGGGCCCCTGGAGCATTGCTAATGCTTTGCCTGCCGAACCTCTCCCCCCTAAAGAGCTCTGGCAACCTTACTCACCGCAGGAACACAACACTATTTGAAACAAATAATGTTATTTGGCTGCGATCTTCTTTAAGGCGGAGGCTCCAATTTAGAGCGAGAAAATCTCGCTGTGCCCTACCTCCTCCTAAAAGCGATCAAAGCGATAAGACCGCCCATTGTACGTTTTTTTAAGGTGTTTTTGTTTACTGTTCTATCTATCTATCTGAGTCGTATGTGTCCATGTAATCTTGCTGTAAGGTTGTCGAAACGCCTTACGTTGCGACATTTTTTTCGTGCTTACGACTCTGCACTTAACTTTTTTTTTATTGGTGATGTCA
Organism: Anticlea derivata; assembly: GCA_947579855.1. Classification (NCBI taxonomy): domain Eukaryota; kingdom Metazoa; phylum Arthropoda; class Insecta; order Lepidoptera; family Geometridae; genus Anticlea; species Anticlea derivata. Next base: position 3,275,282 of record OX388279.1, on the reverse strand, counting down.
AAAGGCGTTTATTTCATTAAAATCACTAGGATCACTTTGAAACGTCTTAGAATCTAGGTGAAGCTATGCCTGTTCCTCGCGACCAAGCCTAGAAGAATCAGGCAACAAACACAGCTTGGTGCTGTAATAATATTTTTTTGATATGTGTGTAATAATGTGAATAATTAATAATTAAACAAATTTAAATTAAACGTCAAAGTATGGCATCGTATAAAAAAAGCTAATAAATCTCGGGCGCCAGATGCCTACCTAAAATAATGAAAACATTCCTGGATAGGTGTAGTCGGTTGGCACGTGACCTTTTTAATCTAGGGAGGGGGACTTTAAAATGGAAATCCGATGTTCGATTTAAGTGAGAGAGATATTTATTCCGTAGAGTTGGATTAATTGTAATAATTTAAATTAAATTATTTAAATTTCTAATTAAAATGTTCTAAGCAATAATCTATGGTTTTGTTGTGGTTGCATCCAGTATTTAAATAATTGAATTTTAAAACTTTAGAATGGGTCTCTCCTGGCGGTGCAGGAACGCACGGGCCACGACACCAGGGAAAACTTGAAAAGAAATCAGAAGAAAGAAATCCTCTCCAAAATTTAAAATTCAAGTTGTTAAATAAAGAAAAAAACGTCTTGAAGCAGACTGAAAATAAATAAATAGTTTTGTTGTAGTAACATATTAATGGATTCCACACGAGGGAAATTTGTGTTAGAATATGCGAAAAATTACCGTTTTTCTTCTAATAAATGGTTTCAAGGAACCAATTACTCATAAACATTAATGGTGAGCATAATTTACACTGAAACAATCGAAATACAACAATTTATATTTAAATGCGACACGGAAAATTTGATGTCAATCCCAAAGTTAATATTTAATTAAGGCGCGTTACAGTGCCTATCATTTTTTTCGATGATCCTTTTTCACAAAATGGAATTTAAAGCTTCAGTGTACAGATGGTTAGGCGTTTGACCACCATCTCACTTTTGCAAGTGAGATGTGGCCTAAGATGAAGCACGTTTTACCAGAAGGAACTTATTCACTCTAGATTTAGACTCCTAGATTGTACTCTATTATCTGTATTCTATTTATCAGAAATATTGCTAATGTTGCAATTTCTTTGTTATTCCAGGTCCGTCAGCAGATCAACGTCACTGGACTGTCCGGGGTGGTGTCTGGGCACATTGTGGACGGACAACTGCAGCTCATACAAGGGACAGGCTCAGAAGGTAACTAAACTTAATAATTCATCATCATCATCATTTCAGCCGTAGGACATCCACTGCTGAACATCTCCCCCCCCCCCCCCCCAGGTTTCCTCCGCCCGCGGCTTCGCTCGCGTGGTGCCTACAAAAAATTAGCTTATTTGCTATTCTAGATAAAGAACTTTATCTATTCCAAGTTTCAACGGAATCGGTTCAGCCGTTACGGCGCTGACGTGATTGAACAACAAACATCCTGCAACAAAGGTTGCCTGGTAGAGATCGCTACTTCAGCGATAAGGCCGCCCATTGTTCACATAGTTTAGTTTTTATTGTTTTTTTGTTAATGTTTGTACTTTTTATGGTGTGCAATAAAGCATTTTCTATCTATCTATCTATCTAACATCCAAACATCCTCACAAACTTTCGCATTTATAATATTAGTAGGATAGTAAGATAAAGGACATATTGCGTGCCTTATAGTTTCAGACATCTCCCTGACCCGTCTCGATAGATCATCCTGTATACAATATGCTGTGTGTTTTAATGCTAATTTGATTGCAGATGGCGAGAACGAAGTCATGCAAGTGGTGGAAGAAGAGGAAGGCGAGGAGACGGACCGGGCCGTGGCTGGTATGCAAGCGGTGAGTACCACTATACCTACGTAGTCATCATAATTTCAGCCGTACGACGTCCATTGTTGAACATGGCCTCCCCAACAGACAGAGCAAATTCCTTATCATTTGCCCATACTCACCACGCTGGGCATGCGGGTTGGCGAGCGCAGTTAGAGCTATCGTTGTTAAAATGAGGGACGCTGCTATCCATCCCCTAGCTTTATTCCCTTAGTCGCCTCTTACGACATCCGCGGATAGGTACATGTAGATATGGAGGGGCCTATTCTTTAGCCGGGGCCACCACGGCCAATTTACGTAGTAAATAATTATCACAAGACTGACAGCGAATAGCCTCGATCGATACGTTAAGAGGCTCTCGCTCTAGACTGCTGGGTGAAGGTCCAGATACAGGAGGCTGGATAGTAGTTGTTTTGATATTTTATTTTTATGATGAACTTTTATAGTAAAAACTATTTTTCAAATGAAAATACATTTTACTCATTTTATTAAGTACCTCTAGTTCTATCTGAAATTGAATTGTTGTAAACCGAGGCTCTAACCCCTTTTGGTAAACCGTACAGATACCCACGATACAGATTCACTCTAGTGTGGGTATCATAGTTATCAGGAATGTGTACATCATTCTAGTAAAACATAAACGGTGTAAAAAAAATGAGTTTAAATATATTATGTGTATAATAGTAGAAATTTTATTATTTTTTAGTATAATATAGTAGAAATTTCTACTAATAATTATATATATATTTATCATTGAATATTTCTGTTTACAGGTCGCACTGGACGCAGAATTTATGGAGGATGATGAAAAATCTAACTAAGGGCCGCACCCATTCAAGTTCTCCATTAATTTAGAGGTTCATTAAAATGCTCGATATTACAAAAAACGCTCATAGTTTAGGTAAGTTAATTATGAAATAGTTACAACGTTTTAGACTGCAGTAAATGCTAATTTTGTTAAGTTATTAAACCATCATGTATATCTGGATATCATTGTTACATGTAACTTGGAATTTATTAGGAAAATTTTGTATTCAGATAATAAATCATAATCTTTTAAAATAGATGTTAGAAGTCCTTACTAATTTTATTAAATTAAGTAAGTACGTAGTGAATTTGCATTTTTAAAATTGGTAGGTATGACAAAAATTATCATTGAGGATGGATAAATACCACAACGACGAGTTCAGTGGCATAGCGGGCGAGTGCCCGCCTAGACGTGCAGATTCGATTCTCGCTGCGGGACAAATGTTTGCATGATTGCAAATATTTGTTCCTGGTCTGGGTGTTGTGGTACTTGGTACTCATAGCTTCTGAGACCCACGACACAGAGAATCCTAGTGTGGGGTCAGGACTATCCTACTAATATTATAAATGCGAAAGTTTGTGAGGATGTTTGGATGTTTGTGGTTCAATCACGCCCAAACGGCCTAACGGATTTGGATGAAATTTGTACAGAGATACGGAGCGAAGCCGCGGGCTAGTTAGTTTATTAAAAATAAAAAAAAACAACTCGAACAAAAATGCTTACCTAATTGATTTCAAAAATAATGTTGCTATCCTAGGATATTTTCTTTTTTAATGTCGCTTAATAATTGGACTGTACATATTTTTAAGTTTCAAACTTAATATCATTGTATTTTATGTTTATCAGTAGTTTTAATATATTATAAATATTCATCATGGATTAATTTTGTGTTTTTACTTCTGTAACCAATATCTCCTAGTTTCAATAATCAGTAACATTTAGGGTCTTTTCTTAGGGTTATTCGCAAACCTCATCCTAAAAGTTTCCCGCTAGCATCCACTGCATAATTATCTAGATTACATAAACAATGGATATCCACTGCTGAACATTGGCCTCCCCCACAGATTATCAAAGCGACTTCCTATGACGACTTATGACGAATTTACCCATAACTAGTATAGTATTATATTATCTGTGCTCACCAAGCTGTGTAGCGTTGTTTTGCTGCGGTGAGTAAAGTTGCCCGAGTCTAAGGGTTCGGGGTCGGCAACGCGTGCGTGATGCCCCTGGTATTACAAGCGTTCATAGGCTACGGTAACCACTTACCTACTGGGCAGTAAGCTTGGTTGCCACAGGAGTTGTATAAAAAAATAAAATAGCTTGTTACGTGGACGACGCAGTGTTGGAAGGCCCCTCCCACCCGATGGACCGACGACATTGTGAAGGTTGCGGGAAGTCGGTGGATGGCGAAGGCTCAAGACCGTTCGTCGTTTTTTTTTATTTTTTTTATACATCTGAGGTGGCAAACAAGCATACTGCCCACTTGTGGGTAAGCGGTTACCGTAGCCTATGAGCGCTTGCAATACCAGAGGTATTTAGGGGGGAGGGGAAAGAAAAAGAGCCCTGGCAACCTTACTCACCGCAGGAACACAACACTATTTGAAACAAATTATGTTGTTTGGCTGCGATCTTCTGTAAGGCGGAGGTACCTCCCCAGGCGGCACTCTTTGGGGAGGCCTATGTTCAGCAGTGGACTTCATCAGGCTGATGGTAATGATGATGACCATAATTTGTAATTTTGGCGACCGAACTTGCCTCACCATCAAAGGTGAATTACGTGCGCCTTATTCAGTCTTGGAATACCTAACTCATTTCGCTCACTGTCTGTTCGTAATTCAGTGACAACAAATCTCCTTCGAAATTACCAAATCAGCATAAAACCCAGCAAAATAAAACTTATTTAAAAACTTTGACACACCCAATTTTTTCCCCACTCGTAATAATCGCATTAGGGGGGAATTTAAATTCGCTGGGTGCCGAAACTTTCGCGTTTTCTTTTTACATTAAAGGACAAAGAGAAAAAAACGCCTACTTAGAAGGGTGGTACAACTTTTTAATACACTTTAGGACGGACATCTTTCTCGAAAACTTTACCACCTTTAGCTGCTACAGGATAGAGTTCAAGGTTGCGTGTTTTGATACGTAAGAGCTGCTTAATAGAATCTGGTTTATTTATATTATAAGAACGTATATGTTGAGCGCTTAGCGAATTTAAAAACTGATGGGAACCTGCCCTCAAGGGAGTGTTTCACTCCTGATACTGTTTTGGGTTCATAACCACACGAGTGTCTATGTTTGCGCTTAAATTTCAATTGGTAGGCATTACCACTAGGTAGATAAATAGATGGAAAATGATTTAGTTCACAGGACAAAAACAAGTACAGTCGCATGCAAAAAGATGTATAAACACATACACTTCATAATTTTCAAAATGATACCACAATACAGATGAAGATGGTAGGTACACGGTTAAGTTCAAAATGGCACAAGTAGGTAAACAATTTTCTAGTTTTTTGCTGTGTACATCACTAATGTCACAGATAATATAACATTCTAATGTTAATGTTGTGGCATCATTTTTAAAATTGTGGAATGTTTTCATCTTATTGCAGGCGACTGTACATAGGCGAACTTAACGCAAGTCAGAATTTTCTTACAGCTATCCTATGAGTTGGCTAGGCTTAGCTAGGGGGGCAATCCCCCCGTCAAAAGCTATTTATTTGAGATTTGCCTGGTTACTAGCTTCCACCAGCGGCTTCGCTCGCGTGGTACATAAAAAGTAGCATATATGTTATTCCAGCCTATAATCTATCTCAGTACCAAATTTCATCCAAATCCGTTCGGCCGTTTGGGCGTGGTTGAACAACAAACATCCAAACATTCTCACAAACTTTTCATTTCTAATATAAGTAGGAAGTAGGATGGTAGACTAGGCCCTCGTGAAGAGAAAAACTAGAAAATGTGTTTGGTTTTTGAAAATACCGCTAGATGGCGTTAGTAGTGTAAATGTTGCAAAGTTCTGCCTTCACGAAAAGTAACTGGCCTATTTATTAACTCTTTTACCATTCCAACCCTTTTTGTTGATTATTTCGAATGTTGTGATTACGGCAGTTTAGTGTTAATTCGATCCGAAGGTCGTGGGTTCGAACTCGGTCGTGCATCAATGAGTTTTTCTGTTAGAAAAATTTAAGTGCGCATTAACACGTGCTTTATAAAGAAAACATCGTGAGGAAACCAGTAAGTATTCGCGCACCACCTGTCACGTATGGAATACTCATCATCATCAGCCTGTAGAAGTCCACTGCTGGACATAGGTCGTCGAACCGTCTGGAGCCTTTTCCACCTACCGACTTCACGCAGCTTTCACAATGTCGTCGGCCCATCGGGTGGCCAACCACTCTGTCAACACTGCGTCGCCCGGTTCGGAATTTTCACTACCTTCTGCAAAATGTGTGCTAAATGTTCGGACATGCCTCAGAGTACCCCAATACACATCTTCAAGGATCTGATCGCCTGGAGATCTAAGAGTATGTCTACCATTTTTGGGGATAGAATTCGTGAGCCTATTCAATTCTGTTTTATATTTTAATTTCTGTAATCGTTTTGTCCCTAATCAGGGGCAAGACGCCTAGTGGAGCGTATAATGACGTCGGCGACAGTCTCGCATCGATCGCTGGAACCCATTAGAGGCACAATAGGAACCGTAGATATTGGTACCGTACCTATCTTCATTATACAATGTGATTCATAATATACGTATACTTAGTACCCAAAAGGGGCATAATCTTTCAAGAAAATGAAGAAATTTTACTAACATGAAAATATGCAACTCTAGGTAAAGGAATACTGTGCCTACTCAGCACCATAGAATAAGTACCTAATAGTTAGTAATAAGGTAATTTTACTGTATTTTAATACTTTTATGACATAAATAAACTAGACTTCAATGCAGCAACTTGATTCATTCCTTTCCGGAATAGTATCTACATAATAACCACCAACACCACATGGCGACCTTGCCACTGCGGACCACATAAAATAACATGTATATTAAAAAATATATATTTGTTATACTTACTTAAAAAAAAAAAAAGAGTAATCAGTTTTATTTACAGAAAGATACTTAAAACTAATACAGGTTAATATTTACAAAATACACAAGAAACAGTTGAGCCATCTAGAGACCGTTACAAGCGATCTATAGATAGCTCAACTGATCCAGATCACTACCAGTCGGAAGCGTCCCCAAGACGCTGGCGGAATTGCCACGCTGGATGGCAATGTTAATTGACTGGGCCAAATTGAAAAAGTTCGAAAGAAAGATAAACTTACTTATTAAATGGTATATTTATTAATTACTTTTAAGAATTATTTTTAGAACTTGGTATATATGTACTATACTGATCTACCTAATTTCCTTAGGTGTATCCTTTTTTTTTGAAAATTAAATTGACCGACTTAAGGGCCGCTTAAGGAGGACCTATATATACTATATTTCATGCAAATAAAGCCATTCATTCATTCATAAGTTCAAACATTTTTCATAGCTTATTAAAATCAAACGGGTTTTCTCTTGCAAACATTTTTCACTTGAAAAAATTGTTTTTAGTTTCAATGAAATAATTATTAACTTTTACCTAAGTATTTGATTTTTTGACAGAATTTATATCAATTTAATTTATAAGAGTGATCACAAATCCACATAAAATACAAAAATTAGCACCAAGCTAGAGAATTTAAGGTTTGCTTACAAACATTTCACATAAAATTTGGATGAAGTAGGTAGGTAGACCAGGTACCTATGTAAAATTGAAAAAGTTCTAAAGAAAGATATACGTTTATAACAATTACTTCAGCTAAAAATCTATTTTGTGAATACCTATTTGCACATCGCTCCAAAAACCGACCCTCGACTTTTTATTTTAAATCCATTTAAAATGTCAACTCTATTTAACCGCCCCGAGCACCAACTGATTGACACTAGTGTTTGCACACATCCTCCACTCGAGTTGGAAAACAAACAGACAGACAAACGCGCCAGATGTGGCTGTTGGTGGTTAATTAAAACGATGTTCTCATTATAAAAAAAGTGAGTTGGAAAGTGGCGCCAGTGACGGAAAAGCTGAGGAGTAATAGGTTAGCGTGGTATGGGCATGTCAAAGCTCTTTCATATGACACTTCATGTATCTGTACCTATAACCATTTAATGAAAAACCTTCTTTTGGACCCCTGTATCTTAGCAAGCTCTTGGCCGATTTAACTCATATTTTTACTAGTAAATATTGATAGTACAAACTGTTGACCTTATCAATTCCTGGCAGAGCGGATTGATAGTTCGAAAGTTATGCTCAACAAATAACCATACTAAAATACACCACCGGCGGCGCCGCCGATTCGCCCAAGTTGTTTGAGAGATCTTAGCTCGCTTCGCTTGCTTCATCAATAAGAAAATAAGGCCCATAGCTCTTGAAAACAGCAGGCATAGATTTGATTCCCTGACTCCGCCAGTAGGTAGGTAGTATCATCATGATAAAAAAAGTAAATGTTGGATTATATTAAAAGATAGGGACCTTTTTGGTCCCATGCAACAGACACCTCTGTTTATTAATTTTATAATTTGTCCCCAAAACAACATTACTTTTATCTACTTACCTATGTTGTTTTGGGGACTAATAAATTCTCTTTCTTTCTTTCTATATTGTCTAGCTAGATGATACAAGAGTAGAAGCCTGGACCAGGGGGTCCACTTCTTTGGTTTCAACTTCCGAGGTCTCTCCAGCTGTCTCAAACTCTAAGTTTCGACTGCCGTGAATTCAAATAATGGAACAATTAAAAAATTATAAGAAATTATACAAATCCGACACGAATGGGAGCAGATTGCCGCGAAATTATTCACAAAGCACCCCAGGCGCGGACTTGATGATATTGTATTAGGTGATCACATACGAATGCGATTTTAATGGATACCTCTCCCTTCGCAATCGCTCCATATTACTACCAACCTAGTAACACAAACAAGAGAACGCAGTTTCCCGCCAAGCGAGTGACGTTTGTGACGTTTCGTGCGCGCGAACTCAACCCCAATCTAAATTAAAATCTAAAACCTTGTAAACAAGGCAAGTGCTCACTTTTTCGGGGATTTTAGCCCTCGGAATTAACGAGAGATATGCGAAGGGGTCCGGGGCAGTGGTTTGTCTTTATTTTGGACGCGTGTCGTGCTGAGTCGGCTTTATCGCGTGCTTTTGTTTTCGCTCCTAGAGGTTGCTGCAATAATTGCAATTGTTATTTTTTGAAAGTAGCGCTAACGCTCTATCAGTTGCCCATAGGGTGGTCGTACAGCTATGCGTTATCTCTTATCTCTTCCAGGCAATACTTTGTTTAATTATCTACCTTCTCTAATAATAAACTAAAATTTTCGAACCTGCATCTGCGCCTAGAGTCGGCAATGCGACCAATAACGCCATGGAACAAATGACACTGGCGCCAAAAATCTTGGGTAGATCAAATATTTTTATCGGTTGTGAACCGCAATATTTTTATTTTATTTTATTGGTGATGTTTAGGCGTTTGTCCACCATCTCACTTTTGCAAGTGAGATGTGGCCTAAGATGGAGCACGCTTTACCAGAAGAAACTTATTCACTCTAGATTTGAAGACTCCTAGATTGTACTCATCCGGGAAAACAGACGCTGGCAATGATGCGGGTTCGAATCCTGGTGGTTTGAAAGTTTAAGGTAGCATTTAAATTGAATGTTGTCCATTAAGATTCGTGATGGGACTTTGCTACCAGAGAGACAGATCTCACAAAACTCATATCAATAAGAATTATTTTATTGCAACACAAAAGACAACACAAGAACATAAAATAACAACACACACGACAAAAAACGTCATAAAACAGCCATATCAAAATAAAACCCAAAAAAAATAAACAAACGCATCAAAAAATAAACACATCCAAAAATAAAAACACGTCAAGAAATAAATAGTAAACACTAAATTCTACACCAAACAATACGATTTCAGTCAGTCATTGATGACGTAGCGGGAAGATGGCGGTGGGGAGGAAGGTGTTGATTTAATTTGTGGTGGGCCTATGTTGGTCCGAGGTAGTTGTGGCTCCTGGAAAAAAGATTAATAATAAATGGCTACCTGAGGACGTTTAGGTTTTAAAGACGTACTATCACCAAAATTTCCGCCTTACCAATTTTGAAACAGTTTCGCTTTTACACGGCTAGGTAAGCCTGTCCGGCCCAACTCTTTATTTATTGTGATCCTTTGAGGGTGACCCATTAATTTTATGACTTTGATTACCCAGTCTGTTGTTCAGTTGCAACCAAAACAATACGAACATATTGTTAGACAAAAACGGTACTTTTTATGACTACGCATTAACGCAAGCAAGGCACAGATCACTTCACGCAAAATACACCCTTAGGGTGGTAAGGCGGAATTTTTGGTGATAGTACCTAAGGGGATGAGCAGCAGCGCTAGCTGCGCTCGCCAACCCTCGTGCCCAGCGTGGTAAGTATGGGCAAATTCTCCCCACATGATAGGAAGTCACTTTGGAAATCTGTGGGGGAGACCTATATTCAGCAGTGTACATCCTAAGGCTGAACGACACGCAACGGTTATACGCTCTTTTCAGGGACACCATACCTCAACCGGCCAGGCTATTGCGTAAGCGAAATGGTAATGAAGATCGCAATTTTAAGTATGATTTTATCAATTATAGCGACATCTGAAGTTTTTCCAACATGAAAAGGAAGAAGCTAAGGTCTTGAAGTTTTCCCTTGTCAAGTTTGGAACGTTTTGGATGTTGGTAAGATTGGTAAAATTACCCCCAAAGTTACGAACTTCATTGCCATTACGCTTAGGCAATTGCACCACTGCTCACTGACCTAACACAGGATGACCCTGAAAGAATCAGTGACAGGACAAGCAGGCAAGTGGGTGTGAACAAGTCTTCAGAAGTTACCTTCCGATGCCGCAGCGAAGTCATCGAATGCTCGTGCGGTTTGTCCGTCACGTGGTAGTCAGCGCGACCTCGCTGTAGTTCCGCCAGGTTCAGTGCAAGGTCTGCTGCTGCTTCGCCGTACAACCTCTGCCCGCGACGAACCTGAGGAATAGGGGTTTTTTTATACAACTGTTGGTAACCCGCAACCCGCATGCCCAGCGTGGTGAGTATGAGCAAATCCCCCCACATGATAAGGAGTTTGCTCTGTCTGTGGGGTAGGCCATGTTCAGCAGTGGACGTTGAACGGGTGAAATAATGATGAATGATGATGAAGGTGGCGTACAAGCAAGGGCGGATCCAGGACGGACCGGACCGGACCAACCCACACTTGACTTATCAGTGGTCGACTTATACCCAGCTCAGGGGGGGGGGGGGGGACTGAGCTATCGACCACTGATAAGTCAAGTGTGGGTTGGTCCGGCCTGTCCTGACTGGCTCTCGACTATGTGACCCGCCTGACTCAAAGGTTGGATCCGCCCTTGCGTACAAGCATACGGCCCACCTATTGGTAAGTGGCTTGCGTAGCCCATGAACGCTTGCAATACCATCACGCACGCGTTGCCAACCCTGAACCCCCCTAACCCCTTAAAAAGCTCTGGCAAACCTTACTCAACGCAGGAACAAGACACTATTTGAAACTGATAATGTTATTTGAAAGGAGGGCACGGCGAGAAAATCTCGCTGTGCCCTCCTCCCTCCTCCTGCCTTCCTCCCTGCCCTCCTCCTACTACCTCCTCCAGAAATTGGGATTGAGAAAAAATCATCTCTCGATAGAGACCTTCAGACGCGCCACACTCTACAAGGTGATTCATAAATGAGCCACTTTCGGGATGATATAGGTAGGTACATGTTATGGCTCACCTTGCTTATGAATCATTTCTTGCACGAGTAGATCAATGCGCTGAAGGGGCAGTTTAGATGGAGAGTCTCTGGCCCGAAACTTGCGATTTTCGAAGGGAGTTATAAAATCTGAATCGCGTAATTCTACACCCTACGATTATGCATGTAATTTTTTTGTTTACCTATTGCTTGACTTTTAATAATATGAAACGGACTTGGAGTCTTGGAGTCCCGCTTTTTTTTTTTTTTATACAACAGAGGTGGCAGACAAGCTTACGGCCCACCTGATGGTAAGCGGTTACCGTAGCCTATGAGCGCTTGCAATACCAGAGGCATCACGCACGCGTTGCCGACCCCGAACCCCCTTCCCCCCTAAAGAGCTCTGGCAACCTTACTCACCGCAGGAACACAACACTACTGCGATTTTCTCGCTACAAAGTGTTCGAGGTACTTCCCATGTACCTAATCTTTCTTAATTCTGGAAATATCCCTACGCAGGTTATCAATAATGTACCTACAGACTAATTTATTTACATATTTTACATCTAATCGTACAACAGGTGTATAAGGCGAGTGTGAATGGAACCGTTGGAAGGGGAAGACCTAGGCGTACGTTTAGCGACCAAATCGGTGACGTTTTGGACAAAGGCCAGGTCAAGAGTACCCTAAACCGACGAGCATGTATGAGGAATGTGATGAGAGTGAATGAAGCGAAAGAGGTATGTCAGGATCGTAGCAAGTGGAAGGCCGTGGTCTCTGCCTACCCCTCTGGGAAATAGGCGTGATTTTATGTATTATATGTATGTATGTAATCGTACAATACTGTCTTTGTAACAATTCTGTGCATTGCAAATTTTGCAATGAACCGACACTCGTATGATTTAGTGTATGGCTAGGTTATTTGTGTAGATAGGTACGACCTACATAATCTTCTGTAGGTAGGTACTATGTATTGCAAAGAATTTGACAAAATGTGTGTGAAAGCGTTTAATATGAATAAAGTTGAAATTACAACAAGATAATATTATTATTAGCTCTTCAATTCAGCTAGGAGATCATTTTCCAAAATTTTTGCTTCCCGCCTGTAGGCGGCCTCTTTGCATTGGACCTACGCAGTTAAATTCAACGTTAATTTTGGTATGTATACCTATTTTCCTATTTATTTTGCTTACAAAGAAAATCCACGACATGTTTCTATTCGAGATGATTCATAACATGTACTTAGTTTATTACATCCCGAAAGGGGAAGATAATTGGAGGGAAAAAATAACAAAATACTCAATATTGTTCCCCTGAACTTTTTCCAATTATGTACTACATTTTATTGATCATTTGATCACCTTTACCAGGCCATTAGCTAGTTTTCTTCTTCTTGTCGTGTCACTGATTCTTTCTTGGTCATCCTGTATTTGGTCAGTGACCAGGTTGAGAATGATGGCCCTGAATCTTTTCACTGATCCTTTCACCGACGGTCATTTATTCTTTCAGGGTTTTGCCTATGACCGTCGGTGAAAGAATCAGTGTAGTGAAATAATTAAATTGCGTCACTCAGAGGCTCCTTTCATGCACAAAGCTAGTAAAAAACTGGTAACCCCTTACCTCATCTTTCAGCTCAGCTCTCCGTCTGCTCACCCACTCAATCTGTTCCTGCAGTTTCTTGCACTCCTTCTCGTTACCGAGCAGGTCTGACTTCAAGGAGTCCATTATCTCACGATACTTGGAGCGCACGTCCTGGTCTATCGCGTGGAGGCCGTCTATCTCATGCTGGGTCTCGCGGATCTTTGATTTGCTTAGGCGGAGTCGACCCTCCTGGAAATTCACATAAGATGTTGGACCAGGTACCTATTTAGTGAACTTGTGCATTAATGTATACTTACCAACTGAGCTATGACTGGCCTCATAGCTCAGTTGGCAGTAACTATGCCTTCTGCGCTAGAGGTCGATTCCCGCACTGGACAAACATTTGTGACTAACACAGATGTTTGTTCTGTATCTGGGTGTTATATGTATAGGTTAATTATGTATATCAGTCTCTGGTACCCATAGTACAGGCTATGCCTAGTTTGGGATCAGTTGACCGTGTGCAATACGTCCGGAATAGAAAAAATTCTTCAAATTTTCTTAGGTGTTAGGTCTCTTGGGTCTCTTAGGCTTTTTTCTGTCCTAATGTGTGCCGTTACACACAAAAACTTTATCTTTCTTTCATTATTTCAAATGAGGGAATGAACGAATGAACTAAACGAACCTTCTCAGCGAGCTTCCGAGTGAGCACATCGAGATGGTCATCCAGGCTATCCTTCTGCTCCACCTCGAAGCGTTGCACCACGTTGTTATGTGGACACAGGCGGTGCACCAGCTGAACGGGAGCGCACGGTGGACATTCCGCCTCCTCCTAGTGAAGATTAAAAAAAAAACAAATTGATAATCCTATCCTACTAATATTATAAATGCGATTTGTGAGGATGTTTAGATGTTTGGATGTAGAGAGCTACGAACTACGCGAGCGATGCCGCGGGCGGAAACTAGTAATTCATTAAGTGTAGCATGTGTACCTACCCTTAGAAAGTTAGAACTTTCACTGAAGCTCATCATAATTTGTCTTTTGTCATTTTTATAAGCTTTTTATTTTAAACTTGACTACCATTGGCACCGCACTGAAATCTGAAGCTCTACATTACAATTTGTGCAAAAAAGATCATTGAAAAAAATTATAGCCACCGAGCCGTTTTTGTTGCCTGATCCTTCTAGGCAAAGACTATATAATACACTACGTGCTTAACTTACACTAAGCTTGGTCGCGAGGAACTGGCTTCACCTAGTTTCTAAGATGTTTAAATGTGATCCTGATGATTTTAATGAAATAAACACCTTTTGACTTTGATTTTACTATGACATCATTATCATACCTATACCAGTCCACTGTTGGACGTAGGTTTTCCTCTCATCACCGATCAGACGCCCCCATCATTTTATTATTAATCGGGTCATCGCAACTCTTGTGTAGAGCTGCGGGTAAGGGCCTCTAGCTGGCGCTATTTACCCTAGCTTCTTCCCTAAAATACCAAGACTTCCAGGTTTTCACAGAGGCCTCCCTAGTATTAAGTGGTCCATTTGTGGTTGATGAGTTGGATAGCTTTGGCTCCGTTCCACAACTTCTCTCCTACGTAGATTCGGGTGCATCCAAGTTTTCTCGAGGCAAGGGTCGCCAAGTTCTTCGTACGTTGGCGTCGTAAACTTTTTAGTCTACTTATCTAAACTAGTTCTCCACACAAGTACCTATTCGTTTGCTCCAACGATTGCCGGTACTGCGGACATTAACACCTTATTACCTAATAGGTTGGTTGGTTTACCTTACTAGAACTCGATTTCCATTTATAAAGCATTGCCAGCAGTACTAAAACTACTACACCAAGTCCAGCGGCGGCCGCAGCAAGCATTATATTTTCTAGACCATAACATTATACCAGCAACGTACTAGCACGATTTTACACACATTTTAGAAAATTAAACTTAAAATCTTTGCCGAAAAAATTTACAATCCACTGAATTTTTAAAGCTTTTGACAGTAGTGCTTATTTGCTCAGTGACAGTTGTGTCAGCGTGGAAGTGCTTTTTGGATTTGGAATTGCTTTTATATATGAACGAAATAGTTTCACTAAAAGTTTTGAAATAAATTATAGCCTCCAAGCCGTTTTTGTTGCCTGATTCTTCTAGGTTTGGTGGCGAGGAACCGGCTTCACCTAGGTAGGTGTTGTGAAATAGTTTATTAGGTAAGTACGTAATTTATATCCTGGTAGAATGAATCTTCTGGTAGACTTTTTGGGGGATACCGCATAGGTAGAGCCTACTTAATCTGTGGAAGACACTAGCAAATTGATGTTGCGCTCAGTATAATGTGTAAAATAGCCATCATCATCATAAACTTGATTAGGACTTCATAATGATACGATTTATTTTTTATGGAGTACTTGCGCGTGAAGACCAAGATCAGTTTGAGGGTCGAACGGTTGGAGTCCCGCCACAGAGTCAGTTTCAACTCCTTTGTGGTGAGGGTTCCGACCGAACATCTTTCGACCTATCTAAAAGAAGACCTCTGGCCGAAGGGTGTTATGTTCCGTCGCTTCCGCGGGCGGATACCTACTGCCAATGACAATTCGCGTCCCACGTCGCAGTTCCTACGTGGCAATTAATTGTGTTTTTATATTAATATGTATGTTATCTATATGGGCCGTAGTGTAAGAAAAATTCCATCTGTTTTTTATTCTATTGTTGCCTGAAATAAAGTTATTGTATTGTATTGTATAATAAACTGGACTATGACTTGACCATAAGTAGGTAATTTTAGCACGCTTTGTGTTGTTTGTTACTGAAACTAAAATAAAAACTAAGTTTAAGGAATATTACATTGATTACATAATGAATAAGACGTTAGAAAGCTGATCGCTATCACACGTAATCCAGGCAACCACAGACGAAATATAAGTTACTATCTCCCCCGGGGTGGGGCGAGGCAATTACGTACCGATGCGGCGAATAATTGAAAGGGGATCGGTTTCTAATTGATTGTTTCTGGCCGACCGATTGATATGATAGAACGATTACGCGGCCTCCGTGGGTAGGTGTAGCCAGTTTACGTAATTATTCTGTGTCGGCGTGAACTGAGCGCTGTATGGCTGATGGGACTGGCTGGATATACAAGATTTACGTCTCGATCTATACATCCCGAAAGGGGCTTAATCTACACCTAATTGGCAGTAAAGCTTGCTCTGAAACTTTCTGAAACTCGACGTGTTCATTGAAAAAAAAACAGCATTTTTGGACTCAAAACAGTTCAAACTGTTTAAGGTAGGTACCTTATCTTTAAGTAAACTTCTCGTACGTTTAATAATCCTACTATCCTACTAATATTATAAATGCGAAAGTTAGTGAGGATGTTTGGATGTTTGTGGTTCAATCAAGGCTAAACGGATTTGGATGAAAGGTACAGAAATAGATTATAGTCTGGAATAGCATATAGGCTACTTTTTATATAGGTACCACGCGAGCAAAGCCGCAGGCGGAAGCTAGTTAGTTATAACGATGAATACCAGAAACGGCAGATAGAAAAAGTTCGGGGAAAAATATATGTGTTTTGTATACTGCTCGCTATTATTTTTTCGTTTTTATTTTATAGTCTAAGCCCCTTTCGGGAAGTGTGCCTTCTAGTCAGTGACAGAATACGTCTACTTAGCCTTGCCTAAAATCTTCTTGTTCTAGACATTGGTCAGTCAGTAAACTCAATAAGGCGCCGGCTCCCGTCAAAGTTACAATGCCAATGCTAAGCGCTTTGCAAGCTTTAATGTAGCCTACCTACGTACTTCGCTTTGTTAGTCTGTCTGCGCAAACGCATCAGTCAGTACAGTAATGAGCACTAATGAGGTAAGCCGCGAAAACGCAAAGGAGTTCCCGCCACATTTGACATTAAACGCTGCGTTCAGGAACCATTCACTCACACCATCGCGTTCCGTTTCACTTGACGCGTGATCAAAGCGGCAGCGTTGACGTCGGTGCAGTATAAGTTAGATTTACAGCTTGCGGAAACTAATTAGCTAAGTGGGAGGGACCGCTGCTTACGGGCCACTAGCGATGCGCGCCGCGTGCGTGCGTGCAACGGAACGTAACTGTTTCAGAACTGAGAATAGCGCAATAATCGATTGATGCAGTCTTTAAATACCTAGTAGGTGCTAGGTGCTAGCACAGTGCTAGTAGGTACCAACCAACAAAACAGAGAAATATAATATTAACGGCGGAAATGTTTGGATGTACCTCCGATTACCCCCCTCTAGACATCTACCTATAAGGACCTCAGAATACAGAATCTGAATTCTGAGTCAAGGACCTAAATCCATGGAGATCTGAGAGGTTGTCTTCCATGGGGACAAAGATAGCGAGCCAATTTGTATTAATTTTATTTTTTATTAAAAGATTTCGGAGCTAAGCTACGCTCTATAAATACTAGGGTTACCTACTATGATGTCTTATTGCCGCACTGTTCAAATGCAAGCGTGTCAGCACTATTTTACACGAATTTGGACCACAAAGCCGTGTTCAAACGACGTGCGATATGTCAAGTAAAATATATTTCAAAATAATCCTTAAACCTACCTGGTAAAGTCAATTTTGAGTTGGACATTTAATGTAGCCCTCGCAAGCCCTCATATTTGAGGGCTTGCGAGCCTCAAGCCAAACTCAAATTGACTTTATTCGGTAGACGTAAGGATAATTTGAAATTTTACTTGACATATCGCATGCATATTTGAACACGGCTTAAATCTTTGAGACTGTCAACCCTACCACCTACACAAAATCGCAAAGTACCTAAAGTGTGTGAAGCAATCAAAATGAGACAATGATTAAAATAATCATTGGATTGGAAACAATCAGAGGCTACTGATGAATAAATCTGAATTTATAATCGGTAATTTTTAAACCTCTATTGAAGTGACAGTATCTTATTAGTGAGATTCATTACACATTCCTCGTTCCGGGAGACGCTTCCGAAATGCCTTTACGCCATTCTCCTAACGGGGCCGTTTTTGTTACATAATTTGTTACTAATTATGAAAGAAAAAATGTCGAGCTCTTTGATGTGGGAACATGTGGCTACTGTTTTGTTTTTTGGTAGTTTACACATTTTATTGATAGGTTGTTGACGCAGTGATGGAAGGCCCCTCACCCGATGGACGGAGGATATTGTGAAGGTTGCGGGAAGTCTGTGGATTGAGATGGTTCAAGACCGTCCTGTGACCTTTTAGTCATTGATATAAAATTCAAATTGTAATTATTCACGAGACTTCGTGAAATGGAATAACTCTATCTACCTACGCACGCTCCAAGTAGATGTTTGATTGAAAGGATTTTGAATCTAAGAATGAAAATGCATGAATCGATCGACAGAATCACTCCACATAACAGACTCCGCGTTTCAACAGATATCATCTAATATTTAAGAACTCTGATCCGGCTCGAAGGATCAAATGGAGAAAAACAAAAATTCAAGATGGCCGCCTCACAGGCGCGGTTTCTTTCCGCGTATTACTAACATTACCATACTTCAGGCGGCGAAGCTTATTTAAATGCTCCACCGACTCCATTTAGAGCTTGGAAAAATAAAACCGGCGAACGGATCCCGCGATCTCTCTCAGAGCCGCTTTTATGGTAAATATGTATAAACTTACCAACACACTTGTGCACCAATACAAGCTGGAAACAAGCGAATAACAGCCCTATTTGTAGTGCACTATGAACTCCATAAAAACAGCATCAGGGTGAGGGTAAAGTGGCAAGTGTATAAGTATCTACGTTTTGTCGCCAGCATCTTTTTATTTTATCGCATTTTATTTCAGAGCTCAGCTGCCAGTCGTGTTGTTTGCGGCTTTTGAATACATTTCACTGTAATATCTGCGTACTTGCACAAAAGTAACTTGAAGATTTGGAATAATAATATGCGACACATAATCTTGGCTTAGATTTTAGAACGATTTTTAAAGGTCGGTTATTAATTTCACCTACTCTACTCACAACACTAAGGAAAATATTAATTAAAAAATTCTTAAATAAGTAAATAAAAAAATCATTTATTGCCTTTAAAAAGAACAAATATTAGAAAAAGAGCAGATGATTCTTCGGTTTTGATGTTTGATTGAATTCCTTTTTTCGTTGGAGGAGTGAAGGTTATTATTTGGTTTTATCGAGTCAAAATGTTATAATGCTGCTGGAATTATCTAGTGCAACCATACAGCAGAGTGCAACTCTGTGGTACCTATATGATTGCTATGGCCAGTCCTTATATTCTCGTATGAGAGCAATCTTGAAAGTGTTCTTATTTCATTTTTGTTTTTGTCTCAAGATCGTCTTCACATCTGAGTGAGAATTTGTTCTAAGATTTTCGAAAAATCGGTATTTTATATTGAAATAAAACTGTAAAAAAAAAAAAAAACTAACTCAATTATTCAGCTATTTAGGCAGCAATCTTGATGTTGAACGTACCTATGAGACTTAATAAGCTATAAAGGTGATAAAAAACAAAATTGCTTGTGAAATCAGAACATATTTTTTTCCCGCTAATACCTATTCTTCCTTTTTGTAATAACAAGCCGCTTTCGGCATAGTTTACTAACATACCTAATTAATTCTGAATTACGTTGTATTGAATCTGTGGCTCAGCTTATGGCTAATGGATCTACATACTTTACAAAAAAGCTTTTATTATCGCAAAAAAGACTGAATTTTCCCTCTTCAGGCTGTTTGAATATAAATAAAGCAAAAATTAAGCTAAACGATTAAAGAAGAGCCCGGGGAGCGCTGACGTTGTTTGGACAATGATTCCATTATCTTTAAGCTTCCTACCTTGTAACAAGATAAAACTGAATGGACGCCAATTTTGTTCCATTACTCTCAAGCGCCCCAGAATACATATTATCCGTAAAACGGAACGCAAACAAAGTGAGCGTCGTTTTCCCGCCAACGATAACTAATTTCCGTCCGCCATAAGTACGTAATTAGCGAGCCGCTGCCTTATCGGCCGGCGGGTAATTAACCTCCGGGAGGCTCCCTGGGGCCCTCGGCCTCCCGTTGCACCTTGAATAGGTACCTCCTCGGCAATATTTCCGCCATATTATCCGGGAGTCCGCCCATCTCCTCTGCCAATGGCGGCGGCTCCCGCGCTTTTGTTTCGCGCCATCATCGCTGCGTTCCGAAACGGTGTAACTTGGCGTGTTTTCTTTGGGAAATTTGGCTGTACGAGAACTGGGTGCGGTTTGTTTTCGTTGGTGCGCGTTTATTATGTTTGCGGATTGTTTCGTGTAGAAACGTCTTTAGTTTCTTGCTCGCTCAATCCCACTTGAACCATATTAGCATGGTAGTAAAGTTGAAAGTGGTTGAGATTGCGTTTAGGGTTTGAGGGGTGCCCACAGTTCATATTTCATGGTGTTATCATCTTTTATTGAGTGCGAGCGTGCATTGTTGTCGGTTAACTGCGGTTATCTGGCGCGGTGGAGGTGTTTAGCGACGGTTCGTCTGATAAATGACATATTGGCTTGGCATTACGAGTGCTGAATATTCTGCTTCCCCAAACATTTCGTACGTAATTGGAATAAATATCAGAATACCTACGATTCTCGTTTTGCTCGAATCTGATAAATTGCCTTGATTGGCTTACTTATTCATAATCAACGGCATAAAAGTCAACGCTTTTATGCCATTGAATAGCCATAGAGCCGCTACGATTGCGCTAATTATATGTATAATGTCAGATCGGTATAGGTACAACCGATAAATAGTCTTCTTCTTGTCGTGTCACTGATTCTTTCTTGGTCATCTTCAGAGGTATACCTATAGGTTGGTGGACCAGAAAAGGACCTATGACAGTCGATTAAAGAATTAGTGTAGTGAAAGGAGAGCGCCTCTTATAGGCTCCTTTCGTGTTAGTCTTTAGTGTGCAAGTTCAACCTCAGGGTGGTACCAAAACCAATATTATAGCCGACTGTTTGGTTTAGTCGACTTTCACAACCATTTTTCACAACTAGCCTACCTAGTTCTAAATTCTAATGAATGGTTTGTGCTGGACCATCTCGGTATTTGATAAAAATCTTACTAATCAACAGCTACATAAGTATTCCAATTTTAAAACGAAAATGATTGGACAAAAATATTCCCGTAATGGAGTAATCGATCAAACTCCACTCTAGCGTGGTCTCTGAACGGTCGTTTGTCAAAACTAGGGCTGGGCGAGGCGGACGAGCGAGAGAATAAAAAATCTGAATTTCAGTGTACAAATCAAAACGTGACTCGCTTGTAGGGTAGTACAGTCGCCTGCATTTTTATAATCCTTTAATTTTTTTCCTTTCGCCCTTAAGGTAGGTATATATGTATATATGCAGGGTGAGTTTTTTTTCAGGGCCACTTAGGTGAAATCGGAAACCGTGAGAGTAATCGAAAAGTGGTGTTAAGAGACAGTTAAAAAACGTTGAAATTTATTTACAGTTTTTCAGAAAATGTAGGTTTTTCTGAAAAAAATTACCTAATTACCCATTTTTTTTTTGATAGTAACCGTACATTATTCTCTCATAAATTATGTGAGTTGTGCGGGAATTCGGTGGATGGAAAAGGCTCAAGCAAGACCAAGAAAACAATCTGCACTGTCCCTAAAATTTTCCATGAATGTCCTGGCTACAAAGAGGGGTAGGTGAGGTAGGTAGGTGAGGTAGGCTGAAATCTTAAATTGGACCCGTTACAATAAACTCTGTAAAGTCCGTAAAAATGTCCATGATTGTCCTAGCTCTAGCGTTAGCCATCCCTAGCGTTATTACGCGGGGCCGATAAGCCGCATAATTTTTGGCGCGAAATGTTGGGTCGCTCTAATTGGGTGCCGCGGCCGCCGCCGATAAAGCTCGGTTTACACAGGCTTTAATTAATAGAGGTCGTCAAGCGAACGCCAGGGTTGACACCTGCGTAATTGGAAAGAGATTTCAGGTCCCTTTTTTTCAGACTAGGTAAACTTTGATCGGGTGTAATTTGTCCTAGCAATATTTACCATGATTTGTGAGTTTATTGGTGAATATCCTGTTTTTAGTTGAAATTATGTTCATAATTATGTTAGTTTTCAAAAAAGCTATCGGTTGGTTGTGTTCATAAAAAAATAACGTGTAAGCGAGTAGGTAGAGCCGGTAGAGGGTGCGTTTTTGATCCACGAGTAGGTAGAGATCAATATGAGGACAAAAAAATGTGGAAAACCTGTTAATCAAATTTCGAATTCGAGAATTCGTTTTGATTATCACCCAATTATAATAAGCATTCTACAGACACGAAATTGATAGATAAGGCTCGGTTTGCACAGGGTTTAATTATAAGAGGTCGTCAACTTTATCAAGCGAGCGCTAGGGTTGACAATTATACTTAATTAGAAAAAGTTTATAGAGTTAGTTTATTAAATTAAAAGTCGAAATTAAAAGATAAATGTTTTTTTTTGTTAGGAATGTTAAAATATATAATTAACTACCTATGTGGTTATTAGAAACCTTGAAGAGTATAATACGAAGTGTTTAGAAACTACAATACTATTCCACCGAAAGGGCATTTTTCAATCAAAAAAAAATTATAATACTAGAGGAAAAAATATTATCTTTTCAGGTCTTTTACGAACTTTTCCAATATATCTGTTTTTAGTCTTTCCGCTGAACTCTTGTCTGCTTCTACACAGATCAGGAAGATACACAATTGGATGTAGATTATGCCCCTTTTGCGGATAGCATACCTACTTATTATGAATCAACGTGTAAGTATGTTTATATCACAAATCGTAGTAATATAATCGTACTATACACAAATCGTATAAATGCGAAAGTTTGTGAGGATGTTTGTTATTCAATCACGCCGTAACGGTTCAACCGATTTAGTTGAAACTTGGTATATAAAGAGTTCTTTATCTAGAATAGCATATATGGTACTTTTATTGTAGGAACGACGCGAGCGAAGCCGCGGGCGGAAGCTAGTACCCTAAATGCGCCATTTTAAAATCAAACCCGGCAGATTAAAATCGCAATTTTCCAAAACTCTAACCACATAAAAAGTGTCTTATTATCTACGTGCTCTGTTCCCCGCCGCACGCCTGTCAAACTTCACAACTTTAGGGAGCGCAATAAAAACCTTATAAAATTCCTAATGGGAAAACGTGCGAGGAGTTTCCTCGTTGAATTATGAATGGTAACGAGCTCGCCTTGCTCCCCTTTTGTATTGAAAGTGTTGCCAGCTGCCAAGATTTAGTGGTTAGAGAGATAGGTACCGAGCAACATATAATATAAATATAAATATTCCGGACATATTCACACGGCCAACTGATCCCAAACTAGGCATAGCCTGTACTATGGTGACCAGAGACTGATATACATATATAATAGATAAATATTTAACACCCATATTAACGAATTGCGAACATCCTTCTTTTTTAATGTTTTGTATTGAAACTGTTGCCAGCTGTCAAGATTTAGTGGTTAGAGAGATAGCGGAGTAGCGTACACACATCATCATCATCATCAGCCCGATAAAGTCCACTGCTGAACATAGGGCTCCCCAAAGAGTGCCATGACGAACGTTCTCTTAAGCCTTCTCCATCCACCAACTTCCTGCAACCTTCACAATGTCGTCGGTATATCGGGGCCTTCCAACACTGCGTCGGCGTCGTCCGGTTCATGATCGCCATTAGAGAACCTTTATTCCCCAACGGTTGTCGGTTCTGCGAGCAATATGGCCTGCCCACAGCCACTTAAACTTGCTTATTCTGAAAGCTATGGCGTTGGTGACCTTGGTTCTTCATACACAGATAAAAAAATAAAATACAGACGAATGACAACCTACTTATATTTTTTTTGAAGTGCAAAGATTAAAAAAAACTTGTAAGTCTTTGAATTTGAATCGTTTTGATTATGTTAAAGAAAAGATCCTTAATTTGCAAATTATACGAGCAGGTACTTCAGAATGTCTCTGACTTATTAAAGATACCTATTATCCCAAAAGTAACGAGCAATTCACACACCTGCTACAAAAAGTGGTTAAATATAGCAAAATTGTCATAAGTTGGCAACAATTTCTCCCTCCTTATATCAGCGGCATACCAAGTTCCAACCATAGACATCTCGTTTCAAGTTGTTTCTTTTTAAATTGCGCTGCGGTTTTTGTCACGAAAAATAACATTGTAAGTACATCCGAACTAAGTTTTACAAGAGTTTCGCAGTAATTGCGTAGGCTTGTATAGTTCAAAGTTTCTTTAACGAAGGCCAACATGCATTTGATACAATTTTCATTAGTTGCCATAGCATAATTATTAAAGAAAGTAGGTACCTACGTAGAAAAGACGTACGTAGGTAAACATTTCATAATGTTCAAAATGATGTCAAAGTAGATAGTACGTAGAAACATAAAGGAGAAGACGTACGTAGGTAAACATTTAATAATGTTCCAAATGATGGCAAAGTGAATGGAAGACATAAAGATTTACAAAGCAAAAACCCCAAAATTATGTCGGGAGTCGAGCCCTCGCCCCTCATCCTTTGCGCCTCAGACGGGCACCCACCTGCCACGCCACTGAGGTCGTCTATAACACTAGGTAGTACTTTCTACTTTTTGTTCAGGATACTTCAACCCTATGTCACTATACCACACATTTGAGATTGCAATGATTAGGAATAATTAAATTGCCGAAATACTCAAAATAATAGCCTAAATGCCCAAAAACATAAATTACACCTACACCAATTAATATAATGTGACGCAAATTAATTTGGGTGGGATTTGAAACTCCATTAGGAAGGCATGAAAAAGGCCTTAAAATCCTTTAAAAGCGACATAGGATGCTTTAGGAAAACCATTTAAATTATACATGTTGCCTCTCTTTCTATCGTACTCAGTGAGAAAGAGATGTTCTCAGGATGTGAAGGATAGCCATTCGTAATTCAAGAGTGAGCGTGTGAAAATGTGCAGTTTTTAGAGTTCCGTTTGAGAAAAAGCTCAAAACCGTCCGTGGAACTCTTTGGGGGAGGCTTATGTCCAGCAGTGGACATCTACAGGCTGATGATGATGAGAAATTATTTTATACAAGCATCTGTCCTCAGCTTTGCTCACGCGTTACCCGGTTTAAAAGTAGCCTATATCCTTCTCCAGGGTTCAAGCTTGAAATCCGTTGAAAAAGCCGTTACAGAGTGGAAACTAGCAAACTTATTCAAACGCAAACTTTCCCATTCTATAATATTAAGTATTTGGAAGTGTTTGCTTGTCGTGTCATTTGTTATTTCTTGGTCAGCCTGTAATCCTGCATTAGGTCTGATGAGATACATTGGATTGAATAAGAAACGATGATTTCGCTGCGTGATAGAATCCGAAATGAGGAATCCGTAGAAGAACCAAGGTCACCGATATAGCTTTCAGAATTAGCAGGTTGAAGTGGCAGTGGGCTGGCCATATAGCTCGCAGAACCGATAACCGTTGGGGAACAAAGGTTCTCGAGTGGCGACCACGAACCGGACGACGCAGTGTTGGAAGGCCCCGCACCCGATGGACCGACGACATTGTGAGGGTTGCGGGAAGTCGGTGGATGGAGAAGGCTCAAGACCGTTCGTCGTGGCACTCTTTGGGGGAGGCCTATGTTCAGCAGTGGACTTTATCAGGCTGATGATGATGGTGATGAAGAAACGATATCCGTGATTTTTTTCGATATTTAAAAATCTACGTAAGGAACCCAGAAAGAAAATCAGATTCGCGCTTCCCAACTTTTTGGAGACTTAACTCAGTCCCTTTTTTTCATAGCCGCGGGCCGAGCGGGGTTTAAAACTTGTTAAGTACAGGATTATACGAAATTACTTAAGTGCTACGGATGGCTCTTTGATTTCAGTCCGAGTGCTTTGAGTTATCTACAGATACTCACCAGCTCTATATTCTATTTTGTAAAAAAAAAAAATATTAAGAGCAATAATAATAAAAAAAAGGATCATCGAAAAAATGATAGACCCCAAGCCGTGTTTGTTGTCTGATTCTTCTAGGCTTGGTCGCGAGTAACAGGCATAGCTTCACCTAGTGTCTAAGACGTTTCAAAGTGATCCTCATTGAAATAAAAACCTTATGAGTTTGAGTGTGACCTACCTTTAAAGGGTGTATAAAACTACTCCCGAAAACTTGAATAAAACTACTAGCCCGGTGTAGCTGGCAGTGGTCGTAAGAGACCCACAGCATATAAATCCGTTCTAAAAAAAAAAAAAAATGAATAAAACTTTTTGACCACGCTCCTCGATTTGATTGGCGTCGCAAATAGCAAAATAAAATTGCTAAAATAAAAATAAAAACTATTAACCTATTGAGCTATGTGCACCAGCCTTTACTTACATAGGTGTAGGTAATATAAAATATTTTTAGATACTTGCTTGGACTCTCCCGAAAACCTGAAAAAAGCTTTTTGACTGCGCTCTACGATCGATGGCCACCGCAATTAGCAAAAAGAAATTGCTCAATTATTGAAGGAGTAAAAAAAATAGGATTTAGGAGGAGGTAGGGCACAGCGAGATTTTCTCGTTCTGAATTGGAGCAGCCCGCCTGGAGAGGTACCTCCGCCTTACAGAAGATCGCAGCCAAATAACATCATTTGTTTCAAATAGTGTTGTGTTCCTGCGATGAGTAAGGTTGCCAGAGCTCTTTAGGGGGGAAGAGGGTTCGGGGTCGGCAAAGCGTGCGTGATACCTTTGGTATTGCAAGCGCTCATAGGCTACGGTAACCGCTTGCCAACAGGTGGGCCGTATGCTTGATTGCCACATCAGTAGTATAAAAAAAAAAAAAAAAAAATAACGGGTTACCCTGAGCAATGTGTATACATATGCAAGTAAGGTATGGGTACACAGTGTACCTACATAAGTATGTAGATGGTAA
Source organism: Anticlea derivata (assembly GCA_947579855.1). Lineage (NCBI taxonomy): Eukaryota > Metazoa > Arthropoda > Insecta > Lepidoptera > Geometridae > Anticlea > Anticlea derivata. The sequence continues at coordinate 3,248,335 of OX388279.1, read as the reverse complement.
CCTAAGTCCCGGAGAATCTTCCGAAACGTCTTCAAATTACATAAAGATTATGCGCCTTCACATTTACATCTCGACAGTCGCCCCGCTTCGAGACCACTCAGTCCGGCTGAATCCATGCGAAAGAAAGAAAATAAGCTGATTTGATTACAAACAGCTGATTATTACAAAGAGATTTTCAAAGAAAATTTTGAATTTCCAAAAGTTGAAGAACAAACTCTTTTGCCAATTGGGTGTAGAACAAGCCCGTTTCAGGATAGTATAACATAATATGGATCACCTGTTATTATTTAACCTGTTATTATGTATGCTGTTTATATATTTAATATTCGGTATTTTTAGTTACACATTAATTGATTTATTCATTATAATCTATTATGTTTTTAAGTTCACCCCGACCGGAAAATAATAACATACGGATATATTATGTATATCAGTCTCTGGTACCCATAGTACAGGCTATGCCTAGTTTGGGATCAGTTGACAATGTGTGATATGTCCGGAATATAAAAAAAAAAAAAACTATTTTCATTTAATCATTCAAATGGTGGCCCTAAAAATATATTTTTGTACTAGCTTCCGCCCACGGCTATATGCTATTCTAGGTAAATAAACCTTTATATTATTCCAAGTTTCAACGAAATCGGTTGAGCCTTTACCTACGGCAAGATTGAATAACAATCATCTAAACATCCTCACAAACTTTCGCATTTATAATATTATGGCGGCCCTAAAAAATATACATTTGTATTGAATTGTCGGTAAGCCGAACTACCAGTCTCGAATCGGGCCCTGAGCCCGTCTGAATAAAACATGGCGACATGTGTCTCTAATGCACTCATCAATTATTACCGCCAGGCTTTGATACCAGTGGATTTTTCGGGAAAATATCCCTTTTTCTTTGTGTCGCGCTTAGTATGTTCAACATACGAGAGGTAGGGCACAGCGAGATTTTCTCGCTCTAAATTGGAGCAGCCCGCCTGGGGAGGTACCTCCGCCTTACAGAAGATCGCAGCCAAATAACATTATTTGTTTCAAATAGTGTTGTGTTCCTGCGGTGAGTAAGGTTGCCAGAGCTCTTTAGGGGGGGAGGGGTTCGGCAGGCAACGCATTAGCAATGCTCCAGGTGTTGCTGATGTCAATAGGCGACGGTAACCACTTACCATCAGGTGGGCCGTAAGCCTGTTTGCCTCCGTATAACATAAAAAAAAAACATACTATGCTGTGTTCGGATATTTGAATGATAAAGCCTAGGTTTATGAAATGTGGTGCCAATATCAGTAGGTAGAACTTCAATCCTGCCAGAAAATGGAAAATCAGGCGACCATTGCCCCAAGCAGGAATAATTTAGGATAGCGTTACGCTCACGATACGATAGTAAAAGATTTCAAGCATCGCCGAAATGTTGAAACTTGTAAAAATCTAATATTAGCCAATCAAATGATTGGCTAATAATCGACTTTTACAAGTTTTACATAGCCGTAAGCCGTGGTGGCCCCGGCAGCTGAAGAAAAGGCCCCGCCCTTGTCTACCCGTGAATGTCGTAAGAGGCGACTACGGGAAAAAATCTAGGGGCAGCAGCGTGCCTTATTTTCACAAAACACTAACTGCACTCGCCAACCCGCGTGCCCAGCCAGCATTGTGATATGAGCAAACCAACATGATAGGAATTCGCTCTGGAAATCTGTCCATGTTCAGCAATGGACGTCCTATGACTGAAATGATGATGGTGAAGCTCAACACGTTTACTTACAATTTAGGCGGTCCTTTTATTCTGTGTCTAGGGTTTCAAAGTCCGGTTATTAACTTGAATAACTATAGGTATCCCTCAAACTCAATCTTGAATCACAGAGTCGGCGCCCCTCGCAAGGGTCCTTCAATGGTCAAACAAGACTCGTGAATTGATTAAGTTATACGAGATTTGAAGCCAGCTTACACCCCAAAATAAACCTTATTACTTAAGAACTAAGGAAAAGGTAACATGGTAAGGTGCGTTGTAGTGTTGTCTGGTAAGGGTAAAACTGAAAATCGTTTGAAACATCACTATTAAGCGGGAACTTTTTTTTATACATCTAAGGTGCCAATCAAGCTTACGGCCCACCAGTTGATAAGTGGCTACCATAGCCTATGAACGCTTGCAATACCAGAGGCATCACGCACCGTCCCCGACCCCTGGCAATCTTTCTCGCCACAGAAACAGTAAACTATTTGAAGCAAATAATGTTATTTGGCTGCGATCTTAAGGCGGAGGTACCTCCAGGCGGGCTGCTCCAATTTAGAGCGGGAAATTCTCACTGTGTCCTACATAAATAAATAATTATAATATACTAGAACCGAAACCTGTTCTTGGTTTTAGCCGGAAGATCCGTTCTCCATTTTAACCGGACACTGCTTGCCAAAGAATCAAAAACCCTACTTGGGTCCATAACCTGAGATTTCCCCTGATATCGGTAGCATTTGAATTGAACGTTCGATGTTTGCTTGGCTTTTTGAGAGGGCCCAGGAGGCTGTATAGGTTTTTTTTTAATGTTTAAGGGCTATGTTAAGATCGACAAGTCATAAAAGTACCTACTACTGTGTTTAGGACTCGTATTGTTATGTTAAGATAGATAGATAGTTAAACTCTTTATTGTAAACAGCGATAGAAAATAGCAAAATGGAAAAACAAAAAATATACAATGGGAGGCCTTATAGCTAAAAGCGATCTCTTCCAGACAACCTTTGGATGGACAGGATAATCAAATCAAATAAGACGGAGGTGTACAAAAAGTTTAACACTACAATACCTACTATTATAATAATAATATTCTAATACATAAAACCTAAATAATACCTCATCATCATCATCATCAGCCTGTAGAAGTCATAGGCCTCCCCTAAAGAGTTCCACGACGAACGGTCTTGAGCCTTCTCGGCCGCGGACGGAAACTAGTATGCTATAAAGATGACATAAGGAGCGTCAGAGGTGGGTCAGTTTGAACATTGAGTTTACTGTAAAATACATACTATAATTGCGTTAAATATCAGCTTGATATACAAGGTGATTCATAATATGTATGCCATACATATTCTACACCCAATTGGCATAGAGTTAGTTCTACGAAATATTGAAATTAGACATTTTATCATCTTCCTGCCCTTATTCCACATCATGTGGGCCAACATGTATTCTTCTTCCATTTCCCTCTATCAGTCGTCATCTCAGCACTCACTCCTTTCTTCACCATATCCACTTTCACTTTGAAATTATTCTTTATTCTTTATTCTTTATTGTACACAAGAAAACACAGATTACAGCAATAAAAAAGAAAGATATGTACAAAGGCGAGCTTAACCCTAAAAAGAGTTTTCTTCCAGCAAACCTTTGAGGCTAGAGAGAAGTGATTATAGAGGCAGGAAATTAGACATTACTCTATGCGAAAATCTGCTGGTTTGGGGCAAAATCAGTTCATACACACTCGATTATTCAGCTGTTTTCTTGATCTTGATTTCCTCTCTCTTCAACTTCTCGTTTGTTTCATAATTAGATAAACACTATACAATACTTATACGTTTTTATAGCTACGTAATCACGTTTTTATAGCTTTGGCAACCTTCGGCTAACTCTATTTTGTCTATTCCCTAACCTTCCAAGCATTCTTCAAGGGCCAAAAACTTAACTAAGTAATACTGACAAATATCCTAATTTTCTCTCAAAACACTAAGCCCCTTCGTCCATGACGCTACGCAAAAGTGACGGAACTCATTAGAAACTAGAGTTGCGGACTGATTGGAAACTCTGACTCGTCCACGACGCTACTGGAATTTCCTGAAACTCAGTCACTCAGTACACGATTTTATGTAAACAAAGTTTTGAAAACGAAAACAATTAACATGACTAGTGATAATTCGAGCGATGACATGGAACTATTACTTCCCCAGTCACATAGACGTCAGAATCACTTATAATTACTGTTTATTCGTTCATTTTTCACACAGTTTCTAGAAACCAGTCGCCTGGCGACCAGCATGTCAAGTCGCCAGGAGACTAGTTACAAACGCGTTCCTTTTGAGTAGCGTCGTGGACGGACGCGCATTGAAATACTAGTAGGGCTATCGCAGTCAGGCTACTCATAAGTGACTACAGTTTCAGTCGCGTTCCTTTTGAGTCGCGCCGTGGACGAAGGGGCTAAGCCCCTTCGACCATGACGCTACGCAAAAGTGACGGAACTCATTAGAAACTAGAGTTGCGGACTGATTGGAAACTCTGACTCGTCCACGACGCTACTGGAATTTCCTGAAACTCAGTCACTCAGTACACGATTTTATTTTATTTTACAACGAAAATAATTAACATGACTAGTGATAATTCGAGCGATGACATAGATATATTACTAGCGTCGTGGACGGACGCGCATTGAAATACTAGGGCTATCGCAGTCAGGCTACTCATATGTGACTACAGTTTCAGTCGCGTTCCTTTTGAGTTGCGCCGTGGACGAAGGGGCTAACCAATTGACAAATCTTCTCGGGATCTCTTAACAAAGGTCTCCCGATCGTTATTAGTAGGGTTCCCGCTAACAAACAGTCGTATAAACAAAACAAATACGACGAAACCGTACTACTTATCAACCTACCCTTACCGTCCTTCGCTTATTACGTGTAGCTATAGTTGTTGCTATTGCCATTAATTAATTAGTTCCGAAGGTGCCTGCAAGGGGACACCGCCGTGCACCGTCGTCAGCGGTCACCCTGATTGCGACATCGACACGTCGCAGTAGTCACAATGTTTTAAATAATTAATAGGTATTTTATATATTTTAGGTTAAGGTATATATTTCTATGGGTCTTAGAATTAGTTTTTACCATCTGTACTATTCTTAAGTTACCTGAAATAAAATTTATATTATTATTCACATATATTTCATTAAAATCTCATTTATAAAATACATTTTTTACTACAAAAGTACATCTTAATATCAAAAAAGAATATCAAAACAACTATTATAGTAAAAAATATATATAAAAATGGAGAACCACCGACCGCGAAGCTCGGCTCAAGCGGTCGGTGGCTAGGGCTGCAGAGAGAGGAACCTCCTGACTATGCGTGCTGAGTCCAGGAGTACCGCTCTCTGTATCTGGCCCTTCACCCAGCTGTCTAGCGAGAGCCTCTTAAGGTATTGATCGAGGCTCTTCGCTATCAGTCCGTTCACTGACACCACTATCGGGACGATAATCGTTGAATCCACCTCCCACATGGCGGTAATCTCGAAGGCCAAGTCAAGGTACTTGCTGAGCTTGTCCTTCTCTGCTTATTATTATTATTAATGTAGCTGGTTGATAACAAGTTATTAGCATTTCATGAAACTATTCTCGCCAGTTCCACAAATCCAATTCAAAAGAATGAAAATAACCGGCCACGTGCGTGTCGGACCATGAATAATCTAGGGTTCCGATGTTACTGTTATATTATTATACAACATCGGTGGAAAAGGAGATAGTCTGCGGTGCTACAAGATTGCGAAAGACAAGCTACATGATTTCACCGAAAGGCCTACAGAACTACCTAGTTTACCTTAAGGCGCTATGAGAATCATAATAAACTATCGAGTGGGCGGAGTGAAGAAAGTGACAGCGCTACGTACTATAATTGAATGCGGAAAGAGATAGCAAGCATTAGAAGGCGCTCGAAAGTAATCGACGTAAGCGAAATATAAGAAAATATTGATTATCTCAAAAACTAACCATTTTTTTTAAAAGTGTCTTGGATTTAGGTACCCGTTGCTATTGTCTAACAAAATATTTTAAAAAAAGTCATTTTTGGTTAGATAGTCTCAGAGTATTTTCGAAAAAACTGTTGCAGAGGACCCAACTTTAAAAAATAAATCTATCGAGAAAAGTTTTACCAATCGCGTTTCTGTCTTGGATTTACGTAAATAAAATGCTCAAGTAATCTTTGTCATAAAAATCAAAACTGTGCGTTTTGCGGTTATTGAGAAAAAACAGTTCAAAAATCATAAAACAATTTAACCCTCACCTTAATTAAGTTTGCTAAAGAAAATATATCTATGTATTTGCTACGGAATGTAGCACGTTTGCTACGGTTTGGCTACGCAATGGCTCAAGATTGCTACGCAATTGCCAGGAAGGGCTAAAGTGCTACAAGATGGCTACGGCACGGCTACGTTTTCGCTAAGGAAATGAAATGAAATCAGTTTATTTGCTAAAACATGGTAGTTGAATATAATCGCTGTTCTTATGCAGTAAGCGGGCGCACATGTTTTTGCTACACAAGCATGCAAATGTTTTATTTAGTATAGTAGGATTACAATCATTAAAAAATAAAAAATAAATAAATTAGGAATTAGGAAGGTTTAAGATTGCTACAGAATGGATACAGTGCTACAAGATTTTCATAATGTAATGTTTCTGTTGTCGGCAGTACCTAGGTAGTCTACACACGGTATAAATATCAGTTGGCTGCGATACTGCTGATGATGATGACTGAGATTCTATAGTCATCATTACCATCATCATCATCGCCCTACATAAGTTGACTGCTGGACATGTGCCTCCCCAAAAATACCAGTACCAGTGCCGAAAATACCAGAGTCTTTGCCATACACCGACATCTCGAAAACTTCACAATGTTGTCGGTCTATGGTGGGGGCCTTCCAGTGGTCTACAAGAACCATGCATATAAGGCAATAGCAATTCCATACTTAATTCTCCCCGTTTGTTATCTTGTTCTTAATCACGGCACGGGTGCCATTTACTTCGTGGTAATTACCACATTTGTAGGTCGCCACTATTCGGCTCGGCGGAGATGGAACGATTCATAAAGTGCCTTTAGGTACCACTGTTTAATACAAGGTGTTCCATAATTACGTATACTAACCGAAAGGGGCTTATTCTATAATAGGCAAAGTTCAACGATTTTTGAGAAATATATTATTTCATTCTTTCAATAATCAACTGATTCGTCTGACCCAAATATACAAGGTACCTACACAACTGGAATGGTGATGAAAGGAATTTAAGCCCCTTCGTCCACGGCGCGACTCAAAAGGAACGCGACTGAAACTGTAGTCACTTATGAGTAGCCTGACTGCAATAGCACTAGAATTTCAATGCGCGTCCGTCCACGGCGCTACTCAAAAGGAACGCGTTTGTAACTAGTCTCCTGGCGACTCGACATGTTGGTCGCAAGGCGACTGGTTTCGAGAAACTGAAAAATGAACGAATAAAAAGTAATTATAAGTGATTCTGACGTCTATGTGACTGGAGAAGTAATAATTCCATGTCATCGCTCGAATTATCACTAGTCATGTTAATAATTTTCATTTTCAAAACTTTGTTTACATAAAATCGTGTATTGAGTGACTGAGTTTCAGGAAATTCCAGTAGCGTCGTGGACGAGTCAGAGTTTCCAATCAGTCCGCAACTCTAGTTTCTAATGAGTTCCGTCACTTTTGCGTAGCGTCATGGACGAAGGGGCTAAGACTAAACATAAAAAGTATTTGCATGATAAAAACTAAATCCCTTGCCACAGATAACCACCCTAATTACATATTCTGTAACACCAACCTGCCATATGCGTTCGTAGTAAACGCCTGTCATTTAGAATAACTAGTGGGGTTCGATTCCCGTCTCCGAGGACCGTCCGTTGCTTTTATGACGTCGTTTATTTTAAATGCCTCGAGCGCACAATGCGGTGTTCAGATTTCTATCATTATAATGTTGTGCTCATTTGTGGTAAGTGCAGCTACGTAAGTGCTAAATTAAGGATAGTTAGGTGTGGTATGTTACTCGACGTTATAGATACTTACCTAGACATGACTAATTAAAATTAACCTAAATTAAAGAAAATTACCATACCATTATCTTATTTTACTAAAATCAATTTCGTTAATTTTACAACTTCTCAAATATTAGGTACCTAATAATCGTAAAAGGATTAAGTAAGTTCCTTATACCAAAGAAGATCAAAACCCTGTAGAGATACTGTGTGTGAAATAAAAAGATTGAATTGAATAGAGCCGTTTTCATACGGCAAGCGATCAGCGAAATCATCTCAAATGTAAAATCACCTTGTATAATCTTTTCATACGGCAAGCGATCAGCGAAATCATCTCAAATGTAAAATCACCTTGTATAATCGTAGATTAAAAAAATACTCGTAGATTAATATTTAATAATGTTTATTAATGATTGCAGTTTAGCGAATGTGCAAACAAGGCTTACATACTATAAAAAAATGATTGATTATTTGTGCATTAAATTGGTTAACCAATGAATTCATTAATCATTGGCAAGAGTTAAATTATTAAATAAATAATTAATTAAATATTAAATTCGGGGATTCGGGGTCGGCAACGCAAGCGTGATGCCTCTGGTATTGCAAGCGTTCATAGGCTACGGTAACCACTTACCAACAGATGGGCCGTTACCTCAGTTGTATTAAAAAAATAATGATATATTATTAGGAAATTGAATGAATTACCGACCATGCATTACCGACCCGACTCCCCTGAGGCTAAGAGGGTTCCGTGTTTGACTTTGTTATTGTCGAAGTTTTAATAAAGCTTGCTATTAACCAACTATTTTGTTCAGGGAACCATTCGCAAGAATTGTTTGAATAGTACCCGTTCTATTGTAGGTCATTTGATTCATTCATTCATTCACTTCGGTGACCTGTATAGAGTATTTTCACGACAGAAGTCCCGCGGCAATTAGCGGAACTTTAAAGATACTACGGCAAAATTTAAAAAACAAGGCTACAGCGCCCCCTTGGGGACTTTTTCGTCTAAAGGAATTCGGCAGTTCTTCATCTAATAGGACTCACATCTTTATGATAAACTTTTACCTACTCTTTATCATGAGTACATTATATCTACCAGTCTATTGGACCATTACGTTGCTATAATGATAGCTATTGTGTTAAGACAATCCCAAACACAATAATTCGTCCTATTCAGTATCTAAATTAACAAGCTACAACAATTAAGTAGGCAATATTCGACACAGATTAACCCACAAATCAAACCCCCCACCTGAAACCTACAAGAGTGACAATGCTTTCGAATGAAACCCACTTTTACGACCCCAACTTACCTCCACCTCCAACAAGGATATTTTTACGCCTTACTGTTTTAGTTTTAAGTGCTAAAATTGCTTGGGGAAGTTGCAAGAAGTAATTTTGTAAGGCGTTCCCGCCACTTCATTTGCGAAATGCTGGCAACCCTGGCTTAAGTGTTGCACGATGTAAAATTAATGAGCCAATCTCAGTAGGTAGGATCCCACCTCTATAATTTAGAAGGTGGTAATTTGTAACGTAGTACACTGAAGTTGTAGATTTGTATTCGTTGAGGGTGGATCGTAGAGCTCAAAGATGTATAAGCAAATATTTTGGTTTAAAATTGTTCATTCGAAGCTTCTTTGTTCTAAAAGTTCATTAGTTGGCTAACGGTGCAGCCACACGTTGGGCGCCAGTGATTTTAATAGCTTTCTATGTCTATAGATAGCTAAAAAAAACTTGACTGGTAAATGGGCATACTAACACAGGCAACACATTGATATAAATTATTACTATTATTATATATTTTTAGTATTTTTAACCATGTTTTATATAAAATGTTACGCTTCAAATTTATTTAATTAAAGATGTGGAAGAGCGGAAATGCCTAACACAAGTATAACTTATATACGTAAAAGGTGTTTCCAACTATGGTTAAAACTATTGTAACTTTCATAATTGAATAAAACATTTTGTATTTGTATTTGTACTATGACAACTATTCTGAATATAAATATTCTCATAATTTGTAAACTTGGCGCCCAACGTGGTGCAATCGTTCATCATATGTTGGTTGCCAATTAATTATATCAATAAATGAGACTCTAATATATTATATAAAGAAAAAATAACCTTAAGGTCCTACAACAATTGAGCCCAGCTAGTTACTTTATTTTACTATGTTGTAAGGTTTATTTCAGTTTTGAATGTAGAAAGAAAGTTATCAAATTCGAAGAAACGAAATTAGAAATCATATTTTCTGCAATGGTTTTCAAAACTCTGATGTCTGAGGAGTACTAGACTATTATGATAGCTATTACGATTTGATTCGAACTACAAATTCACTAGGTATCTGGAAAATAAATACAGCACTTCGGTTAAATGAAGTTGTCCGGAGCGCGCGTTATCGGGCCAATTATAATTCACCGCGCAAATGACACCGTCATTACCGGCCGTTCATAACCGGCTTAACTGTGTAGGTACCCGGCCCGGTGGTACCGACCGCATGACAAACTGCCCTCCCACATAAATGTGAAATTTTATAATGATGTGAGGAAGACATCCTCACATCTTAATAAGTTAATTGATTCAGACGTGACTTTGCGGAAGTCCATTCTAAGATTATTAAATAGACACACAAATATATAGTACTATTCCGCTTATCTTTTCCTCATAAGTTTGTTTGTTTGTTTAACTTATGAGAAATAGATGAGCGAAATAGGACTATATACATATATATAATATTTGTGTGTCTATTTAATATCCTCACATCTTTACAAAATTTCACATTTACAATGCTCTCCTTCTTTCTCTCTTTCCATTTGTAACATTTTGCAGTGCTAGCTTGTCGTGTCACTGGATCATTCATGGCCATCCTGTGTCAGGTCAGTGACCAGGTTGAGGTATGGCGGCCCTGAAAAGTGCCTATGACCGTCGGTGAAAGAATCAGTGTAGTGAAAGGACGCTCCTTTCCTTCCCTTTATTATGCAGACTCACTACTGCATAATAAAGGGAAGGATTTCCTGTTCACTTCTGCTAAATGTCTGCATGTGCCAAAGTATTTGGACGTGCCTCTTACTACTGCCCTTAAGCATCTGCAAGGATCAGATCACCTGGAGATCTGAGAGGTTGTCTACCATGTTTAGGGATAAAAGTGGTGCATTTTTTTCTAAATAATAGTCAGTATTGATCAATGGTAGCCTTTAGGCGGCCAAATAACTCCATCCCCAGATTTTGCCTTTTGCTTATGCGAAGTTTAGGTACTAACTGATTCTTCAATCGGTACAAGGGGGTGGCGTATCAACGGGGCGTGCCTCCACCCTGTTAAACAAAGCCAAGCCAATTATTATTAAATATTCGTAGGCCAATTTATAGCTGTACAGCGTAATTGTCCAACGAGAAAATGGAACGCGATAATCGACAGCTAGTTTAATTAGCGTGCCTAATTAATACGATAAATGATGTTTTTAGATTGTAATCTGGTGCCTGAAAAGCTTTTAAGGCACGGTTTTTTTTAAATGTTGCAGTGACTTGAATTTATGGATGCCTGCATTCCATAAAACGCTATTTCCTAGTGGACAAACTGATAGCCACACCGACCGACCCCGCCTTACACGGACACCGCCGCGTCCCTGGCGTTTTCGCCCCTTCAGGGTGATGGTCTCCTCAAATAACCTCCATCTGGCAACGGCCCAAGCCGAGGTCTATACCTAAGTGGTGCTGAGAAAAAGTTGAGACGATTGAGCTCGTTGTCCCTAACTTTTTCTCGGTCGCAGCGCCCTCTGCGCTCGCCATAATCTGGTTTCGCTGCGATGGTCGAAAGCGACCAACAGCTTAAAAATCTGAAACCACTGACAGTGACAGATGACATCTGAGATGTAGATAAGAGATGGATACAAACATACTCTGTGGAGGGAGTCAGTCAAGCCGGCCCGATGCAGGCGGGCGGGAAAGTCACTGGGATGTATTTGTGTTGTGCCAATGAGAACATATACACGTGTTGTGGTAACAACGAAGGTTGTAGAGTAAAACCAGCGAAAGGCATACACTACACAGCCGCTATCATTATCGAGTTTATTATAGTCTACGTTCTATTTATTATGGAAAACGTAGTTGTTACGGTAGCATGCACCGATCGCGTACCTACGTAGGTGTTCCGTAATCCATTTGGCGATTTCGCGCCAATTAGTCACGTTGCTAGGCAACCGTCACAATACTGTCATGGCCGACGGGCCCCGATAAACTTTGTTTCAGTGGTTTGCTGGCTAACTTTTGATTAACCGGGCCCCGTACCATCAACTTTGTGATTTTGTTAAGGCAGGCAATTATAGGCGACCTAAGGCATAGCGTGGCCGTGGTGGCCCCGGCTGAAGAATAGGCCCCATCATATCTACCTATCCGCGGATGTCGTAAGAGGCGACTAAGGGAAAAAAGCTAGGGGATGGGCAGCACCGTCCCTCATTTTAACAACGATAGCTCTAACTGCGCTCGCCAACCCGCATGCCCAGCGTGGTGAGTATGGGCAAATGATATACATGATAAGAAATTCGCTCTGTCTGTGGGGGAGGCCATGTTCAGCAGTGGACGTCGTACGGCTGAAATGATGATGATGAAGGTATAGCGAGACTTTCTCGCTCTAAATTGGAGCAGCCCGCCGCCTGGGAGGTTGTTATCTCTGCCTTATAGAAGATCGCAGCCAAATAAGAGTAAGGTTGCCAGAGCTCTTTAAGGGGAGGGGAGTTCGGGGTCGGCAAAGCATGCGTGATGCCTCTGGTATTGCAAGCGTTGCTAGGGTACGGTAACCATTTCCCAACAGGTAGGCCGTCAGGTTGTTTGCCACCTTAGATATATAAAAAAAAGATCTCAGTTTGAGGCGTGCCACTATTATACAAGGTGATTCATAACATGTATACCATCTCGAAAGGGGGTTATTCTATCAATGAAAATAAATACTCGCGAAAAAAAACATCAATATTTTCATTTTATTTTCTTAAATTCCGTGGACGTGGTGGCCCCGGCTAAAGAATAGGTCCCTCCATATCTCTATCCGCGGATGTCGAAAGTAAATGTTTTAATGGAAAAAAGCTAGGGGATGGGCAGCAGCGTCCCTCATTTTAACAACGATAGCTCTAACTGCGCTCGCCAACCCGCATGCCCAGCGTGGTGAGTATGGGCAAAACCCCCCCACATGATAAGGAATTTGCTCTGTCTGTGGGTGAGGCCATGTTCAGCAGTGAACGTCGTACGGCTGAAATGATGATGTATAAATCCAAACAAGGTAATCGAGATGAGAACCAAGATAAGTAGGTTTAATGAAATAAGATAGCACACGTGCAAGACACGTGCCAGCGAAATGACTAATTTCTCGTTATTACAGGTGTCTCTATCACATCAACAATAGGATAGGAGGGTCGATTATGCCGCCCCGATGGTGTCAGAATGCACCTGCAAATTGGTAGAATGGAATCATTGGCTTGGAGACTTTAAATTAGGATTGTGACATTGCGCTTTTGGAAAAGATTAATTTTCAAGAAGCTTCATTTTTTAGATTATCTTTTATACCCTTTGTATCTTTTTAACCAATAACTTTGTTTTTTTTTTTTTAAAGTGATAACCCACCCTAATGTAATACCTACTGTGATGATGGCTCAAAGCGCCGTCGGAGTCGAATTTTAGGGATATTATAAAAAAAAACAATAACTTTGATTTGTTCAATTTCAGGTAACTTAAGAATAGTACAGATGTTAAAAACTAAATTCTAGGACCCATATAAATATATACCTTAACGAAAAATATAGAAAATACCGATGTGATAATCCTAAATATACTAAAATAATCTAAATAACTATTTAACTAACGACTAAGTACTAATAAAAATGCGACTTGTTGTTGATATTAATTTGTTCAATATTATAGATTATATTATATGGGTCAACGGGTTTTTTATGTATTGCCAAGTTCTAGTCATGAAATATCTTTACTTATCTTGAATGGTACTAAGGATACAAATTTGTATCACTTGTACCATCAATGGTACAAATTAATGGTACCTACTACTGACACTAAGGCAAATAATCAAGGCAATAAGTAATACTTATATTTTTTTTCTATCAGACCAATACATACTCATACGGAAAATTCGTCGATCGACAAACGTTATTGCAAAATGGGTTCGGTGGAAAACGCGGGCGCCCCATTTTGTTAATAGTTTAATCTTCGCGGGTGATTCGGGTGCAGTCACCTGGAATAACTAGTGAAGACTGGATTGAGTTTTGATTTTGGCCGAAAATATTCGTAAGTCTTGCCGAAAAGTGTATCAAACCGAAAACACAGTGACGAGAAAGTTTGCGCTTTTTTACTAAAATACCAACATGGCGACAAATTTTTGGTTGCCATTCTTAAATTCAATACGAAAACACCTCAATACTAATTTTGAGACTTCTGATACCCACGACACGGAATCCTAGTGTGGGGTCAGGACAACACCCAACAGTCACATACATAGGTATGTTATGATAATATTTGCTGCTGTAGTTGCCACTTACTGCAAAACTTCCTGAAAGCCGAAAGGTCTTTGAGCTGTAACTGAAATTCGGCTCAAATTCCGGCTACGGCCAGTAGCGCTTTGATCTTTGGTATACACTAATAACTACAAGTGAATATTTTACGGGCATTTTCAGCGCGCCCGTTTGCCCGTGATTGTGGGATTGCGACGAATTATTTAACAACTGACTTTAAAAACGTTGAGCTGAAATGACGTGGTATATTTTGCTCTACTTAGGTTACGCTAAAAATGTAGTTGGAGTCATCATTTCAGCCGTAGGATGTCCACTGCTGAACATAGGCCTCCGGCCTCCCCTACAGATATCACAGATTGTTGTGACGTCAGTAGGTATGTCACCCTATCTCAGGCTCTGCACGAAAACCAGTGCTGATTTGCGTGTCATTTTGACAGAATTGTGAGATAACCGTAAAAGTACCATACAGGTTTTTCATAATTGCCATTTGTATAGAAAAGACATTAATTGCCATATCTTTTAATGAATTGAGCTAAAAAACTTGATACGGCACTATAAAATCACGGACCCTTTGTGTAAATTTCGAGTTGTCCTTTATCCGATTCTGAAAAAAAGGGTCTTAACAGATAGACGTACAAACAGACCGTCGGACAATATAATTATATCAATTATTATGTGTATTCTTTCTTCTTATTATTTTAATGAAACTATTTTACTTTACAGTAAAATTCTTAATGAGATTATTGGTATGAATTCTATCTCGCTTAGATAAGTCTAGAAGCAATCTGGATCACAAAGAGTGTCCGAGGTTGTGCGAGATTGGATTCCTTGTGTACGGATTGTGAGATAAAAAAATACAGAACGTAGTAATGTTGTAGCTGAGATATTTTGTAGACATATATTTTTAAATGGGCTTTTATCGCTACATGTAGCAACTGAGATCACTATAAGACCGCCTATCGTACAAGGTGATCCATAATATGTATTATATACTATCCCGATAGGGGCTTCTTCTACCATTGACAAGAAATAAATTTAGCAAAAAAAAAAAAAACATATCTTGATCTTTTTTTTTAACTTTTTCCAATATTTCAAATTAGCTGTTCTTTTTATCAAGAACTTCAACATCAAGTTTGCTTACTATATCAACTGAATGATTGAGTTTCAACTGATCTGACCCCAACACATCCAATTTTAGCATAGTGTTTTTTAAATGAATAAATTCTAATTTCCAAAAGACGTTGAACAAACATTATTGCCAGTTGAAATGAAAATTATGTAAGTAAACCCTGAAATACAAGTGCTGTGACATTCTAGATACTTATTGGTGATTTGAGTTTGTAACTTGTTCGTAACTAGTTTGTAACTAAACGAACGGTATACCCTCAGGGTATACCCTCAGGGTATACCTAAGGGTAAGAACACAAGCTTAATATGTCTATTCCCAAGCAATTTGCACTCTCTCCTACAAAATCGTTATCATTCCGACATATATTTTTAATTTGCCGCATGCGTCCTCTCCCACATACATTAAAGCGACACAAACAAACTCCGGATTAGACATCGCTACAGGATGATGCGATAACAAATTCAAGGCAGTCGCAGACATATCTATATGTGTGCCAAA
Source organism: Anticlea derivata (assembly GCA_947579855.1). Classification (NCBI taxonomy): domain Eukaryota; kingdom Metazoa; phylum Arthropoda; class Insecta; order Lepidoptera; family Geometridae; genus Anticlea; species Anticlea derivata. The sequence goes on along the minus strand of OX388279.1, from coordinate 3,232,419 downwards.
TAAATAATATTCTATTCTATCTCGATCCAATACGGAAATTGCTATGTGAAAATTCGTTATAAACGTTAGTATTATGTGTTTATCAAGCAGAAGATTGTGAAAAAGGATCAGCCGTTTGTTTTTTTTTTTGTGTCTCCCTTTTATTAGCAATCAGTCACTAACGATACAAGTATGTGCGCCTCCTTATTTTTTTTCGTATTAAAAAAGCGACTTTAGTGGCGTAGCAGGCTAGTGCCCATCTGAGACGCAATGGGTGCGGGTTCGAATCCCGGTGCGGGACAAATGTTTGCATGATCTGCAAATATTTGTTTCGGGTCTGGATGCTGGTGTACCATGGTATACACACATTACACAGGCATCCTAGTGTGGGGTATGTGACTGTTGGGTGTTATTTATTATTATTATTTGTTTAACCATACCTCAACCTGGTCACTGACCCAATACAGGATGACCAAGAAAGAATCAGTGACACGACAAGATAAGAAGAAGATTATTTGTTTTCAGGCGAGTGGATGCCGATGCTGAGGTGATATATCTGCGATAGCTTAAAAGCGTCGGAAAAACTGAAAAATCCGACCAAAACACGAAGGGGAGGCGTCATTGGTTTTGGGTGGATTTGTTTTAGTTTCTTTGAGTGGTGGTTGGTTTCATTCAGTTCGATGCGCTTTTATATTTTTGCTAAGCAGATGTAGACTTAGGTTTATCATGTTTTGATTAGAACCAATATAAATATTCCGGACATATTCACACGGTCAACTGATCCCAAACAAGGCATAGCCTGTACTATGGATACCAGAGACTGTTATTAGATAAATATTTAACACCCAGCCACAGAACAAACATCTGTGTTTATAAAACTTAAAACTAATACAAGTTAATATTTACAAAATACACAAGAAACAGTTGAGTTTTAACTGATTTTACCCCAAAACAGATGATAAATAAATAAATAAATATTCCGGACATTATCACACACGGTCAACTGATCCCAAACTAGGCATAGCCTGTACTATGTATTATCACACAAATGTTTGTCTAGTGCGGGGATCGAACCCGCGACCTCTAGAGCAGAAGGCAGAGACTGTGCTATGAGGCCAGGCGATAATGTAAAGGACGCTTCCAACTGGCAGAGATAAGGATCAATTGCGCATATAGACGCATGGGGTGCGGGCTCGATACAAATGTTTGCACGATCTGCCAATATTTGACTATGTATGTCTCTGTTGGGTGTTATTTATTTTTTTATTGTTCGAATTCGTTAAAATAGTGCTGACATGTTCGCATTTGATTGGCAATAAGACGTCACGGTACGCCAAGGTACGCTTTCAACGCTTAACAAACAAATTATTGTTGGTACAACTTGGTACAATAAGTTGAATACGGCAGTGGTACCCATAGAGATAAGAGTTTTTTTTTAGTTTTAGAAAAAAAAAACTCTTACCTATCTCTATGGTAACCACGGATTCGGAGCGGTATCATAGCAGTACGGGACCCAGTTTTTTTTTTTTTTGTTTTAAACAAAAAAAAACTCTTACCTATCTCTATGGTAACCACTGATTCGGAGCGTTATCATAGCCTTACGGGACCCAGTTTTAATGGATCAATCTTTACTCTCATATTGTATGTGTTATTAGCTGTGTAAAACTACTATAATTAATCATAAGTTGACACTATCAGCCCACTTCATCAATCACTATAATCACCTCAAACAATATTTGCACAGCAAAAAAGCACCCTGTACCTACCTCGGCCCCATTTAAATTGATATAAATTAATCCTTTAGATGCACCCCGAGAAAGAAATCCCATTAGGTGCGGATTCGATTAACGTTTTAACAGGATCGAGTTCTCTCCCCTTGCATCTTTCGAGACCTTTCGGACGTACAGATGTTCCTACACGGGCAATTTTTGCAATTTTTATAGCGCGCTTTTTTTTATTTCAATTTCAATAAGCGATGTATAATTATCACGAATTAATAATAGCCTCAAAGGTTTGCTGGAAGAAAACTCTTTGTAGGCCTTTATAGGTTCTTTAGCTCGCCTTTGTACATGATGTTTTGTGACGTCACAAAAATTACCTAGAATCCTTAGAACAGAATTAAACATATGAGAAGTTCAATATAAAGATGATTTTTGCATAGTTTTTTTTTAATGAAATATGTTATATTTCCAAAAGTTGTATATAAACTTTATTGCCAATTGGATGCAGAATAAGCCCCCTTCGGGATATATATATATATTATATTTAAACTCTTGTCGTTGTAATGATGCAATTTCCTCCATTCTGATCTTCCCATACTCCTTTAGTTCCTTATACGACATGTCGGCAGTCTTCTCTTATATCTGGCTCATGTATTCAATTCAATTCATATATTGACCATTTCCTTATAACATAGGCATATTAGGTTTACAGTAATTACAGTTTTTTTTTTACAAGTTCATCATCATCATCATCATTTCAGCCGTACGACGTCCACTGCTGAACATGGCCTCCCACAGACAGAGCAAATTCCTTATCATGTGAGGGGATTTTCCCATACTCACCACGCTGGGCATGCGGATTGGCGAGCGCAGTTAGAGCTATCGATGTTAAAATTAGGGACGCTGCTGCCCATCCCCTAGCTTTTTTTCCCTTAGTCGCCTCTTACGACATCCGCGGATAGGTAGATATGGAGGGGCCTATTCTTCAGCCGGGGCCACCACGGCCAAGTTACGTTCATATAATTAAAAATAATTGATTTTAGTAGGTAATTTATAGTTTCTACTCCACATGCAAATCAGGAAATGAAACATTTAAATATTCCGTGACATGGTAAAATGGATGATTATCAAAAAAATATTTAATGTATGTAACTAATTCTTGGTCTTCCTCTTCCTCGTTTTCCTTCTACCTTTCCTTCAATGTTGTTGACTGGCCTCATAGCTCAGTTGGTAGTAACTCTGCCTTCTGCGCTAGAGGTCGCGGGTTCGATTCCCGCACTGGACAAACATTTGTGACTAACACAGATGTTTGTTCTGTGTCTGGGTGTTAAATATATATATATTATGTCTCTGGTACCCACAGTACAGGCTATGCCTAGTTTGGGATCAGTTGACCGTGTGAATATGTCCGGAATATTTATTATTTATGATGTTCTTTAAGAAGCTGTCATGTCGTATAATATGTGCGGAGCTTTCAGTAGCCCGTGTGAGTATCGCAAGGAGAGATTTCGTTTTATTGGCTAGTAAGCTTCGCAGATTGCATTACTTGTTAGAATGTTGTAAAGGTTGAGTAAGTTGCGGATAAGTATACACGTGGCTCGAAGCGATGGTGGCTGATGGACGAAGACAGAATGGTGGTCAAGAGGCGCCGATGACCGCGGCCTCTTTATCTAGATAGAATATAACTAGTGGCCACTAGGCCACTAGTTATATTACTAGTGGGGAAGATTTCCGCTGCAACGTTTTGTCTACGGAAGAGAAGACAAAATTTATACATATTTTAGTGTCGAAATCAGAGATATTTTTGAAGGCATGGCGATCTCAAGAAAGAATGAAAAATTAATTTCTATATGTACTTCATTTACGCTACGCTTTATTACATTTTATTCTCTACTGTAGACATAAATACGCGACCAGTTAGAATATGTGGTTAAAGAACTTTATTCTCAAAAGAAATTACATTTCACTTCATGAGAAGTTAACAATTTTAACTTAGTTATTATAAAAAAACAGTGAGCATGCAGTACTAACAATTGTTAAGATACAGGTATATAGGTATCAGTTAGCATCTACCTATCATCGTAATTATTATGGAAGAGTTAACATACATAATTTTAGTCAATAAACAATGTCATTTATATATACATATTTTTATAAATTTATTACACGCTAGCCATCCACCGGGCTCTTACCGGCATCAACGTCCCAGCCATTCTCGAACCGAATGGTCTGCTACGTGATGATGGTAAGCGGCCTGACGGTATGACTTTGGTCCCTTGGGAGAAGGGTATGTGTGGTGTGGGATGCTACTTGTGTTGATACACTAGCGCGCACACATCTTCCGGGGACATCAGTTAGGGCGGTGCGGCGGCAGATTCGGCCGAGGATCTCAAAAGGCGCAAATATGTGATAAGTCTTGATAGGGCTTACGTATTTGAGCCTTTTGGGGTTGAGACCCTGGGCCCGTGGGGCAACGTGGCCCTCCGGGTTTTCAAAAAGATATCAGGGCGTCTGATAAAAGCGACGCGTGACCCGAGAGCTGGCTCTTATTTGGCCCAGCGAATTAGCAAGCATTTCAAAGTGATCCTAGTGATTTTATTGAAATAAATGCCTTTTGAACTGACTTTGACTTTGACATGGCAATTCCGCCAGCGTCTTGGGGACGCTTCCGACTGGTAGTGATCTGGATCAGTTGAGCTATATATATTGATCGTTTGTAACGGTCTTAAGATGGCTCAACTGTTTCTTGTGTATCTTGTTTTAGTTTTAAGTTTCTTTCTGTAAAAAAAGTACCATTAAAAAAATGATTATACATAGCCTGTCATGAGGTGAAACCGCTTGCTGCTACGCCTAAGCAGCCAAATATTTATAAATACATATTATACATACATACATAGAGTACGTCGTTATTAAATAAGTTTTTAATGTTGTATGTATGTTAGTTTTAAGGTATATTGCTATGGACCGTAGAAAAAGTTAAATAACATCTGCAACTTTTCTATAGTTTGAAATAAATTAATGAATGAATAAATAACGGTTTCAGCGTTTCATGGCACGCGAGTGAAATCACTGCAGGAACTAGAAAATAAATTCTTTTAAAGTGTGTAACCCAAGCTTATATTACACCGATCTTTAAAAAGCAATTTCCCTATGCACACAGGCTGGACAAACAAAATTCTCTACACTCTTTCGACCAAATACTTGAGGCTTGCGCCGTAAATTGGAGTTATTCTGTGGGGATCGGACACGGGGCTCTTACAGCGATCGACTTCTTCTTCTTCTTGTCGCGACACTGACTCTTTCTTGGTCATCCTGTCAGTTCCTTGGTCAGTAACCAGGTTGAGGTATGGTGGCCCTGAAAAGGGCCTATGAACGTCGGAAAGAATCAGTATACAAGTATTCAAGTATTTTTATTCAGAACACAAACAAAATGTACAAATTACAAAATGAAACGATGTGTAGTGACAAAATGATCAGTGTAGTGAAAGGATTAAAGTGCGCCCCTTAGAGGCTCCTTTCATGCACATGACAAGATACCTAGACGTTAATATTGGCACTGAATTATTCAATATTAATTTGCCAGAGACTTTCGTACCATAATGATAACAATGATAATGGTACTAAAGTCTCTATTTGTTTTAGATAGACATAATTACAAATGAAGTTACTTAGAACTCGACTCCTTCAAACTCTACTCAGGCAATATGTAGCAACCTATCTGTTGTCTCATTAAGGTCCTCCCAAGTGCAGGTTGTCGTGCACAGTGGACAGGAAAGCATAATGTCGTGTTGAAATCGTGTCGTCCGTATAAGATGTAAGTATGTAGCTCAATTTATAGAATGTAGGTAGATGTACCTATTCGGTCGGGTTGCATCCCGCGGGGACGCATAATGTGCCTCTATTTATCGGTGTCGGTGTCCGAATGGGATTTTGACGAGTGGAGATTTTATTTGTGACATTCTTTAGACCACAGCTTTGGTCGCGCGGTAGATAGATAGATAGATAGAAGATAGAAAATGCTTTATTGCACACCATAAAAAGTACAAACATTAACAAAAAAACAATAAAAACTAAACTATGTGATGAACAATGGGCGGCCTTATCGCTGAAGTAGCGATCTCTACCAGGCAACCTTTGGATGGAGTGGACTGGATATGATTAAATAGGTACCCGGAAAAATAAACTATTATTAATCAGGTATAGTGTATTTATTTTATTTATTTATTCAGGACAACAAACAATTACACTTAAAAATTACATAACAAATCTTATAGAATAGGTGGTTAGGTATAGTGTAGCTTTCTATTAGTGAATGGCACGGGATTACAGTTGTGAGCCTATTTTATTAATAATTTCAAGTTCTAAATAATTTAATGCCTGTTAATAATATAAAAAAAATTGCATACGCTGATTTGTTTCGATTTATAAATTCCTGTTCAATTTTATGGTACTTATAAATTGCAATGGCCATTTAAATCTCGTCCATACATGATATAAAAAAATATTTTGAAAATTACCAATAGCATTAGCAGAATGAAAATTTAAAGAATGATAAAAATTAAAGAAAAAATTGCTTAATTTACAAATAGAATAGAAGCGTATAATTTGAATTTCGAGCGTGGCCAGTACCAGTCAGTCAGAAAATAGCAGAGATTCGTTCCGGCATCAAACAAAGCTAATCCCGCTTTCCCGCCAGTTAAGCTATAACTACCCTCAATATCCCGCGTTCTAGCGTATTAGCTGCTTACTCGGTCGTGTTATTAAAAATTATGCAGTCGGTCGCGAACCGTCGCGGATGGCGGTCGCGTGCCAGTTTATTGCATTAAAAGCTTTTTAAAACGATAATAATGGGTCAAGAGGGCGGATTCTAAAGTTTTGAGGATTTATGTCGTATTAGTCTGAAGGGTATAACAACACTTCAAAATTCTTGATTGGTACCTACTTACTATATTTGACACGCTCATAATTTTATCATCCCTTTCATCTAGATGGAAATAATAAGGAAAAGGATAATTGTCTAATAAATTAAAAAACCAAATGAGAGCTCTCTTTATATTGATTTTATTATGATACAATATTTTTTATAACCTAATTGATGTATTATATATGTATAGCTTTTATTTCTTTATAGGTACTTTATATTTGACACTACAATACAAAGTTTAAACACCAATTTAACGAATAAACTGACTATATTTACCCCGCTCTCAAAAATATTTCCGAATCTTCGAATCAGAGTTCCGTACCACATCACGTACAGGATCGAACGCGACGCGTCCACCCGTGAAATGGGACCCGCTTAGCGTATATGGGACTTTGAAAGGAATTAATAGACTCTTTGGGTCTATTTAAGGAGTTTCTGAGATTTACATTCTGCACTATTATCTTGACACTTTCATTCATTGGTATGTTACTAGTGGTTTGCCCCGAACCTATTTTTGATATTATATATAATTCTATAGTTTAATATCATAATGGCGATGTATAGTAAAGTTTGTTTCAATGATCGTTGAGGCACAATGAGAATTGAAAATCGTATCTTTAGAAACATTCTAACGAATATGTCTACCAAGATTTACTAGAATATTGTCTTTGCCTCCAATCTTACCTGAAATATGGGTTCATACTTTAAAAGTAGGCACACAATATCAACAAAAAATCATCATCATCATCATCAGCGTGTAGAAGTCCACTGCTGGACATAGGCCTCCCCCAAAGAGTTCCATGAAGAACGGTCTTGAGCCTTCTCCATCCACAGACTTCCCGCAACCTTAACAATGTCGTCGGTCCATGGGTCAACATAAAAAATTAAATCATTTTAAATAAACGTCATAACAATCATAGTGAAAACTAATACAAAATAGTCAATCGGAAATACAAAATTAATAATAATAACAAAATATAATATTCAAAACATGTGAGCCTTATGTAGACATTAAAGAAGAATATGAAACCTCTAGTCTCTAAGATAAGAATCAAACTGTCAACTGATCCCAAACTAGGCATAGCCTGTACTATGGGTACCAGAGACTGATATACACAATAGATGTATATTTAACACCCAGACACAGAACAAACACCTGTGTTAGTCACAAATGTTTGTCCAGTGCGGGAATCGAACCCGCGACCTCTAGCGCAGAAGGCAGAGTTCCTACCAACTGAGCTATGAGGCCAGCCAGTATTTAAAGAAACTTAAAACGAATACAAGTTAATATTTACAAAATACACAAGAAACAGTTGAGCCATCTAAAGACCGTTACAAACGATCTATAGATAACTCAACTTTACTTATTGTTTAACAATTAATCAATCTATTTTAAATTAGCTAAACTAATGTTGAGACTTTAAATATTACTTTTCTGCATAATTAGTAGCTTTTTCAAATTATAATCATAAATAACTATTTCACCAAAATCACACACTATAACTTAATCTTGATTCTGCGATCGATGCGATTTTGATATATTTATTTACCTTATGCGAAATTTTAAATAAAAAATAAATGGAAACCTAGGAACTTACGCTTAAGTTATAAGTTTTTTTTTCCATAATATTCCAAGGAAATCGCACCCCAATACATAGCCCCCCGGCATGTTCCCATCAGAATGTGATCAGAATGCTGGTCATACATCTCGCGAGGCGTTCATCCGCGAAATGGAACCCGCTTAGTATATCGATCCTGGGTACCTCGGGAAGGAATTAATAGTCTTTCGAGAATCGATTAGTCGAAAGTTTTCCAATTGTTGTTTAATCGATTGTGGAATCCTATAGGTATATTAGGTATATCTTATAGGTTACGTGCTCTTAAACGGTAAAGGAAAACATCGTGAGGAAATAGATAGATAGATAACACTTTATTGATCACCACACGGAAATAATACATAAGATCACAATTACATTACACGGCAATACAATGGGCTTGCGTTATCGCTAAGAGCGATCTCTGCCAGATAACCTTAGGATGGACTGGACTGAAAAGATTAGAGAAGAGGAAATCGGCACGTCATAGAACCTAAAACCCTAAATTGATTTAAAGCTGGTGTATGATCACTACTTGTCCTTGTCTTTGAACTGTCAGTAGGTTGATCTTATCTCTATCTAGATATATTAACAAATAGTTAGGTATTATTTAGGTTTTATGTATATATGTGTTATATTATTATTATTTTTATAGTAGGCATTATAGTGTTAAACTTTTTGTACGCCTCCGTCTTATATGATTTGTTTATCCTATCCATCCAAGGGTTGTCTGGAAGAGATCGCTTTTAGCGATAAGGCCGCCCATTGTCCGTAATATTTTTTGTTTCTCTCTTTTGTTATTTTCTATCTCTGTGTACAAAAAGGAGTTAATCTATTTATCTATCTAAAAACTCCAAGACAGAACCCACGACCTTCGGATCGATTGTCGGGGAACCTTTCAATAGGCCAACACGGCTAGTTGGGATATCTGAGCTAGCAATAAACTGCAGGAAAACATCATCATCATCATTTCAGCCGTTCGACGTCCATTGCTGAACATGGCCTCCCCCACAGACAGAGCAAATTCCTTATCATGCTTATGATTCCTATGATTTGCCCATACTCACCACGCTGGGCATGCGGGTTGGCGAGCGCAGTTAGAGCTATAGAGTTGTTAAAATGAGGGACGCTGCTGCACATCCTCTAGCTTTTTTCCCTTAGTCGCCTCTTACGACATCCGCGGATAGGTAGATATGGAGGGGCCTATTCTTCAGCCGGGGCCACCACGGCCAAGGGAATATCTAAGCTAGCAATAAACTGCAGGAAAACATAGCTAGTCATAAAGTGGATCTGTTCGCTCCCGGCTCTTATCGCAAAATAGTACGGAGTCGAGCCGGCGCGCTTTGTCATGCAGATACCCTTAATCCCTGTCTGTCGCTACGTGTCAACACCAGCCGCAGATACCGACACCTACTGTGGATGAGACTATCCTAAATTAAAGAGCTTGCTCCCGCAGCCTTTGCCTTTGCCTTTTTTTTTGACTGGCCTCATAGCTCAGTTAGTAGTAACTCTGCCTTCTGCGCCAGAGGTTGCGGGTTCGATCCCCGCACTGCACAAACATTTGTGTGATTAGCACAGATGTTTGTTCTGTATATTAGTCTCTGGTACCCATAATACAGGCTATGCCTAGTTTGGGATTAGTTGACCGTGTGTGATATGTCCGGAATATTTATTTATTTTATTTAGCTTCGCTTCGCGTGGTACCTCGATAAAAAGTAGCCTATGTGCTATTCTGGGTAAAGAACTCTATCTGTTCCAAGTTTCATCGAAATCGGTTGAGCTGTTACGGCGTGATTGTACAAATAACAATCATCACAAACTTTCGCATTTAAATTACAAATCTATCCCACGGGAAAAAATAGCATTTTGCCGGAATAAAAAGAAGCTTAAGTGCTCCACACTATATATATATTTTTTTTCTTAAAATTTCATCTAGATCCGTTCGGCTATTTTTGCGTGATTGAGTAACCCCCAGGAGGACTATGATTATCAGTAGACGTCATACTGCTGAAATTTGATGATGACCGATGATAAAATAACCAGTGAGTTAAGCGACTGGCTTATCCACACTAGCCTAGTCCGACACCAAGCAACAGTGCGAAAGGATTATTAAGGGCTGAGATAGCAATTTGCAGCACTTAATTACAAGATAAATTAGTATGTAAATTAATAGCCTTGTACTTTCTGAGTAAACTGGGATTTATTTTGACAACGGAAGCAGTAGTACGCAGGATTACTTAGGACACAGTTGTAGGTATAATATAATATATTACAGACTAGCTTACGCCCACGGCTTCGCTCGTATGGTATTTATTTAAAAAGTAGCCTGTATTCCATTCTAGGTTCATTCTAGAACTCTATGCAGGTACCTATTCCAAGTTTCATAGAAATCGGTTGAGCCGTTACCGCGTGATTGATTGATTGAACCTCAAACGTCCAAACACCTTCGCAAACTTTCGGATTTTTAATATTAGTAGATAATATGCGAAAATGTGTTTTTTTGTTGGTTTGTCCTTTTGTTACGTCCCAACGGAGCAAGAGATTGACATTATTTTTTGAATTGGTATAACATTATAGAGTCTTATAGAAAAATAACCTACTTTTTATCAGGTTAACACCCAAGCAAAGCCGCGGGTGGAAGCTTGTATTGTATAATAAGAATCGAGTAAGAGCTAATATACAGTTTTATTTGACTACCCAATTAATTAACCCAAAACATCTCCGTCGTGTTTGAACGAAAAATCAAGTTTCCCCCAAGTTAACCGCCCCGTGATTAACTTAAACCCAAGCAAAGCAGGGGGGATCAATCGGTAGCAATTACAAAAATTATATTTGCACAATGCGCTTGCTCAAATTCTAATAACAACTTGATTTCTCTATCGGCGCCATGTTTGTTTAGCTGTCAAACTGACGCATGCGTGGCACGTGGCACATAGAGTAAACGAGAGTATCGTTTTAATCTAATAGGCTGATGACTACACGGTATTATGCCAGGGGCTATAAAAAATCGCGGTTTGCTGATGAATATGAGATATATCTCTATCAAAAATAACTTTGACTAATCCATTTTTGCGTTCTCACGACCCACATTTTGGTTTGGCTTCCCACGGAAAATCACTTGCTTTTACACTCAGCCCTTGCTTGGAAATTAACTTGCTTTTACTTTGATGATGATGATGAAATGAAAAGAAAACTATAGCAGTGTGTTTTGCTTTTAATTGAAAAAGCTTAACCTAGCCGATTTAGAAAATATGCCTTCAGAGTAGACCCAGGTATTCACATTAGCAAGTTGAAATAGCAGTGGGTAGGCCAGAAGGTTCTCGAAAGGCGAACCAGACGATGCTGGCCCCACCCGATGGGCCGATGACACTGTGAAGATTACGGGAAGTCGGTAGATCGAAAAGGCTCAGGACCGTATGTCGTGGCACTCTATGGGGGAGGCCTATATTCAGCAGTGGACTTCTTCAGACTGATGAAGAAGATTCTCATATAGACACCTACACTACAAGGCCCAAGGCACTGTAACATAAAAGTCTTCTTTTAAAAGAAATATCACGAATATTAAGAGCTTTTTATCCGATCAGCCCCGGGGTACCATCAAATCACAATTTCGTAGATTGTGTCAACAGATCCCAATTGATAAGTCTCCCTTTGCGAGCACCTAAATCTCCCCTAGTTTTGTTGTTATGAAATTATTTCGGTAGCGATAGATAGCGATCTTTATCACTATCTGATGAGTTTTTTTGACCCTGCGGTTTAGTATTCTGGCATTGTTATGATTATCATTGTTTGAAAGGGTGACATGATAGTTGGGCCTTGTGACATCGTTATAATAATTATTTAAACTAGTGGTTCACCTCGGTTTCACACTGTACAGTCCAATGTAAATCTACTCAATTCTACGCAGTGCTATAGCGATCTTTATCACTATCTGATGAGTTTTTTTGACCCTGCGGTTTAGTATTCTGGCATCGTTATGATGATCATTGTTTGAAAGGGTGACATGATAGTTGGGCCTTGTGAAATCGTTATAATAAATATTTAAACTAGTGGTTCACCTCGGTTTCACACTGTACAGTCCAATGTAAATCTACTCAATTCTACGCAGTGCTATTTTATCCTACTTCCTACTAATATTATAAATGCGAACGTTACGAAAGGATGTTTGGATGTTTGTTGTACGATCACGCCGTAACAGCTCAACTGATTTCGTTGAAACCGTATACAGTTCACAGAATAGCATATAGGCTACTTTTTATGTAGGTACCACGCAAGCGAACACGCGGGCGGAAGCTAATGGTGTCATAAATTATCTTTGCGCAGTCCTACATTAGTGCTACGGTGCTACGCAGTACTACGCAAAGCGTAGCAGGCGGTGGGAAGGTTCTCCTTATATTAAGAAAAAGTTAACACGAAGGCGTCGGTAGCGGGTGAATGCCCGGTTGTTACGCAATAGGTGCGGGTTCGAAATCAGCGGCGGGACTAAATGTTTAAATCAAATCAAAGTAATTTATTGCGTAATATAGGTTAGGTGCAGTTGTTACATAACACAATACAAATTAGGAGCAGCCATATTCAGCGTTGTACGCATGCAATATACATATTTTCAAAATTAAGTAGGTATGTCAGAGCTTTAAATTACAATAAAATAGTGCTATTACAAAAAATGTCATTAAAATAATCATGGGTTGAATAATAAGCCCTTTCCAATAGTAACTATTTCAGCCTCACTTTGAATACTACAAGGCTTGAAGTATCAAGTCTTCAAGCCTTGTTGTTTCTGATATTTAAGAACAATAAACGTTCTGACTGAACTAGGACGTGTTGGGTGTCATTTATTTAGTTAATATAGCTGTTAATACGCTAAGTTTGAATTAATTTGACTCAAAAACCGCTGACATAGAGTTTTACCTTTACTTTTTACCTTTACTCCCTAACGGGTGGATACATATGTTATATTTACTCATATGATACATGGATCTACTCATAACTGAAATGAATTAAGTTTTTTTTAATGGCTCATTATTGCTGTGCGATATAATTGCAGTAGTGATTTCTCTGCAGTCGGCCGATAGCACTGACATTCTCTTTAAAACATAATGGAATAAAGAAACAGTAAACTGGCCTCCCCTGTTAGGGGAGCACTTCGTTAACGCTGTGTAGTGCGACCGTGATGCGTTGATATTTGTCATCATTTAAGTATGGGGTGTATGGCTTCGACCTAATAGAATGCGATTCGCGTGAATTTCCGATGCGATTTGATCGCGCGATGTAACAATGTATGACATGATTAGGACACTCAGTAAAGACTTGATATGTTTGATCGCGGATTCGTACGATTGAAAATCGCGCGAACTTGCGATGATCGCGTAGTCGCGTTATATTAGGACGATGCCTAAGAGTTTCCATATGAGCCCGTGTTCAAACCGCGAGTTATATGTCTTCCTATCTTACTCATATTCTAGATGCAAAAGTTTGGATGGATTGACGGATGTTTGTTAATCAATCACGCCAAAACGGCTGAACGGATCTGTATGAAATTTGGCACAGAGATAGATTATAGACTGGAAAAGAACATAGCGGCACAACCCTTGCGTATCATATGGGCACTTGCCCGCTGCACCACCGAGGTTGTTCTCGTATAATTTTGATTATATTGCAATTTCCCTTCAAAATTCCACGAATAAAAATACGAGCCCAAGTCTCAAGAGCGTTCAACGAAACAACAAAGGTGCTACCATTCAGAACGAATCACCGTACAAAATGATATTATTTGTAACGTAATCCGCGAACAACTAGAGAGATTGATATTACGCTGGGGTGATATTGACATTAATTTATATGGATACGGTTTAAAAATGTATAATGGGTGGGTCGCCGACGCTAATAAAGCCTCTAGGGGCGCCATGTTGCAAACGCGAACTTTTTGGCGCGATATCAAATATAATTATCGCACACAAACTATTTTAGCACTTGGCTTCTGACGCACAAAGCTGAGAATTCTATGAAATGTTTTGACATTGACAGTGACAGTAAGATTTTTTGGCGCGAACGTTCGTTTGATTGATCGGGTAATTATTTGTAAATGATGACGGACGGACGCATCCGGTACCAATATTTTTGTAGTTACAATCTTTTATTAGACCGCAAAATTTCGCGTGGGAATTTTATTACATATTTTTTTATGAGAATTTAATTCACTTTTCATTGCTTTCGACTTGAGAGCGCTGTGGAGTATTGGGCTCGAATCCCGGTCGTGCACCCATGTTTTTTCCGGAATCGGAAAATTTATGTACGCTATACCAGTGCTCTCAAACAGTAGAGGAAAACATCGTGAGGAAACTAGCATGTCCTAGAACATAAAAATTCGTGATATTTGTATAATCGTTTGCTAAAGAATATTCAAATCCGAAATGCTACGGTAGAGCATTATCAGCTTTTAATAAAAGGAATTATGCAAATAAGCTGACACGATTCACGTGTTCGCACACAAATGTTTTGTTAAATAGCGTGTAAATAATTTGTCATAAGTTTCTTTGTGTTCGAAACTAGACAAATGTTAATTTTATAATTTGAACTTGCAGCTATGGAACTGGCCATTCAGAGTCAACTGCGTGTTAAATTAAAATAAACGATTTGTCCCTAAATACGAATTCTAAATTCAAATTACGTCCCTGACGTCGCGGTTTTGACGTCTTTATTCAAATTTCGAATAATGAGAGATCGGACACGCGTCACGGAGCCCTTTGATATTTAAAATTTCATCGCAAATGTAGCGAATTTGCTTTCAATTAATTATACTAAGTTCAAAATGGACAATCGGATTTTCTCTGAATATATGCTGATGTTTGTTTAAGCTAACAAATGCAAGTAATGGTGTTATATGATTTTACAATCCATTAATTCAGCTAAGTATAGAGTAGGTATGCCTATTATTAATGACATTTTCGTAAAGTCCTTATCTTGTATTTGAAATTATAGAACTAAGTATTCTACCTATCCCTAATCAGAATAATCAATTTATTGGTAAAAATTAGTATTTACACGTCAGTACATTAAGTAGGTATATAACACATAAAATATAATATTGTAACTACAAAAAATTAAGACATAAATTATAAAATTTAGTTATTGCATTTTTCAAATGAAGTCTTCGACTTTTTAGAAATTTCGAAATTCTGTAGAGAACTAATCTTATTTTTTTTTACTAATATTTATTTAATTTTTTTAAATTCTTATACTTTATTAAGGACTTTGGGTCACTTTGTGAATTTATTCAACATAAAACGGTACTTATAGAATATGTAGAGAATTAAGTTGTGGCAAGTGGCAAGCGTAGTGAGCAGACGTGCTATTAATTTATTTCTAAAAATTTAAATCACTATCAATCTATTTTATCTACAAAAAGTGCAATTTTGTGTGCGCGATGCACGTATTCTAACGTCATTAGTTTACTGTGCTGATCAGTGTTTCGTTACCCGAATCTCCAAAGAGAAAGAGAAGGACTTCTGTTTCGGTGATTATCGGCGATACTCGGCAAACACAGAATACTCGTCAACCCAGTGCGAGCCTGTGCGTATTGCCACAGTGTAACAATATTGTACCCAGTAGATAATACCGAGCAGAGTAATAAGCGGAGCGGGTAAAACCCATTAGACAACAGAGTTAAGTGTGTTCTACTAAAACTATGATTCACAATAAAATGATATCTGCTGGAGCAAGCAGCATTTCCCAGCCTGATTTGTCAAAACTTGGAAGCAATGAACCAGAGGCTAAAAGTATTTCCTTACGGAAAAGGAAAGCACCTGAAGAAATGATGGGAATTCTGAAGGAAACTACCAAGTCTCACATTGATAACTTTAATACGATAAGTGAGAATATCTCGACAATGAAAGAACAACTACATGACATAAAGACGACGACGGAACACCTAGTGACAGAAAACAAAATCTTTAAATCGCAGATTGAAACCTTAACTGGCACAGTCAGGGAAAACGAAGAAAAAATTATGTCTCTTCAAAAAGAAGTCCTACACCTGAAATCTGATGAATCTGTGGCAACAGTGCAATCATCGCTGCCAACTAACTATGATGATGTGATCGTTGAACTCCAGGAGCGTACAGAACGAAGCAAAAATATAATAATCGTAGGAATCTCCGAGCAACATGCTGATACTATGGAAGAGCGACGCGAAATGGATAGACATGAGGTAGAAAAGATCATAAAATCTATTGTCCCAGACTGTCCTAAAGCCGAAAAAGTTCTAAGACTCGGTAAATACGATAGTCAGAAAACACGCCCCCTCAAAATATGTTTTGTCTCTAAGGAAACAGCAATATCTATTTTAAAAAACAAAGCTATTGTAAACGCTGATGGTATCCAAATCTTCTCTGATCAGACACCTTACCAGCAAAAGTTCATGGTAACTCTTAAAAATGAACTAAAACAGCGTGAAGTAAATGGAGAGAAGGACTTATCGATAAAATTCATCAAAGGGACTCCTAAGATAATCAAGCAACAGTCAAAAAACTAGAAATAGTAAACGATACAAACAATTCAAGGACAGGAAACACTATAACATACGAAATCACTAACAGCTACGCAGAAGTAACAACTACAAGCAAATCAATTAACTTTCTCTATGCAAATGTTCGCAGTGTTGTAAAACCTGGCAAACTCGATGAAATCAGATGTGTGATAGAAAGCTTCCAAACAACTATACATGTTATTGTACTAACAGAGACATGGATAAAAGACGAACAAGAAGCCCTACGACTAAAACTACCAAACTATACACATTATTTTAACTACAGAACAACGTCAAGAGGGGGTGGAGTGTCGATTTACGTGCACAACAATCTCAAACATGAACTTTTAGATGAAAAACATGAAGATGGCAATCATTTTCTCTGGATCCATCTCGAAAAACTTTCCCTAGACATCGGGGCCATATATAAACAGCCAGCATCAAATGTTGGTAAATTTCTGGAGACGTATTCTATTAATTTGTCTAAAAAGAAGAGAGCTATTGTATTTGGAGATCTTAATATAAATTTACTGAGCAAAGAAAAAACTACAAAGGAGTATAAGTATGTGATAAAAGAGAATGGTTTCAAATTGATAAACAAAGAAGACAAAGAGCACTGCACACGTGAAACCGACACTTCTAAAACTATAATAGATCATATTTGTACAAGCCTTCAAGATAATACATTTCATATCGCCATCATCGAAAGTGCTATGTCAGATCACAAACAGATTTACTTAGAAGTAAACAGAAACAAACCAGAGCGACCGAAACGAGTACAATACGAAGCAGTCCACTATAGCAACTTATATAAAAACATAAAAGAAACTATAACAGATGACCTTCATGACGAATACGAAAATTTGGAGACATTTTTACTACACGCAATTTCTAAGAATAAAATCATAAAAACGAAGCAACTAAATACACCAAGAGCAGACTGGATAAATAAGAATATAATTGCATCAATTAATGATAGAAACGTACTGTGGCATAACTTGAAACAAACACCCAAAGATGAGGACCTAAGACACGAATTCTTAAAGCAAAGAAACACAGTACACGAAGATATAGAAAGAGCGAAGAATCATTACTACTACAATGCATTTAAAAATTGTGAAAAAAATCCTTTAAAGATGTGGCAGCTCATTAATAGCTTAGCTAGTAACAAAACAAAAAGCAGCCCTACCCCTTCAAAGTTACATGACCCATCAGGCCTAATCTCAGATACTAAAGAAATATGCGAATGCTTCAACTCATTCTTTTCTACTATAGGTTCAGAACTTGCTGATAAAGTCCAGAAGATGGCAACCTATACACCTTTTAGTAAGAACCTAGGTAATGATAAATTACTAAAACTTAAACCAGCAACTATAGATGAGGTAGATAAGATAATCACTAACTTAGAAACAAACACAAGTACTGGCATAGACGGGATTAGTACTAAAGTAATCAAATGTGTCAAGGATTTGCTCATTGAAAACCTAACTAAATGCATCAATAAATGTTTATGCACAGGTAGATTCCCAGATTCATTAAAAACAGCCAAAGTTAGCCCTATTTTCAAATCAGGTAATAAAATGGACCCTGGGAACTATCGGCCTATATCTGTGCTGCCTGTTCTGTCTAAGGTTTTTGAGAAAATACTACACATTCGTCTCAGTGAGTTTCTTGCAACTACAAACTTTCTATACAATAGGCAGTACGGATTTAGGCCTAAATCGAATACCTTGGCAGCCACTGTCGATTTAGTAACTATGATCAAAGTCAATATCGATCAAAGAAAAATAACTCTTGGTATATTTATAGACCTCAAAAAGGCGTTTGACACTGTCAGCCACAAAATACTTTTGAATAAGTTAGAAAACATAGGTCTTGCAGGCAGTGCATATGAAATGTTTCGATCTTACCTGACTAATAGGCATCAAATCGTTAAAATAAACGATCACCGGAGCGATCCTCAACTAATAACGTATGGTGTTCCCCAAGGATCCATCCTTGGACCTCTACTTTTCTTGGTGTACATAAATAACATTCACGAAATTGGTTTAAAGGGGGACATCACACTGTATGCCGACGACACTAGTCTGTTCTACTCTGGACATTCTATAGTTTCATTCTAACCAAAGATATACACTCACAGATTATATTTACTAAGAAAATAAATATTCAAAAACGTATAACGAGACAAGCAAACAATATTATTTTAGGAACACCTCGAACTAACTACGGAAAAAAGAATGTTATGTATGAGGGAGCTCAACTATATAATAAACTACCGAAAGATATCAAAGAGATCAACTCACTTATAACGTTCAAAAGGTTGCTAAAAGATCACATCTTAAAGGATTTTTCACTAATAGATTCTACGTAAGTTAACTTTAATTTACTACAAAAACCTTCATGATCCGATTCAATCATTTTGTCTATTAACTCACTCATCGAAAACAAGGCAGTTAAATGAATATTCTTGTTTTCCAAAATGATAAAATTATATTTTGTTTATCTGTGTTTCTTGCACTGTGACACGCAATACACTCGCCGATGCCGATGCCGCAAAACTACCCACTTACTACTGTTTAATTTATTTTTTGTACCAACTTTGATTGTTTCTGTACCTATTGTTTACCTATTGATTTGTAAGTATCAACACTCAGTTTTTTTTAGTTTTAGTTTAAATATTTGTAACCAACTATGCTCTATTGCAAATAATTATACATTTAGTTTTAATTTCTCTCTAAGCGAATTTGTAAATTCTTTTGAGAAATAAATATCTTAAACCGTAATTACCGTTATTTAATTTTATAATTTTTAAATAAAACTATGTTCCTTAACTATGACAGTTTCAAGAGTTATATTCTTTAAATTGTGCCTAAAACCGGCCAATTATCCACCATTACAACGTAAACAACACCTCTCGCAATAAATCAAGCTAGATGAAATACTGCTCCTATGGGACCGCTCCTACTGTCACTTGACATAATAGGGTCTTTTATCGCATACACGATAACGAGTAGTTTGCGCCATTGTTGCCGCCTAACGAGAATTGCACAAGGTTATTTTTGTACACTTGTCTATTTATTAATGCTGGGTGGCCAAATGGTGCAGTATTCTGACCGATTCCCTTTGTAAAATGGGTCTTTGGTAGATTGTGTTTTTTTTTGGCACGCGCATCTTGTGTATTTGCCATGGGTTTGATTTTAGAACGTTCTATTCCGAGTTTTAAACGACATCGGTGAATGTCGAAACTTGATTTTAGTGAGGGGACAAGGTTGAGCGAAGCTAGGACTTCAAAATAGACTCTTGCGTTACTGACTGAGTAGGTAGGCCGTGGTGACTGGAGAATAGGTCCTTCGATATCTACCGATTATCTAATATTTACGTTCTAATAGGTACATAGTACATACTCGTTGTTGGCGTTATTGGTAGGTTGTTTTAAAAATTAATTAATAACTCTAGGTACCTACCTAGGTATGTAAATTCGTTTAACTTAAAATTACCCTGCTTAGTGTTTATTTTTGTTCAGAATTTAAATTTGATGTCGTTTTGTAATGAATGACACTTTCAACAAAAATGATACCCAGCAAGGAAATTTTATACTAAGTAGAAGCGGTTTGTTTAAAAACATTTCACTAGGTACTAACTTGCATAACTTGCCTGCGGATATTTGTAAATATTTTTTTGTTTTTCCTACTTAAGGGCAGCCCAACATTTGGCTCATCTATTCTCGTAAGGATGGCACGTGTCTGCATCCTATTATGTCCCCGCAGGATTAGCGGAATCAATGAGATGCCATTGCCGACCGCCACTCGCACCCCTGATTAGGGAGCCAAGAGTGATGAGTAAGGGAAGCGCATTCGATACTCCTTATAATAAAAAAAAACAACAATAAGCAGTGATAACAGATTGCATGCTTGTCGTGTCACTGATTCTTTCTTGATCATCCTGTATTAGGTCAGTGACCAGGTTGAGGTACGGTGGCCCTGAAAAGGGCCTATGACCGTCGGTGAAAGAATCAGTATAGTGAAAGGATTAAAGTGCGACTCGTAGAGGCTCCTTTCGTGCACAAAAAAGAACTGGAATAATTATTTCCAAATCATGCAAACATTTGTGAAGGGGCGGGGATCGAATCCGCACCTATTACGTCTTAGCCGAGCACACTATTTGAAATCGGTTGGCGTTTAAATGTGGAGATGACGTAGCCCTAAAATTCTCGAGCTTGGTGTTGATTTTTCCGTATAAATTTTATTGATATTTATTCCGTCAAAAATCAACGCTAAGCAATAGAACTACAAGTTTTTACGTGCGGTTTATTTACAAACATTTTTCTTATTTTTTTTCTGTATAGTTTCGATAAATTTGGCATCGAATGCGCTCCCATAAGTGAGACTACATTCCCCGTGGCGCACTAAAGTGGGGACGCAACTGATGTATTGCAGGACCCACCTGTTAGCACTGATTAACTATAATCATTGTACAAATCTATGATTAGATAGGTACCTACGTACCTAACAGATGTAGAGGCGGACGAAACGCCTCTACACCTGCTAGGTGAGTGCGGAGCACTTATGCTCAAACGTAGCATCCATTTGAGAAAACACATCCTCAGCCCAATGGAGCTAAAGCAACTCACCCCAAAGAAAATCCTTCAGTTTTTAACAGCTGCTTTGCGGTGAACTTTGAAAGCCCTGTAAAGGGGCTCCACATAATTATCTCTTAATTTTTTGAATTTCATATGTTTTTGTTATATACCTAGATTAAGCCTACTTTAGTCATGCATGTTTAATTACTAAGGAGAACTGTACGCGCTTTAGACAAGCCCATATGGGCTTTTTAAGTGTGCATCAAACATGTTTTAAAATAAATAAAAAAAAATAAAAAAAAAAAAAAGTGGCGATCACAATAGGCCAGTTGTGGCCGCAGTGATACCATAGCAACATAAAGTAAATAAAAACAATAGGTAGGATAAAACCTACTCAAGAAAGAAATGAAGAAAATAATGTGTTGCCTATAACTTAATTCGATGTGATAGTTTGTAAACAAACCACCCATTTATCTACATAGGTAGGACTAGCGTACTGCCGCGGCTTCGCTCGTGTGGTACCTAAATAAAAACTAGCCTATATGCTAACTAAACATCCTCACCTCAAAAACTATGTGTCAGCTGGAGACCCGGGTCTACAGCTTGCACATCCAGTACTGCCAAACGGCTGACGCGAGAGCTATGAAAACTAGCCAGATATTTAGTGCCAAATTAGTGACTAAGGTACCAAAATTTTCAGGCCTGTAGCTAAAAAGGTTTCAGAGATATAAGCAAAAAACTATGTGTAAGCTGTAGACCCGGGTCCCCAGCTTACACATTTCGTTACGCCAAACCGCTGATCAGAGGGCAATAAACTTTAGGCAGGATTTTAGCTCATAATTAGTGCCTAAGGTACCAAAAATTTCAGGCCTGTAGCTGAAAAGGTTTCAGAGATATAAGCAAAAACAGTTTTCCCGCCAAAAAATTCAAATAAAGTTATTGAAAATCGGATCATTGCGGCGTTGCCACTTCGCTTCAAAAAGATTGTCAAACGACTTTAAACTTTATTTACATGCCACGAAGATTGATTTTGGTATTTGATCATTAAAAAAGTTCATTTGTTTTGTTGAGTTTAGTCTAGGAGCTCGGAGGATAAAATAGTTTTCAGCCAAAACATACCCAGTGCTGCCATCGATGTACCTCGTGTGTCGTACGTACCTCGAAAAAGAGAGATTTATCTTTTACTTCAGTGAACTAGTGTATGTATACAAAATGTTCCGAAATTAGTATATACACATCAACGATAAGTTGAATGACCTCTCTTTTGGATACTTACCTATTAGAGGACATGTATCACAAAAATATTTTATCATTTTGCAGAAGTCCACTGCTGAACATAGGCCTCCCATAAAGAGTGCCACGACGAACGGTCTTGAGCCATTTCCATTCAGTGAATTACAGTAACCTTCGCAATGTCGTCGGTCCATAGGGTGCGGGGCCTTTAAACACTGTGTCATTCGGTGTGTGGTCGCTGTTCGTAACTTTTTGGTGCTGGCAACGCGCACTGACTGTAGGCTTTCGTCTTGAGGCTCTCTGTGGTAGGTATATTATATGCGACGAAGATGAAGTTTTCCAAACGCTGGCTATGGATAGAATTGGCTGGATATAGATAAAACAGAATCGAAACTATTATGTAGGAGGTATCTTTAACCTATTGAAGTCCACTGGACATACTGTACCTACCTCTAATGTAGGTAAGTTACTAACATTTGTTAGTTACTAGCATAATTTTTGTGATACCTACACATCTTCTTATTAGGTAGTATCTTCATCTTCTGAATTTGTTGTACTTCTAACCTAGCCGTTATCTCATATGTAATATAGGTGTCGATCGATCTAGATAAAATAAAAATATATTGTAAGTAATTGGTTAGTACCTACCTACATAATTTGTTACTTCGGTTGAAGTTCCATAGATTTTTAATTTCGAAACTGACGTATGAAATTGGCCTCCATTGTAGCCATCATCATCATCAGCCCACACTAGTCCACTGCTGGACATAGGTCAACCCTAATACGCGCCACTGAGCCCTATGTCCGGCCATTCTCATACACTTTCTGCCCGCGCCACCGCCCCGCATTTCATAGATCATTGCTCCGCCTAGCCACACACTAAAACAGAAATAAAAGTCTGGCAGAAGAAGTCAGGTAAGGTATTTAGGTTAATCAAGATACCTTGGTAGGTAGCACATATGAAAGTTGGATATGCAGGTATCTATTAGGTACTACCGTGACGTATTTGCTCATTTTGTTCATATCTAAGTTGGCTAGTAAATTATAGATGGTAGTTACGTAGTACCTAGGTACTAGTTATTTACCTATCTATAGTTTTTTGACGTGTTTTATTACGCATTTAGGCTATTTAGTTCTACCTAAGTTTGGTTAGCTCTAGGTACTAGGAAGCCATCTATTACTTTCGTGACGTGTTTGCATAATACAATCCTACGTACTTTATGTAAGGTACTTACTTATGTAGGTCTAGCTAGGTATAGGTATCAATTATTTATTATACCTAGGTACTACGTACCTACACTTTGTACCTAGACCTACCAAACATAGGGAAGTAGGTAAGTACCTCACATAAGGTAGGTAGATATGAACCATTTATAAACCACGTCACGAAAGTAATAGATGAGTAGGTTCCTATATGACATGATGAGTAGGTTCTTATGTGACATGATGAGATATGTGACTCCGCCGTCTAAAGCTAGGTGGCTTCGTATTATTGGAAAAATTATTGCAATAAAATGCTGTGAATGCGCACCCCAACGCGGGACGTCTGTGCAGATCTTATTCCCCCATTTAAAATTAGATGCTGTGAATATGGCTGGCTGTACATTATCAGAGTGTCCACGTCCTTACAGGCTGCCCGATATTGTACAGGCGCGTAACATTATCGTGTCATTCTTTCGTTCTTGAAGTTTGCATTTTTTTATGCTTTTCCCTTTCGGGCTGGCTGTAGCATCTTATTCCTGCCGCCAAGTCTTTTGCTCTCAAATCGAGAGGCTTATGTATGTTTAAAGTATATATCATGTAGGTTAAAGAATTCAGAAGCTTAGATAGGATAAGATGATGAAGTATCACTAAAATTATGCTGGTAACTAAAAAAGAAAAGGCGTCAAAATCTAAAAATAAACAAACATTTTGTAGTTATAATATTATAATAATACCTACTATAGTTTTTATTTGGTACATCAAAGTTTCTAAGTGGTAGCGGTGGGTAACTCACTCAAAATACCTGAGCTGCAAATCAGCTCGCAGCTCGCGCTCTTGAACCGCGCAAGTAGATCTATGAATGATTTCAGATGAATCAGGTAAAGTGAAGCAAACAATGCAATAAGGTACTAGCAATCAGTTCATCAAATGGGTCAGCTTTTCTAATATGGGCTTAATAGTGTTGAAAATAATACAAATTGTTGTCGTATGAAATCGTTTCTAATCAGGGTCAGGGTCGCATGATTCGTAGATGAAGTAGAACTACTTTGAGCCGTTGAGCTGCTTCAGCTGCTTGGGAGCGGCGTGATCCATTTACCTGCGGCTCAGTACCCTGTGATTCGATCTGGATGCGTGTTCTGACTCGAGTTCATCATCATCATTCCAGCCGTTTGAAGTCCACTGCTGAACAGCGGCCTCCCCCACAGATTTCCGGAGTGACTTCCTGTCATGGGGGTGGGGGGAATTTGAAAATCTTTGTGAAAATAGGAGAAGCTGCTGCCCATCCCTTACTCGCCTGCCTAGTACGACATCCACGGGTAGGAGGTTAGGAGGGGCCTATTCTTCAGCCGGGGCCGCCACGGTTACTGACTCGAGTTATCCACCTCTAATTAGTGGTAGGTACACTATGTACAGCAGTGGACTCAAATAGGTGATGATGATGATACTTACACAATGGTTTCGATTCTGTTTTATCTAATGGCCAGCGTTTGGAAAACTTCATCTTCATCCCTTAAAATATACCGCAGAGCACCACAAGCAAAAATTTAGCGCGATCGGGGCCCAGATTTGTGGCATTGTATTGTTTCCTATTAACACGTAAGTACTCGTAGTGTGCGAGCTGACTAAACCTCTGGTTTCTTCATGATGTTTACCTTAAACCATTTTGGCGATCTACTCTCAAAAATAATAACAACCAAAATAACGAACGCGTCACAATATTATACGTAAGTGCCTCGTTATAATGACTAAATAAAAGTTTTTTATCAATACAGTCATATTGAACTAAAAAGCTAATGAGGGTGTGCAAAAAAGTGTAATGACGGTCGATTTTTTTATTACAACGATCTGCAGCTCTAAGAAATAGTTCTTTCAACCTCTACACTTATTTCGTCGCTGTAAGTAAAGTACCGTTGGCGTAGCGGTTGAGGCGGTTGACTCAATAATCGTCAGTAACGACGTGCCCTGGATCGAATCTCTTCATCCGAATCGACTTTTTGCGTTTTCTGATCGTTCCAGTGACTGTACCAGAATGCCCCAAACAAGAAACCAGGTTGCCGTAGAATTAGAAAATTGACCGCTGAAATACAAAAAGCACAAAACTTGAATTTGAAGCTTCTAAAGGAACAAGACGACTGCGCGAAGGATTATAAAAATCTCTTGGCGCAAAATGGGTCACTCAAAGTAGCATTTGCAGAACAATTTTATTAAATTACAAGAGACTGAAACGGAAAGAAATAAGCTAAAAGAGATGATTGAGCGACGAACTGCAGATCTCAATGAATATGAAGAAGCATTAAACGTTTGCACGAAAATAATGCAGCGCTGTTCGAACAACTACAAAAAACGCTCCAGTTGGAAACCAATGAGAACACCCAAATACTTAATGAAGAATTGGACAATTTAATTAGCCAAATAATTGAGCTCCAAAGTGAAAACATAAAATTAAAAAATTCTAGACACACCGTAGATATTAAAACTGCAGCAAAGACCAAGAACTTAAGTAAAAATAGAATAAACAAGAACATGATAAAGACTCACAGAATAGAAAGAAAAATACAAAAAAAATTAGTAGCGAAAAAAGGGAAGACAAAAACAAGACGGACTAAAACGAGTGAATCAATAGCAACAAAACAGGTCGTGACAATAAAGAATAATGAAGACAACGGGATTACTACGAGAATAGGACTTCGATCCGTAGAGAAGCTAACGACAGAGGAGAACACTGGAAACCAAACGAATAACAGTACCCAAAACCATGAACCCAGACATAAGTCCGGGCTATAAAGCTATAAAGCTATAAAGCTGTAAAGCTATAAAGCTGAGGATACCGCCGTAATTTCACAAAATAGACCTAAGAAAATGCTAATATTGTGCGATACATACGGAAAATCTCTTGGAGAATTTATACACTTACATAATAATGACTACCAATCTGTTCTATCCATTTGTAAGCCAGGTGCTCCTATCAGAGAGATTATAAATAACTTGCCGACACTGACAAAGAATTTGACTCAGGGCGATGATGTCGTCGTGATCGCCTCTGACTTCCATCATCAATCAAGACGTAAGTCTACGAGATACGATTACATCGATGGCAACACGGTATGTTTTGGCTGAAAACTATTTTATCCTCCGAGCTCCTAGACTAAACTCAACAAAACAAATGAACTTTTTTAAGGATCAAATACCAAAATCAATCTTCGTAACATGTAAATAAAGTTTAAAGTCGTTTGACAATCTTTTTGAAGCGAAGTGGCAACGCCGCAATGATCCGATTTTCAATAACTTTATTTGAATTTTTTGGCGGGAAAACTGTTTTTGCTTATATCTCTGAAACCTTTTCAGCTACAGGCCTGAAATTTTTGTTACCTTAGGCACTAATTATGAGCTAAAATCCTGCCTAAAGTTTATTGCCCTCTGATCAGCGGTTTGGCGTAACGAAATGTGTAAGCTGGGGACCCGGGTCTACAGCTTACACATAGTTTTTTGCTTATATCTCTGAAACCTTTTTAGCTACAGGCCTGAAAATTTTGGTACCTTAGTCACTAATTTGGCACTAAATATCTGGCTAGTTTTCATAGCTCTCGCGTCAGCCGTTTGGCAGTACTGGATGTGCAAGCTGTAGACCCGGGTCGCCAGCTGACACATAGTTTTTGGCTCATATCTCTGAAACCTTTTAAGCTACAGGCCTGAAATTTTTAGTACCTTTGGCACTAATTTGGCACTAAATATCTGGCTAGTTTTCAAAGCTCTCGCGTCAGCCGTTTGGCAGTACTGGATGTGCAAGCTGTAGACCCGGGTCTCCAGCTGACACATAGTTTTTGGCTCATATCTCAGAAACCTCTTTGGCACCTAAATTTTGAATTGGATTTTCAGATTGCACCAATTATGCACTAAATATTTGCATACTCAGAATTCAGAAATTCGTTATGTGTAAGCTGTAGACATACACACAACATTGTTTGGCTTTGAGATTGATGTTACTCGTGATCATCGCAAATATTTATTCCGCGTCTGGGTGTTGTGGTACCACGGTACTCGTAGTTTTTGATACTACCACGACAGGGAATCCTAGTATGAGGTCAGGACTACACAGGACAGGATGTATGTCAATGTTGAATGTTCATCATCATCATCATAATTTCAGCCGTTCGACGTCCACTGCTGAACATGGCCTCAGACATTTGCCCATACTCACCACGCTGGGCATACATGCCCAGCATGGGCATGTGTTGGCGAGCGCAGTTAGAGCTATCGTTGTTAAAATGAGGGACACTGCTGCCCATCCGCTAGCTTTTTTACCTTAGTCCCTCTTACGACATCCGCGGATAGGTAGATATGGAGGGGCCTATTCTTCAGCCGGGGCCAACTGAGTGTTATTACTCTGATAAAAATAAAGTCAGTGTGAGTGAAAAAATTCACTCCACTACCGGTTGTTGTTAATCTAAAGTGTATCGAGTTGAATCAGCAAACCATTAATTCCACTATTGTGATGTTTAGCATCCATTCTGATCTGTTTTTTAATTACATGCTTCAATGCGTATTTAATAAGGGTGAAAATTGCGTGAGGGTGACAACCCTATACGAATTCAATTAATCGGTAAAGTGTTTTGTGTCTTCAGTGCTCTGTAGTTCATATTTACGTCACTTTACAAACTATAATTAGGATACTTCTTTCGAAGAATTTACGAAACTCTTTTTACTTGTGCGAAATAATGATTTTTTTAAAAACATCTGGTTTTTTTTTTTCAATTGGGAACCAAAAAAAAAATGTTTTCTTTTTAAGTATTTAATATGTAGATTTTTTTGCCGGTCTTTAAAATAAAGGGTCTGGTCAGACAGACAGACAGCAAAGTGACCCTTTATGGGTTCCGTTTTTTCCAAATGAGGTACGGAACCCTAAGATTTTGTTAGTATTTAACTAGTAAATTTTTTTGCCGGTCTAAAACAAATAATTAAATTGGACAGCAAATTCGATGAAAATATAATGTCAGAGGTCTGCGGAATCATTGGAAAGCGCGAGAAAGTGTGTACATTACTGATTTTTGTAGTCACCCTTTTCCTGACTCCACTAAAAAACGGTAATCTAAAGATTTTCACGGTCGAAAAGTGAGAAGTATGAACTCACAGATTTCAGTCTTTAAAAAAATTAAGGCAATTGGACAGCAAATTGGTTATTAAAATGTGCCTCGTTCTGTATAATGGCACAGATGGGCACAGATGCGACTTGCATTCTGCATCTCCATCCAATCTTCAGATAAACTGCCAGCCAGTGTGGAGCATCTCGCGACGCCTTATTTACAGCTCTGTTGCACAAACAAATTACCTACTAAAAACGGACATTTGCAAGTGAATAAACACCATAATTTAAGCAGGATAGAGTCTGTTTTGCAACTGTGAGTAGAGTAATGGACCGGTGTAAAATTTACGATCACGATGTTGTGTTGATTTTAGTGTGCTCGGTAGCGATCAGTCTAGAAGGGTTTTGCATTGATTACTAAACACATTGATCTTGAAAAAGGTATAGGTACTTCTACTAAATTTATTAATGATAAATAAAATCTTTATTTACAGAAAGAAAATT
Organism: Anticlea derivata; assembly: GCA_947579855.1. Lineage (NCBI taxonomy): Eukaryota > Metazoa > Arthropoda > Insecta > Lepidoptera > Geometridae > Anticlea > Anticlea derivata. The sequence goes on along the minus strand of OX388279.1, from coordinate 3,203,071 downwards.
AAAACGAATAGGTACAAGTATATATTAACCACAATCACAAGAAACAGTTGAGCTATCTAAAGACCGTTACAAACGATCTATAGATAGCTCAAGTGATCCAGATAACTCCGACGATCCGACGCATCAGTCGGAAGCGTCCCCAAGACGCTGGCGGAATAGCCACGCCGGATGGCTAATCCGTTGTGCCAAATAGGAGCCACCTCTCGGGTCAGACGCCATATTGTTTTTCTAGCTTAAGGTGAGGGTTAAATTATTTTATGATTTTTGAACTGTTTTTTGCTCAATAACCGCAAAACGCACAGTGTTAATTGTTATGACAAAGATAATTTGAGCATTTTATTTACCTAAATCCAAGACAAAAACGCGATTGGTAAAATATTTCTCGATAGATTTATTTTTTAAAGTTCGGTCCTCTGCAACAGTTTTTTCGAAAATCCTCAGAAACTAACAATCATAAATAACTTTTTTTAAATATTGTGTTAGACAATAGCATTGGGTACCTAAATCCAAGACTTTTTTTTTAAATACTTAGTTTTTAAGATAATCGATATTTTCTTATAAGTAGCTTACGTCGATTACTTTCGAGCGCCTTCTAACGCTTGCTATCTCTTTCCGCATTCAAGTATAGTACTTAGCGCTGTGACTTTCTTCACTCCGCCCACTCGACATTTTATTATGATTTCATAGCGCCTTAATAACCTATAGATTATACCTTTATTTAAGAGAAAGTGTAACACTGTTATAGCTTTAAATTTTTACAACATCTGATTTGGCACAGTAGGTAACCTGGGTAAGATTACCCAGATCAACGAATATCCTAGTAAGTAGACTTCAGAAGACAAATTTTCTGGGCTTTTTTTCAACCTTAGGTATATGGGTCTTAAAGACGTATGTACCTACCTAATTTTTTTCATACATAAACGGAAACTGTTTTTTTTTAGTATTCGAGCTTCTAGCTATTGAATAAAATAAAAAGGTAAGTAGGTACCTACTTCTTATAAAAAAGCTAATTTGATTCGAGATTTCCATGCAAATCTCTCCATCCAAATGGGCTCCCAGTCTTGGTTTAGGCTATCTGCCCCTGATTCCGGACTATTCGATTCGGCTTTAAAGTTAGAACTGTAAAAAAAGAAAGAGGCTGGCAAACTTTAAGCACCTAACAAATTATAATACAAAAATAACAACATTCTAATAGATTTTACATATCGTTCTGCATAGTTTCTAAATGACCTAATTTATGTACCTACTAGCTTCCGCCCGCGGCTTCGCTCTCGTGATACTTACATAAAATAATAGCCTATTATGTTAATCTAGGTAAAGAACTTTATCTATTCCAAGTTTAAGTTTTTACGAGAGGTAGGGCACAGCGAGATTTTCTCGCTCTAAATTGGAGCAGCCCGCCTGGGGAGGTACCTCCGCCTTACAGAAGATCGCAGCCAAATAACATTATTTGTTTCAAATAGTGTTGTGTTCCTGCGGTGAGTAAGGTTGCCAGAGCTCTTTAGGGGGGTAGGGGTTCGGCAGGCAACGCATTAGCAATGCTCCAGGTGTTGCTGATGTCAATAGGCAACGGAAACCACTTACCATCAGGTGGGCCGTAAGCCTGTTTGCCTCCGTTAAAAAAAAAAAAAAAAAAAACGAAATCGGTTGACCCGTTACGGCGTGATTGAACAACAAACATCCCATCTAAACTTCTAAACATTTCACACACAAACTTTCGCATTTATAATATTAGTAGGATAGGATATTATGAGATGTGCTAATTAGTCTCCTGTGCTATATGAGCCAAAACAGGCATAGTCTCAGCTTGATGCCGCTTCACATGATAATATGTAGCAGCGCAGATTTTCAGATGACCCATAGCAAGTCAGCCGAACCGACCAGTTCTTGTTGAGAGGGCTGGAAGAATTTATCGGATCGGGATCGGCACTAAACGTCAAGCGTCGCGGTAATTGAGTATTCAGTTCTTTAATAAATTGCCGTCGAGTGAGCTTTCGACGTGATCTCTGAAGCGTTTCCACTGTTGCTCCGGATACGATAATTTTGAGACCAGTAAAGTGTTTATAAGCGTACGAGCTGACTGGATTTTAAAATGTATTTAAACTATATGATGTTCTTCCAATATAACCAGCCACATACAAAGTGATTCATAATAATGTATGTATAAAAATGTTCATTAGAAAAAAGTAGATTTTTTTTCGTGAACTTATTCACGAAATTTCATTATTGAGTACCTACGAGAAGTTCGACATCAAAATATCTTCCTAAAATATCTGAATAATGGAGTTTGAACCGATTTGGCCGTGCTGTTTGCCTAAACGTTCACGTAAGTCACCTTCAACGCGGTCACGGGACGGGTGACCGCTAGTGCTACAAACAGTAAATTTCTAGTAAATTTCTAAAGTAGTCGCTGACCTAAAATGTAAAAAAATCGTATGGGTGTAATGGAAACTCACACCATCGAAGACTTCATTTAAAAGCTGCATATTTAGGCGGAGCCTGAGCGCGCTTAAGCTTTTAAAAAGAATCGCAATGACGGCGTGGACCCCCACAGGGAATACTAGACCACTACGTCTATTTGGGTCAGACGATTCAACAACATAGGCCCGGCCCAACTTTGACAAAGAGGTCAACCGTCTTTGTCTTCGTATATCTTCAACGTTTGATATCTACGCTAGCATAAAAGATTTTTATGGTCATCATCATCATCATTTCAGCCGTACGACGTCCACTGCTGAACATGGCCTTCCCCGCAGACAGAGCAAATTCCTTATCATGTGGGGGGATTTGCTCATACTCACCACGCTGGGCATGCGGGTTGGCGAGTTTTATGGTCAAATAAAGTTAATTATCATTTTATTTTTTTATTTTTATTTCTTAGGAAAACAAACAGTCATAAAAAACTACTTATTAATCCTAAACTAAATCTACAGATCATTTAAAAGTTTCCGCATATTGAAATCATCATAATAATCAGCCTGTGGAAGTTCACTGTTGGGGCAGTTCTCCCCCAAACATCGGTCTTGAGCCTCCTCAATCCATTGCCTCCCACAGAGAGTGTCATGACGAACGGTATTGATCTCAGTCCACTGACTTCCAGCAACCTTCCCAATGTAATTGATTCATCAAGGGCCTTCCTACAATCCATCGCAAAAACTGTCAAAAAAGTTTTTATTAATTTATCCTAGAAATAAACGAATGCATCAGTTTCACCAGACACCGTACGCCGCCTAGCGCAGTAAAAGGCCGAATTAAATCTGTATGAGAAAATTGCTTTCGCCGATTTGTTTTGCTAGGGGCCGCGACCGATAGCCTCTATCAACATACTCTAGATTTGTTTTTTTTTAAGTGCTACGCCATACTAAGGGACTTTGTATGTATAATATCCCAATAATGTAGACCTTTCTACCTCCCAACTAACTCTCGTCAATGAACCAAATGTAACTTTGGATAAGTAGTACCTAGACTTAGATAGCTGCAACGTTTCCCCAAGAGATGTCGCTGTCGGCGCTTCGAGCCTTTCTGTCACATTTTATATGACTATGACATTATTTTTATATTTACAATAGGTACTATCTCTTTTCGACTCGAAGAGGATGCGAAGGATATTAGGCTAAAATATAAATAATAAAAACATAGGTAAATAATAATATAAATAAAATATAAATTTTATAGTCTTCGGCTGAAATTAAGTTGTACCTTCTAAAACAATTCATTTTATTTGGGTTTTATTAGGGCAACATTGAAAAGGGAGATCCTGTGATTCATGCAACAGTTTTTTATTCTGAATGGCGTCATGGCGTCGACAAGTAGGAAGGTAGGTACCACTTCTAGCCACTTCTAGTACGCGAGTTTCAAGTATCGTCTTTTATATAATTTTGTTTTTTTTGTCATATCTGAGCACGGCTTAAAACTGACCGCCGCCACGGCAACTGTAGAGCATCGTATGTTTATTTACAAGTAAATTCGTCTACCATTAGGGAGTTCCGCATGACATACAAGTGACGCGGTGCGACTTTGATCACGTCACGCAGCCAGAAATAGCCAGACAGTGTGTCTAAAGTCTAACGCTTAGTGCACACTTATCGCCCCAGCGCCGATAAGCATCGCCTCAACTCAAGCGGTTCTAAATTCTTGAAACTTCATACTGCACATTAATCAGCATCGTAAAATGGCATCGCTTCGTTGACGCCGCGTTTACGTCTCACCGTCACCATCTCACCGTTTACGTTGCGGGGAGGCCTCGCTTGTCCCTGGCTGCTGCCACATAGATTTTTAGACCACCAGCCGTGCCGATACCACAGAAGTGCGAGCGGTTCCGCCGCGTTTACTCCGCCTGGCTGCGGGTGGACGGCGCGAGGCGATGCCGATACGCTGCTGGGCCGCTGTGTGTGCGCTAGCCTGGCGGACGGCGAGGCGATGCCGATACGGTGCTGGGCCGATGAGTGTGCGCTAACCTTTATACTAAGCATGAGCCAAATTGAAGAGCTACGGTTAAAAGGTATTCGGCCTATCATCCACTAATGCGAAACGGTGTTATGGAAATAAACCAAAATATATATTTTTTTATTGCATCTTTCTTCGAGCTATAAAAAACCTTCCCGAAGTTCGTTATACGCAAAACTTGATATATTTTAAATCGGCTCTTGGTATAATGTGCGAAACGCACCATTTTCGTTGTTTACGCAAAGTGTCGACACACGGACAGCAACTACACAATCAGACGTGTTTAATACATACATACATAAAATCACGCCTATTTCCCAGAGGGGTAGGCAGAGACCACGGCCTTCCACTTGCTACGATCCTGACATACCTCTTTCGCTTCATTCACTCTCATCACATTCCTCATACATGCTCGTTTGTTTAGGGTACTCTTGACCAGGCCTTTGTCCAAAACGTCACCGATTTGGTCGCTAAACGTACGCCTAGGTCTTCCTCTTCCAAGGGTTCCATTCACACTCGCCATATACACCTGTTTCGTCAATCTTCTTGTTCTTTCGAAATCTTGTTGTTTCGAAGATTGAAGAAGATTGTTTAATACCTACTGTCATTTACCGCTAAAAGGTTTATTTTCATAATAATTACGACTCTTATCTTGTTATTTGTTACTAAATAAATGTCACATCAAATACAACTCTTTTGTTTATCGAATTAGTGGCGATGATTTCTTTGTTGCGTGATATGTTGGGGGCAGCTGTTATTTTTAATGAGAAACAAATGCACAGCAAATGCGCGTTTTGTTTTTTATTGTAAAAGCTTATTGTTATGGCGACGAGCCTGAAATGTTTTTTCGACAAAGAGTAGAACTTATCTTTATAATTTTCATTCAAATGTATTTTCCAATTACATCCAGAAAATAAATCATAGTAGGTATCTCGATCAGGTTTTGGCTGAAAATCTGTGTTTTTGCTTTTAAGCAAAATATTTCACTGAGCCATAGCCTATTTGTCGTACTGCAGCACACGCAAACTTGCCTACTCTAAGATACCTACTTTTTAAAAATTTGCTTTTTTGATTATATATACCTACCTATAGGTATATCGATAGTCATAGTCGAGGAGTAATTCGGTAGCTCTGAGGTCAGCGAATCTACATAACTAGGGAAAGGCTAGATTTCTAAATGCTGATGATTGTGGATCATAAGTATCTTTGCTATAAACAAAAATTAACAAGCATAGTACTATCACTTCACAATCCTGTCTGATTATTTAGAATTTAGATAGTTTAAATTTCAGCTGTAGTTGGTGGGTAGACTGTTTTGTACGTCCTTATAGGATGACAAAATGCTAACCTACCAACTGCATTTTTCTTTTTTTTGTTATTCTGTTCGCATTACTACTGCCCTCTTTCTACCAAATTCGTGGACAACGGGGCTTATTACACTCAACTTAAACCTACTTTAATTACGTTTAGTAATATGTGAGTGCAATTGTTTGTTGTCCCGAATAAATAAAAATAAAATAAAATAAACAAATAAGCATACGGCCCACCGGTTTGGTAAGCGGTAATACAATACCGATGACCCGCTGCAGAAATATTAATGAATTGGAAGCATGTGGACTTCTTCAGGCTGATGATGATGATGATGCACAATATTTTGAGGCAAATTAATTTATTTTTATCTGATGTGAAAAAATAACCCCTACTGATTGATTACTAGGATAAGAATCGAATCAAGAGCCTCTAAAGAGCCTCTAAGAGTCGCACTTTAATCCTATCACTGAACTGATTATTTCACCGACGGTCATAGGCCCTTTTCAGGGCCACCATACCTCAACCTGGTCACTGACCTAATACAGGTGACCAAGAAAGAATCAGCGACACGAGAAGCAGAAAGCAAGCATCGAATCTATAAACTCTCTTCACAGCAGTAAAATATCAAATAGAAATTAATGCACTATCAAAATTGAGTCATTAACACGTATCCATTGCTTCAAAGTTGTCATGCATTTCTGTCGTCTCCCGAAACGAGATCACAGGTTCTTTGAAGGTGACCTGCATGACATGTAGGTAACAAGCGGGATGTGTATAACTCATACCATTTGTCATTTTTAATTGCCACTTGTTGGCTGTCGCAACATGGAATTGGGAAAACGCAGAGCAGTTATAGGAAATTAAAAAAATATATTTTACTGAAATGTTATCGTTAGCATTCACAATGGCCTGCATTTTTCTGACATTGTTTTCATCAGAATTGCTGTCAAAGGAGATGTTTCATCCTGGGTCAGTTCTATGTACGCTACATATAACAATAAAAAAAATAGGAGATTATAACAAAAATATTCATATCATTAATTTGTAGGCAAATACAATGGTTCAATAAAAAATCTTCTGGTAAGTTTCTGAACACTTTAGGGCCGACATGTTAGTTTGTTATTGACGTTTGTCGTGACATTGGCATATTTTTCCATGTTCTATTTTGATTTGAAGTTTTGGACATATTTTTGGATTATTTTTAGTTTTGCTCTCGGTCGAAGAAAATGTTAAAATACCATAAAACGAAATCAATTTTTAAAAAATAAGCAATTGGCAATGTTTTCTTAATTGCTTAGCTATATTTTAGAGCGGTGTACACAGTGTACAAGCTTCATACATTTATGAAACATCTCCTTTCGTTGATGTTCCTTATAGACAAATAACAAATCCTGCCTGATAGATAGCGCATAATTGAGGAATTCGAATGTTACGCCTCGAAATATGATGTCTCAAAATGTTCCTAATTCCGTGTTCGAAGGTAGTCCAACTTATTTATTTTAGTTTATTGTGAAATAAACATGTTGGGTTGCGCGGTTTTATTCTGTCGATAGTTTAATGGCCGAAAATAAATTGCGTATGACATCGCAATAAAAACATGTTTCATGATGTCGTTTTTCACTTTATCATCACGTAATCGTGTTCCAGTCTAGTTTCTAGATGATATCTTTGAAATTATATCTAAAACAAATAAAGCTTAAGCTCGCTAACACACAAACTTAGTCTTACGTAGGTTACCACCGTACCCGTAAGATTGCCCGTTTTTGATTCGAATGTAAATAAAAATAAACGATTGTTTTTTAAGTCGATAATTTCACTTGTCTTTCTTGGTCATCCTGCAATAGAACAGGCACCAAGTTGAGGTTACCTCTACTTCTACATCCATCCACATTCATATCTAACACTCTTCTCGTCACATAACATTCTTCCCTCTTCATGACATGTCCATACCACGATTACTAATAGATTACTCCTCAGCTTTTCCGTCATTGGCGCCACTTTCAAACTTCCTTTTACAAACTCGTATTCCTTATTACAATGTCGATAATACAATTTAGAAAGGGGCCGGAATAGGATGTCATTCGTATTTTATAGTCGGCCGGCGACATTGCCACTTCAAAGGGCCATTGACACACTAATGAAGACTTGGAGACTTTAAAACAGAACTAATGCCTTTAAATCCTGTAATGTCTTAATTTCGAAGTTCTGAAGGACTTAAATGAGCTATTATCGAACGCGAATTGATAGAATTAATGTCGATTGAGCTGTTTTGTGGCTTTCTTTCGACACATTATCAACTAATATTTATCAGAGTTTGATCTAAAAATAATGGAACCACTTGGGTGTTTTAAAATGATCCTTAGCTCTATTAGATAAAGTCAATTTTGAGTTTGACTTTTAGGGGCTTGCGATATCTTTGAGCTATATCGTACGCCCTCAAATGACGTGAGGATCATTTTTGAAACAAATTTTAAACATAATTATAGATGACAAATCGCCACGCCTTTTGAACACGGCTTGACATTTACAGAAATCTGTTCGCAATCACCAGCTACTCAGAAGCTAAATGTGAATATAATGAGACCGTATCGCACTAATAATATTGTCGTTTATACCGCAATAAACTAAATACACTCGAGAGCATAGAAATCGCACATAGGGGAATTTTCTTACATTTTAATTTCGACGCTTATTTTTTTTTAAATTAATGTGATGTTGCAAATATAACTTAAATTAAATTAAAGTACACACTGTTAGCTTCCTAAAAACACAAAATGTCTAGCCTTGACCTTCGAAATCATAACGGTGGCAACTAAACAATAGAATGGCCTAAATTAGCTCGTTTCAAGTACCGCTGTTTGTGGGACTTTGAGCAGGTATAAAAGGTTAAAAAAACAATAAATTTGTGAATGTATCGATTTATTAATACGAGGTATTGCCTCCCCTAGCCTGAATAACAGCTTCCATTCGCTGTTTCATTGAAGAAATCATTTTTTTTACGAAATCCTGCGGTATGCTGTCCCATTCTTCCTTGATCGCGGTTTGGAGCTCTCTGAGACTCGTAGGCGCTGCGTTTCTGGCTCTTACTCGTCTCTTTAGTTCGTCCCATAAGTGCTCAATGGGATTGAGATCTGGGCTTCGAGCAGGCCACGCCATAACGAGTACTTCAACCTCCTCCAAGTACTGGCGTACTATAGCAGCGGTGTGTGGTCTAGCGTTATCATGCATAAAAACGAAGTTTTCGCCGATAAATCCAAAAAAGGGCACAACATGTTCTTCCAGGATCTCCTCAACGTAACGTTGGGAAGTCAATCCACCCGATCGACGGTCGGTATCGGGCCCTGTGATGAAGACAAGTTCGGTTTTCGCTTCCAGAGAAATGCCTCCCCAGAACATACACGAACCACCGCCGTATGCGACCCGTTCGGAGATGCAACATTGAGCAAAACGCTCACCGGATCTTCGGTAGACTCTACCTCGTCCGTCGTTACCATGAAGGCACATCCTGCACTCGTCGGAGAAGAGGACTGCCTGCCATTGATCCATAGTCCAATTAACGTGATTTCGAGCAAACTGAAGGCGTGCTTGTCTGTGAGCTGGGGTCAATTTTGGGCCAGTTGCTGGTCTGTGCGCTGTCAGACATCCTTCGGCTAGTCTTCTTCTAACGGTCCACCGACTGACTTCCACTTCTCTAACTTCCTGGAGCTGCTGTCCGAGTTGAACTGCATTCAACCGGCGATTTCGTAGTGATGTATTCACAAGGAAACGGTCATCGCGCTGTGTTGTCGCACGTTTTCGGCCTGTTCCTGGTCGCCTGGTATAGCCACCAGTTTGCTGATATCGCTGGTATACACGTCGAACAGCATATCTGCTCAAATTTAATTGACGAGCCACTTGACTTTGGTTCTGTCCAGCTTCGATAAGTGCAACCACTTGAGACGCTGCTTCTGGTGTGGTATCCATTTTCTTGTTTAGAGAGATGACGTATTCGTTAAAGGACCTTTCTGACTGGGAGTTGGTATGCAAATGATGTAATTTCAATCATCCCTTATCGTTTTATACCTGCTCAAAGTCCCACAAACCGAGCTACCTGAAACGAGCTAATTTAGGCCATTCTATTGTTTAGTTGCCACTGTTATGATTTCGAAGGTCAAGGCTAGACATTTTGTGTTTTTAGGAAGCTAACAGTGTGTACTTCAATTTAATTTAAGTTATATTTGCAACATCACATTAATTAAAAAAAAAAATAAGGGTCGAAATTAAAATGTAGGAAAATTCCACTATGTGCGATTTCTATGCTCTCGAGTGTATATTCCGCGGCGACGCGTGAAGCGGCCTCCGTTTGACGTACAATTAAAAATGACAGATGAATATACGCCATCTTGAAAATGTTCAAAGGACGCCGTGCCGCCATCGCCGCCAGTTTCCTGAAGAATACTTCTTCGCAGAAAAAATAGTGACAGTTCTATACCGCATGTACAGTCGGCACCGAGTCCATGAACACACTCAAACTCACTAGCCTGAACACTAACCCCCTTGTTCTTAATCACTCACTAACTTTATCAGCACTACAAAAGTATTTCCGTCTCATTCTCTTGTTTACTGTTAGACAGGATAGGGCGAGAGATAGAGACCAATAAAGCTAGTGATTAATTATGAATAAAAGGGTAAATAAATTGGAACAATAGATACCTATGTATATACCTAGTCAGCGGTTTTAGTTAATATTGTTTTGTACTTTACTTTATATGAAATGAAATGTCATTCAAATTAATTTGTTTTCGGCTATTTTCGTTGCTGACTGTACCTACCTACTTAAAATTGACGAATAACAGATGACCCTTTCTACCAACAAGTAAATTGTACATGGCTTATTATATCTGTTCTATGTAGATGATTTATAGTAGCGTCAGGTGGAAATTTTACTCACTTTGCATCCACTCAGTCTAGGGGTATCCCGAGGAGTCGGCCATATCCCCAGGTAAAAAATACTCAATTGGGTACCTAGTGCGGAATTTATTAAGCCACAGATTTTTCCTCAGGATGTTTTCCTTTCCGTTTTCGTTCGATGTGAACGAAGTAAATTTGAATTTTAATGCAAGGCATTTGCAACTTTAAGACTGTAATTACTTTTTCCATGTCTGAAGACTACAATCACACTATATATTGTATTTGTGGAGCACCATTATGCTGAGATGGGGTCATATTATAATCTATTCAAGGTTAAACTTGAATTTTGAATATAAATTGTTTGATACGAAAATAAAACAACTGCGATTTAACTTGAAACTATTTTATATCAACATCGAGTTACAGTAGATACTTATTAAAGTTTTATTTACAGCATTGAGCATCACATAATAATACTTACAACTATTTATTTTTATGTAGATACCCTAAATAGATGCATAGGTATTTAGATATTTTCTAGGCCTTAGTGTAGCGACACATCTGCGGAACGTACGGCGCCGATCGTTCGGTTCAACACGCACGCAGTGTTTTTCAAGTTCCCTATGTGTTGATTCTTTAGAAACAACTGCATGAATTTAGATGATTTTGTTGATAAATTAAGATTCAATTCTGTCATATTACACTTATTTATAGAGATTTTAATTATAATGTTGAACCGACAACCGTTGGGGAACAAAGGTTCTCGAGTGGCGACCACGAACCGGACGACGCAGTGTTGGAAGGCCTCCCGCCCGATGGACCGACGACATTGTTAAGGTTGCGGGAAGTCGGTGGATGGAAAAGGCTCAACCTCGCAAGCTCAAAGGACCGTTCGTCATGGAACTCTTTGGGGGAGGCCTATGTTCAGCAGTGGACTTCATCAGGCTGATGATGATGATGATGAATTATAAGGTACAAAGCTGCAGTGCACAGCACAAAGGTCGTAAAAGTAATGATTATACATATTTAGACTGGGTAGGTACCTAGGTAAGTAGGATTGCGCGACGGAAACCAGTAGGCGCTGCAACACTATGACATATCAGCCGAAATTACGTCGCGTTCAGCGTAGGGCAAAAACACTGCAAGCGTATTGAACCGAACGATCGGCGCCGTACGTTTCGCAGGTGTGTCGCTACACTAATATACAAGGTGATTTAAAAATTATCAGAAAAAAAATGTTAAATTATGTTCCCTAATATTATTTATGTTCGTTGATAGAATATTCCCCTTTCGGGATAATATACATATTATATATTTCCGGACATATCACACAATATAGTCAACTGATCCCAAACTAGGCATTGCCTGAACTATGGGCACCAGAGACTGATATACATTATAGATACATATTTAACACCCAGACACAGAACAAACATCTGTGTTCATCACAAAAATGTTTGTCCAGTGCGGGAATCGAACCCGCGACCTCTAGCGCAGAAGGCAGAGTTACTACCAACTGAGCTGTGAGGCCAGTCAATTTGAATTATGAATCACCTTGTATAATTAAAGGAGACTGCTCATTTTACTGCACATACTGGGCCATTTTTCTTATGTAATAATGGGTAAACCTTTGATTTATGCAAATAAATAGCACTTCTAAGTTTGTTATTTCTATATTTACATATGATTTAAGCGACGAACAACCAATAATACAAGAAATGCGGCGTTTTCGTTCAAAAAGTCAAAATATCGAAGTGGCTATAATTATTACCTACACTTTATACAAAATCATACAAAATAAAACTAAATTATTACTAAATGTTTGGTATTCTGTCACTGTAAATAACTTACTTATAAACTTAAGTCTTTGTTATTTAAATGAGTCTTCAAAAGATAGTCAGATGTTGCAGAAATTGAACCTTTTCAGTACCTGCTACAGGCAAAAAATTTAATTTACATTTTTCGGTTGAAATTATTAAAATATACCCAACAGTCACATACATCGTTCTGACCCCACACTAGGATTCCCTGTGTCGTGGGTATCAGAAACTACGAGTACCATGGTACCACAACGCACAGACCCGGAACAAATACATATTTGCAGATCATGCAAACATTTGTCCCGCAGCGGGAATTGAACCTAAAATCGCCCTGCGTCTCAAACGGGCAACCGCCTAGCTACCGAGTTTGTCAAATCTACTGGCTTTTCAATTTAAGTGTTTAATGTGAAACTGTTACACCATTTTTACTTTCATTACTTTTCTCTTGTTTCTTTATTATAAGTACCTAATGTTTATTGTAAAATGTTGTGCAAATGTGTGTGTTTTGGTGGCAATTAAATAAATGTCTATGTCTATGTCTACTATGAATAATCAACGGGGTAAATTCAATATTATTTTCCGTGCATGAAAAGGCTCAATCTAAATTATTGCCAAGCCATTCTTATCAAATACATATCACAATCGATTTATTTTACACAATTGCACTAAATCATCATAAAATCTAAGACAATTCACTGAAGTCCACAGATTCACTTTAGTCCACAAGTTTAAGTTCCTCCTTTTCGACCCTAGAGTCATTCGACCCCGGTCGCTGCCACAATCACGTGTGGGAATGCCCTAAGCTTCCGTGTGTGTGATGGTGATTAGCAGCTAAGTGATGAAAGTAAGGGGCATAGGGTCCTGGTCCGGTGAAAGGGTACGGTACCCCGTGGGAGTAGAGTAGGCCCCCGGGGTAGGGGCCGGAGAAGCCCCCGCCGGGGGGAGGGGGGACGGTGGGGCTGTTTACGTCCATCCCCGGATTCTGCTTTTTCCATTTCGTCCGGCGGTTTTGGAACCAGATTTTGACCTGTAAAAGAGGATTTTAGTTTATTTTTATTTTCTAGTAGGAAAAATTGAGACATTGGAAAGTGAAATTTTTGTAACATTTTATTTTCATTGGAAATTGACTCTTTTATCATCATTGTTTTTTTTATACTCCGTTTTGCGAACACTGTTCTTGGTAAGTATTAAATTATGACTTAAAAGAGGATTACTTTTTCAAGGACCTGAAATCTCGCTCTTTACAAAAGTGATCTATGCAATGTGCTCTTTGAAAATGTTCTCGGTTTATAAAAAACATTCCATAGATTTATATCCTACTTCTTACTAATATTATAAATGCGAAGTTTTTGAGGATTTTTGGATGTTTGTTCTTCAATCAGGCCGTAACGTTCAACCGATTTCGATGAAACTTGAAATAGTTAAAGTAAAAAAAAAAAAAAAAAAATATTCCGGACATATCACACATGGTCAACTGATCCCAAACTAGGCATAGCCTGTACTATGGGTACCAGAGACTGATATACATAATAGATATATATTTAACACCCAGACACAGAACAAACATCTGTGTTAGTCACAAATGTTTGTCCAGTGCGGGAATCGAACCCGCGACCTCTAGCGCAGAAGGCAGAGTTACTACCAACTGAGCTATGAGGCCAGTCAGGCCATAGTTCTTTAACTAGAATAGCATATAGCTACTTTTTATCAAGATAAAACGCGAACGAAGCCGCAGGCGCAATCTTTTCTACAATAAAGATAAAAATGAAACGGCTGTTTTATAAGCTGAGACGCAAGAGGTTACTGGTTCGATTCCCGCTGCGAAACAAATGTTTGCATGGTTTGCACATGTTTGTTACGTAGCGCTACCATAGTACTCATAGCTCCTGATACACACGACACAGAACATCCTAGTTTAAGAAATAGGGATGCAACTAAAAGATGTGTTAAAAAAGATAAACACGTACCTGTGTCTCTGTCAAACTCAAGCTAAGCGCCAGATTCAGCCTCTCGCACACCGACAGGTAGCGCGTCGTCTTAAACTTATTCTCCAACGATACCAGCTGTTCATACGTAAAAGCTGTTCTCGCCCTCCTCGGCTTAGTCCCCCCCTTGGAGTCCCGAGAGCTCTTCCCTTTCTTGGAGCTCCCACTGTGAGGGGACTTCGGGTCTCCGTTCTCGTCAAGGTCTGATTGCGTGAGGATATCGTCGTCCATGTTTGAGGTCTGGTCGTCTGTCTCCACGTCATCGTTTTCGAGGTCTGAGTGGAGGTGGTCCTTTACTGTAACAAGGGAAGACAGATTGTGGACCTTGTACTAAGAACCAGAGGAGGAGGAGGAGGTAGGGCATAGCGAGATTTTCTCGTTCTAAATTGGAGCAGCCCGCCTGGGGAGGTACCTCCGCCTTACAGAAGATCGCAGCCAAATAACATTATTTGTTTCAAATAGTGTTGTGTTCCTGCGGTGAGTAAGGTTGCCATAGCTCTTTAGGGGGAAGGGGGTACGGGGTTCGCAACGCGTGCGTGATGCCTCTGGTATTGCAAGCGCTCATAGGCTACGGTAACCGCTTACCAACAGGTGGGCCGTATGCTTGTCTGCCACCTCAGTTTTATAAAAAAAAAAAAAATAAAAAAAAATAAAAAAAAAAAAAAAAATTAAAGCCTTCTGGCTTAGCACGCACTACGATATAGCACCCTCTGCGCTCGCCTAGCCCGGTGTAGCTGACAGTGGTCGTAAGAGACCCACAGCATAAAAATCCGTTCGGAAAAAAAAAGAAACGCACTACGATAAAACGCACACGTCTAATCGCAAGTCTGAAACGGCCGATTTTTTTTTTAATAATTTACACTTGGTAATGTGCTCCAATAATATTACAATCTAACCATGCTGTAGGCTAATAAGAATTTAACATTGACCTAATTTTTTTAAATAACTACAACTAAGAATGTGTCCACTAACACTTTTCTTACCGTCTCTATTTGCCGAAAATTATATCACATAAGTTTACTACATATACCTACCTACAAGCGCGCACATTTGACACTTTTTTCAGTGACTGATTTAAAAAACGTAACTTGCTACGTTTTGTCCGCGATTTTTTAGTAATTTGGTAGGTAAGTTAATATAAAATTAAGCAAAACGCCAGCCGCAGTGCGTGTTTGTATGCGGTTTTGCGTTTTCAGCTATTCCTAAACTGCTCGCGTTTAATCGCTGTGCGTGGTAAGCCTTACACACAGCAAAAGGTAGTAATCGGGTGTTTCCAACTAGGACAGTGTTCTCTTTCTAAACTTGGAGAAAAAAAATGAGGAAAACGTTTGCTTTAGTCAATTTGTCAACATTGGCGCTTACTTGCTTGTCGTGTCAATGATTATTTCTTGGTGAGGTCAGTGAGCTGGTTGAGGTATGGTGGCCCTGAAAAGGGTCTATAACAGCCGGTGTAAGAATCAGTGTAGTGAAGGGATTAAAGTGCGCCTCTTAGATGCTCCTTTCGTGCACATGTCACACGTCTTCAGACTTAACAGCTCAACTGATTGCGATGAAACTTGTAATAGACAGAGTTCGTTGCATACAAGCTTCTTTTTATCGAGGTGACACGCTAGTTTTAACCATAAATCTTTGAGATTGTCGACTAACTTCACTGCCTAAACAAAATCGCAAAGTTGACGGCCCATGTGGAAGCATTAAACCGCATCCAGCGAACCTTTAATAAATCGTTCACTAAAATACTCTAATCGACAATATTACCGCAATTCGCACTTCCGAAACTCGCATTCTAATGACTATAAACGCCTGCTCGATTCAAATGATATTTATATGTCCTGCCGACATTAAATTTCGCATTTTACCAATTTCACTAAACACAAAACTGTCGCTGTAAATTACAATTTAATATTTCCGGACGATGAAAAGACGATGAAAATTTGGCGGTATACCACATTAAAAATTAAAAGCGGCTTAAAACTATTTCGCATGTCAGGACTATGCTGAATGACAAGGAAAGGGAAGTGGCTATTAGACCGCCTGAAAAACACGAGGAATATTAGAAAATGTGGATTATGAGGAAACTATAAAACATTTTGATTTACGCGGCGGGCCAGCGGCATTCAGATCCAATAAATTAATTTAAGATTTATTTCGTGAATATTATGCGGGGATTTATTTATTTATTTATATCAGTTCAAACGAAAGTATTCAGCCTGTCTTGATGTTGAATTTCTTGTACGTTTAATAATTAGGTAGTAATTAAGATGAAATAAAGGCAAATTTAAAAGAGTGCGAAAAAATAAACTGAAAAAAAAAAAATACTTTTTCGCTCATTATCATTTCATTCTTTTTGTTGATGGAATAACCCCTTTTTGGTTTACCAAACTACAGTGCACACAGTGCAGTGCAGTGCAGTTTGCATACACTGTATGCAATTTTGTCAAAAAGTGGCAGCACCGTAACTGTCAAAACGAGAATACCAGGTTTAAGATTGTTTATTCCATACAAAGAATATGCTTATTTGTTAGAATACTTGTCATAATATTTAGGTGTTAGGTGTAGGTGTTTTGAACTAGAAAAAAATTAAAAGACTACAATTCAAACTGAATGTGTGTTTTCTTTCTAAATTCTAGGTACGCAGCAATAATCACAAATCACTTGCTACGCGCTACCTATACCGATTACAACAATGTAGGTACAAACAACACTGCGCGGTATTCGCCCGCTATCCCAACAAGTGCAAAACAAGCCAAATTAATTAGTCCAAAACAATTGCAATAGATCTTTCTTTTTGTGCCTGGCAATTAACGATGCACGCGGGCAATGTCTTCTAACTAGCTACCGACGGACAGATGACCTGCTCAAAGATGATTGTGTCTTAGAAATAAACGACCTGCGGGTGTGTGGCTGAGACGCCAGAGGTGCGGGTTCGATCTCCGCGACTGGTACAATGCTTGCATGATCTGCAATCAGTGCCGGGTCTGAGTGTTGTGGTACCATTGGACTCTTCTGTAAAATCCACGACACAGGGGGTAATTTTATGGAGTTAGGATATGACCTCTTATAAAAATCTGTTATATTTTTTTGTTATATATTATTTCATAATATAAACTCTGTAAAAGACTTATCTATTGATATCTGCCTATTCTAAAAATTGTACAATCTTGAAACGCTATTTTCATATAGTTTATTTTATTAACAATAGGTATTTTTTTATATCTTAGCTCTCTCTCATAATGAAATGCACCAGCATACCGTTTACGATATATTTATTGCAGCTTCGAATACACATCGTTGCGGCAGTATATCCGTCATCAAGTGATTACGCGCTCTATTTTATAGCGCATCCGTGTACTGTCAGTGGACAGCTGTCTTTACAACGAGATAGAAAATTCTTTATTGCACAGGACAAAGACAAGAATATAGGCGAACTTAATGCTAGTTAGCATTTTCTTTCTGTCAACCTTTGAGTGGTGAGGAAAAAATTAAGGTAGTGCTGACTAACAGAGAATTGAAAATTGAATTTATACAGTTTGTTCCAGAATTGACCTCTCTATAAGTAGTCATTATCATCATTATCTACATCAACCTGATGAAGTCCACTGTTGAACATAGGCCTCTCTCAATAAAATCCCAAAAGGAGCCTATTCTAAGTCTAACTGACAACAAAGTTTGTTCTACGACTTTTGGAAATTCGACATTATTCATTGAAATAACTCTATACAAAAACCAGCTGTTTTGGGTTCAAATCAGTCCTAACTCGATTATAGGTACAGATGTTTAGGTAGGAATGAATAAAGGAAAGAAGATTGACGAAACAGGTGTATAAGGCTAGTGTGAATGGGACCGTTGGAAGGGGAAGACCAAGGCGTACGTTTGGTGACCAAATCCGTGACGTTTTGGAAAAAGGCCAGGTCATGAGTACCCTAAACCGACGAGCATGTATGAGGAATGTGATGAGAGTGAATGAAGCAAAAGAGTTATGTCAGGATCGTAGCAAGTGGAAAACCGTGGTCTCTTCCTACCCCTCTGGGAAACAGGCGTGATTTTATGTATGTATGTATATGTGGAAGACCAAGGCGTACGTTTAGTGACCAAATCCGTGACGTTTTGGAAAAAGGCCAGGTCATGAGTACCCTAAACCGACGAGCATGTATGAGGAATGTGATGAGAGTGAATGAAGCAAAAGAGTTATGTCAGGATCGTAGCAAGTGGAAAACCGTGGTCTCTTCCTACCCCTCTGGGAAACAGGCGTGATTTTATGTATGTATGTATGTATGTTTAGGTAGCAATCTAGATGTCAAACTTCTCGGACGTTTAAAGTTAAATGTGACTTGATGCTATGGTTCCTAACTATGATCATCATCATCAATAATCAAAGAGTTATAGTTTAGGTACAGTTTAGGTTATATTTATTTTTTCTTTTTTTCGTGACCCGAGATCTGGCTCCTATTTGGCCCAACGAATTAGCATTGCCATCCAGCGTGGTAATTCCGCCAGCGTCTTGGGGACTTCCGACTGGTAGTGATCTGGATCAATTGAGCTATCTATAGATCGTTTGTAACGGTCTTAAGATAGCTCAACTGTTTCTTCTGTATTTTGTAAATACCTTTTATCTTGTATTAGTTTAAATTTTCTTTCTGTAAATAAAGACTTATTATATTTATAAATTTTCAACCATATTTTGATATTTAATAAAACTTGGCGATCCTACTTTTCTTCATACAAGCTATGCTATAATAGGGAATAGCTGTAATAGGGGTGGATGTACCCCCAGTAAGGGGTGAGTGGGGTAGCGCAAAGCGCAGGCTTACTACGCGTGTTACCTGATGTTTACACTTCACAAGGTCTTGCAGTGTCATTTATTCTGTGCCACGGCTTACCTACCCCTCCCCCTCGCCAGTAAACGGCTACGAGACTTGGACTTACCTACTTGGAAACCTTAAAGGTCCTGTAAACGGGCTATATAAATAGCATCTAGCAGAACAATTTTATTATATGCAACTAGGGTGGCAAACAAGCTTACGTACCTACAAACGCTTGCAATACCAGAGGCATCACGCACGCGTTGTCGATCCCAAACCCCCTCTAAAGAGCTCTGGCAACCTTACTCACCGCAGGAACACAACACTATTTGAAACAAATATGTTATTTGGCTGCGATCATCTGGATTTTTCATTATATTTTTGCAGTACCAACCAAAATTGTAACCGAGCGATTACTACCACTAAATTTTCGTGCCCTATCAGGACTCATGTTGAAAGTATAAATAATGTATCTTTAAACTTTTTCTGTACAACATGAACACAATATGATACTCGTAGATGGAAGATATTGTCTCAAAACCAGCCCGTTAACCTATTTAGCTAGTGCACGAAATGAGAATCTAAGAGGCGCACTTTAATCCTTTTACTACACTTCCTTCACCGACGGTCATAGGTCGCGGGAAGTCGGATGATGGGAAGGCTCAAGACTAGCGTGGCTGTTGGGGGAATAAAGGAGCCATTTCATTCTGGGCCTGGTCCATGTACACTACATAGAAAAATTAGGAAAAAATAGGAGATTACAAGAAAAATACAATTTCATTAATTTGAAGACAAATGCGATGGTACAAGAATAGTTCTTCTGGTAAGTTTTTTACTATGTGAACACTATTTGAAGGCCGCCATGTTGGTTTATAATTGGCGTTTGACATGACATTGACATATTTTTCATGTCATGTTGTTTGATTTGATGTTTTTGTTTTGTCAGATAAATGTAGGATGTCAAAATGACATTTCACGCACGTCCATCCGCCATATTTTTGTAGCGCAGTGTGTTGCTCTCTTTGTCGAAGAAAATCATAATGTACCTTAGAACGAAGTCAATTTAAATAAAATAACCAATTAAATACGTTTACTTTATTGCTTAGCCATATTTTAGAGTAGTGTACACAGTGCAGGCCCAGGCTCCATATATTGATGAAACGTCTCTTTTCAGATTACATATCGCACGCCGTTTGAACACGGCTTTTTACTGCCACTGTGACTGCGAAAATGCCTATAGGTACTTTGAAAATACACCTAACCAGGCACTTATTTTGATAATACTTATCTGTAAAAAAGTCATATTCCACAATGCGTCTTAAGGAAGTCTCTTAAAAAAACTAAAATGGGATATTAAAATACTTTCCCGAACCAATTTTCCACAATCAAACACGATTCCGTAAATGCTGATACTCGAAAATTTCGAGCATATTTCAAGTAACCCCCCAAATCCCTGCGGAAAGGCACTTGTAATCGAGAGGGCTTTATTAATTACAAACTTGGACCGCAACCCACCCCCTTCCAACCCCGAGCAATTACCGCCCCTAATCTCTGTTGACTAAGGTTTAAATTCCAAGACAGCGCTCCGCTTAACCCAAATTCAACCTTATCTTTTGGGCGTGCGCCGAAGCGCCACGGAAAGATACAACGTTTGGTCGAATTCTCGACTGTATGTCGGCAAGTTCTAGGTTGATTTTTGAACAGCAGGGTAGTTTAAGCAACCTCAATTTGTTAAATGAAGAAAATGGAGATATGTAATTTGGAATTCGTGCTTGGGTGGGTTCCGTAACGCACTCTTGTTCGCAGTGTGTCCGACGAACGGGTTAATTTATTTGCGAAGCCTATCAATGAAGTTTCGCAGTAAAGCCTTTAATACCTTAAAGTTATATGGGGCCCTTAAGGAACGCTTTCATAGCTTTGTTACGAACAAAATGGGGAGATCACTTTACAGAAATGTTACAGGAAACTATACTTAAATCTTCTTCTTCTTCTTTTCGTGTCACTGATTCTTTCTTGGTCATCCTGTAATAGGTCAGTGACCAAGTTGATGTATGGTGGCCCTGAAAAGGGCCTATGACCGTCTCGATGAAAGAATCAGTGGAATTTTTAGGCTCTAAAAAAACAAAGATCCTCACAAACTTTCGCATTTATAATATTAGTAGTATGATGTCAACTTTAATGGCGACGCAAATACATACTCTATATCCGGTCAAGTGACAGTCGTAGTATCTTATATCCTGTTTGGTACTACTGTAATAACATTTAAAGCAACCTTTTTCACTCAATTTGTATTCCCGGCTCAAAGTAAAAGGGTGTTTTCACATAATTCCGCGGTCCTAATTAAAAAGTCAGCGAGAGGCAGTGCTGCCAACATTAAGCCGCTCGTTAACACGCTTCCGCTTCCGGAAAGTACCTACCTTTGTATTTTAAACTTTTGAGCTGAGGAATTATGAGGTTTATCTTATGTTTTCGGCTTCCGTACATCATTTGGAAAAAAAACGGAACCCTTATAGGATCACTTTGTTGTCCGTCTGTCTGTCAAGACCGACCTTTTTTCTCAGAAACAGCTAAAGGTATCAAAATACAAATTCAAATTCAGGGCGCGAGTTTACGCACATGACCATCTTTATTTTAAATTCAATTTAAGATTACAATGTAGCATTTTATTATTAATACATACATACATAAAATCACGCCTATTTCCCAGAGGGGTAAGCAGAGACCACGGCCTTCCACTTGCTACGATCCTGACATACCTCTTTCGCTTCATTCACTCTCATCACATTCCTCACACATGCTCGTCGGTTTAGGGTACTCTTGACCTGGCCATTGAACAAAACGTCACCGATTTGGTCGCTAAACGTACGCCTAGATCTTCCCCTTCCAACGGTCCCATTCACACTCGCCTTATAACCTGTTTCGTCAATCTTCTTTCGTTCATCCTCTCTACATGACCAAACCATCTCAGCATACCTTTCTCAATCCTCATCACTACATCTTCTTTCACTCCACAACGTTCTCTTTTCACACTGTTCCTCACTCTATCTTTCAAAGTTACTCCACACATATTATAAAAGATTTATTTACACAAAGAAACTTAAAACTAATACAAGTTAATATTTACAAAATACATAAGAAACAGTTGAGCCATCTAAAGACCGTTACAAACGATCTATAGATAGCTCAACTGATCCAGATCACTACCAGTCGGAAGCGTCCCCAAGACGCTGGCGGAATTGCCACGCTGGATGGCAATGCTAATGCGCTGGGCCAAATAAGAGCCAGCTCTCGGGTCACGCGTCGCTTCGATCAGACGTCCTGATATCTTTTTGAAAACCCGGAGGGCCCCGTTTCCCCACGGACCCAGGGTCTCAACCCCAAAAGGCTCAAATATGTAAGCCCTATCAAGACTAACATATTTGCCATATTTTATTATAAATAAATAAAATAAATAATAAATATTCCGTACATATCACACAAGTTCAACTGATCCCAAACCAGGCATAGCCTGTACTATGGGTACCAGAGACTGATATACATAATCACAGAACAAACGTCTGTGTTAATCACAAATATTTGTCCAGTGCCATGTGCCTTGTATTATATTAGTTCATTTTACGCACTATTGTGTAGTACAAAATCGCATACAAATCGCTAACCTTGTGGATACGACGAGCTCTGGGCCCGGCAAAGGGGTATTTGCATTACATAGAGTTCACAGTAGTAAATGCGGAATTTCTCATAAAATTATAAAAGTTATCTTTAAACTATTGGAATTCTCTAAGCAATTAATTCCGAATAGGTTTAGTGCCGAATACTTTAGTTTTATGTACCATTAAACTGGTTTAAATATATAAATACATATAATACTATTCTAGTACACTCCTTTGTATTGAAGATGTTGGTGCAATTAGTTTTGCTGCTGATCTGTCACACGATCCTCGCTGATCCACTTCCAAAACCATTCTATGATGTAGACAATAACGAGGTTGTCAGGCAACATTTTGAAAAATTCATTGAAACATACCAAAAGAAGTATAGTCAAAGCGAAAAGTCCATGAGATTCAACACTTTCGTCGAAAATTTGAAGGAAATCAACAGATTAAACGATGAACATCAACTAACCACGTTTGCAATCGGCAAATTCACAGATCTAACAAAGGAGGAACGACGCTCGTTGTTAGGGTTCGGCGGGAGCGATATTGACCCCTTAGGGCAATGCAAGCCGCAATACGACCCAGAGACTAAGGACGCCCCCGCCGCCTGGGACTGGCGTGACAAGAAAGTAGTGTCTCCGGTCAAAACACAAGGAAAATGTGGCTCCTGCTGGGCCTTCAGTGCCACAGCTCTTGTGGAGAGCAGATGCATGCAGAAAGGCAAGCAGGTGATACTCTCAGAGCAACAGATGGTGGACTGTGACCCGCAGTCATCAGGTTGCAAAGGAGGCCTTATGTCCTTGGGACTAACAGAGATCATGAAACAGGGCGGCCAAGAGTCCCAATCAGACTACCCGTACGAGGATAACGATAATAACACCTGTCGGTTCGACAAGAACAAGATCGCGGCTAAAGTCACCGACTGCAGCGATTATTATCTCTCGGGGGAAGAAGCGCTAAAAGAACTGCTCTTCAAGGAAGGACCTTTGTCTATTGGATTGTCGTCTTTTGCTTGGTTTGATTATTATTCCGGAATATTTGAGCTCTGCCTTTTCTACTTTTCCCTCAACCACGGTTTGCTGCTGGTTGGATATGGCTCAGAAGGCGGTGAAGATTTCTGGGTGGTCAAGAACTCATGGGGTGCGGACTGGGGCGAGGATGGCTACATTAGACTGAAGAGGGGTGTCCATTGTTGTGGAATAGGGTTCAATCTAACTGACAGCGTCGTTTCTGCTAACGTAGCCTAGAAAAAATTTAATAAATAAATATACATTTTCCGGACATATCATTTAATTGAGGACTGTCAGATGTACGAAAATAAAATAAAGTGAAAAAGCCTATTATTTTATATTTATATTGTATTAGACAATATAAAAAAATAGGAAATTGCGGAAAATGTATATGATGTGACGAGAATGGACAAAATAAGAAATACATCAGAGGAAGTTTCAAAGTAGTGACGGAAAAGTTGAGAAGTAATAGGTTAGCATAGTATGGGCATGTCATGAGGAGGGATGAAAGTCATGTAACGAGTAGAGCGTTAGGTATGAATGTGGATATAAGACTAGAGGAAGGCCGAAGAAAAGATGGATGGATTGTATTAAAGATGACATGAGTAAGAAAGAAGTGAGTGCGGAGATGACGGCTAACAGAAGAGAGTGGAAGAAGAAAACATGTTGTGCCGACCCCACATAATGTGGGACAAGGGCAGGAAGAAGAAGAAGAATAAGATTTTATATTGTCTAATAAACACGGAACACAAATGTAACCTAATTTATCTCTATTTATATAACAAGCCGTGGTGGGCCCGGATGACAAATAAGCCCCTCCATAACTGCTTACTCATGGATGTCGAAAGAGGCTACAGGGAAAAAAGCTAGGGGATGAACAGCAGCGTCCCCTATTTTCACAAAGACAGCTCTAACTGCGCACGCCAACCCACGTTTGCAACACAACAAAACTGTATTTGTTTCAAATAGTGTTGTGTTCTACCTAATTTAACTCTACCTAATTATTAAGTATAACTTCAAGATGATACATAATACCTATGTATGATTTAGAACAATCTGTCCTGGTCGACATACCACAGTATCGAACCAAACGCTTCTGCTCCACTTTTACTATACCTAAGTAATGGCAAAGAGTGGAATGATCTGCTTGCGTCTGTTTTCCCGAAAGAGTACAAATATAGAGTCAATAAGTTCCTTCTGGGTAAGCGTGCACCATCATAAGCCACATCTCACTTGCAAAAATTGAGATGGTGGTCAAACGTTTAACCATAACCAATAAAAAAAAAATAATCTATCCTACTTCCTACTATCCTAACCTACTAAAATCATAAATACGAAAGTTTGTGCGGATCTTTAGATTTTTGGATGATTGTGATTCACACACGCCGTAACGGCACAACCGATTTCCATGAAACTTGGAATAGATAGAGTTCGTTGCTTAGAATAGCTACTTTTAATAACCTTAATAGGTTCACGAAAGTAGGTACTTTAAGTACCTAACTAAGAATTATTGCATCGCTTTCAGCTTGGCCTTGCAGCCACCTTGTCTACCTGCTTACTACTCAGGAATAATTTAACTAAAATCCAAGTTATGTTAACTACGAGATAGATAGGTTAGTACTTAATAAAGGAATTTGTCACAAGCGACATACTTTGCTATAAAAAATACAATAGTAATTTTTTTTAAATTCTCTATGCAGACAATGAATTATGTATATTAGTTTTAGAGCCAAATACTTACATAGTTTTATGCACATTTTAACGCACTGGTCTGGTATATAATGCTGTTCTAGCATACATCTTGGGTAGTTCGGTTCTCAGAGCTAATTTAAAATGTTGGTGCAACTCGTTATTCTGGT
This sequence comes from Anticlea derivata, assembly GCA_947579855.1. Classification (NCBI taxonomy): domain Eukaryota; kingdom Metazoa; phylum Arthropoda; class Insecta; order Lepidoptera; family Geometridae; genus Anticlea; species Anticlea derivata. The sequence continues at coordinate 3,177,292 of OX388279.1, read as the reverse complement.
GATCTGTCACACGCTCTTCGCCGATCCACTTCCAAAACCATTCTATGATGTAGACAATACCGAGGTTATACGGCATCATTTTGAAAAATTCATTGAAACATACCATAAGAAGTATAGTCAAAGCGAAAAGTCCATGAGATTCAACACATTCGTCGAAAATTTGAAGGAAATCAACGAATTAAATGAAAAATATCAACTAACTACGTTTGCAATCGGCAAATTCACAGATCTAACAAAGACTGAACGAAGCTCGTTGTTAGGGTTCAGGGGGATCGATCCTAACGCAGGCCAATGCAAGCCGCTGAACGACCCAGAAACTAAGGATGCCCCCGCCGCCTGGGACTGGCGCGACAAGAAAGTAGTATCTCCGGTCAAATTTCAAGGGACATGCGGGTCCTGCTGGGCCTTCAGTGCCACAGCTCTTGTAGAGAGCAGATGCATGCAGAAAGGCAAGCAGGTGATACTCTCGGAGCAACAGATGGTGGACTGTGACCCGCTGTCATCAGGTTGCGGTGGAGGCCTTATGTCCTTGGGACTGACAGAGATCATAAAACAGGGCGGCCAAGAGTCCCAATCTGACTACCCATACGAGGATAATGATAATAGCACCTGTCGGTTCGACAAGAACAAGATCGCTGTAAAAGTCACTGACTGTAACGATTATTATCTCTCGGGGGAAGAAGCGCTAAAAGAACTGCTTTTCAAGGAAGGACCTTTGTCTATTGCTGTGATGGCTCGTGCCTGGTTGCCTTATCATTCTGGAATATATGAACTGTGCCCAGATAGTAGGTTCGACCACGGTGTGTTGCTGGTTGGATATGGCTCAGAAGGCGGTGAAGATTTCTGGGTGATCAAGAACTCCTGGGGCGCGGACTGGGGCGAGGATGGCTTCATTAGACTGAAGAGGGGTGTCCATTGTTGTGGAATAGGGATCAATAAAACCGACTGCGTCATTTCTGCTAACGTAGCCTTGAAAAATGGACTTTAAAGTTAATAATCTACAAAAAAACTTTGCATGTTTGGAGAAGTCTAGATTTTTTCATTGGAACACAAATGTTATAAGTACGAGAATAAAATAAAATTAAATGGAAAAGCTTATTATTTCTATTGTTTAATAAACACCAAACACTAAAATATGGTACCTTATTTATCTCTATTTATGTAATTAGCCGTGGTGGGCCCGGCTGACGAATAGGGCTTTAACATCAACGGCGACCAACGTCACTCATCGTTGATTTGCGGATGATAATATACTGAACATGGCAGAATCGCTAGAAGACCTTGGAGCAATACTCTGAGACCTGAATACTGCCTCTCAACAGGTGGGTCTTACATACCTCGATTCATGTTTCTCGAGTAAACTAACTCTACTCGCTCATTGCGTCCTGCATACCTCATAATAATTATCATCAGCCTGTAGAAGTCCACTGCTGGACATAGACCTCCCCAAAGAGTTCCATGACGAACGCTCTTGAGCCTGCTTCATCCACCGACTGCCCGCAACTTTTACAATGTCGTCGGTTCATAGGGTTGGTTACTCCAACATCGCCCGATTTGTGGTCGCTATCCTTCTGAACTACGAAGTCATTGAAACTGTACCAAATGAGAGCTCTTGTGTTTTTGGTTTTTTACACCTAATACCTAGAATAAAAATAAAAATCGTTTTGGAATGTATAAACAAAGTTCTTTCATTATGATGCCCCACTTCATAAACGTATGACTTTTTTTGAAAAACCCCCTTTTGGACCCTATATCTTAGCAACCCCATAGCCGATTTAACTCATGTTGTTAGCCGTAAATTATTTATTTTTATTTTTTATTTTTATTGTCCAAATTGTTTGAGAGATCTTCGCTCGCTTCGCTCGCTCGATCAAAAATCCAAGTTGTGTTAACTACGAGATAGATAGGTTAGTACTTATTAAAGGAATTTGTCACAAGCGACATACTTTCCTATAAAAAATATGGTCGTTACATCTTTTAAATTCTCTACGTAGACAATGAATTATGTAGTATAGTTTTATGCACAGTTTAACGCACTGGTTTGGTATATAATGCTGTTCTGCATACTTTTTGTGTAGTTTAGTTCTCAGAGCTAATTTAAAATGTTGGTGCAACTCGTTATTCTGGTGATCTGTCACACGATCCTCGCCGATCCACTTCCAAAACCATTCTATGATGTAGACAATAACGAGGTTGTACGGCATCATTTTGAAAAATTCATTGAAACATACCATAAGAAGTATAGTCAAAGCGAAAAGTCCATGAGATTCAACACATTCGTCGAAAATTTGAAGGAAATCAACAAATTAAATGAAAAATATCAACTAACTACGTTTGCAATCGGCAAATTCACAGATCTAACAAAGGCTGAACGACGCTCGTTGTTAGGGTTCAGGGGGAGCGATCCTGACCTTGGCGTATGCAAGCCGCTGAACGACCCAGAGACTAAGGACGCCCCCGCCGCCTGGGACTGGCGCGACAAGAAAGTAGTATCTCCGGTCAAATTTCAAGGCACATGCGGCTCCTGCTGGGCCTTTAGTGCCACAGCTCTGGTGGAGAGCAGATGCATGCAGAAAGGCAAGCAGTTGATACTCTCGGAGCAACAGATGGTGGACTGTGACCCGCAGTCAGGTTGCAGTGGTGGCGTTATGTCCTTGGGTCTAACAGAGATCATGAAACAGGGCGGCCAAGAGTCCCAATCAGACTACCCGTACGAGGATAGCGACAATAACACCTGTCGGTTCGACAAGAATAAGATCGCTGCTAAAGTCACCGACTGTAGCGATTATTATCTCTCGGGGGAAGAAGCGCTAAAAGAACTGCTCTTCAAGGAAGGACCTTTGTCTATTGCTTTGATGGCTGATACCTGGTCGAAGTATCATTCCGGAATATTTGAAATGTGCACACCCTATTTGCTCGACCACGGTGTGTTGCTGGTTGGATATGGCTCAGAAGACGGAGTAGATTTCTGGGTGATCAAGAACTCCTGGGGCGCGGACTGGGGCGAGGATGGCTACATTAGAGTGAAGAGGGGCGTCCATTGTTTAGGAATAGGGATCAATGAAACCGACGCCGTCATTTCTGCTACCGTAGCCTAGAAAAAATTGGCTTATAATACTAGGTACTTGTTAATGTGCTTGTACTTTAAGGTAAATAATCTATAATAAAACTGCATTTCTGGAGAAGTCTGTAGATGTATTGTTTTTATTGGATAAACCTTTTATAAGACGAGAATAAAATACAAAAGCTTATTATTTCTATTGTTTAATAAACACGGAACACTAAAATAGGTGACCTAATTTATCTCTATTTAACTTTTTTAATTTTTCTCATATAACTAGCCGTGGTGCCCACCACGGCTAGTGAACTAGGAGGGGCCTATAGCCCATAAGGAGGGGTAGATAACTAGGTACCCACTCGTGGATGACGTAGGAGGGGACTAAGGAAAAAAAGCTAACTGCGCTCGCCAACCCGCATGCGTAGCGTGGTAAGTATGGGCATGATGGAATTTACCCCAGTAATTTAGGCCACAAAAAGGGGTCAACTTCGGAATGGGACATAATAAGCTGAAAACTCGTATACATCTTCATTTTGGCATTTGGTCAAAGGTCAAAAAATAGTTGGCGATTATCTAGCTAGATCTATTATTAAATTTATGGACATAAATATTTAGATAAATTTTGTTCTAAACATTTTTTCATGCAGGCAACCGTTTTTGAGATAGAGGGCGGAGAGCTCGCAGTGCCATACATACATATGTAATGCAAGGTCAATCGTGAATAATACCTTGTATAAAATGTTTATATCATTAAAAATGAATCATATCGAAAATTCGAGAATATAGTATTATTTCCTCGTATTATTACAATACAAGGTGATTCATAATATGTATTTCATCCCGAAAGGGGCTTATTCTACAACCAATTGGCAATAAAGTTTGTTGTACGGCTTTTGGAAATTCGTAATTTTTCATTGAAATAACTCTATGCGAAAATCTGCTGTTTTGGGGTCAAATCAGGTCAAACTCAACGAATCAGCTGTTTTCGGTAGCAATCTTGATGCCAAACTTCTTGTACGTTTAGTTATTAGTTCTAAAGATGATAAAAAACCAAAAACAGCTAATTAGAGAAAGTTTTTGAAAAATGAAAATAAAAATATTGAAGTTTTTTTTCGCTAATATTATTTATTTTCGTTGATAGAATAACCCCCTTTCGGGATGGAATACATGTTATGAATCACCTTGTATAGCTCCTCCACAGAAGTCGCTTCCGCGGAGTTAATCGCGTCTCTGCGTCGTCTCGCTCAACTTCCTGACCCATGCAGGTCCGCATCTGGGTGCAAGATTGGTCTTTCTTGTTTCCGTGGGATCCACTCTATTGCCTGTTTTGTCTACTCTACAGATTTGTCTTCTATGCCCCGTTCTCTCTATTTTAGTTGTCTTATTTGTCAGGTTGTATCCATCTTAAAAACCTAGGTAGCTTTGTCTTAGATGATATGGAGAAAACATTCCTCATATTATGTGTCTACTTATTATTAGGAATGTTAGGTTATGAGTAGGTAGTAGGTGAACATAAATCAAGTTGGTAAGAAACAATAGGTACAAGCTGGATATGACATATTATGTATGTATTTCGAGAGGAGGTAGGGCACAGCGAGATTTTCTCGTTCTGAATTGGAGCAGCCCGCCTGGGGAGGTACCTCCGCCTTACAGAAGATCGCAGCCAAATAACATTATTTGTTTCAAATAGTGTTGTGTTCCTGTGGTGAGTAGGGTTGCCAGAGCTCTTTAGGGGGGAAGGGGGTTCGGGGTCGGCAACGCGTGCGTGATGCCTCTGGTATTGCAAGCGCTCATAGGCTACGGTAACCGCGTACCATCAGGTGGGCCGTAAGCTTGTTTGCCACCTCTGTTGTATAAAAAAAAAAAAAAGGAGTACCTACTAATTTTTATTTATTATGTGGTATGGCTACCTACTACCATCGTTCGATGCGCGCGGCCGCTTCGCTCACATTCCAACCTTAATTTCATGCGCTATACAGCATGATTATTTTTATCGATAAAAAACTTAAGTTCCGTACATCATTTGAAAAAAAAAAAAAGATAACTACAAATTGATTCATAATATGTATACCTACTAAGTATACCGAAATGGACTTATTTATTCTACACCCAATCTATATATATCCTACTAGATGTTTGGATGTTTGTGGTTGAATCACGCCGTAACGGCTCAACTGATTTCGATAAAACTTGGAATAGATAGAGTTCATAAACTAGAAAAGCATATAGGCTACCTTTTATCTAGATACCACGAGAGCGAAGCAGCGGGCCCAAGCTAGTTTTTATATAAAACAAAGTCGGGCTATTTACACCATTTATAACTCAATAATGGCTGACTGATTTTTTTATATCTATGGGCCCTGTATTTGTACATGTACTTTGCTGTGTTGCCTGATATAAATGAATTATTATTATTATTATAATCATGATTTGTTGGAAAAGTCAGAAAAAATCACAAATTAATCCCACAAGGGGGTGCGATAGGTAACTTTTGAATGCGTAGTGATTGAGCTGAATATTTGCATACATGTAGAGATCTGAGGGCAATACAATATTATGGTGACAGTGAGCTGAACTGATGATGGAGTCAGGAGCTGTTCCATGGGACAGCTCAGCAAATGGAATTATTTTGAAGGAGGTAGGGCACAGCGTGATTTTCTCGCTCTAAATTGGAGCAGCCCGCTTGGGAGGTACCTCCGCCTTACAGAAGATCGCAGCCAAATAACATAATTTGTTTCAAATAGTGTTGTGTTCCTGCGGTGAGTAAGGTTGCCAGAGCTCTTTAGGGGGGGAGGGGTTCGGCAACGCATTAGCAATGCTCCAGGTGTTGCTGATGTCAATAGGCAACACGAGGTTGTGGAAAGTCGGTGGATGGAGAAAGCTCAAGACCGTTCGTCATGGCACTCTTTTGGGGAGGCCTATGTTCAGCAGTGGACTTCATCAGGCTGATGATGATTACAATAATCACGATTGCGGCTAAATCTTTATCTTCACTAAATTTTTTATAGAGCTTATCCCCATGACGTATGCATCTCAAACAGCCAAGAATACTCCAAGGTTTGAATGTAAACCTACCTCAGTTATACCTTAGTTATTTATACCAAACATCCAAGTTATGATAACCAAGACACAGATAGATTAGTACATAACATACCGAATAAAGGAATTTGAAACAAGCGACATACTTTGCTATTAAAAATATAATCAATGAAATTTTAAATACTCTATGTAGACATTATATTTAGAATATTAATTTAAGTGCCAAATAACTTTAGTTTTATGCTCATTTAACGCACTGATATATAATGCTATTCTAGCACACTTCTTGGTATTGTTGTTTGATCTTCGTGCTTATTCAAAATGTTGGTGCAATTCGTTATTCTGGTTATCTGTCACACGATCCTCGCTGATCCACTTCCAAAACCATCCTATGATGTAGACAATTACGAGGTAGCCGGGCATCATTTTGAAAAATTCATTAAAACATACCAAAAGAATTATAATCATAGCGAAAAGTCCATGAGATACAAAATTTTCCTTGAAAATTTGAAGGAAATCAACAGATTAAATGAAAAATATCAACTAGCTACGTTCGCAATCGGCAAATTCGCAGATCTAACAAAGGATGAACAGCGCTCGTTGTTAGGATTCGGGGGCAGCGATCCTGACGACCTAGGGCAATGCAAGTTGCTGAAAGACCCAGAGACTAAGGACGCCCCTGCCGCCTGGGACTGGCGCGACAAGAAAGTAGTGAGTCCTGCCAAAGATCAAAAACGATGCGGCTCCTGCTGGGCTTTCAGTACAACAGCCCTTGTGGAGAGCAGATACATGCAGAAAGGCAAGCAGGTGATACTCTCAGAGCAACAGGTGATGGACTGTGACCCGCTGTCAGGACGTTGCCATGGAGGTTATATGACCTGGGGACTGACAGAGATCATGAAACAGGGTGGCCAAGAGTCCGAAGAAGACTATCCATACGAGGCTAAGAATGACACCTGTCGTTTCCAGAAGAACAAGATCGCTGCCCAAGTAACCGACTGTAGCGCATATTCTCTCTCTGGGGAAGAAGCTCTCAAAGAACTGCTCTTCAAGGAAGGACCTTTGTCTTTAGCTGTAGATTGTGCTCATTGGCCAGGTTACAGTCACGGAATATTGGACGCATGCGACATCATTGCAGGGTTGAACCACGCTGTGTTGCTGGTCGGATATGGCTCAGAGGATGGTGAAGATTTCTGGGTGATCAAGAACTCCTGGGGCGCGGATTGGGGCGACAAAGGCTTCATCAAAGTGAAGAGGGGTGTCAATTGTTGTGCAATAGGTAACAACACACCCACAGGCACCGTTTCTGCTAACGTCGCATAGGGAAACTGGAACTCATGACGCTTTCATTTGTTACGAAACTGTTTTATCCTATCCGGGTAAGGAACTGATTCTCAAATAAAAAATAAAAACATACCTAGGTACAATGGTTTTATTTAGAGGTAGATAGATCCTAAAGGATAGATAAATCCCTTATAACCTTTCTTATCGAAGAATGTTAGTAGGTACCTACTTGGCTAACAGAAGTCCAGCAATTATGTTTAAAAAACCGACTTGAGCAAGTACCAGTAGTCTTAAACGAAAGTCAATAAAGTACCCAATCGATTGATTTATGAAGCACCTCATCCAAATATAATTTTGTAGTGTTGTACTATCCATTCGTCATAACTGCGAGTGGAACCTACGTACGAAGCAAGTACTCTACCCTACAAAAGACCGGGCACCGACCCGCGCGTCCGACCGGGCCTAAAGAAGCGAAAAATAAGCCCTAAACGCCAAAATTTATGTCCTCCCTTGACCCCTGCAACGCCTTATTCACCTTTTATTTTTATTTGAGTGAGCAAGGAACAAATCTTAGCTCAAAAGGGATAATAAAATAATCGTTAGATTCGTTTAGACGAATCTAATTTCACGCGTTGCTGGCCAAAGGGACGACGCTAGTAGGGTTGGTTGCACCTCTCTTTCTTTCTCGTCGGTTTGTTGTGTTGTCTCTCTCTAGCGGTGGCCAATCGTTGAGTTGCAAAAGTTGTGATTCTTTTTCCATGTTTGCGGGTTTAGAGGAAGTTTTTTTAGGTGGATCGTCTGTGTTTTGATCAGGGCGAGTTGATTTGAATAATATTAATGTCGTGAAATATGAGGAAGGTAGATATTCAATCTTTGATAATGGTTTGGGATGAACTGACGATTCCGGATTATGGATACGTATGCTATCTCGCAGGGGATTATTCTACAACCAAATGGCAATAAATATTATTGTACAACTTTAGTTCGTAATTTTTCACTGAAAAACTTTATGCAAATCTGCTGTTTTGGGGTCAAATCAGGTGGTGAGAATAATATTTATGGTAAGCGATTACCCGTACCGCACCCGTTTGATTTCAATGAGCTATATTTAATTTAATTATATTTTTTATAATATATTTTTCTAACATTTTTTTTGTTGCATCGCATTTCTACATGAGTAAAAATACCGCACTTGGGCCAGAGTCCAACACCGCTCCTAGTTATTTAAAATATGCAGTCTTTTAGTAAACGCAAGAAAGTCCTATTTTAATTCTATTCTAAAATCTAATTCTGGTTCAGTTTTGTAAAAAAATCTAAGGTTTCTTCTATATAAAAACACCATACACATGTAGGTAGATCGTACCAAAACGGAAAATCAATGGAGCGCTTTCCCCTATTTTCCTCTTTATGATAACAGAAGCAGGCAACAATGCGTGAATTATTTCCTCGTTTAATGGCCGTAGTCACAGAATCTGAACCTACCGTGTTTTCCTAAGTAGCGACGATGTTATATAACGACCGTAATTTAAGGTGGAGTTACAATACCGGAGTTGCATTACGTGTTAAGATCCAAAATGAGGAAATAAGGAAATCCGTAGAAAAACGAAGGTCACCGACATAATTAGCAAGTTGAAGAGGCAGTGGGCAGGCCATATAGCTCGCAGAACCGACAACCGTTTGGGGAGTAAAGGTATTGAATGGCGACCACGAACCGGGCGACGCAGTGTTGGAAAGCCCCCAACCCGATGGGCCGACCACATTGTGAAGGTTGCGGGAAGTCGGTGGATGGAAAAGGCTCAAGACCGTTCGTCGTGGAACTCTTTAGGGGAGGCCTATGTAAACACCCATCCATCCAAACTTTAGCATATACAACTTTCACCCGCGGCTTCGCTCGCGTTTTACTTACGAGGATAAAATCTATGTGCTATTCCAGACCTCTGTGCCAAATTTCATCCAGATCTGTTCAGCCGTTTAGGCGTGATTGAGTAACCGATGTTTTACCAAACATCGCGACATCTCAGGTCAGGGCAAACCACTATGGTTCCTAAAAATACGCGGCCGCATTTTTAGGAAACCGAAGTGTTATAACTACGGGATGACTCAATAAAGATAACGATTGAGTCCCACCTCGCGAATCGTTATCTTTATTGAGCCAAAATCTAAATCGAATCGCTATCAAATTCGATGCGATGAAGCATAGGCTAGCTAGATAGGAGAGCTAGAAGGCTTTACGGTAGAGTACCTACTACAACACAATCTGCACAAGAAATATTTTTTTTTACAACTTAGGTGGCAAACAACCTTACGGCCCACCTGTTGGTAAGTGGTTACCGTAACCTATGAACGCTTGCAATACCAGAGGCATAACGCACGCTTTGACGACACCAAACACTTCACTGTTAGCCTACCTACCTACTAAGTGCCTAAGCTGTTTGTTTATAGTGATTGTAACCTACTGTTGTTTCTTCCGATTGTTTTTATCTCTGTCTGTGCTGTATTTGTGTGTGTCGAATAAATGATTTATCTATCTATCTATCTATCTATCTACCCTTTAAGAGCTTTGGCAACCTTACTCACTGCAAACCTCAAATTCCAGCTTCACCTGGAGCCTAAAAGTATTTATCATTTCAGCCGTAGGACGTCCACTGCTGAACATAGGCCTGTCCCACAGGATTTCAGAGTGACTTGTCATATGGGAGGAAATTGACCATACTTACAAAGCGGGTTAGCGAGCGCAGCTAAAGCTAAAGGTAGGTATAGGGGGCTTGGTTGCCCATCCCCTAGCTTTATAAAAGATAAAAGCTGGGGGATGTGGATGTCCTAAGGGACATCCACGAGTAGGCAGATATAGAGGGATTTATTCTTCAGCCGGGGCCACCACGGCCGCCATAAAAGTATTAGTGATGTACAACTGTTCTGTTTTGTTTGCAATGAATCAATTATCACATCTATCAAGCAGTGTTGTTTTCGCCAGTTGTCAGTGACGACAAATTAACTGTTTCCCGATGACCGTCGGTGCTCGGTTCAGACGGCAAAGTAAACCTTATAATCTATCCTTCTACCCTACATATATATTGACTCGACTGGCCTCATAGCTCAGTTGGTATTAACTCTGCCTTCTGCGCTAGAGGTCGTGGGTTCGATTCTCGCACTGGACAAACATTTGTGACTAACACAGATGTTTGTTCTGTGTCTGGGTGTTAAATATATATCTATTATGTATATCAGTCTCTGGTACCAATAGTACAGGCTATGCCTAGTTTGGGATCAGTTGACCGTGTGTGATATGTCCGAAATATTTATGTTATTATTTATTTATATATATTGACTCGACTGGCCTCATAGCTCAGTTGGTAGTAACTCTGCCTTCTGCGCTAGAGGTCGCGGGTTCGATTCCCGCACTGGACAAACATTTGTGTGATTAATGGAGATGTTTGTTCTGTATCTGGGTGTTAAATATTTATCTATTATGTATATCAGTGATATCAGTCTCTGGTACCCATAGTACAGGCTATGCCTAGTTTGGGATCAGTAGATCGTGTGTGATATGTCCGGAATATTTATTATTATTATTATAGGTAATATAACTTGTTGATAGAATAAAACAACCCCCTTTCGGGATGGTATACATGTTATGAATCACCGTGTATAAATTAGTGGGATATACTAATATTATATGTAAATGCGTAGGTTGGTATGGATGTTAGTGGTTCAATCACAAACGTAACCGCTCAACCGATTTCCATAAAACTTGGAATAGGTAGAGTTCTTTGCCTAGAATGGTAGATACTTCTTATTTAGGTGCCACGCGAGCGAAACCGCGGGCTTAAGCTATTTTATATACAAACTTATTTTTAAACTATCAAAAATAGTGGTCAACAAAAGTGTTTGCTATAAATCAATTAGTTGTTAAGCAAGCACTCGGCTTGTTTGCTCCCGCTGTCAGTCGTTGACAAGTTAATTGCTTCCGCTGCTGACCCGCTGGGCTTAGACGAATTTATTAGATTCCACTAAGTTTGTAGTACGTTTTGTAGCTTAACTAAAATTGCCTTTGCGCGGCCAAACAGCTAAATTCACGATTGCCAAGATTTGTCGGCTAAACGAATGTCGCAGGACGTTGTTATATATTCTATGCTATTCTAATTAGATTTGACTTTTTGTATTATTTGACATTATTATTGATTGACGAATTATTATTTTCTTTTTAAATTTTGATTAGGTAGGAAAATATGTAATTTGTATTTATTGTGGCAAATTTTTATTTTTGTTATTTGACATATATGGATTGACGAATTTTTCTATTTACTTTTTATTAGGCTTGACATTATGTAATTTGAATTTATTAATTGAAGATATATGTTTGTTGTTTCTTAACTTAAAATTAATTTTATAAAATGTTTGATATGTATAATAATAATAATTTAAAGGATAGAGGTACACTATTGCATTTGGTGCTCCTGTAAAAATAGTGTTACTTTTCGTATAAATAAATAAATAAACTGTAGCTTCACCTAGTTTTGATGGAATTTCTAAGGTATCCTTTATGTATTCAGAACATAACATAACTTACATGGTTATTTTAATACCCCAGAAAAAAACAATAATACACACTCAGGTATTAGCATTCGTTATTTAATCATATTGTTGAAAAAAAAAACTAGCTATGTCCACAAAGATTTCCCCTTATAAGTACCTAGATAGTACTTTATGGTAGGTAGGTTATAGGTAGAAACATTCATTTCATCCTTTATCATTTGAATATCTGTCAAGAGTTTATAATCAGATAACGATTCATATAAAAACCATTACCTACAATATTATTATAAAAACTAATCATCGATTTAGTCTTAACGTTAATTTTTTATAGTACTTTAGGGCTTAATATAAAATGATTTTATACTTACTATAGGAAGGTATTTATTTATTTTAACTTTATTGCACAAAATATTATATTTTATACAAGGGCAGGTCCTAATGCCAGTTCATTTACCTACTGCCCAGCAACTTATTTCGCGGTAACAGGTATACCTACGTTTGGACAACTGACTGCTATAGATAAAAAAAGATAAAGATAAAAATGTTTATTGCATAGATGTATACCTATCTACTTTCACCTATTTTTTTAAACTCTTATTTGATATTTAACTTATTTATTTATTTACGAAAAGTTACACTATTTTTACAGGAGCACCTAATGCAATATACTTTATAAATTAATGATGTTGCCGAGGCTTTGCGAAAGCTGAAGTACCTATGGATCAGCGCCGACGGATGAAGTGGCGGCAAAGCGACGGACTAGGTGATATGAAGCGCTACAGAGCGCTACCAGCGCTGCTACGCCTCGGCGGAGCAGCAATAAGCTGAGATAGGACCTTTTTGACCCATGCCACTGCAGCGTAGACATTTTTCACCATAAGTAAATAATTAAAATATTTTCTTTTTTCTAAAAAATGAAAATCCTTTATTGGCCGTAAGATTTAGCATGTAATTTTTTATTGTATTTTAGATTAAGGGCTGTAGGTTATGTTAAAAAAATAAATTAAAATAAAATAAGTAGGTATCACCAGTTGGCACCCACTTGATAGGTGGGTTAGGCGCCTGCTTTTCTGTTAATGTGTAGTTTATTAAGTTTTTAAGTTCACTGTTAGCCTACCTACCTACTAAGTGCCTAAGCTTTTTGTTTATAGTGATTGTAACCTACTGTTGTTTCTTCCGATTGCTTGTATCTCTTTGTGTGCTGTATTTGTGTGTGTCGAATAAATGATTTATCTATCTATATACAGCGGCGCGCTGCGGTGCGCTACGAGTGTTACAATAATTGTATACCTAAACATTAACTGCATAATTACGTTTTAAAATCTTAAAAAAATAAACTGACTTCAAGTTTGAGTAAGGAAAACTTCAATTATTGTCGTTTTTGAAATCCCTATCAATTAGTGATTTATTTACCTACATAAAAAGACATATTATTTCCAGCTATTTTGATTTGAAACAAAACTACTAAACTGATATTGATGAAAATTCTATGGGCCAAATCCGAAAATTCTGAGAGACTTCTCCTTTTTTTTTGAAGTCGTTTAATAAAAGACAGTCTTATCGCTAAGCAATATCTTGCATTATTTTTATAACTGTTCTGATTTCATTTATCAAATCTTTTATCCGAGTCATAATTTATCACATGAATAACCTAAAAGTTTTATACGCGAAATGTTATGATTGAATCTTCCGTCTAGCTCACTAAAATGTTGATATTAATGTATAAAATGTTGATTTGTGTGAACGAGCCGGTCAGCGGTAGGAAGTAGTTAATTTGTCAACGGTCGACAACTGGATTCCGAACAAACACGGGCTTGCTTGATTCGTAAATCAATTCGTAGCAAACTTTTGTAAAAAAACTTTTGTCTCATCACTAATGAATTTTATATTTTGCTAAACTGGGGGACTTTTTGGCGGGAACTTGCGAAGTGATGTTGTGCTGTCAATTTATAATAATAAGAACTAGTTTTGAATTGAATTCAATTGAAAACAATATTTTTCAATGTTTATATAATGCTAACAATATTTTAAGGCCCTTTTTCAGGGCCACGATACCTCACCTGCTGACTGACTAAGAAAGAATCAGTGACACGAAAAGAAGAAGAAGAAGCGCTTAGATTAATCGCTCTTTAAAAATAATTAACTCAAAAACCTTTTGAAGCTACATAAATTCGATTGTGTCGTGGGTTTGTAACCCAATTAATTCATTAATTCGATTTAATCGTAGTTCGTTTTGTAGTTAATTCAGAATTAGTTGTTGTTAAGACTGTTTAGCGTCTAGTTTATTAAGGTACCTTAAGCTAAGCTTTTATTCGCCATAAAGAATTGCCTCTTACATATTGTTGAGGTCATCGCCCTGATATAACAAAAGAGATGTTCAATTCCCAACTAGAGTCGAGTGATTAATTCAAAAAGTTGTAATAATCTTATCACCGTGGTCCAACCAGTTGGACATAATTCCACCACCACGGGTGGACCACGGTTTATACCACGGGTCATAATCATAAATGTCAAAAAAAAGAGTTAAACTATGGGTAACTTTACTTCTCCGTAGTACAACCAGTTACACATCACAGTTGTACCACGGGTCGGGAGCGAAAAAATATAATCATGAAAATGGGTTCAAAATTCTCGGAGACATTATGACATGCCTAAAAACAAAAACACCTTGTTTGTTAAAGTCGGTTATGAAGCAGGATGTACTTACCAGAATCACTATCATCCCTGTCGTAATGAGGCCTCCAGTACGGCTCGTCGTATCTCAGCGGCTCCTGTCTTCCCGTAAACTTGTTAGGGTCCAGGATGTTCTCCACGGAGAACGCGATGCTGGGCCTCTCCGGCGGCCGGGTCAGCCCGAGTCGCCGGGTCAAGTCCACCGGGGCCGCTTCTTCGACGCCGACCACGTCGACTTCCCCGTTGTTCTCGCTCTCACCTTGGTCCTCTTGGTCATCGCCTCGACGCTCTTCCGACCCACGCGCCATCGCAAGCATCGTCATATCAACTAATTGTTTTATACATTACACTCTCACTTCCACTAGGTTGTACAGGGTTTGGTAAAAGTTCGCACTGTGATCCGCAACGAACTCGAGCGTTCAACATTCGATAGTCACAACCCGGCCGCGACTGAAAACGGGACAGCGACGGGCGGGACGAACCGGGGCCGAAGCGGAGTGGGGACGAGCGAACAGCCCCGTCCCGATTGGGCAAGCCAAACGAGGCGTGTCAGGGGTGGAGAAACGTAATCGAGCAATAAGGTTTAAACAATTTCGTTTAATACGTTGAATTATGTAAGAGAGCGGCGGGCAAGTAATCGCGCACAAGCGATAAGGCCATTTGCGCTACTTCGTTACGTATTAATGGGCCAGGAAATTGACTTATGAATATTAGAGGTCGGCTAGTGTAAGATCGGCGAAAGCGGCCCCCGGCGGCCGCCTTATTTTCCTAGTTAAGCGCTGAAAGTGCTGAATGCGCTGAACGCGCTGAATTGCTGGGACAATGATGTTTATTGAGTTTTGAACTAATGGGTCTCGGTGTGTGGCCGCGGGTGCGCCATTAGCGCTGTTTGTCTAACTTGTACTGTTCGGCTTTGCCGCTTTAATTGTTATGGGGAAAAGTTGAGAAAAGGATATATTTTCGTAAGGAGCTCAATGGAATTGAACCCTGTCTGATTCTATTATGTACCTACATTGGATATTGGAACTCAATCAACAACCATATAATTTTACTACGTGCGCCTGGCGAGGCGGGTGTGTGGCCAGTTGAGATGCAAGAGACACAGATTCGATTCCCAGATTGAAAAAAAAGTAAACAAGTTATGTCACAAAGCTTCATTGCTCAACGATATACCTACCTATAATCATTATTTTTTATAAAACTAAGGTTGCAAACAAGCTTGCGGCCAACGTGTAAGTGGTTACCGTAGCCTATGAACGCTTGTAATACCAAAGGCATCCCGCACGCGTTGCCGACCCTGAATTCCCCCTCCCCTTCTTCTTCAATCTTTAAGGGGAGATCTACCTCGCTTAGCATGATAATGGATGGAAGAAGAAATTTCATTTCTACAAAACTTGTAATTCTTCTGTTTTTTTCAGAGCCTGATCGATAGCGATCACCAATCACCATCAATCATCATCATGGTCTATTTTCTATTGACACCACTAATCGCACTAAACATCTACCATTTAGAGATACCAATGACATGCACGATTTCTGTCATTTAGTCACGGCTGTCTTTCGAAATAACGCTACCACCTAGATACAAGGTGTTCTTAGATGGAAGATTTTACCATAGACTAGTAATGAGAGAAGTAAAAAAAACACATTTTCCAAAAACTAATTTGACCGAAGCAATTTAACCGCCCAAACCGCTACACCTGGCCTCATAGCTCAGTTAGTAGTAACTCTGCTTACAACAGAGGTGGCAAACAAGCTTACGGCCCACCTGGTGGTAAGCAGTTACCGTAGCCTATGAGCGCTTGCAATACCAGAGGCATCACGCACGCGTTGCCGACCCCGAACCCCCTTCCCCCCTCAAGACCTCTGGCAACCTTACTCAACGCAGGAACACAACACTATTTGAAACAAATAATGTTATTTAGCTGCGATCTTCTGTAAGGCGGAGGTACCTCCCAGACGGGCTGCTCCAATTCAGAACGAGAAAATCTCGCCTAAATTGTGTGATAAACACAGATATTTGTTCTGTGCCTGGGTGTTAAATATTTACCTATTATATATTTATATCAGTCTCTGGTACCCACAGGCTATGCCTAGTTTGGGATCAGTTGACCGTGTGAATATGTCCGGATTTTTTATTTATTTATTGTAAACTCTTCTATGTATGCATAATATTTATAGGTCATCATCATCATCAGCCTGCAGAAGTCCACTGCTGGACAAACGCCTCCCCCAAAGAGTTCCACGATGAACGGTCTCGAGCCTTCTCCATCCACCGACTTCCTGCAACCTACACAATGTCGTCAGTCCATTGGGGGGGGTTTCCAACACTGCGTCGCCCAGTTCGGTTATTTATAGGTACCTATTGTACCTATTTATAACATGTAGGTATAATCTAGATCATAACATCGCATTGTGATTCATGTTAGATCGGAAGACTTTGCCTTTTGGTCTATATTATATGTACTTATGTTTATTTGTTCGGGCTAATCAACAACTCAGACAACAACAAAGGTTGTCAGAGCTCTTTGGGGGGGGGGGGGAGGGGGGGGGGGGAGGGGGGGGGGGGGGAGGGGTCGGCAACGCGTAAGTGATGCCTCTGGTATTGCTAGCGTTCATAGGCTAAGGTAACCGCTACCAACAGGTGTCCGTATGCTTGTTTGCCACCTTAGATGCACTTATAAGAGAATCCCAATGTGGGTTCAGCGACTATGTAATTTGGGAGTTATTTATTTATTTATATACATATATACTCGGTGCAGCCTTATGCTGAGACGGGACCCATTTGCCTCACACAACGCATACTACTTAGCCTACCACTTAGCCACCTACCTACCTACTTTTTTTATGTTTTCCTACTGCGTTGTGTAATACCTACCTATAAAGTATTTTTCTATGTACCCACCTACCTACAAATAAACAAATTTTTTCTTTCTTTCTTTCTATTTAAGAAATCCGGATTTTCTGACAGCCTGTAAAAAGTAACATTCCATTGCGTGCAGCGCTTGACCACAGATGATAAGACGCGCGACGGGGCGGCATTGTGCAACGACCACTGAATTAACTATGAATCCACCCACGCTGCGATTTGAGGGGAATTAACTAGCCACTAACATTTTGACTACTGTAGGCAGCGATAACAACAAACAAATACCTTGTCTTGAAGGTTTTTTTTTTATAACTTCTGGACCAAAAAAAGCATTCGTTATTTATTTTAAAAACTACGGAGACCATAATTCGTGAAAATATCATGATTATGATAATAATTTTACTGATAACGGAATACTTACCATGATTTGTTAGTTTATTTGTTCCCCGATATAAAAATCCCGTATTAAGTGAAAACTTGATAAGTAGATATGGAGTTTGAACTGATTTTACCCCAAAACAGCTGTTTTTGTTCAATGATAATGTTGAATTTCCAAAAATCGAAGAGAGAAAGAAAGAGCATTTATTCGTCCCCAAAACAACGTAGATAAAAAGACAAAAGTATAAAAATAACAAGGTTTATTGCAAATTGAGTGTTAAATATGTCCCTTACAGGATATAATACCTACATATTAGGTACCTACCTGTATATCACCTTGTTTTTCACAAGCTCTACATATCGACAAATTTAGGAAACTTCATGATGATTATAATGATGATGACTACCGAAACAAAAATGTTACGCTTCATCTAAAAAATAATGAATAAAGACAATAATTCTAAAAATAAACTGAAAATTATTTGACACGTCTGTAAAACACCACATCACTTCCAACATTTTAGTATTCCCATCAGTTTTATGGTAACTAATAATTTAGAGCTGAAACATTATCTCGTAAATCCACGAAAAAAAAACAATATAAAATTGCGTGACGCAAAAACTGTCCGTTTCAGTGAAGACATTAATTAAAAAGTTTTTAAGCAAAAAATGGGACGGTCCCTTTCGTCCCAATTAAAATTCTAGCCGGATTCATTACGGCACTTTATTTTTAAGTGATCGTTACCGGATTCTCGCACGACCGTAAATTAATCCGTAAATGAATTTACAGAAAAATATTGCCAGCGTAGAAGTACATAAATGTTAGTTGACCGAAAGGAGCCGCTAAGAGGCGCACTTTAATCCTTTCATTACACTGATTCTTTCACCGACGGTCATAGGCCCTTTTCAGCGCCACCATACCTCTACCTGGTCACTGACCTAATACAGGATGACCAAGACAGACTAATGACAAGCAAGCAAGTGATTTTTTTTTTCAATCGGAACCTTCGAGAATTATTAAAGATTTGCTTCCACCCGAGGATAAAGTAGCCTATGTGTACTATAATCTGTCTCAATGCCAAATTTCATCCAGATCCGTTCTGTCATTCTGGCGTAATTGAGTAATAAACATCCATCCATCTATCCATCTAACTAGGTACCACGCGAGCGGTGTCGGGGGTCAAACTAGTGTCATATAAAATTCGTTTTAAAAACAGCCTTACCTCTACTAAATAAAGTCATTTCTAGTTCGACATTTGGGGGTGTGGGATATAGCTCAAAATATATCTTAAAGGTGAAACTCAAAATTAACCTTATTGCAAGGATGTAAGGATCATTTGCAAATAAATGTTAAATGGCGTACGAACGCCTCACAGCTCTACAGTGTCATTTCTATCACAGCTTCCAAAATAGAACCTACCTTGTTAGAGATATTTTATTTCGTTTAAGGAATATTTTTCTCAGAGAAAAAAAACCAGGCAACCTCTACCTACTCTACCTCTACATTTTTTTATTGTTTTAAAAATATGTTTGTTCTTTGGATACTATGTACTTTATTTACAGAAAGAAACTTAAAACTAATACAAGTTAATATTTACAAAATCCACAAGAAACATTTGAGCCATCTAAAGACCGTTACAAACGATCTATAGATAGCGCAACTGATCCAGATCACTACCAGTCGGAAGCGTCCCTAAGACGCTGGCGGAATTGCCACGCTAGATGGCAATGCTAATTCGCTGGGCCAAATAAGAGCCAGCTCTCGGGTCACGCGAATAAAAATAATAATCATATGTTTGTTCTTTAAAATCATCTTAGTTTTCCTTTCAGACTAAAAATGGAAATCCCAGAGCACTTCGTTATATCTTAAAAGAGCTTTATTACCCCCAAAATAGCGTAAGCATAAAAAGCATCATACATTCGTATGCGTACAGCCATCAGATTGTCACGCACGCGCGCCCGGAATGTTAATAACCAATTTGTATTTAACGAATCTGCGTCTTGAACAACTTGTTTTTTCATGAACACGCTTATTAATAAGGGTTGGGAAAAATTTTACAAAGCATCGATGTAGATGAACTTATGAGTAGAGGAAGACCAAAGAAAAGATTGTGTTACGGATGACATGAGTAAGAAAGAAGTTAGTGCCGGGATGACTGTTAATAGAAGTGAGAAGTCATTTGTAAAAATATTGTTAGAGACTGGCTCCAAAAACTCTCGTATAATGACGTAGAAGAATTAATCTAAGCTTTTTATAATTATTATGCGCATATAAATATAAAATTAAATTACCACATACACATACACTTACACACATTACACATACCCCACACACACAAACCTACACACATCCATACACATACACACACACACCCTCACACACTACCATACTCACAACCATACTTGTACACACAAAAAACCGTACTACTAATAATGATAGTTCTGCCACTGTCCAATCTTTCTTATAATTGTTTTTCTTTTTGATTAATAAGTTCATTAAATTTGTATAAATTAGCCAAACATACGTTCGCTGATACTCACCCTGTTATGTACAACTCAAACAGTAACTCGTACTCCTGAGACCCAAGATACAGGCTTACGCCTAGTTTGGGCCTCGACGACAACTCAAAACTTGGTCTTTGAAAACACTGTCTTGTAAAACCTACCAATTATCATGTGTATCATTTAGGCAATAAATTATCTTTATCTTTTATCTTTAGTGGAAGAGGAAAACATGTAGTGCCGACCCCACATAATGTGGGACAAGGGCAGGAAGATGACGATGATGATGATTGATGTAACAAAAAAGTTATACAAACTGATTCATAATATGAATGCTATCCCGGAAGGGGGGCTTATTCTACAATCAATTGGCAATAAAGTTAGTTCTACCCACATGCTCCACTGCTGGACATAGGCCTCCCCCATAAAAATCCGAAATGAGGAAATCCGTAGAAGAACCCAGGTCACCGACATAGCTCTCAAAATTAGCTAGTTGAATTGGCGGTGGGCAGGCCATATTATAGTTCGCATAACCGACAACGGTCGGGGAATAAAGGTTCTCTAAAGTGTTGGAAGGCTTTCCACTTGTTGGACAAACGACATTGTTAAAGTTGCGGGAATACGGTTGATAGATAAGGCTCTCAAAATTTGCAAGTTGAATTGGCGGTGGGCAGGCCATATTATAGTTCGCAGAACCGAAAACGGTCGGGGAATAAAGGTTCTCGAAAGTGTTGGAAGGCTTTCCACTTGATGGACAAACGACATTGTTAAAGTTGCGGGAATCCGGTGGATAGATAAGGCTAAAAACCGTTCGTCATGGCACTCTTTGAGGGAGGCCTATGTTAAGCAAGGCTGATGATGGTGATAATGATAATTTTACTTAGTTTCATTATATTTCAAGATTTTCCCACCAGAAGAGCAAGTCCCAATTATCGATAATTTCCGTTAGTCTCACATGAACATCACTAGCTAACATTACAAACGACGTGGCGCGTCTTCCCCAGTTAATTGAATGTCCCCAGGATAAATCACAACTAATTTGTGTGTTCTCAATTAAGGCCAAGTTTTTGTAGAAAGCGGCAGTAATATAGCGGAGATGTTGAAACCGTACCTTTGATCTATCTACTAGCTTCTGCCAGCGACTTCGCTCGCATAATACGCTGGAACTCTCCATGCTAACCCCGTCGCGTAAGGGCTGGCCGCACAACATCAGAATACGTCTGTCTGTCAGAAAAATTAAATGAACCAATCGGACGTTCGGTCCGGCGACATTCTTAGTCACCAATCAGTAAAGACCGGACGTCCTCTGATTGCTTGATTGAACTTTTCTGACAGACATTTTCTGTTGGTATGCGGCCAGCCTCAACACAGTGGAGTTCAGATTTAGATTATACGGACCCTACCTTTGTACACGTTCAAGTGACGCGCTGTCGACGCGCGTTTAGAAAACGCGCGACGACAGCGCGTTTTAAAAACGTCATGTGCATAGGCGCTTATATAGTTAGGAACGATTCCGTAGCAGCCGGATTGGGTAGGGGCCTATTGCTCTGTTAGTAGTTTGATGTGTGAGTACCTAATGAGATGCCCGTCCTTTTGAACTTTGGCATTAGGTTTTATTGGAAAACTTTAATAATTCAACATTTACAGCGAGATTTTCTCGTTCTAAATTGGAGCAGCGCGCCTGGGGAGGTACCTCTGCCTTACAGAACATCGCAACCAAATAACATTATTTGTTTCAAATAATCTTGTTACATTGATTTATGTAAGAAATTTCACTTTCTCCCTCTAGCTAAACGGCGTGAAATCGCCGATCTATGTTTTTTGCTAAAGATTACCTCTAATAATATCAACTGTCCTGATTTATTGAATAAAATACAATTCTATGTTCCATCTATACCTAAAAGATTTAACCCTGTTATCCATACTCCAGTGGTTGGCACTAATTACAGACAAAATACGTTTATGTGGCGTGCGACAACTTTAATAAGCTGAGTAGGCGGTTAGACTTAGACCTATTCTGCTCGAGTGTTGGTTCGGCTAGACAGCGGCTGATCAGTGAATTCTTTGGTGATAAGGTTAATTTGCAATAAGTTTAGCCAATAAGTAGATTATATTCCCATTGGTTTGTGTTTAGTGAGTTGTTCTAAGTTGTTATTGGTTCTACTATGTTTTTATACGTTAAAACCTGTTAATGGCTTATCTATTATGTATACTGGTGTTTAGCAAGATTATTAAGCTGTTGGTTTTCCTATATATAAATAAATAATGTTGTGTTCCTGCGGTGAGTAAGGTTGCCAGAGCTCTTTAGGGGTGGGGTCGGCAACGCGTGCGTGATGCCTCTGGTATTGCAATCGCTCATAGGCTACGGTAACCACTTACCAACAGGTGGGCCGTACGCTTGTTTGCCACCTTAGTTGTACTTATAAAAACTATGTCCTTATCAACAACAAATAGCATAGATATCTTTCTTAAACATTATATATTAATATACAAAAAAAAAGTGGGTCACCGAGGTTTTCAAAAGGTATAACAAACAGTCTACTATTCAAGTCATAGCATTTTTGAAACAGAAACCAAGGACGATATATGTATATTTTTAACCGACGCGACGCCAAAAAAAGTAACAGTTTATGTTAAAACAAAACAAATGATGTTTAAAAGAATTATACGCAATTTTCATAAATATCTTAAAACCCATTTAAAATTAGTTAATAATCATGCTTTCAAGTTTCAGCAGACGCGACATTTTGTAGCAAACCGCATCTATCTACAAATTAATTCGGTAAGGCGCCTTTGATGTGTGAATAATGGCGCGCCCGCGAGAGCCGTTACGCACGTGTGTATGTCTACAGCTTACACATAACGAATTTCTGAATTCTGAGTATGCAAATATTTAGTGCATAATTGGTGCAATCTGAAAATCCAATTCAAAATTTAGGTGCCAAAGAGGTTTCTGAGATATGAGCCAAAAACTATGTGTCAGCTGGAGACCCGGGTCTACAGCTTGCACATCCAGTACTGCCAAACGGCTGACGCGAGAGCTTTGAAAACTAGCCAGATATTTAGTGCCAAATTAGTGCCAAAGGTACTAAAAATTTCAGGCCTGTAGCTTTAAAGGTTTCAGAGATATGAGCCAAAAACTATGTGTCAGCTGGAGACCCGGGTCTACAGCTTGCACATCCAGTACTGCCAAACGGCTGACGCGAGAGCTATGAAAACTAGCCAGATATTTAGTGCCAAATTAGTGACTAAGGTACCAAAATTTTCAGGCCTGTAGCTAAAAAGGTTTCAGAGATATAAGCAAAAAACTATGTGTAAGCTGTAGACCCGGGTCCCCAGCTTACACATTTCGTTACGCCAAACCGCTGATCAGAGGGCAATAAACTTTAGGCAGGATTTTAGCTCATAATTAGTGCCTAAGGTACCAAAAATTTCAGGCCTGTAGCTGAAAAGGTTTCAGAGATATAAGCAAAAACAGTTTTCCCGCCAAAAAATTCAAATAAAGTTATTGAAAATCGGCTCATTGCGGCGTTGCCACTTCGCTTCAAACGACTTTAAACTTTATTTACATATCACGAAGATTGATTTTGGTATTTGATCATTAAAAAAGTTAATTTGGTTTGTTGAGTTTAGTCTAGGAGCTCGGAGGATAAAATAGTTTTCAGCCAAAACATACCGTGTTGCCATCGATGTAATCGTATCTCGTAGACTTACGTCTTGATTGATGATGGAAGTCAGAGGCAATCACGACGACATCATCGCCCTGAGTCAAATTCTTTGTCAGTGTCGGCAAGTTATTTATAATCTCTCTGATAGGAGCACCTGGCTTACAAATGGATAGAACAGATTGGTAGTCATTATTATGTAAGTGTATAAATTCTCCAAGAGATTTTCCGTATGTATCGCACAATATTAGCATTTTCTTAGGTCTATTTTGTGAAATTACGGCGGTATCCTCAGCTTTATAGCTTTACAGCTTTATAGCTTTATAGCTTTATAGCCCAGACTTATGTCTGGGTTCATGGTTTTGGGTACTGTTATTCGTTTGGTTTCCAGTGTTCTCCTCTGTCGTTAGCTTCTCTACGGATCGAAGTCCTATTCTCGTAGTAATCCCGTTGTCTTCTTTATTCTTTATTGTCACGACCTGTTTTGTTGCTATTGATTCACTCGTTTTAGTCCGTCTTGTTTTTGTCTTCCCTTTTTTCGCTACTAATTTTTTTTTGTATTTTTCTTTCTATTCTGTGAGTCTTTATCATGTTTCACTTGTTTATTCAATGTTATTCTATTTTTACTTAAGTTCTTGGTCTTTGCTGCAGTTTTAATATCTACGGTGTGTCTAGAACTTTTTAATTTTATGTTTTCACTTTGGAGCTCAATTATTTGGCTTATTAAATTGTCCAATTCTTCATTAAGTATTTGGGTGTTCTCATTGGTTTCCAACAGGAGCGTTTTTTGTAGTTGTTCGAACAGCGCTGCATTATTTTCGTGCAAACGTATTACGTTTAATGCTTCTTCATATTCATTGAGATCTGCAGTTCGTCGCTCAATCATCTCTTTTAGCTTATTTCTTTCCATTTCAGTCTCTTGTAATTTTAGTACTTGTTCTGCAAATGCTACTTTGAGTGACCCATTTTGCGCCAAGAGATTTTTATAATCCTTCGCGCAGTCGTCTTGTTCCTTTAGAAGCTTCAAATTAAAGTTTTGTGCTTTTTGTATTTCAGCGGTCAATTTTCTAATTCTACGGCAACCTGGTTTCTTGTTTGGGGCATTCTGGTACAGTCACTGGAACGATCAGAAAACGCAAAAAGTCGATTCGGATGAAGAGATTCGATCCAGGGCACGTCGTTACTGACGATTATTGAGTCCACCGCCTCAACCGCTACGCCAGCGGTACTTTACTTACAGCGACGAAATAAGTGTAGAGGTTGAAAGAACTATTTCTTAGAGTCGCAGATCGTTGTAATAAAAAAATCGACCGTCATTACACTTTTTTGCACACCCTCATTAGCTTTTTAGTTCAATATGACTCTATTGATAAAAAACTTTTATTTAGTCATTATAACGAGGCACTTACGTATAATATTGTGACGCGTTCGTTATTTTGGTTGTTATAATTTTTGAGAGTAGATCGCCAAAATGGTTTAAGGTAAACATCATGAAGAAACCAGAGGTTTAGTCAGCTCGCACACTACGAGTACTTACGTGTTAATAGGAAACAATACAATGCCACAAATCTAGGCCCCGATCGCGCTAAATTTTTGCTTGTGGCGCTCTGCGGTATATTTTAAGGGATGAAGATGAAGTTTTCCAAACGCTGGCCATTAGATAAAACAGAATCGAAACCATTGTGTAAGTATCATCATCATCACCTATTTGAGTCCACTGCTGTACATAGTGTACCTACCACTAATTAGAGGAGGATAACTCGAGTCAGTGACCGTGGCGGCCCCGGCTGAAGAATAGGCCCCTCCTAACCTCCTACCCGTGGATGTCGTACTAGGCAGGCGAGTAAGGGATGGGCAGCAGCTTCTCCTATTTTCACAAAGATTTTCAAATTCCCCCCACCCCCATCACAGGAAGTCACTCCGGAAATCTGTGGGGGAGGCCGCTGTTCAGCAGTGGACTTCAAACGGCTGGAATGATGATGATGAACTCGAGTCAGAACACGCATCCAGATCGAATCACAGGGTACTGAGCCGCAGGTAAATGGATCACGCCGCTCCCAAGCAGCTGAAGCAGCTCAACGGCTCAAAGTAGTTCTACTTCATCTGCGATTCATGCGACCCTGACCCTGATTAGAAACGATTTCATACGACAACAATTTGTATTATTTTCAACACTATTAAGCCCATATTAGAAAAGCTGACCCGTTTGATGAACTGATTGCTAGTACCTTATTGCATTGTTTGCTTCACTTTACCTGATTCATCTGAAATCATTCATAGATCTACTTGCGCGGTTCAAGAGCGCGAGCTGCGAGCTGATTTGCAGCTCAGGTATTTTGAGTGAGTTACCCACCGCTACCACTTAGAAACTTTGATGTACCAAATAAAAACTATAGTAGGTATTATTATAATATTATAACTACAAAATGTTTGTTTATTTTTAGATTTTGACGCCTTTTCTTTTTTAGTTACCAGCATAATTTTAGTGATACTTCATCATCTTATCCTATCTAAGCTTCTGAATTCTTTAACCTACATGATATATACTTTAAGCATACATAAGCCTCTCGATTTGAGAGCAAAAGACTTGGCGGCAGGAATAAGATGCCACAGCCAGCCCGAAAGGGAAAAGCATAAAAAAATGCAAACTTCAAGAAGGAAAGAATGACACGATAATGTTACGCGCCTGTACAATATCGGGCAGCCTGTAAGGACGTGGACACTCTGATAATGTACAGCCAGCCATATTCACAGCATCTAATTCTAAATGGGGGAATAAGATCTGCACTGACGTCCCGCGTTGTGGTGCGCATTCACAGCATTTTATTGCAATAATTTTTCCAATAATACGAAGCCACCTAGCTTTAGACGGCGGAGTCACATATCTCATCATGTCACATAGGAACCTACTCATCTATTACTTTCGTGACGTGGTTTATAAATGGTTCATATCTACCTACCTTATGTGAGGTACCTACCTACTTCCCTATGTTTGGTAGGTCTAGGTACAAAGTGTAGGTACGTAGTACCTAGGTATAATAAATACTTGGTACCTATACCTAGCTAGACCTACATAAGTAAGTACCTTACATAAAGTACGTAGGATTGTATAATATTATGCAAACACGTCACGAAAGTAATAGATGGCTTCCTAGTACCTAGAGCTAACCAAACTTAGGTAGAACTAAATAGCCTAAATGCGTAATATAACACGTCAAAAAACTATAGATAGGTAAATAACTAGTACCTAGGTACTACGTAACTACCATCTATAATTTACTAGCCAACTTAGATATGAACAAAATGAGCAAATACGTCACGGTAGTACCTAATAGATACCTGCATATCCAACTTTCATATGTGCTACCTACCTACCTACCAAGGTATCTTGATTAACCTAAATACTTTACCTGACTTCTTCTGACAGACTTTTATTTCTGTTTTAGTGTGTGGCTAGGCGGAGCAATGATCTATGAAATGCGGGGCGGTGGCGCGGGCAGAAAGTGTATGAGAATGGCCGGACATAGGGCTTAGTGGCGCGTATTAGGGTCGACCTATGTCCAGCAGTGGACTAGTGTGGGCTGATGAAGATGATGGCTACAATGGAGGCCAATTTCATACGTCAGTTTCGAAATTGAAAATCTATGGAACTTCAATCGAAGTAACAAATTATGTAGGTAGGTACTAACCAATTACTTACAATATATTTTTATTTTATCTAGATCGATCGACACCTATCTTACATATGAAATAACGGCTAGGTTAGAAGTACAACAAATTCAGAAGATGAAGATACTACCTAATAAGAAGATGTGTAGGTATCACAAAAATTATGCTAGTAACTAACAAATGTTAGTAACTTACCTACATTAGAGGTAGGTACAGTATGTCCAGTGGACTTCAATAGGTTAAAGATACCTCCTACATAATAGTTTCGATTCTGTTTTATCTATATCCAGCCAATTCTATCCATAGCCAGCGTTTGGAAAACTTCATCTTCGTCGCATATAATATACCTACCACAGAGAGCCTCAAGACGAAAGCCTACAGTCAGTGCGCGTTGCCAGCACCAAAAAGTTACGAACGCCGACCACACACCGAATGACGCAGTGTTGAAAGGCCCCGCACCCTATGGACCGACGACATTGCGAAGGTTACTGTAATTCACTGAATGGAAATGGCTCAAGACCGTTCGTCGTGGCACTCTTTATGGGAGGCCTATGTTCAGCAGTGGACTTCTGCAAAATGATAAAATATTTTTGTGATACATGTCCTCTAATAGGTAAGTATCCAAAAGGGAGGTCATTCAACTTATCGTTGATGTGTATATACTAATTCCGGAACATTTTGTATACATACACTAGTTCACTGAAGTAAAAGATAAATCTCTCTTTTTCGAGGTACGACACACAAGGTACATCGATGGCAGCACTGGGTATGTTTTGGCTGAAAACTATTTTATCCTCCGAGCTCCTAGACTAAACTCAACAAACCAAATTAACTTTTTTAATGATCAAATACCAAAATCAATCTTCGTGACATGTAAATAAAGTTTAAAGTCGTTTGAAGCGAAGTGGCAACGCCGCAATGAGCCGATTTTCAATAACTTTATTTGAATTTTTTGGCGGGAAAACTGTTTTTGCTTATATCTCTGAAACCTTTTCAGCTACAGGCCTGAAATTTTTGGTACCTTAGGCACTAATTATGAGCTAAAATCATGCTTAAAGTTTATTGCCCTCTGATCCACGGTTTGGCGTAACGAAATGTGTAAGCTGGGGACCCGGGTCTACAGCTTACACATAGTTTTTTGCTTATATCTCTGAAACCTTTTTAGCTACAGGCCTGAAAATTTTGGTACCTTAGTCACTAATTTGGCACTAAATATCTGGCTAGTTTTCATAGCTCTCGCGTCAGCCGTTTGGCAGTACTGGATGTGCAAGCTGTAGACCCGGGTCTCCAGCTGACACATAGTTTTTGGCTCATATCTCTGAAACCTTTTAAGCTACAGGCCTGAAATTTTTAGTACCTTTGGCACTAATTTGGCACTAAATATCTGGCTAGTTTTCAAAGCTCTCGCGTCAGCCGTTTGGCAGTACTGGATGTGCAAGCTGTAGACCCGGGTCTCCAGCTGACACATAGTTTTTGGCTCATATCTCAGAAACCTCTTTGGCACCTAAATTTTGAATTGGATTTTCAGATTGCACCAATTATGCACTAAATATTTGCATACTCAGAATTCAGAAATTCGTTATGTGTAAGCTGTAGACATACACACGTTACGCACATCGACGGGCTCTCACAGTAAAATTTATTAATTAACTAGCTCTAGCCCGTAGCTTCGCTTGCGTGGTCGGTACTTGCCAATATTCATTCCAATCCGGTCAGTGGTTGCGGCGTGAAAGAGTAACCGACATCTTCACATCCGCTAACTATCTTTACAATCCGCATATACGTAGGTATACTTAATACTTACTAGTGGCTGCCCGTGGCTTCGCTCGCGCGGTACCCGGATAAAAAGTTGCCTATAGATGTCCTTCGCCAGGGCTTAAGCTATCTCCGTAGGTAGGTATGAGTTTAATTCATACATGTTAACCAATCAACCTTCATATTTCTTATTGAAAGCAATATTCGTAAATGTAATAAGGACAAAGGTCCTTATTTCATTTACGAATATAATATTATCACGAAAAATCGTACTTTCCTATTATTCGAACTTACGCGACGGCAACACTGCTTTCGTGCCGACCATTTTAAAATCGCTACTTCTTCTAGGTACTTTACTAATTTACTTAGATATGTATCTAGTCTTACTCTTCCAAAACTTTAATTACCAGCACTCTATCTACTAAATACAGCATCCGTTCACACTAATGAGGTTCTATGCTATAATTACCTCCAATTACACCCCGAAATAGTTATCTGCCCGCCCCGAGAGGTGGCACACAGGTAATTTGTCACACACTCCCAACCAGCCGCCTGACAGGGCCAAATGATTAATCGTTCTCTGCACAGGCAAAGACTTCTCCAAATAAGCCCCCTCGTGAAAGCAAACAGTCAATTTATGCAATCACTGCAGGAAAATAGCCTCTAAACTGACCACGCAAGAGTTTACTTTCCCGCCAATTTTTTGACATTGACATTTCCCGAGCTGTCAACGATCGCGTCGTTCGGAAACATTCCTCAGCTAATTGTATGTATCGCGCCGAGCACTGAACACATTTGTCAATTGTCGCCCGCCGGTATAACGGCACATAATTAGTTAGGCAACTATTTCTGGAACGCTTTGACGGCTTATTAAGATTTGAAATTGAACACAAATTAGGTGTCATGCCTAACTGATTTCTAACCTATGATACTTTCTTACAATGGAGCAGAAAAATGTCCTTTTCGACACGCGGACAGCTTCATTTTCCGGGCATCAAAAAGCTATTTGTTAGTGTCAGAGGGATTTAACTTTTCAGCTGAGTGCCTTAGATTATTATCTGAGTGCATTATGATCTTCAATTCTGACAAAGTTGATGTCGTTTGCAATTTAGATTACGTTTTGTCATTTATTAAGACCAGCTTGTTTTAATGAATTAATTGACAAAGATAGACATAAGTAAATACGTAGGTACCCACGAAGTAGTAGGTAGGTATATGTAGTCGATGAGTGAGGAAACAAGTAAAATCGTAGCCGTTTGTAGCAGCCCGTAGCCGGACCGTAGCAAAAAACGAATTGATGTGCTGTTCTTTTTCGTAATGTGCTTTGGTTGTTACCAAAGCACATTACGAAAAAGAACAGCACATCACAGTACCCCCAAAAACAGCCCTCATAGAATGCCCTTTTTATTTCATAATTTAAATCCAAACTAGCTTTAGCGATGTTTTTATTTCAAACCAAAATAACTTGGATAACCTACTCTATCGTACATTATGAAAAGAGGATGTTCCATCTCGTTTTCAATCAAATCAAACAAACGCTTGCAATCAAAACGATGTAACGATTTCCGGACTAAGCTTTTTCTTTTTTTTTGGCACCTCAAGCGATCTCGATTCCACTCCTTTTTGTTGTTATCTGTTTCAAAGCCGCATGTTTTTTGAAAAAGGAACGCTCGATGTTGTGAGAGCGTTCACTAATTGATGGTTCGGCGTCCGGATTCGTTGCGGTGCGCTCGTGTAAAGGTATCGATTAAAAAACTCGATGCATCGAATCGATTGGCACGGTTGTCGACGAGCGATCGATCTCGCTTGTTCACAGATGGCACTGCTTGGCTTGAGAAGTTGTGAATCGATCATTGACGTGTTTTAATTATGTTTGAACATGTGGCGGGAGCTGTTTAAAAGCAATTTAAAGCTTTTATGAGCTTTAATTAGATTTGGGTGCGAGTGAAGAGATTCCACGAATAGGATGTCTCTGTGATTGATAGTTGGTACCTACCCTGAGAAGTGATGCGTCATTATTTGGTGACCGTAATAAATGAGCGATGCATGTCAATGAAAACACTAAGAAATTTTAAAAAAATTCCATATTTCCGTATCATTATTTAATATTAAGGATGCACAGAAACTTTTTACGTCTTTTTATTGTAAAGATTATCTGAACCACACAACAGGAAAATAAGAAGTCTGAATACGTAGACCTCCCCATGCAACAGAATAAATAATACAAGTACCTTCAATATTTTGTAGTCTACCCACTTTTCTTTTCTTTGAGTTTTGAACGAGGGTGGCTTTTTATCGCCGCAACAATGCGGGGACGCGTTTATTGTAACAGGAATCCAATTAGACCCCACAATGTGTCTCGCGGAATTATTGGCGGGGTTTTTTATTCCGCCACACAAAATACTGACGCCATTTTCCTAGTCCCTATCGAGTTTGTTTAGTTGTACATGGATACATAGTTCACTAGATCCATTGATGGTACTAAGGATACAAAGTTGTGTCACTTGTGCCATCAATGGTAGGTACTACTCAAGAGTTTCAGATGTGAGCGTTCATTTTAGTGGAACCGGCCAGAGTATAGGTACCTTTTGTACACATTGCTAAGTTTAGATATATTTTTGTAGGTATGTGAAATAATGTCTATGTAAGTAAATACACGTGTTCCACAAAAAGTATGTATACTTAGGAACTATCCGAAACAGGCTTATTCTAACAACAAAACGACCAATAGCAAAAAAAAACAGTATTTTGAATATTGTTTTTCTAGTTTTTTTACCGTACCTACTTTTACAAATCATGTTTTGGCTTATTTTACCATATTTATACACGACTAATCAGTAGGTCACCACTATCTTCTCGTCGCAGATACCGCAGAGCCTCAAGACGAAAGTCTACAATCAGTGCGTGTTGCCAGTGATGACTTATGGCACTGAGACTTGGGCGTTAACTATAGGCCTCATATGCTCAAAGTCGCGCAACGGGCTATGGAGAGAGCTATGCTTGGAGTTTCACTGCGTGATAAGATCCGAAATGAGGAAATCCGTAGAAGAACTAAGGTCACTGACATAGCTCTCAGAATTAGCAAGTTGAAGTGGCAGTGGGCAGGCCATAGAGCTCGCAAAACCGATAACCGCGACCACGAACCGGGTGAGGCAGTGTTGGAAGGCCCCCCACCCGATGGACCGACGACATTGTGAAGGTTGCGGGAAGTCGGTGGATGGAGAAGGCTCAAGACCGTTCTTCAGGGAACTCTTTGGGGGAGGCCTATGTCCAGCAGTGGACTTCTACAGGCTGATGATGATAATGAATCAGTGGGTAGACAAGACCTAAAACAGCCCAATAATTGAGTTTGAACTTCATTGAACTAAAAACAGATAAATAGATAAAAAAATATTTATAATAATTAATAATTAATTTTTAATAATTAAAAATATACAATTAATTAATAATTTATAATTATGTAATAATTTTAAACAGCTGATTTTTGCATAGATTTTCAGTGAAGAATGTCGAATTTTCAAAAGTCGTAGAACAAACTTTATTGCGAATTGGAAGTAGAATACGCCCCTTTCGGGACAGCATACATAATATTATGAATCACCATGTATAGGAAACTATTTTAGTTTTCTAATTTGCTTGTTAGACGGATAGTTAAATTAACTATTTACGAGTAAGATACAAAAACTATGACAAATTACTAACTTAATGGGTAACAATCATCGAGTGCAACAGAGCCTGTCAATGAAACAATCCTAAAATAATTTCTCGCGAAACTTCGTTCTAAACTCTGTGGCATAAGGTTCAACAATGTCGTGGCCTCTTTGAAGGCTGTATTGTAGTCGAGATCAAGGATAATTGCGAACTTCAACTTTTTTTTTTATGTTATACGGAGGCAAACAGTCTTACGGCCCACCTGATGGTAAGTGGTTACCGTCGCCTATTGACATCAGCAACACCTGGAGCATTGCTAATGCGTTGCCTGCCGAACCCCTCCCCCCCTAAAGAGCTCTGGCAACCTTACTCACCGCAGGAACACAACATTATTTGAAACAAATAATGTTATTTAACTGCGATCTTCTGTAAGGCGGAGGTACCTCCCCAGGCGAGCTGCTCCAATTTATAGCGAGAAAATCTCGCTGTGCCGTACCTCTCGTAAAACTTGCTTGCTTGTCGTGTTTGATTCTTTCTTGGTCATCCTGTATTAGGTCAGTGACCATGTTGAGGTAGGTATGGTGGCCCTGCCTATGACCGTCGGTAAAAGAATCAGCGTAGTGAAAAGATTAAAGGATAGTCTCCTTTCGTGCACATGTCAATGTCTTCCAATTTTTAGGTTCAATGACATACCGGTTTCTTCACGATATTTTCCTTCACCGTTTGAGAGCACTAGTATAAAATCCATTGCTCGGTGCCAATGCCAATGCCGGTCAATACCGGGATTCAAACCTACGACCTGACTTACCACTAGGGAATCCTAGTGTGGGGTCAGGACTATGTATGTGACTGTTGGATGTCATTATTATTGTTCCAATAAGTACAATTTTGTTCTAAGTAGGCACATTAAAATTTTATAAGACAAAAAGAGACCTTCAAGAAATACCGTTTCTATTTCAATGCTACTTTCAATCTATCCCGTGATTACCTATAGGTACCTACAGAGTTTGTTTTATATTATTGTAATCTTAATTATCCACTCTGTTTGTTATGTGCAAAATGTGAAGGGGAATTAATTTAATCCAATGACAATAAAATAATTATTCACCAGAGCAATGGCTGGTAGAGCACACGTCTAGTGCAAATTTAAAATAAAATTGTGTTCTATTTACAAAATTCACCAAAACTTCAAAAGTTTCTTTGTTCTGAATAATAAAATAGTGCTTTAAAGCTAAGTTAACAACAAAAAACGTTTGTTCGTAATTAAATAGTGTTCTATTTTCAAAGTTAATCAAAAATTAAAAGTTTATTCTAAGAACGTGTTCTACTTTTAAAATATCAAATAAAAGCTCTGTGTGCTATTTGATTTCGATTTAATGATTTTATTAATATAGTTTTTTTTTGGATAGACATTGTGATTCGGAAATATTATTATGTTTGAAACGTTCAAAAAACAAATAGTATTACAAAGGCGGCAGTATTTGTCAGCATCACTAGGTGGGTTCAACTAATTATTTCCAGAAATCTTTAAAAATATTTGTCATCGTTTCCGCTTGACCCCTTTGCATTTTTGTTTGCGCCATTTCTGTGCAGTACCGGGATAAAACGTCATCATCATCAATTATCATCAGCCTGAGGAAGTCTGAATATAGGCTAGATATAGAAATCGGTTCAGTAGTTCCAGAGATGACTCTATACACAATCAATCAAATTTTACCTCATTTTATTAATAATAATTTATAGTTAAATAGGTACTCTGTTTTTTGCGCGAAGTAAGAACTGAGGACTGACTCAGATAATATTTGTTACTGGTACATAGCGAGCTATGGCAGCCTCTGCACTGGCATGGCTATGGGCTGGACTTCCCCCGTATTCCCGATGCTGCGCGGCCCCAACTCCCCCTTGGCCGAGGAACCCACTCTGCAGCAAGAGTCTTGGATCGGCTCACTTCTCGTGCTGGGAGGACTTATTGGTAAGATAACTATCATAAAATAACTTTCTTATGTAAGAGAAGAAAAAAAATACCGATGTAGGTAGTCAAATTTGTCGGAGATTGGCGTAATTTGCTGTTTTTTGATTGGGTGAAACTAAAAATTGGCTAATCTGAGTCAGGCTAAAAAATGTTCAGCAGTGGACTTCAAACGGCTGGATTCCTTATCATGTGGGGGGGATTTGCCCATACTCACCACGCTGGGTTGGCGAGCGCAGATAGAGCTATCGTTGTTAAAATGAGGGACGCTGCTGCCCATTCCCTAGCTTTTTTCCATTAGTCGCCTCTTACGACATCCGCGGATAGGTAGATATGGAGGGGCCTATTCTTCAGCCGGGGCCACCACGGCCAGATGATGATGATAGATAACATTAAAAGTAGCGTACCTAGTTGGTATCGCATTGCCGATTCAAGGCTCGAAATACGGGTTCGAAAACCGCTGGTTCAAATTTCAAATTTGGAGTATCGTTTAAATTTAACTTAATGTCGTCTATCAACGATTAACGCAATGGCCTAAACATTTTTTTTTTAATAATAATAGTCTTGCCAGATTTATAGATTGGAGAGACCAACTTTGTGGAACTCGGAAATTGCATCAGTGCACGACTAGTTTTGCATTGCTGTTTATTATTCGCATTTTAATGCACTCCGATAAACAAAGACTGTTGCTGATAGACATACATATATTTATTACATATCTTGGTGCCCTTGATCGAAACACTGTTTGAGATACCTGCCTATAGAACGGCATATAATAACAGGTGCATTAACAAGATTGACAAAGGGGTGCTAGGCATTCCTTCAAATTCGCCCCGTTTTGAGAAAATCGCGGAATCACTTGAGGTCAAAGATGGTTGATAAATATTACCTACCATTTTGTACATTTGAGCAATGTCTTGAGTGTGTCTCTAGTGTCTCTCTCAAAAAATTTAGATTGTATTTTTCAAATGAACGACGAACCGCCTTGAGGCTTCTCACTTTTTTTTTTTTTTTTTTATACAACTGTGGTTGCAAACAAGCATACGGCCCACCTGTTGGTAAGCGGTTACCGTAGCCTATGAGCGCTTGCAATAGCCAGAGGAATCACGCACGCGTTGACGACCCCGAACCCTCTCCCCCCCTAAAGAGCTCTGGCAACCTTACTCACCGCAGGAACACAACACTATTTGAAACAAATAATGTTATTTGGCTGCGATCTTCTGTAAGGCGGAGGTACCTCCTCAGGCGGGCTGCTCCAATTTAGAACGAGAAAATCTCGCTGTGCTCTACCTCCTCCTCCATCCACCGACACCTTGATAATGTCGTCGTTCCATCTGCGTCGTCCGGTTATACAACCTTCTCCTAGCCACAAAGGTTTGAACCTATTCTGTAACTTTGACATAAACATCGATCCTTTTATTCATCAGGTCCATTCATAACGGTGCCACTGTCACCCCACATCGGTCGCCGGTGGCTCATCCTAGCCTCATCTCTTCCCCTGCTCCTGGGCTGGTTGCTCGCGGGCGTCGCCACGGACCTGCCCACTTTGTACGCAGCCAGACTGCTCTGGGGCTGCGCCACCGCTATGCAGTTTGCGACAGTGCCTATTTACATCGGAGAGATTGCTGAGGTGAGAAAAAAAATTGCCTTCAATTTCAAACTTCCCCCAACCCTCAAAATGTCGTCAGTCCATCGAGTGGGGGCCTTCACGCCCCCTCTAGCGCAGAAGGCAGAGTTACCTACTACTAACTGAGCTATGAGGCCAGTCAAACTTCATTCAGCTGTTTTAGGTACCTACCTACCCAAGATTGGTAGGTAGGTACCTACCAATCTATAGAAACCAATAGAACGAACTTCTCATACCTAGAAGTTATAAATAAAGATGATAAAAAGATCAAAAACAATTGATTTGAAAAAAAAAATGTGGGAAATTGTTCTTTTTTCGCGAATAGGTATACAAGAATAAAAACACAAGAAAAAATGTTGGAAATTGTTTATTTTTTGGCTAATCTTTTTGTTTAAAGAACAAGCCGCTTTTGGGATAGTACACCTACATTATTATGAATCACCCTCTATAGATAGCCAACTACCTCTTATTATTTTTTTCAGGACCATATCCGAGGCTCCCTTAGTGCCCTGTTCCTGCTATTCATCAACATTGGCTTCCTACTTGCGTACGCTATCGGTCCATTCACTACGTACTGGGGGTTGACCGCCACCGGAGGAATCTTGTCGTTGTTCTACGTGCCGTTCGCTTGGAGCCTACCGGAGACTCCGTTCTTTCTTGTTTTCAAAGGTAAGCTCATTTTTACCTCATCATCTCCCTGCCCTTATCCCACTTCATGTGGGGTCGCCACAACATGTTTTTCTCTTCCACTCCCCTCTATCAGCCGTCATGATGATGCTTCATATCGTCTTTCACAAAATCCATCCATCTTTTCTTTGGTCTAACTCTATCCTATTTTAGAGGTACCTACTTATCCAACTTTCAATGTTCATTATTAGATAAAATCCTGTAAGTAGGAAGGTACCTTGACTGTTACAAAAATAAATGGGTTAAAAACAAATTATTATAATATGCAAGAACACTAACTCAATATATAATATATTGAGTTATAGGAATATCCTGTGTTGCGGGTAGTTAGTATTTTTCGTCGAGTAGTGATGCCATTACAACAAAGCTGAGTACTTACGATAAGTAAGTGTGCAACATATACTAGTTATAACAATTACGAGTAGGTATTGTTGGGTATAGAATGTGTTGGGTATTGTAATGTTAGGAATGTTTAAATTATTATACATAAATGGATATATTTATTATACATATGTATATGAATATATTTATTATCTATTTTTCGTAGCGGGTGAGTGCCCATTATGTATACAATATTCAATATTCGACATGTGCCTTGTTGTCGAAAGGAGCCTTTAAACTTTTCACCGTTGGCCCGTTTTAGGGCCAACATACCACTGACCTAATGCAGGATGACCAAGAAAGATCCAGTGACACGCCAAGCAAGCAAGTTTTTCAGCTCAACTTATTTTGCCCAGGTCGTCACGAAGAGGCATCGTCAGTCTTACAGACTCTTCGCGGCAAGTCCAAGGAAGGCGTTCAGGAGGAACTGGAAGGCTTACAGGCAGTGGTGGCGAGGGAATTTAAAGAGAAGCCGCAGATTAAAGACCTCTGGGCTACGAGAGGCAATGTCAAGGCGTTGGGTAAGAACTTATATTTATTTTATCTTATATCATCCGAGCGGCAATGGGGTGACGAGTGTTGGCAAATCCCGTTAAATGGTTATTTGGGTGCAGGCCGTTCAAGGTCAGACGCGATTTTTTTTTTTTTTATTTATAATGGTAATGTTTTTGGCCACCAACTCACTTTTGCAAGTGAGATGTGGCCTAAGGTGGACCACGCTTTCCCAGAGTGAACTTATTGACCCTAGATTTGAAGACTCCTAGATTGTACTCTTTCGGGAAAACAGACGCAGGCAGATCATTCCACTCTTTGGCAGTACTTATAATAAAAGTGGAGCAGAAACGTTTCGTTCGACACTGTGGTATGTCGACCAGGTAAGGGTGGTATTTACCTGTGCGTCTGCTTGTGCGGTGGTGGAAGGGGGAGGGAGGGATGAGGTCATGTAGATCCCGCGCACAATCACCAAAGTGGTACTTATAGAACACCGACAGTCTGGCCACGCGCCGCCTGTGTTCAAGGCTCTGTAGGTTAGCGCTGGAAATCTATGAGGCTTATGTTCAGGTAGGTATGTTGTCAATGTTTCTATTCCGGATGTCGGTTTTAATGTTGGTATAGCCACTTTCGTTTTTCTGCTTACGGCGCGGCGGACGCAAATACGCAAATTTTTATGTTGTAGGTAGTTTTTCTGTTTGCAAATAAACATGTGGATGGGTCTCGGACTTCTAATTTATATTGAAGAGCTTCGGACAGAGCCTCACTTCCAAATTAGTGATCCTGACGTGATTTGAACACGCAAACTTAAACGCTCGTCATCCAATGATTATAGATTATGTACCTACACATTCAACTTATCTCCTTTCGAGAACCGCATCTCATGAACAGGCTGAACAAGTCCACTGCTGGACATAGGCCAACCCCAGAGTGCCACGAC
Source organism: Anticlea derivata (assembly GCA_947579855.1). Lineage (NCBI taxonomy): Eukaryota > Metazoa > Arthropoda > Insecta > Lepidoptera > Geometridae > Anticlea > Anticlea derivata. The sequence continues at coordinate 3,138,117 of OX388279.1, read as the reverse complement.
GAACAGTCATTTAATTTAATTTCATTTTCATTTATTCATTCATCATAACAATTTTGACATCGTGTCTGAAATATAAACTTACTTCTAAAGATATACAGACTGGCCTCATAGCTCAGTTGGTAGTAACTCTGCCTTCTGCGCTAGAGGTCGCGGGTTCGATCCCCGCACTGGACAAACATTTGTATGATGAACACAGATGTTTGTTCTGTGTCTGGGTGTTAAATATATATCTATTATGTATATCAGTCTCTGGTACCCATAGTACAGGCTATGCCTAGTTTGGGATCAGTAGACCGTGTGAATATGTCCGGATATTCACACGAGTATTTATATTTATATTTATTTATATTTATACAAGCATGCACAGTACAAAAACACACACACTAATGAAGACGTTCACATTACATTTAATTTTCTCATTTTAAAGTCGTCCACTGTATAAAAGCACCCTTCCAGCAAAAACTTTTTTAACCTAGTTTTTAGTCTCGAGCCTTCTCCATCCGGCGACTTCCCGCAACCTTCACAATGGCATCGGTCCATCGGGTCGCACTTTACGCTGCATCGTCAGTTCTTGGTCGCTATTCGAAAACCTTTATTTCGCAACAGTTGTCTGTAAGGCGAGAAACTCCCCATCTGCGAGGCTTCTTGGACTACAGGGGACTTCAAAAGTTTCTAATAAAGTCTATTAACCAGGCATCTGCGTATTCCTGGCGATGCTGCTGCAGCTGTCAGGCATCGACGTGCTTCTGTTCTACATGGAAGAGCTTCTTGCAAAAGTCGGCACCAAGATATCCCCTGCAGATGGAACCATCATAATGGGCGTCGTTCAGGTCAGTCAGCTATCTAGTTCTTAGTCCACCGAAGAAGGAGGATCACGGGTCAGCGTACGTAAGTAACCATACTGGACCCAGGCGGACCTCAGGTCAGACAAGTTCCCATAGTCCACTTAGGTGGAAGGCGGGTCAGCTAAGTTCCGGACTATGGGAACTTATTATTATTCATTTATTCAAGACAACATGGTCCACAATGTTAGTTAAAAAAAAAAAAAACTTAGCTCACCCGCCTGACTGAGGTGGACGACGGGTCAGCTAAGTTCCTATAGTCCACCTAGGTAAACTAAAGATCAGTGTAAGTGACCACGGGTCAGCGTTAGTACGCATAGTCTACCTAGGTGGACCAGGGGTCAGCCAAGTTTCCAGTGGACCCATAGAGATACGAGAAATTTGCATTCAACCTCTGGGTGGACCATGTGTCAGCGTATTCCATTACATAGATATTATTCATTCCAGGTAGTGACGAGCTGCATAACGCCTCTAGTTGTGGATAGACTAGGGAGGAAGCTACTCATGTGGACCACGTCATTGGGATTGACGATATTTCTAGTGAGTGTTAAATCTTCCACGCAGACCAATAGGCCTAGTGTGGCCAATGGTCTCACCAGTCCTATCGAGGCTTAAAGAGTTGTTTTATGGCATTTCAAGATGAGTTTTTGTTTAAAACTGCTAGCTCTCATACAAAAAGCAGTGTTTCAATAGTGCTCGATAAAGTATCTCACTAATATTAAAAATGCGAAATAACTATCTCTGTGTGTTTGTCACCTTTTCACGACTTTCATCATGGAACTCTTTGGGGGACGCCTATGTCCAGCAGTGGACTTCTACAGGCTGATGATGAAGAAGAAAGGCAGAACCAGTGGTGCAATTGCAAAGAAGATCGTAACTTTGAGGGTAATTTTAACAATCTTAGCAATTTTGAAAACGTTCCAAACTTGACAAGAGAAACATTCAGGATCTTCCTTTTCATGTTTGAAAAATTTCAGATGTCGCTAAAATTAATAAAATCACCCTCAAAGTTGCGAACTTCATTGCCATTACGCTTACGCAATTGCACTACTGGTCCTTACTTGTGTTTGATAGGGAGGATTTTAGGCTGCAAGTTATTGGGCAGCATTCTGTACTGTTTACAGACTTTGATCGGCGTCTACGCGTTACTGGATTCCTATTACAAGATCGATGTGTCTTCAGTCGCGTTCATACCACTCCTCTGCTTGATCGTTTACATGATTCTCTTCACTTTGGGTAAGTCTGAACAGAAGGCGTTCTTAACCTTGAATTAAAGACTTTAGTTTATATTAGGCACATGCCTAAATTTTGGTTTAATTAGGTAGTATTCCATACGTGACAGGTTGCAAGCTGGTTGCCGCTTATAAGAATAGGTACTATAACTAGTTTCTTCACCATATTTTATTCCAACGTACTTATAAAGCACGCAGTAACTAACGCATAAATTACTCAGGTAAGTTCATTTCTCTAGGACTGGATCTGAACCCACGACCTACGGATCGAAAGTCGAGGTACCTCCCACTAGGGCAAGTGAGCTCGACTTCCACTGCCTCTATAAAACTATGTTGCTACTTACGACAACCAAGGAAAATATTGTTTATTTTATTCTATTGTCTTTGCTACTACTTGGCCTACTAAGTACCTTTACTTACTGACTTAAATTGCAACTTAATATTATGTTATATATACAGGCGTGGGCCCAGTACCTTGGATACTGGTAGCGGAAATGTTCCCAGTGAAGACCAAGTGCCTGGCCAGTGGAATTTGCTCATTTATGTGCTGGCTAGCTGGATTTATCTGGACTAGGTAAGTAACTATTTTAATCTTTAAATATTTGAACAGGTTATGGGCCCATAGATCTCCTCTTACAACTGACTGGGCCCATAACCTCTTCATGTAAATATAGCGATGTTCTCTCTCAGTAAATAAATTAATTGACACGTAATAGCGTCGGCATGCTTCAGTGTTCTCTGTCTAATTTCCACAATGGAAAGAAAAAAAACAAAGGTGGGCCCAGATTTACCTATAGAAGACTAATACCTATTTACCGCCTACAAGATGTTACAGTTCAACGAACATACAGTTATCATATTTTTTTTATAGATTTTTCCGAGACGTAGCAGCATCTTACGGTATCTACACTGCGTTTTGGATACTAGCGGTGTGCTGCGGTTTCGGCTTTATTTTCTCAGCGACCCTACTCCCCGAGACTAAAGGAAAGACCTTTGATGAAATACAGGACATGCTAAATAATAGGTGAGGATGTATTTTAAATCTATATTTAACATATCTTATATAAATTGAATATAAATGTAACTAAACGTCAAATTATATTAATAGCTTGTTATATTCATAGGAATTGTGTATCACTATAATTTTTTTATAAAACATAATACATTTTCACGGAATAAATTCTGTAACTGGTGTAAAATGAATGATTTAATTGGTAGATAGCGCTTTCACATCGTGATAAATGGATTAGAACCGAAACAAAACAAAAAAACTTTAAAAGCATTTCACTTTTACCCCATTTTACAACTAAATACTATTTCTCTCATTTTACACCCCTTTGGAATAAACACACAGTTTTTTTTAATCTCTAAATATCTTTTCAGGACCAAGGAGAACGAACCAGTCCACGTTTAAGTATTCTTTTATAACATTAACTTGAATACATTACATAATGTAAATAAATTATACATTTTTGCGATACAATTTTATTGTTAACTCTTACTCTAAGGCTCCGAGGCGTTTCTCCAAAGTTACTTAGATGTACTGAACACGGCAACAGTTCAAATCAATGTCATCTGTACGCAGGAGGAAGTAGAACTCAAATTTGCACAAATCATCCCACAACTCAATTCACCAACCTTAATTGGCTTGATAAAAGTATGTCCGCCTCTATCTTTTGTTTACTGTTAGAAAAGGATAGTGCGAGAGTTATCTAACCGATAAAGTTAGTGACTGACTATGTATAAGAGGGTAAGTATATACCAATCTACGTTAGTAATAAATTAAAGGGTAGATACTCGTTTAAAATTCTGTCTGACAAAGTGTAAGTCCTGGAAAAGTTTCCGTTTTGTTTGGCTACAGGTGCACTTAGTACGAGATCCCCGGAATTCGACCTCTAAGACGTAACAGTTTAAGTTCACAATCAATTAACTCCACGCGTTTCGATGTAGAAAGTAAATTTTGCTCAGCACGCCTCGGCCTTACAGCCAACTCTTATCTCTGAAACTGCAACGGACAGATTCTCAACCCCAACACATCCTTCCCGATCTCCGCTACGCCGCAGACGGGACAGAGCTTCCCTTTATGCTCGGGGAGGAAAGATGCGCCACACAGAGAACATTTCTCCTCAGGTTTTCCTCTATATATCGGCTTGTAGCTTATCCCGCAGAGCGTGAATGGATTATGTTCATCGTATAACAACTGATGTTCGTCTGTGGGTGTTTTCTCGCAAGCTTGCAGTATTTTTCTCGCTTGCTGAGCGACTTCAGGCCTTGGGCCTAGTTCTAGAAGTCGCCTGGCGAACGACGCGGCTGTGCGGAAGTTCTTGAGCTTGTAGAACATGTTCAGAGCTGTTCTAAGGGTCAGGATCTGATGGACCGGCTGTAGTTTGCAGTGGGTGAAGTAGGCAGCCATTTCGCAAGTTCGCTTCTGCTCGTCTAGAGTCGATTTTGGCATCGCTGTGGGTGAAAAATAATGTTAATAAGATAACTTTTAATAAACAGCAATAAAATACAAAGAGAAGAAATGTTTGTTGAGTTACTGGTTCTTTTTTGGTTATTAAGCGTTAATATGTACTTCACAGAGGTTTGTTTTGTTGTAAACTGTTATTTAAAGAAAACTCGATCAAAAACAGTAAAAAATTATTAACTTATGACAACACACAGCAATTCACTGCAGGACTTCGAAACTTAGAAAAGGGCATTAAAATAAAGTCAGTGCCACAATACTGTTTACATAGGATAATAAACTCGAAAAATTATTGAAATCATAGCAACTTACAACAATCTGTAAAAAATAATATGGAATCAGTATATATTCAAATTAAACTAACACTTCTTATCAAAAAAATCGAGCCACTCTTGCAATTTTCATTAACTAAAAACACATGGAATCTTACTAATGCATGTCTGTTTGGCAATGCGGGTTAACTACGATAACTACTTACAAACAGTGGGCCCGTGTGCTTGTTTGCCACCTTTGGTAAACAAGCAATAAAGCCAAACAGACATGCATTAGTTAGATAAGATAGTAAGATTCCATGTGTTTTTAGTTAATGAAAATTGCAAGGGTGGCTCGATTTTTTTGATGATTTACTATGAGGCAATATAAGGTGATATAATATGAGGTCCTTACATATGAAATTGGCGTTTTGTATGGGAGGAATATAAATAAGTTTTTTTTTTCGAAACTCAAACATACCAGCTAAATGGATTTATAAAGGAGCCTTTTCATTTTGGGCCTGGTCCATGTACACTACATAGAAAAATTAGGAAAAAATAGGAGATTACAAGAAAAATACAATATCATTAATTTGAAGACAAATGCGATGGTACAAGAATAGTTCTTCTGGTAAGTTTTTTACTATGTGACCACTATTTGAAGGCCGCCATGTTGGTTTATAATTGGCGTTTGACATGACATTGACATATTTTTCATGTCCTGTTGTTTGATTTGATGTTTTTGTTTTGTCAGATAAATGTAGGTTGTCAAAATGACATTTCACGCACGTCCATCCGCCATATTTTTGTAGCGCTGTGTGTTGCTCTCTTTGTCGAAGAAAATCTTAATGTACCTTAGAACGAAGTCAATTTAAATAAAATAACCTATTAAATACGTTTACTTTATTGCTTAGCCATATTTTAGAGTAGTGTACACAGTGCAGGCCCAGGCTCCATATATTGATGAAACGTCTCTTTTGTATTTGGAATTCTTAACCAAAGAGGATCTATTTTAGATCATTGTGGCCAGTATGACAAAACGCCAAATTGATTATGTAAGTGCCTAATATAAAAAAAAAGTTTGTTCACCTTTTCTGGCGGTCTCACACTGCAGCCCCAGTAAGTACTCCCTGCAGATGTTGAGCAACTGCTGCGCCTCCGTGAGCTCGGGCTTCGTGTCCACGTGCAGCAGCGGCACGCGTTGCACTATCTGCTGCAGCTTTTCGACCGCCTCCACGAATTTACCCGAGGTCGTGAGCTGGTAGCATTGCTGCAGTTGCGAGACGAGGTCGTTTAGTTTTGATGCTGGAACAAAATTAGAGAATTAGAAATCAGCTATACAATAAAAAGTTTGATTTGTAGTCACTATACAAGGTGATTGTATAGTGACATAATATTGACATAATAGTGACATAATATTTGTGCTATCTCGAAAGGGGCACACCCAATCTACAATAAAGATTGATCTACGAGTTTTGGAAATACAATATTGAAAAAATCCTAAAACAGCTAGTCTTCGATATAGATACCGCTGTTTTAAGTTGAATAATTGAGTTTGCATTGATTTTTGCAAGTAGTTTTTTCAATGTTGTTTTTTCAAAAGTCGTAGCACACCTGTCGTACGTTTACTAATTACTTAAAAATATGTCAAAAATACTAAAAGCTATATTGAATAAATAAAAATAAAAGAAAATGAACAAGATAAGCGAAAAATCTTATCTTCATTCTTTTTCTTGGTAGAATAAGTCTCTTTTCGGGATGGTTTACAATATAGTCACACCTTGGAAAAACCTGTTTTTTTTTCTTTGTTGTTTTTCTTTTAGCTGATAGATTAAGCCGCATTCGGCATATTATACTACACTCGAGAGCATAGAAATCGCACATAGGGGAATTTTCCTACATTTTAATTTCGACCCTTATTTTTTTTTCAATTAATGTGATGTTGCAAATATAACTTAAATTAAATTGAAGTACACACTGTTAGCTTCCTAAAAACACAAAATGTCTAGCCTTGACCTTCGAAATCATAACAGTGGCAACTAAACAATAGAATGGCCTAAATTAGCTCGTTTCAAGTAGCGCTGTTTGTGGGACTTTGAGCAGGTATACTTACTGACTACAGGCAGCAAGTCCTTGCCGCTGGCTTCCTTCCAATTCCTGTGCAAATGCGCGGCGAGCGGCGGCAGCGACGGCAGCGCCGCGAACGTGAGCCGAGCGCTCGCGAACATGCTCGCGAACGTATCAAGATACGGCTCGAAGTTCACAATGCCCACTTGTTCGTTCAGCAGTCTGGAATGCAAACATTTATTGAATACCCGCTTCCGCCAGCGGCTTCTCTCGCGTTGTACGTACGAGGAAAAAAAGTAGTGTGCTATTCCAGACTATAATCTATCAATGTGCCAAATTTCATCCAGATCTGTTAAGCGGTTCTGGCGTGACTGAGTAACAAACATCCTTCCATCCATCCATCCAAACTTTCGCATTTATAATATTAGTAGAATATCTTTTTGGCTTGGTGGTGCAGAACACTCGCAAATTCAACAAGGTAGATATGAGATCCAAATGATCGTTTTTTTTATTTTTATTGGACATTGTTAGACGTTTGACCACCATCTCACATTTTGCAAGTGAGATGTGGCCTAAGATGGAGCACGCATTACCAGAAGGAACTTATTCACTCTAGATTTGAAGACTCCTAGATTGTACTCATCCGGGAAAACAGACCTTGTGCCATCAATGAATAAAGACAAAATAAATAAATAAATAACACCCAACAGTCAATACATAGTCTCCACCTGACCCCACACTAGGATTTCCTGTGTCTCAGAAACTACGAGTACCATGGTACCACAACACAGACCCGGAACAGATATTGCAGAACATGCAAACATTTGTCCCGCAGAGGGGAATCGAACCCGCACCCCTTGTTCGAACACCCGCACCCATACGTCTCAGAGGGGTACTCGCCCATTGTGCCACGGAGGACGTCAAAAGTAAAAAACATAACAATTATGACATTGAGACTTGGCCGCCGTGTCTTGACTGTTCATCGACGCACCCTGGGGGAGCCTGTGTCCAGCAGTGGACTTCTCTAGGCTTATGATGATAATAATTAATTAACTTTTTTTTTTTTTATTCCTAGAGTACAATAGTTATTATACTCTAATAAATTACCTGAATGCAATCTCGAATTGGCCGGTAGCGACGTGATCGTGCGCGGTTTTCAGTTTGTTCGATATCGCGATGCTGGTGCCTCGAGTCGGCGCGACGAAGTAGTTAGCCGACTCGTCGCCGCCGTCGATATCCGCTGTAAATAAGTTAATAAAAAAAATACACATTAACACATTTCTACATGCCACTACAAGGTGATTCATAATGTGTATACTACCCCAAAAGGGGCTTATCTCTCAAAAACACAATCTTTTTCATAAAATCAGAAAAATTTCGACTCAGACGGTATTTGAACCCGCCACCTTCCCCTAGATACGGGGATGATCTAACCAAGTAAACAACGGAGCCACTTCCCGTCCGTACGAAAATCTTTGGGACTTCTAATCGATGAATCGATGGCTCAATGACTTAAGCTAGTTTTAGTTCATTGTCGAGAGGTGTCGCAGCTTATTAAATTTGTATTACTCACAATGAGGTTTTACTCACAGCAGAAAAACAACACTAGTAAAAACAAATAATGTTATTTGGCTGCGATCTCCTGTAAGGCGGAGGTACCTCCCAGACAGGCTGTTCCAATCAAGAGCGAGAAAACCGCGCTGTGCCCAACCTCACTTAGAAGAATCGAACCCGCAGGTCAACCGCTGTTATCAAACTTACCAGAAACAGGTGTCAACTCTTCGGGTAGATCCAGGTCCTCATCACCGACATCCCAGCCGCCATCATCGCACGCGTCCTCAACCGGTTCGCCGTCACCGCCTTCCTCCTGCAAGCAGACAAACATTCAATGTCAAAGTCATGAGGCGTTTATTTCAATAAAATCACTAGGATCACTTTGAAACGTCTTAGAAACTAGGTGAAGCTACGTCTGTTCCTCGCGACCAAGCCTAGAAGAATCAGGCAACAAACACGGCGCGCGTGCCTATCATTTTTATCGATGATCCTTTTTCATTCTATTAAGGAACCGGTAGATGGCCCAACTGATGGTAAGCGGCAACCACTGCCGCTGTTCAACCTGCTCGACCCATCCTACTAATATTATAAATGCGAAAGTTTGTGATGATGTTTGGATGTTTGTTGTTCAATCACGCCATCACGCAATGTTGGAGGAGGTAGGGCACAGCGAGATTTTCTCGCTCTTAATTGGAGCAGCCCGCCTGGGGAGGTACCTCCGCCTTACAGAAGATCGCAGCCAAATAACATTATTTGTTTCAAATAGTGTTGTGTTCCTGCGGTGAGTAAGGTTGCCAGAGCTCTTTAGGGGGGGAGGGGTTCGGCAGGCAACGCATTAGCAATGCTCCAGGTGTTGCTGATGTCAATAGGCGACGGTAACCACTTAGCATCAGGTGGGCCGTAAGCCAGTTTGCCTCCGTATAACATAAAAAAATAAAAAATAAAAAAACCGCAACGGCTCAACCGCAACGGTTTTGTTGAAACTTGGAATATATAGAGTTATTTACCTAGAATAGCAAATAGGCTACTTTTTATGTACCACGCAGGCGAAGTCGGGGGCGAAAGCTAGTCTTTAATAATTCAATTTGAACTGATTTGACCCCAAAACAGCAGATTTTTGCATAGTGTTCTTTCAATGAAAAATTACGAATTTCCAAAAGTCAGAACAAACACTATTGCCAATTGGATGTAATAAAGTGTACCTGATGGTAAGCGGCAACCACTGCCGCTGTTCCACCACTGACCCACCTTCAATAATTCAGTTTTAACTAATTTTACCCTAAAACAGCTGGTTTTTGCAGTGTTTTTTCTATGAAAAATTAAGAATTTCCAAAATTAGTGAAACAAAATTTTTGCGAATTGAAAAAAGTCGGGGTACCTCCCACCCCACTAGACCAGCAGGGCTATTGCGAATTGGATATACAATAAGCCCTTTTCAGGATAGTATACATTATTATGAATCACATTTTAGACAAGGGTAGCAGTAGTAATTCCCTAAACAACAAGTAATATTACTATAATTTAATTTGATCTTTTTTTTTTTTTTTTAAATGTCTATATAGAAAGTTATATTTTTATTATAAATAACAGAAAAATAATAATAATAACAGTTGTAAATTAAACTAAAATAATATTATACTAGAAATGAACTCTGTTTTCTACGACTACGACTACAAGTAGAAAACAGAGTTCAGATCACCAACCAATTTGATCTTTTATCATGTTTTTTTTTCATTTTTTTTTACTTAGTTTGGTACTTTTTTTATACTTTTGTTTTTTTATCTATGTTGTTTTGGGGACAAATAAATAATAATAATAAATAAATAAATATCCCGGACATATCACACACGGTCTACTGATCCCAAACTAGGCATAGCCTGTACTATGGGTACCAGAGACTGATATACATAATAGATATATATTTAACACCCAGACACAGAACATACATCTGTGTTAGTCACAAATGTTCTTTCTTTCTTTCTAAACGGAATCAGCACAAACGCCACTAGACTGGCAAGGCTCTAGGAGCAAAGTTACCGACAAAAATCTAATTTAAGTCTTACGTTAGGTTCTTGCAAGACGTCATCATCATCCCCCCAGGCCCCTGCAGCTTCCAACGGCTCGTCTCCAACGTCAGCCGCCACCGCAGACGACTCCCCACCGGCGCGGGCGTTACCCGCCACTTCGAAGAAACTCCTGTCAACAAAATCATAAGTTACTTAAATAAAATAAAAATAAATAAATAAATATTCCGGACATATTCACACGGTCAACTGATCCCAAACTAGGCATAGCCTGTACTATGGGTACCAGAGACTGATATACATAATAGATAAATATTTAACACCCAGACACAGAACAAACATCTGTGTTTATCACACAAATGTTTGTCCAGTGCGGGGATCGAACCCGCGACCTCTAGCGCAGAAGGCAGAGTTACTAGATAGATAGATAGATAGAGAGGCAGAGTTACTACTAACTGAGCTATGAGACCAGTCGTAAAAATAACACCCTTATTCCGGCTTGTTGATTCCTATAACAATAATTTCAACGGCAACACGAGTTAGTACTTTTAAAAAGCTGTAACTTTAAAATCTACGTAAACTAAGCACTTAACTATCATAGTACAGGCTATGCCTAGTTAGAGATCAGTTGACCGTGTGAATATGTCCGGAATATTAGCCATACCAAACTTCAAATAAGATATTTATGTAATCAGTGGTAGACGGTGTTACCTATAAGTTACAGTTCCTGCTTTATTGTGTCACAGTTTGTTTACCCAAATTAATAAAATAAAACACCCAACAGACAAATACATAGTCCTGGCCCCACACTAGGATTCCCTGTGTCGTGGGTATCAGAAACTATGAGTACCATGGCACCACAACACCAACACCCGGAACAAATATTTGCAGATCATGCAAACATTTTTCCCGCAGCGGGGAACCCACACCCCTTGCGTCTCAGACGGGCACTCGCCCGCTAAGCCACTGGGGTTGTCACTAAAGTCATTTTCGGTAAGCCGCGGTGAGCGGGCATCACAATTTGTGCCAATCCACTTAATTTTAGGGATTTAATGATGCAAAAATTAACTAATCATTTCATCATCATCATTCATCATTTCAGCCATACGACGTCCACTGCTGAACATGGCCTCCCCCACAGACAGAGCAAATTCCTTATCATGTGGGGGGATTTGCCAATACTCACCACGCTGGGCATGCGGGTTGGCGAGCGCAGTTAGAGCTATCGTTGTTAAAATGAGGGACGCTGCTGCCCATCCCCTAGCTTTTTTCCCTTAGTCGCCTCTTACGACATCCGCGGATAGGTAGATATGGAGGGGCCTATTCTTCAGCCGGGGCCACCACGGCCAATCAGTCGCAGTTCATTTATTGATCTGATCTGTTACTGCACTGATGGACTGAATGCGGCAACATTATTTCGCGTTTTGACATAAGAGAACTGTCAAATCGTGAATTTTATTATTTGTTAGACAACAGTGTAGAAGTCTGTAGTGGTTTGGTGAGGTAAATTCAAACTTATTTTTTCACTGTAATATCCATTACAAAACAACAAAGGTAACAAAGGTTCTCGAGTGGCGAACCGGATGACGCAGTGTTGGAAGGCCCCCCACCCGATGGACCGACGACATTGTTAAGGTTGCGGGAAGTCGGTGGATGGAAAAGGCTCAAGTTCGTCGTGGCACTCTTTGGGGGACGCCTATGTTCAGCAGTGGACTTCCTCAGGCTGATGATGATGATGATGATGAATATCCATTTACTGGCTGGTCTTGAAATACATGTCCGCACACAGTAGTAGCATTGCAAGGTAGAGAGCGAGAGGCACTGTGTTGCCAGTAACATAGATTTTATTTATAAGACTAAATTAAATAATCATAGACAAACAATGATTGTGATGTCTCGGACATACAGAAAGGTGTAAGACTTACTTTGAGACTGCAAGTAGGGGCCAGTTAGGTTGTGCCTTGAAGACAGGCAACGGGGGCCTTAGGAACACCGCGTCAGGATTCGCTTCGGGGATCGGCAAGTTAGCTGCTTCTAGGAGAACCTTCAGACTGGCCGCCTCCTCATCTAGCTTGTGATTGATTGCCGTCAGATAGGCGAGGGAAATCTGGAATAAAATAAACAAGGTCAAGTGCGAGGGTTCCTGAGAGGGTTCCGTACAAAAATCGAGATCTCCAAGTGTACTCATTAATTTTCATTTTTCAGGAGCTTACCTAAATAATGTTATTCATTAATTGTGATTATGTGTGCTAACCTGTGGTGCAATTGTGTAAGCGTAATGGCAATGAAGATCGTAACTTTAAAGGCAATTTTAAAAATCTTAGCAACATTCAAAACGTTCCAAACTTGACAAAGGAAAACTTCAAGACCTTAGCTTCTTCCTTTTCATGTTTGAAAAACTTCAGATGAAGCTATAATTGATAAAATCATCTTTAAAATTGCGATCTTCATTACCATTTTGCTTACACAATAGCCTGGCTGAATAGGTCTAATTCTGTACCCATTTCGCAATAAAGTTTGTTCTAATAAATTTTTTTTTAATATTCCGGACATCAAAACGACGTTATCTTTTCCCAACTAAAAGGCTGAACCGATTACCGTGAAATTTGGTATCGAGATAACTAGGACCCTGGTGAAGGACATGATCTTTTTGAAGCTACAGGCAGCGCGTAGTAATTAAAAATTACCTGTCCAGAGTTTTTCAGCAGCCTGATCCTCTCGGGCACATCCCCTAGGAGCAAGGCCCCCTGGAACTGCGCGGAGACGTCCTTGCGGATCTCCGCTATCTTGGTCATCTTCTTCAGCTTGTCCAGGTTGCCCGTGATCAGGTACAGGAACGACAGCTTGTCGAAGTTCTTAGTGCGCTGGTAGCACATCTCTACAATCTGTGAACAAGAACAATTTGGTTAAAATTGAAACTTCTTGTGGCATCGGAACAAAATATGGCCTATATTAATTGAATTTCATTAAATTATTGTTTATATAAGACCGCGATACTTTTGTTTTTAAATGAGGCCAACTGCATGTACAACATTCAAACAAAACCTTTTTATTTACTTTACTTACTTTTTTTTACTTTACTTCTACTCTGTTATTCAGAAGTCCTGTATATAGTCGGTGTAAGTTGAAAATAATTCCCCTTTTTATCCATTTAGAGAATAGACGGCGCATAAAAACTGGCGCAGCCTTGCGGATTTAGTAATAACTTACTTGATGGTTACCAGTTGTCAAAGCAGCCTGCGCCAACTTATCCCACGCATCGGTCTCGTCTAGACTCTTGGCGGCTTCTAAAGCAACTTCGATGTTCCCGCATTGTAACGCCAGGGACAGCCGAGTGCGGGGATCCTTTACAAAGTGCAAGGCAACTTCGGGGTAACCTGGAGGCAAAAGCACACTATCCTCATTACCACTAATATTATAAATGCGAATGTTTTAAAGATGTTTGTTACACCTTGAACGTATTGGAATGAGTTTTAGCATGTTATAGTAAACTAAATTCAACCCGCGGCTTCGCTCGCGTGCTACCTACATAAAAAGTAGCCTATATGCTTTTCCAGACTATAATCTATCTCTGTACGAAATATAATCCAAATCCGTTCGGCCGTTTGGGCGTGACAACAAACATCTAAACATCCAATCATCCTCATGAACTAACGCATTTATAATTGTCGGATATAGCCTGGAAAAACATACTTACTTTTTAATTGCGCACCACGCTAGCGAAGCCGCGGATATACTTCTTTAAATCATACCTTTTTCCTGCAAGTATGAGATGATGCTCTGTCCCACGAGCTTCGCGGTTCGTACCATGTGCAACACCTGGTCGTATTGACGCGTCACAAGGGCAAGCTTGAATCTGAAAACATTAACAAAATAAAACAACCCGTATTTAAAAGCATTTTCTTTGTGTTGCTTTTTAAACTCTGAAATTTTTGACCATTATCTATAGTTACAAGTTAACAGTTTGAGATATTCTCCACAAACTTGACACGGTAAACTGATGTATGATTTCTTAATATAGTTTAAATCGTAGAGAGGAAACAATTGTTTCCTTAAAAACATATTTTCTCAAATCTCTACACCGATGATATAACATACGCAAAGCAATGACGAAGATATACCAAGAAAATATCCATAAGGATGTCTTGCTTTGGGGATAGTTAGACCAAGTCAAGTTCTTTCTTATTTCACAGTTTAGCAACACAAACTTATTATAGAAAAAGTGTGAAATAATATTTAATATTTTATAAAAAAATAATTTCCTGACTCATTCCCCATCCCACCGGTTGCGCCAATTTTACCTGTACTCCGTAGGATCGATATTCATCATCTTGGGCCTGCACTCACGATCGAGACACACAACGCGAGCGCCAGTCTCGCTGGAAAGCACTTTCATTACGTAGACAGGCGTGTCCAACGTCCTGATGATGCCATAGTCACTGTAACAATGAAACGTTGTTAGATTATATCGTACCACTGGTAATCAAATTGAAGTATGTCAAAGTCAAAAGGCATTTATTTCAATAAAACCACTAGCATCACTTTGCAACGTCTTAGAAACTAGGTGAAGCTATGCCCGTTCCTCGCGACCATGTGCTTCTGATGGACATACGATGGTTACCAGTGTGGTAATTTAGCTAATGGCTGTCCAAACAAGCACTTATCTAGCTAAAGAAGACTTCTTGACTGAAGTTAAATACAGCGTTGTTACTTCGTTACAGCACATGCTGAGCTCAGGGCTTTTCGTACCATACTATATCGCATCGCTCTCCATGCACATTTGTTCTCTCTTTCTGTATACTGCTATGGTTTTTGAGTTAATGTGTGTCTTAATATTGTTTTTGTTGTTGAGTACAGTTTGTATGAATAAATCAGACTGCCCAGACTCTTAAGAGACTGGTTGGTGTTCCAATGGAACTCATATACACTAACACACCCTCACTTTACACCTTCACAGTTCATATGAACTACATTCACACACACACACACACACGCACACACACACGCACACCTATATTACTATATAGCATATTCGTTTAAATTAAATGTTTTATTATTTTAGGACTCCTAGAAAACTTAAAAATAGACCTAAGCAAGAGCGATATCTCCTATGACAAGTATTTCTTACTTAAAAGGAGATCTCATCAATGTATAAACTTTTGAAAAGCAATAAAAAACCTTTAATATTATTTATTTTATATAAAAATGTCTTATATATCTTCTATGTAGGTATTGTATGTATATATCTATGTTTTTGCTGTATTTTACGTACCCATCTTTGCAGCAGTACTTGATGTGATTCGCCGTGGTGTAGATAAACACCGGCTGCGCGGCGGAGTCGTCGAACGCGCCCGACTTGACGCGCGCGCCCTCTGTGATGCTGCACAGCTGCTCCAGCTTCTTGGTGCAGAGAGTCACAGTGTGCTTGCCCAGGAGTGCTACCAGCGACATGTCGTTGTTCCATATAGCGTAGCGGCATTTTGCGATTTTCACCTGAGAGAAAAGAAAGATTTTTTTTTATTTGATCCACAACGCAGTAAGTAGGTATGTAGGTATATATAATAAGAAAATCAATCAATCAATCATCACCTAGCCGTTTTTCGGCTACAGTGACTTGGACTTTGGACTCTATCAAGTTTAGGGTTTAGGTTTAGGTGTTCAGTTATAATAAGAAAAAACACACAAAAGAAGGCATAAAACACAAAAAAACATGTAGATAAGTTGGTAGGTAGGGCAAAGAAAACATTTTATGAAAAAACACTCAAAAGAAAACAAAACACAAAATAACATGTAGATAAGTAGGTAGGTAGGACAAAGAAAACATTTTAGGATAAAACACTCAAAAGAAAACATAAAACACAAAAAATATGTGTAGGTGGTAGACAAGCATACGTTGTATGGGGCAAATGTGTTCCGTCTTAGAATAAAACTGCACCGAACCTAGGTACTAGTTTTATTTTTATTGGTTTTTCCACCAATAACGTGAGCTCCAATTTGGTAAAGTTTCAGCGACTTCGTAGTTCAGGTAAGACCGATGTTAGTTAGAACAAATGCGATTTACAATATATATCTTAATTTTGTAACATTGAATCAGTGGCTGGAAAAATATGGGCACAAAGGGCAAGAGACAGAGGAAGATGGCACGAGATGGAGGAGGCCTTTATCCAGCAATGGATTGCCCCTAAATAAATAGAAAAAAAAAAAAAAAAAAAAGTACACTAGGGAAATACGGCTAATAATAATAATAATCTTAATTTTACACAACTTTTCTCAGTTCGGGGCGAACCACAAGTTCCAATTCCAGTTCATTTATTTTATACCATAATCATACAATAGTACACTAGTAAAAGTAATATAATAACTAAATAAATAAAATAAAAAAGTTACAGTAGTACATAATTATAACATCAGGTAGGTTGGTACAAGAAAGTACAATACAATTTTTACAAATAGTAAGGATATAATTTAAAATAAGAAAAGGAGCCATTTCATTCTGGGCCTGGTCCATGTACACTACATAGAAAAATTAGGAAAAAATAGGAGATTACAAGAAAAATACATTTTCATTAATTTGAAGACAAATGCGATGGTACAAGAATAGTACTTCTGGTAAGTTTTTTACTATGTGAACACTATTTGAAGGCCGCCATGTTGGTTTATAATTGGCGTTTGACATGACATTGACATATTTTTCATGTCATGTTGTTTGATTTGATGCTTTTGTTTTGTCAGATAAATGTAGGTTGTCAAAATGACATTTCACGCACGTCCATCCGCCATATTTTTGTAGCGCTGTGTGTTGCTCTCTTTGTCGAAGAAAATCTTAATGTACCTTAGAACGAAATTAATTTAAATAAAATAACCAATTAAATACGTTTACTTTATTGCTTAGCCATATTTTAGAGTAGTGTACACAGTGCAGGCCCAGGCTCCATATATTGATGAAACGTCTCTTTAAATAATCTAGAATAGTCTATAAGTGTTATACAAACTTACCGATGCAATAGTCCTCTTCTGCTGTACATCTAACAGCTGCACGCACTCCGGTTCTCTCAGCAGGAGCATGCCCGTCCCTGCGTACATGATCTCCTCACAAGTCGGGGTAGAGATCTTCTTTGATACCTCGTTCTTCAGGTTTTTGATCACCAGCTGATGGAAGAACAATAAAAAAATCGTAATTAAGCATTGTCCGTGGTGGCCCCGGCTGAAGAATAGGCCCCTCCATATCTACCTATCCGCGGATGTCGTAAGAGGCGACTAAGGGAAAAAAGCTAGGGGATGGGCAGCAGCGTCCCTCATTTTAACAACGATAGCTCTAACTGCGTTCGCCAAACCGCATGCCCAGCGTGGTGAGTATGGGCAAATCCCCCCCACATTATAAGGAATTCGCTCTGTCTGTGGGGGAGGCCATGTTCAGCAGTGGACGTCGAAAGGCTGAAATTATGATGATGAATTAAGCATTATTTTGTTAATTTTTATATTTATCGAATCACTTTTTAATAGATATACATTAAGAAAGAAAAACTATTTATCTGTGGCAAGCTTTATTGTTTTAAGTGGGCATTAATACGTGCTTAAAACGGTGAAGGAAAACATCGGCGGAAACCACTTAGTAATCCTATCACGTATGGAATACTCAGTAATGCAAAATGTGGGCAAAATGTTTGGACATTCCTCTGACTACCTTCCTTAGTCATCTTCATTTGTTTGCCTGGAGATCTGAGAGGTTGTCTCCATAATTGGGGATGAAAGGGGTTTTTCTACGATTCGCAATAAGTATTCTACGACGCGACACTCGGAAATTCAAAATTTTTCACAAAAAAATCTGTAAGCCTAAAAGAACTGCTGCTTTGGGCTCGTTTCATACTCAATCATCCAGTTGTTTTCGGTAGAAATCTTGAATTCGAACTTCTCGTACATTTGTTTCAAATAGTGTTGTGTTCTTGCGATGAGTAAGGTTGCCAGAGCTCTTTAGGGGGGGACTCCTCCCCCCCTAAAGGGCAGGCCATATAGCTCGCAGAACCGACAACCGTTGGGGAGTAAAGGTTCTCGAATGGCGACCACGAACCGGGCGACGCAGCGTTGGAAGGCCCCCCGACCCGATGGACCGACGACATTGTGAAGGTTGCGGGAAGTCGGTGGATGGAGAAGGCTCAAGACCGTTCGTCATGGAACTCTTTGGGGGAGGCCTATGTCCAGCAGTGGACTTCTACAGGTTGATGATGATGATGATGATCTTTACGGATTTATATCTTTCTAATATGTGTGGAGTAACTTTGAAAGATAGGGTGAGGAACAGTGTGATAAGAGAGCGTTGCGGGGTGAAAGAAGACGTAGTGATGAGGATTGAGAAAGGTATGCTGAGATGGTTTGGTCATGTAGAGAGAATGAACGAAAGAAGATTGACGAAACAGGTGTACAAGGCGAGTGTGAATGGGACCGTTGGAAGGGGAAGACCTAGGCGTACGTTTAGTGACCAAATCGGTGACGTTTTGGAAAAAGGCCAGGTCATGAGTACCCTAAACCGACGAGCATGTATGAGGAATGTGATGAGAGTGAATGAAGCAAAAGAGGTATGTCAGGATCGTAGCAAGTGGAAAACCGTGGTTTCTGCCTACCCCTCTGGGAAACAGGCGTGATTTTATGTTTGTATGTATGTATGTATGTATGTAATAATGTTACAGATCGTCCAAATGTAGTGTTATTTATTTATTTATTTATTTATACTTTCACACTTAGTGTAAGGAGGACTTAATGCTAAAGCATTTTCTACCAGTCATCCTGGGCGTGCAAAAAAGATGGTGAGGCGTGACAATTAAACTAAACTTAGAAATAACTTACCTACTTAAATAGTTTACATAGTTATACAGATATATATACCTACGTACGCACAAGTACCCACGTAGGTATCTAAAAGTATGTTACCTGGTTGTTCTTCTCGAGCGCCGCGAACCTGTTCCTGGCGACCCAGACGGCGCTGGTGGCGTGGCCCCGCAGCGGCTCGGGCGGCGCCTCCGCCTCGCGCGGCGCCGCGTACAGCTCGTACGTGCTCGCCTCGCCCACCCGCCAGCTCACCAGCACGCACCACTCCGCGTGGTTCAGCGACATGCTGCAAAGTACACTCAGCGACATAAGTTCATTTAAAATCATTGATAGTGTTAGGATTCAATAATAAATAAATAAATATTCCGGACATATTCACACGGTCAACTGATCCCAAACTAGGCATAGCCTGTACTATGGGTACCAGAGACTGATATACATAATAGATATATATTTAACACCCAGACACAGAACAAACATCTGTATTAGTCACAAATGTTTGTCCAGTGCGGGAATCGAACCCGCGACCTCTAGCGCAGAATGCAGAGTTACTAGCAACTGAGCTATGAGGCCAGTAAGGTGTTAGGATTAGTTCAATTATTTAATGTTATAATCTGAGTACACATTTGAAGCTTACTAAAATACGCAATCCTTTTTCTCCTTCCGCCACGACGCAGAGCCTCACCTACTACCGAACCACCTGACCTTAATTTAATTTCACCTAGCAACTAAAATAATATTTTCTATGTAATCCTAATCATTTAAGTACAGATATGTTGTAGTAGTAAGAACCTATGTGATGTACTTAGATATTAGTAACCTATGTTCTCTTTTTTCTCAATAAATATTATTATATTATATATTATAAATAAATATTCCGGACATATCACACACGGTCAACTGATCCCAAACTAGGCATAGCCTGTACTATGGGTACCAGAGACTGATATACTTAATAGATAAATATTTAACACCCAGACACAGAACAAACATCCGTATTCATCACACAAATGTTTGTCCAGCGCGGGAATCGGCCAATCAATAGTTTACATAACATTAAATAAATGATTTAATGTGATTGATTGGCCATTCGCGTTTATAATATGCAACAAAGTTTTAATTTTTTTTTAAAACTAGGATTAAAATGTTTATTTACAAAAATAAGTGTTACAAAGAGATCTTAAAACGATTAAAATGACCTTTTTTTTTGTACTTTTTATCTGCGATCAGTTTTTTAACTATGAGCAAATGTTTTGAAGTGGGTTTGGTGTTGGGCAGAGTAACTCTCCTGCACTCTCTACAGTAGGCACACTTCATTGCTTTCAGTCATTGAGCTGAATGACATCTTTTCTCCTGAGCCGGTGTGTGTATGCGGGTGTTGTGGGTCGCTGTGCTAGTTGATTAGGATGGCTTTTTAGCTTGTCTTGGTATGCTTTGGCAGTTAGACTTCTTCAGATACTGTGTTAACTTAATATGACATTTAAAAAGTTTTTTTTTCCTTTCAAATTTCCTTCCATACAAACCTTATCCTGATAATTACGAACAGAAGAAAAAGAAATTAGCTAAATCGGTCGAGCCGTACTCAAGTGATGCTCCGTCATACATACATGTTGATTTTTATTTATATGTATATTTTAAATATAATAAAATATATAAATATATTCCGGACATATTCACACGGACAACTGATCCCAAACTAGGCATTGCCTGTGCTATGGGTACCAGAGACTGATATATATAATAGATAAGTATTTAACACCCAGACACAGAACAAACATCTGTGTTTATCACACAAATGTTTGTCCAGTGCGGGGATCGAACCCGCGACCTCTAGCGCAGAAGGCAGAGTTACTACTTACTGAGCTATGAGGCCAGTCCAGTCAGCTATGAGTATATGGATAAAAAGTGTATAGATTATAGAGTTTTGTTACCTATAAGGTTGATGTCGGCCGCCACCCTTTAGTCCCATAACGGGAGCGTCTCGATTCACAGCCATGTCCAGCTTACGTAGAACTCTGTAAATAAAATTAACATAAAATTATTTATGACAAAAGCGATTAATAATAATAATAATATCTTTATTTCTGGCTACTTGACACATTACACAAAAATGTGTAACATGCCATGGCCCATATTAATAAATACCTTACAGACTGACATACATATAATATTAAACTTAAATAACTACACCACATCTAGATTAAGAATCTCATAGGAATGAAGTGGTCACATAATTCGGAAAATCGAAGCCTGTTGAGACAGAACCGTTCTAGAGTGCACACTCTGGAAAGCGCAGCGTAGGACGGCCCCCCACTAGATGGAAAAATAATAATAAAGGCTGCTGGGAGTCATTGGATGCACAAGATCGGTCACTCTGGAAATCTATGAGAGAGACCTATGTATGTGCAGCAGTGGACGGCTGAAACGATGATGATGATGAGCCCAAAGCTGCGTTCAATCGGCGAGCCATATGTCATCTAATATTTTTTTCATAATAATCCTTATATCCATTGAATATAAAGTCGATTCAAAGATATCACTCATCCCTCAAAGTCGAACATTTTTTTTTGTACAACTTATGTGGATAAAATCTTACGGCCCACCTCTGTTTAAGTGCTTACAATGTTATTTGCTTGCCATGTTCTGTACAGCGGAGGTATATCCCCATGCGGGCTGCCCCAATTTAGTGCGAGAAAATCAGACCTGTCCTTGATGTAAAACAGCATGTTATTGTGCACGGCCGCAGCGGGGCGCTCTCGCTGCAGTTTGAACAGCACCATACCCGCGTCGTGACCCGCTGCGAACAAATTCAGCGACGGATGCATCGCTAGCACCCAGTATCTGAAACAAGTTGCAACAATATATAACTAAACTTAACAAGTGGTTCGCAGTGAACTGAGATCTTGTTATGTCTGCTAAAAGTGCCTAGATGGTGCCTAGATGATCGGAGTCACAATTAAGGCGCTATGAGAATCATAATAAACTGTCGAATGGGGAGTGAAGAAAGTGACAGCGCTACGTACTATAATTGAATGCGGAAAGAGATAGCAAGCGTTAGAAGGCGCTCGAAAGTAATCGACGTAAGCGACATATAAGAAAGTATCGATTATCATAAAAAGTATTTTTTTTTAAAGTGTCTTGGATTTAGGTACCCAATGCTATTGTCTAACACAATATTTTATATAAAGTTATTTATGATTGATAGTTTCTGAGTATTTTCGAAAAAACTGTTGCAGAGGACTGAACTTTCTGTATTCCGAGTTTAAAAAATAAATCTAATGAGAAAAGTTTTACCAATCGCGTTTTTGTCTTGGATTTAGGTAAATAAAATGCTCAAGTTACCTTTGTCATAAAAATCAAAACTGTGCGTTTTGCGGTTATTGAGAAAAAAACAGTTCAAAAATCATAAAACAATTTAACCCTCACCTTAATATAAAATTTTAAAATCGCATCTGCATGTTCTCTAACTAATATCCCACTTTGGATTGGTTTTCAAATTTTTCTATTTTTGTTGTATCTATTTATGACATCATGCATTTTTTTTAAATAGATTCATCTTCTTCTTGTCGTATCACTGATTCTTTCTTGGTCATCCTGTATCAGGTCAGTGACCAAGTTGAGGTATAGTGGCCCTGAAAAGGGCCTAAACAAATAATAAATAGATTTATATCGCTATAATACGTATTTTAAAATGATCCTCCGTGTTCTGAATAAATTTATTTTATTTGCAAGCCTTTTGGAGCTTGCAATATTAAAATAAAATGGTCGAGCCATATTGCACACCACCAAATGTCAAACTCAAAATTGACTTTTTACAGTTGCAGTAAGCATAATTTTGAAACAAATCTTATGAGACATGTCAGGGACATACATATAGCGTGCCGCGTTTGAACAATAGAGATACAAAATATTTTTTTATGTAGTTTCTAAGACGTTTCAAAGTGATCCTTGTGATTTTATTGAAATAAACGCCTTTTGACTTTGACCTTGATTTGAACACGGCTGTAGGCGAAGGGTTGGTGGTATTGGTGGAAGTATGAATAAGTAGTCCAGAAAGTGTTAACTGTATATTGTTCCAATTCCAACACATTTACAAGCACTACATTTAATAGTTCAGAAGGTGAGAGGCAACGTGTAGATAGCAAGCGTAGAATAGAAGGATGAACAAAAGGAATAACAAGAAAGTTCACAAGCAAACACGTAATTCACAAAAGCCGGAGGAACTATTTAGGTAGGTAAAATACCTAATAGTAATGTGGAGAGGATCCCCACACGGCTTATGAATAATCTACAAGTCCGGATAGAAGATGCCCAACCAAAATACCTGTTACGTTTATAACGCTTACCTCTCATTCTCTCTGCGGAAGGTATGGAGACAGGTGCGCTTGCTCATGTCCCAGACGCGGATGCTCTTATCCTCGGAGTTGGAGAGGATCAGCTCGTGCTTCGCGTGGAACTGGGCGCAGGACACATTGTTGTAGTGGCCGCGGCATGTGTCCACCTCCCATGCCTGTGGGGGAATTTTAAATCAGTTTCAATGCCTACACATTTTGGAGGAGGTAGGGCACAGCGAGATTTTCTCTTTCTAAATTGGAGCAGCCCGCCTGGGGAGGTACCTCCGCCTTACAGAAGATCGCAGCCAAATAACATGATTTGTTTCAAATAATGTTGTGTTCCTGCAGTGAGTAAGGTTGCCAGAGCTCTTAAGAGGGAGGGGGGTTCGGGGTCGGCAACGCGTGCGTGATGCCTCTGGTATTGCAACCGCTCATAGGCTACGGTAACCACTTACCAACAAGTGATCCGTACGCTAGTTCACCAACCAAGTTGAATAAAAAAAAAAAAAAGCATACGCCCGTCCGAATACTGAAACGCCACTTAACTATTTGAGATTGTCTCAATTATTTGAGACGCGCCGTTATCGTTCAGAATCGTATACTGAAACATCAATTAGATCACCACTTAAATTTTAACCTTACCAGTTTTATGTCCCACTAAATTGACTGACCAAAAGCGAAAAAAAAAAAAATTACAGCACGCTCAGACAATCACGGTCTCAAAAGTAAGTGGCGGTTGAGTATTCCACTTAAATCTAACGGTCCCTCAGAAATAAGTCCCTTACTTAAGTGGATGAGTTGAGAAGCGTTTCAGTATTCGGGCGATAGGTATTGTTATACAAATATAAATTAGTTAATTGGCTAGCGTGTCTATGACAAAGGCCTCGTCCAGTTTTTTCCATTCCTCTCTATCTCCTGCCAGTCTTGACCAAAGCACACCAATTGTTTTTATGTTGTCTGAACCTCTTTGGAGCTGTCTGCCTCTTTTTTTCTTTTGTATTATGTCAAGGGCTCAAGTTTCCGTTACTACTATACACCAAATATTTGATAAATAAACGTTATTATTATCATTATAAACTTCTCTTTTGCTGTTTTTGTGGATGGAAATTGTGTACACAGATGGTTTTACAATATGGTATTAACCATAATAATGTCAATAGACGGAAATGAAAAATGAATAAATATTTATTTGTAAAAAAAACAATCCAGGTACAATCTACCAGCGGCCTTCACACTAGGCATAGCCTGTGTCGTGGAGACCAGTTACAAGAATTGACACGAAGAAAAGTTCGGACTACCTACTACAACAAACATTAGAAAATTAATAAAGAAATACTTAGATTAATATGTAAAGCATGGCATAAATAATGGTACTCAATTATTAATTAAAGGATTTATTAAAGGAACCATACCTTTGCATCATTCATCCTCCACAGCTTGACTTGCCGGTCGTCAGCCGCGGACACGATGAGCGGTAGTGTCGGGTGGAAAGACGCCCAGTTGACACCCCTGTCGTGACCTTCTAGCACGTGTTTGACAACCGCATCCGCCTGCAACGGGGTTATAAAAAAGACGGTTAGATAGCGAAGTCTTAAACACCATCAGCATGAAGAAACCCACTGCTGGACATAGGTCTCCTCCAAAGAGTGCCTTGACGAATGGTCTTGAGCCTTCTCCATCCACCACGACCTTAAAAATGTCATCAGGAGGGGTGGCCCTCAGGATCAGGTTTGTCAGGTTCTTGATTGCTTTATGGGAACATTTATTCCCCAACGTTGTGTCTATGAACTATATGTCAATTAACCTTGGTTGGATAAAATCTTAAATTCCAATCGCGTAGGTTTTCTTTCCGCATTTATAGTCAACATCATAAGAAAATGATGATCAGTCATTTGTCAGAATCAGTCTTCTCTGTGCTGTACTTATTCTCCTAGGATCCTGGTTCAAAAGAAAGGCATATACCCAGCAGTGGGCTGTAGATGATGATGGTGGAACGAAATAGTTCCAATCCTGAATCCTGGGCCAGATTATTAGGGTTTTGTATCTCATTTGGAAAAGACAGAACCCTTATAGGATCCCTTTGTTGTCTATCTGTTATTTATACACTTACCTGCCCAAACAAATCTGTAGCCTGTGGGTTCCTCAAATGCTCCGCCAACCCGCTTGGTCC
The DNA here is from genome assembly GCA_947579855.1 of Anticlea derivata. Classification (NCBI taxonomy): domain Eukaryota; kingdom Metazoa; phylum Arthropoda; class Insecta; order Lepidoptera; family Geometridae; genus Anticlea; species Anticlea derivata. The sequence continues at coordinate 3,112,353 of OX388279.1, read as the reverse complement.
CGGAGCCACATTCTTCTTCCTCAGCCCTGAGTAGTCCCAAACGCGGACAGACTGGTCCAAAGAGGCTGAGACAAGAAGGTCCTCGGTTGGGTGGAATTGTGCACACATCACATAGTGGTTGTGCCCAGTGAGCACACTGATGCATTGGCGCGACTGCCAGTTCCATATTCTTATTGTCTGTGGATAAATTCAATGCTTATATAGCTTTTGACAACATTGTTAAAGTTGAGAGAATCAGTGTATGGAAAAGGCTCCAGACCGGTTGTCATGGAACTCTTTGGGGAAGACAAATACCCAGGAGTGTAGACCTATGCCTAGTAGACTATGACAGATTATATGCGATTTCTCAATTAACAGAGATGGCAAGGTTTTTAGTACTGTCAAAATTAAGTTAATTTCGGTTGTTGAAAGAACAAAATCAGCCACGGACTCCATTTTTAGCCACATTTGAAAGTTGTTTAGCCTTACTGTTTTATTTTCTTTTTCTCGTGTTTTGTTGAGTTTTAGTGTGTAATCTCGGTGGTATTTTAACCATTAAAGCTTAGGACCTTAGCACAAGAGTAGGCAAATAGAACGGGTGTGTATTAAATAATTTTATTTTTTGACTAAAAATGTGGTTTGAGGTTTTGAAGAAAACCACCATCATTTTCTTCAGAATAAACTTGACATTCATAATTACTTGACACTGGCAATATTGACTGTGAAAACAGCAGATGCCATAAAATGAAAAAAAGAAAAATATAAGCCACATTGGTTTACATAAATAACAACAAAAACCCATTCATTTGCTATAACTAAGATTCCATAAACCATCAATTTGGAAGCATTTGTTTCTAACCTTTATTAGATTATCACCCTGATAACTACAAACAATTTTGAACCATACCTGATCATCAGAAGCACTCAATATCCAGGGATACTCATGGTGAAAGAATGTTGTGCGAATGTAGTCCAAGTGGCCCAGTAGAGTGAACAGGCACCTTCGCAGTTTATAATTCCAAACCTGGTAAAAACATGAATTTCTTACAAGTGTGGCTTAGCATCTTTAGTACATTTTATAAAACTTACATATAGGTTTTTCATATGACAATTACTAGCAAACTTACTGAGTTAACTTATAATATGCATAGACATAATAGTAAAGCGTTAGTCGATTTCCCGCAGCAAATACGTGTCAAAAGCATGATGAAATATGAACATCAAAATTTACAATTTGAAGCTCATACCTTGATCTTATAGTCATCACCACCGGACACAAATAAGGGCTGTTGAATGTGGAAGCAGATTCCACGCACAGGACCGTCGTGTTCGTCGAATTTCTCCAGTAAAGTGCACATACGATAGTCCCAGAGCTGAATCACTCCGTTGTGCAAACTCGCCAGAACCCATGGTCTTTTTGCGTGAAAGGATATACCTTTCACTCTGGCTGACTTCGTTTCAAACTTTGTAAGCATTTTCACTACGTTATTCGCCTAAAATTAGTAAAAACTCCCAGAAAACAATAAACGCTTCGGAAACTGACACTCAGCCCAACCGGCTGACGTGACACGTCCAACAAAATTATTCAATCAGTCAGACTTCATTTCACTCACTCACTCAGAAATATACAGATTATAAATGATTTGAGTTGTCCACTATCTCTGATTTTAACCGGTTTTTGCTTTTGAACTACGATGAGGCAAGTGTGTTTCAGCATTTACCTGCTTGTTTCATTTTTGATAGTGTTTTAATGTCATAGAGTATAATTATTAGTAATATTTTTTTATCTGTCCAACAAAATTAATGTTTGTCAACATTGATATCACATTTTTCAGGATTTTGAGTTAGTGTTGCTTTATTTCTAGTTCTAAGAATTAGTAAAACTTTGTTACAAATTAAATTTTAGTGTTACTAATCAATCATACCTAGCAATTGTGTTATTTGGACGGTAATTCAGTTCCTAACCTCAACGTAAAATTATGGATCCTGAAAAGTTGAAAGAAATGGGCATACAAATATGTATTCCTGGAATGCGATTGAGTGCAGCAAATCGATATTACGCCTCAGGGCCTGGAACCTATGAGTTAAATGGTTATATTTACGCCACACTTGCTGGCATCTTAAAAATGCTGGTGGAAGAAAAAACACAGGTAATAAAAAAGTTTGAAAAAGTTTTACTTTTTCAACATTTTCTCCTTCCGGTGGTCATGTAAACCGACTTTCATTTTTCATTCCTTCATATTTTATTATCTTTTCATACAAAGTTTTACTTGTAATGTTGTTTGTGACTTTTTCAGGTGACAATAGTTACAGTAGAAAGCCCAAGAACTCCCAGCGTCTTGCCGAAAACTGGTGATATTGTTACAGCTAAAGTAACAGTGGTCAATCCCAGACAGGTTAACTGTTCTATTCTGTGTGTTGGCCCATCAGTACTTGCCCGGCCTTACCGAGGCGTACTGAAAAAAGATGACATAAAAGCTACAGATAAAGACAGGATTGACCCGTACAAGTGCTACAGGCCCGGTGATGTAATCTTAGCTAGAGTTGTATCCTTTTAAAAATACTATAAACCTCTCAGTTGGGATGAAAAAACATTTGAAATCACCTGAAGTTATACATATACTTCTGGACATAGGCCTCCCCCAATGAGTGCCAAAATAAAAGTTCTTGAGCTTTCTCCAACCTTCAAAATGTCCATTGGGTGGTGGGCCCTCAATCACAAACAATTGCTTTCCTTATAATCACACAGTTACCAATGACTGAAATCCATTGGTACCATCTATCCACATCAGAGAACGAGCTAGGAGTAGTCATAGCCACAGCAGAAGGGTCACCAGAAGGCGTCAGCATGGTACCAACCAGCTGGTCGGAGATGCAGTGCCCACAGACTCTGATAAAGGAACCTAGAAAAGTAGCCCGAGTTATTCCCGAAAAACTAATTGCAAAAGCCAGGAAAGAGAAAATTGCTAATAAAGAGAATGAATGCAAAAAAGAAGTTGATGAAGAAATGGAATAAAAGTTATGTAATTGGTTTATGAGTTATTCTTTAAACCTATCTGATGGGAATAACAATTTGTATTAAAATTTTCTTCCCTTTTTCATGATGTTAATTTTAACGAAGTGAATACTTAGTACCATAGAGTAACTTTAGTACCTCATTGCCTGTAACCTCGAAAAAGAATAATAGGATTTGTTTCTGAACGAACTAAAATGTGTCAATTTTAGTGTTGGCGAAAGTAAAAGACATCGATCGATCCACAGACCATGCTATGCTAACGCATGATCGATCGATCACAAGGTGCATCAAACCTGCGCAACGACGATACTCATTCGATATTACGTCGTCGTTGCGTTGCTATGTTGGTTGATTTGATACAACAGCATCACTTAACTTATTTAACTTGAGCTGAGTTGAGCTATTTTAGTTTGTTTACTACACTGCACACTGATAGTGCTTTTTACATTTGTACTTTTTACTTTACCCAACCAGATAGACTATCGATTGATTCATAGAGCGATGATTTTAAGACAGCTGAGAGCTGACGACTGATCCATCCGTGGACATCCCTAAAACTTGATCTGTCAAAGCAAAGCAAAATAACACTAGAAATTTTTTTTAAACAAGAAACGGGAAAGAAATTTACAAAATCTCACAAATACTGTAACATAGTGTTTATCTTTGTCATTCCAGTGTTTATTCGCACATATTTTCAGTAAAATGAGGTCATCTTTGACCAGTTATCGCTAGGTAAACTGTTGGTCTGAGGACATTTTTTAGTAGTCTTCCTTCCACAGTAAATCGTGGGAGTCCTTGTGGTGAAGACGTGTTTTAGAGCGCCTCAAGATGAAGTTCGCAGAACATCTAAGCGCTCACATAACGCCTGAGTGGCGAAAACAATACATAAACTATGAAGTGAGTCTCTGAAATACAACCAAAACATTGTACCTACCCATAATTAATGTAACGGGTTCTCGAGTCTCGTGACTTTGTCCAGTTTGTAGCTATTTTATTTACGTCCTTACAGTACAGGGCTATACCTCCTTGTTTTATGTATGTTGAGAATTCCGATAACTGTCTTATCTTTAAGTAAGGGCATTCGAGACAATATGCCTTCTACACATTTTGTTCAAAACAATCACCTATTCCGTATTTAATTCCAGCCTAGATGTACATTTAAAGAAATACTTCACTTATACCTTGTATACATATTTGAGCCGTCGTTGGAGGAATACCTACACTGAAGTAAGCTTTTGAAAATGAGGTGGACTATTATTAACAATAAAGTGATGATATAAAGCCAATTTTGCCATCAAATAGCTAACTTCAGAGGATTCTTCCTAAAACAGCTCAACGGTAACTAGCAAAAATAAAGTATTTTTAAAATGATAATTAGTCATCATCATCTGCCCTGCACTTTATCCCACAAAAAATAAACATTTTTTATTATGACAATTATTATTATAAAGTGCAGGGCGGATGATGATAAACATCTTTAATTAAGAAATAATAAAAAGTAGCCTATGTCCTTCCTCAGGGTTTAAGCTAGCCCTATTTACCCCAATATATCAAGATTGGTTTAGGAATTTTGGAAATTTCTTATTGAATTGATGAATTGACGAAATAGACATAAAATAGATAGAAGAAATGTATGTCCTACATATGGTACTACAATTGAATGTAATGCACCTCAATAAATCTTTGTTTTATCCCGAATGTTTATCTCTAGGCACTTGCGAGAAAGAGATGCAGATTTGAGAAGCATGATATCCTAGGCACAAAACTTTCATCATTTTACTTTTATGCTTTACTAATAACCACCTTCTCTTTGTCTTAGGAAATGAAAGCAATGCTATACACGGCAGTAGAAGAAGCACCATCTGCCGAGAATGTGGAACCAGAGGTGCTATCCAGGCATTTTGCCAACTTTGATGAAACATTCTTCCATTACTCTGATCAGGAGTTGAAGAAAATTAACACATTTTACTCAGGTAAACATGGAGGCTCTCTTTTGTGGTAAAATCATCAATTTGATATCACATTAATTTTATTATTATTATTATTTATGAAAATGCTAATCTTATTTTTTTCAAAATAGAGCCCGTGACTCCTAACATCACTTTTCGATTACTGTCACGGTTTCCGATTTCGCCTAAGTGGCCCTGATAAAAAACTCACCTGTATATACATCTAATTCTCATTCTAATTCTAAATGGGGGAATAAGATCTGCACTGATGTCCCGCATTGGGATGTATTGCGCATTGTCCCACTGCTGACCCCAGCCAGCCCAACTCCTTAATATCCTCCTATATACATCATATATGTAAAATGAATTTACAATATTTGAAACATATAATGTTGTTTGAAAAATTCATTCAATTACTTCTTTAAGTAAGTCTTAAGGGGATCCACCTGATAACTGTGTAACTGAGCAACTTGTTATATAGATGAGTATCTGATGTTTAAAGTAGGTATGGTATGCACCATAAAAGAAGTCTTGCACTGTACACTGTGTAAGATGCCCTGTTTTATGGGTATGTGACTAAGTACCATGGTACTACAACCACCATATCCAGAACAAATATTTGCAAATCATGCAAACATTTGTCCAATCTAAGGACTACAGTATGGGGTTCTTCAAAAAGGGCGTTTTCAACTTTTTAAGGGGTCGGCAACGCGTGCGTGATGCCTCTGGTATTGCAAGCGTACATAGGCTGCGGTAACAACTTACCAACAGGTGGGCCGTATGCTTGTTTGCTAACTTAGTTCTATAAAAAAAAAAGAACAAAAAAGATAATCTCAGACTCAGGGATCAAGATAATCTCAGACTCAGCAGGGCTCGTCATGATGGCGTGTTAAGTACACGCCACCATATCGTTAAATATGTATTTATTTAATGGCCTGAATTTTTATAAACAGCGACACGACGAGTCTTATGACTTCTTTAAAAACGCGGACTCTTATACAGTTAAATTACTAAAATAATATTATTTTATCTTACAGAAAAACTGGCTGAAGCTACACGTAAATTCGCCACATTGCAGAGCGAGCTAAAATCACACTTCGACACAACAAAACCCAAAAGTGGGGGCGACATCAAAAAAGCCATTCCACGTAGAAAAGTGCAGGAACTTAAGCTGGCGTTTAGCGAATTCTACTTAAGTCTCATTCTGCTGCAGAATTACCAGAATTTAAATTATACAGGATTTAGGAAAATATTGAAGAAGCATGATAAGGTAGCTCAAGTGCTGTTATCTTTGTAGTCTGTCTGGGGCTGTACTGCCACCTTGCCCTAGTGGTAACTGCTTACCATCAGATAGGCCATCTGCCAGTTTGGTAGTATTTTTTTTCTATGATTTATGAGCGCTCAAAGCCGGTCATGGCATTGGAACATCTTTGAAGATTAAGAAAGCGCTAGGCCCCCCCACTAGATGGGAAGATGAGCTTATGAATGTTGCTGGGAGCCTTTGGGGACCATACAAGATCTTTGTATTGTATCTTGCTTACCAATGTCTTACATTATTATCATTTTAATTGTTGCAAACAAATACATAACTATTCTCTTCTACACTACACCACAAGTTTTCATTTAACGTATTTTGTTCCAGCTATTAAACTTGAGTAACGGAGCGCAATGGCGGGCCGAGCATGTGGAAGCCTCCCATTTCTACACAAACAAAGACATAGACAGACTAATAAGCGATACAGAGGCGACAGTCACAAACGATCTTGAAGGCGGTGATAGGCAGAAGGCTATGAAGAAGCTAAGGGTGCCCCCATTGGGGGAGCAACAGAGTCCTTGGACCACGTTTAAAGTTGGACTGTTCTCTGGATCGTTCATTGTTCTGTTCATCACGGTGGTTTTATCGGGTGGGTTTTAGAGAATAACATAAAACAGCCGAAAGGCTAAGTAGGGGTAGACGCGCCTCCGATATGAGCAGATGCCCGCAACTGAAGCCGCGGGCGGATGCTAGTATCCTACTTAATATTATAAATGCGAAAGTTTGGATGAATGTCTGTTACTCAATAACGCCAGAACGGCTGAACGGATCTGGATGAAATTTGGCACAGCGATATATTATAGTCTGGAATTGCACATACGCTACTTTTTATCGTCGTAGGAACCACTCGAGCGAAGCCGCGGGCGGAAGCACGTACTCATAAAAGATGAAAATAGCTTGCAATTGGACATACATTTTCTTAAAATTAATAATAGATTGTTAGCCTAAAGTCCTATATCTAATCATAATCAGATAAGCTAACACAAACACACATAACCTTTGGTTGTAATTTACAATAGAAATCACCCAACAAACCAAGAAATACCTCTGTCTCACTCACTCGAATGTGAAAGAAAGAGACAGAGATAGTATTATAAGTTGTTTGTGGAACTAATCCTACCTACAACCAAACAATATGAAGTAAATTATGTTCATAAGCTTACATCGTAAATATCTGGTTTACTAACCGTGGCCTAGCGATATCAACTTGCAAATATGAAGAGATTTAGTAGCGTTTACTTTTTGTTGCATAAATCTTAATTTAGATGCCCGTGGGGATTGGGATTAATTTGATATCATTATCATAACAGCCGTAGGACGTCTACTGCTGAACTAGGGCTTTCAATCGAATACTCGAATAACTTTTTAAAAGTATTTGGTGGTTTTGTTAACTAGGGTTCACTGTAATCCCTTTTGGAGCATTCCTACGCGGTTTAGACGATGGTTTTCTGCAGTAAAAACTAGTTAAAAGTAACATTTAATTCGAATAATATTCGAATACCACCCAAACATGATCGAATACTACAGTTTCGAATATAACAAGCCCTATGCTGAACATAAGCCACAGCCACAGATTTCTAAAGCGACTTCCTAACATGTGCCCAATTTATTCTCACCGCACTAGGCAAGCGAGTTGGCGAGCGCAGTTAGAGCTATCGTTGTTAAAATAGGGGACTCTGCTGCCCATCCCCTAGCTTTTTCCCTTAGTCACCTTTTTCGGCATCCACGGGTAGGTAGGTAGGAGGGCCCTTTCTTCAGCCGGGGCCACCACGGCCAATTTAACTTGATAACGGAAAATAAACTATGGAGTATTACGAGTTACTTCCACGATCGTATCAGAAATTAGGAGATCCGTAGTCAAATTAAAGTCACCGACATAGCCTAAGGATTAGTAAGTTGAAGTGGCAGCGGGCGGGGCACATAGCTCGGAGAACCGACGACGACCGTTGGGGCAGAAATGATCACTTTGAAACGTCTTAGAAACTAGGTGATTCAAAGTCAAAGTCAAGTCAAAGTCAAAAGGCATTTATTTCAATAAAATCACTAGGATCACTTTGAAACGTCTTAGAAACTAGGTGAAGCTATGCCTGTTCCTCGCGACCAAGCCTAGAAGAATCAGGCAACAAACACGGCTTGGTGCCTATCATTTTTTTCGATGATCCTTTTTCACAAAATGGAATTTAAAGCTTCAGTGTGGTGCCGATCGAACTAGGTGAGGCTCAAGAGAAAAGTAATCTAATTATAATCCTTAATAAATAAGAGCTTATAAAAATGTGAAAAAAATTAAGATTCTACGCCTGGTCCTCGTGACCAAGCCTAGAATAAGCGATACCTAGAGTTCTTTGCCTAGAATAGCATACAGACTATTCTCATCTAGATAGCACGCGAGCGAAGCCGCGGCCATAAGCTAGAGTTAAATTAGGTACTAGACATATTTACAGATAAATATTCAGAAAACTGCTATCTTGGAAATCAAATGTACTTTTTACATAATTCTGTCTTCAATACGTCGTAACTGAATAATCTGAGTTTATTGACAAGATAACAAGGTTACACCAAGGCTATGTTTTGTAAATGCAATGACTTGTATGATTGACTGTAACTAAAGTACCTAAGAACCGCAACATACATAAATAAAATCACGCCTATTTCCCAGGGGGGTACGGCTACGAGACAACGGCTTTCCACTTTTATTTATTTATTAAATAGGATCGCCAACAGCACATGTATCAAACATTCAACAATATTATGCTATATATACTAAGGACTGATACAATAGCCAATAACAGGCGAACACAGCATTGGTAGGGACAATTTTAACCTATAAAAAGTTTACAAACTTTAAAATAGAAAATAATTCAATTCATTTATTGACCATTTCGTTATAACATATAACATAGGCATGTCAGGTTTACAGTAATTACAGTTCTTTACAAGTAACGTTCATATAATTTTACAAAGATTTTAGTTTTTAATAGGTAATTTATAGTTTCTACTCCACATGCAAATCAGAAAATGAAATGGTAAAATGGATGATTTTCAAAAAATAATTTAATTTTTATTTTAAACTGTTTAAAGGGTAATAAGGTTATGGAGATGTGTGTATGACTCCAGTCCTGTCTCAATCACTTGCTACGATCCTGACATACCTCTTTTGCTTCATTCACTGTCATAATGCTCGTCGGCTTAGGGTACTCTTGACCTGGCCTTTTTCCAAAACGTCACCGATTTGGTCACTATCTTACTTCTATTATAAATGCGATAGTTTGGATGGATGGATGGATGGATGTTTGTTACCCAATCACGCCAGAACAGATCTGATAGATTATTGTCTGGAATAGCACATAGGCTAGGTACTTTTTATCCTCGTAGGTACCACGCGAGCGGAAGCTAGTATACTCAAAAATAAATCAGGGATTGTTAAGTGAATAGCTTAGCCGTGGTGGCCCCGGCTGAAGAATAGGCAGGGGCCTATTACGACATTCGCGGATGTCGTAAGAGGCGACTAAGGGAAAAAAGCTAGGGGATGGGCAGCAGCGTCCCTCATTAACAACGATAGCTCTAACTGCGCTCGGCAACCCGCATGCCCAGCATGGTGAGTATTTTTTATACAACTGAGGTGGCAAACAAGCGTACGGCCCACCTGTTGGTAAGCGGTTACCATAGCCTATAAGCGATTGCAATACCAGAGGCATCACGCCCGCGTTACTGACCCCGAACCCCCCCACCCCTAAAGAGCTCTGGCAACCTTACTCACTATTTGAAACAAATAATGTTATTTAGCTGCGATCTTCTGTAAGGCGGAGGTACCAGGCGGGCTGCTCCAATTTAGAACGAGAAAATCTCGCTGTGCCCTACCTCCTCCTAAAAGTATGGGCAAATCCCCCCATATGATAGGAATTCGCTCTGTCTGTCGGGAGGCCTTATTCAGCAGTGGACATCGTACGGCTGAAATGATGATGATGTAGAATAGCTCGAAAAAAAACTCGCTGCTCATGTGAATAGCTTGAAAAGTGAGAATTCACTGACTTTGCAGACTGAGCTTCCGTTTTTGTTTTGTGTCACGTAAAGCAACCCTACACAAAACCGGCAAGCTATTCATCACTCACCGATGACTAGTGAAAATGCGTACTTGGGAAATTGTAACAACGGAATCGCCAGTAATGTCCTGGGTTCCTGAATTCATCATCATCATCAGCCTGTAGAAGTCCACTACTGGACCTAGGCCTCCCCCAAAGAGTACCACGAGGAACGGTCTTGAGCCTTCTTCACAATGTCGTCGGTCCATCGGGGGCCTTCCCACACTGCGTCGTTCGTGGTCGCCATTCGAGAACCTTTACTCCCCAACGGTTGTCGGTTCTGCGAGCTATATGGCCTGCCCAGTGCCACTTCAATTTCTAATTCTGAGTGCTATGTCGGTGACCTTGGTTCTTCTACGGAAGTTTCCATGTACGTTCCTGAATTAACCCTTTCCTTTCTTTTTCAGCTCTGTTCTTCCACGAAAGCTCAACTATGGAAAACTTCAAAACCGCCTTCCGCCTATACAGAGGACCGTTCCTTTTAGTCGAATTCATATTTCTAATAGGCATCAACGTATACGGGTGGCGTTCATCAGGCGTCAACCATGTTTTAATATTCGAGTTGGATCCGCGCAATCACTTATCTGAACAACATCTGATGGAATTAGCGGCTATATTTGGCGTTGTCTGGGCACTGTCGATACTCAGTTTTATATACAGTGCTAGTCTCAGTGTCCCGCCGTTTGTGAATCCGTTGGCGCTGGTGATAATAATGGTTGTTTTTCTGATGAACCCATTCAAGGTGTTCAGACATGAAGCACGGTTCTGGTTTTTGAGGATATGTGTGAGTATCTTAATCCGTACTAATATTATAAATGCGAAAGTGACTCTGTTTGTTTGTTACCTTCTTCTTCTTGTCGTGTCACTGATTCTTTCTTGGTCATCCTATATTAGGTCAGTGACCAGGTTTGTTACCTTATCACGACTAAACGGCTGAGCCGTTTAGTAAAAAAAGTGTGTAAAAGGTGAAAAAGGGGACATAAGGCATATAGACATATAGGCAAATTTTTATGCGATAGGGCACAGTGAAACTTTCGCTCTGCCCTATCTCGCATAATAATCGTTGCCAGAGCTCTTGAAGGGGAGGGAGGGAGGGTTCGGGGTTGGCAACGCGTTTGTGATACCTCTGCAAGTGGTCATAGGCTGCGGTAACCACTTACCAATAGGTCGGTTGTCAGGCCCCCAATTCTACTAATTCAATGACTTGAAAATGATAATCGCATGATAACGATTGCATAATTATTATTCTGTTACGATTGTTGCCATCTTCGTTTCTTTGATTTCATTGGTTCATTGGTTTCACAATGACTTCCATTGATATACGACTGTAATAGCAGAATACAAAAAGTGTCATAAGTGACCATTTTGCCATTGAACCATTGTCATTTTGAAGCCATTGTATTAGTAGAATTGGGCCCCACCTTGGTTGCCACCTTAGTAGTATAAAAAAATACCACGAGCTCTGGCTGCAAACAAAACTAAGCTGTATTTCGTTACTTCCAGGGTAGAATATTAGCTGCGCCGTTCGTGCCGGTGCTGTTCGCAGATTTCTGGCTGGCGGACCAATGGAACTCGTTTGCGGCCGCGTTCCTGGACTTCCATTACTTAGTAGCCTTGTATGTCACGGGATTGTCGGCGGACTGGTATACGGTTAATAGTAAGATTTTAAACTTTTTTTTTCTTCTAAAATCTCTCCTTAAAGCACTCTCCGAAGTTCATGCCATCTTACGACTTAAAAGTTTAATGATTTTAGTGTTTATTCATATAATTACAAAAAAAACATGGTCAATCTGTAAGGTAGTACTGTCCTGAAAGGGGTGAACCCCTTCAACAAAAGAAAATATACTTAAACGAAAAAAATCTTTTTTTCACATTTTTTCTCCCGAACTTTTTTAAACGCATAAACGATAAGTCCCAGAATAGGAGTATTAAATTTGGAGGGTAGCTTCCTTTTGCTATATAGGGGTTCACTGAGAAAGGAGTTCCCGAAACTCAACCCCTAAGGCAATCCCTTAGGGGTTGAGTTTGCATTAAAACAGGGACTGAAAGCGGTAGAGGTTATAGGTACTGGTACCGTTAAAACATTTCGGTACCATAATGCTATACCGGTAGGGCATTCCGGTACCGTTATTTCATACCGGTAGATTTCGGTACCGAAATTTTGAGCCGCGGTTAGTTCGCTAGGACAGTCGCGCCGCGGTGGCGGGGTGGCGGCGTTTCATCAAAGAAAACCTTTATAAACCTTTATTTATTTCGGTTATAGGTACCGGTAGCGAAATGTACTGCGAAGCCAGATTTTCCGGTACCGTTATATTTATCGGTAGAGAAATATTCGGGTAACAGGAATTTATCGGTATGACGTCATATCGTTATTTAAAGGTACCTTTATATTCCGGTTATTCAGTCCCTGCATTAAAATAACATCATCACGCAGTCCATTAGTTCAAAGTATAAACCTTAATGTTTCAGACTCGTTCGAAATGGCCCACTGGTACATAATAACGCGCGCCCTCGTCAACATAATCCCGGCATGGACGCGATTCTGGCAGTGCCTTCGTCGGTACCGGGATAGCAAAGAAGCTTTTCCGCATTTAGTGAACGCTGGAAAATACTCTACCACATTCTTCGTGGTTATGTTCGCTACACTAAGGATTTTTTATAACGGTTAGTATTCTGACACTCTTTTAGATAGTAAATGTTTGATAGTAATTTTTTGCTGGCTCTCGAAAAAAGAAAAAAAAAGAAAAAAAATCATAAGCTACGGTAACCGCTTACTAATAGGTGAGCCGTAAGATTGTTTGCCACCTTAGTTATAAAAAAAAAGATTAGAAGCGATGCGAAAAGTACACAAAGAAACATAACGAAGAGAGACACAACGATCTCTTCCAGACAACCTTTGGATGGACAGAATAAACAAATAAAATAGGACAGCGGTATACAAAAAGTCCAACAGTGCAATACCTACCTACTATGAAAAAAAAAACATAACTTAGTACCTACATGAATAAAATAATAATAATAATATACTAATACATAATACCTATAGCATACCTAGGTATAACCATACCATATACCTCGCAGAACCGACAACCGTTGGGAGTAGAGGTTCTCGAATGGCGACCACGAAGTGTTGGAAGGCCCCCCACCCGATGGACCGATGACATTTTGAAGGTTGCGGGAAGTCGTGAATGGAAAAAGCTCAATACCGCTCGTCATGCCCCCCACCCGATGGACCGATGACATTGTGAATGTTGCGGGAAGTCGTGAATGGAAAAGGCTCAAGACCGTTCGTCATGCCCCCCACCCGATGGACCGATGAAATTGTGATTGTTGCGGGAAGTCGTGAATGGAGAAGGCACAAGACCGTTCGTCATGGAACTCTTTTGGGGAGGCCTATGACCAGATAGGTCTAGATAGGTATATAACTTGAACTATCTCTTCCAGACAACTACGCAGATCCGTACGACAATCCGTTCCTGTACGCGTGGTTCGCGTGCCAGCTCGTCTCGTCCCTCTACACGTACACGTGGGACGTGAAGATGGACTGGGGGCTGTTCAGCTGCGGCCCCTCCGCGGAGAACAAGTTCTTGAGGGAAGAAATCGTTTATAGTGTCGGGGTGAGTTTTTAGCAGCTTAGGGTTCCGCTATCAAAAGGGGTTCGGTCCGTTGTCCCAGTTCCGTATTCACCCGGTCTGTTGTCACCCGATTACAATAATGCTTATATCAACTTTTTTTGTCACTTTTGCATTAATTTATAGTAAGTACCGGCGAAAACTAAAGTGCTTCAGATAGACCAACTCCTTTTTTGAAAAAGTCTTTTTTCTGTCCAATTTCAACTATAAAATCTTGGTTTAAATACGTAGTTTTAAGTAGAACTGAGATGTTTCTGTATGATTTTAGGTTTATTTTACTTTTTATATCATTCATAATTACCTAAGTAGTTTTTAAGCTAATTTAAAATTTAACTGTTCAATAAGACAAGAACTGTGATTATTTAGGCACTAATTATGTTCTTAGTCGATTTTAAATCCAAAACAGACTTTTATTTTTGCATGTATTTACATTTTACAATCATTACCTTTTCACACTTTAGTAAAAAATATAAATGTATATCCATTTAAATGTTACTTATATCAAAAAGTCCTCAATTTAAAAAAATGATTGTACCTACTTACATAAGTATTCATACAAACATCCAATAGGTATTTTACTTTTTACATTACTAAAGTCAAACACATTTGTGCCTGCCAGTACTTTTCATAAAAATTGCTTCTGATAAAATTGATAGTACGTAAACCAAATCGGGGGAGAACGGACCGGATAAATACGGGACCGGGGGAGAACGAACCAAACCCATCAAAAGGAAGTCTATTCAGAATCGAATCTGGAATCGATTGGTGAAAAAATACTTTTCTGCCTAACAGATACAAGATTTTATTAGTAAAAGCAGATTTTACAAGTCGAATGTTACATATTAAGATAAGTAACAATTTTATTATATTGTATTTTATATAATTCATATATAAATTAAGTAGGTAATAATTATAATTCTTGGTTAATTACATAATAATATTAATAGCAATAACAGGAAAAGTTACATAGTGTTTGTTACATACTAATTACGATTTATTCATAATGACTCACTAACTAATTTTAGAGAGTCTAATATTATTTATTTTTGTTGTTAGAATAACCCCCTTTCGGGATGGTATACATGTTATGAATCACCTTGTATTGTAGAATAAGCCCCTTTCGTTATATAATATACATATTATGATACTAGCTTCCGCCCGCGGCTTCGCTCGCGTAGAACCTACATAAGAAGTAGCATAGATGCTAGTCTAGGTTAAGAACTCTATATATTCCAAGTTTCAACGAAATAGGTTGAGCCGTTACGGCGTGATTGAACAACAAATTTGAACGACTGACCTCATAGCTCAGTTGGTAGTAACTCTGCCTTCTGCGCTAGAGGTTGCGGGTTCGATTCCCGTACAGGACAAACATTTGTGTGATGAATACAGATGTTGGTTCTGTGTCTGGGTGTTAAATATTTATCTATTATTATCTATATCAGTCTCTGGTACCCATAGTACAGGCTATGCCTAGTTTGGGATCAGTTGACCGTGTGTGATATGTCCGAAAAAAAAAAAAATCCTTTCAAACTCCTAATTTTAAGTTCCTAATTTTAGAAATGCAACTTTTGAACTTTATTGTAATTAAAAATAAGAACGTTCGCATTTTACTGTTTCATTTTCAAATTTTCAAGTAAATTACAACTATTGTGTACATTTTTGTTGCAGTTCTACTATTTCGCGATAGTGGAGGATTTCGTGCTCCGTTTCATATGGATAGTATCGTTCTTACTTACTGAAAACGGATACGTTTCTGGAGAAACTATGGTGTCGATACTAGCTCCTTTGGAAGTTTTCAGGTAAACTTTTTAAACTTACTATGACAGGCCTCATAGCTCAGTTAGTAGTAACTCTGCCTTCTGCGCTAGAGGTTGCGGGTTCGATCCCCGCACTGGACAAACATTTGTGTGATAAACACAGATGTTTGTTCTGTGTCTGGGTGTTAAATATTTATCTATTATATATATCAGTCTCTGGTCACCATAGTACAGGCTATGCCTAGTTTGGGATCAGTTGGCCGTGTGAATATGTCCGGAATATTTATTTATTATTTATTTATTTACTAGGTACCTTTTCAAAAGCGTTTTTAGAAAAAATAATTTATTTATTTTATTTATTTCTTTAGAATACAGTATAACATCATAACAGGTTTTTTTTTATACCCAAGGCGATGCCCATATGTTATTAGTGGGTACATTATAATAAATAGGTACAATTAGATAGGTACTAATCGAAACATTTCATTTCTATCACTATCTGTGCAAGTTGTAGGAGTTTCGGTAGGTGATTAAAAAAAATATCCACGCTGTTCGCAGACAAGATATTGAGCAGATAGACAGCGAGTGACATGGGGGCAAACTAAAGTAGTTGTAAACGTATAAAATAAAAACTGTGTTCCCCAAGTCTCCAAGTAACCTTTCCCAGAACACTTCTGAGGGTAGTCGGAGGCTCGTCCAAACATTGCATTTGGACGAGAGCTTTATCAGTATTAGCTTTGCTTTTTTTAACTTTGGCGAGGGGTGCGGGTTCGATTCCCGCGACAGTACAATAATCATCATCAAAGAGACCTACCCCAAAGAGTGCTACGACGAACGGTCTTGAGCCTTCTCATTCCACAGAATTCCAACACAATTTGGAAAATTTAAATTTTGGGTAGCAATTAAAAATAGAACTATATATTTTTTTCTGTAATTTCCAGACGATTTATATGGAACTTCTTCCGATTAGAAAACGAGCATCTCAACAATTGCGGTAAATTCAGAGCCGTTAGAGACATATCCGTGGCGCCTCTAGATTCCTCCGACCAGGCTGACATCATTCGGATGATGGACCACGCGGACGGCGTTATTAATAGGTGAGCTTTATGTTTGTAGCATTAGAGTTGAAAATAGCACGATGCGATTATACAGACAGATGACTGTGTTATCAATAGGTGAGCTTTATGTTTGTAGCATTAGAGTTGAAAATAGCACGACGATGCGATTATACCGACAGATGACTGTGTTATCAATAGGTGAGCTTTATGTTTGTAGCATTAGAGTTGAAAATAGCACGACGATGCGATTATACCGACAGATGACTGTGTTATCAATAGGTGAGCTTTATGTTTGTAGCATTAGAGTTGAAAATAGCACGACGATGCGATTATACAGACAGATGACTGTGTTATCAATAGGTGAGCTTTATGTTTGTAGCATTAGAGTTGAAAATAGCACGACGATGCGATTATACCGACAGATGACTGTGTTATCAATAGGTGAGCTTTATGTTTGTAGCATTAGAGTTGAAAATAGCACGACGATGCGATTATACCGACAGATGACTGTGTTATCAATAGGTGAGCTTTATGTTTGTAGCATTAGAGTTGAAAATACCATGACGATGCGTTCATACAAGATGTTGCTATTGATAGGTGAGCTTTATGTTTGTAGCATTAGAGTTGAAAATACCACGATGATCCGAGCATACAAGATTGTGTTATTGCTAGGTGAGATTTATGTTTGTAGCATTAGAGTTGAAAATACCACGATGATGCGAGCATACAAGATGAAGGTGCTATTGATAGGTGATCTTTATGTTTGTAACTTTAGAGTTCAAAATAATATAATAACTTTTTTGCTTCAGGTTAACAAAGAAGAAGAATATGAAAAAGACAAAAGAAGTGGACAGGAGACCACTCCTCAAGAAGGAGTCCATCCAGGATCTGCAGCTGGAACTGTCCTCCAAGATGCTGTGACCAACTGTGATATTGTTACTGTTAGACCATAAGCCATGTTCAAGTATTATTCCAATTATATTTATAAATCATTCATTTTATTCCTGCATTTCATTTCATCCGAGTGAAGAGATCCTGTGCGGTTTCAGAGGAACTTCCTCCCGATAGTGGAATCCTCCCGGAAGAGGTTGTGGAATAATCTCCCTGCTGAGGTTTTCCCTAGGGACTATAGTATGGGGTTCTTTAAATAGGGCGTATTGAACTTTTTAAGGGGCCCCATGCAGCCCCCTTGGGGGTTCAATTTTACAAATTATTTTCGCAACCCTATATTACGAAAGCAAGCCACCCTTCGAATCTTAAGTTTCTAGGACTAATAGTTTAGGCTGTGCATTCATTGTCAGTCAGTCAGTAACTTACGAGTTTTATGTACAGGTAATCCACGGAAAGTCTCGATTAAGAAAAACTTCCTAACTTGGCCGTTTGCATTGCGCCGGCACACAGAGTGGCGGCGAAGCGACTGATTAGCTAAACAAGGGAAACTCAACATTATTTACTTTACATACGGTTGAAAAAACAAAATCACTGAGACCCGATGTGCCTGCGCACGCGTTTAATTTTTTAATTTCAGCCGTACCAAAAAGTGCTGAGGTTGAATTGAGTTTTAGTCGCTCCGCCGCCACTCTGTTGGGCTCCCTTACCGAACTGGGGCGTCACAAAAGTCACAATACATCAATATTTTTTTGTCTTAATTACGTTTGTCGACACTTCATTTTACAGGTAAAAGTACACACAAAAAACAGTTAGTGATTTTTATTTTTTGTTAATAAAACCTTTTTTACAGCATAATTAAAATTGGAATCAATTAAATCTCAGTGACGCCATTGCACATGTAGAAGGCACCTGCCTACATTTTTATTTTTATTTTATGTAGATTATATTTCTTTTATTAACTGAGGTTGCAAACAAGCATACGGCCCACCTGTTGGTAAGCGGTTACCGTAGCCTATGAGCGCTTGCAATACCAGAGGCATCACGCACGCGTTGCCGACTCCGAACCCCCTAAAGAGTACATTAGTTTATTTTGTTTTAAGTACCTTTTAGAAAGTATCAAAAGGAATGCTACAAAACACTTGACTAAAATCTCGAGTTTCTGTATCAAAAGCAATAAATAATTAAAATATTAAAGAACATCGATCAAAAGATTCTTATAACTGCAGTAAATTATTTAACATTGCACAAATAACACCTAGCAATAAACTTAATAAAGATATTTACAAAATATCCGTAAGGCCTCGCTGCCAGTATACCATCTTCTAGTAATTTTGTTATAACCTGAAAAAGAAAAACACACTAATTAGGAAAGGGTCATAGATTGTTTAAATAAATAAATAAATATTCCGGACATCTCACACATGGTCAGCTGATCCCAATCTAGGCATAGCCTGTACTATGGGTACCAGAGACTAATTAGGTAATTATTTAACACCCAGACACAGAACAAACATGTGTTAATCACACAAATGTTTGTCCAGTGCGGGAATCGAACCAGCGTCCGCGCAGAAGGCAGAGTTACTACAAACTGAGCTGTGTCAATAGTTTTTACAATATTTTTCCCAAACCTTATCTAATCAGCTGTCTTTTGATCAACCTTATAACTAAGTAAAAGTACGAGAAGCTAAAACAGCTGAATAAGTGTTGTTGTTGTTTGTGTGTTATATTTCCCTTTTCCCATATATTGTGTCTTCTGTCCATGTTTGTCAAAATAAATTAATTTCTTTTAATTTTTCAAAACAGCTGATTTTTGCATTGTTTTTTCAATGAAATATGACGAATTTCCAAAAGTCGTAAAAATTTATTTCCAATTGGGTGTAGAATAAGCCCCTTTCACAGCATACATGTAAGTAATGTGCACTTGAATTTTTCGAACAGAAAAACATATTGGTTCACGATCGGGACCCACCACCTTCAGATCTAAAAGTCGGGGTACCTCTCTAAAAGACTATCGGTTCTCGATTGGCGATCACACACCTGCGCCGCAGTGTAGGAAGGCCACCCGATGGACCGACGAAATCGTGAAGTAGGTGGACTGAGAACATTTGAGGCCTATGTCCAGCAGTGGACTTCCTAGGGGTCATGATTGATGATGATGATTCATCTTACCATCTCAAGAGCGTAAAGCCTCCAGCCGCTGCTGCATTTCATCTAATTCCCCTTCATCCGCTTCCTGCGCCTCTTCCTCCTTGCTGGTGGAGGCTGGCGGGGCGCCGACGGCGGTGGGCGGCGCTGGTGCCTCGCCCAGCTTGCCTTGCGTTAGCTCCCATAACACCTGGGGAGCAAGATATATTCTTGGGAAATAGAAAGAAAAATTATTTCGCTCCCGACCCGTGGTACAACTGTGATGTCCAACTGGTTGTACTACGGATAAGTAAAGTTACCCACGGTTCTACTGGTTGTTCTATGGGGAAATATATTTACCAATGGTTTTCAACTCGAGTGAGTTGTTCTTTCCTTGGTCCAACTAGTTGTACTACTGGGAATTGAATGTATCTATGTAACAACTACTGGTAATAAACAGGAAAAGGTTATCTATCAATGCCGAAGTGCAATGCAATTACTACCTTCAGAGATATCACTTCTTATAGTTCAGCAAGCTAGTGCCCGCGGCTTCTCTGGCGTGGTACCTTGATAATAAGTAGCCTATATGGTGAAGAACTCTATCTATTCCAAGTCGAAATTGGAAGAGCCGTTACTGCGTCACTGAACCACAAACATCCTCACAAACTTTCGCATTTTAATATTAGTAGGAAGTAGGATGGTATGTCATGGTGAAAAAAAAATCCCAGGCGGGCTGCTCCAATTTAGAACGAGACAATCTCGCTGTGCCCTACCTCCTAGTTAAGGTCGCGAGGTATTGTGGCCCTGAAAAAGGCCTATGACCGTCGATAAAAGAATCAGTGTAGTGAAAGGATTAAAGTGTGCCTCTTAAAAGCTCCTTTCGTGTACATGTCACATGTCTTCGAATTTTTAGGTTCTAGGACAGGGGTGCTTAAAGTGGGGTCGTAATAAGTGTGACAGGGGTCCGCAGTACCTCAAATTAATTCTTAAGATAAAGGGTTTGCAGCTCTAGTGTTGATAAATCAAAAAGAGTGTTTTTTTTAATTAATTTTTTCCACAATGATATTTGTCAGGGGGTCCGTGGCATTTAAAAAATTCTGAAAGTGGTCCGTGGCTGGCTGCACATAGTTTAAGAACCCATGTTCTAGGACATGCCTGTTTCCTTTCGATATTTTCCTTCACCGTTTGAAGGTGTAATGATGAGGTGACTGTACCTTATCGACCTCGGTCTGTGCCGCTTCCTCCATCTCCTCTTCATCCTCAACACTAGACATGGTCTCGTCAAGCATCTCCTCGATGATGCCAGCTCGCATCATCTCCTTGCTGAGCTCTTGCATAGTTGCCGCAACTTCTGGCAGCCGGACGAGGACTTGCATGGCTTGCATCACCTGATTCAAGATACCAGTTTGGCTTACTTAATTTTTTGAAACTCTCAGTGACAATAAGCGCACTGCCTAAAAAAGAAGTCCTAGGAATCTGGGTTTTGGAGGGTACCTACGTGTAGGGGTTTAATAATAAAGCATGAACTGGTGGTTACCATAGTCTTAGGACGTTTGCTATACCAGAGGCATCACGCACACCTTTCTGAGCCCTAAGACATGCAAGTCAAAAGACAGGCAATTACACCTAACCAGCGCACCCTTCAAACCGAAACAAAGCATTGATCTTAAAAAGGTGATATCCAACACTGGTGTGATACTCAGTTATTAATTTTCCAAATAGAAAAATAAATGGTGCACAACTGGAGTTCGAACCCAGAACCCAATATAATAAAAAGCAAATCAGAAAGAACATACCTCTGTTGACTTAGCCAATGCCCCAGCGACCCTAAGTGTAGCTGTAAAAATAAGCAATTTTATATAATGAATATTATAGCTTCATTATGCTCATTATGTTGTCTCAACAAAGCTTTGCGGACACCAATATAATCAAAGGAAATCTTATTATGAAATGAGGCTTTTTTCTTGGGAGCTTTTGTCGGTGTGCCCGACCATGTCAACTCCATTGTGGCTTCTTTTTCGACTCCCATCGTCTGTCTACCAGCCTAGATGTGGCCCGGCAGAGCATGGTAACTGCGTCCGAGTTCGGTGCCACCAACATGCTCTGAACCAGGCCCAAATGAGGCTTTAACTCAGTCTAAGCCTGGGTATTTCTTTTCTGGGTCAACCTACATCGACTCTTAGGACAATCACTAAAAGGCCTAACACTGATCAATAATTATGGTCAGCTGGAGTGGTCTACCGTCCCTACAGGGAGGCGCACACTATCAACAAAGTCCCTGACTCTAGATATGGTGTAGTTTAAGTTTAATATTATATATATATATATATATATATATATATAATATTAAACTATCTATATATATATATATATATATATATTAGTAGGGGCCATGGCTTATTACACATTTTTGTGTAAAGTGTCACATAGCCGGAAATAAAGATATTATTATTATTAATACTAAATTAAGCTGTTTAAAACATACAAACCCAACTGATTCTTCATTTGCATCTGTACTGAATTCAAATGTGCTTTACTTGTGTATATTTTGCTAATAGCTTTCCGAGATCGGATTATCTCTTTCGCTAGTATTGTACACACTTGCTTGTCATTCTTGGATGCAGCTTCTTTAAGAGATCGCTTTATTTTCTCTTCTTCCCTTTGTATACCTAGAAAAATTAATAAAGATTTGTGACTAATTTTTCCAAGCACTATTAGGCCAGTCATTAATTTCATTCTCAGAAGGTACATGCCTAGGGAATCTCCTCAGCTTGGGTTCAATAGGGGTTAAGCTGCATGACACTGACCTCAAAATAAAACAAGATCCCAGGTAAGTGGGTAACCAAAGTTTTGTACGATGACATCACTTTTGCACAGGTACCTTGGCATGTCGTAGGACATTTTGATAAATATTTTGTGGCAAATTTAACAGCGGAAGAATAAATAAATACCTCTGATCTGTCTATCCAAATTGTATCCTTCCTTGCGCAGTTTGTGAGACCATTCATTCACCTGAAAACACGACGAAACAACAACTTAAAAACCGATCCTGCAATATATGAGCCTGACTTGAATAAAACGATTACCATTTCTTTAGGGTTCCGTTCAGCGGATTTGCCAAATAGCCCCATGTTTAGAATTTATTTCCAAAAACGAATTCAATTTATTTTCAGGGGATCTTTTTATTTGTTTTTTGTTTTCATTCATTGACGCTAAATAATTTTTCAATTTTCATATCAAAAGTCAAACTCAAACGTGACATACAAATACATAAGTATTAAACATGACAGCAGTTGATGACCTCATCTCACATAGAATTCGTATTTATCTAGTGTAGCGTAAATTGGAACGATTTCAACAAAAAAGATTTTGACGTCCGTACAACAGGTCCGTACTTCGTTGAAGTTTAGCTTGGTTGGAGCGAAGGCCTAGCTAAACTACAATGGGGTTGAAATATTTGAGTTTAACATGATTGAATCATAAATCCGATAGGTTCATCTCTAGACTCTAAATAATTGCTACATAATGATGTACTGAGTGAATTATTATAAGTGTATGCATGCATGTTGTCCGATTCTTGCGTGCGTAAAATGAAACAACCCAGTCACTTTAAATGACATTCACTTTAAATGCTGTGTTGCCATGTAATATCATCAAAAAAGGAATAGGATGATTGTTTATAGTTGCATACCTTTAATCACGCTTCATATTTTATGCTTTTGGTTATTAATTTTATATGCATAAAATATACATTTATAATTTGAATTTGCCAGTTTTTCCTAAGCAACCAGTTTTCACTCAAACAAATGAGGTGATTTTTTCTTCCTTCTAGCAACATTTATCCGATCGTCGAGCGAATCGGTCGAATTTTCAAGACGTTTGTTTTGTTGTCGCGAAATTCAAATTAGGTTTTGGTTTGTTTGTAAATTATTTTCCAACAAACAAGGTGAGCCCTCAAACTTCACACGCTGCAAATCTTTGGGTGCGGAGCAGAAAAAAACAGGTGAGTTTTGCGTATTTTCTTAATAATACATCTGTTGATGCGGTTCCTATATCTGCATTGTTTTGTTGCAGCCTTCGTAGAGGCTTTCGTTCTATTAATAGCAATATAAAGTAAAATGT
This sequence comes from Anticlea derivata, assembly GCA_947579855.1. Lineage (NCBI taxonomy): Eukaryota > Metazoa > Arthropoda > Insecta > Lepidoptera > Geometridae > Anticlea > Anticlea derivata. The sequence continues at coordinate 3,088,431 of OX388279.1, read as the reverse complement.
AGGGCGTATATTGTCCTTAATTGTTTAAAAATTTATTCACCATTTAGCTACAAAGATTTGCTTCAGTAGTTTTGAGGTTACATTCCGCTAAATTGTTGGACCAAATAACTATCGATATAGATAGGCTGGTGTGCGTAGGTAGGTTCATTTAGAAACCTGTAACAAACCAGTACATTTGTTGGTCAAACAAGTCATAAACGACCATCCTCATAAATTTTCACCCTCATCATCAAGCTGAAGCTGACCCCTGCTCGATAGGCATAGAGCCACGACGAATGGTCCTAAGCCTTCCCCATCCACCGACTTCCTGCAACGAATAAGCATGCATGTTTATTCTATGAACTCCAAACCAGGTTGGTCGCAAATGCAGGCTGCACTTTTGGGATGGCCTATGTTCAGCAGTGGATGTCTTATGGCTGAAATTATGATGATGAATAATGCCTCAATCTGTAATAATCTTAAAATAATGTCATAATCTACAATAACATCCTGCAATAGATTGAACCACAAACATTCAAACATCATAAACTTTTGTATTTATAATATTGGTATGATTATTTTATTTATTTATTTCATTATAGATGAGCAGCTTCCTCAGCTGTGTCTATATCACGCAATGTTGAAATTGAATGTGAATTGTCATGTTTTAAAATGCATTGACAGATGATTTTACAGTTTCATTGCACACATGCATGCATAAAATTATGCCTGTTTCTTAATGAGTTAGGTAGAGACTATTCACTTGCTATGATCCTGACATACCTCTTTTAAGGTCAAATCATAAATTTAGTAGAACACAAGTGGAAACGTTTGAAGGGAATACTTTATCTTTAAATGTCAACACATTTGTCACTAACTGCACTGATTGCAATAATTTATCACTTGTACTTCTATCACAATTGACGCAAGTGGAGATGACCCTTTGACTCCTCAACTGAATGTGATAGAATCTTATCAATACATAAAACTTGAGATCAGTAGTCTTTGAACTGCAATTGGTTGATATTTTTAATTGACTTACAGTACAGACATGCCTGCGTCACAGTACAGATGACATGCCTACCTCAACAAATGTTTAAAACTATGAGTATGTATTTATCTTACAACTATCTGACCCGCCCACAACTTTGTTCAAGAATGTTCCTACCTTGACTCTTGTCACTTTGTACATCGGTGTACGGAAGTCTCAGCCTAATCGCACATGACCGTCTTTATTTCAAAATGGATTTTCTCCTAAAAATGAACTCTAAAACCTCATTAGATACTGACTACTGCTACTCGGTAGATTTATTTTCTGTGCTAGCCACGGAATTCCCAGTTCCCAATCACTGCCAATTCTACTTGCTAATTCTGAGAGCTATGTCGATGAGTACAGTGTTCTCATAGTTTATGATACCCACGACGACTGAGACCTAGACTTAAAGTTACTGTTAGTAGCAGGTACTGGGTACATCAATTGTGATTCATTCCACTATTGTTTAACTCAAGTTACACATAGCTGACAGCCACACGTGTGGTGTCGCAATTCCCGGGAGACTGCGGCTCTATTTGCGAAACGCATAATGCAAATTGTGGTCATACGAAACGAAATAATATATTGTCTACTAGCTTCCCCCGCGGCTTCGCTCGCATACCTATGAAGATAAAAGTAGCCTATGCTACCAGTCTATAATCTATCTCAGTGCCTAATTTCATCACAATCAGTTCGGTCGTTTGGACGTGATCGAACCACAAACATTTCTTGTCGTGTCACTTATACTTTCTTAGTCAACCTGTATTAGGTCAGTGACCAGGTTCAAGTATGATGGCCCTGAAAAGGGCTATGACCGTCGGTGAATTAATCAGTATAGTGAAAGGATTAAAATTAATTGAGTAAAATCGATAAAATAAACCAAAAAAATTATAATCATACATATTTGAGTTGCCATTGTTATTTATAGCTAATACGCAATACGTATTAAAAACGTAACATAATCCTAGTTATCTAGTAGATATATAACTGAAACTCATGTTTAGCCTACAATGTAAAGCGCGAGCATGTAATGTTTAGGTGCTCATGCACTGGTCGTAAACAAATCTTTCTATTCACTCTGGTGGGCGGTTATGTGATCTGCCAAGAAGCTCAGTCTAAAAACTGGCACCACTACCCTAACTAGATAGGATTTAGTTCGGCGAGTACACGTAGATCTCTCAACTGGTTCAATGGTCAGCTCGCTTGATGTACAAGGTGATGCTATCCTGAAAGGGGCTTATTCTATACTTAATTGGGTGCAGAATAAGCCCCAGAATATTCCATCCCAACCACACAAGCTGGGTTGAGAAAAACTGACGTTTCCGTTCGGAAATCTAGGCCACACTAAGTCTACTATTCCTGTGTAGTTCCTGTCGCTGGTATCAGAAACTACGAGTACCATAGTACTACAACACCCAGACCCGGAACAAATATTTTTATCATGGAAACATTTGTCCCGCAAAGGGAATCAACCCTTGCGTCTCAGACGGGCACTCACCCGCTACGCCACCGAGGTCAAATCATCATCATCATCATCCACAGCCTGACTTAACCCACTGCAGGATATAGGCCTCCCCTTGTATGTGCCATTCTCCTCTATCCTGTGCAAGCCTCATCCAGTTGCGGCCTGCGATGCTTGCGATATCGTCTGCGCACCTCGCTGCTGGACGACCAACGTTCTGATATCCAGTTCTTGGACGCCATTCAGTTAACGCCTTACTCCACCTGTCATCACCACGCCAGGCCAGGTCTCCTACCCAACAAATAAAAAAAAAATACATACATAGAAATAGAATCAATAAATGAGTGCGTCGCCCCATTTAGCCAGAAGGCGTCCCACGCGCCGTTCTAACCCAAAATCATCAGTCTTCAATTTACTGGGTAATTTGATCCACTGACCTACGGTTCACAAAGATAAACCATCATGATGCCAATTTATGTCTAAAATTAAAATATCTGTACACAACATTTTCGCCACGCGTTCGAGATGTACTTGAAGATGTCTAAGTGGGCTAGGGCCGGGGTTAGGTCACAGGCAAGCATTCCATTTGTAACGTCTTAGAAACTAAGTGAAGCTGCGCCTATTCATCGCGACCAAGCCTAGAAGAATCAGGCCACAAACACGGTTTGGTGCCTATAATATTTTCGATGATGCTTTTTCACAAAATGGAAATGTAGAGCTTTAGTGGGGCCATACATGACAGGTTGCAAGCCCATCAACAACCATTAAATGGCCTGGTTATGTGCTAGTGAACCCATATGTCACTTCCGCTTGTTTAGCTATAAAAATAGATTACGCTGATATTAGTGATCTTTAGCTTGGTTCTTTCTTTAACGACCTAGTTTTAGATGCAGTGCCCTTTCAAACTACCTGTAATTCACATAGTTGTTAGCAAAAGTCAAACGAATCCGCGATATTTCTTAAAATGATTTCTTGAAATTATATAGTCTAACGAAGTAGAGAACGCACCGGAAAGCGCAGCGTAGGACGGCCCTCCACTAGGTGGAATAATGCCCTAGACGACCTAATAAGGTTGCTGGGAGACGTTGGTTTCCACACAAGCTCTATGGGGAAGGCCAATGGTTCAGCAGTGGACGTCCTACGGCTGAAATTATGAATTTGTAACATTTTTTCTGTGATCGCAACTGATTTCCTTAACACTTATGACTTGACATAGGTAAGCCTACCCGTACGACCTTAATACATATCTTTCTGCCTTCTTTCGTAAGCCATCGCGCCACTACTAATCTACCTTCACCATCGAAATAACCAAAACACGCCGGTTCTTGAAGGTCTGTTTTGTCGTTAACTTCGCGTCAGCAACTTGTCGGGTTAGTATGGTGGCACTGACCTTTATATAAGTGTGCGCGAAAGCTAAGGCCACTCCAGTACTACTGGATGCATCACTAATGACGAAATAAGTACTGAATGGTAGAGATCGTGCATTACTCCTAAATCCATTATAACTCTTTGCATGGTGGAGGCTCGCACAAGATTTCTGTTAAGTTTATAGATTAGCCACGAAAACTTTTTTTTTTTTTTTCAACTAACGTTTGACCACAATCTAATCTGATGTTAAGTAATGATGTGGTCTACGGTGTAGCATGTTTGCCTAGAAGAAACCTATTCACTCTGGTCTTGAAGACACCCAAATTATAGGTTAGTTCCACTCTTTGGCTGTCCGCATTATAAAGGTAGACGCAAAGCGCTTGTTGCGGCAAGGTGGTATATCAACCATGAACGGATGTCGCGTGTCCGTGCGTCTGGTTGTCCGATGATGGAATGGGGATGGGGGGACTAAATCAAAGAGTTCAATTGCACACTCTCCGAAATGTATCCTATAAAAGACCGATAGGCTGGCTACTTGGCGACGATGATCGAGGCTCAGAAGCTTAGACTCAACTAAGTCATCATTACCTATGAGTCTTTTGGCTCGTCATTCCCCCTCAAAAACTCCCTCTTGGAACCTATATCTTAACTACCCCTTTTCCGATGTATCTCATAGTTTTACCAGTAAATCTTGATAGTACAACCTATTGGCCTGAATTCCTTGCAGATCGGATAGAAGGTTCGTAAGTTATGCTCCAACAAATATACAACGCTGAATCCTGGAAGTTGTTTGAGAGAGCTTCTCTCGCTCGATCAATAATACTTTCAACTATACCTACAGTGTTTATATCATACACTGGTGTTGCTACCCGTTTATCTACTAATTACACTGCTAAGCTTTTCGCAATGTCCGCAGCGGATCAAAGATAAGAAAGATATTTTAATCTAGAACAAATGACTTTCATTTGATCATTCTTACTGTTTCTATCGAATTTATATTTAGGTACCTGATTATCGGGCTTATCTACAAGGTGATTCATAATATGTATTCCTACCATCCTGAAAGGGGCTTATTCTATCATCAAAAAGAAAGAATATTAACGGGTGTTTTTCTTTAACATTTCTTCCCAAACCTTTCAAATTAGCTGTTTTTTTTGGTATTTTTATCATCTTTATTAGTATGCTTATGAATCACCTTGTATTCGCTGACCAAGGCCTAGAAGAATCGATTTTGCATTGCTGGTAGTTTTACTATGATGGTCTCTACGTTTTTTTTATCTTTTGGTTACCATGACGTTCTTATATTGAAATCGTACGAAAAAAAAACTAATTGATAATCGTATCGCCTTTACCCATTATCTATTTACGTCATTGAACATAGAGAAGTACACACTTCCTATGTTATCTACTTACAGCAAATATGTATATAGAGAAGGGCAAAGTACACATACAGAGGTCATCAAGTTTCAAATATCTCTTTCGTTACTGACTGAAGATCAACCATAAGTCCTAGAAGGTGTTGGGTTGATATGCTTGATGCTTGTCGTGAAAATTCTACCATAACTCTTTGCGACTGTCAGCTTACGGCACCACCTAAACAAAATCGCAAAGTTGACGTTTGACAAGTTGTACGGGGCAGATGCCCGCAACTGATAACATAGCTTCGCATTACCGGCAAGTAATGTAAGCTGACCCTGGCTGCTGCAAATACGCAATGTATTACGTATCAAGTCAATGTGCCATGGTGACACTGATTTTGTACCAAAGCAGAAGGCCATTCTTATTGTTTCGTTCTTTTCTGTGGAATGCAGGGTCTATATCACACTGAGCCGAACATCCCTCGGGGATAAAGCGATTTGGTTTTGACATAGGAAAGAAGATGATTATACAGTGGTTCGTGCGATGTCTGGTCAAACTTAGTGCTTCCATGATCGTTGAGGCACAATTAAGATAGACTTTAAACAAATTTTTAGCATGTTCTAACTACACAGTACACCGTAGACCACATCATTACTTAACATCAGGTGAGATTGTGGTCAAACGTTAGCCTATTTTGTAAAAAAAAAAAAACCTATTACCAATATTTCCTGAACTACGAAGTCATTGAAACTTAACCGTTGGGAGAATATTAATGTTTAATGGAACTGGTAGACCAAAGAAAAGATGGATGGGTTGTGTGAACGAAGACATGAGTAAGAAAGGAGTGTACACTGACATGACGGCTTAGAGGTGAGTGGAAGAGAAAAACACGTTGTGCCGACTTAATATGAAGTAGGATAAGGGTAGGGGATTATGATGATGGCTTATGAATAATATATATTATTGTACCTAGATTAGAAATTGCGAGTACTTGCGCACGCGCTTCGTATATCGAGTGATAAATTACTAAAGTTATCAAACCGGATTCAGTTTCTGATAAAAAGATTTAAAAGTAATCAGTTTAAGGCCCCAATGAACACTTTGCCCTGTCAACGAAAAAAACAGTTTGATAGGTAAGTAGGTACCACAAATAAAATAATAAAATAAATATATCACACACGGTCAACATGATCCCATACAAGGCATTGCCTGTACTATGGGTACCAGAGACTGATATATATAATATATAAATATTTAACCCCCAGACACAGAACAAACATCTGCGTTAATCACACAAATGTTTGTCCAGCGCGGGAATCGAACCCGCGACCTCTAGCGCAGAAGGCAGAGTTACTACCAACTGAGCTATGAGGCCAGTCAACCATGGATTTTCTGTTTGTGTAATATGGAAATCCAAGGGATTATAATATACCCCCTTATAAATAGACTATCTTTCGCCCGCGGTTTCGTTCGCGTGGTACGTAGATAAAAAGTAGCCTAAATGCTATTCTAGGAAAGGAACTCCATCAATTCCAAGTTTCATCGAAATCAGTTGAGCCGTTACGGCGTAATTGAACCACAACCATCCAAACATCTAAACATGTTTGTGAGGATGTTGGCCTCAAAAACTTTCGCATTTATAATATTAGTAGAAAAGTAGGAATTAGTAGGGTACTATTAAAATTAAATCATCATCATCATCATCCACAGCCTGACTTCACCCACTGCAGGGTATAGGCCTCTCTTTGTATGTGCCATTCTCCTCTATCCTGTGCAAGCCTCATCCAGTTGCGGCCCGTGATGCTTGCGATATCGTCTGCCCACCTCGCTGCTGGACGACCAACGTTTCGATATAATTATATATAAAATTTAATTATAACATCAAAATGATAAGGATCAGTTTAGCTCAGTAAAATTTTGTTTAGTAAAATGCTATAGGTATATAGTCAGATAAACAGAATCGACACCAGTCATACTAATCGCATAAAAATCGAGCAAATCTAATAGCTAAACATAAAACCTCACACGTAAGTTCATTTATCTCAGTTCCCAAGCCTCTGTCTGTCGGATGCCCTCAAATGATATGGTAGCCGGCAGCCATCTACCGAAGACCTGTTCATCCTAATTACGTATCTGCAGGTTCAGGCTGTTTTTATGTACCGTATACTTTTTGCTCATCGTATCACTGCTCATTTTAAATAACAGGCAGTAGGTACTTCGTTGATTATAGATTGCTACCATGATTGTTTAGTTATTTTAACTTTTCTTCTACATCGTGTTCCGTAACTAGTATACTATCCTGAAAGGGGCTCATTCTACTCAACAACAAGAAAAAAACACTAGATAAAAAAAATCTTAGATTTTTTTTTCAAATCAGCTGTTTTTGGTATTTTCTCATATCTGTAACTAATTATGGGGAGGCCTATGTCCAGCAGTGAACGTCATCAGGCTGATGATGATTATAGTATTGGCTCTAGGCATGAACCATTTAATGAAACCCTGTCGCAAAAATACGCTGTTACTATTACATCAAACAGGACATGCAAATTACACACCTAAATAAAAGCAACAAAGAGCGGGAACTCGTATGCAGCCGCAGAAATTACAGGCCCAGTCAATTTGCAATTAAAATCTCGTGGGAATTGGTATGATGCACTAGAAAAGCTGGTCGTTCAGCTTCACATCATTCTATTTATGATGATCATCAATGGTGTGGCTCTGAACCCTGTGGTCGTTAATTTGACCCCCATCGACTGATCTGACTGAACTGGTGGTCAATTCTGATAACAAACTTTTCAATGGAAACGCAGCTGGTCGATAGCTTTCATCTGTTTTTACGTGTTTTCTGCTATTGAATAACGATCCAGCTACAGTTACGTTTCAGCTAAAGCTAACGATCGTTCGAATGTTTTACGAAATAACTCTTCTAATTCAATCGAATGTCACACGTTCGCCAGCTCCTATTCTGATAAAATTTTAACACATACATACTAGGTAATTGTGTTAGCAGCTGCATTTCAGCTGCTGATTAAGTTTGTTTCGGCCTTAGTTACGATTCAGTTCGGTCATCTATTTAGTAGAATAGGGGATTTGGCCATACCCACCACACTGGGCACGCGGGTTGGTGAGCGCAGTGAGAGCTATTTTTGTGAAAACAGGGGACGCTGCTGCCCCCTAGCTTTTTTCCCTTAGTAGCCTATTACGACATCCACGAGTAGTTCATGGTACATGTAATTGATAAGTAGGATAAAGGTGGGTATATTCACAGGGATAGGTTAACCTAACTGATGTAAACTCGCTTTAGCGCCTGCACAAACCTTAGTGGTACTTAGATGGTAGTTTAAGAAAATTTATTTAGACTTTTTAAATATGGTAAACTAAAAAAAAAAAGATATACAGGGTGAGTTTTTTTTCAGGGCCACTTAGGCGAAATCGGAAACTGTGGGAGTAATCGAAAAGTGAGGTAAGGAGTTACGGGCTCGATTTTGAAAAAAATAAGATCAGCGTTAAAAAAATAAATAAATGTCTAAAGTTATTGGAACACCTTCAAAATTATAAGTTTATAAATTCAACAATATTTATTTACCGAAGGTTATTTTTTACTAATTAATTGCTTGTATAGTCCGATCGAAATAATAAACCTTCGATGAATAAATATTGTTTAAGTTATAAATTTGCAGTTTTGAAGGTGTTCCAACAACTTTATACACATTGTTATAGTACATTTATTTATTTATTGTCAAACATAGAACACAGAAATGTAAAAAAAAAACATCAACTCTTTTTTATGCAAATCGAGCCCGTAACTCCTAACATCACTTTTCGATTACTCTCACGGTTTCCGATTTCGCCTAAGTGGCTCTGAAAAAAAATTCACCTGTATATGGAAGGGCCACCACGGCCAGACGTCGCCGTAGGAAAAAGGGAGTTTGCATTGTGATGTCGCGTTTCTCTGATGTGTGTTGGCTCTAAAAGTTGATGTTTCAGCTAAAATAAGCCTCTACGAAGCTCAAATACATTCAGTCTCTCGGTTCTCAAGCTTGTAACTGACCTAACGCATTGTGTCCGCCATAGATTCTATACAATCAAGTTCACCCCGTCCATTCACAATACAATACACCTCTCATCCAACACCAAACGCTTACGAACGTCGGAGATCTATCAATTACTCGTACATTACAGTGGCAATTGAGTCGATCGTCGGCCGCCATCTATTGTTATCCGTTTAGTCCACTTACTATATCCTGTAAACGTAATAGCTTCACGAAATGTGTGCAGTGTTATATGTGTGGTGTATGGCTTTCGTTTGGAGGGGCCAAATGGCGAAACGGGGCTGCCGGGTTTGCCTGTCTTTCAATCATGTTTTTTAGATACTTGTAATAACACCCAACAGTCACATACATAGTGCTGACCCCACATTATGATTCCCTGTACCCACGATGGGTATAAGAAACTGAGTCTCATGGTATGGTAGCACCACAACACCCAGCAAACAAATATTTGCAGATCATGCAAACATTTGTCCCGCAGTGGGATCGAACCTTTCCCCCCTCGAATCTTGCGTCTCAGACGGGCACTCGGGCACTTCACCTTTTTTATAAATCCTTTTACTCCCTATATCTTACAACACTATATCTTGCAACCCCTTAGCTGATTTCCATGCAGATCGGATTGACGGTTCGAAAGTTATGCTTTGACAAATATACGTCCAAGTTATTTGAGAGATCTTCGCTCGCTTCGCTCTCTCGATCAATTATAAGATTTAAATTAGCAATATCTATGACGTTAATAATTTGGTGATCAACTCAGTAATTGCACCAACACAAAAAAATAAACAATTTATCCTAAAAAGTCGTTAACAAAAGGATAACTATATATATTTGATGATAACATTACGTGTCACCTTTGCGCAGTGGTGCCGTATATTTAAATCGAAACGATGCTACTATTACTATCTTTGAATAGGTAACGCAGTAAAGATATAACACACTCGTGCACGGTTGGCGTATCGGTGGCAAGTGTGCCTACGCCTACAGTCAGTTCAACGTCGCCCGCGCAAGCGATCACGCGTCGTCGCGCCGTACTCGAACTCTATTTCGACCGAGTTACATAAATACGCATTCTTTCACTTCTTTATTTCCCGCGACAAAAGTGCTCCGGATAAACCATTTTATCATTCTTTGCATTAAACAGTGCATTCTTTTTAAAGTCTAGTTCTATGGTAAGATAACTCGAAATACACCTGTCTGAGGTGGTAGCGATCGTCTTGCAAAAAACAAGCATTTTTAATTAATCGATTTCACTTTCTGCGGTGTGTTGCTACCGATTGTTGGAGTGTACGTTGCATGCTCAAATAACATCTAACGCGTTACAAATATCAATGAAACACGGTTTACCTGTGAATATGTTTCGCCCTGATTGTTTGTGTAACTTTTTTGAGAATCTCTACCGCTATTGTATAACAACCTGATTAGATTTGGAATTACTTTAGTTGGCAAAGATGTCACATAATAAATATGGCCGTCGCGCTAGGAACTTACTTCCGTAAATTGTATCGTAATATTTTTATGCGCTTGAAGAGTGCTCTCTGAGAAGTCCCATCGGCCCCGGTACCGGGGCGGGTGGGAAAGTAAATTTCATTTGTGATTTGTTTACCAGAGCGGACGACACATATTTTGTGTCATCGGCCTCGGCAGCGGTCTCTAGCCGAAATATGGCCTGGTGCCGGAGATGTGGAAAAAAAAAACAAATCACCGGGATGAAACTTATTTTCCCGTCCGCCTCGGTACCGGGGCCTAGCCACCGGAGCGGTCTAATTCAACCCTAATCCATGGTGATTCTTACCTACATCGCCCATATTGTTTCATTGAACCCTAATTTCTCACCATTCAATTCATTATTTTAGGGTATCGTATCTCGTAATCGAAAAACCGAACCCTAATAGTGATTCTCTAAGGCTTCAGTTCTTTGTTGTCCGTCTGCCTGTCTCTGTCTGTCTGTGTGTTGAGGCCCTTCTCATAACCGGCTTAAGGTCTCAAGTTGAAATCGAATACTAAGGTGTATGGCCTCAGACTGCTGTGAAAGAATAAAGTTTCTTGTTTAATTCAATAATTAAACAGTTCTTTAAAGCGTATTTTCATACTAGAAGTCCCCTTATTGACTGATCATCAATCGATTCGATACCTACCTACCTACTTAGTTGCTTTTTGTTAGCCCCAATATTCCTTCAAGGCATCACCTTTATACACATACAATAAGTAATGAGATCCCAAAAAAACATTTTCAATGTAAAACGATGCATTGTCTCGTACCGCACAAAGTCTAAGATTTCATTGTATTACCAAGTCTGGCATTCTCAAAAAACATTCCTTTTATAATAATCTTGAATCAATTAAACCATTAAGACCTTTTTTTGCTTGGCTTCGGGATCACACTAAAGACAAACTTACACAGTACACAAATTTATAAATTCTAAGTAGGACAAGTAATGAATTCTAAAAAGATACAAGTACGCTTTAGAATTTAAATAAGATAATGCCTATGTATAAAACCTAAATAGAACATTGTATGACAATGCTGAAATCGAGGAATTGTTCAGCAAGGGAAACCGTCCACTAAAGCGTCGCTGTGATAATTAACACGCCAACAGTACAGCTATACACAATGCAATTGTAATCTCTGCATTTCGATACAACGACGCGATTCGGTAAATAGCAAGCCTAAGTCAAATTGAATAAATTGAACAAACTAGGACTTTTAAAAATGTAATTTGACTACAATGGTCGTACGTAAGTCAAATGATTCATTGTTTTAAACACGGCAACTGCAATATTCAACGCGTGGCACAATTAAAACTAAACTGTCTTGAAAATCTGGACGTAGAAACAGATTTGTTACGAAAACCTCACATTTGTATCTCTATTTATCGATCTCTTGTTTATTTTGATACAATCACACATCCTACTAATATTATGAATGCAAAGGTTTGTGAGAATGTTGGAGGTTCAGTCACGCCGTAACGGCCCAACCGATTTCGATGCAACTTGGAATGTTCTTTACCTAGAATAGTACATAGGCTACTTTTCATCTAGAGCGCGAGCGAAGCCGCGGGCACAGGCTAGTCGTCAATAAAATGTGGTTATCTTGATATCTGACAAAACATTTTCAATACCTTGACTAGATTTGATGTGAAGATCCTTGGTAAAATAATACTTTTTATATTATATCCGCTAGTTATTTATAAACTCACTAGCTAGCGCCCGTGTCTTCTCGCGTGGTACCGAGATAAAAAGTAGCCTTTATGGTATTTAAGTTTAAATAAATAGATTTATTCCAAATTTCATGAAAATCGGTTGAGCCGTTACGGCGTGATTGAACCTCAAACATCCTCTCAAATATTCACATTATAACATACTAGCTGGTGCCCGCGACTTCGTCTGCGCAGGATTAGTATATACTATCAGTAGGATCCCATAGGAGCCGTGCATTTTTCCGGGATAAAAAGTAGCTATGTGCCTATGTGCTGTGCTATTCCAGACTATAATCTATCTTTGTGCCTAATTTCACCCAAATCCGTTCTGGCGTAGTTGAGTAACAAACATCCATCCATCCAAACTGTCTTTGGTTTCTGTTTAAAATAGGAGTGGACATTAATTATTGTAACTTTACATGCTTATAAAGGCGGTTTCACTGAAACTTTGTATATTCTTGCTCAAAAGGTAAAGAGGGTCGAGACTCGATAGTATAATATAGCATTGAATGTGATAATTTGCCTTTGTAAAAGTATAATACCTACTTAATACAGCACTGAGCAGTCACAAGAAAACAACTGAACAAATAAACTTTGGAATCGGAACCATTAAATAAATGAAAACATTTTGCAAAGATATGAAGTAATAAGTTGATTTAAAAAAAACTACATAATGCGATGGGTAATTCAATAAGTGCGAACAAAAACCTAAACAAGTATAAATTAATAATCTCAATTGTATAGTAAATAATACCTTTTTTTCTTGCGTTTATTGTATCACCTCACCTATCAGCTTTCGCATGGTTAAAGATCATCACAGTACTATTTTGACCACGATCACGCCACCTTCAACTTTCAACATCGATCATGATAACATCAGCCGTGTTTTTGCATGCTCACATTTTATTACCTCTGCTGAACTACTGACATGCGATCACGTGTCCATTTCTCTGTTTACATCCGAAACCACACCCATCTGATTTCTCACCTAGACATTATCTTTGACCTCTGCTTCTTAATCACACGACTAGATGACCCGGTGAACTTCGTACCACTTAACGAACGCCATCTGTTGAAAGTAATTCAAATTACCCAATTTTTGGGTGTTCCTATAGGTGTGTGTTTTAATGCTTCTTTAATAGGAAGGTTGCTTTACGTTGGCAAGTTTTTTTTTTTTTTAATATGCTTTGTTTTATGTATTGCATCGGTAGCTTATATTCTCATGCTATAATTGTCTTTGTGTTGATCGTAATTTTCCGTCAGCAGTATCTTCTAACGTGAACTTCGTTCCTCTCGGAGGTTATTTGTTTATCAGCCACCAATTAGGTCGTTATTTATTGTTTTCACATCGATATCGCATGCTACTTCTCCAACAGGCGTTATCTATCACGCATACGCTTCCACGCCGGGATGTTGTCAGGTCATTCGAAGGTTCATCGTGACGGCACTCGCTAATCACACTCATTACAACTCCGAACTCCTTGAGGCTCGCACGTCTTACCGGAAACTGAAATCGAACTTAAATCTTTCAGAGACTGAAACGAAAGCTGCAAATTTTTCAATTATATCGTGTGTATATCTGTCAAAATTAACGGTCTAAGTGATCGATTGAACTGTACGTTTGGTGATGTAGTGACTGCGAGTGTTAACTGTACGATGGATACGATAATTAGCGTATGGACGGTGGTGGAGAATGTGAGGGTGGCTAGTGGTGCCGCCGAGCTCGCCATCTTCACCGCTCTCCTCTACTGGTTCTTCACTTCAAGGTTTGTTTTCTTTATTGTTTTTTATATCATACCAATTTCTACTACAGGCAAATTCCTTAAACTAAATTGTTATTTCATAGTTCTTATGGTATTTATTATGAAAATAAAGAATTTAGTATTTTTATTAAATTCTTGTATTGATTATCATTTTGTTTGCAGTATTTGATGCTTCCAAAATAAATACTTGTTTAACTCGTTTTTCCACTTTAAGAGATACAAATGAACAATTCTTTAGCCCTAGTCTAGTCATTCAGTTACATTTGTTATTATTTATTTTGGTAAAACTTCTGCATAAAGTTAATAACGCCTACTTTCAGTTTTTTTCTTTAACTTTTTGCGGCTATTGTGTCACTGCGGCCACAACTGGCCTATTGTGATCGCCACTTTCTTTACTAACACTATTTCTTTACTTTCAGTTAGTTACATACTTAATTTTATTAATTAGTATGGCCTTCGAATTTCTGTAAATTTTATTCCGTAGTTTTGGATCTATGACAATATTTTTATATGTCTGGATAACGTGTTTCAAAGAACATAACCACAGGCCTTTCTCTAGCAGAGGATGTTATTCAGCTAGATGTTGAATGTTGGTATTAATATTCATCCGAACAAACACTGATTCCTATAGCAATATGTTGTCCGGGATATGATATTATATGGAGTATATAAGGCTAGCCAGAACCGGGTAGTACAATTTAATTTCAATATTTGTCTGTTATGTGTGACTGAGTATTGACATTAACTGTTAAAGCTTAACGTGAACATGCATTACCATAGTCCTCACGTATTATGTAATGGTCAAGGTAAGGTCAAGTTTTAGTTATACCCGTTGTGTTATGTAACGTAAGTAGTTGAACTTCAAGAAGATGCGAGTACATTTCGTCTTCTAAAAATTCAGATGCTCCTTCGGTATTTATATTTATAAAAGCAGGAAGACTAAGAATTAGTTACATGAGCCAGATAAAAGAGAAGATTGCCGTCATATCGTATAAGGAAGTAAAGGAGCTCGCATTGGGAAGATCAGATTGGAGTAAATTGCATCATTACACCGACAAGAGCTAAGCTCTTAAATTTAATAATAAGTCCTGACAAAGAACGGCAGAAGGCGGCTGAATCTGCTTTCCATGCCACCATCCTATAAACAAAATAATCGAACCACTATAGGTATACAAATACCCAACTCCTTGTGCTTTTTTCTGACACCTTGGTCAGTGCCACAAACTATAGGGGGTATCAATTCTAATACCGTTATTCAACGAGCAGGGCTAGCTAGGACATATTTAGCACTGGGAACTATGCATGAAACACTTTACAACGGGGTATTTAGACCTACACTGACTAGGTCTAAATACCCGAGCATTCTTGCTCTTGACTGTAGCAGTTGTTTTAATCTTGGTTTCCTTTGTTGCAGCCGCGTCGCCGACATGTTGGAGGTGGTCGGCGAACGCGTTGGAGGTTGGTGCGGACGCGACACCAGCCTGAGGCAGGCGGTGATGGCGCGACGCCGCCACCAACAAGACATTTACACCAAAATCGACCAAGAGATTGCGGTATGTTTGCTTTGAACTCTCGGTTGCTTGGGAAATCGTATGTGTAGTACGAACAACTGTTTGTAAACAGTTTCGGAAATAGAAGATAATACCCAATCTTGAACCATGATTAAATTTGTAGCGCTGGTAGTCGTGATAGTAATTGACTATACATACTCGTATGCAATGATTTTAACCAACTAAGCTACGGAGACACTTAGGAGTTTAGTTGGCTAGAGCATCCCCGTATCTTGGGTAAAGTTGTGAGCTCTAATCCCGCCTGAGTCGAAAATCTTTGGGTTATTATAAAAAACATAGTATTCCCTTAGTGTGAGTTATCACTATAAAAATAATATAATCATTATACCACTACATATGCTATTTCCAGTAAATACCAAATTAAAGACGCGACATTTCATATAATACAAAAGCGGTTTTTCATACACTATGTTCTTATGTCGGTCATTAAAAATAACCTCCAAATATGTAATTTAACACGCCACTTTTAGTTCTCATCATTAAAGGTACTTTTTGCTTTAGAATTACGGCCTGACCCCTGTTGTTTCAACAAATTATTGTCAGTATATGTACACAATTTTGTCTCATTATGTTTGTAAAAAAATTACACCATTATTTTTTGGTCAGCTTAAAGCACAACCAAAATTGCAAAACCGATTTAGAAAAAAGTATAATACGGTTCTCCATACAAAGATATCGAAATATATACCTATCTATATGTATGTATTCACTAAGACCACAATGTAGTCAACACCGTCCGTACTAAGACTCAGTTGTATGGATTGTTGTATGGATGTTGTCGTTGACCGAGTTGTATGGATGATCAAAAATGATTTTTAATTTGTATGCCCATCATGCCCTTTGCGATTTTGTTTAGGCGGTGACGTAACTTGACAGTCTCAAAGATTTATGGTTCAAAATCGTGTTATATAGTGCCTATATGCTTGCATTTGAATGGCAATAAGACATCATGGTAGGGACCCATGGCTGCGATTGCGATTATGTTATTTTTGAAATTATTAAACAAACTCAACAATAAGTAGATACACAACGTTCAATGAAACGAGGATCTTTGTCGCGCAATAAAGGAGTAATATTGCATAAGACACAACCTGACGTGCGTCTTAATGAACATATCAGTTACATCTTAGAAATTTTTTTTATAACAGCCTCATACATCGGCCTGACCTCACACTAAGATTCCCTGTGTCGTGGGTATCAGAAACTACGAGTACTATGGTACCACAACACCCAGAACCGAAAAAATATTTGCAGATCATGCAAATATTTGTTGCGCAGACGGGCACTCGCCTGCTACGCCACCTTAGTTGCCGAAATGGCTGAAGTTTAAAATCGCCGCAAGACTAAATCGGCGTCGATTGTCAAAGCTTGAAATCCTTAATCGTAAACAAATTGCTTTTTGATCACCGCTTGCCTGGTCTTCATCATAATGACCCGTCTGTTCAAGGTGAGGGATAAATTCTTATAGCTTCTTGTTCTTCAATACCACGAATGCCTTAGTATTATAAATTATATTTGTATGTACCTTTCTGTGTCTATACCAGGTGATTCATAATATGTATACTAACCATCCCGAAAGCAGCTTTTTCCAGGTTTTGGGTTAGGAGCTTTACGACTACATCTCTATTTGACTAGGCAGTAGATGTGACTAGATCGCTTTGGGATTAAATCGCGATATGACTGTATCGCGTTGGGGTCACATTGCTTTTGGACTACATCGCCACAGGACAAGAAAGCGTAATGACTTAATCCTCGTTTGTTTTCTAAAGTACAACTATGGCGAAAATCAGAAAGACGTTCCGCTTGAATTGTTTGATACAAAATTGTACCGATATCCGTTATAAAGATTAGCTTAACTATTTTTTTATTTTTAATAGAATAAAATGTATCTTCAGTATTCATTTTAATTTTTAACTCATGACATTTTACGTCAAATGTAACAAAACAACCATCAGTCACTAAAAAAAGAGAACGTCTGAGTGGCGATTGTTTTAATTCTTAAGTTCCGGAACTCCATGGTAAGTAAATTGTTTTCTTTCCAAGAAGTACTTATACCTCTATAATATACTGAAGTGTGAGGTTAAACTGAAGTGCCATCATTGAGCAAGTGGTGCCACTTTTAAACACAACTGTACGTCAGTTCGATATAACGTCGAACTGATAATAGGACGTAAGCATATATGGTCGAACAGCTATTTAACCCCAACGCGATACAGTCATGTCGCGATTTAGTCCCAAAGCGATCTAGTCACATCCGCTGCCTCAAATAGAGATGTAGTCGTAAAGCTCCTAACCCCTCGACACGAAGTTCGACATCAAGGTTTAGTAATTTAAAACAGTTGAGTGATTGAGTTTGGACTGATTTGACTCCAAAACCGCAGATTTTTTAGTTCCAAAAGTCGTAGAACTAACCATATTGCCAATTTGGTTTAGATGTAGGATAAGCCCCTTTCGGGATTGCATTACGTTATGAGTTATGAATCACCTTTTATGTAGTTACTTACCCTCTTATTTATAATCAGTCACCAACTTTATCGGCTCAATAACTCTCGCCCTGTCCTTTTCAAACAGTAAACAAAAGAAAGAGGAGGACATTTTACAAGCCAATAAAGTGAGTAATTTTTTACTGTTGAAGGAAATTCGGCTTCCTCAATTTTGTTATTACCTCGTATAACTAAAACAACATATTTATTTAACCTTTTATCAATATTTACAATATTTCACATGAAGCACATTAAAATTATAATTTGTGACATAATAAACAAACAATGATGGAACAGCTTTGATTAGTTCCGTGATTCTTGGCCTTTACCTATCGATAGGGCAGTAGGTATAGCAGCATTAAAATGCTCCTATTGTCCAATTGATCACCTCCTTGTAGAAGCGAGTGAAGACAAATGGGAGCATTCGGGTTAATATTAAGGCTTACTTGCATAATAAATTACAAATTATTCTAAAGATACCGATGTTATTTCACAGAATCGAACATCGGCGCTCTACAGAGTTAAAGACAGCCCTGTGGTTCCCGCACCTCAGCCAGAAATCAGGCCCTCAGTTGGACTTGCATGCGCCAGATGCGCGCCTTTGTCAAGGGTAAGTTGATGAAATCCTATATTTATTCTTGCAAATATGCATAAGGAACGACCTAGGAGCTAACAAAGGTTTTTGTGGCACTCCTTTTGTAGTGATTCAATATCTTAACCTTGCTCTGTTTTAATGAAAATTAAGTCGCGGTCATTTTGTTCTCTCGATGAAATAACTGAACTATACACGTTTTGGCAAATGATCAACTAAAATATGGTCAATGTGTTTATCAAACGATATTGTATATTACAAGTTGCAACTGTATATAATTGACTTTGCATATCGTTTCAAAGTGTCGCGTCGCTTGACCATGCTAAAAGGAAGTAACTATATGCACTTGATATTCATCGAATGCTCTACTAACTAAGCCCAAGGTTTTGAAGTCATTAAGATGGAGACGCCTACAAGGTCCAGGTCGCTTCAAGGGCATTTCTATTTTTAACGTCTATTAATTCTGACATCCTGTCTTAATAAACTGTAAACAGCAATTCCTAGCTTCAGTTCCATAGCTAAGGAATCGAGAAATTGCCTCTAGTGCTCTCATAGGTGTCTTTGGATGTCGATGAGTGTTATCAAAACTATGCAAGCTGTATTAAGTCACACGTTATTGGATGTTTAATTTTCGCACCGTTACCTCCAGTGTAAATATCCATTCACGGCTGGTCCTAAACTGAATCATCGCATATCCATGCCATCGCAATGAACGATTAAAGATAAATTATATAGTAATTATATAGCAGGACTGTTATAATTAATGTAGTAGGTACGGAAGCGCAAGTGTTACAATACCCCATTTCTTTCAGACTATGGACTGTACTATGTATGACTGTTGAACAAAGTAGTTTTTCACATTGTTCTACAAGCTTATGTTATGAAAGTGACTCATTCAAATTGTTCAAGTAAAATTACCTAAGGTTAAAACTTGAATTATCGTTTCCATCTCAAAACAATGAGTAATGATTATGGTATCATGCATGACTTAACCCGGGTTCAACCGCAACGATATATTTATCGGAATGGTCAGGTGATGTTGTCCGACTGTTAAAAAGTTATCGCAATTTGTTATTCGATTGGATCTCACGTGTAACTGCGTTGTTTTGTTTTACGTTTAATGATGTTTTCATATATCAGCTCCTATTATAATAGAATATTGTAAAGATAAAACAATTTCCTTATCAGCAAAACATAAGATTTAATTTATGTTTTGGTCCGATTTTCTTACTGGCCTCGTTCTTATCAGTTCTTTTAATACTAGTGAACTATAAATGGCGTTATCTGATATTGCAATGATATTTAATTTTAAAATTCCTCGGTTTATTCTAACATCAATTGTTTCTTTGTTTGAGTAATCTTCTCTTTCATCAATAGCTTTCCTTGTTCTTGCATTATCTCTCCTACGGTATCTTCTGCGTTCAGTACAATTTTGTCCTTCGCCTCTGCTCAGTGCTTATTCTGTACTAGCTTTACTTGACGTTTTTGATAAGTAAAACTCTTTTGTGACATTTTATCTTGCCTTTACTTTCATAATCCACTGATGATTGATTGAATGATGATTTCTTGATGTATCAATCCTCGTCCGTTTATTTCATTTTAATCTATGTTCCAGCGATAAGATTTGGTATAATCAAGTGATTCTTTTTGAAAAACAAATTACTTCGGTTTAAAGAAAATATCCAAATCAAATGTTCTTTAAATTTAAGTGATGTTCAAATTCTTATTAGAATATATCTTACCGGAAAATAGTTGTAAATCGATTCCCGTTCCAAGGATATCGTGAATCTTTGACCTAGAGTTGCGTCTATCGTCTTCGTAGAATTTATAGAATACTTCAGTGAACTCATTTACATTCGCTGATTTATTTGATACCTTCTAGTTTAGATTTTTGTGGAGGCTTCGCGTTTGAAATCACATAATTTAGTTCTTAATTTTGCAGTCTGCTTTTTGCTTTTTTTAAACTCAAAAATTGTTCATTTTAAAAGGTTTTTAAAGGCGCAAGTTATGCATACAATGACAAATAGGTGTTAGAAAATTGTTAGACCCAGAGGATATAAAGGTTGATGCCCCCATCATAAGTTCAATCAAATGAAACGTGCTCTTTGCTCTTTGGGAGCAGTACCTATAGTTCATTGATGATTTGGGATTAATATACTACTGACATATCTCTATGAAATAGAAGAAAAGGAATAGTGCGAAAGTAAAGTTCTTTCAGTTTGAGAAAATGACAAGAAATGTTGAAAGGAGCCTCTTTCGTGCACAACAACAATTCAACAGAAGAGGCGTTCTTTAATCCTTTCACTACACTGATTCTTTCACCGACGGTCATAGGCCCTTTTCAGGGCTCGACCTGCTCACTCACTTATTACAGAACTAACCAAGAAATAATCAGTGACACGACAAGCAAGCATAAGAAATGTTGCTAAAGCTTTGGTTAAACAATGGCTTATTGGCTAGGTCATGGTATGAACGAGCCATTATTATATAAACTGTTTTAAAACGCTTCGTTTACGAGGACAAGCTTCAATTTGATATGGAAATAGAGTATGAGTCACAATTTCTTTTATAATAATATTTTCAAAAATGTTGTTTGTATTTATCGTCATCTGACCAAACCATAAAGTCACATTACAGCCTGGGCTGAAGAATAGGCCACTCCATAACTATCCGTGGATGTCGTAAGAGGCGACTAAGGGAAAAAACCTAGGAGATGTATCACCGTTCTCTATCCACAATAGCTTTATCTGCGCTCGCCAACCCGTATGCCCGGCGTGGCGTGAGTATGGGCAAATCCCCCTAAATCAGGGATTCCCAACCTTTTATCCTATGTGCCTCACCCAACGTTATGCAAAAATACTACGCCCCCCTAGGGGTTGAAATGGGGTGTCGAAATAATAAAATTAAACAAACAATGAAAATATGAATGTGTTAGTTTATTTTTATTTTAATGACAAGTAGGTACATTTAGTGAGAGCACTGTGGCTGGACTTTATTAACCATTCCTTTTTCATTCTCAACGCGCGTGAGTATTTTAAGATTTTAAGGAAATACACATACCTACACAGCTAAAGCCGCCGCGCCCCCCCTTAAATCACCCCACGCCCCCCCTTGAATCACCCCACGCCCCCCAAGAGGGGCGCGCCCCACAGGTTGGGAATCCCTGCCCTGAAAGATGGTTTGTGTGCAGGCCGTACAAGGTTGGTCGCGCTGATAATCTATGGCCTATTCTATTCAGCAGTGGACAACCTACGGCTGAAACGATGATGATGATAATGATGAACAGAACTAATACTTTCCTAATCCTCTGTAAAATTTTGAAAAGGGTTAGAAATTAATTGCAAGAACATGTGTAGGGGACATACGTCCTTTGCAAATCAGAGGCAACAGGAACCAGTGCTAAAGACATCATTATTCTCTTTCTAACATTAGATAAAAACAAAGAGAAAAACGTTTCCGTTAGTGCTGAAATACATACAAGAGATTTTATGGTTCAGAGTCACACTGTCCAGCACGAAAGAGCCAAATACAAGTATGCAAATTGCAAATACACGTGACGGACAACTGATAAACATGTCTATAGATAAAAATAAAAATAACCTATGACCTCTTTAGCTATTATGAAATATGAACATTAAATGCAAGAAGTCATAGCCAAGTTGATAAGTCCATTGTTACTTATCAATAAAGTAATGACTTTTATATGATCTACTGTGCACTATTACCGTACGTGGCATCTTTATAAATAGAGCAGTTGTTAATGACCATATTCATTGTATTACATACTAGTTTCCGCCGGCAGCTTCGCCCGCGTGGTACCTACACAAAAAATAGCCTATATTCTATTCTAGGTATAGAACTCTTTATATTCCAAATTTCAACTAAATCGGTTTGAGCCGCCGTTACAACGTGATTCAATAACAAACATCCAAACATCTAAAAATCCACACAAACTTTCCCATTTATAATATTAGTAGGATTTTACTTTATGTATATGTTCGAGTATATATAGAGCCTTTCCTTGCATAGATAGAGAAACCGCGCTTCGCACTGTTACTGCTTAAATCTTCTATGCATATTTGTAAGTCGTAGTCAATTCGATTCACGAACGATCCTAAAAGGCCGACGAAGACGGACGAAGTGGCGGGTGACCTGGTTTTAACCTTCATAAGTTTCATTACCCCAAATTTTACGCGGTATCCTTTATAAATGTATTCTTAAAAACAATACCTATAGGTACTTAATTTGCTTGACTGGTAGGCCAGAATACATAAGCATAAAATGTGGAATTAACGATGATAATCAATTCCTCCGGCCTCTATCTTCTCCTAAAGATCTCACGAAGAAAGTCATTTACTCATACATCTCGACATAAAATTATTCACTGCTGAGTTCGGTCTACATTCCCTATATATTCCCTTTACGTTTCTATCTGAATAAAATAAATATAGAAAAATAGGCTCACGACTTCAATCCATCATCATATCAGATCCTTGAAGATGTCTAGAGAGAGAGACTCTTTTCACGCCCCTATTTCAGTCAAAAAGCAATGAACTAAAATCTTTTAGTAGCGTACTTACTCTAGGACCATGGTGGCTATGGCCCGGGGCTGCTGGCTGCCAGGGACGTTGCAAGGGCACCTTGCACCATAATAATCTTGGTGCCCTGCAGCCATCCCTCGCGGCCAGCCGCCCTAAGCCATGGTCCCCATTGGTAAATACACCTCTAATTTCAGCCTACAATCATCCACTGCTGAGAACGTTTGCTCTTAAGTTATTTGCCAAAACATGCTTATATCCGAGTAATTTGAAAAAACTAGCCAGTTGGAAACGCTAGTTAGTCACCGCTATTGTCCAATTGACACATGGGCTTGCGTGCTCCGTTTCATCATACATTGCGACAGGATGCTGTCGATAATGTAGATCGCAATCTTTTTCTATCATGATGTTCTTTGTTTTGCGTATGACGTGTCTAAATCCTATGATTACTGGAAGAGTGGCTACGGCGTTTAGCTTTTTTTATAAGTATACAACTATGGTGGCAGGCAAGCTTACCACGGCCCACCTGTTGGTAAGGTGGTTACCGTACCTGAACGCTTCCAGTACCAGAGGCATCACGCTGCGTTGCGAAACCCGAACACCCTCTTTCCTTAAAGAACTCTGGCAACCTTACCGCAGGAACACAAAACTATTTGAAACAAATAATGTTATTTGGCTGCAATCTTCTTCAAGGCGTAGGTACCACTCAGGCGAGCTGCTCCAATCTAGAGCGAGAAAATCTCGTTGTGCTCTACCTCGCATAACTTTTGCAAGTGTGTGTGGTCTGTATCCCACCGAGTGTCAGAGCTCCAAAGTAAGTCGCTTTGCCGTGGTGGCCCCGGCCAAAAAATACGCCCCTTCCTATCTACCTACCCGTTGATATCGTAAGAGGCGAATAAGGTCAAAAAAATAGGGGATGGGAGGTAGCTTCCACCAAACCGCCAACCCGCGTGCCCAGCGTGGTATCAAATATATATATATATATATATATATATATATATATATATTGTTTATTGTTCCAAACAAGGTGCTGTGTTACATGGTTTGGGAACTCTTCTTTCTCTTTAAGTTGCGATAACCTGTGTTAGAAGAGTCCCCTCTTTTCTGTGGTCCGCATAGGAACACTTAAACAATGCCAATCAGTAGTTACTAGAATTAAATACCGTTGACAACAAAAAAATATAAAAAAGTCCAATCAAAAACAGAACAGTTTACAGCATTACATTAGTATGGGTTAGTTCCCCCCACATGATAGGAAGCCGTTCTGGAAATCTGTGGGGAGGCCTATGCTCAGCAGTGGAAGTCATACGGCTGAAATGACGGTGTTGAAGTTGTTTTGTGGCATGATTAACAATGTATTTTCGAGTTAGCATTTGATAGAACATAAAATCTACAATTCCATAACCTTTTGATTTGCCAAAACGGTCTTTCGAAACCGTTTTCAATAATTTAGTGCTGCCCACATTGACTGCATTCTAATCACACGCTGACGTTCACTTGATGACTAAATACCCGCCTTCTTATTATTTACATTTGGCCTGGATGTTTGAAGATCCAAATAAAAACTGTTCAGATTTAGCAATGTTTCACGCAATGGAACCTTTCGTTTGCATTTTTTTGCTACCAACTCATTGTAGTAACTGTTACATGATTTTATTGCCGCGTGGTCATTACATTACTCGTTACTGGTGGTTGTGAAAAGGTACGCTTTTGAGCCTCTGGGCTACGATAGTAAAGGAAGAACCGTGGGTTATGTATGCAAATCATCCTGGATTTAAGAAAATTTGACATCTGTTAGATCTATAAAAATGGCCTTTGTACAATATTTATCATACTATGTATACTATCCCGAAAGTGGCTTACTCTATACCCAATTGGCAATAACTTTTGCTCTACGACTTTGGAACTTGTAATTTTTATTGTGTAAATGCAAAAAACTGAAAAATATGTTTTTAGAATATGCTCCTTTTGGGATATATTACTAGTACGTTGTATGTATATTCTCGCCATAATACACACATTCAATACCTTCATACATTCAATGAGTCGAAAATGTTAAGTATGTTTGAATAAAATTCTTGAATCTCTTGTCATTACGGTACCAAGCAGCGCGGGCGTGCGTGTCATGCCTAACAATTACAACACGTGGCCTAAACATGATCAACCTTTAAATGCCGCAGCCGGTGACACTGCTGCTGCTTGGGGCATCTATGCTTTGTACTTAACCGCTTTTAGCGTTTTGAATAATGTAATGATTCAGAGTAATGCAAAAATGCCCCATTTGTTATGGGCAAGCTTAGAACGGTGAAGAAAACAAATTTAGAAAACCAGAAAGTATTCTTAAAGCGGCGATGGAATTGCAACCTTTCACGGAATACTCACTCCTGCAAAATGTGGGCATGTGCCAATTTGTCGGACATGCCTCTGAGCAAGTTTATTATTATTAAGTTCTTTGACTATTATTTTTACTGTCTGACATTATTATTAATTATTCAATTTTATCAAAATGTTTGAGATGTTGTCTATTTTATTTTTTGCATGATTAGTTTATATTATCTAATTTTGATTTAATTTATATTTTTGTTATTATAAAATTGCACGCCTAAACAGGCAGAATACATTGCTTCTTTGATAAAATGTATAACACCTATATGATTCCCGCACTGGACAAACATATGTGACTAACACAGATGTTTGTTCTGTGTCTGGGTGTTAAATTTATATTTATTATGTATGTATATCAGTCTCTGGTACCCATAGTACAGGCTATGCCTAGTTTGGGATCAGTTGACCGTGTGTAATATGTCCGGAATATTTATTTTTATTTTTTATTTTTATAACACATGTATTTCATGCAATAAAAGTATGATTTATGATTTAGCAAGGATCTGATCGCCTGGAGATCTGTGTGAGAGGATGCCTACAATTCTTGGGGATAAATACAATACAATATCTTTATATTAGGTAGGCTACGTGACATTATACAAACATGTGTACAAACGCCAATGGCCCATATTAATAAATACCTTACGTACTTACATACTTACAAACATTAGACTTAAACAACGCCACATCTAGTCCCTCTAAGTCCCTCCCTGACGGGAGGGACTTTTCTTGATCGTACGCGCCTCTCTAAAGCCAGGTGAATATAAGTCGGGCGCTAGGAACACTCTTTGTAATGGGCAGGTATGTAGGTCTTGAAGCTTACTCGGCTCTAGGCGTTTCAGGCCATCTACAAGGACTTCAGGAGCTGGACAGATCCGACACCGGCCTCTTTCATTCACATACCAGAGAACGCTCTCCTCGGTAGTATTTGTATCCATTCGTGAGCCTATTATTCTTGTTATTTTTGACAACAAATCTGCAGACAGTGATTAAACTTGAAATTGACGGATTGATATATTATGATAATATACCCACATCATTTTAGCCATTTTCGCAATGGACGTCACGATATATAATTTGCGGGACGAAAATACTTTCCGGTTCATTGAGGCAAACATTTGGCGTTTTTGCTGAATGATAAAAAGATAAAATGATTTCTCATTTTGAAACACAAAGCTCCTTGTTTCAAAGCATTCACGTTGAAAAAGGTGAAGAAGCTCAACAAACAACAACAAAGGCAGGCGATTAGGTGATCTCATCAAGATATTATATTTTTAAACGAAGTCAAAAAAATGGAGGAAGGTATCAATTTGGTGACCATGTATGTTTTTTATAGGTACATATTAGCAACAAAGTTTGTTCTATGTCTTTTGTAAATTCATAATTATTCATTTTAAAAACTGTATGCATGCATAAATTAGCTGGTCAGAAGAGGTATCTCGCGAATCACTACACACAGAATTACCAACCGCGTAATTCGATCGGCCTACTGGCCCGCGGTTTCGTTCATTCACCTTTATTTAGATTATTAAGGTACCTTTCATAATTTTCGAAGTGATGCCATGATACTCTTATAGATGACCAGCTTCCACCCACGTCTTCGCTCGCGTGGTACCTACATAAAAAGTTGCCTATATGCTATTCTAGGTAAAGAACTATTTGTATTCCAAGTTTCAACGAAATCGGTTGAGCTGTTACGACGTGATTGAATAACAAACATCCTCACAAACTTTCGCATTTATAATATTAGTAGGATAGGTACCTACAGAGTAAAGTCGAAATTGGCACAAGTTGATGGTTAGGTGCTTACTTTTGAGATTTTGTTTTTCGTTCAGTACTGTGGTACATCTTATTAGAGGTGACCGTGCATTCACCTTTTGACGGCTGTAAATCTTAATTACAGTAAATATTAGACAATCTATAGGCGAAAATGAGCCTTAGTTTTGTGTAAAGGGTCTAACAAATTAACTTCGGCATAACTGTCAAACAGGGACTGAATAACCGGAATATAAAGGTTTACCTACCTTTAAATAACGATATGAAGTCATACCGATAAATTCCGGTTACCCGAATATTTTTCTACCAATAAATATAACGGTACCGGAAAATCTGGCTTCGCAGTTCATTTCGGTTTATTTCGCTGCCGATACCTATAACCGAAATAAATAAAGGTTTATTAAAGTTTTATTTGATGAAACGCCGCCACCGCGGCGCGACTGTCCTAGCGAACTAGCCGCGGCTCAATATTTCGTTACCGAAATCTACCGGTATGAAATAACGGTAGATTTCGGTACCGAAATTTTGATTTTGATTTTTTACCGTAATGCCCTACCGGTATAGCATAATGGTACCGAAATGTTTTAACGGTACCAGTACCTATAACCTCTACCGCTTTCAGTCCCTGCTGTCAAATGACTTTCCTGCCCATTAGAAAAGTGTCAAAAGCTTGTCGATTACACAGTAGTACAATAACAAACCTATTTTTCCATCGCTATTTATATTCAGCAATTGACACCGCCGCAAATTGAACCAGTTGGGGACATCTGATAGTCCAATTTGCCCCCACACCGCAGCCATTAGAGGCCAATCTTAGCATTAACCTATCTAGTAGGCGACGCTATTTCATTTAACTGGCAGGGTTGAACTGGTTACAATTTATGTGAAGAACTTGGGAGTAAACCTTTGACAGGTTATGACAAATAACTTCCATGTGAACATAGTAAAGTGACAGTGGGCAGGCCATATAACTCGCAGAACCGACAACCGCTACGGGATAAAGGTTCTCGAATAGCGACCACGAAACAGGAGGGCCTTCTCCATCCGCCGAATTCCTGAGTATTCACAATGTCGTCGGTCCATCGGGTAGGGTGCCTTGCAATACTGCGTCGTGCGGTTCGTGGTTGCCATTCGAGAACCTTCATTCCCTAACAGTTGTCGGTTCTGTGAGTTATATGGCCTATGTCGCTAATTCTGAGAGCTATGTCGGTGGCTTTGGTTCTTCTACGGATTGTCTCATTTCGGATCTTATCACGTAGTGAAACTCCGAACATAGCTCTCTCCACAGCCCGTTAAGCGACTTTGAGTTTGTGTATGCAAGTGTACTCTAGCTACTTCTATATCCTTTGTTAAGATTGGACTAAACGATTGTTATTTTGTATCCTTTAAAGGTTTTGTCCTTCTTAGCTTCATCAAACACAAGGAAATCCCCGATTTTGTAGGTACGTGCTTCCGTCCAAATTACTATTCTACTAGGTATCCATTTTACGGAACAAAGAGTGATAGATAAAGTTAGTGTGTACATCTTTGTTCAGGACAAAGGAAATGCTAGTAACTTAATAGGTAAGTGTGTTATTTTATTTTACGAGTCAGCTTCTGTAGGTTCCTCAGCGATAAAACTGAAGCCATTTATTACACTCATAAAAAAAGGTTGCAGTGTGATTACAATGTTTTTGTGACGCACTGACCAGAATACCTTATTTGAAAAAAGAATTAATTTAATGGTTATTTGTTTTCGTGTCTCATTTGATTTTTTTTTTTTCATATAAAACACTGCAAGACGACTTCCTTGCGAGCCACAAAAAAAGACGACTTCCAGTTTATTTTTAAAATTAAGGTTTCGTACCTCATTTGGAAAAAAACGGATCCTTTATAGAATCACTTTGTTGTCCGTCTGACTGTCTGTGTGTCTGTCAACGCTCTTAATAAGTAAGTCCATAAGTGTAGATCGTTGAGATCGGTAAGCAGAAAAATAAATAAAAGATATAGGTACTATGACATGCAAAATTATGTGTAGTGTTGTGTTTATTACCGTAAAAGACATAATTTGTTCATCCGATATGTCTGAAGGCCAAAATTGACAGACCAATTTAAATCCTTATTGAGACATACCACATATTTCCGTCACGAAATACTCCTAATTATAACTCATCATCTTCTTCAGGTCCATTCATTTCTTTAAAATATATATATTGCAATGTCAGAATCTCATCTGTTATTGCAGGGGAGGTCACGGTCGCCAACTAGTTTATATTCCGCTCACCACCACACACATCAAGGCAACATCTGATGATGGTACTACCCAGTACTTATCAGGAGTTTTCCTTAATTGGTGATTGCCTGATTTAGTTTCTGACTAGCGACCTGCCCCTGCTTCGTACGAGTAGCAGAGCATATACGCCAGTAAAGCTCCCAGTCGGAATGGATTTTTCCGACGTCATCAACAATCATCGTCATGTTTACACAAAACCTTAATAAATTATACACGTAAACCTTCCTCATGAATGACTCCGTCCATTGGCGAAAAACATAGGGAAATCCGTTTATCCAGTTTATCGCGTTCAGACAGACAGACGCGGCGGGGGGGGCACTTTGTTTTATAATTTGACTCTAATAAAAAATGCTTTCTTCAAATATGATGGATGAAATCTTTTACTAGAACAACTAGCTTGTGCCTGCGGCTTCGCTCGCTTTCTCACTAGTAGAAAAGTATCCTACATGGTAAATAAAGCACTTCATCTATTCTTAGTTTCACTGGTTGAGCCGTTACGGCGTGATTAAACCACAAACATTCTCACAGATTTTCGCATTTATAATATTAGTAGGATATTTGTAAACAAAGAATGTGAATGAACTTTAAAAACAATGAAAGATAAAATTTATCTGGTAGAAACCTTATGTTTCATATGATGTGAATACTAAAGACGTAGCCTTCGCACATACCTAAAACTGATTGAATTGATAAATGATATAATAATAATGAGAATTATTATATCAGAGTACCTACCAATGAAAGCCATACAGAATAGACTTTCTAACTCTACTTTGGGCCATACTATGACGACTTCATCATTTCAACCGTACGACGTCCACTGCTGAACATGGCCTCCCCCACAGACAGAGCGAATACCTATCATGCGGGGGGATTTGCCCATACTCGCCACGCTGAGCATGCGGGTTGGCGAGCGCAGTTAGAGCTATCCTTGTTAAAATGAGGGACGCTGCTGCCCATCCCCTAGCTTTTTTCCACATGACGACTTATTGCCTTTCAACGCTATTTTACACGAATTTGAACCATAATATCAAAGAAAATATCAATGTTGATGGTACGGGGGTTTAAATCAATTCAATGTAGTAGGTACTCAGTTATAATACTACAAAATCTTAACGGCCTGAAATCTTAGCAAATTTTATATACTGTATAATGCGTTTTTTTAATTAGATTCTTTCACCGACGGTCCTAGGACTATCACCATACCTCAACCTGTCACTGATCTAATACAGGATGATCAAGAAAGAATCAGTGACACGAAAAGCAAGCATATGAAGAGACATAAATGAAATAATATGAACAATATCTATGATATACATTATGCTTTAAAACATTACTAAACTTTATTTTGATATCAATATTAGCAGACATTTTGAATTAAAAGTTTTTGAAAAGTAGTAATAACACACTTAATTTAATCCTTCCTTTTATTCACGATGTTTATCAATAGAGACAACTATGTAGCCTTTTCACAGCGAAGCGCACGCGCATTGTGGACGGCCTTCCATTCATCGGAGGCAATCGCGATTCGGCCGCGTTATATTCCAAATTTAAACACACAAAGCGTCGTCGGTGAGGTGGCGTGACACCGTCCACCAACCGGCGAGAGCGCCGAGAGCGTAGAATAACTAAACAGTTAGTAAGGAGACGATAGATCGACGACCTCGTCCTTTTGGAACTTCGGCGTATGCTGTGTTCTTTATGTTTAGAAGATATAATAAATACGCAAGATGAATACTATTCTATATGATGCAATCTATGGAATTGGCAACTGTCCGCTAGAGTTTGCGAACCCACTTAGATATGTGAAGGGTTTGTGTTGCGTTTTTTAGTACAGCTATCCCAAATTTCTTCGTTATAGCCAAATGCCCGGCTGAGACGCAAACGGACAGGTTCAATATCCGCTGCGAGATAAATTGTTGCATTATTTGCAAGTATTCCTGGTCTGGGTGTTGAGAAACCATGGTTCTCGTATTTTCTGCTTGCATAGATTCTATTGTGGGGTCAGGGCTACGTATGTGATTGATTCGTGATTATTTATTTACTATTCTTTAGCCTATTAACTCAACACGCCCAACTCCCACAGCGTCATTGAGGAATTTATATTTAGAATTCAGAAACAGTTTTACGTTGTCTGGCACTCTGGACTGATAGAAATAGATTTCTTCTATTTTTTTGCATAATCTTTTTATCTATTTCTATTTATCTAATCATCTCTTTCGTGTTTATTACCTAATTCCACATTCTTAGATTGCTGTCTCTGTCTCATTGCAATTGCGTTATGCAAAACCTTGCCCCTGACTTCAGCTGTAGGCAATTATGCGGCCTTACTCTAGTCATATTTCCGTTAATATTTTGATTAAAATTGATTGAACCGGTTTGCGTAATGTTATGTAATAAGTATAAAATTCCAATGTATGAAGTCGGATGGAAAGTTACTACCAAATGCCGTAGCATATAGTACACTTGGTTATGTGTGGAGACTTCAGGTATGTCAAACTTCACCCTCCAGAAAGCTAAAGTTTTATATATCTTAAGATAATTTGCTGTAATAATCGCCATATAATATCGAAGTTCCAGCGTTTAGTAATAATATGCATTTAAGTAAATAAATTCCCTGAATCTTGCCAAACTTGTATTGGCGACATTCTTTTTGTTTGTTTTTGGTTCTGATTCACACGTGACCAGCTTTGTTTGTGTTTTTTTTTAATAAATCATGATCTATCTAATAACGTTTCTATCGTGGTTATGATAATCAAGTTGTTATACGAATAAAGTCTTACAGAAGATCGCAGCCATATAACATTATTTGTTTCAAATAGTGTTGTGTTCCTGCGTTGAGTAAGGTTGCCTGAGCTCTTTAGGGGCGACGGTGACCACTAACCATCAGGAGGGCCGTAAGCCTGTTTGCCTCCGTATAACATAAAAAAAACGACTTGCATTTATATTGTGGTTATCATAATCAAGTTCTTGTACGATAGTCATAGAGAGCTCTTAATCCGAGTGTTGCTAAGTAATACTGTTATTGTCTATAAACTAAGCTATTGTGATACACAAGTGCGTCTTTAATACCTACCAAGTTGTTTGCCGGTCGTTGACCTCTGTATGTACTTTCTCCCTACACAAATAGTACGTGTTCTTTGTACGTGTTATTTTATTATGTGACTTATGATTATTGTTTTTGAATTTTAAGATTGATTGTTTTTTTTGTATGTTATTTTTTTTATTTATATGGTTTTAAATACGATTGAATAATTGTTATTAAATTCAATAAATGAAATGAAATGAATGTACAATAGAGTGAGTACTACGTCTTTAATCGTATGTACATACAAAAATTCATTTTTTTCTGATCTAATTCATTACTTTAACCTCGGAAAACGACCTGTGCCCCAACCTTGGGAAATAGTTACCAAACTTTAATCCGTACCGTTTTATAGTTTTACGGTAACTTCCGTAAAAATTATGCATGTATTGATTCGATTACGTAATTTAGTAACTAAAAGCCAGTGATGGTGTAGTGGGAGGTTTCCCGACTTTCGATCCGAAAATCGTGGGTTCGATTCGAAAAATTAAGTGCGCATTAACATCTGCTTTACATAGACAGTCCCATAGACATCTTCAAGGATCTGATCACCTGGAGATCTGAGAGGATGACTAACATTCTTGTAAAGAAAAATTTTTAGGTATGTATGATCGATCTCACCCAGACAACTTATCGACTCCTGAATATACTTCAAATCAAATTCTAGCTACGAGTAAATGACTCACATTGTCACAAATAAAACAAAAGTGCGAAGAATACGAGTGTTATGTATAGTTCTGCAGCCAAGCTTGCATCACTGTCTTCCGGTAATTGCTGTTGCATTGCAACATCCATCCAGCCATCCATGGCATCCATAAGCAACCGTTTGCGATACAACGGAGGTCACAGATATTGCATTCATGGAGTCGATAATCATCGATTGTGTCAAACGTGTTGAGTATTGTTCGTTGGTTTTCCTTTGATAAATCATTAACTATCAAGTAAAGGTCATTATCATACAGTTATTATGTGGCAGCTTGCCAGTTACCATCCCCATCATCTGCGTCTTGCATGTCGCATAACGCATACAGTGTCACCATCATCATTTCTGCCGTATGACTTCCGATTCTGAAGATATGCCTCTCGTTAAAGTAAAAAGGCGTTTATTTCAATCAAATAACTAGGATCACTTTGAACATCTTAGAATCTAGCTATTTATACGCCTGTTTCTCGCGACCTAGCCTAGAAGAATCAGGCAACAAACACGGCTTGAACCAAACGTTTCTGCTCCACCTTTATTATAAGCACTGGCAAAGAGTGGAACGATCTGCCAGCGTCTGTTTTCCCGGATGAGTACAATCTAGGAGTCTTCAAATCTAGAGTGAATAAGTTCCTTCTGGTAAAGCGTGCTCCATCTCAGGCCACATCTCACTTGCAAAAGTGAGCTGGTGGTCAAACGCCTAACCATCTCCAATAAAAAATAATAATAATAATAATTGGTGACCATAATTTTTTTCGATGATACTTTTGCCTAGATTTCCTGAGCGACCGATATTGTGCGGCCTGTACCCAACGGCTTCAAGCATAATTTATTAGTTAGGGTGGCCGTCGTACACTGCGCTTTCCAGTGTGTGGTCTCCACTCTAGAACCTTTCTACCCCAACGACAACGTGTTCCGAGCAATGTGCCCGGCTCACTGCCACATCAACTTACTAATGTCGTTACTATAGTTTGAGTACGGATCTCCTCATTTCTCTCAAGCCTACTCCATTGCTTGCTGAGCGATCTTGAGTTTTCTTATGAGGGCCACAGTGAAAGTACCTCAGTCGAAGTACATCACTAGTAACACACATTGCTCAAAGACTTTCGTCTTTAGGTATCGCGATCGACAGTTGTCCGGGCGCTGCTCAGTTGGATTCGAGAACTCATCTGTTTCCCTAATACTTGAAATTATTTCAGTAAAAAAATCTATTAAATATTCGATTATTCAATGGCAAGCTCTCACGGCCATAACGTTTCTCAAAGAATTCACGTTTTGTTTCTTTGCCCACAGGAGTCATGGCAGGATCCGAAAGCAATCGACACAGGATCAGTGATCAACGTTCTGGATCTGGGACGGCAGAAGTACGCAAACGGTGGTGTCGTCTCGCGGTATCTCTGCGACCTGGTCCAGTGTTTCAACCTTCCGCGGTTCGATTACAAGGACGTGGTGCCTAAAGTGAGTACAGAGCAGCTAATCTGCATTTTATCACCTTGAATGTAGCGTTTAAATCAGCTTGCAAGTAACACTGATCATTAACAAGTGGAAATTCAGGTTAATGAGTCGGTAGTTTTGGAAGATTTAGATATTTACGATACAATCAGAGCGTGGCGTAGCTGGATAAAGCGAGTGGCACATTATTCACACGTGGGCCACGTTAGCGTTCCAAGTCATGTCTGTTTTTGGTACATTTCCATTTCAGCCGTTCGACGTCCACTGCTGAACATGGCGACACAGACAGAGCGAATTCCTTATCATGTTGGGGATTTGCCCATACTCACCACGCTGGGCATGCGGGTTGGCGAGCGCAGTTAGAGCTATCGTTGTTAAAATGAGGGACGCTGCTGCTCATGCCCTAGCTTTTTTCCCTTAGTCGCCTCTTACGACATCCGCGGATAGGTAGATATGGAGGGGCCTATTCTTCAGCCGGGGCCACCACGGCCATCAGCCGGGGCCACCACATTGGACACTGTTGGTACATTTATGGTCTTTATAACTAATTATTAAACGTACGTAAGAAGTTCAAGAAGACTTGTACCTATAATAGCTGAATAATTCAGTTTGAACTAATTTGTCTCCAAAACAGCTGATTTTTGCAGTGTTTTTTCAATGAAAAATCCTTTCACTACACTGATTCTTTCATCGACGGCCATAGGCCCTTTTCAGGCCCACCATACCTCAACCTGGTCACTGACCTAATACAGGATGACCAAGAAAGAATCAGTGACACGACAAGAAATGTCCAATTTCCAAAAGTCGTCGAACAAACCTTAATAATAATTTTCCTGACTGAAGCCATCGTCAATAAAGAATTTACTCTAAATTTGTGTTTTCCTTCACGCGTTCTAGCACACGTTCCAATACCCGTATTCATATTGTTTTTGTTACGCAATTTAACGCTTTATCTCTTTCTTTTTATTCTAGGTAGAGAAGGACGTAACCTACCTCCAAGCTATAGAAGAGGCAACCAAAGAGCAGCTTTGGAAAGCCCACAAGGACAAACCAGAAGGGGACAATAAGACTGAATACGCCTCTGTGAGGCGAAGAGTAGAAGCCAAGGCGAGGAAGGTGCTTAGTGATATCAGCTCTGCTATGTCTAATAATGTTCTCAAGTGAGTTTCATTTACACTCTACTCAGTGGCGGATTTGCAGTCTTGGCCGCTCTAGGCCCCAGGCCATGTGCCGCCCCTTTCTCAGCACCCATCATATAGACTAGGTACATAATGAATTTACTTTATTGCCAACTTTATATTCAATCGAAATCAGAAATGACGAAATCTGTTCGTAGCTGCATGACTACTGTAGCTAGTACTAATAAGTCTATGGAGTAGCCTTTTAAATAATAATAATAATATTCCGGACAATAACACACACGGTCAACTGATCCCAAACTAGGCATAGCCTGTACTATGGGTACCAGAGACTGATATACAGTGGTGGTCATCTAATTAGAAACACCTACCTGGGTTTATATTTTTATTGCAAATTCCCTTTCGAACTAATTTTTAACGTATCATTGAGTGTTCCTGCGTATTAAAATCGATGTATCGGATATTATATTGCATTGTTATCGCATTTTAATAACAGAAAACAACGGTTGTTTTTCTAAAACTGAAAGTTATATTAATAACAAAATAAAAAACGAGAGACAAACCGGACAACTAATTAGAAACACCAAAAAAATCATTACTTAAATCATTTTTAATTTGAACAAAACCCCAATAGTTTTGAAAAATACTAAAAATACTACATCCTTAGACAATTAGTATTTGGTAGGGTAGCCTTTATTATCAATAACAGCTTTGCAGCGACGCGGCATTGATTCAATCAATTTATAACAAGTTTCTACAGGAATACTTCTCCAAGCGTCTTCAAATGCACTGTTAAGTCCATGAATATTAGTAACGTGTTTCTGCGACAGGTTGGTCTTTATAGTGTGCCACAAATTTTCTATGGGATTTAAATCCGGACTATTGGCAGACCACTCTAATACTGTCACGGATTGATCTGTAAGAAACGCTTTAACGCTGCGTGCTGTGTGCATTGGGTCGTTGTCATGCTGAAATATCCAAGTTACTGGCAAATTTTCCTCGGAATATGGAATCATTGTCTCTTCCAAGATCTTTTTGTATTGATATTGATCCATTTGCCCTTCAATCTTTCTCACGGGACCAATCCCGTACCCTGTGAAACATCCCCACACCATTACATTTCCACCACCGTGCTTAACTGTCTTTTTAGTGTACTTGTTATTCAAAGCCTCGTTTATTGGTCGTCGTACATATCGTTTTCCATCGGAATTAATCAAATTAATTTAAGTTTCATCTGAAAACAAAACTTTTTTCCATTGATGAATAGTCCAACTGCCATATTTGCGAGCGAATGCTAGACGATTTTCTCTATGTTGCCTGGTTAGTAGTGGTACTTTTCTAGCGATCCTTCCTAACAATTTTCTTTCAACCAACCGTCTACGAACTAGTTTAGTGGACACGTGTCGAGGATCGTCTTCTGAAAATACCTCTTTTCTTATAACATTGGATCCTTTAAAGGGGTCCGCCTTAGCTAATCGAAGCATAAGCCTGTCTTCTTGAACTGTAGTCTTCCTGGGCCGAAGTTTTCTTGGCACGTTATCTGATGTTCCGTGTAGTTTGAAATGTGCGAGGGCGTTAAATATCATCTTTACGGAACATTCCAAATAATCGGCGATCTTTCTGTAACTCCATTTTTGTTTTAAATGAAAATTCACTATATTTTTTCTCGTTGCTGCATCACAGCTCTTATTTTTACCCATTTTTAATAAAACAACAATAAATAGTAACTTTTCGTAATGAGTTAGAAATGGCGGCAATATTTACAATGTGATTGACAATTGTGAGAACTGTATTTCAGTTTAAAAAATCAAATTTCAAACCAAGTCATACAATGTTTCTAATTAGTTGTCCATTCTGCCAGTCCTAACGATATTGATACTTTTTGTTTCACTGATATTTATTTTTATTGTCGTCTTGGTTGTCAAATATTATTGCTTGTAATTAAACTAGAGATATTAAAGTACATTGTAAAGTAATGAAAAAAAAAATACCTCCTATTAAATGCTATAATAATGTTAGTTACTTTATAAAAATGTCAGGTGACTAGGTGTTTCTAATTAGATGACCACCACTGTACATAATAGATAAATATTTAACACCCAGACACAGAACAAACATCTGTGTTCATCACACAAATGTTTGTCCAGCGCCGGAATCGAACCCGCGACCTCTAGCGCAGAAGGCAGAGTTACTACCAACTGAGCTGTGAGCGCAATCAAATTTATTTTCTTTATTTATTTGAGTCACCAACATCGTGTCCAAACATTCATACAAAACAATACATAATAATTAGTAACAAGCCAAGTATCACAATAATTATAGGAGACAGACAGCGAGCTATGAGTGCATGCATATGTGCATATGAGTGCTATATGTGAGTTGTGAGCTTATTTTTTTCAATTAAACAGATTCGTAGCGTGGTGCTGCCATAAAGGCATCCGCCGCATCGCAGTCGGCGGTTGTGGAACCCGCTCCGCCTGCGTGGAAAGACTCCGCCGCGCCAACGCAGCCGGCTTACCGCTAATCTTCGTGCCATTGCACCGATCTCACTTCGACTACATCCTGGTGACGTTCGCACTGTACCTGACCGGCGTGAGGCCGCCATTGGTAGCTGCCGGGGATAATATGAGGATACCTTTCTTCGGGTGAGTTTTTGAAGCTCCATATATCCATATAGTACGCCGTTTACATACATACATACATAAAATCACGCCTGTTTCCCAGAGGGGTAGGCAGAGACCACGGTTTTCCACTTGCTACGATCCTGACATACCTCTTTTGCTTCATTCACTCTCATCACATTCCTCATACATGCTCGTCGGTTTAGGGTACTCATGACCTGGCCTTTTTCCAAAACGTCACCGATTTGGTCACTAAGGCTCGTATTCAGAGACACGACTCAAGCATAGATTTAATCACAGATCAGCTGAACTCTACTTAAGTATTGAATCTCTTCTCAAACATAGCTTTTATTCAAGAACGGTACTTAAACTATTCTCAGCTGAATCGAGTCTCAAATCTGTACTCAAATGTTCTCGTTTACATTTTGATTTATTTATAATTTTCGATCCGTTTTACGCAGAGATTCAAACAGCC
Organism: Anticlea derivata; assembly: GCA_947579855.1. Classification (NCBI taxonomy): domain Eukaryota; kingdom Metazoa; phylum Arthropoda; class Insecta; order Lepidoptera; family Geometridae; genus Anticlea; species Anticlea derivata. The sequence goes on along the minus strand of OX388279.1, from coordinate 3,049,129 downwards.
AGGGGGGAAATAAAATAGAACAATAAAGTGAAGTATAAATATGCATCAAAGTACGTGTAACGGAACGTAAATGTCATTTGATTAATGTCAAATCAAATCTAAACTCAAGCACCGATTTCGTCTGATTGACGTTTCAGAATAAGCATTTACTCAGGTGAACTGTGATCATTGAATCTATACATAAATACTGTTCAAGAATTAGAATGTCGCCTCAAATCGAGATTTAAGTACAGATCAATGCTCGAGTCTTGTCTCTGAATACGAGCCTAAACGTACGCCTAGGTCTTCCCCTTCCAACGGTCCCATTCACACTCGCCTTGTACACCTGTTTCGTCAATCTTCTTTCGTTCATTCTCTCTACATGACCAAACCATCTCAGCATACCTTTCTCAATCCTCATCACTACGTCTTCTTTCACCCCACAACGCTCTCTTATCACACTGTTCCTCACTCTATCTTTCAAAGTTACTCCACACATTACTACACGCCGTTTGTTTATACAAATCCTACTAATATTATAAATGCGAAAATTTGTGAGGATGTTTGGATGTTTGTGGTTCAATCACGCCGTAACGGCTCAACCGATTTCGCTGGAACTTGGAATAGATAGAGGTCTCTACCTAGAATAGCATATAGGATACTTTTAATCAAGGTACCACGCGATCAAAGCCGCGGGCTTTGATCGCGTGGTACCTTTTTAAAAAGTTACCTTTAAAAAGTTTTTCTAACAGAAAAACTCATTGGTTGACCGGCTAGGCCAACACAGATATTTTATTCGTCGACATATTGCGACCTCAGTGGCGCAGCGGGCGAGTGTTCGGCTGACACGCAAGGGGTCGATTCCCGCTGCGCCTGCGGGACAAATGTTTGCATGATCTGCAAATATTTGTTCCAGGTCTGGTTGTTGCGGTGGTACTAGTAGTTTCTGATACCTGATCTGATACGACACAGGGAATCCTAGTGTGGGGTCAGATGTTATTTATTTTTATTATTATTAATGAAAATAACTTTTCGTTTCAGCTGGATCCTGCGTGGATGCGGCGCGTTTTACATCAAGAGACGAGTCGAAGGCTCCGATAACACGGGAGACGAGATCTACAAAACTGCCCTCAGGTAAACACAGGATCACGTGTAGAACCAATTTTTTTTTTTTTTTTTTTTTTTTTTTTTTTCAATATGTGCTCATGACTTTTATCGATCAGATCCTTGAGAATGTCTAAGGAGGGTAGTCAGAGGCATGTCCGTGAAAAAAAACCCGGATAAAAAGTCTGTCTTTATTTGGGAATAGTGTAGCTTTGAATCCGTGAAAGAATTTTCAAAATCGGATAAGTGGGCCACTAATTATTCACGATTTATTAGTTGCTTGCTTGCTTGTCGTGTCACTAATACTTTCTTGGTCATCCTGCATTAGGTCAGTGACCAGGCTCTGAAAATGGCCTATGACCGTCGATGAAAGAATCAGTGTAGTGAAAATATTAAAGTGCGCCTCTTAGAAGCTCCTTTCGTGCACAATACATTATTATTAGTGTAGAAATGGGATTCACCTACCCAAATTAATAATTAAAATTATTCTATTTCAGATCATACATCCTGAACAGTTTATCCGAAAACAACAATTTGGAGTTTTTCATCGAAGGCGGACGCACGAGGACCGGGAAACCGCAGCCTCCTAAAGGTATAAAATAAAAAAAATATAATGAAAATGAAAATAGTTTTTAGCTTATTTATCTAAATTTATTGTACAGTCGCCTACACTAAGCTGTCTGTATACATTTCACAATTTAAGAGTGATGCCATACTATTATAAATTCAAAAGTTTGCATTGGTGGATCTTTGTTACTCAATCACGCCAGAACGGCTGAACGGATCTCGGTGAGGCACAGATATAGATTGTAGTCTGGAATAGCACATAAGCTACTTTTGTATCTTGGTATCACGTAAGCGAAGCCGCGGGCGCAAGCTAGTGCCATTTTAAACTTATGAACCGTGTATGTGCCTAACATCTTCATCTATATTGTGGCATTATTTTAAAAATTATGTAATTTATACATCTCGGCGACTGTAAATCCGTAAATTTACCGTCTTCGGGCTCATATTTGATGTTTCTATTGGTGATCCATTAAGATCCATCTGATTTTATAAAAGCGTGTTTTCAAGCAAGCATATTCATTGACAAATGAAGGCAAATACCTAATTAAGCATGTAATACATTTATTGATCAACATGCTTCCCGGATATTTTCAAATGAAAGAGGGTGAGTGATGTTAAACTTGTCAGTAACGCAATAGGGCCTTTTTTTTATAAAAAATAGGCTGACGTTTGACCACAATCTCACCTGATGTTACAGCCCCTGTTGGTAAGCGGTTACCGTTGCCTATGAGCGCTTGCAATACCAGAGGCATCACGCACGCGTTGCCGACCCCGAACCCCCTCCCCCCCCATAGAGCTCTGGCAACCTTACTCATCGCAGGAACACAACACTATTTGAAACAAATAATGTTATTTTGCTGCGATCTTCTGTAGGGCGGAGGTACCTCCCCAGGCGGGCTGCTCCAATTCAGAACGAGAAAATCTCGCTGTGCCCTACCTCCTCCTAAAAGAATAATATCTCAGATTTCACGACTTCCGAATACAGTGCGATAATATCACGTCGTGGAACTCTTTGGGGGAGGCCTATGTCCAGCAGTGGACTTCTACAGGGTGATGATGATGATGATGAATATTACGATACTGCCATTTGGCCATTACTATACATACTGGATTGTGATACATATCGTGATAATATCGTAGATTTCATGACTATCCCGATACAGCGCGATATATCACGATACTGTTATTTGGGCATGTTAAACTATCATTTTGGCCGTGGTGGCCCGGCTAAAGAATAGGCCCCTCCATATCTACTTATCCGCGGATGTCGTAAGAGGCAACTAAGGGAAAAAAAGCTAGGGGATGGGCAGCAGCGTCCCTCATTTTAACAACGATAGCACTAACTGCGCTCCCCAACCCGCATGCCCAGCGTGGTGAGTATGGGCAAATCCCCCCCATATGATAGGAATTCGCTCTGTCTGTGGGGGAGGCCATGTTCAGCAGTGGACGTCGTACGGCTGAAATGATGATGATGATGATGAAACTATCATTTCAGTGAATTTCGTACGGCCTTTATGATGATTATTGTCATTTGAGCATGTTACAATGTCAATACTGTATCACGTGTGACAACATTGATAATGTAACATGCCTTCTTGTGCTAGATTTCAGATGTTTCAAAAATATCCATTAAATTTAAATGAATACAAATTATTATTGAAGTTTGAAGATTGCAAACAATTTCGACTAAGTAATTCTATCTATTTTCAGCCGGAATCCTCTCAGTGATAATGGACGCATACCTGGACGGTACAATTGACGATGCCCTTCTAGTCCCTGTAACATTGAACTATGACAAATTAGTTGATGGTAACTTTGTTAGAGAACAGCTGGGCATGCCCAAACAAATGGAGACGTTCTGGTCGGCTCTGACTGGGATTTGGAGGACTTTGAACACTAATCACGGGACTATAAGAGTGGATTTCAATCAGCCGATGTCCCTCAAGGTAAATAACGCTTCGTGAGATTAATCGTAAATGCATTTAAAGGTGCTCCGGGAGCATTCGCCTGTAATGTAACATTTTAAATTCGATTTTGAGCGTTACGTTATAATACTGGCTCCCTGAATGTTCGTATTCGCCTGTAATGTAACAATAAGATTACACGGTAGTACCTACAAGGCTTGCGCATTGATGTTACAAGTTGTATCAAAATATTACAGACCAGCTTCCGCCCGCGGCTTTTCTCGCGTGGTACCTACATAAAAAGTAGCCTATACGCTATACTAGCTATATAGCTCTTTATATTCCAAGTGTCAACGAAATCGGCTGAGCCGGCGTGATAGAATAACAAACATGCTCACTTTCGCATTTATTTAGGATTTTATAATTACAGGTTGCGCACTGTAAAGGGCATACACGGCAGCTATAGGTAATGTATATTAATGTAAATTACATCCCGGGATGTATAAGATACGAAGATGTCAAAATATACATTATAGCTGTCGTGTGTCTCCTGACGATTTCTATGGAAAGATGTAATGAGATGTATTGTGCTGTAATATACATTTTTACATTATAGCTGCCGTGTGTGACGCCCTTAATGCTCGGTTCTCCTCCCTCACTGATGTAATGTAACTTTACATTACAGGCGAATGCTCTCGGTGATGGAGCACCTTAATAGATCTTTCGCAGTGTAAGAATATATCAACTTGTTGCAGGAACTGGTAACATCGTTCCAAAAGTACCAACATTTCAAAGACCCCATTGAAACACCTCTGTCTCCACCGAACAACAATCTAGCCTTGAATTTGGACAAGCAGATTTTATACAACCACAGTCATTCTAGTCTCTATGGCGCTGACGTCAGCTCAGATTATAAGATGATGGTCGAGGCGATCGGACGCCATCTTGTCTACGGTGAGTCTTGACTATAGTGATTATATGTTGTCTATAAGCCTTATCACACCTCCCCGCAATCATAGGAAATTGGGGCCAGAGTTGCAAACTCGACTAGGTTAAACCATTTCTTTTTTCCCCAAAGTTAAGTAAGATAAAAAAAAACTTGATGACAACCAATGACCCAATGTTGCCTCTTATTTTCAGGGAGTTGTGTAGGGGCTGTATGTTGTGTCTATCATGTCTATTGTGAGCCTAAACTCGTTCATACAATTTTTCAAGGCTACTGTACTATATATTTTACTTAGTCTGCGATAGTGAGTCTAACTTGTCTACAGTGAGTCTATCTTGTCTACAGTAAGTCATATCTCTCCAAAGTCTCTAAGCATTTTTTGTTGTCATCAGACCTAACCTACTAATAATCCAAAAATTAAACTTTCGTTCTTAATTTTATGCTGCCTTGTTGGTTGGTCTTATAAGTAGTAGTGAGTCCGTTAAAAAACTAGTGGCCGATAAAACGTGTGATTGGTGTAGTACATACATACATACATAAAATCACGCCTATTTCCCAGAGGGGTAGGCAGAGACCACGGCCTTCCACTTGCTACGATCCTGACATACCTCTTTCGCTTCATTCACTGTCATCACATTCCTCATACATGCTCTTCGGTTTAGGGTAAAACCCTAATTGGTGTAGTTTGTTTTTATTTTTATTTTTTATTTTTTTATACTACTGAGGAGGCAAACAGACATACGGCCCACCTGTTGGTAAGCGGTTACCGTAGCCTATGAGCGCTTATAAGCGCAATACCAGAGGCATCACGCACGCGTTGCCGACCCCGAACCCCCTCCCCCCTAAAGAGCTCTGGCAACCTTACTCATCGCAGGAACACAACACTATTTGAAACAAATAATGTTATTTGGCTGCGATCTTCTGTAAGGCGGAGGTACCTCTCCAGGCGGGCTGCTCCAATTCAGAACGAGAAAATCTCGATGTGCCCTATCTCCTCCTAAAAATAAAAAAAAAAATTATAGTAAAAATGTAACGTTTGTTCACAGACGCCGCCCAAGCCACAGCCCTGATGTGCACGAACATAGTGTCGTACGTGCTGCTGACGGAGCACCGGCGCGGCTGCAGCGCCCGCGCGCTGGCCGCCAGCGTCGAGGCCCGAGCCAGCCACCTCAAGCGACACGGTCGCGACTTAGGGTACTCGGGCACCAGCCAGCAGGCGCTCAGGCAAGCTGTGAGTCGAATTAATAAACGTGAAGTATCTGAAAAAAATTGTGTACGTCAGCGCAGCAGGAACAATTCTTTTTAACTAACGCAGCAGGAACAGTTGACGTTAAGCCAGCAGGAAACTGTTAATTCGCAAAATATCATAAACTACAGCGGTACAAATTCTGACAAATAGGTACAAATAAATGACAAATTCATCACTAAATGATGGCATGGTCAGGAGTCCAGAAGCTCTTGCCTAATGTCGGTGTTCCTGCTGCGCTGACGTCCACCAAAAATTACCCTACATTTTCGAAAAAGTTCGCGCTTACTAACTCAAGAGACCTGGACGGGATTTAGGGTATTCGGGGACCAGCCAGCAGGCGCTCAGGCAAGCTGTGAGTCTAATTAGTAAAAAGATAGATAGAAAACTCTTTGTTGTACACTACACAGTACAAAAACATCTTAAAAAATTGAATTGCGAAGTTAAAATGTCCGCCCGACCACGCTCGCGCCTACCACCTCAAGCGACACGGGCGGAATTAAGGGTACTCGGTGACATCTCAAGAGACACGGACGCGACTTAGGGTACTCGGGCACCAGCCAGCAGGCGCTCAGGCAAGCTGTGAGTCTAATTAATAAACGTGAAGTATCTGAAAAAAATTGTATACGTGAGCGCAGCAGGAAAAATTCTGACCGGCAGCGGTTTACCCGGTACATTGCATACGGTTGCGTGGCGTAACTGAGGAAATAAAATTACCTTAAAACTTTCGAACGAAACCCGCGCCGCACACATCGAGAGACACGGACGGGACTTAGGGTACTCGGGGACTAGCCAGCAGGCGCTCAGGCAAGCCGTGAGTCATCTTACTAAGCGTGGCGTAACTGAAAATAATATTACCCTACTACCTTAAGAGACACTGACGGGATTTAGGGTACTTGAAGACACCTCAAGTGACACGGACGGGATTTAGGGTACTTGGCGACACCTCAAGAGACACGGACGGGATTCAGGGAACTCGGGGACACCTCAAGAGACACGGACGGGATTTACGGCACTCGGGTACAACTCAAGAGACAGGGATTGGATTTAGGGTACTCTGGAATAAATTAATTAATGCTATTTCTTATTTCAGTTGGAGATGCTAGGACGCGGCCTAGTCAGGCGGGAAGGCAGCGGAGAGAAGCAGATAATCCGTCCTCAGCTCAGTATCGCCGCTGCATTGGAGCTTTCTTATTACTCCAACACAGTTGGCACGCATTATGCTGCGGACGCTATATTAGGTAAGAAGTTTTACTTATTTTTAGGGTTCTGTTACCTTTTGGTAACTTTAGACACTACAGAGTTTAATCACCGCCTTTCAGCGGCAGCGACCGCGCTAGAACTTACACAATGTATCAACGCCTTACAGCGATCGCGCTGGAACTTACAGAATGTAATCACCATCTTAAACGACCGCGCTAGAACTTCCAAAGGTCATTTCCCCCTTACAACAACTGTACTAGAACTTACAGAATGTAACCCCACCTTACAGCGACCGCGCTAGAACTTACAGAATGTAACCCCACCTTACGATCTTTAGATAGCTCAACTGTTTCTTGTGTATGTTGTATTGTTACTTGTATTAGTCTAAATTTTACTGTTAACCTACCTACCTACTAAGTACCTACGCTTTATTTTTTTTATCATTCTTCATGTCGTGTCACTGATTCTTTTTTGGTCATCCTGTAATGGGTCTGTAACCAGGTTGAGGTATGGTAGCCCTGAATATTATTTTTTTGTGATTGTTACCTGCTGATGTTTCTTCCGTTTGCTTTTATCTCTGTCTGTGCTTTGTTTGTGTGTGTCAAATAATTAATTTATGTATCTTACAGCGACCGCGCTAGAGACAGTGATCCGCGAGCCAAGCGCCGAGCCGGACGTGATATCGCACTCGCAGCTGATGGAGGCCGCGCTGCAGCTCAGCGAGGTGCTGAGCGCGGAGTTCATCCTGTGTGCGCCCTGCCTTAGGATAGAGGAGCGGCTGTGCGACGCCCTGGACAGCCTGCTCGAGCACGAAATCATCACTAGAATTGAGGTAAAGTTAGTAGTAGATTATGACTTAGTAGTAGGTACTTAAGTAGGACGTACGGAGACATTGGCATGTCCTATAACCTAAAATATCTAAGACATATGACATGTGCACGAAGGGGGCCTAAGAGGCGCACTTTAATCCTAATCTAATTCTAAATGGGGGAATAAGATCTGCACTGACGTCCCGCGTTGGGGTGTATTGTGCATTGTCCCCCTGCTGACCTCACCCCAGCCAGCCCAACTCCTTAAGGCTTAAAGTAACGGAGAAGGACCCTGACTATAATCCTTTTACTACACTGATTCTTTCTTCGACGGTCATTTATTTATTATTTATTTATTTAACTAGTACGGCATAACCAATTACACTTATTAAAATTATAAGAATACATACAGTCATAGGCTCTTTTCAGGGCCACCATACCTCAACCAGGTGACTGACCTAATACAGGATGACCAGGAAAAAATCAGTGAGACGACAAGCAATCAAGCAAGCGTTTACTTAATTCCAGCCCACGGACGCGTTGGAGGAGGAGCGGTGGTCGCGACGCTTCGCCGCGCGATTGGAAGAGGACTTCGAAGACGAGAGACCTGACCCCACGAGGAATATTAAATACAGAATTGGCAACAGCGAGACTGCACTAGCTGAACGGTTAGTACCTACATATTATTATTGTTTTTATAATATGTTTACTTTCATTTTTTTATTAATAGCAACAGACAACGTGATAAACTACTTTTTAGGGTTCCGTACCTCATTTGGAAAAACGGAACCCTTATAGGATCACTTTGTTGTCCGTCTGTCTGTCTGTCTGTCCGTCTGTCAAGACCCTTTTTCTCAGAAACGGCTAAAGGTATCAACGTGAAATTTATACCACCTATTAAGGTGCATTAAAAAGATATGGCAATGAATGTATAATTTTTGTATGGAAATGGCAAAAATCAAAAACCTCTAGGCTACTTCCAGTTACCTCACAATTCTGAAATTTGGCATGCTAGGAGCTTTTGTAACATAAGTAAAGGGAAAAGTCTGAAATTGAGGAATTTCGATGTTTTTTAGGAAACAAAGTTATACTTGCGGTCAATGTCATACAATGACTACTTGAACGACCGCAAATATAATTTTGTCAATTCCGACACTTAGAATTTTTATAAATCCATTGGTGCACGACCGGGATTCGAACCCACGACCAATGGTACGGAAGCCTAAGGGCGCGAGTTCTCGCACTTGACCGTCTTTATTTAGTTTAGAAATTGTGTGTTTTGTTTGTTTATTTTAGTACATTGTTTGTTTTTGTGATGACTGAATACATTATTTCTATCTTTTTATGAACACGTTTTATGTACCACAATAACACTCGTATCTTCAAGCACCTTGAGTGAAATTTTAATGGGGAAACAAAAAATAATATTTTTTAGCAATTGATACGAAAATAATGCTCGATCGTGGCTAAGATTTTATGGCAATTTTCAACAAAAATCTGTCAGGTTAGAATTAAAATATACAACAAAAAATGGGGAATATATATTTGTGGTTGTTTCAGTCGTCGTCTGCTGCTGACGCTGCGGCCGCTCCTAGAAGCCTACGCGGCCACCTGCGACAGTCTGACGGGCGGCTCGCAGAAGCAAGTCGCCAAGCAAACGCTGGACAAGCTCACTGAACAATTCTCCCAAAACAAAATGCCATACGGTGAGTTTTTTTTCATGGAACTCTTATATTTTCGATATTCTCTTCTATAAGATAAGATAGTTTATTTGCATGAACATATGTACAACCAGATCTTAACTAAGTTGTCAGTTCAATTATGTTCTACCATAATTCAGGCATGCAAATATTTAAACAATAAAATTAAAATAAAAGAGTTCCAACAATCTATGTGAAGAGAATATTGGATGATGATTCAGTTCTATCTCAAAGAGCCTCCTGCTTTTTAACCAGATTGTTTCTCAATGGAAGCAATCTGGTTGTGAAACCGGAGGGTTACATCATTGTTAGTTTTTTTTTAAATATGTATTAGTATATTTTAGATTGTAATAAAAGTAGGTTTTTTTTTTTAAATAATATTATAGGAACTATATTTATCAACCTCATACTTCGTGCACCGCCGTCCATTATTGTTGGTTCATTACTTTCCATCCTAAGGATGCCTGGAAGAAATCGCTTTCAGCGATAAGGCCGCCCATTGTACAACATTAAGTTTGTTGTAGACTTTATATGTAATCCATGTGTACAATAAATGGTTAATCTATTTTTTTTTTTATTTACTTTATGTGGCTTTGGTATCACTGCGGCCACAACTGGCCTATTGTGATCAAATTATGTTATTGTTAATCTATCTATGATTCTAACAGAACTGTATCATTCCAGGCGAAGCGATATCAATCGACGCCATCCGGAACTGCCTGCGCCTGCTCAGGCAGTGGGGCGTCATCGAAATGTACACGGAGCAGCGGGAACGGAAGCTGCGCCTCCTGCCTCCGTACGAGGACGAGCGCAGCTTGCGGGAAGTCTGCACGCACGTGACGCGGTTCAACGTGGACACACCTGTGTTGCAATAGTGAAGGATTCCTCTTAATTGTGCGTGATATAGAACAGTGCTAAGGGCCCTGTAACTCGTTAAAAACTAGTGCTCGTGCCTCGGAAAAGTTTGAAGTGGTTAAACCTGGTGACAAGTTCGTATGACAAAACACGACTGGACTGTGGTGACAAGAATTTGGTAAAAGTACCTTTTGTTCGTATGATTGAACACGACTGGATGACATACGCAGGTATTTTCATATTACTATAATAAAGCTTTTTCTTAAATTATCAAAATTATCTTATATTCAAGGTCAAAACACCTTAAAAACTAAAGATGTGTGAGAATCCATGGTTATGCCAGCTTTTTAGCGAGACTGCCATTTTTGTTTGCAGGTTATAACTATTTGTGTTTTAATATTGACCCTTTCTAAAGTAGCCCCCCACTAGATGGAAAGATGACCTAATAAAGATTGCTGGGAGCCATTGGTTCAATATTGGTCGCTCTGGAAATCTATAGGTGAGGCGTGTGCTCAGCAGTGGACGTGCTATGGCTGAAATTATGATTAAAGTTTAAAAATGAATTTAATAAAACGACATTACTTGAAAAAGTTTCGAGATAGATTTTTTACTAGGACATTCTAGCTTCAAACTCTGAAGAGGTAGCATGTAATAGTTTGTCTAAGACGTAAGATAAGTTTATTTTTATTTTATCTATACAAGGTAACTCATAATGTTTATCTTTACTATCCCAAAAGGGGCTTAATCTATCAACAAAAAAAATAGAAAGCATATAAGCGAAAAAAAAAAAACAGATTTCTTTTCCCGTACTTTTTTAATTAGCTAAGAATAAGAATAATTTAATTTACCAAAAAAGAAATTTTACAAGGCTTAATATAAATAGGGCGAGGCTTGTATCTTGGGCTTCGAGAGTGCAGTTACCAAGAGGGGAGTAGGTACCTATGTCTGACGAAAGGACAAACGTATGGCTTACTATGTAATATAAAAACAAAAGTGAAGCTATCTTTGTCTTTTTATCATATTTGAAACAAATTATTTGAAACAATTTACGAAAACTTCTATTCAAGATTCCTAAAATAGCTAAGTAATTGAGTTTAAACCCAAAACATCTGGTTTTGCAGTGTTTTTTCAATGAAGATAGTTGAATTCCTAAGTCATTTATCAAACTTTATTGCCAATTGGGTACACCCAATTTTATCCTACAGGATAAGCCCCTTTCAGGATAGTATAATTATTATGATTCACCTTTTCTGTTACGGCTGTGTTTGTATGAATGTGTAGTATTAACCTTTATCATGGTAGACCAATTCTGGTTTTCTGGACCACCCTATATACTAATTTAGACAATTAAAAGATTGTGGTCATGAAATCTACAAACTCTATGGTTTTTTTTGACGAAACTGTGTATGCCATTTGCACAACGAGAAGTAACAGACATTACAAACACACATTACATGGCCAAACGATAGTGTTACTTATTCGGCCTACATGTGTAAGAGTCATGCAATAATATGAGGTTTTGCCGGTTCTTACCGCTCAGATTAAACTACATTCAAGTTTAATCTGAGAGGTGAGAAAAAAAACTACAGTACACCTAAGTGGTCTCAGGGAGGTGGATGGTGGGTAAGAACCGGGTTTTGCGGGTATCCAGTGATTATAACTCTCTAAATTTCCAATTGAGGTTTAGTTTCTAAGCATTCTGTGACAACAAAAACACTTAGATGGAATTTATCCGTATTTTTATAGTACAATCAAACTAAATGTTGTAATATTGTGAAGTTGGGGTGGCTGAGGTTTTGCGCATTTTACAAATAACCCTGTTTAACAATCTCGCCTTTTAAATGGCCTTAAAATATCGCTGTTACTAAGAGTAGTGTGTGCTATGACCCTAAATCGTCATAGGTATTTATTTTCTCTGGGTATTTGGCGCACAGAGGCCAGAGTCCGTATTGTTCGTGAGTTACTCACCCGTCACCGTGAGACATGAAAAGCGAAAAGCTTGACGGTTTTTGTAGGGCCCGTACAAAATGTGGGTAACTCACGAACATTACAGACTCGGGTCTCTGAATTCTTTCTCTCACTATCGGTTTGGCCTCTAAAAGGCTACCCTTATTTAGTGGCTGACCTAAAGTGACGAAGATTGTGTTTGTAAATTATGCCGAAGGATTTGACACCACATAGCTATTTTTAAGAATATAGACCAATATTGTAACCGAAGAATGTAAAAATGTTTTTTTTTTACGTACAGAGTCCGTAATTTTCGTGAGTTCTCACTGGTCACCGTAAGCTAAAAGCGAATGGCGTTTTTTATGGGGTCACGAAAAACGCCCCTTCAAAAACCGTTAAGCTCTACATACCCTTTTTACGTCTCACGGCGACCAGGAACTCACGATCATTACGGACTCGAGGTTTAGATGTTATTCAAATATAGTTTGGCACAAATGGTATTTGGTTTTAGCCATAGTATGTAAGGTAGCTATGGTTTATTCCCTAAAGTTTGACTTGTGTTATGTTTTGTTGGTGTACTCTGGTTCTACAATAGCATTAATTATAAGCAATTTTAAGTCATTTTTCAATACGCACATAATTTGATACTTATTTGTATTGTAGCAGCTCAAAGTTGAGCCAAATATGTCTTTTTGTAGTATTTATTAATAACATAAATTGATCTGTGATGACAGGTTAGATATTCAAGTTGTTTTATGTAAATAGCTATAAATTATTGTAGAAAGGCTGACCAAAAAACTATGGTTCACCGCCGACGAACGGAGTGACGAAGCGACAACAATAGGAAGTTAACCTTATTTACTAGATCCGGCTGAAAACATAAAATCAGTCGGGGCTCGAAGCGCCACTGCGTCCGTTTGCGCTGACCCTGTGCCGGGAGAAAATGTTCCGTTGCGTGTTTTTGGTCGAATGCATTGAAGGCCAATATGGACCGTGCGACGAGAGTAATTTAGTGATCTCAAGATTACAAATCTTATGGGAACTTTTAACCCAACACAGATTACAGACATTAGAAAAGTAAGTGGGAACAAACACGCTAAATAAATTTTGCGGTTTAACATCATTAGACATTTACACATCTTGCAAACAAAAGGCAATATCGAGGCTAGTGTTGCCAGCAAGAAAATTAAAGTTTTTGCTTAGTCGAGTTGGCAGCACTAACCCTGATATCCTATAACTGCACGTTGTGTTCAGACGATTTTTTTTGTCGATAGAGCTTACTCCGACGCAAGGGCGCGGGTTCGATTCCCGCTGCGGGACAAATATTCGCAAGATTTGCAAATGATTGTTCCGGTTCTGGGTATTGTGGTACAACACAGGTAATTCTAGTGTGGGGTCAGGACTATGTGACTGTTTTTAATTTAACGTTTCTCACTAGCGCTTCAATTACCACATGTCTGCATGGGCTGGGGTAAAAGGTCCCAGAGACAACAAGCATTTTCTGTAAATGTATGGCTGGCCATTGGACTCAAGTTAGGATATCTTTTATATTAAGATATTTTATGTATAAGTTATACGCTCCTATATACTCAGGAGTCGAAGGTAAAAGATTGAATAAAACAATCGTTGTAAAAATAAAGTGTTTTTATTTATTAGGTTGGAAATACTTAACTTACATATAAGGCTGTCCGCACACTATCAGAAAGATCTGTAAAAAAAATTCATTCAACCAATCAGTACGGACCACCGTATGTCCTTTGATCAGTTATACATTTTTTCTGACAAATCCTTCTGATGGGGTGCGGACAGCCTTCTTGCACTTAACATAACTATTCAGTCCACTTAATCAGATTCAGACTATACGTACATTATATCAAAAAGCAAACCCTGAACAATTCATTTTCAGTCTCATTTTGAAGAAACCTTCAGTTGCTGAAATATACTACCTTTACATCACTTAGTAATTTTTATGGCTGTACCCTATTTACTTGGCCTTACTTCCTAAGTTAATATAAAAAATAATAATACTATCATTTATCATTATATTATAGGTTTTCACAGAAACATTAACCAACCGTTTATTGGCCCGTTTTCAGCACCACCATATCTCGACCTGCTCACTGACCTCGATAATGCAGGATGACGAAAACCATACCGCACTATACGCAATATATAATAATTTAGCTTTTCAATAGGATCTAAGATGAAGCTGCAACCGTTCTGAGTGCTACTGGTTCTATTTCGTCTAAATTAATGACTGTCTATGTATGGACAATGAGTTGCCGTAATGGTCTGCTAGAGGCGCTGTTTCGAATGCATACAAAAACAACCCCTCTTATTATGAAACTGGGTTTCGACGAGGATTAACTAAACCCTGGTTTTGTGACGTCATTTCATACATTTGACATTATCATAAAGCAACTGTATGAAATGACACGTCACAAAACTAGGGTTTAGTAATTAGTTCTTATCTAAACCCAGTTTCATAATAAACCGGTTTGAGTTTATCTCACTTTGCTGCATAGTATCAAAGATAATATATAGTAGATTTTTTTCTATATATAGTCTTTGACAGTATTCACTCTAAGATTGAGCGTCCAAATCTACCTATCCGCGGATGTCGTAAGAGGCGACTAAGGGAAAAAAGCTAGGGGATGGGCAGCAGCGTCCCTCATTTTAACAACGATAGCTCTATCTGCGCTCGCCAACCCGCATGCCCAGCGTGGTGAGTATGGGCAAATCCCCCCACATGATAAGGAATTTGCTGTGTCTGTGGGGGAGGCCATGTTCAGCAGTGGACGTCGAACGGCTGAAATGAAATGATGACTATGCTGAAAAATGCAGACTAGCTGCTGGTCAAAATAGACGCACCTAGCTCCTCATATGGCTAACAACGAGATGGAATAATGCTGCTTTGACTTGATCATCGTTTTTCTGCGCCATGATCGCCGGCAGATGGATCTGCAGTCTTCGGCTGCAGGTGGCGGTGCTGTTCCTGTGCTCCAGTGTCTTAAGGTGAGTCTCGGTGGCCTTCCAGCCGGCTATCATAAGGTTGCAGTAGCTACAGTGGAACGAGTCTGGACGAACCTGGAATTGATACCAATAATTTGTGAAAGTATTTAATGAATGTAGGAGTAGAGGTAGACCAAGAAAGGATGGATGGACTGTGTGAAAGTGGATGTAGGTAAAGGAGTGAGTGCTGAGATGACGACTGATAGAGGGAAATGAATACAATATGTTGTCCACATAATAAGTTATGGGCAGGAAGATTATGATGAATTTGTGAAATTGTGAGAGCACTGGTGGAATGGTGGTAGTGACCTTAGATCCAAAGGGATCGAATACCGGTCATGCACCAATTTTTTTATTCGTTAAATATCTGCTCTCAAACGGTGAAGAAAAACAACGTCAGGAAACTGGGATGTTTTAGAACCTAAATATTCTAGAGATTCCTAGAACCGAAAAGATGTAACATGTGCACGAAAAAAAGAGCCTCAGATGTGCGCTGATCGTTTTACCACACTGCAAGGTACTGGTGGATTGGTGGTAGTGGCCCCGCCTTCCGATCCATAGGTCGTGGGTTCGAATCCCGGCCGTGCACCAACGGATAATACATTTGAAAAAATTATGTGCGCATACTAGTGCTCTCAAACGGTGAGGAAACACGGCATGTCATAGAACCAAAATTCAAGATATGTGAGATGCACATGAAAGATCAAGGCCCTTCAAGAATTTATAGGCAAAAAGCCTTACTGCTCAAAAGAGAAGACATTTTCTTCGTTCAAAGCGTTGTATGTATGATTTAGGTAATGTATGAATCCTAACTAAAATTATAAATATGAAAGTGTGTTTGCGTGTTGGTTGGTCCTCCAGCAGTGGAGCAACAGATCAATGTTTGACTAGTCTCATAGCTCAGTTGGTACTAACTCTGCCTTCTGCGCTAGAGGTCGCGGGTTCGATTCCCGCACAGGACAAACATTTGTGGGATGAATACAGATGTTTGTTCTGTGTTTGGGTGTTAAATTTATATCTTTTATGTATATCAGTCTTTGGTACCCATAGTACAGGCTATGCCTAGTTTGGGATCAGTTAACCGTGTGTGATATGTCTAAAGTGTTTTTTGAATGGATATTGTTAGCTAGAGAGTTAATTATCCAGATACCAAGCTTAAATATTTACTTACCTCTCTTACAAGTTCATTCTTCAAGCCCAAGATGACCGGGGTCTGTCTCATTTCCTTCTCATGCTTGGCCGACCGACAGTGGTCTACCAAATCTTCCTCACTGAGATTCATCAAGCAAATCTGGCACTTATACTCGGCGTACCTACAGCCTGTTTTCGTTAAAATATGAAAACTCTTCTCCGGTACACAGATGGTTTCGTTCAGAACTGTATCATTGTCATGGGTGTTATCGAAGGTGGAACATTGGGTGATGAAAGTTTCCAGCGGTCTTTTATGGAGGTTGTTCTTTTTAGGAGCTGGTTTAGAAGCAGCTTTAGATGTTTTGTTTATATGATCACGGCCGGTAACATGCTCTTTCATTCCTCGAAGGGTCGAGGGAAATTTCTTTTCGCAGGTTTTGCAATATGCGTTCGCGTTTCGCGAATCGTACGCTATGTTATTATCGTTTGCGTACGTAGCGGGATTTGTGGATTCCTCTTGTATATTGGCATTTTCCTTTGGATCGTTTGGTTTTTTAATATCGGTTTGATTTGGTTTTGATATCTTTGCCTCAGATTTATCAGCCTTTTTGCTCACTTCATTGGTTACAGCTTCTACTGTAACAGTTTCTATGTTACTAACCGTTACGTTATTGAGCGTCACATTAGCGCGTGTTACTTTCTCTCCAGCCGTCTCTTTCTCTTTTACCTCAGCTTTAGTCTCTTTTTTTACCTTATTCTCTTTCGGGTTTGCCAGGTCGTATTTTTTTTTCTCTTCCTGGCATTTAATGTACTTCTGTTTGTGGCTATCATCTTTGAAATGCTCGTTTAAGGTGGTCAGAGGTGGCACACAGTTGCAAGTCAGACATTGAAAGTGGTTCTTGTCAATCTAGAAAGTTAAGAGTTATTTTTACCACCATTAAGAAATGCCGTGTTGGCCTAGTACGAGGTACCCCGACTTTCCATTGGAAGGTCGTAGGTTCAAGATTAAAAGCCTCAGTTTTTTTATCAACATACTTCAACGCTTTTATTAGCTCATTATAGGTCACTGAACTTGGCAGAATGATCGAGAAATAACCAGTGACATGAGAAACATACCTTTCGATATATATTATTATCTTCCGCAAACTCCACCTTATTCTGCAGTAATTTCAGTACATGTGAGCGTTCGATCTTATGTTCATTAGCTTCATCGAACTCGGCATCGCACATCGCGCAAGCGTCATCTGCGATGCTGTGCCACGCGCTCTCCGAGATAATAACGTCGTCGAAAGCGGTGAGAACTGACCCGGACTGCTTCAGCAGAGAGTTGCCTTTAAGTAATAAAAATGTAAAATATAAAACTTTTAATAATTGAGCTAGAACACCATTCGGAGTGTTTTAAATAAACCTTTATTGATTAAGCTACACCATTCGGTGTCTTAAATTGCACCTTATATCCACATTAATTAGTATGTTATTGGTTAAACGAAATTGCCACATCAGCGCCAGACGTTCTTTCCGCGTAGCTTGGACCTTAATCTTACTAAAAATTACTAAATAAATAAATAAGACCCAACAGTCACATACATAGTCCTGACCCCACACTAGGATTCCCTGTGTCTTGGGTATCAGAAACTACGATGCTAGGTACCACAACATCCAGACCCTGAACAAAAATTTTGTAGATCATGCAAACATTTGTCATGCAGAGGGAATCGAACCCTTACTAAATTTTAGACCGTATTTAACGTAGCTCATCAGATTGGTATTTGTTTGAAACAACCATTGACAGTTTCTAGCTTCAGGGCCGCAAACAACGGTGTTTACCTAGTTTTTTCTTAACTTAGCTATTTTTTGTTTACTGCCCCTACTGTGTGATTGCTGATGATAAATAACTATCAATTAGATACCTTTGTTATAGTAATGCAGTTTCTCTGCAATATGCAGGTTCACCTTGGCTGCGGTGGCCATGAGAAGG
This sequence comes from Anticlea derivata, assembly GCA_947579855.1. Taxonomy (NCBI): domain Eukaryota; kingdom Metazoa; phylum Arthropoda; class Insecta; order Lepidoptera; family Geometridae; genus Anticlea; species Anticlea derivata. Next base: position 3,030,748 of record OX388279.1, on the reverse strand, counting down.
TTGCAATGCTCACAGAAGTAGCCAGCTTTCACCTGGAATAGAGAAATTCTTCCTTTACTATACATTATTCTCTTTAAATAAAATGTCTGGTGTGTAGCTCCTTAGTGCCATTCGGGCCATAGGAGCCAGTTAACCTTTCAAGCTTTTGAGGTCTGGTTTTAGTCTTAAAGGCCTTTTCCCACTAAAACATTCTATACCATGACCATATCTGTATCGGCACATGCAAAAAGTTATTATTTGTACAAATTAATATAAAAGTTGTTTTTGGTGGCAATCTTTGTAACTTTTCTTGCATTTAATAATTATTTCAAAGGTGATGAAAAGACCAAAAACAGCTGATTTGAAAGTTCAGAAAAATCTGTTTATGTTTTACAAATATTTTTCTTTTATATGAATGAATGAATGAATTAATGGCTTTATTTGCAAGAACTATAGTATATATAGGTACATGGTTTTTTAATTAATAGAATAGTAGTATACTAGTTACCCTTTCAGTATAGTATACTACTACTTAAGGAACACATTGTATAGTTAGGAAGTTAGGATTACCGACTGGCCTCATAGCTCAGTTGGTAGTAACTCTGCCTTCTGCGCTAGAGGTCGCGGGTTCGATTCCCGCTCTGGACAAACATTTGTGTGATGAACACAGATGTTTGTTCTGTGTCTGGGTGTTAAATATTAATCTATTATGTATATCAGACTCTGGTACCCATAGTACAGGCTATGACTAGTTTGGGATCAGTTGACCGTGTGTGTTACCAGATCGTACGTCACTGCAGCCCTGAGCTGAAAATCAGCGCTGTTAACTCGTTAGCAGCACATGCTAAGCTCAGGGCTTTTCATACTTACTGTACTTGGCAGCACATTCCACGCACATACCTACACTTGTTTTCTCTCTTTCTGTCCACCTATATGGTTTTTGTATTTGTGTGTGTCATACTTTTGTTCTTGTTGTTGTGTACAGTTTGTGTGAATAAATGATTTCTACTCTACTCTACTCTACTCTGATATGTCCGGAATATTGATTTATTGATAAACTTACTTTCCTAATGCCATTATTTCCATATTTCTCCATGTAGGGATACAGCAGCAGTCTCCTCTCATGATCCTCATCTCTGAGATGAGAGAAAGTTTGTTCCTCTGTCTCAAAGAAGCACTCGCACACAAGACAGTACGAGTTGATGTAGCCAGCTATAATGGCATTCCTTTGAAATGTTGTCATTTTCACCTGAAAATAATATTTATAATAATTTATTTGATTGTAGATGAGCAGCTTCCGCTGATGTGTCTACATCAGCGCTTACCAACAGGTGGGCCGTATGATTGTTTGCCAAATCAGTTGTATAAAAAAAAAAGCCCGCAGTGTCGAAATTGAAAGTCTATTGTCATGTCTGGTTCACTTTTTTGAGCACTGATTTATTGATTCGTAGCCATAAATTAATAAATTTAATGATTATTAAAGTTGTACAAAGCTTCTCGAAAAGTTGAAATATTGTTATACTGTCTGATTTGTCGAAAATGCGAAATCTACTAACTGCCTTGAATTAGAATGAAATGGTGTGCTTAATAAAAATGAATAAAATAAAAACAGCCTTTATTTCCCTCTTAACGAGGAGGTAGGGCACAGCGAGATTTTCTCGTTCTGAATTGGAGCAGCCCGCCTGGGAGGTACCTCCGCCTTACAGAAGATCGCAGCCAAATAACATTATTTGTTTCAAATAGTGTTGAGTTCCTGCGATGAGTAAGGTTGCCAGAGCTCTTTAGGGGGAGAGGGTTCGGGGTCGGCAACGCGTGCGTGATGCCTCTGGTATTGCAAGCGCTCATAGGCTTCGGTAACCGCTTACCAACAGGTGGGCCGTATGCTAGTTTACCACCTCAGTTGTATAAAAAAAAAAGAAAAGCGTTTGTTTCTTAGAGATTATACACAATTTACTACATTAAAATTTCTGTGTCACTGATTCTTTCTTAGTCACCTGTATTTGGTCAGTGACCAGGTTGAGCTATGGTGGCCCTGTTACAAAGGGCCTATGTTACATTATTACTGAAATGAAATGAGAATGAGCTCTTTATTCTTTACTAGCTGGTGCCCGCAACTTCGTCTGCGCAGGATTATTATTTCCAGTAGCTTATATTAGCGTGGCCTTACAATTCACATTGTAGCCTGTGTTATTCTGATGTGATATGTATAAACTATATTAGGGTAAGGCCGCCAAAAATAGTACTTTTGGAAAAAATTCGGTGTCCGTCAACTTCAAATGATAAAATTTTCTAGTTCCATTTTATTTTATGATAAGATATAAATATATTGCCGAAAGGCACACCGAACTTAGGGACATATTATGATAAGTGTATTAGTATTTCAGTAATTAGTAGTAAGAAAAGTGTAAGTTTTCGGAATAAAAAATCTTTATTAAATAAATATATTCCTGGTTTTTGTTCATTCATTTATATGATATAAATTTTATTTTATTTCATTTTCAGAGCGTAAAATTCATTTTATGATAGAGTTAACTTTCGAGTCCAGTACAAAAACCGTGTGTCCCTCTACGACCTAGCGCACTTCGGAGCCAGAAAATCATACACAATAGGTGATGAATAGAGGTAATTAACCTTAATTACCTCTTAAATTTAGGTATTTCTAAGCTTTTGTATTGTTTTGCTATGCTCTAGTGATTTCTGTTATTTAAAATAAGCAATAAAAGTAATCGAAAACTAATTTCAAAAAGTGTCTCGCTTTTCGTTCCCGTGTGTTACCTCACGTATGTTACCTTAGAACGAGAGAACTAACAAGTATACAGCCCTGTAAAAATGTTCATTGAGTACGGCAATACCCACTCTACACGTTGGTCAACCTATAGAAAAAAATCCTCCACTTGGTTTAAAATAAGTGAAAAAAAAGTTGGTCGCCGTTTTTGTCTCGGAGTTTTTTTTAATTTTGAGTGAGTGCTAGGTAGAACTCAAATTGTTGTATTGTTTTATATTGTACTTGTAGATATACGATTGTTTTGTCAAATAAACCTATGCAGTGCTTTCTGACTTCAAAACTGACAAAGATACAAATGTTAGAAGTTATGTCCACAGAGATTTTAATTCACGAATGATACCGTGTGTTACTAGTGTGTTACGTAACATTCGTGATGTTGTTATGCTTAGTGTACACAAAGGAAAAATAATCATGAATGCACGGAAAATGAAAAAGAAACGTTTATAAAATAAAAAACACTTTTTTTATTTATCTTTCGTTTTAGTTTGTCAATTAATAGGTAGGTACCTAAATTGTCAAAATCAAACAAAAGATAGATAAAGGTAAAATATACAATTGAATTCCTCTCACATGTACCCTAGGCTTACAAAAATCACGTGCGTTACATTTATTCACGAATGTTACCGTGTGTTACCATTTCACGATTGTTATAGTACAATTTTTGGTGGCCATACCGATTATTGTAAAGTTTCATTAAAATACATTCAGTAGTTTTACGTGAAAGAGTAACAAACATCCATCCATCCATACTAACAAACTTTCGCGTTTATATTGTACACAGAAAACACATACAAAAAACAAACGAAATGAAAGGACATGTACAAAGGCACCTACAAACATAAATCATGGGATTCTTCAAATTATGTACCTACCTTTATTATGATGCACCTGAGCGTTCACTATGTCTCTTTATGTACTTGTTATTGGTTGGATGGACAGGTCACTGGGTCTATGAAAATTCTCTAGGTATTAAAAGTTTAGAAGTAGCGAAAATCTTACCAAGATAGGACACCAAAACAAAAATTGTCTCAAATGAAATTCTGTGCGTTTCAACGGGAATCGATTAGAAAATTAGAAACACTACTTGGTTTGTTATGGATTCGAAGATTTCCGTTGGTTTAGTGCGCCGCTAAGCGCCGAGAAGCAAAAGAAAATAGAAACTGAATAAACTGAATTGGTCAAATCATTATTAAAAATAAATAACTAAATTGAATTGAGCACGGGAATCCCCCAAAAAAACTAATTTAAAGGACCAAAAACAAAAAACAACACAGTTGACTTGAGCTGACTGACACCATCTTATTGGCTGTGTGTGGAGTGTGTGGCTGACACTGACTGCTGCACAGTGCACACACAGGACCAATAGGATGATTATGATCACAGCACATTGACAAGTGTAGTTCACGATGTTTAATGATAACATTAATTCAATAACCGGTAAAATCCGAAAATTCGGCAACAGTGTCCCAGCTCTAGTCTCACCCAACTGACAGTTTTAGCTTTCTCTTTCCCACCTGCTGAATGTTGCCAAAGAAAAGCGAGAAGGACAATATTTTGACATAACTGTAGATACCTTGGTTCTACAGTTATGTCAAAATATTGTCCTGGCCAGTAAGAAAAAAAAACTCCTTATATTTCGGGAATTTATTCGTAGACTAAGCCCGTTCGTCCATGACGCTACGCAAAAGTGACGGAACTCATTAGAAACTAGAGTTGCGGACTTATTGGAAACTCTGACTCGTCCACGACGCTACTGGAATTTCCTGAAACTCAGTCACTCAGTTTAGTCACTCACGATTTTATATAAACAAAGTTTTGAAAACGAAAATAATTAACATGACTAGTGATAATTCAAGCGATGACATGGAATTATTACTTCTCCAGTCACATATACGTCAAAATCACTTATCATTACTTATTATTCGTTCATTTTTCGATAGTTTCTCGAAAACGCGTTCCTTTTGAGTAACGTCGTGGACGAATTTCCATACTACGACAGTCAGGCTACTCAGAAGTGACTACAGTTTCAATCGCGTTCCGTTTGAGTAGCTCCGTGGACGAAGGGGCGAACGTGCAAAGGGCTACATACATACATAAAATCACGCCTGTTTCACAAAGGGGTAGGCAGAGACCACAGCTTTCAACTTTTCTACGATCCTGACATACCTCTTTTGCTTCATTCACTCTCATCACATTCCTCATACATGTTCGTCGGTTTAGGGCACTCTTTAAATGTATCTGTAAGTTAATTATATATATAAAATTATTTTAATTAATTAGGTTTATTATATTATTAATTTAATTATTATAATTTATCTATATTATTTGTCAAACTACTTTGCGTGGAAATTGATAACGTCATAGAATCATAATGATGATGATCGACAATGGTAAAGGATTTCCTATTCCTAAGTTAATCAAAGTTAAGTAAGTGGCAACACTTTTTAACTTTTTCGCGCAAATGCGCAAAGCAAACCTACCAACCAACCGAACGGTAGCAGCTTAGTCAGCAGTTGGATGAATGCCCGTAGTTGCAGCGGTGGTTGTGTTGTGTTTTTTGTGATGTTTAATTGTGCCGTGCCTTGATCTAAACTTTTCGTTTGATAAATAAAAACATGCGTGTGCCCTAAAAGAAGGAATAGTTATGTAAATATGTCACAAACTACATTTGGATCGAGAATGTGCAGTGGTTGTGTGTGGTTGCTGGTTTTATTAGCGTCGACAAAGGACTGTGTTGAAGCTCAAGAACTGAGTAAGTTCGTTTTTATGCTTCTATTCTATTCATACATACAACTTTAGCGGAACTTGCTTTGCTACAACGGTAGCTTGTTTTGTTGACATGCATTTCAAAATAACTATCATTAAAGGTAGGTACCAATAAGATACTAGGTAGTTGTTTACAATAATTTCTGTAGTAAAGGACCCATAGTGTCTGTGCAGAACCATCTGCGACTCCCAAGTCTGTGAACTCTGCAAATAGGGCAAGCTTTTAGCTACAGGACACTTGATTATAATTAAATAAAAAAAAATTGTAGGTATATTTTTTATTTATTATTTCTCAAGTTTAAGTGTCCTCACAGCATTGAAATTAAAAGTCAATTGACATGTTTGGTTCTCTTTCTTATTCTTCTTCTTCTTGTCATATCACTGATTCTTTCTTGGTCATACTGTCTTTAGTCATTGACCAGCTTGAGGTATGAAGGCCTTGAAAAGGCCCTTATTAAAGAAGTTATTTTATTCTAAGCCTTTTTCAATGCCTGATGCAGCTGAAACAACATCTGCCAGTAACATTTGAAAACCTTTGTGTGAAGCTAATCAAATACCCAATCAAATACATACTGTAATGATCCTTGTCTGTAAGTTGTGAACTGCATTTTTTTTAATCAACCAGTCTGCTATAAGTCAGATTTTTTTGAGTGTTGTCTTGGCGAGCTGTGTTCTTCTCCAGATTTAGACTTCTCAGAGATTAGAGACTATTACTTTCTTTTAACAGTTCCAGAATGTTGCATCGTTTAAGCTGAAGTTAACAAATTTTGCATAGTTGCATAGTAAAAAGTGATTTCAGAATGTTCCTTGTGATCTTTAATAAATAATGCCTGCAGCCTGCAGTGGCCCTTGCAAGTCTTATCTTAAGTCTATAAATAAACTTGTGATAAATACCACTTATAAACTACATTACCATACTGATGATATAGCTTGATGGACCTGAAGTTAGCTATTTGGCTGCTGTAGATTCTTTTCAACTATAAATAAACAATACAAACAGCCAATTACCCCATACTAAGATTCCTTGTGTCAGGAACTGGGGATCAGAAACAATGATTTTCATGGTACAACATCAAGCAGAAACAAAAAATATTTACATACTGCAAATATTTTGGCAGGCCAAAAAATTCGAATCTCGCAGCAGGCTGCGAGATTGACAAATTGACAAAACCAGTGATGTACTTGTGAAGCGGCAAAAAATCTGAGATGGGACTTTTTGACTCACACACGCACCTCAGCATGTCACTAGTAAATGGCGTGATAAAGTTTGGTTAGATAGATAGGTAGGTAGAAGTACCTACCTAGTTAAATGTTGAATATGAGGTGATCTGGAGACAAACTAAAGTCACTAACATAGCCCAGAAGATTATTAAAGTTGAGTGGCAGTGGGCGGGCGGGCACATAGCTCGGAGAATTCATCCATTGGGGCTAATAAAAGTTGCTGGGAGCCATTGGATGCAGGCCGCACAAGATCGGTCGCTCCGTAAATATATGGTCGAGGCCTATGTTCAGCAGTGTACGACCTACGGCGAAATGATGATGATGATGAGGTAATAGTTGTTCTGTGTAGCACTAATTAGCACAAAATGTGCGTTAAAAGTCGGAATCGCCGGACTTCCGCTTTCGTATATCCGCTGTGGCGGTCGCTGTAAATGCTGCGTCCATTAAATGCATTACTCCATTTACCAATATAATTTGTAGGTATAATTCAATAATACACTTCTCATTAATACTATAAAACGAAAGTAACTGTCTCTCTGTCTGTCTGATAGTAACGTTTTCATGACTAAACGGCTGAACAGATAGCGACGCGTACACTGAAAAAAGCAGCCTATATCGTTAGGGTTTAGGTTGGCTATCTTCATACCACATTTTATCAAGATTGATTTAGCCGTTTTGTCGTGAAAACGTCATAAACAGGCAGACAGAGAGAATTTTTCAAAAATCCATTGGTGAACGACCGGGATTTGAAAGACCTACGTATCGAAAGTCCAAGTACCTTCCACTAAGCCAACACGGCTCTTTATAATATGTGTGATACCTACGTTCTTTTGAAGCGTTGCCTAGCTTACCTAGTGGTTCAAATCAGCTTTTATTCAGCGTTAACATAATCCCTAAAAAAGCAATAAACAAAAACTCGACATGATTGTAAGTGTAGATACACGACTCGACATTTTTATTCCCTTTCTAGTATCATATGTTTAAAGCAAGAAGCTCGCGTCATCTAAACGTAGTTTGATCTACACCTGATTTGCCGGAAGGCATTCACAACCGCAAACGTTAACCTTCCTAAACCCTTAACAGTTCGCATGGGCTGCCCATAAATGTGCCATCGTTTGCATGCTATAAAGGGGGTAGCTCGTATCTGACCATCTACCACGCCCATAATATCGGACACAAAGCCTGAAGCCTCGTCCTAATAGAACGCGACTACGCGGTACACGCGACCATCGCCATATAGCTCGAACTTTATTCGTACTCTACAAGGTAATTCATACTATCACAAAAAGGCATATTCTATTAAAAAAAAAAGAATATTAGCGAAAGAAAAATATTCTATCTTATTGCTAGATTTTATCGATCTTTTTCATAACTGCTCACCAACTTGATTACTATAATTAAATGTACGAGAAGTTTTATATCAAGGTTGCTACCTAAAACAGCTGTATTGAACTGATCTCATTTGTCTCTAAAACAGTAGATTTTGGCATACCTAATATGTTTGCATTTTTCAATAAAGGATGTCGAATTTCTAGATGTCGTGGAAAAACTTTATTGCCGATTGGGATAGTATCATAATTATTATGCATCCCTTGTATACTGCGTGTGTGTCATAATCAAAGCTAGCATTAGTTCACTCACGCTTATATTTTTATGGCGCGATTAACAATGCAAATCCATGCTATTATCGCGTAATCGCGTTATATTAGGACGAGGCATAATGGTTACTTGGAAACGCACGACGGAAGCCTCAATCCATGTAACGGTTTTCGATTTTTTTGGCGTAAGTCACACTGCTGCTATTGTCATTCATGTATTCGTCGTCATGAGATAGTCGCCTTTGTCAATATCCGTGTCTTTAAGCCTTTGTCACTATCCGTGTCTTTAAGTATATCCAAGCAATAAAATAATCATCTATAGCACGTTTTATCGTAGTAAGCATCTATAGGCAAATGCCTATAGATGCTTACTACGATAAAACGTGCCCAGTAAACTTCTGCGGATGTAATTCTCCTGAGAAAACGTATTGCTAGCGGTTTTTATTTCCTAGTGATTCACGTCGATTTCCGACGGAGCGCCAGCAGCGGCGTGATTCACTCACATTTAGTAACACATGCTAATTTGAATTCTACTACTGTTGTCAATATATGAAAAACTTTGCGGTTAAATAGAATATTGTTGTAGTCTTTATTTTCATCTGATATGACTAACCAACTATGCATCAACATAGTACTTATATTAGTACTTACAGGTAGGTAAATACTTTTTATTTGTTTTGTAACTCGTCATTTTAGAATCATCTGTTTGATTTTCTTGGCATGATTTGTCATAATGCAAAATGTGGTCATTTGCCAATGTTCATGCCTCTGACGACCCCATTAAGACATCTTCAAGGATCTGTTCGCCTGAAGATCTGGGAGGATGTCTACTATGCTTGGGGATAAAAGACGTGAGCCTACTATCATTCACGTGTAAACAAAGACGCACTATAACAATCCATGCTACACGCATCAGTCACAGCCCCAGGACCATAAAAGTCTCAGGCGAGTAATAACTATAAAAAATATGTGAAAAATAAACAAGGGAACGCATCAACATGCATTATGCTCACGCACATGCCGTGACGATAACGAAAGCACCCTAAGCGGATGTATTTCTATGACATTCGAAATTCAAGTTTAAATGACTGGCCGAAAGATAATAATAATAAATAAATAATATAAGCTTTTATTCTCTTACACATTCACAAAATACAAAACAAAAACATCCTAAATCTATAATAAGTACATTCAATATTTATAATCTTTATTTAATGTTCCTGTGTGTAAGGACCGCTTGCAGCGGCAAAAGCCTCCTCCAGCTCTCTCCATCTCGCTCTATCTCTAGCGGCTGTGCTCCACGCTTTTCCGGCTATTTTTACAATGTCGTCGTCCCATCTTTTATATGGTCTTCCCTTTTTTCGTTTTTTCTGGATTGGGTTCCAATTAGTTATTGTCTTTGACCATCTCTCGTCTTGCAATCTTTGTATGTGGCCAGCCCATTTCCATTTATGGGATAAAACTTTATGAGTAACGTCTTTTGCTTTAGTCTTTTTGCGAATTTCAGCGTTGCTTATTTTATCTTTTAGTCTAAGACCCAAAAAGCTTCTTTCTATCCCTCTTTGACATACCCCTATGCGCCTAAGGTTTTTTACAGTTAGAGTCCATGTCTGACATGCATAGGTGAGGCATGGGAGAAGGCATGTTTCCATGGCTTTGGTTTTGAGTTTCGTGGACAGCTTACTTTTAAAAACTTCCTTCATTAACCAGTATTTACTCCAGGTACTTTTAGTTCTCCTTTCTATTTCCAATTCCGTGCACGCCTCAAACGAAATTTGGTGTCCCAGATACACATATTTATCAACGTACTCTAGATCAGTAGACAGAAGAGCCATCGGTACCTTAATTCTGTTCGTCATGAGCTTAGTTTTTTCACGGTTGATTTCCAAACCAACTTTTCCACTTTCTTCGCAGAGAGTTTTAATCATATATTGCAAATCTATTGGATTCTCTGACAATATAACAATGTCATCCGCAAATCTGAGATGTGACAAGTATCTTCCATGTATTTTCAGACCCTTGCGGTCCCAGTTTAGGGATCTAAAAATTTTCTCTAATACAGCTATAAAAAGTTTCGCCGAAAGAGGGTCTCCTTGCCTTACCCCTCTCTCAATTTTGAAACTCGGCCCTGGCTGTTCTAGCACGATTCTGGAGGTACTATTTCTGTAGATTTCTTTTATGATATCTATGTAATCCTTGTTAACGCCTTGTTGCGCAAGAGCTTGCCATAAAGAGTCGTGTTGTATGGAGTCAAAGGCTTTACTATAATCTACAAAACATAAGTACAGTCCATCATCATATTCTTTATATTTTTCTATAACCATTTTCAAGGTGTGGATATGATCCACAGTAGAAAAAGCACGCATAAACCCCGCTTGCTCCACAGGTTGGTTTTCATCTAAGATCTTGGTGATACGTCTTAGTAGAGTAGCAGAGAAAACTTTATAAACACATGATGTGAGGCTTATAGGTCTGTAGTTTGATATCAACTTAGGATTTCCTTTTTTGTACAGTAACACTATATTCGAGCATGACCACTGTGTCGGAATTTCTTTTTTCTCTAGAATAATGTTAAATAGGTTTGTTAGTGATTGTGTTAACATTTCTTTTCCGGTTTTTAGCATCTCGTTCGTAATACCGTCTGGCCCTGGACTTTTTTCCGATTTAAGTTTGTCAATTGAGTGCTGTACCTCATTTGCAATGAATATGGGTGCAGGGTCTTCGTTCATATCTCCTAGTTCCAATTGAGGTATGGTTGTTAAGTCGTTCTTGTATAGATTTGTATAAAAATTGGTAGCTATCTTCATCAAATCATGTCTACTTGTGACTGTAGTACCGGCGTTAGTTTGGAGTTGGCTCATTATCTGTTTCGTTTTATTTATGGTTCTGAATGCTTTTTTGACTGCACCTGCTTTTTCTAAATGTTTTTCTATTATATCTAGTCTATATTTTTTAGTGTTGTTTTTTATTTCTCTGTTTATTTTCCTGTATAGTTTACTTAATTGTTCCTTTTCAAGTTTAGACTTATTCTCTTTGTTCTTTAAAGTATGTCTCTTTTCTATTAGTTCTTTAAGCTCTTCCGTAAATATAGCTTCCCTTTTAGTTGTTTTCTTCGTGACTTTGGCTTGGTTGGAACTGCGTGTTATGGCATTTTCTATTTCTTCATAATACTCTTGTACTGAATTGTTTATTGTTTTCTTGCATCCATATTTGGAAAGCTCTTCATTATATTTGACGTAGTCAATATTGTGGCTCTGGGAATTTGGTGAAAACTTTGTTCTAGTTTTTTTAACGTTGATATTTATCGTTGTTCTCACTAAGCGGTGATCACTCGAGTGTTTAAAGTTACTAAGAACGCTAAAATTTTCAATTAGGTATGGTTTGTTAGTGGCAATGAAATCTATTTCATTCCTCGTGATATTGTCTGGCGATAGCCACGTCCATCTTAATTTTTGGGGTTTTTTGAACATTGTATTTGTTATTTTTAGGTTGTTTTCGAAACAAAAGTTGATGAACATTTCACCTCTGTTATTTCGCTTTCCATATCCGTACTTACCCATTACACGACTTTCTCCGTCTTTTGGGTAGCCTATTTGTGCATTCATGTCTCCAAGGAATATTAAGTTTTTTTCGTTATTTGCTGTAATCTGCTCTAAGGATTCATAAAAGTCTTCTATTTCCTTATCTTTTGAACTTGATGTAGGTGCATATACTTGAGCTATAGTGAATCTTAGACCGTAGATCTTGACGGTAATTAGCGCTGCTCTTTCTGAAATCCCAATAAAATCCTCAACTGTTATGTGGCTTTGCTTTTTCACTAGGAATCCTACTCCATTCCTTCCTTTGGTTTCTCCGTATATGTAGAGTCGGTATTCTTCTCTATCTTCAATTAAATATTCTTTTCGACGTACTTCACTTATACCTATAATATCCCATTTAATTGATTTAAGTGCATATTCCAATTCTACTATTCTTGATTCGTTCGCTAGGGATCTGACATTAAATGTCGCTATGTATATTTTACTATTACTACTTTTACTTGCTGGAGGGTTTTGGTCTACTGCCCCCGTGGTGACCAGCCATTCTGGGAGAGTATTTTTATTTTCTTCTAAATCTTTGTTTGTTGTAGAGTTGGTGGCGACAGTGAAAGAAGGCATTGCTGGTTGCTATTGGCTCGAATCTTGGGCGGCGGTGATTGAGGAGGCTCTTGACGCTGTAGGCTCACTTCGTGTTTGAACGAACATTTTCATAGAGCTCTGGTTCTCCTTAGATATTTTGTTCTTCTTCGCCGTCTGGTACTTTGCCAGCCCATCTATATTCTTCACGGATGAGTTTATTGCATATTGAGGAGGGGTAATTTCTAACTCCCTCTTTTTTGAATTACTATTTTGTTGGGTCTGATTAGGCTCTCTTACAATAATTTTGTCGTATCTTATGTATGCATTACGCCCCTCATTCCTCTCTTTCTGTAGTTGCTCTTGAAGGGATTTTCTTAGCTCTAGGATTTTAGGTGGATAATCTTCTTTAATATAAATATCGGTATTCTCAAGGTTTTTCTTCTTCTTAAGAATAGACACTTTCTTTCCATATGTTGTAAGAGTGATGTTTATTGGCCGAAAGATAGCTTTATTTAAAAAAAAACTGTTCAAACTTAATAAAAGAAAGTTGCTATTTTTTTATTCACAAAAAAAATAGGGATCCTCCCCTTGTCCTTTTTGGTTGTTTTTAACGGGAACAAAATTATTGAACTTGTAGAACACAAGTTCAATCATTTTGTTCCCGCCAAAAAGGTTGCGTGTATCGTTTTCTAGTAAGTAGTAAGGCAATGATAGTAACATTTTGTGCAGACTAGGGTTTCCTCTTTTATGTAGTCAATTTTTAGTTTGACATTTGTAAGTAGCTCAAATACCAACTATACCGCAAGCCCCTATAAGTCAAACTCAAAAATGACTTTATCGAGTAGACTTAAGGCTCATTTTGAAATAAATTTCCAATGGTTGACCTGTTAGTCGGGTAAAAAATAATGTTTTTAATTATTCCGCCACCGGATATGACGTCACGCAAGGGAAGCGAAGGTACTATGGAAGTCCTATTCCCATAGCATCTCCAGTACATCCAGAAATAACGACAAGCCAGTATACCAAAAACCTCAGCGTCGTCAAGAACTTACGAAACTTACTAGAAAGCGGGCAGGGGACATGGTTCTTGATAAAATAGCCCATTCTAAAAACAGCTGTAGACCGAGAGCGTTGCCTCCCAAATGGAGTTTTTATTTTTTATTGTGTGACATTTGTTATACGAATTGATAGATATATGGCGATGGTCAATTAAAGTTGATAGTGGATCGTTGATGCTTCCATTCAGTGGCTTTAACAGTAAATCATCTTTAAACTAGATTTTTACACTAGTATTGCTATTAAAGTGTGTTATTACAGAAACAACTCTATTAAAAAAATATGTTAATATAGAAACAGCATTTCCCTTTGATAAAACGATCGTTGCGAAAGATACCCAACTGGTCCTTCGGGCCGGATATTTATTATGGCATGATAAAGGCAATTCTAACTTTTTTCATGACTCACTTTCGAGTTCACTCGAAGTTAAACATCAATAAATTAAATAAACAGATGCAAGAACAACAAATAAAAAAAAAGAATTTTGGGCAAACCTAATGAGGTTTTTTAGATGTATAAAAAATACTAATTGTACAATATTTATTATAAAAAAATATAGACGGTCATGTGTGAGAACTCCTGCCCTGACCCCGTGTGTCAGAAATGGTATGGAACCCTACCATATCTGACAGGGGGTCAGAAAACCAAAATTCCAAGGTATGTAAAAAATAAAAAAATACTCTCGTTTGACTTTTTAGGGATTGAAGTATCCTATCCTACTTATATTATAAGTGTGAATGTTTGGTTATTTAGATGTTTGGATGTTTGTTGTTCAATCACGCCCAAACGGCTGAACGGAATTGGATGAAATTTGGGTAAAGAGATAAATTATAGTCTGGCATTGCATATAGGCTACTTTTTATGTAGATACTACGCGAGCGAAGCCGCGGGCAGAAGCTAGTCTATAATATATAGTATAGTTTCCATAAGATAATTTAAAGTACGTACCTAATTCATTGCAACTTTTGTATTCAAGGCTTACAGCGTTGTTAAGTGGATTTAATAACACTTAAGCCAATCTGACTCGATAAGGCGAAAACAAAACCGGATTAAAATTATGGTCACACACCAACCGAAGGCCATTTTTCAACTTCTACTTAACCCAAAATTATTCATGTTTTTTAATGTTGTTGTATAGATAGGTTTGATGATATTCAGTTACATAATTCGAGCTACTGTACCCTAAAATAAACACCTGTACAGTTACACTATTTAACAGGCCCTGGGGGCCAACTCCCGTAAATAAATTCAATCTAATTATACTATAAATCTTATTATACCCGTTGTAGTGACTACTATTTAAGGATACCTGCATTCCTTATGCTGTCTCCGGGGGACAACTGACAGTGACAGATAACAGATGACACCTGAGATGGAGAGATGGATACATACTCTCTGGGAGTCAGTCAGTCTGTGGTAAAGCCGGCACGAGCAAGCGCGCGGGAATTCACTGGGAGATATAATATGTGTTATGTGATATGATAACAGCGAGGGAGTTGTCCTGCTAGGAACCAGCGTGGTGTAAGGCATACACTACACTCGTAGATATTGTAAGAGGTTGCTAAGGGACCCTATTTAGCCACAAAGAAAGCTCTAACTGGGCTCGCCAACCCGCGTGCCCAGCGTTGTGAGTATGGGCAAATTCCCCCCACATGATAGGAAGTCACTTCGGAAATCTGTGGGGGAGACCGTTGTGCAGCAGTGGACTTCGAACGGCTGGAAAGATGATGGTATAAACTTTATTCTGAATACGTAAGGATCATTTAAAAAATATTTTTATAATACATATAGCACGCCGTTTGGACACGGCCTTATTGAGGCAGGCTACGTGGACGAAGCAATTTCTTTTTTCTGAATCAGTAATGAATGGCATTGGCATTGTAGGAACCAGAAGAGCCGGTTTTAAAAAAGAACCCATCATAGACTCCTTTCTGCAAGAACTTGCGACTGAGGTCTTTGATTTTGAACCACTGACTGTCAAGATAATGATACCATAGATAATTATTTGCAATATTTTCGGCCATAATCTAAATAATGATTTATCGGTCTTAGTCGGTCGGTATTAGTCGGAGCCGGGTCTTTATTTTCTACTTCTGTAAGGGTTAGTCAGAGACATGTCCGAACTTTTGCAGAAGTATTTCATACGTGACAGGTTGCAAGCACATCGCAGCGGGAAAATATACCAATCAATCTGACGACCTATGTGGCGCAGCGGGCGAGTGCCCGACTGAGACGCATGGGGTGCGGGTTCGATTCCCGCTGCGGGACTAAGTTTTGCATGATCTGCAAATATTTGTTCCGGGTCTGGGTGTTGTGGCACTATGATACGCGTAGTTTCTGATACCCACGACACAGGTAATCCTAGTGTGGGGTCCGGACTATGTTGTGACTGTTGGGTGTTATTTATTATTATTTTTATCTAACCAAACTCAGTTATAAAGCCTGTAAACGCAAGTTACAAGTTGACTGGCCTCATAGCTCAGTTGGTTGTAACTCTACCTTCTGCGCTAGAGGTCGCAGGTTCGATTCCCGCACTGGACAAACATTTGTGACTAACACACATGTTAGTTCTGTGTCTGGGTGTTTAATATATATCTATTATGTATATCAGTCTCTGGTACCCATAGTACAGGCTATGCCTAGTTTGGGATCAGTTGACCGTGTGTGATATGTCCGGAATATTTATTATTTATTATTATTAAAAGTTAGTAAGCTCAAGGATTTCCGTTGATTTGCGCAGCCTAAAGATTATAATCTTTGTTAGTAGAGCGAAACCAGTCATAATTGATTTTCAATGGCAACTTACAAATTCCGTTAGTTGCCTATAACCTCGTTTTCAAAATAAGCATCACTTTTTCTTTCGACTTGATTTATAGACATTGAGACCGATTTTGATGATTCTTTTATAAACAACAAGTTGATTCATGATACGAAAGGATCTTACTTTATCATTAAAAAGAAATCAAATAGGTTATTTTTTTTATTTTTAGGAACTTTTCAAATTATCTGTTTTTTTTAGTTTGAACTGATTTGACCCCACCCAATTCAAACTCAATTAGACATTCTCGTTCGTTACAGCGTTCCTTAAAATGTTTGCAAATTTTTTTTTTTTTTTTCCGCATATATTCGTTCTTTTTGTTGATAGAAAAAGCCTCTTTCGGGATAGTATACATATTACGAATCACCTTGTATTGTCCCCTTTAACTATAAATTCTATT
Source organism: Anticlea derivata (assembly GCA_947579855.1). Lineage (NCBI taxonomy): Eukaryota > Metazoa > Arthropoda > Insecta > Lepidoptera > Geometridae > Anticlea > Anticlea derivata. Next base: position 3,014,007 of record OX388279.1, on the reverse strand, counting down.
TTCCTTTATCATCATCGACGCGAGTTGTTAAATTATAGATATGGTCTAGTAAGTAACCAGGCAATACACAACAAAAGCACTTACCACCTGAGGTCAACTTTAAGGATATTACATAGGTACATAAACATACATAAAGATATTAGATTGACGGAATGATAAGTAAAGTGTAATACACGGTTAAAAAAATTGCTTACGTGTATTAAGGCCTTAATAAATATATTCCAAATAAAAATATATATTATAGACTAGCATTCGCGCGCGGCTTAGCTCGCCTGGTTCCTAAGTAAAAAGCTACTCTAGTTTTACAGCCTATAATGCTACTCTAGGTGCAGAATGTATCCTCCATCTGTTCCAAGTTTCAGCATAATCGGTTGCGGCGTGATTGAACCACAAACATCCAAACATCCGCACAAAATTTCGCATTTATAATATAAGAATTAATTATATTATTGAAAATAATTCTAGGAAATAATGTAATGTAACGAGAAGAGTGATAAGTGTGGATGGATGTAGGAGTAGAGGTAGGCCAAAGAAAAGCTGGATGGACTGTGTGAAACTGGATATGGGTAACAAAGGAGTGAGTACTGAGATGACGACTGGTTGAGGGAATTGGAAGAAGTATACACGTTGTGACGATCCCTTATAATGTGGGATAAGGGAAGGAGGATCATGATGAATTCTAGGAAATTGTATCTCTGCCAAACACTTGATTAGAAAAGCTGCGGGTTTCCTCGCGATGATTTCCTTCACCGTTTCGAGCTTGAAGGCCTTCAGGGACCTCTCTCAAACACCAACTCATACGAAATTACTAACTTCTTTTCTTGTCACTGATTCTTTCATGTACATCCTGTCTTTGGTCAGTGAGCAGGTTGAGCTAAGGTGGCCCTGAAAAGGGCCTATGACCGTCGATGAAAGAATCAGTGTAGTGAAAGGATTAAAGTGTACTGTAGATTTGCATCATTACAGTTTGCAAGAGTCATAGTGCTTCGATGCACGTGCGGATTGCATTAGATTGCCCAAGTACTTACCTATTTGGAACAATAGAAATTGCGATATTGTCGTAATGACTATCGCTGATACAAATCTATGAATCAGTATTTGTTTCATTCTCAGCTATTAATTACTCGTAGCTTTTCAAATGTTCCTATTAACTATATTACTATTGACTGGCCTCATAGCTCAGTTGGTAGTAACTCTGCCTTCTGCGCTAGAGTGCGCGGGTTCGATTCCCGCACTGGACAAACATTTGTAACTAACACAGATGTTTGTTCTGTGTCTGGGTGTTAAAATATATATCTATTATATATATATCAGTCTCTGGTACCCATCGTACAGGCTATGCCTAGTTTGGGATCAGTTGACCGTGAGTAATATGTCCGGAATATTTATTTATTTTATTTATTTATTTATTAAGAGGACAACATTATTCGTCTACCTACCTATACCTAGGTAAGTAGTTTAGAGAAAACCAGCTTGCGCACGCGGCATCTCTCCCGGGATAACTAGATAAAAAGTAGCCTATATGCTATTCTAGGTAAAGAACTCGTATCTATTCCAAGTTTCATTTGAAACTTTGCGGCGTGATTTAACACAAACATCGAAACATCTTCACAAACTTTCGCATTTATAATATTAAAATTGTAGGATTTTATCGTATTTACACTCATTTCAAAACCTTGACTCTTGGTTATGTATGACTATTGTTTCATTTTATGTAACTGAAAACTTCCATGGCATCTATTAGTTTGACATCTACAGTTTAAAGCATGTGTTCACCAATACAGAAACAGACGGTTTAACCTTATAGGATTTTGTCTAGATGGATGGCTGCTTACAGCTTCAAATCAACTTATACGTTAGTTATCGTAACCGCCTGTTTAAGTGTTGTTGAACTTTGGTCTTTGCGATGGCGTTGGCTAGGTACAGAGTCAATTAGTTAATTGATAGCGATTGGCTCTGCCTGGAAGCTAACTGAAAGAAATGTTTATGGCCACTGAATTGTCATTGCTGAAATAGGTCAGGAATGAAAGAGCAAGAGAGTTAGACTCTGGAAGGCGCACGGTGACCGAAAAACAACCAGTGATACAGCGAACGAACACTAGCGACTGTGTTTTATAATTATAAGACTAGTGATTCGCCGTGAAATGAGATCTCGCGATGTCTAGTAAATGTTGGTGCTTCATGATCGTTGAGGAATAATTAAACTAAACTTTTAAAATAGGATCTATAATAATAATAAATAATAAATATTCCGGACATATTCACACAGTCAACTGATCCCAATGGGGTAATATGGGTACCAGAGACTGATATATATAATAGATAAATATTTAATACCCTAACATTATTGACAAATGTTTGTCCAGTGCGGGGATCGAACCCGCGACCTCTAGCGCAGAAGGCAGAGTTACTACTAACTGAGCTATGGCCAGTCATATAGCATGTTTTATCTAAACTACCTACGAAGTCATTGAAACTTAACCAAATGGGAGCTCACGTTATATTGGTTTACGAATGTAAATGTTCTAACTGCGCTATTACATGAAATGGTCTATCCAAACCTATCTAGAGGTTTTCTAGGTCTTGATTGGAGCAGCCCGCCTGGGAGGTTACCTCCGCCTTACAGAAGATCGCAGCCAAATAACATTATTTGTTTCAAATAGTGCTGTGTCTGCGGTTAGTAAGGTTGCCAGAGCTCTTTAAGGGGAAGGGGGTTCGGGGTCGGCAACGCTTGTGTGATGCCTCTGGTATTGCAAGCGTTCATAGGCTACGCTAGCCACTTACCAACAGGTGGGCCGCCGTTAGGTTCTTTGCGACCCTTAGTTGTAAAAAAAAGTCTGCACCCATAACCTTTAATAAAGCTACACACTCTAGCTCCAGGTCTATCAATTATTTGGCGCGAGTCTATAATAATAATTTAGACCAAGTGGTCGGCAGCACGCGATACAACGAATGTTATTTATGGTAATTTGGTCGCACTATAGTTTAGGTAGCTATTAACTATTCGCACTAATGAATAGACTGTAAAGCATTTTCTACTAGGCTTGGGTGTGTCCAGGTCAAGAATCTTTTAGATTATATCTATGGTTTTGTTTCTCGGACGCTCATTTAACTTGTTCTTTATAATGTATTGTCATTAGGAAATTCGAAAAACACATAAAAGCAAAGAGATTATGATACTTTCCGAACACAAAATCTGGAAATATATCACCTTCCTGCCCTTATGCTATATTATATTTGGTCGGCACACACAACATGTATTCTTCTTCCATTTCCCTCTATATATAAGTAATCTCAGTCGTAATCTCAGCACTCACTCCCTTCTTACCCATATCCACTATATGGAAACTGAAGAAAATGTTGGTGTACCGTGTAAATGTTCAAGCGTTTCATTTTATGCACTTTGCGGCGTCGATGTGCGCCTTCTGGAGAAGATATCCTAATAAGAGTATTCTCTCCAAACATATTAAAGGCTATCCCAATTTTAACGCAATTAAATCACGCAATGTTGATCCGTCTACTAGAAACGAATGTCGCCGTTTCTTGGCTGATTGCCAGGTCTTGCCAATCTCATACGTGCTCTAGTAAACAAAGATCTATTACTGTGTTACTGAAATATCGCGGTGCAATGCTCTGGCGCCATGGAGCAGCGAAAACAAGCTGAGCTGTTGTTTTTCCGAGGTAATTTGTCGCCACTATCATTTTTGGCTCCAACAAATGTGATAGATCTTTCCCAATTCTTACGTACCTATTGTTGCTAGTTTGGTTGTTGCTAAATCGATATTTTCTACAAAAAGTTCCCGAATCGGAATAATAACTTATTTCAGACCAAATTACCCATTTGCCTTTTACAAATGTTCGCAAAATGCTATAATCTGATCGGTAACAATAGGCATTGAATGAGAGGCAGGGAGAGGGTTGTATTGAGCGTAACAGAATTTTTTTTTTCCTGCTGGTTGTAAGGGGAGTGTCTTAGATTCAAGATGTTTATTTGCAGAAATACGAGTAAGTGTTACAGATAGGTCTTTAACAAGTGAACACTCTTCTCGAGCAGCACAAGTTATGATTGAATTACGAAAGACTAAACTTAACAGATATAAAAAAAACTCAAAATAAATTATACGAAAACAGTACTCTTGACATTTCAGTAGGATAACTTTGTTTTATGAAGTTAGATAATCCCCTGGAATCGAACCCCGTGTAACTCCATATAATAAAGGAACAGGAGTTACGCTTATTTACGATCGGGAGTTCTGTATGTTGTGTATGCACACATGTGAAAGCTACTACGAGCTTTTACTATGAATTGTTTCTAACTTTAGATACAACTTTCCGAGAACTTAGGTTGCACCAATATTAGTTTTCAATACAAATTAAGTAACTTTTCATAGTAGTATTGGCTTCAGATTCTACAGAACGGACGATCCTTGATGATTGGGAATTTGTTTTTGGATAAACTTGCAGACACCAAAATGACACTGCATTTCACTGAAAATTAGTTTTTTCCATCATTATATCATGTTTTTATGCGTTGCTGATCACGACATTAGGCTATTAGGGCTGTTATGCACATATATAATATTAATTTTATTATTATTATATAATTTTTATCATTATTACACTATGCAGTTTGACATTATTATTATTTTCCACCTTTATTAATTTTTATATTTATAAACCTATTCCCTGACGATTCTAACATAATCTTAATAAGACTGTTCTCACAGGGTTGAATGACTGTGTAGGTAATGGTTTCGGCAGAATACCAGCTTCTGCTGCAAAACAGTAGGCATAATGCTGAGCCGAAGCCATTTTGCTGCTGCAGCACACATCACACCATTTTTACTTTCATTACTTTTCTCTTGTTTCTTTTATTATAAGTTTATTGTAAAATGTTGTGCAAATGTGTGTGTTTTGGTGGCAATTAAATAAATGTCTATGTCTATGTCTACATTTAGGTATATCACACTTAAAGAATACTCGCTAGAGCGCATTAAAATATTGGCAAGGCAGTTTTAGAGGTCAAATTAATTCAACCTGTTATGACCGCCATGTCATGAGAGTTGCCATGTGCGCCTGCAATGACTTGATCGATATAGCAGTAGGAAATCGACCGGTTTACTGACTTCGTCTAATAGACTACTTGCATACAGTAATTATAATTATCAGGACTATTATGTATAACTATACATAATACATACTGAGTCAGTTAGAAGCAAGTTCCGCCTTACAGAAGATCGCAGCCAAATAACATTATTTGTTTCAAATAGTGTTGTGTTCCTGCGGTGAGTAAGGTTGCCAGAGCTCTTTAGGGGGGGAGGGGTTCGGCAGGCAACGCATTAGCAATGCTCCAGGTGTTGCTGATGTCAATAGGCGACGGTAACCACTTTCAGGAGGGCCGTAAGCATGTTTGCCTCCGTATAACATAAAAAAAAGTTCATAATGAATATTATTGTTTTCTTCGGTAAATTGCATCCCTTACGTGACGGTTCCAAACTCAAGAACTGAAAAGGAATGGGCAAATTTTAAAATTAAATAGTGCAATAAAAAAACGTGTAGATTTTATTTATTTATTGCATAATTCTAGCAGCGTTAAGTTTCTTAAATACGGATCTCATTAACTTCCAACCTAAAAAGCAGCTGTAGCATTAAATTTCAGTTACGCTTTTTAACTGGCATCGGCACAGGAAAACACGGTTTCCGTGTCAAATCAAAATAAACTATTTCTGTTTCCTTCCCTAATTTGAAATGCTTCTTTGAAGTTGACACATCAGCAATTTAAATTGGTTGCACTCTTTAGTTTGTAGTTCTCTGCAAAGATCACAACACTCCACATTCGTCCGACTAGCAAAGGGATCCATAGAGTCTGACGCAAAGCTCTGACACATTTTGTAAGTTTCCAGACCAAGTTTCATCGAAATCGGATGAGCCGTTACGGTGTGCGTTATTAAGAGGATACAAAAATCATAATAAATTGTCGAGTGGGTGGAGTGAAGAAAGTGACAGCGCTATGTACTGTAATTGAATGCGGAAAGAGATAGCAAGCGTTAGAAGGCGCTCGAAAGTAATCGACGTAAGCGAAATATAAGAAAATATCGATTATCTCAAAAACTATCTATTTTTTTTAAAGTGTCTTGGGTTTAGGTACCCAATGCTATTATCTAACAAAATATTTTAAAAAAAGTTATTTTTGTTAAATAGTCTCAGAGTATTTTAGAAAAAACTGTTGCAGAGGATCCAACTTTAAAAAATAAATCTATCGAGAAAAGTTTTACCAATCGCGTTTCTGTCTTGGATTTACGTAAATAAAATGCTCAAGTTATCTTTGTCATAATAATCAATACTGTGTGTTTTGCGGTTATTGAGAAAAAACAATTCAAAAATCATAAAATAATTAAACCACAAACATCCTCGCAAACTTTCGCATAGTAGGATGGTACAGTTTTACTGCTCAGTATGACAAAGCCCGGGCATAAACGGAGAAATCTTTACACCGCATTTATGGCGGTGAAACGTTATGCCATTTCGGTGGGTATGATATATTATAATGATTTTACTGCGTGTCGTAAAGTAGTGCCCGATGCCCGTTAAATAGCACAATGGTATTTGTTGAATCTTGTGGTTAGAATGTCTCTCGACGGCAATGTATCTGAAACCGTTGTGTTGAAATGCTGGAGAAGAAAACCCGAACTCTGGTATGATGATGATGATAGTATATTAACTATCAGTCATTCTAATCCTCAACTTCGTTTTCCACATCAGTTTTGTCATTTTGCTTGTTTGAATTTTCACCGCATTGACTTTGGAATGGCTATATTTTCACTAGATAACAAACACAATTAATAGATTGGTGAAGGTTTGAATAACTACAGACTAAAATAGGATTTTGTAATCAACAAGTGAGTCTCTTTGTGGTGCTATTTTTTTCACACTGAGTATAATATTATGAGCTAAGTGATTGTTGATTATCTAGGTGTTTCGGTGCTTCCAAAGGGAGGTCCGGCTTGCCAGTCATTCTTGTAGGTAGCCATAAAGGTAAGAATATCCATGTCTTTCAAAATACAATCCAACCAGCGCATTCAACAGTCATATCATTCACCTCTCAGCCTCGTAAGTCTGGCAACATTGTATTCACTCCTTTCATTTACGACCTGTAGATGGAAAGTTTCCTTTGCATTGTGATCTGGCTTTAGCAAACAGGCTGAATGCGAAATTTTAGCGCCTGGCACAAGGCGCTAAAATTGCCTATGTAGAATATATTGATGGAGTCTGTCGCTTGTTGTAATTTAGGTATAATGGGAGGCGAACTTCGTTGGTTTGAACCTTTTGTATCACTTTTATTTTTTATTTTTTTATAATTAGTTTACACATAATAATGTGCTCTAATAATATTACAATTAAGCCATGCTGTAGGCTAATAAGTAATTTAACATTGACATATTTTTTTACAATAACTACAACTAAGAATGTGTCCACTCACACTTTTCTTACTGTCTCTATTTAAGGGGAAGACACTTTGTTCTTGTGTTCTTGATAGGTAGCTGATGATGAAGCCTGTGTTCGTGGGCTTCTGCGTATTTTTTATGACCTCGTCGACGTACTCGATATTTAAAAAAAATCAGTGTTTATGTTTCAGTGTATTTACCCTGTGTATACGACATACAGCGCCTTTCGAAGGTAATGTTCATTACATTCTAAAGAATATTTAAAACTGAAAGGTATGTTTCGAAACGTACAAATTCGTCTTACTGTATTTGCCATAAGGTCAAATCAATCTAGGTTTCTGCGTGTAATAAACAATTCACTTTAATAAACCAACCGATTGATATTTATCAGATTGCGCATGCAAACTTGATATGTGGTTGGTAAATAAAAGAAACGGATAAAAGACCACTGAAATATCAAGTAAGTCATAAAGGATGGAACGAGTGGCTTTTCTGTCACTTATGTAAATAAAGAGTTCTGCTTTGACAATCTCGTTTCACAGAATTAGCAAGTTGAAGCTCAAGCAATGTACATAGGTAGTATCATAGTCATGTATAGTATGTATTATGCAGACAACATAGCAACATCAATGTTGAATGAAGCATTGTCAGCCTCCGTCTGGTGGCCTTGCCCCTACATATGGTAAATAGGAACGTGGAATAATGTGGAATTAGCACACCCACAATTTTTTGTCATTGGTAACAAACCCCATTTGTTATCTGCAGCCGGACCCATATGGCCAATATGTCCGCTTGATCGGTAAAATACATCATCATCATGACAGCCACTGAACATCCACTGCTGAACATAGGCCGGCATAGATTTCCAAGCGAGCGATCTTGTGCGGCATCCAATGACTTCCAGCAACCTTTATTAGGTCGTCTTTCTATAAAGTGCGGAGTCATCCTAAGCTAACCTCCTCCTTTTTTGACGTCGGTTAAAATACTATGTCCTTCTATATTACTAAATTTCAATCTAGCAATAATTGAAGTCAGACATGAGTCGTAGAATACAGTTGAAGGAGGTGATTCTAATTGTATTAGTTCACATCGTTAAAAAAGTGTTAGTTGCTAGTAAACATGTGTCAGTTAAAAAGTCAAATCTCTAATTCCTAAAATACGTTCACCCTTGTTGTAAGAAATGCTTCTTTTTCATGCTAGCAACTATAGCTACGCAGCATAATATGCTGAAGAATCAAGAGCCAATGAGATGTTGCAATCTTGGGAAGCACACTCATTTTCTGCGAGGATCGTGCTGGCATCTTTTCTCAAACTGTTCTGGCACGGTGTGGTAGCACGATCGAGGCGAGGCCAGTCGGTATTGTGCTGCCTATATCTGCACAAATAGGCTCGGCACGTAAGGCACGAGGCTGCATGTGCATGCTGTGTCAGTAAAATGAGAACAGGGAGGAGGTGCGGTGCGCTTTGTTGAGGAGGTTAGGAGGTGATCGGGTCCTGCTCCTCTTAATCCACAATATCTACGGGGACGAAGAATGTTACTTTAAGGAGTGGCTGAGGTGAGGTCAGTAGGGAATTCACAACTTGTCAACTATGCTGGTTGAACTGTGCCAGGCAGCACGTTCAACTTAAACGTGCCACCACAATTTTTCGTCGAAGTGTGGAGATACAAAAGTTCCAGCACGTGAGCTGATCTGCCCAACCCTAATGTTGAATGAGAGTTCTAATTTTAAAGTTGAGTTGCGCGTCTGAGCACGCTGCGCTGTGTTGCCAATTAAAAAAAGCGCAGCACAAAAATTGTCGTTCTAATTTAGATTATTCATTACAATTGATCTAAATTCAAATATTTTGAAGAAAAAAAAAAGAGGTCCAATAAAAAAACTCTTATTTAACTTAAGTATATGGACTAGTTTAGATATGAATGCATTGAACGTTGCATAAGCGTAGCTTAAATATGCAGATCTCATTAAGCGTGTTGTTTGTTTACAAAGACTAACTTACGATGTAAACTTCCTTGTTGCGATGGAATGTTTCTACTGGATATGATTTACTAGGTTATAATTCATTTAACACGTGCAACACCTCTACCATATCCACTCATTATTTTGAAATCCATTATGGGCATTACACTTGTTCTTGCTCGGTCAGCAGAGGAATCGCTCCGAACTACCTAAATCGTACCAGTGTACTAGTTCGGACATCTGGTAGGTACTATTACTACATTAGTACCTACTAGTAGATGAAATTAACCTATTGTTTGTTATTCATTCTGACAGATCAATAATAAACTGAGTTGAATAACTTGAACTTGATCATGATTATTACGTGCCGGGCTCAATTTCCTATCTGTTTCTGAACTATAAAATGTACTAGAGTACTAGAATGGAATGCATTCTAGGAATAGTTCGTTCCAGTTCAGTGATGGGAATACTAGCCTTAGTACTAGTAACTACATCGTTCATGTACTAAAGAAGACTAATAGGCTTTAGGCTTATTCGACTGTAGGAGGTATTTTAGTTTATATATTCAATATTCAAATACTAGTTTCTGTATTTTGATGTCATTAAAAATAATTAATTTAGCGTTGAAATCTAAAGTGGATATCATTAACCATTCGATCGTTCGTCTTGGCACTAGTTATTTCTAGATCACCCTTCATCAGTTCATTGACCGGCAATGGTATGGGAAAAAACGGAGTGGACGAAAACCTTCCATGTTTGTTTTACTTAAAAGTAGCAGTAAACGCAGATGCTAATTTAATAAGCATCTGTCCTAAACAAACTCGTAAAAAACTCAAGGTGTAAAATCGCTCAAATTTCCACCGCAAAATAAGCAAATAAAACCACGGGTTTGCACAAAAACTGAACTATCCCGTAGGACACCGTCCAAGCTGCAATTTGATTCTTATTGTGGATGTGATAAGGTTCAATTGATTGACTACCACGGAACTGCACAAAAACTTGCCACTCGTGTCCCGTAGGTACACCATGTTGCAATTTTATCAAGTATTTTGGTTCTTATAGTCCAAGAAATAAGGTTGAAGTTGACGCTGAAGCACAGAGCAGATGCAACGTGTCAAACCGCAGTCAAACGGTATAGTGTTGTCTTGCTAAATTGATTTCACGGTTCTGAAACGTTGTGGTTCATATCTGTGGTTAGGTTATCATGGTTTGGACTTCCTGGTGAAGCTGTGTCCCTATACATTTTTTAGTCATCGCTATTCCGAAACTTCGCTGTGCTTATTAAAATTGTAATAGAATATGATAGATAGATAAACTCTTTATTGTACTTATACAAAGAAAAATAACATCTTAGGGAGAAACAAAAAATATTAAGTACAGCTGTTTTATCGCTAAAAGATATCTCTTGTGAACCTTTGGATAGACAGGATAAACAAATAAAATAAGCCGGCGGGGTGGTGTACGCAAGTTGAACACTGTAATAACCTAGGTACCTAGTACTATAAAAAAATTACTTACCTAGGTACATAGACTTTAGATGCTTAGATGTTTTTCATGATTGCCGTTTCGAATTTAATAATTCACGGCACCGCCCGCCGCGCTTTTTTTTTTTTTTTTAAATAAATAAATAAATATTTATTCATTACCTTAGTGCTAGGATTTACATTGCGGATTATTAAATTAAAGATAAAATAAATTACACTATGCCTGAACTAGGAAAACCTGTATCTCAGGCTGATACGCTGTTACGCTTACCGCGATATTAGTTAAAAGTCAAATAATCGCTAAGAAGAAAGAAAGAAAGAAAATATGTTTATTTGTCCCACAACACAACGCGGTAGGTACAAAGAACACATAAAAAACGCAATTGAAAACATATGACACAGAAACATATAGGTAGGTGGTAGGTTAAGTGTGCGTTGTGTGGGGCAAATGGGTCCCGTCTCAGCATAAAGCTTCACCAAACCTAGGTACTTACGGCGCGGCGCTTTTCAGACGGGCCTAGGCGACGTGTCAACGAACGAAACGAATATTAATCAACATAATACCTATTATAGTTTGACATTTGCTATAGTATCGTAAACGAAACTCTATCGTGAATTATTTGTGCTTAGGCCACTGGCCTCTTACGCAGATTTACCGAGAGAGAGAATTATTGCCACTATACGAAAAAAATGACTTACTACGTTTGGTCGGGATGAAATTATTCTCGTAATCTTGCTCTACATTTGCATCAAAACAAGATAAAAACCTCGAAACATCGCGAAGTTTTTATCTTATGATTTCATTCCGTCTCAATATTTGCCTGCCTTATTAAATAACACGTTTCATAAATTTTTCAGAAACTTTGTCCGCATTTATATGAAAGCTAGTTAGTATCTCATAATTTTAACCCCATATTTTGCCCCCTTTAATGATTTTGCAAAAATATTGAAACATGTATTTCTTTATTTCTTACCAAAATTCATACATACAAACTTTCACGCTCAACTGAATGAGATGAAACTTAGAATAGATACGAATTCTTTACCTAGAATAGCATATACCTACGTAGTACCAGCAGGCGCCTTTATAGTTCTTGAGAGTTGCTAATCGATAGAAGCGGTCATGGTGTAGGTTCATAGCTTGCCTGGTAGTTCTTAGCAGATCAACTTATCATCATCACCATTTAACCGTAGATCACCCACCGCTGAACGTAGGCCTCCTCCTCATAGAATTCCCGTGTGACCGAGAAGTCACTTCTACGTTGCCCGCGCGACCATTGCCTATCCTAGTTGATCTGTTAGGTATTAACCTGTTGTTGTGTTGATCAAATCAGAAATGAGGAGACTGAAAAACTAAAGTCACCGACATAGCCAAAGGATTAGTAAGTGAAGTTGTGGGCGGGGCATATGGCTCAGAGAAACGAAACCGCTGGGGCGGAAAGGTTCTTCGGACTACGCACTGGAAAGGGCAGCGTAGGATGCCCCCCTCTAGATGGAAAGACGACCTATTAAAGGTTTCTGGTTGGCCGTGGTGGCCCCGGTTGAAGAATGAGCCCCTCCATATCTCCTATCCGTGGATGTCGTAAGAGGCGACTAAGGGAAAAAAGCAAGGTGATGGGCAGCAGCGTCCCCTTTATAACAACGCCCGTACCTAGACTTATTAGGTAATTTAGGTATTTGCATGACAGTAATAACAAGGATAATTTTATTCCTCTGACTGATTTATAGTTTTATCTGGGTAAAACCCAGACTGGTAATGAACTGTAAATTATTTAATGACTTCACGCCAGAAGTCCTTGTGACCATGTCCTTTAATAACCTTTCTTTATTGCCATTCACATAAAATAGTCGCGATAAAGCATTACGGTGATAGTTTGCCTTCAGGCCTTTACCCACTACAATAGCATACCGTTGCCTGCTATGAACGTATCAGGCACGTATCGGACTCGGCCAGAGACTACTGTGCCCACTAGAACGTATCATACGGGAATGATAACCGTGCTGCCCTCTGTTAACAAGAAGGCGGTTAGCCCTCAAATTGTCAATTTTTGACTTTAGTTATAGAAAGTGATACAGTTCAAAAATCAGTTTTATAGAAACAAAGATTCGCGCGTTTTTGTAGTTTTCTCAACTTTTTGGGTTCAAGTGCCTTCTAGCTAACAGGGCAGCGTAGCATACGGAGATGAACCGTCCAACTAGGTGGACAGCGTGGTTGGTCGGTTGGTAATAGACGGATGATAACCGTATGATGCGTTCAGTTCATTTTGCCGGCGTTTTCATGTCAGACGGACGACCACCGCGGCGGCATCTTGTTTAGAACGGTGAGCATTCGCGTTCACAACGCATATGTTCACCGTCTTGCCGGCTGCAAACAGCGGTTCGGGAGCGTCGCGTGCCATGCACGGATCGTATCCAGACCTGCAAAATACTCTCGCCGTGAATTTTCTGTCTGACCGGTCACAGCACGCTATGTTGTTGGTAGGTGACGGAACGTTTTAGTGGGCATTGTTTCATATTAATGTTTACAAAGAATGTGTCTTTGCATGTGCCGATACGGTTACGTTCATAGTATGATCCGTTGTAGTGGGTAAAATCTTTTAAAGAGGACTATATTCTTTCAGTACCTGTGGATTAATCATGGCTGATGATGTATTTATGCAAGGTTTACTCCTTTCTCCGCTTTTCAGTACATCTGGATCAACACACCATCAAATCATTCGCCATACAGTAAATATTGACGTCTCTCATTCGCCTGACTCACTGGGAAATCTGAACAATATCCAGGTTAAATTCTGCGAAAATGCATCGCTGTTGAGTTGTTCATCCCGTATGAGCTGATTTAAACTTTATTTCTTTCGATTAAGGCTTGCTATTGAATTGTTTTCGTTAAATAGTTTCCTGTCAATATGATTCACAACACAAGTGTTTCCAATGCGTTTCGATTGTAGCTATTTTAAACCAAAACCATTAATGGATATACCATTTTCCCGCAGGTGTTAGCCCTTTCTGTGATTTCTGGAACACTATTCACACGTAACCACTGCTTGACCACCTTTTCGCTACTATGTGATTTGGTTGTGGTACGTGTGAATTCTCCCTTAGATGCATGCAAAGACGCATTTTCATCGAGAATTTACAAAAATATTTGATTGTATGACTCGATTCTAGCTTGTTCTCAGTGCCGTCGACTGTACTTTTAATTATTTTATTTATTGTGCTTACATGAAGACTACAGCGCCTCCTGTGAGGGACTTCTTTCGTGAAGACTCCTAGCCCTTCAGGTTCAGCGACCATATAACGGGAGTATATTGCGTAGCTCTATCTTGAAATATTAGTTCGCAATTGTAATCGGGGTTCTGGCTCTATTTTATGAAGGGCATAATAATGTTTTCTGTGACGATAGATGAAATTTATAAATCTAAGAGAGTTCTTACTTTCCATTAAGCTAAGATAACCTAGACGAATCCCGATTCCCAAAGTACTATAAGTCCTTTATCCTAGAAAGCTTTTAGGCTCGTTCGAGGACCTTCTGGAAAAAACGATAAATAAATCAAGTGGTTGCTGAAATGGAATGGTTTCGTAAGAAAGTGCGCAAGTATCCAGTCTTATTAGATCATTGGCCCTTACACTAGAGTAGGGCAAGAGGAAGTCTCAATTTATCACAATACGATAATGGATAGCGGAGCCCGTATTCTTGTCAGCCGATACGAGTTGTATTGCTTACTTTATGGTGATTACTATCTTATTGGATGTCTTCTATGCTCCCTGTTAAATTTGTAACAGGCTCTAAAATTTGAACGAGTCTGTTAGTAAATCTCCTTTGCCCTGTTTTGTCCTGGAGAAGGGCGTTGACCCTGCTACGCAGTTTTTACTTTTGCAGTTGTCAAAGTTTTCATTTTTTTATGTATACCTGTGTTTTACTGTTCCAAATAAATACTTTTGAACTTCTTCTTTATTTCCCTGTACACTTGCTTGTTCCCTCGGCTTCGCTCGCGTGGTATCTGACTGTATAAAAAGTAGCCTATATGCATAAGAGTTCAATCTATTCCAAGTTTAATTGAAATCGGTTGAGTCGTTACGGCATGATAAAACCACAAACATCCAACAACTTTCGCATTTATAATAGTAGGATAGGATATTTTTGAATGTATAAAGGGTATCTATTTTTTCATTTGTTCCATAGGCTTCGTTTCAAACAAGCCTCGCATTTGTATGATTCCTGTTTAATTAAGATGACCGCCTCAGCCCCTAAGTTTTCTGCCGCCAAGAAGCCCTTGAATGTTATACAACTTGAAATCACCATTAATTTATTGGATGCATTGATCTTATCTAATAAGACGTTAAACGAATATCTGTGACCGTAAACACGCATTAAGGTTACCGATTCTAATCCAGTTACAGCATTCAATGGAGTTGAGTAAACGCACTTCTCACGTAACCGACTAACCGTTAAGTAATCCGATAATCGCTTGTACTTAGGACGTTGCTGGTGCTGTATTTCCTGATAACCAAAGTGTAGGTAAATCTAGTTAGTTTTTGTTATTTATTTAGGAAGTTTTTATAATTATATACAATATGGCTTTAATGATTTCTCAGGGCAAAAATTTTTCTCAGCGATGATAGGATCCTTTAATATTGATAGGAAACAACATTTTATTTTCTGTTGTGAGAAACGTTGTAAGCAATAGTGGATTAAATCCCATTCAAATGTTTTTTGCTCTATCTATCAAGACAGAAATCATGATTGCTTTTTCAAAGTCTCAGCAAAATCAATAATCTTACGAGAAACGTGCTCTTTTGTTAGATACAAATATAAGTACGTTGCAAATGGCGTTATATTTTAGTTGTTTACTCAACAAACAACGTGGGTGTTTTATTGTGTGGACCCCATTGTTCGACCACACATTTTATTATGTTGTGACAGTCACAATACCTCCGTAACAAGTTTTTTAACAAGCCACTTGTTAGATGCAACGTCATCGGCTCCACACGCGTGCCATCATAATGTTATTCAATATAATTTATTTACAGAAAGAAACTTAAAACTAATACAAGTTAATATTTACAAAATACACAAGAAACAGTTGAACCACGCTGGATGGCAATGCTAATTCGCTGGGCCAAATAAGAGCCAGCTCTCGGGTCACGCGCCGCTTCGATCAGAGGCCCTGATATCTTTTTCAAAACCCGGAGGGCCCCGTTGCCCCACGGGCCCAGGGTCTCAACCCCAAAAGGCTCAAATACGTAAGCCCTATCAAGACTAACATATTTGCGCCTTTTGAGATCCTCGGCCGAATCTGCCGCCGCACCCGCCCTAACTGATGTCCCCGGAAGATGTGAGCGCGTTAGATATAATAAATGGTTATCATTTCCATTTTCCAAGACATTTTTTAACCTAGCACGTTTAAAGATGTTGAGATTTTTGATTGGATTTATAATTTTAAGACTGTCTAGCATACTAGTTGACTAGTACTTTCCCTTGATTAGTTTAATTACAGAAATTAAAATCTCAATCTCCCCATCTGACCTTAGGGTCATGAACTAGAGTAGGGAGGTAATTAAACAACGTAATTATGTAGGTACTTGATCTAATTGCTCAATTAATGCATGCGTCAGATTATATGCAACCAACTTTCCCTTTCTGGTCAGTTTTGGCCATAGACAAAGATCAGGATGGTTTTTCTTAAAACATTCAGCTTCTTTATTACCTAATTCAGTATTAGAAGAGCTTGTCTTCGGCAGTAAGAAACTAAACTTCAAACAAATTAAAATTCGGTTTTGTTGTTCCACCTGAGAATGAGTTCTTATCTGATACCCTAGGAATTATATGAGATAATTTGTAATTGTACTTCTTACATTGGTAGTATTATTATCGTAATCGCGTTCTACTTTCTCCCAATTTTCGGATTTGCCATCTATAGCGTCAGGGTCATCACGAGTGGTTGCGAAACAGTGGCCTTTAAGAAACAGGCTCGAACCAAAAGGTACTTATCAACTGCATAAATGAGTATGGGGTGGTTCTATCATACAAGACATTGCAATCTTCTTGTATTCAATTATGAACCCAGCTTTAGTGTCATCTTTCATAATATTTTTTAGGGTTCCGTACCTCATTTGGAAAAGCGGAACCCTTATAGGAATAGGATACCCGGATCACTTTGTTGTCCGTCTGTCTGTCTGTCTGTCTGTCCGTCTGTCAAGACCTTTTTTCTCAGAAACGGCTAAAGGTATCAACTTGAAATTTATACCACCTATAAAGGTCTGTGGGCTTATAGTGCCGTATCAAAATCAAAGCTCAAGCTTAATTCATTAAAAATATATGTCAATGAATGTATAATTTTTGTATGGAAATGGCTAAAATGAAAAACCTCTTCCAGTTACCTTACAATTCTGAAATTTGGAATGCTAGGAGCTTTTGTAACACAATTAAAGGGAAACGTCTGATATTGAGGAATTTCGAAGTTTTTCAGTAAACAAAGTTATATTTGCGGTCAATGTCATACAATGACTACGTGAGCGACCGCAAATATAAGTTTGTCAATTCCTACACTTAGAATTTTTATTATCTGATCATGGCCAATGGTACGGAACCCTCAGGGCGCGAGGTTTCGCACTTGACCGTCTTTATTTTAACATTCATTTCCTATCTCATGATCAGAATATATGAACTTTAAAATATTTTGGTTGGGGTTGCATTTAGCCCCTCATTATAATAAGCAGATGTATTGGCAGTTTGGTACACCTGTCTTTGTTCCTGATATTCTCCATCTGTTAAATTGAAACCTTTAAGTTTGCTATTAAGTAAACTTTTCGATTGCTTTTCTTCATTTGCATAGAAAGCTGTTTTGCACTTTTCCATGCTTGCATCCATGAATCTTATATCATTCACCGATGGGAGATATCTAACTCAATATACACAAAAAAAGTTGTAAAATACAACTAAAGATAAAGTGATATCAGTCTTTCTGAATTACTTCGATAACATTCACTTGTTCCTTGGTTTTACGGCCCGTAGTATCATTAACACCTGGATGTTAGACGTTCTTATCTTTAGCACGTACATAATTCCATCGTTATGCTTTTGCAGGTTTCTTCTTATCTGTTTTGATATAGGTATCTCATCTTAGGAGTTTTTCTTTCATTTATTACCTTGCTTGATCACTTAAAAGGATATCAAACACAATAATAGAGAAAACTAACAAATATTAGTTAATACAAAGTGTCAATATATCAATTATACAAAGTAAAATAATTTTAGAACTCTGTTTTCTACGTCTACAAGTAGAAAACAGTGAAGTAGTTAGAAGGCGCTCGAAAGTAATCGACGTAAGCGACATATAAGAAAATATCGATTATGTTAAAAACTAAGTATTTTTTTTTAAGTGTCTTGTATTTAGGTACCCAATGCTATTGTCTAACACAATATTTAAAAAATAGTTATTTATAATTGATAGTTTCTGAGTATTTTTGAAAAAAACTGTTGCAGAGGACCGAACTTTAAAAAATAAATCTATGGAGAAAAGTTTTACCAATCGCGTTTCTGTCTTCGATTTAGGTAAATAAAATGCTCAAGTTATCTTTGTCATATAAATCAAAACTGTGTGTTTTGCGGTTATTGAGAATTTTTTTTTCAAAAATTACAAAATAATATAACCCTCACCTTAAAAAGTTAGTTTGCTTAAAATTACTCCTTATAATGAAGATTTTGCTATAAAAATAGGAGTTAAATAGTCTTTTGTAAAAATAAAAAAGTACAATGCTTGCTAATGTAATTTTCAGTTTTGGATTAGACGATCTCTACAATTATTTTAAAACATTCATAAAGTACCCAGACAACATCAGTGAGTTTGCCTTACTGTGGGATAACAGCAGATGGTCAATTGGTATATTCGTACATAAAATAACAGCCACTTAATCTTAAATGTGTGAAAAAATTCAAGTGTCGACAATTACAGCAAAACTACTATAATAATAACAGATGTAAGTGAATCCACAGAATAAACTAACAGTTAGCGAAACCGAAACCGCGAACGATATTAGAGGTCAAGAACTCCACGTCTAGTCATATCGAGCCACTGACTCAGTATTAAGTAGCATTAACGAAACGCCAGAACCAACAGACCGAATATACACTTTCAACCTTACATCGAAACAATAGAGTCGGCACACGCTTTTGCATCGTAACTTTAGCAATAACAAAACGTCAAAACCGGCGCCTAAAAGGATATGAGCCTTGTAAGAATTAAAATAGAGTCTATAATCTCATTAGTAAATGTATCCCGTTAAGAGCAGTCCACAATTAGTTGCACTTGCAAGGGTTTGCGGGCTGAAAGTAGAGTGTGGACTTACGCTACGCGGGTTTTGGAATACTATATGAGTACTAATGGAAATTGATTACTTCTTGTTGTAATAGAGGACGAACTTAGATGATACTTAGATGACCGTGTGCGATGCGATATGTTATCTAATATAATGTATAAAATTTATTTCAAAATGGTCCTTACTTAAACTAAAACAAACAAAATAACTAGTACAAAAATTAATTATACCTAGACGAAAAAGATAAAAAAGACCAGATTTTACGACAAACAATCAATTCCACAATTTATATTCGAAAGCCAAAAAAACGATAGATTGGAAAATTGAGAGCATTGTATTGTTACAAACGATGCACATTCGATTTCACTCACTTGACCCAGTTAAATCTCTCGAATCTATTATGCAGTGTTTTTGCGTATATATTTTGTATTGAGCTCCATTTCTGTCAGCTTTCTGATATAGGTAACGAATTTTCATCATAGGATTTGTAGGGTTACGTACCTCATTTGGAAAAAAATGGAACCCTTATAGGATCACTTTCTTGTCCGTCTGTCTGTCTGTGAGACGTTCATAACTCCGTCATAGTATGGTGCTGGGTAGTGGGCCTTAATTTTTTGATTTGATTGACGGTTCGAAAGTTATGCTATCTAACATATAAACAAACAACGCCGATTCGCCCAAGTTGTTTTTGAGATCTTTGCTCACTCGATCAATTAACAATTTCCGGTTAGACACACTCTAATCATTTTATGTCTTCTGCTTACGTACGGTCATAATCATAATTTTTCTAAAAGTACCTAATGCAAGTTTATATATAAATGGGCCTTTCACTCGTAAATTTACAAGTGCTAATTTCACAAGCCTGGGCCATATCACAGTAAAGTTATTAAGTAACGGTAAATACACTCTAGGAAGACAATACGGTTTTGAACCCTGCGCTACCCTTGACGCATAGGTGCGACCGGTCCGCTTCGCTCGTGTGGTATTTGAATTTGTGGTTCTTTAAACGTTTTTATTTTTATTTCTCCCTGTATAAACAACGTAGACTCATCATCCCTGTCCTGGCTATTATTCTGCAAAGGCTTCTCTTGTGTACCTGAGTAAGAGCCTGTTCCCACTTGTCGGCTGTCGGCCCGGATTTTAATCGGATGTTCCAGTGGCAGGGTATTTTATATGAAGCTATTCTTCACACTTGTCTGACACCGATTTTGTGTTGGCGCCGATAAAATGCTCTGCCACTGGAACATCCGATTAAGATCCGGTCCCAACAGCCGACAAGTGGGAACGGGCTCTAAGGGCCTAACTCTAGTGAACTTACTGTTCGATATCTGTATCGTGCATGTGGCGAGCCTTTCGAAATGGCACAGTCGGGTACGATGATTGTAAACGCCTACGCGCATCCTGGCTTGTGGCTTTATGCGATCTTGATTAATTAAAGAGTTGATTCATACAGTACAATAGATGGAACGAGACTTTTATTGTGTGCTGAAAATGAAGATACTGTTTATGTTGTATAGTATCTCACCTCACTAAACTAACTTAATTTGACAGGCTCCGTTAAATTATAGCGAGAGCCGTGTAGGCCTAGGAACCTCGACCTTTGACCCGAAGGTCTTAGGTTCAAATCCCAGTCATGCACCGGTGAATATTTTTATTGAAAAATGTATGATGCTGACTTTTTAAATAAAATAATATCAGGCCCATTTTTTTCCAAGTTGTTTGAGAGATCTTCGCTCGATCGATTAACAAGTTTAACAACAAACAAATTAGCACCTGGTGATACGGAAACATTATTATTAGTATAGCCTCTTTATTCCTTAATTAATCAACAAAAAACACTATCTAAAGTAAATTCATAGTTTTTTTTTACATCTAAATAAACAATTTAAAAACTACGTATGTACATAATTGCTTTATTAATTAAGAACCCCTCTTTGGGTAAAGGCCTCCTAAATTTTTTGCCATTCTTGCCTGCTCTGTGCGTCTTTGATCCACACTTGACCCGCTGTCTTGATGATTTCATCAACCCATCTTTCTTGGGGTCGTCCTTGCTTGCGAGTACCTTTTGGTCCGGCCCATATAGTCGATCGCCCGTTTGAGGACCGTGCTATAGCAAACGGGCTCAAATGGGTGGGTCATATATGACCCGCCTATTTCCACTTGGTGTTGTGATACGCAAACATATAAGATAAAAGATAATGAGTAACTTTATGAATGAAGTGAGTCATGTATTTTCCCGCGATCTTGAGTTTTTGCAATCTAGTGACGAAGAATTTACTTAAACACAATTTATATAGTAACTAGCTTCCTCCCGCGGCTTCACTCATACCTTCATAAAACCTACATAAAAAGTAGCATATATGCTATTCTAGGTAAAGAACTTTGTCTATTCCAAGTTCAACGAAATTGTTGAGCCGTTACGGCGTGATTGAACAAGAAACATCCAAACTTTCGCATTTATAATATTAGTAGGATAATTAGTAAAAAACCTGGCGAATTCTTATGTTATAAATTCACAGTTGGAAGGAGAATCATTTTTTACAAATAATTCCTGTATTTTATTCTACCCAAAAGTTTTAATTTGTACCTACATGAATGAGAATAAGTACAGAAGATAAAGGGGTATCAAAGAGCTTTACTATTTTGAGCAGACGCCATTTTGCCATGTTGAACATTTTGTGATCAAATTGTACAAGGGGGTCAACCAGCCTCTCTGACCTACCTAAAAACGGTTATTATAACGTTACTACGACTAAACATCTTAAATTGTACAATACACGCGTAGTGGGATATGTTTAATCAATTATTCATAGCTACCTCCTACTACATGTGCAGTACCTATTTAGAATGTATGTATAGTATTAATCACGCGCGTTACATGGCTATCGGAACATCCTGTCTCGATTGTCTGTCTCGTAAAGCTTCTTGACATACTGACTCGGAATTTATTACTTTCCACCCAAGGCTTAAATCTGAAGAAAGTCACTTCCATGGTACTCTTCCATGAAGTTACGACACGAATTTAAAACAGGTTAAACGTTTGGCTCGACTTCTACATTATATTTGCAAACATCTCATGTACAGAGGCCGTGAGATTCCAAATGTAGGCCGGAGCCTGGTTCAGAAAGATGCCGTTTGGAGGTTGAGGACCGCAGCGAATTTATTTGTTTTCCAAATCAATCGTCGTCGATTACCGAACGTGACCGAGACATTGCGAATACCGTGACTGTCACCGTGTTTTTTTCGGAAACGCACGAGGCAGCAATCGTGTCACGAGTCCTCGCGCCTAGTTTGCATATCGAATCCATTATTGGGTCGTGCTTCATACGTGCGTGTGCATAGCTGTCTGCGGAGTTAGAAATGCCGGATATATACCTCGGGGTTTTCAAAAAGATATCAGGGCGTCTGATCGAAGCGACGCGTGACCCAAGAGCTGGCTCTTATGTGGCCCAGCGAATTAGCATTGCCATCCAGCGTGGTAATTCCGCCAGCGTCTTGGGGACGCTTCCGACTGGTAGTGATCTGGACCAGTTGAGCTATCTATAGATCGTTTGTAACGGTCTTTAGATGGCTCAACTGTTTCTTGTGTATTTTGTAAATATTAACTTGTATTCGTTTTAAGTGTCTTTCTGTAAATAAAGTTTATATCATATTATATTTGATAGAATATATTCTTCCTATAGGTGATATCTATTCTGGTGAGCTTCAGCTTGGTCAGTTCTGCGGAAATTATCGATTACAATCCACTCTCGTGAAAGCGTCTCTCGAGCGTCAGTTGGTCCGATCATCGCTGACTAGTATTTGTTACATTTCTTCCAATTTCAGCTAAGTGGTTCACCTTGGACTGGACTGAATTTCAATAAGAAAGTCTTCGCTCGGCTTTAGACAAGACGGCTTACCAAGAGCAGCTCTACATGTGCATGACTGTCTATCACTTACATAAGCAATCGATGTTATTGATTGGCAGGTGCATTAGGTTTGCGGCATTAAAGATTGTGCTATAGTTGCGTATGGTCTTGGATCATTGCTAGCTAACTAATTGGATTCTCCGATAAACCATAAATGGAAGGTAAAACAACTATGGAATTATTTGATTACTGATTTACTGTTGAATCTATATCGACAACTAGTATATTAGCTAAGTTATTTTCAGTTCTGATGCTAAAGTGCACGACAACAGTAAATCAGATGGACTCTGGAATGCTTGAATGGTAGAAAAGTGGCAAATCTAATGCGATCTTGACACCTTTTCTTCGGTCAGCAACATTTTTACCATCATTAGCAACATTTTACACTTTGCGAATGTTTCCAAATCACAAACAACTTAGCCTTGAACTACTTCTCGACTTCAATTACCATGGATATATTTGTCTATTTGTGCACAATTCAATAGCCTAAATCTTTTTTAACTCGTAAGCTTGTGTTTTCAGTTTCGTGACTGTAATTTCAAGTAGATCTTTCCTGTAAGTAAATACTTGTTGTTTCGAAATTGTAATAAGCACTTGAGTCTAGTGCAGAAGCATGATTCGCAATATCGGAGAAAGTAACTTTAAGTAGTCGACCTTGGAACAGTTATGATCCGGTCAGTGATTTTTGTGCCTCTTTCTGTAGCTAGGTAGTAGTAATGTAGTCATTGTCATTGATTGGCCTCATAGCTCAGTTGGTAGTAACTCTGCCTTCTGCGCTAGAGGTCGCGGGTTCGATTCCCGCACTGGACAAACATTTGTGACTAACACAGATGTTTGTTCCGTGTCTGGGTGTTAAATATATATGTATTATGTATATCAGTCTCTGGTGTCCATAGTACAGGCTATGCCTAGTTTGGGATCAGTTGACCGTGTGAATATGTCCGGAATATATTTATTTATTTATTTTTGTAGTGTTTTGCGCTTCATCAATTCTCAGAAACTCTTGTTGCGTCAATATTTTCTCAAGGGAATGTATGAAGTCTATTCGTTCGACGAGTTCACCAGCATTAGTGTAGTGACATAATATTTATTTATTTGATTGATATTTCTTTTTTATTATTTTATAATTACTTGTATTGTATGAAATGAATTGACATATTTTGGCCTCTAATTAATAATATTAATTAATAAAAAATTATGTACTTAAACAATGTAAGTATATCTTATTGAATGTGACATGTACAATTTGTATGAAATAAATGAATCGGAATCTGAAGTACAATTGCCGGTAGTACCTTAATAAGTAAACATGATTTACGCGTAACCAACAAAACAGCTCTACAATAAAGATTATATAAAAACAGTTACGGATTTTTTGACGGACCTTACTTAACTGTGTCTACAAAATCAGAGCCATTGTGGCCCTTATCCTCAACATAGCCAAAATCCATTCTGACACCTAATAAGGATTAACAAAGCCGTTCCAGAGCTACGTTTCTCACAATGGGAGGAAGTTCACAGACAGTGCGTCATCGCCGCTCGAAAAAAGCAAGAACACACATTTGATATTTTATTTTTTACCCCGTTTGGGACAGGCATAAAAAAGCAACGCGTCCGCTCGATCCAAGCAAGATAATACTGAATCAGGATGAACTTTAATAGAACTGCAAAGTTCTAGATTTTGGTGAATGATTTTGTACTGATCAGAATATAGAGTTGGTTTTCTAGATATTAATGATTCTAGAGCTTATTCTATCCTACTAACATTATAAATGCGAAAGTTTGTGAGGATATTTAGATGTTTTTTTTTCAAACACGCCGTAACGGCTCAAACGATTTCATTGAAACTTGGAATAGATAAAGTTCTTTACCTAGAATAGTATAGTATATCTATAGGCTAGTTTTTACGTACGCTACGTAGGTATCACGCGAGCGTAGTCGCGGGCAGAAGCTAGTTCTCTATAAAAAGGTATCTTTTGAATAAGAGCTATAAGATTAAGAACTCCAAATCCATACCAGTGTTAAATGTATGGGAAATAAGTACTTTTTAAGAAGTATTTTATTTTGTTGTGGTTACCCTTCGTACAAACGAAACAATAAAAGTTAATTGGTTGTAGTTACCTTAATTCTATAATAGGACAACAAAGAGACGAAAATTGTTGTGTTCTCCGAAGACTTTCGGAGACTTATAATAGTTTCTGTATACACTTCTTTGAAATCCCTAGCGACAGCGTAGAAACGTCACTGACCTTTTGACTACACCAAAACGGCTTTCTTTACATCCTTAAGTTCAATGTTATAAAGTTCAAATTACAGCTTGATTTTCACCTTCCAATGAAAGGTTCAGGTTGGTTGGCTGTCAAAAGTCCAGGACAATGTATTTCGCGTCGTATGCATGAGGGGTCACGGATCGGTGCATGTAATTATTATGTTAAGTAACCATGGAATAATATATTAGTGAACCTACTACACACTAAATGCAGTTGGAGCGATGACTGTCCCCTGTGGAACTCCGTGGAAGTGACGGCCGTTGACCTCATTTATCTTGTTTTATTTGGTATTTTATTCATATACAATCTGTTGAATTATAATTGTTTTGGATTATAAGCACTTTACGATAGATAATCTCAAGTATTTTAAACCTAAACTTATATATTACCAATTCAAATAGGTAATTTTAATCTTAATATTTCTCGGTGACTTCGAGGAAGAAGACTACTCTTTGGAGATCTAAAAGGACTGAGGAGGTTGTAAAGATTTGGTAGAGACCTTTGCCCAGCAGTGAGAAGGTTTTTTAACAAAGACGGCTATGGACTTTTGCTATAACAGGTTTATTTTGTAGCTCTAAAGTAATTACTTTACCGTTTAAACTGAAAAGAGCTAAAGAACAAAACAAACATTGACGCGATAAAAAATTGAGATAACTCTTTAACGGACAATATAACCTGGTCCTGGTTATAAAATTATGTTGATTTTCTGTAAATAAAAGCATCGTGGCAATGTCATTGTTTCATTGTTTGTATTTTAATGTAGATTGCGTCCGTGATTCATATAGTGAAGGCGGTTCATATATCATCGCTTGATAGCACCTATCTGTGCATTGCCTTTACAAAAGAGTTTACATCTATAGATCAAGCGAGCGAAGATCTCAAACATTTTGTATGAATCGGCGTTGTATGTTTGTATGTATATTTGTTAGAACATAACTTTCGGACTGTCAATCCGATCGGCATTAAATTTAGCAGGTTGTACTGAATATTTGATGGTAATTTTGCGGCGTTGTATGTTTGTATGTATTATTTGTTAGAACATAACTTTCGGACTGTCTGCAAATTTAGCAGGTTATACTATGAATATTTGCTGGTAATTTTGGTAAAGTTTCAATGACTTGTAGTTCAGGTAAGGTTGGAAATTATTTAGAACATGCTTAAGACGCGATTTTCAAAGTTTATCTTCAGCCTCAACGATCAGCGTAGCACCAACTTCTTCTACCAGGCATCGCTAGATCTTCTAGTGGTTCGGGGCGAACCATTAAAAGAACCAACCAGTGTGTACGACAAAAATGTAATTTCGGTCACGCGGCGTCGTATATAGGCCTTTCAGTAATTTGATCTGTAAACGGTTGACAGGGTTAATTAACCGTAGCGTAATGACTTTTTGAGTAGGTGTTTGTCTAATATGCTATTGGTCACGCATTTCATATACGAGGTTTAAAAACCATTAAAAAGTCACTGAATTTATCGGTTAGATAACTCTCACCCTGTCCTTAACTAA
The DNA here is from genome assembly GCA_947579855.1 of Anticlea derivata. NCBI lineage: Eukaryota > Metazoa > Arthropoda > Insecta > Lepidoptera > Geometridae > Anticlea > Anticlea derivata. Next base: position 2,987,119 of record OX388279.1, on the reverse strand, counting down.
CATTAAACAAAAGAAAGAGGCGGACATCATTTTATCGAGCCGATAAAGTTAGTGAGTGATTATGAATAAAGGGGCCAATAAATATATAATTATAAGACTTATAGAGTTAAAACATAATCTTTCACCATAATCGTCGTCATCATCCACAGCCCAACTTAAAAACCTTGCAAAAGTAAAAAAACACCCCTACTTTTGGGCCGTCGCCTCCCTTTGTTTGTTAATCCATCACGGTCCATCACTAGTCTTGTCCATCTACTGCCCACGATCTTGACTATATCGTCTGCTCATCTCGCTGCCGGACGCCCCGTTTTTATATCCTAGTAGAAAAATTATCAATACCCAATTATATTTCAGTTTTATAATTACCTACCCCTACTCAAGTCCTCAACCAGCTTTTATACCGCCATCCTATCTATTTGCCCATGCCCAGGTTGTATATTAATATCTTTAATATTCTAGTACCTACTACCTAGTTATATGCACCTATTTTTCCACAGTTCTTATCCGTAACCAGTTTATACAGGATGTTCCTGATATTCATAAATTAGATGTTATCGCAAGCTTATCCACCTCTCACTGAGATTTGGAGCAACTTAACGGTCGTATAACTTGTCAAGATAAATATGCCGCTGGGTCTAACTAAAGGAACTGTTTTAAATTGTGAAAGGCTTAAAGTGCTCTTGATAGAAAAGCTCAATGCCAAAATAAGGCCGAGGTAAATGAAGTATGTATGCATTAACTACGTGTAGTCCTTCTTTTTTTTATGTTATACGGAGGCTAAAAATAAATAACACTCAACAGTCAAATACATAGACCTGACTCCACATTAGGATTCCCTGTGTAGAAACTACCAGTACCTTGGTACCAGAACACGTAGTCTAGATCCGGAACCAATATTTGCAGATATGCAAACACGTCTGTCCACGGATTTGTTTAAGTTTGTTTACAATTATTTGTAGATGTTTAATTGTATTTGGGGTGCAATATTAGTTTAAGAATTTAATATGAGGACGAGGAATTTACTCGGTGTCGGCGCCGCTGGCGCAGTGGTCAGCGCCCCGTATCTGGGGGATATAAAATCTACGGTTTGTAGGACTTATTCCCTTATGCAAAATATTTTCCCCACCCAATGTGACGGAACAATTGAAGTTACACAGTAGTTATATAAACAAAGAATTCTGCTTTCCAGCTATTGCCATATTGTTCCAGTCATAATACTTTCCATAAATAAACTGCTAAGTGGGCTAAACCAAAATTGTAACGGAGCCACGCGTGTGGCATTCCTTCGCATCACCCAGTTTGCAACCTGAAATAAATCATCGTAGCATAGACCACGAAACTGACCTAAAATGTACGACTTTTTTCTATGAACAAGTCGTACATTTTAGGTCAGTTTCGTGGTGAAAAAATCACGTGTGATATAATACAAGATGACTCATTATATGTATACTATCAAGGGGTTTTTTCAACACCCAATTGGCGATCAAGTTTGTTCTAAGACTTTAGGAATTTGGAAATTTTTATTGAAAAAACACTAAGCGGAAATCAGCAGTTTTGGGGTCACATCAGTTCAAACTCAATAATTCGGCTGTTTTAGGAAGCAATTTGGATGTTGAACTTCAAAACAGCAGATTTTTATATATACATTTTTTTCAATGAAAAATGAAGAGTTTCGAAAAGTGGTAGAAATAACTTTATTGCCAATTGGGTGTAGAATGAGCCCCTTTCGGGATAGCATACATATTATGATTCACCTTGTATGAATAAATCCTACCACTGAATATAATAGGCCTATGCCTAATATATCATACGAAATTATACTATTTTATGCCTAAATGTTAAAAGCTGAGTAGGTCGAAAGGTGCGTTTTGCCAGCAGTAATGACATATGGCAATGAGACTTGTCGCTAAGCATTAGACAAGGCCAAAGCACATGCTCAAAGTCGCGCAACGGGCTATGGAGAGAGCATTGCTTGGAGTTTCACTAAGTGATAAAATCAGAATCGGGAGAATCCGTAGAAGTACCACGACATAGCTCTCAGAATTAACAAGTTGAAGAAACATCGGGCAGGCCATATGACTCGCAGAACCGACAACCTTTGGTGAATAAAGGTTCCCGAATATGAGGATGTTGATGATGAGGTATATCAAGGTGAAAGGATGGCATAGGTGCCATGCCATTACTCCATCTGAACATCCCCCAAGCTCTACAACTGACAGACATAAATAAGTTAAAAAGCCCACCTCATGCTATATCATTTGTGGGGCTCCACAAATAAAGTGGCGATCACAATAGGCCAGTTGTGGCCGCAGTGACACCATAGCCACAAAAATGTAAAAAAAAAAAAAACAATTGTATAGATAAGGCCTTTCTTACTATACTCTATAGCGACAAACAGAAAGGTATAATATTCCCTTAGAATTTTAATCTACAGTATTTTGCCAAGTAACATTATCCCACATTGTGATATAAGCACAAAATTCCAAGTAGAGGCTGGAAATAAACGGTGCTGTAAGTAATAATACAGCTATTGTTCAAACAACAATACTTCTTTATGACATGGGGGATGTGTGAAAATGATACCGACTTTGATAATAGGCACATGTAGGTAGCACGGGTAGGCAGCTCTGGATTCAAGGACAAGAGGCATAAACGATGAGATCTCGCGATGTCTGGTAAAAATTGGTGCTTCGATGATTGTTGAGGCACAAATAAGATAAAGCTCTTTCATATGGCATCCCACTTCATGTATTTGTATAAATTTTTATTTAAACTCCGATATCTTAGCAACGCCTTGGCTGATTTAACTCATATGCTTTTTTTTTTTTTTTTTTATACAACAGAGGTGGCAAACAAGCTTACGGCCCACCGGATGGTAAGCGGTTACCGTAGCCTATGAGCGCTTGCAATACCAGAGGCATCACGCACGCGTTGCCGACCCCGAACCCCCTAAAGAGCTCTGGCAACCTTACTCACCGCAGGAACACAACACTATTTGAAACAAATAATGCTAACCAGTTAATCTTGATAGTCCAACCTGTTGACCTACTAAATTCCATGCAGATTGGATTGACGCGACGGCGACCCCAACAGTTTGAAAATTATGCTTTATCAATTATTATACAATTTGTTTATATACAAGCTCAAAGTCGCGCAACGGGCTATGGAGAGAGCTATGCTTGGAGTTTCACTACGTGATAAAATCCGAAATGAGGAAATCCGTAGAAGAACTAAGGTCACCGACATAGCTCTCAGAATTAGCAAGTTGAAGTGGCAGTGGGCAGGCCATATAGCTCGCAGAACCGACAACCGTTGGGGAGTAAAGGTTCTCGAATGGCGACCACGAACCGGGCGACGCAGTGTTGGAAGGCCCCCCACCCGATGGACTGACGACATTGTGAAGGTTGCGGGAAGTCGGTGGATGGAGAAGGCTCAAGACCGTTCGTCATGGAACTCTTTGGGGGAGGCCTATGTCCAGCAGTGGACTTCTACAGGCTGATGATGATGATGAATAATTTAACTGCGCACCTATACTAATGGAAGTATTAATTAGGCCTCTCGTGACTGCTGTACCTTGTTAAGCTCATTTTAACTAAACTAGGTTAATGGGGTTATCAGAATGCTTCACGCTGCGGACGAATATAGCTGAAATGTCATGAAAGTATTTTACCAAGCAAGCTATTCACCTTAAGAAAAGATGGATAGACTGTATGAAAGATGACATGAGTAAGAAAGGAGTGAATACTGATATGACGGCTGATAGAGGGGAGTGGAAGAGAAAAACATGTTGTGCCGACCCCACATGAAGTGGGATAAGGGCAGGGAGATGATGATGATGATGAAGCTATTCACCTTAAATTATGAAAAACTAGCTTCCGTTCGCGGCTTCGCATGCGTGGTACCTACATGAAAAGGAGCCTAACGTAGTAACTTATATCCTCATTGAAGCCTATTCTTGATAAAGAACTATATCTATTCTAAGTTTCAACGAAATCGGTTGAGCCGTTACGGTGTCATTGAAAAACAAACATCCAAACATCCTCACAAACTTTCGTATTTATAATATTAGTATGATTAGTAGGATAAATAAAGACAGTCAAGTGCGAGAACTCGCGCCCTGAGGGTTCCGTACCATTGGTCGTGGGTTTGAATCCCGGTCGTGCACAAGTGGTCATGCTCAGAAAATAAAAATTCTAAGTGTAGGAATTGACAAACTAATATTTGCAGTCGCTCACGTAGTCATTGTATGACTTTGACCGCAAATATAACTTTGTTTCCTAAAAAACTTCGAAATTCCTCAATTTCAGACTTTCCCCTTTAATTGTGTTACAAAAGCTCCTAGCATTCCAAATTTCAGAATTGTGAGGCAACTGGAAGTACCCTAGAGGTTTTTAATTTTAGCCATTTCCATACAAAAATTATACATTCATTGCCATATCTTTTTAATGCATTAAGCTAGAGCTTTGATTTTTATACGGCACCATAAGCCCTTACCTTAATAGGTGGTATAAACAAGTCGATTTTTTTTTCTTTCTTTAGCCCTTTCTGAGAAAAAGGGTCTTGACATACGGACAGACAGACAGACAGACAGACGGACAACAAAGTGATCCTATAAAGGTTCCGTTTTTCCAAATGAGGTACGGTAACCCTAAAAACCAAAAAGCAGATACCTAATTTCAAAATGTTCGGGAAATTTGTTTCTTTTCGTAATAGAATTAAGCCCCTTTCGGGAAAGTATACATATTATAATAGCCTTATAAAAAATATCATTTGTCAGTTCTGCATCAACGGCCTGTTCAATTTAATATTTACTAAATTATAATAACTTCTACTTTCAATACTATTAGTATAAATTCGTTTGTTACGTCCATCGTCATGTGTTTTATGGCTATCTAGACTGGCCTCATAGCTCAGTTGGTAGTAACTCTGCCTCCTGCGCTAGAGGTCGCGGGTTCGATTCCCGTACAGGACAAACATTTGTGTGATAAACACAGATGTTTGTTCTGTGTCTGGGTGTTAAATATTTATCTATTATGTATATCAGTCTCTGGTACCCATAGTACAGGCTATGCCTAGTTTGGGGTCAGTTGACCGTGTATGATATGTCCGGAATATTTATTTATTTATTTATTTATCTCCATCTGTCGGAAAGGTCCCGTTCTGATATGACCTACGACTGTTTGTTTAGTTTTTTCACGTCCAGTGTAACTGCACATTCTAACCATATGCTACAATGTTTAATAATTCGGTTCAGTCGTAAAAATAGCGTTCGGTCGTTGATCTGAGTCCAGCTAGACGTGAGTTGAGCCTAAATTGTGACGTCATCTCTTCACTTACATTGAAGCATGACTAACTTTTATGAGTGCAGGTAGAGTGGAATTTTCTAACTGTTCAGTTATATAACTATTACATTAATTCAGTCACCAGTTTGATGAAGAACAAAAACGTTTAGAAGACCAGCATGCAGCCTGGCATTCAGTCTCATCAATACTATATAGGAGGAGGTAGGGCACAGCGAGATTTTCTCGTTCTGAATTGGAGCAGCGTGCCTGGGGAGGTACCTCCGCCTTACAGAAGATCGCAGCCAAATAACATTATTGGTTTCAAATAGTGTTGTGTTCCTGCGGTGAGTAAGGTTGCCAGAGCTCTTTAGGGGGGAAGGGGGTTCGGAGTCGGCAACGCGTGCGTGATGCCTCTGGTATTGCAAGTGCTCATAGGCTACGGTAACTGCTTACCATCAGGTGGGCCGTAAGCTTGTTTGCCACCTATGTTGTATAAAAAAAAAAAAAAAATACTACTAACACTAGTACTTCGCCCCGAATAGTTGTATATCAAAAACCATATGGTCTAGAGTAAAAATAACAATTGTAATGGAATGTTTTTATCTTTACTGTGCCTAAACGGCCATCGTAGCACCAACTTTGGACGTCGCGAGATCTCAGTTGCGGGCGAACCACTAGTTAAATCAACAATATAACATACATAAAATTACGCCTATTTCCCAGAGGGGTAGGCAGAGACCACGGCTTTCTACTTGCTACGATCCTGACATACCTCTTTTGCTTTATTCACTTTCATCACATTCCTCATACATGCTCGTCGGTTTAGGGTACCTACTCTTGACCTGGCCTATTTGAGTGACCGATCTGGTCACTCAAACAGGTATGCGGAGAAAAACACTAATTCCACAGCATAGGTACGTTGTATGCGTCGCATACGGTGTCATGTAATGCAGTTGATGAGGAAACCTCGCCTCTGATCTTTTAATAGGTCTCAGTGGGCTCTTAATTTGTCTCGTCTGATAATGATACCGTTGAAGTTGGTTTATGTTGCTTTGAGATTACCTCTTTATAATTTAAGTTAGAACTTTGTCATACGTTGTGATCAGAAAATGCAGATGCTTGATTTAAATCGTATAATGTTATTATTCGAAAATTATGATCTCAACTTAAAAGTCCTTAGTGTAGAGTTCAGTGACTTGCTTGTCACTCCTTCTTAAGGAAACAATAACAATTTAATGAGCGTAGGTAACGTGCTATATTTATTCTAGACTAGCTTACGCCCGCGGCTTCGCTCGCGTGGTATTGACAAAAAGTAGCCTATATGCTAATCTAGATAATGAACTCTAACTATTTCAAGTTGCATCGAAATCGGTTGTGCCGTGATTGCAGATTATACATACAAACATCCTCCCAAACATTCGTATGTTGTACACATAGTATTAGAAGAAGTAAGATGGTTAATGCAGAGTCAGTTGTAACTCTCTTAACTCACTTACAGGATGCTGTAGAGCCTGGGATATGTTTAGATAGAGTAGGCTTGGCACCTATACCATCCTCTCAGCCTAGTCGGATTTATCCACGGAAAAGACAAAGTATTGAATACCAGGTACTTGTATGCTAAGGTACTTTAAAGCCCTGGTACGCGAAACAGCAAGTACGCCCCATCTCTACTGAATAAAGGTCTCTATAGAGTAGGTTAAGCGTAATCCAGAGCTGACTAAAGTTAATGACATCAGGCGTCTTTACGGCGTCAGCTTATTGTGTCAAGGATTGAGATAAAATCAAATAAGATAAGACAGGAAACGCATTCACTCGCCAAGTAACTGATTCATTAGGAGAGTGTAAATTAACAGTAGTCATACGGGTTTGAAGGTGAAAAACAGTAGTTATAACAAAGCCTTTGTTTCATAGCGAAATACATTGAAGTTGCGCCAAGTGCACGCCTTAAAAGTACTATGTTTCCTAGGAAATGCGAAGGTTTCTTCTCATAAAAAGTATGATTTGCACTTTACAGCTTGTCAAAGCAAGAATCATTTTCCATTAAAGGTGGTGGTAATTGGCTGTCGCTGTCGGTGTTAACGATTCTATATGTCTTTCTTAAATAATCTTGTTTAAAGGTATGAATGAGATTTGTAGAGATTTTAATTCGCAGATCTCATCGTATCCATTGAACACAAATAATTCAAAAAATATAAAAAAAAAAATGTTGTCACGAGCAGTGATTAGTTTAATGCAGAAAGTCAGTGGACGCTTCTCTTGGTTATTCTTTTATATAAAAAAAAAACAAATTAAAATGGCCTTACTAATTTTATCCTCACGCATGGTAGACATCCCCTTAGATCTCCAGGCGATCGGATCTTTGAAAATGTCTAATTGGGGTCGGAAAAACATCGTGAGTAACACAGCAATTCTTCGTATAAGCGGACATGCAACCTGCAACGTATGGAATACCCAGTATTGCTAAACGTGGGCATGTGCCGAATGTTGGGACGGTCTGCTGACTACCTCCCTTCTGTAAATAACGCTTTATTAACTCTTTAAGGTCGTGTTTTGAAGTTATAGAATTCTGTATCTGATGATTGTTTCTCTTGTTACAGAACCCCCTGCAACAGACTTCAATACACATAGAATAATCCAGCCCATTGTGCACCATGCGAGAACGAAACGAGAGATCCCTTCGACGAGAGACAAGGTAAGGTCACATACCATCTAACTGTAACTGAAGTTCCTAGGTAGATTCCGTCCGAAATCCTCCGTCATGTCTAAATAATAAAATAAATAAATAAATATTCCGGACATATCACACACGGTCAACTGATCCCAAACTAGGCATAGCCGGTACTATGGGTACCAGAGACTGATATACATAATTGATATATATTTAACACCCAGACACAGAACAAACATCCGTGTTAGTCACAAACGTTTGTCCAGTGCGGGAATCGAACCCGCGACCTCTAGCGCAGAAGGCAGAGTTACTACCAACTGAGCTATGAGGCCAGCCAAAACAAACAAGCAACAAAAGTAAGGCGTACACCGCCTTTTTCTCATGGTTTCTACTAAGTAGGCAACATCCCATTTAGACGGTCATCACAGGAAAGCAAGATTGCCGTGACGGTAATCCTTCTGTAATTTAGTTGTAGGTGGAAATAACGGTCAGTAACTCCGCTGTTATTGTTCTGCTGAGGTCAACCGCATCAGTGCTTCCGTTCTAATTGCCGAAATTATTATCACTTATCAAAATTATGTTTGTTGCCGTGGAAGTTGCGATTCTGAATCGCGTGAGGTCGCCCGTACGGCTTGGTCTGAAAACCAGCGTCGCTGCATTTTATCATAATGTGTAGCGGCAATAAGCTGAGACAATGCCTGTTTTGGCTCACTCAGCACGGGAGTAATTAGCACCTAAATATTGAACATGCACAATGCACATACATTTAGGTGTTTTGTTTGTATTTGTGTGCTGTATGGATCTGAGTGTTGGGCTGCCAAAGGGACGGATGAAAGAAGATTGCACGCAGCGGAGATGCGAATGTTAAGATGGATGTGTGGAGTGACCAGAATGGATAAGGTAAGGAATGAGTATGTAAGAGGAAGTCTGAAAGTGGCGCCAGTGACGGAAAAGCTGAGGAGTAATCGGTTAGCTTGGTATGGGCATGTCATGAGGAGAGAAGAATGTCATGTGACAAGAAGAGTGTTAAATATGAATGTGGATGGATGTAGGAGTAGAGGTAGGCCAACGAAAAGATGGATGGACTGTGTGAAAGTGGATATGGTGAAGAAAGGAGTGAGTGTTGAGATGACGACTGATAGAGGGAAATGAAAGAAGAATACATGTTGTGCCGACCCCACATGATGTGGGATAAGGGCAGGAAGATGATGATGTTTGTATTTGTGTGCTATATGTTGTTGAAAATCCTAGTAATATTATAAATGCGAAAGTTTGTGAGGATGTTTGGATGATTGTTGTTCAATCACGCCCCGTAATGGCTGAACCGATTTCGCGAGCGCAGCCGCGGGCGGAAGCTAGTTGAATATAATTGTTGTATCTCCTTTTCTTGATCTTTATTCTATTGTTATTTGTGTTTTCACAGATGTGTTTGCCAAAACAAATTTATTTCATTTCATTTCATCGCGGGCTTTAGATCTTCTGTATTCTGAGTTTAAAGCGGATCACACGATATTTTTTAAACGCGTTGTCGACGCGCTTCAAACGCATTAAACTCGGTTACTTTGTGTACCTTTGCACGCGTTAACGTTAAACAGGTGTATAACCGTAACCATTAATTTGAATTACAACTAATGTATGGAAACTACTATTGAAATGAATCGTTTACTCTAAACAGACGTTGAATGGCCTGTTAATGGGTCTGTGAACGTGCCTCGAAGAGACACTTTGCGTCATGAGAGCAGACTTAACTCACTCTCGAGACTCTAACAACACATTATTTGATTATCACTACATATTATAAAAGAAATTCCCCCGCCGCGTCTGTCTATTTCTCTGTCTGAACACCATAAACTCAAAAACTACTTAACGTATTTCCATACGGTTTTCACCAATGGTCTGAGTGATTCGTGAAGCTTAGGTGTAAGGTTCGTGTAAATTGGCAGAAATATGGCGATGATTGTTGAAGATGTCTTAGAAAAGCATGACGACTGGGAGCTTCACAGGCGTGCACCGCCTTATGCTCTGCAAGAGCACCTTCCTATCAAGTAGGGGGAATTTGCCCATACTCACCACGCTGAGCACGCGAAGTTGGCGAGCGCAGTTAGAGCTATCATCGTTGCTAAAATAGAGGACACTATTGCCCACCTCCTAGCTTGTTTCCATTAGTCGACTCTTACGGCATCCACGGGTAGTAACAGAGGGGCCTATTCTTTAGCCGGGGCTTCCACGGCTTTATTGTTATCAGCACACGATGGTCTGCTTCAATCATCATCTCACTTAATCAATCATCAACACTCAATCCGAATCTAATAAAAACGTATTTGATTTTCAGAGCGGTGCACATCACACAGAGATAACGGTGACCGTGCCAGTCGACGGCGAGGATTACGTCCTCGACCTCCGGCTGAATGAAGACCTGGTGGCTGGTGACCACACCATCAAGTACCAGAAGAACGGGAAGACGGTGCTACATAAACCCAAGAAAGAGGTTGGTATAATGACTGAGTGACGACTTAAAGTGGAGGTGGGTGCCCGCCCATCTTGAAAAACTCTTGGGATCGTCGGTAAAAGTTCCAAGCATTTTGGAATATGCCCACATTTTGCGGAGTATTCCATACAGGCTTGCAACCTGTCACCGCTCATAAGAATGCTAACTTTAATTGCTTACTAAAGTTTCCTCGCGATGTTTTCCGTCGCCGTTTTAAGCACATGCTAATACGCACATATTTTTTTCTGACAGAAAAACTCATTGGTTAACTTCAATGTTTTCACCGACAGGGCATAGGCCCTTTGCAGACTTTGCGACAAGCAAGCATTGATGCACGACCGGGTTCAAACCCAACATTTTTATCGAAAGTTGGGGTACCTCCCACTAGGCCAAATACGGCTGTCACTAATAGGTATTGTAATTTGTATTTGTATTTGTGGTGTTCCACAAATACCACAAAGAAGAACTAAGGTCACCGACATAGCTCTCAGAATTAGCAACTTGAAGTAGCAGTGGGCAGGCCATATAGCTCGCAGAACCGACAACCGTTGGGGAGTAAAGGTTCTCGAATGGCGACCACGAACTGCGCGACGCAGTGTTGGAAGGCCCTCCACCCGATGGACCGACGACATTGTGAAGTTTGCGGGAAGTCGGTGGATGGAGAAGGCTCAAGACCGTTCGTCATGGAACTCTTTTGGGGAGGCCTATGTCCAGCAGTGGACTTCTACAGGCTGATGATGATGATGATGTGGTGTTTCAGGAGATCGACTTATGCCATTATTCGGGGACTGTGCGGGGGATGCCCGGTTCCTGGGTGGCTGTCTCCACCTGCCATGGAGTAAGAGGGGTCATCTTCGACGGTCAGAAGATGAGATATATTGAACCTACTGAAGGTATGGACATTCACTGCTTGATATTCTACTAATATTAGCTACGAATACTAGCTATTTAATACTAGCTTCCGCCCGCGGCTTCGCTCGCGTTGTTCCTACATAAATAGCCTATATGCTATTCCAGACTATAATCTATCTCTGAACCAAATTTCATCCAAATCCGTTCGGCCGTTTAGTGATTGAACCACAAACATCTAAACATCCCCAAAAACAACTCATTTATAATATTAGTAGGATTAGAAATATTTGTATTTAAATATATTAATAATAATTGACATTGTATTTTAATCTTGTACTACTTTTCCTCTTACAGCGGATATGAATAATTACTGTACCGATAATATACAAAATAAATATGTTAAACATTGATGTAGTCATAATTTAATTGTAATACAAATAATTGTTAATTGAATTTTATAAAATTCTCTGATTTCCCGTATTAATTTATAATAATGAATCCGGGATAATGATTTACAATAATAATGACCGAATAAAGTAGGTAATGACTACTTCTACTATCCTTCCTTCCTACTAATATTAAAAAAAGTTTGTTAGGATGTTTTTTCAATCACGACGTATCTACTCAACTGATTTCGATGAAACTTGGAATAGACAGAGTTATTTACCTAGAATAGCACTTTAACAGAATGTTGAGATGGATGTGTGGAGTGACGAGAATGGACAAAATACGAAAAGAGTACATCAGAGGAAGTTTGAAAGTAGCGCCAGTAATGGAAAAGTTGAGAAGTAATAGGTTAGCATGGTATGGGCATGTCATGAGGAGGGATGAAAGTCATGTAACGAGAAGAGCGTTAGGTATGAATGTGGATGGATATGAGTCTAGAGGAACGCCAAAGAAAAGATGGTTGGACTGTATTAAAGGTGACATGAGTAAGAAAGAAGTGAGTGCGGAGATGACGGCTAACAGAAGAGAGTGGAAGAAGAAAACATGTTGTGCCGACCCCACATAATGTAGGACACGGGCAGGAAGAAGAAGAAGCACTTTTACTACTTTTTATATAGGTACCACGCCAGTGAAGCCGCGTGCGCAAGCTAGTGATTTATAAATAAATCATCAGGTGGAACTTATACTCAGAGTCTTATTTTTCTTAATTTTTCGATCCTACATCCAGTTTTGAAATTCCGAAACTTCGAAACTCATGAGGCCAATTTCATACGTCAGTTTCGAAATTGAGAATCTATGAAACTGCAACCCCTACCGTACACTATGAAAAAGAAGCAAAAAATTTACTTTAATTACTTGAAATCTCATGTACAGATTTTGATGCCCTTCAGCATACTTGAAGACTAGATTATAATTTGGCATATGTCTCAATCGCGGCTGATCTTGGGCCAGCACCCATATAAATTTGCCCAATATTGTTTGGTGTGGTGAAAGGATTAAAGTGTAAATCCCTTGTTCTCAGGTACCGGCATGCAATCCCAGCATTACCTATACGACCACAACGACCTCAATACTAACTATGAGTGCGGGTATGTAGGCGGCATCACGAACAGCACAAGCTTCGACACTGAACTCTTGGCAAGGTACAACACTCAGCAGGATGTGAAGAAAAGTAGAGTTAGCAGGGTAAGTCTATCTCTAGGAGGAGGTAGGGCACAGCGAGATTTTCTCGCTCTAATCGATCGCAGCCAAATAACATTATTTGTTTCAAATAGTGTTGTGTTCCTGCGGTGAGTAAGGTTGCCAGAGCTCTTTAGGGGCGGAGGGGTTCGGCAGGCAACGCATTAGCAATGCTCCAGGTGTTGCCGATGTCAATAGGCGACGGTAACCACTTACCATCAGGTGGGCCTTAAGCCTGTTTGCCTCCGTATAACATAAAAAAAACCTAATAAGTAGTCCTATAGAATCAGCCGAGGGGGCCCGGTTGAAGAAAAGGCCAATAGGCCAAATGAATAGAGTTAATTTCGAGTTTGATATTTGGGGTGTGCGATATAGCTCAACGATATCGCAAGCTCTATAACTTTAATCGTAAGAAAAGAAGAAAAAAAGACGTAAGGTTGATTTTAAAATAAATTTTAGATGACTTTTAAACAAGTAAGTCCCAAAAACATGACACATAAATAGGAGGAGCATAGGAGCTTTTATAGTGCAGCAATATTTATGCACTTAAAATAGAAATCCCAAAACTCAACCCCTTAGGGGTTGCAGCGGGGTTGAAGTTTGAAAATGATGAATGCGAACGAAGTCTCGGCGTTCCACTAGCCCAAAAGCGTCGATGATCACACGTTCATACAAACGCGCCTACGCCCGTTCCCAGTGCATTTTGCCCCGCACCCCGAAAACTCGCAAGGATTGGTCCGAGTTCTTAAGTATTTAGTTTTTTTTTTTTTCAGTATAAAAGAAGCACAGACGAGACAAGAAACGTCCGCGGTCCTTACAACTCAAATAAACTCTCTCGCTACTTAGAACTAGTTCTAGTGGCCGACCATAGAGAATACAATGCAAATGGTGGCAGTGTAGCAACTGTGCACTCTCAGATGATACAAGTGGCGAATATTATCAATTCTGTAAGTATCAACTTTCAACCATTCGTCAGCATCTATCAACCGTACGTCAGCATCTATAATCTACTGGACTTACTGCTTGAACAATCCCTGTCGCTACTTAACTCTGGTACTAGTGGCTGACTAAGCGAATGCAATGTGAATGGTGACAGTTTATAATCTGTAAGTGTTTATCAACCACCCGTCAGTATGTCTCAAGAATTAGGCAGCATCTATCAACTTTTCGTCAGCATTAATCAATCATAAGCCAGTATCTATCAACCATTATTTAGCATCTATGAACTGTTTGTCAGCATGAATCATACTTCACTATCTATTAACCCTATGTTAGCATCTATCAACCACACGTCAGCATCAGAATCAATCAGCTATTCGCCAAAATCTGGACTGTTTTCACTATAAAGTTTAAAATGTATTTCTATGTTCCAGGTATACTCTCCACTCAACATTTACATAGCTCTAGTGGGAGTAGTGGTGTGGAGCGAGCGAGACGAAATACAGTTAGAAGAGAACGGCGATACAACGCTTACGAACTTCCTGCATTACAGGGAGCAATTAGTTAAAGATATACCCAACGATAATGCTCAACTTTTGACGTGAGTTTAAAATAAAATAAATAAATAACACTTAACAAATCAAACATTTGGTCCGCAGCGGGAATCGAATCTGCACCCCTTGTGTCTCAGATACCATCGAGGTCGTCAAACATACAAAAAATATTTTTACGACCAGAGAAATTAAACTTATCTATTTCAGCCGGCAAGCATTCACTGGCGGTGTTGTAGGCAAAGCTTTAAAAGGCCCCATATGCACTTACAAATTCTCTGGCGGAGTGTCTACCAACCACTCTACAGTCATCGGCCTAGTAGCAACAACTATTGCCCACGAAATGGGGCACAACTTCGGGATGGAGCACGATACGGAAGAAGACTGCCAGTGCCCCGACGAGAAGTGTATTATGAGCCCTTCTAGCACAAGTGTGGTGCCGGTTAGATGGTCCTCTTGCAGCTTGAAGAGTTTGGCTTTGGCGTTTGAAAGGGGCATGGATTATTGTTTGCGGTAAGTTGACATGTCAGTTACAGTATTGTGCACGAAAGAAGCCTCTAAGAGGCGCACTTTAACCCTTTCACTACACTGATTCTTTCACCGACGGTCATAGGCCCTTTTCAGGGCCACCATACCTCAACCTGCTCACTGACCTAATGCAGGATAACCAAGAAAGAATCAGTGACACGACAAGCAAACAAGCAAGTAAGTTAGAGTGTGTTATTGCCCAGAGGATAAGCAAGTTGAGGAAGCAGTGGGTGGGGCTTATAGCTCGGAGAACCGACAGCCGTTGGGCAGAAAGGTTCTACAAGGTGATTCATAATATGTATACTATCTTGAAAGGGGTTCATTCTACACCCAATTGGCAATATATTTTGTTCTAGGTCTTTTGAAAATTTGGTATTTTTCATTGAAGAAACACTATTAAAAATCAATTATCAGCTGAAAAAAATGGTGTTTTCGTTTGAAAATCCCTTGTGAACACTACAACAGTTCAGTTAATTCGATTTAATAATTATTATCTCTTTCCACAGCAACAAACCAAAGAGTCTATTCGGCTCCCCGACTTGTGGCAATGGCTTCATAGAGAACGGAGAAGAATGCGACTGCGGCGCCGGCGACGCAGCTGCCGCGTGCCGCGCGTGCTGCGACGCCAGCACTTGCACGCTGCGTGCAAATGCCACCTGCGGTGCCGGCGAGTGCTGCGACCTCACGGTAAGTAGGTCGTAGGCCTGGCAATGCGATTGCGATCTCACGGTAAGTAGACAGCAGACCTGACAATGCGATGGCGATCACACGGTAAGTTGGCAGCCGACCCGACAATGCGACAGTGATCACACGGTAAGTTGGCAGCGGACCTGACAATGCGACTGCGATCACGCGGTATGTTAGCAGAGGACTTGCAACTGCGATCAAACGGTAAGTAGACAGCAGAACTGTCAATGCGATTGCGATCTCACGGTAAGTTGGCAGGGGACCTGGCAATGCGACTGCGATTACACCGGTAAGGAGACCGGTAAGTAGCTTACCTCAAGTAGCTCAGTGATGAGCTATCTGCCTGTCCATTATTTTATAACATTAATAAACATATTTTTCTTTACAGACATGTCATCGCAAATCGGCTGGGACTGTATGCCGATCGGCTGACAAAGAATGCGACCTGCCAGAGTTCTGCACGGGCTACTCCGAATACTGCCCTGACGATATCTACAAGATGAATTCTTTGGAGTGCGGAAAGGGAGAAGATCAGGTAATATAAAACACATTGATCATTTATAATCACTAAAACGGGATATCTACCTTGATTTGTAAGTTTAATTGTTCCCCAAAATTTTGACACAGTTTCATACGCCATTTAAAACTGCCGAAAAGTCGTTCAAAAGTTTTCAAAAGTCATCATTTGTCAGTATTCTGTCCTATTAAGAGGATACAAAAATCAAAATAAATTGTCAAGTGGGCGGAGTGAAGAAAGTGACAGCGCTATGTACTGTAATTGAATGCGGAAAGACATAGCAAGCGTTAGAAGGCGCTCGAAAGTAATCGACGTAAGCGAAATATAAGAAAATATCGATTATCTTAAAAACGAACTATTTTTTTTAAAAAGTGTCTTGGATTTAGGTACCCAATGCTATTGTCTAACACAATTTTTTTAAAATAAAAAAGTTATTTTTGTAAAATAGTCTCAGAGTATTTTCGAAAAAAAAATTGCAGAGGACCCAACTTTAAAAAATTAATCTATCGAAAAAAGTTTTACCAATCGCGTTTCTGTCTTGGATTTACGTAAATAAAATGCTCAAGTTATCTTTGTCATAAAAATCAAAACTGTGCGTTTTGCGGTCATTGAGAAAAAACAATTCAAAAATCATAAAATAATTAAACCCTCACCTTAATAATCATAAAATCAAACTTATATCCTACTAATATTATAAATGCGAATGTTTGTGAGGATGTCAATCACGCCGTAACGGCTCAATCGATCTCGTTGAAACTTGGAATATATAGAGTTTAATACTTTTATACAGGTACCACGCAAGCGAAGCCGCGGGCGGAAGTTAGTATTTTTTAAATTTGAAAAAAAAATTATAGGCACCAAGCCGTGTTTGTTGCCTGATTCTTCTAGGCTTGGTCGCGAGGAACAGGCATAGCTTCACCTAGTTTCTAAGACGTTTCAAAGTGATCCTAGTGATTTTATTGAAATAAATGCCTTTTGACTTCTTTGACTTTGATAGTTAGTCTATTTGTGTTTCCAGGCGTACTGCTACCACGGCTCGTGTCGCTCGCACAGCGACCAGTGCCGCCTGCTGTGGGGCGTCACCGGGGAGAGCTCACACCCCAAATGCTACAACAGCAACGTGAAGGGAACCAAGTAAGTGCATTCAAGTTACCAAAAACAGGAACTTTACAAACAGTTAAAATTAATTTGCAGAAAGAAAAAAACATTCTGTTAAATCTAGGTTAGGTCTAGGATTTGTTTTTATAGAATCAGCGCTCGGAAAGCAGTAAGTTTTTCAAAAATTTAAAGACGCAAGATTGTTTCAATCAAATCACCTGTTTTTAGGCTTGATACCGTTTATTTATTTATTTAACCTTAAATAATACGGTTTATTTCCCAATTACATTCATCATCATCATCATCAGTCTTTAGAAGTCCACTGCTGGACATAGGCCTCCCCCAAAGAGTTCCATGACGAACGGTCTTGAGCCTTCTCCATCCACCGACTTCCCGCAACCTTCACAATGTCGTCGGTCCATCGGGTGGGGGGGCCTTCCAACACTGCGTCGCCATTCGAGAACCTTTACTCCCCAACGGTTTTCGGTTCTACGAGCTATATGGCCTGCCCACTGCCACTTCAACTTGCTAATTCTGAGAGCTATGTCGGTGACCTTAGTTCTTCTACGGATTTCCTCATTTCAATTACATTACTTAGGATATAATTTCAATCAGATTAATTAAAACCATGTACCTATTGGTGACATGTGCACGAAAGCAGCCTCTTCACTAAACTGATTCTTTCGACGACGGTCATAGGCCCTTTTCAGGGCCACCATACCTCATGGTCACTGACCAAAGACAGGATGACCAAGACAGAATCAGTGACACGTCAAGAAGAAGAAGACCATGTATTAATATATAACAGCAGTATAAACAAGTTACAGTTGATTATAAATAATTAAGATTTATTGTTATTGTTTTCAGTTGGGCTGATAGGTGGGCTATATTATTCAAATTGGCTACAAACTACCAAAAGTATCACTTTATTTTTATTTGTATACAAATTTATGCAATGCTTTTAAATGACGACGCCTCAAGTGATATCATGATGTCGCTGTCGCGACAAAATTAGACCTTACTTCCTCATCTTCATCAGCCTGTAGAAGTCCACTGCTGGACATAGGCCACCCTGTAGTCTGTAATATCAACACTAGTCGTGTTGGCCTAATGGGTGGATCCCCGACTTTCAATCCGAGGGTCGTGAGTTCGCACCCGTTCCTGCTTCCCCTCCAATTCGTATTTCTATTAGAAATGTGATGGAAAACATGGTGAAGAAACCAGTAGGTATTCATAAAGCAGCGATGGGCTTGGAACCTGTCCCGTATGAAATACTGCAAAATGTGGCCATGTCCCAAATGTTCGGACATGCCTCTAACTGCCCCTGACTGAAATAGGAGTGCCGGGCTTATAAAATTCGAATTATTATTAAATAAAACTGCAACACAAAATGCTATATAATGTTTGTATGTTTAGTAAATTATTTATAATAAAATAATGCTATGTCAATTATGAGAATAAATTGCAAAAATGCTGATACAGTAATTAATAATTATGAACTATTTTGTTACCTATACAGTGTACGGCCGTGGTCATGTCATTTCGTGGACTTTTTATAATCATAAGAAGTTTTGTCTGGATTGAATCATTGAAATAAGTTATTAATTTATTTATCTTGCCCACAATGTGCTAAAACACCGGCCGTGCACTGTTTATGACTGTTTTAATAAATTATAGTTATATATTATTTAAAAATATATTGTTAAATATATAATTTGATTATTTAACAAATGATGCTGACAGTCAATAATTATCGCTGCAAAAAGCTTAATGCAAACCCCCTTACTAATGAACGATATATACAGGATGATCAAGAAAGAACATGGACTAGGAGTACATTTGTGGTACTCGATCTGTCAACTCATTCAGCTCAATTTATTATGTTGTCAAATTGACTCTCAATGACTGATTATTTCACCAATTTGAGTAACTGTTATAATTTGATCTATTTTCACAAAGGCTAGGTCAAGAGTACCCTAAACTGACGAGCATGTATGAGAAATATGATGAAGAGTGAATGAGTGAATGAAGCAAAAGATGTATGTCAGGATCGTAGCAAGTGGAAAGCCGTGGTCTCTGCCTACCCCTTTAAGAAATAGGCGTGATTTTATGTATGTATGTACACAGATCATTTTTTTTTTTCAAAATTTGACTACCTGATCTCTAACAAATTATTCATCTAAATAACAAAGACTTCGAGAACTCAAGACTATTTAGTACATCTGAGGTTCTCGATTTGTCTTCAATCTACGTATTTCAAGTAAGGGGTCAAGCTTAGCTTACTGACTAACACATTCCATGTTACATGTTTGCTTACCTAGGAACGGCAATTGCGGATACGACCCAACCAGACAAGTATACGTACCGTGTGATACCGCCGACGCTCTGTGCGGCATGCTTCAGTGCAGACACCTCAACGAACGCTTGGAGTTCGGAATGGAGTCCGTGGCTTTCCTCTCAGCTATATTTATTAACAATAATGGTAATTTCATTATGATCTTTCCAAGGAATGCTAACTGCGGGGTTGATTCGAAGGGGCTTTACAAGAAATGCGATCAGGATCACTCGTTTTGCGGGAGGTTGCAATGCAGATATTTGAATGAAAATCTGGAGTATGGGAGTTTGGGTTTGGTTATCAGGAATTATACTATCTTCGTTATAAATGGTAAATATGATAGCTTCACGCATCTGGCGTACCTATACTGCAGACCAAAATTCGAATTTTGCCTAAATTTGATGTGAAATGTTTTTTAAACGATCCGGCAATTTTAAGTAACCTAAAATTTTCTTACTTAGCATTATTTTTATAAGAATTGATATCAATTTCTAATGAAGGAGTGATCACAAATCGACAACAAAAGTAAATTCTGCCAATAAATCAACGCCAAGTAAGAGAATTTTAGGTTAAGTATTTTGGGTTGTTCATAAACATTTTACATAGAATTTCTCTGAAGTAGTAGTTTTTAGGCTGATCTTAGAATCAAGCTATCAGCGTTTATAGGCTACGCTGGGCTAGGTGGGCCTAATGGTTGTTTGACACCTTAGTTGAATAAAAAAATTTTTTTTTTATCCAACAAATTTTTAAATTTTCTAAGAAACCGCTCGAGTTTATATAGAAATAAAAAACTCACAGTTTCAGGGTTTATAAATACATATAAGCGAATTATTTTATTACTAAAAAGTTAAACGCTGCATGGTCGGCGATGCGTATTCTGATAGTATGCTCAATCGTAAAGTGACTCAAGTATAGATGTTATGACATTCATAATAATATAATTATTATTATTTATTTATTGTTCCACAACCCCCTTTCGAGATGGTATACATATTATGAATCACCTTGTATACGGAGGAAGGAAGGCCTTAAGGAGGCTTCATTGTTCATTGCAAAGCTGTCAAACAATCTATGCTTGAGACTATTCACGCTTGAACTCAAAATCAGAATACGAGCCTTAGTCATCTTTGTTTTATAGGTACGATAATACCATGCAGGACCGCCATTATAGACCTTGGACTGAGCGATGTGGACCCGGGGTTGGTGCCCGATGGAGCCAAATGTGGACATGAAAAGGTATCAATCTATACATATATCTACATCTACACTAATATTATAAAGAGCTAAAATTTGTTTGTTTTTATGTAGGGGGTAATATCTGGAACTACAGAACCGATTCCAAAAATCCTAAAAGATACTACACTATAGTAGTAACATAGACTATATTTTATAAGTAGCTATTTTTCTAATCTGTGACAACTGCGCTCTAATTAAGTCCATGGTTTTTCCATAAAATACAATTTTCTAACAAAAATATTGTTTCATATATAAAATATCACACCTCCATAGTACCACGAGAGCAAAGCCGCGGCACAAGCTAGTTATGAAATAAAACTGGACCTATACAGAGTCACGATGCTCGCAAACGGTGAAGGAAAACATCGTCCAGAAACCGGCATGGCTTAGAACCTATTAATTCGAAGACATGCGACATTTGCACGAAAGGAGCCTCTAAGAGGCGCACTTTAATCCTTTCACTACACTGATTCTTTCACCGACGATCATAGGCCCTTTTCAGGGCCACCATACCTCAACCTGACATAATACAGGATGGCCAAGAAAGAATCAGTGACACGACAAGCAAGATTCGAGATGTTTATTTGCAGAAATAAGTGTTACAGAGAAGTCTTAAAGCTATGAATATGGCACTTATAAACTTATTCACTCTAATCGAGCATCGCAAACTATTATTTTAGACGAAAGACTATAAACTATAAACACATACTATAGTAAATTTTTGGGTATACTACAGAACCAGGACTCTTTGAATTTATATAATATACAAATAAGCAACATTCACTATATATATAACTATAAGACTATAAACACATACTATAGTAAATTTTTGGGTATACTACAGAGCCAGGACTCTTTGAATTTATATAATATACAAATAAGCAACATTCACTATATATATATAACTATAAGACTATAAACACATACTATAGTAAATTTTTGGGTATACTACAGAACCAGGACTCTTTGAATTTATATAATATACAAATAAGCAACATTCACTATAAAGTTAGCTATAGGAAGCATTACAATAGGCACGTACTTTTTGTTAGGAGCGTTGGCGAAAAGAAATTCATAGCAGTATTTTTATTTTTCAAGGTATTCATCAATTGAATAGAAACAGTTTTTAATTAAAAAAGATTTTAATTAATAATAATAAATATTCCGGACATATCACACATTGTCAACTGATCCCAAACTAGGCATAGCCTGTACTATGGGTACCAGAGACTGATATACATAATAGATATATATTTAACACCCAGACACAGAACAAACATCTGTGTTAGTCACAAATGTTTGTCTAGTGCGGGAATCGAACCCGCGTCATCTAGCGCAGAGGGCAGAGGTACTACCAACTGAGCTATGAGGCCAGTCAATTGTTTATAAATAAAGTTAATTTTGGTTCATTTTTTATACTTTACAACAACCGTCGTTTTGAGCCATCTTGGCAAGTTGCCAAGACGGCTCAAACATGTCTTACATTATTGATATTTTCAGATGTGTGTGGACCAAAGATGCGTGCCGATCGATTCGGTGCGCCGAGTTATATACGCAGCCAAATCGTCCGTCTGCCCGTCCAACTGTTCCGGCCATGGTGTCTGCAATTCCCTTGGTAAGACCATTTTTTTATTCTGGTATAATAAGTACAAGGTCCGTAGAAGAACCAAGGTCACCGACATAGCTCTCAGAATTAGCAAGTTGAAGTGGCAGTGGACAGGCCGAGGTGGAACCGATAACCGTTGGGGAGTAAAGGTTCTCGAATGGCGACCACGAACCGGGCGACGCAGTGTTGGAAGGCCCCCCACCCGATGGACCGACGACATTGTGAGGGTAGCGGGAGGCCGGTGGATGGAAAGGGCTCAAGACCGTTCGTCATGGAACTCTTTGGGGGAGGCATATGTCCAGCAGTGGACTTCTATAGGTTGTTGGTGATGAAGTACAAGGTTTACTTGTATATCCTGAAAGCGGCTTACTCTATTTCATTATTCTTATTCTCTCTATCAACAAAAATAAAGAATATTAGCAAAAAAAAAACAATTATTTTTTTCCCGATATTTACCCCGTTCTTTTTGATATCAGCTGTTCTTTTTTAGCATTCATCATCATCATAATCATCATCATTTCAGCCGTACGACGTCCACTGCTGAACATGGTCTCCCCGACAGACAGAGTAAATTCCTTATCATGTGGGGGGATTTGCCCATACTCACCACGCTGGGCATGCGGGTTGGCGAGCGCAGTTAGAGCTATCGTTGTTAAAATGAGGGACGCTGCTGCCCATCCCCTAGCTTTTTTCCCTTAGTAGCCTCTTACGACATCCGCGGATAGGTAGATATGTAGGGGCCTATTCTTCAGCCGGGGCCACCACGGCCAATTTTTAGCATTATCATTAAATAAAGTAATAATCATAGAATAATTTCTTATTATCATCTAAGTAATTATGGGACGTACCTACAAGATGTTCAACATCAAGATTGCTACCTAAAAATGCTGAAGAGTTTTAACTCATGAAAGTGATTCATAATATATTATGTATACCTACTGTCCTGAAAGGGGGCTTATTCAACACCCAACTGGCAATAATGTTTGCTCTACGGCTCTTGGAAATTCGAGACTTTTCATTGAAAAATCACTATGCAAAAATCTGCTGTTTTGTCTTGAACTTCTCGTGCGTTTAATAATAAATAAATAAAAATAAATATTCCGGACATATCACACACGGTCAACTGATCCCAAACTAGGCATAGCCTGTACTATGTGTACCAGAGACTGATATACATAATAGATACATATTTAACACCCAGACACAGAACAAACATCTGTGTTAGTCACAAATGTTTGTCCAGTGCGGGAATCGAACCCGCGACCTCTAGCGCAGAAGGCAGAATTACTACCAACTGAGCTATGAGGCCAGTCATAATGAGTTATCAATAATGAGTTATAAAATTGATAAAACTACCTAAAACAGCTGGATTCAAAGAGTTCTGTAAAAAATAGATTTTTTTAATCTATTTTACTACTATTTTTCTTTATGTAAAACACGTTGTACGTACGTTGGATCTATAATTTTATAAAAAAAGGCTAGGTAAAGAGTACCCTAAACCGACGCGCATGTATGAGGAATGTAATGAGAGTGAATGAAGCAGAAGAGTTATGTCAGGATCGTAGCAAGTGGAAAGCCGTGGTCTCTGCCTACCCCTCTGGGAAATAGGTCTGATTATATGTATGTATGTATATGTTAGTTTTTTTTAGTTACCTTCTGTTTTTTATTTCATATTTTTACTGTAATTTTTGTTTATTATTTTATATTTTTAGTTTTTTATTTTTCTGAAAAGTATATCGTGTATAACTTTAGCTTCAGCATAGGTATGACAGTCAATTGAGGTTTTTAATTTTTAGTTTGTTAATCGTACTGGTTACCACGGTTAGCCCAGTCTAGTGTGGGAACCGTTGTTATGTATTTTTTTACGGTAAACCAACTCTACTTACACAGAAATGATGCGTACTACCTAGTTATAAATCTATATTAACTAATTCTGTTTAAGTAGCAATAAACATATTTTTCATTTTCATAATTTAATAATTTTTGCAGGCCATTGTCACTGCGACGTCGGTTTCTCGCCGCCGCTGTGCGCCCTGCCCGGACCGGGCGGATCCTACGACTCCGGACCGGCCTCCGATCCTAGCAGTAAGATAATATTGCTGCTAATATTACTGCTAATATTACCACTATTACTATTTTACTACTATAATATTATAAATGGGAAAGTTTGTGAGGATGTTTGGATGTTTGTTGTTCAATCGCGCCGTAACGACTCAACCGATGACTTTGATGGTCATGCATTATGGTGACCCTTGCTTGTTTTGTCACTGATCAGTGTAGTGAAAGGATTAAGGGCGCCTCTTAGAGGCTCTCTTCGTACCCTGAAGAGGGAAAATGTCCTTTGTGTTTAATTGCACGGGCGGTCGACCGAGGCTTTTTCTCTTCGTATTTAAAAGACACGTTTCATCAATATATGGAGCCTGGGCCTGCACTGTGTACACTACTCTAAAATATGGCTAAGCAATAATGTAAACGTATTTAATTGGTTATTTTATATAAATTGACTTCGTTCTAAGGTACATTAAGATTTTCTTCGACAAAGAGAGCAACACACCGCGCTACAAAAATATGGCGGATGGACGTGCGTGAAATGTCATTTTGACAACCTACATTTATCTGACAAAACAAAAACATCAAATCAAACAACATTACATGAAAAATATGTCAATGTCATGTCAAACGCCCATTATAATCTAACATGGCGGCCTTCAAATAGTGTTCACATAGTAAAAAACTTACCAGAAGAACTATTCTTGTACCATCGCATTTGTCTTCAAATTAATGAAATTGTATTTTTCTTGTAATATCCTATTTTTTCCTAATTTTTCTATGTAGTGTACATGGACCAGGCCCAGAATGAAATGGCTCTTTTGTAAGAGGAAACGAAAAAAAAACGATGTTCGACCTTGCTCGCCGAACGAGTGCGAACCGAGTTTTGGATTTAGATTCATAACGTTGTCGATTTTTTTATTCCCGTTTTTACTCAAATCCCGCAGTAAAACGGCAGGATCACATGCCCAGGGCCCATAACCTCTTGATATAAGAGTAAAACGTTTATTAAAAGGAAAATATTACAACAGCACACAACACCGTTTTTTCCAAATCAGCCATCTTTTTTTTCTGACAAGTCTACATAGTTTACTTTTAAATTAGCTAGGCATAATACTACATTGCTATTCTACCAACAGGTTATGGGCCCATTATTTTTTCTGTTCTGCGCTAATTCCTTTTTTTTTTCCATCCACAGTACAAAAGAACTTCATGATCGCGATGTACATCATATTCCTCGGTATCATTCCTGGAATACTCCTCGTGCTGTTCCTCATCTACTATTCACGGCACAACGTGCCCTTCTGGTGGAAGAAACCGCGCAAATCGTACGTACAGCTACTTCTATGCAACTGTCAAAGCCTAAAAAACATATCTCTTAGCCGCTTCAAACGGAACGCGAAAGAGGAACACTACTACGAGAACGTAGAGGTTAAAACCACGCCGCTGGTCAAAAAAACTGTTCATACAAAGATACAGGTTGATAGTGAAAAGTTGAAAAAACCTAATCGGAAAATTTGTAAAGATGATATTAAAATCGCGAGTGGCGACTTTAAAGTTCCTGAGATCAAACCTAAGCCGGTGTTGAAAATTAAACCTAATGTGGTGGTGGTTAAGGGTCTCGCTTCGACGACTAATGAGATGCTGCAAAAACAACGTTTTTATAATGTGGGCGATAGGAACGGTGTGTAATACAAGGTGATTCGTAATATGTATCATATCCCAAAAGGGGTATGTTCTACTTGTTCTTCAGCCAATTGGCTATAGCTTTTGTGATACGGCTTTTGGAAGTTCGACATTTTTAATTGGAAAAATACTAAAAGTCACGAGTTTTGGGTGTCAAACCTTTTCGAAATCGATTTATCAGCTGTTTTAGGTAGCAATCATAATGTCGAACTTTTTGTACGCTTAATAACAAAAACAGCTAATTTGAAAACGTTCCGACAAAATATTTGTTATTTTGTCGCTAATTTTCTTTCTCTTTTCGGGATAGAATACTAGTTACGAAACACGTTGTATGTTACCAACCGTACCAGAGTAAACATAGTATTAAGGCCAACCAACTTAATGGTATACAAGGTGATTCATAATATCTCCCAATTGGAAATAAAGTTTTTTTTACGACTTTTGGAAATTCGTAATATTTGAAAAAACACTGCAAAAATCAGCTGTTTTGGGGTCTGTTTTGGGTAGCAATCTTGATGTTGAACTTCTCGTACCGTTAATTATTATTATAAACATTATAAAAGAACAAACAAACAGCTGACTTGAAATAGTGTGGGGACAAAAACTTTTTTTTTAATTGTGAATATTGATATATTTTTTTGTTTCTATTCTTTCTTTTTGATAATAAAATAAGCCCCTTTCAGGATAGTTTACCTATTAGGAATTACCTTGTGTTGGGTGTGTTTTGGTAACAAAGTCACTAAGTTAATTGTGATATTTTGACTGTACTTAATGCTTGTTTTGGTACTTTATTGCGTGGATATTTGATAGAATTCAGTTGACGCTATGATTATTAAAATTATCCTTAAAAATGTGAAACTCATTGTTATTTCGCTTACACAATAGCACAGCTGATATAGACGCATCACGACCACATACCACAATAATGTGTTACTACCTTTACTCATGTATTATTAATTTGTAAAGTACTCTTACTTAGATTTTATTAGTATAGAGTTCTTTAGTTAGCCAATCTATTTTAATTTATCATTAATTATTAGTGGTAGTGCGTGTTGCCAGTGATGACATATGGCACTGAGACTTGGTCGCTAACTATTGGCCTTATACACAAGCTCAAAGTCGCCCAACGGGCTATGGAGAGAGCTATGCTCGGAGTTTCACTGCGTGATAAAATCCGAAATTTGGAAATCCGTAGAAGAACCAAGGTTACCGACATAGCTTTCAGAATTAGCAGGTTGAAGTGGCAGTGGGCCGGCCATTTAGCTCGCAGAACCGACAACCGTTGGGGGACAAAGGTTCTCGAGTGGCGACCACGAACCGGACGACGCAGTGTTGGAAGGTCCCCCACCCGATGGACCGACGACATTGTTAAGG
Organism: Anticlea derivata; assembly: GCA_947579855.1. Lineage (NCBI taxonomy): Eukaryota > Metazoa > Arthropoda > Insecta > Lepidoptera > Geometridae > Anticlea > Anticlea derivata. The sequence goes on along the minus strand of OX388279.1, from coordinate 2,959,597 downwards.
TTGCGGGAAGTCGGTGGATGGAAAAGGCTCAAGACCGTTCGTCATGGAACTCTTTGGGGGAGGCCTATGTTCAGCAGTGGACCTCATCAGGCTGATGATGATGATGATGATATTAGTGGTAGTAGCCGTGCTGGCTTAGTGATTCTCCGACTTTCGATCTGATTGTCGTGGGTTCGTACCTTCAGTTTGTATATTCAAAAATGTTGAGTGCCAAGCGTCAATGGGCTTGCAAGCTGGAATACTAACTACTGCAAAATGTGGGCATGTGCCAAATGTTCGGACATACCTCTGACTACACCCTTAGACGATCTTCAAAGATCGAATGCCTGGAGATCTCAGAGGATGTCTACCATACTTGGGGATAAAAGTGTTGAGCTTATTATTCTTCATAACACTTAACTTTGGGTCCGATTAAAATATAGAGAGAAATACATTAATTTTCTTATCGAACGCTACCTTAACTTTAATTGGGTATTATTGTATAATGCATTAATTTTTCTTATCGAACGCTACCTTAACTCTAATTGGGTATTATTGTATAATAATGGATGAACATATCACTTGTCTGTCATCATGTCTTTCTTATTTTACATCAATCGGATAATTTTCTGACTCTCATAAAACCTGATCTGCCTTGTTTTCCCGAAAGAGTACAATCTAGGAGTCTTCAAATCTAGGGTCAATAAGTTCATTCTGGGAAAGCGTGCTTCATCTTAGGCCACATCTCACTTGCAAAAGTGAGTTGGTGGCCAAAAAGCCATTTGTTGATACCAAAGACTACATAGTACTACACGATATTACCCTTATTGATACTAATCTCTGTGTAAAATTTATTATGTAAACTAATTTGACTGAATTTTTCTCATTGAGTTCTGATAATTCTATTACACATAGATAATACTTGTGGAATGGGCTTGTTGAAGTGGCAGTGGGCCGGCCATATAGCTTCATCGCAGAACCGAAGACCATTTGGGTATAAAGGTTCTCGAATGGCGAACACGAACCGTGTGACGCAGAGTTAGAAGGCCCCCACCCGATGGACCGACGACTTTCTTAAAGTTGCGGGAAGTCCGTGGATGGAAAAAGCTCAAGACCGTTGTGGAACTCTGGGGGAGGCCTATGACCAGCAGTGGACTTCTACAGGCTGATGATGATGAATAGTTCATCATCTCCCTGCCCATATCCCACTTTATGTGGGGTCGGCACAACATGTTTTTCTCTTCCACTCCCCTCTATCAGCCGACATATCAGTATTCACTCCTTTCTTACTCATGTCATCTTTCACACAGTCTATCCATCTTTTCTTTGGTCTACCTCTTCCCTTATATCCTTCCACATTCATATGATGATGAATAGTTGTGGGCTTGAATTAAAAAGAGTCTGAAAAATATCCGATAAAAATTATTCTAATCTCGTGTATATATATAATAGTTTGATATTATTAATTTTCTAAATAAAATTCACTTTTCTATTATTTTACTGATTTTCTTCGTAATGCTTGTAGTTAGAACCTTGGTGTGCATTTGTCGTGCATAGTTTGGAAACTTGGTGAGTGTTCTGCATTGTTCCGCTTTGCATGCAAAGGCCTATATCCACCAAAGCAGAAGAGACAAATACCAATAAAATCCCTTTAGCTTGTTGTTGACTTTACATCTGGAACCATTCGCCATTATTATATAAAGAATGGCTAGCTGATTTATAATATGTATGCTATCCCGGAAGGGGCTTATTGTACAACCAATAGGCAATAAATTTGTTCTAAGACTTTCGAAAGTTCGTAATTTTTCATTGAAAAAACACTATGCAAAACTCTGCTGTTTTGTTGTCAAATCAGTTCAAACTCAGTTATTCAGCTGTCTTAGGTCGCAATCTTGACGTTGAATTTCTCGTACTTTAATTATAAAGATGATAAAAGGGAAGATTGCTAATATTCTTTCTTTTTGCGGACGGCCTTTTTTTGTCCGCTCCGCTTTGGTGGACAGTGGGCCTTTTGGGCTATGGTTGCATGCTACATGGATTTTGTAACGAAGCACGCATGTTTCTCACTTTCATACGCAAACACTATAAAACTTAATAGTAATGATAGTTTGGTTTTAAAATATCCCAAAAAATATCGACTCAGACGGGACTCGAAGCTGCTATTCCCCCTAGATACATGGATGCGCTAACTGCTGTGCCACAGAGTCTGAGATTATTTGGGATGTTCTGCCAGCACGAAGCCGATTTTTCTATATGATTTGATTAAGGTTATTTATTGTTCACCAAGACATAAACACGCGTTTACTATAACCAGTGACCGCTAATTTATTTAAAAACTAGTGAATCTTGTTTGCCTGAAGTATTTGTATACATACTTAAACCCCTATAGGGGTTGAGTCTCGTAAATTCCTCTTTAAGTACACCCCTTCGCTACAACAGCATGCTACCTTCAAAATTGCATACTTCCGGTTAAGGCTGTGCGTTGATAGTCAGTAGGATATAAACAAAAAATGTTAAGCCTGTGTCTGTGTTGGTGAACTAAATGCGATTTCACAATAAATCTACATTAAAGCTAAACAAAACGACAATATTAACACAAAACCACCTCTATTCCAAACCACTAAAGTCAATTTTCCCCCACAGGGCGCCATCGCCGAAGAAAGCCAGCCTCCAACACCGCATATCCCGAAGCGCGAGCAAGTTCGCAGCAAACTTCCAGAACAACAGTCAAAATCCGTCACAGCCTGTCAACGTACACACAGTGTCGAATCCTGACGACATGAGTTCCAGCCTCCTTCGAAGCGACTCGGATAGAAGTCCAACCGGTGCTGTGAACCCATCCGTCAACTTCTTTGGCAATTTTCAAGGATTCTCCCTCGCCCCGATAGATAAGCAAGCAGACACCATTGTGGATAGGAAGGCCAACGAACCCAAAGCGAAGAACGATGTATCGAAAAGTGCGAAAATAACTCCAGTACACAGAAGCAGTAGCAACAGCCAGAGCATAATCAACCAGGGGGTGCTTAAACCTGTTCTAAGATCCGCCCCACCATTGCCGGTTGTGCCAGCAACGAACAAAACTCCCAACACAAGTCCGTCGGTCAAAAGAGTGAACAGCGCTGTTCAGAACAGAATAAAAGCTCTGATCAATAATGATAAGGAAGATGTAGCCAATACACCAATCCCCAGACCAGTTATATCAAGCCCTATCTTAGAAGCATCAACATGCACCGCTAAGGAACTGATATCACCCCTACAGGGGTCGAAAACCTTAGGCCCTATTAGAACAGCCCCTAATCTACCAACGTTTTCACCTAACTTACCGCAGAGACCTTTAAGTATGCACTCAAGTACGGTACCAACAAAGCCGTTGCCTGAAGAACCCAAAAAGCCAAGAGAAGGGATATCGCTGAATCGAATTGCATCGTTCCTGAAACACGATAAACCTAAGGAGAAGGAACGAAAACCGGTAGAAAGAAGTCATTCATTCCCCAAAAACCCGAACCATCAAGTGAAAACAGCCAAAAGTGACAAAGTTGCTCTACGCAATCTACAGATATCCAACCCGATACTACAGAAGGAGATACCGTTTCCGATGAACACAGTGCCCGTTGTATCTGATTCTGAAGACGGGGACGACCCTAAGTCCTTCGTGAATAGAGCTCAAAGTATGAGAGCACCGGCCACTCAGAAACCAGCGATACAAAGCTTTGGGTCTATGCGACAAGCCCCGGGAGTTCCTAGGCCTCTCTCGATTGTAGGGAGGCCAACAGGCCCTCCCCCACCATTACCGAACGAGCTAGAACAAGAGAAAGATCCTAAATCAGCCGATTACGTTGACTGCATCGAAGAAAAACAGGCCCCTTTAGCACATATAGACGAAGAATCGGGCGATAACATCTACGCAATCATTGAAGAGAGTCCTCTGAAATCTAAGCCATTGCCAGGAGTACCAGCAGTGGTCAAAACGGTCCCCCAACCACCTCCAGCGGGCTACATCGCTCCGAAACCAATCACCTCCGCATCGGGCAGTAACGAAAGCATGGGTTTGTTGGGAGAAATCGTCGACGAAATACAGAATAGGAATTTTGACTCTATTTATTCGGCGTCAACGCTGTCTAGAAAAAAGAAAGGGAAGGGTAGCAGTAATAATAACAGAGATAGCACTACATACACAAATGAACATTACAAGACTCCGGAGAGTGTTTATAGTAACTCCGGAGCTAAATCTACGGTGTCTACTACTAGTAGTGGGTACTTACACCCTTCAGCTGTGAACGTGCCAATGCATCTCAAAAAGGACGAGGAAAAACTAGACAATGAAAAAGCACCTCCATCACCCACGCTGAAAGGTCCAAATTCCAAAATACCAACATTCGCAAGACAAGTGACGCCGCCCGGCTTGCGGAACACGACAACTTTCAGAAACACGCCACAGTCGCCTAAAAATGTTGTCAAAAACTCCAATTTATCAACAAAACTAACTAACAGTCCCGACGTTGTTTCCAGTTGTACCGTGCCCGATAATAAAATGAAAGCGCCTGATGTTATAAACAATAATAAACCGAACGATGCGCCGAAAGTGGCCTCAAAGCCTTCCGTTACAACAAAACCTAACGACAACAGGCCACCGCACCGGCCAGCGCCATCTGTTGACAAAAAACCCACACTAAAAGCTACTCCTCTAAAACCAGTCAATACTTCCGTAACAAATAAACAAAACGATAAAAATCCGCCCCTAAACCGAGCCAACTCCAAAATAGACGCTAACGTCAAAGCAATAGCGGACAATTTGAACAAAAACAAGCCAAAAGTTGTGGCCAAACCCACCGCGCTCAAACCGGAAACGAACGCGAAACCAAACGCCAAACTGACGCACAAGCCGTCAAATGTTGCCAGTTTGCAGCAGAAATTCGAAAATAGAAAGTCTTTGGGGAAGGAAATTACCACTGCAAAAAAATAAGTGGCTAGAAATAGCGGTAAAAATTGAGTGCAAAGATAGCACACTTGCCTCGCCTCGAATCAACTACATGTCACGAGGCGAGGCGATGCCTATACAAAGTTGATTAGTGTGCGTTGTAGGAACTTTCATGCGAAGAATGTGCAAAGATAGCACACATATCAACCGATTGAGATCACCTCGCCCCTAATCAACTACAGGGCACGAGGCGAGGCGATGCTTAGACAAAGTTGATTAGTGTGCATTGTATGAAGTTTCATGCGAAGAAAGTTGAAGTGTGGTGCAATTGCGTAAGCGTAATGGCAATTCGTAGAATTTCCTAACTTTGAGGGTAATTTTAACAATCTTAGCAACATTCAAAACTGCAAGATCTAAGCTTCTTCCTTTTCGTATTTGAAAAACTTCAGATGTCGCTAATATTTATAAAATTATCGACATAATTGCGAACTTCATTACCATTTCGCTTACGCAATTGCACTCCTGTTTAAGGTGAGGCGATGTCGATTAGATGACTCGATGATGTGAGCGTCCAATGTGGCCAGCGCTGGCGCTGAACATTGATTTTGTTCATACCCAACTCATTGACAACTCAGTTCGTGCTCCAGGTTGTATTATACTACTCTTTAGCCTATATTAAGATTTTTAAGTCGTGAGATTATTTTGCAGTGTTATTTAATGTAATCTAGTCGACATTATTTCCGACGATCGTAATTTTACAATGTACAATGTATGTAAGGATCTGAAAACTAACTGATACTCAAGAAAAAAAGACTAAAATTAACATACAATAGTTTTTTTAAAGTAGTCTAAAATGTTAGGCTCAAAGATAAAATGCAGCTTAGAAGTTGGAAATTATTTACAAGAACTATTGGAATGTGTTCATATTTTTGAAGTTCATTTAACGGAGATTGCTTTAGTATAAAACTATATTTTCAAATTTGTATGTTGAAGGATGTTTTATTAAAAGTGCTTGCATGCTTGTCGTGTCACTGATTCTTTCTTGGTCATCCTCTATTAGGTCAGTGACCAAGTTGAGGTATGGTGGCCCTGAAACGGGCCTATGATTGCTAAGGGCGAAGTACTAAATATTGCGTGCGCTTCATTTGTAGCAAGAATTAGTGCATTTATATATCAAGATGTTATAAAATTGCATTTGTTTTATTTCAATTGTGTAAACATACTAGAGTATTCTGTCGATAAAACTAGGCATAGAAGACATTCACATGCACAAAGATAAAAAAGGAGGATTTTATAGGCATAGCGAGATTTTCTCGTTCTAAATTGGAGCAGCTCGCCTGGGAGGTACCTCCGCCTTACAGAAGATCGCAGCCAAATAACATTATTTGTTTCAAATAGTGTTGTGTTCCTGCGGTGAGTAAGGTTGCCAGAGCTCTTTAGGGGGAGGGGGGTTCGGGGTCGGCAACTCGTGCGTGATGCTTCTGGTATTGCAAGCGCTCATAGGCTACGGTAACCGCTTACCAACAGGTGGGCCGTATGCTCGTTTGCCACCTCAGTTGTATAAAAAAAAAAACACGTTACTCTGCCAAATTGCTAACTATATGTCCTAGTTTTATCAACAGAACTGAGTTAACTTTCATAAAGCACGATGGGTGGCCGCTATTGGCATTCACAGCTAACGCAGAATTACTATCGCACAAATGCATTCCAAGCTGGGAAAAAATATGGTTTAGCGCCAAGTTTCAAAAGATGAAGTTAAAGTAAGGTATCAGCGTGCTATATAAATTACAGTGGACTGTATAAAATGAACATTATTTTTACATATATTGTAATTTAACTTAATAGATTTAGTACATACTCTGTACATACTTTAATTCCTCTTAGTTGTTAACTGTCAAGTGTCTTATAAAAATAGTTTAAATCGTATTTTTATAAAGACTTAGCTTAAATTGTATATTCAAGGGTAAGAGTGTTGAAATTGTATGAGTGAGTTTATGTACTTTTGTTTATCTCAATAATGGTGCTACCAATGTCTCCATAACAACAGAGTCAATAATAGATGACATTTATTTTTTTAAAGAATTGCAGTACAAACTTCAGAAGTAAAACATAAACTTTTTGTATGGTTTCTCGTTGTGTATTAGCCAAATGTGTGTTAAGCTGTGTTCAAACGTGTAAGATATGTTATCTGATATTCACTTCAAAATTATCCTTACGTCTAATATTTAAAGTAAATATTGAGATTTAATTATTTTTGAGAGCGTGCAATGCTTAAAATCATATCATGCCTTAGGGGCAAACTCGAATTGACTATATTTAGTAGACGTAAAGATCATTATGAAATAAATCTAAATTGACATATCGCACACCATTTAAACAAAGCTTAACATAGAAATTGCCATACAGTTATATGGACAAATTGCTATTTTATTAATTGCTAATTTCAGTAATTGATAAAAGAGCATTTGCCAAAAGGTACTTTTTTTATATCAATTGGTTGAGGCCACAGACTCTTGCAATCGTTGTTTTATTCAATATGTTTAAAATATATTTTTCTACATGAATGTCTAATAAATAATGCTTTAATTCGTATGCAATAACCTAATCGTCCGTGAATAATGCCTGCCATTGCTTGGTACAAAACACTATGGTGCTGTGTGTCGCAACAACAAAAAAATGCTTCATTTGCGTTAATTGGCCGAGGTAATATCAACTTTACCTTGATATTTACATGGTTGGTTTTACCTTAGCCAATTGACGCAGTCTGCAAACTTGCAAAGTTCTCTTTGAATTTAAAAGTTGTAAAATATCGGAACCTAGATATATCTTACAAACAGGACTATAATTGACTAAAGTTGTAGTATATTTGTAATGCCTTACCTAACAAAATAAAAGTCAGTTACTTGAAATAGTTGAAAGGGTATTAAATTATGACTAATAGGGCCTCTTCCACCACTTCGTTTAAACCATAGAATAACGTATAAACACGTTAAAAGATTCCCAATCATATGACGTTTCCTCTTTTTTTTTACTTCTTTCTCTTGTTGAATAAAAATTATACATTTTCTGCCAATATTTGGTAGAAGGGGCCTCACTTAGGAATAGTTAGAAAATACCAATCTATTTCTTAAACCATGGCTGCTCCGAAATGTGATACTTTGATCGAAAAGTACATAATGTTGTAAATATAACCAAAGAAGTGTGATTTATACGTGTTTATTCGTCTCGGGACGTGGTGTTTGCTTGGCATAATATCTGTTGTGATATCGTCCTGTGTTTTGGTTTCGCCGTTCCAACCTTTAAAATAATTGTTGAATAAAAATAATTGTAATTATAACAATTTGACACTCTAATCAGTCATCTTAAGAGGATACACAAATCAAAATAAATTGTCGAGTGGGCGGAGTGAAGAAAGTGACAGCGCTATGTACTATAATTGAATGCGGAAAGAGATAGCAAGCGTTAGAAGGCGCTCGAAAGTAATCGACGTAAGCGACATATAAGAAAATATCGATTATCTTAAAAACTATCTCTTTAAAAAAAATGTCTTGGATTTAGGTACCCAATGCTATTGTCTAACACAATATTTAAAAAAAAGTTATTTTTGTTCGATAGTCTCAGAATATTTTCGAAAAAACTGTTGGAGAGGAGCCAATTTAAAAAATAAATCTACCGACAAAAATTTAACCAATCGCGTTTCTGTCTTGGATTTAGGTAAATAAAATGCTCAAGTTATCTTTGTCATAAAAATCAAAACTGTGCGTTTTGCGGTTATTGAGGAACAATTCAAAAATCATAAAACAATTTAACCCTCACCCTAATAGAAAATGGTGGATTTCAAATTCATACGCCAACATCGCGTCCCGTCACGTTTGTGTAGAATAAAGAGTGATCACTTAGAGATATATTAAATTTACCTATGTTATGAAGGCCAGATTAAAGCAGCCGTGTCAAAGAGCTGAAGAAATAACTAAATAATAGTAGAAGAAATATTTCAGTTATTCTTTGACAAAGTTGATTTTATGATAGACTTGAATCTGTTTGGTTTTAATGATAAATTAGCGTTTATTTTTATAGCAAGACTGTGAAATAAATACAAAATTATACATAAATGTATTTACCTATTGCACTTAATTTAGATATGTAAATGTAAGAAGATTTTGGAATTGTTAAAATAAAGAATAAAGCGATTCTTTATATTATACTCGTTTTGTTTAAAAAGCTTTCCTAAAGGTTTCTAGGTATCTGAAAATTATGTTACATTACACCACAACACTAAAACACACCTTGTACAGATAGGCTCCTATAATCCTACTTCCTACTATTATAAACGCGAAAGTTTGTGTGGATGTTTAGATGTTTGTTGTTCAATCACGCCGAAACGGCTCAACCGATTTCGTTGAAACTTGGAATACCTATATGCGAGCGAAGCCGCGGGTGGGAGGTAGCTAGTAGAATAAAATTTCCAGTGAGTCTAAATTATCGGAGTGGGAATCGAACCCACATCCCGGTACAGTAGCAACTTGAGAAATGATACCATTACGCCATCTATTGTGCCAGCTTTGTCAACTTCATGTCCACACCTACAAAGACTTTATTACACTACACTACGTGTAATACACACCTAGTCTCTATGGTAACTACTTTTGTTTTTTTTCGGAAGTTATCGGATAATCAGACTAGCACAACTCTATGCTAAAAATAGGCAAAAAAACTACATTTTACTTACCATAGACAATTGTCAACAACAATCGTGAAAAAATTTGGGATAACGCGCGTTGTCGAACTGTTGATTAGTTTTTTGCAATTTTTGTACAGATCCTTCATAGAACTCATCAAAATGTAAGTAAATACCTTTGCATTTCATAGTCACAGCGTATTTGGTAAAATACAAGTGATATTAATTCTGAAAAATGTGTTTACAGGGCGACCACATCCAAGCCACGCTCAGAGATGACTCTTGAAGAATTATCAAAGATTGAGGAGGAAGAATTCAGCACGGGGCCGCTTTCTGTGCTCACTCAGTCTGTAAAGAACAACACTCAAGTCCTGATCAATTGTCGCAACAACAAAAAACTGTTGGGTCGCGTAAAGGCTTTCGACCGGCATTGCAACATGGTTCTCGAAAATGTCAAGGAAATGTGGACTGAAGTGCCCCGAATTGGCAAGGGCAAGAAGGTACGCCATACATTTACCAGAAATATTACTCCCATAACCTACTTCAGTATTAGTATAATCAACCTGGTACCTTCAAAGGTTAGGTTAAAAAATTGGTGAAAAGTGAATAGATTGCCGGTTTTTGTAGAAACGCTTTATGTGACACCATACAAAAACGGTAAGCTATTCTGTTTTCATCACTCACCAGTGACTGGTGTAGTGTAGTAACTCACAACATTACCGACTTGGGAGAGATATAAGTATCGGTAGAATTATTTATACAATTAATAAACTACCTTATTTCAATATGTTGAATAAAAGTTGCTGGGAGCCAGTGTGTGCAGGCTGCACAAGATTGGTTGCTCTGGATATCTACGAGGGAGGCTTCTGTTCAGCAGTGGACATCCTAGTGCTGAAATTATGATGATGTCGAAAGTCTACAACTTATTCTTTTATTTCAGGGCAAAGCAGTAAACAAGGACAGATTCATCTCAAAAATGTTCCTGCGCGGAGACTCTGTGATCTTAGTTCTTAGAAACCCACTCGCCACTGCTGCCGGGAAGTAATGATAGGAATCAGATATTTCAGTTTTTCATTGTGGTGACTTATTCTTTAGGCTAGATTCTGTTAAGCAGCAAGTTTTGAGACCTGTTTAGCATTTATAACTGTTTTCACAGAGGCCTGTTTAGCATACATACAAACCCAAGTGGAATTCCCTGCTGGCATTTGTTTTTCTGAATAGGTATAATTTGGATGTCCTCAAGTTTGCCTTTTATGTATAAAAAAATATTAAGTGGTATTTTGGTTTGAACAGGCCTAATTCCTTAACACCAAATAGGGTAAAAGAGATATTATCTTCTAACAGTCTGTTCATGTATTCCAGTTATTGTAATAGGGTGTGAAGAAAACATCTTTCTCAATTTTATAATAAAGTAATTGCTAAGTATATTACAGAATATTATTTCATAGTCGTAAGTAATGAGGATATACATCACTTTGTGTCTCAACCATTTAAAATCAATTGCATCCTTCCCTAAATTCCGTAATGCACCCACCCAACAGTGTCAAATCATTGGTAGTATTGCCACCCAACATAGCTCTCCAGAGCGAGAGAGAGAGATATATAAAAAGTTACTCTACGCTTGCAGCTCTATGAGCTCTCTACTCTAAAGTAAGCTCGATCCAAAGAGAGTATATTCACTATGTTGCTCTTAAACCACACAAGTCAGGATTTAAGACGGATTGAGTTGAGTGCTGCCCACATTTTACTATTCAGTTTGGCTAGACTCGCTCGACAGTTGACGACTTGTTGCTTTTGTTTGGTTTGGCAGTGTTAGCCTGGCCTCCTCCGCCGCGCCGGGCGCTACGCCGGGAACACAGAAAAATTAAATCAACTTACATTAAGCCCCTTCGTCCATGACGCTACTTAGACTAATTAGAAACTAGAGTTGCGGACTGATTGGAAACTCTGACTCCACGATGCTACTGGAATTTCCTGAAACTCAGTCACTAGTACACGATTTTATGTAAACAAAGTTTTGAAAACGAAAATAATTAACATGACTAGTGATAATTCGAGCGATGACATGGAATTATTACTTCTATAGACGTCAGAATCACATATAATTACTTTTTATTCGTTCATTTTTCAACAGTTTCTCGAAACTAGTCGCCTGGCGACCAGCATGTCGAGTCGCCAGGAGACTAGTTACAAACGCGTTCCTTTTGAGTAGCGTCGTGGACGGACACGGATTGAAATACTAGTGCTATCGCAGTCAGGCTACTCATAAGTGACTACAGTTTCAGTCGCGCCGTGGACGAAGGGGCTAAACGATGTCCGGCGACTTCAGTAAGGACGAAACGTCCTCTGATTGGTTAATGTAGTCTTTCTGATGGTGTGTGTGTATCTTTTCATTTTTTTTCATTGATTGGGGAGCCGATGATGGCGTAAAACGGGAAAACTGGGCAAGCAGTACTTTCTTGCCTTTGCTAACTTTGATGATTAGTAAAAAATGAGAGGAAAGTTATTTTTTCATTATGGCAACATTTTCCATTAGTGAGTTACAGACTACATGGGATTTACCGCGATTTGTTTTTCAGTTTGTTTTGTTGGTTTGAAAAATGTATAAATAGCTTCATTGATTGTTGTCATTGTTGGTCGAAACTCAAAAGTTTACTTTGACGAAGAAAGACAAATCATTTATTCCTAGCTCGTCGTTTCGTTCTGCTTGTGTGTGTATCGTATTTAATTATTCACGAGTGTTTTTTTTGCAACATCGCATCGCAAGTTGTGAAGGTAAGTTTGGTAATATTGTTGCTCTGAGAAACTTCTGATTAGTTTTACAATCAACTTCCATTGTTTATTTATGGGAGTTTGATCAGGAAGGGCCTGTATCGAAGTAAGAAGAAAAAAAATAAAGCCCATTTTTCATGTCACTGGTACATTCTTAGTCACATAAAGTTCTTGGTAAAATCTTAGCAATGGTTTCTGAGGGCGTGGCTATTGGACTTCAGTGGATCCCGTCTCACGTTGGGATTAGTGGCAAGGAGGACTGGCACTCACCCATGAAGCAATATCTAAGTTTTTATATTTTTATATGAAATCATCATTCAATTAAAATGGAAGGAATATTTTACACTATTTGAAACAAATAATGTTATTTGGCTGCGATCTTCTGTAAGGCGGAGGTACCTCCCCAGGCAGGCTGCTCCAATTCAGAACGAGAAAATCTCGCTGTGCCCTACCTCCTCTTAGGTGTTAGATCTAAACTAAATCAAAATCTCATACATCCCTCTGGAAATCTATGGGGGAGGCCTATGTCCAGCAGAGGACGTCCTACGAAGAACATGAAGATGATGATGACATAACTTCTTATATTAACATGAACCTTTCAGATGAACTTGCATTCAAAACTCCACAAGAACTCCATACTCACGGGGCCCATAGAAAGCTATTGCCTCGTCTGTGGCTGTCTGCTGTGGAGTGAGGAGGAGTCGTATGCCCATATCAATGAACCCAGTCATGCGGAGAAGTTGAGCGCTGTGCCACGGCTAGCTGATTACAATGATTGTATCATAAAGGTATCAGGATCTTTGCTCAATGTCCTTTTTTTAACACTCTAAAGTCATAGCAAGTTTTGGGTCCTGACTATACAAGTGTATAGTCAGGACCCAACACTAGGATTCCCCGTTCTGTGATCAGAAACTAGGAGTACCATTGAACTGTTGAAAATGAACTAGAAACTGTAGTTTTTGTCTACTATACAATATATATAGCTCCGTTGGGGAGCAAAGGTTCTCGAGTGGCGACCACAAACCGGAACGACGCAGTGTTGGAAGGCCCCCCACCCGATCGACCGACGACATTGTGAAGGTTGCGGGAAGTCGGTGGATGGAGAAGGCTCAAGACGTTTCATCATGGCACTCTTTGGGGGAGGCCTATGTTCAGCAGTGGACTTCATCAGGCTGATGATGATACAATATATTGTCATTGTTACCATGCAAGCTTACTGCGGATGGGATTGATGACTACCTACTTAAAGACGAAGTACTTAGATACATCCTACTAGTATTATAAATCGAAAATTTGTTGGAATGTTTGGATGTTCAGTCACGCTGGCTGTAATGAATCAACCGATTTTGATGAAACTTGGAATAGATAGAGTTCTTCACCTAGAACAGCATATAGGCAAGCAAATAGCAATACTAGCCTGTGCTCGCCGCTTCGCTCTCGTGGTACCTAGATAAAAAGTAGCCTATGTGCTGATCCAGATTATAGTCTATGCTCATTATATCCACACTCTACCAAATGACTGACTGGCCTCATAGCTCAGTTGGTAGAAACTCTGCCTTCTGCGCTAGAGGTCGCGGGTTCGATTCCCGCACTGGACAAACATTTGTGACTAACACAGATGTTTGTTCTGTGTCTGGGTGTTAAATATATATCTATTATGTATATCAGTCTCTGGTACCCATAGTACAGGCTATGCCTAGTTTGGGATCAGTTGACAATGTGTGATAGGTCCGGAATATTTATTTATTATTATTTTTTTTTTTTTGTGTGAACAGACGTAAAACATTCTTTAGTTGTTTTGTCTGCGTTCACAAAGATTCCATGGAACTAAAAGATCGTTGTTATATTATTTTAGTCTGTGTTCTATAAATTTATTTTCTTTCTTTATTTTTCTCTCTTTTGTTCTAGCTCTAGCAGCTAGAGCTAGAACAGGAGCATTCTTTCGCGAGATAGAGCTAGAGTCTAGCTCTATCTCTAGCTCTTTGTTCGTTTAAACCGGCCTTAATAAGTAAGATTCAATGTATGTCAACAGAGTAAAGACGGCTACTTCTGTAGGTACTGCAACGTAATCCTACCTACCATAAAGAGGGTGAGTCTCCACGTAGAAGAGCGCACGCACGGAGACAACAGAAATTCACAGGTAAATAGAATAGAATAGAAAACTCTTTATTGTACACCACAAGGACATCTTACAAATCACACACAGGTACAAACATTCAATTAATAGCGAAGTACAATGGGCGGTCTTATCTCTAAGAGCGATCTCTTCCAGACAACCTTTGGATGGACAGGAACTGAAAAGAACGATATGGGTCGTTAGGATAAACCTCATCATCAGCCTGTATAAGTACTGCTTTAGTTTAATGGAAATCGTTTTTTTTTATTTTTTGTTCTTAGCCTCCCGCGATTCAGGGTAGTGCGGGGACCTCTAGTAACTTGTTTGCTTTATTGTAAACTTTTTATTTGTATTTGCTGGGCATAGGCCGCCCCAAAGAGTGCCTTGACGAACGCTCTTGAGACTTTTACATACACCAACTTCCCGCATCCTTCACAGTGACGTCGGTCCATCGGTGGGCAGGCCTTCCAACACTGAGTGGCCCGGTACATGGTCCCATTCTAAAATTTTCGAGCCTCAGTGATAAGCCTTATCTGATAGTAAATAAGGTTGAGTTTCAATTGTTAAGCGAATTAGTCGCTTCGCCGCTACTCCGTCTGTCGGCGCTGACCCTTATGCTACAGCATAATATGTGTTATTTCAGTCTATAACCCGCCATTCCGGAGTAATATTAGCTTTCGATGCGGTGATCATAAACGAAAGGTCCTGGAACGGCCTGGACGGTTCCACCTGCTCCGTCTGTAACGAGGACTATGATGATGAAGAGGACCATAAGAGAGGAACCAACCATGTCCTCAATCTGATACAGATTAAATGCGAATTTGGAGAGACTTTCATCTATAGGAAGGTGAGCCCTTAATCTAATATACAAAAAAATTACATGCTAACTGCTAATGATTCTATTACGTATCCTTGGCTTTGATTGTTTGGTAACCCGGATAAAAGGTAGCCTGTGTCTCTTAAACTATATATACAAGGTGATTTATAATATGTATACTATCCCGATGGTTTGACATGCCCGTCAACATCGCTCTCCATCTAGCCGAGGACCGTGGCAGATGGAGAAAAATCACAGAACGGGGCATACTTGCGCGGAATCACGATCCTCAACTATGGGGGAACGATTAAGGAGGGCTACTATCCCGAAAGTACCTGTCAAGTGACCTCAAAGTCAAATCAGTCACAACAGTTGATTGTCGGTCAGTCATAAACTTAAGGATTTTATATGTAAAAAAATAAAATAAAAAATAAAATGTATTGATGATACTTGCTTAATCTAGCGTTTTCTTCTAGGTTGACGAAGTATTGTTCTTCTGTCTGATTTGCAACGAAATTCTCCCTATCCTAGAAAAGCCGACGCACCACACGAGTGAAAAACATCTTAAATTTTACGAAAAGTCCAAAACCGAAGGCACTGCCTTTCAGAGAGATGCTGCTGTTGAATCAAATAACAGTACAGTTGCCTCTATAGAACCAAACAATAATTATATTACATTACCTGCAAGCCAAACTAAGAATATTCATATACTCGACACAAAGGAGGCAAAAGATAATAAACCCAAAACCCAAGAAAATAAAGTTCAAAACATCGAAGACAATAGAGGTACAAATCAGAAAAATACTCGAGATTTAGCAATACTTAATACTCGAAAAGAAACATCGAAAGTAAACACTGAAATAGTTCACTCGAAAGTGTCTAAGTCTGATTCTGAAGACAAAAAAATTGGCCAAGAGCTTGAAAACAAACCAAAACCACCTTTGAACAGCCCAGTACCCAAAGAACTGAAGAATTCTGAAGCCAAAGTAGAGACAGCCAAAAAAGAGACAACCAAGCCAGGTCCTATTCCCCCTGTGAACTCGGAAGTCAACGGCACAGCACAAATCCAGGAAGACAACGCAGAGCCATACTTTTACGAACTCCTAAAAGCTCAGAACTTTGTTATCAAAGCACACGATGATTCCGCGTACTGTACTCTGTGTGATATCCGTATCAGCAAGTCAGAAACTCAAATGCACTGCCTTGATTCACACCACAGTATATTACACGCAAAGCACATTGCTCGAAAAACTTCTCAGCTCACCAAAAATGCAAATGGAAAAGATCACAATACTGTCAATAAATCTTCTGAAACAAATGGTACATTGAAAGCTAAAGATAAAAGAACTGTAGTTGACAAAGAAAATGCACCTCCTGTAAATTTACAAGCGAATGTTAAAGAAGATGCAAAAACAAATGATAAACCAGTTGAAGCCAAAGGAAAAGTTGTGACTAAGGACTCAAAAGGAACTGAAAGTACTGCTTCTATAAAACAAACCAAAACCCAAGAGGTCCCTCTCTCACAAGAAAAACCAGAAAGACTTGAATCTAAACCTGTCACTGAAGTAAAAACTACTGTTACTGAAAACAAGACTAAACCAGCAGACAGCGAACCTAAAGAAGTCGCACGAACTGACAAAGAGAATACGGTCCCTAACAAAGTAAATGACACTCAAATACTAAGAAGTTCACCTGAACAAAATAAGACAGAAATGAAACCCGGATCAACTGAAACAACTGCACCGACTAAAAAAGCATCTAAAAAATCACAGAAAAAGGCTGTAAAAACTAAGTCTGCTGGAACCGAAGCAACAGTTTTGGCTAAAGAGATTCATGAAGCTAGTACGGAACTACCTAAAGTTTCTGGACTTGATACGAATGAAGCTAATACTGAGGAAATTAGAAATGTCACCAAAGCTACTCCGGAAGTTCCGATCGAAGATTCAAACATAGAATCTGTTGATTATAAGTTGAAATCAGAAAAAGGTTATTCGCAAACTGATAAAGCAGAAGTAGCCGCATGCGAACCTGATTTAAAAACAGAGAAACTGCTAAATCTATTGAATACAGTTTCTCAAGTCGACAGCACTCCCGATGATGTAGTTATAAACAGTAAATGCGTGCTTGGAAACCTTAGTTTTGTAATGATCGTGCGAACGGATGATACAGCAGAATGCGTGGCTTGTGATGAAGAGTTGACGATAGATGATATTCACAATCATATAGCGACGGAAGAACACAGGAGCAATGTTGAAGAGTGCCTTGTTGTGACGTCTTTGGATGACGAATTTATTCGGCAGGTAACTAACATTTTCTGTAAGCCCCTTCGTCCACGGCGCGACTCAAAAGGAACGCGACTGAAACTGTAGTCACTTATGAGTAGCCTGACTGCGATAGCACTAGTATTTCAATGCGCGTCCGTCCACGGCGCTACTCAAAAGGAACGCGTTTGTAACTAGTCTCCTGGCGACTCGACATGCTGGTCGCCAGGCGACTGGTTTCGAGAAACTGTGTGAAAAATTAACTAATAAACAGTGTAACTAATAATAAGTGATTCTGACGTCTATGTGACTGGAGAAGTAATAATTCCATGTCATCGCTCGAATTATCACTAGTCATGTTAATTATTTTCGTTTTCAAAACTTTGTTTACATAAAATCGTGAGACTGACTGACTGAGTTTCAGGAAGTTTCAGGAAATTCCAGTAGCGTCGTGGACGAGTCAGAGTTTCCAATCAGTCCGCAACTCTAGTTTCTAATGAGTTCCGTCACTTTTGCGTAGCATCATGGACGAAGGGGCTAAGGCTTATTTATAAAATTTACTCTTTGAGAGCACTGGTGGAGTGGTAGTGGCCCCGCCTTCCGATACACATGTCGTGGGCTCGAAATCTGTCGTGCACCAGTGGATTTTGCATTCGGAAAATTTATGTGGGTTATGCTAGTGCTCCGATCGTGAGGAAACCTTCATGTCCTAGAACCTACAAATTAGAAGACATGTGACAAGTGCACGAAAGGTGCCTCTAAGAGCCGCACTTTAATCTTTTCACTACACTGATTCATCATTGATCATAGGCCCTTTTCGGGCCCACTATACCTCAACCTGGTCACTGAACTAATACAGGATGACCAAGAAAGAATCAGTGACATGACAAGAAGAAGAAGATCTATTTACTAGTGGCTACACGCAATTTCGCTCGCGCGGTACCCGCTCTAGTACTCCGCTACTCGGTATGAAAAGAAGACTATGTTCCTCAGGGCTTATAGGCTTATACCAAATTTCATCAAGATTGGTTTAGTTGCGAAAACGTTACAAATTGACAGACAGACAGACTTAAAATAATTTTATCGTCGAAAGTCATCATAATCAGCCTGAAGAAGTCCAATTCTGGACATAAGGCTCCCCCAAATAGTGCCACGGTGAATGGTCTTTAGCCTTCTCTGTCCAGAGACTTCCTGCAACCTTTACAAAGTTGGTCCATCAGGTGGGCTCATCCATCTTCCTGTTCATGTAAGACCAATAGTTATGGCTTGCTTGTTTTCAGATGAAGTCCCAAAAATATCATTGCGGATACTGCAACATGCTTCTACCAAGCTGGGATGCTACCAAGTCTCACTTAGACAGCTACCAACATAGCGATGCGAAAACTTCGGCCTCGTGGCGAATGGAACGGTACCGGCCACATTTGAAACATTGTGAGACGAGAGAGGTGCGCTCTGTATTGACCACTATCTTCAGATGTACCAGGGAGTAGAACTATATGTTAAATTATGAATGGAAAGAATTAGTAAAGAGATATAGAACTGACTTGCTTCGTTCGCCGATATCGATATCGTTTTCCATGCGAGTGGCTCTCTATTCGTCAATAAGGGAGTCAATAATGTGCATCCAGGTATTACACAACCACATTTTGAACATCCTGATTTTACAGTGAGTGGTACACTTTATATTAAGATATGTATTTTAACATTGTGGTGGTACTGTACATCCTGATATTATTCAGCGATAATAGGACGCCACTAATAGCTTTAGGGAAGTCACTCATCTGCACAGATTGGAATATTTTGGTTAGGTTAGGGTAGTGATCATACAGATCAATACGTGATTCGGGCGAACAAAGTGGAAGCCCAAGAAACGTAAGTGTTCGTATAATATCAGACTTCGATTTCATCTCGTGATAATGAACGAACAGATAATGTACAGCCTGATATTACGATACTAAGTAGTTTCAACTAAGTGGAGTAGGTATGCTGTGTTCAAAATGTAGTGCTTTTATAGATGCAACCATAAATAAAATTGTTTAGAAAACAATTTGCTTTAAAAATTAAATCTATGTAAAACTCGTATTTATGTAAAACATAAACATTCCTATTATATGTATTTTTGGTATATTCTAACAGTCAATCACTGTATTTTCCAAAGATTGTACTAAGTATAAGTAAGTAAAGTAAGTCCTAAATGTTACATGTTAAACATTTGTGAATGTTGTGAAAATAGTTATTCGTCCAGGGGCCCAATTCCACTAATTCCATGGCTTCAAAATGACAATGGTATTCTGCTACCACAGTCGAATATCAATGGCAGTCATTGTGAATCCAATGAACCAATGAAATCATAGAAAGGAAAGTGGCGATAATCGTAACTGAATGGTAATGGTGCGATCATTGTCATGCGATTATCATTTTCAAGTTTAGATTTTTTTTTTTTTTTAATATTCCGGACATATTCACACGGTCAACTGATCCCAAACTAGGCATAGCCTGTACTATGGGTACCAGAGACTGACATACATAATAGATATATATTTAACACCCAGACACAGAACAAACATCTGTGTTAGTCACAAATGTTTGTCCAGTGCGGGAATCGAACCCGCGACCTCTAGCGCAGAAGGCAGAGTTACTACCAACTGAGCAATGAGGTCAGTCATTGAATTAGTAGAATTGGTAGCCTGGATTGTACGAAATAAAAAATTATTTTTGTATGTATTTTGAATATTAATGCACTTAATGATTACTGTACACGACTTTGAGATGTTGAGATTGAAATTTTTGAAAGTTTGTAAAGATTTGTTACTCTTTCACGTCGCAACCACTGAACAGATTGCAATGAAATGTGTGTATGTAGTAAATAGCCCAGAGAAATTAAAAAAAAAAAAAAAATGATTGTCATCAAATAAATTATTTGGATTGGGAACTCTTCTGTTAAGTTGTAATAACCTGTGTTAGAAGATTCCCCGCTTTTCTGTAACTTATACTATAAGTACCCGGAACAAAAGTACCCTATAAGTCTTATAGGGTACTTTTTATCCGGGTACCACGCGAGCGGAGCCCGCGGTGGAAGCTAGTTTATAGAAGGTGTGTAACTGAGAGGTATGCATTTATTAAATTTAGTTTGGTTTTATTGATCACTTGATCTGAATTAGTAATAAAAATAATACAGCTGATCTCTGTAATCTCAGCAATGACAAGTTAGCGTAACTAATTGATATTTTGAATATTTTTATTAATCTTTTATGTACCTATGTAATAAATTGAAGAGCAAAATGTATGCATATTTGTTGTATTAATTAGTTCAAAATTATCTCCCTTTATTTACTTAGGTAGGTACTTAAAAAAATATGAAGGATGAGGTAAATTTACTAACAAAGATTTTAGACCACCATTTCGTAATGAACATCACCAATGTTTTGATCTCTTGTTTTAGAACCGGCATGCCTATGCGTAATGGCAATGAAGTTCGTATCTTTCAGGGTGATTTTAACAATCTTTGCAATATCCAAAACGTTTCAAACAACTTCGCGATCGTGACCGTTCGTGTTTGAATTCTTTCAGGTGTCGCTAACTGATAAAATAATCAATAAAGTTGCGAACTTCATTACCATTTCGGTTTGACAAAAGCTGACGTTTCCGGTCGGAAATCTTTCCGATGTTTTAAATTAGCTCTATCTTAGAATGTTAATGAATCTTAGAGACAGGGCAGGGCTCCCTTTATTAGCTATGGATTATAGATCCTTCTTTAGATTCTGAACGACACAGTTTCAGGGTTTGCTCATTTTTAAAATAACCTTAAAACAAGGTTATAAGGCATACTTGGACGAAAGGTGGTAAAACCATGATGAAAGTACTGAATGAAACCCTCATTTTGATTTATTTACAAATCATTATAATAGATGGCGCCACGTGTTCTCTGAAACTCCGTTCAATAGCCTCGGCGCGACCTTTTGCGCCACGCACGAGGCGAGCTACAATCGGAATCACGCTCACTCCCAGCACAACACAAAATTGTTTACAAACGCATTGTGGTTCTGGTGCCGATACCTCGCGGTCGTTGCCGAAAATTAAGTTAGGTAACTCGTAAAAAAATATTCGTATTGCAATTTTGTGTCTACTAAAGAACATTGAATCAAGGAATGGAAATGGAATGACGATTTGAAATTGGAACTTTGAAGTCATAGTTTCCCGCCTTTATCAAAAAAACTTTATAAAATGTGCAAGTGCAAAGGAACTCTGGGTTATTCTTTCTAGATTGTCTTCGTATTTTGGTACATAGAAATAGAATAGAAGGAACAGCAAACTGGCTCGTGACGTTATCGGGACCTAGGTAAGTACCTAAAAAATATTTTCTAAATTTTGCCTCGTACCATCAACTTAGCAATTTTGTTCAGACGTATCTTACGGCACTCAAAAAGATATGTCCGGAATATTTTTATTTAAATATTTTTATTAAAATTTTAAATGCAAGCGTGACAGTCAGCTCTTTTTAAATGGCACCGGTCTGTTAAATCCATCTCGATTTAATCTACTCTACCTATTCCTTAAGGTGTCAACTGAACCTCATAACTAGCATAGCTAGCCAGAGAGGTAGAGGTAGGTAGAGACTACATTAACCTAGTAGCAACTCTAGCCATAGACAAATGAAATACAATTACTTGCCGTAACTCAGTCGGTGGGGGATTTACCAACACAACAGGCTGAGTAGGCTTGAGCCTAGGGCGTCTATGGATGGATACAGCTTTTAACTTTGACTTGACTAGGGTTATCGATTATCGAAATTAATATAGTTTATTTAGTGGCCCCGAAGACTCGAATAATACAATCAGTGCCACGACAGGCAAGGCAAGTGGCCGCTTTTCGATACACAGGTCGTTGTTAGTTCGAATCCCGGCCGTGCATCAATGGATTTTCCATTCGGAAAATGTATGTGTTCCCAAACGGTGAAGAAAAACATCGTGAGGAAACAGGCATGTCTTACCTAGAACATAAAAATCGAAGACATGTGGCATGTGCATGAAAGGAGCCTCTCTAAGAGGCGCACTTTAATTAATACCTCACTACACAAATTCTTTCATCTACCATAGGCCTAAGGTAAGGTAAGGTACCCTAACCTAAGGTACCTAAGCCTATTCGAATTTTTATTCGAGATCATAGTAGGTCCATCTAATTATTGGCTTCCGAGTAGTATGTTGGGACAAGTCATAAATTGTTTTTTTCGTTCCATTGGCTAAAGCTTGTGCCACGATTGTTTTTTTGACGACAACATGTTCATGTTGTCGTCACATATTCAAGTGGAATTAACTTTTTAAACCTACGGTTGTAATTTTCTGAATTGGCTACAATGTTGTATTCGTGGTTGCTATTTCAAGCAATGATTAATTGTAATCGATGAAATTGCTACAATTAACTTCAGGCTTAACTATTTATCAGTCGGTTCAGAAGTTCAGAACAGATCAATCTAGTTTTATTGTGCTTCGACGTCAATAGACATGCTGAAACGATTTCACCTACGAGTGATCGAGCGAACGAAGCGAGCGAAGATCTCTCAAGCAATTGGGACGAATTGGCGTTCGATATTTGCATGTAAAGTGAGAGCATGACTCTAGAACCGTTCAGCATGGAATTATGTAGATCAACAGGTTGTACTATCAAGATTTGCGTTACAGTATGGACCAAATACAGGAAGTAACGTAGGTAAATACGCAAAATACAAGATATTTATTTTTGTTACTATGCCAGTTCGAATCCCGGCTCAGAGGACTTTAAAAATCTTTGAATGCAAGTACCTTAACACCTTTTCAAAAGTATTACTGACGTGGATACTTTTGAAAATAAATAAAATTTCCTCATAAAATTAGCAATTTCAATGGTTTCAACTTTCCCGCCAAGGGGCGTTGATTTCATCCACACTGTCTAAAAGTACCTACCTACCCATTAGTTTGTAAGTATTAATTAGTTAGGATTTGTAGGTAGGTAATAAGTATAAATCATCCATCATATTATATCTACAAAGTTAGATAGATTCCTATTTCATCAATCAATCAACTCAAGAAAAACTTCAGTATTGCCTTAAATAAGTATTTGTTGCGGATAAATAGGGCGATCCTTTCCATTCCTTTGTTCTGAACTAAGACCGTGAAGTTTCTAGAAAAACAGACGTCACAAGGGGAAGAGTAATGAATGAGCTACTGAGATGGCCTCATTATGAGGTGCGGCGGCTGGTAACCACGTAGGTTATTTGTGAAACTAGATTTAAAAATGACTATGCATTTGCTAGGTTTAAAATTAGGTAATTAGGCATTTACTAGGTTTAAGAGTAACAAGGCATTTACTAGGTTTATGAGTAACTAGGCATTTACGAGGTTTTAAATCTTTTTACCTAAACAGGTACTTATTTAGGTACTTGCAAGGTCTCAAACTCATGTTAATGATAAATGGATTATTGATTTTCAATTAAGTTTGTTTTCTACAGCTTTTAGAAATATAAAATTTTTCATTGAGAAAACACTATGCAAAATTCAGCTGGGGTCAAATCAGTTCTACAACAAAGTTATTCATCTCTTTTAGTTTGAAATCTTGATGCTAACTTCTCGTACGTTTAATAATTGGTTATAAAAATTATAAGACCTAAACCAGATGATACGAAAAAGTACGATGAAAATTATAAAATAGATGCATATTTTCTTTCATTTTCATAGAATAAGCTCCTTTCAGGATAGTATGTACAATTATGAATCAACTCCTATAATTACGAGCCCTGGAATTCCATTCCTACTTAAGCGCTAAGAAAACATAATTAGGAGCATGTAGGTAGGTAGTAGAAAACCTATAGGTAGGTACTTAGGTAGGTATTATCTTTCGTAGTAGCACAGATACTATTAGTAGCTAAGAATGAGCCAACAAAAATTAAATTCGGACGAAAAAGTGTACTGTGTACCGCAGCTTAAAGTCTGGGTTTTTGGTCTAGTGAACAGAATAATCATGAATCACGTGTTCGTCCGAGTGGTTCGAGCACGAAAACTGAAAACAAAAACATAAAGTACTTACCTACTAAGTAGGTACTATACTTTTTTACCTAATCATTTATATTTTGTAGAGACTTACCTTCCTACATTATTAAGTACGCTCAGGGAATTCGATTGTGTAGGTAGGTACCCTTACGCGTGTCAGCGTTATTTTATTGAACCTATTTGGTAAACTCTAATAAATGCATATCTCTAATTTATCAAATAATCATATTCTCATTTTTACAGTTAAGGTGCCTAAGGTGCCTAAGGTACCTAATAAAATGAACAGCTGATCTGATGATTCAAAATCATTGAGTCAGTTATTTTTTTCACTTACTGATCATGACGAGTCACGCACGAGTGTGGTGTGGAGTCTTCCTAAGGCCGCGGTGAGTGGGCATTACTATTTGTGCTTTATTGAGCTGATAAGTTCGTAGATCATTGATTTGCAGATCTGATCTGTTACAGCACTTATTAAGTACCTTATGTGACCTAATAATATGGATATGGAAGAGCGAGGCCTTCTAACACAAGTATATATAAAATTTGGTTACAGTAATAAAAACTTTTTACTTACTTTACTGACGGACTGAATATGGCAACATTATTACGCGTTAGAGTACTATCAAATAGGGAAGCGAATTATTTGTTAGACTAAAAATTATAGTGGGATGTAGGATAGTTTGCGATAACTTAAGCCAAAGCATAAGCGATACTTTTTTCTATTTCTTTGTTGTATTTGGTTTGGCTATGTGAAAAGGTTCCAAAATCCATTCCCACAATTTGTAGGTACTTGCATTTAAAAAGGTTTTTATGTAGGTACAGTTTATAAAATAAACTTCAGTCACGATATTGTTAAATTATGAGTAAGTTACAGTTAAGTAAAATAAACTAGGTAATGAGTTTGTAACAGTTAACTTTATATGTAGGTAGGAGAGGTACGTGTTAAGTACTATGACACAGCTTATAAAATTAAATGACATGTTTGTAGCAGCTGTCTTTCTACAGTTTCACACAAAATGTAGAGAAGACATTTTTTTAGTAGGGGAGTTCTTACATTTAAAATCAGAAGTTGATGACTTATTTTTGTTTGAGGACCTCGGTGGCACATTGTGACGCAAGGGGTGCGGGTTTGATTCTCATGTGGGACAGATGTTTGAATGATCAGCAAATATTTGTTGAGGGTCTGGGTGTTGTGATGGTACCATGCTGCTCGTAGTTTCTGATACCCTCGACACAGGGACTCCTAGTGTGGGGTCAGGACTATGTATGTGACTGTTGGCTTTATTATATTATTCTAAATATTATTTTTATATTACCTACATCTTCAAATCTTTAGAAACATTCGCATTAATAATAATAGTGTGTGCGAATGTTGGATTATTCAAACAGCTGTTGCGGTTTAAGTATTCATTTACTTTAGTATCTATTATTAAAATTAACAAAAAAAAATTACAAATAACAATTATTCAGCTTGGGAGGCCCCCCGTCTTTCGACAAGAAGGTCGTGTGATCCAATCCCGGCCATGGATTTTTCTATCCGGTCGTAAATTCAACTAGATTTAAAGACGTTCTAAAATCCTTGTGATTTCAATGGATAAATAAATTCTTATTTTAAAGTTTGAAGCGGAGTAACCTGGCTGTTTAGTTTATATAAGCTGTGACTGCATGTCGTGTGCACGAAGAAGGTAAAATCTCGTGTGTATCAAACCACAAGTGCTTACTTCCGGCATTTGTTTCCTAGCCACGCTATTTGTAATTACCCCGTTTATGGAAGCCATTGTGAAGTGGCATCTGGCAAAGCAATTAAAACTGTTATAAGTTAAGGTTTTCAAGAATCGAGATCTCTCGTCATCCTTCTCGTCACCTTCAAGGGTATTTCATAGTAAACTATCCCGAATCCGGAGCTAGTCTATATCTCTTACTTTATAAAAAACCGAAGTTTTCCAAGCTGTTTTTGGTCTTTTTATGATCTTTAGGTATAACTAATTATTAAACGTATGAGAAGTAGAACGGAGGAGGTAGGGCACAGCGAGATTTTCTAGTTCTGAATTGGAGCAGCTCGCCTGGAGAGGTACCTCCGCCTTACAGAAGATCGCAGCCAAATATCATTATTTGTTTCAAATAGTGTTGTGTTCCTGCGGTGAGTAAGGTTGCCAGAGCTCTTTAGGGGGAAGGGGGTTCGGGGTCGGCAACGCGTGCGTGATGCCTCTGGTATTGCAAGCGCTCATAGGCTACGGTAACCGCTTACCAACAGGTGGGCCGTATGCTTGTTTGCCACCTCTGTTGTATAAAAAAAAAAAAAAAAAGTTCATGATTGCAAATAATTGAGTTTTAGCTTAAACGTAAAATTTCTAAACAAAAATGTTTTTTTGTTTTTGCTAATATCCTTACATAATTGTTGGGATGGTGAACATTATTATGAATCACCGAGTAGTTCGTCATCTCGTACCACAAAATCGGCCCATTCGGTACGAGTTAACGAAATCGAAAAAACAATAATGTACTTTTTAGTACTTAGGTAGTACCTATGTAGTTTAGTACAGTCAAAGGCAAAAATATTGAGTAGCAAAAATGAAAAAAAAATTGTCTTTTATTTTATTTACATCATCATTTTTAAAGATGACGTACCATAAAGAATAGACTTTGGTTGACTTTTTAAAAATCTTTTCCAATTTCTAATAACCAAGCCACACCGAATATTTCGATCGATACATGCTTTATTGTTAGTGAATAATTAATTTATCTAGTCAGAAACGTAGGTAAATTATATTTTTTTCATTAAGAGTCTGTAAAAAATTATTCGAGTGAACAATTATATCGATTTACGTAGGTAAGCAAAAGATTATTTCGTAGGTGAGATATCTACCTTATCTTTCGTTCGACTGCACTGTGCGCAAATAGTGTAACTCAAGAAAATGAAATATTGACTCTACAAACAAATACCGGGGCGCCTCGCGTTTAATTAATATCCTGTAGATTTCTAGGATTTCTTTTATGTACTTAGTTGTCAATAAAGCAAATAAACGTATTGAATTGTTTTATGAATTTCCAAGTAAAATATGGCAAAATTATTTGGACTAAAGTTTACTTATAAAAACATAATAAAAAGAATGAAATAAATACAAAAACCTTTTCTTAATTAGGTTGCGGGATGGAGAAGGCCCAAGACCGTTCGTCGTGGAGGCCTATGTCCAGCAGTGGACTTCTACAGGCTGATGATGATGATGATATATTTAGTATTTGTTCTTTATGTGTGCATAAAAAGTTAAATCATTATATTTCTATCTACGTAGCCTCCCTTTCCTCATACCGCCCTTCGTTTACTTCCTAGTTTGATGTGTGTGTGTGTGTGATACGTCAACGTAGAACTAAGTAGGTACTTATAAGTAATAGGTACCTAAATAAATACCTACTGTTGTGTACCGCCATGTTTGTGATGACTTGGCACTCCGGTCACGAGGTCGAAAAGTGGGAAATATGACGTCGCGCGACCTCAGGCACATGCTGATTCAGGTGTAATTTTTAGGGTTCCATGCCAAATTTGAAAAAAAAAATGTAACCCTTATAGGATCACTTTGTTGTTCGTCTGTCTGTCTGTCTGTCAAGAGAATTTTTCTTAGAAACTGGTAAAGGTATCCACTTTTTTATACCAACAATTAGGGTCCGTCAGCTTATACCGACATAGTATATAAAAATCAAGTTTCTAGTTGAGCTAGACATAGCAAGAAATTAAATTTTTTTGTAGACAGACGGAAAACAAAGTGTTCATATACCTAAGAATCCTGTTTTTTTCCAAATGAGGTACGGAACCCTAAAAATTGCCAAAACGGTCTGGCTTTCCTTAACTGATGCGCTAACAAACGAACAGCATGTTTTAAAGATGACATACCTTAAAGAATAGACTTTGTTTGACTGTTAAAAATCTTTTCCAATTTCAAATAACAAAGCTAGCTATATTTCAAGCATACACTATTTGGTGTTGAAACACGAAACTATTCTTCACGGCTTCTTGTATTA
This sequence comes from Anticlea derivata, assembly GCA_947579855.1. Lineage (NCBI taxonomy): Eukaryota > Metazoa > Arthropoda > Insecta > Lepidoptera > Geometridae > Anticlea > Anticlea derivata. The sequence goes on along the minus strand of OX388279.1, from coordinate 2,931,017 downwards.
CCTTATTTTAAGACGATACAAAAATCATAATAAATTGTCGAGTGGGCGGAGTGAAGAAAGTGACAGCGCTATGTACTGTAATTGAATGCGGAAAGAGATAGCAAGCGTTAGAAGGCGCTCGAAAGTAATCGACGTAAGCGAAATATAAGAAAATATCGATTATCTCAAAAACTAACTATTTTTTTAAAAAATTGTTTTGGATTTAGGTACCCTATGCTATTGTCTAACAAAATATTTTAAAAAAAGTTATTTTTGTTAGATAGTCTCAGAGTATTTTCGAAAAAACTGTTGCAGAGGACCCAACTTTAAAAAATAAATATATCGAGAAAAGTTTTATCAATCGCGTTTCTGTCTTTGATTTAGGTACGTAAATAAAATGCTCAAGTTATCTTTGTCATAAAATCAAAACTGTGCGTTTTGCGATTATTGAGAAAAAACAATTCAAAAATCATAAAATAATTAAACCCTAACCTTAATTTACGAGCTAGCTAGCAAATCTAGCAATTCATTACATTTAATATTTATTCAACCATTGGTACACTATGGGGAACACTTAGTTACGTCAATCATTTAGTTGAACATAAGCGAAGCCACAATCGGCTTTTTTTACTAAAAGCCTAAATTCTAAGTAGATTTAAGTAGGTAATTAAGAATAAGAAGCTACATATTTAACGTTATCCTAATCTTATTCATAGACTTATAATAGTCACGTAGCCACACTATTTAATGATTAACTCCTAAGTTGACTGACAATCAAAAACCAATTGAAGAAATCGCCCACATAATATTTGAAACAATTAAATTATTGACCTCAATATCAAGATTCAGTTCTTTTTAAGAAATTTTCTGACCTCATTTTGGTTAAACGATCTCTTTTGACCTTTTTCTATCATACTTCCTATCCTACTATAATATTATAAATGCGAAAGTTTGTGAGAATGTTTGGATGTTTGTTATTCAATCACGTCGTAACGGCTCAACCGATTTCGTTGAAACTTGGATTTGATAAAGTTCTTTATCTAGAATAGCATATAGGCTACTTTTATGTAGGTACCACGCGAGCCAAACCGCGGGCGTAAGCTAGTAAAGAATACAGATAAGTTTTAAAAACCTTAGCTTTTGAACTCACGATAGGTACTGTTATTATGTACTGCCTGCTTTTATGTTAATGTGTAGTTTATAAAGATATTAAGTTCACTGTTAGCCTACCTAACTACTAAGTGTTGAGTAGAGTGCCGGGATGGATTCCCAGCATGTCAGTGGTAGGGTCTACCTAAACCTTTTAGGGTTAGGAGGATGCAGGCGGCGAAATCAAATCAGGAATCACGAAGTACAATATTTATTATTGTATTGTGAAAAATGCTATTAAATTATAATACACGATTGTCAACATTAACTGGGATTTGGAAAACTTACGCAGACAATAGTGCACACACAACGAGTGATGACCACAGACAGAGAACGGAGACAAAGTTAGTCTTGAACGTTGGAGTTGACACTGACAAGTGAAAACCATTGAAAAACAGTCTATAATTTATAATTAAATCTAGATCTATTTATATTGACAGAAAGTCATGTTGGATGATGTACTTAGGATGACTATTCACGGAATAGGTTCAATTATTCAACACTAAGTGCCTAAGCTTTTTGTTTATAGTGATTGTAACCTACTGTTGTTTCTTCCGATTGCTTGCATCTCTGTCTGTGCTGTATTTGTGTGTGTCGAATAAATGATTTATCTATCTATCTATCTTATTACTATACTATATTGTCTTTGCTTATAATTACTTACTAGGTATTATAAAACTGGTATTGTTTTAATCAAGGCGAGCAGCCCTACAAAGAGTTTTCTTCCAGCAAACCTTTGAGGCTAGAGATAGGTCTTTCATGCACTATGTTTACCTATTTTACCATTAAAATCGAATCATATATGTCAATGTCATAACTCCATACATCCATTAGCCCTTAGAACACGGAAATGTAATTGGCATGAGCTAGTTTCAATTCCGGAGTTTGTTTACTATAACTGCTCGTGGAGGTTACTACAAGGTTACTTTTCTGGTTTGTACTGACATGATATCGAGTGTTGCCATTTTTTACCTGCTAGTAGAAAGGTCAACCTCTCATAAACTACTAATCCCGCAAATATAGCGGTAATTCTATTTTCGTTTACTCCCACCTGTTCTGTTGAGTAGTTCTGTTGACAGAACTACTGGGATTTTTTTTCTGTTAAACTTACCTACGAGTATCAACGCGTATTTTAGATCAGGACAGACCACTATCGTAGTAGGTGACTAGCTTCCGCTCGCGGCTTCACTCGCGTGGTACTATCACCAAAAATTCCGCCTTACCACCCTAAGGGTGTATTTTGCGTGAAGTGATCTGTGACTTGCTTGCGTAAATGCGTAATCATAAAAAGTACCGTTTTTGTCTAACAATATGTTCGTATTGTTTTGGTTGCAACTGAACAACAGACTGGGTAATCAAAGTCATAAAATGAATGGGTCACCCTCAAAGGATCACAATGAATAAAGAGATGGGCCAGACAGGCTTACTTAGCCGTGTACAAGCGAAACAGTTTCAAAATTGGTAAGGCGGAAATTTTGGTGATAGTGCCTAGATGAAAATTAGCCTAATATGTTATTCTAGGTAAAGGGCGAGCTGTCTATTCCAAGTTTCATGGAAATCGGTTGAGCCGTTACCGCGTGATTGAACCACAAACATCCAGACATCCTCACAAACTTTCATCATCATCATCATCATCAGCCTGATGAAGTCCAAAGAGTTCCATGACGAACGGTCTTGAGCCTTTTCCATCCACCGACTTCCCGCAACCTTAACAATGTCGTCGGTCCATCGGGCGGGGGGCCTTCCAACACTGCGTCGTTCGGTTCGTGATCGCCACTCGAGAACCTTTGTTCCCCAACGGTTGTCATTTATAATATTAGTAGGACTTACTTTATTAATAGGTATTACCCGCTACAGCTCATGATTGAATACAAGGTGATTCATAACATGTATACATAAAGGGGGTTATTCTATTAAAAAAAACAAAGAACTTTAGCGAAAAAAAACATCAAAATTTTCCATTTTTGTTCCAAACTTTCTCAAATTACCTGTTTTTTGTATTTTTATAGTCTTTATAACTAATTACTAAACGAGAAGTTCGGCATCAAGATTGGTATCTAAAATAAATTCATTGAATTTGAACTGATTTGACCCAAAAACAGCTGATTTTTAAATAGAGTTTTTTTTCAATGAAAAATGTTGAATTTCGAAATGTCGTAGATCAAACATTATTGCCAATTAGGTTTAAGCCCCCTTTTGGGATAGCATACGTCACCTATCATGAATCACCTTGTTTAACCCGACGTATCTGAATAGTGTTTGTTACTTAGCGGATTTAAAAAGTTGTACTCCCAGCTGTTTGCTAATAAGGAACAACTGGGCCAGATGACGCCCTTAAGAATTAATACCTAGCAATAGAAACTGAGCTCTTTTCGTTCAGGATATAAGAACCAATTTCTTTTGAGTTTACATTGAAGGTTTAAATTACATTATCGCAAACTTGACCCACATGACAATGTCACGGTGACATACAGCGAACGTGAATGTTTGGAATACCTAAATAAAAATAGCTCTCTAATGTGTTGAAATATTTCATTAACAAGGAGATTTAGGTAGGTACAAAGAAAAAAATATATAAATGCTATCCTGTAAGGAGCTTATTCTACACCCAATATACATATAGTGAAAACTAGTACGGCAGTCATTTGAATGCAGCTTTATCATAATTTGCAAAAGAGACGTTTCATCAATATATGGAGCCTGGGCCTGGTCCACTACATAGAAAAATTTAAAAAAAATAGGAGATTACAACAAAAATACAATTTTATTAATTTGAAGACAAATGCGATGGTACAAGAATAGTTCTTCTGGTAAGTTTTTTACTATGTGAACACTATTGGACCAGTCCCAGAATGAAATGGCTCTTTTGTCTCGCTATAGGAAACTTTTTTGAATATAACTTTGTAATTTATGTACCTATATAGCTATTTATTTATGTAGCTAACTTGTAACATTTTGACTCCTCCCACTGTCGATAATTTTGTCTAGTTATAAGTAGTGGTAGATTTGCAAATGTGTAGGTACTTGTTTTTCTGAATAAATAAATAAAAAAAAAAATATTGGCAATGAAGTTCTAAACACACTTGCTCATAAAGTGGCTCGAATTTCACCGCAATTAGGCACATAATGATACCTGTATCGAACTGTGTCTTTGTTATTCACAAGTGAGTTATATTTATTTTATTGGTTCAGTTGCTTTGTTCTTAAAAAAGTTTCGATGCAAAAAAGATCGTGAAAATAAATGAATATACCTTGCTTGCTCATTTCATGCAACTTCGTATAACTTCATGCTTCCGCGTGCGGCTTCGCTCGCGTTGTACCTAGATAAAAAATAGCCTATACCTATGCTATTCCAGACTATAACCTACCTCTGTGCCAAATTTCATCCAAATCAGTTCGGCCGTTTGGGCGTGATTGAACCATCTAAACATCCTCACAAACTTTCGCATTTATAATATTAGTAGGATAATTCCAATTTGAACGCGGGAATCGAACCCGCACGCCACCGATGTCGTCAAACTGGAAGAACTGATTAAATAGGTACCGACAATATTTTCTCCAGCTTAACAAAAATAATTCATTTTATAAACTGCCATAACAAATAAACATTTTCATGAAAACAATGCCAGGCCTGTTCTATAAATCATGAAAATTTCATTAGTGCTATCACAACGCGTGTCTTCGCGAACTAGGTCAAGTATGTGTAATAGCAGATCTCCAGACACGTCTGTAAGGAGCGAGGATAAACGTGGATTAATAACACAATGTACCTACACTTGTTCTTGATCAGTCAGTAGGTAGATCGCTCCGAACTAGCTCAATCCTACTAGCGTACTAGTTCGGAGGGCTTAGTCTACATATTTCACCAAAACCTGTCGAGTTGCCTCGTTACTCACAATCGAGCTCACGTTTAATTCGAGTAACTCACAAACGAATTGGTGCACTAGACTAGCGTTTTGCAGTAAAATCTTTCGAAATGTGAGCTAGAACCCACAAATCGATGAAAAGAATCGAGCACGTCACCTGTGACTTGTGAGCCCGAAATCACAGACTCGCATTTCGCGGTTCCCAAATCGGCCGGTAGAGGCGCTTTTTAAATTTCATACAAATTACAGCAATTGTTGAGCAACTGAATGGTCGTTTACGTTAACGTTATCATTGCAGACTAGCCCCTCGGACATCTAGTAAGATTCGGTGTACAGTCATCTAATAAAATGTGACCTACCCCTGCAAAGTCTCAAAAAGTATGTACTAAGCATTAACTTGTGCCATTTTCAACTTTACTACGTACCGAACATTATAGCATCATAATAGAGGTGATTGTAGGTATCTAATTGATCGCTAACTTCAATGTCGCGGAACGAGCCAATGAAAGACACCGAGAGAGCTATGCTCGGACCATAGGCTCGGACCATAGGCTCGAACTTTCAATGCCTGATAAAATCGGAAGAAATTCGTCACCCATGCCATGCTCTCCATGCCATATGGCTTGCAGAACCGACAACCGTTACGGAATAAAGGTTCTCGAATGGCGACCACCGAACCGGGCGACGCGACTCACTGTTGAAAGGACCACTGCCCCATAAGTCGGTGGATTAAAAAGCTCAAGACCGTACGTCATGGAATTCTTTGGAAGCCTAATTTAATGTCCAACAGTGGACTTCTACAGGCTGCTTATGATGATGACTATGATGGATATCAGATACCTACTACTAGTATAGTATTATGTTATCTGTGCTACTACCTACGAATATGTACCTACCACAACAATAAATATGTACAGATCATGCAAACGTTTGTCTCGAAACAAATATTAAAGAAATAATGAATTCAAATTATAACGATACAGTTATCTTGCCATATCGACCGCTCTGACGCACGTTGACACAACCCGTTAATTATTTTTTTCCTGGATGCAAATTAATCATTGAAATGTCAATCAGTTAATCAAGTAGCCATTATCATGGTGCCAGGGATGTTCGTTCTGTGTTGAATGATGGTATTTCAAACATTGGTTCGTCTACGGTTATCTTTCGGATTTTATATGACGCAGTGAAACTCGTTGTCGAAAGACCTACCTAGTTGAATCGTATGACGAAATTGACATGGTGGTCTACAACTTTAATGGTATCGTCCCCAACATGTATACCTAGGCATGAGTGCGATATGACCCACCTGTTGAGAGAATGTTATGAGGTCTCTGAGCATGCAATTCTGCTATTAATCATCGGCAAATTGAAGGTGAGTGACGTCTTCGCCGTTGGTGTTAGGGTGTCCATTTAGAAAATACATCGATGTTTTTTTTTTTGGTGCAACACATCGCGGCTGTGCTGTGCATAGATGTTTTTCGATGCATAGGTTAGAAACATCGATGTTTCCTCAAAATCGAGTACATTTTCTAACATTTCATCGCCCCCCTAACACTCCATACAAACACAAAACCACAATTTTTATTATTATTATTCTTACAAAAGCACTTTACATGTCTACTAAGCCTTTTTGTGTGTGATATAGGTAAAGGAAAAGTATTATTTAACTTTTTTTTAAACTTGTTCACGTTATTTAAATAAATGAGTTATCAATTATACCCAATTATAATTTTATAATTTAATGACCTATCATTAAAATAATTCAAAACCTTCTTAATCCAACCAGCATTTAGATTGATACGTTCACCAATTTATGTGAATTTGACGAATGCTTTCACGCCCACGCAGTGATCAATCGCTTCGATCAGGTCGACAGTCTCCTGGTGGCAAGTCTCAGCCGTGTATGGTTTCTTCTTCAGCCTGTTCTGGCACTCTCGAAGAACCATGAATACTTTACGAACATCACAGTTCTCTGGAACAATATTATTTTTATTCATAAATATTATATTCGGGATAGCATACATATTCACCTTGTATAATACATTCTAATTAAAACCAGATCTTGCCAGCTACCTATCTTTATTCAAACGGCAAGCGATATGCCCTTGATATGTCATTTGAACACAGCTTAATATAGACAGGGTGTGTCGTTGGTGTCAAACAAAAAGTTTAAACAAAACGAATAACAAATTATTGTTATTTTAGTCAAGGATTTTATAAAGTCAGCCGCATAAAACGTGTTTAAAACGGTGAAGGAAAACATCGAAACGAAACCATTAAGTATTCTTTCCTATAAGTGGCGATGGGCTTGCAACCGGTCACGTACGGAATACTCACTACTTACTGCAAAATATGGGCATGAACCAAATGTGTCGACGTGCCCCACGCTCCTTAGACATCTTAAGAGATCTGTGAGGTGAGGGAGGACTAACTTGCTTGCTTGCTTAAGGACAAAAGCCGTAAAAAAAATTCTAGCCGCAAAATAATGGTTATCCCTGGTGACGGAGACCATAAGACAAGTAGCTCACTCAAATACTTTTGTCATGGTATAGCATTCCTAAGGTCCGGCCGGTTGTGCTATTGTGTAAGCAAAATGGGAATGACATTCGTATCTTTGTCGATTATTTAATCTTAGCGTCTCATCTAAAAGGTTTCAATATGAAGGGAAGGAATTCGAGGTCAAGTAGTTATCTCTTGTAAATTTTCAAACGGTTTGGATTTGGCCTAGATCGCTATCCTCAAAGTTGCGAATGTTATTCCCATTTTGCTTACGCAATAGCACCTCTTGTCCGATACACGCAACGTATGCTCTGAAGAATAAAAAAAAAGTAAAGCGTTTCATAAATGAAAACTTACTATCCATGCAAATTCCTCTCTCTTTAGTCAACTGATCGTTCGCGGTCTGAAACAAACAAATTCAAATTCTTAATTAACTATTAATGTTGCAATTAAAACTGAAAATGGTCGCATATAATCGGTTAGAGTTAGTTTTCATTGAGCAATCAACTACGTTTTTGAAGGCTAATTAAATAACGTCAAATGAAGTATCGGGGCGATGAACGCAATATAATATAAACGTAAATGGACTATTCCCTGGTTTCAAACTCTGAAATTTTCAAATTCAAAATCAGGGACACATAGGCCAAAGGTGCTGAAATATGTTGGAAAACTTAGATGTTAATGGTAGGTAAATTAATTATGACAAAAATAGAAATGCTAGTTATCTGAAGTTCGATGCAAACAGCATTACCGCTGATCTATTGATTACCTGTATCAATTCTTCAAGAATGCAATGCTATACAAAGCTATGAAATATTACCAACTGTTTCGATCAATACGGTCCTCGTAGTTTTCTAATATTTAGGACAGTATCCTTGTGAGGTCAGGGCTTATACCTACGTGCCTTTATTACCTTTCTAGGCTACAGCTGTATATGTTGTCTGCCTACTCACTTAGTCCGTGTTTTCTTATCCTACTTATTTCAAACATGGAAGTTTGTTTGTTAGTTGTTAAAAGCCAAAATACTGTTTATCCCAATAATTACCAAGCGAGCACAAAAGTATAGTTCAATATTATACTTACATAGCTCATAAACAAATTAGGCGAATCAGCGTTTTATGTGTGTATGTTTATTTGTTAGATTTATATTATATTCTAGGCCATATGGTTTTTGAGATGCAACGAAAATGGGAACACTAAAAATAAAATTCAATATCAAATGAGCTCCCATTTCGTGAAGTTTCAATGACTTCGTAGTTCAGGTAAGATTGGATTTTAGTAAGAACACGCTCAAATGCGTTTTTCAAAGTTTATTTTATTTGCGTCTCAACGATCAACTCTCGAAAGACACATCTCAGTTCGGTGCCAAAAACTAGTTAAATCCAGTTGAGTTTATCTGGTACCTATCCTTCAAACATGTTATTTAGGTATTCATGTAAGGATAGAGGTTTATCCTTCGGTCCTACATACGTTATTAAAATGAGTATGTAGGTTAATCCAATATTGCTTTCGACGAAAATGGCTTCACGCTGGGATGTTAGCGAATTCATTACGATCACCGAGTAGGTATGTTGCCTCAATATTATTGTTATAATGACGTCGTTCTCATAATTAAACAAAATAAAAACGATATCTGGTCTGTTATTGAATTATAGAGCAGAATTGATTCTAAAATGATTTGTTTGTTAAATATCATGATTTTAATCAGAAGCTGATGATAATAACTGTACAGAAACAGATATATGATCACGACTTTTAACCCCAAAAATGGTAGACATCCTCTCAGATCTCCAGGTGATCAGATCCTTGAATATGTCTAAGGGAGTAGTCAGAGGTACGTCCTAACATATAAGCTATAATAAGGTAATAAACCAGGATAGGATTGCGTGCTTGTTAGGTCACTGATTATTTCTTAGTCATCCTGCATTTAGGTCAGTGAGCAGGTTGAGGTCCTTGAGGTACAGTGGCCCTGAAAAAGGTCAATAACCATTGATGATAGAACCAGTGTGGTGAAAGGATTAGAGTGCTCCTTGCATTGAAAATAATATTTCTGCAGGTAATTTTCCTAAAACGTGACTTTTATTTGCAAGAATTAAATAACTATGACGTGAATGGCAGAGATAAGGAAAAAAACTGGTTTTCTGCAGGAAAAAATAGACCTTGAATTCATACAAATACCATAGGTAACCTCTAAAAGGAGAAACCGTTCAAAAACTATTGACTTGAGGTAGATAATTGATTCAGGCGTGACTTTGCGGAAATCCATTCCAAGACACTAAATAGCCAAACAAATATGTAGTACTATAATTCCCTTAATCTATTCCTCATCCTTATGCGCAGTACTAAGTGTGTCAACAAAAAAAGTTTGGAATGTGGTACTGCACGTAAGTACGGTTTGCCTGGCTTGTGGGCGGTGCGGGAGGTGCACGCGTCTGTATTTTGTTGAGCTTGTGAGGAATAGATTAGCAATCCACTAATATCTACCTACCTACTAGATATTTGTTTGTCTATTTAGTAACTATTGACTTTTCCATCTAACACTATAATGATAACTGATTCAGTAATGTTTGCTTCGGAGTCGTGTTTCCACGTTATTTGCAAATAATAAAGGTCAAGTGTGAGTAGGACTCGCACCTTTAGGCTTCTATATCGTTAGACGGGGTTGGAAAATCGAGATAGTACGATGTGACAAACGTATATTTTGCGCTCCCGTAATTCACTGTATGATTCACTCACATAATAGCTACACACGGGATTCGAAATTAATCTCAGCGAAATATATTTTTGAACAGCAAAAAATATTTCGTAACCTTCAGAGCTTTTTAAAAATTTCAGCCATATTTTCCTTTAAACTTCATCATCCCATTTTAAAGTTTTAAAAATTAAAAGTGTTCAATGTTAGAATTTTTCCTTTATTTGTGTCACAAAGGTTCCTAACATTTCAAAATTCAGAATTATGAGAATACTGGATACTTCAGCAGAAAAGCTTATAGTGCCGAAAAAAAAACCAGCACTACGTACATATAAGCTCACATACCGCTATCAGCTATTATTTGGTTTAAACAAGTTGATAAAAACATTTTTAATAATTTATGACTTGTACCAACATACATCTTTGTAGCCGATACCCAGTCCTACGGCCGAAATCAGCAGTTTTTTCTTTTTCAGTTACTGACATGAGAAAATATGGCAACCACAACAATGGTAGTGTCACCTCTTGCCACCCAGCCTTCTCCGAAGAATAAAAGGAGGCTCTTCGCAGAAGCCAGGCAGAACAGCCTGCAGAAACTCAGCATAATTTTCGACCACGGACATAAAAATGGTAAGAATCGACTCTGTACCAATCGTTTACGGTTCAATATTGATTGAATCAACATGACCTCGTTCTTAGGTACAAATATTTAATAAAATAATCTTACCGCGCTATACATATCTACGCTCATCTTTATATTTTTGTAAATAAAATGCGATAAATAAAATATAAATTCGCGTTGCTTTTCGCAATGTCACGCACAGCTGACTTCAAATCAAAAATTTGAAATTTTCGAAACGAAACCACCGGATGTGGCTTTCAATCAATTATCTTACTAATAATGTATTATGTTTCAGTTGTGTACCTTTTAGTATTCTTAAATAAATGAATAATTTAAATATTATTTTTTATTGTAAGTAATTGAGTAGCAGTCATGTTGACTGAGAACATTTTTATAAAGTCGGTTTATTGAGTCGGTGAAGCAAACTGCATAAAATAAAGTTTAACGCACGAAACATAGATGGCAGGACAAGCACATAGACGAAATGCGCGCTTTTTCGCAACCGAAAATAATTTTTGACATTTCACAAGTTGGTCCTGCCAACAAAAAGGGATTTCTACCATTCTTACAGAAAATAATAGAAGACGGGTAAATTTTCGTCTGGTAACTAGTTCTACCAACCTACAGGCGCGGTTTCACTCGCGTGAAGGTCATAGGTAACATGCAGGTGCAATTAATTAAATTTCTTAGCTTTTCAAAGCTTAGAAATTTTATTCATGATAATATACTAGCTTCGACCCCCATTTCACCCGACTAAAGTAACATTGACCTTTTAACATTGAATGTAATAAATCACTGAAACAGGTGCCCCACAGTTCATATTGGAAAAAAAAATGAAGCAATAATTGACATTTGTGATTGGAGATGCCTTCAAGTTTTGCTCTAATTCTCAAACAACTTTTTTACATCTATAAACGTCACATCACGCACGCCTCACGTATTTGTTTTAAAAAATTGCAATCTTTTACAGGGATATATGCAATTAAAATATCAAAAATCTTACAAATTTCGAACCCATAAAGAGATGTTACGTGATGTATGCGGATGATGTTGCGGCCATCGTAGAAGCTTCAACGCATGATGCTTTGCAGCATAAATTAAATAACGTTGCAGGTGAAGTGCAGAAGTGGTTTCATCAAAATGGTCTCATTCTGAATGTCACAAAAACCAACTTCATGCATTTCAACCTTGCTGGTCACAGTTCTATGCCTGTGTCTGTAAGCTTGGGAGGCGAAGGAGTCAACCAGGTCCACATGGCTACTTTTCTGGGGTTCACTTTAGACAAGAGTCTCACGTGGGAGGCGCACATAGACAAACTGTGTAAAAAGATAGGCCGATCATGCTTTGCTCTATGGCGCCTCTCGGCTACCTTAGACAAAGCTATGGTACGGGGTATCTACTTTGCCAACGTCCATTCGCTCCTTCTGTATGGTGTGGAGTTTTGGGGCTGTGCATCTGATTGGGAGCGCGCCTTCAGACTCCAAAAGCGAGCGATAAGGGCGATTGTAAGAATACCACAGGATGAGTCTGCGCGGCCATATTTTGAGTCCTTAGGGATCTTGACCGTGCCCGCCCTTGTTATATATCAATCAGCGCGGCATGTGCGTAACAACCTGGACAAATATGCAAGGTGTGGGGACGGTCATAGATACAACACGAGGCACGCGCACCGGCTGTAAGCTCTTCCACGACGACTAGCGAAGACGTCCAAGTTGCAACACGTAATGGGGACGGCTGTTCACAACCGCATTCCAACTTCTATCACCAGCGCACAATCCGATCAGACTTTCAAAGTTAAGTTGAGATCGTGGCTGATATCCTTATCTATTTATCATGTTAATGATTTTATGAACTTAAAATGTGTGTGATTATGAATTTATAATGTTATTTAATTTTAGTTTTGACTTGACATTGATTTTAATTTTATAATATGAATTTTTATTTTATTTTTAAATTTTATTTTGAATTTATTGCTTTGTCATAGTTTTAATTATGTATGTATTAATTACATAACTCATGCTACCTATTGACCTGTAACTCGTATATGTTATTAATAATAAACTATGAACTATGTTACATAGAAGAAAACATAGTTCAATTGTGTATAGGTAGCTGTTGGTAGCCTGCTTAATGAACACTCACACAAAAAATATATTAGTAGGTGTTGAGATAATCTGTTTTCTTGGTATAACTCTCTGTGACTGTTTATGATCTGTGTTCTGTGCTCTGCAAATAAAATGGTGAAACAATAGACATACGTCTTTGCCTTTTAATATAAAATTAATACGCTTCCACTGCGCCAACATGAAAAATATAAGCCGAAGAATATGAGAAAAAATACATGGAGTATTTCTAGAGAAGAAAACAACAAGAGCAATATAAAATTCTAAGGATGGCGATGACTTCGGTTACAAATTTACCAAAGCTGGTAGATGGAACAAATTTCAGTGTTTGGAAATTTCGTATGAAATTAATTTTGGAGGAAAGAGGATTGGAGTCCACTCTTATGAAAACTGAACAAATAGATAAAGAGAAAGATGCCAAGGCACGGAGCATAATTGCCCAATGTGTCTCCGATAAATTCGTCGAATTAATAAAGAAATGCCCAACGGCAGCAAAAATGTTTGAATGCCTGGAAGAGGTACTAGAGAGAAAAAGTATATTTAATCAGCTGTATCTGAGAAAGAAAATGTTATCAATGAAAACCAGTATAGATGAAAAATTACAAGATCATTTTTTAAAGTATGATAACTTAATAGCACAACTAGAGTCAACTGGTGCAACGCTGAAGGAAGCAGATAAGGTGTGCCACCTACTTCTAACGCTGCCGACCGAGTATGACACTGTTATCACAACATTAGAAACAATTGATAGAGAATTGAATGTTGACTTTGTCAAATCCAGATTGCTAGATGCTGAACTGAAGATTAAAGGTAATGAAACCACAGCATCAGATACGCACACGTTTATGACCTGCTACAGATGCGGCAAAAGTGGGCACAAATCCTTCCAGTGCAGAACGGGACAACAAGTGAGAGGCCACTACAGAGGTCGGACTTCAATGAGAGGACAACGGGGTCAATCCAGAGGCAACAGCAACTCAAACAGAGGACGAGGTGCAAGCTCCTATAGGTCACCATGGCAGACAGGTCAAGCGGCGCAGGCAGATGAAGAGACCTCTTCTTCAAGGAAAAACGAAATGTCATTTACAGCGAGTAGTGCAAGTGCATTATGTAATAACAGTTGTGTTAGTGATAGTGATGTTCAACTAATAGTGGACTCAGGGGCCACAGAACATTTGATTATGGCTAATTACGAACCTTATATGACTCAGGTTGAAGAACTGGACAGAGAGATGAAGATTTATGTAGCGAACGGACAATATCTAACATGTTACAAAAGAGGTAAACTAACATTAGAATATAATAGTAGTCTATCAATAGATATTGAGGGATTAATTGTTCCTAAGTTGTCACACAATTTATTATCAGTGAGAAAATTATTAGAGAAGGGACTTCATGTTCAATTTTACAATGATAGTGTATCGATAAGTAACTCAGTAAATGAAGTTATTGGCAGGTTGAAAGGCAGGTTATATGTTATAGACATGAAACTCAATAATGAAGTAAGTTTGATTTCAAAAGATTTGTGGCATCAGAGATTGGGTCATGCTAATAGGAAACAGCTAAGGTTACTGCAACTGCCGTACAGTGAGATTCCGTGTGAACCATGCATGAAAGGTAAGTCAACTAGATTACCATTTTATCCTACTCAGAAACCACGTTCTCATTGCATTGGTGAACTCATTCATACTGATATATCTGGACCAATGTCCACACCCAACTCTACAGGCGAGATTTACTATCATACAATCATTGATGATTTTACTCATTTTTGTGAGGTTTACTTATTGAAGAGAAAATATGAAGCAACTGATAGGTTGATAGAATACATAAAAAGGGTAGAAACGCAAACAGGTAATAAAGTGAAGAAGATTAGATCAGATAATGGAGGTGAATTCAAAAATGAAAAAATACAGAATTTTTGCAAGGAAAAAGGAATAATAATACAGTATACAAATCCATACAGTCCAAGCTCCAACGGTGTAGCTGAACGAATGAATAGAACTATATACAACAGAGCAAGAACATTGTTAATAGAGACAGGCTTGCCAAAATTTTTGTGGGGTGAAGCAGTTAGATGTGCAGTCTATCAAATCAACCGCTGCCCATCCTCAGCAATAAACTTCCAAACCCCAGCGGAGAAGATGTTTGGAAACAAGAATTTGTCAAGACTTCGAGTTTTTGGATCTAAAGTGTGGGTTCATATATTACCAAAACAAGACAAACTTCAAGAAAGAGCAAAAGAAATGAGATTTGTGGGATATCAACAAAATGGATATCGCCTATGGGATCCTGAAAACAACAATATTATTGTGTCAAGAGATGTGAGATTTGATGAAAGTCAAATACAATATATAGAAAAGAAAACTAAGGAAAGTGATCAGATATACTATGAAGATGAAAATAGTGGAAAGTTGAATGAAAAAGATTCTGAGAAAACTGTAGAAGATGAAAATAGCAGAAAGAAACCAGCAAATGAAAATATAGAAATTGAAAATGACAGTGATGATTATGAGGATACAGAAGAAGAAATACCAGAACAAAAGACAAGATCAGGAAGAATCATACAAAAGCCAAGTAGATTTCAAGAGGATTATGAGCTATATACAGCATATTGTTTAATATCGGGAGATCCTCAAGATTATGAGGAGGCAATGAGCAAAGGTTGGAGTAATGAGATTAATAAGGAATTAAATGCCCTTGAAAAATTAGAAACATGGGAAATAACAGATTTACCTAAAGGAATGAAAGCTATAGATACTAAATGGATCTTTAGAACAAAACAAGATGGTACAAAGAAAGCACGCTTAGTTGCAAAAGGTTTCCAGCAAAACAGTTCAGTGAATAACTATGCCCCAGTAGCCAGAATATCTACAATAAGGCTGATGCTAAGTCTAGCAGTACAACAAAATTTGCCATTGAAACAGTTTGATGTGCCTACTGCATTTTTGAATGGATATCTGGATGTAGATGTTTTTCTGAAATGCCCAAAAGGATTAAACATCAGTCAAGGAAAAGTGCTTAAATTGAAAAAGGCTTTATATGGATTAAAAGAGGCACCAAGATGTTGGAATAAACGATTTCATGAGTTTATTATAAAAGAAGGATTTACACGATCAAAACATGATTCATGCCTATATGGGAAAGGACCAAATTGGTTACTATTGTATGTCGATGACATTTTATATTTAGGAAAAGAAGATATAATAATAAAGAAGCTGGAAAAGGAATTTAAACTGAAGGATCTGGGAGAAGTTAAGAACTATCTAGGATTGGAGGTAAATAGAAATCAACATGAAATGGAAATAAAACAAACAGAGATGATAACAAAGCTTTTAGAAAGATTTCAAATGCAAGACTGTAAAGGAAATAAAACTCCAATGGAAACAAATTTATATGCAAAAACATCCTCAAACATAATTGAAGTGCCATTTAAAGAACTAGTGGGATGTCTACTCTACATCTCAATGAATACTAGACCGGATATAACTTATGCAGTATCATACTTGAGTAGATTTCTAGATAAACCAACACAAGAATTATGGACAGCAGGTAAAAGGATCTTACGATACCTCAAGGAAACTCAGTTTCAGGGGCTGCTATATAACAATACAGGTAATCATACTCAATTAGAGGCTTATTCAGATGCAGACTGGGCAGCTGACAAGGTTGACAGGAAAAGTACCAGTGGATGTGCTATCTATCAAGGTAACAATTTGATATCATGGTTTTCCAGAAAGCAGACATGTACAGCTTTGTCAACAGCTGAGGCAGAGTACATAGCAGGAGCACATGCAGTAAGTGAACTCGTACACATAAAGGGCCTACTCTCTGAATTTCTTAATAGTAAAACAGTGTCAGCTCACATCTACATTGATAATCAAAGTACAATTAAATTGATTCAAAACCAAATAAATACTAAAGCCTCAAAGCACATAGACATTAAATATCATTACATAAAAGATGTAATAAATAAGAGAATTGTGTCTGTATCATATGTACCTACAGAGGAAAATATATCTGATATTTTCACAAAGGCATTGCCTGCAAGAAAGCATGTATATTTCCGTGAAAGATTAAATGTGTATTAGGTTAACTACCTTAGATGGGTATCTCTCTTGCTAATATATTATGATTGTAATGTTTTTATTTAGTGGTTTATTAACTTGATGTTGCTATTTGAAGGGCTAAATAGAAACACTATCCGTTATTATTGTTATATGTTTTTATGTTTAAAGGTAGAAAAAACTTATTTTGTTTGTAAACATTCATTTTATTCTATCTTAGAGTTAACTGCAGCTATGTCTACATGCTATTCTACATTGAAATAGTTAGGTAGAGTCTTAATAAGTTTATTAAAATATGTAGTCTTACAATTTCTGTGTCAACAATTTTCATATTATCTTAGATTCAATTTGTATAAAATATATAGGTATAAACCTCTACAAATTGAGGGGCTGTGTTGAGATAATCTGTTTTCTTGGTATAACTCTCTGTGACTGTTTATGATCTGTGTTCTGTGCTCTGCAAATAAAATGGTGAAACAATAGACATACGTCTTTGCCTTTTAATATAAAATTAATAGTAGGTAGTAGTAGGATTGGCGTGTACTTATCCTCATATTAGCAAAACACTAAATAGGTCTTGGCCGTATTTCAATGCTCATGAAACTGAGGAATAATAATAATTAAATTAAAATTAATAATTTTGGCATAATCGGTCTCGCGTCAATACTTATTGACCGTACAACATAGCCAGTTTAAGGAAATGTAGTAGAATAAAATGTTGTGGTGTGGCAACCCTAGATTCTGCAGTAGTAAATTTGTATGTATTTCTGAGCGCCATTGCTTTTTACCGATGTAATGTTGAAATGTTTTTAATCCGTTTTCATCGGCAAATCTGTGTGATGTTTTAGCAAAACATTCAAGTGATTGTGTCATAAAACTATCAAACTTCTAAAAGTTTTTGTGCTGGGCTTTGTCATGGCCGGTAAGTGGTGACTTTTTGCGCCCGCTACTCAAGGGCGAAATCGGATTTGGGAAATCGCAATAGTCGAAGATGTTTTATCGGTCGAACTCCGACGGTAAATGAAATATTCTTGTCATTAGTTTGGTTTTTAGCACCCCAATGTTTACATCACTCGTACTGTGAATAAAGTTTTGTTTGATGTTTGGTTCTCACCTAACCGATAGTTTAACCTTTTGCCTCCTGTTTTCTTTAATTATGTAGTTAATCTGAGGTTCTCGCAGTGGTATTTAGCTTAATCTTAGCGTTTCTTACCTGTACTAATCATTTACAAGCGTACTTATTGTGAAAATAGTTGTTTGATCGAACAGATGATTACTACGCTGTTTGTTGATCTCTTGTCTTCACTGACCAAGCATATTTTTGCTGTATTGCAAACTTAAAATCAGCAATTAGTACTGCTGTCCCGTGTTTACATTGCGATAAGATACAATTTACAAAATCATAGGTGATAACTTTAATTGCATGTTCCTTGTGCGTAGGCACATATCGCCTGAATGCCGCCTGTAGATTGTTAAGGTCATGATTCCCATCTATTAACAGTAGTACTGTAGAAGTTTACTTTGTTATTTATCAGTTAAACACATATGTCAACGTGTCAACCTGTGTGTCTATGATGAAATGATCCGATTTTACTAGCCAACCTGTGTAAGGCCTTATTACATCTATTCTTGATAATATAAGCAGCGTCAGGTGGAACTTTTTACTCACCTACAGGACGCTTTAGTGTCTGGGACATGTTTAGATGGAGTAGACTTGCCCAGCACTAGCGCCATACTCTCAGCCTAGTCGGCCTTATCCGCAGAAAAGACATGGCCAATATGTGCAGAGCTGAATAAGCGGCTGGTTTTTGATTTTGTTGCCATTAGTGCATGACCGAGATTCGAATACACGACTGGAAAGTCAAGGTACCTGACACTAGTCCACCATGGCTTATAATTAACCTGTGTATCTGTGATGAAATGAGCGAGTATGATCCTTTGCTCTATATTGATAAACCCACTGTTGGTTTGTATGTTTGTTTTCTAGTAAGTTATATCTTGCATATTGACATTTCATTCTTGCAAGTGCATATATAAAACAAAGTTTGCCGAGGTGCATTATGTTTTAATCATTGTGTGTAAAGAGTTGAAATTGTTTAACAACTTTTAGTTTTGGTGTTTAACAACTTTTAGTTTTGGTCAACATTTTTTGCCGATGAGTGTATTACGAATCTCCTTGTGTAATGGAACAGAATCATGTTCTAATATTTGTCTTACAAATACATAAAAACGAGACTAACTTGATATAATCAGTGTAAAGATTATTATCTAATCTTGAACTAAGTACACTTAGGTCTATGTCAGCTACTCAAAATGAAAGGCCACCTGCCATTAATTTTCGAGAGCATAATTAAATATTGGCTTTAGCAATTACACCATCTGTTTTAAGTCCTTGTTTCTAAGAATAATACTTGAACAGTTCTTGCAGACACCTGTTACTAAGTACTTGGTTAAAAATTTTATAACTCGTTTGAGTAAATACTAGCCGCCCGCGGCTTCGTTTGCGTGGTACCTATGAAAACAAAAAGTAGACTACATGCTATTCTAGACTATAATCTATCTCTGTGCTAAATTTCACCCAAATCCATTCAGCTGTTTGGTCGTGATTGAACCACAAACATCCTCACAAAGCTTCGCATTTATAATATTAGTAAGATTTTACTTTGGCTTTTGGTCTTCATCTGGTGTGAAAAACACGAAAACCACAGAAAACTAAGAGAACCAATCAACATGGCGATTTTTTAATGGGTAGTTTTCGAGATTTTCCCGCTCTAAATTGGAGCGGCTAGCCTGGGAGGTACTTCCACCTTACAGAAGATCGCAGTCAAATAACATTATTTGTTTCAAATAGTGTTGTTCCTGCAATGAGTAAGGTTCCTTGGTTGCACAATGATGTGGAAGTTCTCTGGTTGTCATCAGGAATTCAGGACAATTTTTCTTATCTTTTAATGTAAAGTTATGGAATCTGCATAAATTGATTGAATTTCACTCAGCCCCTTTATTGTGTAACCAAACTGACAATCGTAATTGTCTTCAAGTGACATAGCTCGATTGTTTTTCATAGATTTTCTATTGGAAATTTGACAGTTGAAGCTCTTATCAGCTAGTTAGGGTCTGCCTACACCGTGATGTAGCGCGTCGCGTCGCATCTCGGTGTGAGCTCACCCTTAGACTATCAGTTCACTTGCACAATAAGGCTGATCTAAACTTTAATAAGTGAGAATGATAATAAGATATAATAATAGCTTAAGGACAAAATTAAAATTCCAAAAGCATGTAATGCCATCATAATCTATACTTGGTTCTGTGCCAAATTAAATCTTCATTCTGAGAGTTGTATTTTCCTCGTAACCCACATAGGGTTGTGCATACCTGCACTGAATACCTTCCATGCTTATCAATTTTTGTTATTTCAAGTATTGATAGTGCAATTTAAGTTAAAATATTTAAATTGCAATTGATCTACTTGTAGTACATAACAATGATAACTTAAATAGATGCCATTTAAAGATGTATAAATTTCACAATTTTCAAAATAATGCCACAATGCAGATGAAAAGTAAATAGTCCGGCAAAAATTCCCTTTTTATTCGGAATTTACGCAAGGGAATGTCTATTTTGACTGGACTAAAAGTTGAAAATGGTACAAGTTGTTGGTTAGTTGCATAATTTTTGAGGTTTTGCTGTGTACCTACATATTTATCTATGGTAATCGTTTTACAAATTTTGTAACTAGTATACATTATTTGAGTGAGCTCTAGTAATAATAATGTTGTCTCTTGCTAGCTTCATAATTTCTAATGGTTATTTGTTTTTACGGTCTTCTTTTTCTTGTCGTGTCACTGATTCTTTTTTGGTCATCCTGTAGTAGGTAACTGACCAGGTTGAGGTATGGTGGCCCTGAAAAGGGCCTATGACCGTCGATGAAAGAATCAGTGTAGTGAAAGGAATAAATTGCACCTCTTAGAGGCTCCTTTCGTGCACATGTCTTCGAATTTTTAGGTTCTAGGACAACCGTCTACAACCGTCGCTAATAAATGTTCTTGAATGGCGACCGCGAACCGGACGACGCAGTGTTGGAAGACTCCCCATCCGATGGACCGACGACATTGTCAAGGTTTCGGCAAGTCAGTGGATAGAGAAGCCTCAAGACTGTCGTGGCACTCTGGGGGAGTCCTATGTTCAGCAGTGGACTTCATCAGGCTGATGATGATGATGGCTCCCTAGTCTCTAATCTACTCTTACGGTTAATAAACAAGTTGTTACTGGCATGAAATTTATCATTCGCTCTATTTATATCATTCAAATTACATTATGTGCCAGTTATATGCTTTTATACAAGGTGCTTCCTTCTTCACGCGTCATGCGCCTTTTGTTTCACCCCCATTGTTTAAAACGATCCTACAATACCTCAAAAGGAGGGTGTAGTATTCCTACAACATTCGTCCACAAAAGAAATATAAAGTTACATGAACTACCTAACTCAAAGACAGGTTTGAAAACCGAACTTTTTTCTCATTTGGTAACTAGACTTGCCCAAGTACGGACGCGTTTGTTTTTACGGGAATTTTTGTTGTTTCAAATAGTAAAATGAGCATTGATCTCAGCGGATACCTCATTAGCTTAAAGATTTTGCGAGGATGTTGAAGAAGAAGGAAGTGCCGTGGTATTCGAACCATCGACTCAGGATTCAAGATAATTTTCCGAATAGGCGACATCATTCGTGTCGGCTTCATTGGAACACTATTTGTGATTGTAAGGATAAGTTTCAAACTATTACATAGAGCCAGAGTCCCTTAGGGGGGGAGGGGTTCGGCAGGCAACGCATTAGCTATGCTCCAGGTGTTGCTGATGTCAATAGGCGACGGTAACCACTTAACATCAAGAGGGCCGTAAGCCTGTTTGCCTCCGTATAACATAAAAAAAATTGTTACCTAATCGATAAATATTCGGTGTCTTCGGCATATCTTCTCGTCGCAGATACCGCAGAGCCTCAAGGAAAGTCTGCAAATCAGTGCGTGTTGCCACTGATGACATAATGGCACTGAGACTTGTCGTTAACTACTGGCCTAATACACTGGCTCAAAAGTCGTGCAACAGGCTTTGGAGAGAGCTATGATCGGAGCTCGAAATCCGAAATAAGGAAATTCATAGAAGAACCTAGGTTACCGATATAGATAGCTCTTAGAATTAGCAAGTTGAAGTGGCAGTGGGCAGGCCATTTAGCTCGCAGAACCGACAACCGGTGGGAATATAGGTTCTCGTATGGCAACCACAAACCGGGCTATGCATCGTTGGAAGGCCGCCAATCCGATGGACCGACGACATTGTTTGAGTTGTTGGAAGTCTGTAGTTTTAAAAGGCTCAAGTACGTTCGTCATGGAACTCTTTGGGGGAGGCCTATGTCCAGCTTTGGACTTCTACAAGCTCAGGATGTCGATTTTCGTATCATCGTCATTTTTAACTAAAATATCGGAACCGCGTACAGCGAAATTTTCAAATGCATCTCCGATTCTCAACGACATCGACAGTGGGTTTGAGTCTCGCTATTTCGAATATTTTGGGATGCATTTTTATGTTCATATTAGGTAGTGTCTTGAAGTTGTGTGCGAGAACTGAGCATTTCTAAGTGGAAATATCCATAAAAAAACCACCGTGAGAACCTTAGCTTTAGCCATTTTCACGCGAAAATAAATATAAATGACAATTAGGTACCTATTTCTATTAATCAAGTATCCTACCCATAAGACTTCTTCAATTAATCCTTGTCTTAAAATAACTGCACGGCCTTGTATCAATGTATTTCTGAATTTTGAATTTCTGTGGGTGTTTTTTTTATAAACATGAAATTAACATTTTCCGTTATAGGTATTAACTGTTAAATTAACCTAAGATTGTTATTTTGTAATCCTATCTACTACTATCGAAGTCACGGGTAGCACACCCGTGACTTCGATCGCTGGGTACCCGAATAAAAAGTAGCCTATGTCCTGTCTAATAGTTTTACAATACCAATTTTCATCAAAATCGGTTTAGCCGTTTAGTCTCGACTGGAAGCAAACACATCAGAGACAAAAGTCACTTTCGCATTATTAATATTGCTAGCTCCCGCCCGCGGCTCTGATAGCTTGGTACCCGGATAAAAAGGTGCCCATGTCCATTCTCGGGGCTTTAACTATCTATATGCAAAATTTTATCATAATTGGTTTAGCCGTTTAAATCGCAAAAAGGTAACAAACACACAGAGTTAATTTCGCATTTTTAATATTACTGGCATAGTGTGATTAGATAATACCTATTATATTATTTGATCATTATGCGTATTTTAAATGGTGGGAGATCGCCCAAGACTGGGATAAGTGGAGGATTTTGGGGGTAACCATTGTCCAATAGGTTAATGAAAAAATGTGATTATTTTGCTGACGCGACGGTGTGCTTGTTCCAGGCAATGGTGGGGAGACATCGTGGTGTTTCAGCCAGGTGAAGGGGACCCTCGAGGACGATGTGACGGAGGCCGATCTCATATCCTGCGTGGAGTTCAACCACGACGGCGAGCTGCTGGCCACTGGGGATAAAGGCGGCAGGGTTGTTATATTTCAGGTTAGTTTTGACGAACTGAGATCTAGCGATGTTCAGTAAAGTTGGTCTTCTAAATCGTTGAGGCACAATATTAAGATAAACTTTGAAAATCGCACCTTTAGCATCCAACTCCCAACTACCTAATATCCAAACTAAAACTACGAAGTCATTGCTTGTCGTTTCACTGATTCTTTCTTGGTCATCCTGTATTAGGCAGGGACCGGGTTGAGGGTGGAGACCCTGAAAAGGGCCTATGACCGTCGGTGAAAGAATCAGTATACAGGTAAAAATAGTCAATAACAAGAAAAGGGCCTATGACCGTCGGTGAAAGAATCAGTATACAGGTAAAAATAGTCAATAACAACTAAAACGTTACATGATGCTGCAAAAAGGACCCTAACTCAGCATGATGCGGGTTAATAACAACCTGCGCTGGTCTTCCGTTCATTTGCGGACATATATATCTACTAGCGGAAAAATACAAAGAAAACAACATTAACGATATAAGCTACCACATACATACATACATAAAATCACGCCTATTTCCCAGAGGGATAGGCAGAGACCACGGCCTTCCACTTGCTACGTTCCAGACATACCTCTTTCGCTTCATTCACTCTCATCACATTCCTCATACATGCTCGTCGGTTTAGGGTACTCTTGACCTGGCCTTTGTCCAAAACGTCACCGATTTGGTCGCTAAACATACGCCTAGGTCTTAAGCTACCACAAAAACAAAACAAATACACATTCAAACAAACTACTTACACAACACAACAATCACATGCATAGTCTGGAGCCTTTTAAACCGTAATTATATGTTTGTATCTTTTCCAGAGAGACCCAGCATCAAAACAATGTGTGCCCAAAAAAGGCGAGTACAACGTGTACTCAACGTTCCAATCCCACGAGCCAGAATTCGACTACCTCAAGTCTCTGGAGATTGAGGAGAAGATCAACAAAATCAGATGGCTCAAGCGCAAGAATCAGGCGCACTTTCTACTGTCTACTAATGATAAAACTATCAAATTGTGGAAGGTATGTACTCGCGAATAAACACCCAAAAGCGTACCGAGGCCCGAGTACCGTGTCCGCATTTAAATGAGTCGCCTCAGTAGTTACCGGTGAGGGGTGAAAAGTGAATAGCGTGATTAGGTTTTTTTTGGGTGAAACAGACACTGAGTCTGTTTCACCATCGCTACTTGACAGATACAATATTATCATTTTCTCTCCTCGACATGTAAACAGAAAAAAAGTGAACTATTTTTATCCCTCAAGTAGTGATAATGAGAGATGGTGAGATATGTCATTAAAGAGTATGAAAGGACACAACATAGAAAAATAGAAAAAGTAGGAGATTAAAAGAAAAATACAATTTAATTAATTTGTAGGCAAATGGTTCAAAAAAAAATCTTCGGGTAAGTTTTTTTCTATGTGAACACTATTTGAGGGCCGCCATGTTAGTTTGTAATTGACGTTTGACGTGACATTGACATATTTTTCATGTCATATTTTTGTTTGATTTATGTGATGTGTTGCTCTCTTTGTCGAAGGAAATAAAATGAAGTCCATTTAAAGAAAATAAGCATTTCAAAACGTTTACTTTATTGCTTCGCTATATTTTAAAGCAGTGTACACAATGCAGTTCCAATCTTCATACTTATATGAAAAATCTCCTTCGGAGGGTAGCTTTCTCTTGTGTAGTGGTGCACTAGGAAAGGAATTCCCGAAACTGAGCGGGTGTAGCGGGGTTGAAGTTTGTATGAAAATAACATCACACGAACGATGTCGTTCGTGTGATGTTATGTCGCTTCCAGTTTTAGTCAATTATAAAATCCGATACTGCGTGATCCTGGATGGATAATCTTTTTTGGATCTATGAGACAGTTTTGTATAGTACTATTCAGAGACATTCGACTACGCCCACCTTCAACGATCAATGTCAACACCCGTTCAATTTTAAACCGTGCGTCATGCACATAAAAGCCAATTTATTGCTTCAGTTGATTTTATCTCCTGACACATCGTATTATCATTTTCAATCAAGGAGGAGTCACTGCATAATTGAATGAATGTATTTTTCGTGTGACCTAGTTTTTGATAGGTTTTAGAGGGTTAATTAAAATAATAATTATTACTTTTTTTATAAAACTGTCTTGATAATGTATAGAAATAAATTGCATAACATTTTACAACAAACAATGAAATAAGAGAAAAACCAGTAAAATTAATAAAAATAAAAATGGTGTAATGTGTGCTGCAGCAGCAGATGGGCTCAGCTTAGCATTATGCCTATTACAAGTAGGTATTATATTTTTAACTTCAGCGGGGGAGTCAAAAGTTGCTAAAAACATCACGTGATTATTGGAAGACCCCTTAATAATCACAAGAGGGGAAGGGGGTATAGTAAGATAGCACGTGTATTTATTTTTCGTCAAACGCGCGGTTTCCTTCTTTCTGTCTAGACATTATAATCATGGTCCTTAATTTCATGATATATTTTTAAAATTAAAGTTTATATTTAAAATAAGATTATACTTTATACCTGTATTTAAGGTGAGGGTTTAATTGTTTTATGATTTAGGAATTGTTTTTTCTCAATGACCGCAAAACGCACAGTTTTGATTTTTATGACCAAGATAACTTGAGCATTTTATTTACGTAAATCCAAGACAGAAACGCGATTGGTAAAACTTTTCTCGATAGATTTATTTTTTAAAGTTGGGTCCTCTGCAACAGTTTTTTCGAAAATACTGAGACTATCTAACAAAAATAACTTTTTTTTTAAATATTGTGTTAGACAATAGCATTGGGAACCTAAATTAACTTTTTTAAAAAAATAGATAGTTTTTAAGATAATCGATATTTTCTTATATTTCCCTTACGTCGATTACTCTCGAGCGCCTTCTAACGCTTGCTATCTCTTTCCGCATTCAATTATAGTACATAGCGCTGTCACTTTCTTCACTCCGCCCACTCGACATTTTATTATGATTTGTGAAGCGCCTTAAAGATAATATTCTAAAAAAAAAAATGGGGCGGGGGGAGGGTGGGTAGTTTTAAACCTCGTTTTAAAATACATCGCGTGATTATTGGAAGACCCCTTAGGTGCTGGATTTAATAAGTTCGTGTTCCAGGTGTCGGAGCGGGACAAGCGCGTGACGGGGTACAACACGCGCGAGGAGGGCGGGCGCGCGCGCGACCCCACGCGCATCACGCAGCTGCGCGTGCCCACCGTGCGCCCCGCCGAGCTCATGGTCGAGGCATCGCCGAGGTGAGCCAGCCTCTGCCCCCTTATTGCTCCCTAAGGGATCGTCTTGTAAACTCAAGGGGAAGAAAAAGGAAGGAGAAGAAAATTTGTTTATTTGACCCACAACGCAGTAATTAGGTTAGGTTAGCTGGTTATGGGTCCCGTCTCAGCATAAAGCTGCACCGAACATAAATGTACGGTGCGGCGCTGGTTTTCAGACGGGGCCTAGGCGTGACGTGACGAACATCAATAAACATTATATTTATAGTAGGTACATAACGTCGATTTTTCTCCAAGTTTAGATACTACTTACAGGTGTTCTGACATACTTAACTTAATATTGCCAAAAATTACAATTACGTCATTGTTCCACCAAATGAGCGATATATGGATAAATAAAGCATGTGTAGGTACATAAATTAAAAAAAGAGTAAGTTATATATTGTAATAGTGAGGTATGTTTATATATATTTATATAATATAATATATATTTTTAAACAATGCTTTATTTACAGAAAAAAACTTCAAACTAATACAAGTTTTAAGTTTCTTTCTGTAAATAAATACAAGTTAATATTTACAATATACACAAGAAACAGTTGAGCCATCTAAAGACCGTTACAAACGATCTATAGATAGCTCAACTGATCCAGATCACTACCAGTCGGAAGCGTCCCCAAGACATATATATATATATATTATTAATTATACAAATTTTATTGTATTGCGGGCTATATTGGTAGTACTTACAAGACGATCATAAGGCCTGTCGTAATGTATGGATCTGAGTGTTGGGCTACCAAAGGGACGGATGAAAGAAGATTGCATGCGGCGGAGATGCGAATTTTGAGTAGAGAAGTTTGAAAGTAGCGCCGCGCCAGTGACGGAAAAGTTGAGAAGTAATAGGTTAGCGTGGTATGGGCATGTCATGAGGAGGGTTGAAAGTCATGTAACGAGAAGAGCGTTAGGTATGAATGTGGATGGATATAAGACTAGAGGAACGCCAAAGAAAAGATGGATGGACTGTATTAAAGATGACATGAGTAAGAGAGAAGTGAGTGCGGAGGACGGCTAACAGGAGAGAGCGGAGGTAGAAACATGTTGTGCCGACCCCACATAATGTGGGACAAGGGCAGGAAGAAGAAGAACGGGATGACGATAATGACCAGCCAGTTATTACATGGCCTGATAATCTACAGGCTGATAATTCACATCCTGATGAAAAATTCGTATGTTGTGATGAGTTCTTTAGAAATATAGGTTTCGATGAAACTTGGAATATATAAGAGTCTACCTAGGATTGCATTTAAGCTACTCCTTATCAAGGTACCACAGCGAAGCCGCTGGCGCAGGCTTTATTATAATGCGTTCCACTCTTCCGGTTGAATACTACCGAATATATCTATTAAGGATCCTCATAGCCTAATAGAACCTTATGTGATATACTATGGCTCGTATTCAGAGACAAGACTCGAGCATTGATCTGTTCTTAAATCTCGATTTGAGGCGAGATTCTAATTCTTGAACAGTATTTATGTATAGCTTCAATGATCACAGTTCACCTGAGTAAATGCTTATTCTGAAACGTCAATCAGACGAAATTGGTGCTTGAGTTTAGATTTGATTAGACATTAATCAAATGACATTTTCGTTCCGTTACACGTACTTTGCTGCATATTTATACTTCACTTTATAGTTCTATTCTATTTCCACCCTGGCTGTTTGAATTTCTGCGTAAAACGGATCGAAAATTATAAATAAATCAAAATGTCAACGAGAACATTTGAGTACAGATTTGAGACTCGATTCAGCTGAGAGTAGTTCAAGTACCGTTCTTGAATAAAAGCTATGTTTGAGAAGAGATTCAATACTTAAGTAGAGTTCAGCTGATCTGTGATTAAATCTAAGTTTGAGTCGTGTCTCTGAATACAAGCCTATGTGTATAAATGCAGCATGTCTGTGGAGTATTTACCTCGCCTATAAACGTTTGTATTAGCCTATTTATTATCACGGACATCTAAGTATTACAACAATATTTACTGACCGCTCGTGCGTCATTGCTTTTCACATTAGATAATAGATATTTGAACTGATTTGCTGCTTTAACTACATAAGATAAGATACAAATTGGATTACGAAACTTAAAAAGCTTAATGAATATTCATATCTCGATTCCCTGAGAAAACCAAAGTTAATCAAATATCGGAGTCGAGGGATATATGTACAAATTACGGTATCAATGTTCAAATAAGATAAGGTTCGATGATGCGTAATATGATAATACTAATAAATTGAATATTTGGGTGCATTATTAACACTTGACATTATCTTGAAGTGGCCGTTATTGCCCGTATTGATAATGTATTATGAAATTACTTATTGTGTTGTCTGGCGAATCTTCATTAATTTATCACATCACCGAAGAGCCGTCTTGGCCCAGTGGGATATATCTCGACACGATCAGAATGAGTTCGAATCCCGGTCGTATACTTACTAAAATAGCTCTAACTGCCCAGCGTGGTGGGTATGGGCAAAAACCCTACACATGATAGGAATTCGCTATGGAAATCTGTGGGGGAGGCCATGTTCAACAGTGGACGTCCTACAGCTGAAATGATGATAGAGAGACATTTACTTTTTTTTGTTCAATACTCTTTTTTTTCTATGATGCCTGAGTAGGTGGTTACCTAACCAAATAAAATGTACTTTTCTACTATAAGGTAGGTAAAAGGGAGTTATTCTATCAACAAAAATAAATAATATTAATTTGTTGTAGAATAAGTTCCTTTCGGGATGGCATACATATTATGAATCAACTTGTAATAATAATAATAATATTAATTTGTATTATGAATCCTTGCCTATACCTATGCTAGTATAGTATTATGTTATCTGTGCCTATACAGTGAATGTACAGTGCTTGAGAGACGAATAAATAGTTTTTCTTATTTTCTGACTAACCCATGTTTTTTTTCTTCAGGCGGATATTCGCGAACGCGCACACATACCACATAAACTCGATCTCGCTAAACTCTGACCAGGAGACGTATCTGTCCGCGGACGATCTCCGCATCAACCTGTGGCATCTCGAGATTACGGATCAGAGTTTCAACATTGTGGACATCAAACCGGCCAATATGGAGGAGCTCACTGAGGTACTTTTTTATGTTATAAGGGAACATGAGGTTTTGGAAAAAGGCCAGGTCAAGAGTAACCTAACCCGACGAGCATGTATGAGGAATGTGATGGAGAGTGAATAAAGCAAAAGAGGTATGTCTGGATCGTAGTAATTGGAAAGCCGTGGTCTCTGCCTACCGCTCTGGGAAATAGGCTTGATTTCATGTATTTATAAGGGAACATACTGGTTGACCACCTGATGGTAAGCGTTAACCTGCTACAGCTGCAATACCAATAATCGATTTTTTTTATCATTTAGTTCTTTCATAGAACTATTTCTTTTTAGGGTTCCGTACCTCATTTGGAAAAGCGGAAAGGAACTTTTTTGTCCGTCTGTCTGTTTTTTAAAATGTCTCCATACATTTAAAAATGCAATAACACTGATGATGCAATTTCGTCTATTTCAGGTCATAACCGCAGCGGAGTTCCATCCGACTGAATGCAATCTCTTTGTATATTCTAGTAGTAAGGGTAAGTTTAATTCTCTTATTTTATTCTATGTCTGGATCTCTATGTTAAAGTCAGCTGTTTTTGGGGTCAAAAGAGACGTTTCATCAATATATGGAGCCTGGGCCTGCACTGTGTACACTACTCTAAAATATGGCTAAGCAATAAAGTAAACGTATTTTATTGGTTATTTTATTTAAATTGATTTCGTTCTAAGGTACATTATGATTTTCTTCGACAAAGAGAGCAACACACAGCGCTACAAAAATATGGCGGATGGACGTGCGTGAAATGTCATTTTGACAACCTACATTTATCTGACAAAACAAAAACATCAAATCAAACAACATGACATGAAAAATATGTCAATGTCATGTCAAACGCCAATTATAAACCAACATGGCGGCCTTCAAATAGTGTTAACATAGTAAAAAAATTACCAGAATAACTATTCCTGTACCATCGCATTTGTCTTCAAATTAATGAAATTGTATTATTTGTTGTAATCTCCTATTTTTTCCTAATTCTTCTATGTAGTGTTCATGGACCAGGCCCAGAATGAAATGGCTCCTTAGTTCAAACTCAATTATTCGTCTGTTTTAGTTAGTAATCTTAATGTTGAACTTGTACATTTAATACTAAGTTATTAAGGTGATAAAATGATAAAAAAACAGGTAATTTAAAAAGGTTCGGAATAAAAATATTATTTAGTTAGATATTTATTTTCGTTGATAGAATAATAATGAATTACCTTGCATAGTTGCTATCCAAAAGTAAACCTTCTTTCATTGAAGGTACAATAAGGCGGTACGATACTTTCTTTTCGTTGATATAAGAAGCCCCTTTTGGGATAGAATAAATATTATGAATGACCTGCATAGCGGTTATTGGTGTTACATATTTTGCTATAGAAAAGTAAGCCCTACCTTCTTGCATTGAAGGTACAATAAGGCTGTGCGACACTGTGCGACCGGCACGCCACATATTTTGCTATAGAAAAGTAAACCCTAACCTCTTGCATTGAAGGTACAATAAGGCTGTGCGACATGCGCGCGGCGGCGCTGTGCGACCGGCACGCCAAGCTGTTCGAGGAGCCCGAGGACCCGCACGCGCGGTCCTTCTTCTCGGAGATCATATCCTCCATCAGCGATGTGAAGCTCAGCAACTCTGGCAGGTGAGAACAATCACATTTTTAAATACATTTCAGCCAAATTCGGTTTAGTCCACTTTTCACAACTAGTTAAGAAAGGCCACTTTTTATTCCCTTATAATAACCAGTTAAGAATAAGGATTAAAAAGTGATTCATCCGAAAATAGTTAACCCTAGAGTGGGCGCGCTATGTCAATTTTGCCGCCTTTGGTGAACAAACGATATTATTTTAGCAACTATTTACGTGTCAAGGTCAAGCTGTCCAGTAGCTGCCCCCCCTCTATTCATCTACCTGTGTCGTAAGTTTGAACCCAATCAGTGCACGGGCAGCCGCAGGAAGAGAGGGTTGTTGCCACCGGGTATCGCGCGGCGGCAAATTTGTCACGGCGCGCCTACTCACGTAAGTAAAATTATTGACTGTGCTTATTACTACAACTAGAATTTGTTTAGTTTTTATTTTCATATTGTTACTGTTTTATCATACTGATGACTGACTGTTATATTATATAGACTCGCTCTGAATGATTATCATAATTTTTGCCTGAATTTTACTTAGCTATGTACCTACATAGCTAGATATACAAAGCATACTTGCGACATCGTCCGCAAGTAAAAGTAGGTACGATATCTACGTAGATACATATGTATTGGTGAGTTTATTCTTACCTACTTTTACTTGCGGAAGGTATCTACTACTGAAAGTACTTAGTATTCATAAAAATAGATTGATGAATACTTATTATTATTTTTAGGTTTTCTCCGTGCTAAACATACATTATGGATAGACAAGACGCCCAAATAGTTTCATGGTTGATCGAACAAAGCCTCAACACATTGAATTTACCATTGAGGAACCAAATAGCTCGCTTTGTAGCACCAGAAGACCAACCATCATCTTCAGAAAGGCAAGGAAGATGCGCGATATGTCCATCTAAGAAAAATAGGAGGACCAAAAAAGGGTGTCAGATATGCCAAAAGTTGCTGTGCAATGACCACTGTGTGTACCTGTGCCAAGGCTGTTTTGCTGTAAAATATGCTAGCGAAGACGATGGCATATAATTTAATTCTATTTTATGTTTTTTTTTAATTTTATCTAGATTTAGACAAACTTGTTCCTAAAAACCAAGATTATTTTCCAAAGATGATTGAAAACCAAAGTGCCTCTTAATTAGTTATCTATAATAAATAAATCTTTATTTTTCTAACAGCTAATGTTTTATTTTAAACCCCTAAAAGAAAAAAATAGTTTATTTTTAACTGCATGTTCGCAAAATAGCTAGTTAAACATGGGCGGCAAAATGCTCCCCACGCGCCCACTAACGTTCCGTGCAAAAGCGCGCCTACCCTAGGGTTAAGAAAGGAGGAATATGATTCTGCTTTTACAACTAGTTATGAAATAGGAATCTGTAGTCAAATATTTAAAAAACACAGAAATTAAATGTTAATTAGGTACAAAAGTAAATAAACATTGTTCATAGGTTATTTATTATTTATATTGAAAATTGGTTGTGAAAGTGGATTAAACCCCTAATTCGATGTCAAATAGTTGTTAACAAACCGCCCATACTTATAACACTCACATTCCAATCTATATTATTAGCCTAATTAGATGTGATATGGTTGTAAACAAACCGCCTATACTATGCCTATACTATGCCTATACACATCGAATTTGGCTATGTGTAATGGTTGCAAAAAAACGGCTTATACTTATAATACTAACTCTGGCAGGTCAGAACACTCGCATTTCAATCTATACTTCATCAGCCTGATGAATTTCACTCATGAACATAGGCCTTATAATAGAGAGATTGATTTTGGCTGAAGTGTGGACTGGCGATATGGATGTGATGAAGAATGTACAAATAGCATACTAATATGATTTATACCTAACTAGCTTGCGCCTGCGATACCGCGCGGCTTCGCTCGCGTGGTATCTAGATAAAAAGTAGCCTATATGCTATGCTAGGTAAAGAACTCCATCTATTCCAAGTTTCGTCGTTGAGGAAAGCTTACGTTTCCGAATCCATTGAGATTTAAAATAGCCCTGCTGTAAGTCAAAGTCAAAAGGCGTTTATTTCAATAAAATCACAAGGATCACTTTGAAACGTCTTAGAAACTAGGTGAAGCTACGCCTGTTCCTCGCGACCAAGCCTAGAAAAATCAGGCAACAAACACGGCGGTTCCCAACCTGTTTTTTTGATGATCTTTTTTCACAAAATGGAATTTAAAGCTTCAGTGTGTACGTTCAGTGGGCAGGCCATATAGCTTGCAGAACCGACAAACCTTGGGGAGTAAAAGTTCTCGATTAGCGACCATGAACCGCAGTGTTAGAAGGTCCCCCGATGGACCGACGACATTGTGAAGCTTGCGGGAAGTCGGTGGATGGAAAAGGTTCAAGACCATTCGTGAAACTCCTTGGGGGAGTCCTATGTCCGGCAGACTTCTACAGGCTGATGATGATGAGTTAGTACTTTGATTTCAAGGCCCTTAAGAATGTGAATTTGCACCCTTCTTCTTCTTGTCGTGTCACTGATCCTTTCTTGGTCATCCCGTATTAGGTCAGTGACCAGGTTGAGGTATGGCGGCCCTGTAAAGGACCGTCGGTGTCGATGAAAGAATCAGTGTAGTGAAAGGATTAAAGTGCGCCTCTTAGCTCAGTTGGTAGTAACTCTGCCTTCTGCGCTAGAGGTCGCGGGTTCGATTCCGGCACAGGACAAACATTTGTGTGATGATATATAATACAGATGTTTATTCTGTGTCTGGGTGTTAAATATATATCTATTATGTATAACAGTCTCTGGTACTCATAGTACAGGCTATGCCTAGTTTGGGATCAGTTGACCGTGTGTGATCATCATCATCATCATCATCAGCCTGTAGAAGTCCACTGCTGGACATAGGCCTCCCCTAAAGAGTTCCACGACGAACGGTCTTGAGCCTTCTCCATCCACCGACTTCCCGCAACCTTCACAATGTCGTCGGTCCATCGGGTGGGGGGCCTTCCAACACTGCGTCGCCCGGTTCGTGGTCGCCATTCGAGAACCTTTACTCCCCAACGGTTATCGGTTCTGCGAGCTATATGGCCTGCCCACTGCCACTTCAACTTGCTAATTCTGAGAGCTATGTCGGTAACCTTGGTTCTTCTACGAATTTCCTCATTTCGGATCTTATCACGTAGTGAAACTCCTAGCATAGCTCTCTCCATAGCCCGTTGTGCAACTTTGAGCTTGTGTATGAGGCCAATAGTTAACGACCAAGTCTCAGTGCCATATGTCATCACTGGCAACACGCACTGATTGTAGACTTTCGTCTTGAGGCTCTGCGGTATCTCCGACGAGAAGATATGACGAAGTTTCCCAAACGCTGCCCATCCGAGTTGGATTCGTCGGTTGACCTCTTTGTCGAAGTTGGACCTACCTAGTTGAATCGTCTGACCCAAATAGACATAGTGATCTACAACTTGAATGGTATCGTTCCCAACATTTACCGGTATAGGTGCGACATGAGCATTAGACATGATATTTGTCTTGCCCATGTTCATTTTAAGACCCACCTGTTGGGAGACGGTACTGAGGTCTCTGAGCATTGCACCAAGGTCCTCCAGCGATTCTGCCATTATGACTATATCATCGGCGAATCGAAGGTGAGTGATGTATTCGCCATTGATGTTGACCCCATGTCCGTCCCAGTGCAGAAGCTTGAAAACATCCTCCAATATATGTGTGTGATATGTCCGGAATATTTATTATTATTATTATTATTAGAGGCTCCTTTCGTGCACCCTTCTCAATTTTAACCGTTTTCTCTGCATTCCAGATACATGATGTCAAGAGACTACTTAGGTTTAAAAGTGTGGGATCTCCGCATGGAGACGAAGCCAGTGGAGACGTACCCCGTGCACGAGTACCTGCGCTCCAAGCTGTGCTCGCTGTACGAGAACGACTGCATCTTCGACAAGTTCGAGTGCTGCTGGAGCGGGGACGACCAGCGGCTCATGACCGGCTCATACAATGGATTCTTTAGGTAA
Source organism: Anticlea derivata (assembly GCA_947579855.1). NCBI lineage: Eukaryota > Metazoa > Arthropoda > Insecta > Lepidoptera > Geometridae > Anticlea > Anticlea derivata. Next base: position 2,895,384 of record OX388279.1, on the reverse strand, counting down.
TTTGATGAAGGTCTGCGGTTCGAACCCCGGTACTGGACCGGAGTTTTCTATTCGAAAAAATATAAATTTATATTCGTCTGCGTCGTCCGGTTCGTGGTCGCCATTCGAGAACCTTTATTCCCCAATTGTCGGTTCTGCGAGCTATATTGCCCGCCCACTGCCACTTCAAATTGCTGTATCTGAGAGCTATGTCATCAGCCTTGGATTTACTCAATGTAGCCCTCGCTTAATGATTTAACAAGACTGTAGGTATTGAATAGACAAACATAAAAAATAGCCTCTATGCTATTCTAGTTAACTTTATATTCCAAGTTTCAATAAATCGGTTGAGCCGTTACAGTGTGATTGAATAACGAACATCCAAACATCCTCACAAACTTTTGCATTTATAATATAAATATAATGATATGTAATGACCTTACTTGATGCAGGGTATTCGAGCGCGCCATGGCGGGCGGGCGGCGCGGGGAGCTGACGCTGGAGGCGTCGCGGGACGCCGCCGCGCGCCCCCGGCAGCCGCTGCGCGCGCGCCGCGTCGCAGCCACCGCCAAGAGGAAGAAGGTATCTACTCTCCATACAGAAGTACCCTCATTTTTTTTATTATTTATTGTACAACTGAGGTGGCTAATAAGCATACGGCCTACCTGTTGGTAAACGGTTACCGTATCCTATGAGCGCTTGCAATACCAGAGGCATCTAGCACGCGTTGTCATAGTAGTTCATAGTTATTCATTGGAAAAGTCAAATGAACACAGTACTTATTCCGTACCGTAGATAGGTAGGTTAGGAGCTACCTACTCTAAATTACTATTTACGTACGCCAAAAGCGTACCTACTTAATAAGTCATACAATTATTAGTTACATACCACATCATACAATTTGAATGTAATGATACAGAATGTTCTTCCTCAGCACATTTTTGACTTTTGTGATTTTTTATTAGTTTAGTGATGACAAGATTCCGCTCGCGGCTCGCGTCGTACCTAGATAAAAAGTAGCCTATATGGAATTCTAGGTATACAACTCTATATATTCCAAGTTACAACGAAATCGGTTCAGCCGTTAAGGCGTGATTGAACAACAAACATCCAAAAATCCTCACAAACTTTCGTATTTATAATATTAGTAGGATCATACATAATATACAAAATTTAAACTCAAATGGGAGTCCTCCTTTAAAACTCCTTAAAAATGCGTGAATCGAACCCGTACTTACGGGGTTGTTTATAATAATAATAATAATAATATCTTTATTTCAGGCTACTTGACATATTACACAAACATGTGTAATATGCCATGGCCCATATTAATAAATACCTTACAGACTAACATACATATAATATTAAACTTAAATAACTACACCACATCTAGAGTCAGGGACTTTCTTGACCGTGAGCGCCTCCCTGTAGCGACGGTAGACAACTCCAGCTGACCAAAATTCGGGCGCGAGGAACACCTCTTTGTACTTGGCAGCTACCTGGAGCACGTAGGACTTGAAGTTAGTCGCCCTACTCGACTCCAGGCGTTTCAGGCCATGTATAAGAACCTCTGGAGCTGGACTGATCCGACGACGGGCTCTTTCTTCCACATACCGGAGAACACTCTCCCCAGTAGTATTCGTTTATAGTACTGACTAAGGACTTATGTTTATTTAATATCTGTATTAACAAAATAACGTTTGTCCCCAGGACGAAATAAGCGTCGACTGCCTAGACTTCAACAAGAAAATATTGCACACTGCCTGGCACCCGCACGAAAGCATAATCGCGGTCGCGGCGACGAACAACCTCTTCATATTCCAGGACAAGTTCTAGCGAGCACCGTCCCGCTTGCGTACTCGCACCTGTAGCGAACCCTTCCAAATTTACAACGCGGCAAAGGCACTACTCCAATTCACCATACTCATTTGTACGATCTAATTCTAAGGGGTTAAGACTTGCAGTGACTTTTCGCTGTGGGGTTAGTGCATTGTCCCCCACCACAGCCAGCCCAGAGGCCCTGGTCTGCAAAGTCAGTGAGCGCTCAATTTTCACTTGTCGACCGTGGAAAGTGAATAGATTACTGGTTTATGTAGGCTCCCTTTTCGTAACACCATACAAAAACGGTTCTTAATTGTACGATCTAATTCTAAGGGGTTAAGACTTGCAGTGACTTCCCGCTGTGGGGTTAGTGAATTGTCCCCCACCACAGCCAGCCCAGAGGCCCTGGTCTGCAAAGTCAGTGAGCGCTCAATTTTCACTTGACGACCGTGGAAAGTGAATAGATTACTGGTTTATGTAGGCTCCCTTTTCGTAACACCATACAAAAAAGGTTCTTAATCTGTCGTCGTATGTCAATGTTCTCTTGCGTGTCACCGTAATTTGGTTGTATAATAGTTAAACTCAAACGCAGCGCATACTTATCCTTATCTGTTCTAATACGGCAAAGTATGATGTATAATCGAAATGGTACGCAATAAGTTTCGTTTTGAATCCCATCTGGTTTGCAACCAACATAGAAAAGGAGGCTTTTAATTTGCCATACCCATTGTCCTGGGGGCCATATCCGTAACAGAACCTTATCAACTTCAACCGTCAAATTATCAATGTGTAACTATCAAAACTAGACGGGAATTTAGCACCTGAAGCCGATTCCGATACAATATGACTGCTGGTAACTGACAGTCTGGTCTGAATGAGTTTCCCGTTCCTAGAATGTTATATTCAAATTACTATTAAACTTCATTGACAAGAATTTGTTGTAGTGCTTGACAAAGTATTCGCTTATAACGTTACAATCTCGACTCAAGTCGGGTTTTTTGAGTTGATTTATGGTTCCTACCTAGAAATCAACTTAACTGAGCCGTGTTGTTAAGAAACATTACGTCTGTCTATCATAATGTTTTAGGAAGAGGAATAAATGAAGCTTTATTAAGGATATTAGTAAACTACACCGCGGACCGCGTCGATAAACGCAGAAATTGCTTAAAATACTACCAATGTATATTGATATTATTGAATGGCTCAGCTATGCTGGTTTTATCAATAAAATCACAAAAAGTTTGTTACAATAAAAAATCTACTGTGTATAACATTGACGGTGTCACCAAAAATGTCTTGAACACTCCATTTGCTCTTGGCAAATGTAGCCGGCTACTAACGTAAAATTTTAACGATGTGTCGGTAAAATTATTGCATTTTGAAATATTCTGATTTGATATCGTGAAAGTACCTTCAACTTAACCACCATTTTATCAATGCTTTATGCCATTTGATTCTCTTCAAGTCTTCCCAGAAATAAATTACTTAGTAAAATTCTGTTTGACATGAATTTGTGTGAACTGCACCTACTCTAAATTCAAATTAGAATTCAAATTGTAATTTGCACTAAATCATTTCCAAAATTCTTTCCCACAAAATTTGGCAGTTTTAAATTTTTTGGTATAGAAGAAGTGACAGCTCTAAGATCGTAAATAATAATGCAATGTAGACTTTGCGTTTTGTTGTATGGAAGACATGCAATATTTTTGTATGAATAACAAAACTTTAATGCTACCAGTGATAACTTGTCATTTGTATGACATTTTGACTTCCGTTAAACTTGTATGGACTTCCATACAATTTGTATGGACTTCCATACAATTTGTATGACTCTCATACAACATTCCGCAGTAGGTAAGAATTAAGTCCCGTATGCTCTGATATAATTTATACGCTTTCATACTAAAGGTTCTAAGCGGTTAAGTATTTATTGTTTAAATGACGCGTGGTGCGCGTGATCTTATCCATTGTATGAGATTAGTTAGGTATAACAAAATGGTGTCAATATACGACTGAAGTAAACGATTTTTGTTTGAATGTGCGGAAATTAAAACGCTAATAACCCGGCTCTTTTGATATTTTTACGAGAAATATGAAAATACAGTACATTAAAATAGAACCTAAATTGTTTGGGATTCCGCAGTTTTGAACAGAAATCGTGCTAGTAATGAGTGGTATTAGAAAACTTGATTTAGATCGTGAATCAGTCCATAGACGAGTGTAAGAAATTTAATGATAAAAACGACCGTATTTAGGGAAGTTTACGATTACACTGTGCGCATTCGTTTGACGATTTCGCTGTCAAGCCATAATCATTCCTTCTAGGTTGATTTTGGATTGGTTTTTGCATTTCTAAAAAGGAAATACATCGAGTACTTAGATTTGAGTTAGGCGTCTCGGCAATTTTAGCTTTATCCTGTATCTTCGTCTATGCACTGGTTAGAAAGAGATGCAGATAACAAACATGATTACCGCGGCGCATAACTGTCAACGCACTACCGTAGACAAGTTGCATTTAATCCTAGTGATAGTAAAGTAAGAAACTGATACTGTGAGAAAATGAGGTTTTACGATTCGAAGGCAACTTGTCTAGAAATGCAGCATAGTGTAAATCATCGTTCCATCTCAACCACATACGTAAACAGCCGCCGACGCCTGTGTGCGTTCGTGCCTTATGGATGGTTTTTGTTATATTATTTATTATTATTATGTACACTTTTTTAAGTCTTTGTGATTGTTTTTTTTTATGAATTCTAAGGCATTCTGTTAGAATTTTGGTTAGTGCTTTCGTTTGTGAGAATTGACAGTCTTGATAGTAAATTAACCTGTAAATAAAATGCCTTTCAAAATGTTACCTTAACGAATGAACAGTAGAGCTCATATTTTATTGCCTTGTAAGGCATCTGAGTTCTACTATAATCGCAGATTTGAAATGGAAATAATTTCAGTATTGAGAACATAACAATTGGATTGACTATGACTAACCCTTCCTTGGGAATTGGGTACATCTTGGTACAACTTAGCATTTAGATACTTCCTATATACAAGGTGATTCATAATATGTGTGTTACCCCGAAAGGTGCTTATTAAAGTTAGTTCCACGACTTTTGTAAATTCAACATTTTGCACAGAAACAACCCTGCAAACTCAGCTGTTTCGCGGTAAACTCAGTTCAAACTCAAATATTCCGCTGTTTTAGGTAGTAATCTTGATGACAAACTTCTAGTACGTTTAATGATTAGTTATAAAGATAATAAAAAGATCAAAAACAGCCAATTTTAACTAGGTCTGGTAAAAATCTAAAATAAACATGAATATATTGGTGTTTTCCCTTATATTCTTTCTTTTATTAATAGAATAAGCCCCTTTTGGGATAGCATGCATAAAATGAATCAGCTTGTATGCAAAGCGCAAAATTCAGGGTAGATTCAAATTCTCACTGAAAGTGTTTTTTTTACATCAAGGCTGGTACAATAATTTCATTTAGGCATAAACTGGGCATACAATACTTACAAAAATGAAATTTCAATTGTGATTTTAGTTTTTTTTTACTATAGGAAAAAGCTTGAAACTGTATGTTTAAAAAAATATGTAAATAGCGAACGAATGATGGCCTGAATAAGTATAGGATATTGTCACAACATTGTATAGTTATTGTTATATTTGTACTATGTATGTGTAAAGCGTTTATATGGTGAAATTATGTTCAATAGGAATAAATATTTGAAATGAACTTTTTTTGAAAACATTTTTGTCGTTTAGCCTGGTTTATTTTAACGTTGTAACTAGTTTACGTTTAAATCTGTGAGTTTTTGAATGTTAATTTGGAAGTTCTATGATGTTTTCCATCGAACGCGCGCTCATTCTGCAAAACTAAGTTCTTGGAAAATAAAGCCTTACCCAAACTCACGCCGAGATGCTCTTGAAAAAACTTCTCGCCTTGGTATGATTATCAACATATCAAGACTTTTTTGGCGTTCAAGCATTTAGCTTTGCAAATGGCCGCTCGAATTGTAGGTTCTTACAGATAACAGTGTGCTTTAATCCGTTCTAATCAGGCACTTCCATTATTTTGTGTCGTTAATGAACAATATCCTTAACATTTTTTTTTAACAATGTTGATAGATTTTGTATAGGTTTCGTTTTAAGTTTTAGTTATTTCTTCCCGTTCTCACAGTAATTGTAAGGGGCTGCGTCAATTCCTCACGCGCTGATACAACGCTGCTCGCAAAACGTATTTGTAAGTGAAATGTGTGATAATTGAATTATGCCTTGCAGCTTATCACCTCACCTTATAAGTACAAAATCGCTTATAAGTCGGGGTAATTTTGAGTAAAATTTGCTTGTGAAGCAACAATAGTGATAGGAATTGAGTGTCCCCTAGAGATATCAATGTAAAATATCGAAACGTAGACGTGTACAGTGTGAGTGGACGAGCGTGAGGCGTGAGTGATTAAACTTAAGTCTAGTTATAATAGTTAGGCAAAAAAATCTGCGCGCGTACAGAAGTTTTTTTCCTGCTCGAGGGATCAACGGGGTTGCTTGAAATGTGATATGTCGCAATAAGCGGTGTGGAATGGACTAGTGTGGTGACGTGTTGGGACCTCGGGATATTGTTGACAACGAATTGAATGTTGGCGTGGGGACGCCCGCGCTGTTGCCTTGTGCTTTATGATATTACGCGGTTTACATTCTTAGCTTGGCTATTTCTCTTGGCATTTGTCAAATACACATAGCAATAGCCAAGTATTATATACCGCAATAATCATCAAAAAATATACAGTATTTTGTCTAATGCTATCTGTAGACACGCGCCAGGGAGAAACGCTGATCTGTGGAACTGGCTTTAGCGCGCGAAGTTCATATCGATAATAAGTATTGAAACCCTGCTATTTTGTCTAAAGCTATCTGTAGACGCGCCCGGGAGAAACGCTCATTGGAACTGCCCATAGCGCGCTAAGTTCATATCGATAATATTTATTGAAACCTTGCTAGTTTGTCTAAAGCTATCTGTTGACACGCGCCGGGGAGAAACTCTTTGGAACTGGCTTTAGCGCGCTAAGTTATATCGATAATAATTATGGAAACCGTGTTGAAGTTCTAACCAAGCGCATGTAAATCTAAGTAAAGCAGGTTCCATAGTCATGCCGGGTTACACAAATGATAGTTTTCGAAAAGCGAGATTTTTTTGGCTTTTGTATTTTGGGCGTGAATGTTGAAGCACCTAATCGGTTGTTGAAATTTTGGAAAATCTTCAAAAACATATCTTTACAAAGAGTGAATTTTGACAAGTTTTGCTACAATTTTTGGAAATGTGTCATGTAGGCGAGAGCGCGGGCGCCTTACGCGATTGGGTGTTGTTGTTGAATCCAAAATATTTCCTATAATATAAATTTTTATATCTGAATTTTGCTGTTTTTTTTTCAGTATAAAAACCCTTTACTACAAACCTTTATTCAGTAGAATTTTTGTTATTCGAATTATTTGTAGACTTGGCTAGGGTAGGATTTACTTACAGATGCCGTGACCAGGATATCTAGGACAGTATTTATCGCTTTGCCGAGGTGAAGATGCTGGTTCGATGTTTTGGGTTGCTTTTTAAATAACTGCATAGGGTTTTTTAATTAAAAATAATTAGTATTTGTAAAAAAATGTTTATTACATAAATACCCACATCACATTGGTATCACAAAACTTAAGTAAGGCAATACTCAAATGATTACAGAAATCCTACTCTTAACAATTCTATCATCCACACAAAAAATATCTTTAAAATGCTGTATTAACTAGTACCTACGAAATTAGTTCTACTTAACACTGGATTAAAAAGTCGCAATTGCTTGAAAATATTTGTACGCGACAAACTACCAATTCTGACAATGATTAATTAATTAAATACCTATGTAACTTCTACAATTTAATTTCAACGAATTCATTATCTTCTTTAATATTTGATTCATGACTTAAACTAATAACTAGCTATAATTTAAGCTATTTCTTTACCTAAGGCTATTTTAAAACATCGGAAAGATTTCCGATCGGAAACGTCACTTTTATCAACCCTGCTCTGCTATAATTCGGAATGAACATCACCGATGTTTTGATCTCTTTTAGAGCTGGGTTGAAAAGAGCTGACGTTTCCGATGTTTGAAAATAGCCCTACTGGTCTAATGATCACGACCCCTATGGCGTGGGAATACCAAATAATATCTAGATTAATATTATGTCGACTGGGAAAACTTATATAGTTTGGTTAGTAGGGATCTAGGATAATTCTAAGCTACCCGTTAGAGCTTGGCTCTAAGCATTCGTTAGGTTTACACGATCAATACAACGAATTACACCGTTCTTATAAATACTTCAAACCAATTATCCCTTAGAATCTCGCGCACTATGTGGCTAGGTCCACGACCTGTCGCACTCGCGAGTGCATAGTTGGTCGTACTACATTGGGTAGGCATTTTACAGTAAGGCCCGCGAATTTAGGCGCGTTCGCCTAAATTCGCGGGCCTATTTAAGGTTTGAAGTTCAAACCTTTATAAAAAGGAATCTTAATTTTCCAGTTATTCAGTCCTGCACATAACTATAATCTGGTTTATTCGGCCACTGTGGCCGGAGCATCCATATCTAATTAACGATGGCGATACGCTTTCGATACGGTGACAAAAATATTAGCGAATCAAAATTAAAAGATTTCAAGCATCACTGATGTCATTGGGCCAATGACATTGGCTATTAACTTTCGTACCGTAACGCTAAAGATGTGCCACTGGTCGTCAAGAGTAGGTCGCGTAGTGTGCGAGATCCCTAACTAAACTTGTGCACAAAATTACAAAAGCAACCTTAACTTCTCAAATTACAAAACAGTTGGTAACTGTTAATTTTATTGCACTTTTCTTAATCTAAACAGCACTTCTTGTCACCGAACTTTAAATTCAAAGTCTTTTAAAATAGGTTACTATTTCGTTTTACGTTTTCTTGAATTTAAGTCTTAGTAGAACTAAACCTAGTGTTATAAATATCCAGACTATAGTTACGATGAACCCTGTATAGATATCTGGTTCGGTGATAGAGGAGCCCTTTTCGAAGAGGTCTCGCAGAGATTTGGATGGTATCGTGAAGGGTAGCAGAAGGGCTACGAACCGGAGACCAGCGGCCATCCCTTCGAGTGGCCACAGAATACCTGGAAATATAAATAAAGAGTTATACGTAGGTACGTAACCTAATAAGTGGGCGACAGAAAAAGAGGTGGAGAGACGTATTTATACAAAGAGGCGGAAAAGATTGGATGAGAAAAGCAAGAAATATGTCCCTATGTGGCAAGATTTAGGGGAGGCCTACGCCAAAGAGGCGACTGCTACAGACGCATAACGCGGGAAAATAGGGAATATATAAATGAAATAGCATAAAATAGCATAAATGTGTAATTAATTGTGAATCAATGTAGTGGAAATAAAGGCTTTTTTACTTTTACTTTACGTAACCTAATTCAATGCTTGCTAGCGATGCCGCGGATATTTATCTATGACTAGTGTCTGCCCCCGGCTTCTCTCGCGCGTTACCCGACCGATTGAAAAGTATTCATTGTCATTTGCCAAGGTAGGTAAAAGCTATTTCTAAGTATACCAAATTTTATCAAAATCGGTTCAGCGGTTTAGGCTCGATAACGTAACAGACAGAGTTATTTTAAATACTAGCGGCTGCCCGCAGCTTCGCTCGCACGATACCCGGATTTTATTTTCTGTCTACTTATTTGTTTTTTCAGTTGCTATTTCAAATGCATTCAATAAGAAGTACCTAGTAGGTAGGTATTATTTGTTTATTTGTTTATTGGTAATCAACAGCGTTTACTTAAATCTAGGCAAATACAAACTTGTAATAGATATAAGGCCAATAAAAGATTACCCCAATATTGTAAGTAAGGTTATAAGTTATTGAGGCAGGAGAAGTTGGTACAACCAGTGAGCTGAATAACTAAGTAGCAGTAGGCAGTCTAGGTATCTTATCTATAGAAGGTGTAGTTCATCGAGTAACAAAAGTCATCTAGTACTGTACTGTCATATAAGCGATTAAATTTTAAGCATCAATGAGGTAGGTATGCGTAATAACAATTATGTAGTTGATAAGCTACAAAAGAAGCGAACAGCCTTAGTTTAAAAAATTAAGTCATTTTAAACAAGTATAAGTAGGTATTTGATGAATTTACGAGCATCTTACTACAGAGAACTAGTACTACCTACCTACCTACTTATTAGGTTATTAATTTGTTTACTCACCACAAAGCAGAATCATAGGGTAGAAGCTCCCAGTGGCGACGAAGAACGACATAGTATGACTTGAGCAGTAGACCGACAGCAGGAACCCGTATGACATCCCGGAGAGGCCCTGGAGGAAGAGTAGGACGCCGATCACGAGCGTGTTACCCCGCGAGGGGATCCCGTAGCCGAGGAACGCGAGGACCATCATCTCTATCGTCTGGAAGGAGAAATACTTTAATACTTGCAAAGAGTTTTAATTCCATTGAACAACCTCCCCTACAGATTCCCAGAAGGACTTCCGTATGTGGGAGGAAATTGCCCATGTTTGGAGGTGGTAGGGCACAGCGAGATTTTCTCGTTCTAAATTGAAGCAGCCCGCCTGGGAGGTACCTCCGCCTTACAGAAGATCGCAGCCAAATAACATTATTTGTTTCAAATAGTGTTGTGTTCCTGCGGTGAGTAACATTGCCAGAGCTCTTTGGGGGGAGGGGGGTTCGGGGTCGGCAACGCGTGCGTGATGCCTCTGGTATTGCAAGCGCCCATAGGCTACGGTAACCGCTTACCAACAGGTGGGCCGTATGCTTCTTTGCAACCTCAGTAGTATAAAAAAAAATATATATAAAAAAATACTGGCTCAGAATATGTCACGTAGATAGATAGATAGGTACCTAGATAGATAACAGTTTATAGATCACCACACAGAAATAAAACAAGAGAATATTACAATTACCTACAAAGCAATCCAATGGGCGGCCTTATCGCTTAAAGCGATCTCTACCAGGCAACCTTTGGTTGGACTGGCATGAAAAGATTAGAGAAGGGGCATGTTGGTGTAGGTACCTAATTATGGAGGGGGGGGGGGGGGGCTATTCTTCAGGCGGGGCCACAGCGGCCGAAGGCTTATCTGGAGGAGTATGATCAACCTTTGGATGGACTGGAATGTAAAGATAAGAGAAAGGTGCATGTTGGTGTAGGTAGGTAGAGAGGCCTATTCTTCAGGCGGGGCCACCACAGCCGAAGGATTACCTGGAGGAGTATGATCAACCTTTGGATGGACTGGAATATAAAGATAAGAGAAAGGTGCATGTTGGTGTAGGTAGGTAGAGAGGCCTATTCTTCAGCCGGGGCCACCACAGCCGAAGGATTACCTGGAGGAGTATGATGGCGGACTGAAGAGTGATATGGACGTTCAGCATCTCCCTGGGCTTGACGCCGGCGACGGCGCTGCGCTCCCACACACCCTCCAGCCGGTCCGATATCATCAGAGTGGACGTCACGATGGACGGTAAGAAGAATATTATCCTGAAATATTACGAATCATTTTAAATTAGGAATGTCACCCACAGGGATATGTAAGATATCCGCCTGGTAAGGTAAATGAAATAAGTATACACAGAAGACACAAACATAGAGTTATACACAGAGTTTCACTACGTACTACACTAGGAGAACCAAGATCACTTAGCCCTCAGAATGAGCAAGTAGCAGTGGGCATGCCATAGGTAAAGCTCGCAGAACCGACCACCGTTGGGGAATAAAGTTTTTCCATTTGTTCGCTTCGAATGGAAACGAACGAACGAATTGGAAAGACACTGCCTACAATTTCAAACTGCCTGCATTAACAAAACAACTGCGTTTTTCTCATATTTCGGATCGCGCGGCCGTCATTACCGCCAATTTGAGATTTATTTCAACGGTATTATAGCAGAAAATAAAAAAATACACGCATAGTGTTGCTAATCTAGCTAGCTGTTGTTCTTACTTTAACAATATCTGGGCTTATTAGAAAGGTGCTACTCACGTGATGAGAATCCCAGGAGCCATATAGTTGACCATCTGAGCTTCACGCTCCCCATAAATCGGCTCTTGGAAGTTCACTGGAATCTACGAATGCACATGTTTTTAAATCATTTAAATGCAAAATAAGAATGGATTTTTTGATCATTGATTAGGTACCAAAAGTGTAATAGAATAAATATAATATAATTAACAGACAAGAAATGACGAGAATGATAGGAAACCTTTTAAAACGAAGGTAAGGAAATACAAGAGAGCGAGAATGAAAAAATGAAAAATGAAAATGAAAAATGAAAAAATATTTATTTACTGCAAAAGTATACAGACTAACTTAATTCTACAGTTTTGAGGTACTTTGCAGACAACTATTTGGTTAAGGTAAAAGTATCTAGTGGTTTCCTCACTAGGCTAAGCCTGTATCGAGGAAACCAAGCTACGATTAAATCAAAAGGAAGATGGCTCGAACAACAGGTGCGATTACCATGAAAATTGATACAGTAATTATAAAACTATTAATTTATGATAAATGTTCGACTCAGACGGGATTTGAACCCGCAACCTTCCCCGGCTTAGGTGCTTAAATCATCCCCGTATCTCCTAGATACGGGGCTCTAACCACCTAAGCCGATTGGAAGTCCCCAAATTTTTTACACGATGATTTCGAATTCTCGATGGGAAGTGGCTCGGTAGCTTATTTGGTTAGAACATCCACTTATCCAGAGGAAGATTGCGGGTTCATATCCCGTCTGAGTCGTTTTTTTGGGATACTTATTATAAAATCATTGTAGGAAGGTAACTACTTATTCTGTTAGTGTGGGTTACTACTATAAAACCAAATAATCACTATGTATTATATATAAATATATATGATATAATGTTAGATAATCGTGGTTGAAATAAAATGTAAACTATTTTCAAACCTATGAAAACAAAAATATGAATAATACCTAGGTATTGTTTCAAGGGAAAGTATAGTTATATAGCAATTTTACCTGGTGTAGTAACAATTCGAAACAGGTTCTGTCTGAAACTTTGCATGAAATGGCATAAAATACATAAAAGCACATTGTATGGAAATTATGAAATGTTTCAAGGTTTATAAAATATAAATACAAGTATTCATAAAAAAGCACATTAATATATATAAATATTTAAATGAATGTCTCAAGGTTGTTAGATACAAGCAATGATTTATATCTAATATCATGGAAAATTAAATAATTAATCTGTATTTTAACGCTAAATTATAAAAAGCGTTGAAAGTATTTAGCACAAAAGCTAAAACGCAGGCTAATTAGCGTCTACAGCAAAGGCCGTGACCCATGAGCCTTGTTGGCCTAGTGGTAGGTACCTCGACCTTCGGTTGGACCCTAGATGGTGGGCAAGCCTAGTCCATCTAAAAATATCTCAGGCACAGCGTCCGTGATTAAAAAGTCCCACCTGACGCTGTACAAGGTGATTCATAACATGTATTCCATCCCGAAAGGGGTTATTCTATCAACAAAGAGAAATAATACTAGGGAAAAAAAAAATTGATGTTTTTTTTCCCTAGTATTATTTCTTTTTGTTGTTTTCAAATTTTTATTTTGAATATTTTTTCACAAAATTTCTCAAATTAGCTATTTTTGGTATTTTTATCATCTTTAGAACGAATAACTACCTGATTTAACACCAAAAAAGCTGATTGTCACATAGAGTTTTTTCAATGAAAAATGTCAAATTCCAAAATTCGTAGAACAAACTTTATTGCCAATTGGTTGTAGAATAAGCCCCTTTCGGGATGGAATACATATTATGAATCACCTTGTATACATCATCTATAATAGATATAATCATCATCATCATCAGCCTGTAGAAGTCCACTGCTGGACATAGGCCTCCTCTAAAGAGTTCCACGACGAACGGTCCCGAGCCTTCTCCATCCACCGACTTCCCGCAACCTTCACAATGTCGTCGGTCCATCGGGTGGGGGGCCTTCCAACACTGCGTCGCCCGGTTCGTGGTCGCCATTCGAGATATAATAAGGCAATAGATATAATAAGGCATAATAATTATATTTTATTTGACATACCTGAACAAGATTTTCGTTGCGGTCGCAAGCTTTCATAGCTCTTTTTGTGAAGCTCTCGTACGCCTTATGTAGTTGATTTTTCATGTAATACGATATCTGATGGTCTGTAGAAAAAAGAATAAGCGGTTAATTCGTGTTGTTAATTGGTTAATAATTAATTAAGTACCCAATAATGTGGTCACTATATTTTATTAGAGATAATGTACCCACCTGACTTGTAACTTGGCGTTATTAATAAAATATTGTATTGTATTGTTGCGAAAAAAAAACAACACGATTTAACCGTTTACATCGCCTGCTTACTAGTCGTTTAACTTGTTCAGTTTGGTCACCCTGCGTTCGTTCATGACCAGGGGGTATGACGGATCCAGTTTCTGTAGGCGTTACCGCCAGTGGAAAGATATAATTGTATGGTACTGGCTTGTGAGATGTCACTAGATGCTGCAAAGTTGGCGCTTTTACCCTTTCGATAGGTGGGGGCGGTCCACCCCGGGTGCCAAGCACCCGTCTATTACCAACCGAGCAACCACGCTGTCCACCTAATTGGACGGTTAAGGGGTGACACCGTGGCGACATTGACTGGCCTCATAGCTCAGTTGGTAGTAACTCTGCCTTCTGCGCTAGAGGTCGCGGGTTCGATTCCCGCACTGGACAAACATTTGTGACTAACACAGATGTTTGTTCTGTGTCTGGGTGTTAAATATATATCTATTATGTATATCAGTCTCTGGTACCCATAGTACAGGCTATGCCTAGTTTGGGATCAGTTGACCGTGTGTGATAATGTCCGGAATATTTATTTATTTATTTATTTATTTAATGACTTTGATCGGCTCAGAAGTTTCTCAAAATTGATAAAATCTTACTAAGCCAAACGCGACTTCCCAATCTTTCCCTAATGTCCATTAAAAAGGACAGAACAGTTAATATTTGTTGTTTTATACAAGGTGATTCATAATATGTATTCCATTTCGATAGGGGGTTATTCTACAAGCAATTAGCAATAAAGTTTGTTCTACGACTTTTGGAAATTCGTCATTTTTCATTGAAAAAACTCTATGTGAAAATCAGCTGTTTTGGGGTCAAATCAGGTCAAACTCAATAAATCAGCTATTTTAGATAGCAATCTTGATTTCGAACTTCTTGTACGTTTAGTTATTAGTTTTAAAGATGATAAAAATACCAAAAACAGCTAATTTGAGAAAGTTTGTGGAAAAAAAAAAAAACAAAGTATTGATGTTTTTTTCGCTAATATTATTTCTTTTTGTTGATAGAATCCCTTTCGAGATGGTATACATGTTATGAATCGCCTTGTATTGGGGGTGCTAGGAAACCCCCCGGATTCCAACCCATGCTACGCCGCCACTGTCAAGATCTTCAACTTACTCGTCATATCCAGCCAAACACTGATACTGCTTTCCTCCACAATATCATCGGACACCTCCCCTTCAGCCACTCGCTTCGCCATAGCACTACTGAAGTTGGTGTGGAAATGCAATGCTCCGTAGACAGTGCCTCGCAACACTGCGTTCTTCGCTTCCTCTGTCGTGTTGAACGGCGTCTGTTAATTTAAATTTAAATTTAAATATCAGTTAAAGAGGCAGTTCTAATAAGGATAATACAAACCGTTATTATGGACGGAGTTAGAGATGAGTCGTACTTGCTATTTCGCGTACCAGATCCATAACGTATCGTATTTAACATGAACCAGGTACTAAATACTTGAAAGTATTACTTCGACCTCGCGAGTCTGCGCAATTCCACAGCGCAAGTCCGCCGCGTACCCAAGGACGCGCTGCGCCGCGAGACGGACGTACGGTCGGGTTGGGACCGCGCGGCGCGTCGCGTCCTAGGGTGCGCGGTGGACTTGCGCGCCGCACCCGAGTATTTTTAATACGTCTAAGTATCGTGAAGTCGTACCAGTTACGTATAGTTTGATGCGAGAACCTGGTTTAAAAACCTGGTTGCGTAAATACGAACCACCTCTACGGAGTATCTTCCAATAAAATTTTTAGACCTATGTCTTTGTGTGTTGTAGTAGCAAATAAATGAATGTATAGACATTTTAGTCATTACAAGCGTATGGCCACCCCCCCTGTTGGTAAGAGGTTACCGTAACCTATGAACGCTTGCAATATCAGAGTAATCACACACGCGTTGCCAGCCCCGAAATCCACAACACTACATTATTTAATAGTTTTTATCAGTTAAATATTTGCCTTACTTGAAACAGATTTTTCTTTTCCATTTCTTCTAAATACCAGCAGCTCATCATATAAAGGTCACAAGTCTCATCGTCCCATAACGTCGTGTATGGTAGACTGGTATTTCTACAAATATCTAGACCAACTGAAAGAAAGAAGAACATTTACATACGTACTATAAGTCCAGGGTGCCTTCATCATTAACACAAGCAACAGGTTCACTACAATATATTACTGAAGGAAGACAAATTATAAATCGAAATCAGTTCAGGAAATTTCTATTTGCTGGGAAATAACAATTTCCTGTCATTATCATTACAAAGGTTATAATTGAATGGCGCGTCTTAAAACTACGGTAATTTAAATTGTCCAAGTACAGAGCGATAGACGCGCGTAGTATTTTAGAAAGTTGTACGCCCCAAAACAGTTACAAGCCTCATTTCAAGTTAATTATACAACCAATCAAAAAAGCTAAAAGGTGAGATTGTAGAAATTTAAAAATAATAAAAACCCCACAAAAAAAATTACAGATCCTGAGATAGGAAGCCTTATGCAAAACCTGTTTTTTTTTTACAAAATTAATACGATCGGGAATATTTTCACCAATCGTGTTTTTGAAAAGGTGAAATCAAAGATAAATTCCGAAGTTTCTTGTCCTTAAATATAAACTGAGATACTCATTATCTTGACTGTTTTTAACTATGACTCTATTCTAATCTTATATCTAGGTATCTTAATTTGGAATCATAGGGACATTGTTTTTTAATTTTCGTATTGTTCCTTTTTATTTTACTTAGTAACAGAAAAATAATAATAATACCAGTTGTAAATTAAACTAAAATTATATTCAACTACCATGTTTTAGCAAATAAACAGATTTCATTTCATTTAATTTAATTTCATAAATAGGAAGATTTAAAAGCAAAATTGCTTAATATGGGCTCTTAAGTGGCCAGTATATGTTAGTACTGTTGGTATTTTGGAAACTTACATGGCGAGTGGGCGGCTTCGTCGTTTACAACAGCTACGTGCAAATCCCTCGGGTCATGTCCTATCGCTGAGAAGAACGCTACCACTTGTATTATAGGAAATAATACTGAAAATATCAGCCCTCTGAAAAAAAACCTCAATTTTAGCGTGTCGTAGCAAGGCAAACCAAGAAAAATAAGCTTATTTATTATGCTTTATTGGATGGCCTTTATGACAATGAATATGCATAAAGCCGTGTTCAAACGGCATGCTAAAATAATATGTCCTTGATATGTCGTAAGAGGCGTCTAAGGGAAAAAAGCAAGGGGGTAAGCAGCAGCGTCCCTCATTTTAACAACGATAGCTCTGACTGCGCTCGCCAACCCGCATGCCCAGAGTGGTGAGTATGGGCAAATCCCCCCACATAATAGGAATTCGCTCTGTTTGTGGGGGAGGCCATGTTCAGCAGTGGACGTCGTACGGCTGTAATGATGATGATGATGTCATATCAAATTCGTTTGAAATGATTACGAATGAAAAGTATCGGAAAATTCTTACCCCTACCCTGAACCACAGATAACATAATACAAAGTCAACAAAGTCAATTTTGAGTTTGCCATTTAAAGGATCCTTAAAGATCGTTTTTAAATAAATTTTAGGTCAAGTCAAGTCAAAAGGCGTTTATTTCAATAAAATCACTAGGATCACTTTGAAACGTCTTAGAAAGTAGGTGAAGCTATGCCTGTTCCTCGCGACCAAGCCTAGAAGAATCAGGCAACAAACACGGCTTGGTGCCTATAATTTTTTTCGATGATCCTTTTTCACAAAATAGAATTTAAAGCTTCTGTGAGGTGACATATCGCATGCCGTTTGAATACGGTTTGCGTTCTTAATATGTTTGATCGCGCATTCCTGCGAAAAAAGTTCGCTCGGCCTTGCTCTGGTCGCTTAATGCGTTACATTAGTAAGTACGAGGAGTAAAGGCCTTTGCCTTTGTCATGGCTCGCGGTGACGGAACGTTCTTGTGGATAATTTTTCATATTAGTTTGCACAAAAAATATTTTTTTGCATGTGCCGATACGGTTACTTGCATAGTATGATCCGTTGAAGTGAGTAAAGTCTGTTAAAAATATTTTCAGTTCAGCCGTACGACGTCCACTGCTGAACTTGGCCTCCCCACAGACAGAGCGAATTCCTTATTATGTGGGTGTATTTGCCTATACTCACCACGCTGGGCATGCGGGTTGGCCAGTTAGAGCTATCGTTGCAAAATGAGGGACGCTGCTGCTCATCCCCTAGCTTTTTTCCCTTAGTCGCCTCTTACGACATCCGCGGATAGGTAGATATGGAGGGGCCTATTCTTTAGCCGGGGCCATCACTTCAAATTGTCTTTGGCTTTACTCACCCAGGATGCCTGGAGAACTGTTGAATACTTTTGATGAAAACCGCATTGTACCTTGATCTCGAAAGCCTTTTACTGTCTTTAGTATCATCCTTTTTTGTTAGCACCTATAAAAAAATAAAATAAAAGAATCAGCCAGGCTACTGCGTAAGCGAAATAGTAATGAAGATCGCAATTAAAAGGATGATTTTATAAATTTTAGCGACATCTGAAGTTTTTCAAACATGAAAAGGAAGAAGCTAAGGTCTTGAAGTTTTCCCTTGTCAAGTTTGGAACGTTTTGAATGTTGCTAAGATTGTTAAAATTACCCTCAAAGTTACGAACTTCATTGCCATTACGCTTACACAATTGCACCACTGATACCTACTAAGTATATTTACGGGCAAACTTATATTTAAGATTGGTTTATAGTTTTTGTAAACAAATAGGTTGTTTTCCTTGGCACTCCAATTAATGTTCATTACCATATTTTTTACAGGTTTTGGCGTAAATTTTTATGTAAATTTAAAGTAATCTGCATCAGAAATCAAATTAAAATTTCAATATTACGTGCTTTAGGTTAACATTGCATAATAAATACCTAAGACTATTTTAAGGAGCTATTATCATGATAGCTCCTAAAAGTCTTGATAGTCTTGATGATAGTCTTGATGATAGTCTTGATGATAGTATCATGGCGCCTTACTCTGCCATTAAAATGCGAGAGTGTAAGCACTATTTCAAATCACTGACAGTCACTGATTTTTTCTTGGTCATCCTGTGTTAGGTCAGTGACCAGGTTGAGGCATAGTATAACCGTCGGCGAACTAAGTGCGCCATAATTATAGGTAATTCATTTCATTTAAAAAATCATTTTTTTATATACATTAAGGTGGTAAACAAACACACGGGGCCCACCTGTTGGTAAGCGGTTGCCCTAGCCTATGAGCGATTGCAATAACTCCTAACCCCCCCACCCCTAAAGAGCTTTGGCAACCTTACTCACTAATATACTAATATGATCAAGAAAATCTCGCTGTGCCCTACTTCCTCCTCAAATACAAATGCCAATGAAACAGTAATAATAATAAAATGAATACTTTAAATTCCAAATAATCAAATCCAACATAAACGTTAATCATAATCATCATCAGCCTGATGAAGTCCACTGCTGAACATAGGCCTCCCCCAAAGAGTGCCATGACTAACGGTCTTGAGCCTTCTCCATCCACCGACTTCCCACAACCTTCACAATGTCTTTGGTCCATCAGGTGGGGGGCCTTCCAACACTGCGTCGTCCTGTTCGTGGTCGCCACTCGAGAACCTTTGTTCCCCAACAGTTGTCGGTTCTGCGAGCTATATGGCCAGCCCACTGCCACTTCAACTTCTGAAACCTTGGTTCTTCTACGGATTTCCTCATTTCGGATTTTATCACGCAGCGAAACTCCGAGCATAGCTCTCTCCATAGCCCGTTGGGCGACTTTGAGCTTGTGTATGAGGCCAATAGTTAGCGACCAGGTCTCAGTGCAATATAAACGTTACTACATACATATTATTGCGAAATAAGTTGGGTGGGCTGGTGTAATTTTATCCAGTGGTTGATTGAATATAATTATAGCAGTTAAAACTATCTGATAATGCTGTCAGCACGCTGTTGATGCCGGCGCGGGCTTCTTTTGCACAAGATGGCAAAATAGTGGCCTAATTTTTTTTTTATACATCTAAGGTGACAAACATGCATACGGCCCACCTGTTGGTAAGTGGTTACCGCCTATGAGCGCTTGCAATACCAGAGGCATCACGCACGCGTTGCCGACCCCGAACCCCTCCCCCTAGAGAGCTCTGATAACCTTACTCACCGCAGGAACACAATTTGAAACAAATAATGTTATTTGGCTGCGATCTTCTGTAAGGCGGAGGTACCTCCACAGGCGGGCTGCTCCAATTTAAAACGAGTAAATCTCGCTGTGCCCTACCTCCTCCTACATTCGCGTCCGCAAACATTACAGATGCACTGCAGAACCCTACAGCGTCCTGAAGCTGTTATTTTACTGATATGATGAGTGTCGCTACTCACATCAGTGCTGCTGGTGACAACGCTGAAGTCTTCCCGCGACTGGAAACGACTGTCAGGTGACGTGGAAATGCTGTTAGTGGGGATAAGGTCCGGAGATGCTGTTAATGCTGGAAAATAAAAAAAATGGTGTTATATGTGGGCCAGTTGTTCCCTTGTTTCATTTCTATTTGACGACCTCGGTGGGGTAGCAGGCCAGTGCCCGTATGAGACGCAAGGGGCTCGATTCCTGCAGCAGGACAAATGTTTTTTTCAAATATTCGTACTGGGTCTGCGTTTTTTTTTGGAGGCCTATGTCCAGCAGTGGACTTCTATAGGCTGACAATGAGTAAAGAATATATTATGCATAATGGTTAAATTGAATTGTTATTGTAGAAGGTAATGCCTAAACTTTAAACTTTTGTACATCGCCGTCTTATTTGGTTTGTTTTTCCTGTCCAAAGGTTTTCTGGAAGAGATCGCTTTTAGGGATAAGGCCGCCTATTGTACTTAATATTTGTTGTTTTTCGCTATGTTATTTTTCTTATGCACAATAAGAAGTTTGTCTATCTATCTATCTTTAGAAATCCCGACCAAGCTATACCCCTGGTGGGGATTGTGGAATAAGATTCCGGAAATTCCCACTGGCTACGTTTTAGTAGGAGTGGGGATTTATTGCAGATTTTTGCCAGAAATCCCCACAGGCCATGACGTTTTGCTACGACGCAGCAGTGGGGATTTGTGGAATAATTTTCACAAAAATCCCCACTCCTACTACGAGGTTGCCAGTGGGGATTTCCGGAAATTTATTCCACAAATCCCCACCAGGGGTGTAGCTTGGTGGGGATTTCATCGTTGATACAAGTATTTACTTACTAGGTCGTCTTCTAGGAGGTAGTTCGTGCTGCCTCATAGCCAGCTTTAAGAAAGCGTCCTCCAGATTATTGACTTCAAACTTTCTGAGGATTTCTTCGGGGGAGTCTTCGGCCAGGAGCTGTCCATCACGAAGAAGACCGATCTGTTGAAAATAAGTCAGTCAGACCTTACCTTACCTAAGATAGTCATCTAAGCCGTGCATCTTTTTTTATTTTTTTTACAACAGAGTTGGCAAACAAGCTTACGGCCCACCTGATGGTAAGCGGTTACCGTAGCCTATGAGCGCTTGCAATACCAGAGGCATCACGCCCGCGTTGCCGACCCCGCACTCCCTCCCTAAAGAGCTCTGGCAACCTTACTTACCGCAAGAATACAACACTATTTGAAACAAATAATGTTATTTGGCTGCGATCTTCTGTAAAGCGGAGGTACCTCCCAGGCCGAGACTACTCCTCTTTCCTCTACCAACCTTGCTAAAAGTTCGTGATGTATCTATTATAGTATTTATCTAAAGTTATAAAGGTGAACTCATGCTAGCTGATAATGAGTACATTATCTAGTTTTGTTCTTTAATTACCTACCCATTATCCATTACACTTAAAATGAATGACAAGTTTTTGCGATCTACAACAATACATTGTACCTACCTACAATGTATTGTATACAAGGTGATTCATAATATGTATGGTATCCCTAAAGGAGCTTATTCTCCATCCTAATCCTACTAATATTATAAATGCGAAAGTTTGTGATGGTGTTTGGATGTTTCATTCAATCACGACCAAACGGCCGAACGGATTTGTATGAAATTTGGTACAGAGATAGATTAAAGTCAGGAATCTTCTTCTTTTATCGTATCAGTGTTTCAACCTTTCTTCTCAACCTATATATTCTATCCTATAATATAAATATAAATATTCCGGACATATCACACATTGTCAACTGATCCCAAACTAGGCATAGCCTGTACTATGGGTACCAGAGACTGATATTCGTAATAGATATATATTTAACACCCAGACACAGAAAAAAACATCTGTGTTAGTCACAAATGTTTGTCCAGTGCGGGAATCGAACCCGCGACCGCTAGCGCAGAAGGCAGAGTTACTACCAACTGAGCTATGAGGCCAGCCTATAAATTTAAACTAAAGTTAAATGTGTTTCGTCAGGAATAGCATATAGGTTTTATGTAGATACCACGCGTGCGAAGTCGCGGGCGGAAGCTAGTTGACAATAAAGTTTGTTCTACGACTTTCGGAAATTCGCCATCATTTCAAGAATACTTTCTGGTTTCCTCACGATGTTTTCCTACACCGTTATTAGCACGTATTAATGCGCATTAAATTATCCGAACTGAAAAATTAAAGAGGAATACATACTAATAACCGACTAAACTATCTGGATCTGGAGACCACGTCTAGGCAAACGTAGTGTGGGGCGTCCCCCGGCTAGGTGGAGCGATGACCTACGAAAGGCGGCGGGCAGAAAGTGGATGACAAGGGCCGAACACCGGGCTCAGTGGCGTGTATTGGGGGAGGCCTATGTCCAGCAGTGGACTAATGTGGGCTGATGATGATGATGATGATGATGAACTGAAAAAGTTATACGTGCACGACCCGTTTCGAGCCCACGACCTTCAGATCGAAAGTATTTTTTCACTAGGCCAACGCGGCTTTTTAAGACTTTTTATTTATTTCATTTATTTGTTTTGGGAAAGAAAAAAACCCATGGAATCTCAGATAGTTTGAGGATTGCGTTTTTTTTACGACTTAAAAGATTTGCGAAATATTTACAGTCATAATAAACAAGTATTCCAAAGCGAATAACGAAAGAGGAGATATACATGTCGACATCCTTAATGATAAAATTTGTACTATATTTAATTCGCTAAGAGTATTTTTAAGTTTTAATTTTAGACAGTAGGCACTTTGGTATATACTGTAAGCTTGCTGTTTTAACTGAAATAAATAATTCTAATTCTAATTCTAATTCTAATAACAGGAAAACAAAATTTAAACAGGTCTGTTATAAATTGGCATTTTTGGCAAACACGTTACGAATCATTCTCGAGCCTGAAGTAGGTACCCACCTAATTGTAGGTACCTACTGCATACAAATACATATAGCGAATTAGCATTGCCATCCAGCGTGGCAATTCCGCCAGTGTCTTGGGGACGCTTCCGACTGGTAGTGATCTGGATCAGTTGTAACGGTAGTAGCTATATATAGATCGTTTGTAACGGTCTTTAGATGGCTCAACTGTTTCTTGTGTATTTTGTAAATATTAACTTGTATTAGTTTTAAGTTTCTTTCTGTAAATAAAGTACATCAATTCATTTTAAAAAAATATATATATTCCGGACATATCACACATTGTCAACTGATCCCAAACTAGGCATAGCCTGTACTATGGGTACCAGAGACTGATATACATAATAGATATATATTTAACACCCAGACACAGAACAAACATCTGAGTTAGTCACAAATGTTTGTCCAGTGCGGGAATCGAACCCGCGCCCGCTAGCGCAGAAGGCAGAGTTACTACCAACTGAGCTATGAGGCCAGTCCAGGAAAAAAAAAAACATGTACCTATATAGCATTAGCATATACAAGGTGATTCAAAATATGTATGCTATCCCGAAAGGGGGTTATTCTCTCAACAAAAAGAAAGAACTATCGAGTGAAGGCTCCTTTCGTACAAAAAACTTTCGTGTACTTTCGTCTTGTGTGTACCATTTGTGTTACCAACGTGTTCCATTTGGGAAAGTACTTATTACGTATACCGTGGTGGCCCCGGTTAAAGAATAGGCCCCTCCATACCTACCTATCCGCGGATGTCGTAAGAGGCGACTAAGGGAAAAAAGCTAGGGGATGGGCAGCAGCGTCCCTCATTTTAACAACGATAGCTCTAACTGCGCTCGCCAACCCGCATGCCCAGCGTGGTGAGTATGGGCAAATCCCGCCACATGATAGGAATTCGCTCTGTCTGTGGGGGAGGCCATGTTCAGCTGTGGACGTCGTACGGCTGAAATGATGATGATGATGATATTACGTTTACTTTGTAGTGCACCCCGACCAATCTTCCGTACAATTCAGACTCCTCTCCATCCAAAGGTTGTCTGGAAGAGATCGCTTTCTTAGCGATAAGACCGCCCATTGTACATATAAATTTATTTAGTCTATAATTAATTGTAATTAGTTATTAAGGTGTGTGTACAATAAAAAAAATTACATTCATTCAAGTATTTTTTTTTTTTATACAACTGACGTGCAAAAACAAGCTTACGGCTCACCCGATGGTAAGCGGTTACCGTAGCCTATGAGCGCTTGCAATACCAGAGGTATCACGCACGCGTTGCCGACCCCTCCCCCCTCCCCCTAAAGAGCTCTGGCAACCTTACTCACCGCAGGAACACAACACTATTTGAAACAAATAATGTTATTTGGCTGCGATTTTCTGTAAGGCGGAGGTACCTCCCCAGGCGGGCTGCTCCAAATTAGAACGAGAAAATCTCGCTGTGCCCTACCTCCTGTTTTGTCTTGTGTGTACCTACTGTTTTGTTAGGTCCAACGTGTTCCATTTGGTAAAGATCAGTGAATTCGTTTACTTTAGGAACATGATAAAGATGCAATTTTCTATGTTTACCTTATTTACAATGATCATCGAATCGAACATTGTAAAGGTTGCGGGAAGTCGGTGGATGGAAAAAACGTCGTGGAACTCTTTGGGGGAGGCCTATGTCCAGCAGTGGACTTCTACAGGTTGTTGATGGTGATGATCATCATCGAAGCTCCAAATTTTACAAGTTATAAAAGATCTCAGTTCGAGGAGAACCACCAGTTTAAATTATGTAGGTACTTAACTTTTTTGACTTTACATTCATTCATAAGTAAAAATATTTTCTTCATTCATTCAATAACATTATTTGTTTCAAATAGTGTTGTGTTCCTGCGATGAGTAAGGTTGCCAGAGCTCTTTAGGATGGGGAGGGGGTTCGGGGTCGGCAACGCGTGCGTGATGCCTCTGGTATTGCAAGCGCTCATAGGCTACGGTAACCGCTTACCAACAGGTGGGCCGTATGCTTGTTTGTCATCTCAGTTGTATAAAAAAAACATTTTTTTCTGCATGAATACTTTAGTTATAAAGGTCATGGTCAAAAATGCAGTCTCCTAATAATTGTTGGCTATTAAAAGTTGGTACTATACCTACCTAGGTAATTTTAGGCTGCGTGTAAGAAATACCAGGGTACTTAACAAGCAATCACAGCAATGCTGCAGCCTTGAAAACTATTACTCAACAGACTGTTTTTTGTACTTTTGAAAAAACGCAATCAGTTGCCGTTATCAGTGTCATAGTTATATTCCATGAGTTTATGGAGGAGGTAGGGAACAGCGAGATTTTCTCGTTCTAAATTGGAGCTGAGCTGAGGTACCTCTCCAGGCGGGCGCCTGGGTAGGTACCTCAGCCTTACAGAAGATCGCAGCCAATTAACATTATATTTTGTTTCAAATAGTGTTGTGTTCCTGCAGTGAGTAAGGTGGCCAGAGCTATTTAGGGGGGAGGGGGGCGGGGTCGGCAACGCGTGCGTGATGCCTCTGGTATGGCGCTCACAGGCTCATAGGAGTCGAAATGATAAAATAATCTTTAGTCCAAATGTCTTACTTTTCCCCACTTGTGGGAAAGAAAGAATGAAAAGAGAGAAAGTCGCGTCTGTCAGACTTTCATTTTTTGCATTTGCCAATACGGCTACGTCCATTGTATGGAACGTTATAGTGGGAAAAGGCCTTAAAAAAGACAATTTCTGATCTAGGGCTGGCTTTTTGTCAAAATTTATATACCTACTTACATATGGGTCATTCCATGTCAAACGTAACACTTGTTACACACACTTAGAGTAGAATTTAGGAAATCCGGTGAAGAATATTTGAAATTAAGATCGATTTTAAGGAACTGTGGAGTAAAGGGTGGTTGGGTAACCATAAAATATGCTTTCTTATAAAAAAAATGTTCAAAAGCAACGTAAATGTGTACGACCCGTAGCACTTGTAACATGGAATGACCTATATATCTACCTATTAAAAACGTTTGTATCTATGCTCACTTACTTCAGGACATAATATAATCATAATATTGTTATCCTCAAGAAGCCACCAGCTCTTGAAACACAGTTTTTACTAGTTCGGGAGCCAATGGATTCATTGACTTGTCCAATATTTTTGTCAATAAATTACTTTTTGTTTGTTTGTTTGATTCCTTACCTTGTGCGCCTGTTTCGTTTCGTCGATATAATGCGTTGTGATTATAACTGTGGTGCCTCCTCTCGCCAACTCAGACAGGTACTCCCATATACTGAAACAAAAAAATAATAATTGGTAAAAATGCTATGCAATTTAAAAAAAAAAAAATATTCCGGACATATCACACACGGTCAACTAATCCCAAACTAGGCATAGTCTGTACTATGGGTACCAGAGACTGACATACCTACATAATAGATAAATATTTAACACCAAGACACAGAACAAACATCTGTGTTAGTCACAAATGTTTGTCCAGTGCGGGAATCGGTAGCGCAGAAGGCAGAGTTACTACCAACTGAGCTATGAGGCCAGTCAATTTTGATTGCCGCAGGCAGATACAATTCACACAAATGTTATAAATGCGAAAGTATTTGGATGGATGTAGGAGTAGAAGTCAAGAAAAGATAGATTGACTGTGTGAAAGTGGATATTGGTATGAAAGGAGTGAGTGCCGAGATGACGATAGAGGGAAATGTAAAAAAAATACCATGTTGTGCCACGCACCATAATTGTAGGATAAGGGTAGAAAATGATGATTATTATCAATGCGAAAGTAGCCCTCTCTCTGTCTGTTAAATAAAGTTTTCATGACTAAACGCCTGAGCGGCTTAACCGATCTTGATAAAATTCGGTGATCCCATTTGATAACCGCGCTGAAGGTTCGACGGGACGAAGGAAGACGATGATGATGTTACGATGATAATTAAATCTTTCTAAATTCATGGTTGTCTAAAAATCTCTAATTTTTTCTCTCATCATCATCTCCCTGCCCCTATCCCACTTTATGTGGGGACAACATGTTTTTCTCTTCCACTCCCCGCTATCAGCCGTCATATCAGTATTCACTCCTTTCTTACTCATGTCGTCTTTCACACATCTTTTCTTTGGTCTACCTCTTCCCTTATATCCTTCCACATTCATATTTAAAAGTATTTTTTTCTAAACATAATTAAGCAAAATAAAGATAACGAGCCTTATATGTTTTGTTTCTAGCGATTTAATGACAATAATCTATGTAGCTACATCGTCATTTCAACTAACGTTTAATTATGTTATTTTGTAATACTTTTAATTTTGTTATTCAACAATTAATTGCAAAAGGTTAGCTATGTTTGTTTAGGTTAATTGTTTATGACAGTTTAGTTTGCAGTACGAGAAATATTAACTTCATTCATATTTTTTAATATTTTTTTATGTTTTTTTATCTGGATCCGTTGAGCTATCTATAGATCGTTTGTAACGGTCTTTAGATGGCTCAACTGTTTCTTGTGTATTTTGTAAATATTAACTTGTATTAGTTTTAAGTTTCTTTCTGTGAATAAAGTATTTTATTAGAAATATTTTAAATAATTATTAAATAAGAATGTGGAAGGATACAAGGGAAGAGGTAGACCAAAGAAAAGATGGATGGATTGCGTGAAGGACGACACGAGTAAGAAAGGAGTGAATACTGATATGACGGCTGATAGAGGGGAGTGGAAGAGAAAAACATGTTGTGCCGACCCCACATGAAGTGGGATAAGGGCAGGGAGATGATGATGATGATGAACCTAATGGGAACGGCCGTTAGACACTAACCTATTGGTTAACCTATTGGTAAACTTCAGCTCCTTATTATTAGATAAACAATAGATGATTTACATCTTATCAACTAGCGCTATCATAGGAAGTAGGTGATTTTCCAGTCATCCCTGGCATAAATGCTTAGACGCAGATGAAATTAACCAATAATTAGCGATCAGCATCACGCGATCGTTGCTAAAGTATCTGGGTACAGTTAACGGATGCTGCTACGGCACCTTGTGGCTAATAAGCTTCGACAACATTGGAAAAGTTCAGCATTCTCGTTCTGAAACTGGGGGCACTACTCATTTACAACGTTCGTTCTATTCAGTTCCAATTATCGTTCAGTTCCGATCGCGGTTCTAGTTTTACCCAAAAAGCAATTCTAATAAATAGTTTTTTTTAAGATGATCGAACTGAACCGTAACCAATCAAAGTTAATCCGCAGCTGAAATGCAATAGTGTTGACAGGCCTCTTAGCTCAGTTGATAGTAAGTCTGCCTTCTGTGCTAGAGGTAGCGGGTTCGATTTCCGCACTGGACAAAAATTTGTGTGATGAATACAGATGTTTGTTCTGTGTCTGGGTGTTAGATATTTACCTATTATGTATATCAGTCTCTGGTCCCCATAGTTCAGGCTATGCCTAGTTTGGGATCAGTTGACCGATGGGTACCAGAGACTGATATACATAATAGATATATATTTACCACCCAGACACAAAACAAACATCTGTGTTAGTCACAAATGTATGTCCAGTGCGGGCATCGAACCCGAGAGGTCTCTAGCGCAGAAGGCAGAGTTACTACCAACTGAGCTATGAGGCCAGTCTTAATAAAGTTGGAATTGAATAGAACATTAAACGTTATAAATCAGTAGAACTGGCCCCCTGGGATGTTACAAAAGTCAACCGAGCAATCTAGCCACGATGGCGATGTGCAACAGCAACCATCGGAACTGTAATAACAGATTGCGAAACGATTGTTCCCTATCTGATGTGACCGAGACATTGTACAACTTACATTGAATCATCATTGGCGGGCATGTTCCCATAGTTGCTAATAACAAAGGCAATATAATTAAAATATTTATCTTAAGTGGAATCACGGATGACTTTGTGCTCGTGTGTTGTTTTAGTCTCTTGGTTTGTGTCAATGTTTTTGATTGATTTAGTATCGTAACTGCTTTACGCTCGGAATTTATCTGCGTGATAAGATCCGAAATGAGTTAATCCGTAGAAGAACCAAGGTCACCGACATAGCTCTCAGAATTAGCAAGTTGAAGTGGCATTGGGCAGGTCGCAGAACCGACAACCGCTGGGGAGTAAAGGTTCTCAAATGGAGACCACGAACCGAACGTCATGAACCTCTTTGGGGCAGGCCTTTGTCCAGCAGTGGACTTCTAAACGCTGATGATGATGATATAGTAGTAGGTAGGTATTATCATCATTTCAGCCGTACGACGTCCACTGCTGAACATGGCCTCCCCCAAAGATAGCAGATTCCTTATCATGTGGGGGGATTTGCCCATACTCACCACGCTGGGCATGCGGGTTGGCGAGCGCAGTTAGAGCTATCGTTGTTAAAATGAGGGACGCTGCTGCCCATCCCCTAGCTTTTTTCCCTTAGTCGCCTCTTACGACATCCGCGTATAGGTAGATATGGAGGGGCCTATTCTTCAGCCGGGGCCACCACGGTAGGTAGGTATAGTGTAGTTTTTTGTTTTGAATTCACTTTTTCGTATTGTTTGATTTCTGTAGCATATTTTGTAGATTTTTATTGCGTTGTTTTATAGTTTTCTTGCAGTTTTCTTGCAGCTCAAAAGTATGTAGGTTCATATCGACATTAAAACACGCAAAAAATCCTACTTAAAATTATAAATGCGAAAGTTTGTGACGATGTTTAGATGTTTGTTTTTCAATCACGCCCAAACGGCCAAAAGGATTAGGATGAAATTTGGTACAGAGATACATTATAGTCTGGAATAGCATATAGGCTTTTTATGTAGGTACCACGGGCGGGATCTAGTAAAACATAAGTGATGTGTTGCATCACGTTCGCACGGGGCCAAAAAGGATCCTATCTCAGCAAAAGCTGCACCAAACCAGTAAATGGTACAGTGCGGCGCTGGTTTTCAGTCGGAACCCGCAATAGGAGGACTCACTTCAGGTGACATTGTGGTCAGTATTAAAAACGCAGGCGGAATCTTAATCCATAAGTGTGGTAACACCTAAATCATGTGAGTACAATAATAATGAGCCAATATAAAATCCAAAAAGCAGCTGTTCTGACGTCAATATGCATACTTTGATCAATATGTACAATCTTTATTATGTACACTTTAATTTAAATGCTAACAATAGTCGAGTAATGATGTATTTATATTTTAAATAAGACACGTTTGAAATTTTGATGTACAACACCAAAAACTCCGCTTCTAAAGGAAAGTAAAGATGGATCGTCTGTGTGAAAGTGGACATGGAGTGAGTGCTGAGATGACGACTGATGGAGGGAAATGGAACAAGAATACATTTTGTGCCGACCCCACATGATGTGGGATAAGGGCAGGAAGATGATGATCACCAAAAATTCCGGCTTACCACCACCACACCACTAAGGGTGTATTTTGCGTGAAGTGGTCTGTGCCTAGCTTGCGTAAATGCGTAATAATAAAAAAGTAACTTTTTTGTCTTACAATATGCTCGTATTTTTTGGTTGTAACTGATAAACAGACTGGGTAATCAAAGTCATAAAATAAATGGTTCACCCTCAAAGGATCACAATGAATAAAGAGATGGGCCGGACAGGCTTACTTAGCCGTGTACAAGCGAAACACTTTATAAATTAGTAAGGCGGATATTTTGGTGATAGTACAAGTCCGCCTGTGGCTTCGTTAGCTAGGTATATATTTTGAATGCCATCTTTAATGGGCTTATTATACAACCAAATAGCAATAAAGTTTGTTCAACAACTTTTGGAAATTATACATCTTCCGTTGAAAAAACTCTATGCAAAAATCTGCCGTTTTTAGAAAGAAGAAAGAAAATACTTTTATTTGTAGCATTAACCTTAAAATTACCCAACACCTTGTGCATTAAACTATACAAACTAAGAATAAGAAAGAGAAAGAAAGAAAACTTAAATGCTACGAAAAGGCGTCCCACTCAGCATTATGTTGCGATAGCCATTGAACCATCACATCGCTGATCTTTTGTTTTTCACAGAGCAAAGGATCAGCATGATTTTTTGCAAAGTTTTAGTAAGTGGTCTGAGAATGGCAAAGGCTACTTTATGTCCCAGAAAAATGCACGGTTCCTATGGGATCATCATCATAATTTCAGCCGTACGAGGTCCACTGCTGAACATGGCCTCCCCCACAGACAGAGTAACTTCCTTATCATGTGGGGGAATTTGCCCATACTCACCACGCTGGGCATGCGGGTTTGCGAGCGCAGTTAGAGCTATTGTTGTTAAAATGAGGGACGCTGCTGCCCATCCCCTAGCTTTTTTCCCTTAGTCGTCTCTTACGACATCCGCGGATAGGTAGATATGGAGGGGCCTATTCTTCAGCCGGGGCCTTCTCAGCCATATCCATATCCTATGGGATAGCATGACAATATTATAAATGCGGAAGTTTCAAAGTTCAATCAATCACGCCGTAACGGCACAACCGATTTCCATGAAACTTGGTAAAGGTATTTGCCTAGAATAGTATATAGGTTACTTTTTATCTACGTACCAAATACCCCGCGAGCGAAGTCAAAGCTTGTACATACCTAATATTTTTTTATTAATAATTTCTCTGAATAAACTTATTTCCAAAAACAAGTTCAAAATTTATTAGGTGGGTTTTACACTAAGTAATGAAAAACTACTAAAACGATATGCAAAACAAATCCACATTATTGCCTCGTTCTGATTTATTATGTGGATTTTATATACTAATGATATTGTGGATGGAAGGTACATTAAGTAGAACGATTAATAGTTTTATTGATCTCATCTTGCCATTTTATATCATGCGATCATTAGAACGGAGACATAAAGCTGGCCACATTATCCTACTAATATTATAAATGTGAAAGTTGGTCAGGGTGTTTGGATGTTTGTGGCTCTATCACGGCTAAATGGTCGAACGGATTTGGATGAAATTTGGTACAGAGATAGATTATAGTCTGGAATAGCATATAGGTTACTTTTTATATAAATACTACGCGAGCGTAGCCGCGGGCAGAAGCTAGTAATATCATAATTTATCATCATAATACGAAAGTGACTCTGTTTGTTTGTTGCCTTTTCACGTCTAAACGGCTGAACAGATCGTAATGAAATTTGGCAAGGAGATAGATTATATCCTAGTAAAGGGCTTAGGCAATATTTTGTTTTATAAAAGTAACGTCTCAGACAGGCCTCTTAGCTCAGTTGGTAGTAAGTCTGACTTCTGCGCTAGAGGTAGCGGGTTCGATTCCCGCACTGGACAAACATTTGTGTGATGAATACAGATGTTTGTTCTGTGTCTGGGTGTTAGATATTTACCTATTGTGTATATCAGTCTCTGGTACCCATAGTACAGGCTATGCCTAGTTTGGGATCAGTTGACCGTGTGTGATATGTCCAGAATATTAATTTATTTTAATGTTGAAATAGGGATTGAAAGTTTGTATGGGCAATCCATAATTCCTCAAGTTAGGGATTTAATTAATATTCAGGCTTTTGGTAAGAAATAAAGAAATACGTGTTTCAGCATTTTTGCTAAATCATCCCTAAGGGAGGCAAAGTAGGGGGTTAATATTATGAGGTACAAGTTAGGTATAAAGGTGAGGTATAAATTCGAACAAAATCGCGGGTAACGGCTAGTGAATAATTTCATTAGCTATTTTTAGTAGCCGGACTCAAAATCAAGTTTTTCGGGGTTTTACATATTTTGCCAAGATATTTTTATCTAAAAGGAGTTTATAGCTGTGAATATTAATGCGTAGCGGCTCCATAATATATGATATTAATAGTGTCACGTGTGGAAACGTGTTTACAGAACCCGAGTGGGAGTTAAGACTATTTTAGTCATGTTGACTGAATTTTTCTGGAGTTAAAATACTGATAGTTGATAAAGTCAAAGTCAAAAGGCATTTATTCCAATAAAATCACTAGGATCACTTTCAAACGTCTTAGAAACTAGGTGAAGCTATGCCTGTTCCTCGCGACCAAGCCTAGAAGAATCAGGCAACAAAAACAGATCCTTTTTCACAAAATGGAATATAAAGCTTCAGTGTGGTGCCGATCGAACTAGGTGAGGCTCAAAAGAAAAGTAATCTAATTATAACCCCTAATAAATAATATAAAAATTTGAAAATAAAGAAGACAAATGTGAGCATGATCTAAAGGCAGCACACGCTACACTTGATGAAATATGTACCTAATGCTTAAATAAAATTAAATAATACTTAAAATATGATGCAAGCAAAAACTATAAAGACACTGCAAAATGGCATTTTAGCTGTCGAGGGGCAGAGCGACTTCAGGCCATGCGGTTTTATCATTTATATAATCATTTTGTTTATAGTACGCTTTCTTAATAAGATTATTCTTTATGTACACATTAAATCTTCAGATAGGAAGGTGCGTCGCATAGAATTGCGCATTGCGTGCGATATAAAACACATGTCATGTTGTGCTGAACCCACGTTATGAGGAACAGGGGATGATAATGTTGGTGATAAAATATGTGGCAAGTCTATGATATTAGACTGGCCTCATAGCTCAGTTGGTAGTAACTCTGCCTTCTGCGCTAGAGGTCGCGATCACTGGACAAACATTTGTGTGATAAACACTGATGTTTGTTCTGTGTCTGGGTGGTAAATATATATCTATTATGTATATCAGTCTCTGGTACCCATAGTACAGGCTATGCCTAGTTTGGGATCAGTTGACCGTGTGTGATATGTATATAGAATATTTATTTATTTATTTACCCCTGAAATAAATTTCGCCATCGCAGAAGGACCTACCAGGGAAAAGTTCAGTGATGATTCTTCTAGCTTCAGGGCGTCTAAAATTATCACTATTACAAAATATCATAATATGATTTGCGTAATAGTATTCGCAGCATTTATTCATTCTGTATATAAAGGTACAGGACATAGCTCTCAGAATTAGCAAGTTGAAGTGGCAGTGGGCAGGCCATATAGCTCGCAGAACCGATAACCGTTGGGGAGTAAAGGTTCTCGAATGGCGACTACGAACCGGAAGAACGGCGACGCAGTGTTGGAAGGCCCCCCCCAATGGACCGATGACATTGTAAAGGTTGCGGGAAGTCGGTGGATGGAAAGGGCTCAAGACCGTTCGTCGTGGAACTCTTTGGGGGAAGCCTATGTCCAGCAGTGGACTTCTATAGGTTGTTGATGATAATATAAAGGTACGCGTTCATGCTGCGTATGAATGTAGCGTATACACGCAACGAACAAACGCAATGTCAAATATATTGAAATAGGAGTTACGCAGTGCGTTTGTGCGCATCAAGGGTACCTTTAGGGAGGTGCGTCAAATAGATACAAAACTTTCATGAATCACATTTTACACTAATATTATAAATGAGAAAGCATCTCATATATAAACTACGAAAAACTATACGACGAAAGACTAAACGGCTGAAGTGATCTTGATGAAATTTGGTATAGATATAAGCAGCCGTCAGGAAGAAGACAGGCTACTTTTTCATTAGTATATCGTTCGAGCGAATCATTGTGGGATAGGGGCAGGGAGATGATGATGATGATAAATCATGATACCTATATAAAATTCGAATCATTTATTTTATACGAATCATATAAAAATCTTCTGAAATTATCATCTTAGTACCGGTCCTAGCCCGGTGTAGCTGGCAGTGGTAGTAAGAGACCTAAAGCATATAAATCCGATCGAAAAAAAAAAAACAAACAACTTAGTACCCCATGACTTACCTTTCTCTGAGCACGGGGTCCAGCCCCACAGTCGGCTCGTCCAAAATCAGCAGCTCGGGACAATGGACCAGCGCGGCTGCCAGCGAAACCCGTCTCTGCTGACCCCCTGAGCAGGATTTAATGAGTTTCCCCCCACTAGGCAGGTCGAGCAGGTTGGAGAGGAAGTCGAAACGTTCCACCATCTGTTTTGTCTTCATGCCGTAGATCCTGGCGAAGTAGAAGACGGCGTCGCGGACAGTGAACTCGCCCACTAGGGCGATGTCCTGTGGACAAAAATTATAGGTTTTATGGGCACTTATAGTCACAGTACAAAAGCTTGCTTGCTTGTCTTGTCACTGATTCTTTCGTGGTCATCTTGTATTAATTAGATTAGAATAGAAAAACGTTTATTTTGCTACCAACACAATAGGTAAGACTTAAGTCAGTGACCAGGTTGGTAGATATGGTGGCCTATGAAAAGGGCCTATGACGGTCGGTTAAAGAATCAGTGTAGTGAAAGGATTAAAGTGCGCCCCTTAGAGGCAGGCTCCTTTTGAGCACATGTCAGATCTATTGGAATTTTTGGGTTCTAATCCCAATAAGAAGACCTTGGTTAGAGTCTACGATACTTCAAACAAACACATACAAAAGACATAAACGAGCTGCCACTATTTTTTTTAAAATTTTATAGCATCTGGATTCTTGTATATAGAACGGTATTCTGTTTATGCCAGTAGGTAATACATTTTAGTATCGGAGGCACGATGTAGGAAGAAAGTTGTTAATAATTTTGTTTTTCCATTTTTATTGAAAAACACTAACCATCATCATCATCATCATCATCATCATTTCAGCCGTACGACGTCCACTGCTGAACATGGCCTCCCCAACAGACAGAGCGAATTCCTATCATGTGGGGGGATTTGCCCATACTCACCGCGCTGGGCATGCGGTTTGGCGAGCGCAGTTAGAGCTATTGTTGTGAAAATGAGGGACGCTGCTGCCCATCCCCTAGCTTTTTTCCCTTAGTCGCCTCTTACGACATCCGCGGATAGGTAGATATGGAGGGGCCCATTCTTTAGCCGGCGCCACCACGGCCTAACACTAATACGACACCAAATATGTTTAAATGGCTTCGGAACTATTATTTCTTCGCATATTGTTTGAAGCACGGGTTCGACTGTTCTTTGTCGTATTAGGCTATTTTATAGGCCAAAAATCAGCCCATCCGTCAAGCCTGAGGCCATTTTAGCCGTTATTTCCACAGGCTACAGTGCATTTTGCCTTTGCAACTATACCTGCTTAATATGTAAAAAAACAGTCAGTTTATTTCGGCTGCTCAAGATGACGGCAATTGTGTTTTTGTGTTGCCCGGTCCGTCACAATCTCGTGCCGAGTTCTAGTGGTCGCACCGAACTACCGTTGGTTGACGGCCCGGTGACGGTGGCAGTGGACAAACGTTAAACCTTACTGTTTACAGTAATAGAATCGGAGTAGTTTTTTTCATATTACATTTATACTCGCGCCTCATCCCTCGACTCGCTCCTCATCTCGCGTGATCAATGGTAAATGAGCTTCCTGTTTACACTCTAGTGGTGAGTTCAGTCGTTTGTCGCGAGGTCCTTTGACTCGTGACCAAAAACCGCTTCAGAGATGAGGTGCGAGGCGAGCCGCGAGCGTCTCACACTCACACTCGTGTCTCGTGGCTCGCCTCGCAGCTCGCGTCGCGACTCGCACGAATGGGCTATGAATCGGAGTAGCAGTTTTTTCATTAGGATGTTTTTGTCGCCGCGCCATAGCCTCAACGACGACGCCACGACGCCGCCGCGCCCGTGACGTATGACGTATTAACTATTAATAAACATGCTTGACGGGATTTTTAAAACTATGGACATCAAAGATGTCCGTGTCTTTCGCGAATTGAAAGCAATAAGGAAATTCATTTAAATAGTCAATAATGGCTAGTAATTTATTGGTACAAAAGGTACTTAAAGTTGATTAAACAATCACGCAGTTCATTGCAAATATAGTTAATTGTTCTAAGTGCTGTATTTATGTCTCTCGTGGACTTACTTCTTGACACAGTATTTATCACAAGATGGTGAGAAAAATGACATTTTAGCTAATACATTAAAAAACCTCTTACCTTTGCTAAGCAGAAAACAAATAATCGATACTTTTGAAGAATCCATTTAGGTATAAACAACATCGCTAGATTATTAAAATTGTATTACCTATAGTATCAGTTTCAGTCAAAGAATGTTTGCCTTTATAGATAGATATACCTCAACTATCGATCTGAAGGTAGGTTTGAATCTCAACTATCACCAATAGATTTTTATATTCGAAAATTATTACGTGCTCATAAGGGTGAAGGAGGGGTGTGCGCCGCTGGCGAGACGACATCGAAGACGTCGCCGGCTCTACATGGACGAGACATGCCGCAGAGAGAGATCTGTTGCGATGGATGGAGGAGGCCTTTACCCAAAGATGGGTGCCCAAACTTTGAAATGTTTAAAACTTACTTTATAATTTTGTATAAATAATATAAATAAATAAATATTCCGGACATATCACACACTAAGCATAGCCTTTACTATGGGTACCAGAGACTGATATACATAATAGATATATATTTAACACCCAGAAACAGAACAAACATCTGTGTTAGTCACAAATGTTTGTCCAGTGCGGGAATCGAACCCGCGGCCTCTGGCGCAGAAGGCAGAGTTACTACCAACTGAGCTATGAGGCCAGTCAAATGTATATGTATATATATGTTCAAATTTGGAAATAAATGGCTTAATAATAATATAATAATAAGGGTGAAGGAAAACATCGTGAGGAAACCCGCGGCATAGTCAGCTCCACACGTATTGACCGTGTCTTTCTTGTGGATAAGTCCGACGAGGCTGAGAGCATGGTATATATAGGTGCTGCCCATTCCCTAGCTTTTTTCCCTTAGTCGCCTCTTATGATATTCACGGATAGGTAGAGATTGAGGGGCATATTCTTCAGCCGGAGCCACCACGGCTAAAATGATGATGAATATCTGTATTAGGAGGCTGGTTTGAGGGTGAATATTAGTTATCAATCTTACCTGAGGCATATATCCGACCCTGGGTCCAGGAACCCCACTGCCCTTCCCTCCAGGGGTTCCGCCGAGCACCCACACGTTGCCTTCGTCCAGTTTCCGTCTGCCCACGATGCATGACAGAAGTGTAGTTTTACCACACCCGGAGGGTCCGAGAAGACCGTATCTGAGGAAGAATAAAAAAAAAACTTTATTTTTGGATTAGATTTTGCTTTCCATTTGTTGTCAAGAAAAGCGTTGCTAAATAAATGATAGTGGGATTAGCTACGGCATGACTACGGGATATCTTCGAGATGGCTACGGGATAATTACGAGATATCTACGGCATGGCTACGGCTTGACTACGGGGTTTCTACGCGAGCCTACCAGATAGTTCCGGGATGTCTATGAGATGACTACAGGATGTTTACGGCATGGCTACGGAATGTCTACTGAATGTCTACGCAATACCGGATAGCCTACGAGGTGGTATGGGGCGACAAATATACGTTTTTGATTTCTGGGGCGATAGACCTAGAAGGATACTTTATTATATGAATTAGCTAGTAGATTCCGCCTGTGGCTTCACTTGCGCGGTGCCCGGATGTAAAGTTGCCTAAGTCACTCTCCAGCTTTTACGACGATCCGTAGCTCTGTTGCTGCATAGGATAGGATAGGAAATCCGAAGCTAAAAGTAATAAGTGAATCTTGGAAACATTCTTTTACTGCGGCCGTAACCATGCTAATGCAGCACGATCAAGAAAGAACCAATAACACGCCCAGGTTTTCCGAAATAACCTAAATTAACTCACATTACGCCTTTTTCCACAGTCATATCCAGGTCTTGCAGTACAGTATGCTGGCCGTACGATTTGCTGGCCCGCTCCACCAGCACGGCGGGAGCATGCGCCGCCATCTTGGATTTCGTAGTAGATTTTAGCAGGAAGGCATTTTCTGTGAACAAAGAAAGGGATATTTAATGAGGTATTGAATTGCCAACAATGGAAGCACTGTATATAAATATAAGATTCTAAAGCTAGAGATACTAAAATGTATGCGATTTCATACAGATATTTACATTTGATAATCAATAGGTATACCGTGAGCTCTTTAGGTAAAGTTTAAATTACTTCATAGTTCATGTTAGCGCATATTCAAACTCAAGTCAAAGTCAAAAGGCGTTTATTTCAATAAAATCACTAGGATCACTTTGAAACGTCTTAGATACTAGGTGATGCTATGCCTGTTCCTCGCGAATTGTAATTAAAGGTATAACTTGCTAAAGATGCTAGTTTCGAAGATTATCATCATTGTGCCTCAACGAAGCACCAACATTTAACAGACATCGCAAGATCTCAGTTCGGGGCGAACCACTTTTTTAAATATAGCAAGAGCAGTTTGTTCTAAATAAATATTACAGCGTCTTTTGCAATTTTTTTTGTTTTTCGTATTCACGGGACGCTGTTGTGCCTGAGACATATTTTAAGATGAAATAGGCTTTTTCAGCACCTAATCTTCTCAGCCTAGTCAGCCTCACAAAAGCTACTGCATCGCCCAACCTAACCCTACAGGAAACAGGTCGAAAGCGCAATGTCTATGTCAACAATAGGATTACATTCTGCGGCGGATCTAGGGCATCAAACCTGTTCGCTTGTCCCACTAAACTCCTGCGCACACACGCGCAAACTGTATACTTACATACCTCTGTTTAATGAGTGCGAGTGTGTGCGTTTATTACTGCGCGTTTCCATTTTAAAATCGTGTTTTGGGATGCTGTGTCTTTTGGTAAATATCATAAATTTTCTAGATACATAATTAATAGTAAAAAATACAGTAATAATGTTGCAAATGAATTTGAATATAATGCATTTTCATATAATTAACAATGATTACACTTAAAAATACATTATTATTATTATTATTTAATACTTTATTGCACACACATAGTACAGTTGCACAAAAGGAGGGCTTAACGCTACAAGCATTTTCTAACAGCCAACCTCAAAGGTAATAAGAGAAAAAGGTCAGCGTGCTAGCTGAAAGTAGAGATAAAAAGTTGGAGAGCTGACAATGAATAAAAATAACTCCATAAAACTAATACATACAACCTATACTACATATAAATATCTATATATATATATATATATATATATTACATGTAAGTAGGTAAATTATTCAATGTAAAATATACCATTACTATAATAATGCATGCATTAGGTTAGTTAAAAATTATGCACACAATTAGAAAAAGTCAAGTTGCAATTTAAATACAATGAACAAAGTTTTATGGTCACACTCATAAAACTATAATACCTAAGGGTTACGTAATTTTAACTATCGTTGATGACAGCAATTTGCTTAACACCACAAACTATAGCTCTAACTGGGCTCGCCAACCCACGTGCCCACCAGTGCTGCCAACCCTGAAATTAGATTTTCCCCTAGACTCAATGGAAAATACCCTAAATTCAACAATATTTGCAAAATTTTCCCCTAAAAAGTGTAACTAACAAAATATTTTAACTTTTTTGCAAAATTATTCTTTTAACTCTACATTTAAAAGAACTACTACTGGTTA
Source organism: Anticlea derivata (assembly GCA_947579855.1). Taxonomy (NCBI): domain Eukaryota; kingdom Metazoa; phylum Arthropoda; class Insecta; order Lepidoptera; family Geometridae; genus Anticlea; species Anticlea derivata. The sequence goes on along the minus strand of OX388279.1, from coordinate 2,854,526 downwards.
CTTAGATTGCTTAATTCTAGTGGAAGTTTTGCCTTAGATCTGTCTTAAACTATCAATTTTTCCCCTAAATAATACCCTAAAAACTTCTATACCCTAAAAAATACCTTAGGATCCAAGAAATACCCTAAATTTAGGGGAAAATACCCTAAGTTGTGGACACTGCCCAGCGCGGTGAGTTTGGGCAAATTGCCCCCATATGACAGGAAGTCGCTCTGACAACCTGTGAGGGAGGCGTACGTTCAGCACTAGACGTCCACCGGCTGAAATGATGATTTTTTTAATCAGTGAAAAGGGGTTTGTGGGTCCGAATATGACGCCCTGGTAACGAAATTAACAAGATAAAAACTTGAGTATATACACTAACTTAAATATGTTTTTGGCTTCATCCGACGATGGATTTGCCAGTAGGTATGCTATTATTATCACCATTTAAGTTTCTATTTCAATGTACATCAACCCTCTCTGTTGAATTCTGCACACATTCCATCAATAAATGTTAGCGGTTAGCGTGGTGTGGGCATATCATGCGGAGGGACGAATGCCTTGTGACTAGAAGAGTGTTAAGTATGAATGTGGAAGGATATAAGGGAAGAGGTAGACCAAAGAAAAGATGGATAGATTGTGTGAAAGACGACATAAAGAGTAAGAAAGGAGTGAATACTGATATGACGGCTGATAGAGGGGAGTGGAAGAGAAAAACATGTTGTGCCGACCCCACATGAAGTGGGATAAGGGCAGGGGATGATGATGATGATTCCATTAATAAATTGTAAATATCATCTATATAATTACAAGTCGAGCAATTTGGAGTATTAGTTTTAAGCATTAGGATAATTTATTACCCGGAATGTGTCTAGATCTCAGTCGCATAGCGGTGACAATGAAATGATGATGATACCATCAAATTATCACATGGTATTGAATTCTTTATGATAATTCTTAATTGAGTTCATTTTAGTTCATATTTAAAGAGATTAATTTAGTTACTTTTTTCACAATTTAAGTTTATGTTTATTTAAAAAGTTTTTTTTTGAGAATGCTATAGTGAACTTTCATTGTTATGTATATTAGACCCTGTTTCTATGATGGTATTTTATATAATTTGTTAATAACATAATGTTTGTGAATTTTTCTACAAATAAATCCTTCCCAAATCAATCGTTTTCTCAACAGACAGTGGAAACGCACTCAACTAGTAGATTCTTGACGCAACCGTTATGCGATCTTGGATGGCCGGAACAGTGTGTGCCAACCCTAGTTATGTCATCGACCTCGTATCGCCGGCGAAATTGATAGTGTGCGCCGACCTTTCGAACAACCTTTCCAAGCTTTTTAATTATTTCTGATTCAACAAAAAGGCCAATTATCATAAAGGCCCGTATCAAAATAATCGTCTTCAGCCTGTAGAAGTCCACTGCTGGACATAGGCCTCCCCAAAAGAGGTCCATGACGAACGAATTTTCCATCCACCTATTTCCCGTAATTTTCACAATGTCGTCGGTCCATCGGGGAGCCTTCCAACACTGCGTCACCCGGTTCGTGGTCGCCATTCGTGAACCTTTACTCCCCAACGGTTGTCGATTCTGCGAGCTATATGGCCCGCCGACTTGCCACTTCAACTTGCTAATTCTGTTAGCTATGTCGGTGACCTTGGTTCTTCTAGGGATTTCCGCATTTCGGATCTTATCATATCGACCCGTATTCTCATGTTTCGACCGGATTTCATTGAAAAACTACGTTATATAGAAAAGTATATATATATATATATATATATATATATATATATATATATATATATATATATATATATATATATATATTGAAAAAAAAAATGAAAAAAAATATATAAAGAAATATATATATCCTTGCGTCTGAGACGGGCACTCGCCCGCTGCGCCCCACCGAGGTCGGTCGTCGTATGTTTGTGTTTTGCTTAACAACGAGGGAACTAGTGTGGCAAAAGGCATACACTACAGAGTTGACCATCAATTAGAGATGGTGATAACTAAACATTGTCCAATGTTTCTATACTCAATGATTTCTAAGTATTTCCTTGTTCATTAGCTGTCCACTTTTTATGACGGCCGTCACCATTATGGAAAACTAGCTTCTGCCCGTGGCTTTGCTCGCGTGGTACCTACATAGCCTATATGCTATCCTAGGTAAAAAATATTATTCTACTATTCTTACTATTCCAAGTTTCAATGAAATCTGTTGAGCAGTTTTTGTGATTGAACCAGAAATATCCAGACATCCGAACATCCCAAACTTTCGCATTTATATATATGAGTAGGATAATTGGATGACATAGCGCATGCCGTTTGAACACGGCTGAATCGGAAGGAAATGTAAAACGCTATTATGCCAATCAAAGTGACACTGTGCATTATTTCAGTTAAATTCCAAAAACCATGAAACCGTTCGTTTATGTTTAATTTATTTGAGGAATCGACATTTTATTTATACAAAAAATAAAAGAAAAAAAAAATTGTAATACAGCCTCCTTTTGGAAGTCGGTTAAAAATAGGCAAAACTTTTACCACAATCTCACCTGACGTGAGTGACGTTAAGTGTCGATGTGGTCTACGGTGTAGCACGTTTGCCTAGAAGAAACCTATTCACTCTGGTCTTGAAGACACTAAGATTTATTACATGTAACATTTCAAAGGTCTACTACCGACGGCTTCTGAATTAATTAGTTGGTTTTTCCTGAAAAGCAAGGTTCACCCAGAGGGGTCCACAATTTGGATGCGAATTTTCGAAATTATTTTCTTAGTACACCACAAACACATCGTCACAATTTCAAAGTCTCTAGGACCAACGGTTTAGGCTGTGCGTTGTCTACGTTGTCTTTATGTCAGTCAGTCAGTCAGGACTTTGGTTCTTATATAAATTGATTGATGATTGATTAACTTGAATAACATGATGAAATTAATTACAATTAAAGATATGCGTCATCATTATTAAATTCTAGAAAACAACAATAGCATAATAATAGTCAGAAAAAAAAAGTATTTGTTAATATAGGTAAATAATTGTATCGTAGCATTTAAAGATGAATACGCAAATGTAAGCGTAGCCGTTGTATGGCAAACTTAATCACCGCATGAACGCAACACCAATTGAAACAAATAATGTTATTTGGCTGCAACATTAGGGGGACTGCAGAGCTCTTTAGGGGGTGAGGGGTTCGGCAGGCAACGCAGCAATGCTCCAGGTGTTGCAGATGTCAATAGGCGACGGTAACCACTTACCATCAGGAGGGCCGTAAGCCTGTTTGCCTCCGTATAACATAAAGGTGGAGGTACCTCCCAGGGGGTAGCTCCAATTTAGAGCAAAAATATCGCTGTGCTCTACCTCGTCTCAGAAAATCTTAGTGTTGGGACACAGCGATAAAGCCTCCTATGAAAAGCAGTTAGTTATATTTAGTTACTTTTCCGGCATTCAACAATCACTGATTTTGGTAGTGAAGCTTTGAACAATTTTCCTAATTCTTACCAAAACAGCCAGGCTATTGCGTAAGCGAAATGGTAATGAAGATCGCAATTTTAAGGATTATTTTATCAATTATAGCGACATCTGAAGTTATTCAAATATAAAAAGGAAGAAGCTAAGGTCTTGAAGTTTTCCCTTGTCAAGTTTGGAACGTTTTGAATGTTGCTAAGATTGTTAAAATTACCCTCAAAGTTACGAACTTCATTGCCATTACGCTTAGGCAATTGCACCACAGATCATCATCATCATCATCATCAGCCTGTAGAAGTCCACTGCTGGACATAGGCCTCCCCCAAAGAGTTCCATGACGAACGGTCTTGAGCCTTCTCCATCCACCGACTTCCCGCAACCTTCACAATATCGTCGGTCCATCGGGTGGGGGGCCTTCCAACACTGCGTCGAACACAAAACAGATAAAAGTAACTAATTGTTAAGATGCTTAACAGTGAAGTTCCTATTTTTACTACTCAACTACGGAACTCTAAAAACAATATGGTATATCGCGACAAAAGTCTCAACTTTTGTTTGTCATCGAACTTGACCCCAATCAAAGATAAAATTAAAAGAAAATTCATGTTTATATGATATGCAAAATGGCGGTGCCAAGGAAAGTTCTCGAGTTCTCAGTGCATTATGTAGTGTGTATGTATGTGTTTTTTAGTAGAGGTATGGATCGCATGCCATTTGAAACGGCTTTAGGTAAATAAGTCATCATTTCAGCCGTACGACGTCCACTGCTGAACATGGCCTCCCCCACAGACAGAGCGAATTCCTTATCACGTGGGGGGTTTTTTTTTTTAATGTTATATGGAGGCAAACAGGCTTACGGCCCACCTGATGGTAAGTGGTTACCGTCGCCTATTGACATCAGCAACACCTGGAGCATTGCTAATGCGTTGCCTGCCGACCCCCCCCCCCCTAAAGAGCTCTGACAACTTTACTCACCGCAGGAACACAACACTATTTGAAACAAATAATGTTATTTGGCTGCGATCTTCTGTAAGGCGGAGGTACCTCCCCAGGCGGGCTGCTCCAATTTAGAGCGAGAAAATCTCGCTGTGCCCTACCTCTCGTGGATTTGCCCATACTCACCACGCTAGGCATGCGGGTTGGCAAGCGCAGTTAGAGCTATCGTTGTTAAAATGAGGGACGCTGCTGCCCATCCCCTAGTTTTTTCCCTTAGTCGCCTCTTACGACATCCGCGGATAGGTAGATATGGAGGGGCCTATTCGTCAGCCGGGGCCACCACGGCGGTCAATTATAAGTAATTAAGGTATATTCAGCAGCGGTAGCAGGTTTAAGTGGCAATGGGCCGGCCATATAGCTCGCAGAACCGACAACCGTTGGGGAACAAAGTTTCTCGAGTGGCGACCACGAACCGGACGACGCAGTGTTGGAAGGCCCCCCACCCGATGGACCGACGACAGTGTTAGGGTTGCGGGAAGTCGGTGGTTGGAAAGGGCTCGAGTCCTATGTTCAGCAGTGGACTTCATCAGGCTGATGATGATGATGATGAAGGTATATTCATCTAGTTAAATAGTGTAAATAGTAAATAGTGTTGTGTTCCTGCGGTGAGTAAGGTTGCCAGAGCTCTTTTGGGGGTAGGGGGTTCGGGGTCGGCAACGCGTGCGTGATGCCTCCGGTATTGCAGGCGCTCATAGGCTACGGTAAACGTTTACCAAAAGGTGGGCCGTATGCTTGTTTGCCACCTCAGTTGTATCAAAAAATTTTTTTTCCGTGGTCTCCATTCTAGGACCTTTTTGCCCCAATACATACATACATACATAAAATCACGCCTATTTCCCAGAGGGGTAGGCAGAGACCACGGCTTTCCACTTGCTACGATCCTGACATAGCTCTTTATCTTCATTCACTCTCATTTCATTCCTCATACATGCTCGTCGGCTTAGGATACTCTTGACCTGGCCTTTTCCAAAACGTCACCGATTTGGTCACTAAACATACGTCTAGGTCTTCCCCTTCCACCGGTCCCATACACACTCGCCTTATACCCCTGTTTGGTCAATCTTCTTTCGTTCATCCTCTCTACATGACCAAACCATCTCAGCATACCTTTCTCAATCCTCATCACTACGTCTTCTTTCACATCACAAGGCTCTCTTATCACACTGTTCCTCACTCTATCTTTCAAAGTTACTCCACACATACTTCGAAAAGCTCTCATTTCCACTGCATTTATTGCCCCATTTATTTGCCCCAATGACCGTAATTTATACGATTCAAGCAAAACAAAAAATCGCTTGGGATTTTATAAGTTAATTGCCAGGTGATTCTCGCCAACAGAGTTTGTTAACACTAAGAGATATATTGCAAGGCCATATTTGCTAGGGGGGCAGGGGGGCTTGCCCCCTACCCTGGGAGTTGGAGAGCATCGGGTTCTACCCTTGACCAATCCAAATTAATCGTCATATTATACTTCTTTCTTACAGGACGTCCACTACTGAACATAAGCCTCGCCCATAGATTACCAGAAATAATAATTTGGGGGGATTTGCCCATACTCGCCACGCTGGGTATGCGGGTTGGCGAGCGCGAATAAAGCTCTTGTTGTTAGCGAAGGCTGCTGCCCATCCCCTAGCTTTGTTGACCTTAGTCCCCTCCTACGACATGTACGGGTAGAAATGGAAGGGCCTATTCTTCAGCCATCACGAAACCCCAGCGGCCCTCAAGCCCCTTAGAAAACAAATCCTGGATCCGCCACTGTTCCAATTTACGGATGCAGTCTTGGTTTTTCTACATGCGATTATCGTACATGTAGGTAAAAGGATTGAACATTTTTACCTCTTCCGAAAATAGCATCTACCATTGAAATTGCTCCATTTAATAAAGGGCAATGTCTGGCATTCAACTGTACGACCATGCAATTTATAATAATGTCAATTGACTATTTTTAAAAGTTCTTAATACAAAAACTTTTCAAAAAAAGCAAAACGTGTGACACTCTCTGGAGCGAGTATCGTTTCCATATAAAAAAATATATTGGTATACTTTTTACGGCTGTACCGAGTTAATGTACGGAGGTAATTTTACTAAGAGACTGTTTTTTTTTAATCTGTTGACTGTTGTTCGACAACTTCACGAGAGGTAGGGCACAGCGAGATTTTCTCGCTCTAAATTGGAGCAGCCCGCCTGGGGAGGTACCTCCGCCTTACAGAAGATCGCAGCCAAGTAACATTATTTGTTTCAAAAAGTGTTGTGTTCCTGCGGTGAGGAAGGTTGCCAGAGCTCTTTAGGGGGTGAGGGGTTCGGCAGGCAACGCATTAGCAATGCTCCAGGTGTTGCTGATGTCAATAGGCGACGGTAACCACTTACCATCAGGTGGGCCGTAAGCCTGTTTGCCTCCGTATAACATTAAAAAAAAAAAAAAAAAAACTGAGCTTATAAATGACCTGTAGGTAATATGAGAACAGTACTTATCCGTACAAAACCAACCGTAATTCGTATTTCCTTACTACCTTCGTGTGAATCTACTCGTAGCCTTTGACCTGACGTTAAGTCAGCAAACCCAGCCAATCAAAGGCCAATTTACAGGAGAATTTCTTGCACGCTTTGTAGCGATAATCGCTCAAAATTATCACAACCGTGAAGTCATAAACGAACCTTTGACCTGCCCTTAAGTCAGCAAACCCAGCCAATCAAAGGCCAATTTACAGGAGAATTTCTTGCACGCTTTGTAGCGATTATCGCTCAGAAATTATCACAACCGTCAAGCCATAAACGAACCTTTGACTTACCTTTAAGTTAGCAAACCCAGCCAATCAAAGGCCAATTTACAATAGAACTTCTTGCACGCTTTTTAGCGATAATCGCTTAGAAATTATCACAACCGTTAAGCCATAAACGAACCTTTGACATGCCGTTAAGTTAGCAAACCCAGCCAATCAAAGGCCAATTTACAATAGAATTTCTTGCACGCTCTTTAGCGATAATCGCTCAGAAATTATCACAACCATCAAGCTATGAACGAAGAAACGCTTACTCTAATCCGCGATCTGAGGAGAGATTATCGCTCTTTTGAGTTCTTTGCCTAGAATAGTATAATAAAGAAAGGATACTTTTTATCCAGGTACCACGCGCACGAAGCCGCCATCGGAAGCTAATTTATAATCTTACAATCCTACTAATATTATAAATGCGAAAGTTTGTGAGGATGTTTGGATATTTGTGGTTCAATCTAAAGGTTCTTGTGCTCATTTTCATTTGACCAATAACCTCTAAACAATAAACTCTACTTAATAATATAATTCATAAATGAACAAACATAAACTTTAGTCTTTATCATAAATGGTTTGAATAACAAAAGCTTCAAAAACAATGATAGGTACCAACAATTAAGCCCAAACGGCCGAAAGGATTTGGATGATATTTGGCACAGAGATAGATTATAGTCTGAAATAGCATATAGGCTACTTTTTCTCTTCTTAGGTACCACTTAGGAAGCTAATTTATAATATGCCACACGTAATGTGTGCCAGCCCTAACGGCTGCATAAGGAACTTTTATTTCCTTTGGAAATGTACATTTTTAGTCTGCTTGTTCGAGCGAGTATTGACAGTGGTAATGACCATACAAATAGTGTTCTTATTAATTACGGTCAAGATACTTGTGGTTCTGAATAAATACGTTTTCGAGGAAAACAGCAAATACCCAAATACGTAGGTTCGAGTATAGTCAACAAGTTTGATTTGTAGGCCACTACAGAACCTCGTAGGTAGGAGATTCATACGAAGAATAATACCTACTAATTATACGTACATACATACATAAAATCACGCCTATTTCCCGGAGGGGTAGGCAGAGACCACGGCTTTCCACTTGCTACGATCCTGACATACCTCTTTTGCTTCATTCACTCTCATCACATTCCTCATACATGCTCGTCGGTTTAGGGTACTCTTGATCTGGTCTATTTACAAAACGTCACCGATTACTACTCATATGATTGCTTATTAACATATTTTTTTCAAATAAGAGATATGCCATATTGGGCTACGCCATTTTGAAAAGATTTTTGAAAATATTTGGAAAGACGTTTTCGCAGCCACAGATAAAAGTAGTGGCATTCGATAGTAAAAATGATTTATAACAAAAAGTGTTTGAGTTTGACATTTGAGGTCATGCGATATAGCTCAACGATATCACAAGACCCAAAAAGTCAAACTCAAAATTGACTTTATTCAGTAGACGTAAGGATCATTTTGAATGACATATCTCACGCCGTTTGAACACGGCTAAACATTGTACAAAGGCCAGGTTTTTATTATTGTATCTATAATCTATCTCAGTGCCAGATTTCATCAAAATCCGAGCGGCCGTTTGGGCGTGTTTTTTTTTTATGTTTTACGGAGGCAAACAGGCTTACGGCCGTCCTGATGGTAAGTGGTTACCGTCGCCTATTGACATCTGCAACATCTGGAGCATTGCTAATACGTTGCCTGCCGAACCCCCCCCTAAAGAGCTCTCATCATTGAACCACAAATCAAACATACTCACAAACTTTCGCATTTATTCCGCCCGCGGCTTCGATAGCGTGGTACCTTCATAAAAAGAAGGCTTTATGCTATTCTAGGACGAAATTTACCAATTCCAAGTTTCTCGGTCCATCGGGTGAGGCCTTCCAATACTGCGTTGGCAAGTTCTGCTAAATCCTACTAATATTAACGCGAAAGTTTGTATGTATGGATCGATGGATGGATGGATGTTTGTTACTCTTTCCCGTAAAAACTACTGAATGGATTTTAATGAAAGAAAGAAAATAAATTTATTCAACACAGACTAAAGATTTTAAAATAGGTACACAGGTTCTTGGAAAATAATAAAAATAAAAAACAAAATTAACAAATAGGTACCTACTACCAAATAAAATAAAAAGGACAAAGATAATTTGTCTGCTTGTTGAAAAGGCAACAACTTAACTTTGTGCCTAGTCCGAAAACCAGACGCTGTTTTTCAGAGTTGTTAATGAAACTTCACAATATATACATATATACAGGGCGTCCCAAACTTATGGGACATGAAGGGGAAGTACCTTAAATATCGTAGATAGGGTATTTTGCTGAAAGAAGACTTTATGTTACTTTTAAAAGTTAGTAATTCTGCATTCATAGATTTTCTAAAAAATACTTGCTTCGTCTGGGAATCGAACCGACTTAAATGTCAAAAAAAAATCATCCTACTTCTATGATGCCAATCGAAAGAATACCTAAAAAATAATAACTTTGCTTAAGTAACATAGTATTTTAAAAGAAAGGAACAACGTAAAATGATTGAGTCAAATTTTTCAAACACGTTTTATTTAGGATTTTTTAGGATATGTAAAGAGAATACCATAATGTTTAGGTCCACTTAACTTAGAAAATTAAGAAATCTTAAAATTTATGTTAGGAATCCTAAAACAACAGAATCGACACCAATGTTGTTGTTAAATTTGAAAATGGAACAGTTTATGAGAGCGTTTGTTTGAATGCATACTTTAATATTTTTAAAAAGAACTAAAAAATCTAACCTAAAAAATCCTAAATAAAACGTGCTTGAAAAATTTGACTCAATCATTTTACGTTGTTCCGTTCTTTTAAAATACTATGTTACTTAAGCAAAGTTATTATTTTTTAGCTATTCTTTCGATTGGCATCATAGAAGTAGGATGATTTTTTTTTGACATTTAAGTCTGTTCGATTCCCAGACGAAGCAAGTATTTTTTAGAAAATCTATGAATGCAGAATTACTAACTTTAAAAAGTAACATAAAGTCTTCTTTCAGCAAAATACCCTATCTACGATATTTAAGGTACTTCCCCTTCATGTCCCATAAGTTTGGGACGCCCTGTATATCTATATATACATTTTTTTTTAAACTTTTTTATTTATTTATTTATTTAGGAACAACAAACAACTACATTATATATGTAAGTTATAATATAGCTGATACATCAGAATAACACATAGGCTACAATTTTAAGATATTGTGTGAACTGTCCAAAATATGACTACTAGCATCTAAACTATGAAATACTAATCCTGCGCAGACGAAGTCGCGGGCACCAGCTTGTTATATGATAGTTTTGTATTCAGTTGAACTGAATCTTTAATCAGCGATTAAAAGTCGAGTCACGTTTAGCAACGGACAGCCAAATCACTTGTGTCAAAATACATTCGGGTTTCCCGTTTAGTTTTTGATGCACACATTCCGTCGGTATTCTTTGAATAGAATAGGATATAACATTATTGTACATCAAAACTGCTGACCTCATAGCTCATTTGGTAGTAACTCTGCCTTCTGCGCTCTAGCGCCTGACCTCTAGGTCGCGGGTTCGATTCCCGCACTGGACAAACATTTGTGACTAACACAGATGTTTGTTCTGTGTCTGGGTGTTAAATATATATCCATTATGTATATCAGTCTCTGGTACTCATAGTACAGGCTATGCCTAGTTTGGGATCAGTTGACCGTGTGTGATATGTCCGGAATATTTATTTATTGCACGCCATTTGAATAAGGCTAGCAAAACCGCGGGCAGCCACTAGTAAAGAAATAATATTCAATGCCTCGGTATCGAATTGTGATAATTAACATTGGGCAGGACCTTTCGGACACACCGACAGAGGCGGTTTTTATTATATATTATCTTTTTTTTTTATACAACTGAGGTGGCAAACAAGCATACGGCCCACCTGTTGGTAAGTGGTTACCGTAGCCTATGAGTGCTTGCAATACCAGAACTTGCAGAACCCCCTCCCCCCTAAAGAGGAACACAACACTATTTGAACCAAATAATGTTATTTGCTTGCGATCTTCTGTAAGGCGGAGGTACCTCCCAGTCGGGCTGCTCCAATTTAGAACGAGAAAAACGCGCTGTGCCCTACCTCCTCGTATATGAATCTGTTTATAAAGTCTTACCGAAGTAAAGTTGATTGCGAGACCAACAAAGAGCAAGTGGGGAATCGGACCATCGAACTCTGTAGGCCAATGTTATATAACATTACGTATAACAGTTACAAACGCATAATTATACAATAATGTGTAAATCATCATTTCATCATTTCAGCCGTTCGACGTCCACTGCTGAACATGGCCTCCCCCACAGACAGAGCAAATTCCTTATCCTGTGGGGGGATTTGCCCATACTCACCACGCTGGGCATGCGGGTTGGCGAGCGCAGTTAGAGCTATCGTTGTTAAAATAAGGGACGCTGCTGCCCATCCCCTAGCTTTTTTCCCTTAGTCGCCTCTTACGACATCCGCGGATAGGTAGATATGGAGGGGCCTATTCTTCAGCCGGGGCCACCACGGCCAAATGTAATGTGTAAATAGTTTGGCATTATACTAGCTTGATATTAATGCTATGAGCTTGGCATGACACGAAAATGGCCTCGTAACGGCGTTTTGAAAGAAATCAAAGAGTTTGCTACATTTAATTAGGATAACTAATATAATTGATCGATCGAGCGAAGCAAGTGAACATATCTCAAATAATTTGGACGAATAGGAAAACGAATGGACGACTCTCAGTGGCGCAGCGGGTGAGTGCCCGTCTGCGACGCAAAGGGTGCTGGTTTGATTCACGCGGGACAGACGTTTGCATGATCTGCAAATATTTGTTCCGGGTCTGAGTATCGTGGTACCATGGTACTCGTAGTTTATGATACCCACGACACGGGGAATCCTAGTGTGACTGAACTCACTATGTATGTAACTGTTGGGTGTTGCAAAAATTAATATAATTGATCGATAGAGCGAAGCGACAGATGATCTTTCAAACAACTTGACTGAACTTTGTATATTTGTATGTTTATTTCTTAGAGCATAACTTCCGAACCGTCAATTCGATCTGCATGGAATTTAGTAGGTCAACAGGATGTACTTCAGTCAATATTTTCTGGTAAGAATATGAGTTAAATTGGTCAAGGGGTTGATAAGGAATCGGGGTCTAATAAAATGAATAGAAATATAAAATATAATATACAGGCCTCATAGCTCGGTGAAATAGGTAGGCAGTTCACGTAAAATAGCTAACATTTCATAGTTCTGGAGAAAAAACACAACTTTTGCATTTTACCAAAAAGACATTGACTGCAATTAAAAATGAAATATACTCAAATTGATCTTTCCTAAAAGAAATATTTTATTATATTTTACATTTTGTGCATTTTTGGCGTTCTCAGCGATGCTATTCAAAATCATTATTCTCATTTATAATTTGTCGCTTGCAGAGTCATGAATTCTGAATACGCGAGGTTCAAGAAGTTTGCAATTAATTAAGCAAATTCAGTGTACCTATCTTGCAAAGCGTCTGGAACAATAGAGCTCTTTATAATAAATATTCAACTAGCCAGCCGGAACTGTATTTGCAGTTTATTCCAATGGTTAATTCTTTAGAGTTTTAATATACGCTCATTATTGCTTCAATGATATCCATTCAACAAAACATTACTCTCCATCTGAAACTGGTAACTTCTGATACTATGTTTATGGCTGGACTCATAGCCCAGTTGGTAGTAACTCTGCCATCTGCGCTAGAGGTTGCGGGTTCGATTCCCGCACTGGACAAACATTTGTGACTAACACAGATGTTTGTTCTGTGTCTGGGTGTTAAATATATATTTATTATGTATATCAGTCTCTGGTACCCATAGTACAGGCTATGCCTAGTTTGGGATCAGTTGACTGTGTGTGTTATGTCCGGTTTTTTTTTTTTTTTTTTTTTTATTACTTTGATGTAGAAACATTTAAAATCTTGACAAAGCGTCATAGACCATCATCATTACTGCTACATATTGAATTGGCTTTGGTGTTACGTAGTAGGAACTGCATGTTTCCCAGCAAACACACACGGAAATGCGAACAGAAAATGTAATGTCACTTTCCTAGCATCACTAATGTTTGCATTGCCATCATCACCAGATGTCGCTTAGGGTCCGCTCACATTGTGACGCGGAGCGTCGCGTCGCGTAGACATACAAGTCGCCTTCATCATGTATCCAGCTGAAATAACGACCTTGTAATGTAGTCATTCAGTGCGTGCTGCCAGTGATGAAATATGTATGGTACATGTATAGTTATAATATACCAGCTTCCGCCCGCGGCTTCGCTTGCGTGGTACCTATGAAGATATAAAGTTGCCTATATGCTATTCCAGACTATAATCTATCTCTGTACATGGGCGCCGGCAGAAATAATTTCCAGGTGGTGCAGATTTCAGTTTTCTTACAATCTTTGCCGTATATGATTGTTAATAAAAAGATGAAATTTTAGTCTGAATTTCAGTCTGAAATGAGAATTGTGTAATTACTGCCTACTAGTTATTGTGAATAAAAAAATGATTTCCAACAGACGGCTTTTTATTTCAATAATTCCTGTTGATCCCGAGATTCCCAAGGGGTGCAAGTGCACCCCCTGGCACCCCCCTGCCGGCGCCCATGTCTCTGTACCATATTTCATTCAAATCCGTTCGGCCGTTAGGGCATGATTGAACAAAGATCCAAACATACAAACATCTTCACAAACTTTCGCATTTATAATATTAGTAGGATTCTAGTTACAAGATATGGATACAATTTTATTTAAAGAAAATGGTAACACAGGTAGGCCTTGTTCTCCGCAATATTTCAAGAGGAGGTAGGGCACAGCGAGATTTTCTCGTTCTGAATTGGAGCAGCCCGCCTGGTAGGTACCTCCGCCTTACAGAAGATCGCAGCCAAATAACATTATTTGTTTCAAATAGTGTTGTGTTCCTGCGGTGAGTAAGGTTGCCAGAGCTCTTTAGGGGGGAAGGGGGTTCGGGGTCGAAAACGCGTGCGTGATGCCTGTGGTATTGCAAGCGCTCATAGGCTACGGTAACCGCTTACCATCAGGTGGGCCGTAAGCTTGTTTGCCACCTCTGTTGTATAAAAAAAAAAAAAAAAAAAAAAAAAAAAAACTAGGTCTAATAAGCCTTTATAGTGGGTTCACAGGGACTCGCCGGACGGTCTCTTCTTATTATTTGACACAAACTTCCGCACTCGGCTTCGCTCGCGTGGTACCTACATAAAAAGTAGCATATATGCTGTTCTATTCGCATTTATTATTTTTTAGAACCGACAACCGTTGGGGAACAAAGGTTCTCGAGTGGCGACCACGAACCGGACGACGCAGTTTTGGAAGGCCCCCCGCCCGATGGACCGACGACATTGTTAAGGTTGCGGGAAGACGGTGCATGGAAAAGGCTCAAGACCGTTCGTCATGGAACTCTTTGGGGGAGGCCTATGTCCAGCAGTGGACTTCATCAGGATGATGATGATGATGATTCGCATTTATAATATTAGTACGATTAAGTAGGATGGAATGTATTATTATTGATGTATTTATGTATTATTATTATTGAATTAACCTACTTGGATTAATTTGAAGTTGACTGTACCTCCGTATTGATATAACACTCAATTCCTTTGCAATGTCAAATAATAAGCGAGGTAACTGACTCAAAGTCGTTTTATTTATAGCAAAGCAAGTTCAGTAGGTACGAGTACTTATCATAAAAAAAATATTTTTAAGGTCTATATATTTTATAGACCTTAAAAAATATATACTAGCTTACTCACGCGACTTCGCTCGCGTGGTACTCAGATAAAAATTAGCGTATATGCTATTCTAGGTAAAGAACTCTATCTATGCCAAGTTTCATCGAAATCAGTTGAGTTGTTACGGGGTGATTGGACCACAAACATCCAAACAAACTTTCGCATAACTTTCGATAGTAGGATTGGTTTCATAACAAACAAAAATTGTTAAAAACGTTTATAATGCAGCGACTATGTTTTAATGCGCTTTTTTGATCGAGCGAGCGAAGATCCCTTCAAACAACTTTGACGAATCGGCGTTATATATTTGTTAAAGCATAACTTTTGAACTGTAGGTTTGATCTGCATAGAATTTAGTAGGTCAATAAGTTGTCCTATCAAAATTTGCTGGTAAGAATAAACTCGCTGTGCTATACCTCGCATAATCTAAAGTGTTTTGATTAATTCTATTTTTTTTAATTTATAATAATATTATAAATACGAAAGTATTATTTGTTGGCCGGGTATATTGGCCTCCTTTCACACAGACAGAGCAACAGATCGACGTAATTTGAAGCACGGATATACATAGTTAAGTTGCCGGAGAGTGACATAAGGCGAATTTTTATCCGTGTACCACACGAGCGAAGCCGCTGGCAGAAGTCCAAAATGGTCCAAAATAAAAGTCGGTTAGCCATGGTACAATTCAAAAATTGATCGACAAGTAAACGGTATCAAACATCAAAAACTGTAATCGATTTATTTATTAATAAAGAAGAAAGAAAGAAAGCAAGAAATACTATTTATTCGTTAATAAATAATTATACATAATAATAATAAATTAATAAATATTCCGGACATAGCACACACGGTCAACTGATCCCAAACTAGGCATAGCCTGTACTATGGGTACCAGAGACTGATATACATAATAGATAAATATTTAACACCCAGACACAGAACAAACATCTGTGTTCATCACACAAATGTTTGTCCAGTGCGGGAATCGAACCCGCGACCTCTAGCGCAGAAGGCAGAGTTACTACCAACTGAGCTATGAGGCCAGTCAATCTAAGACATCTATCATTACAGGTTGTTGCAATAGAGTAGTTCATAGTCAACACGTCAAAAAATAAAAATCTACATATAATCAATTATTGTTTTTTACAATAACTCAAAGTATATAGTGTATCCCTCACGAACTCGCTCTGTGTGTACAGTGGAGTATGTCAATGTTCTCCGCCACCAGATTGAGTGCTTGCATAGTGCGTGAAGGTTTAGTTTGAAAAGGTTCTGTAGTGGCCTACAAATCAAACATGTTGACCGTACTACTTACATTATCTTTTTTGTTCACTTATTCTTATTGGTTTTCTGTAGTTTTTAAAACGAGAGGTATTATTCATCTTTCGAATCGAATCTGTCACTAATTGCTATACAAAATGCTTGCTTGTCATTTCACTGATTCTTCCTTGGTCATCTTGTCTTGGGTCAGTGACCAGGTTGAGGTATTGTGGCGTTGAGACGGGCCTATGACCATCGGTGAAAGAATCAGGTTAGTGAAACATACCAAATCATGTCAGGGAAAAGGTTTGTGACCAAAAATCTGATGTTGTTGTTGACAAAAAAATTCATACTGATTCGCAACAACACACCTGCCATTCTGATACATACTGAATATGCTCCAAATTTATTGGTCAATACAGTTGTAAAATTAAGATTAGAAACAAAAGTACAACAAAATCGTTCAAAAAGTGTTTAGTCAGACAACACTGCGAGAAACTTATTTACGTCAACGAGATTACGGCAAACTTATTACGTTAGCCGCTTCCTAGATACCCTGGCAGTACAAAGATTGAGTTCAAAACGTGACCACTACAAATATGTCATCAAACTTCCGTATCGTATGATCTTCATCTTGAAGTCAAGATATCATCTTCAGATAAAACTACACATTAAACATCAACCTGTGTTTATTCATTGAAATCACAAGGGTCTTTTTAAAAATCTTAAATTTAATTGAATTTTAATTTAATGTTTGTATGGATTTGAACTCTGTGATGCAGCGGGCGTCTCAGACGCAAGGGGTTCGGTTCCTTGCGGGCGAGTGCCCGTCTCAGAGGCAAGGGGTTCGGTTCCTTGCGGGCGAGTGCCCGTCTCAGAGGCAAGGGGTTCGGTTCCTTGCGGGCGAGTGCCCGTCTCAGACGTAAGGGGTTCGGTTCCTTCCCGCTGCGGGAAAATGTGGACTATGTATGTGACTTATTATAGATAGATAGATAGATAGCAAGTGGAAAGCCGTGGTTTCTGCCTACCCCTCTGGGAAATAGGCGTGATTTTATGTATGTATAGATAGATAGATGGAAAACTCTTTATTGCACTACACCGCACGGTAAACAAAAGTATCTAAAAAAATAATTAAAAATAGAATCAATTGCGATGGGCGGTCTTATCACTGCAAGCGATTTTTTCCAGACAACTTTTGGATGGACTGGAAAAATTGAGTACGATAAGGGCTGGTGGAGTATAATCAAAAATAAACATAATAATAATTATTATATCGCGTATTAATTATATCACGGCCATCATGAATATTACGCTGATGGTCAAGGTTTCTCCGGAAACTAAAGCGTGACCTACCTAATTAAACTTGAATATTTAAATTTTATTATCAATGCAAAATAAACTTCGCAAATTTTA
Source organism: Anticlea derivata (assembly GCA_947579855.1). NCBI lineage: Eukaryota > Metazoa > Arthropoda > Insecta > Lepidoptera > Geometridae > Anticlea > Anticlea derivata. Next base: position 2,836,783 of record OX388279.1, on the reverse strand, counting down.
GATCGGGAAGTTCGGAAGAGATATTTTCCATGATATGTAGAGTAAAACTAATTAAAATCAAGGTATATTTAAAATAGCTGCCTAAATTACTTCTTAACTTGTCCTTATTAGATGACTGATTTATTTATTTATGCTTTATTGCAAAAAATAAGTAAATTATTATACAAAACGTAGGTTTAATGCCAAGGTATTTCCAACTCACATACCTTAGTTTTTGATACTCACAGGGTATGTGTACATGTGAGGAGGAGGTAGGGCACAGCGAGATTTTCTCGTTCTGAATTGGAGCAGCCCGCCTGGGGAGGTACCTCCACCTTACAGAAGATCGCAGCCAAATAACATTATTTGTTTCAAATAGTGTTGTGTTCCTGCGATGAGTAAGGTTGCCAGAGCTCTTTAGGGGGGGGAGGGGGTTCGGGGTCGGCAACGCGTGCGTAATGCCTCTGGTATTGCAAGCGCTCATAGGCTACGATAACCGCTTACCAACAGGTGGGGTTACCATGCTTGTTTGCCATCTCAGTTGTATAAAAAAAAAAAAAAAAATGTGTAGGCTCAGAAATGTGTACAGTAATACTGTAAAAGTTATACGACGTGGCGAAACATGCGAGAGCCCGTGTGAGACGCAAGGTTCGATTCCCTGTTCGCCTGCCACACACCGCGAACTTGTCACGCTCATAATGCGCCAACGCTTTTTTTTTTTTCGAACGGATTTATATTCTGCGGGTCTCTTACGCCACTGCAGCGTAGACATTTCTCGCCATAAGTAGGTATCACCAGTTGGCACCCACTTTATAGTGTTACAAAATATTCTACAATTTATACGAATAAGAATTATTATTCATCACTCGTTTTTTTTTTCCGGGTAGATGAATACAGCATGCCGAGACATACTGTATTCATCTACCCTCTGCTGACTTTAAAAGGTCAAGTCATTGTCTTCCTTTAAGAACGAACGGTGGCTCGAGGCATTCGATCGTCTACAGCCGCCCTGGGTGGTCGTGCTCCAGAGTGAATAATACCGCAGTGAATTTGTTTTAAAATAGAGATTATATCACAGTTGTTATTTTCAAGAATAAAGTGTAGTGATTAAAATAGAAGCAGTTTTCTTGTTCGTCGTAACAATAGGTACCCACCTAGGCGCCTGCTTTTCTGCTAATGTGTAGTTTATTAATTTTTTATTTTATTTTTTATGTTCACTGTTAACCTACCTACCTACTAAGTGCCTAAGCTGTTTGTTTATTGTGATTGTAACCTTCTGTTGTTTCTTCCGATTGTTTTTATCTCTGTCTATGCTGTATTTGTGTGTGTCGAATAAATGATTTATCTATCTATCTACGACCACTGCCAGCTACACCGGGCTAGGCGAGCGCAGAGGGCGCTACTGCCGAAAAAAGGTTAGGTTTTGGCAACGAGCGCAAGGGCACCACTTAGGTACGGACCTCGGCTTGGGCTGTTGCCAGAGAGAGGTTTTTTGAGGAGGCCATCACCCTGACGGGGTGGAAACGCAGGGACGGGACGTCGTCGTCGCCCCCGCCGGCGGGGTCGGTGTGATGTATTGAGTGTTTTTATGTGTCGGAGTTCGAATCATCTGGATCTTCAAGAACATGTCTTGGCCTACGGAGGAATTTCTCACCGTTAAGTACGATGGGGTAGTCTGGGACGTTTGAAACGAGCGGGTGTGCGCCAACGCTAAGAGCTCTCACCCTTTTAAATGCCTATGTACACGAGGTCCAACATGTCGACATCTTTAATGATAAAATTTGTATAATATTTAATTTGCTAAGAGTATTTTTAAGTTTTAATTTTAGACAGTAGGCACTTTGGTATATACTGTAAGCTTGCTGTTTTAACTGAAATATATAATTCTAATTCTAATTCCCGCTGCGGGATAAATGTTTGTATGATCTGCAAATATCTGTTTCGGGTCTGGGTGTTGTGGTACTAAGGTACTTGTAGTTTCTGATACCCACAGCACAGGGAATTCTAGTGTGGGGTCAGGACTATGTATGTGACTGTTGGCTGTTATTATTTTAATCATTGACAACAATTATGCCGGGCGTCGGCTAAACAATAGGCCCCTTACTCTTACGACACCCACGGGTAGAAACGGATTCTACCCGTGAATGTCGTAAGAGGTGACTAAGGGAAAAAAGCTAGGGGATGAACATCGGGCGTTCCTAAAAAAAACCTAAAAAACTATCATCAAACAACAGCTTTATTTGCCCTTGCCAACCCTCATGTCCAGCTTGGTTGAGCATCTGCAAATCTCCCCGAAATTATTGTTTCTAGAAATCTATGGAGGCAGTAGTGGATGTCCTACCACTGAAATGATGATGATGAAAGTAATCTCAGTTTTAATGCCAGTATGAGTTGAGGGAAATATATTACAAATATGACTAAGAATACCAGGACTGCTAACCACATATACCAACTCTGCTGTAGTAAAACACAAATAGGTACGCTGGCCGTGGTGGCCCTGGCTGAAGAATAGGCCCCTCCATATCTACCTATCCGCGGATGTCGTAAGAGGCGACTAAGGGAAAAAGCTAGGGGATGGGCAGCAGCGTCCCTCATTTTAACAACGATAGTTCTAACTGCGCTCTTCAACCCGCATGCCCAGCGTGGTGAGTTTGGGCAAATCTCCCCACATGATAAGGAATTTGCTGTCTGTGGGGGAGGCCATGTTCAGCAGTGGACGTCGAACGGCTGAAATGATGATGATGAGGTACGCTAAGCGTTGCCACCTCAAAAGCAATCTGAAACCGATTACAAAATCATAAACTCCAGGCCATTAAACCTTTTGAAATATCGCGTTAAATTCGCCATATACATGCGCGTGCGTCGCTCAGAGAAATTAACCTTGAGACGGGAAATAGTAGCGTGCTTGGGGACGCTAGTCACGTGTTCGGTAGCCAGTGCAATGTGCCCTTGGCGTACGCGCAACTGTTGTACGGACGAACTGACGTCGGATGATCTTTCTCTTCACCCGAGGCTTCACAACTTTACGAAACAGGCTAAGGGTGTCTATTATGAAAGAAAATTACTTCTACCGTCTAAATCACCAACGCACTGCGTGTTATTATTTTTTCTGTTTCAGCACCACTATGTACTACCAAGTCTACCAATATAGCCCGCAATCAATTTCTTTATGTAATAATATACCTACCTACTTATTATTTCATATTTCATCTACTATGTACCTACTTATAATATATAATATAACTATCCATTTATTAATACATACCTCCTATAAATATTATATTTATTGATGTTCGTCACGTTACGTCGTCGCCTAGGCCCCGTCTGAAAACCAGCGCCGCACCGTACATATTATGTTTGGTGCAGCTTTATGCTGAGACGGGACCCATTTGCCCCACACAACGCATACCTACTCAACCTACCTACCGCCTCACCTACCTACATGTTTTTGTTTTCTTATTGTGTTTTTGTATCACTAGGTTTAAGTATTTTTTTTTCTTTGTATCTCCCTACCTACCTACCTACTTACTGCGTTGTGGGTCAAATAAATACATTTTCTTTCTTTTTCTTTCTTTCTTACTTATTTTAGAATAGTCTCGGTGATTAATGGATGCAGTGCCACTTGGTCCGTATTTTAGGTGGCCGCTGAATTGGACAGTGATCACATTCAACTTAACATGTCCGTTAAATAATACAAAAAAATTACAATATTGACCTAGGAAAGCAGTCTAAAGGGATTCTCTAATGTCAATTCTAAACAAAGAGTTCAAGTGGGAGAAGGTCTTTAAGAGGCTTCCGTACCCATTAGGCCGCAAAATTACAAATTCGCCTAATTCATGGTATGAAATTAATCGCAAATATAAGTTTGGCTAGTAAAAGCTCCAGATGGGATTAGAAATTAACCTAAGCTACATATGGTTTGACCACAGAAACCTCCAATCTTTGAATTATTTAGAAATTATAAGAGCCATTTTCTAATTTCAGCCAGTTTTTCTTACAAATTTCATCATCCCATTTTAGGGGTAAAAACGTTAGAAGTTGATAGAACCTTGATTTTTAACGGCAATATAATCTCAAATACCTATTTGATATAAGTTCATACATTTAGCCGTTCCTTAGAAAAAAAGTCTTGACAGACAGACCGACAGTCAGATACATCAACAACAGACAACAAAGTGATCTTACAAGGGTTCCGTTATTCTTTGTTATGGCGTAGAACCCTGAAAATTGCATTTTCCATAAGAAACATTTATTCTCTTAAAAAATATAGTCTACTGATCTAAAACTTGGCTCCAGTCCAGCTAGCACTAACAAGTCTTTGTTATTTATGTACATTAAATCTCTTGTTTATATAATTTCAAAGGCCTTTGTCGCTTCTGTACCTTTGTTGCCTGTTTCACAGACCCGGGCTAGAGAAAGGGGCGACTAAGGGAAAAAAGCTAGGGGGTGGGCAGCAGCGTTCCCTATTAACAATCGCTTTATCTGCGATCGCAACCCGCATGTCCAAGTGGCGAGTCCATACTCGCCAGACAATCAATTGGGGGGGTTTGCCATTGCTTGAGTGCAGGCCGTACAAGGTTGGTCGCGCTAGAAATTTATGGGGGAGGCCTATGTTCAGGCTGAACTGATAGTGGAACACTCACTGAGGCGTGACGACAACAATTTACCTACACCAAGCAATTTAAGTTATTATAAACTTTTACTAAACATGACGAGATCTCAGTGCGGGACGAACAGCTAGTTAAAATAACACAGAGATTGCCCTAAATGTAGTCATTTCAGTAGCCCGTTTGAGAGCACCTAAGTCAGTGACCTTGCCCCCAATTCTACTAATTCAATGGTTTCAAAATGACAATGGTTCAATGGCAAAATGACAACTTTTGAAACGTTTGGTATTCTGCTATCACAGTCGTATTTCAATGGCAGTCATTGTGGAACCAATGAACCAATGAAATCAAAGACTCGAATGTGGCGACAATCGTAACTGAATGATAATGATGCGATCATTATCATGCGATTATCATTTTCAAGTCATTGAATTAGTAGAATTGCCCTTTATGTTGCTCATGTAGTACTTAAACGCACAGAAAGAGCTAGTGACGAAATATCGAAACGTAAATCCGATAACAAACAGAAACACAAGGAAACGTCAGCTCACGTTTCGTCAATGTTATCGCGTCTTCCTGCACCGAAATATCGATTGTTCCATTGTTTAATGAATTAGCGCTGATAGCTAGAAAAAATTACCACTATTTTTTTAGGAGGTAGGGCACAGCGAGATTTTCTGGGCGGGGCACGGAGAACACATTCGGTCGTTGGGGCAGAAAGATTCTAGAGTGGAGATCACTTACCGGAGAGTACAGCGTAGGATCCCCCCCCCCCCCCCCCACCCCTGTTAGATGGAAAGACGACTGATAAGATCAGTCGTCAATGGGGGAGGTCTATATTCTGGACGAACTGATGATGACCAACTGCCGAATTTATGATAAATTTCACTAAAAAGGGATATTTACCATGATTTGTGAGTTTATTTGCTTCCCGTTATTTCGGCAGTTTCATGCGCCATGATCATCATGGTAAATATCCCGTTTTTAGTGAAAATGAATTGACGATGATTGCCACTTTTAAACAAATGATTTATTTTCATTAACTTAGGTAAGTAACATATTTTTAACCGTAGTTGATACCTCCTTTTAAGTAAAAAAATACCGGTATTAGCAGATATAGATCTTCCATAACGTAGGTAGTTTAAGGATAACATAAAGGAAATACTTAAACATTCAAAAATGAGGTAAACACTTTAGTTTTTTTTATGTGAGTAATGGAGACAAATTGATCTTCCTTAAAAGATTCAATCGGCTTGCGATCTTTTAGCATACCAGTAGGTAACTAGTAGAACCTAGTACATGCTAGTAGCTCGCACAGATACTGGCAAGCTTTTGCGAGGTACGGAGTTGTGTTTGTGGTTTGTTACATTTTGAGATTCGTCCGACCAATCAGACGGACGCAGGGCATTCAATTTATGCAAGGACCTAGCAATAGATTAGTGATACCTACATCCTTATAGTATCAAGGACTCTGGTAAACATGGTAATTAAACATAATAATTAATTATTTATTACAGTGACTGCCCATGAATGGTTACTGGCTGTGAATAATAACCAAATCGGTGCAGAATGTGTGGTATCTACCGAATATGATATAAATCTTCTTCTTATTACCGGCTCCTGAAACACAGTTTTTACTAGCTCGGTAGTCTATGGATTCATTTATTTGTCCAATAGTTTATGTACGCACGAAGAAGGATTTATTCGAATATCGAACTGACCACTACAGAATAGACTACAAAAAAAGAAAAAAAGGCGCCAAGCGCTCAAACTGTTGTGCTGTTATCTACACCGAAATTCAGTTTCGATTCAAACAAACTTCTAAAAAATGTCAAGTGACGACGACAGTGATTTTGATTCGACTCCAGAATGCATACAATCTGAAGCCTCTGGTATAGTTGGAAACTTACTTCCAGAAAAATCATTTCTTTCTACTTAACAGTCATTGTTTTCAATTGCCTCGCAGAAAGTATAAAAAGTAGAGTATGCATCGCGGGCTTAAATGTGTATTTGTCTTGGGCGATCTGGAACCCCTCGTACTCAGGATTCTTGCCTTAACTCCCTAGCTCCGCTCAGGAGTTAACCATAGAATCCCTCGTAATATAGCGCCCTTGACATAATACACTACTTTAAGCCCTTGTTGCATAATCTACTATTTTTGTTTGTTTTGATACGAGCTTCACCTTTGATCGGTACCACACATTTACTCTTCATTCCATTTTGTGAGAATTATCATCGTGATAGAAACGTGGGTCGAGTTGAGGCCTACTGTACCTACTTATCTACGTAGTGCCTACCTAAAGAAAGAAAGAAAGAAAATTTGTTTATTTGACCCACAACGCAGTAAGTAGGTAGGTAGGTGGGAAGGTTCAAAGAAAAAAGTACTTATAGGTAATACAAAAACACACCCAGCATAACATTTGTACGTTTCATACAAGGAACTTGTGTTTCATTCATTTAAGTATCATATTGTCAGCACAATTTCATAACCGTGATTATACAGATAAAATATAACTTGTGAAACAAAAACCGGTCAGTGAGACGTAACATTTACCATTTCACTTGCCCGAAAATACTCTGCACTCTCGATAAAATAGAGTGAGTTCAAACGGCATGCGATATGTCCTTGCTATATCATATAAGCTAGCCTATTCTACTAATATTATACATGCGAAAATTTGTGAGGATGTTTGGATGTTTGTTATTCAATCACGCCGTAACGGCTCAACTGTTTTACATGAAAGTTGGAATATAAAGAGTTCTTTACCTAGAATAGCATATAGGGTTTTAGCCGCGGGCGGAAGCTAGTGTCATATAAAATTAGTTTCAAAATGATCCGTAGGTACCTCTATTGAACGAAGTCAGTTTTGAGTTTGACATTTGAAGTTGTGCGAAATAGCTCATCAATATCAGAAGCAACTAAAAGTCAAACTCAAAATTAACTTTATTAAAAAGATTATAACCATTTTACAATTTTATCGGCCTTACCGTGCAGAATACAATAATAATGCATATTAAAGTGATCCAATGAGAGTTTTGTTTTTTCCTTAATGTGGGGAACCCTTAAATGTAGTCACCGCTATCTTTCAACGCATCAGACTGATCCATTAAGGGTTTTGTTTTTTCTTTAATGTGAGGAATGTAGCCACCGCCATCTTTCAGTACCGATTGAACAACTTGATACCAACTTGAACATTGTCGGAAACATATTAAAAATATATTGGCCAAGCGCGTGTAAATACCCTGCCATATTGCTACCGCAACATTACGTGCATCAGGAAACTGATTTTGCAAATGATTATTCTGATTGATCTGTGTAATATTGATTGATAATGTTGCAAACGCAAGTTAAACTTGCAATTTAGTTAAATATCCAATTACCTATACAGAACAGACTACACAATACACATACCAGATATATAATATAATAAATAAAATAAAAATTGTTTATTTCATGTTTTAAAAACACATAGGTACCAAATTTAAATGGGACAACATAATTCATAATGATTTTTTATATTTTTTTATACAACTAAGTTAGCAAACAAGCATACGGCCCACCTGTTGGTAAGTGGTTACCGTTGCCTATGTACGCTTGCAATACCAGAGGCATCACGCACGCGTTGCCATTGTTTTTGCTTTACAAACTCCGTTACTAACTGACTGACAATCAATGCAAAGCCTAAACCCAAAGCCTAAAGCTTCACTCGCGTGGTTTCTAGATAAAAGGTAGCCTATATTTAACAATATTTTATTTAGTTCTTTGTATGTAAAGAACTCTATCTATTCCAAGTTTCATAAAAATCGGTTGAGTCGTTTCGTCGTGATTGAACCACAAACTTCTAAAGATCCATATACATCCTCACAAACTTTCGCATTAATAATACTCAGTATAAATAAGATGGATACAGGGGAATTGGCATATCTTAAATAGAACAATAGTTTTTGAGCCGCTGAAAAAAACACCCCTTTTTTCCGCGACTACAGTAGGTCATGTTTACGCGACTACGGAGGTTCTAAACGAGTTTTACTTTAGCACGCGGAAGCTTGTAAAAGTAGATCATGTATGTAGGCACTGTCCTTTAGACAACTTGTAATTAATTTCGCCTTGTCAAAACTCAACGTATTATCTGCAATTCAGAGTCTTTTAACCTGTTCGATTGTCAATTACAATTACTGGTCGAAAACTGGCATTAAGGTAAAATAATTAACGTTAATTTAAGGCCGAAACCAAAATAATACTAGGACAAGTGGTTAAACGCCACGGGAACAACGCGCACACACAATTTTTACGAGGGAAGGTACCTGTGGTGGCCCCGGCTGAAGAATAAGCCCCTCTATTTCTACCCGTGGATGTCGTAAGAGGTGACTAAATGATAAAGCTAGGGGATGGACAGCCGCGTTCCCTATTAACACTACCACTATCACTACCCCGCATGCCCAGCGTGGCGAGTATGGGAAATTCCCCCAAATTATTGTTTAAGGAAATCTAAGAGAGACCTATGTAGGTACGTAGACGTCCAACAGCTGAAATAATTAATTATTTCAGCATAATTAATTATTATTTAGTTATAGGTCTGGAATAGCATATACCTAGGCCACTTACGTCAAATTAATAACACGTCAAATATTTGCAGATCATGCAAACATTTGTCCCTTAGCCGACATCTCTCGCTACGCTATTGAGACCGTCAAAAAGTAGATCATATATCTTTAGATACGTTGTAATTCATTTCGCCTTGTCAAAATTCTGCATATTTTTGTAATTTTGTTCGGCTCACAATTACTATTCTGAAAAGCCGAATAATACTGGGCCAAGTAATTTGCTGTTCCGTAAAAGGGTCACGGTTTTTGCAGAGTTACATCATTGAGCCAAGTGTCAATTAACGTTTTCTAAGTCCCTCCTTCACTTCATTGAAGTTATTGGTCAATAATTGGTTACGCGACGGAATCGCCACAGATTCGATCGCGTTTGAAACTGGTGCTTCAATCCATGTCTGCCAGAGGTGGTATAAATTAGGGTCAAAATTGGGTTTTACTGTAAATATAACTAATAATCGATATATGTAGGTATTTATTCACCACGGCCCACGGATCTGCGTCAGCTTGCAGGGTTGTTGTGGGTTAAAAAAGATGGTCAAGTGCGAGTAGGATAAGTTTCATAATTAAGATTTTAGGTCACCGACAAGTAGCCAATAGATGAGTACTAACTCTTATTATTAATAGCGACCCGCCCGGCTTCGCACGGGTATATAATTCCAGACAGACGGGCAAAATTTTCCTAAGTATAAAAATTACATTGTGAGATACGGAACCCTATTTTTCTTAAAGTACCTATAGATTTTGTATTTTTATTAAGGTCATTTTAGTGCTTTTTATCTGTAATAAAAAATATGGTAATAAAATCCAAATCAAATACAAACAAGAAAAGGAGCCGTTTCATTCTGGGCCTGGTCCATGTACACTACATAGAAAAATTAGTAAAAAATAGAAGATTACAAGAAAAATAATATTTCATTAATTTGAAGACAAATGCGATGGTACAAGAATAGTTCTTCTGGTATGTTTTTTACTATGTGAACACTATTTGAAGGCCGCCATGTTGGTTTATAATTGGCGTTTGACATGACATTGACATATTTTTATGTCATGTTGTTTGATTTGATGTTTTTGTTTTGTCCGATAAATGTAGGTTGTCAAAATGACATTTCACGCACGTCCATCCGCCATATTTTTGTAGCGCGGTGTGTTGCTCTCTTTGTCGAAGAAAATCATAATGTACCTAAGAACGAAGTAAATTTAAATAAAATGACCAATTAAATACGTTTACTTTATTGCTTAGCCACATTTTAGAGTAGTGTACACAGTGCAGGCCCAGGCTCCATATATTGATGAAACGTCTCTTTTGTTTAGAATAAAAAAAATATAAAAACCAGGTTTAAACGATTCACAATAATAAAAGAAAACAAGGTTTTACGATCCATAATAGACAAAAACTATCCATAATAGGTCAACGAATAAAGACAATTAAAATTTTTATGTTTGACCTAACAGTTCATACAGACCCAGGCTTGATATTCTGATGTGTAAAAAGGGGTTGGCCAGACCCTTTATTTTTGGTTATTCCACATTCATCCTAGCAGCGACCGTATTGTATAACTTCTTCTTCTTCCTGCCCTTGTCCCACATTATGTGGGGTCGGCACAACATGTTTTCTTCTTCCACTCTCTTCTGTTAGCCGTCATCTCCGCACTCACATCTTTCTTACTCATGTCATCTTTAATACAATCCATCCATCTTTTCTTCGGCCTTCCTCTAGTCTTATATCCATCCACATTCATACCTAACGCTCTTCTCGTTACATGACTGTCATCCCTCCTCATGACATGCCCATACCATGCTAACCTATTACTTCTCAACTTTTCCGTCATTGGCGCTACTTTCAAACTTCCTCTGATGTACTCATTTCTTATTTTGTCCATTCTATACCGTATTGTATAACTGATCCAGCTATAATATTATAAATGCCAAAGTTTGTGAGGACTTTTGGATGTTTGTTGTTCAATTACTTAACATAAATATAGGTTCATTTTTTCAAATTCCCATCGTTCATTCACAGTTACACAATGGGAATTTGATTCCGATTGCGATTATCGGTTCATCATCATCGTAATTTTAGCCGTAGGACGTCCTCTGCCGAACCTAGCCTCCTTCACAGATATAAGAACGAATTCCTGTCATGTGGGGGGATTTGCCCATACTCACCACGCTCTCAAACATAAGTATATACCTATTATGAGGTATGTTAGTCCTTTGCATCTAAGAGAAACCTCTCTTTTGGTTTTTTAGATGTATACAACATATTCTGTAACTATTTTTTAAGAATAAATAAATAAATAAAGAAAAAAAAACACGCGAGTTGGCAGAGCTCTCTTTGTGAAAATAGGGGACGTTGATGCCCATCCCCTAGCTTTTTGGTTATCACGACTTCGGAGGCGTAGGGGGCGAGTGCCCGTCGTTCGATTCCCGCTGCGGGACAAATGTTTGCATGATCTGCAAATATTTGTTCCGGGTCTGGGTGTTGTGATACCCACGACACAGGGAATCCTAGTGTGGGGTCAGGACTATGTATGTCACTGTTGGGTGTTATATTTGTTCCCTTTGTCGCCTCTTACGGCATTCACGGGTAGGGAGATTATGAGGGGCCTATTCTTCAGCCGGGGCCACCACTGCCTTAGCTGTTGCAGTTTAGCAATACAGGCTGAGCCTCAATATTCCAAGGCGTGGCCAGAGGTCTTAAAGACCCACCTTTTATTAAAATAAGGCTTTTTAACCTGCTTTTGCGCCGGTCGAAACCGGCATTCTTGACCGAGTAACTATTGAGGTTATTATGTAACGGCCATAAGCCTAGAACTTGTAACTTAACATTTAATAAGGTCTCGTAATCTGTAAGTAGGTGAATGGGTCTCGATGACTTTTGTTGATTTATTTTTCGGGTCATATTTGTTGATGTAATGATTTGTAATAATTGATCAGCTATTTCAGCATATTTAAACATTAAACATTTAAATATGCTTAATTATCACACTAAAATAGGAAAACATGTATTGAATGTTGATTTAACTTACCTACCTTATGTGACAGAAAGTACTAAAGTCATAGTTAAATCGTATAAATAGATATCTTAATTAAAAACTTTATAATAATAACTTATTACTTTTAAATACTTTCTCTTTAAGTTTACATGCAATACAATATAATACAAGATAAAATTTACATAAGTAATTGAAGAAAGTATACCAAATTACCAATTCAGAATAAGAACATTGAACTAAGTTACTCACCACAAAAATATACTTAATAAAAACGTTTCACCTCCTTTTACTTTTTAACGGAAAGCACTAACACAACCTTTTTAGGACAGTATTTACACAAATAAAAAATAAAAATGTCACTGTTCGAATGTTCTAATTTAAAAAGTTATTAAAAAAAATTATATGTCAAATAAAATGACGCGCGCGTTGCCTCGTATTTGAAAATGGAACGGAAACGTCGCGTGCGGCTGGCTTGTGAGTCGACACTGTGGCTCAATCGCTCTCTCTTGATCCTCGTAGAGCTAGGTAGTTTGAGAACTGGCATTTTTGTTTGTTTAAGATGCACGCACGGCTTTGGCTTATTATGAGTGTGTGGCGTGGGTATAAAATACATCTAGGAACGAGAAACTTATAAATACACCTTGTTATAAGGTCGGTTTGTAGCCGGCACCCATCACGTGATCCAAGCATGGTCTACAAGCAAAAAAAAACTTTTTTCTTAGTAGGAGTTCTAGGAACTTTATACTTAACCATATAACGCAGTCGGCTAGTACGGTAGACATAAGGAAAAAAATGATTATCTTGTAAATCGTTTACTGGTTGTCTTCTTAAGGCTGACGATAGTTTAAATAACGGCAGAATTCACAATATGAAATACTCCGTTTACTAACCAAACATTTTTGTCGTGGATTGTATGATCGGAACTATTTCTTCATAGTTTTGTTTTGATGATAAGGCTAATTTGTAAATAGTTATTGGTACTATCGCCCGATAATATCGACATTACCGCATTGTGTTCGCAGTGAACTAACATTAATCTGCGCAGCGTGTTTGTGCATACTTCAATTTGTGTTTTTTTTATAACTGATATTTTTTTCATTTCTGAGCCTCACCTTGTCCGATCCTTTCTGATCCACACTCTAAGTTGTATTTTTAGAAGATCCTCGAAAAAATGACATACACCAAGTCGTTTTTGTTGCTTGATTCTTCTAGGCTTGGTCGTGGCAAAACAAGCATAGCTTCACCCAGTTTATAAGACGTTTCAAAGTGATCCAAGTGATTTTATTGAAACAACCTTTGTCTTTGACTAAAGTTGGTACAAACGAGGACGTAAAGTCTGATGTTCGTACCGATGTCTGTGATACTTGCTGTGTCGTGTGGAGGTTGTGATTCACACAAACTTTTGTCTGCGAAATAAGTTGCAAGTCTGTGCCGTGTGGACACGCACAGACACGTAAGACACTTAATCGATGGCCTACCAGGAAAACATGATCACTACAATGTACCACCAACCCAATATTTATCATGCTTATTACAAATAATAAAAAATCAATATTGGCATACTGTTGCAATAAGGAATATCACATTGAATGTATTTACTTAGAACTAATATTACATATACATAGTTCTTAAAGCGTTAACGTATTCTGTGCGGACACTTAAAATATAACAACATCTTAACATAATGAACAACTTTACAAGCTTGGATTTAATGGTTATTTTTAATCACACATTGCTCGCTTCTCGTGTCACTGATTCTTTCTTGGTCACCTGTATTAGGTCAGTGACCAGGTTGAGGTATGGTGGCCTTTATAAGACGGCCAATGACCTTTGGTGAAAAACACGTGTGGTGATTGAAGTGCGCCTCTATGGCGGGCCCTAGACGATCAATAATATTGCTCGATATCACAAATTTTGCAATCTTATTGACCGTTTCGGTAAGAATTGAAGATTGCGCAATGACTGAAATGTTTTCATTCTCATACAGTACTCATATTTATAAGCAAGTCTTTCTAACGCATAAAATTAACCCTTATGAGCCTTCAATGTTATTGCGTCAATATAATTGATCGTTTTGAGTGCAAGGGTTGATTCAATCATATGACGCTTTAAAAATATTGAGCAAACTTATTGTAGGTTTAGGGCCGACTTAGAGGCTCTTTTCTTGCACATGTCAAGTCACATGTATGTTATATATTCTTTGTATTTTAAGTTCTAGTCTTGTTTCTTTAGTGCGATAAAACCTTATTGAAGAAATATCGGCCATTTTCCTGCTATGCCATTTTAATAATCTGTTTTCAAGGGTCGTTTCGAGCGCAGGTATGATCCCTTCCAGCCTCCTGAACAAGCCGGTTTTCGTAAAGGCTTTAGTTCGACGGCCGTTGGGGCAGACTGGTTCTAGAGGGGAGACTACTAGAGGGACAGCCGAGCTAAAACAGTTTGCTGGGTGTCGCTCACTTTAAAAATGCGCGCTATACAAAGTGCTCATATTTATTCACCGCTTAGTCCTAGAGATTACTAAGTCTTTATCAATTAATTTATGATCTACCAAGTTCGAATATTCAAAATATTTTTATTTTTTCAAAAAGCTCTTATAGGCGCCTAAGCCTGCCGAGTTATATTTATTTAAAAATAAGCTGTATCGTACTAAACTGTGTTTAGATATAATACTTCTGTACAAATCGTATGTTCAATAAAGACCTTTTAAAACAAACAAACTGGGTGTCGCTGGGTGATGTGATTATGATGACGATGATGGTGATGTATCTTTTTACCCCCTAAAGTCACTAGTCAAGCCGATAAAGTTAGTGAGAGATTATGATTAAGGGGGTTAAGTGAGTGATTATGAATAAAGGGGTTACTTTATTACAATCGAATTCATTTCTGGTAACTCAAAGCTCTGTGTCTATGACATGACGTCACGAGGCACCTTTCTCCATTCGGACATCGGACACAGAATAGGCATAGTTTATAATAGGCATATCGGAACGCAATGATTGTATGTAAAATAAGTCATTCTTCTTACGTTATACGGACAATTAGGGAGTTGTGATGTCAGGAAAGCCTACAAATATGACGCATAGTCTATAAAAGTGGGTGTTAGGATCTATTAAAAGTCAAAATTATATTATACTGTAGTTGGTTTTACGCCGTGTTCATACTACGTGCCATATGTCATCTAAATGTATTTCAAAATGATCCTTATCTCTATTGGATAAAGTCAGTTTTGAATTTGACATTTGAGGACGTACGATATCACAAGCCCCCCGTAAAGTCAAACACAAAATTGACTTTATCCAGTAGAGGTAAGGATCATTTTGAAATACATTTTAGCACGGTTTTGCTAAAATGAGCACGGTTTTACAGTTGTGTGCGTTTAGACGGCGGGTGTACCTCTCCGATGAGGGATATGGTCTGTGTGATTTTGATAAGGATAATGACTTTAGTAATTTAACCGCAAAATTGTACTCACCTTACCGGCTTTTGATTGGATTCGTATCACTTTCTTGGCTGAATGTACTTTAATAATAATTATAAATATAAATATTCCGGACATATCACACACGGTCAACTGATCCCAAACTAGGCATAGCCTGTACTATGGGTACCAGAGACTGATATACATAATAGATTAATATTTAACACCCAGACACAGAATAAACATCTGTGTTAATCACACAAATGTTTGTCCAGTGCGGGGATCGAACCCGCAACCTCTAGCGCAGAAGGCAGAGTTACTACCAACTGAGCTATGAGGCCAGTCAAAACGAAAGACAATATAGTAGAAACATTTTTCAATAACTACTTTATAATTATATACAAAAAAGTGGGTCGATTCGGAAAGGAAAATGATATGATTTTTGTATTCGTCAACTTTTACAGAATGAGCCTAATTTTTCGGTAAGATGGCGAACTACTATACTAGTTAATGGTTACACAGTTTAGAGGCGTGTAGTTGTAAATATTTTACAACTAAACCAGAATCTTCTGCTGCGTTCTGAGGTGCCGACGACGCAGCTCTACGTGTCTCGCGTGCGTTACATCAAGTCGGAGGATAAGGCGGAGTGCTCGGGCGTGAAGACCAAGATCAGCTTGAGGGTCGAACGGTTGGAGTCCCGCCACAGAGTCAGTTTCAACACCTTTGTGGTGAGTACCGACCGAACATCTTTCGACCTACCTAAAAGAAGATCTCTGGCCGAAGGGTGTTGTGTTCCGTCATTTCCGCGGGCGGATACTGCCACGGACAATTCGCGTCCCACGTCGCAGTTTCTACGTGGCAATTAATTGTGTTATTTATATTAGGATTAGGATAAGAAAAATTCCATCTGTTTTTTATTCTATAGTTGCCTGAAATAAAGTTATTGTATTGTATTGTAAACATTTTAATTAAAACAATTACCGTGACCATATTTGATAATTATTATTTGTTTAAATAAACATGCAGGCCACAGTACCTCTTTAAAAATAAAATAAAAACGTTATGTTGAAAATAAAAACCTGCAAAATAAAATATTTGTGTTGTGGTACCATGGTACACGTGGTTTATCATCATCAACAACCCATAGAAGTCCACTACTGGACATAGGCCTCCC
The DNA here is from genome assembly GCA_947579855.1 of Anticlea derivata. Classification (NCBI taxonomy): domain Eukaryota; kingdom Metazoa; phylum Arthropoda; class Insecta; order Lepidoptera; family Geometridae; genus Anticlea; species Anticlea derivata. The sequence continues at coordinate 2,820,010 of OX388279.1, read as the reverse complement.
CCAAAGAGTTCCACGAAGAACGGTCTTGAGCCCTTTCCATCCACCGACTTCCCGCAACCTTTACAATGTCATCGGTCCATCGGGTGGGGGGCCTTCCAACACTGCATCTCCCGGTTCGTGGTCGCCATTCGAGAACCTTTACTCCCCAGCGGTTTTCGGTTCTGCAAACTATATGGCCTGTCCATTTCAACTTGCTAATTCTGCGAGCTATGTCGGTGATCTTGGTTCTTCTACGGATTTCCTCATTTCAGATCTTATCACGTAGTGAAACTCCGAGCATAGCTCTCTCCATAGCGCGTTGCGCTCGTAGTTACGACGCAGGTAATCCTAGTTTGGGGTAAGAACAATTTACGAGACTGTTAGGTGTTATTTATTAATTATAAAATTAAATTTAAAAATAGCTGAGTTATCTCACTGTTCTCTCCATATTTAGGTACACTGTATGAAATTCATCATCATTTCAGCCGTACGACGTCCACTGCTGAACATGGCGTCCCCCACAGAGCAAATTCCTTACCATGTGGGGTTGTTTTGCCCATACTCACCACGCTGGGCATGCGGGTTGGCGAGCGCAGTTAGAGCTATCGTTTTTAAAATGAGGGACGCTGCTGCCCATCCCCTAGCTTTTTTTCACTTAGTCGCCTCTTACGACATCCGCAGATAGAGATATGGAGGGGCCTATTCTTTAGCCGGGGCCACCACGGCCTATGAAATTAATTTTTGTATGTTTTTCTGTCACACATTATCAACAACATCATCAGCCTGATGAAGTCCACTGCTGAACATAGGCCTCCCCCAAAGAGTGCCACGACGAACTGTCTTGAGCTTTCTCCATCCACGGACTTCCCGCAACCTTCACAATGTTTTCGGTCCATCGGGTGGGGGGGACCTTTCAACACTGCGACGTTGTCACGTGTGACCATAATTTAAATAAATACCTACCTATTGATAGGAAATAGGTATGCAAAACGTGGGTTTTACAAAAGATGATTTTAAAATGCGATTATCCCTAAAATACCATTGTGGCCTACGAATCAAACTGGTTGACGGTACATCCAGCTGGTTTTTACTGCTTCGATCCAGTAATATATTTAACTACAAAATAGCTACGCATTTTTTAATCATGTTTTGTGAAGCCCACGTATAGCATACCTAGGTATACAAGGTGATTCATTATATGTGTGCCATCCCGAAAGGGGCTTATTCTACACCCAATTGGCAGTTAAGTTTATTCGACGACATTTGGAAATTCGACATTTTTCATTGAAAAAACTCTATGCGAAAATCAGCTGTTTTTGGGTCAAATCAGGTCAAACTTAATGAATCAGCTGTTTTAGGTAGCAATCTTGATTCCAAACTTCTTGTAGGTACGTTTAGTTATTAGTTCTAAAGGTGATAAAAATAGCAAAATCAGCTAATTTTAGAAAGTTTGTGGAAAAAAATTAAAAAAATGAAATGATAATAGTGTATTATGTAACAGTGTGTTGTTTCAAATAGTGTTGTGTTCCTGTGGTGAGTAAATTTGCCCGAGTTCGGGGTCGGCAACGCGTGCAAGCGTTCATAGGCTACGGTAATCACTTACCAACAGGTGGGCCATAAGCTTGTTGCCAAAGTAGTAGTATAAAAAAATACAAAAATTAATTTCATACAGTGTAAATTTAAAGAGAACAGTGAGTTAACTCAGCTGTTTCTAAATTAAATTTTATTAGCATTTTACAAACACTTCTTAAAGTCAAACAGAGATCCTTGAGCATACCTGATTAATAATTTGAATATACAAGGTTATTTCTATATAATATAAGTAGCTTGCGCCCGCAGCTTCGTTCGGGTGGTACCTTGATAATTTGCCTATGTGCTATTCACAGAAAGAAAATTAAAACTAATCCAAAAAAAAATTTACTAAATACACAAGAAACAGTTGAGTTAAAAAAGTTAAAAACCTAAATACCGTATAGATCTAAAGACCGTTACGAGTGGTCTATAGGAATGCATGATTGTAAAGACCCCCCTCCGACCAAATGCAAAAGTTTCGGAAAATCAATAAAAACTATCTGGTGTAAAAAAACTGTTCTAAATACATTTTTTTTTGTATGTATTTAAATGAAGTAAAACAAAAGAGGCTACATGTTCATTTTTTTAAACATAAATTCCTATTAGTTTTGATATAAGGATCATTTTTCCATCATAAAAAGGAATTCGAAAAAAGTGGTCTGACCCCCTCAGACCACGTTTTTACAATCATGCATTCTATAGCTCAATTGATCCAGATCACTACCAGTCGGAAGCGTCCCCAAGACGCTGGCGGAATTGCCACGCTGTACGGTAATGCTGATCCGTGGGGCCAAATGGGAGCCATCTCTCGGTATATGCTATTCTGGGTAGGGAACACTTTCTTTTTGAAGTTTCATCGAAATCGGTTGAGGCGCTACGGCGTGATTGAACAACAAACATCGAAACATCCTCACAAACATTTGCATTTATAATATTAGTAGGAAGTATGATAGTAGGATTATATTTCGAAAGGGGCTTATTATACACTCAATTGGCAATAAAGCTTGTTCTACAACTTTTGGAAATTCGACATTTAGAAAACATTATGTAAAAATCTGGTGTTTTGGGGTCAAATCAGTTCAAACTCAATTTTAGGTAGAAAAATCTCATACGTTTCATTAATTAGTTATAAACATGTTACTGGCCGTGGTGGCCCAGGCTAAAGAATAGGCCCCTCCATATCTACCTATCCGCGGATGTCGTAAGAGGCGACTAGGGGAAACAAGCTATGGGATGGACAGCAGCGTCCCTCATTTTAACAACGATAGCTCTAACTGCGCTCGCCAACCCGCATGCCCAGCGTGGTGGGCAAATCCCCCCACATGATAAGGAATTCGCTCTGTCTGTGGGGGAGGCCATGTTCAGCAGTGGACGGAATCTGAAATGATGATGATTATGAAACATGTCATAAAACCAAATACAGGTAATTTGAAAAAGTGCGGGAAATAATCTGAACATTAGGTATTTTTAGGGTACCTAGTTGGCTATGTTAGTGCTCTCAAACGGTGAAGGAAAACATCGTGAGGAAACTGTACTAGAACATAACAATTCGAAGTCATGAGCACGAAATGAGCTTCTAAGATGCGCACTTTAATCCTTTCACTACACTGATTCTTTCATCGGTGGTCAAAGGCCCTTTTCAGGGCCACTATACCTCAACCTGGTCACTGAACTAATACAGGTAGACCAAGAAAGAATCAGTGACACGATAAGAAGAAGAAGTGGCTACTCTGGCGAATGTATTTTAGGCCGGCGAAGGCCTCTGTCGTGACTTGAAAAACAGATCTAAATAATCGTAATATAGCGGAAAACAAAGATTATACGTGCAAACATTATCATCATCATCAGCCTGATGAACTCCATTGCTGTACATAGGCCTCTAGAACTACTTAGACTCCCCCAAAGAGTGCAACGACTCAAAATTGACTTTGTTTAGTAGAGTTACGAATCGATTTGGAACGAATTTTACAAGACATTGGTAGTGATCTGGATCAGTTGAGCTATCCATAGATCGTTTGTAACGGTCTTTAGTCTCAACTGTTTCTTGTGTATTTTGTAAATATTAACTTGTATTAGTTTTAAGTTTCTTCTGTAAATAAAGTTTTCTGGTATTTTTAAGGACATATTGGTTCGTCTTTAGAAACCAGCTTTTATATAGTACATACTGCTTCCATCTAGGATAATTTTTCAGAACTAACAGAAGGCAAACTGTTCTACGAACGCGAAAACTTAGGTTCCTATGCGAAGTTTTCGTATCAAGGCTGTATTTTGAATAGTTTGCGCGCCTTTCCAGAGATGGCGCTTAGACTAATATTCTTGGTGTCGATTTGTTGTTGGTGATTTTATGCCTCAACCAACTCAAGGTGCCGTTTTAATAAATCTCTCTAAGGTATTTTTGTAGGTATCTAACATTTTTGTATGTGTTCTCTGTAGATTTAATCGTAAATTAAAACAAAATGACTACCTACCTGCCAGCGAGTAGAAGCATTGACCCACACTTATTGACTAATAGCTTCCGCCCGTGGCTTCGCTCGTGTGGTACCTATGAAGATTATACAATATACCCATTCAATGTATTTTGCATAGCAAGCGACACATCACGCGACGCGTTACGACCGACCGTTCCGCAGATGTGTCGCTACACTAAAATTAGGGGACGCTGCTACCCTAACTTTTCTACCCTTAATCGCCTCATACTACATGCACGGGTAGGTAGATAAGGAGAGGCCCATTCTTGAGTTTTAAAATTAGTCCTTGTTTTTCCTTGCCCTCACTGCTACGCCATAGCACGCCGTCACTTGGTGGGGATTTAGGTAATAAGTAAACGTTTCCATACATAAGTACATGTCATGTCAGGCTTTAGCTAGAATCTAAAGGCTGATGGGTGCAAGGATATCATGTCATGACGTCAAAGTTCAAAGTCGTCACTGACGTATATTGACGCATTTTGTTTACAATTATGGTTTTTCCTTGGAGACAATTCCGGTTATCCAATACCTAGTAGGTGTTATTGGAATTTGTTATAAAGATTTGCTCGTAAATCTCTAAATTTACTACTATTCTATTCATTGAAGTTCTATTAGGTATAGAATACAATTTTTTGCTGTTTCACGGAGCCAGTTCGTAGGTAAAGATGATACCTGTCAGATGCAAGTATTTTTTTGTAGAATAAAAATATTGTTATATTTTTTTTGCTAATTTTATTTATTTTTGTTGATAGAATAATCCCCTTTCGGGATGGTATACATGTTATGGATTACCTAGTATACTTAGTAGTATAGCAAATAAATTTCTTCAAAATGATCCTTACGTCTACCGATGAAAGTCAATTTTGAGTTTGACTTGAGGGCACGACACATCGCAACGATATCGCAAGCCCCTAAAAGACAAATTCAAAATGGACTTTATTCAGAGTAAGAATTATTTTAAAATACATTTTGAATGACATATCGCGAGCCGTTTGAACACGGCTTTATATGGATGGATACAAACTTTATAATGCTGAGGAGTTATTGTTGTCTTCCACACTTAGGCTGGCTTAACGCTCACGATGTTTTCCTTCACCGTTTGAGAGCATAGCGCACATAAATTTACCGAATGGAAAATCGATGGTGTACGACAGGTTTCGAACCCACGACCTGTGGATTGGAAGGCGGGGCCACTACCCCTCCACCACCAGTGCTCTTCCCCTGAACCTACTAGCTTCGTAGGCCGAAGGCAAAATGTATTGGCATAAATGTCACAGTAATTAATTAATTCCTTCCAGCATAATAGCTGCTAATTTCGCCGGGTGCGGTGTTTCCATACGCACACACCAGCGGTGTTGCCATACGTGAATTGAATAATTAGTTTATGGTTGAATAAACGTTTTCCTTTGCCAAAGCAGCGAGTATATAGCGAGCTTTTTGTTTATAGTGATTGTAACCTACTGTTGTTTCTTCCGATCTCTGTCTGTGCTGTATTTGTGTGTGTCGAATAAATGATTAATCTATCTTTCTTATCTATCTATCTATATAAAAATGAAAATAGGATATTGGCCTAGCAAGAGGTCCAGCATTCGATCTGAATTCGCGAGGAACAGGCGTAGCTTCCCCTTGTTTCAAAGTGATCCTAGTGATTTTATTGAAACAAACGCCTTTGACTTTGACTTGAAGGTCGTGGGTCTGAACCCGGTCGTGCACCAATAAGTTTTTCTATTCGAAAAGTGTGCATTCATATTTATATTAATTTATTAAAATACATCGTATTTGAAACTTATTTTATTAATTAATATTAACATTATATATTAAGACGTGCTCTAAACAGTATAGTAAAACATTTTAAGAGGAGGTAGGGCACATCGAGATTTTCTCGTTCTATATTGGAGCAGCCCACCTGGGGAGGTACCTACCCCCGCCTTACAGAAGATCGCAGCCAAATAACATTATTTGTTTCAAATAATGTTGTGTTCCTGCGGTGAGTAAGGTTGCCAGAGCTCTTTAGGGGGGGGGGGGGGTTCGGGGTCGGCAACGCGTGCGTGATGCCTCTGGTATTGCAATCAATCATAGGCTACGGTAACCGCTTACCAACACATTAGTAAGAACAACGAATTATCCGATTAGCAACAAGAAGGAATGATCTCGAGGCACCTGATACCTACAACATTGTTGTAGGTATCAGGCGGTCAAAATGTTCAACGCATTGCCTATAGATCTAAAATCTATAGACAGTCTTAATCTATTTAAATCTAAGCTGAGGAAATTTTTGCTGACGGGATGTTTCTATTCATTAGATGCCTTTATGTGAAATGATGACTTGTAAATTAAATTGAATTGATTAAATAATAAGGATTGGTTGACATCTGAAAATTTTGTACATTTTATTTTTAAATATACCATTATTATTTCGGTTTTATTGAATTTTGGACATCTTATTTTTTACTTATCTTTTGTTTAGTTATACAAATTATAATTATTAATTTTTATCTGCATGTATCTAACTTGTATTTTAATGTGCCCAATTTATGTTGTTATTTTTAAGGATTCAGACACGATTGTAATAATTGATAATGAATAAATAAATGAAATTAAATGAAATTGCAATACTACTTAGGGGACAATATTTTGGAAACTCGGATTTTAAAAAAAAAACCGTCCATCCATCCATACTTACAAACTTTCGCGTTTATAATAGTAGTAGGATCTATACAAGTAATTGTGTAAATATACATTGCTATATCTACGGTTCCGCTCCGCTGGGCCGCGGTGACCGAGCCGCACTTAGGAAATGTTGCCTTTTGCTACATCTTTGAGTCCGTAAACTTCACGGCTGGTTTGTTCTAACTTTGAGTTCAATGCGATATTAATTAAACCAATTTCAGTTGGTTTTTGACTTCTTAAGTGGTGTTTGATGTGAAAATCCGGAAACCCATTTGATGCGAGATTTTCCTCCGCCCTACAGAAGATCGCCGCGTCGCTCGTTTTTTTTTTTGAAGTTTTTCCCCTTTCGGGATGGCTATGGCATCTAGGCCTTACCGCCAAGTCTTACGTTTATTATTCCTTGTTATTTTAATTCTTTCGTCTTTATTTTTCATCTTATTCATGGTCAAGTCATCGTCAAGTCAAGTCAAGTTCAGTTTTAGTAAGATATGATGGTGGCTATTTTACTAAAACCTCGCGGGGCCTCTTGGCGCCAACTCGAAAAATGACGATACACGCAATCATTCTATTTCACTTCACTTGTGCGGTTTACTCAAACAATATTACGCAAAACACCACCATAATTACACAATATTATTCAATTTAACACAAGTTTTGTAAAATAAATTGAGAGCACAACATCACTTCGCAAGTTCCCGCCAAAAAGTCCCGCGTCGCTCGGCGTCGTAACATTATTTGTTTCAAATAGTGTTGTGTTCCTGCGGTGAGTAATGTTGCCAGAGCTCTTTAAGGGCAATGCGTGCGTGATGCCGCTGGTATTGCTAGCGTTCATAGCTACGGTAACAACTTACCAACAGGTGGGTAGCTGCTTGGTTGCCAGCATAGTTGTTAAATTACAACAAAACTAAAATGGCAACTTTTGAGTTGTCAACACAAAAGTCTACTACTGTCCCATACTGAACGCAGGAGCACGACACTATTTGAAAAAAAAAAAAAAAAAAAAGTTATTCGACTGATCTTCTGTAATGCGGAGGTTTTATGTTAGTTCCCAAGTTGGAGGCCAAACACTAGTACAGAAGCCACAACAATTTAATAATTGTAATACGTTATGATTTTAGCTATAAGGAAGATCATAAATATTATTAATCATATCAAACGTAATCTCAGCCTAGTTACGTGACAAAACCAATGATTTTGTATTAATTATCAAATCAACAAACTGCAACAAGGTCATCTTAATTAGTATCTTCGTGCTAGAAAAAACACTTCCGTGTGTGGAAAAATCACAACACTATTGTTACATGTCTTACGATCCTTCTAATAGTGTATATGCGTAAGTTTGAGAAGAATCTGGTTTTTGAACTGACCAGATTTGGTTGAAACTAACGACCTCTGTGGTGCGGCAGGCGAGTGCCCGTCTGAGAAGTAAGAGATGTGGTTTCGATGTCCCGCAGTGGGCTGCGGGACAAATACTTGCATGATTGATCTGCAAATATTTGTTCCGGGTCTGGGTGCTGTGGTACCATTGTACTCGTAGTTTCTGATACCCACGATAGGGATTCCTAGTGTGGGGTCAGGACAATTTATTTATTTAATCTTTAATGCACAGAAAAAACAATGTACAAAAGGTGGGCTTAATGCCAAGGCATTATCTACCAGCCAGCCTGATTGGGAAGAAACAGGAGGTTGGCGTGCGACAGATTGTTTAACTTAACTAAAAACTATACTATATATAACCATACACTAAATTTAAATATGTATATATATACACTGCAATAGATTAACAGATAGTACAAAACAGTATGTGACTATGTATGTGACTGTTATTTATTTATTTAACAAGCAAAGATGCCGTGATTTTTTTTTGGGATATATAGGGGGATTCAAAAATGTTGAATTGCTAAATGTAACACAAACTATATTGCTAGATGGGCGTAGAATAAGCCCCTTTCGGGATAGAAGCGCGTCATGAATCACCTCGTATAAAAGAGTTAAAAAAACAGACCAACCATTTCGTAGTATTCGGTGTAAAAATAAAAAAGATGCCTATCAGCGCATAGGTATGACGATCGACAACCTTCGGTTTAGCCAAACCGATTGTTTACTGTCTTGGGCTCGAGTCCCGGTCGTGCACAAATGGAATTTCCTTTCCGAAAATTTTTGTACGCTTTACTAATGCTCGAAAAAAAACATCGTGAGGAATTTTCAGGTTCTAGGAATGGCATGTCCTAGAACCTGAAAATTCGAAGACATGTGACATGTGCACGAAAGGAGCCTCTAAGAGGCGCACTTTAGTTCTTTCACTACACTGACTCTTTCAACGACATACCTAAGCTCTTTTCAGGGCCACCATACCTCCATCTGGCCATCACTGACCTAATCCAGACCAAGAAAGAATCAGTGTCACGACGTAGTCACTACGCGACTCTACTCGTGTCAACGGTCCAGACGCTACTAACTACAAAACTGACTGTTACCGGACACCGCCTACACCGCAACTGGGACATGTGAAAAGGCACTCAGTCCACTTACCATCATCGAAACAGACGTTGAACGATTGGTGAGTTTTTGAGCCTCACTTAGTTCGATCGGCACCACACTGAAGCTCTACATTCCATTATGTGAAAAAGGATCATCGAAAAAAATGCTAGGCACGCGCGCCGTGTTTGTTGCCTGATTCTTCTAGGCTTGGTCGCGAGGAACAGGCATAGCTTCACCTAGTTTCTAAGACGTTTAAGAATAAGAGTAAGAATAAGCCCCTTCGTCCACGGCGCGACTCAAAAGGAACGCGACTGAAACTGTAGTCACTTATGAGTAGCCTGACTGCGATAGCTCTAGTATTTCAATGCGCGTCCGTCCACGACGCTACTCAAAAGGAACGCGTTTGTAACTAGTCTCCTGGCGACCCGACATGCTGGTCGCCAGGCGACTGGTTTCGAGAAACTGTTGAAAAATGAACGAATAAAAAGTAATTATAAGTGATTCTGACGTCTATGTGACTGGTGAAGTAATAATTCCATAACATCGCTCGAATTATCACTAGTCATGTTAATTATTTTCGTTTTCAAAATTTTCGTTTTTGTTTACATAAAATCGTGTACTGAGTGACTGAGTTTCAGGAAATTCCAGTAGCGTCGTGGACGAGTAAGAGTTTCCAATCAGTCCGCAACTCTAGTTTATAATGAGTTCCGTCACTTTTGCGTAGCGTCATGGACGAAGGTGCTAAGAGTTTATTTATTTGACACACACACACACAGTAGAAAAATAGTATAAGAACAAACAAAAATTACATAAAGAACAAACAAATACACAAGCAAAAAGAAAGAGATAAAGTAGGTAGGTAACTATCCTTTTCAGTGCAACTGTGCGAGTGCGGCCAAACCAGGTCCAAGTCTCAGCATTAGCCACTCCCGAACAAAGTAGGGAAGCAGCGCTGGTTTTCAGACTGGACCTAATAGGGTGACATCACGTGGGCGAAACAACGTTTCAAAGTTGTAGTGACTAGAATTTAAGGATACCTGCATTCCTTAACTTATGCTGTCTCCGGGGGACAACTGACAGTGACAGATAACAGAAGACACCTGAGATAGAGAGAGTGATGCATACTCTCTGGGAGTCAGTCAGTCTGTGGTCAAGCCGGCACGAGCAGGCGCGCGGGAAGTTACTGTGAGATATTATAAGTGATATAATAATAACGAGGGAGTTGTCCTGCTAGGAACCAGCGTGGTGTAAGGCATACAAAAGTGATCCTAGTGATTGAAATAAACGCCCTCTGACTTTGGTGTGTTGATCAGCTTTGATGCCCCCGAGATATGAAAACATTTCCAGAAGCGAGATTGATGGTGAAACCCATTACCTTGTAAATGCGTGTCTAGTGTTGATGAAACCGTGCGTCAGTCACCGTGACATTTACTACTGTGGTCATTTCGTAAAGAAACGTATTAACTTTTATTTTTGTATCTCAAGGATCATTTTTCTTATTTGGAAGATCGTCTAGGTACAGTCGCTGCAGTAAGATGTGCAAGGTTATTCATATTACGTAGGTACATCACCCTAAAAGGGGCTTATTCCCTTCCTATTATCATTATGTTACTGATTACATAAAACTTAATATTGCATGTTATTGTTAAGTCTGTTGTATATCAAATAAATTTCATTTCATTCATTTCATTATTCTAACAAAAACATGTGTTTTTATCCCTTTTGCTTCCTTATTAGGGATGAAAACACAATTTTTATCCCAACAGTATTTATCCTGAACTTTTTCAAATTAGCTGTTTTTCGTTATTTTATCATTTTAAAGTAATCGCCTTGTACACCTTAACGCAACTGTACTTAGTAAACACGTAATTTTCCACAGTTCATTCGACAAAGATGCAAGTTCCGCCTTGTAGTCTTAGAGCCTTAATCATCACCATCATCACCCACTGCTGGGCATAGGCCTCTCTTTGTATGTGCCGGTCTCCTCGATCCTGTGCAAGCCTCATCCAGTTGCGGCCCGCGATGTTTGCGACAGCGTCTGCCCACCACTTATGCCCCATACAGACTCTCGCGAGGCGCCTCGTAGAGACTCTCGGCACGAGTCTTGGCGAGTGGAGGCAGCGCGAGTGTTAGCCATCCACACTCTCGATTTATTCAGTTACCCGCTACGTCTTTTATTTCGCGTCCTTTGACTCGCGCCGAAAACCGACATGAAGCGAAGCGACAGCGAGGCGAGGCGAGGCGAGGGAAGACGAGGGGATACGAGCGCACAGCCCCTACTCTCGCACTCGCGTTCCCTCGTGTAGCCTCGTGGAGAGTCTGGATGGGGCCTTATCTGTCATAAAAAAAGCTTTATTTTATATTCTAGTCTCATTTATATATATCAACAGAAAGAGATAGCAAAGATACGAAGGTTTACGGATAAGGCCATTATAAACAAGGCGGTTATATTATAATAAGTGGAAATCCCCGCGACTTACCTACTACTGGAAGCTAAACTCTAAATTTCATACTCGCAGGAGTATGAAGTTTAAAAAATACACGTCACGTCTTTTTATCATTTCTATTTAAAAGTATTAATGTGAAATTTCAAGTTTGCAAGATAAAGGAATACGATTTGAATACAAAAGTTTTCAGCCTTTTTCACCCCTTAAACCTTGATAAAAACCTTAGGAGGAGGTAGGGCACAGCGAGATTTTCTCGTTCTGAATTGGAGCAGCCCGCCTGGGAGGTACCTCCGCCTTACAGAAGATCGCAGCCAAATAACATTACCTATTTGTTTCAAATAGTGTTGTGTTCCTGCGGTGAGTAAGGTTGCCAGAGCTCTTTAGGGGGGAAGGGGGTTTGGGGTCGGCAACGCGTGCGTGATGCCTCTGGTATTGCAAGCGCTCATAGGCGACGGTGACCGCTTACCATCAGGTGGGCCATAAGCTTGTTTGCCACTGTTGTTGTAAAAAAAAAAAAAAAATACAACCGGTTGTCTCAATATATTTAATTCCATGCAGATCGGATTGACATTTCGAAAGTTATGCTCTAAAAAATAAACACAGAAGCATCACCGATTCGCCCAATTTGTTCGAGAGACCTTCGCCATGTTTACTCGATTTCAATTGCAACCCATGTCTAAGTTTAGCGACATGTGAGTAAGTGGCACAAAATTGCCCATCATTTGGCATAATTTGCCCATGAGCCTTAACGACATTGTAACCTTTGATCTAAGCATTATGTAATAGCTGTCTTTAAGCGAACGATTCATGAGTGAAATAACCGCAAGGCAGCCATCTTACGATGCCCATGGAATCCTTCAATAAAACGGAAAAAAAAGAAAAGGTTGAATGTAATCCAGAGCCTGAATAACCGGAAATGGCCGAATTCACATACAAGTTATCTTATATGTGGCTAATCAACTTATCTACTTTATATTTTATATTATACGTAAGTTACAGTTTTTATAATGTAAGGTAAATATATCATACCTAATCTTAAAAAAATTTGGTTTGCTAAGAACTAGCCAAGTCAAATCTAGAGCTTGGCAGAACTTGGCACCCATTTAAATCTCAAATTCTTTGTCGGCGAAGTATATTTGGCGCATTTCACATTTTAAAGTATTTAGCATTCTATATGTAGCATGTATGTAGGTTGTAAGCATGAAGCTGTGTTCAAACGGAGAGCGATATGTCACCTAAAATTTATTTGTAAATGACCCTTACAACTTTTGAATAAAGTTAATTTTTAGGAGCTTGCAATATCGATGAAACTTTCGTATGTCCTTGAAAATAAAAATCAATTAATTGCCACATGTATGAGGGAGCATTATAGAACGGCTCCACCGATTTGGGTAATATCTTTTTCTTTTCATTCTTAATTATATAAAATATTTTTTGGAAATTCCACGGAAAAAAAATATTGGATGGTATTTTTATATGAAAAAGTCTATTAGGTTAGGAGACCTTAGGAGGGGTAAAGGATACTTAATCCGGGTACCTTACCTTGCAAGTGGAGCCGCCAATTTATAATAAATGTGGGATATTGATAGGCCGCGGTGGCCCCGGCTGAAGAATAGGCCTCTCCATATCTACCTGTCCGCGGATGTCGTAAGAGGCGACTAAGGGAAAAAAGCTAGGGGATGGGCAGCAGCGTCCCTCATTTTAACAACGATAGCTCTAATTGCGCTCGCCAACTCACATGCCCAGCGTGGCTAGTATGGGCAAATCCCCCCACATGTTGAATTCGCTCTATCTGTGGGGAGGCCATGATCAGCAGTGGACGTCGTACGGCTGAAATGATGATAATGATGATTGATAGGTACGTGATTCAGAACAAACATCATTTCGAAACCAACTCAAAACATAATCAAATCAACCAACAATCGAAGAATGTAAGGTTAATATTAAACTTATAATACGCAAGAGCTGGGAAACCCACTAAATATGAATTTACAGGCTTGTCTGATTTAGCGACGCCCAACAATTCATCTGCGATTATCAACCTTACTGCTGAAGCTTTAGATGCTGTATTAGAGTAGTAAGCTCCACTTGAAGGTAAGCAAGTTAGTAAGAACTGCGCGTAAGCAAGTTTCAAGTTCAGTGCTACTTTGGCGTTCGTAAGATTAGCACGGGCGCGTTCAAAATTGATTGGCGCGATTTTTGAAAATATTAAGTGTTAGTGTTGTGTAGTGATTAATTTATGTGTGAGTGTGTTTAGGGTTGCCAAAACGGTAAGATTATTTTTCTACAAAAATAGCTGAATATGTAATTTTTCGATGTTAAAATCAGGTTTTATACCAAAAAACAAAACAATTGTAGGCTTAATTATAGGTACACATTCGCTGAGACCTTCCATTGATCAAATGACCGTCAGTTATTATAGTGCCTATTATGCTAATGTTGCGGCTAATCGAAAAAACCGGTCATTTAGCAAATCGACCGGTTGATGTTACAACATTTACATGTTTCTAAAATGCCTTAAATCCTAGGGTTGGCACTTAAGGCTGCACCTAATTGAATCTTTTAGGTAGGTATCAAATCTACCAATTTAAATAAACAAACTTATCTTTACGCAAACTCTACACTTAGTATGAATGAGCACGCTTTGATATATATTATGCCCGGTTCCTACACCCAAAATACGATCCGTATTTGCTACGTTTGCTACTTTATTTCATCAATTGTAGCGTGTGCTGCCCTAAAATCATTTGTTGAAGCTCACATTTGTCTTCTTTTTTTTCACATTTTTATAAGCTCTTTTTTATTAAGGATTATAATTAGATTGCTTTTCTTTTGAGCCTCACCTAGTTCGATCGGCACCACACTGAAGCTTTAAATTCCATTTTGTGAAATAGGATCATCGAAAAAAATGATAGGCACCAAGCCGTGTTTGTTGCCTGATTCTTCTAGGCTTGGTCGCGAGGAACAGGCAAAGCTTCACCTAGTTTCTAAGACGTTTCAAATTGATCCTAGTGATTTTATTGAAATAAATGCCTTTTGACTTTGACTTGACTTTGACTTTACGGACGGTCACAAATGTCTATTTTTGCGTATAACGAAGCAATTCGGTGTTGCTAATATATATTTCGAATGTTCGTTATACCAGAATGAGCTTATAATACCGACTTCCGTAGTAACTAGTAACGTTGTAAACGTCTGGTATCTTCGTACCGATACGATGGGTATGATAATAAGAAACGGGCTTATAAGAAGGGTTGATTTCATGGCTTTCGGAGATATATAAATAAATAAATAAATAATAAATATTACGGACAAATCACACACAGTCAACTGATCCCAAACTAGGCATAGCCTGTACTATGGGTACCAGAGACTGATATACATAATAGATATATATTTAACACCCAGACACAGAACAAACATCTGTGTTTGTCGCAAATGTTTGTCCAGTGCGGGAATCGAACCCGCGACCTCTAGCGCAGAAGGCAGAGTTACTGCCAACTGAGCTATGAGCCCTGTATATATAGCACCTATTTCTTCTCCAATCTCAAAATAGCATAAAGCCGTATTCACACAGCTATTGATTCCGAATCAGTAGACGCAAATATCATTTACCTAGTAATCGATTTAAAACCTATTTTAGATTACATATCGCACGCCGTTTGAACGCGGCTTAAAATTATATTTCTAAGCTATGCGAATTTCAATGCCGTTTAACAAATAAATAGGCTGAATATCGGGAAGGAATTTCTAAAAATATTTTTTAATAGGTATGTCTTTTAGCCGTGGTGGCCCCGGCTAAAGAATAGGCCCCTCGTAAGAGGCGACTAAGGGTAAAAGCTAGGGGATCTGCAGCAGCGTCCCTCATTTTAACAACGATAGCTCTAACTGCGCTCACCAACCCGCATGCCTATCGTGGTGAGTATGGGCAAATCCCCCCACATGATAAGGAATTTGCTGTGTCTGTGGGGGAGGCCATGTTCAGCAGTGAACGTCATACGGCTGAAATGATGATGTCTTTTACGACACTAATATTTAAGGCGCACTCATAAGATGCATCGTATAATTTGCCTAGCTTAATCAGCTAGTGTCGAAATGGTGGTTTCAACAGTCTAGCCAAATCGTTAGGATTTTTTCTTCTCATTTTGTTACTGAAAGTCACCGTTGTTACTTTATTATTGTGTAATGTTGCTTTGCAACAATTTGCAGTAACAATTACTAAATTCTATTTGTAGAGATGAGATTCTTACGCGCGCTGTTGCAAACCTGGTGGGGTGTTCCCTATAGTTTCTAAAACCTTAAGAATAACTAACACCCAACAGTCACATACAGTCCTGACCCCACACTAGGATTCCCTGTGTCGTGGGTATCAGGAACTACGAGTACCATAGTACCTTAATACCCAGACCCGGAACAAATATGGTACTTGGTGTGTGGACTAGTTTCCGCAATTAGGCCGCAGGTGGGTCCTTTTTGCGTGTCGGGTGGAGGCTTCTAATCTAGCCACCCGATGTCCTCCAGGAAGGCCAGCAGCTCGCTGACCTTCCTGGAGGACATCGGGTGGCTCGAAATACAGGTCATGCAAACATTTGTCCCGCAGCGGGAATTGACCCCTTGCGTTTCAGACGGGCACTCGCCCACTACACCAGCGAGGTCACAACACACGTGTAAGTGGAAACACGCGCGAATGAACTTTACGTGACGTTCATTATCATCAGCCTGTAGAAGTCCACTGCTGGACATAGGCCTCCCCCAAAGAGTTCCTCCCAAAGAGGCGACTCTTTTGGGGGGGGGGGGATTCGGGGTCGGCAACGCGTGCGTGATTCCTCTGGTATTGCAAGCGCTTATAGGCTACGGTAACCGCTTACCAACAGGTGGGCCGTATGCTTGTTTGTTCAGTTGTATAAACAAAAAGTTCCATGAACGGTCTTGAGCCTTCTCCATCCACAGACTTCCCGCAACCTTCACAATGTTGTTAGTCCATCGGGTGGGGGGTACTTGAAGTTATTTGAATACAAACTTTAACCCCCCCAACAGCCTCTTAAGGGCTGAGTTTCAGGAATTCCATTTAAAAGCACCCTTCACTTCAACGTGAAACCACCTTCCTCATATTACTAGGACTTCTAATTTGGGATGTGGTGTTGTTTGTCAACCATACCATAGGTATTTATTGGCATTGTTTTAAAGTGTTCCTATGAGGACCACAGAAAAGAGGTGTCTCTTCTTACACAGGTTATATAATTAAAAAAATAGTTCCCAAACTATGCAGCATAGTCAAAGTCAAGTCAAAGTCAAAAGGCATTTATTTCAATAAAATCACTAGGATCACTTTTAAACGTCTTAGAAACTAGGTGAAGCTATGCCTGTTCCTCGCGACCAAGCCTAGAAGAATCAGGCAACAAACACGGCTTGGTGCCTATCATTTTTTTCGATGATGCTTTTTCACAAAATGGAATGGAAAAGTGTAGGGTTGCCTGATAGTTGTTGGGCTGGTTGGTTCAGTATTTGGATTGGTGATTGAGTAGAAACGATGCTGAAGACTTCACATGAATTGATTGTACTTAAACGTTGACAAAGGACATCCGTCCCTATTCGGCCATATTGGAAAGAACAGTATTGCCAACAACAAACTGTAAATCTACACATTAATGTTGGGATGCCAACACATATAGCACCTTGTTTGGAACAATAACAATAACCTACTAATAGTATAAATGCGAAAGTTTGTGAGGATGTTTAGATGTTTGTTATTCAATCACGTCGTAATGGCGATTTGGATGAAACTTAGAATATAAAGAGTTCTTTACCTAGAATAGCATATAGGCGATTATTATGTAGGTACCACGCGAGCGAAGTCGTGGGTGGAAGCTAATTATATATATATTTATCAATGACGTCACGAATTTATACTCTGTGTTTGCTTCCTCGAGTCGATGCCCACGTGATCAAACCATGGGTACAAAATAAAAAATAACGACGGTCAAGTGCGAGAACTCGCGCCCTGAGGCTTCCGTACCATTGGTCGTGGGTTCGAATCCCGGTCGTGCACCAAAAGATTTATAAAAATTTATAGAAGTGTAGGAATTGACAAACTTATATTTGCAGTCGCTCACGTAGTCATTGTATGAAATTGACCGCAAATATAACTTTGATTCCTAAAAAGCTTCGAAATTCCTAAATTTCTGACTTTTGGTCTTGACAGACGGATAGACAGACAGACAAAAAAGTGATCCTAAAAGGGTTCCGTTTTTCCAAATGAAGTACGGAACCCTAAAAACATAAAAACGATTCACAAGACAACATTTTTTGATTCTTATTACTCAATTAAATCTTTTTACTGATTGTTTACGAATGACCATGGTTTGATCACGTGGACGTTGGCTCAAATTGAAAAAATAACATAGTGTATATTTAGATAATAACAACCCAATCTGCCCAAGAACCTCCCAAAAAAGTGTATAATAGACACACAAACATAAAAGACAAAATTTAATAGTGACGAAAATTTAATAGTTTTTTTTAATGCTGTACAGAGGCTAACAGGCTTACGGCCCTTCTGTTGGTAAGTGGTTACCGTCGCCTATTGGCATCAGCAACACCTGGAGCATTGCTAATGCGTTGCCTGTTGCACCCCTCCCCCCCTAAAGAGCTCTGGCAACCTTACACACCTCAGGAATACAACACAATTTGAAACAAATAATGTTATTTGGCTGCGATCTTCTGTAAGGCGGACCTCCCAGGCGGGCTGCTCCAATAAAATATCGCTGTGCCCTACCTCCTCCATAAATATACTACTAAACGTAACAACAATAGACTAAGTGAAGTAATAAAAGAACAACTGACTGACCTCATAGCTCAGTTGGTAGTAACTCTGCCTTCTGCGCTAGAGATCGCGGGTTCGATTCCCGCACAAACATTTGTGACTAACACAGATGTTTTTTCTGTGTCTGGGTGTTAAATATATATCTATTATGTATATCAGTCTCTGGTACCCATAGTACAGGCTATGCCTAGTTTGGGATCAGTTGACCGTGTGTGATATATCCGGATTTTTTTTTTTTTTGACTAATCTGATCAATCGAAATTATTGAGTCAGTCTACAGTATACACAACCGCGCTACATTCATCGCGAAATCTCCGGTGAGTGGGCATCACATCACAATTTGAGATAATCCACTTAACTTTAGGACTTTAATGAAGTTTTAGGCCGTGGTGGCCCCGGCTAAAGAATAGGCACCTCCATATCAACCTATCCGCGGATGTCGTAAGAAGCGACTAAGGGAAAAAAGCTAGGGGATGGGCAGCAGCGTCCCTCATTTTATTTAACAACGATAGCTCTAACTGCGCTCGCCAACCCGCATGCCCAGCGTGGTGAGTATGGGCAAATCCACCCATATTATAGGAATTCGCTCTGTCTGTGGGGGAGGCCATGTTCAGCAGTGGACGTCGTACGGCTGAAATGATGAATAATGAATGAAGTTTTAAAAAGCTGATTAGTTCGCTGATCATTTATTGATCTGATCAGTTGCAGCACTGACGGACTGAATGTGGCAGCATTATAACGCTTTTTGTCACTAAAGAAATATCGAATCGTTAATCTGATAAACTATAAAAGTGCTCCCACATCTGCGATTTGAAACTACTACTATTTTTATAGCACGAGCACCAAGCAAAGTGACGTCAATATTTCATACAGATTGCCTTTCGCAGCAATTTCATCTTCATCACGTGTAGGAACATTTTCAAGCCAGCCTCAATATTTCAAAGAGATTGCCTTTCGGAGCAACTTTATAAAGTCAATTTTGATCGTTCGGAACTAGATAGATCTTTGACGTGACGTCAATCGCGTGATATAAACTGCTGCGGTGTTTCTTCGCACTATTTTTATCTCATCGGTTGGAACGTAGCTTAAGTTTTTTTTATTATTGTTTTTTATGTATTACGGAGGCAGGCTTACGGCCCACCTGATGGTCAGCGGTTACCGTAGCCTATTGACATCTGCTACGCCCGGAGCATTGCTAATTGCTTTGCCTGCCCTGGAGAAATCTTTTTGTATTTTTCTTGAAGCTTGATGTTATAGGTTAGTGGGTAAACCTGGTTGGTTGGAACGTAGCTTATGTATGGCACGTATAGAAGCTTGTTCGTTATCATCATTCCAGCCGTTGGAAGTCCACTGTTGAACATTACTTATGCCTCCCTAACAGATTTCCAGTGCGTCTTCCTATCATGTGGGGGTTTGCCACCACGCTGGGCACGCGGTTTGGCTAGCGCAGTCAGAGCTATCGTTGTTTAAATTGAGTACGCTGCTGCCCATCCCCTAGCTTTTTTCCCTAAGTCGCGTGTTACGGCATCCACGGGTAGAAATGGAGGGGCCTATTCTTCAGCCGGGTCCACCACAACCGGTTTGTAATCATTATCATCATTTCAGCTGTTCAACGTCCACTGCTGAACATGGTCTCCCCCACAGACAGAGCGAATTCCTTATCATGTGGGGGGATTTGCCCATACTCACCACGCTGGGCATTCGGGTTGGCGAGCGCAGTTAGAGCTATCGCTGTTTAAATTGGGTACGCTGCTGCCCATCCTATAGCTTTCTTCCCTTAGTCGCCTCTTACGACACCCGCGGATAGATAGATATGGAGGGGCCTATTCTTGAGCCGGGTCCACCACAACCGGTTTGTAATAATCCATCAAAAATATTGCTTTTCGACTTGAGAAACACAAATAACTGACTCGAACTCATCATCATCATCATCATTTCAGCCGTTCGACGTCCACTGCTGAACATGGCCTCCCCCACAGACAGAGAATATTCCTTATCATGTGGGGGGATTTGCCCATACTCACCACGCTGGGCATGCGGGTTGGCAAGCGCAGTTAGAGCTATCGTTGTTAAAAAAAGGGACGCTGCTGCCCATCCCCTAGCTTTTTTCCCTTAAAAATACGGCTTGGCCGTGGTGGCCCCGGCTGAAGAATAGGCCCCTCCATATCTACCTATCCGCGGATGTCGTAAGAGGCGACTAAGGGAAAGACTCGAACTCAAAGTCAATCAATTTGCCAAGACATCATCTTCCAAGGCCAGGCTCTGACGCATGCGGTTTTTGTAACTTTTCAGAGTTACTTGGCGCCTAAGTCAAAGTTCACCAACGTATTTAAACGTGTGGTTAAAGTAAACAAAAAAAAAGACTCGCGATTTTTATCCCCAAGCATAGTCAGTAGGTAGTCAACCTCTCAGACCGCCAGGTGATCAGATCCTTGAAGATGTCTAAAGGGGGTAGTGAGAGGCACGTACGAACATTTTGGCACACGCCAATATTTTGGGGTAGCGAGTATTTCATACGTGACAGGTCCATATCGTCCAGTCTATCGACATCGTCACGATAGACGATATATGGACGATATAGACGATAATGGGATACTTACTCCTATATTTTGACAACCTCGGTGGTGTAGTGGACGAGTGCCCGTCGGGGACGCAAGGGGCTCGATTCCCGCTGCGCGACAAATGTTTGCATGATCTGCAAATGTTTGTTCCGGGTCTATGTGATGTGCTAACATGGTACTCGTAATTTCTAATAGCCACGACACAGGGATTCCTAGGGTAGGCGACTATGTGACTGTTGGGTGTTTATAAGCATTATAATATATATTTTTATATGATAATATATTTTGCAAGGTTATTTAGCTAACCATAGAGGTTGAAGCAATTGGGGTTATGTTATTATTCAAATTGTTTGTAACATTGGTACATGTATAAAAATATTAATTATGACCTTTAAGTCATGAACACTGAATATCACATTTTGCGAGTACTTACATCATATTTGTAATACAGCGTGTTCCGTTACCAGTATTATTATCCCGAAAGGGGTTTATTTTATCAAAGAAGAGTTTAAGAAAAAAACTATTTCAAAATCAGCTGTTTTGCTATCATTGTCATCTTTATAACTCGAAGTTTCTGATTCCCACGACACAGGGAATCCTAGTGTGGGGTCTGGACTATATAAGTGACTGTTGGGTGTTATTTATCCTACTATCCTACTAATATTATAAATGCGAAAGTTTGTGAGGATGTTTGGATGTTTATTATTCAATCACGCCGTAACGGCTAAACCGATTTAGTTGAAACTTGGAATATAAAGAGTTCTTTACCAGTGCTTTACCAATAGCATATAGGCTACTTTTTATGTAGGTACCACGCAAGCGAAGCCGCGGGCGGGAGCTAGTTTTTTATATATAATTATGAACCAATCGTCTTGTCTGACCGACCGTAGGTGTAATAAGGTGCTATGTTTACACACTCCCTTTCTGCTAAGGTCGTTATCGGTTGGTACACTTGAAAAACCAGTAATTAACTCGGTACTTACATTTTTGCAGGAAGCTTTTTTTGTAACCAATTTTGAAGAGCAGGAAATGATTGATAAAAAAACGCTGTAGGTACATATTGCATTTTGACAGCCTCGAAAGCAAGTGGCTGTCATTATTTAGGATTTATGGGGTTCCGTACCTCATTTGAAAAGAACGGATATGGACTGACAGACGGAAAACAAAGGGATCCTATAAGGGTTCTGTTTTATTTTTCAAATGAGGTACTGAACCCTAAAAACTACTCCTCTCCCATGGTAACAGTACACAGATATCCATGGAAGGAGCCTCTAAGAGGCGCACTTTAATCCTTTCACTAAACTGATTCTTTCACCGACGGTCATAGGGCCCTTTTCAGGGCCACCATGCCTCACTCAACCTGGTCAATGACCTTGTACAGGTTGACCAAGAAAGCATCAGTGACACTACAAGCAAGCAAGCAACACATATCCGACTTTTTACTACCAGGATTCCCTGTGTCGTGGGTATCAGAAACTACGAGTACCATGGTACCACAACACCCAGACCCGGAACAAATATTTGCAGATCATGCAAACATTTGTCCCGCAGCGGGAATCGAACCCCTTGCGTCTCAGACGAGCACTCACCCGCTACGCCACCGAGGTCGTTTTTTATGTTCTTTGCCTGATAATTACTACCTTTGGGGCATCGGTAATAGCTACCGGTCAAGGGAACCTAGTGTTTGAAGGTTTCAGTGGGGGAAATTATTATTTTTCGCATTTAAGAGTAGCCTTACATAAAATTGCAGCCAAATAACATTATTTGTTTCAAATAGTGTTGTGTTCCTGCGGTGAGAAGGGTTGCCAGAGCTGCAACGCGTGCGTGATGTCTCTGGCAGGTATTGCAAGCGTTCGTATTCTACGGTAACCACTAACCAACTTAGGGGATGCTGCTAAGCAATAACGTGTCAACACACATAAAGTAAAAAATCTGATTTAGTAAAGCAAACCGCTTCTTTGGTAGTCAAAGATGTGTTCTGCGCCACTTATTTTTTTACTTTTGTAGGTTCTTTTTGTCTTGTCACTGATTCTTTCTTGGTCACCTGTATTAGGTCAGTGACCAGGTTGAGGTATGGTGGCCCTGATAATGGCCTATGACCGTCGATGATAGAATCAGTGTCTTCGATGTTTTAGGTATATTAGAGTATCGATTAGAGGTAATCATTACACAAACTAGTAGTTCCTCTGTATTATCATTAGATAATGAAGCCTCTTGATGATGGTGACATACATACCAATTTGATCATGGAAAAACTATGCACGAAGTATGGACCCACGATTGGCTTCACGAAGGTCGATCTGCAACAGGTTACGCAGGATCGAATCAGGTTCTGTAGTACTTGTTTTAGGTGGGTACAGTCAGCAACTTGCTTACTTATCGTTTCACTGATTCTTTCTTGATCTCTTCTTTCTTTCTTTCTTAAGTGATAAGATCCGAAATGAGGAAATCCGTAGAAGAACGAAGGTCACCGACATAGCTCTCAGAATGAGCAAGTTGAAGTGGCAGTGGGCAGGCCATATAGCTCGCAGAACCGATAACAGTTGGGGGGTAAATGTTCTCGAATGGCGACCACGACCCGGGCGACGCAGTGTTGGAAGGCCCCCCACCCGATGGACCGATGACATTGTAAAGGTTGCGGGAAGTCGGTGGATGGAAAGGGCTCAAGACCGTTCGGCGTGGAACTCTTTGGGAGAGGCCTATGTCCAGCAGTGGACTTCTACAGGTTGTTGATGATGATGATGATGATTTTTTCATGGTCAGGTGACCAGGCCACCAAGCCACCAGGTGACCATCGGTGAAAGAATTAAAGTGCGCCTCTTAGAGACTCCTTTCGTGCACAACACGACGACTGAAGTCGCTGAACACGATTAAAAGATATAAGTCGTTACTACTTTTTTTTTTTTTTTTTTTATACAACTAAGGTGGCAAACAAGCTTACAGTCCACCTGTTGGTAAGCGGTTACCGTAGCCTATAAGCGTTTGCAATACCAGAGGTATCACGCGTTGCCGATTCCCCCCCCCCCCCCCCACCCCTAAAGAGCTCTGGCAACCTTACTCACTGCAGGAACACAACACTATTTGAAACAAATAATGTTATTTGGCTGCGATCTTCTGTAAGGCGGAGGTACTTCCCCAGGCGGGCTGCTCCAATTTAGAACGAGACAGTCTCGCTGTGCCCTACCTCCTCCAATACTACTACTTAGCTTCCGCACGCGACTTCACTCGCGTGGTGCCTACGAGGATGAAAAGAAACCTATGTGCTATTCCAGACTATAATCTATCTCTGTGGCAAATTTCATCTGGCGTTACTGAGTAACAAACATCCATCCATCCTAATTTTCGCATTTATAATATTACTAGCTTGCCCCATGCATTGCTCTCGTAGACGATAAAAAGTAGCCTATATGATAGTCTAGGTATATCTTTCCAAGTTTCATCGAAATCGGCAGAGCCGTGACGGCTTGATTGAACAACAAACATCCAGAATAGCATAAATATTATTTTTTATCTAGGTACCACGCGAGCGAAGCCACGTGCGTAATCTAGTATTATGAATGTAAAAGTTTGTAGGTAAGATGTAGGTATGTGTGATTGTTACTCTTTCACGCCGCAACCATTGAAGAGATTGGAATGAAAAGAGACGTTTCATCAATATATGGAGCCTGGGCCTGTACTGTGTACACTACTCTAAAATATGGCTAAGCAATAAAGTAAACGTATTTAATTGGTTATTTTGTTTAAATTGACTTCGTTCTAAGGTACATTAAGATTTTCTTCACAAAAAGAGCAACACACAGCGCTACAAAAATATGGCGGATGGACGTGCGTGAAATGTCATTTTGACAACTTACATTTATCTGACAAAACAAAAACATCAAATCAAACAACATGACACGAAAAATATGTCAATGTCATGTCAAACACCAATTATAAACCAACATGGCGGCCTTCAAATAGTGTTCACATAGTAAAAAACTTACCAAAAGAACTATTCTTGTACCATCGCATTTGTCTTCAAATTAATGAAATTGTATTTTTCTTGTAATCTCCTATTTTTCCTAATTTTTCTATGTAGTGTACGTGGACCTGGCCCAGAATGAAATGGCTCCTTTGTCACATATGTAGTAAAGATCCTGGAATAATGTATAGAATACTTTTTATCCGAATACCATGCAAATGAAGTCGTCGGTAGAAGCTGTTATATTATGATATAATATTGAAATACGCAGTTGTTATCTGATTAGCACGTTCATGCGAATTCACAGCCTTGATAGGTACGTGTTTGAAAACGTTACGTGCGAATCTTTTATTCATAATGTGCAATTTCAATTATTATTTTGTTCGTTTGTTGTGCCACTGGTTCTTTCGTAGTCGCGCAGCGTTAAGTCAACGAACTGGCCTCATAGCTCAGTTGGTAGTAACTCTGCCTTCTGCGCTAGAGGTAGCGGGTTCGATTCCCGCACTGGACAAATATTTGTGACTAACACAGGTGTTTGTTCTGTGTCTGGGTGTTAAATATATATTATACACATTATGTATATCAGTCTCTGGTACCCATAGTACAGGCTATGCCTAATTTGGGATCAGTTGACTGTGTGTGATATGTCCGGTTTTTTTTTTTTTTTTTTTTTTTAACTGCCTGTATACCTAAAACCTAACTGAACTACTAGAATATTCAGTTGCCAGAGATAGCCACGCACGGCGACGCCGACGCGCCGACGTCCCTCCAGCGACAAATGACGACATACAAAACCCTGGCTTACTTGCCTAGTAACTTTTCCTAATCATAATTCGACATTGATAAAGACAATTTTCTATTTTCCTGTTATTGTTTATTGTCATTGGTTCTGTATTCTGAGTGTCATTGTAATTTTCCTTTTTTACAGGCATTATTTAATAATAATTACAAGCAACGAGGTCTAGGGAATAAACAATTCCAAAAAATTCAAATTACACTACACAATAAAGACGTATTTAAACGATTTGCGATTTGTCATCTCAAATGTATTTCAAAATGATCCCTAAGCCTATTACATAAAGTCAATTTTGAGTTCGACTTTTTTATTATGTCTTGTTGTTTGTTAATGACATTTATATTGTCGAGACTCAAAATTGACTTTCATCAGTAGACTAGGAAGACCGTTTCCTCTTGCTCCTACTTGGTTCTCCTACTGGTAGGAGCACGAGGACCAATATGTCCTTATGCTCCTACCATGACCTTATCGTTCATTTTGAAATACCTAATATGGTTTACTTTTAAGCATCATACTAGTAATATTAATTCCGAAATACCTAGCTCTGTATGTCTGTTTGTTATGTTTTCATGAATAAACGGGTAAACCGATCTTGATGTGGTATGGAGATAGCTTGAAAGGATATAGGCAACTTTTTATCCGGGTACGAGGCGAGCAAAGTCGCGGGCAGGCACTATAAATGATATGTGTAGGCAGTAGGCTTGGTAAACAGTAGCTACCGACATAACGAAGAGCTCAGTAATAATAAATATGTATAATAAATCAAAGTCCTGACTGCATGACTAACAATTAGTTCAACTCGACAACGACTCTCCTCATAGCTCAGTTGGTAGTAACTCTGCCTTCTGCGCTAGAGGACGCGGGTTCGATTCCCGCACTGGACAAACATTTGTGACTGACATAGATGTTTGTTCTGTGTCTGGGTGTTAAATATATATCTAATATGTATATCACTCTCTGGTACCCATAGTACAGGCTATGCCTAGTTTGGGATCAGTTGACCGTGTGTAATATGTCCGGAATATTTATTATTTATTATTATTATTTATTAAGTATTATGTAGATCTCAGACTCAGTCAAAATGAGACCACAGTATTGAAAACCTGAGTTCGAAAAAGATCGTGGTGTCATGACCTCTAGTCATAAAAAATACAATTTGTTTGTGATATTTTCCGACACCATTTCAAGGATTGTGTCTGATGCTGAAAAGATAACTCCTCAACATTTTGCAATAGAATAGTAGGTTAGGCCGTGGCCATGCTGAAGAAGCTTGGGGATGGACAGCAGTGTCCCCTATTTTCATGAAGATAGCACTAACTGCGCTCACCAGCCCTCGTGCCCAGTGGGGTGAGTATGGGCACACATGATAGGAATCCGCTCTGGAAATCAGTGGGGGAAGCCATGTTCAGAAGGAAACAACCTACGGCTGAAATGATGATGATGTGCAGTTTTAGGACTTTATGTATTTTTTTAATGAAGTTTTTAAGTCATGTTAACTAGCTGCATTTTATTCAGATACCAAACGCGCAAAGCTGCGAGCGTCTCCTAGTTAGTTTATATGTTCGTTGTGTTTGTCTGTTGTTGTACAAATATATTCAGAATCTAATTACCTATCCTCCTCTCTTGACATTCAGAAGCAATTATCATTAAAATCTTTGAATATTTTGGTCCCAAATAAAACAATTATTCTCCGCGTACCTAGATAAGTACGTACGTAAGATAATTTTGTTTGATGAGTAACTAGAAACGTGATTTTTTTCGACGTCAAAAATCTGCTATTTTGAGGTCAAAACAGTTCAAATTAAAATATAAACAATTTATTGTGATATCATACTAGTGACTCTATCTACCTACTAGATAACTAGGTACTTTGTTCCAACCACATCTAGTTAGTTAGATAATGGAAACCAACCACACAACATTTTAGTAAAGCCGTCAATTTACGATCATAATAATATTCATGTCAGTATTTTTTAATAAACGTTTTATCGGGATCGATAGAAGTAATTTTTTGATCATGGGGAGGGATAAAAATCTGAAGGCGCGACGCTTTGTAGGCCTCGCTACTGTGGATGGATATAAGAGTAGAGGAAGGCCAAAGAAAAGATGGACTGTATAAAGATGACATGAGTAAGAAAAAAGTGAGTGCGGAGATGACGGCTAACAGAAGAGAGTGGAACATTTTGTGCCGACAGTAGATATCTATTCCCAGTTTCATCGAAATCGGTTGAGCCGTTACGGCGTCACAAACATCCTCACAAACCAACGCATCTGGCAGGTGTCTTTGCGTTGCGACAATTTTGCAAAAATGTTGAAACACTTATAACTTTATATCTTACTGAAAGCTATGAATTTTCTTCAGATGAATTTTCAGATCCCTTACTTGAAGAAATAAGGACCTTACAAACTTTCAACCCCTATTTCACCCACTTTAAGAAAAAAATTGAGATAAAAGATAACCTATGTCTTTCCCCACGATACAACCTATCTCCTTGCCAAATATCATAACGATCCGTTCAGCCGTTTAGTCGTGAAAAGGTAACAAACAAACAAAGTTACTTACGTATTATTAATATTAGTAGTAGCGAGATTTTCTCGTTCTGAATTGGAGCAGCCTGCCTGGAGAGGTACCTCCGCCTTATAAAAGATCGCAGCCAAATAACATTATTCGTTTCAAATAGTGTTGTGTTCCTGCAATGAGTAAGGTTGCCAGAGCTCTTTAGGGGGGGAGGGGGGAGGGGTCGGCAACGCGTGCGTGATGCCTCTGGTATTGCAAGCGCTCATAGGCTACGGTAAGCGCTTATTGCCACCTAAGTAGTATAAAAAAAATGGAAGTATGGATATGAAATATCGTGCAGACGCCATTCATAGTAGAAACATGTTTGCTATGTGCTGACTCATGATACCTTCCGTTTTGAAATATCCTTTGTATCGTGCGATGTGGTGTGAGGTATTGCACATAATTGTGCGCACTGAATCCCTTCACTACACTGATTCTTTCCTTTACAACAAGGCCTCAAACTTGCGGTATCGTAAACTCATTACTTGAGTCACAAAATGAGCGTGAATTGCGACCTACAAGGTGATTCATAAAATGTGTGCTATCCCGAAAGGGGCTTATTCTACACCCAATTAGCAATTCAAATTTTTTCAAAAACTTTTCGATTAAACTGTGCAAAAATAGATATATAAGATAGGGCCATTGAGGTTGCCACATACTGGTCGACTAGAGTTTGAGTGAGTCTTTGACTCGAGAAGAAGAAGAAGATTAAGCTGTTTTCTATAGCAATTAATTTGTACAAGAAGTCCGACATTCTTGAATGCCGGACTTCTTGTACATTTCTAAATTAATTATAAGATGTTAAAACGACCAAAAATGTGTTTTTGGTCGTTCATTTGAAAAAGTTGGGATATTTATTTTGAGCACTATACGTGTTAAATTACAGTCTTTCCTCTACAATAATATTTAAGATGCTCGAAAACAGAGAATTGGTTTTTAAGTGCCATATGAATAGTTTTAAAACCCTCTGTAACACTTATTTCTGCAAATAAACATCTTGAATCTGCATAATCCTCTTTCCGGATAGTACATCTGTTTATGAATCACCTTGTATATTTTATATCATTAAAAAAACTACGGTCAAAAATGTATGGGTAATGGCACGGGCTATATTTGTGTTTAAACTCTTTTATTTGTGTAAATAGTAGGTTCGTACCTACTCAACACATTATTGTCTACGTTAAACATTTTAGTTTAGTACCATTCTTGGGAAGGATCTGACTCCTGACATACAGGTAACCCTAGTTTAGGAGTCAGGGCTTCATTTTGTTTTGTACATTGGTTTACTCAATAAATGTTTTATTATTTATTATTATTAATATCTTTAATTCAGGCTACTTAACATATAACACAAACATGTGTAAAATGCCATGGCCCATATTAATAAATACCTTACAGACTAACATACATATAATATTATTATTCACATATATTTCATTAAAATCTCATTTATATTGTATGGCCCAGTTTGAAGTCTACGATGGAGGCTACATTATGTGGATCTCAAGGTTCATCATTACATTCACTCTAAACTAGGCATTAGACGAGTATTTCAATGGTCTTGTATTAGGGTCCCGTGCAAAAGATCTTACTTCAGCTCATCATCATCATTTCAGCCTTAGGACGTCCACTGCTGGGCATAGGTCTCGCCAGTAGATTTCCAGAAATAATCATTTGGGGAGCTTGTACTCGCCAAGCTGGGCATGCGGATAGGCGGCGCAGATAAAGCTATTATTGTTAAAATAGGGAACAGTGCCCTTCCCCTAGCTTTATTTCCCTTAGTCGCCTCTTACGACATCTACGGGTAGTAAAATATGGGCCTATTCTTTAGCCAGGGCCTCCACGGCATATCTTTCGATATATATCATAAAACAGTAGCCGTTGGTCCTAGAGACCCTGTAGGGGTATACTAAGGAATTCCTGATATTCAACCCCTAAGGGGGTGCAACACTTCCAACACGGCGTGGCCCGGTTCGTGGTCGCCATTCAAGATCCTTTATTCCCCAACGGTTGTCGGTTGCTACGAATATATGGCATGCCCACTGCCACTTCAACTTACTTGAGAAATATGTCGGTGACCTTGGTTCCTCTACGGATTTCCCCATTTCGGATTAAAAAAGATGAGAAAACAAAAACTTTTCATGGTGTTCGGACAGCATAATAGGATCCGCAACTTTTATGCTAGAAGTTAAGATGACTGACTGTTTTATAATCAAGTCGCTGAAATGGCTGAACAGAAACAGATTTTCTTTCTTTGTAAATGAGCGGAACCCCACATAATATGTTTTACTTGCACTTGACCGCGTGCTAATCGGGGCATGTCTATATTTGTCTTCTTTATGTAATTCGCATCAATTGGCTTTGTTTTTTTAACTTTTTTTTTTTTGTTTTTTTTTTGGTTTTTGTTTGTTATGTAATATGTATGTACTAATTCTTGAAATGTTGTAAAAAAAGTTTGTTTTTCTGTTCTCCGTACAGTACAGTTTCGAAAAACGGATCACTTATTATTTGTTTAATACTAACTTATGTTTTATGTTTTTTTTTAAATTATATACCTTCGTCAATCTCCGAGATGTCTTTTATATTCGCCTTTATGAACATGCGAGAACGATAAGGGCTTATCTTTAATTGTAGTACCTACTACATATTTTGAAATGTGAAATACCTTTTGTCTCGGTGCCTGGTTTGAATGCTTTTTTCTAATAACTTTCGTGGCTTTTTTATAAATTAAAATCATAATAATCCAAGTATCCTATCCTACTAACATTATAAATGCGAAAGTTTGTGAGGATGTTTTGGATGTTTGTGGTTCAATCACGGCCGAACGGATTCGGATGAAATTTGGTCCACAGATAGATTAGTATTCAGTATTCATTTTATTACATACATTTTTTGTACTTGTCACATTATATCATTATAGTCTGGAATATGATATATGCTTTTTATGAAGGTACTACGCGAGCGAAGCCGCGGGCGGAAGCTAGTGTATTACAAACGGAAAGAAAATGAAAACTTATACATGTAAATATTTACGAAATACACAAGAAATATTTGAGCTATCTAAAGACCGTAACAAACGATCTATAGATAGCTCGATTGATCCAGATCACTACCAGTCGGAAGCGTCCCCCAGTCACTGGTGGAATTGCCACGCCGCTGGATGGCAATGCTAATCCGTTGCGCCAAATAGGAGCCAGCTCTCGGGTCCACGTCGCTTTGATCAGACGCCATGATATAGTTTTTAATATTATATATTTACTATGGATTACGATATTCATATGATCCACGTTCTACGAACCTCGAACATAAAATTATCATCATCATCATCATCATTTCAGCCGTAAGACGTCCACTGCTGAACATGGCCTCCCCCACAGACAGAGAGAAAATTCCTTATCATGTGGGGGGATTTGCTCATACTCACCACGCTGGGCATGCGGGTTGGCATGCCCAGCGCAGTTAGAACTATCGTTGTTAAAATGAGGGACGCTGCTGCCCATCCCCTAGCTTTTTTTCCCTTAGTCGCCTCTTACGCCATGCGCGGATAGGTAGATAGGTATATAAAATTATATATTATGAATATTTTTATCATATTTTTGAACATTCCTTTGTTTGCAAATAGCTTGGGAACTTTTTGTGAGTATCTCACTATGAGCACTATGTCACTTCGATCAGATTCCAATGTAAAACGAGCTCTATCTTGTTATATTTAGGCTCGTATTCAGAGACACGACTCAAGCATAGATTTAATCACAGATCAGCTGAACTCTATTTAAGTATTGAATCTCTTCTCAAACATAGCTTTTATTCAAGAACGGTAGAATAAACTACTCTCAGCTGAAGCTGAAGCTCACTGAAGCTCAGTGTAGATCTCATTTTCCTTTGAATAATGTCAAATCAAATCTAGATTTAAGTACCGATTGCGTCTGATTGACGTTTCAGAATAAGCATTTACTCAGGTGAACTGTGATCATTGAATCTATACGTAAGTACTGTTCAAGAATTAGAATCGACTCAAATCGAGATTTAAGTACAGATCAATGCTTGAGTATTGTCTCTGAATACGAGCCTTAGATTCCAAATAAATAATAATTATCATCATCATCATTATTTCAGCCGTAGATTTCCAGCACGACCGATGTAGAGTTTGAGAGGAGGAAGGGCACAGCGAGATTTTCTCGTTCTGAATTGGAGCAGCCCGCCTGGGGAGGTACCTCCGCCTTACAAAAGATCGCAGCCAAATAACATTATTTGTTTTCAAATAGTGTTGTGTTCCTGCGATGAGTAAGGTTGCCAGAGCTCTTTAGGGGGAGGGGGGTTCGGGGTCGGCAACGCGTGCGTGATGCCTCTGGTATTGCAAGCGCTCATAGGCTACGGTAACCGCTTACCAACAGGGGGGCCGTATGCCTGATTGCCACCTAAGTAGTATAAAAAAAAAAAAAAAAAAAATGTTATACGGCCTGCACCTAAACAATGCTTTGGTGGGAATCACGCAGACTCGCTACGCTGGGCATGCGGCTTGGCGAGCGCAGATAAAGCTATTGTTGATAGGGAACGCTGCTGCCTATCCCCTAGCATTTTTTCCCATAGTCACCTCATACGATTATTTAATTTGATAGGTAATTAGTTCCTATTATTTTAATGTGATTAAATTATTCTGCATTGTATCTTCGAGATACAATCGTTTATTTTATGCTAGGTACATATTATAAGTTATTGCCAACTCTAGACCTGTAAATGATCTTTACCAATAAATGCTTATGACTTATATGACTTACGACAACCACGGGTAGTAATGGAGGTGCCTATTCTTTAGCCGGGGCCGCGGGGCCACCACGGCTACTTATTAATGAACTACTACATTCAAGAAGCTGCCATTAAAAATAGCCGTAAATAATTATAAGTGTGATCATTTATAAAAGTCGTTAAAAATAATAACTACCTTACAAAATTCCATGCATAATTTTGTGAATAAGTAGATATTTTACACTATCATTATCGAACGAGCGAAGCGACTGAAGAGTATTACAGTGCCCCCACTTTGCTGATTGATCATCACTGGGACAAAGTACGTAGAATAGATATCTGTAATGAATGACAGATGAACTAAAAATAAAGAAGTGCGAGAACTCGCACCCTGAGGGTTCCGTTCCATTGGTCGTGGGCTCGAATCCCGGTTGTGCACCAGTGGTCAGAAAATAAAAATTGTAAGTGAAGGAATTGACAAACTTATATTTGCGGTCGCTCAAGTAGTCATTGTATGACATTGACCGCAAATATTACTTTGTTTCCTAAAAAACATCGAAATTCCTCAATTTCAGACTTTCCCTTTATTTACTTTACAAAAGCTCCTAGCATTCCAAATTTTAGAATGGTGAGGTAACTGGAAGTACCCTAGAGGTGTTTCATTTTAGCCATTTCCATTTAAAAAAAATACATTAATTGCCATATCTTTTTAATGCATTAAGCTAGAGCTTTGATTTTTATACGGCACCATAAACCCACAGACCTTAATAGGTGGTATAAATTTCAAGTTGATACCTTTAGCCGTTTCTGAGAAAAAGGGTCTTGACAGACGGACAGACAGACAGGCAGACAGACGGACAACTAAGTGATCCTATAACGGTTCCGTTTTTCCAAATGAGGTACGCAACCCTAAAAAATAATAATACAAGAATAATAATACCTTATAGCGATGGGATTGGTTCAGAGTGAATGAAGAGGGAAGGAGGGAGGGAGGGAGTGTTGAGTTTGAAAGGGTTCTGAATGAGTGAGAGTTCTTCACCAGACGCTTAGGAAAGGATCCATGTGTATGTTATTGTTCATACGCGTAGAACGCGAGCGAAGCCGCGGCTAGTCACTAGTTAAACAAAACCAGAATTCACTATACCTGTTATTGATATAAAAACGTGATCTCATAATTTTAGCAGAATCATAAAAACCCCTGCGTCATCAACACTGATTGATAAAGTCAATTTACAATGGTAAAATCATTGCCTACGAGTATTTATGGTCATAACCAATCCGCGACATGAGCAAAAGTTATTACAAGTGTCATAATATTCGACCTTTATGCAACATCCCAATAATGGAGACACCTTCAGCTAACCAGTAAGCCATAGACGTGTCTTGAAGTAATATAATTGACATACTGAGGCATCGTTTAAATGAATTACAACTCAATTTTCGACCTTAAGGCTGTTTTCCACTAGAGATGTGCTATGCAGCTATGATGCGATATATAATTATGGTGTGAGGATGTGAGAGCTAATCTATGAAACTATGTGTCCGTTTCCGCTGATGTAGATTTGTAGCGGAGCGAGTAAGATTTGATGAAGAATATGATTGGTGGATATCAAACGCATCCATAGCAACGTAGCATAGCACATCTCTGGTGGAAAGGCAGCCTTATGCCCTTAGAAGGTCATTATACTTGCTTTTCTGTTCATCTATTTCTTTATGTTATCTGTTATAACATTTAAAAAAATAGATGAACAGAAAAGCATACAGGCTTACGGCTCCGGCCGTCGCCTATTGACATCAGCAACACCTGGAGCAATGCTAATGCGTTGCCTGCCGAACCCCTCCCCCTAAAGAACTCTGTTCTTTCATGTTCTTATTTTTGAAGTCTAGCCTTTAAAGTAGCTAACTACTAACGTAGGTAGGTATTTTTCAGAACGCGTTACTTGAGGTGCAGGAAATAAAAAAAAACATAAAAAAAATGTTTTTAATATCTAAGAATAATATTGTATATAAAAACAGTTAATTAATACTGAATTATGACCATTTCCTGTAATAAGCAATACGTAATTTACTCGTTGCCATAAACGATCATCAGACAAAAACCAGCCCGTACAAAAAAGTAATTAGTGACATTGAACTTTGCCTGCTTGGAGCTGCGGTTGCGTAATGTGCGACTCTGCCTTGACATAAATTTGTTTCGCATTAAAATTGCTCAAACTTCGGAATATGTTATTGATTTATGACGACCTCGTTGACGCAGCGAGTGTCTGAGACGCAAGGGGTGCGGGTTCGATGCAAAAATTTGTCCCGCAGCGGACTTGTGGCATGATCTGCAAATATTTGTTCCGGGTCTGATTGCTGTAGTACTACATCAACCAGAGCCGGAACAATATATTGTACTTTCTGATACCCATGACAGAGGGAATCCTAGTTTGGGTATTAGGACCTGATCGCGTGGTGATCTGAAAGGATATCTGCCATGCTTGGGATAAAATTTATTTTTCTCTTTTGCTTCCCTGAACGTAAGAGAGGCAAAATCAATTATATTTACTATGGATAGGCCGTGGCCCCGGCTAAAGAATAGGCCTCTCCATATCTCTATCCGCGGATGTCGTAAGAGGCGACTAAGGGAAATAAGCTAGGGGATGGGCAGCAGCGTCCCTCATTTTAAAAACGATAGCTCTAACTGCGCTCGCCAACCCGCATGCCCAGCGTGGTGAGTATGGGCAAATCCCCCGACAAGATAAGGAATTCGCTCTGTCTGTGGGGGAGGCCATGTTCAGCAGTGTGAACGTCGTACGGCTGAAATGATGATGGATATTTATAATCTCTGGGATTACAGAAACGATTCTAAATACTCTTTCACTGCCTATTAGCAGTATATAGGTGTGTGGAAAAAGCTATACGGTGAAAAATCGCTGCTTTTCTTAGGTCCTGAGTAACTTTTTTTTATCTATGACAACTGCGCGCTAATTTAGTTCGTCGCTTTACCACAGAATAGTTACTAGTATTTAGCGAGGTTGTATAGTTCATTTTTAGGAGAAAATCCATTTGGAAATGAAGACTATCAAGTACGAGTAGGGCTCGTGCCCTGAGGCTTCCGTAACCTATCATCACCATCAGTCTGTAGAAGTCCACTGCTGGACATAGGCCTCCCTTAAAGAGTTCCACGACGAACGGTCTTGAGCCTTCTCCATCCACCGACTTCCCGCAACCTTACTTGACCTGACCTGAAAATCAAGATCTCGTGGACGAACTGACAAGAGACAAGGTAGGAACATACTTAAACACGCGAACGAAGTTGCGGGTGGATACAGCTCACGCGTTTTAAACACGTGTTTTCAATTCTAATATTACTGTTGTAATGATAAGCTACGCATATATGTTTAAAACAAGAATTTACAAAAATGTGAATTCTATCGTCCAGAGAAGCAATACCCTTCGAGAAACCGGTTGCTGGTTACCGACCGGTACCTCCGTCAGAGAACGTCAGGGTTACGTCAATGATCTTCGGTATCTTGATCTTGGCTTACGTTTTTGCTGCTTCCAATGATTAGATTGGGTAAGAAATATGTTGGCTTTTACCATTGTTTTTTATATGAACACGGAACGAACTCTGTATGATTGCGTAGTCATCATCATTTCAGCCAAAGGGCGTACACTGCTGAACATTTATTTCGACAAACAATCATTGGGGGATTTGCCCATACTCGCCACGCTAGGCATGCAGTTTGGCGAAAGCAGATAAATACAATACAATACAATAACTTTATTTCAGGCAACAATAGAATAAAACACAGATGGAATTTTTCTTATACTAAAAAAAAAAAAAGCTATTGTTGTTATTTGGGAACGTCGCCTTTTACGACATCCACGACTAGGTAGTTATGGAGGGGCCTATTTTCAGCCTGGGCTTCCACGGCTTTTTGACCTTCATAACCTTAAAATATTTGACAGCTTGTCACGACTTTTGTTTTGTTGGTCTTGCAAAACGTTAGTTAGTTTTACATTTTGCAATTTTTCAGTAAAATTGCAAAAATAACCCATAAACACTTTTTATCATTTTGTTCTTTTCCTCGCCTAGAAGTATCAGGCAACAAACACGGCTTGGTGCCTATGATCCTTTTTCACAAAATGGAATGTAGAGCTTCAGTGTAGTGCCGATCGAATTAGGTGATTACGACGCGAGGAGGAGGAGCTTAAATTTAAATCAAAAACTATTATTTACTAAAGAATAGTTTTGTCTAAACTGATACTTAGCTAAGACGTGGGTATGTAAATGAATAAAATACAAACCAAAAAAAAAACATTTATTGCCTTTAAGAACAAATATTAAAAAAGAGTAGAATACACAAATATATTAATAAAAAGGCAAAGGGAGTAAATTCAGCATTTGCTGCATGCATTGCATGCAGCGCTGGTTTTCAATTTACCCCCCTCGAATAGATGGTCACACAACCTTCCATCAACTGCATTTATTTCTCCATTACCACCCAAAAAGTTGACTAAATCTTAGACGCACAACTTATTGTAAATTGTACATTTAAGGTTATTTACTACGGCTGGCTACTTCGAGCACACGTGTGTAATAAATAACCTGCAAATAGGTAATTTACGTCAAACAATGGTAGAGTTATAAGTTACGACAGTCCTTGAACTTCATGACCGTAATGTCTTTGAACATAGGTTTATATTTAGCTACTTTACCATATCATCATCATCACGCGCCCTCTTCTTTATCCAATCTTCAGCCTTCAACCCAAAACAAAGAAAGTATTGCTCTTTGGCGACAAGACAATGGCCTGTGCCGTGAACTTTTAGGCTTAGTTTTGAAGAATTCGTGACAGACAATTTTTTTTGCTTGCAATACCAGAGTTATAACCCACGTGTTGCCAATGCCTCAATTATTCTGTGTTATTGAGTAGGATCAATGAGCCTAATTAATCTCAAATCATATTGTTTACTGCTCTTTTGTATTTGCGTATTCAATTTTGTTTCAATCAGGGCACAGCAATATGTAGGTACTTACTTAAACCTTATCGTAATTATACTTCCATCTATCTAACAGGAGTTTTACTTCAAAAAGTAAACTTAATTATACTGAAGTACCTACCCTATACCCAAAAAAAATATTATCCGGGTAGGTACTCGTGCAAATAAAAAAACAGATTTACATTTTTCTTAAAAAAGAGTTTTTTCTTTCAATTCCATAAATTTTCAATAAAATGTATTTTGTAAAACTATTTAAATTTTTATGTCTTTACACACATTGCCTACGGGCCAAAATGTATCATTTGTTTTGTGAGGTCGGGCTAGCCTATTACGTAGTCTAAGAGTTATCTCTTCAAGTCAA
This sequence comes from Anticlea derivata, assembly GCA_947579855.1. Classification (NCBI taxonomy): domain Eukaryota; kingdom Metazoa; phylum Arthropoda; class Insecta; order Lepidoptera; family Geometridae; genus Anticlea; species Anticlea derivata. The sequence continues at coordinate 2,781,596 of OX388279.1, read as the reverse complement.
ACTGTGGATGGACAGCAAACAAGTTAAGATGCCGTAAGGTAAATACATTTTACAAACAATAGAACCACAAAGACATGTCTGATTCATTTTCTAGTTAATATAATCATACAAAGTGACATTGCTTATTATAACGGAAGTTGGTTATTTTCCATGATCCTCGCAGGTGGTTTTTGCGTTGTAGGTACATTCAACATCAAGAGTTCTTCACGTTCTTGACAATCTTTTTTTTATTCTCATTTTTATATTTATGCACTTGTGGGAACGAGATGCCGATATATAGGACAATATTTCCGAAACGTACACTTTCATCGTAGTACGAAATATCAAGAACATATCGCATTCCATTTAATAATATTAATAATATCTTTATTTCAGGCTACTTGACACATTACACAAAAATGTGTAACATGCCATGGCCCATATTAATAAATACCTTACAGACTAACATACATATAATATTAAACTTAAATAACTACACCACATCTAGAGTCAGGGACTTGCTTGATCGTGTGCGCCTCCCTGTAGCGACGGTAGACCACTCCAGCTGACCAGAAGTCGGGCGCGAGGAACACCTCTTTGTACTTGGCAGCTACCTGGAGCACGTATCACTTGAAGTTAGTCGCCCTACTCGACTCCAGGCGTTTCAGGCCACGTACAAGGACTTCCGGAGCGGGACTGATCCGAAGACGGCCTCTTTCCTCCACATACCGGAGAACACTCTCCCCGGTAGCACTAGGATCCAATCGGGAGATGTAGATCCCGATGGCGGTTCTACGACCTCCAATGACATTTGAACACGGCATAAGGGATTAAAGTTATATGCCATTTCTCTCTATTCTATGTCAAGCGTCAATAGTATGACGACTTAAGAACTGTAAACCATTTATAACAAGTTAGGAGGTACCTAAAAATATCAAAACAACTTCATCATTGAAATCTTAACACGGAACGTATTTTTATCTACCTACCTATCCTACGCAAAAAGATAAAATTACTAATGGATTTATTGCTTGATTTGATGAATCGTTTATTAGAATCGATTTGGAAATTACTAGTGTTTATGAATTTTAATAGTTATTTTCCTAGACATACGTAAATAGTCATAACTGCGTCAGAGTCAAAATGATTATTTTTAATTTTACATCTTCCTAGAAAATTGAATATAAATAAATATCACCCAACATTCACATATATATAGTCCTGAACCCACACTAGGATTCCCTGTGTCGTAGGTGTAGCAAACTGCAATTACCATATAGCACGACACCCAGACCCGGAACATATATTTGCAGATCATACAAACATTTATCCCGCATTGAAAATTGAACTCCCATCTTTTGTTCTAATCTTTTTATCTTTTGTCAACTTTTTGAACTTTGCTTGGTTACGAGATATTTAACTATGCCACCAAAGAGTTTGGATAACCGTTTTTATTCATCAAAGAGTTTAACATATTGCTAGCATACAACTTACCATTTCTATAACATTTAACTTATTACATGAATCATCATCATCATTTCAGCCGATCGACGTCGACTGCTGAACATGGCCTCCCCCACAGACAGAGCAAATTCCTTATCATGTGGGGGGATTTTCCCATACTCACCACGCTGGGCATGTGGGTTGGCGAGCGTAGTTAGAGCTATCGTTGTTAAAATGAGGGACGCTGCTGCCCATCCTCTAGCTTTTTACCCTTAGTCGCCTCTTACGACATCCGCGGATAGGTAGATATGGAGGGGCCTATTCTTTAGCCGGGGCCACCACCATTATGACCTAACAAAGGATTGGTACACAAAATAACATCTATATTTTTCATTGTTACAGAAATATGCCCGCATACGACAATGAAGGCGCCACGATATCTATGGAGGATGTTCGAGGCCCAGACCCCCCAATCACAATCAGCACCATAGAAGAAGAGTTAGCAGCCAGACGGAACCGCATGCTGAAGCCACAGAAGAGCACAGTAGCTTCTAGAAAAGAACAAGCAGTGTGCGTCAGGAGGGCGCATAAGAGATATGGCTCTACTAAGAACCCGAACATTATTTTGGATGGACTTAATATGACAGTTCCTAAGGGCGCAATGTGAGTTTAGATACCGACACATTACAATCTGGCAAAGATTTTCTTACAAACTTTGACAATTATTTTCATTCCTAGGGGAATATAAAAAAAACGTTTTCTAAAGTTTATTGAAGATATTTCATCAGGAATAATTTACTAACAAGCATCTGCAAGTCATTGGTTTATCTAAGGAGGTTGTCAATTAGATATGCATTAAAACCTCTTTACGCATTCCGAAGTCAGGTTTTTAGTTAACATTATTTTATTTTCATAAATTTTGAAAATGGAATTCTGCCTGCTTAATTTCTTTTTGTAGAACACTAATACATATATGAACAAATGGCCAGTTACCTATAGGTTGAATATTAGCATTAACGTTAATCTACTTTTCCTTGTGTTTAACATGTAATTATGTAGGTTCCTAATGTTGAGGTAGGTATATATATATTTATACATTACACCATTTTTATGTATTATGTATATAAAAATACATATACTTACTTATATACTTAAACATCCGTTAAAAATCTTTGTCCAAGTAATATTTGTATTCGAATACGGGAAGTTTATTCTTCGTAAACATTTACAAATATTTTTTCCAAGTTCCTCCATTATCTCTGGTCATCCGCTTCTAAATTGAAAATTACCGCGCTGTCTCTGCCCACGTTAAAAATAAAAGCGTTGCGTTTTTCGGTATTAATAAAACGTGCTACACAGTATTTTTTGTTCTAAGGGTTATTAAATGCTTGACGTAGCGGGGATAAAAGCTAATGAACTAGATCAGTGATTCCCAAAGTGGTCCATATTGTCCCCAATGGGTCAACGAGGGCGAAAAAAATATTGAGTGTCTATGAGGTGCAATTTATTTTATTGCATCATTGCATCATTAAACCGGCAAGAGCTAAGCTCTTAAATCATAGTAGTATAAGGTGCAAATGGGGGTCTTATAAATGCAACGAGATCCACGATAGTGTATCCTTAATCATAACAGTAAGAAGTAAGTCAGAAAAAGAAGTTAATGAATTCGCAAAAATTAAATATAGCCAATATTAAATTTTTATGAATTTAGGTAGGGGTCTACCCCAAACCGGAAAACAAGCCAAGGGGTAGGCCCCTTGGCTTGACCTCGTGGACGAGGCAAAAGAGTTTGGGGACCACTGAACTTGATGCAAAGGTTGAATTTACCTTAAAAATCGCAAAAGATTGAGGCGTAAAAACTCCGAGCTCAAACCTCTTTTCATTTTAGGCTCTTTTAAAAGTTCTCTTTTGTTTTTACTGGTTTGTCAAAGCTAATTTAGCCCCTAATTTTTTGTGCTGTTATATACCTACTTTATTTGAAAAGTTTCTCTCCGCTGGCTAATGCCGATTCGCCTGTGTTATTCCAAAGTTAAAACGTAATGGAAATCGTGCCGATCCATTGCTCCGTTGCGCGTTGTTGCAAAAACTAACCAACAAACAAACACTCGTCGTTAGAACTATTACTTTAACCGCCTAAAATTCTCTTGATTGACGTTGATATAAGGTTGATTTGAATATCAATTTTTAGTAAAAAAGTCAAAAAATGCAAATTATGTTCGAATTATCAACGAATTAGGTAAAGTTTATGCATCAAATTCGGCTGAAGTATAGTAAGGATTCGGAAATAAATTGATTAAAACTACAAATATATTTTCTCCTTCCAGCTATGGACTCCTTGGTGCTTCCGGGTGTGGTAAGACCACCCTGCTCTCCTGCATCGTGGGCAGACGGCGGCTGAACTCCGGAGAGATATGGGTCCTGGGCGGCAAGCCTGGCAGCCCTGGGAGTGGGGTACCGGGACCCAGGATCGGTTACATGCCTCAGGTTAGTTCATACTGTTTGTAGATCTATGGTTTCCATATAAAATCTGCAAAACAAGTGAAATAGCATTTATTTTGTTTGAATAACTCATTGCATGGCCGTGTTTGAACCTTAGATCTTCGGATCAACAGTCGAGGTACCTCCCACTAATTCTAATTCTAATTCTAATTCTAATTCTAAATGGGGGAATAAGATCTGCACTGACGTCCCGCGTTGGGGTGTATTGTGCATTGTCCCCCTGCTGACCTCACCCCAGCCAGCCCAACTCCTTAAAGTAGCGGAGAAGGACCCTGGGTTGGTGGCAACATTGTTCGAGAATCCCCGTTGATGCTGTGGATGAAGAGGAGCAGGATCCGATCACCTCCTGCATTCCTGTTTTGAGCCTAGCTTCATTTGTGGCAGTGCAATGTAGTACAACGTGTTCCACTGTTTCTTCATGCTGAAGACAGCCGCGACAGAGGCCGCTGTCTGTAGCTCCAATCTTAAGGAGATGGTGGTTGAGATCACAGTGGCCCGTGATGATGCCCACCATCAGCCTTAGGTCTTCGCGATTCATCTTCAGTAACGTTGTTGTCACGTGTTTGTTTAGTGTTGGGAACATAACCTTTGAGTGTTTGCAGTCTAATCTGCGCTCCCATAGCTTCTGATGTTCCTTTTCGGAGTTCAGTTTTAACCGGTTTTTAATCTCTGTTGATGAGGGTCTACAGAGGCTGATATCGTATGTCGTTGGTGTTTGTTTTGCACCTTTTTTTTGCTAAGGAGTCAGCCTTGTTGTTCCCTGGACATGTTCCATGACTTTTTGTCCATTTTACTTTAACAATGTGTCTCTCGGACAACTTTTGAAGAGCAGCATGACATTGTGCAATGGATTCTGACCTGGTATCTGGTCTTCCCAGTGCATTGATGAGTGCTGCGCTGTCTGTTGTGAAAATTAGTTGAGCCTGTGCGCTTGCATTGGCTGCGCCTATTATAGACTCTAATGATGAAGACATTTCTATTGCTGCCAGAAGGAGCCCCATGGTTTCTGCCTGGAAGACGGTCGTTGTTTTGCCAAGGGGTTGTGCCTGTGATAGCCCATTTTCTGGACAGTAGAAGCCACAACCCGCACCTGTTTTTTGTTTGGCTCCATCAGTGTAGATATGAAAAATGTCAGAGGCCGAGGATGTTTCCTCTATTCTCTCATAATTTTTGACTTGATACCTCTTGCAAGTGAGATATGTTGTGGCTATTCTGTCGGTGCCTTTTAGCGCCTCGGGTATTGCGTGGATAGCCTTATCCAGAATTTTGCAGTGGTTTGTTGTTTTGGTACTGCCTTTCCATTGGTTTGTAGACTTGATTCTTAGCGCCGCTGCCATCGCCTCTTGTTGTATATACAAGTGGAGCGGCGTCAAGCCTAGTATTATATCTAGCGCTGCAGATGGAGTTGATTTTGCGCATCCACTGATAAGAGAGCAGGCGAGTCTCTGAACCTGTTGCAGCTTGTTTATTGTCGTGACTAAGTTTGTTCTTGGCCACCATACCACTGCACCATAGGTTAGTACCGGTCGAACCATGACTGTGTACATCCATAGACAGAGTTTGGGTTTTAAGCCCCAGTCCTTACCGACGGCGCGTCTGCACTGCCATAGTACATTTGTGGCTTTCGTCGTCGTGTGTTCTAGTTGTTTACCCCAGAGGAGTTTGCTGTCTAACCATATTCCAAGGTATTTGACCTCCTTGCTGAGTGTCAGTTTAGTTCCAAATAAGGAGGGAAGATTTAGCTTTGGCAGCTTCAACTTACGAGTGAAGAGCACTAGTTCTGTCTTGGTGGGGTTTACGCTTAGGCTGTGCATGCGACACCATGTTTCCACGATTCGGAGTGCCCTTTGCATTTTCTCACATAGAGTTGACTCAAAGAGTCCGGATATCATGATCGCCAAATCGTCGGCGTAGCCGATGGTCTGTATCCCGTCTTTGTTTAGAGAATCTATGAGTTTGTTGGCTACTAGAACCCACAGTAGGGGAGAGAGTACTCCTCCTTGTGGGCATCCTCTAGTGACCAAGCATCTGGTTACATCGGAACTTTCTATTAGGGCTGCCCTGTTTGCCAGCATTGTATTGATCCATTCGTTCAGATTTTCTTCTACACCTTGTTTCCTCAAGCCCCTTTCAATACTTGGAAATGTTGTTTTATCGAAAGCGCCTTCAATGTCAATGAACGCGATCAGGCATGATTGCTTGCATTCTAGTGCGCTTTCGATCTTGTGCACTACATGATGGAGTGCCGTCTCCGTGGATTTACCTGACTGGTAAGCATGTTGGTTTGTGTTTACGGGGTTTTTGACCAGAGGTCCGCTACGTATGTGTCGGTCGCAGAGTTTCTCCAAAGCTTTTAGTAGGAACGAGCTAAGACTAATTGGCCGGAACGATTTAGGCTGGGTGTAGTCGGATTTACCTGGCTTTGGAAGAAAGACTACTTTGACTTCCCTCCAAGCATGAGGAATGTATTTCCAGGCAATGCAACTCCTGGAAATGGCAGTAAGTATAGCCTCAATTCCTGTAAGATTCCACTGCAGAAGCGCCGGGAAAATACCATCGGTGCCGGCCGCTTTGTGGGGCTCAAATGTTCTAATCGCCCATACGAGAGCCTCCTCCGTGACAATGGCTCCGGCTAGGTCCCAGTCTTCTGTTTTGGGGGTGTGTCCACCGTGGTCGGCATCCCAACTGGTGTCATTATTTAGAGTACAATCTGGAAAGTGCGTTCTTAGCAGTAGTTCGAATTGTTCTTTGTCGGTTGCCGTGTATGATCCGTCCGGCTTTTTGAGAGTGCCTAGTTTCAGTTTAGTGTCTTTTGAGAGTATTTTGCTTAGGCGGGCCGTTTCACTCTGGGATGATATGGAAGTACTGTATTTTTTCCATGAGTTGTTGCGGCTGCTTTTTATTTCGCGTTTGAGTTCTTGTCTTACTACCCTGTAGTCTTCCCAGTCTTTGTCGTTGTTGGTGTTCATCGCCCTATTAAAGTGATGGCGCACCTTCTTTCTTAGTTTGGTTAGGGTTTTATTCCACCATCTATCTTTGCGATGAGCGATCTTATTGTTTTCCGTTATTAGGGGACAAGATCTTTCATAGCTGGTTTTCATGGTGCGTACCAGTGATGTGAGTGTCATTTCTATTTCTGATGGCGTTAGTTTAGCTGTGGGTTCAATCCCCGTTAGCTCGTTTAAGGCCTTGTCCATCGTTTCCACATAGCCAGATATGTCTGTTTTCTTGGGGTTTCGGTATTCGCGGGGTGCGAGTTCTCCGGTCTTCAGACTGAATCTAATCCGTCTGTGATCTGCGCACGATGCCTCTTGGATAGCAACATGCCAGTCATTGATGAGTTCTGCAATAGCCTCCGTGGCTAATGTAACGTCTACTATGGTCCTAGCCCATGACGTTACAAACGTTGGCTCTGATCCTCTGTTCAGAATGTTGAGGTTATGTCTCAGAATGAAGTCGAGTAGGTCTCTGCCTCTCTCGTTCGTGTCATGACATCCCCATACTGTACTGTGTGCGTTTGCGTCACAGCCTACGATACATTCTATTTTGTGTTGTTTGCAGTGGATTAGCAAGTTTTCTAGTTCGGGAGGTGGTGCTGTTGCTCCACCGTCCATGTAAATAGATGCTAGAATTAAAGTGTTAAGATTACCTTCTAAACCTGTTTCTATTTTCACCACAGTTAGGTCATCCGTGCACAGATGTGTTACCAAGGATGTGTGTTACCAAGGATGATTTGATGGTGTTTGGGACATAGATTAGTGTTCTTGTTTTGTTCTGCACGGGTGGAGTAAAGACATTGCCTTTGAGGGCGGTAAAACTTACTTTTCCTTTGACAATGTAGGGCTCCTGGACCAGTGCTATCGTGTATGGTTGCTCTTCCAGGGTTCTTCTTAGGGCGGCGAACCCTGTGACGCTGTGTTGGATGTTGGCTTGAATGACGTTAATTTTACTAACTGTATTTATGTTTGACCTATCGATTTTACCAGAACTTCCAGAAGGAAAGTTTGGAGTTTTATGGTTCTGTTGATTGTTACGAGACGTCTTGTTGAACATCATGATTACAATTATGGGGTTTGAGGTGTTTTGGAGGGAAGTAGGAAAGTCGTTGAGGACGACTGTCCTACTGTTGGCTTGGGTTTGAGTGAGAGTTCTCACAGGACGTCACAGACTCACCCGCGTCCATAGGCGGCGCCGGTGAGAGAAGGTTGAGGCATGAAATGCCCCCCGCAATCTCCACTCCCGCGTCGCCCAGCAGCAGGTCAATCTCGTCCTGTGAGAACTCCCCCTCCCCTATGTCGAGTTCGGGGCCAGCGTTCGCGGATCCCGCCTCTGGTTCACTTCTGCTTGTGCAGGGCGCCTCCGAGGCGGGCGCCACGATCGGAGTCCTAACGTCCCCTGTCCTCGATTCTCTGACTAGGACGTACACTGTCGCCATCTTGTACGTCAGTCTGCGCCTATATTTATTTAGGGCCTCGAGTTCGTCCACCGGAATACCGAACACCATGACGTTGTTCGTCGTGTTCCCGTCCCTCTGTACTCGGTGGGCGAAGATCGGCCATGTACCTATCTGCAGGTGATCGTTGAAAAACGACAGGAAGTCCCTAATGGACTCTCCGTCGCCCTCGAAGTCGGGAACGATCACCACGCCTTTGTGGTATTTGGGCAGCTCATGCTCGGAAACAATTGCGTACCCCTCCGAGCCCGTCCAGAGACCAGGTAGGTTTTCGACGATGGAGGCCAGCCAGGATAACGAAAAGTCATCACGAGCCTCCACCCTCAAACCCCCGTGTGCCAGCCTAGGCATTGCCATGAAAGATGGCTTAGCGCAACCCCGGTTCTGTAGGTTCTGGAGGTAGTACGCAACCGTTTGCTGCTCCAGCCTACTTCTGAGCATAGTGGCTCGGAGATCGCTCATGTGGACGCCGGATTTGTCCAGTATGACTATTCTTAGGTGGGACCTTGTCATTCCGGCGTACGTCATAGCCTCCTCCGAACCACTACTCTCTGCTTGGTGACCCGCACCCTTTGCTGCGTTAGCGGCTGAGAAACTCCCTCCCTCTCCCAAGCGCACCTTCTTGTCTGCTGCTGCTGACGAAGGTGATACTAAATCGGAGCTCCTCTGCCGCTTTGCGCTGCGGTTGCCGTCACTGTCGGACGCTGCAGTAGCGTTCGAAGCAGGGGCCGGGTTCTTGCCGGATCCTTGGCCTCTACGGCCCTTTCCTGCGTCCTTTCCTTTGTCAGGTCTAGGCACGGTCCAGGCCTCTGGGTTGGGGACTTCCGGTTTCTTCCCAGTCCCTGCATCGAGCGCTACTGCTCTAGTAGGAGACAACTGGTTTGACCCAGTTTTTTTTGGGGGTCGATGGAGGCCGCCTGTCCCCCTGCATCGTTTCCCTGACCGGTCCTTCCACGCACAACTCCATCAAATGGTGCTGGCTGTCGGGACCAGGTCTCTGCTCCGTTGCTGGGGGATAGGGCCTCAGATCGACGGTTGGAGGGCGCGCCATAACCGCCCCCAGTGCCGGCGCGATGTCCGACACATTAGGCGGATATAACGTGCCCTCTATCGTGCGCTGTTTGAGCTCGTTTACCAGAGCGGCATTGAGCTTACGGCGCTCCTTGCGTAGAACCTTTCGGTGTTCTACGCCACTTAGGGGGACCTTACCTACGGACGCAGTGCCTGTCGGTGCTGATGGCGCCGTGACACTGCGTCCCTCGCCCCCATCCAACACAGCGTCGCCAGTGCTCGTCGCCGCTGCTGCGTTGCCTCCAGGCACTTGCGCCGCCGTGTTCTTCTTCCTCCTCGGCTTCCTCTTCTGCACTGGTCCAGTCGGGTCATGCGCCGAGAAGGGCGAAGTGGCGACTGCCACTCCTTTTGGTGTCCCAGTAGCAGCTGCGGGAGGCGGGGCCTGGGGACCCACCCCGCCACCGCCTTCGGTAGCCAACTTCCCACTCTCCGGGCCGGTAGCCGAAGAGCGCCGGGTGCTGGCCGGGTCGCATGGCATCATCTTTCCGTTCTTTGTATTTACCATATTGATTTAGAGGGGGATTTGTATCTGTGAACAGACAGAGGTTAGCGGGGCGCGAGAAAAACTGATGGATGCCGTCGCCCAAGCGGCGTCCCCCCAACTTTTTGGTGGTGGGGGGGGGAAGGCAAGCAACTAGAAGAGTTACCTCCCTTCCCCCTCCCATCCCCTCGGCGCTGGGTCGCCGACGAGGATGGGGGGGGGGGGTGTGGAGGCCAGCATGTCCATGAAACCATTGACATGCCAAGTTCCACAACCCCCCCCCCCCAATCTATCCAGCATCTGGTTTGTTGATGGTGGACCCGCAGTGCCCCTCAAGCCCTGCAGTCTTCGCCTGGTGGTTTCTGTTACGTCTATTTCTTATGGAACTAGACCAATAACGGGGGACAACCACGTGAAGGCTATCCCACCAGACTTGCCTTAGGGATCTTAACGACTGCCGCGCTCTCCCCTAAGACCATTCGTACCTTAACCATCTTGAAGAGACAGGTAAAGCAGGCTTGTATCTATACTATGCAAGCTACTAACTAGTGAGTCTAGGAAGCATAAAGTGCAAGCTAGGCGATGCAACTATTAAAGCATAAAAACACAAGCCCCCCCCATAAAAACACAAGCCCCCCCCCACTAAGCCAATAAGGCTTGTAAGCCAAGGCACAGACCATCAGCCGGGGCGGTAAAAAATAAAAATATGGTATGGTTTTGGAGGGCACAGCGAGATTTTCTCGTTCTAAATTGGAGCAGCCCGCCTGGTGGTACCTCCAGCGAGGTACCTCCGCCGAGTAAGGTTGCCAGAGCTCTTTAGGGATGGCGGGTTCGGGGTCGGCAACGCGTGCGTGATGCCTCTGGTATTGCAATCGCTCATAGACTACGGTAACCGCTTACCAACAGGTGGGCCGTATGTTTGCCACCGTAGTTGTATAAAAAAAACAAAAACGGCCATATTACATACCCCGAATTTGTCGTGATAAATAATTGACTGAACAATTTCATCTACCATCTGAGCTACCGGATCAAGGGTTCAGTATTCAAAAGATTTACGCGCAGCCTCCCAACGTCGGAGGCAGTTAAGCATTAAATAAACAAGCATTCTTGCGTATCAGTGATACATAGGTCATCATCATCATCAGCCTGTAGAAGTCCACTGCTGGACATAGGCCTCCCCCAAAGAGTTCCATGACGAGCGGTCTTGAGCCCTTTCCATCCACCGACCTCCCGCAACCCTCATAATGTCCGCGGTCCATCGGGTGGGGGGCCTTCCAACACTGCGTCGCCCGGCACATAGGTATCCATGATTCGTACATGTTAAGGATATTCATCATCATCATCATCATTTCAGCCGTTTGTTAAGGATATTACCCAGTAGAAACTGATCGTATTCGAAGTCAGAGTCAAAAGGCTTTTATTTCAATAAAATCACTAGGATCACTTTGAAACGTCTTAAAAACTAGGTGAAGCTACGCCTGTTCCTCGCGACCACTATGAAAGAAATCGTATCGGCACGTGACAAACTGTGCGCGCTTAGGCAAGCCCATATGGGCTTCATTTAACATGTTTTATACCTTCTTAAATAAATAAAAAAAATTAAAATAATAGTGTGAATTCGTATGAAACAACGTCCACTAGACTGTTCCATTACCGATCAACACAGTAACGTGCCGTGACCGGGCCGACAGCGAATTTACGACTAGAATTTAATGATACGTTCTAGTGGGCGCAGTAGTGTCTCAAGTCAAAGTCAAAGCCAAGTTGACTGGCCTCATAGCTTAGTTGGTAGTAACTCTGCCTTCTGCGCTAGAGGTCGCGGGTTCAATTCCCGCACTGGACAAACATTTGTGACTAACACAGATGTTTGTTCTGTGTCTGGGTGTTAAATATATATCTATTATGTATATCAGTCTCTGGTACCCATAGTACAGGCTATGCCTAGTTTGGGATCAGTTGACAATGTGTGATATGTCCGGAATATTTATTTTAATTTTATTTTTAAAGTCTGTCCGAGGAGTCCGTTACGTGTCTGATACGTTCATACCTTTTAGTGGACAAAGGTCTTTACCGACTTGTTTTCAGACAAAATATTGCATAAGCTCTGAAATTGTATTCAGGAACTGTGTTTGGCATAACGGATAGTTCTGACTGAAACGAAACGGCTTTGACATAGCTGAAATGGCTGTGGGCAGGCCATATAACTCGCAGAACCGACAACCGTTTAGGAAGTTTTTCGAATGGCGACTGTAAACCAAGTGACTCAGTGTTGGAAGGAAAATTGCGGGAAGTCGTTCGATGGAAAAGGCTCAAGACCGTTCGTCGTAGAACTTTTTGGGAGAGGCCTATATCCAGAAGTGGATTTCACAGATGAAGATGGTATGCCTCTTAGGGAAAACCGATCTTTGCAAATAACGTGCACCATTGAACCGAGCACCTGTTTTTTTTTTTATTTATTATTTTTTTATTTGAACGTAAATACATGGATACAGGATACAATTTAGAAATACTGGAAATTGCAGAAGTATAGACTGTGTCGCAATTTCCAGTGCCCGACCTAGGGACTAAAAGAGATTTATACATTAAAAAATAAATAAACTAGGTACCTCACTAACTATGGAAATTAAAGGATATATATATACAGAGAGGAAAAAAAACAAAAATAAAATAAAAAATCTACAAGCTACATTTAAATACTTAAAGGGGAAAAAAGGGAAATTGCTGAACTGGGTTTCTCCCTCACTTGATCCTGAACCTTACTTATGTAATACGCATTTATCATTCACCCGGCGATGAAAACTATTTTGAGATTCGTACTGGCATTTTGATTTCTCACGTATTGATTTGCTATCACAATATATGAAATGGTTTTACTTAATAAAATTATTTTCATGCCTGATTCTTCCAGGCTTGTTCGCGCGCGAGGAACAGGCGTAGCTTCACCTTATTTCTAAGACTTTTCAAAGTTATCTTTGTGATAAATAGTTTCTCGGTGGCGTAGTGGACGAGCGCCCATCTGAGACGCAAGAGGTGCGGTTTCGATTCCCGCTCCACAAACGTGCGAATTATATGCAAATATTTGTTCAGCGGCCTATTCTTCAGCCGGGGCCACCACGGCTCCTTATCTACCTATTCGCGGATGTCGTAAGAGGCGACTAAGGGAAAAAAGCTAGGGGATGGGCAGCAGCTTCCCTCTTTTTAACAACGATAGCACTAACTGCATTCGCCAACCCGCATGGCCAGCGTGGTGAGTATGGGCAAATCCCCCCTCATGATAAGGATTTCCAGACGCTATTTAAGCTTCGTTTTAAAAAGCGGCTGCAAATCTTTGAAATAAACATCCCTTGACTTTGACGCCGCCGTTACATGAAGGCCACTTTTAAACACACTTTATTTATTCTTAATTTCTTTATTGCATACAGACAAATAACTTCATATATATATATATATTCCGGACATATTCACACGATCAACTGATCCCAAACTAGGCATAGCCTGTAGCCCATAGCATAGATAAATATTGAACAGACGCAGAACAAACATCTTTGTTTATCACGCAAATGTTTGTCCAGTGCGGGGAGAGTTACTACTAACTGAGCTATGAGGCCAGTCAATACATAATACAGGCATTTACAAAGGCGAGCCTAACCCTACACAGAGTTTTCTTCCAGCAATTTTTTAAGGCTAGAGAGAGCTGATAATAGTAGTGGGACATGTGCACAACAAGGGAAAGGAATACTATAAAATAAATAGATTTTGGCTGTGTAATTAACGCCACAATGCGTCCTTGCTAGCATCCGTAGCGTAAAGGATGTTTCATACATACCACGTAATCATAATTAAATACAGACTCACGCACGTGTATCTTAAATAGAACGCAGAGCACTAGTTTTAGTATTGTTCAGAGTCTGTCCGATGAGGTAGGTTCTGCACCGTTGCCTATAAATTCTTCCGTCACGTAGCAATGCTTGTGATTGTGTTTCGTGTGGAACTCTTTGGGGAAGGCCTATGTCCAGCAGTGGACTTCTACAGGTTGTTGATGATGATGATGATGAGTCTTACTATATCATGACTCAGGGTTCGGCAACATATGCGTGATGGTCAGGGCAGGTGAACCGTATCTTTGTTTGCCATAGCTGTACAAAAAACTATAAAAATTCAAGAAATTGAAATAGGCCAATAATTTATTTTTATACTAAATGACATCCTGTGGCCCGCAAGTTGGATAACTAGTGCTAGGGTACTGGACTTGCAAAATATTCAACCTAGATTTAGTAAGACATGGAAGTGATAACAAAGTCTTACAAATACTTTTAAATTAAATATATCCAGAGAGCGAAGCGAGCTAACATCTCTCAAACAAATCGAACCGGCGCGGTGTATGTTTATTTGTTAGAGCATCGCACCGTCAATCCGATCGGCATGGAATTTAGTAGGTCAACTGGTTTTACTATAAAATATACGCTAAGATATGATGATGAAATTTAATGCAAATTATATAATTATTAAAAGAGATAATACGTATCATTGTTGTGTGCTATCACACACATCATAAATATTTAATATTGATTCCATTTCAATAATCAGATGTCAGTCATGACTGATGGTAACATATTGACTGACGTCTGCGTGAGTGTTTATTGTACCCCTATGAACTGTAGCCGTGACGGGGGCTTTCGGGCGGAACTGCGGTTATGGTCTGCCTGGTTTTACCTTTGTTGTGCGTATAATTCAGAGCTTGCTTGCTTGCAGTGTCACTGAATATTTCTTGGTCATCCTGCATTAGGTCTGTGACCAAGTTGAGGTATGGTGGCTTAGAAAAAGGCTTAGAAAAAGGTGAAGAACCAGTGCGCTGAATGAATTAAGGTGCGCCTTGTAGAGGCGAACCTTAATTCATTCAGTCCGTCAATAGAGAATTCGTTCAGTCAATAGAGGCTGGTCCTTCTTGAGAGTCACAAGTCTTCAAATTTTTCTTCTAGGACATGCCAGTTTCCCGACGTTTCAGTTTCGTTATCTATTCCTTCACCGCTTGTTATCCGAATGGATTCATTGGTGCACGACCAAATAAATTTTCATCTCTACTCAAAATTCCTCTCAAAAAAATATCGTTTTTTAGCTGGTATTATTTATTTTTGTTGGTAGAATAAGCCACTTTCCAGATAACATATTATGAATCACTTTGTGTAAAAACAGACGTTGGCTTAGGGTTGAGAACGAAAGTCATTTCCACCTCTAGCTTATCTTTGTGTACATGTAAATTGTTTACAAGATTAATAGTATCTTGCGATCGTGGGAGGGAGGCCCTGATAATTTCCCGCTCAAAGATAGGCTAATTCACTGAATTGGGTACAATGTGATAATTGGCTGTTTACGTAACAATACGGCTTTGAACGAAGAATTCCTGTAGAAAATTCACTTTGGAAATGATGTAGAAAGTCACATTGTTGTGTAAAGGTGCTCCCTCGCTAGGAGAATTCGCCAGTAATGAAGATAAAGAGATAAAGATAAAGATACATTTATTTGCTTTAACATAATGTAGGTTAACAATGGTCATAAAATAAATAGGTTTCAATTATTTTCTACCACAATTGGCATGCAAAATTACAAATAAAAGAATGTCAAAAATCGTATAACTAAAATTTAAATTAAAAGAATGTGAAAATCGTATTATAAAAATCAAATTAAAAATTAAACAATGATGACAATGCCTCCTCTAAAAATAGCACTTACTCACTAATATTTTTTTTAAATTTAGATGTAAATAAAATGTCACTACTACTATGAATTTAGATTCGATTTTGAGCATTACGTTACAATACTTCCTGATTCGCCTGTCATGTAACATACATTCGATATATTACATATTGTATCATTACCAGGTTGCGCACTGTAAAGCTTGGTTCTCCTCTCTCACTGATGTAATTTAACGTTACAATACAGGCGAATGCTCTCGGTGAGGGAGAACCTTAAAGTTCAGTTTCGAACATTAGATTTTTAAGATTATTTCAATTATTTTAAGAACAAATATTATTCCGCTAATCTATTACTCCTAAAGCTCAACAAAATGCAGACGTGCAACTCTCGCGCCGCACGCAATAAAAAGCCATGCAAAGCGTACTTGTTTTACGTGCAGTAGTCATAACCACATTCCACACAAGCAAGAAAAAAATAAAAAACCATTTGAAATGTATGAATAATGCCGAGTCGTCCAAGTTGTTTAAAAGATCTTCGCACACTCGATCAACAAGCATTTTGTGATTCTTGCTGTATATTATGTATCTTAAAGAGCCATCTTCATGAATGAGGTTTATAGAATTTTATTATTTCCAGCATCGAGATATCAAGAATGAATGGAAAAATCCACGAAATCCCACGATAATTATCTACGCCGTCGAGTGCGATATATTTTATCACTCAGTGACATTTCAGTCTAGTCTTTGGAATAGGTACATTGTGTGGGCGGACGTATGCCGAGAAGGTTCTACGAGTAGTTATGTCCAGATAAAATTGAAGAAAAAGTGTCACTGTATGCTTGTCTTCCACCTCAGTTAAATAAAAAGATAAATAAAATAGGCTCACGCCTTTTATCTTCAAGATTGGTAGACATCCATAATCCATTGTGCAAGGGGGAGATAGTCAGCCATGTCCAAATATTTGGAACATGCCCACAATTGGCAGTATCCATACGTAACAGTTCTAGCCTATCGTCGCTTATTAGTACAAACAAACCGATAAGGATTCTCGTTACAAGCAAAGGTTTTCAAATAAAATTCCCTCGATATGAATCTTTGAATCACCCATAGAATTACAAAGAGAACTGGGAACGGTGATACTTATCACGGAATATACTGTCAAAGGTTCGTTTAACGTAAGATCGTAACCGGAATTTTTATATTAGGTATGTAAGTACGGTAAAAAAACTTCGGTTGATAAAGACTTTACACACATTCAGCATTTTTTTATACTACTAAGGTGGCATACAAGCATAAGGCCACCTGTTGGTAAATAGTTATCGTAACCTATGAAGGCTTGCAATACCAGAGCCTTGCAATACCAGCACGCACGCGTTGCCGAACCCGAACTCCCCCCTAAAGAGCTCTGGCAACCTTACTCACCGCAGGGAACACAACACTATTTGAAATAAACAATGTTTTTTTTTATTGGTGATGGTTAGGCGTTTGACCACCATCTCACTTTTGCAAGTGATATGGCCTAAGATGGAGCACGCTTTACCAGAAGGAACTTATTCACTCTAGATTTGAAGACTCCTAGATTGTACTCATCCGGGAAAACAGACGCAGACAGATCGTTCACTCTTTGCCAGTGCTTATAATAAAGGTGGAGCAGAAACGTTTGGTTCGACACAGTGGTATGTCGACCAGGTAAAGGGTGGTAATTACCTGTGCGACTGCTTGTCCGGTGGTTGAAGGGGAGGGAGGAATGAGGTCATGCAAATCCTTCGCACAATTTCTTTGGCTGCCATCTTCTGTCAGGCGGAGGTAACTCTCCAGGCGGGCTGGCTTCAATTTAGAGCGAGAAAATCTCACTGTGCCCTACCGCGCATAAATACGATTCGTATTTATAGTTCAATCAACCAGCATTGTCCACAGGATCATACCTACTGATATCAAAAACTACGTGTAGGTACCACATCTTCCAGGCCCGGAACAAATATTTGCACATTTGACCACAGCAGTTCTATCTAAGGAAAATAGAATCTTGTCTTGTGGTTGTGCACGAAAGGAGCCTCCAGGAGGCGCACTTTAATCCTTTCACGACATCCACGGTCATAGGCCCTTTCACTGCCTCTATACTTCAACCTGGTCACTGACCATTAGGTCAGATTCTGACTTGGTGATTTTGTATTAACAGAATCACCAAGAAAGAATCAGTGATACAACAAGAAGAAGAAAAAGAATCTTGTCCTGAAACTGAATGAATTGTAGCGGATTTGAAGTTCGATTTAGATCGTCGGCGCCTGTTTTAGCCAAAGCCTTCCGATTTAGCTCACTATTGATTCTGCCGCAAAATAATTAATATTTATCGAAAGTAAACACTGTGCCAAATCGAATATAAATAAACTTTGATTAGATAGATAATCTTAATTTCATTCTGTATACAAATAGGTGTAGGTTTATTACATCTGTAAAGTTACGGGTCTGTGAATTGTACATTTTTTTTTCTTTTCGTTTTATGGCGTCTGCTGTTGTTAATCGTACTTACTGGGGCGTCCGTTATTATTTATAAATACCAAAAAACACACGAATACAACATTTTGAAACTTAATCACAATTTACAATATTGATATCTAAAATTTCGTACTTAGCAGCCGTGCTAGGTCGTACCTGTGTTACGGACTGCTAATTTTGGTTACCTCCTGGAACGAAATCTATTGTACCTACCTATAATCTATGTTAAATGGATCAAATTCTTTCTATCACAACAAAACAACAAGAAACATCGAACAAAATAATATTCATAATACTGTGTCAACTAAGATTTCCATACAGGCGAGAGAACATTTGTGCCGCAGCGGGATCAAACCCCTTGCGTCTCAGACGGGCAATCACCCGCTACGCCACCGAGGCACCCTTAACTTATGAACATGCTTTAATTAATATTTAATCTTTCAGGAGGTCGCTCTATTCGGGGAGTTCTCGATACGGGAAACGCTGATCTACTTCGGATGGATAGCCAATATGCCGACCAAAGAGGTGGAGGAGCGAATAGACTTCCTCGTGGAACTGCTGCAGATGCCCAACCCCACAAGGTTTATTTTTTTTTTCACACATGGTCAACTCATCCCAACCTAGGCATAGCCTTTACTATGGGTACCAGAGACTGATATTCATAATAGATAAATATTCAACACCCAGTATATATTGTCCAGTGCAGGGATCGAACCCGCGACTTCTAGCGCTGAAGGTAGTTCCTACCAACTGAGCTATGAGGCCAGTCAGGTTGGTCTAACGGAAGCGCTAAGCCTTGCTTTTTAATGGGGAGTAAAGTTTCTCGAATGGCGACCACGAACCGGGCGACGCAGTGCTGGAAGGTCCCCCACCCGATGGACCGATGACATTGTGAAGGTTGCGGAAAGTGGGTGGATGGAAAAGGCTCAAGACCGTTCGTCGTAGAACTCTTTGTAGCCTATGCCAAGCAGTGGACTTCTACAAGCTTATTGTGAAGTGAGTGAGTGAAAATTAAATAATTTATTTTTCCACAGACAAGTGAAAAATCTATCCGGTGGCCAGCAGAGGAGAACCTCACTGGCCGCGGCCCTGATCCACGATCCTGAACTCCTTATTTTGGACGAGCCTACAGTAGGCGTCGACCCTGTCCTCAGACAAAGGTAAGTTTGCTGTGGCACCAGATTCATTCTCGTGTTCGCGTTCCTTGGCGAGTGGTTCTTAGCAGATATGCTAAGTTGAGTAACGTCCAGCGCGGTCATTAAATGGATGAGTGACCGTTCGTAGCATTAACAGTTGAGTGTTTCGGTTCTTCGTACAGCCACGACGGCCTTGGGTGTCTAAAATCGCCATCACCAATGTTGGTTAGAAATAAATAATGTACAAGGTGATTTCATTCAATTCCTTTCACTTCACAGGCTTACCAAAGTTGGTAAGAGTTATCTGAATGTATTGAATTAATCAAAATAATAAACGTACCTACTAGATGATCGACATCAAGATTACTACCTAAAACAATGAATAATTTAGAGACTTAACTGATTTGACCCCAAAACAGCCTATTATGCAATAGTTTTTGAAAAATGTTGAATTTCAAAAAGTCGTATAACAAACTTTATTACCTATTGGGTGTAGAATAAGTACCTTTCGGGATAGCATAATGATGCCTACATTTATTCTACCATCTGAGCTTATATACCAGGTACCCCTTTTCACGCACCTGCATTTGGACTTGTTCCAGCGTCGTGGGGTGAACACGACCCGTGAGAGGCGGAGTAATAGCTACTCGCACCGCCTGGTAACACCTGAACACAGACTTCAGAAATCTCAGCGATTGGTCTATGTCATGGGACCTTCCGTCTATAACCGATTGCCAGTAAAGATACGTGATGCACCTTCCACACCTGCCTTTAAAATAAGGCTAAAAAAATTCCTGACGGAATCAGTTTTCTATGACCTAGAATAATACTTAGAGCTACCGCTCTTATAATGTATATAAATTATTAATTTATATAATCAAATTTTTGTTAATGACATGTTACATATGGTGTAATAAATAAATTCTGTATTCTGTACTATAAATATTTTCATGATTTCAAGAATTTCCAAGGGTAAACTAAATTGGTACTCACAAATGTACAGGTGTACACTTCTGACGCGGAGTGTAAATCAATTAGGAAGCAATCAAATCTCAGAGCATATTTTAGCGAAATTAACGCCAGTCCAACTAGGCCAGACTATTTCAAGTTTGCGGCGGCGGTGACCTATTTCTAGTTTTGAATAATGCATTTATAAGCCTACTTTGAACTTTACAGTTAGTATCTAGGCTCTAAACAGAAGATTATCTTAACTTATCTTCCGTTAAATTTAAATTTTGGTTAACGTTAAATAGAATATCATTCCAAAAAACTAATTTAAATTACTAATGTATATTAAATAGACAAACAAATATCTATTACTATTCCGCTAAACTATTTGTCGCAAGTTAAAGCAAACAGCAGCCGCGTGCACCTCCCACACCACCCGCAATAAAAAAATCATGCAAAAATACTTGCATGCAGTAAGCGCAACTGTACCTACTTATGTGTGCATATTAAATTCACATCTTTCCTATTGCCTCTACTGATAAGTGCTAATACTGTGCCATCACGCAATCCTGCTAACAAACTTTGCATGTTCCAGCATTTGGGACCATCTGGTCGATATAACGAAACACGGCCGCACCACTGTTATCATCACTACGCACTACATCGACGAAACTAAACAGGCTACCACTGTGAGTATCTACTTTAAGGCCCCAACTTCTTTTAAAACTTGTCTATGGGCAAAGACAATCTACTATATTGTCTTTGCTATGGGACACTAGTGGGAAAGCATCCAACGTGAGCTCAACCACGTCCTGCAAATGTCGGGAAGACACGAGTGGGTACAACGCAGTTTGACTTCCACGTATCTACCCATAACAATAGGTACACTGAATAATTTTTATAAAAGAAAAGGAATAAATACATTAAAATTTGATGATGATGATGATGACCTCATAGCTCAGTTAGTCGTAACTCTGCCTTCTGCGCTAGAGATTGCGGGTTCGATCCCCGCTCTGGACAAACATTTGTGTGTTAAACAAAGATGTTGGTTCTGTGTCTGGGTGTTAAATATGTATATCTATTATGTATATCAGTCTCTGGTACCCATAGCACAGGGTATGCCTAGTTTGGGATCAGGTGACCGTGTGAATATGTCCGGAAGATTTTTTTTTAAATCAAACAAAGTTCCAAAAACCTTATTACACCTATTCTACATTTTAGAGAAAGATTTATACAGCGTCAGGTGGAACTTTTTACTAACATACTGGACGCTGTAGAGCCTGGGACATGTTAAGATGGAGTAAGCCTGCCCTGCACCTATAGCACCTTCTGAGCCTAGTCTAACTTTTCCACAGGAAAGACATGGTCAATACGTGTGTAGCTTACTAAGCCGGTGGTTATCTCAAGATGTTTTCTTTCACCGTTAGACCAGGTTTTAATGCGCACATCCGTTTTCGAATAGAAAAATCAACCAAATCAAAAACCTACTGATCGATAATCGAGATATCTCCCACTAAGCCAACATGGCTCTCAAAACTGACAAAACTGCCTAAATAAATGAGGCTAGTCTCCAAGCATGGTAGACATCTCCATGACCCTTGAAAATATCTAAGGGGTACGTCATTACACCTGTTTTTGCACCGAAGTTACCATTACATATATTACAAACTGTAAGCCTGTCAGAATACTAGTCGATATACCTACACCCTCGAATTTTCGATTTGAAGACTTCAAAGAAAGGTTTTTAAAGTAACTTACCGGCGCCCCTGTAATTAACTAATTGCATGAATTTAAGAGGTGAAAGTGTCAATTTCCAGCCTTCTCAACCTGTCTAAGTTAAGAGTACATTAAACCCTAAACGCCTTGCTTAAAAGCGGAGTTGATACCTTTATAGACGTGTACAAAAGTTAGCGGCAACGTTTGCAGCTGAGATAGCAAACTAGCAGTTCAAAAGACGGCGTGTTATCAACGAGTCGTCAATAAACGGATTGACAACGTTGCAAAAGCTTCGCGTGATCTGTTGACACCTCGGTCAGATTAGTCCGTGAATCTGGCTGAAGAATAGGTCCCTTCATATCTACCTCCGTGGATGTCGTAAAAGGCGACTATGGGAAAAAAGCTAGGGGATGGGCTATTTAAATAACGATAGCTGTAACTCTTCTGCTGTAAAACTTGTGTTGCTGTTGTATGACACACATGCAGTTGTAGCAATTGCTCAATATAAGCTTTTTTTGCTAATGTGCGTGTACTTTCATCTTAGAAATCACGTTCTCATCGAACGAAGGATGACGGTGGCCGCTTTTTAGGAAACTAAGGGTTTACTTTACCTTCGTTTGAAGGATAAGTGGGTCCGGGAAGTGGTGCCAATCTATTTATGTGCTCTAAAACTCACATCTAAAATTCGTAGCCGTGTTGGCCAATTGGGAGGTCGGTGTCGATCCGAAGGTCGTGAGCTCAATACCTAAAAGAACAAGGGATTTTTTTATTAAAAATTAGCGCACATACATAAACACCGTGCAGGAAAATATTGTAAGATAACTATCAAAGGAAACATTTTGGAAAATGTCTACTGTGCTCGGCGAAATGTCGTTGGTATTTGGAGAACAAGTCGTAAACCATTTTTTAAATTCTATTTTACGCGACTCATATAATTTTCCTTGTTTATCAAAATGCGTCTTAATTTGCGTCAAAGAAGCCTTTGTGTTGCGCCAGTGTGCAACCAACCGGGGAGATCAAGAGATTCAGTAATCTGCTGATTTCTCCATCACTCCAAGGATATCAAAAATAGAGACGGTCATGTGCGAGAACTCGCGCTCTGAGGCTTCCGTACCATTAGAAAGAAAGAAAGAAAGAGCATTTATTTGGCCCCAAAAACAACAGATAAAAAGCTAAAAGTATTAAAAAATAATTATATCAAATATACAATTTGTGACGAAGCGTAGACTGGGTGCTAGGACACACATTCTTACAACCTGTACCTTTTTTCTTAATTTTTTCTATAAATTTTTTCTTTGCCTGTGTTTTATCTCTTTTATTTTTGTGTTGTCATGATTTTTGTTGTTATTATTTTTTGCTGTGTGTCTCATTGTTGTATTGTCGTCACAAATAAATGTCTTTTCTTTCATTCTTTCTTTTCAAAATAAGTAAAAATAAAAAGAAATATAAAAACATGGTAACAGATAAAATTAAATTATAGTAATAATATAAGAGGTGGCTGTTGCATGGGGCCAAAAAGGTCCCTATTTCCATCCATTAGTCTATCCATTAGTCATAGTTATGCACGAAAGGAGCCTCTAAGAGGCGCATTTCAATCCTTTCACTACACGAATTCTTTCATCGACGGTCATAGGCCCTTTTCAGGGCCACCATACCTCAACCTGGTCACTGACCCTGTATTAGGTCAGTGACTAAGATGAAGTATGATAACCAAGAAAGAATCACTGAGGTCACAGACCTTATACAGGATGACCAAGAAAATATCAGTTACACGACAAGCAGCAAGCAAGCAAGTCATAGTCATATCATATTTTCGCCTTTGGAACACTGGGAACACTTGGTTTTGTTATTTACATAAACTTTAGCGGCTGTTTCGATAAAACTTGGAATGGATAACGGTTTGTTACGTCATTTTGCGTGCAGGTTACTTTTGAGAAAACCGAGAGCGAAGCCGCATACGACAGCTTTTAAATAAATGATAAAAACAAGTTCATTCACAGATTGTAAAATATTGATGTATTCAAAATTCAAATTAGGTATTTATTAAACAAACATGAAAATCCGAGTAAGTAAAAACCAGCCAATAGCTAAAAGGCGAATAAATTTCAATAAGCCGGTGAAGCTGACTAGAATTTAAATTAAATTAAATTTATCAGATGCTTGAAAGGAATATTTCAGTATCTAGATATGTGACATCTTATTGAAAGAAAACGAATAATCCAAAGTGAATTCAAATATTTTTCAAATTATGTACTCATATACTTACAGAGTATTTCATAACAATGTTTTATCCCAAAAGGGGTTATTCTATCAACAATAAGAAAGAATATTAGCAAAAAAATACAATATTTTTCCCAAACTTTCTGAAATTAGCTGTTTTTGGTATTTTTATCATCTTTATAAATAACTAGCTTCCGCCCGCGGCTCCGCTCGCGTGGTACCTACGTAAAAAGTAGCCTTTAACTATTCCAAGTTTCAACAAAATCGGTTCAGCCGTTACGGCGTGATTAGAATAGCATAGAATATAATAGAAAAACGTTTATTTTGTTACCAATACAAACAGACTTAACATAACACATGATCGAATAAAAAACATCCAAACATCCTCACAAACTTTTGCATTTATAATATTAGTAGGATAATAGGATTGCTAATTGTACTAGAGATTCGGCATCAAGATTGCCAGCTAAAACAGTTGATTCAACAGCAGATTTTTGGATAGAGTTTTTTCAATGAAAAATGACGAATTAACTAAAGTCGTAGAACAAACTTTATTGACATTGGGTGAAGAATAAGTTCCTTTCAGCGTACATATTATGAATCACGTTGTATACCAAGTAAGTAGAGAATTTTGAAGGGACTAAAAAAATAATCAACTTTCATAACGCTAAAATAATGTCAGTGTTAAAGGAGTGAAAAAATACACTTACTAAGAATACCAGTGTTAGCCTACAGTAACATAATCTTTTGTACCTGTCATATCTATTTTACTGCACTCATATCCTTTTAATTTCTTTATTTACTTAATTCTAACAATTATGTACTACGGAAGAGGGAGACCCTCTAACTCAGGTATATCTATACTTAAAAGAGGGTCCCAAACCCATGAAATGTAACTTATATTACATCTATACATAAAATCACGCCTGTTTCCCAGACGGGTAGGCAGAGACCACGGTTTTCCACTTGCTACGATCCTGACATACCTCTCTTGCTTCATTCACTCTCATCACATTCCTCATACATGCTCGTCGGTTTAGGGTACTCATAACCTGGCCTTTTTCCAAAACGTCACCGATTTGGTAACTAAACATACGCCTAGGTCTTCCCCTTCCAACGGTCCCATTCACACTCGCCTTATACACCTGTTTCGTCAATCTTCTTTCGTTCATCCTCTCTACATGACCAAACCATCTCAGCATACCTTTCTCAATCCTCATCACTACGTCTTCTTTCACCCCACAACGCTCTCTTATCACACTGTTCCTCACTCTATCTTTCAAAGTTACTCTACACACTTCTTATATTAAGTTTACTGAAATAAAAATATTTGTATTTGTTTAACAGATAGGACTAATGAGAGGTGGAAGATTCCTAGCCGAAGAGTCGCCGAGCGAACTGCTCCAACGCTATCACGTGGAAAGTCTTGAGGATGTATTCCTGAAGTTATCTGTTATGCAGAATCTGGGTAAAAGACGGCGGTCCAGCATCTTAGCCGACGTGGTGGAGAGGGTGGAATTACCAGCTATACCTGTAAGTGTGATAGGCATACGCATAATGTTTATTTCCAACTGAATGTGACTAATTGGATAACTATATACGAGTATTGCTGAATATTGCTATTACCAAAGCTTTATATTGTACACGGCTAGATCAACTTTGTTACCACTTCCCGTGGTGACCCCGGTTGAAGAAGAGGCCTAACCGATGATTACCAGTGCATTTCGTAAGACTAAGAAAAAAACTAGGGGATGAGCAATAGCGATCCCTATTAACAACAACAGCTTTATCAGCGCTGGCCATCCCGCCGGGCGAGTACGGGCATATACCCCGAAATGATAGATTTTAGAAATCTATGGTGGAGACCATTGTTCAGCAGTGGACGTCCTAAGGCTGAAATGATGATGTTGATGATTACCACTAATAGTCATACTGTAAGTTGTTAATAATATTTATGTACAGATAACATCAAAATGTGAGATAGAAATACAAAGGAAATCAAGCACAAAATATGTAAAATTTATAGATTTCTCTATAAAATAAAGAAAAAACAGTACTGGTAATGTTACATTAGATTTACGTTACATGTTTTGAAAAAATAACTTTTATCTCCAGAATCCCAACGCCATAGATCTAGAAGAGGCAGAAATTGGCGAGATCTCCGGCGAGTTCGGAGACAATGTCTCCATGAGCAGCAAAGGACGCGTAGTAGTCACACCTACCATCCACCTTCCCGTTGACTCCCTTCCCCCAGAAGAGAAGACCAAGAGAGGGTGGAAGGAAGCATTCATGCCAATGAAATGGCATCACATGAAAGCACTGATTTGGAAAAACTTCCTAAGTTTGTTCAGGAATTTCGGGTAAGTGCCTACTCTATTCTTGTCCATAATATATTCCACGTTCGCTTAAATGTTGATGGAAAAAAATTAAGGAATCAAAAATTCAAGAGAAATAGAAAATATTTAACTTCTTGAACTTATGAACTAAAAAGCAAAATAATCTGTTAGATACCGATGTTTAAAATTAAATTAATTATTTTGATGTAAAACTAGTACTAAGGTTATATTAATAAAGGCTATTTAAATTTGAAATGAACTTCTATGCCTCTACCGCGTCTCTGAACAGCACACTTAAAGTATGCAATTATATGTATTCTGACGCTGGTTGTAGAATAGAATAGAATATAACTTTATTGTACACCAAAAGAAAATACACAATCAAGGAAATAAAAAAAAATAACATAAAATAGTGTGACAATGGGCGGCCTTATCGCTAAAAGCGATAAGGCCGCCCATTCTCTACCAGGCAACCTTTGGATGGACAGGATATACAAAGTAGAAGAGGACGGTGGCGCACATAATAATAATAAGTGAAATAAAATTTATAATTTAAAACTACAAACACTACATACTAATAGTGTAGTGTCAGGGATGGATTTAGGCTCATCACCCATCATAAAGGGAATCTTATTGCTGAGTCAGGACAATGTAGAAGACTGTTCCGTGTTATATGTTTCAAAAGGGAAGAAGTGAAATAAACACAGTTATTTTATTCTTTGTTTTCAGTGTCCTCGCATTCATTCTCGGCCTACCTCTAACCCAAATGATTCTCTTCTGCCTTGCGATCGGTCACTACCCCGAAGGCCTCCCCATAGCTGTGGTTAACTATGAGACGAACGACACCAACCCCCTCTGCGCGTACGACAGAAACTGGTGCCCGCAAAATCCGGAGACTTATGACTGGAACATCACGCATTTCAGCTGCAGATACCTGGACTTTTTGTCGAAACGACAGAGCAATTTGGTAAGTTTTTTGTATTAAATTATTTTCTGCATCTATCGAATAGGTTCTGTTACATCCAACAGAAGAACGTACACAGTTTATCTTGTATTTAGTTTATTGTATCTCTTTAATAGGTTAGATTGGCATGTCAAATAGTCCCTACCAATGCTGTGTTCGCCAATTGGCTAATGTATCAGTCTTAGTCTAAATAGTATAGTTCTAATTGAATGTTTGGTACATGTGCTGTTGGCGATCCTATTGGTGGTATTGCAGATTTAAACTTAAAAAAAGCGCCGAAAAAATGCAGGAATCTTTACCCATACGAACCACGGGAAGCTTTATTCGAAACTATTTTAGCGTATAAATAGAAAACTCATTCATCACCATCACATCACTTCGAGCATACGCACGCACAGATCAAAGCCTTACAACAATATCGCAATCTAGAACCGGGTAGGTCGATATAACCTTTATTCACTTCGGTACGACCTTTCCGTCTTGTCGTTGCACAATTATGTTGAAAATAATAATCAGATTTATAAGACATGAAGACGCCCTACAACTACGTAGGCTGAGCTCAGCTACGTCTCATAATTTAGTAGGTAAAGTTGTTACCAAAACGAGAAACCTAATACAATTTTCCTGATGACGTTTAGTAGACAGGCGAAACACGTGTCGAACTCTTATTATGTTTGTTTGTGTGGGTTGTATTTGTGCATAGTGCGCGTAAGCTTTCCGTTGCTTTTTATTGCGGGTGGTGTGGGAGGTGCCTGCGGCTGTATGCGTTTGTTGGGCTTAGTTCAGTGGAATAGTACGCCTGCATTTTGTTGGGCTTATGACGAATAGTTCAGCGGAATAGTACTAGATATTTGTTTCTCTTCTTAATATCTTAAAATCGACTTACGTATCGTATGATATAAAAACACCCAATACAGTAAATTCAGTAATACCAACAATCTGACGGTATCACGTGATGAACATAGTAAGCTCCCATGTAGAGGGTGTAAAAATACTACGTTCTAAAAAAATATTTTGAAAATATTGAAATCTCGGTTCCATCATCAACACGTACTCATTCAAA
Source organism: Anticlea derivata (assembly GCA_947579855.1). NCBI lineage: Eukaryota > Metazoa > Arthropoda > Insecta > Lepidoptera > Geometridae > Anticlea > Anticlea derivata. Next base: position 2,753,098 of record OX388279.1, on the reverse strand, counting down.
AAAGATATAAGTGATTTCATTTTAAAAGAAGTCATATTTATTAAGATTTTTATTTTCATTATCACAGTGTTTCTGAAAATTCGTAATTTCGTACATGAGTAGCTACTGAAGCAATTTTTTCACCAAGCAAGAGTAAGACCTGCTTTAGGATTTATATTTGAGAGCTTTTCTATTACACTTTGTATTTTGTATCGCTCCCTTCCTTATTCTTTGTTTATTGACTTGTTTATGATGGGATTAGTTTGAGCTGTAATGTTATCGACGTCCGGGCGAAATGGGCCCTGGAGAATGATTAATCTTGTTGATGAATAAGAAGACTTGTGCTAGGGTTATAACTCAAGAGTAAAATTGTTTATTCTTATCAAAGTTGGAGTAACGATTATTGTCTTTGGGGGGTTAATATGACGGGTAGGTGTAATTATTTTGTTAGCTGCTGTAATTCAAATTCAAAATTCGAAAGGTAATTATTTCAGTAAATCACAATTGCGTTATTTGAAACGTGAAAATAGGTGAAGCTACGCATAGTGCTAATTGTTTCTCGCGATCTTCGATAGCATTTTAGAGTTCTCTGACAATCAACAGTAGGTACGTTTTGATGGCTATATTCGTGACTGTATAATGTAGTTAATATCTAAATAAAAGTGTTGTTTAATAATGTTACAGTATTAAATTATTTTATCTTTTCTTAATTTTAAAGTGAAAGCAAAACTTATGGATACTACCACTAACAAGTATATCATTGACGAGAGGTGGCGCTTTGTGGTTTTTTAGTTTGGTGGTGTGTTGGGTATCATTTAAATTTAATGTTACGGTAATTTCTCAGATATACTACCCGGACAAGGACGCAGCCATGGAAGAGGCCAGACACGGAAAAGCGCGTGCGGTTCTGGTCTTCCCCAGTAACTACTCCATCTGTCTGCAAGACCGTATCACTGACCCACGAAAAGCAGACTTCTATACAATAAAGAACTCTGACATGGAGGCTCATATGGATGATACTGGTGAGACTTTATTGATTACTGAGATGACGGCTAATAGACAAAAGTTTAAGAAAGTAATTTTTTGTGTCCACCCAATGTAATTTTCTCGTTCTGAATTGGAGCAGCCCGCCTGTGGAGGTGCCTCCGCCTTACAGAAGATCGCAGTCAAATAACATTATTTGTTGTGTTCCTGCGGTGAGTAAGGTTGCCAGAGCTCTTTAGGGGGGGAGGGGGTTCGGGGTCAGCAACGCGTGTGTGATGCCTCTGGTATTGCAAGCTCTCATAGACTACGTTAACCGCTTATCAACAGGTGGGCCGTATGCTTGTTTCACAACTCAGTTGTATAAAAAAAAATATAAGTAAGATAAGGGCAGGGAAATGATGAAGATCGTAAGACTATAACGATTACTGACTTTTACGAGGTGTGCATTGCTGAAGGCCGTGCCCGTATTGAAAGGTTTTGTTTGGAATTTTGGGTTCACAGTAAGTCCAGTCAAAAATAAATAAATAATCATTTATTGCCTTTAAATTGGTACAAATATTAAAAAAGAGCAGGATACACAAAAAAAACAATATAGAAAGGCAAAGGGAGTAAATTCAGCATTTGCTGCATGCATTGTATGCAGCGCTGGTTTATATATTTATTATTTATTTAAATTATTTATTTATTTATTAACACTATTCCTCAAATTTTGCTCCTAAGCCCAACAGAATGCTGACGCGTGCACCTCCCTCCCACACCGCCCGCATGGCTGGCTTATTATAATAATAAATGAATATTAAATATAATAAATATTCCGGACATATCACACATTGTCAACTGATCCCAAACTAGGCATAGCCTGTACTATGGGTACCAGAGACTGATATACATAATAGATATATATTTAACACCCAGACACAGAACAAACATCTGTGTTAGTCACAAATGTTTGTCCAGTGCGGGAATCGAACCCGCGACCTCTAGCGCAGAAGGCAGAGTTACTACCAACTGAGCTATGAAGTCAGTATTATAGCGGGCCGTGTGGGAGATGCACACGACTGCATCTTATTTGGCTTATGAAGCATAGATTAGCGGAATATTACTAGATATTTGTTTGATTGACAGCTTACTGTTTCATTCATTTCACTCTTTGAAATTTTGTCATCTGTATATTTAAAAGAACAAGGCCTGATTCCACGATCAACGCACAGCCCAAACCGCTGAAGCTATAAAACAGTAGCTGCCTTATATGCCAAACACATCCATTAAGGAGGGATTTTCAAAATATCAACTCCTAAGTGGATGAAAAGGGGTTAAAACGTTTGTATGAAAAGTCATATTCCTTGAACCTACATATTTGAAACTAACTGAAAATAATGTATGATAGAAATAAGGAAACCCTGTATTTTAAGATTTTTCAAAACAACACATTAAAAAGGGTGTAATGAGATGTCAAAGTTTGTATGGGAGAATCTTAACGCGTGGAGAGATTTATCTGAAACTTGGTATAAATACTCATAAAGTCAAATAATGAAATACGTATTTAAGGGTTTTTCAAAACTACCCCTTTTTATGAAGATACCACGCGAGCAAAGCCACGGGCGTACGCTAGTAACAACTAAGCACACTAATTAATTTATGACGGCAAAATATTATAGAGAATGGATTGTAGGAGCTTTCAAACGTCTGCACGTGCGTGATGTTTCGTTTATCATCTAACGCGCGAGCATAAGACTACCTGAAAATATTGGATTTCTGCACAAATAACACGTTGTTTGCTGAACTCCATAGTTATTGGGATCTTGACCCTCTCACTGGGAAAGGAAATATCAGTTAAGCACCCACAAATCTTCCCTGATGTAATTCAATACAATAACAATATCCAATTTCTGTATTCCGATACGAATCCATACATAGATCTTCGGATTTACCCCCAACCAGCCTATTTGTTATTCACGCGACCCCTCAAGGATTTTATGAAATTCGCTTCATCATTGGACCCTTATAAGAGGTTGAGTTTCACCCGTTTTGGGGTAAAAAATAGCCTAAATTTTATTAAAAAAAAAATATATTTTTTATACTACTGAAGTGGCAAACAAGCATACCGCTAACTTAAACGCCTGTAGGTTTGTCTCGATACTTTGCTGACGCGACAAAGTTGTGCTGAGCTAATTTAAATTATTTTTTATGGCGATCGTTTTGTAAATGTGTGAAAGCTGTTGGAATATAGTAAACAAAAGTCAACATGAGAAAAAAAAACGTATGTTCTGTATGTCTCATTTTCCCATACTGGGCACGCTGGGCACGCAGGTTAGCGATCGCAGTTAGAGCTTTCGATGTTAAAATATAGGTCGCTGCTGCCGATCCCCTACCTTTTTCCCTTAGTCGCCTCTTACGACAGATTTGGAGGGGCCTATTTGGTTGCCGGGGCCACCACGGACATTCTGAAACAAACCAAATCGGGCTGTTCTCAAATGCTTACCAACGAACAGCGTTTTATTTTTTTTATAAAGATAGATTCATTTTTTAGGGAATTGGAAAACTTATCTAAATGCGCGACGCATGACGGTTCCGTCTGTTTATTCAAAGATTCCAGCGCCTGTCAAAATCCCTAAAAAGATTTAATTTGCATGAAAATTAGATTTTCGGACTGGACTGGTTTGATTACGTCTTCCATAATTTTTTTACGGAAACTCTTCGGAAATGTGACTGAAGGGCTTTGCAATAAGATTAGTTTTTATATAATTTGGGATTATTATGGTTTTAACAAGCATATTACGCAACTTATAAAATAAAATAAAAATAAGTATTCCGGATATATTCACACTGTCAACTGATCCCAAACTAGGCATAGCCTGTACTATGGGTACCAGAGACTGATATACATAGTAGATATATATTTAACACCCAGACACAGAACAAACATCTATGTTTATCACAAAAATGTTTGTCAAACGCAACCTCTAGCGCAGAAGTTACTACTAACTGAGCTATGAGGCCAATCTTATGTCTTATCTCTTATCTTATGATGATAACTTGTCGAAAACTTAGTGTAGAAAATTATGTTAAAACTTTACGATCGCGTAAAATTACAATAAGGTGTTATTACATCTATTGTAGATGATTTATAAAGTGCCAGGTGGAACTTTTTACTCACTTACGGGACGCTGGCACTGTAGTGCCTGGGACATGTTTAGGTAGAGCAGACTTGCCCAGAACCTATACCATCCTCAGTCCAGTCAGACTTATCCACATGACTTTATTTTAATCGCAACAGTCTCACATCGTTATCATCCTGGATTTCCTTATTCTCTCTCCCGTTATTCTAAAAGCCGGCTCATCGCCGACAACTGATGACCCTCGGTTTGAGGTAATTTCTCCGTTTTCCTCAAAGGATCTTCTTAACAATCGTTACTTGACAGGGCGGTCGTGGGGACGACCAGAATACTTTCTGACGACAAAGTATTCTTCTCAGGGGTTGACACCCGCCGAACTATATCCCGTCATTTTTTTCTCAAGGTATAGAGTACCTATAGAATAGTATATAGTATAGTATAGTAGGTAGTATAGTATAGTATATTGACTGGCCTCATAGCTCAGTTGGTAGTAACTCTGCCTTCTGCGCTAGAGGTCGGGGGTTCGAATCCTGCTCTGGACAAACATTTGTGTGATGAACACAGATGTTTGTTCTGTGTCTGGGTGTTAAATATTAATCTATTATGTATATCAGTCTCTGGTACCCATAGTACAGGCTATGCCTAGTTTGGGATCAGTTGACCATGTGTGATATGTCTGGAATATTTATTATTTATTTATATTTAGTATAGAAAGAAAGAAAAAACACTAAGCCAAGGATCATCTCTTGTCGACCGTAAATCAGCTTTAAGAATAACAGGTTACGAGGGTAAGAATCATGACTTCGAAGGCTATAACTTACCTGTAATTTATACGACAAGTGGGAGTTCTCAGAAGATAATTATCGCAAGATTCTTTCTCGAACTGCTTCACCTATTACAGCTGTGAATTTATTCGGAATATATGTGAATTTATGTACCTTGTATATGAGGTAGGAGGTAAGTGGATTAGTAAGAAAAGAGTGAGTGAAAAAATTTAATAAAAGAGACGTTTCATCAATATATGGAGCCTGGGCCTGCACTGTGTACACTACTCTAAAATATGGACAAGCAATAAAGTAAACGTATTTAATTGGTTATTTTATTAAAATTGACTTCGTTCTAAAGTAAATTAAGATTTTCTTCGACAAAGAGAGCAACACACAGCGCTACAAAATTATGGCCGATTGACGTGCGTGAAATATCATTTTGACAACCTACACTTATCAGACAAAATAAAAACATCAAATCAAACAACATGATATGAAAAATATGTCAATGTCATGTTAAACGCCAATTATAAACCAACATGGCGGCCTTCAAATAGTGTTCATATAGTAACAAACTTACCAGAAGAACTATTCTTGTACCATCGCATTTGTCTTCAAATTAATGAAATAGTATTTTTCTTGTAATCTCATATTTTTTCCTAATTTTTCTATGTAGTGTACATGGACCAGGCCTAGAATGAAATGGCTCCTTTACCTATTCAATTCAATATGCCCTAACGGCTGAAGCAATTTGGATGAGACTTGGAATAGGTATAGTTCGTTATCTAAAATATATAGCATATAGGCTAGTTAGTGGCTGACTACTATGACTGACTAATAAAGCTATGTTTTACCTAGTTTCCACGCGAGCGAAGCCACGGATGGTAGATATTTTCTAAAGTAACTCAGTTAGGTACTAAACTTGCTAAATTGCGGTTGGCGAAGCGTGTTGAAAAATTCAGGCGTCTAATATAAATTTCGCAGTAAAAGTTAAGTTATAGAGCCTCCATAATTAGCTTTTTTAAAGTTTTTAGTGTAATGGAAAGCCGTAAAAATAACGTGTACGAAATTACACTACATTTTAGGGTAAAATCTCTTTGATTTTTTCTCTCGCATCTTCAAAACTGATATTGCGACCAACTTACCTTCAAAGCACCAAAAAAAAAAGAACTATAAAGAGAAAAAGTAGTTTGTCACTATTTGTTTAGAAAAGAATGACAAAGGCTCCCTCACTCAGTTCACAGATAACTTGCACATAAAAACAGTATGGTTTTTATTAGAATGCGTGTTAGTACCAAAATAGCTGTTAAACGGACTGTTGCTTGCTTGCTTGTCGTATCACTGATTATTTCTTAGTTATCATGTATTAGGTCAGTGACCAGGTTGAGGTATGGCGGCCAGTATAGTGAAAGGATTCAAATACGCCTCTCGAGGCTTCTTTCGTGCACAAGGCTTTACAAACTGACTGACTGTGGAAATTTGCAAAAGAGCTGCATAATAAGGTCGTACAAAATTGTTTTAGAAGAACATTGCTTGACCAATCGACCTCCATAAAGTAAACAAAATATTGCCCTTAATCTCATCCCCTGGTGCTTACCCTTAATGGGCCAAGAAATGAGTTTTAATCACGAGGGTATTTAACTATGCTGTTACTTGATTGGATGAGGACAGTGGCTCTCAAGGGGTATTGTGGACAACACCTACTATCTATCGCATTGTTCTCAAACTTGAATAGGAGGCAAATAGTGATAGGTGAAGTATCTGAGAACAGCAGCCAAACCTAGTAAACTGTTTTAAGATCGTAGTTCACCTATTTTCTTGCTAAGTAAGGCTTGTTGCAAGGAACTCTAGCAAAGTATGTTGGTCAACTTGGACTTTAAATAATTTTCACTCCATGCATGGCCATCCCTTTAGCAGTCTGTGAATATATACTATGCGTATATACCAATAAACTCCGCTTTAATATTACGTTCGTCATTTGAATGTCACTACTTCTTAAAAAGGCAAGGATTTTTTTTTAAGAAATCGTTAAACCTTTTTGTTCGTTGCGACCGCATTTCTCTAGGTTCATATTTAGGGACGGGTTTGAGTGGTGCTCAAATCAGAAACATTCGTAAAAAGTGCGCACTCAAAGTTTGAGTGCCCTCGACCACGGCAAGTAACGTTTAACGACGTCTCGTGAAAAAGTTCGGACGGTGGTTTAACTTTATCGGGGGTTTAATTTTAATTATGCTTAGAACCGCCCCTTCATAATAGGGGTAAGATTTTTATTATTATCGTTAATAATTGTAAAATTCCATTAAAATAATTCACACTCGATTTTTCTTTTAATGTTATATGGAGGCAGACAGGCTTACGGCCCACCTAATGGTAAGTGGTTACCGTCGCCTATTGACATTAGCAACACCTGGAGCATTGCTAATGCGTTGCCTGCCGAACCTCTCCCCCCCTAAAGAGCTCTGGCAACCTTACTCACCGCAGGAACACAACACTATTTGAAACAAATAGGTAATGTTATTTGGCTGAGATCTTCTGTAAGGCGGAGGTACCTTCCAGGCGGGCTGATCCAATTTAGAGCGAGAAAATCTCGCTGTGCCCTACCTCTTGTTGCCAGTGTGGAAGCCGTAGGTAGTCGATGCCTTACACCGTTTCCTACGGTTACCTTCTAACTTTTAAAGCGTCAGTAAGGAGCATGATCTAGTGGCGTGGCGGACATGTGCACTGGTGCTCTTTTTTGGTACGAAAGCGAATCGTAACTTTCTTAGAATAAGCACACAAAGTCAAAAGGTGCTTATTTCAATAAAATCACTAGGATCACTTTGAAGCGTCTTAGAAACTAGGTGAAGCAAGCCTGTTCCACGCGACCAAGCCTTGAAGAATCAGGCAACATACATGGGTCTTAAAATTATTTTGCTGATTTTTAAAAGTAACTGTAGGCTCTTCATGTAACCAAAACTGAAGCTTTACAGAAAAATGAAGTGAAATAATGAACCAAAATAGTAAGATCGGATTGAGACTTGTTTATAGCTAAGAGTACCCCTTCCACCCGTTCTTCAAGTGGCATGCTCGAAAATCAACTGCTGTTGATTTTGAGCATGCTCTAATAAGCATGCTTATTAACAATCTAGCTGCAATCAGTTGAGTTACCTATAGATTGTTTGTTGGATATAATCAAATTGTACCAACTTCTATTAAAAAAATTAATAACACCCAACAGTCACATACATAGTCCTGACCTACACACATTCCCTGTGTCGTGGGTATCAGAAACTACGAGTACCATGGTACCACAATACCCATACTCGGAACAAATACAGGCACTCCCACTACGCTACCGAGATCTTCAATAAATGATTGTGATTTGATTATACGGCAAATTTTTCAGCAGTAATTGTTCTTTCTGTATGTCATCATCATAATCAGCTTGTAGAAGTCCACTGCTGGACATAGGCCTCCCCCAAAGAGTGCCACGATGAACGGTCTTGAGCCTTTTCCATCCACCGACTTCCCGCAACCTTCACAGTGCCGTGGGTCCATCGGGTAATTAAACATAATAAAATTTGTCCACAGATAAGCAAGTAGAATGGATGTTGCAGAAAGACATAGGGCTGGCGTTTATGGAATCGACTGAGCAGCTCGCTGATATCTGCGATCTGCCGAAGAGAATCATGTCTATTCCAGTGCACGTAAGTTCATTTTTGTATGATATCTAATTTACCTCACATTTTCGTAGTGTTGCTTGTGACAAAATCACGCCTAACATGAACAAATACTGTGAATGTTAGGCGTGTTTTTATCGCAATTATGTATCGTTCTTTGTCATCATCATCATTTTTTCAGCCGTAGGAAGACCACTGCTGAACATAGGTCTCTCCATAGATTTCTATAGCGACCGATCTTGAGTGGCTTACAACCAACGACTCCGAGCAATCTTTATTAGGTAGTTTTTCCATCTAGTGGGAAGCCGTCCTACGCAGCGCTTTCCGGTGCGTGGTCTCGACTCTAGAACTTTTCTGTCCCTCCGGCCGTCGGGTTTTCAAGCTATGTGCCCCACATACTTAGCACTCTAATGATGACTCTAACAACTCCAGTATTAGGCCGCCCTTGGTCTCCGCTATTGGTTATCATAGCCGGGACCGACAACTTTACGGTCACCGATTTGGTTTCGGCGTTGAATAACTTAGCTATATAAACGAATTATGACAAATAAATCACGAGCGCTTTATCCTTCAAAATGTCATCGATCCTTCGGGTGGGAGCCCTTCCGACACGTTCTTCGTTCATCTGCTGCGCCGCACCAGTGCCGTAGTTAGTATATGATACACTTACAGAAATATTTTAAGAATTCTTTTTCCAAGGACTAAAACATAACTAAATATTTAAAATGGCACGAAAATGTACTCGCAAATATACCAGTGGTCCTAGGAAAATAAAAATAGGGTTTACTTTTATGATAGGCCTCAATATAATACCCGCTACGACACAGCTCTTGACCTTTATGTGCTGGCTGAAAAAGCTGATCTTTGATGCGGGCAATGTCACGTGCAACAGTGTGTACAGAGTAAAGACCTTTAAGCCAATCAAAGCAAGCAACGGAGCATTCACCCTTTGAAGTGACGTTAGTTCAATGATCTACGTACTGCTTATACTTCATAGGGACTGTAGTAATTACCCTCCATCTTCTATCAACACTTATAAGAACCGACATAAAGACAACACACAGCTTAAACCGATGGTCGTAGTGACTTGAAATTAGGACGGTGTGTTTGTTTTGATGCTAAGAGGTGTTTAAGGAAGGATTTTTGATAATTCGCATCGTATAGTCCAAAATCGAGATGTCAGTTCGGGGTGAACCACTAGTTTATTTAATTTATAAATCGTACATAGCCGCTTCCGGGCCGTGGTGGCCCCGGCTAAAGAATAGGCCCCTCCATATCTCTATCCACGGATGTCGTAAGAGGCGACTAAGGGAAGAAAGCTAGGGGATGGGCAGCAGCGTCCCTCATTTTAAAAACGATAGCTCTAACTGCGCTCGCCAACCCGCATGCCCAGCGTGGTGAGTATGGGCAAAACCCCCCCACATGATAAGGAATTTGCTCTGTCTGTGGGGGAGGCCATGTTCAGCAGTGAACGTCGTACGGCTGTAATGATGATGACATAGCCGCTATAGTTAGCTTAGCTCCTAGTAGTCCTCAAACGTCATGGCTATAGGGTATTATACACACGCTAAAAACAACATTAAAGAAGGGACCAGAGTGCATTTCTCTGAATTTTTAACAGCAATTAGATTGCGTTCCGGCTTAAAATTAACTTTAATTTTTGCAACGAAGTAGAAAAAATATCGCAGGAGCTTTTTAAACGAAATATTATTAAAACTTTTTAAATCTAAATTACAAAACTGACTGGCTGACTAAGCACCTCCTAGATTGCTGGATTTTGGAGGGCTGTATTTTTGAGATCCTTAATTCCAACCCTACGGGGCTTGAAAGGGAGTCAAGCTCCAAAATAAATATTATGCATTTGAATACAACATGTTTTTACATAAGAGATACTCTTATGGTTACAGTAAGGCCTTATTACAGCTACTCTTAACAGTGGCGGATTTGCAGTCTTGGCCGCTCTAGGCCCCAGGCCATGTGCCGCCCCTTTCTCAGCACCCATCATATAGACTAGGTACATAATAAAATATTTATTTAGTAACAGAAAAATAATAACAATAACAGTTGTAAATTAGACTAAAATAATATTATACTAGAAATGAACTCTGTTTTCTACGACTACGACTACAAGTAGAAAACAGAGTTCAGATCACCAACCACAGGCAGCGTGCCCAAAAGGCTGGCGATGTTACCTCGTTGGATCGCTATACTGATCCTTTGTCCTAGGTAAGCACCAGCCCTTCGGTCATTGGTCTCATCCTCCAGCCTCCTAGATAAAGCAATAATGAATAATAATGAATTTACTTTATTGCCAACTTTATCAGAAACGACGAAATCTTTTCGAAACTGCATGTCTACTGTAGCTAGTAGTAATAAGTCTATGGACCAGCCTTTTAAATATTTAGGTACTTTGCATTTGATTTATTTCTTGCTATCATCAGTGATTTTTTTTCACGATTTGCCGCCCCTAATATCTGGTCGCCCTAGGCCCGGGCCTACTGGGCCTTAGGGCAAATCCGTCACTGACTCTTAATGATGTATGCAGCATCAGGTGGAACTTTTTACTACATAAACTTTGTGTAGTAAAAACATGTCCCAGGCACTAACAGCATCCTTTAACGGCAAAAAGGATGCTGTTAGTGCCTGGGACATGTTTAGGTGGAGTAGGCTTGCCCAGGATCTACACCACCCTCTTATCCTAGTCAACTTATCCACAGGAAATTAATGGTCAATACGTGACGAGCTGTCTAAGCCACGGGTTTTTCACCATGTTTTCCTTCACCGTTCCGATGGATTTTTTGAATAAAATTCTTTAGTGAGTCACCGGGATTGAAACCTACGACCAACGGATCGAAAGTCAAGGTCCCACTAGGCTAATGCGGATCTTTCAAATATAGACGTAACCACAACAAAAACTTGACCCTCTTTCAACACAAATATCTGAATATTTTTTCCGCTCACCCAACTAACAAAAACAACGATTTTACCCCTCAGCTCATTCAATCCTCAATTCATTCAATCCCCACTCACAACGCCAATTTTTTTGTTATTATTCACTAAACAGAATCCCTGGACAATACAGGAGGGTTCCGCACAAAGAATTGAAATACTCCAAATTCTTTCATTCAACGTAAACATGACAGCATAAACTGGTATTGTTTTATAAAATCATGTCACATTATAAGTCCAACAAACAGTAGTGATGATAAGAAATAATAAATATTGGTGAAGCTTAAATTCCTACAAGCCTCTGCCTGCGGCTTCGTCCATGTTAAAAAGTAACCTATATCTTTCTACGGCTTGTTAACTTATCCGTGCGAAAAATCACATCAAACCGTTGCTTTTTTTATACAAGGAGACAAACAAGCTTACGGCCGGTTGGTGGTTACCGTAGCCTATGAACGCTTGCAATACCAGAGGCATCGCGCACGCGTTGTCGTCCCCGAACCCCCTCTCCTAAAAGAGCTCTGGTAACTTTCCTCTCCGTAGAACACAAAACTATTTGATACAACTAATGTTATTTGGCTGCGAAGCCTTACAGAAGTAAGATGGAGATACCTCCCACGCGGGTTGCATCAATTTAGAGCGAGAAAATCACTGTATTTATGCTAGGTATACCTTGCTAGGAGTTTCACTACGTGATAAGATCCGAAATGAGGAAATTCGTAGAAGAACCAAGGTTACCGACATAGCTCTCAGAATTAGCAAGTTGAAGTGGCAGTGGGCAGGCCATATAGCTCGCAGAACCGATAACCGTTGGGGAGTAAAGGTTCTCGAATGGCGACCACGAACCGGGCGACGCAGTGTTGGAAGGCCCCCCACCCGATGGACCGACGACATAGTGAAGGTTGCGGGAAGTCGGTGGATGGAGAAGGCTCAAGACCGTTCGTCGTGGAACTCTTTGGGGGAGGCCTATGTCCAGCAGTGGACTTCTTCAGGCTGATGATGATGATGATGATGACCTTGCATAAATACCTTGCTACGTTATTGCGTAAAAGAAGGACAAAACCTACCAACAAACAAACACACTTTTGCATTTATAGTATACTAGCTTTCGCCTGCGGCTTCGCTCGCATGGTACCTACATAAAAAGCCTATATGCTATTCCAGACTATAATCTAACTCTGTGCCAAATTTAATCCAAATCCGTTCGGCCGTTTGGGCGTGTTTCATCCTCACAAACTTTTGCATTTATAATATTAGTAGGAAGTAAGGCTACTGTTTGTTAGTATGTCCCTTATTCTGTAGATCCATTGTTCCGTGTTATCTCAGCGTTTTCATTGACTGAAATACCTTTTTCATCAGCCAAAGAGCCGAGTTAAATTGCTATATTTTTTGTGACAGCTTAAAGATTGTAGCCATTTAAATAGAACAACTGAATGATAAATTAAATCTCGTTCAATAAATGTTACAGGCCTATAGGGTTGTCTATCCACCAAGTGCAGATAGGTATTAGTAAATAATGAGCTCAATGGATCTGTAGTAATTATGGATATAAAAGAGAAGCGATTTTTTTACATAAGAATCACAAAAATTCCGGGAACGCAAGAACTAGAACTGAGATTTTTATTTCAACATAATCATCATCAGCCTGTAGAAGTCCACTACTGGACAAATTGTGTTAAATTTTTTGGCTCTATCAAGGAATCAGATTGAGTAATCCGAAATAATTAGGTAAACTTGTTCATTGACCGTATAAGGTTAATTAAACGATTCGGTTCATTGATGTGACTTACAAGCTACATCAAACGTCTTTAGCTCATTAAATCAACATAAAAAACTTGCTACCAAATTCCCCAAATGTAGGAAATACCGCATATTATGGGTTTTCTTACTGCTTTGTTGTTTTTATTGCTTACTTAGTGTTATTAACACGGCTGTTATTTTTTGTTTCTAGTTCAATGAACCCATCTACGGCTTGGATGCTCCTAACTTCACTGACTTCGCTGGACCTGGAGTTATTTTGACGTGAGTAGATAGTTTTTGTTATAGCATAATGACTTACGTTTGAATATTCCTTGTGGGAAGTGATGACGTGGCGGACGATGGAAAAACGAAAGTGCTACGCTGGGCTACGCGGTTGCTACGGAGTATACAAATTCGTAGCAGCGTAGCACTACAAAAAATATTTTAATACATCTTAAAAACTTTATTAGGTTTGTCTAAGATGTCTAAGACTTATCAACCATAGAGTATTTAAGCGGTGTTTAAAAACCCATACATACAAACTTGGATGCTTTTTGCGGCGTCAATATCTAACTCAGGACTTCTTATTTTATATATTTACCCACTTATTCATTCATTCATTCACAGGGTGAGAGTTATCGCGCCAATAAAGTTAGTGACTACGTTATCAGCGCGATAACTCTCACCCCGTCCGTTTCCAAGTGATTATGAATAAGGGGGTAAGATTGTATGTATGCAACTTATTCTGAAACGAATATATTGTTCCAAAAAGAATCAAAATAAAGAAAGACTTTTTTTCACCAATTTGTTCCCAAAAAAATCTTATGTCGTTATAAACGTAATTGCCTATTTGGGGTCGAATAAGTCCCTTTGGGCTTAGAATACATATTATTTTGAAGCACAGTTTTTATTTATTTGAGTTTAGAGACAACTGCTATATTGCGGCCGTTATAATGACAGTAGCCGTTTCTTAGAAACCGGAGCTTTACAAAAATCGCTGCAATAACAGACTCCAATATCCATTTAATTTGGAAGCGTGAAGGAGATTTTAGCAAAGCTGCATAAAAGTAATGGTTCCAAGCTCAGAGTAATAATAAACAAGCATGTCTATTATGAATAGGACAAAAAATGCTGCAAATATTTGTTCTGGGTCTGGGTGCTGTGGAATATGGAACTCGTAGTTTCTGATACCTATGACACAGTAATCCAAGTATGAAGTCTATATGCTGTTCTAGGTAAAGAACTCTATCTATTCCAAGTTTCAACAATATCGGTTGAGCCGTTACGGCGTGATTTAACCACGAACATCCAAACATTTTTTTTAATTAGTGGTACGCATAGACTTAATTCCATTGTATTGATACTTACATTGTATTGTGTTATCACTGTTGGATATCCTAAATAAATAAATAAAATAAATAAACATCCTCACCTTTCGCATTTATAATATACTAGCTGGCCCGCCGAAACTTCGTCCGCGTGTTCAAGTATGTTCCTACCTTAACTCTTGTCACTTACACACTTACCGTCTCGATTTCAAAATAGAAAATAGATTTATGAACACGCTATAGCTGACTGGGTAGTCTCCCTCTAAGTTATCTGGTAATTTAACTTCCTCCGCCACCCGGATTTTCTCGTTGTCACACGTAACATGACACTTTTGTAATTTGTTCCTGTTTTCCTTATTTATCTTGAATTTGCATGTCGGGGATAAGTGCTTAACAGCCGCTTCCTTAAATATTCCCTGTTTGACGATTTTGTATATGCGTATGTTATTTGTTTTTTGACCGAGGGCAGTTTAATAAATGAGCATATTTGAGAATTATATATTGCTGTCTTTTGGGTTAGATTCTGTTTTTTTTGCTTGTTTTAGTTGTGAATAGGACTATTAAGCTGTGTTCAAACGGCGTTAGATGTATGCATACATAAATACATAAAATCACGCCTATTTCCAGAGGGGTAAGCAGAGACCACGGCTTTCCACTTGCTACTTGCTTCAAAGTGATCCTAGTGATTTTATTGAAATAAATGCTTTTTGACTTTGATTTTGACTACGATCCTGACATACCTCTTTTGCTTCTTTCACTCTCATCACATTCCTCATACATGCTCGTAGGTTTAGAGTACTCTTTACCTGGCGTTTTTCCAAAACGTCACCGATTTGGTCACTAAACGTACGCCTAGGTTCTTTCCCTTCATTCATCCTCGCCTTATACACCTGTTCCGTCAATGTTCTTTCGTTCATTCTCTCGTTTCGTTCATTCTTAGATGCATTGTGTATTACTTGTTGGTGAACCTAAATAAATAATAATTCACTCATCAAACCGGAGTGCAATGCAAGCATTGCTGGCAATGTTTATATAAGCAAGTTGGCAGCACTTTCCCGGGCAGACCCTGTACCAAGAGCCCTTCAGCAATTAATTTAAATCAAGTGTTTTACATCATTAACTCACGATAATGCAATCTCCCTCTTCATCAGGAACGTTCATTATCACATTAAGTAGACGCATTTAATGAGTTAATTTGATCCTAAGTAATTAAATAAATTCAAGGGCGACCCTATGTATCTCCCAAGTTTAATTTGCCAGCCTTATTTATGGATGAAGCGGAAACGGAAGCGAGCCTTAACTTTTTACAATGAAAACATTTTAATGATTTTTGTAATATTACCTAAAAAATTGACCATCGATAATCGTCCATTCACTAACCGAAAGCGCTACCGAGTCTATTTCTCGTCCTGTCGAAATTCTTTGGAATGTTCCTCTGCTCCAAACGCCGATAGATCCACCTACAGAGAAAATGTTGCAATTAGCCAAGTGGTTGTTTAACACTCCAAAAACATGTAACCATGCAAATATTTATCCCACCACGAGAATCAAATCCGCACCTTATGCGTTTCAACCGAGAAATTCGGGAACACAAAAATATAGAAGGGACCAAAACTTGTTGGCGCTAAACGTGTTAACCACTCCTGGTTAGCCATAATCGGTAATTCCTATCCTAATAATAATATAAATGTGAAAGTTTGTGAGGATGTTTGTTATTCAATCACGCAGTAACGGGTCAACCGATTACGTTGAAAATTTGAATTTAGAGAGTTCTTTAACTAGGTAATAGCGAAGCCGCGGACGAAAGATATTAAAATATATTTATGTAAATATATTAATCGGGTAATAAAATATTATTTTATTATTCCACAGGATTATTTTCTTCTTGGCTGTGGCTCTGACGTCTGGCGCTATGCTGGCTGAAAGGAACGAAGGAATCCTGGAGCGGTCACTAGTTTCTGGAATCACAGGTATGTTTCTTATTTTTTTTTCACAATTGTTTTTTGTTTGAGTCATTATTTTCGGTCGTACATAAATATAGCAATAAATGCTTGAAAATCATAGAAAATTATTTTTCAAAAAAAAAATTAGCAATTTATTTTGTTGCAGACATTTTAATAGATTGCTAACAGTAGGCCGCAAGCCTGCCTATTTGCCACCTCAATTGTATAAAAAAAAACTTAAACTACCACCTAGTTCGGAAATGACAATGAGCAAGATGATTCAACACTTTACAAGAAACGTACGCACAAGCAAAACTGATACTTAAACAAAATTAGCGCAATAATCGTTTAAAATTAGTACCTACATTCTACGCAGAAAGGAATAATCATAAATGTTTAGGCGTTGTAGGCATACTTCAACATGAACTCAGACACAATCTCTATTTTCAATGAATTTTAATGCTTCCCTTTGACGTTGTTGTTGCTAGAATACACTGCTTGTCACTGATTCTTCCTCGGTCATCCCGTATTAGGTCAGTAACCGGGTTGAGATATAGTGGCCCTGAAAAGGGCCTATGGCCGTCGGTGTAGTGAATGGATTAAAGTGCGCCTTTTAGAGGCTCTTTCCGTGTCTTTGATTTTTTAGGTTCTAGGATATGCTGATTTCCTCACGATGTTTTCCTTTCACGTTTAAGACCACTTGTATAGCGCACATACGTAATGCATACCCGGGTTTTGAATTCACGATCTGTGGGTCAGAAGGCGAGGCCACTACCACCACTGCACGAGTGCTCTCTGTCTCACTAAATTACAAAGGCCTCCAACGATTTTCCAAGCTTTTTAAAATCAAAATATTGTTTATTGTTCCGAATAAGGTGCTGTGTTAGATGGTTTGGGAACTCTTCTTTTATGTTGCAATATCCTGTGATAAAAGAGTTCCCTCATTTTTGTGGTCATGTGGTCTTTCACGAAGTCCATGAGGCTTGAATCGTAACCCACTACGCAAGTAAAAGGGTATGAAGCCAATATTTTGCGAGTACCAGTGCACACTTGTCATTACTGGCAACACGTACTGGTTGTAGGCGCAAATACGCAAAGCCTCAAGACTAAACTAGAGCCTTTGTGTATTTCTAAAAACACTTCTCCCCATTAGCACAAAAGCACATCGCTTAGTATTCTTTACCAGACCACCTCATTGCTAATGTTATTTAAAAATCAGCCTAGCACAGGCTTTTCTTTGAAAGGTACTAATTACCTCCCTGCGGACACAGCTCACAGAGAGAATAACTGGGAAAGTCTCAACAGAGTTGAGTTTGTAAAAACCTATGTATACGACGTTTTTCAAACGCGCTGTCTTTGCTCGATTTTGATAAGCGACAGCGCGTGAGTAGCAGATTGTATGCGTTTGAATCGATACCAACGTAGATGAAACGGGATAAAAATGCGCTTTATCAGTGCGTTTTTAGCAGCGTGTTTGCATCGATACTAACGCCAAATTCGGTCGAAGGAAAGGCGTGTGTATCGACGGCCCTTGAGCGTTTATATCGCGACAAACGTGACGCTCAAATATTATGAACGTGTGCAAAGGTACACAACTATCAGACTTCATCGCGTTTGTTACGGGTCTTAGTTGAGTTCACGCGCCGAAACCGCGTTTGAAAAACTTCATAGGCTTAATGCTGTGTTCATCTTTGAAGGGTGAAGTAGTCAGTTATATTATGTTAACCTAACATTCCTCATAATAGGTAGATACCTATTATGAGGTATGTTAGTCCTTTGCAAATAAGACAAACCTATCTTGGTTTTTTAGATGTATAAAACATATAATGTAACTAATTTCTAAGAATAATAATAAAAAAAAAAAAAAAAAAAAAAAAAATGTATGACACTTTCCACACAAAGAAAATTGCACCATTCAGCAGTAGTTGAATTCAGCTTGCGGATTAGCATGACTATTGATAGGGAACAGTTTTTTTTCGGATGGATTCTAAAGTTGTTGGTCTGTTACGCCCTAAGCAGCGAAACTGGACTATTTAAAATAAGCTGAGTTTCCTAGCGGCTCCCTGTATGAGCTGTCTTGTTGTGCTTCGGTTCTAATTGCAGTTTTATATCGCGGGGGCGATAATTGTGGCGGAGATAAAAATGAAGCGGCTTAGGGGTCGGCACCTAAGGGCGCGGTTATAGCTACTAAAATCTGCTGCCGAAATGAGTTTTGCGTTATGAAAAAGGCTTATGGATGGAAGATGTTATGATGGAACATGAGTTCTCTAACACACGTTCTCAAGATGTCCCACGACGCTTTTCATTTTTAACGACGAAAATGACAAAAATTGCTCTTAAAGTATAAATGGTACTATTGGGACAAATTGGTGTAAGTTGTACCATCAATGGTACTGGCTGATGGTACTACTATTTCCGAGACAAAAAAGGGAGGCGGTTCTAGACTAAGGCGCTTCTAGACGCAGTGTTGGAAGGACCTCCAATGGACCAACGACATTTTTAAAGTTGCGGGAAGTCGATGGATAGAAAAGTCTCAAGACCGTTCGTCAAGGAACTCTTTGGGGGAGACCTATGTTCAGCAGTGGAATTCTGCTGACTATTCATGATGATCATTTAATCTATTCTTTCAGTGTAAATCGGCTGTAATATTAGGTTCTAATATTACATTGTATTAAGCCATGTTCTAACGGCATGCGATACGTCCCTGATATGTCATATAACATTCGTTTCAAAATGATCCTTACCTCTACTGTACAAAGTTAATTTTGATATAGCTAAACGATATCGCAAACATAATTTTGTGTAAAAACGGGATATTTAATACGATTTTTCAGTTTATTTGTTTCCCGATATTTCGGCACAGTTTCATGCGCCATGATCACGGAGTAAAATTCATCGTTTTTAAATACATTTTAGATGACAGCATTTCATTATAGCTCGCCGTTTGAACACGGCTTTAGGCGTGTGAGTACCAATAAAATACCTGACATAAAAAAGAGGTGTGCTGTAAAAAGGTGACAAAACCAAGTTTCATAAGAGTACGCATGGAGTAGGCTCGCGTATTTTGTTATTATCTATCCGAAGAGTGGTAATGTTGTAACTTTTACTATAACGGTCGCGGGTTCGAATGACTATATTATTTTACTTGACACTGTACCCCAAGCACGAATTATTCACGATATCGTTACTATTACGATGCGATAGTAAGTCATCACGTTTCTAAGACGTTCCTAAGACGTTTCAAAGTGATCCTAGTGATTTTATTGAAATAAATGCCTTTTGACTTTGACTTTGATCTTGACCTCAATGACCTCGGTGACGACGGACGACCGTCTGAGATGCAAGAGGTGCGGGGTGTCTTCCACGGCTAAAATAATGATGATAATGATTGACTATTAGAAACAATTGGAATTTCACAGATAAAGCCGTTTCTTATAACCCGTTTTATTTGAAAGAAGGAATCTGTGCAGTGAAAGGCTTAAAGTGGAGTTTCCTTTCATGCACAAGGGCCAGCATTTAACCACCCCCGATTAGAATTAGAAGGGCCAGCATACCTACCATACCAAACGCAAGATGATCAAGAAATAATCAGTGACATGTTCTATTTTTTTGTATGGACTCATCGACAAATCTATCATACTGACTGGCTTCATAGCTCAGTTAGTAGTAACTCTGCCTTCTGCGCTAGAGGTCGCGGGTTCGATCCCCGCACTGGACAAACATTTGTGTCTGATAAACGTAGATGTTTGTTCTGTGTCTGGGTGTTAAATATTTATATATTATATATATCAGTCGATGGTACCCATAGTACAGGCTATGCCTAGTTTGGGATCATTTGACCGTGTGAATATGTCCGGAATATTTATTTTTATTTATCATCTAAAAGTATCATGAAAGATTCTGAGCGAAACACGAGTTTTGTTTTATGTTTCTGACTGATCTACTTCGCATTGGTCATTTGGGACTAGCATTGCCCTCGAATATGGTTATATAGGAATTTCAAAAGAAAAATACCAGAGATTTTTCTGGAAACGCTCGGAAAGTTGCTTCAACAGTACTAGGTCAAGTTCAATCAATATTAGCGGATTTCCGTACAATATTAGGAAACTGAAAGATAAAATGTCCACTGACGGACATTTTATCTCTCTTAACCTTTATTTGATGATTTTCTATGACAAACTAATTGTTACTAGGTTTTTTCCCGCTATGGATACAAAATGATTTATACCTGAACATCTGAGTTGCATACTTACTTCTAAGACATAGCATGCGTATTTACCTAAGAAAATCTTTCTGTACACTCCATTACGTACCCTTAATAATTCTGACCCAACCTCATTTCCCTAGCCGTCTCACACGAATGTGGATGGGCCCTTAGCGTTAATGTGCCCATAATGTTGCTTAACATCACACATTTATTCTCTCTACA
Organism: Anticlea derivata; assembly: GCA_947579855.1. Lineage (NCBI taxonomy): Eukaryota > Metazoa > Arthropoda > Insecta > Lepidoptera > Geometridae > Anticlea > Anticlea derivata. Next base: position 2,732,207 of record OX388279.1, on the reverse strand, counting down.
AACGGTTGTTTTCAGAATAGATTGTGTGTAATTAGAGAAGGTAAATAAACCCACTTTTGCCAAATAGACTTATCACAGTTCACCAACAGAATAATCGGCCGTTAAGCGTCCACTAGACACTCAGGGACGGAGTTATACTAAGCCGGCCTTATCATAGAAAGAAGTAATATTGCGTGTGTTTGATACAAAACCAATGTTGCCAGGGCACATTAGCTGATGTACCTAATACGTTGCGTACTTGCACTTCCGTGTGTTCACAGGGTAAGCTTAAATGCCCGTAATGTAAAGCTTATATTATATAGCTTGCTACCTACCTTTTGCATTGTAACCTGTACCTAGTGTCATTTTTATTAGTTTGTGCTGTGCTTGTGTGTCCAAAATAAATGTATTTTTTTTCTTTCTTTCTTATGTATTAAGCTATGTATTATTATCGATTTGTCATTGGTATTATGTAGGTAATAAGCTTATGTATAGTTAGTAAAATCATCATTCATCATTTCAGCCGTACGACGTGCACTACTGAACATGTCCTCCCCCCCAGACAGAGCAAATTCCTTATCATGTGGGGGGATTTGCCCATACTCACCACGCTGGGCATGCGGGTTGGCGAGCGTAGTTTGAGCCATCGTTGTTAAAATGAGGAACGCTGCTGTCCATCTCCTAGTTTTTTTCCCTTAGTCGCCTCTTACGACATCCGCGGATAGGTAGATATGGAGGGGGCTATTCTTCATTTCCATTCTCCGGGGCCACCACGGCATTTAGTAAAATATGACTTAAAAATTTGCACCGCCCTCACAGTGTCTTTACTTTAAGCAATAACACACCATCTAAGCTGACTACATTGAGCATGCATAAATGAATATGAATATGTATCTGTAGAATACCACGGTAAAACACGAAAGGTACGAGGTGCGTTTATATCCTGATCCTTTCACCACATTGGCTGATTCAAACTACAAAGTGACGAATACAGGTGTTAGTTACCTGTCAACATTGCTGATGGTTACAGCAATCCCCGGTTAATGGGTTGGTGAATCTCAGAATCCATTTTTTTTCGTTTTACGTTAAACTAACAAGGTGCAACGTTCAGCGAAAGGAATGGTTCTTCACGTAAACAATTGTAGTCTTTTGAGCATTTCACTGTAATTACTTTACTCAGTACTTCCGTTACGAAGCAGATCATAATGGTTAACGAAATAGGCAATCGATTTATTTAGATTTGTAAGCACGAATTTTAATGAAACTTCACAATAATATAGCTCATACATCAAAATAAAACATAGGCTACAATTTATAAAGATATTGTGTGAATTGTCCAAAATATGACTACTAGCTACTCGAAATACTAATCCTGGGCAGACGAAGTCGCAGGCACCAGCTAGTGTCAAATATTAGCCAATCAGAATTCAAAGATTTCAAGCATCGCCGATGTCATTGGCTATTGACTTTTACGTAACGTTAGCGTAATGTAATCGTGAATATACCTGCTTGGGGCTCTGTAGGTATTGCTAGGGTCCTTTAGTAAACCAGAATAATTTCATTTCTGTATTTGATGGATTTTATAAAGTAGCCGTCATTATATCTAAACAGCTCTCTCCTTTATTCACAGGCACAGAGATCTTATTCTCGCATGTCATCGTCCAGATGATAGTGATGGTCATTCAGGCCATAACGGTGCTACTCATCGGGTTCATCCTCTTCGGCCTCACCATGAAGGGGCCCATTGGATGGGTGACCACGCTGACGACCATCACTGGTCTTTGTGGAATGACTTTTGGTAAGCGACAGTAATTTTATATCATCATTTTAGCCGTAGGACGTTGATCATGGGGAACATAGGCCACCCCAATTTTCAGAGCGACTGATGCTTTTTGCAATCAAAGGCACCCAGCATCCTTTATTAGGTCATCTGTCCATCTAGTGGGGGGCCCTCCTACACTTTGTTTTCCGTTGCGCGATCTCCACTCTAGAATCTTTCTTCCCCAACCGCCGTCGGTTCTCCAAGCTATGTTCCCCGTCTACTCCCACTTTACTTACTAATCTTCTGCTGAGCTATGTCAGTGACTACTAGAATCTCTCATCTAAGGATCTCCTAATTCTGATTCAATCTATTAGAGTAACACTATGAATAGGCCCTTCCATAGTTCGCCGAGTGACCATGAGTTTTCTTATGAGTCCCGAAATTCCGAGTTTGGAGATTCAACACGGAATTCTGATGTGGGATCAATACTGTGTATGTCTATGAAGGCCTTGGAGCCACATAGAGTCCATAATGTTTGTAATTGTATTGTTTTGTAACTTTCCATCCGGCTATTTTACGTCGAAGTTCATTGCGAAACTAGGCCATTAGCTATTTGATGTGCCGGGGCCTGGTATCGAACTGACAAATTGTTTGAAAACTTTGAATGAAACAAACCAAACAACACTAACTTTGCTTCTGATAGTGTTTTACTAACGTTGAAAGTGGTAACACCATACATGGATTATTTGTTTAGTATCAATACTAAAGAGACTTATTTATAAATAAAATTTGTGACTTTATTTTAAGGATCAGTGGCAATTGACAGAGTGGCGGCCAAGCTTTTTTAAAGCATTCTTTAAACAATTATATCTCAGCCTAGTGAATGAGTCGCTTCATTGCCACTCCGTCCGTTTGCGCTGACCCTTAGATTCAGCTAATACCGGACGACAACGCGATGTACACTTACAATACAATACAATATAGAACTTATTTACCTCAATATAAGGTGCTCAGTTCAAGGACGCAAGTGAACTGGATACGTGACGAAGACGAATTAAATTGTCACGGTTTGCGCTGACCCTTATTTCGTAACCAACACTGGTACTTAATAGAAACAGTCTACTAAATATTCAGCTTATAAATATTCATAATCGTCCTATAAATTCATGTCATGTCAAACTACAAAAGTAGGAAAAAATTCTAAATGCTGCCCAAGTATACAAGATGATTCATAATATATGTATTATGGTCAACTGGATTTAAAGTTTGTTCAATGAGTTTTGTAATTTCAACATTATTAATTTAAAAAACACTATGCAAAAATAATCTGTTTTTTGGGTCAAATCAGTTTGAATTCATCTCAGCTGTGCATACGTTTAAAGATGATAACTGCCAAAAATACCAAAAATAACTGCTTTCAAAAAGTTTATTAAAAATAAACTGATATTTATATTGAATATTTTGTATTTTGTTCGCGTACATGTTTTCTTTTTCTTTATAGAATAAGCCTCATTTAAGAAGCATGAAAACCTCTTAATACAGAAGGAGGGTCCAATGTTGCTATCTATGTAAAGCAAAAGATTTTTTCTAATAATCCTCAAAACATGAAAAAAAATATTACTGGCTACACTGGACCCGTTACCTCTGATTTGCAGAGAGGTGTGTAGAGGCCCTAAGACAGGGTAACGCTACTCTATGTTATTGCGTTGTTAAAAGGCTGTAGTAGTTAAATACATTTTATTCACTCTTTTCACTTTATTTGCCAAAGAAATTAGCTTTACAAAATAACTATTCGTAACGTACTTTAGAAAGATAAGTGGCTTTGATAAGGTGCCGACATGAAAACCCTTTTAGCGACTTCCGATGACTACCTATTGGCTGAGGTTGAATAAAACTATGAATAAGGCGGCATTCAAATGAAAAGCAAAAAGTTAAATCTCTTTTGAAATATAAATTCTGCTTGTCTCCATCAAGTTATTAACACGTTGAGTGAGAGATATAAGAAAAGAAGCCCAGAATCAAAACCGATTTTTATTTTACTTTTATGTTATGGCCTGTTTTTTTAATAGGAAAATACCGGGTGCGTAGTAAGCACTAAACGTGTTAAACGATATCAAACTTTTTTAAATACCTGTAGGCAAGACCTGATCGATTTCCTGTTGGCGTAACGCCAGTGGAAAGAGCAAAATGTATGGAAATGGCATTAGCCTGTGAGATGGCACGTGTCTGCTGCAAAGTCGGTAAACTATATTCCGTTGGCCATATGATGTTAGCGTAAAAGAAAAACAAAGCTTGAGGTTATTGTCTTGACCTTTTTCGCACATCACACTGATATTTTTTGTATAGAAATTGCTTTAAAATTTGATTCTTCGTATGAAATGTCCACTCAAAGTTCCAGTAACGACGCGAAGTTTAAAGATACTAGCCAGTACTTAACATACCCTGACATTCTTATTCGTCAATATTTGTAGCACTCCAATCACGTATATTTCTTTTCAGAACTTAATTTTTTTGCATACAAACCAAGCTGTTAGATTTAATTATTTTGTTGCAATTTTTGAAAAAAATTTAACTAAAGACATTACTCATCATCTAGATTATTTTAGATACTGTTACGGCCAAATATTTTGATCCCTGGACATAGTACGTGACACGTTTTTTTTATTTCTGAATCTAGTCTGAAGTTCGTCGAAATGACAGGCCCGTTTTTGACTTCTCAAAGCTCGTTTCTACAAAAAACAAAGTTGTTTCTGCTTGAAATACATAAATCTCTTTGTGGATCAAATATTGTTGAGTTTGTTATATCCGTAAGCCCTCAAAGCCTAGTTCATAGCGAACCAGCCTTGAAGCGAGTATGAAAACGTCCATACGTATTGTTAAACGTTGCCAATCAAGACTCTAGGGAACTCTGATTTTCAGTTGCCATAGTAGAGTTCATACGTGCCGGGACTGTATAGTTAAGTGTTTGTTCACTTTATTTGACAGGAAATAAACTAGGTACACTCAGAAGTATGTTGATGTGGCTTTGTGCTGATTCTGTAAAAGTTTATTTATTCAGAAACTAGCTATTACCCGCGACTTCGTCCGCATAGGTATATATGAAAGCTCATAGCTTCAACCCTTTGCTCCTTTTGGAGATGATTTTGCACAAATATTGATACACATATTTCTTACCAAAGGCCTAAATATGAATTTTCTGATCACTTACTTGAGGAATTATGGATTGCCCATGCACACTTTCAACCCCTATTTCACCCCTTCAAGATTATTTTTTATGACAAAAGATAGCTAATATCCTTCTTGAGGATCTCCTTGCCAAATTTCATTACGATCCGTTCAGCCGTGAACAGGTAATAAACAAATAAACAAACAGAGTAACTTTCGCTTTTATATTATTAAGTACCTATGGATATGGAGGTTTAGATCAAAATCTTACGTAATAATACTCCTTAGAATCTAAATCTAGATAAGTTTTAATGATCAGAGGGTCAGTGTTCTATAAATTGACTTCGAGATTATACTAGAGTACATATTTTTTACTGTTTTCTCGGTACCAAGTCTAGACGAAAAAATCTAGGAAAGTTTTTCATAAAGCATAGACTTTATTATCGATTTGTTTTGTTTGATTAAGCAGTAATTGGGTACTGATTAGGTAGCTCTCAGAATTTGCATGTTGAAGTGGCAGTGGGCAGGCTATAAACGGCTCACTGAACGGATATCCGTTGGGGAACAGAGATGAATAAAGGCTCGAGAACATTCGTCATGACACTTTCTAAGGAGTACGGTGGGTATGATGGTGGATGATAAGGTAGTTATGTAAAAGTTTATCAAAAAGGGAGAATTCACACGTTCCACAGTCACAGCACATCGCAGCGACTAAAAGTGGTCAAGTAGTCGTTACGTGTGAATAGTTGCACCTTTTTATGGAGGTATCGATATAATGTCAATGATATTATACTCGTATCTGCAATGCAACTGCAGCCGCTTGTTAGTTTACGGTGTCGTCGCTGGTGGTTGCGCTGTGGTCGCGATGTGGTCGGTATGACTCACGCGTTCGATAATGACGGCAAAATGTGGTACCTACGTGTAAATTGTACTATTCAGTTTCAATACAAAATATGCGCCCGCCCACGTGGTGTGGTTGCGGTACGTGTGAAACAACCCTCAAGAAAATTAGCGATAAAAATATTTTTGATTTTTTGCCCGAACTTTTTCAAATCAGCTGTTTTTGGTTATTCAGCTGAATAATTGAGATTGAAATTATTGTACCCCAAAACAGCTGATTTTTCATAGTGTTTTTACAATAAAAAATTACGAATTTCCAAACGTCGTAGAAACTTTATGCCTAATTTGGCGTACCATAAGTCCATTTCAGGATAGCATACACGTTATGAATCATCTTGTCTATGAAAAGGTCGGCAACTTTAGTGCTGGCAAATTAAGTTAGCTGATAATGCAACGTTGACACCTCTCATAGTAACCCTCCTGTGAGAGGTGTCAAAGGAACGTCCACGCATTTTGGAGTAGTGAGTATTCCATACGTGGTAGGTTGCAGGCCCATCGCCGCTTTTGAGAATATTCCTCACGATGTTTTCCTTCACCGTTCAAAGCACGAATAATGCGCACTAAAGTTAAACCCACTTCTCCAGACCATAAACAAATAAAACGATACATACTTCATCGACAACCGTTGGGGAGTAAAGGTTCTCGAATGGCGACCACGAACCGGGCGACGTAGTGTTGGAAGGCCTTCCACCCGATGGACCGACGACATTGTGAAGGTTGCGGGAAGTCAGTGGATGGAGAAGGCTCAAGATCGTTCGTCATGGAACTCTTTGGGGGAGGCCTATGTCCAGCAGTGGACTTCTACAGGCTGATGATGATGATGATGATGATACTTCGTCGTATTTTTACCCACTCGGTAATTGAAGCCCTTTGTCACATCTAGTTGTCGCCGATCTGTGTAATCATACTAGTCCTGTTCACAATTTTGTAAGTTTTTCAAATCTACCCACATCAACTAAACGATTTAACACCATTTTTTTGCCCATGTACCTATTTAATGTTTCTAGTCTTATTTAAGTAGCACGCTCGGATACGTTTATATAATTGTTAGTCTTAGTTAATCTATAAGTTCTCATATAAGTGAATTGGAATTCTTATGAGAATAAATGTCTTAAACCAGAAAGTTTTCAGAACAGAGTAACTCATTAGTGCACGCCCGTGTACTAATGAGTTATTCTGTTCTGAACGAAAGGATTCCGAACGAAAGGATTGAAGGTCGGGGGTAGACTCTAGGCCAGGCCTGTCCAACACAATTTTCTAGAGGGCCAGGTTTAATATTTTTGTAATCGTAGCGGGCCAAAACAAATTTCATAGGTAAAGTAAAATGCAACGGTATTTTTCATATAACCAAATGATTTATTAAAAAAGAAAGTTTCAGTATTGCTAATTATTTCAGTTAATTATTTATAAAGTTTTAACCAGGTCGCGGGCCGGATGAAGGACTTACCTACGCGGGCCACATGGTGGCCCGGGGGCCGTATGTTGGACGGGCCTGCTCTAGGCCAACACGGTTCTTGTGACTGATGCTTGTGTTTTTTCCAGGTTTCGTTGTATCCTGCATCTGTGACACAGACAGAACCGCCACGTACATGGCGCTCGGATCTTTCTTGCCCATGGTGCTGCTTTGCGGCATCATCTGGCCTGTTGAAGGTAAATAATAAATAATTAAATAAATATTTCGGTCATATTACACACGGTCAACTGATCCTAAACTAGGCATAGCCTGTACTATGGGTACCAGATACTGATATACTTATTAGATATATATTTAACACCCAGACACAGAACAAACATCTGTGAATCACACAAATGTTTGTCCAGTGCGGGAATCGAGCCCGCGACCTCTTAATGAACATAACTATAGATTAAACCGTATATACTATAACTATAGCAAATCGCAGAACCGACAGCCGTTGGGGAGTAAAGGTTCTCGAATGGCGACCACGAACCGGGCGACGTAGAAGTCCCCCCACCCGATGGACCGACGACATGGTTGCGGGAAGTCGGTGGATGGAAAAGGCTCAAGACCGTTAGTCATGGAACTCTTTGGGGGAGGCCTATGTCCAGCAGTGGACTTCTACAGGCGATGATGATGATGATGATGATGATGAACTATCTTTCGGCCGCGGCTTCGCTCACGTGGTACCTACATAAAAAGTAGTAAATGTGCTATTCTAGGTAAATATCTATATCTATTCCAAGTTTCAGAGAAACCAGTTGAGCCGTTACGGCGTGATTGAATAACAAACATTCAAACTTCCAAACATCCACACACTTTCGCATTGATAATATTAGTACGAAGTAGGATTTTTTTAGTGGTATACACTATAAATAAATAAAAATAAAAATAAATAAATATTCCGGACCTATCACACGGTCAGCTGAACCCAAACTAGGCATAGCCTGTGCTATGGGTACCAGAGACTGATATACATCTGATATACACTGATATGCAGAAGGTATTACTACGATTATTTTAATATCCCAAAAAAACCTTTCCCTAGATATAATTCATTAATTGTTTGTGAACCTAGGTAGATACTCGTACAATAGGATGTTTAAGTTTAAAATACTCGCCTCGAAATGCTTTCGAATAAGGGGCTGAAAAAGGTTCGTGCTATCAATGAAACGAAAAAGTTCTTAATTAGCTGTTATTTATTTATTGCCAAAGTAAAGCCGCATATACACAGCGGGCGGAACTGCGGCGGGGCGTGGACGAGCCTCCACGTGTTATTTATTTCATTTAGTTTTTACTTAACTAACCTACGAAAGTCTTAAAATAATCAAATTTGAAAGTATTTTCTATAAAATTAATGTAAATGGCCGAATTGAAACAATCTGCCCTGACTAATGTCAGTGCCGTGCGGATTCACCATTAGATTTAAGCTACGTCACGGGTTACGCGAGGTTCATAATAGTGTCCAGAGGCCATGATTATATTACTGGTTTTTGTAGGCGCCCTTTTTGTGACACCATACAAAAACGGTAAGCTATTCACTTTTCACGGTCGAAAAGAGAGAACTCACTGACTTTGCAGACTAGGGGGACGCGGGACGGGACTGAGGAGTCCCGTCCCGCTCGCTATGAATTTGCGTCCTAAACCTTATTCCATTAGGCCAATTATTGTTTGGACGCTTTTGGATCTGATCCAAGGCTATAACTTGTCTACCTACGCTATCTAGATATGAGATCGGTCTCGATCACGAATAAAGTTCCGTAGGAATTGTTTCATTTATAGATTTATCTATGAGTTTGTTCCACTTTCTTTATACTCGATGTTTCATTAGATTGTTATCAAAATTGCGTCCATACGAGAAAATAGATAATGTCGCCTTTTAGATTTATTCTTTATTTCTCGTTTGTGAGCTACACGACTGACTGCCCGCGGCTGTCCTTGTACGGTGCTTGAATAAAAGGATGCTCTATGTCCTTCTTCAGGGCTTAAGCTATCTCCCCACCAAATTTCATCAAAATAGGTTCTGCCATTTAGTCAGACAGTGAGACGGAAAAACAGAGAGACTTTCGCCTCTCAGATCTCAAGGTCATCAGATCCATGATGATATCTAATGGGAGTAGTCAGACGCTCGTCCCTATATTTAGCTTGTGCCCACATTTTGCAAGATTATTCCATACGTGACAGGTCACAAGCCCATCGACCCTTTATGATTACGAGTTTCTTCCGTTTTCCTGCACCATTTTAACTTATTTTTAGAATGGAAAAACTCATTGGTGCACGACCGGGCCTGAACCCATGACCGAAGGATCGAAAGTCGGGGCACCTCTCACTAGGCCAACACGTTTTAATCTAAATATTTTACTATGTATCTCTTCTCCCCAGGTATGCACATAGTTCTGCAGTGGATTAGTTACGTGCTGCCTCTAACGAAGTCTACGGAGTCCATGCGCTCCATGCTTCAACGAGGCTGGTCAATCGGCATGCCAACTGTATACGCCGGCTTCATATCCACGGGTATATGGATCGCAATATACCTGACGACGAGTATACTGCTGCTCAAGTTCAAGAAGGGATGAGTTGGTTCGATAATAAAGCTTCGATGAACCGACGCGACTGAACGTGAGCGTGAATCACGCGAGCGCAGTAGCGCGGAGGCGACTGTTACAATATAGTAAAAATTGGTATCAGTGGAAGTGTCTAAAACTAAAAGGCCATCTGGATAAGACCCATTTTCTGTTGGCGTTAACGCCAGCGGAATTATCAAACTGTATGGAAATGGTATTAGTTTGTGAAACGTGACTGCTGCAAAGTTCGTTGACAGGAAAACGAAGCGTGAGGATCTTGCGAGGATTCACTATTCAGATATACGCGAATTTTTCTTGAAGTTTTTTTTTTTGGAGGAGGTAGGGCATAGCTAGATTTTCTCGCTCTTAGTTGGAGCAGTCCGCCTGGGGAGGTACCTCCGCCTTACAGAAGATCGCAGCCAAATAACATTATTTGATCCAAACAGTGTTGTGTTCCTGCGGTGAGTAAGGTTGCTAGAGCTCTTTAGGGGGGGAGGGGTTCGGCAGGCAACGCATTAGCAATGCTCCAGGTGTTGCTGATGTCAATAGGCGACGGTAACCACTTAGCATCAGGTGGGCCGTAAGCCTGTTTGCCTCCGTATAACATTAAAAAAAAAAAAGTATTCGCATAAAGTTGCGCGTGTTTCGCGTTCTTCCAAATTTCCCTGTGTAGAGTTTGCCTTTGCTGTTGTTTGCGTAAATTTGATGCCTTGATGGTGTTATGGCTATTTGTTAGTTTCTAAAGTTCATAGTTCATAACGCTTGGTATTCCGCTGCCCACAGCGTCCAGATTGGGTAAATTTGATTAGGCCTGATTTGACAGTTGCTATCTGCTCGTTACTGCTTTGAGGTGTTTTGTCGCGTCGGTTTGAACGTAGTTTATAGAAAAAGGACATAGATAGAGCGTAGAATTGTTTTTCTGCGCTTATAAGAATTTGGTCACAAAGTCACATCACTAGGAAAATATCTAGTAATAGTTGATTTAATAATTTTGACAGGAATCGAATCGAAGAATTTTGTTTGGTAGACATTGTTCTTGACTTTACTGTATTTTGAAATGTACTATGACACACTTTTTGCTCAGTTAAATTACTATATATACAAAGTCCATTTGGTTATTTATGGACTTAAATTATTTGGTAAGTACCAAAATTTTTTATCAATGTCTGTTTTCCTTTTATTACGAGGTACTAGGTAAGATTTAATTTAGATAGGTATAGTAGAATTTTGTAGTACAAGATGAACAAAATTATATTATTATTAAATATTGTTATTTTATGTAATACAGTAGACCTTTTTTTAACTATTTTCGACTTAAAACAAAATCTTTATACTGAATACTATATTTTTTTATTATCTATTTGTTTTCATTTCAAAATGAATGGTCCCCATTTATTATTTTTATGGTAAAATAAATAATTAATTAGAATAATTATAGGTACTGTAGTATGAACGTATGGTTATAATTATTTATATTGTATACATTAATACAAGTGGTATTATTTATATCTATAATTATTTTATTTTATGTAAATATGAGGTTAACTTGGTTTTTAGTGCAATAACATTGTATTTGTACAAAATATTGTGATTGGTTTATGTTATTAATTCTGAGATCGTATTGTGATATATTTTAAGGAATAATCAATTAAAGACATAACGAGCTGTTTTAATTAAAAAAACATTATTTTTTTTAAGTTTATTGAAAGAAGTGAACACGAAACATGGTAAATTATGGTTTTTCCACATCCATCCTATAATTTTTTTTTTAATTTATACATGAATTATTTAAAAATTAAAATATTGGGCAAATGAGACCAATTACTTTCAGTATTTTTTCAGCCTCTATATTTTCGAAGTACAGGCAAAATTCGATTTATCTGAAAATATTAAGGCTTCAGACTCTAAATATCTTAATAAACTCTGTAGGTATTGTATTTTTGTCTTCATGACTGTCTACAAAGGGTCTACGAAAGGTCTACGAAAGTCTACGGCCGTTGATGCTTGCACCCGTACACCACCGCATACTGATCCGTCAGTCGAAGGTTGCAGGATGCTGCGTTGTTGTGGAAAGTCTGCTCCGCTACTCGGGCGTGTGGGTTCACTGCCACCTATAAAATAAGTATGACGCCGTGTTCAAACATCGTGCAATAATTATGTCATTTAATAATATTTTAAAATAATTCTTACGTCTACTAATGAATGTCAATTTTGAGTTTAACATTTGAGGGCATACGATATAGCTATATCATCATCAGCCTGTAGAAGTCCACTGCTGGACATAGGTCTCCCCTAAAGAGTTCCACGACGAACGGTCTTGAGCCTTCTCCATCCACCGACTTCCCGCAACCTTGGGTATATATATATAGACGTATACCTTGGGTATATAGACGCACAAGTAATTACCACCCTTACCTAGTCGACATACCACAGTGTCGAACCAAACGTTTCTGCTCCACCTTTATAATAAGCACTGGCAAAGAGTGGAACGATCTGCCAGCGTCTGTTTACCCGGACGAGTACAATCTAGGAGTCTTCAAATCTAGAGTGAATAAGTTCCTTCTGGTAAAGCGTGCTCCATCTTAGGCCACATCTCACTTGCAAAAGTGAGCTGGAGGTCAAACGCCTAACCATCTCAAAAAAAAAATAGCTATATACGAGTCCCTAAAAGTCAGTAAACGTAAGGATCATTTTGAAATAAACTTCAGATGACATATCGGATTCCGTTTGAACACGGCTTAAAGATTTTTAAGTTATCCTAATCACTGTGCCAAACTCACAGTGTTCAGGGTTACTTAAAATTTTTGTTGGGTCGAATCGGGTTTATTTCTCATTATGTTGTGGATATAATACGGACAGATGGTACTGAACAGCTTACCTTGAATGTATAGTCACCAGGACCCACATCGGTGACGTCAACCCACTGGCAGTCAATATTGTATTTGTAGACATCGGAACAGTTCACTGATACACCTTAAAGAAGAATAAAAATAATATTCAAAAAAAAAAATATTATGGTATCGCAGGATCAAAAAAATAGGATCTCGAGACACACAGATCCTTGAAGATATCCAATTGAGGTAGTCAAAGGCACATCCTAGCAATGTTTGACACATGCTTACAATTTGACGATAAAATTACTTTCTTAATTAAAATACTAGTTTCGCTCGCACAGTACTCGAATTAAAAGTAGCATAATTATGTCCTTTTTCAAAGTTTAGACTATCTCCATACCAAATTTTATCAGGATCGGTTCAGCGGTTTTGTAGTGAAAACGTTTCGAACAGACAAAGATAACTATTTATAACATTCTTCTGTTTCTTTCATAAGTTGTTTATCTAGTATTTAACACTGTTTTTTTTTTCAAATAAAATAAAATTAAAATATATAAAATTAGTGTTGTTAAATTAGTAAGGGTTTACCTTGGTCTCCATAATTTACACAGGAATACTTCTTCTCGACCCCGGGCAGACACGTGTTGTCTTCCAAGCAGAATGATGCCTTATGCCCTTCTGCCACCCTGGTCCCTGACGCGTCCAGTACGTCGAATGTAGCAAATACTTCCATACTATGATAATGCCTGTGAAAAGTTTTTGATCGAGTGAGCGAATCGAACAAGATCTCCAAGTTACGAGCATTTTAGACGTAACGGTATTGTATGTCCATTTATTTACAATAAAATCAACACATCTCTACATATACTCTATGTATATGTACATGTAAAAGATTAAATAATTTTGAATTTAAAAATAAGATTGCAGATTGGCTCTCAAAATTTAGCTACAGGGAGACCGAAGCTTTATTTCTAGTGGTAATTGACACGCACACTTTCACATATAATTACAAAATTTGTTAAAAATCAAGCACCTATAATAAGCAGTGGCTATATTTGTGTTTAAACTCTTTTATTTAACACATTATTGTCTACGTTAACCATTTTAGTTAAGTACCATTTTTTGGAAGGAACTGACTCCTGACATACAGGTAACCCTAGTTTAGGAGTCAGGGCTTCATTTTGTTTTGTACATTGGTTTACTCAATAAATGTTTTATTATTATTATTATGTCCGAAGATTACTGGAAAATTCTAATTCCTACTTACTTATAATAATCCTACTAATTATTAATAATATAAATGCGAAAGTTAGTAGAGATGTGAGGATGTGAAAATGTTAGTTACTCAACATACATGATGATATAAAAAGCCTGAAATAACATATAGGATATCTACTTTTTATATGGTTACAAAGTGAACAAAGCCGCGTGTGGCAGCTAGTTATTAAAGATGCTAAAGTTTGTCAAGGAGTTTGTAAACATGTTTGTTAAGAAAAATTGGTTGTATACTAACATGTGACACAAATGCCATTGCCACAGATGCTTCGGTAGATAAGGGCGGAACTCATCGTTGCCGATGTTGAGGGACGACGCGGTGAAGCGGAGCAGGCGCCGGGTCTCAAACTGCCAGTCTGGGTTCTTTTCCTTGATCTTGAAACAACAACATTAAAATTTAATTTTTAGCATACTCGGTGATGGATTTCAGGCTGTCCAAAGGCTGCCATTATAAACCCGCATCATCATAATCATTATTATCGTAAGCATCATAATGAGTATCATACTCGTTTGTTTCAAATCACAGAATTTTTGTAATTACAGAGAAAAAACAAGATGGCGATGACAACGAGGTTGCGTATGTGGAGAAGACGGATAATGGAGGAAGACTATTTTTCGTTGCAGTCTTGGGAGGCCTATTACCTTTTTTAAGCCTTTCACACACGGCAGCTTCAATGTAAAAATGTATATTAAAGCACGATACATCTCATTACATCTTTCCATAGAAACTGACAGAAGATACAAAGATGTAAAAAGATACATTATAGCTGCCGTGTGTGACGCGCTTTAGGCTGATAAAAATGATGTCAGAATAAAAATCAAAGACGCGGTCACCTATTCTGTTGACGTCTACAGTAGCAGATCTGCTGCACTGATACCGTTAAGGGCAATATCAAGGAGTCACACTTGGATCCTCACCTCATAAGCAGATTTGCTTAGGCAGTTCTCTTCCATAGCACACTGGAGTTGTACCATCATCACATCCTGCAGGTGGGCTGTTCGTTCTATCACTGATGTCTCTAACAGCAGGTCGGCTAAGCGCTGGGTGCAGACCACTGCTGCGACATGACCTGAAAAATACCTTAAAATTAAAAAAAAGCCCTGTAACTAATATCTACTACATTACACCACTCTACACCTAGCATTATTATGTTTATGCTACTTATTAGCATAAACATAATAATGCTACATAAACATAATATGTGTTTATTTTATTATGTGAATAATCATCATATCATCTTCAGCAACGTACAAAGTGGTCTACAGCTGGACTTAACTCTCCTCCCCCTTATGCCACTCTAGGTGCACTCTAGGTGTTTATAATATGAATTCTATCCCAAAAGGGGCATTTACTACACCCAATCGGGCGTAAAAATTGTTCTACGATTTTGGGAAATTAAAAATTGTTCATTGATAAAACTCTATGCAAAAATCAATGACCATGAAAAGAAAAAAAAACAGGAATTATAGTCTTTTTGTTAATAGATAAAGCCTCTTTTGGTATAGTATACATATTATTAATCATCTGGTATATTCGGGCATTTTATCATCCAGGTTTTTCCCACGTAGATAGTCAAATAGGTTTCATTTAGGTAACAAAAGTTAGGAGAATTGATGACATTAATTTATGATGATTGATGTATGAGACCTATATATTTTGTGGTCGATGTGTTTACTTATTCAGGTTAACAACAGCATAGCATTGTATTTAGCTCAACACAAAGCTTCTTTAATCCACCGTCATTCTCTTATCATTCGTGACCTCGTTAGTCTAATGCAGCCCTTTTGTCATGATTCAATCTGTTGATAAAGACTACGTTCTTCTAAATTAACGACCTTCCACCATTCTCTTCTTGTGACCTTATAAATACTTATGAAACTGTTTAACAAACAAGTTTAAAATAACACCCCGGCAGTACTGGGATACAAGGTGTTTCTATGTATACTATCCGGAAAAAGACTTGTCCTATCAACGAAAACGTTGAATATTAGCGAAAAAAACAAACTTAGGCACAAAATGATTTTTTGGTCAAACTTTATCAAATCACATGTTTTTGATCTATTTATCATCTTTATTACTAATTTTTAAACGCACAAGATTGTATCATCATCATCATTTCAGCCGTACTACGTCCACTGCTGAACATGGCCTCCCCCACAGACAGAGCGAATTCCTATCATGTGGGGGGATTTGCCCATACTCACCACGCTGGGCATGCGGGTTGGCGAGCGCAGTTAGAGCTATTGTTGTTAAAATGAGGGACGCTGCTGCCCATCCCCTAGCTTTTTTCCCTTATTCGCCTCTTACGACATCCGCGGATAGGTAGATATGGAGGGGCCCATTCTTTAGTCGGAGCCACCACGGCCAAGATTGTATACATTTGGGATAATAAACATATTATGAATACCTTGTATAGCCCGAGGTATAATAACATCCCCTATCTACCAGTATGAGCCCTAAACTGTACTCTACTCCTACTTACCCTTTTCACCAGGACACACCACATCCCCGAATGCCTGATGTCGACACCCAAAGAGATACGTCTCATTCCCCTCACACTGCACTCCACTGAGCACTACTGTTGAGCTTCCGAAGTAGTCAGTCTGTACCACCTGTTCAGCAAACCCTAAGGCCAGGTGACGGCAGACAACGGAGGCTTCGTAGAGCGTCCACCCGTCTGCACAGATGCTGCCCCAGACGCCGTTGTGGTAGATCTGGAAATGACAATGATAAAAAAGTTATGTCGGTTTCTTAAATATGTTTTCCTCCGCCATTTGAGACCTCTATTGTTGACCTCTACTGTTCCTTGTTGCACGATTCTATCCTAAAACATATATTAAAATTGCAGGCACATGAAACTTACCAATGTATGTCTCAGGGGTCGGCAGCACTCACGTGATGCCAATGGTATTAGAAGCGTCCTTATAGGCTACGGCAACCACTTACCCACAGGTGGGCCGTATGCTTTTTGCCACTTCAGTTGCATAAAATATTACCTCAACTCTCCCTTCACGATTACTCCTCCCGCCAGCCAGCCTCAAGCTAGCACTCCTCAGATCCAGTACATCCTGCAGCAGTTCCGGGTGTTTCTTCAGCTGCTCTGGAGCCTGTGTGTTGCAGATGACTCCAGCAGCCTCGCTGCTCCCGCAGTCTGATGAACCCCAGCCAGTGAAGATGCAGTGAGGGAGGGAAAGTTCATCGCCTTCGCATACCACGTCGTCCATCCAGTATTTCTCTACAAGAAGCAGTGAACTGGATCTTATTACGAATTGTCGTGAGTTTGAGGGGAAATTTGAAGCGATAACCACTCCTCAATCAGCATCATCAGCCTATAGAAGTACACTGTTTTACATAGGCCTCCTCAATAGAATGCCATTACATTTTCCATCCACTGACTTCTCGCAACTTTAAAAATATCATCGGTCCATTGGATAGGGGGCTTTCCAACACTGCGTCGCCTGATTCTGAGAACCTTTATTTCCCAACTGTTGTCGGTTCTGCGAGCTAAATGACCTGCCCACTGCCACTACAACTAATTATGAGAGCCAGGAGGAACCCTAGATTGACTAGGCTCCATCACTGGGGTTGATACTCACCAAGTGCTTCACCATACTGCCCTCCATGTGTAGCGATACCCGAGCTGTTATATGCTTTGCACACGACCTGTGCTGCTGCGTTGTCCCAGGAGTCGTCGCAAACTGCTCCCCATCGGCCAGCGTGGTAGATATACACATTCCCTGTCAATGAAATATAATATTATACCGTGGCGTGCGTAATAACGTGGCGAGTATAAATTCCCCCAAAGGATTGTTTCTGGTAATCTGTAGGGGAAGCTTATGTCCAGCAGTAGATGTCCTACGGCTGAAATGATGATGAAATGATACATGAAATTATATTCTTACCTTCAAATCGGTTAGGACCACCCACAAGTTTCACTCGGCCTTCCAAGTATTTCTCCTTATTTAGCAGTCTCTGGATAAAGGCAGCTCGGTTCGCCCTCTCGCTTTCACTCAAGTCCCTACTAAACACTCCTACTGTTCTTATAACTAAAAATATGAACGCCACTGAAGATTTCATTGTGTTTTATAAGCTTTCATTTATTATTTTTATTTGATTCCAATTACAGTTCGAAGGAAAACTTTTGAGAACTTATAAGTAGGAGCTTCGTTGGTTAGGTATACGATGAGTTTCCGTTGAGTATAAACCAAATTTGTAATGATACACGGTTTAAGATATTGGGACTACAAAAATCCCTTTCAGTAAGTACACTGTTCGACCTTGATGACCTCGGTGGCGCAGCGGGCGACTGCCCGTCTGAGAAGCAAGGGGTGCGGGTTCGATTTCCGCTTCGGGACAAATGTTTGCATGATCTGCAGATATTTGTTTCGGGTCTGGGTGTTGTGTTACCATGGTACTCTGGTAATTTCTGATAACTACGACACAGGAAATCCTAGTTTGGGTCAGAACTATGTATGTTACTGTTGGGTGTTATTTATTATTAATATCATATTATTGTTTTTCATATTTGAAAGTTCCTCAACGGAAACCCGGTTAACAACGGTTTTTTTAACGGTCATTATCAGAGACAATATCAGTGTCACATACCAGAGGCATCGTGATCGTCCACAAGAAAAAAATAGGAAATTTAGTTTCAAATTAATAATAATGTGAGCCGCACATAAGGATGCAAAGGTTTACATTTTAATTTAACTATCTCCACTAAACGTGTACGTGGGCTAGCACACTCCCTTGCGGCACACTCTCAGAAAGCACAAACATTAGTACCGTTCCTCACTCAAAGAAGTTAGTTAGACGCCTTAGTATATTCTAGGATCCGCACTACTAAACACATTAGCTTGCGAGAAGATGCAATCTACATGTGGCTACTGTATCAAACGTTTTGTATGTGTTGTTAGTCTTCACAGAATGGGTATAGTTGTAGGAGCAGTAGAGACACAGAGCTGAATTGGGCATACCATGTACATCGACTATTAATACTAGTTTTCATGAGCGGTTATGGTCGCGTGTTTAAAAGCCTATACTCTTAACTTTCCATCTATTTGAATATATCCATGCAAAAAATTACGTTGATCCATTGCTTCGTTCCTATATAATACCTAGAAGGATCAACCAACCAACCAATAAACAAAAAACAAACGAGGCCAGCTATGTTTGTTTTTTGTTTATTGGTTGGTTTAGAGGTCGCTAGTTCGATTCCCGCACTGGACACACATTTGTGTGATTAACAGTTGTTCTGTGTCTGGGTGTTAAATATATATCTTTAATGTATATCAGTCTCTGGTACCCATAGTGCAGACTATACCTAGTTTGAGATCAGTTCACCGTGTGTGATATGTCTGGAATATGTATTTATTTTAAAACAGACTGTAAAATAAAAATAGTAGTAACTATAAAATTAAATTTCAAGTTGATACCTTTAGCCTTGAAAAAAGGGGTTTTACAGAAAGATAAACAGTCAGGTAAACAGCCGGACAACAAAGCAATCTAATTCAGTTTTTTTCTTGTTGGGTTACAAAATCCTATTAAGTAAAAAGTAAAAAAAAACGTAAATCAATATTTGCTGGCTGCTTCAATAAATCATCGGAATAAGTAGAATAGCGACCATGATGACATAAGTCAGTCGCAAGACATTTCCCGGAGATCAAATAAGTATCTTTACTGTTTGTACAGTTAGTACTGTGTGTGTTTAAAGTGATGATAGCAACTAGATTGAAGATAGAGTCTGTTAATAGACGTATCATTAGTTCAATGTCAAGACGTTTCATTTAATAAACACATGTAGTGTTAAGGCGAAGAGCAGTTTTAAAAAAAAATGTACAGTCACCATTCAAAATTGATTTACCAAAATAAAAAATTAAATATTTGGTGTTTTTTGGTTATTTAAATTGTCATAATATTTAAATTCTCAACTTCTCTTGCAGATCATGCACACTTTTGTAGCGCAGCTGGGATCCAATCCACCTCATCTTTATTGCTGTGTGACAGACAAACAGATTAAAAAAAAGGTCATGAAATTTGACACAGAGATAGATATTAATCTGGAATAGCAAATTTTTATCCTCGTAAGTACCACGGGCGCAAAGCCGCGGGCGGAAGCTTGTATTGTAAATGTGAAATTTTGTGAGGATGTTTGGATGTTTGTGGTTCAATCACGCCGTAACGGCTCAATCGATTTCGATGAAACTTGTTATACTTCGAATAGCATAAAAGGATGTAGGTAGGTACCATGTGCTCGAAGCCGCGGGTGCAAGCTAGTTAATTAATAAATGCTGGTTGTTAAGTAGCAAGACTATAGAAATAAATCTTGCTGATTTGTAAATAGCTCATAGCGAAGACACGAAGCAACTCCTAAACAAAACACACAAATCCTTGTTAGCCCCTTAATACATAATTAACTAGTTCGAGGAACACTCGAGACATAGTTTTATTTGACCTAAATATGAACACAAACAGATTGAAACCCATACTCTCAAATGTAGTTGATTGTGGACCTTAATAAGTAAGGAATAGGAATCTTTAATTATTTGAAGTTAGTAAGACAATTCAGTCAAGGAATGCGCTGTTTGTTCACAAAAAAATCGAACTATCCGTAAGGATGGTCACGATTAATTTTATCACCGCCTACTCGTGAAAAATAATCATTGATCGAGCGAGCGAAGCGAACGAAGATCTCTCGAACAATTCCCGTTGTATGTTTTTATGAAAGAGGATGAATGCAAAAAAATAAGTGAAAAATGAAAATGAAAAATAGTTTATTTCTGTGAAACAAGGTTTTACAAAGTCAAAGTCAAAATGCGTATATATCAATAAAATCACTAGGATCACTTTGAAACGTCTTAGAAACTAGTGCCTGTTCCACAGAACATTAAATAAATTGTATGTTTATTTTTTAAAGCATAACTTTCGAACCGCCATTCTGATCTGCATAGAATTTAGTAGGTAAACTGTTGACCTACTAAATTCTATGAAGCTATCAATAATAATAATAAATATTCCGGACATATCACACACGGTCAACTGATCCAAAACTAGGCAAAGCCTAGCCTATACCTACTAAAGACTGATATACATAATTGATAAATATTAAACACCCAGACATCGAATCCGCGACCTCTAGCACAGAAGTTAGAATTACTACGAACTGTCATCATCATCATCATCAGCCCACATTAGTCCACTGCTGGACATAGGCCTCTCCCAATACACGAACTGTACGAACTGTAGGTACTACCAATATTTTCTGGTGAGAATAGTGTTAAATTGGCCAAAGGGTTATTATGATATACCTAGGGGTCCAAGTAGGTTGTCATATGAAAGAGCTTTGTTCGTACATTCCTAACCGATTTTTATTTTTATTCTAGGTCATAAGGTGCAAATTAGTTAGTGTCGGAGACAAATCGTCGCCTTGCGTGCCACCAAAACCGGACAGCGGCGAGCGGGACCCGGGGGACGAAGAAGCCGCGTCGGCGCCGACCTGCGCCGGAGCCACACACTCATATCCACGGACCCCCGATAGGCGCGCGTTCTGACGTCTGAATAAATTAATGTACCAGTCTAATACAGTCCACTTATTTCAACCAACTGAGGAACCCCAACAGTTAGGAATATTTTGTTATGTTTATGTTGTGTATTTTATAGTTTCCGCATACAATGACTTGTTTTATGGAATAAATAACTATGAACTATGAACATATGGTTTGTGATACAAAATGAAAATGCACCTGGTATGAGCCTTTAAACCTTTCACCGCACTGGTTCTTTCATCAACGGTCACTGGCCTTTTTCAGTGCCTCACACTTCATCATTGACCTAAAGCAGGATCAACAAAAAGCGAACCTGTGATACTACTATCAGAATCGTAAATTTAGTGCATATATAAGTGTGTATGTATACCCCAGTACCCAGGAACTAGTGTGGGTTCGAGTCCCGCTGGTTTTATAACAAAAATACGTTTACGAGTTGAGATTCGAAATAATGCTCGGTTCGTTTTGAAGGCAATGCTCGACGAGCAGAAGCAAAATTTAATTTCTGGTATCTAACAAAGTTACATAGACATGTACAAGATTTTCCGATAGTTCTGTCCGCACAATATCAGGGTCTTTTGATAGTAGATATAAGGTTCGTATATTTAGTTGTCATGAGTGGATTTATAGGGGAAATTTCAAATAAACCTTATGAAATTAATGTGAGTCTAGAGTCTGGCGTAGTTTCCACTCCACTCAGACCGACAGCTGCCTGATTCTTCTTCTTGTCGTGTCACTGGTTCTTTCTTGGTCATCCTGTATTATTTCAGTAACCAGGTTGAGGTATGGTTGTCCTGAAAAGGGCCTATAACCTGCGATGAAAGAATCAGTGTAGTGGAAGGATTAAAGTGCGCCTCTTAGAGGCTCCTTTCGTGCACAGCTGCAGGCAGCTGTATTAATAGTCGTTATATCAGGATATAACGACTATTAATACTAGGGTACCGTGTGTTTGCAACCGTGTTGTAGCCGTGTTGGCCTAGTGGGAATCGACTTTACTAAGGTTATGAGCTTGTTGGCCGTGGTGGCCCCGGCTAAAGAATAGGCCCCTCCATATCTACCTATCCGCGGATGTTGTAAGAGACGACTAAGGGAAAAAAGTTATGGGATGGGCAGCAGCGTCCCTCATTTTAACAACGATAACTCTAACTGCGCTCGCCAACCCGTATGCCCAGCGTGGTGAGTATGGGCAAATCCGCCCACATGATAAGGAATTTGCTCTATCTGTGGGGGAGGCCATGTTCAGCAGTGGACGTTGAACGGCTGAAATGATGATGATGATGAGCTTGTTCGAATTTATGTGCGCACTACTACGTACTCAAATCGTCGAAGGTAAACATCTAGAAACCCGCGGATAAGACATCTCCGACGTATTGACCATGTCTTTCCGGCTAAGCTGAGAGCATGGTATAGGTGCTGGACAATTAGCCTACCCTATCTCAACATGTCCCAGGCACAACAGCGTCCTGTTAGTGAGTAAACATATACACCTACAGCTGTTCGAGCTTCGCATGTTCAAGCAGCGTGCATCATTAAAAATATTTTAAAACGATCCTTACATCATCTGTATGAATTGAGCTTTTTCAGCTTTCTTGAGCAAAGTATATTGCACACCCTCAAATGTCACTTTGTTCAGTAGGTAGAGGTATAAATTCTACTATATTATCTTTGGTAGAGGTAGAAATAGTTTCAAACTAATTTTATTATACTTATCAAGGATAAATCGATCCCTTTGAACACTGCTTAACACTGTATAAATCATCTAAAACCCGTATCCATATGAAAAGTTACCTCTACCTATAAATAGGCAGGCGCATAGATTAAAACAGAAGTTTCCGGTTACAGTACCCTAATCAGAACAAGCATGGGTTAACCAGAAAGCCCATAAAACTGTCCCTTCTATAGATTTTGTAAGATTTATAGCATTGGAAAAGTTATTTGTCCCAAACCGGGTATAGTTGAGCCTTATCGATATTGGGTAGAATAGTTTAGCTGTGGTTATCAACGAGTTACTTTCATTACAGTTTGTTCGCTATAGACCGTGTACGAACGGTGTGCGATCATTTGAAATTTATTTCAAAATTATCCTTATCTACAATGACTAAAGTCTATTTTGAGGTTTGACTCTTACATGTTTGCTATATCGTACGTCAAATGTAAAACTCAAAATTGACTTCAAACACAAACTTCGTGAGTTCAAATTCCGGTCGTGCCTGATTATCCATTACGAAAATGTATATGCATACATTGTGAGGAAACCGGCATGTCCTAGAACCTAATAATTCGAAGACGTAATATGACGCAATGAGCCTCTGAGGCGCATTTTAACCCTTTCACTTTTCCTTCAGGAAGGGTGCTGAATTATTTCTTGGAAAGTACAATGTTCGGTTCTCGGCATTTGTTATTTGGACGTTAGTTACCCTAAGGCCGTTTATCCACCGCCGCCGTCACCAAGCCGTCATCGAGACGGTCGAGTAGTTAGGTGCGACCGCTAGAACTCGGCCCGAGATTGTGACGGGTCAATGTGTCGGCAACTCAAGTACAGTACAATTGCCGTGAACTCCGCCCGAAATATTTTCGTTCTCGGTGACGGCTCAGTGACGGCAGCGGTGGACGAACGGCGATAGTAAAATATGAATTGTTACTTCGGCGCCGTCATCTGACGGCTCGGTGACGGCGACGGCAGACAAACGGTGATAGTAAATTATGTATCGCTACTTTGGCGCCGTCATCTCGATCTCAGTGACGGCTCGATGATGGCGGGCGGTAACCAAACCGCGTAAGCCAAATGATACAAATACCGCTGCAGGCATATCAGTTTTTTGAAACGCTTGTTGAAACGAAATAGGCCACTACAAATTATTTATCACCATAATTTCCAGAGGCCATTAGTTCAAGATGAATTATTATTAATTGTTAAAATATTCACTCTTAAGATTTACCGGCTGAGCAGCCGGATGAATAGGAGTTGCGATGAATATTTATTTCCCTAATGTACTCAGAGGAAACTTATAGGTAGGTATATAGTCCTGAGCTCACAATAGGATTCCATTTGTCGTGGGTACAGAAACTACGAGTACCATGGTTTTGTACCTTTGGTAGGTACTCGTAGTTTCTGATACTTCTGATCCATCATCAATCTCGTCCATAATGTTTTTGGATGGTATGTAACAATGGATGTTACCTAGTTACTACCTCACCACAGTTCTATACAAAGTGATTCATATATTGATAATTCAGTTACTTTGGTCTCTTTAACTCTCGTACATTTAATAAGTAGTAGTTAGGATGAGAAGAAGACCAAAAACAGATGATTTGAAAAGTACGGGAAAATTAGAGAAAAAAAAACTGAACAAAAAAAATGTTATTAAAATAGGTTCCAAGTACTTTGAAAGAAAAGAAAGAAAGAAAATACTTTTATTCGTAGCATTAACCTTAAAATTACCCAACACCTTATGGATTAAACTATAGAAACTTTTTAGGGTTAAGCTCGCCTTTGTACATACCTTTCATTTTAATTTTTGTATCTGTATTTTTCTTGTGTACAATAGAGAATAAACGAATAAACGAACAAACTAAGACTAAGAAAGAGAAAAAAAGAAAACTTAAATGCTATGAAAAGGCGTCCCACTCAGCATTATGTTGTGATAGCCATTGAACATGGCCATCACAACGCTGATCTTCCGTCGGAACCAGAACCAAACACGTCCTACAATTGGTGTAAATGCGCACCATCCCTAGTTACACGTTTAATTTCTTCTTCTTCTTCTTGTGGTGGCTCTCCACTACTGGAGGTTAGCTGTCAGCTCAGCGAATTTCTCTCTGTCTTGCGCCAAGCGAAATAGATATTCGACGCTGGCGATGTTTGTCCACTCCCGGATGTTCCTCAACCATGATTTCCTTCTCCTTCCAACGCGTCGTTTGCCCCTTACTTTGCCCATCATGATCAGTTGAAGCAGTTTAATTTCTTAATAGCTTTTATAATATTATAACAAATAGCTAAAACGCCTAACGTCAAACAAATCCTTAACTAGGCACTGTTATCATTAGTCACACTCAAGGACAACTTCTATTAGGCCAACCAGCTGAGGCGGGGCGATGACAAATGCTGTTCCAATTAATGTTCCAAAGACAGAAGTTTTGGCCTAGTGGGAGGTATGTAGTTACCTCGACTTTCGATCCAAATGTCTAGTTCAAATCCGATCGCGCACCCATAGATTTTTTCATTCTTATAAATCTGTCCCAACTTTCAATTCTCAAATTGCGAAGGAAAACTTTTTGACAAAACTAACATCCCAGAATCTTACAAAAATGTAAAAAATTTGAAGATTCTAGGCTTCTATTGGAGTTGGCACAGCAAGCTTTCTTCTTCAAATCTCTTCTGTTAGCTGTCATCTCAGCACTCCCTTCTTTTTTACTCATGCCATCTTTTATACAATCCATCTATTTTTTCTTTGGCCTCCCTCTAATCTTATATCTATCCACATTCATACATAAAACCGTGTTCAAACGGGAAGTGAACTAAAATTTATTTCAAAATGATCCTTACGACTACTGTTGAGAGTAAAATTTGAGGGCAATATAGCTCAACGATATCGCAAGCTCCTAAAAGTCAAACTATATCTATTACAAATATATATCTATTATGTATATCAGTCTCTGGTACCCATAGTACAGGCTATGCCTAGTGTCCGGAACATTTATTTATTCCGGAATATTTAACTCAAAATAACTTATTTGGTAAATACGAGGATCATTTTGAAAATAATTTCAAATGACATATCGCCCGCTGTTTCAACATGCTTTAACACTCTCCTTCTTAGATGACTTTCATCCCTCCTCCCATATTCCCATGCTAAACTAGATAAAAATGTATACTATATTGTCATTGACTAGATAAATTATAGGCGTATTTCTCTTTTTTTTCATTAAAATAATTATTTTCCAATCTAAAATCTACGGGGTCCATGACTTTACCAAAAGTTGCCGAACGCTCCGGATTGTGTTGCAAAACAAAATTACGATTTCATCGAAAGTTTGATCCGCGATAACTGAATTACCTACTACAAAATCCCCAAAGTTATTACTCAAAATATTTCCTAATTTATTACTTAAGAGATCCCTCAAGTAATAAACCCAAAAGTGTTCCTTGCAAGAGTGTGAAATTATACCATCACTAAGTTCCACAGATTTGAAAGCGTACCAATTGAATTCATTATGAAGTTTCGTACAGGCAGACACAAAAGTTTTTACAACGATAATCGATCCGAAGGCCATGGGTTTTAATCTCGGTCATGCGACGACCGGCCATTTTGACTACCTTGGAGGTTTAACGGGCAGGTTCCAGGTCTGGGTGTTGTGGTACCATGGTACTCGTACTTTTTAATACCCACGATGACACAGGGAATCCTAGAGTAGGGTCAGGCCTATGTATGTGTCTGTTGGGTGTTATTTTTTTATGCACCAGTTTATAAATGCAGCCTCCTTGACCTAGTGGGAGAAAGTCAACGACTAGCCAAAGTAGGGTCATGGGTTTGAATCTTGCTCAAGCAACAATGAATTTTAGAGTGTTACCCTAGAGGGAGATAGGTACCCTGCCTTTTATAGGCGACGGTAACTACTTACCAACATGAAGGCCGTAAACATGAATGCCATCTAAGTGAGATCAAAATATAATAATACTGAAGACTGTTGGTAACTGTACGGTGTAAGAATAAAAACTTTTTCGATTCCCCCAACTTGACAACTTTGTCCCACCGCTGAAGACTCTCTGCTGATGTAGAATAATTCACTTTCCTAAGTATTTTTTATTTACGAGACGCAATTTCAAATTAGAAACATGTATTGATCGAGCGAGCGAAGCGAGCGACAATTTCTCAACCAACTTGGACAAATCAGTGTTGTATGATTTGTTATTGCATAACTTTCGAACCGTCGATCCGATCCCTAACCGAAAAACAAGAAATTTGGCAGCAATTTCTCCAAAAAATTATGTCAATGTGAGTGAAGTGAAAACATAAGGACTAAAAACACGAAAGTAAATTATTATTATTATTTATTTATTTATAATTATAACACCATAACGGCAAAGCCAAAGCGATGTTATAAGCAAGGATATTTTTTATTCTTTTTTTTTATTCTACTGAGATAGCAACCAAGCATACGGCCCACCTTTTGGTAAGCGGTTACCGAAGCCTATGAGCGCTTGCAATACCAGAGGCATCACGCACGCGTTGCCGACCCCGAACCCCCCCCCCCCCCCCCCCCCCTAAAGAGCTCTGGCTATTTGACACAAATAATGTTATTTGGCTGCGATCTTCTGTAAGGCGGAGGTACCTACCAGGCGGGCTGCTCCAATTCAGAACGAGAAAATCTCGCTGTGCCCTACCTCCTCCACTTACACACTAAATACACTTAAAATCTAAACATATAAATTTAAACATAATATTTTATTTTTAACTACTCCATTTTTTTACAACTGCCTGTGCTATCTGCATTAATTGCCTGTTTAAAGCAATTTTACAGCTAATAATGAGGCTAATTAACAAGGAAGCCATGTTGAATGCCTTTTGTTGTGAGCTGATGGTTACGCGATAGCTAAGCAAAGCCAATTTTATTTTTGCAACGATTTTTATAATAGACAAGACACTATTCAATTATTTTTTAATGGTTTCATTTTTCATCGAATGATTTTGTTTTGTTCCTTTGCATTTCGTATTCTTTTAACGCGCGGTAAAAGAATACGGAATGCAAATGAATAGGAGGTATTATTATTATTATTTATTTATTTGTAACGTAAAAACATGGATACAGGATACAATTTAGAATACTAGAAATTGCAGAAGTATAATAAAGCTAGGTATAAGCTACCAGGTATGGTATAAGCTCGTTATTATTATTTTTTTGACATATTCACTAGCTTTTCAGCACGCCTTAGATAGAATGTAGCTATAGCTTGCCTAAGTCATCCGTATCAAACGACAGAGCGAAGCGAGGGAAGATCTCTCAATAAACTTAGGCAAATTTGTTAGAGCATAACTTTCGAACCGTCGCGTCAATCCGATCTGCATGGAATTTAGTATAATATTGGCTGGTAATATTTTTCATACAAGCATTTGGCCCATTTGTCGGGAAGTGGTTACCGTAACGTTTGCAATACCGGAGGCATCACGCACGCCTTGGCAACCCCCCCTTAAAAAGCTCTGGTAAACTTAATCACCGCAGAAATACAATACTAGTTGAAATCATGTTTGGCTGCTATCTTCTGTAGGGCGTAGGTAGCTCCCACGCAGACTTCCCCAATTTAGAGCGAGAAACTTTCTGTGCCCTAGCTCCTCCAAAACCATATGTCCTGAGTGAAAGCATTTAGAGAGTGAGAACATCTAAGAATACAAGGTTGAGGCTGCTTTTATCCAGGTACGAAGTGAGCAGGGCCGCAGGCGGGAAGCTAGTTCGAAACACAAATGTTTAGTTCTCTTATAAAATAACAAAGTATTATCGAGACAGAACTCTTTTGGTGAAGACATGATTAATCAAAAACCTAAGCGATTTGCGACGTGGCTAGTTCTGAGTTCCTTGTTAATTAATCTTAGTTACGTTGCGATGGAAAGGCGTGGGCTGACAGTACCTACATCTTCAGCGGGTAAATCCTGGTCCCCGTAGAAGCGGCAACCGTCATATATCGGACGTAATTATTTTTTAACAGTCTCAAAATCTCCCCCAATTTTTATCTCAAACTGTTAACATTTCTTAACACTATGCAAGGGGTACAATTCCCGCCGTGGGACAAATGTTTGCAAATACTTGTTACGTATCTGGGTGTTGTGGTACTATGATCGTCTGATACTCACGACACAGGGAACCCTTAACGTCGACGCCACCGGTGATAAGAGAGCTGGCTCATTCCTTGCACAAAGAATTTCTTTGGCAATTCAACGCGGGAATGCAGCCAGTGCTCTTGGCACCTTGCCGCATGACCAAAATTATTTGTTTAATTAGTTTCTATTTTATTTTGTAATTATTTGATTTTATATTTTATAGTATGTATATACTTTTAAAAGAGATATAATAAAGTTTACAGAGGAGGACTAAAAGTATGTAATTTTTTTTAACTTTGACGCAATGACTGTCAGTTAAAATAGGTATTTTTATTTAAAAAAAAATGTAAATCCATTACTGGCCGTAAGCATGTAATTTTTTATTGTATATTAGATTAAGGGATGTGGGTTTTGTTAAATAAATAAAAAGAATAAGCAGAAAAAATATATACAGTCCACAGAGTGCAACAATAATTAAAGTGTGCCCCGTTATATTACGGCTGTTATACAAAACCGTTTTTTTAGTAAACCATAGCTTAATCAAACCGATGAGGAAATCCTAAAAGAAAAGTTGTTTTTCACTTGGTCGACTCAAAGTGGCCTTTTGGAAAGTATCCAGACCATTCAACATCTGGACTAAATAGTGGTGTACAACAAACACTAAGACGAAATATGCGCCTCGAAAATCTCATGTCATCGGCATCTCTTTAATATGCACTGTTTCTTTCGTGCACAAACACGAAGATAAAGGATTAAACAAAATATTGCCCTGGCGTATAACTTTAATCTAAATTTAGCCTCTAATTTAATTTAAATTTAGCTAAATTTAGCCCTAGCACGCATAATTTACGATAGCGTTACCCTTGCGATACGCTAACAAACGTGAAATATTAGCCAGTTAAAATTCAAAACTATCAAGCATCACCGAAGTCATTGGCTAATATTTGACATTTGCTATCGTATCGCAAGCTAACGCTATCGTGAATTATTAGTGCTAGGGCTACAATAACTATAGTAGAAACCATAGATTAATTAGCAGCTAGTAGAAATGCTAACAGATCGACTGTTAAAATAATAAGTTTCTACTTGCAACTATCTACTTCTAGACAGACTTTAGGTATAAAGGCTTTCCAAACATGTTCGCACCTATTCAACGTGAATAACCATGCAACTCTGACAATATCAATATTTGTCATTTGTTGTCGTATCATAAGCGTAAAGCCGTGTTCATACGACATGCGATATTATGTCATTTAGAATGTATTTCAAAATGATCCTTATTTCTACTGGATAAAGTCAATTTTGAATTTGACATTTGATGAACTCACAATTGACTTTATCCAGTAGAGATAATGATCATTTTGAAATACATTAAGGCTCGTATTCAGAGACACGACTCAAGCATAGATTTAATCACAGATCAGCTGAACTCTATTTAAGTATTGAATCTCTTCTCAAACATAACTTTTATTCAAGATCGGTACTTAAACTACTCTCCGCTGAATCGAGTCTCAAATCTGTACTCAAATGTTCTCGTTTACATTTTGATTTATTTATAATTTTCGATCCGTTTTACGCAGAAATTCAAACAACCAGAGTGGAAATAGAACAGAACTATAAAGTGAAGTATAAATATGCATCAAAGTACGTGTAACGGAACGAAAATGTCATTTGATTAATGTCTAATCAAATCTAAACTCAAGCACCGATTTCGTCTGATTGACGTTTCAGAATAAGCATTTACTCAGGTGAACTGTGATCATTGAAGCTATACATAAATACTGTTCAAGAATTAGAATCTCGACTCAAATCGAGATTTAAGTACAGATCAACGCTTGAGTCTTGTCTCTGAATACGAGCCTTAGACGACATATCGCACGCTATATGAAAACGGCGTAAGGCTATAGTGAACAATTCGTGCTTGGGCCAACGGCATTCGCCACACCCATGATTTGTGAGATTGTTTCCCGATACTTCGACAGAGTCGCATGCTCAATGATCACAGCGTGTTCATAACTATGATAGTTTCAATATTAATTTCCTCTAGTATATATATAACTCTTACGTTTCTGACTAACTGACAGTCAACGAACAGACACCAGAAGTCCTAAGAGTATCGGCTAGCTTTTTGTTATAGTGTAGGGGTGCAAGCCGCTGTGGTGGCCTCGGCTAATGAATAGTCCCCTACCATCGTAAGAGGAGTCTTAGGGAAAAAACTATGGGATGGGCAACAGGTCCCTGTCAGCAATAGATTTATCAGCGCTCGTCAACCCAGCGTGCCCAGCGTGGCGAGTATGGGCAAATCTCCCAAATTATTGTTAGGGTGCAGGCCGTATAAGGTCGGTTGCGCTGGAAATCAATGGGGGAGGCCTATGTTCATCAGCGGACGTCTTACAGAATGATGGTGATGATGCGCTATGGAATTTCCCAAAACTTAACGCTTATCGTGATGTAGCGAGGATGGAAGTTTGTAAAAAATAACATCACGCGACCGAAGTCGCGGCGGTTTCCATTAGCTAAGATTCAATTTATACATTTGAAGATTTCTCCCGAAACGGATGAGATTATTCAGACACTGTTGTTAATTGAAATTCATTTAGCGATTAAATTGAACACGCGAATTCCATTTAACTAGTTAATAGTTTGCTAAATGGTTACAAGACATAAACAGGGTTTTGGGAGCGTCTTGTTTAAAGCTCTATTAACACCTCTATATTTATAGCTCTTGGTGGCCTCGGTGAAAGAATAGGCCCCTCCATATCGACCTAACCGTTGATTTCGTAAGAGGCTTAACACTAGGGGATGGGCAGCAGCGTCCCATATTGTAACAATGATAGCTCTAACTGCGCTCGCCAAGCGTGCCCAGTGTTGTGAGTTTGGGCAGGTTCCGTCCACATGTTAGGCAGTGTTGGAAGACCCCCCACCCGATAGACCGATGATTGTGAAGGTTGCGGGAAGTCGGTGGATGGAAAAGGCTCAAGGGCGTTCGTCGTGGAGTTCTTTGTGGGAGGCCTATGTCTAGCAGTGGACTTCTACAGGCTGATGATGATGATGATGATTACAGCTTTGTGGATTACCAAAAACAAAATTAAAATCTCTGTTTCTATGGCACAGCCTGTATCTTAGAACAGTTGAACCTAGTAGTTAGAAAGGCTAAGTGGGTGGGTTATACTAAGCCTTAGCCTTAGCCACGCCATCGATAGTATGAGCCTATGCCCGCACTTTTACAAAAAGCTATACATTATGGACATATAAGGTTACTCGGTAAAGAAAGAAAGAAAGAAAGAAAATTTATTTATTTGACCCACAACGCAGTAAGTAGGTAGGTAGGTAAGAAGATACTACGAAAAAAAATACTTTAACCTAGTAATACAAAAAAAAAAACACAATAAGAAAAACAAAAACATGTAGGTAGGTGAGGCGGTAGGTAGGTTGAGTAGGTATGCGTTGTGTGGGGCAAATGGGTCCCGTCTCAGCATAAAGCTGCATCAAACATAATACGTAAACGCACGGCAGTGCAGTGGCCCTAGCACGAATGATACACGATAGCATTACGCATATGATAAGAAGTAAATGTCAACTATTCATCATCGTCATCAGCCTGTAGAACTCCACTGCGGGGCATAGGCCTCCCCAAAGAGTGACACGACGAACGGTCTTGAGCTTACTTACGGCAAACCATCAGATGTGAACTATAATTCGGTCTTTAATAAAAGGTAACTTCGCAAACTCTAAGTACAACAGCGGCAGCTTAAACCTATATCCGAGCTAAAGCCGTAGTCTCTAATAAAGCGGTGACCTACAAACAAATTGATGCAATCGATGCAAGCTGAAGTAAGATAGGTACCTACATCTATTGTGTCATCTATAAGTTGAGCGCCTAAATTGTCAAATATCTCAGAAGCTTATTAGCGTGCTTTGTCATCCAAACGCATTTATTATTAGAGCTAGCGCTGCGTTTAACACTTTGGCACATACAGATATTGATCTTTTTAAAACTTCGGCAAGCAAGTTGAAACGCTTGCTTACTAAAAATTCTTTACGGATGGTTAATCTATTTTGCAACATTAACTTTAACTATTAGTTAGTCTTATTATAGTTAGCCGTGGTGGCCCCGGCTTAAGAATAGGCCCCTCCATATCTACCTATCCGCGGATGTCGTAAGAGGCGACTAAGGGAAAAAAGCTAGGGGATGGGCAGCAGCGTCCCTCATTTTAACAGCAATAGCTCTAACTGCGCTCACCAACCCGCATGCCCAGCGTGGTGAGTAAGGGCAAATCCCCCCACATGATAGAAATTCGCTCTGTCTGTGGGGGAGGCCATGTTCAGCAGTGGACGTCGTACGGCTGAAATGATGATGATGATGATGATTAGTTAGTCTAGTGTTTTTTTACCCTAACTCATATATAATATACCTACATTTTTCATTTTTTATCTGTAGTCCTCGCTCTATAAAAAATATCTATAAAATAACTATCAGTGGATCCTTATAATTGGCCTTCAGCATACATGAACATAACATGTATTTAATAAATTTCTTTTCTATGTACCTAGCTGTAAGTTTCCCTTAAATTGTAAAACAAAATAAAATAATAAAACAACTACTTTTGAAATTTATTTCAAATTGATCCTTACGTCAACAAATTAATGTTAATTTTCCTTTTATAAAGCTCAACGATATCGTAAGCCCCTAAAACTAAAAATTGACTTTATTCAGTAAATAAAGGATTATATTGAAATAAATATTAGATAGCACATCGCTCGCCGTATAAACACGGCTTAAGATTGAAAATAACGCTGAAAGCTAGAATAACGGGCTTTAAAATGTTCCTGGCGAATATTTATCTTAATCTTGGAAAATTCTCGTTTAAACCGTTTTATGTAACAAGCAAAACTTTTGCTTTCTCGATCAACTTGTTTTTAATCTCTGTTTGAGGAATTTGAAGACAACTCTTAAACTTCTAAGAAAATATTATTATTTTTTATTGATAATGGCGTTTGGCCACCAACTCACTTTTGCAAGTGAGATGTGGCCTAAGATGGAGCACGCTTTCTCAGAGTGAACTTATTGACCCTAGATTTGAAGACTCCTAGATTGTACTCTTTCGGGAAAACAGACGCAGGCAGATCATTCCACTCTTTGGCAGTACTTATAATAAAAGTGGAGCAGAAACGTTTCGTTCGACACTGTGGTATGTCGACCAGGTAAGGGTGGTATTTACCTGTGCGTCTGCTTGTCCGGTAGTAGAAGGGAGAGGGAGGGATGAGGACATGCAGATCCTGCGCACAATCACCAAAGTGGTACTTATAGAATGTATGTACTGCGACGCAAGTCATTCACGCGAATGAAGTTTGAGTGTAAATACTAGAAACAAAGATTAACAAAATGGCAAATTTTATCACTTTTGGTATTCTGCTATCACAGACGTATATAAATGGCAGTCATTGTCATTGTTTTCGCAATGAACCAATGAAATCAAAGAAACGAAGGTGGCGACAATCGTAACTGAATCATAATGGTGCGATCATTATCATTTTCAAGTCATTGAATTAGTAGAATTGGGGGCCTGTTCCCACGTTTATGCTCATTATGATCAGTAAATCTTTTAAATGGCAATGTGTACGCTTCTATAACAAAGACCCTAGCGATGTGCGAAACTTATCACTAAGCAAATTTAAAACTTAATTTAACGAAAACTCTGTAAAAAATCTTTTGAAAAAATATCCGACTTAAATAGTCGGTAAATGACAAAAAAGCTTGGGACTGAATATACTCCAACTCGATCATTAATAAACATGTAAAACTAACATAAAATAAACTGACGCAAATTCAACTAGGTTTTAGACATTATCATTTCATCATCATCATTCCAGCCGTTTGATGTCCACTGCTGAACATCTGACTGAGGATGTCTAAAGACATGAGCCTATTTTTTTATATACATATACGTTTTTAGGGTTGCGTACCTCATTTGGAAAAACGGAACCCTTATAGGATCACTTTGTTGTCCGTCTGTCTGTCTGTCTGTTCGTCTGTCAAGACTCTTTTTCTCAGAAACGGCTAAAGGTATCAATTAATGTATTTTTTTAAATGGAAATGGCTAAAATGAAAAACCTCTAGGGTACTTCCAGTTACCTCAACATTCTAAAATTTGGAATGCTAGGAGCTTTTGTAACACAATTAAAGGGAAAAGTCTGAAATTGAGGAATTTTTAAGTTTTTTAGAAAACAAAGTTATATTTGCGGTCAATGTCATACAATGACTACGTGAGCGACCGCAAATATAAGTTTGGCGATTCCTACACTTAGAATTTTTATTTTCTGACCATGACCACTGGTGCACGACTTGGATTCGAACCCACGACCTACTCTCGGTACCCTCAGGGCGCGAGTTTTCGCACTTGACCGTCTTTATTTTTATATTGCTAGCCGACCGACCAACGCTAGATGCAAACTGCCCAAAATATATAAACAACTATACAAAATTTCTCTATGAAACTGCCATACACATGACCGTAGCAGAAAGGTCTTCCTTAGACGTCTATTAAAATTGCTCCGCTAAATAATTACGCCAGTGTCAACAAAAAGATGGAAAACGTCATAAATATCTGACATAAAAACGTTTCTTTGGAGCTTTCCGTCTGGCGGCACGTCAGGAATATTAAGCTTCAGGGCTGTCGCCATTAAATTATGTATATAATATATGTACATCCTACTTAATATTGTAAATGTGAGTTTGTGAGGATGTTTGTGGTTCAATCACTTCTAAACGGCCGAAAGGATTTGGATTAAATTTGGCACAGAGATAAAGGGCAATAGTGGAAGCAATATTTTCAATTTATTTCTTCAATAAATTAAGCTCAATTTGTTTCGTTTTTTGTTACTGTGTTTGTTATGTCCTATGTGAAATTAAAATTAAAAAAGTAATTATTTTAAATTAAATTGAGGCTTTGCTACATTCTTTTTAATAATTAATCATGGGATGTGGTTGCAACCGATTTCTAAGTTTTAAATCTATAACTTGTGTGACGTTCGAGTTATAATAAGTTCAATTTTGACCATTATCTCCTTCCACCTGTACGATACTGCTAATGATTAAGTCAAACATTTATATGAGCAAAACTGACAACCCTGCGCTTAAAATGTTTCATTTTCACCTCGGGCTTGGGTTTATTCAGTCGGCTTTATTGCCTCAGTAATTTAAACCGCATCACATTCTGTACAGCTCGGAGCAGGTACTCCTACATTGTGTGACACCACAATGCTGACGAAAAATTTAAATAGGGCTCAATTCTACTGAACTAAATTCGCAAAAATGATTCCTCCTCCCGGACCATAAAACAGGCGAACCTAGTCAGTACTATCATCATCATCATGAACAAAATAAAACAGAAACTAAAACTAAAGACCGTAAATGTACAATGGGCGGTCTTATCGCTAAAAAAGCGATTTCTACCAGACAACCTTTTCAACCATCATCATCATCAGCATGTAGAATTCCAATGGACATAGGCCTCCCCCAAAGAGTTCTGTGACGAACAGTCTTGAGCCTTTTCCATCTACCGACTTGCCGTAATTTTTACAATGTCGTCTGTCCATCAGGTCTTCCAACACTGCGTCGCCTGGTTCGTAGTCGCCATTTAAGAAACTTACTCCCCAACGGTTGTCGGTTGTCGAACTATATGGCCTGCCCACTGCCACTTCAATTACCTAGCTAATTCTGAGAGCTATGTCAGTGACCTTGGTTCTTCTGCGGGTTGCGTCATGCCTGAGCTTGTGTACCTATATGACCGATAGCAAGGATATATTATATAGTCTTTGCCGATAGTAAGCGACCAAGTCTCAGTACCATTATGTAATCACAGGCAACCTGGACTCATAAGTTCAATACTTTAGCCAAATTTTATGAGAAAGTTTTGTAAACGAACCACCCATACTAAAATTACCTACCACTCAAAGTAACCTTGCTTGGTGTTGATTTTAGGGAAGAATTTGCATTTTGTTGTAGATTTTTGATAGCTCAACAATACAAATTGATATAAATTATTTTCTAAAATCAACACTAAGAGATTCTTATTAAGTATGACCGGTTTGTTTACA
Source organism: Anticlea derivata (assembly GCA_947579855.1). NCBI lineage: Eukaryota > Metazoa > Arthropoda > Insecta > Lepidoptera > Geometridae > Anticlea > Anticlea derivata. The sequence goes on along the minus strand of OX388279.1, from coordinate 2,694,813 downwards.
AACATTTCCAATCAATTTTAGCTATAGAACTACCTATAATTATATCCATCCCTATACAACATGACTCGCAACTTGTATCATATTCCGAAGGGGGGTAATTCTATTAAATTGTAGAGAAAACCAGAACCAAATTTTCAATTTTTATTTTTCAATTTTTCTTTAGATCTTTTTCAAGTCAGCTATTTTTGTTTTTTTATCATCATTATAATTAATTATTAAACGTACGAGAAGATCGTCACCGAGATTGTTACATAAAACAGCTGATAAAGTTTTTTTTTTTATTTAATTTGAACTAATTTGACACTATACAGCTGCTCTTTGCAACGAGTTTTTTTCAATGAAAATTTCCAAACGTTGCCGTCGTAGAACAAACTTTATTGCCAATTGGGTTTAGAGTTAGCAACCGGGATGGTACACACATAATGAATCACCTTGTATAACATGGAACTGTCAAAAAACTCGTTAAGCCCGCACAATTGGCAGCCATCCATTGTCCATTGTTTCCTTTGTGACCTTTGCTATAAACAAACACCATTGAACCGTGGAGGGTAGCCCTTGGAGAGTTTCCTAAGAAACAGCCACCGCCAAAGTTTCAACTCTATTGGACAATATAAATATTCCAGACATCACACACCGTCAACTGATCCTGAACTAGGCATAGCCTGTACTATGGGTACCAGAGACATAAATACATAATAGATAAATATTTAACACCCAGACACTGAACAAACATCTGTGATAGTCACAAATGTTTGTCCAGTGCGGGAATCGAACCCGTGACCTCTAGCGCAGAAGGCAGGGTTACTACCAACTGCTCTGACTAGGCGATTATCGCAATCTTCACAATTCTTTATTTTTTCGGCACTATAGTACTGCGGACTGTTATATAACGGTCGCCGTTTTTAGTAAACATGGGTACGGTATGGGATTAATCGTGTAGTCCTGTTTTTTATTCGGCCTTGGCTACAGTTGGGGTTGTGTGGATTATCAGGGCTAGTTGTGTTGGATGTGAAGTTTGGATGATAATTTGAGGATATTACTTCTCATGATTTTTGACCTTAAGTTCTGGTCCCTTTTAATATGCTGGAACCTTAAAGCCTTGCGCCTTGCCGGCGCGCGATTATCAAAATTATCTTGCGCGTGCGATTAGCTCTAAAATAGCGCAAGACCCTAAAAAGCAAACTCAAATTGACTTTACTGCGTAGATGAAGGATCATTTCAACTTTTATTGATATATCGTGCGCCGTTTGAACACGACTTAAGCGTCAGTCACACATAGTTTTTGGAGAAGTAAGAACAAGGAAGCGACGTAATAAGCTCGCTGTGCGTACACAGCGTGTACTCACCGTTAATAATCTAGCTAGCAACACGGCTCTTTTATATACAGATGTACGTAAATAGAGCCGTTTTGGTTGGAAGGTACCTTGACCCTATTTGGTCGTGGGTTTTCCAGCTGTGCTGGAAAGTGGTCACCGCTTACCATGAGTAACACTCATTTTTTAAATCAGTTGTTTTAGAATGTAGAAGCTAAAAAAAAAATAGATAGGTACTTTATTGAACTGTGTAAAAACGCTTAGCTGCGACCTATAAACTTAGGTTATAAATTAGGGAAAATATATATCGTTTTATCTGACTCGGTCAGACTAAACAAATTACGATTTTACACGCATTTGTATCTGTAATTAATCACGGTAAAGTTCAGGAAAATTTCCCACAACTAGGCATTGATTTATTTCCATTTTTCCCGAAAAAATTCCACAATTTCTGATTTATTACACCGCAGGTGTGATTGAGCGAGTTTCAACTTTACAGCGCGGGAATAAGGTTGTGTTGGTAATGCCCGGGAGATCTGAAAATCGTGTTTCATTTTCGATCTTTTGCTTATGTTTTATGGTTGATAGGAAAGTTCGGAGGCTATATTTCAACAGATAGCATAGGCAGGACTTACAGGGCGCTTGAGAAGTCAAAAATAGAGAAGACGGCGTAAGCAATGCCAATTCCTTAAGCAAATTTTGCGAATTTTTACTTCACTACTAACCAGTTCAAGCTCAAAGTCGCGCGACGGGTTATGGTGAGAGTTAAGCAAGTTGCAATGGCAGTGGACAGGCCATATAGCTCGAAGAACCGACAACCGTTGGAGAGTAAAGGTTCTCGAATGGCGACCAAAAACCGGGCGACGCAGTGTTGGAAGGCTCTCCCCTACTTTAGAGTAGGGGAGAGCCCATGTTATTAGTCACACTTCATGGGGTCAGCACTTCTGTCAGCCGTCATGTCAGTATTCATTCCTTTCTTACTCATGTCTTCTTCCACACAATCCATCCAACTTTTCTTTGGTACTTTTTCTACCTCTTCACTTATACTTCCAAATTCATATTTATCTAATCTTTAATTATTATTTTATATAATCTTTAATTGTTGTGTGTCTAGTCTCTAATTGTTTTTAATATTCTAATTGGTTCATAATGACATTCATTTTCTTCTATTTCTTATTATTATTTGTTTTATTATTTATTTTATTAAATTTTATTATGATTTTAAATTAAATATTGCATGTCTAGATATAGGTAGAATACATTGATTCCATAGTATATAGCAATTGACATCTTTATGGCATGTATTTCAAGCAATAAATTGTACTTTGACTTTGACTTGGACCACTTTTCTCGTCACATGACCTATCCCGTTTGTAAATGATCTAAGGTAGCCAAGGTAGGCTCTATACGTAGAGTGATATTGAAACCGCTGGATCGGCATTAATCAAGACGAATGACAAGGTTCATTATATTGATGTGATATATTGAGGAAATAAAGTGGCCGATATCGGATTTGGACTTAGAACTCACAAAAAGCGGTGAATTAGAGCCCAGTGTGAAATTTGGGGTTTCTGAAACACTGAGTGATGTTATCATCATTATATCATATTATTATTCGGAATGAGTACATTAGAGGAAGTTTGAAAGTAGCGCCAGTGACTGAAAAGTTGAGGAGCAAATATAAATGTGGAAGGCTTTAACATACATATAAACATAGGTCAAAGTTAGCCAGATCATTTCACTAGATTTGACAAGCTCATACCAATAATTTTAATTGTTTTTAGCGCTTCGCTACTTAATTATGACCGGCGTATTAATTCTACCAAATTGAAGTGAATAAACAATTAATTTTAAATTGAAAGACCTCTCAATCATACTTCTAGAATAATATCATTTTATATGCAGAATAAAAGATAATATTTTAAATTGTAAAACAGTTTACAGAGTTTACAGACTGAAATCAAACCGTAATAACAATTTTAATACATACATGTATTGGCCCCGGCTGAAGAATAGGCCCCTCCATATCTACCTATCCGCGGATGTCGTAAGAGGCGACTAAGGGAAAAAAAGCTAGGGGATGGGCAGCAGCGTCCCTCATTTTTTAACAACGATAGCTCTAACTGCGCTCGCAACCCGCATGCCCAGCGTGGTGAGTATGGGCAAATCCCCCCACATGATAAGGAATTTACTTTGTCTGTGGGAGAGGCCATGTTCAGCAGTGGACGTCGTACGGCTGAAATGATGATACATACATAAAATCACGCCTTTTTCCCAGAGGGGTAGACAGAGACCACGGTTTTCCACTTGCTACGATCCTGACATACCTCTTTTGCTTCATTCACTCTCATCACATTCCTCATACATGCTCGTCGGTTTAGGGTACTAATGACCTGGCCTTTTTCCAAAACGTCACTAATTGGGTCACTAAACGTACGCCTAGGTCTTCCCCTCCTAGCTCTACTCCTAGCTCTTCCCAATTTTCCCTGTTTTAATTTTGCCTTTGTTAGAGCATAACTTTTGAACCGTCATTCCGATCTGCATGGAATTTAGTAGGTCAACAGATTGTATTACCAAAATTTGCTGTTAAGAATATGAGTTAAATTGGCTAAAATGGCACATGTTAAGGAATCTGCTGTCTGTGGGAGACCATGTTCAGCAGTGGACGTCGTACGGCTGAAATGATTATGATGATAAAGTTCTAGTTTTAATTAATGAAATATTGAGGAAATTCGTATAATTTTCACCTCTACGAATATAGCGTATAGGTACGGCTTTCAAACGACAACGTTATTTATGAAGCCATGCCTTTCCTGAGTCGAGCAAACTGCTACCGGAAATCATCCTTTGTAGGATTATGAGTCTCCTACTGTGGGATAAAGTAGAAAACCTTTTATGAAACGTACGGATTTATAAAGAAAACGTAACTAAACCCGACTTCCTTTGATACTAACCCATAAATAATTTATAAATACAGGGTTATTTGTTAAATGCGTGAACCCTGACAACATTTTGTTCAGAACAGTTTTTTTACAAAATAATAAAACTGCGAGGAAAATTATGTTTTGCTCGTTTTTGGAGCCGACGATGGTGACGATATGGCAAATATTTGGTAATGCTACTCTGGCGTCAACTTTTAGATTTTTTCAGACGCATTTTTTAATGATTGTCTCTGATGTCAGATGCCACTTAAACGGACTTAGGTATGCTGTGTTCAAACGGCATGCAATAAATCATATAAAACCCGCTTCAAAATGATCCTTACCTCTAATGAACAAAGGATATTTTGAGTTTGAAATTTGAGGGTGTACGATACAGTTCAACGATATCGCAAGGTTCTAGTCAAACTCAAAATTAACTTTATTCAGAAGACATAAGGATCATTTTAAAATAAATTTTAACATATCGTATGCCGTTTGAACATGGCTAAAGTATAAGGCACTGGCTGCAACCAAGAAAAAAGTAATATGAGAAGAGCTCAAATCCACCACTTAGATAGGACAGATAGAAGAAAGAAATCACTTAAATATTATTAAAATAATTTACCAAATCGTCATTTTTTTACAGAGGACAAAACAAGAAACATAAATAGCTGATGAGTTTCCTAAACGAAAATGGCGGCCGTCAGGTAGAATAAAGATGAAGAATAACTTATAACAATACTTTTGTTAAAAAGTTTGGCACATTCGGAATTGTGTGCCACTTCATATTCCTTTGCGAACTCGTGCAAAAGATTACATAATTTCAGAGCGTGGAAAAAATGAAACAAAATGTTTTTATAGCTCGAGTTTTTAAAAAAAGATTCCCGTTATTTTCTGAACCAAATTAGAATAATTATTTATTTCAGTTAAAACCACTAGTTATTGTCGCACGGGTTCGCTCGCATGGTACCTACCAGGATAAAATATAGTCTATGTAATTCCAAACTATAATCAAAAACTATATAACACGGTAGAATATATATAAGAGTTCAGCCAGACAAACAAACACATACACAACTATAACACTAGAAATAAGGAAAAACTAGATGTGCCATGAACAAGGCTTGTAAAGACTTACAAACTAGGTATTTACCTTAAGATCGCTATGTAGAATAAATTACCATTAGAAGTTACACAGTTACCCATCAAAAAAAAAAAAATATCAGGTCAGGAGATTTCTTGAGTGTCATCCATTTTACCATATTACCGAATATATGAATTGTTCATTCTCTGATGTGCATACGAGTAATATTAGGTAGGACAGTATCTATTAACCCATTAATAATCTTTAATAATAATAATAATACTTAATTAATAATCTGCATGATAATTTATGAAATAATTGTAATTGGACATACCTATGTTATGCAATATAACGCTAAGGGTGAAATAAATGAATATGAATATGTCACACCAGATCCATTCAGCCTTTCTTTAGTGATTGAGTAACAAACAGTTTTGAGTAACAGAGTTTGGATGGATAGGCATCCAAACAGACGCATTTGTAACTATAGTAATAATTGTATGTGTTATCAGTTATCACGCTCGACGTTGTGTATCATGATAATTATCTTGAAGTATAACTCTGACATAATATGTCTCAATGTCGTCCATCCATCGGGTGGGAGACCTTGCTCTAACAACGTGGTCCAATGGCCATTCGACAGCCTTTATTGCCAACGGTTGTCGGTTCTGCGAGCTCTGCCACTTCAACCTGCTAATTCTGAGAGTTATAACGGTGACCTTGGTTCTTTTAAGGATTTCTTCGTGGATTTTATCACGTATTGAAACTGCGAAGCACAACTTTCTTCGTAGCCCGTTACGAGACTTTGCACGTTATGCTAGGAAACGCCAACTTTTTCCTCCCGGATTATCTGCGCTGCGGCTGCCAACAAAAGGTTTGAATGCAAAACTAGTGGTGGCACCCGACTTCGCGCGTCCAAATTGAATTCTGTTCAGCTCACATGAAACATTCACGAGGAGGTTTCAATGCGAAACATGGTACTGTTGGGGACACAAAAATGGGTACAAGACGAAGTAAGTTTTGAAAAGATGTATTAATCGTTTTTGTTCACTTGGAAAGTCTGTGCTAGTTCTTTAAGCAGATTGAGCCGTAAAAAATCCTGAATCCTACTAATATTATAAGTACGATAGTTTTGTCAGGATATTTATATGTTTGTGTTTCATTCACGCCGTAATAGGCTTTCGATGAAAACTGGAATAGATAGAATTCTTTACCTAGAATAGCATAAAAATAGCAAAAAATACTTCTTTTAATCTAGGTTTCACGCGAGCAAAATCAAAAAAAGCTAGTGTTGAATACTATTTTGTAGTGGAACGATAGGTACATTGTGCCTGAGATACTCTTTTTAAAATACCTAGTAGCGCTGGTTATTACAATCTGCACACGCTGAGTTGGGACCTTTTTGCAACAGTGTACCTACTAACTATAAGTTGCCACCTATAAGTTGTGTTTGTTACCCTTTTTTTGCTGCACCTAAGTAGGCACATATTATGTTGTAAACTTGTAATGTTGCAAATAAAGAATTTGTATTGTATTGTATTGTATAGTGGACAACCTCAGTCAGTCAATGATATAGTGAATGTATTTTGCACTATTGCGAAATTAATAGGCACTAGGGTAATTAAAGCAATAAAGAAAAGTTTTAAATATCCAAGTAGATTGGTGTTATAGTTATTGGTAAATTCGTTGCACTGCAGTGTAACTTTTTCATCGGGATTAATATTAATAGCTGGCAGCCATCGTTTGTTCTTTGCATCCTCCAAATCTGAATACAAAACGAACCAACCGCCCAGCTTTGTAGTTAGCACCAGTTTGGACGTTTGACGACCTCAGTGGCGTGTTACCCGGCTGAGATGCAAGAAGTGCGGGTACTATACCCGCGAGACCGAAAGAGCCGCGCTTCAGTATGAGCTGCTCTGCCCTAGACGCCGAGTCTCGCGGTTTTCATTAATATTTAATTTAATTTAATTTTATACTAGCTGTTACCCGCGTCTTCGTCCGCATTTACACGAAAGCTCATAATTTTGACCACTAACTTTGCCCTCTCTAAGGATGATTTTGAAAAAATCTTAAAACACGTATGAATTTTCAGATCCCTTACTTGAGGAATTATGGATACCCAAACAAACTTTCAACCTATTTCACCACCTTCGGATATAATCTATCTAGTTGCAAAAATTCATTACGATCCATTCAGCCATGTAGTCGTGAAAAGGCAAACAAACAAATAAACAGACAGTTACTTTTGCATTAATAATATTATAGTTTGGATGGATATGGATTGATTGTGTTATGTTAAATTTGAGTTATCTTATTACAAGTAAAATAAAAAAACTGTTCTACTAAATGTTTTCTTACATGATTTTCAAATATTTGCTCCGGGTCTGTGTGTGTGTACATGGTACTCGTAGTTTCTGACAGGGACTGAATGCGGTAGAGGTTATAGGTACTGGTACCGTTAAAACATTTCGGTACCATTATGCTATACCGGTAGGGCATTACGATACCGTTATTTCATACCGGTAGATTTCGGTACCGAAATTTTGAGCCGTGGCTAGTTCGCTAGGACAGTCGCGCCGCGGAGGCGGTGTGGCGGCGTTTCATTAAAGGAAACCTTTATAAACCTTTATTTATTTCGGTTATAGGTACCGGTAGCGAAATAAACCGAAATGAACTGCGAAGCCAGATTTTCCGGTACCGTTATATTTATCGGTAGAGAAATATTCGAGTAACCTGAATTTATCGGTATGACGATATGATATCGTTATTTAAAGGTACCTTTATATTCCGGTTATTCAGTCCCTGGTTTCTGATACCCACAACACAGGGAATCCTAGTGAGGGTCGGGATTAAAGTGACTGTTGGGTGTATTGACAAGTACGGCAAAAGCCAATTACTAGCCTTGGGAACAAACCGTGCGATAGTAGTTCATCATCATCATCAGCCTGAAGAAGTCCTCTGCTGGGCTTAGGCCTCCCCCTAAAAGTCATTGGTTTACGGCCGGGTTTGAACCTACGACACGACGTATCCAAAGTTGACGTAGCTCACACTAAGCCAACACGGCTCATAGATGATGCATGAGTTACAATGTCGTACAATATCAATACATAAAGCACATACCCTTAACTTCATCTAATTCTAATTTTATCCTTAAGTAATGTAATTGGGAAATAAACCGTATTATTTAAGGTTAAATAAATAAATAAATAAATTCATACTTTCACATTCCCATTTTTTTCATGGTATACTTCCTAACGTGACAGGTTGCAAGCCAATCACCGCCGAACTTCTGTAGCTGGACGAAATTGAGAGGTTTTCTCATAAAAGTAGCAGATGGTGTTAGGTAACTTACTGAGGTAGGTGAATGAGTGTTTTTTACTAGCGGCGGACGTAAAACCTTACTTAGTAGACATCGTATGAATTTTTTTTTGTGTAATCGGTCTCAGAATTGAAATGAAATATTGATACATCAAAGTTTGTACCGATTACAGCCTTCACTCTATTTAATAATGTGAATTTTGAGTTTGTCATTTGAAGCTGTGCGATATAGCTGAACAATATCGCAAGCTCTAAAAGCCAACTCAAAACAATTTTCAAACTTTAAATGACTATCGAATGCCGATTGAAGGCGGCTTAACTATGCCCACTATCATACATCAAGTGTAGCGTGTGCTGCTCTTAGAACTTTGATAAGCGTTTAAAAGCTTTTATCTAATACCTGATTATTTTTCTTTTCTGAGCCTCACCTTGTTCGATCGGCACCCCACTGAAGCTCTACATTCCATTTTATGAAAAAGATTATCGACAAAAAGATAGGCACGCGCGCCGTGTTCGTTGTTGTTTGATTCTTCTAGGCTTTATTGCGAGGAACAGGCGTAGCTTTACCTAGTTTCTAAAACGTTTCAAAGTAATCCTAGTGATATTATTGAAATAAACATGTTAAGACTTTGATTAAAAAGTTACCATGACCGTTAGCGTACAGGAATGAAAAAAAACATGTTTTTCGAATAGATTTAAATGAAGCTACCTCACTTATATATAATAGGCACAGCTGTGTCCTATAAGTTCCACCTGGCGCTGTGTAAATCATCTAAGATGTAGATAAATGTCCGTACTCACTAGACCATTCCCTCGCCGTAGCGTGACGGAACGTCCAGTGTGTAATATTGTAGTAATTTATAAACAAATAAAATATTATTTGTCTACCGACGGAACGGTTTAGTGGGTATGGACTTCATCATCATCATCATCAGCCTGTAGAAGTCTACTGCTGGACATAGGCCTCCCCCAAATAGTACAACGACGAACAATATGCAACATGCCATCTTAGAGAAACGGTCATGATATCGTCTTGGTGTTGTCGTAGTGTGATAGTATGGAAGTAGGCAAAGAGAGCTTTATAAAATTTATAAACAAGGGCGTTTTTGACACCAAGCAAGGTAAGATAAGATATTTTTTACAAAAACTGAAAACCGACTTCAAATGCCTGAATATTTACAAGATTAATACCAACCTCTTTTTTTTTTGTTATCAACCTCTTTGCGTTTTGCTTACCTACTGAGGATGACACCTGCCACCAACACTTTCGAACAAAAAACCAAAGTAAGTATGACATTAATTTAATAACTCATATGGTACTGACTGACTGACAGACAATAAAACGTGGTGGTTTTATTCTCTTTGACAATCAACGCAGAGCCTAACCATAAGTCCTAAGAGTAGGTATGAAATTTCTGTTGTAACGTATGGGTGCACAGAAAGGAATTCCCGACACACAACCCCTAAGGTTAAAGTTTATGTAAAAATAGCAGCAACCGAATGAAGTCGCGGGGATAACCAAAAAAAAAACAGCTTACTTGAGAACCTCCTCCTTATTGGAGTCTGTTAAAAATGATCTTAAACTAATCATTTAGGTCTAATAAGATTCTCAATTAATTAACACGATTTATTGTGATTTAGTTCATTGAATCAGTCTGCTAATCTCGGATCACTGATTCGCTGAAACGATATAGGATAATTTAATTAATTTACATGCCCGAATAACTAAATAATATTAGCCAAGCAAAATTAGAGTTCCGTTCGTGAGTTGACGTCTTCTGCTCTCACCCAACCTCTGATGGCTATAAAAGTACGCGGCGAGCTAACCCTTGTGACTCGCCGGCACCTAAAGCATTACATTTACGTAAATTATTCAAAAAAATATAATATTTAATAATCTAAAATGGAACACAAAATAAATTAGGTAAGTACACAGGTAAATATAAAATAGGCGAGTACAATAAGTATGTATACAATCATAGGTCAGTAGATACTTAAAAGAGCCTTGAATATGCCGACTGATGCAGGCACTGCCGTTAATAGATGCATCTATTAACGGCAGTGCCTGCATCGTCAGCGCTGCAGCGCTGTACGCTACACAAAGCAAACCAAAAGCCGTTGCGTGCGGTGGGCCGGTGCGGGTCAATCAACGCATACCTTTAGGTACCTTTACCTATTTGTCAGAAACCTAAACAAAGACTTGGCCCCGTGAGAGGTAAACAAAGGCGTCGTGTCACCGACACATCGCCGCTGTGATGTATGCGTTACACTCCAACCGACACAGACACAGACAGACACAGACAGTTTATTTACCTATAAGCCTCACATTAATCTTAAAATCCTAGAAAAAGTTTTTTCGTTGCATTGAGCCCTAGGGCCCAGATGACCTAGGCATACTTAGGTTTGTATCCTTAATCACCAGGAGTGGAACTTCGTTATTAGAATTATAATTTAAAGAAATAAATATAATGGCTGTACCTTGCCAATATGCGTTTAATGTTGCCATGTTCATATATAAAATTTTGATTTATGTTAGCAAGAATATTATTTTGTTAAAAAAATTGTGTTATTCATAATGTAATTACTAGAAACAAAGATAAACTTGCCACGATTAGGCTCCCCCTTACTAGGTTTACTACTATTTTATTTTTAATTTATCTCACACGCAAGGGGTTCGGGTTCGATTCCGGCCGCGGGCCAAATGTTCGTATGATCTTACAAGTTTCAAGATTCAAGATGTTTATTTGCAGAAATAAGTGTTACAGAGAGGTCTTAAAGCTATAAAATATGGCACTTATAAACTTATTCACTCTTTTCGAGCATCGCAAAGTATTATTTTAGACGAAAGACTGTAAACTTAACATATACTATACTTACAAGTTATCAATTAGCAAATTTGAAAACTTAAAACGAAAACTCAGTTGATCGAACTTCTGCATTCAATGTCTCTCAGCAACCTTCTGTATTCAAGTGATTTGTGAGATTTATTTTCATATTTCATTTATTTCCAAAAGTCGTACAACAAACTTTATTGCCAATTGGATGCAGAATATGCCGTTTTCGGGATAACATACATATTATGAATCACCTTGTATAATTTTATTTTAAAAAAAGGCAACCGGACTATTAAAAATATTCATTTTTCAAACAGCAACACTGTCCTTAATATTTTTGGTTGTCTAACCATGGAAAATATATTTTTCCGTAGTCCGGTTGCCGGACAACTGAACCGGACTACGGGCAATGGCAATTTTATTATTTGGAGAAACACCTGAATTTCATTTCAGTGGTCTCTTCTAGAACTTTTACATCGCCGTCTTACGAACTTTGCTCATTTGGGTAACGCAATAAGCCATTTAATGTTCTACTGAACTTATGTCGTATTTTCCAAAGCTTTGGATTCTTAAGAAGCGGCCATTGTAATGTTAGATAATAGTGAAGAAATAGAAAAATCCATCAAAATTGTAAATATTTTACCTTTTAAAGAAAAGGTAAAATATTTTACTGTGGACGGGTAGACCGTGCGAGTTTATTTTGTCCCTAGTTATGCGTATGTCGTAAGAGGTGACTAAGGGATAAATTATCCCTTTGTCGCCTCTTACGACATGGGCATCAACGTCCCCTATTGCAACGATAAATCTAACTTAGCTTCTCGACCCGCGTGCCAAGTATGTGCAAATTCTCCCCATATGATAGGAAGTCGCTCTTCAAATTTGTGGGGGATGCCTATGTTCAGGGAGTCCCACGGCTGAAATGCATCATCATTTCAGAAATAAGTGTTACAGTACAGTATTATGATGCGTACAAATATCGTAGCAAAGCAAAAAAATGACATGGATCAGGGGATCTTGGTTTAGGCCATAAAGTTCGCAGAAACGAGAATCGTTGGGGGTAACAAATGTATAGCAGTGGACTTCTTCAGGCTGATGATGGTGACACTGTTACACATTTAGGTGTTACACAATGGTAACATCCAAAAAGACATAAAGAAGTATCAATGTAAATCAGCCGTTAAGTACGAACAGACAATCCTTACTGTTTTACCGAGCACCCTTGCTGCTAAATGGTAATAAAAATCTACCAGCACCTATAAACGTTTTATTGACTTTGTATAAATGTTACAAGTACAGTCAGACAAACTTGATTTTCATCACAAAAAGGATTTATCTAATTATTATTCTAGAAAAAGGAGTGAAATTTATCCTTTAATGTGTGTAACCAAGCAATACACGATATTTCACAATCAGTTACATTGGAGGATTTTGAAAACAAGAAGCAAAAAAATATTATTTTTCTATCATGTAACGTTGCGCCTATATTTGCTTGCTTATAACTAAGTCTTAAAATTAAATAAACAAATAACTGAATTAGATATCTTCAAATAAATCTTAAAGCTAAACGAAACATAATTATCATCATCACTCGGGAAGATTTGACTAGTCTCGCGGCCGCGCGCCGCGCGGAACGCCGAACGTACGCGTACTATTCCTTATTCTGTGTCCTCCGGCACAGAGCTCACGCAGTGGGAGTCGATCACTCGTCAGGACCATATACCCCATCGTGAGGCACGCACGTGCCGCTTGCTCGCGCAGCAGTTCTAAAATCTTTTAGTGGAATCCCTCTAGGGTGAGTTTCCTTATTTGCCTATAACTATCTACCGCTGCCTTTCTTAGCGCTTAGCATTTTCTATCCCTTCTGTAAAGCTGTCTGCGCCGCTTATGCTAACTGCCGTTATTTTAAATTGTCACAACGGTCGTTGAACTCTGCACCCAAGCGTGACCGTTACATTAGCGCGGTATAGCAAACAGCTGTGTTCTGGAATGAACTCTAAGGCTCCGCTTCGTTCCAGGATTCCAGTACGAGATTTAATCTACACAGCAGTCCTCTAGGAGGGCGTCCACTACTAGCCTTCTACCCGGCTTGGATCGCTCTCTGGACGTGTACCAGCCTACCCTGGTGTTCTGGCGCTGCATCGCGAGCTACGCCTGAATGAACTGGACCTGGACCCGCTGCTGAAGAACGGTTGTGCGTGGTGTTACGAGTTCAGGCCAGTGTCTTCCTATATAGTGACTCTAGTGCGGAAACTGTGCGTCTGTGCCATTTAAATGTGAAAGGACAGTAAAAGTATGACATCTACCTAACCTGCTTTTATTTCCACACCCTCTCTACCTACTTTTCTGTGAGCTTAGGGACCCTAACTTTCCCAACGCCGCAATCATTCAAAAATTTTGTTCCTTATCTGGTTTCCAAATAAGACAAGGTACACAAAGATCTACCGATTTTTAATAAGTCACTGATTTGGTCACTAAACGTACGCCTAGGTCTTCCCCTTCCAACGGTCCCATTTACACTAAATAAATAAATAAATAAATATTCCAGACATACCACACACGGTCAACTGATCCCAAACTAGGCATAGCTTGTACTATTTGTACCAGAGACTGATATACATAATATATATATTATTTAACACCTAGACACAGAACAAACATCTGTGTTCATTACACAAATGTTTGTCCAGTGCGGGAATCGAACCCGCGACCTCTAGCGCAAAAGGCAGAATTACTACCAACTGAGCTATGAGGCCACACTCGCCTTATAAAATTGATTCGTCAATCTTCTTTCGTTCTTCCTCTCCACTGTCCAAACCATCTCCGTCTAACTTGGTTAGACTTTAACGTTTAAACAACTTCTGTAGCCAACTGTACCAATAAATGTTATCTGACGTACGAGTATAAAGGCCTATAAAATACAGGTTACTGTTCTTTACAATGTATGTAAAATACTGGAACAGGCTTTAACATTAAAATACGGAATTCTCTACATAACGGATTTCGCCAATAATGATATACACATTTTCTATATTTTTTTACTCTGAAACTTCGTATTTACAAACTGGTTTCTTCGTCAACGCTCTTTTTAAAACTGTGTATGGATAATCTTCAAGTTTTCGATTCCGTAAATGATTCGTAGGACTTGAGACGCTTTTTAACTTAAGACCAGATAAATAATTTATGATTGAAAAGTTTGCTGAACTACGTTCGTCATAATGACGGTCACCGTTAGTTAGAAACTCAAAGCTGTTTATCTCTTTTCAAAAGAAAATAATCAATAGTACCTACCAACTTTGTAAGAAGTTACGCCGTAGCATCGTAGCACTTCGTAGCGTTTCGTAGCGTATCGTAGCGCTTCGTAGGCTAGGCGCGACGACCCCAAATAGATTAGTGACAACATAGTTTAGGAGGAGGTAGGGCACAGCGAGATTTTCTCGTTCTGAATTGGAGCAGCCCAGCTGGGAGGTACCTCCGCCTTACAGAAGATCGCAGCCAAATAACATTACTTGTTTCAAATAGTGTTGTGTTTCTGCGGTGAGTAAGGTTGCCAGAGCTCTTTAACCACTTACCAACAAGTGGGCCGTACGCTTGTTAGCCACCTCAGTTGTATAAAAAAAAACATAAACGCTATACTCAATTTACCATCAATTACTTCTCCGTTTTATAACAACCGTCATGTTACTGTCACCTCGGCTTTATCATTCCTAAGTATAAAAATTTATTGCTTTGACCTTAAATCAGATTACGTGATATCAGAATGGTTTCACAATATTAATTTTGATCGTCAGAAAACATGTTGATGGTGCTCGTAAAGATAGCCTAGTTTTAGGACGTTAGGTATAGTTAAAATGAAACCCATTTTAGGTTTTGAGGTATATTTAGCGGTTTAAATGTAGCCAAAAGTCCGCTGTCTTTTATTTCTGACATTCAGATATAAAATAAATATTACTTATTTTTCTGAAAGCCTAATTTTCAAATTAAATAAGAGGCAAATGCCTCAATACCACTTTTTAAGAGCAAAATGCCTAAGATTCAGTACACTTACTTAGAATCGCTTTGTAATAAGTAGTTATAATTGCAAAAATGATAGCGGATTGTTTGTTTGGAAAATTAATTGGTTAATATGCTATAGAATGTTAATAAAAATGCTACTTCCATGATCGTCTGTTTCTCATAAAATGGGATGAGGACAGTCTCTCCTAAGCACAAATAATTCACGATAGCGTTACACTTACGATACGATAGTTAAAAGTCAATGACATGGGCGATGCTTAAAACTTTTTAATTTTGAATGGCTAATATTTATCTAGTCAGGAATGCTCTCAGTCAGGGGGGGGGGTTTGTGTCCATGCTTTAATAGTTGCACTGCCTAGCTAGCACTCTTCGCTTTCTAGCATCACTAGTTTAGCCGCTTGCATAGTATAGATACAAGCCTACTTTAATCTGTCTCTTCAAGACGGTTAAGGTGCGTAGGTCTTAGGGGAGAGCGCAACAGTCGTCAAGATCCCTAAGGCAAGTCTGGTGAGTTAGCCTTCACGTGGTTGTCCTCCCGTTATTGGTCTGGTTCCTTCAGAAACAGACGCAACAGAAACCGCCAGGCGATAGCTATCCTCACGATCCCTCGCCTCTATATTAGACATTGCTTGCTTCGCTTACAATAGCTGGTATGGAGCCGGTCCCAAGCCCGGGCAAAGCAGGGAGGGCACTTGGGGCAGTGCGGCTCCGCGTATCTATGGTTACATAGGCACGCTGGTCTACACGCCCTAGCGACCCGGAACGCGAGTGGGGAGGGTGGAGAGGGAGGGGCGACTCAGGTTGTTGCTTCTCTTCCCTGCCCTCGTCACTTGCGAATCGGAAAGAAAATGCCGCTTGGGCAATGGCATTTTTCGCTACAGCTTCTGCGGCCCGCTAACCCCTTTTCTGTTCGCAGTACCCTTAATCATGCAAGACACAAAATTGAATGAGAGTTTGCCATGCGACCCGGCTAGCGCCCGGCGCCCTCCGGTATCCGGGCCGGGGGGTGTCAAGTTGGCTACCGAAGGCGGCGGCGGGGTGGGACCCCAGGCCCCGTCTCCAGCAGATACTACTGGGAGGTCGGCGTTAGTGACGCCCAAAACGACACAGGATGCGCCCTGCGGTGCGGCACCAAGCTCCTCGTCCTCGGCGCAAGAATCGGCAGCTGGATCAGGGCGGAGACGCCACCGGCAGTGCTCCAAGACCAGGAGGAAGAAGGCGGCAGCTGCAAGGGCAGCAAGCCAGGACAGCGCAGCATTAACGGCATCTGGTGATGCTGTGTTGGACAAACGAGCTGTCGGGGGGCCCGCGCCCCACGGCACCTCTCCGGTAGGTATGAAGTCAACACTCAAGAGCGGCGCGGGCCGCTCTAAGAATTCTAGGCAGGAGCGTAGGCGACGCACCGCGGAGCTTGTACAGCTGTGCAAGCGTCAACTCCTGGAGGGAGTGCTATACCCACCTGATATGAAGGCCATCGCGCCGGCGGTCAGCGTGGTTATGGCACGCCCTCTCTCCCAGGGGACCCCTCCCCCGGTTGTGCCTGTCTCGACCCCAGTTGGGGGTACGTACCCCCCCCACGCGGGGCTTCGGGGTGTACCCACGGCGGCCCGTTATCGTGACGTTTCCTCCGAAATAAATAAGGAAAGCGTCCGACCGGAGCAGTGCGTCGAAGACTGGACGACCGTGCGCAGGGGTGGGTCCCATTCAAAAGCTGCAACCGCGCCAGCATCTAATACGAGGCCATCGGTGGGAGCGATAGGGAAGGCCCCGATAGCCCCGGCACCTGCATCTGATCCCCGCCCTGGAACCTCCAAAGGGAAGGGCGTTGGGAAAAGTAGCTTTGTGGGCCGTGGGCGCGGCACCGATCCCGTAGCTACCGCGATGGCTGCTGACAAGGGAAACGTGGCAGAGGGTGATAGCACTCGGGGTGCCAAGCGACAGCGGAGCACTGACCTCGTGTCACCTTCAACCGCAGCGGTGGACAAGAAGGTGCGCCTGGACGCTGGAACCGCTGGAGCTCGTGCTACAACAGGTGTTGGCCACAGCGATGGGGGTAGCGCCGCGAATCGAGGACGAAAATCGTATGCCGGAGCTGTCAAATCTCACCTTAAGGTGATCATTCTAGACAGATCCGGACCGAACATGGACGAAGTTCGCGGCACTATCCTAAGGAGGGCCATAGAAGGCTGCCATCTGCAGCACTTTATGGACACTCAGAACGGTCCCAACTATGGGCCGGGGTTTGAGACAATGGCTCGTGTCGACAGGGGGGGGCTGAGGATGGAGCCTAGCGATGAGTTTTCTCTCGCGTGGCTAACCTCCACCGTCGAGAGTCTGCCATGCCTCTGGCCGGGATCGGGGGGGTTCAGGGTGGTCCCGGAAAGCCAAATGCCACGATACGTGACAGGGAGAGTGTTCGCTCCGGATTGGGAAGGGGATGTGAGCACTCTCAAGGCTTATCTGGGCCACACAAATGGGCGCGTGGGATTGAGTGTGTGGAGCTGGCCGATCTTCGCGCATGAGATATCGCGCAACATCGCAGACGACCAGGTCGACCACTCAATTGCCTTTGGGGTGCCAATGGACGAGGTCGAAAGATTGAGGAAGAGAGACTGCCGCCTATATTATAAGACTGCGTCTATCTTCGTCGACCTACGCAAGCCCAGAGCGGGGGACGTCCGAGCTGTGGCCGAGGCTTCCGAGCCGGCGGCGCCATGCGCAAGCAGCGGCGTAGCCGAGGCGGGGCCATCCGGCGGCGTGGACCTTCCAAGTTCTGGAGGATGTGATGGCGAGTGGGAGGGGTCGCAGTGCGACATAGACCGGCTGTTAGGCGTGGATGACGAGGGCGGAGAGATTGCGGGAGACCTATCGGGTCTCAATCTCATGTCGCCCGCCCCGTCCATGGAGGAGGAGCGGTCTGTGGCGTCACCCGGCAGCTCCCACTCGCAATCGCATTAGGATGTTCGGCAACGAACACCCACTATAACCCCCTCTCCCACTTAGCTTTCACAATGATGTTAAACAAGGAAAAACGGGTAATTCTAAACAGACGTAATAATAATAATACTTCCATAATTACGGGAAACTCTAAAATGCCCTATGCACAAAAACTAAATAAAATTGAATTTATTCAAGCCAATATCCAACACAGCATCACTGGATTCGCTGCCCTAAGAAGAACTCTCGAAGAGGAACCGAACACCATAGCCCTGGTCCAGGAGCCTTACATTGCCCGCGGGACGGTGAGTTTCTCTGCCCTCAGGGGTCATGTATTCACTCCTCCAGTGCAAAATAAAATACGTTCCTTAATCTATGTCCCGAATAATATTACAGCATCACTGGTAACCCACTTGTGCACCGATGACCTCACCGTGGTGAAACTAGACACAGGACTTGAAGGTAAGCTTAAAACTATCCTTATAGCATCAGCATACTTGGACGGCGGAGCGGAAGCACCTCCTCAGGCCTTAGAGGAGTTACTTCTCTACTGTGCAGCACACAAAACAGAATGCATAGTGGGCTGTGACGCAAATGCTCACAGCACCGTCTGGGGATGCCCTAGTACGAATGAAAGAGGTAAGGACCTACTGGACTTCATATTAAGACATAACCTCAGCATCCTGAACAGAGGATCAGAGCCCACTTTCGTAACGTCGTGGGCCCAAACCATAATAGACATAACACTGGCCACCGACGCCATTGCGGAACACATTAACAACTGGCACGTAGCCAGCACAGAGGTTTCTTGTGCTGACCATAGACGGGTAAGATTCAACTTGGACTCAGGCGAAATAAAGCCTCGCGTTTATCGTAACCCAAAAAGAACGAACAGCAAATTGTTTACGGCAACTCTAGATACTGAGCTACGAGAACTCTCACTGATAGAACCCAACGTGGAGCTGACACCAACAGAAATAGAAAACACACTGACGTTGCTGGCTAATAGTCTCAAAACCAGCTATGAAAAATCATGCCCTCTAACTAAAGAGCGCACTGCTATTTCACACCCAAAAGACAGATGGTGGAATGGGGAACTCGCCAAACTGAGAAAGAAGACGCGCCATCACTTCAACAGGGCGATGAACACAAACCAAGAGGAAGACTGGAAGGACTACCGCGTAGCAAGACAAAACTTTAAACGCGAAATAAAACGTAGCCGCGAATACTCGTGGAGGAAATACAGCAGTTCCATCACATCCCAGAGCGAAACGGCGCGCCTCAGCAAAATACTATCAAGAGACTCAAAGATCAAACTAGGCACTCTGAGAAAGCCTGACGGATCATATACAACAACAGAGCGCGAACAATTCGAGCTGTTACTAAAAACACATTTTCCGGACTGCACGTTGAGTGACGACACCAGCTGGGAAGCAAGTACAAGTCATACACCACAGAAAGCTGACTGGGTACTAGCTGAATCAATAGTCTCAGAGGAAAAACTTTCTAGTGCTGTAAGAACATTTCAACCATTTAAGGCGACTGGCACGGATGGTATATTCCCTGCCCTCCTTCAGTGGCATCTTATGAAAATCGAGGCAATACTTATAGCTATCTATAGGAGCTGCATCGCTTGGAAATACATACCACTGGCGTGGAGAGAAGTTAAGGTTATCTTCCTCCCAAAACCAGGCAAGTCTGACTACACACAACCAAAGTCATTCAGACCGATCAGTTTGAGCTCATTTCTTCTCAAAACTCTCGAGAAACTCTGTGACAGACACATCCGTAGCGGGCCGCTGGCTAACAACCCGGTCAACAAAAACCAGCACGCGTATCAATCAGGCAAATCCACTGAAACAGCTTTACATCAAGTTGTCCACAAGATTGAAAGTGCCCTGGAAGACAAACAATCATGTCTGGTCACTTTCATCGACATTGAAGGTGCATTTGATAAGACCACCTTTCCGAGCATCGAAAGGGGGCTAAGAGATAAAGGGGTTGATGAGAACCTGAACGAATGGATAACACAAATGCTGGCCAACAGGGCGGCTCGGATCGAAAGCTCCGAAATTACACGTTGTCTCGTAACAAAAGGATGCCCACAAGGAGGAGTTCTGTCACCCCTACTCTGGATACTCGTAGCAAACGAGCTCTTAGAACTACTAAACAAAGATGGCATCCTTACAATTGGTTATGCTGACGACCTAGCAATCATGATATCGGGACTATTTGAATCAACTCTATGCGAGAAGATGCAAAAAGCTCTTCGTGTTGTGGAAGCATGGTGCCATAGGCACAGCCTATCTGTGAACCCAAACAAAACTGAATTGATTCTTTTTACTCGCAAAACGAAGAAACTGCAGGCACTAGACCTACCATCCCTATTTGGAACAAGACTGACTTTGTGTAAGGAGGTCAAATACCTGGGCATATGGCTGGACAGCAAACTTCTATGGAACAAGCAGCTTGACCATGTCACGACAAAGGCTACAAACGTGCTATGGCAGTGCACACGTGCCGTGGGCAAGGACTGGGGATTAAAACCGAAGCTGTGTCTCTGGATGTACAAAGTCATGGTTAGACCGGTGCTCACCTATGGCGCTGTAGTCTGGTGGCCCCGAACTATCCTAGTTACTGCTATCAATAGGCTACAACAGGTCCAAAGACTAGCATGCTCACTCGCAAGTGGGTGCACAAAATCTACTCCATCGGCGGCACTCGATGTCATACTGGGGCTGGTACCACTTCAGCTGCACATACAGCAGGAAGCGATGGCAGCAGCACTAAGAATAAAATCCACTAACCAGTGGAAAGGTGACAACAGAACAACATATCATTGCAAGATACTTGACAAGGCGACAAAAGTCATTCCGGAGGCCTTACGAGGCACGGACAGAATCGCTACTTCTTATTTGGTCAACAAATCGTACGAAGTGGTGACTTCGGAGCCCGAAGGCATCTCAAGTTCCTCATCTGGGCTGCCCACATACCACATATACACAGATGGAGCCAAACAGAAAACGGGGGTGGGCTGTGGCTTTTACTGCCCTGAAACGGGACTCTGTAAGGCTCAACCACTCAACACAACCACCACGGCTTTTCAAGCCGAAACTATAGGTCTACATCTGGCGGCCAAAGATATACTGACATCATTAAAGTCTGTGCCGGAAACAGGGAAAGCTCTAGCATGCACACAACAATTTATCTTCACAACAGATAGTGCTGCACTTATAAATGCTCTTCAAAGACCAGACACCAGGTCCAAATCGATACTGGAATGTCATAATGCACTCCAACAACTAAGTGTGAATCATAGAGTGCTTATCAAATGGACAAAGAGTCATAGCACAAACCTGGGCAACAACAGGGCTGACGTCCTGGCAAAAGAGGGAGCAAAACTTGTTCCTACAGAAGCGGACAAGAGCCTATCAAATCCACCATCGGCGGAAATCAAAAACAGACTGAGAGAACACTTTGAAAAAGAGCACCAGAAGCTCTGGGAAAGCAGAAAGGACTGTAAGCAGGCGAAAGTCATGCTCCCGGGCCCAGATAAGAAGTCCACCAACACCATAATAAAGATGAAACGCGAGGACCTGCGAATGCTGGTGGGCATCATCACAGGTCACTGTGAATTAAACCATCACCTGTACAAGACAGGGGCTACTGACAGCGGATTATGTCGGGGCTGCCTACAGGGAGAAGAAACAGTAGAGCACGTAATTTTGCACTGTGCAGCCACGGAAGAGGCCAGGACCACATCGGGTCTGCGGGCCGTGATCGGAAGCGGCTCCCAGACACCGCTGCATACAGGGATACTGAGAGAATGTTACCAACGACCCAAAGTCCTGCTTCGCTATTTTAAGGAGCTGGGCTGGCTGGGGTAGGGTTAGCATAGGGGGACAATGCACAAAACACCCCACAGCGGGAAGTCAGTGCAGGTCTAACCACCCCCGATTAGAATTAGATGCTCTCAGTCGTAAAATTAAGGTTTTGAGAAAGAATGGAGGCAAGTGTTTTTTTTTTTTTTTTTATACCACTGAAGTGGCAAACAAGCTTACAGCCCACCTGTTGGTAAGCGGTTACCGTAGCCTATGAGCGCTTGCAATACCAGAGGCATCACGCACGCGTTGCCGACACCGAACCCCCTCCCCCCCTAAAGAACTCTGGCAACCTTACTCATCGCAGGAACACAACACTATTTGAAACAAATAATGTTATTTGGCTGCGATCTTCTGTAAGGCGGAGGTACCTCCCCAGGCGGGCTGCTCCAATTCAGAACGAGAAAATCTCGCTGTGCCCTACCTCCTCCTAAAATATATATATATATGTATATATATATATTATACTCGCCAACCCGCGTACCCAGCGTGGTGAGTATGGGCAAATTCCCCCCACATGACGGAAAGTCACTCCGGAAATGTGTGGTAGACCGATGTTCAGCAGTGGACTTTAAACGGCTGGAATGATGATGATATATATATATATATATATATTATATATATATATATATAGAATGATGATGAAATTATATTATATAATATATATAGATATATATATATATATATTATCATCATCATTCCAGCCGTTTAAAGTCCACTGCTGAACATCGGTCTACCACACATTTCCGGAGTGACTTTCCGTCATGTGGGGGGAATTTGCCCATACTCACCACGCTGGGTACGCGGGTTGGCGAGTGCAGTTAGAGCTATCTTTGTGAAAATAGAGGACGCTGCTGCCCATTTCCTAGCTTTTTTCCCTTAGTAGCCGTTTACGACATCCACGGGTAGGAGATATAAGTGTTTATATAGCAGGTATCTGTAGTTCGGGAACCCTGATCAATGCTTAGAGTGTGTAGGGACACATAATATTGCAATGTAATTAAAGATGAAATATTGTAAGACGCTGTCTCCCCCCCCTCGCTTCCCACGCTGGAAGGCAGTTAGTTGTATGATGTTACGCAGCCCACATGTTACAATCTGAGGAAATAAATGCGGTTAACGTTCGTGCCAGAACTTTAGAGGTTTCATTCACATATTCCTCAAGGTTACCCAAGTATAGGAAGTACATACATGTGGGATGCATGGTTTGGAACGTATGAATGAGATGAATGATTGAATGAGGAATGAAGGAAAGGGAATGAAACGGAGAATGGCAGACGATTGAATGGTGTGCTGTGTGCAGCAAGGCTTTGTAATTTACAAAATAAAACAGGAGGAGGTAGGGCACAGCTAGATTTTCTCGCTCTAAATTAGAGCAGCCCGCGTGGGAGGTACCTCCGCCTTACAGAATATCGCAGCCAAATAAAATTTTGTTTCAAATAGTGTTGTGTTCCTGCGGTGAGTTAGGTTGCCAGAGCTCTTTAGGGGGGGGGGGGGGGAGGGGTTTGGCAGGCAACGCATTAGCAATGCTTCAGGTGTTGCTAATGTCAATAGGCGACGGTAACCACTTACCATCAGTAGGCCATAAGCCTGTTTGCCTCCGTATAACATAAAAAAAACAAGTATTTCAGATTCTAAAAGATTTTTTTATTTCACTTCCCGGCCCACATACGTCCGTACATACTCGTACTTATAAGTTTATACTCATTCGTCCGCTGTGGTTTTTCCGCTTGATGTGGGTAAAGTAAGCCTCAGGTCACTTAACAATCCTCAAGTGTCTAGAAAGGGCGTCGACCGATCCCATTACTAAGGTGGGTTGTTTATTAGCACCCTTACAAATTGTTCGTTTTTGGCTGCGTGTAAGATATCTTGAGGACTTACCAATTTGCAGGGGTAGGCAGGACCGAGAAACCACTTTTGAGTTGTTAGGAGTGAAAGGCTATATTTTTTGTACGGAGAAAGTGCGCGCTCTCTTGCGTGACTTTGAAGGAAGGAGAGGGAAAATAGGGTTGGGACGGTGCAGGAAGAGGGATGCCGCTAGTGTTGTCCCCTCAATCAGACATGAATCGAATCAAAATCAGAACTGTGTTGAAAAGGCATGAATGAATACGTAGCACTGCGTAGAAGCTTGTTTTTCACAGCGAGAGTTAGTGTTACCTGACAAGTGTAAAACGATCTTGTACACGCTGAAAAATCGCCCCATGTGTATAGGTGTTTAGTGCCTAGATTTTATTACTCGAACTCTGTAACGCAATCTTTGATTTATTGACCAAAAGCCATGACATTTTGAAGGATACTGTAATGTATTGTCATCGTCTCAAGCGTCTACGTCACGTGACAGTTGGAAGACAGCGTTGCAGAGAGTTGTGCGCGTGATGAGGTGTTGGTGGGCCGATATTTTAATAAGATTTTATGGACATTACAGATACCACAAGTATTAAGTTATAATTCATCATTATCTCCCTGCCCTTATCCCACTTCATGTGGGGTCGGAACAACACGTTTTTCTCTTCCACTCCCCTCTATCAGCCGTCATATTCACTCCTTTCTTACTCATGTCACACAATTCAATGTAATTAATTAAATTTAATGTAATTTAATATAAATACATATTATAAAAGTTATGACTGTCCACAGTTTATCCATTTTTATTTTATTATGGCTACATATACATTTGACATATTATATATGCTTTATCTAAGAGGCTGGTTGGTGGATGAGATTAATGACCAAAGGGCTGGTTCATTCCTGGAATTAATTTAGCTTAATTTAATTTTTTTTATCATTGCTTTTATTTCGTTAAGAGTATATTTATTTTCACTTCATAAAGAGTTTTTATTTGAATAACCAATTGACCAATGGATGAATCCTCTAAAAGTTAGTCTATTTTTTGTTGTACAACTGAAGTAGTAAACAAGCATACGGCCCACCTGTTGGTTAGCGGTTACCATAGCCTATGAGCGCTTGCAATACCAGAGGCATCACGCACGCGTTGCCGACCCCGAACCCCCTCCCCCTTAAAGAGCTCTGGCAACCTTACTCACCGAAGGAACGCAACACTATTTGAACCAAATAAATAAAATAAATAAATATTCCGGACATATCACACACGGTCAACTGATCCCAAACTAGGCATAGCCTGTACTATGGGTACCAGAGACTGATATACATAATAGATTAATATTTAACACCCAGACACAGAACAAACATCTGTGTTCATCACACAAATGTTTGTCCAGAGCGGGAATTGAACCCGCGACCTCTAGCTAATAATGTTATTTAGCTGCAATCTTCTTTATGTACCTCCCCAGGCGGGCTGCTCCAATTTTAGAACGAGAAAATCTCGCTGTGGCCTACCTCCTCCAAAAATCTATTGTTGTGATTGGAAATCTGATCAACTTCCGACTCGTATTATTCACCTCTCATAAAGATATAACTGGTGGATTCATTGCGCCGTAGTTTTAGTGTGAAAAGATTCTACAGTGGCCTACATACCAAACTGGTTGACTGTACATGAGCCCAGTCAGGCGTTGCATCTAAATTACGCAGGAAGATAGCTCAGTACCTAGGCTAATAACTTTCTTACAATTTGGAAGAAGAAAAACACCTTGAGGCTGCAAATTTTCTTTGTAAAATTATGTTATGACAGAATGAGTTAGATAGATTTCTTTTCTGTATTTTTTTGCTGTAATAATATTTTCGTCAGAACAAAATTCTCATTTGTCTCGCCTTATCTCGTTCCGCGCACGTTTTAAAATAAGCACAAATATTATTTTTATAATTTAGGTAATGGCAAGAAAAATTGACAATTTACGAATACGTGCACAATTTTGTATGGCTGTAGTTGTGACACCATAATTCATGGCCACCCACGGTGCCGTCTTCCGCCGGATTTATACAGGAGCGGATTAAGGTATTGGGGGAAAAGAGACGTTTCATCAATATATGGAGCCTGGGCCTGCACTGTGTACACTAATCTAAAATATGGCTAAGCAATAAAGTAAACGTATTTAATAGCTATGTGAACTTGGCACCCGACTTTGGAAAATCAAACTTTTTTTTTTTTATTCTCGTTGAGTTTCGTTTGTAGTTGATTGTAGTGAAATTATTTTCGTTTGTAGTAGCTCTAAAAAAAAGTTAGGGGACTTTGAAAAAAAAACTCTTTGTTTTTAAAATATTTCATCCGCGTCTATGGAAAATCAAACTTTTTGTTGTTGATTCCTATAGTACTTCGATTGTAGTTGATTGTTGTGAAATTATTTTCGTTTTTAGTAGCTCTTAAAAAAAGTTAGGGGACTTTGAAAAAAAAAATCATCCGCGTCTATGGAAAATCAAACTGTTTTTTGTTGATTCCTATAGTATTTCGATTGTAGTTGATTGTAGTGAAATTATTTTTGTTTGTAGTAGCTCTAAAAAAAAGTTAGGGGACTTTGAAAAAAAAATTCATCTGCGTCTATGGAAAATCAAACTGTTTTTTGTTGATTCCTATAGTATTTCGATTGTAGTTGATTGTAGTGAAATTATTTTTGTTTGTAGTAGCTCTAAAAAAAAGTTAGAAGACTGAAAAAAAAAACTAACTTTTTTTAAGAGCTACTACAAACGAAAATTATTTCACTACACTCAACTACAACCGAAGTACTATAGGAATCAAAATTAAAAAGTTTGATTTTCCATAGACGCGGATGAAATATTTTAAAAAGCAAAGAGTTTTTTTTTCAAAGTCCCCTAACTTTTTTTCAGAGCTACTACAAACGAAAATAATTTCACAACAATCAACTACAATCGAAGTACTATAGGAATCAACAACAAAAAGTTTGATTTTCCATAGACGCGGATGAAATATTTTAAAAACAAAGAGTTTTTTTTTCAAAGTCCCCTAACTTTTTTTTAGAGCTACTACAAACGAAAATAATTTCACTTCAATCAACTACAATCGAAGTACTATAGGAATCAACAAAAAACAGTTTGATTTTCCATAGACGCGGTTGAATTTTTTTTTCAAAGTCCCCTACTTTTTTTAAGAGCTACTACAAACAAAAATAATTTCACTACAATCAACTACAACCGAAGTACTATAGGAATCAACAACAAAAAGTTTGATTTTCCATAGACGCGGATGAAATATTTTAAAATCAAAGAGTTTTTTTTCAAAGTCCCCTAACTTTTTTTTGGAGCTACTACAAACAAAAATAATTTGACTACAATCAACTACAATCGAAGTACTATAGGAAACAAAATTAAAAAAAATTATTTTCCATAGACGCGGATGAAATATTTTAAATTCAAAGAGTTTTTTTTTCATAGTCCCCTAACTTTTTTTTAGAGCTACTACAAACAAAAATAATTTCACTACAATCAACTACAAACGAAACTCAACGAGAATAAAAAAAAAAAAGTTTGATTTTCCAAAGTCGGGTGCCAAGTTCACATAGCTGTATTTAATTGGTTATTCTAATTAAATTGACTTCGTTTTATGGTACATTAAGATTTTCTTCAACAAAGAGAGCAACACACAGCGCTACAAAAATATGGCGGATGGACGTGCGTCAAATGTCATTTTGACAACCTACATTTATCTGACAAAACAAAAACATCAAATAAAACAACATGACAAGAAAAATTGTGACAACATGGCGGTCTTCAAATAGTGTTCACATAGTAAAAAACTTACCGGAAGAACTATTCTTGTACCATCGCATTTGTCTTCAAATTAATGAAATTGTATTTTTCTTGTAATCTCCCATTTTTTCCTAACTTTTCTATGTAGTGTACATGGACCAGGCCCAGAATGAAATAGCTCCTTAATTAGTTTATAATTAGTTTTGAAAAGGTTACTTAACTTCAGATCCTCTAATGCAATTCGTTCGCTTTGTCACAAATTATTTACTGTTTAAATTATAGCCTTAGGTGAAAGCGTCAGTCATAAAAGCCCATCAATGACCAAGGAAGAATCATTGACACAACAAGCGAACTCAGCCACTACGGCTCCCATAGTGTACAAATACAAATAAATTTATTTACCGATAGTAAACACCATAGCAATTAACAAGTTACTAGAGGTCCCCGCACTAGGACTATCCTGTGTCGCGGGAGGCCATGTACAAATAATGTATAAAGACGGTCAAGTGCGAGAACTCGCACCCTGAGGCTTCCGTACATGGGTTCGAAACCCGTCCGTACACCAATGGATTTACAAAAATTAAAAAAAAATTAAGTGTAGGAATTGACAAACTTATATTTGCGGTCGCTCACGTAGTCATTGTATGACATTGACCGCAAATATTACTTTGTTTCCTAAAAAACTTCGAAATTCATCAATTTCAGACTTTTCCCTTGATTGTGAGGTAGCTGAAAGTACACTAGAAGTTTTTGATTTTTGCTATTTCCATACAAAGTTTTAACATGCATTGCCATAATCTTTTTAATGAATTAAGCTAGAGCTTTGATTTTTATATGGCACCATAAGCCCACAGACCTTAATAGGTGGTATACATTTCAAGTTTATACCTTTAGCCGTTTCTGGGAAAAAGTGACTTGACAGACGGACAAACAGACACATACAGACGGACAACAAAGTGATCCTATAAGGGTTCCGTTTTTCCAAATGAGGTACGGAACCCTAAAAATACGATTTACATAAAACTTAATTATAAAAAACAGTAACAGGGCAAAACCAAAGATAAAATAAAACGGAATTATAGCAACTTATTGAATTAACATGTAAAGTCCGTATGAGAGAGCAGACTTTTCCAGAAAGAGAGGTAGGGCACAGTGAGATTTTCTCGCTCTTAATAGGAGAGCCCGCCCGCCTGGAGAGGTACCTCCGCCTTACAAAAGATCGCAGCCAAATAACATTATTTGTTCCAAATAGTTTTGTGTTCCTGCGGCGAGTAAGGTTGCCAGAGCTCTTAAAGGGCCCTCCCCTTAAAGAGCTCTGGTTCCGGGTTTGCAACGCCTGCGTGATGCCTCTGGTATTGCAAGCGTTCACTTACTAGGATAAGTGGTTAGGTGGGCAATAAGCTTGTTTGCCATCATAGTTGTAAAAAAAAACTAAAAAAAACGAGTAATGAGAGTTGATGCCCCGCCCGCTGGCCCCACCTTATAAGCGCCCCTGTCTCCCTCCACATTTGCGGCGAGTGTCTGCACATTCATTATGGCATCACAACAATATTTTATATTATTGAAATACGTTCGGGAACATTTTATTTGACTGACGGTCTGTCATAGGGTGGATTATTGTATTTTACGCCTGGGAGAGTCAAGGCCGTGTGGATCACATATTTAGTAAGGGTTCTGTAAAGCCTACTAAAGGATGACTCATCAGCATCATCATCAGCCTGTAGAAGTCCAATGCTGGACATATCCTTCCCCGAAGAGTGCCACGACGAAGGGTCTAAAGCCTTTTCCATCCACCGAATTCCCAAAACCTTCACAATGTCCTGTGTGAAGTTCATAGTCACCATTCGTGAACCTTTGCTCCCCAACGGTTGTAGTTCTGCAAGCTATATATGACCTGCCCACTGCCACTTCATTTTGCTATGTCGATTAGCTTGGTTCTTGTACGGACACATAAGACGGTTCACATAGCCCATCGCGTGACATTGAGCTTGTGTACGAGGCCAAAATAGTTAGCGACCAAGTCTCAGCGCCATATGTCATTACTGGCAACACGCAGTGTTTGTCTTGGGGCTCTGCGGTATCTGCGGCAAAAGGATGACTTGACTAGTTTCCTCACTAATTTTCAAGCAACACCTCTGCGTCATTCAAGCTATTGGCAATAATAAAAAATAAAAGAAACAAAAAAATGCTTTTTTTTTCAGCTATTTACCCGAAGGAAAGGTACGAAGCAAAACATGACGAATCAAATCCTATTCCGGAGCCAATTGCAAAAAGATTGCTAAGCCCTTGTTTCCTAAAAAGCCAGTCACCGTTAGAAGGCTATCTTCCATCATCACCATCATCATCAGTTCGGCCGTAGGACGTCCACTGGTGAACATAGGCCATAGATTAGATTAGATTCCCCCATAGATTTCCAGAGCAAATTCCTATCATGTGGGAGGAATTTGCCCATACTCATCACGCTGGGCAGGCGGGCTGGCCAGCGCAGTTAGAGATATAAATGTCCATAGATTAGAAATTAATAATTAGCTGGATGTACAAGGTGATTCATAATATGTATACCATCCCGAGAGGGGGTTATTCTATCAACAAAAAGAAATAATATTAGCGAAAAATAACATCAATATTTTCATATTATTTTTAATTTTTTTTTACCAACTTTCTCAAAATAACTGATTTTGGTATTTTTATCATCTTTAGAACTAATAACTAAACGTACAAAAATTGATCAAGATTGCTACCTAAAACAGCTGATCCATTGAGTTTGACCTGATTTGACCCCAAAACAGCTGATTTTCACATTTTCACATTAATTTTTAAATTTTCGAATTTCCAAAAGTCGTAGAACAAACATTATTGCCAATTGGGTGTAGAATAAGCCGGGGTGGCATACATATTATGAATAACCTTGTATGTCTTGACCGCATTAATATCCGTAAATTATTTCTAAATGGTTACAGCTCTACAAACTTCACCATCCCATTTAAAGTTAAAATTCATGAATTTTACTACACTTATTCCTTTTTATTAATAAATGCTTCAAGTACCTATTCCTGATTTCAGAATTGTACGTAAAAAGCTTGTCATTTTGGCCATTTCCATACCCAAATTTGATAAGTCAAAGTCAAAGTCAAAAGGCATTTATTTCAATAAAATCACTAGGATCACTTTGAAACATCTTAGAAACTAGGTGAAGCTATGCCTGTTCCTCGCGACCAAGCCTAGAAGAATCAGGCAACAAACACGGCTTGGTGCTTATTATTTTTTTCGATGATCCTTTTTCACAAAATGGAATTTAAAGCTTCAGTGTGGTGCCGATCTAACTAGGTGAGGCTAAAAAGAAAAGTAATCTAATTATAATCCTTAATCAATAAGAGCTTATAAAAATGTGAAAAAAAAGAAGACAAATGTTCAACAAATGATCTAAGGGCAGCACACGCTACACTTGATGAAATATGTACCTAATGCTTATATAAAATTAAATAATACTTAAAATATGATGCAAGCAAAAACTGTAAAGACACCTCATAAAGGCATTTTAGCTGTCGAGGGGCAGAGCGACTTCAGGCCATGCGGTTTTATCATTTATATAATCATTTAGTTTATAGTACGCTTTCTTAATAAAATTATTCTTTATGTACACTTTAAATCTTCTAATAGGAAGTTGCGTCGCGTTTACCGGAAGTTTATTATAAAATCTTACCATATTCCCCATAAAAGACCCATTTACTTTTTGTAATCTAAATTTTGGAATGCACAATTTATTTTTATAACTGTAGCCGTTCCTCAGAAGAAGGGTCTTGACAGACGGACAGACAGTCAGACATACAGACAGAGAGACAACAACTATCTTATAAGGGTACCGTTTTATCAAATGAGGTACGGAACCTTAAAATGGGAATCAAAGGCAGCAATTTCGGTGAAAATCAGTCTGTCTGTACTCTGTGAGAGTAAAAAGTAATGACTAGACACCAAGGTTACCAACTTTTCTAGTACTTTGTATTACAGTACCCTGGAACATCTGTGAATATCAATTATTAATTAGAAATTTGCCGTCGATCCGTCCGCCATTTTGATGCTATCGTTTTGATAAGGCTCAGGACCCAAGCCTTACAAGAAATCGTAGATCCGTGACGTCACCCCTTTAAATGTGAGACAATTTTCTTCACATCGAATATCTGATGCTGAACATGCATCCTTCGGGAGCTCTTGTAGAATTCCTTTTTTACCCGTGACTGGGCGGTTTATACCTTAGCCTCTATTTTTACCTCAATAAACATTTCTTCTGATTTTACCGTATTAGTAGAATAGGATACTATCCTACCAATATCCTTATCATCACACTTTGGCGCACTTTAATCCTAGGCTCCTTTCGTGCACATGTCAAATCTCTTCGAATTTTTAGATTCTAGGACATGCCGGTTTCCACACGATGTTTCTTTGAGAAGCTCTCACCGTTACCACTAGCATAGTGCACATACATTTTTCGAATGGAAAACCATTGGTGCACGATAAGTTTCGAACCTACGACCTGTGGATAGGATGGCGGAGTTACTTCACCAGTGCTCTCAATCACCGCTGTGATAGGCTATTGTTTTACTTTTATTATCGTATCGTAAGCATAACGATTTACATTTACATGAGTAAGAAAGGAGTGAATACTGATATGTGGCAGTGGGCAGGCCATATAGCTCGCAGAACCGATAACCGTTGGGGAGTAAGGGTTCTCGAATGGCGACCACGAACCGGGCGACGCAGTGTTGGAAGGCCCCCCACCCGATGGACCGATGACATTGTAAAGGTTGCGGGAAGTCGGTGGATGGAAAGGGCTCAAGACCGTTCGTCGTGGAACTCTTTGGGGGAGGCCTATGTCCAGCAGTGGACTTCTACAGGTTGTTGATGATGACTGATATGATGAGAGAGAGGGGAGTGGAAGAGAAAAACCCGTTGTGCCGACCACACATGAAGTGGGATAAGGGAGATGATGATGATCGTAAGCATAACGATTTGTGAATTTTTCATGCCCGGATTACAGTACTCCATTTTTACTCGCGACAGCCGCAGTCTGGCGATCATTACGCGTCTTTCGTAACTGATACGACCATATATATTCAAAAATTCAAAAATTCAAAATTCATTTATACAGAACAAAGTACACAGGGAAACAGGTTACAGATTGAACGATGAGACTGCAAAAGTTATGAAAACTGAGTAGCAGCCTCAACGCCCTCCTCATTGACACAACATAGTTCTGTATGTTTAAAAGATAAAGTAAACTTAAAATGAAAAAAAAACAAACTATAATTATATAATATTATGAAACGCTAGGAAAGTGCATAATGTTAAAAGAAAATAGGTACAGTTCAAAAGATAAACCATTGTATAATACAAGTGCTTTGTTTGCGTGTGAAGGTTGTAATATAGATACTGTATTCGGAGGAACACGCGAAGGACGGGAAAAAGTTTTCATCGTATGTGTTCCTCTCTCTGTCACATTCATTGACGTTTTAAATTCGCTACCGCACAAAAAAACAGATAAAGACAATTACCAAGGTGGCAGCTTCCCTCGCACTTGTTGGAAATTTTAGAGAGACGCATTTTTATCGTTTTGCATTCTTGTGATTCTTATCTTATTGCAATCAAAATACTTCGGACTCCGGTCTCAGGTTGGCCGCTGCAGAAAAAGCCTGGCTAAATGGGGAATAATTGACTCGTCCAGAGTACAGTGCGAGTGCGGAGCCCCCGTACAGGATATGCGGCACCTGCACGACGCACTGACACTGACGCACCTTCCACGCCTGCCTTTAAAATAAGGCTAAAAAAATTCCTGACGGAATCAGTTTTCTATGATCTAGAAGAATACTTAGAGCTACCGCTCTTTTATTGTATATTTTTCTATAAATTATTTATAATTAATTAATATATCTATATGATAAATTTTTTGTTAATTACATGTTAATTATGGTGTAATAAATAAATTCTGTATTCTGTATTCCTGCTTTCCTGTCCACTGTGCACGACAACCTGCACTTGTGAGGATCTAAATGATACAACAGATAGAACCATCGAGGTTGCTACATACTATTGGTCGAGTAGAGTTCGAAAGAGTCCTTGACTCGAAAATAAGAAGAAGATCTGAATAAAGTTTACTATTTCCTCATTAACTATGTATGAATCTTGACTGGCATCATAGCTCAGTTGGTAGTAACTCTACCTTCTGCGCAAGAGGTCGTGGGTTCGATCCCCGCACTGGACAAACATTTGTGTGATTAACTCAGATATTTATTCTGAGACTGGGTGTAAAATATGTGTCTATTATGTATATCTGCCTCTGGTACCCATGCTATGCCTAGTTTGGGATCAGTTGCCGGTGTGATATAATTAAAAAAAAAAAACTACACATTCTTATGAAAAGGCGCGAAAAGCACGTCAATGCGCGATTCACAAAAGACCAACCTATTATGACTATGAGCTTTTATGCTTGAGGAAATAAAACTCTCATTGTTTGAAACCGGAAAATCTATCATTTTTGATGCATTTCATTTCGATTCCCACCACAATCATCAATTTTCAATCGAAATTGCGGTCTCAATCCATCAGATGACGCTCCCGTGTCATTCAGAATTCAGTTTGCAATGTTGGTAAAATTAAAAAGCCTTTGGGCATAGAATTACTACACAAAGAAACAAAGTTCACGCGCGAAATCTAAGCCATTCAATTGGAGTCATATTACGCAAACCACGAACGCGCTGTCCGTGCTCAAAAGTGAAGTGAATGCGCTCTCGAAAAAACAAAAATTATGAAATGAAATGAAATGATTTATTTTGCTAGAGCATGTACATAGGTCTTAACAATTGAACATTAGTTGTTTCACATACTTCACCGTTAATGTGACGGTTTGAGTTGTGAAATTGTGTCACAATTCATCGGGGGAGCAAGATAACATTTCTGTAGTAACATTTCACAGACTATATATTTTTTTTGAAGTTTTTTCCCTTTCGGGCCCATCTAGGCTTTACCGCCAAGTCTTACGTTTATTTTTCCTTGTTATTTTTATTATTTCGTCTTTATTTTTCATCTTATTCATGGTCAAGTCATCGTCAAGTCAAGTCAAGTTCAGTTTTAGTAAGATATGATGGTTGCTATTTTACTAAAACCTCGAGGGACCTCTTGGCGCCAACTCGAAAAATGTCGATACACGAAATCATTCTATTTCACTTCACTTGTGCGGTTTACTCAAACAATATTACACAAAACACCACCATAATTACACAATACTATTCAATTTAACACTAGTTTTGTAAAATAAATTGAGAGCGCAACATCACTTCGCAAGCTCCCGCCAAAAAGTCCTTTCACAGACAAGCCCTTAATTTTCGTACGTCAATCGTCTGAAATAACAAAATCCATAGATTACAACATTTTTCTGATAGTTCGAGCATAGTGCTCCCATCTGTGTGTGCAATTGACGCTTGCTACATTGTATGTAATTTATATTTCTTGATTTTGATATATTTCTTAGTTTTTAGCACCTGACGAAGACTGCTGGGTTAAATTCACACTGAAATTTCAGCGAGTGGCGAGTAGTGGATTGACATAAGTATCATTAAACAACCACCATGATGAAACTAGTACCTAATTACTAATAAGAGCCCTGCGTCTATGATGTATCATCTTAGTTAGATGCAGAACTCTTAATTTTTATAATAAAAACTAACGCCCACTTCAGCGAAATTGGAAGGTTAATTATTCCCTACATTTAGAGAGAATGTCGTTCATACGCTTGTGTGTGTGTCGGTGAATGTAATTACGTGGCACTCACGCACACATTGGTTGTTTTGTTGCCTACGTTTCGAGTGAAAATCTGTTCAAAACTTCTGTTCTATGTGTAGTAATTCTATGCCTTGGGGCTTTCACAACATTACATGCTCGAGGAAGCGTTGCAGTGGGGCATCTGTGGCGCATCTGTGGCACCACTAGTCATGCAATTACCGTAGCAATTCTGACCAATTTCCCTATTGTGTAGGCTTAATATTATTTGGACTGCGCCTCAGAGTCCAAATAATTTTAAGCCTGAGCGATCGCTACTTGCCCGTAAAACTTCAAAAAAGTCATCATCTCTTGGAATCACGACTTACTTTTTACTGTGTCATCCTGCTATCCTACTAATATTATAAATGCGAAAGTTTGTGAGGATGTTTGGATGTTTGTTGTTCAATCACGCCGTAACGGCTCAACCGATTTCGTTGAAACTCGGAATAGTTAAAGAACTTTATCTAAAATAGCATATAGGCTACATTTTAAGTCGGTACCGCGTGAGCGAAGCCACGGGCCGAAGCTAGTTATATTATAAATACGAAAGTTTGGATAAACGGATGGAAGCGCTAGTCAATCACGTTAGAACGGCTGAACGGATCTAGATGAAATTAACACAGTTACAGATTATAGTCTGCAATAGCAATTAGGCTACTTTTTATTCTCGTAGGTACCACGCGAGCGAAGACGCGCTTGGAAGCTAGTTATCTATACATCTAACATTTCTACTATATTGTCTTTGCTATACATATATTTTAATAAAACTGTTCAAATGGTCACATTCATCTATGGTCACATCTCTATCTTCTGTCGTATGTATAATAATAATAATAATAAAGCCCTTTATTCAGAATTACAAGGTTACAAGTTAGATGTGTTTTGGTTTATTTATAAAATATCCCGTAATTCGGCGTGCCTCTTGGCATAGGCCTCCTCTAACATTTTCCTCTGGGTTCTGTCTCACGCCCTTCTCCAATTATGTCAATTATGTTAATCACCTACCGAAACTCCTACAACTTGCACAGGTAGTGATAGAAACGAAATGTTTCGATTAGTACCTATCTAATTGTACCTATTTATTATAAGAGGAAGTTTGAAAGTGGCGCCAGTGACGGAAAAGCTGAGGAGTAATCGGTTAGCTTGGTATGGGCATGTCATGAGGAGGGAAGAATGTCACGTGACAGGAAGAGTGTTAGATATGAATGTGGATGGATGTAGGAGTAGAGCCTAACTCTACCAAAGAAAATATGGATGGACTGTGTGAAAGTGGATATGGTGAAGAAAGGAGTGAGTGTTGAGATGACGACTGATAGAGGAAAATGGAAGAAGAATACATGTTGTGCCGACCCCACATGATGCGGGATAAGGGCAGGAAGATGATGAGATGATGATGTACCTACTAATAACATATGGCATCGCCTTAGGGATAAAAAAAAACCTGTTATGATGTTATACTGTATTCTAAATAAATAAATAAATAAATGTCTAGCTGTGAGTTTTAAGTCATCCTCCCCTCTCGTTTGTTGGCGTCCTCTTTTGCGTTTGCCATCTATGGGGTACCAGTCAGACACAGTAAGCACCTTCGTCCATGACGCTATGCAAAAGTGACGGAACTCATTAGAAACTAGAGTTGCGGACTGATTGGAAACTCTGACTCGTCCACGGCGCTACTGGAATTTCCTGAAACTCAGTCACTCAGTACACGATTTTATGTAACCAAAGTTTTGAAAACGAAAATAATTAACATGACTAGTGATAATTCGAGCACACGGAATTATTACTTCTCCAGTCACATAGACGTCAGAATCACTTATAATTACTGTCTATTCGTTCATTTTTCACACATTTTCTCGAAACATGTCGCCTGGCGACCAGCATGTCGAGTCGCCAGGTGACTAGTTACAAACGCGTTCCTTTTGAGTAGCGCCGTGGACGGACGCGCATTGAAATACTAGTGCTATCGCAGTCAGGCTACTCATAAGTGACTACAGTTTCAGTCGAGTTCCTTTTGAGTCCCTCAGTGGACGAAGGGGCTAATGCTCCACTTGTCCTGTGAGTCTCGGATCATGTGACCGGTCCATCTCCACTTCTGTTGGTCTATTCGTGTAAATATATCAGCTACTTTCGTTATTTCTCTTATTTCGCTACTTCTCACTTTATCTTGTTTCTTTATTCCTGTCATGCTTCTCTCCATGGCTCTTTGGCAGCGTTCCAACTTTTCTCTGTGATGTTTGGTGAGTGACCAAGTTTCGCATCCGTAGGTAATGACTGGAAGTATACAGGTGTCGAAGGCTTTTATTTATAATGACAAACCTAGCTTCTTGGATTTAAGGACTTAAAGGAGCCATTTCATTCTGGGCCTGGTCCATGTACACTACATAGAAAAATTAGGAAAAAATAGTAGATTACAAGATTTTTTTTTTTAAATTTCATTTCATTAATTTGAAGTTAAAAGCGATGGTACAAGAATAGTTCTTCTGGTAAGTTTTTTACTATGTGAACACTATTTGAAGGCCGCCATGTTGGTTTATAATTGGCGTGTGACATGACATTGACATATTTTTCATATCATGTTGTTTGATTTGATGTTTTTGTTTTGTCAGATGAATGTAGGTTGTCAAAATGACATTTCACGCACGTCCATCCGCCATATTTTTGTAGCGCTATGTGTTGCTCTCTTTGTCGAAGAAAATCTTAATGTACCTTAGAACGAAGTCAATTTAAATAAAATAACCTATTAAATACGTTTACTTTATTGCTTAGCCATATTTTAGAGTAGTGTACACAGTGCAGGCCCAGGCTCCATATATTGATGAAACGTCTCTTTTAAATGTCGTATGTACGGTCGTGCTAATTGGCGCAACTACATAATGGAGGTTGTTGGAACTTTAATAAGTATATCCCTTAGTTCAAGGAGCAGGTTAGAAACTTTGCTTCATCGTAATTGGTTCAACTCAACTGAAGTTATGATTGTTCTTACCAAAACACGCGCCCGAAAATTTCAACTCTGCCACAAGGTACTAGAATCGATTATACAAGGTGATCCTGTACTCGTATACTATCCCAAAAGGCTTATTCTACACTCAATTGTCAATAAAGTTTGTTCAACGAATTTTAGAAATTCAACATTTTTCATTTAAAAAACTCTATGCAAAAATCTGCTGTTAATAAATCAGTTCAAACTCAATTATTCCGTTTTTTTCTTCATTTCATTTCATATTTATTCAACCATTGGTACACTATGGAACACTTAGTTACGTCAATCATTTGAACATTAACCTTATGAGGATACAGGCGACTGGGCCCAGACATAACTAGGACCGCGGTCCCAGTTACCTGATCATATACATATTAATTAATATTGACAGAAACAGACAGGTATCAGGTATATCAAAACATTAAATATTAACAGAATCTTAGTGATAAAATTTAATGTGGTTTTATTGTGTATGTCAAATAAACGTTTTCTATTCTACTCTATCTACGTCCCTATCAGTGGTTACCCATAAGCTCTAGGCGTTTATATTGAACCCGTTTACACAAAAATACCTGTAACGTAATGCGAGTGAAACCGCGAGTCCAGCTAGTTGTATTACGAAGGTATTTAAGCGGGAACATGAGTAGGTGAGCTTTCTACAAAGGGATTTCCTTTCGAACCGGCAAACAAAGTGTTTAAAGGTCAAGCAACACTGAACACCCACTTAAATTTTGTTTTCGTCAAAACGTAGGCCATCTTCTGTCCAAGGCTGTTTCCGTACTTGCAAATGCCATCGTCAGGATTTTCTTTAAATAGCTTGCTTGTTTGTCGACCAACAATAGACAGATCAGTGACAACTGATGAGGGCACAGGACCGTGAAAGAATCAGTGGCGATTCTTCCTCAATCCAGGCGAATGCTCCCGGTGAGGCAGTACCTTTACATATAGGTAGTAGTAGGAACAATAAAGACGGTCAAGTGGGAGAACTCGCGCCCTGAGGGTTCCGTACCATTGGTCGTGGGTTTGAATCCCGGTCGTGCACCAGTGGTCATGATCAGAAAATAAAAATTCTAAGTGTATGAATTGACTAACTTATATTTGCGGTCGCTCACGTAGTTATTGTATAACATTGATCGCAAATATAACTTTGTTTCCTAAGAAAT
The DNA here is from genome assembly GCA_947579855.1 of Anticlea derivata. NCBI lineage: Eukaryota > Metazoa > Arthropoda > Insecta > Lepidoptera > Geometridae > Anticlea > Anticlea derivata. The sequence goes on along the minus strand of OX388279.1, from coordinate 2,654,937 downwards.
TTCGTAATTCCTAAATTTCAGACTTTTCCCTTTTATTGTGTTACAAAAGCTCTTAGCATTCCAAATTTCAGAATTGTGAGGTTACAGGAAGTACCCTAGAGGTTTTTCATTTAAGCATACAAAAATTATACATTCATTGCCATATATTTTTAATGCATTAAGATAGAGCTTTGATTTTTATACGGCACCATAAGCCCACAGATTTTAATAGGTGGTATAAATTTCAAGTTGATACCTTTAGCCGTTTCTGAAAAAAAGGGTCTTGACAGACGGACATACAGACGGACAACAAAGTGATCCTATAAGGGTTCCGTTTTTCCAAATGAGGTACGGAACCTTAAAAACAATTAAAAAAGGTCTGAATACGTGCCATTGTTTAATTTTTACGAGTTGTCTGACTGATTATGCTTATTTACTGGCCGTATATATAACGATCATCGTTTCTTAGAGACCTTAACTTGACATCTAGGAAGCCTCTTTCTTATCGAACTATTGTTCAGTACAAAAATGATATTGTTCGCCTATAACAGATTGTATCTCGACTTTCGATCCAGATATCTTGGGTTCGAATCCCGTTTGCGCCCAGAGCAGTGAAGGAAATAATCATACCTTAAAATAATTTGGTTTAAACCTCCAAATATTACAAAATCATAGATAGCCTACAGGATCTGTTCAGAAACAGAGCATCTGTTTTGTGACCTCGGTGGTCCCTCCAATTTCATACCGATTGCCTTAGATGGTATATCCCTACCAGTCTGCTCCGATTTTAGGTACCTCGGTTCAGTAGTACAGAATGATGGTGAGATTGACAGGGATGTGAGGAACAGAATAAATGCAGGATGGATGAAATGGCGACAGGTCACCGCAACCACATGTGATCGGCGAATGCCCCTTAAACTTAAGGGGAAAATTTACAAAACGGTCTGGATCTGAGTGTTGGGCTGCCAAAGGGACAGATGAAAGAAGATTGCACGCAGCGGAGATGAGAATGGTAAGGTGGATGTGTGGAGTGACTAGAATGGATAAGATAAGGAATGAGTAAATACTTTCAAACTCCCTCTTAAATAAGAGGGAGTTTGAAAGTGGCGCCATTGACGGAAAAGCTGAGGAGTAATCGGTTAGCTTGGTATGGGCATGTCATGAGGAGGGAAGAATGTCATGTGACAAGAAGAGTGTTAGATATGAATGTGGATGAATGTAGGAGTAGAGGTAGGCCAAAGAAAAGATGGATGGACTGTGTGAAAGTGGATATGGTGAAGAAAGGAGTGAGTGCTGAGATGACGACTGATAGAGGGAAATGGAAGAAGAATACATGTTGTGCCGACCCCACATGATGTGGGATAAGGGCAGGAAGATGAGATAGCCTACAGGATGCTACGTTCATCAGTAGACTTCTACAGCTGATGATGCGGATGATTGCTCAGTAAATGACCCTATCATACCGTAAATTAATTGATGAACGATACAATGTTGCAACCACATAAATTAGGTACCTATTTACGTCGTTGCAACATTGTGTCGTAAAGCTAAAAGGCCTAAAAAGGATCGACTATTTCCATTGACATTTTAACTTAAATTGGGAGTTGGCTCGCCAATTTATTCAGAGTCGGACCATTAGATTGACAGAGTTCCATTAATTGAAGCTTTGTTGTGGAAAGTAGGTAATTTCTTACCTACATTTTGTTACTGAAAGGTGCATTTACGTGGGAAGCAGGCAGGAACATCATCGCACGCCGGTTTATACCCAAACAAGCTTTCTTCACCAAAAAATAAATACACAATCAATGAAAAAATAAATAACTTAAATATAGCAATACTATAGATAACAATGGGCGGCCTTATCGCTACTTGGCTAGAATAAATTGGCCAAGTGCGTGTGCGTTGTCTGACAAAAATGAGCACTTCAACGCTTCTTTGACTAAATTAGGGGGCGAGTGGGAATTGGCACAGTGGTTTTCACTATAACTCGTGCGTGGAAACAAACAAGTTACACCAAGTAACAAGACCATTGCAGTCACTCATTTTGTCCATACTGTTTTAGTATGGACAAAATGAGTGACTGTAATAGTCCGCTATAGACACTGTTACGGATTCCATACATATACACTTAAAATCGCGCTCAGGAGTGAGTGTAAAAATAATAATAATATAATATACATTTTATTTCAGGTAACTTAAGAATAGTACAGATGGTAAAAACTAATTCTAAGACCCATATAAATATATTCCTTAACCTAAAGTGTATAAAATTCCTATTAATTATTTAATTATGGCACACGTATAGGCAACGAGTAGTGACGTTTCTGCCCGGTGGCTGGCGGCGCCTCCGGTGTCTCGTGTCTAGCGTCCGACACACCTCCTGAATTTGACACCTTTAGGCCACATCTTAGTGGTGTGTAAAATAGTGGTGCCAACTCCCACTCACCCCTCAGATCTCTGTATCGAAAATTGTTGCGCTAGCCAGAGTCTGTTTCTTATGTTAATTCTAGAGGCAGCCTTCGGAAAGCGTAGCTTTTTCATTTTAAATTAAATGATTTTGCTTTGTATTTATACAGCCCTGTTTTATCGGGAACTGATACATATTTTGTCTCTTCTGGGATTAATTTAAAAGCGGTTCTTACCCACCGTCCACCTCCTTGAGACCACCAAAGAGAAATTGAAATTTTGGAACCTAGAAATATATTATTATCTGCCCAATATAGAAACAAGCAATATAAAATAGGTACTAAATCATTATGTACTTCCCAATTTTGGTTTTTGTTGTTGTTTTATTTTGTATATTGTTGTTTGGTTGTAATGTACCTACTACTGTAACTCGTGTTTATCTTTATGTTATTTGGTTAATATGTATTGTGTCTTCTGTCTGTGTCTGTCAAATAAATGTATTTCATTTCATTCATTTCGTTTCAATTTACGGCGCTTCTAAAGCAAATCTTTAGTTCTGAATTGGAATCGGGTCAGGTTATTCCCAGCGTATAACCGAACAGCGAGGACCGGAGGCGATGCAAAAGTTTATTTCTACTTTAGGAACCCACTGTCTCTTGATTGTTGGAAACTGTAAAATAGTTTCGGTATTTTTGGTTTGAGTTTTCTTTCCTATTGCTGTAGCATTTTCTGAACATTTTTAGGGTTCCGTACCTCATTTGGAAAAAAACGGAACCCTTAAAGGATCACTTTGTTGTCCGTCTGTCTCAGAGTCAGAGTCAAAAGACATTTATTTCAATAAAATCACTAGGATCACTTTGAAACGTCTTAGAAACTAGGTGAAGCTATGCCTGTTCCTCGCGACCAAGCCTAGAAGAATCAGGCAACAAACATGGCTTGGTGCCTATAATTTTTTGATGATCCTTTTTCACAAAATGGAATTTAAAGCTTCAGTGTGGTGCCGATCGAACTAGAAAGAAAGAAAGAAAGAAAATTTGTTTATTTGACCCACAACGCAGGTAGGTGGGTACATAGAAAAATACTTTATAGGTAAGTAATACACAACGCAGTAGGAAAACATAAAAAAGTAGGTAGGTAGGTGGCTAAGTGGTAGGCTAAGTAGTATGCGTTGTGTGAGGCAAATGGGTCCCGTCTCAGCATATAGCATGAACATAGTATTATGTACGGCGCGGCGCTGGTTTTCTGACGGGGCCTGGGCGACGCGACGTGATGAACATCAATAAACATAATATTTATAGTAGGTATATAATAAGGATAATTATAGTAGGTATGGATAGGTACTTATATAAAAATAGAGTTAGTAGTAGTAGATAGATTTAGGTGAGTTATATATTACATAATAATTACAGATATTGTATTGCGGGTTATGTTGGTAGGTAACTAGGTGAGGCTCAAAAGAAAAGTAATCTAATTATAATCCCTAATAAATGAGAGCTTATAAAAATTTTAAAAAAAGAAGACAAATGTGAGCTTCAACATATGATCTAAGGGCAACACACGCTGTCTGTTAAGACCCTTTTTCTCAAAAACGGCTAAAAGTATCAGCGCGAAATTTTTGTATGGAAATGGTGAAAAATGAATATAACCTCTAGGTTAGGTAGGTACTTCCAGTTACCTCACAATTCTAATTTAGAATGCTAAGAGCGTTTGTAACATAAACACTGACTTGACTGGCCTCATAGCTCAGTTAGTAGTAACTGTGCCTTCTGCGCTAGAGGTCGCGGGTTCGATCCCCGCACTGGACAAACATTTGTGTGATAAACACAGATGTTTGATCTGTGTCTGGGTGTTAAATATTTATTTATTATATATATCAGTCTCTGGTACCCATAGTACAGGCTATGCCTAGTTTGGGATTAGTTGACCGTGTGAATATGTCCGGAATATTTATTTATTTTATCAACGGAAAAAGTCTAAACCTGAGGTTTTTTTGATGTTTTATGTGTCACGTAGATTGAGTGTTGCGCTTCATACTGCGGGACAAAATGTCCGCTAGTGTATTCGGGGCTTAAAAGATAGTTATTGCGAACAAAATAATGATCTGAAACTCAAACTCTAACTCAGGTAGTGCAGCGGGCTCTGAAGTTTTTATAAAAATAACTTTATGCTCACAGTGTTGCGCGAGTTTCCACTATTTTATAAACCTAAAAATGACATGACAGTGTGTAGGTTGTACGTGAGTAGCCACTGAATTTATGGAGATTGGAAATGTGCAAAGGTGTTTTTTCTTTTTTTCAAAATCAATATTCTAAGCGCAGTTTCACATTGCGTTAAAATTCGGTTCGAGAAAATACGGATGTGAACGTCAATGTTTTCTTCTGTAAAATATAGCCGCGTTGAAACGGTATGCGTGATATATGAAATTCGTTGCAAAATGATCCGTACCTCTACTTAACAAAGCCAGTTTTGAGTTTGACATTTGGGCATGTGTGATAATAGCTCAATAATATCGCAAGCTCCTAAAAGTCAAACTCGAAATTAACTGTATCCAGAAGACGTAAGGATCATTTTAAAATAAAGGAGCCATTTCATTCTGGGCCTGGTCCATGTACACTACATAGAAAAATTAGGAAAAAATAGGAGATTACAAGAAAAATACAATTTCATTAATTTGAAGACAAATGCGATGGTACAAGAATAGTTCTTCAAGTAAGTTTTTTACTATGTGAACACTATTTGAAGGCCGCCACGTTGGTTTATAATTGGCGTTTGACATGACTTTGACATATTTTTCATGTCATGTGTTTGATTTGATGTTTTAGTTTTGTCAGATAAATGTAGGTTGTCAAAATGACATTTCACGCACGTCCATCCGCTATATTTTTGTAGCGCTGTGTGTTGCTCTCTTTGTCGAAGAAAATCTTAATGTACATTAGAACGAAGTCAATTTAAATAAAATAACCAATTAAATACGTTTACTTTATTGCTTAGCCATATTTTGGAGTAGTGTACACAGTGCAGGCCCAGGCTCCATATATTGATGAAACGTCTCTTTTAGATGACATATAGCACGTCGTTTGAACATTCTCCCTGCCGTACTGCACCAAGTGCGGTGGGCATTTCGCTTTACGGACCGGATTCAAACATTCCACATTGAAGAAACAGCCTTAGGTTATGCGTTCATTAGCCCAGAGTACACAGCTGCTGTGAACTCAGCGTTGGCATTTGCAGGTTTTGCCATTGCAGTGCTTCCACGGCTTTTGTATTTCACATAGACACCTGCAGAGATGCAACGCTGAACACACGCAAGTGCTTGCGTCAAGGGCGCGTTCACCGTGAATGACGTCATCGGCAGATTTAGTTCAAAAAATAGTCATCATCATCATCATTCCAGCCGTTTGAACTGCTGAACATCGGCCTCCCCCACAGATTTCCGGAGTGACTTCCTATAATTGGGGGTAATTTTCCGTTGGCGAGCGCAGTTAGAGCTACCTTTGTGAAAATGGGGACGCTGCTGCCACGGGTAGGAGATATGGAGGGGTCTATAATAATAATAAATGATAAATACTCCGGACATATTACACACGGTCAACTGTTCCCAAACTAGGCATAGCCTGTACTATGGGTACCAGAGACTGATATACATAATAAATATATATTTAACACCCAGACACAGAATAAACATCTGTGTTAGTCACAAATGTTTGTCCAGTGCGGGAATCGAACCCGCAACCTCTAGCGCAGAAGGCAGAGTAGAGAGACCAACTGGGCTATGAAGCCAGTCTTCCGTTCTTCAGCCGGGGCCACCACGGCCCCGAAATAGTAGCGAGCAACAAATCCGTATACCACGTTCGCTTTTATACCCATCGCTATTAATGGACGCTCTGTTTCAATGGTGCGGGTAACTCGCTTATGAATTCCACGAATTTGACGTGAAAAGGTTTCAGCGGATGCTGCCTTTGTTCTACCAATTCTATAACAATGTTTGAACGTGAATTTGAAATACTTTTTGCTTTTACGTCGCAAAAGCCACAGAGCACCGTGATTTTTTTATTTTTTATTGGAGATGGTTAGGCGTTTGACCTCCACCTCACTTTCGCAAGTGAGATGTGGCCTGAGATGGAGCACGCTTTACCAGAAGGAACTTATTCACTCTAGATTTGAAGACTCCTAGATTGTACTCATCCGGGAAAACAGACGCTGGCAGATCGTTTCACTCTTTGCCAGTGCTTATAATAAAGGTTGAGCAGAAACTTTTGGTTGATGAAATCATATATCTGGCTACATTAGCTATATAGCTACAATATTACAATTGAATTCATTCATCATCATTTCAACCGTTCGACGTCCAATGCTGAACATCGGCCTCCCCCACAGACAGAGCAAATTCCTTATCATGTGGGGGGATTTGCCCATACTCACCACGCTGGGAATGTGAGTTGGCGAGCGCAGTTAGAGCTATCATTGTTAAAATGAGGGACGCTGCTGCCCATCCCCTAGCTTTTTTCCCTTTGTCGCCTCTTACGACATCCGCGGATAAGTAGATATGGAGGGGCCTATTCTTCAGCCGGGGCCACCACGGCCAATTTAATTCATTGCTTCCATGTAAAGTAGGTTCCAGTGATGAGATGACCGCTAACTATTGGACTCTTTCACAAACTTAAAGTGTGTGAGAGTTAATCTTGGAGTTTGACTACATGATAATATCCGATATGAGGAAATACGTAGGTTTTTTTTAGAGACTCCTTTCGTGCACATGTCAAATGTCGTCGAATTTTTAGCTTCTAAGACATGTCGGTTTCCTCACGATGTTTTCCTTAACCGTTTGAGATCACTAGTATAGCGCATATACATTTTCCGAACGGAAAATTTATTGTTGCACGACAGGTATCGAACCCACGACCTGTGGATCGGAAGGCGACTACCACACCTCCATCAGTGTTCACTCTTCTGTGTTTTTGTGTGAGTCAAAAAAAACCTTTCTATTCTATTGTAAGTCGCTCGTCCGGGGTCCTAGGGTGACAAACAAGAGCCAAGTGACGCCAACGAACGAAGTTGCAATATCCTGTATCAAATAAACCTTCTTTTTCCTTCCTGTGTCGGTGACTTCAAACGTAGATAATCTCAAAGCATCGGAAATGACAAAGAACAAAGCTTCCTAAATACCTACCTTTTTTGCGAAGAACACACATGAAAGAAAATGTATCATGTACAACAAAAGAAAACAGGACGGTTTTCTAAACCGACGCCAAAAAAGGAGGAGGTTATCAATTCAGTTACTACGTATGTTTTTTATCGGGACGTTTTGGTAAAAGGCCAGGTCAAGAGTACCCTAAATCGAGGAGCATGTATGAGGAATTTGATGAGAATGAATGAAGCAAAAGAGGCATAATCAGGATCGTAGTGAGTGGAAAGCCTATCCCTCTGGGAAAAAGGCGTGATTTTATGTATTAAGATTTTTTTTATATCCCAACAATATTTGACTCAGGCGGGAATCGAACCCACGACCCTCACCTAGATGCGCTAACGAACTGCGCCACCGAGTTGACTCCTCATCCTGGTGAAAATCTTAAGAGGCTCGAAGCTCGAAGCGCCGATGGCTCCACCTATAGAGAAAAAGTGTGAAACAACCTTTTTATTAAGAATCGAAAGTAAAATGAAAAATTGTGACACGGATAACGAAGGAATGAGAAACTAAATAGTTTAATAAATCGTGTGGCTTTCCTTGCCTTGTATCCGAAGTATTTCTGTGGCTTAGACCGATCCTTGTTTCGAAGAGAAATCTTTTTTCTTAGCGAAACGTTCCCGAATAAGAGTATTAACTGGCAAACTATAGCCCAATATGAAGTTTCCGACCGAGGTGGCGAGTGAGTGCCTGGATATGACGCAAGACGTGACTAAGAAAGAATCAGTGACACGCAAGCAAGCGACCAGCAAATTTTATAGTAAAGTTCAACTTGTTGATCTACTAAATTGTAACATGTAGATCGGATTGACGGTTCGAAAGTTATGCTGTAACACATAATTATACATCTCATCAATTACCAAGGTTTTATAACCAACAACTCACATATTTTTGTCATTTCATTCTTTCATTTTATGTTCACACTCCTACACAGTTCATACTAAATCTTATATTTGCTTGGTATTTTATTTAGACCAACAAATATCTAGTACGGAATAGTACTAGATATTTGTTGGTCTAAATCTATGCCAATCTATTAAAGAACCTAATAATTAAATGTGTACCTTCTAACCGTCTTTACTAACCTAGAACCTAGATACATATGTAGTTATTAAGTTACTAACCCCTACCTGGACCTTTGTTGTCTGAATAAATAACCTATTATTTTACAATTATGTACAATTATTATTCCTTATGCAGGATTACTTATTCGCACTGGTAATTTATTACTCTGGACCTTGCCTTTCTTCAGCAAAAGGGATCAAACGATTTGCGTCTACGGGTCTCCGAAGAATATTCTGTTTTATTTCCGATTTTCTACATTCAAGTCAGTCTATGAACACTTTTTATTAGTTTATTTTTTTCTTTGTTTAAAAAATAAAAGCTGTTATATTTTTTACAAACAGGAAAATGGCTGAAACTATTGTTATTAAATACCTAAATTTGATTCGTATCTCTGAACATTTAACAAAATAATAAATAAACTGACTAAGGGCGTGTCGGAACATAAATAGTAAAGGCTTCCAAAGTCAGTAGGCACCAACAGCTTTGTTAGATAAATAAAATAACACCTTTAACACGATATGCCATTGACATGCTATCTAGCTAGGATTGCATAGAACACAATCCTACAATATTATAAACGCGAAAGTTTATGAAGATGTTTGGATGTTTGTTATTCAATCACGCTCGCTTGACTCGCGTGGTACCCAAAAAAGTAGCCTATATGTTATTCTAGGTAAAGAACTCTATTATTTCAAGTATCATCAAAATTAATTGAGCACTTACGGCGTGATTGAACAACAAACATCTAAAAATCCGAACATCCTTACAAACTTTCGCATTTATAATAATGCATAATAATAAATAAATATTCCGGACATATCAAACACGGTCAACTGATCCCAAACTAGGCATAGCCTTTACTATGGGTACCAGAGACTGATATACATAATAGATATATATTTAACACCCAGACACAGAACAAACATCTGTGTTAGTCACAAATCGCGCGCGTAGTAACTCTGCCTTCTGCGCTAGAGCGCACAAGGCAGAGTTACTACCAACTGAGCTATTATTATTATTATTATTATTTATTTATTTGAACGTAAATACATGGATACAGGATACAATTTAGAATACTGGAAATTGCAGAAGTATAGACTGTGTCGCAATTTCCAGTGCCCGACCTAGGGACTAAAAGAGATTTATACATTCAAAAATAAATAAACTAGGTACCTAACTATGGAAATTAAAGGATATATAGATATACAGAAAGGAAAAAATAAAATAAACAATCTAAAAGCTACATTTAAATACTTAAAGGGGAAAAAAGGGAAATTGCTGAACTGGGTTTCTCCCTCTCTTGATCCTGAAGATTGGATCTTCAGGATCAAGTGAGAGAGAAGCTATGAGGCCAGTCTAATAATATTAGTAGGTAGGATATAGTAGGATAGGATTAGTAGGCAGTAGGATAATTAAAATCGACACGGTTGCATAACAAGTAGACAAAAAACGGATCTACGGTAATCTCATGGCGCGAGGCTTTGGACCGTTTTTCTATCGTACCTACAAAAAATTTCAACGTGCTGTTACGAGGCGAACTTTTTCTAATTTCGCCCACAATCCTCGATTTATTTCCATTTTGTCTGAGTTACGATTATTGTGCTGTTAGCGCCCCTTGGCGGGTGGTATTTACATAAATATTTGGGTCAATAGCAACGAATTCTGATATATTGTTTTTGTAATCTATCCATTCTCAAAGTATTGAAAAATATTGCCTACTACGAATGTACAGTGTGTTCCACAAGAAAAACAAAGCGGTGAAGGAAAACATCGTGAGCAAACCGGGATGTTATAGTACCCAAAAATTGGAAGACATGATGTGACGTGTGCATGAAGGGAGCCTCTAAGAGGCGCACTTTAATCCTTTCACCGACGGTCATGGGCCCTTATGAGGGCCACCATACCTCACCCTGGTCACTGACCTAAAACAGGAGGACCAAGAAATAACCAGTGAAAAGACAAGCAAGAAAGCCGTTTTTCAAATATGCGTATACAAAGGAGCCTATAGAGAAGCGCACTTTAATCCTTTCTCCACATTGGTCATTGGACATTTTTAGGGCCACCATATCTCAACCAAATAATTAACCTTAATGTACGATGACCAAGAAAGATAAGGATATAAGGGAAGAGGTGGACCAAAGAAAAGCTGGATAGACTGTGTGAAAGATGACATGAGTAAGAAAGGAGTGAATACTGATTGACGGCTGATAGAGGGGAGTGGAACAGAAAAACATGTTGAGCCGACCCCACATGAAGTGGGATAAGGGCTGGGAGATGATGATGTACGAGGACCAAGAAAGAACCAGTGTCATGACAAGCAAGCACCATGTACCCGACCCTTGTTAAGTTGTTAGGAATATTATTATTCTTCTTCTTGTCGTGTCACTGATTCTTTCTTGGTCATTATTAATTAATATTTTTTATTTCAAGTAAGCATACACCTACTTTGAAATGCTTAGTTGTAAGACCTAGTTTATGATCATGTATCTATTTCAATGTACAGGTGGAAAAATAAAAATTTATTATTATTATCCTGTATTAGGTCAGTGACCATGTTGAGGTATGGTGGCCCTGAAAAGGGCCTATGACCGTCGATGAAGAATCAGTGTGGTGAAAGGATTAAAGGCTCCTTTCGTGCACAATATATATAAAGGAATATTATAGAACGCCGTCAAAGGATTAAAACGAGGGAATGTAAGCGAACCGAAACTGGGTTATCCCGATTATCCGGAAACACCCAAACTTGAAAGCTTAATTACACAAATTGAGATGCATCGAGGCTTTGTCTGCCAATTTATGTTCTTCCTAGAGGGTTTATAAAGCTTTGGGCTCTTAAAAATCCGCAGCAGCCTTGTAAACTTTTGCTGAAAAAAACTGCTCACGACTGTCATCATCAACACCATCATCAGCCTACGGAAGTCCACTACTGGACATAGTCCTCCCCAAAGTATGCCATGATGAACGGTCTTGAGCCTTCCATTTTTTATACGTATAACTAAGGTGGCAAACAAGCTTACGGCCCACCTGTTGGTATGTGGTTTTGATTTTGTTATTTTCTATCTCACACAACGTTTTGGCCCAAAGCTGTAACTTCTGTGAGCTTGTTTTGTAATAAATAAATAAATTTGGTTACCGTAGCCTATGAACGATTGCAATATAAGGAAGGCATCACGCACGCGTTGCCGATCCCGAACCCCCCATTCCCATTATAGAGCTCTGGCTACCTTACTAACAGCAGGAACACATTACACATCCACCGACATCTCGCAAATTTACAATATCATCGTTCCATTGAGACCTTCCAATACAGCGTGGTTCGGTTCGTGGTTACCATTCCAGAACCCGTACTCCCCAACGGTTGTCAGTTCTATGAGCTATATGGCCTGCCCACTGCCACTTCAATTTGTTATTTATGATACGGCCGTCATTTAACGGTATTGGTTTTGTAGACAGTGCTGGCCGAAAGGAAATTTGTTTTTATCACACCATTAAGATTAACGCCCGAATCAACATACCTTTTTAGAAAAAAAAGGTACTTTTCCAAATCATCTAATTTTGGTCTCATTTTAATTGTGCACGAAAAGAGCCTCTGAGAGGCGCAATTTAATCCTTTCACTACACTGATTCTTTCACCGACGGTCGTAGGCCCTTTTCAGGGCCACCATACCTCAACCTGGTCACTGACCTAATACAGGATGCCCAAGAAATAATCAGTGGCACGACAAGCAATCATAACTGCCAAGGAACAAGGAAAATTACTCAGAAAAAACTGATCGTTTTAATCCCAGCCTTGCTAAACGATATTCCAGAAACAATTAAATCAGAACTTAATTATAGAAATTATAAAAATATGTACAAGAAATATTTTCTGAATAAACTTTACATAAACCTAATAATCAATATTTACCTATCTAATCAAAACGTATCCATAACCTTTTGAGTACTTAACTTTATTGACTAATACTCACTCAAACTTGAATCATTCTGTACACCGTTTATAACTTGTTTTCGCACCGAAGTTAGCCGCTTATCTACGTATATGCCGGCCGGTTGTAAAAAGCTGCATGCGCTCATAGGCACGAACCTCCATAAATTATATCTCTCGCTCCCGCCTTGCACTCGGACGCTTTCGCGACGGCATTATAGCAGACGACTGTTACACATTGCTAGGGAGTAATATTTATTCTGTCTTCAAAGTCAAAGTCAAAGTCAAAAGGCATTTATTTCAATAAAATCACTAGGATCACTTTGAAACGTCTTAGAAACTAGGTGAAGCTATGCCTGTTCCTCGCGACCAAGCCTAGAAGAATCAGGCAACAAACACGGCTTGGTGCCTATCATTTTTTTCGATGATCCTTTTTCACAAAATGGAATTTAAAGCTTCAGTGTGGTGCCGATCGAACTAGGTGAGGCTCAAGAGAAAAGTAATCTAATTATAATCCTTAATAAATAAGAGCTTATAAAAATGTGAAAAAATGAAGACAAATGTGAGCTTCAACAAATGATCTAAGGGCAGCACACGCTACACTTGATGAAATATGTACCTAATGCTTATATAATTAAATAATACTTAAAATATGATGCGTGCTTCGTGCGTATGAGTGCAAACCAGCTGTTTATTTTGTTGGTTAATTGATCTGTTTCTATTCATACTTTTTGTTGTATTTATATACTAAATATTGCTTACTACCTACTTCCCTAATTACCCCGTTTGAGTGCTCGTGTAATTTGAAAGAACCTAATTACGTTCTGATGTGAGTGCCCACACAAACCCTAGGTGGTTTTTTGGGCAACAAAAACAATAATTTATTTATTTATTTCAGTAATCTAAGATTCACAGGTTACTTATCGTTTAATATAGGCTAGATGTATATATGTCGTACTTGAACCAATTTGAATCCACATTTTGTATTCCACTCGCTTAAAAGTAACATTGTGCGAGTATGCTACGTACCTAGGTTAACTATAGTGTAAGAAAATATATATAAAAATACAGTAAGAAAAAAATAACTAATTATAACTACTACCTATACTACTACGTACTATTATACTAATTACGAAATTAACAAAATATGATTTACCTAATCGCACAAATTTGCATGTGTGTGTGTGTAGTGTACCGGAGCGATGTCGTGTGTGTTTTTGTGGAGTGTGTGATGTATAGTGTGTACCTAGTGTGTGTGTGTGTAATTCTAACATTTAAAAAAAAGTATAGAATGAATAAATAAAAAAAAACTAATTATGAAACTTACACTTAAAGTGATAACCCACACTAAAGGAGTACAATGTTTTTTACAATATACCAAAAAATCGACTCCGGAAATGTCTCCGTAGCTCAGTTGGTTAGAGCATCTCCGTATCTAGGAGAAGGTTGCGGGTTCAAATCCCGTCGGAGTCATAATTATGAAACGTACGAGAAGTTCGACATTAACATTGCTACCCAAACCAATTAATATTTGAGTTTGAACTAAATTAACTCTAAAAGAGCTGATTATTACATAGCGTACTTTCAAGCTACCTCCGCGAAGAGCCACGCATCAAGCCAGAAGAGGAGGAGGAGTGGGAGCGTTCCTCGCGACCCTCACCAACCACGTCATCCTCGCCAGAGACAACACCCAGACAGTGTTAAATATTTATCTATTATGTATATCAGTCTCTGGTACCCATAGTACAGGCTATGCCTAGTTTGGGATCAGTTGACCGTGTGTGATATTACGAAGTAAATGCATAAATGCATAAATGGAAAATTCCTTATTTCAAATAGTCGTATACCAAACTCTATTGCGGGATACCTACATATTATGAATCACTTTATAGATGAGCAAAACGTCTGACCTATATCTAAGAACTTGCGTTCCCGATTTTTGCTTACGGTTCATACACGCTTGCTCTACAATTTACTTCATACGTCTCGGAGGATTGAGGATCGCGGACATTTACATAGAAAAAACATAATTTACGTCGTTCTTTTACTTTTAGAGTGCTGTAATGTACCTAATGGCGCATAAAAATGAAGCGCAGTTTCCTAAATCCGATTGTGAGGTACTTTATTACTGATTAAAGGTTTGTTTTGATTTTGATTGGCCAACATTTGTCATAATTTGCTTTCGTATCGTAAGCGTTATGCTTTGTTCAAACAGTGCGATATTTTATCCATATGAAATATTGTAAAATGTGTTTCAAAATGATCCTTACTGATGAAAAACTATTTTGAGTTTGAAATGTTCGATAAAGCTCAACGATATCGAAAGCTCCTAAAAGTCAAACTCGAAATTGACTTTATTCAGTAGAGATAAGGATCATATTGAAATAAATTTTAATTGATAAATGGCACTCCGTTTGAACACTATCCTAACGCAATAAGAATGACATAGCGCACACCGTGTTCAAACGGTGTGCGCTGTCATTCTTATTGCGTTATCCATTTCCACTTAGCTAGCGTAATTGTCTGGCAGGGTTAGTGAACAAAAGAGGCTTATAGAACTTAGGATAGGAGACTTAAGCCCTATTATGTCATTACCAGAGTACGAACAGTCAACCAGTTCGATTTGTAGGCCATTGTAGAACCTTTTCACACTAAATGTAACAAGCGCAACGCGTCGACGATGGATCTGCTACTAGACCTGGCCCCAATTCTACTAATTCAATGGCTTCTAAATGATAATGGTTCAATGGCAAAATGGCCACTTTTGACACTTTTGGTATTCTGCTATCACAGTCGTATATAAATGGCAGTCATTGTTTTCGCAATGAACCAATGAAATCAAAGAAACGAAGCTGGCGACAATCGTAACTGAATCATATCATTATCATGCGATTATTATTTTCTAGTCATTGAATTAGTAGAATTGGGGGCCTGCCAGATTATATATTCTGATCACAGGTATAGGTTATACAATATTTTTTAAGCAAACTCTTGTAACAACATTTAAGTATACTAATATTTCGGAAGTATTTTTGTTTGTTGGTTGATTGGTCCTCCTTTCACGTAGCAACGGAACAGCGGGTTAGCGTGACTTTTAGCATGCATATTGTTAAGTGCCGGATTGTGATGTTTGGCAATTTTTTATTCGGGTACCTACCACGCGAGCGAAGCCACTGGCAAAAGCTGGTGCAAATTAAAAGTTAAGCCACTGTACAATTTTAAGATTGATCGTCGAGTAAACGTTGCCCTATGCAAGGTAGGACACAGTGAGATTTTCTTGCTCTAAATTGAAGCAGCTCACCTGAGGAGGAACCTCTGCTTGCCTTACAGAAGATCAGCCAAATTACATTATTTGTAGGTATCAAATAGTTGTGTCCCTGCGGTGAGTAAGGTTGTCAGACCTCTTTAAGGGGGGGGGGGGGGGGGTAAGTACGGGGTTGGCAACGAGTGCGTGATGCCTCTGGTATTGCAAGCATTCATAGGCTACGGTAACCACTTACAAACAGGTGGTAGCTACGTGAACTTGGCACCCGACTTTGGAAAATCAAACTTTTTTTTTTTTATTCTCGTTGAGTTTCGTTTGTAGTTGATTGTAGTGAAATTATTTTCGTTTGTAGTAGCTCTGAAAAAAAGTTAGGGGACTTTGAAAAAAAAACTCTTTGATTTTAAAATATTTCATCCGCGTCTATGGAAAATCAAACTTTTTGTTGTTGATTCCTATAGTACTTCGGTTGTAGTTGATTGTAGTGAAATTATTTTTGTTTGTAGTAGCTCTTAAAAAAAGTTAGGGGAATTTGAAAAAAAAATTCATCCGCGTCTATGGAAAATCAAACTGTTTTTTGTTGATTCCTATAGTACTTCGATTGTAGTTGATTGTAGTGAAATTATTTTCGTTTGTAGTAGCTCCAAAAAAAAGTTAGGGGACTTTGAAAAAAAAACTCTTTGATTTTAAA
The DNA here is from genome assembly GCA_947579855.1 of Anticlea derivata. Lineage (NCBI taxonomy): Eukaryota > Metazoa > Arthropoda > Insecta > Lepidoptera > Geometridae > Anticlea > Anticlea derivata. Next base: position 2,638,424 of record OX388279.1, on the reverse strand, counting down.
ATATTTCATCCGCGTCTATGGAAAATCAAACTTTTTGATGTTGATTCCTATAGTACTTCGATTGTAGTTGATTGTAGTGAAATTATTTTCGTTTGTAGTAGCTCTGAAAAAAAGTTAGGGGACTTTGAAAAAAAAACTCTTTGATTTTAAAATATTTCATCCGCGTCTATGGAAAATCAAACTTTTTGCTGTTGATTCCTATAGTACTTCGGTTGTAGTTGATTGTAGTGAAATTATTTTTGTTTGTAGTAGCTCTTAAAAAAAGTTAGGGGACTTTGAAAAAAAAATTCATCCGCGTCTATGGAAAATCAAACTGTTTTTCGTTGATTCCTATAGTACTTCGATTGTAGTTGATTGTAGTGAAATTATTTTCGTTTGTAGTAGCTCTGAAAAAAAGTTAGGGGACTTTGAAAAAAAAACTCTTTGATTTTAAAATATTTCATCCGCGTCTATGGAAAATCAAACTTTTTAATTTTGATTCCTATAGTACTTCGATTGTAGTTGATTGTAGTGAAATTATTTTCGTTTGTAGTAGCTCCAAAAAAAAGTTAGGGGACTTTGAAAAAAAAACTCTTTGATTTTAAAATATTTTATCCGCGTCTATGGAAAATCAAACTTTTTGTTGTTGATTCCTATAGTACTTCGGTTGTAGTTGATTGTAGTGAAATTATTTTTGTTTGTAGTAGCTCTTAAAAAAAGTTAGGGGACTTTGAAAAAAAAAATCATCCGCGTCTATGGAAAATCAAACTGTTTTTTGTTGATTCCTATTGTACTTCGATTGTAGTTGATTGTAGTGAAATTATTTTCGTTTGTAGAAGCTCTAAAAAAAAGTTAGGGGACTATGAAAAAAAAACTCTTTGTTTTTAAAATATTTCATCCGCGTCTATGGAAAATCAAACTTTTTGATGTTGATTCCTATAGTAATTCGATTGTAGTTGATCGTAGTGAAATTATTTTCGTTTGTAGTAGCTCTGAAAAAAAGTTAGGGGACTTTGAAAAAAAAACTCTTTGATTTTAAAATATTTCATCCGCGTCTATGGAAAATCAAACTTTTTGATGTTGATTCCTATAGTACTTCGATTGTAGTTGATCGTAGTGAAATTATTTTCGTTTGTAGTAGCTCTGAAAAAAAGTTAGGGGACTTTGAAAAAAAAACTCTTTGATTTTAAAATATTTCATCCGCGTCTATGGAAAATCAAACTTTTTGCTGTTGATTCCTATAGTTCTTCGGTTGTAGTTGATTGTAGTGAAATTATTTTTGTTTGTAGTAGCTCTTAAAAAAAGTTAGGGGACTTTGAAAAAAAAATTCATCCGCGTCTATGGAAAATCAAACTGTTTTTTGTTGATTCCTATAGTACTTCGATTGTAGTTGATTGTAGTGAAATTATTTTCGTTTGTAGTAGCTCTGAAAAAAAGTTAGGGGACTTTGAAAAAAAAACTCTTTGATTTTAAAATATTTCATCCGCGTCTATGGAAAATCAAACTTTTTGTTGTTGATTCCCATAGTCCTTCGGTTGTAGTTGATTGTAATGAAATTATTTTTGTTTTTAGTAGCTCTTAAAAAAAGTTAGGGGACTTTGAAAAAAAAATCATCCGCGTCTATGGAAAATCAAACTGTTTTTTGTTGATTCCTATTGTACTTCGATTGTAGTTGATTGTAGTGAAATTATTTTCGTTTGTAGTAGCTCTAAAAAAAAGTTAGGGGACTTTGAAAAAAAACTCTTTTTTTTTTTAATATTTCATCCGCGTCTATGGAAAATCAAACTTTTTAATGTTGATTCCTATAGTACTTCGATTGTAGTTGATTGTAGTGAAATTATTTTCGTTTGTAGTAGCTCTGAAAAAAAGTAAGGGGACTTTGAAAAAAAAACTCTTTGATTTTAAAATATTTCATCCGCGTCTATGGAAAATACAACTTTTTGTTGTTGATTCCTATAGTACTTCGGTTGTAGTTGATTGTAGTGAAACTATTTTTGTTTGTAGTAGCTCTTAAAATAAGTTAGAAGACTGAAAAAAAAACTAACTTTTTTTAAGAGCTACTACAAACGAAAATTATTTCACTACAATCAACTACAATCGAAGTACTATAGGAATCAACAACAAAAAGTTTGATTTTCCTTAGACGCGGATGAAATATTTTAAAATCAAAGATTTTTTTTTTCAAAGTCCCCTAACTTTTTTTTAGAGCTACTAAAAACGAAAATAATTTCACTACAATCAACTACAATCGAAGTACTATAGGAATCAACAAAAAACAGTTTGATTTTCCATAGACGCGGATGATTTTTTTTTTCAAAGTCCCCTAACTTTTTTTAAGAGCTACTACAAACAAAAATAATTTCACTACAATCAACTACAACCGAAGTACTATAGGAATCAACAACAAAAAGTTTGATTTTCCATAGACGCGGATGAAATATTTTAAAATCAAAGAGTTTTTTTTTCAAAGTCGCCTAACTTTTTTTTGGAGCTACTACAAACGAAAATAATTTCACTACAATCAATTAAAATCAAAGTACTATAGGAATCAACAAAAAACAGTTTGATTTTCCATAGACGCGGATGAATTTTTTTTTCAAAGTCCCCTAACTTTTTTTAAGAGCTACTACAAACAAAAATAATTTCACTACAATCAACTACAACCGAAGTACTATAGGAATCAACAACAAAAAGTTTGATTTTCCATAGACGCGGATGAAATATTTTAAAATCAAAGAGTTTTTTTTTCAAAGTCCCCTAACTTTTTTTTGGAGCTACTACAAACGAAAATAATTTCACTACAATCAACTACAATCGAAGTACTATAGGAATCAACATCAAAAAGTTTGATTTTCCATAGACGCGGATGAAATATTTTAAAATCAAAGAGTTTTTTTTTCAAAGTCCCCTAACTTTTTTTTAGAGCTACTACAAACAAAAATAATTTCACTACAATCAACTACAATCGAAGTACTATAGGAATCAACAAAAAACAGTTTGATTTTCCATAGACGCGGATGAATTTTTTTTTCAAATTCCCCTAACTTTTTTTAAGAGCTACTACAAACAAAAATAATTTCACTACAATCAACTACAACCGAAGTACTATAGGAATCAACATCAAAAAGTTTGATTTTCCATAGACGCGGATGAAATATTTCAAAATCAAAGAGTTTTTTTTTCAAAGTCCCCTAACTTTTTTTCAGAGCTACTACAAACGAAAATAATTTCACTACAATCAACTACAAACGAAACTCAACGAGAATAAAAAAAAAAAAGTTTGATTTTCCAAAGTCGGGTGCCAAGTTCACATAGCTACAGGTGGTCCGTAAGCATATTTGCCACCGTAGTAGTAATATAAAAAAAACTCAATAAGAGGGATTGACTGGTCTCATAGCTCAGTTGGTAGTAACTCTGCCTTCTGCGCTAGAGGTCGCGGGTTCGATTTCCGCGCTGGACAAACATTTTTGTGATGAAAACAGATGTTTGTTCTGTGTCTGGGTGTTAAATATGTATCTATTATGTATATCAGTCTCTGGTACCCATTGTAAAGGCTATGCCTAGTTTGGGATCAGTTGACCGTGTGTGATATGTCCGGAATATTTATTATTAATTATTGGTGTCAATGATCTATTTAGTTTAAAGTTCTACAGGTGCCTACAAATCCATACTAGTTGACTGTACCTAGCCGGCTTTTGTGAAGTCCTTGCTATTAAGTTTGCTGGCGACAGATTAATTACCTTCGTGCCCGTACACAACTAAGTTTAACAAGCATTTGAGTTAGAAGGGAAAAAAAATGTATCTTAAAGAACGAAATAGTTCTGACATGTAGGTACCTAATGTTGTATGTAGTATGGCCATAAGGCCTTGTAAATGTATTCTGGATGATTTATACAGCTACAGGTGGAACTTTTTACTCACTTACAGGACGCTGTAGTAACTGGGGTATGTTAAAATGGAGTAGGCTTGCCCAGCACTTATACCATCCTCTCAGCCTGTGTTGCAATTGTGTAAGCGTAATGGCAATGAAGATCGTAACTTTAAGGGTAATTTTAACAATCTTAGCAACATTCAAAACGTTCCAAACTTGACAAAAGAAAAAATCAAAACCCTTCTTCCTTTTCATGTTTGAAAAAATTCAGATGTCGCTAAAATTAATAAAATATCCTTATAATTGCGATCTTCATTACCATTTTGCTTACACAATAGCCTGGCTGGTCGGCCTTATCAAGAAATACATGTCGATTCGTGTGGAGCTGACTAAGCCACGGGTTTCATCACGATATTATCTTTCACCAGACGTGCACCAAAGAGTTATACTTTTCGAAAAATTTAAGTGAAGGAAAATGGAAGGGTTTAAGCGGCGATAGGCTTGCAACCTGTCACGTATGGAATAATCACTACAGCAAAATGCGGGCATGTACCAAAGTGGTTGGACGTGCCTCTGACTAGACTAGAAATCTTCAAGGATCTGATCGCCTGGATCGCAGAGGCTGTCTACTATGCTTAGGCATGAAAGACGTGAGCCTATTTGCTTTTCTACTCACGTAGAAAATAAAACACAAAAAAGTACCTTAACCAAATTCTCCTTCGATGTTGTAAGTAATTTCCCCAAGCCGTGAAATTATATTTTTCGTATAAAATTTTATCATTTCCATCCAATTTTGCTGCACAAAGGGAAGGTTACCATGGATAAAATAAATATTGATAGCTTGTGCTTATTGAAGTGTGGTAGGTATACGGTAGGCCTTCAGTACCTAGAAGTATATATATATCTTTTCTCTCGACTGCAAACAATCATTATTTATGTAATATGTATAATGGTAACGTGGATTTATCTATGTTCGTATTGGTGTCTTATTATTTAGGTGTACGTCATTCATTCACAAAATCACATTCACTCTCTCGCTACTGTTACCTACGTGAACCATTACTACCTACATCGGCATTCCTTGTACCTACCCTCCTGGTTGTTCTAGACTCTTAAGATATACTGTACACTCCTGACCTATATCCTACTTACAAAACCATTCAATAATTATGCATACACTACCACTAAATCATTGTCCGACTGATGGCGCTAAGAGCCAGGACACAGATAATTTAGTCCGGCTCTCGACGCTCCACCTCAAAGTTATTAGGTGGCTCTCCATCTGAGTACACATTTGAAGCTTATTGAAATACGCAATCCTTTTCCACCTTCCGCCATGACGCATAGCCTTACTTACTACCGAACCACCTGACCTTAATTTAATTTCACCTACCAACTTAAATAATATTTTCTACGTAATCCTAATCATTTAAGTACAGATATGTTGTAGTAGAAAGAACCTATGTGATGTACTTATATATTAGTTACCTATGTTCTCTTTTTTCTCAATAAATATTATTATTATTTATTTAAGTAACGTATTAATTAAGGTCTCTTTTTTGAAGGTAATTTCTGTCAAACTGTCGAAAATATAGCAGTATTTTTAAGGAACAATAAATAGGCTTACTGGCGCGAGGGCGCACGACAGATCAGCTAAGCTTTTCTATAAAAATTCGAACTCGAATTCACTCAAGTGAAGAGGCAGAAAAGGCAGCCCGTGATGTATACTTTGCATACTTCCATTCCATAATGACATATGGCATAGTATTTTGGGGTACTGCAGCAGGTTCGAATAGGGTGTTCATCGAAGGATGAACAGAAGAAGAGAAGAAGAGAAGCGTGCTGTAAGATATATCCTTAGTATGAGGCAATTGGAATCATGTAGGAACAATTTAATAATGACAATGACTGGAGAATTTATCTATCAAAATTTAATCTATGTTAGGGAAAATATTAATAATCTGACGACTGTAAGAGAAACTCATAACACTAGATTTAAGGATCGCCTGGTTATTCGCAAAACTCGGCTAGCAAAAATGTTGAAAAGCTAATATTGTACTTCAATTATACTGTATAATAAGATTCCTTTAGAAATAAGAAACATGAATGACTGTAGTTTTAAAAACTCTGTAAAAAATCCTTTTAGAAAAAAGCTATTACAATATTAGTGAAGCTATGGTATGCGTGAAAAATTTCGTGTTAGAATCTGACATTACTGAATAATTGTTAATGTAATTTGTATGTGATATTATTATTATTATGAAGGATCAACCAATTAAATTAATGTATGATTTTACTATAACAAATATTGTGACTAAATTTGAATTTTTCAAGTTGGTAACACCATTTTCAAACAAAATCATTCATTCATTCATGATTTACTTATTGTCAAAGTCAATCTCTCAGCTGTGGACGTTTAATCTGTGCTGTGTATAAAGGAGCCATTTCATTCTGGGCCTGGTCCATGTACACTACATAGAAAAATTAGGAAAAAATAGGAGATTACAAGAAAAATACAATTTCATTTATTTGAAGACAAATGCGATGGTACAAGAATAGTTATTCTGGTAAGTTTTTTAGTATGTGAACACTATTTGAAGGCCGCCATGTTGGTTTATAATTGGCGTTTGACATGATATTGACATATTTTTCGTGTCATGTTGTTTGATTTGATGTTTTTGTTTTATCAGATAAATGTAGGTTGTCAGAATGACATTTCACGCACGTTCATCCGCCATATTTTTGTAGCGCTGTGTGTTGCTTTCTTTGTCGAAGAAATCTTAATGTACCTTAGAACGAAGTCAATTTAAATAAAATAACCAATTAAATACGTTTACTTTATTGCTTAGCCATATTTTAGAGTAGTGTACACAGTGCAGGCCCAGGCTCCATATATTGATGAAACGTCTCTTTTGTCTCTTTTTGTCTTTATTTGTTGTGTTTACATGTGATTATTTTGTTTGTCTACATAATTACTATCTAAGTAAAAAAAATGTATCTGTTCTGTTCTGACCTATCTAAGCACATGTAAATATGTCAAAAGATGAATAAATTTATATTGAAATTGAAAAAGTGGCAGAGCTCACTTCGAAAGTTACGTCAGTGAGGCGCCACAGGCGTTTCTACAGAATACGAAATTTAATACTCTCCTATGATAGGTATAACAAATACTTTTCGTCATGGAACTCTTCGGAGGAGGCTTCTAATTCAAATTCAAAGTGGGGGAATAAGATCTGCACTGACGTCCCGCGTTGGGGTGTATTGTGCATTGTCCCCCTGCTGACCTCACCTCAGCCAGCCCAACTCCTTAAGGCTTAAAGTAACGGAGAAGGACCCTGGGTTGGTGGCAACATTGTTCGAGAATCCCTGTTGATGCTGTGGATGAAGAGGAGCAGGATCCGATCACCTCCTGCATTCCTGTTTTGAGCCTAGCTTCATTTGTGTCAGTGCAATGTAGTACAACGTGCTCCACTGTTTCCTCGTGCTGGAGACACCCGCGACCGAGGCCGCTGTCTGAAGCTCCAATCTTAAGGAGATGGTGGTTGAGATCACAGTGGCCCGTGATGATGCCCACCATCAGCCTTAGGTCCTTAGGTTAGTTGGAGGAGGCTTACGTGCAGCCGTGGACTTCTACAGAATGATGATGATGACCTAATAAATCTGACTCACATTTAGAGTAAATGTCCAAAATCACAAAAATATAAAATATTTTGTCAATGAATCACAACTGGATTTCACGCCTTCAGGGTTGAAATGAAAAAAATATGATTAACGACTCAGCCTGTATAAATTTTTCATTCATTTTTTTCGCTAGATGGTATTAGTATCTTCAGCGAATAGGACCAATTTATTTAGGCTCTCATTTTTTTGCAAAAACAGCCGTGATGGCCTGGTCAGTGGTACCCCAACTTGCAATCCGAAGGTTGTAGGTTTGAATTTCGGTCGTGCATGAATGAGTATTTTCGCAATTTTTACTATCATTTTGACTTAGATTATTTCTAAATAAGTACAGGGCCAGAATAAGATGTATCTAATAAATGCGCCATGTGGTAAGGTGTTTATCAAGGTACCAAGCGCGCGAAGCCACGGGCGTAAGCTAGTCTAATATATATTTGAAATGTATTTAACAATTATCCCTACGTCTATGATGAAAGTCAATTTTGAGTTTGGGTTTTTGAGGGCGTACGATAATAGCTCAACGCTATCGCAAGCTCATAAAAGTCAAACTCAAAGTTTACTTTATTCAGTAGAGATAAGGATCATTTTGATATACATTTCAGATGAGATGCCGGTTGAACATGGCTTTACGGGTTGGTAATAAAACAAAATCATCGTTGTAAGTAAACTTTATTTTTATCACAAAATGGTACAGAGTCCTAATTGCTCCTTGCGTATACAATAATTAATTTGCTAAGTATATTTACACAATAAACTATGTTAATATTTTGATTTCATTAGGTGCTTACCTACTGCATTAATCTACTTTATACCTCATATTTAATTAGAGTAAATCTTATGAGCGATATTAATACAACGTGTTCCGTAATCTCGTTAGTATACTAACCGGGAAGAATTAAAAAAAAAACTTTATATTTTTAATTTACGTTTTTTTTCCCAAACTTTTTCCATCAGCTGTTTTTGGTTAAATCTTTATAACGAATTATTAAACCTACGAGTAGATTGATATCAACGTTAACAGCTGAATAATTCAGTTTGTAATTAATTGACCCTTAAACATAGGTACAACACTATTTTGCATAATGCTTTTTTAATGAAAATTGACAAATTTTTCAAAATACTTAGTAACTTTGTTGCCCATCAGGTATACAATAAGCCCCTTTTAATGAACCACCTTGTATAAGAATTATATTCTACACATTTCTAAAATAATATTTTACATTATAAAAATTTGTATTATGCTACGAGTACAAAGTATCATGACCAAAAGAAAGAATTGATTAAAATATACAAAGAAAAGTTTGGTTCCAAAAAAGTAATGCATAATGAAAACGTCACAACAAAATACAAAGCCATCCGCAGAAATAATATATCTATTGAAATAAAGATTAATGCTGTGCGGTGGTAACCGCATCATTTGAGAACGGCTGAAGCGATTTGGCTATAGGTATATTTTATGAATCGTAATAGTCTGAATAATGTTTTAGGGAAAGAAAAATAAAACGAATACTAGTAAATATTTACAAAATACACAAGAAACAGTTGAGCTACCTAAATAACGTTACAAACGATCTATAGATAGCTCAATTGATCCAGATCACTACCAGTCGGAAGCATCCCCAAGACGCTGGCGGAATTGTCACGCTGCGCGCTGGATGGTAATGCTAATCCGTTTTATAATTAATTTAAAAATCACGGATAAGCGGAAAAAAAACTGATACTTCTGAGAATTCTATGTGATTTTTGTATGAACTCAAGGTCATAAAGTTTCCAACGATGGATATAACTGTAGAAACATACTTGACATAGCAAACCATGACTCCATGACTATTACTTATTACTATATTGGCCTCATAGCTCAGTTGGTAGTAACTCTGCCTTCTGCGCTAGAGGTCGCGGGTTCGATTCCCGCACTGGACAAACATTTGTGACTAACACAGATGTTTGTTCTGTGTCTGGGTGTTAAATATATATCTATTATGTATATCAGTCTCTGGTACCCATAGTACAGGCTATGCCTAGTTTGGGATCAGTTGACCGTGTGAATATGTCCGGAATATATATATATATATACTTATTACTATGACCCCATGCGAGTAAAACCGGTACAGCTAGTATATTACAAAAATGGTTAACAGACATTCCTTCAACCAATAATTTACTTTACCTAATTTAGGTAAGTATATAAATTCTCTTTGTTTCATTCACAAAGTACTGTTGGGACTTACAATTACACTTCCTGAATTTAATGGCCTATTTCAAGTTAAGACATTATAAGAACTCGGAGACTTATTTATACTGAGCGACTGGTATTGTCTGATATTGTCGAAAACGAAAGTACCTACTTAGGTACCAAAACTGCCATTATTTGGTAGTTAGTTCCAAAGGGCGCTCTAATAAATGTATTTCTACAAACAAGTCGACCTTTTTGCAAACTGTAAAATTATATCCCTTTCTGAATTAAATCTACATCCAAATCTTTCCCAAATTATCAAAATAAAGGATTTAACTCAATACTATGAGCACAACCGTATCAGCACATGCAAAAAACATTTTTAGTATAATTTTTTATGCAAAAATGCCCTCTAGAACGTTCCGTCACCAACCACCACCTTAGCGTGCCATGAGCGGACCGACAGTGAATTCACGACGTGAATATAATGATACGTTCGAGTGGGCACAGTCCAGTAATGTCTGGCAGAGTCCGTTCCGTATACATTCATAGCACCGTCATGGTATGATACGTTGAAGTAGGCAAAGACCTTAGGGCTTGCGTCCCTCTTTGTTGAAGTTTTCTACTGTAGGTTTTGGATGTGAAAGTGACCGCGATGTCAATCGATCGATGGACGAATACCTTTCCGCAACGTTGGATGAAATTGAACGGTCTACGATACGGATGGGAAACTAATTGGTCCAAAGTCAGTGACTGACGGCACCGGACAATCGGTTTTTGGTGAACAATCTTGTAGGTTTGCACGTAGAATTCTAAAATATCCATATAGGTACTAAATTCAGAACAATTCCGCGTAAAACTAAAAAAAACAGAGATGTGTCTGTAGCGGACACATCTATCTGAAATTGATGCAATTATAGGGGCCATTATCTCATTTATCGGAGCAATTACATATGAAAAACGAATACCAAACTTATAAGTTACGTATTACTAACTAACCAACGGTATTTCAAGCGTTCATAGGTTATGGTAACCACTTACCAACAGGTGGGCCGTATGCTTGCTTGACACCAAGTTGTAAGTATAATAGTAAAGTTGTAAGTAAAATCCAAACATTGTATTTAACCTACAGCTACAATCATCACAATATGTCGAATTTTAGTATAATGCATGAGTGCTAATTATGTACGAGAGTATTGTCAGACAATTCTAAAAGCGTAAGAGAAAATGTCTCCATGATCCTTAAATTGTCGGTAATTACTAAGTTCATTATGTGTTTGCTCATTAGTAGAATCCTCTTAAAGCGGATAACGATGCTCTTTGAACCCAATAATGTCTTCAAATATATATTACATAGTAGTATTTGGAGGAATAATGTGATGAGCCAACGCCTGTTTTTTATTGAGTGAGTGTTCAAATATCTCTCAAATAACTTAGACGAATCGGCGTTGTATATATTTTTTTTTTATACCACTGAGGTGGCAAACGAGCATACGGCCCATCTGTTGGTAAGTGGTTACCGTAGACTATGAACGCTTGCAATACCAGAGGCATCAAGCACGCGTTGCCGACCCCTTAAAAATTTCAAAACGCCTTTTTCGAAGAACCCCATACTGTAGTCCTTTGTCTCCAGCAGGGAGATCATTCCACAACATTTTTGTTAGAGAATAACTTTCGAACCGTCAATCTCATCTGCATGTAATTTAGGTAGTCCTATAAATTAATGTGAGACATCATCAGCCTGATGAAGTCCACTACTGAACATAAGCCTCCCCAAAGAGTGCCATGACGCACGGTCTTGAGCCTTCTCCATCCACCGACTTCCTGCAACCTTTACAATGTCGTCGGTCCATCGGTTGGGGGTTAATGTGAGAAACAGTGTCAAAATACATAAATAATAATTAGAGAGGGGTAATAATTGTAATAATATCACGTGATCGAACTGAAGCATTTTTTAGGAAAAACGGTTGGTTTCTTCATAATGTTCGTAAAAAGCACTGTCTTTCCTCCTAACATCATACAGTAACGTCTAACTATCACTTAGTCTTTTTACATTTCTTAATAGTTAACCTCCAGAACGCTACTCTAAAATCTGGCGAATAAAATGCGTAAATGAACGGATTAATTGCAGAGTTGAACCACCCCAGCCAAGTCAATACATACATAACCACAGCATTCACATAGTGACTGGGTATGAACGGCGTAAGCAAATAGTAGAGAAAGAACGGGAGCCAGCAAGCGACAAACCCACCTACAACTAAACTTAAAGTCTGAGCGGTTTTCGTCTCCCGTCTTAGAGACGACACTCTATTATTCTCGTGGTCTTTGACGGAATGACTTCTTTTTGTCGTGTTTTTGTATTTATAGTTCGCTTTGAACGTGACGTCATTGAATTTGTCTCGCTCTTTGCTTCGTTTCCTCTTCTTCACTGCTTTGAAGCAGCATGGACATTTGTGGTCTTGCGAGCAATCGCTCTGGTGGGTGGAGTTTTTGGAAGGTTTTGAGGTGTTTTGACGCGAAAGTTTGCCAGAACTGGAGTCAGATTCCGTTCTGATGCAAGACAGCTTGGCTCTCTGAAACAAAATTAATCTGTTTGGTAAGTGAATCTACATACAAACATACGTTCACGACCACAGAGCGGAACCGGTAATTCGAGCAGATTTCCAAAATATAACTCGATAATGACTTATTAAATTCCATGCAGATCGCATTAACCGTTCGAAAGCGGTTCTTACCCACTGTCCACCTCCCTGTGACCACCTGGGTGTACAGTTGAAAGTTTTTTTTTCAACGGATCACCTTTGTTCACATGGGTGATCCTTGAGTTGCTCTAATAAATAAAAACAAAAATATAACGCCCATTGGTCCATGTTGCTTGAGTGATCTTGGCTCGCTCGATCAATTACTACTTCTTTCTTTTCTGTTTACGACTATACTCCCAATGGATAACATCTAATTAGGGGTAGGCCTGCCAATATTGTCAAAATTGTATAGGTATTGAAATATCGGAATGGCAATCTATGTAGTTCTGCTCTTCAACTTGTAAGATATATCAGTGCTAGATTAAAGCATCCCTCAATACACCCTCTATAATTGAAAATTAAACGAACTCACCTGTGACGTTCGATTCCAATTATACGAGGGTTCAACCGAAGACGATTACAATATTTACAAGCAGCAGTACACGTATCATGCTGCCTCAGTCACACTTTCAGAGTTAAAAGACCTAAAAACAAAAATGTTATCCTCTGTCTTCCTCGCACAGTTCTGTCACCGGTGACATCTGCTATACTCACGTCATTATTTTAGAGTAATCTTATTTTGTGTTTTGTTTAATTTTTATAGCGGGCTTTATAATATTGGGTCGGGTGGGGCCTTGTAATCGTCTTCGGTTGAACCCTCGTATAATTGGA